>CM034156.1:545389077-548336622 GCA_019776745.2 Taxus chinensis | reverse complement strand
ATTTTGGCGGAGTCCCTAGGAAAATCCTTCTTATAATAAAACTTCCTTTATGTCATTCTCACTTAGAGTGGAGGAACTTGTAATATTGTATTCCATTTGTAGCTCAAATTCTTCTATGATTTCCCACTTCAAGTGGTTGAATTTTTAATAATTTCTTGTGAAGGAAAGCTACATTCAAATATTTTTATTAAAGTTTCATTGTATGTTGAAAGAAGCAAAACGAAGAAAGATATGTGTTGTAAGTTAGTTTTGTGAAATAAAAAAGAAAAATATTGTCTTTATTTGAAGTGTTAGCTTGTTGTGAGAAAAGAAGTTCCTTATTTTTAAAATAAATGAGCAATGGGAAAAGAAATTTTACTACATTGTGAACTTTGCATTATGGTAGAAGAGAAAGGATAAATATAGAAGTTGTAATATGTTAAAATGTGTGTATAGTACACTTGAATGTAAAATAAAGTTTTTATAGTCATTTTTGATATATGAAGTTTTTGTGAAGATGAAAGAAACAAAAAAAATGAGATAGGGAATTGTTGCATTTTGTATTAAGAAAATAACAATGTAGAAGTAGATATAAATCTGTTATTTTACTCTTAAAATAGAAAGAAAATTTAGTTTAACTAAATGGAATATATCTAGTAGTTATTGTTATCCATATTTCACCCCCATGGAAAAACTATTGGATCAGCCATGACCTCGTATAGGAAGAACCAGAGAAAACATGGTTAAATCTTGTAAAACAGGTCGCAGAAGGACCCAACAATGAAGTGTTGAGACTTGTGAAGGACCAAATGACCCCATGCATGAAGAAAGAAAAGAGACAGCACTGCCAAGCAGATCTGTATCTTAAATCTATTTAACAGGTTACATGCAAGCTCTGAAATGGAACAACAAGGTCAGAGAAATAGGAGTTGTATCAAAATATCCATGAGTAATAAGAGAAATAAGAAACAATGAAAATCCATAGTCTTCGGGCTCAAAACAGTTCAAAACTAGTCCAAAAATTGGCTAAGTATGGAGGATGAAGTGGAGAGAACCACGTGTAGGCACGACGCTTCTCCAAAGTTGAATCCAAAAAGGGAAGCTCGAACTTACACCAGCCCTCCACATAGCAAATGGTCAACAAGGTCGAAAGGTGGACAGGGTAGGGACTAAAAAAATAAGCTAAGTATAGAAGCATTGCGGAAACCACCATGCATCAGTTTGGTGCATCTCTAAAGGAAAATTCAAAGGTAAAGGATAAAATAAGCGCTAGTTTGCAATGTAACAAAGGGAGGTCATCAAAAAGTCTAAGAGCTTGCTGAGGCTTCCAAGTGTCGATCTGATGCTTCTTTAGAAGAAAAATCCTAAGTAGTTTCTAAGTGAGCAGAGAGCCTCCACATGTCCTATTTCAAAAGGGGATAGGGTCAGGTTGAATAGTAAACCACTGAGATAGACCAATGAAGGGTTTTGTTGGTACCCAAATTTATTCTCCTTTTCAAGCCAAACAACAACATTGATTCAACATGGAGCTTAGAGGCATCTAGATCATAAATATATGTTGTTTTGTAGCTGGGGAGAATTTAATTGTCTTGTTGTTACTTGGATTTGCGGAGAGATGGATAACACCACAAAAGGATGTGATCTTATCCTCACTATTTTAGGTTGTGCCTTTCAACCAGGGTAAGAGAACCTATTTTGTAACCATTTGTTATTTTAAAGGAGATACAGGTACCTTTATTTTGCATAAATTTTATAGAGAAGACCTTGGGGAAAATATGATCAACACACGACATCTGACTCTCATGAGTTGTCACTTTCAGATCATGGAGATATCTTCACAACCAGGCAAAGGTTACTAAAGACATCTGAGACCCTTATATGTTCTGCATAATTTAGTAAAATGATTTTAGTCTGGGGTGGGTATACAGAGCAAAAAAAAGGGTAGTATGGGTAGGATTAGTTGTTTGTAAAATGAATTTTGGTGGGAGGGGAGACATGATGGATTTGACTAACCAGATCCCTGAGAGCTCATGCAAAGTGGAAAGATTCAATCAGAAATACACTACCAAAAGTTAAATTATTTCCTCAACTAGAATATGTGCTTTAATGGAGGCCCAGATCAACACTCTTTCACAAAACCTTTGGGATTATTTCATGAAGGCTCGAGTCAGAGGACCCAATAAAGTATTGAGATTTAAACCAAGTCATGCTTGAGGTACACCCAGAGGCTTACAGAAAATCTCTATCAACAAAATGAAAGAAAAGTGATTTTAAACTATTTATCCCCACTCCTAGATGAAGGATCTTCTGAGAGATGAAATTACAGATGCCAATAAACTATCACAAGGATTAATACCTATGTTATTGGACCCCATTTTGGTATAATATTGAAATAGAAACAAGAAAAAACTACTCATATGCATTCAAAGATGAAATAGATACACTTTACTCAGGATTAACACAGATTAACTACATAGTTTGTTAAAATTTATGAGAAAGGGAAAGTTTTCAAAAAAATCTCAAAGCTTGTCAATCGTTGTGCACTTACAACCACCTTGACATGATAAATTTGACACAAAGAGAGATACACAAGCTTCTATAGATGGCTTCTCAAAATGCATGGGCTCTGTCAAGATTGTTCTACTAGAGAGAATCAGTCTTTATCTTTCCAAAAAAAACCAACCATTTGCATGATGAATTTTTGCCATTTATAGTAATTCCAACATAGCCCCTTCCTCCAAAAAGAAAAAAAAAATTAAATGCACTAGTGTTTTCTGTGATTCTTTCATGATTCATAGAATCAGATCTGTAAAATTCTCTAAGTGCTTGAGGGAAAATCTCTTCGGTTTCTTCCCACATTCAACTCCTTTCTTAGGAAAAAACACGTCTCCATCCATTCGTAAACCAATTCTGCCCCATATCAATAAAATATTTCCCCTTGCATGCTCAGGAGAAAAAAAATGGAAAACTAGATCAGGCCGGAGCGTGAAACTAATTTAATGGAAAAAGACACCTTGAGATCTCCTCCACCAAACTCTAGATATAAAAATTAATTCGCTCCTTTGTTTGTTGTGTAGAAAATAATAATAAATCATGAAGAATCACACTTCTAGGAGCTTTACAAAGCAAATGGGGGGAAAAATCAAATTTAGACGATTAGCAACCGTTGGTCTTTGATTTTGAATGTGGGTCATCCACGTGGAAGATGCAAAAATAGGCTACGGAGGTTCCTTTTACCTTTTCTAACCCTTTTGAAAAAATGGAAAAAATTTCCCATTTTTTCCCACAACTCTGCTTCTAAACATGGGCATGACACATGTCCTGAGGATGGCCCCCACAAGAAACGTAGAGAAATTCTGCCAATTGAATTTCTTTTGGAAAAGGGAAAATTTTCCAAGGTTTCCCCAGAGCTCCCGCCCCTGAGAAATACCTTTAACATGTGTCCTAATGTGGGTCCCTGTGGAACTCCCCCTTCCCCTTTTAATTTTAACTCTTTTTTTTCTCAAAAGGAATTTTTTCCAATTTTCCTCCGCAGGTCCACACCTCCGCCGTTGACCGGGACAAAAACATTGACTATTTACCATCAGGCTGGTGGGACACTTTTTCTATTTTAACCTTTATGAAGTAAATAGGTGGAATTTTTAAATTTCCTCTAATAGTCCGCTTCCTCCACCCCCTTAATGACTTTTCAAAATGCCACGTGTCACCACGATGTTCCTTGAGATGGTCCCAAAATTTTGATAACTTGAATGAGCGCGAGCTCGCCATATATCTTGTTCCAGAAAAGTTTATTTGAATGCTTGAAGTTCAATGGAAGGTGCCACTTGTCAAGCTTCGAGGTAGTCTACTTTTGGTTTTTGAAAATTCTAAGTAAAATGTAAAGTGATCAGAGGCCTCGACATGTTATCATGGCACTTCTTTATAATGAAACTCAAGGGCCAATCCCTGAACATGCGCGATTTCTCCATGTGTCTCCATTGTGTAAATTCAAGATGGTGCCCAAAGCAAAGACCCTGAATGAGTGCGATCTCACCACGTGTCCTATTCCACTAAACTGCTCCAATTATATAAAAAAAATGTCTAAGTCTAGGCTAAGCAATGGAAACCTCCACATGTCCTACTGGCGCTTCTCCAAGGAAAATCCCAAAAGTAGATATTCAAATGAGCGTCATTCTTCCGCATGTCCTAGACTTCCTAAAAACCTTTTGAATTTTTTTTAAGTATGGGAAACCCCAGTGGAAACCTCCACATGTCTCTTTCCTACTAACTCTCCATGTGTCCTCCCGGCACTAGTTCAAAGCCAAACCAAAAAAGTTGATTCTCAAACGAGTGTCATTCCTCTATGTGGACACATTTTAAATTTGAGGCTTTTCATGGAATTTCTGAAGTATTAAGCTAATCCACATCCAACCAAGAGGTTTCATGTTTCCTTGTCGACTAAATGATGCAAATTTGACCAGGAGAAATGCTCCTCAAACCTTAAAACACAGAGAAACATCCATTCGAGCCAGAAAATGAGGTCTTCTTCAAGGACAGAGAATTTAGACTATTGTAAGGATCAAACATGATCCTCAGGGACCAATCAACTCATTTCTCTTTTAGTATTTAGGGGGAAAAATGGCAAGGGCAATATATTCTGACTCTGGAGAATGGAGGAAACGAGAAAACATGATTTCCGAAGGAACAGAGCATGGGAGACCCAAAATATAGAGCCTTTTCAGTGGAACAAAGGAACCATGAGAAAAATACATACCCACACATGATCCTTGACACAGGAGCAACTAAAAATGGCAATAAGACCTACCAAGCACCATACGGGGAAGGAGAAAATGACAGAGGCAGTGAATAAATATTTTTTCAAAGGCACAGATGGGGTGAGACCATTTTGAGCACCAATATTGGCTCCAACTCATGGATGGGCACTCCCTACAAGTTCCACAAGAAAAATAGTAGACAAGGTGCCAAAATATCGATTTGGCAGTGGATTCATCTTTGCAGGGAAGAGCAGTAGATCCATCTCCAAAAACAAACAAAGAAACTAGCAAAAACAGGTCACCGAGGACCAGAACAAACCAAAACATAAAACATGAAACAAATAACTTAATATACACTATAAAAAAAGGTGGTTTACCTTGATTTAGAGGAAACAATCCAAGAAATTCTTCAGATTCCTTCCATTAATAGGTAGATCAAGTAACTCACCATCTAAATTCTTCAAGAAGAAGGTGTGTTCACAATTTCTGATGTTAATGGAGTAAGGGCCCATCCACAATGAATCAAACTTGTCATGATTGCCCTTATCCTCACATATGCTATCCCATAATAGCACAACATATTCAATATTGAAGGCTCTAGGAGTGACCTTCTTATCAAACAGTTTCTTTACCTTTTCTCTGAACCTTATATGCCTCTAGTGAGATGCTCTCCTTTCTTTATCAAGCTCAACAATCTGGTTGATGCGAGCATCATGAGGAATCACTTCTTGATCTTCCAATTGTTGAATAAACTGATATGAAGATAATTTCATATGTAGGGGCAGAAGGGACTGAGTCCCATATACCAACTCAAATGGACACTTTCCAGTGACTCTTTTGACAGTGATCCTATCAGCCTAGGACAATAAACTTCAGTTGTTCACCACATTTTCTCTTGTTCAACTCCAAGGTTCTTCTGATAATATTTAGCAAATTCTTATTGTTTGACTCAACTTTTCCATTTCCTTGGGGGATTATAATTAGAGGCATATGTCAAATTTTATCCCATATCCTTTACACATTGCCACTAGAGGCCTAGCCCTGAAACTCATGGCATTATCAGCTATGATTTTGACTGGTACTGCAAACATGCAAATGATATTGTTTAACACAAAATCCATGACAACTTGGTGTGTAGCCTTCTTTTTGGGGATTTCTTCCACCCACTTGATAAATTAATTAGTGGCTACAAGAATCCACTTATGGCCAACACTTGAAGGGTATGAAATCTCACCAATGAAGTCCATTCCCCATTGCTTTAAATGGGGCTTCAATTAATATAAAATGCAAGGTAGGGATATTTAATCCTTCATCCTTCTAGAGAAATGCTAACGACTCTCACATCTTCTGACCAACATGGTTGCATCCTTTAAAAGAGTTGGCCACCAATAACTAGCCCTTAGGATCTTATGAGTTGTGACTCTTACAATAAAATGCCCCCCACAAAATCCTCCATGGAGATCAGAAAATTATTTTGGGGGTCTTCATCTTTAGTGATGCATCTTAAGAGGACTCCCTCTATGGTTCTTCCATGCCATCCCAAAATCAGTAATGACATATTTCTGGGAAGCCAACTTAAGATCTCTTTTTTGGTTCTTATTCAACTGCTCAGGGTAGTTTAAGTATCTAATATAGAACATCACATCCTTGTACCACTCAGAACTCATCAATCTTTAAAAAATAGCTTCCCTTTCTTCCTTAATTTCATTTACCTCAATGGTCTACAAGTATCTCTCAGCCATGAGCTTAGCTAGCACCAAACCTCTCAACAACTTTGTGGTTTGGATGTCCATATCATATTCTTACAATTTGTTCATCCATCTACATCTTTTACTTGATACTTCCATCTCAGACAAGATGTATTTTACCATGGTATGGGGAACATAAGCAACAACTTTTGAACTTAAAATATAAGGCCTGAAAACCTTCTGTTTATTTGACCAAGGAAAATGCCTACTTTTCGATGATGGTGTATTTCAGTTCTTCTCCTTGTAAAGACTTACTGAAAAAAGCAATGGGCCTCTTAACCCCTTCAACATCCTTTTGTAGCAGGATAGAATCAATAGTGTTTTCTGAAGCGAAAGAAAACAACTGGAAAGGTTTCTTCTAATCTGAGGATACTAAAATAGGGGCATGCTTCAATGCCTATTTGATTCCATTGAAAGATTGGATGGTAGCCTCTTCCCATTTGAGGATCTGATCCTTATTTAACGTGGAAGTGATTGGGATAGTCAACTCAACAAAGTTTGATATAAACCTTCTAATGAAGTTCATCTACCCAAATTAGGACTGAATTCTTTTTTTGGTTCTTGGAATTGGAATTTTGTTGATGGCATCCACTCTTTATGGATCAATCATCACTCCTTCCTATGACACAATGTGACCGAGAAATTTTTCCTTCTGCACTCCAAAATGGAATTTCTTTGGATTGAGTGAGATGCCATATTCCCTACACCTGATTAGAATCTTCTCTAAGTGCATAAAATGGTCACTTCTCCTTTTTGATATCATTGTTACATCATCCTGGTAAACAACAATAAAGTCATTTATGTGACCAGAAAAAGAAACATCCATTGCTCTCTAAAAAGAGGCTCTAGCATTAATTAGGATCGAAGGGAATCCTAAAATATACATACATTCGCCATGGAGTAGTGAAGGATGTCTTGATCCTTTTTTATTCTTTCACCATGACTTGATTATAACTAGAGAATCTGTATAAAGTAGAAAGCAACTTAGAACTATTCACCAACTATAGCATATGCTCCATGTTAGGTAAAGGATAGTTGTCCTTGATTGAGGCCTTGTTTAGATTCCTAAAGTCCACACACAACTTTATGTCACCATTCTTCTTTCTTATTGGAACTAGGTTGACAACCCAAGAAGAATACCTTATGGGCTGGATAATTCCTCTATCCCTTAGCTTCATCAGCTCCTCTTGCATTTTGAGATATAATAGAGGATTAATTGGCCTCTGCTTCTGCCTGAAGCATTTTACATAGGGCTCCAACGGAATCTCATGTTGGAACAGGTCTTATCTGTATGCTTTGAGCTCATAATAAGTCCTAGCCATGCAATCTTGGTACTTCTTTAACAACTGGATGCATGGCTATTTTTCATCTTTGCTAAGACTGCTACCTAACCAAATCTTCCTTGGTTTCTCCTTCGTGCCAAGGTCATGCTCCTCAACATCCCTAAAGGCTTCCATATGCCTATTAATAATGCATTCAACATTATCAAAATTTGATTCAAGAGTAATCAGCCCTCTAGGAATGGTATTTGTCTTCAGCTGGATGATGCCTTTGCCAAACAAGGTTTTGTTCCCCTTTGTTACATAGACCATTGGCTCCCAATCAATGTTCTTATTAGCAAACCCTCCATCATTTTGCAGGAGCCTTCTGACCTGAGCTTCATCATCAAAAACTTGCCAATGTTTTATATTGTCAAGGACAGAGGGTCATGTCACTACCTCCACCTCATAATCACAATAAGACATTGTTGCAGAACTGTCAAACCAAGACCCCAACACTACAAGCTTGTATACCAAATCATTGAACCTCCTGTCATGATGCACAATTTTGAAGGATTCAAACATCTCAACAAAGTCCCAAACTGCATGCTTGTATTGTTTCAGTCGCTGATTCTTTGTGGCATACAGTTTTCTATCTTGCTTGACAACTAACTCTGTGTCTCCTTTGAAAATGATGTCCCTAACACCATACTTCCAAGTAATTCTTAAACCTAATAACAATTTCTCATACTTAGCAATGTTGTTAGTAGACTCAAAGTTAAGCTTAAAGGAAAAAACAAACCTTTCCTGGCTTGGAGAAATTGGGACAACACTGACACCATTTCCAAATTTAGAGCAAGCTCCATCAAACAATAGAGTCTAAGGAGAGCCTTCTTGCTCAAGACACTTACACTCCTCAATATTGTGCTATTTTCCCTTAGCAAATCCCATAAAGTTGTCAGCATCAACATTTGTATATAATACTTCATAGGACGACGCATTATTGGGATCCTCAATAAGGTCCAACATTTTATTCTCCCCATATAACCTGAAAAGGATACCCTCAACTGGGATGGTGGCATAAGACATTTCCATTTAGACACTACCACTAACACTTTCAGCCCACTTTCTTGACAACAACATATCCCAGTTGGCTGGGCAATCAACTATGACAACATCAAGTTATAAATTTTTACATGGGTAGGCTACAATTTACACCACCAAACCTGTCACACAACCCACTACTGGCACCTCTCTGGATTCCATGATAGTGCACTTCCCATATGTTGTTGTTACTTTAATATTCAACTCATTCATGACCTCCAAAGGCATTACATTGCATGATGCCCCTGATTCAAACATATAATTGTGGAGCAACCTATCCTTGATGATCAGAGTGGTGAAGAATGGATCCACATTCAACTGAGATTCTACCAAGGATGTCCCCAAATAAACCTCAGGTGTTTTAGCTAGCTCTTCTAATGCTGATGGTGTCTCAAAATCTTCAATGGCTAAAGGATTCTCCACAATGTTCACATTTCTCCCCAAGGCAGTCCTCTCCTCATTCAATCCCAAGTATTCAAATGCTCTCCTTTTGTTCTCAGGAATCCTAATCAACTCAACAATTGGGACAAAGAATTTTATTTGACTCAGCACTTGTGAAATATCATATGGGACATTCCTCGGCAACACGAGTATTGAAAGAAAGGATAACACACTCATTGGCTAACATGGGATTCTTGATAACTTGAGCATAAGTAGGGGTATGATTTTTTCTTGGAACTACAAGGCTTTTGGCAGATGGATCTTTCCTAGGAGGATCTTTAGGAATGTTAGAAAGTAAGGGAGCTTTTGGATTGGCCTGAGGCCCTGCCCCTTTGACAACCTTACTTCTTGTGTTATATTCCTTTTCTTGAGCCACAACAACATTCATTAATAATTTCCTATCCTCCTCATATGGGATTCCTCCATCATACTTTTTTATCTTTAAATCCCTTAAATATTCAAATTCATTATTAGGAAATTCCAAATATTTTACATTATCTACTTCTAAAGTATGAGAGGGAGGGAGAATATGTACTCTATGAATGAAGTCGCAAAAAGTGGTAGTAGTGATGGCACTTATCACCTCAGTTCAGGTTGCCCTTTGTTGTGAGCTATTAGAGCATCCCATCATGCAAACATCATCATCACTCTTATCATCAGCTTGCATTTTATTCTTGCTAATCTTTTTCACAAGGAGCATGGGACATGAGAAATTTTTAACACCAATCAATGACTTTTGTCTCCTCCACCATAGAAAATCTAGTAGCGAAAGGATCAGGTACCATTCTAATTTCTCTTCCTTGAGGCTACCTATTCCCAAATCTAATAGGTCATTTTCCTCTATCATTAATTCTTTGATGATTTGTAAATCTGTCTTGGGCCTGTTACTTATACTGGCATTTTGAACTCTTCCCAACTCCTTTCTTAGCTTAGGCTAGCTTATAGGAGATCTCCTTGACAGCCCCTACCAAAGTTTTCACGACCTCTTCCAAATCAGCACCCTTGCTTGTCTGACACATTTTCTGGGTTAACCAACTTAACACCTTCCCCCTTAGGATTTTTTCCAATTACCTTGATGTTGTTCTCTATTTGTAGGGCCATAGCGAATGTTTGCCTTAAGTTGGTAGGGTTCTTGTCCCTCAAGTAGTAAGTAGCCTTTTTATCAAATGCATCAGTATATTTGATCAAACATGACTGATCACATGGCTTTATCCTAACATGAAATCTCCTCAATGTCTTATTGAACCTTGTATTAAAGTCATGTACTGACTCATTGGTATTATTCTTGATGTTTTCAAATTCTAATAGAAGAAACCTAGGGTCAGTCCTATCACCATATTGTAATATAAATGCATTGCTCATCTCAGCCCAAGAGTCAATAGAGTTATCTTGTAATGCTTTGTACCAGTTTCTTGCATCCTCCTCTAGAGTGTGAAAAAACAACTTGATGTATACATCTTCATGCTCAATCTCAAAATCTTCCATCATATTGAGGAAGAGCTTTAGATACTGGTCACCAGTAATAGCATTGTTTCCCTAGAACTTTGGAAGTTTGTTCCTCACATCTTGAGGCACTACATTTGGATAACCAACCATCCCCACAAAATTTATAGGTCCAATTTTGTTTAAAATAAAAAGGGGGTCTTGGTTGAGCCATATTGATTCAATTAGATGATCCTGGAGGGGTGACAAACTGATGGGGGGGCAGAAGGTTCTTGGAACACAGGAGTATAATTTTCAAAATGGAGACCCCCCAAAGGCCTTGCTTCTTGGAAATCCCTATCTACTTTAAAAAATACAGGTGCATAATGTGAAGCAAATCTTTCAAAATCAAATGAAGGACCTTCTCCAACTAGAGAATTCAAATCCACAAAGAGGCTATCTGATTTAGATTCACTTGAATGGAATTATTCAATGATAGGCCGATCACTTTCGTCAATGGAGAACCCCCTTCTTGCTTGCTAATCTCCCATAACTCTCTAGGCTATTCTTCCTTCTAATTTTGCTTTTCCTAGCTCTAGAAACAATGTCCTAACAGGATCCCTAGCAAAGAAAGATCTTATTCCTTCCAAATTTACATATATTAGTACAAATCTTAATTGATAGAGGTTTAAGACACTAGTTTTTATCAGGATCAAATCAACAGGGAGTCACTACTAAGGATATCCACCTTAGTTGTGCAAATGCACTAAATATGATCTATCAAATGTATGTCAATACAATAGAATGGAAATGCAAAAATTTGACCTTTATTTACAAAAATTTATCAATAAATATGAGTGCAGAACTTGTAGAAACTAGAGAAGTTGCATACATCACTTGGAGCATACAAGAAGTGATTCAGACTAGGACTTAAATGTGAATTGTAATCTCAATGAACAAAGCAGCTCTCAATAATTTTCAAAATGTCCCTAACAATGACACAATTAGTGTATTCAAAAGGTGGAAGTGTTAGGATCCACACCTTTGGCCTGGAATAATATTTCTTCAAAATCCTATCAAAGAAGTGGGTCCGCATTCTCCTGAAAGAGAATAGTTCACATGGGAAAAGGAAAGTGAAGGTGCCACCTGCTTGATGGTCCTAGATGGATTGCGTTAATAGGGCTTTGAGAAAAGTGAATCTTTCCCTTGTTGGTAAGTTTCTATGGCTCTAGACCTAATATTTATTTTATTAGAAATTAGGCTCTGAGAAAGTGGAAACCTAATGGGGATCTGAGTATTACCATCATGCCACGGGGTTTTTTTCTGGCAAAATTTAATCAGCAAGCTGATTTGGAATCAGTGCTTCTGGAAGGACCGTGGTGGCTAGGCAATATGGGCCTCTTTTTGAAAAAATGGTATCCTGGATTTGACCTTAACAATAAAAATATAAACACCATTCCAATCTAGTGTAGACTCCCTGGGCTATCATTGCATTTTTGGGATGATAAAATTTTTCTAAACATTGCTAAGTCCTTAGGTGCTCCGATCGGGCTAGATGGGCCCACGAGAAATAGATCCAGACTTGCTTTTTCTCAATTTTGCATTTCTTTTGAAATGGAACAGGAGTTACTAGAGCACATCATCTTGAAATATAGGTATGGAATGTGGATTCAAAAAATTGAATTTGATGCTTTTCATTTAAGGTGTAAGCATTGTCATCGCATAGGACACTTCACCAAAAACTGTCCCAAAAAGGAGATCCCTACAGTGGAGGACAAACACAAAATGAATGAAAAACCTGTGGATGTCTTAGTTTCAAGAAAGGAATGCAGGGTTCTTAACATTGATAGCCGGAGAGAAGAAAAAAGCCCCTAGCCAGACTAAGCTAGACTATAATAGAAAGGGAAAAAAATGGGGGTTTTAGAACTCTAATAAGGAAACATTTGGTTTGGCATCCTAAAACCCCAGTGGCAGCTTTGCTTGCAGCACCTATCAAAGAGGACTTGAAAAATCTTATAAAGGTGACCATGGAGGTGGACGAACAAGAAGGATCTGTAACGATATATCATCCCTAATGATCTATATCAGTCTCTGAACAAAAAGGAAGATGAGATAGATAAACCTATGTGCATCATTGAGGAATTATTGGACATGAATAGTATGGGTTTTAATGAAACTTTGCAGAAAAACACTCCTAGGGGTGATGGTAAATTATCTACAGATATACCTCCTTGCTTCAGTAACAGATCAGCGGTTTCACCTACTTGCTACAACATCAGAACAATAGATCCACACTCAATTGATAGGAATCAGAAAGAGCATGAAGAGGGAGAAGAAACGCCAGTCAAAGAAGATGAGGAGCTAACTTCTGGATTCATAAAGGTCATTTCAAAAAAAAAAGAGAATGAAAGGATTTGAAATGATCCCAGAATCACTCTACAGTGATAAGAAAAAGAAAATGGAAAACTGGGATACCTCAACATCCAGAACTACTAGATCTTCTGCAAGAAGACTAGTAGATTTTGGAGGTAGTTCTAAAAAAGGAAGGCCCTCAAAAAAGGCTCTTAGATCCAAGAGAATAGAGAGAGACATTGCAGATGGCATTCAACATCAATTGAGCCATCAGGAAATCCCAACTCCCAATCCTTTTAAATGAAGATTATCTCTTGGAACATACGAGGTCTAAATGGAAACTCCAAGCAGAGAATCATTAAGGAGTTATGTGATTCTTGTAGTCCTAGTATTTTGATTTTGTAGGAAACTAAGATGAAAGCTAAGATCCTTGAAACTAATAAAAAGTTTTTTTGGGAAAACTCTGAAATGGTGGTGGTGGACTCTCAGGGAGCCTCTGGAGGTCTAGCTGCTCTTTGGGATAAAAGGCACTTTACTGGTACGGTTCTTAATGCTAGCACTAATCATCTTGCTATCAAATTTCATGCTATTGAGAACAATGGTGAATGGATCCTTTCTAACATCTATGCCCCTAATACGGTTAGTGGGAGACAAAAACTTTGGTTTGATCTTAAGATCTTTAGAAACCAATATAGTACAGATACCTGGCTTATCATGGGTGATTTTAACTCTCCTCTAAACCTAGGTGAAAAGTATGGAGGAATCTCCAGCTTTTCTATAGGTATGGAAGATTTTGCTGATTTTATTGTTGAGTTTAATCTCTTAGATGTGGATCTCCATGGGAATAAATACACTTGGAATAATAGAAGGTTGGGAAAAGATATTATCCAGGTTAGATTGGATAGAGCCCTGATTTCTGCTAGTTGGATTCTCAGTCAAGACTTCCACCTCTCTTCCATGCCCAGAATTGGATCGGACCATAATCTGATTGCTGTAAATCTTCTCAATTGGACTAAACCCATCAGAAGCTCATTCAAATTTGAAAATATGTGGATGGAGCATGAAAAAATCTACGAAAAAATTAAAGAATGGTGGGTTTGGAATGGTGAAGGCACTGCTCAATTTAGATTGATTCAAAAGATCAAAAATGTTAAAAAGCAAGTTAAAATCTGGAATAAAAGCGTTTTTGGCAATGTGTTTGATAATAAAAATAAGTTAAAACAAAAGCTCCAGGATTTGGAAATAAAAATAAATACAATGGGGAGATCTGTTGAAGACCAAAATAATGAAAATAATATTCTTTCAGAGCTGCATACGAATAGCAGCAGAGAAGAATCCTTATGGAGACTAAAATCTAGAGCTATCTGGCTTAAAGAAGGAGATAGGAATACAAAGTTTTTTCATATGACCACTTTGAAGCACAGAGCTTGTAATAGGATCATGGAAGTGGCTAAAAGTAATGGAAATATTATAAAAGATCCCAATAGCATCAAGGAAGAAGCTCTATATTTCTATAAAAAACTTCTTAATGAAAGGAATATCATTAATGTTGAGGCTAATTCTTTTATGCTAGAGGTTATTCCCCAAGAAAAAATTGAGGAGAAAAGATATAAAAATATCACGAAAGTTGTCACTCTTAAAGAGCTCTAAAAAGATGTGTTTACTTTAGAAGGTGACAAGGCTCCAGGCCCGGATGGTTTCTCCATTAATTTTTTCCAGAAATTTTGAGAAATTTGTTCGGATGATCTTCTCAGAGTGGTGAATGAATTCTACAGAACTATAAATATTTTGAAAGAGATGAATAACAACCACATTGTGTTGGCCCCAAAAAAAATGGATGCTAAAGACTTCAAAAACTTTAGACCCATCAGCCTTGTGAATGTTATCTATAGAATTTTTACCAAAATTATTGCTACCAGGCTTCAACTCATTATGAATGATTTAATCTCAAGGCAGAAAAGTGGATTCATTAAAGGCAGAATTATCCAAGATGGAGTGATTATGGTTCATGAGAGCATACATTCTATGGAGAATAATAAAAAAGAAAATATGGTGCTTAAGCTCGATATGAATAAAGCCTTTGATAAGGTTTCTTGGGTTTTTCTTGCCAAAGTCCTAACTAAATTTGGTTTTCTGGAAAAATTTAGAAAAATTATTAAGGATTGTATCTCTATGGTCAGATTCTCAGTGGTGGTTAATGGTGAACCAGTGGGTTTTTTCACTAGCAGCAGAGGACTAAGGCAAGGGGAACCCATCTCCCCCCTGCTCTTCATTCTTGTGGCTGACATTCTTAGTAGAACAATTGGTAAAGCAATCAATGATGGTATTTTGAAAGGCTCAAAGCCCACTTCCATTAGTCAAGCTGTCTCCCATCAACAATTTGTGGATGATACAATCCTCCTTCTATTGGCTTCAATCATTGAAGCTAGGGTTACTAAGGCTATTCTACAGCTCTACGAATCTGCTTCTGGGAAAGAGATCAATTATGATAAAAGATCCATTTTCTTCTTCAACACTCCTGAAGAAAGACAACTTAAAATTGTTAAAATTTTGGGCCGTAAAATAAGTGCACTTCTAGCCACTTACTTAGGTCTACCTCTCGGAACTAAATAAGTCTCTAACAAGGTGTGGGATGATTTATTAGAGAGATTTTTAAAAAATGGCTAGATGGAAAGGAGCCATTTTATCTAGTGCTGGTAAGTGCCTGCTCATAAAAAGTACTCTTCAAAATCTACCCATTTACATCATGTCGCTTTACAAGATCCCTTCTTCCTTCAGAGAAAAGTTTGAGAGGATTCAAAAAAAATTCTTATGGCAGGGCATGGAGGAGAATTTTAAATTTCACTTAGTTGCTTGGGATAAGGTTTGTACTCTGAAATCTATAGGAGGACTGGGTATAAAAGACATCAAGAAAATGAATGAGGCTCTCATTGCGAAAATGGGCTGGAGAATGCTTTTAGAGAAACAACCATGGATAGATTTAATTAAGGCTAAATACCTAAATCAACAAACTATCTTTTCTTTTCTGCAAGATGAGCACCTTCCCTATGGTTCCATTTTTTGGAACAATCTAGTAAAGAGCAAAAATTTCATTAAACAAGGAAGTAAATGGAAAGTGGGAGATGGCTGTGATATAAATTTTTGGGATGATAACTGGTTTAATGGCAGTCTTATGGATAGATTTGGGATGGTCAAGGACAGTCTTGTAAACAAGTATGGCACTAAAATCAAGGATTATATTGAGAGAAATGGCAACAAAAAGAATTGGAAAAGCTTTCTGTGGAGAGAGATGATCTGATCCAAAATATTTTCTCCCTTCAAGATTAGTTAGATCTTATCCCCTCAAGTCAGCTGGATATTAAGGATGAATCGGTCCTGAATAATTCTATTGATGGGGACTACTCTGTCAAAAGTGGGTATAATACTTTCTTTGACAATATTCAAACTGTGTTCAAATGGAGTAGGATTTGGACGGCCGAGTTAACTCCTAAAATAAATTTCTTCCTTTGGCTAGCTCTCAGAGGTAGGATTCTTACTACTGACAACCTGATGAGAAAAGGTTTCATAATTCCTAATAGATGTCATCTATGTAAAAAAGACTCTGAGGATATCAGTCATTTGTTTATCCATTGTGATTATGCTACAAGAATATGGAGTTTTTCACTCTCTAAATTTGAAGTTTTCTGGGTGGTTCCAAAGGATTTCAATCAGCTATAGACTCAATAGAGCCCACCCTATAAACATTGTGTTGTTAGAAGGCTCTAGAAGCTGGTTATTCCTCATATTATTTGGAGGGTATGGAAAGATAGAAATGATATTATCTTTAGAAATAAAAATTGGAATTATAAGCTCAGTATTGGTAAAATTTCTAATGATATTAAAGAGAATACTGCTAGATTTAAATCCCCCAAGAACAAGAGTTATCCAGAAAATGAAGAATATGTCTTATCCCACTGGCAGATAGGAGATGACAATAGCCATATTAATTCCAGCAATAGTATTGATAGATCTTTGATTCAATGGCATCCTCCTGATTTTAACTGGTATAAGTTGAACTTTGATGGGGCCTCTAAGGGTAACCTTGGGATTGTTGTGAGGGGAGGAGTGATCCGGGATCATAAAGGTAGGCTGATTACTGCGTATGTTGGAAAAATGGGAATTCAAACCAATCATTTTACCAAAGCATTATCTGTTTTATGGGGCCTTAGAATTGCTCAGAAACATAATATCCAAAACCTCATTCTTCAAGGGGACTCACTCAATATCATTAATCATCTTAATCAGTGCTCACCTCCAAGTTCGAACATCAAGGTTTTCATCTTGGAATCCATAAGTATTTTCCAAACCTTCAATAACATTCAGATCATCATACTTACCAGGAGGGTAATAAGGTGGCAGATGCATTGGCTAATTATGGCATAAATGTTAATTAAATTTTTTGGGATAATAAAGATAACATTCCTAAACAACTTCAAAGTAGCATTCAAGTGGATATTTATGAACATGCAAATTTGAGATATGGGATATGAGCATTGGGAGTGGAATTGTAATAATAAAACTCCCACACGTGTTGATAAAACAACACTCATGAAAATCTTGACGGATAATCAAGGTTGTATGAAGTATAATGGGAACTTCAAGTGGATTTATATGGAGATGAAAGACGCACATACGGGAAATATAAAGCTCTCAACAGCTTTTATACACAAATTATTTCAGTACATTTTGTGAAGGATTGCGGATGATAATAGTGAAAGGTAGACTGATAATTTTTCTCTTAAGGACTCTGAAGGATTGCACTATGGATTATGGAGGGCAGAAGATTTCCATCAATGAGGAGTTAATTACTGAAGCAACTGGCCTTGACATGGAGAGGTACCACTTTTTTAATAAAAGGGTTGACAGAGATGCTAAGGAGAGAAAATTTGTTCAGGGTAATGAGAAGTTGGTCTTTGTTATGGCGGGCCTGCAAGTCATTTTGATCCCTTCACATTTTGACGAGGTAACCCGTATGATGTTGCGTTTCATTTCATTAGAGGGGAGGTTTGTCACTGTTCCCTCTAAGCATCTTGTGTTTCTCAATCACTTCCATAGGGGTCTCATTGTATGTTTCCCCCACTATCTGCTTAAATCTCTTGATCACTCCATTTTGGAGTTTCAAAAACATGCACGTCTGGTTCCATTGGACCAGGGTCTCATTTTCTTGTTAGATTTTTGTCTTCTTAGGTCTCCCGACATCCCTTCCTCCCCTGGCTCTGGTCCTCCTCTACCCAGCACAGTAGCCACTAGTCCCATCTCTCCACCTTTTTTCCCCACCACCACTGTTGTCACCCCTTTGTCGACCTTCTCAGCTCCTTCTTCCATCCCCCCCACCTCTGCTCCCACCCCATTTACTTCCACTTCAACCAGACCTGTTACCAGGTTGTCTAGAAGACCGAATCTTGATACCCCTGTTGTGGGGAAGGTCCCTCAGGAGATTGAAATTTCCCATAACCTCCTACATATTAGTAGTGCTAGTTCTCAAGAAGCACACATTGAGAGATCCACGAAAAGGCTAGAATCCTTAGAAGTTGACATGAAGCTATTGAAGGAAGAGGTTAAAAACTTGGCAAATCAAAAAGGTAATAGGAAGAAGGAGGGGGAGGTGGTTATTGATAATAATTAGATTGAAGACATATAAAAGAAGTTGAACTCCTTAGAAACCTGTTTAGGGAAGGCCAATACTCACCATGATTATAATATGGCCATTTTTAATATAATTGAAGAGTTTATTGAGCAGCATGTCTACAACGTCTCTAATCCCAACAGAGTTCCAGCAACCCTTTGGGGCACAGAAAAAGGAAAGCAAAAGGACCATTGAACAGCTGGATGCTACTCACTCTGCCCACATGATGACATTGGCTTTATTCACCTCTTGGTAGAATATCAAATCCAGCATCGACAAAGCCACCAAGAAGTAATTGTGGGTGCTTTTGTTGCACTTATTTGTAATTATTGTTGTTTTTTTGTTGTTTTTTGGCTGCTTTCCTGTAGTATTTGTACTTTTTTTGTTTTTTTGGGTAGCTTCTCTTGGGCTACTATAGGTTTCTTTGTCCCATTTAGATATTGACCCTTTTTGTTATGGTTCCCATTCCTATTCTGGCTTCTAGGGCCTCTTTGGTTCTCAAGGGTATAGTCCCTTTCAAAAAACTATTTGCCAAAAATTAAAAAAAATGGCACCATTAGTGTTGTTAATGGGCTAAATAGATGTGAACTAGAAGTAGATTAACAAATTAGTCTTAATATTGCATTCTCTATCCCCGATAACGATGCCATTAGTGTTCGTGTTGTTGACATATCAAATAGATATGGCTTCAAATATGTATGCATTTCGAATAAATTGAACTAAGTTCCCAACAACGTAAATCAGATCCCCAGAAAAGTAAATCAGATCCTTGACAACGGTGCCATTAGTGTTGGTACCCAATTTTTTTCTCCTTTTCAAGCCAAGAAGCAACACTAATTCAACATGGAGCTTAGAGGCAGCCAGATCATAACTATATGGCATTTTGTATTCGGGAAGAAATCTGGTTGTCCCTTTGTTAATTGGATTTGTGGAGAGATGGATAGCACCTCAAAAGGATGTGATCTTATCCTCACTATTTTAGGTTATGCCTTTCAACCAAGGTAAGAGAACCTATTTTGTAACCTTTGTTATTTGAAAGGAGATATAGGTACCTTTATTTTGCATTATTTTTTTAGAGAAGACCTTAGGGAAAATATGATCAACACACCACATTTGAATCTCACAAGTTGTCACTTCTAGATCATGGAGATATCTTCACAACAAGGAAAAGGCTACTAAAGACATTTGAGACCTTGATCTGTTCTACATACTTTAGTAAAAGGATTTTAGTCTTGGGTGGGTATATAAAGAAAAAAAAGGGGTAGTATGGGTAGGATTAGTTGTTTGTTAAATGAATATTTGTGGGAGGAGAGATAGGATGGATTTGAATCACTATATCCTTGAGAGCTCATGCAAAATGGAAAGATTCAATCAACAAAATTCTTCAAAAATTAAAATTATTTCCTCAACTAGAATATGTGCTTCAATGGAGGCCTAGATAAGGACTCTTTCACACAACCTATGGGATTATTTCATGAAGGAACAAGTAAGTGGACCCAATAAAGAACCAATATTTAAACCAAGTCATGCCTGAGGTACACCCAGAGGCTTACAAAGAATCTCTATCAACAAAATGAAAGAAAAGTGATTTTAAACTATTTATCCCACTCCCAAATGAAGGATCTTCTGAGAGATGAAATTGCTTATGCCACTAAACTATTACAAGGACTGATACCTGTGTGATTGGACCCTATTTTGGTACATGATTGTAATAGAAATAGGAAAAACTACTCGTATGCATTCAAAGGTGAAATAAATACCCTTTACTTAAGATTAACACAAAATAACTCAAAGTTTGATCAAATTTATCAACAAGGGAAAGTTTCCACAACAATCTCAAAGCTTATCAATGGCTATACACTTGTAACCACCTTGACACGATCAAATTTGGCACAAAGAGAGATACAAAATCTTCTCTAGATGACTTTTCAAAATGGATGGGCTCTGTCAAGCTTTTTTTGCTAGAGAGAATCAGTCCTGATCTTTCCAAAAACTCCCACCTATTTCCATTATGAATTCGTGCCATTTATAATAATTCCAACAAAGCCCCCTTCCTCCAAAAAGATAAAAACTTTAAATTCACAAGTGTTTGCCACGATTCTTTAATGATTCACAAAATCAGATCCGCAAAAGTCTCCGGGTTCTCGAGGGAAAATCTCTTCAGTTTCTTCCCATATTCAAATCCTTTCTCAGGAAAAACACACCTCCATCCATTTGCTAACCACTTCCACCCCATATCAATCAAATCTGGCCCCTTGTGTGCTCATGAGCAGAAAAACAAAAAACCAGATCGGGCCGGAGAGTCGAATTACTTTAATGGCAAAAGATGCCTCCAGATCTTCTCCACCAAACTCTAGATATCAAATTTAACTTGCTCCTCTATTTGGCATGTAGAAAATAATAAGAAATCATGAAGACTTGCACTTCCATGAGCTTTACAGAAAAAATGGGTGGGGGGGGAAATCATATTTAGACGCTCAACAACTGTTGATTTTATATTTTGAATGTGGGCCATCCATGTGGAAGAAGCAAAAATAGAATTGAGAGCTTCCTTTGCCCTTTTCTGACCCTTTTGAAAAAATGGAAAAATTCCCCATTTTTCCCCACACGTCTACTTCTGAAGATGGGCCCAACACGTGTCTTGAGGTGGGCCCTAAAAGAAATGCAAAAAAATTATGCCATTTGACTTTCTTTTGGAAAAAGGAAAAATTTCCAAGTTTTCCCCCCGTAGCTCCACCCTTGAGAAATACTTTTGACGCATGTCCTAATGTGGGTTCCAACTGAACTATGCTTCCCCTTTTATTTTTAACTCTTTTTTCTCAAAAGGAAAATTTTCCAATTTTCCTCTGCGAGTCTGCACCTTATTTCCCATCTGGCTCATGGGCCATTTTTTGTATTTTAACCTTTATGACGCAAGGAGGTGAAAATTTTGAATTGCCTCTGATGGTCTTCTTCCCCACCCCTTATGACTTTTCAAATTTCCACGTGTCACCACGGCGCTCCTTGAGATGGTCCCAAAATTTTGATACCTTGAATGAGCGCAGGCTCACCATGTGTCCTATTCTAGAAACATTTGTTTGAAGGCTTGAAGTTCAGTATAAGGCACCACTTGTCAAGCTCCGAGGCAGTATCCTTTCGGCCATTGAAAATTCTAAGTAAAATCCAAAGTGAGTGGAGGCCTCCACGTGTCAGCCTGGTGCTTCTTTAGAATGAAACTCAAGGTCCAATCCTCGAATATGCGTGGTTCCTCCACGTGTCTCCATGGCGCAACTTCAAGATGGCACCCAAAGCAGAGACCCTAAATGAGCTTGAGCTCCCCATGTGTCCTGTTCGAACAAACTACTCCAATTGCATAAAAAAATTTCTAATTCCGGGCCAAGCATCAGAAACCTCCACATGTCCTCCCGGTGCTACTCTAAGGCAAAGGCGAAAAGAAGATCTTCAAATGAGCGTTGTTCGTCCATGTGTCTTGGACTTCTTGAAAACCTTTTGAAATTTTTCTAAGTAAGGGAAACCCAGCAGAAACCTCCGCGTGTCTCTTTCCTGCCAACCCTCCACGTGTCCTCCCAACGTTACTTCAAAGCCAAACCAAAAAGTTGATTCTCAAATGAGCGTCGTTCCTCCACGTGGAGACATTTTAAATTTGAGGCTTTTCATCGAATTTCCTAAGTATTAAGCTAATACACATCCAGCCAAGAGGTTCCACATTTCCCTGCCGACTGAATGATGTAAATTTGACTGGGACAAATGCCTGTTAAACCATAAAACATAGAGAAATGTCCATTCGAGCCAGAAAATGAGGTTTTCTTCAAGGACAGAGAATTTAGATTTTTTCAAGGCTCAAACATGATCCTTAGGGACACATCAACTCATTTCTCTTTGAGTATTTAGTGACAAAATGGCAGGGACAACAAATTCTGACTCTGGAGAATCGAGGAAATGGGAAAATGTGAGTTCTAAAGGAACAGAGAATGGGAGACCCAAAATACAGAACCTTTTCAGAGGAACAAAGGAACCATGAGAAAAATATAGACCCAGACATAATCCTTGACCCAAGAGCAACTAACAATGGCAATAAGACTGACCAAGCACCATACGGGGAAGGATAAAATGAGAAAGGCCGTGAATGAATAATTTTTCAAAGGAATAGATGTGGCGAGAAAATTTTGAGCACCAATAGGTTCCAAGTGTCCAAATGGAGCTAGTTCAAGAGAAATATTAAAAGGAGGTTTTGAATTAAGTGCCAAACCACTGCGTGTCCCTTGTCAAGAAATATGACCCCACCGAGGAAAGGACTTAGCCAAAAAACATAGAAATTTAGCAAGCCGACAGAGGAAGCCATGAGTCAGCCCAAGTCATTCCAAGAGAAAAATATATAGGCCGCCCTCAAACAAGCACCAGCCCTCCACATGTCCCATATAGGAAAGGGGGCCCATTTTTTTTAAAACTGGTCTTCCCACCCTTTTCTATGAATCTGATACAAACTTTGAAGGGGCATATTTGTCGACTCAGGTCTCAAAATATTCTAAATCTGACACCATTGGAAAGATCTTGGCCTTTTCTATTCCATGGAGATCTAAAACTTCAAGTTTGGGGAGGTTAGGTGGGAGAAAAATGGAGAAAAATATTTAGGGCCATCAATGTAGGATTATTTTTTCCCCAACAACCAGATCGGATTTGATCTGCTCCATCGTTTCCTCCTCCTTGAAGGCACCGAATAAGAATTTGATGCAGTCAAGAAAGATTTTGGGGGTATATTTTATGGGAGGCATTAATAGAGGTGGTTGAGCTTGGAATTTTTTTTCCCACTTCTCTCTCTTTCTCTCCTCTATGTGGTTGGACATTCTTTTGTTTTTACAACCTCCCCTTTTCTTCTAGCAAAGGAATTCGTGGAGTTCAGACCTTCCATTTAAATTGTAATATGTTTCCTGCCTTCTGGCCATTTGTAATGCATTGTATCAATCTACAGAGCAATAAAACACATTTTTGATCAATTTTAAATCCTTTCTTGTCTCCTTTTCTCTCATCTAGTCTTTTGTTATAAATCTAGTTATTTTTACTTGATTACTGTATGTATTTTGTTGGTTTGTGTCTATCAGCAAAACTAATGTTCATAATTCTTTCAGTGCATCACCTTGTAGGTTATTTTTGATTTCTTGTATTCCTTTTATCCTTGTCTCCTTAGTAAAGCTTAGATTAGGTTTAGGAATAGGTCCTCTGCAAGTTTTCATGCATGCACCTAAACAAGGGAATAGGAACCACCCTTCAATCTGGAGATTTTTCCCATTTGTAAAGTGCCACACTTTGAGAAAACTCAATGTTATGAGAATCACACAAAATGAATCTTCCTTACAAAAGTAGATCTGACTACTCATTTTAGGGTGATGTGATTTTTCATTAACATTTTTGGCATGCCCGGTGGGACAAGAAGTCTCCAGTTTATTATAGTAACATCAATGTGCACTTGTTGTGATTCTAGATTTTGAGAAGCTCTTAAGAATTGCACATTTGGTGATTCCAAAAGGGTCAAAATCCACTGGGTTCAGCAGTCCAAGTTTCCCAAGTTCATGAGAAGGATACAAAAAAGGTCAAGAAAAAGAGACAAAGGAAATTTTGTACACCTACACTTGTCTCTAGACAGAAGGAGAAGAGGATGAAGAGCCCAAAGTCTCTATCTCCGCCAAATAGAGCCTTATTAACACCTCCTCCCAGTAAGCCATTCTTTCAAAAAAGAAGGGTGCTCAGGCCAATTAGGATGGCATAGCCAAATCCCTATGTTAATTTCATTAGCAATAGCCCACTCACTTTGAATGCACAAAATTTAGTCCTAGTGGTAGCATTGAAGAGCATCCCATATTTCAATGGGGAAAACTAGACTTTTCCTAGTGACCACATTCAAGATATTGCAAATGTCTATAAAATCCATGAGATCACTTAGATGGACATTGCACTTAAGTTGCTAGCCTCTTCACTCAAGGGTAAATCTTCACAATGGTTCAAGAGCCTTGAAATAGGCTCTATTAAATCTTGGGACCATCTGTGCACAACTCTTCACACTAGTTTGGAGAAAAATGAGATAACTTATCCTTGTTGGAGAAACTGAAAACAATCAAGAGAGCTCCGAATGAGTAGTTGATGGTGTAGACACCAAATTTGGGTCTTACGATGCCATGTGCCCCGCATCTCGTCTCGCAACCTAACCCTACCTCACCACCTAAACCTTACTCACTTAATTATTTATTAATTACTTTATAATTAATAAATTCACATCTCCAACCTTGCCACCTCACCTCACCACCTCACCATGACCTAGCCCTAACCCTAAACTAACCTAATTAAGACCTATGACTTGGTCCAGACCCACTCCCATGACTCATCACCCCTCACTCGCACCAAAACAAACCTAATAATGAATTGACCAAGCCCAGCACTGACCCCTCAGGAGAAAAGGAGGGAAAGTTGGCTATTTTACTAAAAATAGCCAACTTTGACCTAACCGACATCGGTCCCCAAGGTAGTTCCCTCACTTATTGTTTAACAAAAATCTGGTGGTCTTGCATTCTTATTTACAGGTATTCCTTCCCAGACAAAAAGGATCTCTTCACAATCGGCCTGATCTCTCTACGGTATGCGCACACATTCCCAACACTCAACAGGTATTCCTCCTATCCCTAACCCTTATCTGTTTCTCAAGAGAATGAAAAGATAGAAATAACTCTATTCTGGAACAAAATTCTGTGTGAAACATTTTGGCACACCCGGTGGGACCCTTCTCGGGTTTCTTTCTTTCTTGTTGTTTTCATATAGGAAGCACACTTGTTGTTTCTTTCTTCTAAATATTCACAAAATATTTTGTCATTTTAGTAAAAGAACTTGTCTTTCTTTCGCATCTTTGCATTAGTGAAAGTCATCTTCTTAACCTCTTCTCTTTCTTTTCTTCATCGAATATCATTTCTGATTTGGGTTTAAAACATGTGCATCACATTCTTGCTTGTTGTTTTCAATTCTAGTGAACGTAGATTAAGTAACAGATCGTACACGTGGGGGTGATATCCACGGTATTGATGAGAAATTAATCTTACTCTCACTACACAACACATACCAAATCACATCATAATCTACACAACATCTCAAACATCCCCCCTTCCCACGGTATTCCTCCACCCGATTGAGATAGCCTTACAAGCCAAAACAATCTTGACATCTCCATTAGGTATTTTGTTTAGGATTAACATCATCTTGTGTCTAAGGCATAAGCCCAAAGTGATTAAAACTAATCCTAGGGTTAGTCTCTTGATTTGCTTTTGTATCTTGTTTTTTTTTTCTTTCAGTTTTGTTTCTCTGTTATACCCTATCTCAGTGATCACTTCAGATAGTTTGGTGGGTATACTAAGCCTTGTTATCCCCAAACAAACAGCCTCTTACATTCTATCTTTGCCTTCATAGTGACCGACACCGGTCCTCTTCTACCGACATTGGTTACACTGACCGACACCGGATATCGTCTGACTGACATTGCTCACTAGACCGATATCGGTTACTTTGTTTTAAAGTTCTTAACAAACCAACAACCTACCAATTCCAACATTTTGTTGTTGTTTCTGTTCCTGATTGACTAATTCCCTATTGTATCCTCTTGTCCATGGTTGTTATCACCTAGCAACAAGCTGCAGCCATGGTTTCAAATGCTTGTTCCATGTCTTTTCCTGAGTCACCCCCTTTGTATCCTATGGAGAGTCCTACGGACACCAGTGCTTTTCCCAAGATCCCTGTAGGAGATCCGGACTTTGCCAAATTTTTGGATGCTAATCCTAGCGCCATACAGTATTATTTGTCTCATACCCCTGACCGTACACCCGACGGTCCGCTCCTCATTGGTATGCCTATTAGTATAGCCGCTCACTTAGCCCCTTCCCTACCTAATAACTTCACCTCACCATCTTCATCCTTAGCCCCGTCTCCCAGCTCAGTGGCTTTGGTGGTTCATACTGCACTAATTGGCCTTCCTTTGGTTAATCTGGGGCCCCACATGTCACTACCATCCACTGCCCCTACCTCATCTCTCCTGTAGATTGCCTCTTTCATAACTCACTCTCTACCATCTATCCACACGAGCTTTCCCTCTCAGGCTCCGCCCACCTTTTCATTTCCGCAGACTCATCCGGTGGCCTCAACATCTTATATAGGACACCCTTATTCGGCTACCCCAACACATTCATCATCGTTACCTTATCAACATTCAACCCCACCATTGTCTAGTAGTGGCTCTTGGCCCAATCCTCCTCTGTTTGTGATGACAACACCATCATCTAGCCCAACCAATGATTTAATCAAACAGATGATGGACAAGATGCAAAATCTTGAGGCTTTTGTTTCAGGAAGCCATAACACCTTGACATATGAGCAAGTTTGTCAGGAGCCTATTATCCTTCTGTCCCCTTCATACATATCCTCCTCAATGGGAATTACCGAAATTTACTTGCTTTAGTAGTAAGGAGGACCCTCAAACAACACTTGTGATCATTTAGACATGCCTACTATCTGATTTCTCATGACGATGCCTTACTACTCCATACCTTCCCCATGTCCTTATCAGGACCTACCCTGGAGTGGTACAGTGCTTTAACCCAGCACTCAATCTTCTCCTTTAACTAGTTAGCCCAATCTTTCTTGGATCACTTCTCCATCAATATTTCCAAGAAAGTATCCATTACCGACCTCTATGCCATCTAACAATTTGAAGACGAGTCTATCGCAGATTTCGTTGGATGATGGCGGGGCCTCATCAACCAACTTACTTATGCCTTACCTAAGGTTGAGCTCATCAAACTCTTTACATGGGCCTGCGCTAAACACATTTCTCCCACCCTCCAAATACAAACTTTCCGCACCTTTGATGAGGCCTTTACTATGGCTTGGAAACTAGAGATTCGAGCCTTAGAGGAGGAGAAATTGAAGTTGAGCAACAAAAACTCAAATTTCCGAACCCAAGACTCCACCAACAAACCCAACACCACCAACTCTCATGCATCGGATACTTCGAAATCAAAAGGATCCGTACATGCAGTGACGGTCAAATCTCAAGCACCGTCTAATACCTAGCTGAAACCCACCTATAAGTATAAAGCTGAGCCCATCAAGTACACTCCCTTGGGAGAAACTTATGATGTGATCTTGGACAAATTGCTTAAAGTAGGAGCTCTCACCTTACCTCCTGTTAAACCTCACTCTGGGTTTGATTCCACCCGCACTATACCTTCTTGGTATAAATAAAAATACTTCTGTAACTTCCATCATGTGAAGGGACACAACCACAAAAATCGCAAGATGTTGAAAAACATAGTGCAGGAAATGATTGATGCTGGGGATATAACCCTCAATAATCCTAATGCCCCTGCTAATCAAAATTTAAAAATCTTCAACAAACCATTTCCAAAGCATTCATCTAACAGTAACACAAACCAAGAAACCTTATCCGAGGAGAAGAGTGTGCATGAGATCCATGTGGTTTTCAACTCCCAACCAAGGGCTTCCATCGAGGAAATTCTGAATCAAGCCTCTTCACCAACGCAGGGGTCCTCGCCCCCTTCTCCTTCATTAGGATAGGAGGACAGCCCCGCTATTCCTTTACCCATAAAGGAATCAACCGCCCAGAGTTCTCTTCTCACATAAGAGCCTTGTTACACCACATCCCTGCAAGACTATGAGCGGATGTTATCCAACCTATCTATTTCAAAAACATCTCCTTCCACCACTATTGCTACAAAATAAGAAGGATCGCCACTTTTTTTGTCATCCTGTTGTCTACTCAAAATTTCCCGCTCTGATAAGAGTAAAATTTTCAAAATTTTGAGTTGAAGAGTTTTCCTCTGAAGTGCCTAAGTCGTGAAATTGAAAAAATTTGTGTTTTGGGTCATTTTGTGTGATTTTCGGGCCTGTCGGAACTTTTTGTCCCAATTGTCCCAAGTTCAAACGGACCTGTTATCCCATTTTCGGCCGATCTGCCCGATTTTGTCCCAACTGTCCCGAGTTCCAAATTGCTCTCTGTTCCATTTTCGGCCGAAACTCCCGAGTCACGTACTTCAAAGCTCTTCGTCCCAAATCAAAAAATGCAAACTGTTCCAATTTCGGCCGATTTTCCTGAAACGCATCCTTCGCGCATTTTCGTCCCAAATGCCCCATTCTCAAAAATGCGCCCTGTTTCAATTTCGGCCGAGCCGGTCAAGTCGCGTACTTCGGAACTTTTTGTCCCGAATGTCCTAATTCCAAACGGGCCCTCTGTTCCAATTCCGGCCGAAACATCCGAGTCACGTACTTCGCGCCTTTTCGTCCCTTTTGTCCCAAATGCATTTGTGCATCCTCTCCCTATTTCGCCTGAAACTCCCGAGCCGCGTGTTTCGCGAATTCGCGTCTCACCTCTCCCAAGCATACCAAGTGTCATTCACACTTATTTTTTCCCGCTCAACCCGAGTATGCTATTTTTCGAAATATGAATTTAAGTTGCGGCTCTGATGCTATCAATCCGAAGATCAAATTTCAAGGACAACTGGCAGAAGGACGAAGCTCTCAAGACGCTGGTTGCATCAATTTTCAAAGACACTCATTATCATCCTCAAGATGAAACGTCAGTTCCACGTGGTAGAGACAGAGCTGAGACGTTAGAAAGATTCAAGCAGCGGTTTCTGAAGACAGTGGGTCCCTCTCAGAACTGGCCACCTGTCCCCTTCTCCGACCTTCTTTCTTCTTCCTACTCCTTTCGTATTTCATGTAATTAGCTAAGGCATCGCAACTGGCGATCCTTAACTATTCTTTAGTTAAAAGAAACGGTTATGAAGAGTAACCGACTTGTAATCTATATAATGGCATTTCTACGCCATTTTGAAAAGGAGGAAGAACTTGGATATTTTCTGAAAGTGTAAATAGATCTTAAAGAAATCAATACAAAAGGGCTTTCCATTATTTTTCTATCTGATTCTTGTTGTTTCTGTGTTTTCCTTTAATATTGTGAAGATCATTTTGTTCCTAACTCGTTTAGTCTCTCTGATTGCATACTGTTCAGTTTTGCAAATACAGTGATCTTGTACAACCAAGAAGGAACTTTGTGTCCTTGATTAACAAATCTGAAGAAGGTTATTTATGGAACTTTGTGTCCTTAAATTTAATCTCATTCAACCAACGCAAATGATCTTGTCTTAAATCCTTTGAATCTTCGCAATCACGAAGAATTATTCTGCTATCTATAATTCTGAATGTTGCTATTCTGCTCATCTTCTTATTCCCCTTCCTCAGTCCTAGCGTAACTGATGATCCTTGTGGAAAACACTTTCGTAATATCCAAGTTTGACCATAAAATAATGTTCTGTATATTTGTAAATAAGTTCGTTTCAGAATAAGGGAACCTCTCCCATTAAAGAGGAGGGACTTTTTGTCCCCTGATTGTTGCTCTTCTAAAAAGTCCTATTTGAAAACCAACAGTTTTTGGTGACTCCGCTGGGGAAAATCGCATTCCAGTACTGCAATTTTTTGATCATCCTTTGATCTGGTGACTCCGTGTTTCACTCGAGGGAGAAGGACCCTTGGTATCGAAGATTCTTAGTTTCAGCTCTTGGAGCAACAGGGTTTTCCTTTCCCTTCAAATAGAAGAACTCGTTCGACGAGCACTCCACCTGTTCAAGATAGAAGTCCTACGGGTGGTATTCCTTCAGAACCTGCTAGTCCCAATCTACGAGCTCTGATCCTTACAGGTGTTACAGTTCCCCTACAAGCCGTATTTCCAAGAATGGCGACACAATTGCCATGGGGTCAACGTGTCGGGCCCCTGGCCCTTACTCAGCCTTTGCACGAGTTACCTAGAGGTAACCGGAAGAACTTCCCCAAATTTAGAGGAGATGGCAAAGTACACCCTGATGAACACATTGCAGCCTTCATAGTTGCATGTGGAGTCTTGGGAGTTGAACATGAAGACATCTCAGTAAGGCTGTTCGTTGAGACGTTACAGAATAATGCTGCTGACTGGTTCTATCACCTTCCGGCTGGTACCATCACCGATTGGAATACAATGAGAACTCAGTTCGAAAGCCGTTTCAAGCCGGCAGAAGATGTGCATGCCCTGCTTGCCCAAATTTCTCAGATAAAGAAAGATCCATCAGAACCCATGAGAGAATTTGTGGCTCGGTTCAACAGACTGATCAACAAAATTCCTGTAAATACTCGACCGGTTGATCAAATTCAAAAATGTTTCTTTCTAAATGCTCAAATGCCCAAAGTCAGTTACGCTCTAAGAAGGGCTAATCTTGGAACGTTAATTCTGGGTCAAGAACTGGCTGTTAGTGTCGAGGATGACCTGATCATGTCAGGGAAGTTGAAGAGAGATCCCCCCAAATCTAAATCTGCTGCTTCTTCCTCTTCCACCTCTGGACCCAATACTGATCCATTAGTCCAGAAACTTGCAAATGATCTCGTCGCTATAAAGAAACAACTAGTTCAGCATGCCCCGTATGCAGATGTTCCAAGAAGAAATTTTCAGCCTAGAAATCATTTGCCTGCACCTCACACAAGACTAGCACTTGAAGGTCCTCCTGTCAAGGTTCCTGTGAATCCAACCTGTGAAGTTGAAGAGCCAGATGATGATGTGGACGATGAAGCTCGTGAGGAGTTCCTGGAGGAATTTGATGATGAGGCGGAAGAACTCGAAGGATCTCGGGTTAATTTCTTTACCACCGAAGGCACTGATGATGGAGATAACTATGATGAAGTGGTAGCAGATATGAACAGTGAATCATTTCCTGTCATGACTCGAGAACAGACAAGGTAGAAGGAGAAAGTAACACAGCCCATGAAGAAATCTAAGGAGCAACCAGCAACTATTCCTGTAATTGCCAGAAGAGGATCTCCTATCCCTACCTCATCTGCACCAAAGGTAAGTCCTGCCAATCCTACTAGCAAAGTTCCTTCTTTTTCTCCTAAAGTTGATAAGCCTAGAATTCCAAATGATGATGGTCCATCTACCTCTGGATCCTTTGATATTGTTGATCACCTAAAAAGGACTAAGGTTCAAATTTCAGAAGCTGAATACTACCAAACCCATCCTAAAGCTTTTGCCAAGATGATCCAATTTGTTAATTCCCATTCCAAGACCACCTCTAAAGGCCTTTTTCCCACACCTCCTTCTGCACCATAGCCTAGTCTGGTAGCTGCTGTCACCTCGCCTGGAGAGAAAATCAAGCCTTTTTATGTTACACTTCTTATAGTTGGCCATAGGCTCAGTAACTGTGTCATAGATTCTGGAGCCTCTGATAATGTGATGCCTGCCAAAGTAGCTCATGCTTTAGGCTTGACCCTTACTCGTACTTATGGATCTTGCTACTCCATGGAAAGTAAAGAAGTGCCTTTGGTTGGAAGGATTAAAGATGCACATGTGGCTTTTGCTGCTTTACCTGAAAAGAAAGTCTTGGCTACCATCCTAGTAGCAGACATTCCTCCTTCTTATGGAATGTTGCTAAGTAGGAACTTCTGTAAAGATGTGGGTGGAGAGATTTAAATGGATTGGTCCCACGCACTCATACCTGTCAATGGACAAATGAAGAAGTTACTCCCTGAGAAACAGTCTTAGTATATTGTGCAAAAAACAGATGATCCTAAGGCACAAATACTCTATGAAGACATGGGTCATGGTAATTACATGATTCTGTCCCCTGATGAAATCCAACCCTCCAAAGTATCACCTAAAGATCCCAATGGTGTTTGGATTTTAGAATTTGATGGAAGTTGTTCCTCGGCTAGTTCTGGAGCTGGCGTCCTGCTAATATCACCTGAAGGCTGCTTGCACCCTTTTTCATTTAAGTTGCAGTTCGAAAACACTAACAATACAGCAGAGTATGAGGATCTCATTCTTGGACTGCAAGTGGCCAAAGAATGAGGTGTGAAGAATCTCCTGGCTCGTGGCGATGCAGAGCTGATTGTGAAGCAAGTCAGAAGCCTTTTTCAGGTAAAAAATGGGAGGCTTAAACACTACCGGAACCAGGTTTGGGATTCAATTGAATTCCTTGATGCTTTCTCCATTGAAGCAATGCCTAGAGAAAAGAACAGCAGAGCTGATTCACTGGCTGTCTCAGGGTCACTATTGATTCCCCATCCTGAATTCTCTCAGGATAAGTTCACTATTGAAATGGTCCACCGGCCTAGTGTACCTAAAAATACCAATAACTGGCAAGTCTTCAACGATGACTAGCATTTGCTTTCCTTCCTGGAACTCAAGGGGAATTTCGAGCAACTGTATTTTGAGGGAAGTGACAACCTGCCTCGTGAGAGTGTGTCCTCTGACCAACCCGTCACCCAAGGAGAAGAAACAGATCAGGAAGGGTGCATTAAACTCAAAGGAAACAAAAATTCCCAAAGGTTTGGTGAGTTTGGAGGAGTTGTTTAATAAACATGACAGATATGTAAAATCCAAAGCTTCTACTGGACCTCAGCAATCAGCTGAGTATGATAAGATTGATATAGGGAGTTCTACTGATCCCAAGCTAGTAAATATTGGAAAATGTTGCACAACCAATGAGAGGAGAAGAGCAATTGATCTTCTAAGGAAGTATAAGGATGTTCTTGCATATTCTTATGAGGATCTAAAAGCCTTCAAGCCAAAAGACATGCAGCACTCTATCCCTCTCAAACAAGGAATCAAGCCTTTCAAGCAGAAACAAAGGCAGTATAATCCCAAAATAGCTGACACTATATTTCAGGAGATTCAGAAATTGTTGAAGGCTAAAATCATTTTTCCCATTCACCATTCAACATGGATTGCAAACATTGTGCCTGTTAGGAAGAAGAATGGTGAGATCCGCATCTGTGTTGATTTCAGGAACCTGAATCAGGCTTCTCTGAAAGATAACTACCCTCTGCCTATGATGGATCAAATATTGCAAGCAGTAACAGGATCTGAAATGTTATCTATGCTTGATGGATTCTCGGGATACAATCAGGTAGAGGTTGATACTGCAGATCAACACAAGACAGCCTTCACCACTCCTTGGGGTACCTTCGCCTACAAGAGAATGCCTTTTGGGCTGATTAATGCTGGTGCCACTTTCCAGAGAGCTATGGATTTGGCTTTTGGAAGCTTGAAAGGGAAATGTATCATCATATACCTTGATGACCTGACAGTGTTTTCAAAGATAAGATCAGATCACTTCGACCACCTGGAAATAGTTCTGCAAAGATGCCGAGAGCATGGGATTTCTTTAAATCCTAAAAAATTTGTTTTCTGTGTTACAGAAGGAAAACTATTAGGGCACATTGTCTCCAAGGATGGTATTAAGATCGATCCTGAACGAGTTCAAGCTATCCAGCAAATTCCTCTCCCAACCAGTAAAAAGGGCGTGCATTCCTTTTTCGGTAAGATCAATTTTTTAAGAAGATTCATCCCTGATTTTGCTGAATTAACTTTGAATATTTCTCAGATGATGAAAGGGAAGCAAGCATTTGGTTGGTCTTCTGAAGGAAAGGAATCCTTTGAGGGTATCAAGAAAGCTATTGCTAAAACTCTAGTTTTGGCCTGTCCTGACTTCAGCAAAGATTTCATCATCTATTGCTATGCTACAGATAATACCCTGGCTGCTGTCTTAACCCAAGAAGATTCTGATGGACATGAGCTACCAATTGCCTTCATGAGCTATATCCTGAAGAATCATGAGCTAAAGTACACCATGATGGAGAAGCATGCTTTTGCAGTAGTCAAAGCTGTTAAGCAGTTCCGTTTCTATATCCTTAACTCTCACTCTATGGTGCTGGTTCCAGATACGACTGTTAAGTCAATTATTACACAGCAAGAATTTGGGTCCAAGAGAGGAAACTGGGTGGCTAAGGTCCAGGAGTATGACATTGATATCAAACCTACCAAGCTGCTTCGTGGCAAAGGTCTTTGTGAGCTCATTGCTGAAGGAGCCAAACATGAGTTGTTGGAGGAGAAAGCTGATATTCCTACTGTTCTATTCCTGAGTTCGGTCGATGAATGGTATGCTGACATCGCCCATTTTCTCACCTATGGGGAATGCCCCTCTCATTTAACTGCCAAGGAAAAGAGGACTGTTAAATTGAGATCAACGCAATATGTACTGTGGGAAAATGCTTTGTTCAAGCGTGGCTTAGATGGGAGATTTCTGAAATGTGTTGATAAGGAACAACAGAGACAGTTTCTCTCAGCTTTTCATGATCAAGCATGTGGAGGGCACTATTCATCAACAGTCACAACTCACAAGATACTCCGGGGAGGATATTACTGGCCTTCCTTGTTCAGAGATGCATCCAAGTGGGTGGATAGATGTGAGGCTTGTCAGACCTTTGTGGGAAGACCTAAATTGGCATCCTTGCCTCTCAAGCCAGTGGTGATTGAGGAACCATTTCAACAGTGGGGTCTAGACTTCATTGGTACACTGAATCCTGCTTCTAGTGCTGGCCACACGCATGTGCTAACTGCCACTGACTACTTCACCAAATGGGTGGAAGCTATTCCAGTCAAGAGCACTACTTCTGAAGTGGTATACAACTTCATCAAGGAGAACATCTTGGTAAGGTATGGTGTACCTAACAAGATTGTAACAGACAATGCTTCGAACTTCTCCTCAACTGAGATAATGGATTTCTGCTACGGGTATGGCATCTCTCTGGCTCATTCCTCAGATTATTATCCCCAGGGAAATGGACAAGCAGAATCCACCAACAAAAATCTGGTAACTATCATAAGGAAGTTGGTCAATGAGTCTCAGCGAAACTGGCATAAGAAGCTTTATGATGCTCTTTGGGCAGACAGGATCACACCTAAAAGAGCCATTGGAATGTCCCCCTTTCAAGTAGTGTATGGAGTAGAGGCCCAATTGCCAGTGACAGTGGAACTGCCAGCCTTGTACCTGATGAAGGCCATTGAAGACACTAGTTTCAGTGATGCTCTGGACAAAAGAATCATGTACCTGCACAAACTGAATGAGGATAGATTGGAGGTTGCTAACAGAATATCTGCTCACTAGCAGAAGGTGAAGGTTCTGTTCGACAAGAAAACTAGGTCCAGAGAGTTCCAAGTTGGAGATACCGTGCTGTTATGGGACAAAAGACATGAACCTCGTGGCAGCCATGGGAAATTTGATTCTCTGTGGCTTGGACCTTTCAAGATAAGACACTTTGTTGGTAAGAACTCTTTCTGTCTTGATTACATGGATGGTTCTCCCCTCCCACTTCATTATAGTGGGCAGTATTTGAAGTTGTTTAAGTCATAGGTGACTAGGGAGTCCCTTTGTATATTCTGTATAGTGTTTTTGCTTTTTCTACTTTTGGTGTGTTTCCCTTCTGTTGTGTGTGTTGCCCTCTGTATTGGTTTGTTTTTGACTCCGTTTCCCAATGGATAAGGCACTGGTCTGCTTCACCGAGTTGTCTGAGTTCTTGCCTTGTCTCATTCTACGAATTTATACCAAGTCATCCCCAGAAGCAGCCAGCTGTTGTCTACTCAAAATTTCCCGCTCTGATAAGAGTAAAATTTTCAAAATTTTGAGTTGAAGGGTTTTCCTCTGAAGTGCCTAAGTTGTGAAATTGAAAAAATCTGTGTTTTGGGTCATTTTGTGTGATTTTCGGGCCTGTCGGAACTTTTTGTCCCAATTGTCCCAAGTTCAAACGGACCTGTTGTCCCATTTTCGGCCGATCCGCCTGATTTTGTCGCAACTGTCCCGAGTTCCAAATTGCTCTCTGTTCCATTTTCGGCCGAAACTCCCGAGTCGCGTACTTCAAAGCTCTTCGTCCCAAATCAAAAAATGCAAACTGTTCCAATTTCGGCCGATTTGCCCGAAACGCGTCCTTCGCGCATTTTCGTCCCAAATGCCCCATTCTCAAAAATGTGCCCTGTTTCAATTTCGGTTGAGCCGGTCGAGTCGCGTACTTTGGAACTTTTTGTCCCGAATTTCCTAAGTCCAAACGGGCCCTCTAGGCCAATTCCGGCCGAAACATCCGAGTCGCGTACTTCGTGCCTTTTCGTCCCTTTTGTCCCAAATGCATTTGTGCATCCTCTCCCTATTTCGCCCGAAACTCCCGAGCCGCGTGTTTCGCGCATTCGTGTCTCACCTGTCCCAAGCATACCAAGTGTCATTCACACTTAGTTTTTCCCGCTCGACCCGAGTATGCTATTTTTTCGAAATATGAATTTAAGTTGCGGCTCTGATGCTATCAATCCGAAGATCAAATTTCAAGGACAGCTGGCAGAAGGATGAAGCTCTCAAGACGCTGGTTGCATCAGTTTTCAAAGACACTCATTGTCATCCTCAAGATGAAACGTCAGTTCCACGTGGCAGAGACAGAGCTGAGACGTTAGAAAGATTCAAGCAGTGGTTTCTGAAGACAGTGGGTCCCTCTCAGAACTGGCCACCTGTCCCCTTCTCCGACCTTCTTTCTTCTTCCTACTCCTTTCGTATTTCATGTAATTAGCTAAGGCATCGCAACTGGCGATCCTTAACTATTCTTTAGTTAAAAAAATGGTTATGAAGAGTAACCGACTTGTAATCTATATAATGGCATTTCTACTCCATTTTGAAAAGGAGGAAGAACTTGGATATTTGCTGAAAGTGTAAATAGATCTTAAAGAAATCAATACAAAAGGGCTTTCCATTCTTTGTCTATCTGATTCTTTTTGTTTCTGTGTTTTCCTTTAATATTGTGAAGATCATTTTTTTCCTAACTTGTTTAGTCTCTCTGATTGCATACTGTTCAGTTTTGCAAATGCAGTGATCTTGTACAACCAAGAAGGAACTTTGTGTCCTTGATTAACAAATCTGAAGAAGGTTATTTATGGAACTTTGTGTCCTTAAATTTAATCTCATTCAACCAACGCAAATGATCTTGTCTTAAATCCTTTGAAGCTTAGCATACACGAAGAATTATTCTGCTATCTATGAGCTCCCTGTCTCTTGGTCCCCTTGCCCCTCCTGCAGATTCTTCTTCCTCTTTTGCTTGGGTGCAACCTCTGGTTGACAAAAGGAAGAGGAAATCCTCCTCTCAAAGCTTGGGACCAAATTTTGATGCTGTAGCAGCCTTGTTGGGCACCACTCCTTCTCGTGCCAAGAAAGCCAGAGACCACCTCCAAAATTGTGTCTGATGCCCAAAGGTCAGCAATTCTTGGAGATTGCTAAGCCTACAGTAGACAAATCAGAATCAGACTTGCTGACATCTGACTTAGAGCTCCTTAACCATGATAGATCCCTATAGGAGATGTCCTACTCCCTGATCAGGTGAAATTCATCAACCTCCAGGAAACAGTCCAGCAACTGGTTGACATCTGGACAGGGTAGAGAAAGGGCAGTAGACTCATTTGCCCAGCTGGAAGATCACAAGCCCACAGTTCTCACAAGTTTTATCATAGTCCACTTCTCTGTCTAAGGAGAAAAATTTTGGACCCATACCCCACATGATGATGCTCATACCGCAACTGGTAGATTCTAAGCCAAGTGAAGGGCAATGTATTAAAGATATACACAAGTATTCTGTTTACTGGCAGAGCTATTGCAAGCCATGACTAGATCCAGACATGCTTGTTGCTGGGCTAAACTTCATGCGATGAAGCTTTTACAAAAGCTACATGGAAAGGTAGACAATTATGTCAACAGAAGCTATCACTCTGCTCATTGGGGTCTATGGATAAAGAGCTTATCTACCTCTGGGAGCAACCTAACATTGTAGACCTTCGCCTACGCTTGGGACTTCACCAGATGAGAACATCTTAACTGCGACCCACCTAAGACGGTTCGATTTATGCCAAAGACAAATCTGTCAAAATCCTGGGTCTACAGCGTAGAGTGGACAGATCCAAAGTCTCCTAGAGTCCAAGCTGTGCCTCTACCACAACTGAAGAACAGCTGGCAGAAGGGATCACAGCTTTTACAGACAGGAATGGTTTCAGCTGCTGCGCCATCAATGACTTACATTGTCATCTTCAAGCCTGAAAACTCTGGTGCTTCCTTGTCCTTGCAAGAAATCAAAGCTTAGTTCAGAGATCTTCTTTCAACACGATCATGCTACCTTCAAGGAAAGCTCCATCTCTAAGGAAATCCATGAAGGAAATTCTCAACTCTTCAGTCTGCCATTCAAGAAGAAAACAAAGATTACCATACTCTATGTCGAGTTTGATAATTAGAGATGGAGAAATGTCTGGGATTTTGGACTCAGTCTGCAGCCAACACGTCAGTCCCTCATGGCAGAGATATAGCTGTCACCACGTCATCTATGGCCTCATTCAGGCTAGCGGATTCTGAAGACAGTGGGCCCCTCCCAGCAGCTGAAGCCACACCTAGTCTAAACTTCCAACCTTTCAAAATCTCTTCTTCCCTAAACTTTTCACCATTCTTTGTAATTAGTTAAGGTATTACAACTGGCGGTACCTTAACTATTCTTTAGTTAAAATAACGGTTACGAAGAGTAATCTGAATTGTAAGCTCATATCAATGGCCTCATCTTCATCGCCATTTTGACCCACTCAGGAAGAATCTTATACCAATATCCTGCTGAAAGTGTAAATAGATCTTAAAGAAATGTGATACAAAAGGGCTTTCTCTTCTTTGTCTACTCTAAACCCTATGTTATCTCTGTGTTAAACCTTTACCTATAGGTTGTGATGAGATCTAAAATTTGTTCCTACCACTCGTTAGTCTCTCAGGATTGCACACTGTTTAAGTTTGCAAAGCTTTGACAGTGATCTTGTACAACCAAGAAGGAACCTTGTGTCCTTGATAGATAAATCTGAAGAAGGACAACTTATAGAACTTTGTGTCTTTAAATTTAATCTCCTTCAGCCAACGCAAATGATCTTGTCTTATACCATTCTTTGAAGCCGCGCATACACCAAGAATCTATTCATGCATATGCTACCCCACCTCTCGAGAAAAATGACTTATTCCTACTCATCTTCCTTATCTCCCTATTCCTCAGATCAACTTGATGTAGCATTGCTACGATTGAGGTCAGAAAACACTTTCGTAAAAGCCAAAGTTTGAGCACACCTACGGCCTCTGTTTCTCCTACTGCCATTTCGATCGCACCACCACCTAAAGTTCGTTATTCTGAATAAGGGACCTACCTCTCCCATCTAAAGATGGAGTTTCCCATCGCACTTCTTGATCAAACTGACTGTTGCTCCAATCTCCTATAAAAATGTCACTATTTGATCTCATTCAACACATCTGAATCTTATCGACAAACTCTAATTGAGATCCTCCAAGGGATATAGGTCCCTACCTAACGAAACCCTACCTATTTCCTCCATCTTAACACCCAAACACGTCACTTCTCTCACAAAACAACCTACCTCCACCACCATCTCTGTCCCTGTACACCAAGCTGCTGCTGTTATTTTTTTCCGAAAGAAAAACTTATTGTCATCTTTGGTGCAGAGGATCTTGACCCCTACTCTTTTCATTTCGGCCTACGTCTGGGGACATCCATGGGTACGTCATGTTATTATTGACGGGGGCGCTAGCCTAAACATTGTCTCTTCTAAAGCCTTCAAACAGATGAATATCCCTCCTAGCTATATGTGTGCCAACCCCACCATGTTACATTCATTTCATCGATGTTATTACTTCTACCCTAGGCACCGTGATCCTTAACATTCAAGTAGGGCCATGTACCTTTCCTGAACTCTTCTATGTCCTTGAGGGAGATTTCCAATACAACATGTTGTTAGGCCGCCCTTGTATCTAGGCTATGGGATGCGTTCCCTCCACCTTACATAGATGCATAAAATTCGAGTATCAAGGGAAGCCATACACCATCACAGATGACGCTTCCCCCTTCAATACCTGTAATATGTTATACCACCCTAATGATGTGCTTGTACTAGTTAAGGCACCCATTGATCTGACCCAACCATCTACTTCAACCACGCCTCAACCATCCACCTTAGCCACATGCACACCTTCGACCAATGAAACTACCAACACGAATACCTCTTCCTTCCCCGCGGACAACATCCCAACCTCAGATCCCTTGGTAGGTGTTTTTCAATGCCTTACGCTAGGGGAGTACCGCCTATACAACGTTAGCACCTTCTAAACCCCACAAGAGTATAGACAGTTATATGCGCGTCGTACCTATGACTATCGTGTGGGGGAGATGATCTCCTACGGACCACCTAATTTCCGCACCAACCTAACGTCTCACGAGATATTTAGCCTTTCTCACAATGGGATTTAGACCGTATTGGTGAGATTCACCCGCCTTCTTCGCAGCATCACCGTTGGATCATCATGGCAACCGAATATTACACTAAATGGGTGGAATCCGTTCCACTCATTTCAACCAAAAAAATAAAATCGTTGAGTTCATCAATCATCACATTATCTATCGTTTTGGTGTTCCTCATCGCCTGATAACCGATAATGGTAAATATTTCAAAAATAAGCTATTATGAGCCCTTTGTGACACCTTTGGTATCAAACTTAGCTTCTCGTCACCCTACTATCCACAAGAAAATGGTCAAGCTGAATCTTCTAACAAAACCTTAACCAAAATTCTCATGAAAATCGTTAACGATTCTGGAAAAAACTGGCATGATCACATCCCCTTTTCCCTTTGGGATTATCGTACCAGCATTCACACTTCCACTAATGCCACACCATTCTCTTTGGTTTATGGTACTAAGGCTATGTTTCCTCTTGAAATACAAATCCCTTCCCTCAGAATATCTCTCCAGGATATTCTCACCAATGATGGCTTCCGCCAAGAGTGGTTAGCCCAATTGGAGCTTCTTGACGAGCATCGTCTTACAGCTCTTGACCACCTTCAAATTTATCAAAATCACATCAAGCGTGCTTATGATAAGTGAATTCATGAGCGTACCTTTAAGATTGGTGATATTTTCCTCAAAGAGAATCAACATGTAACCAAACTAGAAAAGAGCAAACATGGAAAATTTGCTCCTAATTGGATTGGGCCTTACATTATCACTCACACTTATAGATCAGGTACTTATCGTTTAGCTTCACTTAATGGTAAACCTAAGCCTAAACCCCTTAATGCCTTGCATCTCCGACCATTCTACAATTGAATTTAGTGTTACATCACTTCTCATGTACCTTGCGCTCGTCCCTTGAGCTCATTTACCACCTCATACACCTTGTTTTGTGTATCTCACAGTAGAATCAAACTCACGTGGTTTGATCATCACCTCCTCTTAAAATTTCCTTCCCCTTTTTAGTTTGGTCCATGACTTAAAAGTATAAAAATAAAAAGTTCTCAATTATACAATTCTGGGATATTCTTGAGTCAAACTTCCTGCAAAGCTAGTGCTTCATGCCAAATGGACATCTAGACCTCTAAGCTATAAACTAGACTGCTCCCTCGAAGGATAGATATGTGCAAAGCCATATTTGCTACTATAAGTAGAATGCTCCCTTAAAGGACAGCTATACAAAGTCAGCCTCTATCAGAAGCTTCTCACATTGATCAGCTTCGTGAAGACATCAAGAACAACAAAATGCATATCCCATATAGACTTCCCGCATCGATCAGTCTATATCCAGAAAAATAAAAGTAGTATTCAAAAACACTTTTGAGTCATGGACTTGTTTATTTAGGTTTGGTTCTCTTTCGTTAGAATAATCACCTTATAACAAGTTCTCTACACCCTAGCTATACCATCCACCTCACCTCACCATTCTTCAAAACAACAAAAATCAAGGGACGTGACGTATATCCGATATATTGTGATTATACAACTCTTTTCACCTATCGACTTCTCACCTATGCAAGGTACCTAGGAATTAAAGCTCATCCTATGATAATACATGGTTTGTTTAGCTCTTTCCAACTATGGGACACTTTTGCCTCTTTTACCCAAATCTAGGATTATGTGTTGACCTTAATCAGGACACGGTTTCCTATGCTTGGTTAAGCTAACCCTCACTTCACATATACCCACACCAACACCACCAATACCTTACCAACACCAACAACAATACCCTACCAACATCAAACTTTTACCAACCAACAAATTGCCTAACTATAACCAAATTGCCTGAATTCACCTCTCTCTGGTCCTAAGGGAGAACTACATCGATTTGAGGCCCCTTCTTGCTTTGTGCAATGGGCTATGTAGGAAGCACTTAGGAGACATGGGGTCTCCCAAGGATAGCTCGACCATCCCCTACCATAACCTATCATGTGTTGTGTTTTCCTTAAAAATATCAATATTTTCGCGTATTTATATTGTTAACGCTCACCAATCGGCCTGACCTAAGGCTGCAACTCACCAATTGGCCCAACCCAAGGCTGTAACAAACCAGTCAGCCCGACCCAAGGCCGCAACCAACCAATCGGCCCGACCCAAGGCCGCAACCCACCAATCGGCCCGACCCAAGGCCGCAACAAACCAATTGGCCTGACCTAAGGCCGTCACCAACCAACCGGCCCGACCGAAGGCCGCAACCACTCAATCGGCCTGACCCATGGCCGCAACCAACCAATCGGCCCGACCCAAGGCTGCAACCAACTAATCAGCCCAACCCACAGCTGCACCCAACCAATCGGCCCAACCCAAGACCACACCAATTAAGTACCTCGACCGAGGCCTACAAATTACGATTCTATCCACCCGTCATGTAGTTGTTTGTTCAAACGAGCTCACTTGTTCGTGTTTTAGCATGACTAGGATACTTGAATTGATCATCCGACCAGCTTTGCCTAGACCGAGACCATGACGTTTATCTCAACCAAACCAACCATTCGGTACTGCCGAACATGCCTAAACGTTTCGGTACCTTACCCGTTATATACCCTAGAGCTACTTCCTATGCCTTGGATACCAGGATTATATCAACCTTGTTTGGATAAACTATCGACCTTTACTTATGAATTGATTGTTTTCTCTTCAAATCATGTACCCTGGTCACACTACTACATTTCAACATACATCTGCTTCCTTGAACTTACCCCACCATCTTACCATCATCTCGTCATCATTCACCCTTTATCAACCCTATCCCTGATTTCACATCGCCTCAATCTGTGATAGATTTCAGGGGGATTACCTATACCCTTAACTGGGGCAACCACTTCTTATTATTGTCAGTGCAGCTTTAGAAGACAAGCTACTTGAAAACAAGGGGCAAATGTAGACACCAAATTTGGGTCTTACGACGCCCTGTGCCCCGCATCTCATCTCGCAACCTAACCCTACCTCACCAACTAAACCTTACACACTTAAATTCTTTATTAATTACCTTATAATTAATAAATCCACATCTCCAACCCTGCCACCTCACCTCGCCACCTCACCATGACCTAGCGGTAACCCTAAACTAACCTAATTAAGACCTATGACTTGGTCTAGACCCACACCCATGACTCATCACCCCTCACCCGTACCAAAACGAACCTAATAATGACTTGACCAAGCCCACAACTGACCCCTCGGGAGAAAAGGAGGGAAAGTTGACTATTTTACTAAAAATAGCCAACTTTGACCTAACCGACATCGGTCCCTACGCGATCGGCATCGGTTAGGTAACCGCCATCGATTCCCTGTAAATGACCTCCCCCAACAAAAACAAAAGGATACGAATTCATTTTGCAAGAGAGAGACAAGTGAGAGAGAGAGAGGAGGTTGCAGAGAGGAGTATTGAGCCGAAGATTGTAACTGAGCAACTAGATCACGGTCACACTCATCCAAACATTGGGAGAGTCAAAGGATAGCTTCATCAGCTCACTTCTGATTGCTGGATCATCCCAACTGAGCCTTGCCTTCGCCACTACATTCCTTGGACCTGCATCCGCATTAGAAACTAGTAAGTAGTCTCTTTTATTACCTTGTATGCTTCGAGACACTACTTTGTGAACTTTCGATTCATAGTGGTTATAAGCTCACTCCTGGATCTACCACCCGGCAGCACCCTACACCTAACCTTCATTCATCCATCTCTATATTGCCCCAAAGACAACTTTGTCACTCAATGAGTCTTCTCTATCACCCTACTACTCCCCTCAACCGTCTACCAACTTTCTGAACCCCATAACCACCTTACAACCAACCTCCATTTAAAAGCCCCTAAATCACTGCCCCTACCGATATCGGTTATCCCCTACCGGTACCGGTTTTATAACCGCCGTCAGTTATCCAGTGACCAGCATCGGTCACTGTGACTTATACCAAAAACCAACCTTTCACCTATTTACCTCCAAAAAATCTCATATCCATCCTTATCTATCCTTGTAACTTGATCTAAACGTATCAATAACTAGTGACCAAACAAACAACATGACATTTTATTATTGGTAGTTTAGTCTCTATTGCTTTTATTAACGAGGTACCTAAATTGTGATTTCGCAATAGTTTCTTTATTATCATTTGTGTTAATTCATATTAAAGGGGGAAATGACCACCTTCGAAAGGAAGTCTAATATTTCCTGGGCCCAAGGTAGTTCCCTCATTTATTGTCTAACTAAAATCTGGTGGTCTTGTATTCTTACTTGCAAGGTAGTCCTTCCTAAACAAAAAGGAGTTCTTCGCAATCAGTCTAATCTCTCTCTACGGTATGCGCACACCCTCCCAACACTCAACAAGTACTTCTCCTAGCCCTAACCCTTATCTGTTTCTCAAGAGAATGAAAAGATAGAAATAACTCTATTCTGGAACAAAATTCTGTGCAGAAACAGATGGATTTGAATCTAAGATTTCAATGGATCTGGGACAAGCTTCCAGTAGCAGTAAAGCCCACTAATGAAGGTGCTTTCTTATAGGATTTCTTAGAGCTTTAAATTTTGTTATTGCTTTAATGATTCAGTCAATAGGGGTCACAACCTTACCTGCATCCTATAGCCTTTCCATAGGATCTTAGAATCATTTAATTTAAAGCTAGAATAGATTTCTCCTAAGCTATCCATGCCTCTATACCTCAAATTAGGAAACCCAAGTACCAGCCAAGCACCCACAATAGCTCCTATTACCTACTCTCAGGATTCAAAGTCTAGCTGAAGCCTCCACCTGATCATCTAGGACCTCAAAGGAGGTTTAGGAAATTATGGAATAGCTTCAAAAACCTAGGGAATGAGGAATCTATTAACCATCAAAAGATAACAATGATCAGAGTTCTAGGCCATATTAGCCTCACGCTTAGTATTAGGCTAGACCCCCCGTATAAGAAAAATATACCACAAGCCTAGGTTATAACTCAAAGTCAACACCAAGGAAAAATTAAATCAAGCTGCTAGACCTTTTAGGCCATATGATCTAAACACAACTATCCACATCAAGGGAATTGGTAACCCAGCATAAGAAGGAACAGGCAAAGAACTATGATTGGTGTTTCTCATGTAGTCAGCCACATAATCAATAGATGTTATTTAATGGTGCACTAAATCACACTTTGATGGTGCAAAATATTGGTATGTCACAAGAACCTAGCCATGAAGAAAACCTAGTAGCAAAGAGACTAGTAAGAGGGACCTCCAACTAAAAATATGCTTGTCTTTAATTGGTAAGATGAATGGACTTTTTGTGGAATGAATTAGAATCCTTCTCAAAGTATAGATGCCAATACACGGTACAAATGAAGAGAAATATTTGAGAAGGGAAATTCACCAAACACGGGAGATCCTAAATCCTCCATCACTCCACAAGGTATTGATATCCCAAATATAACTCCACAATGTGTAGAGCCAATCAAGGCACCTTCCAAATCCACTCAAGCACCAGTTGTAGCAACCCATGTGCAAGAAAAAAATGTGCCAAGAAAGGGGGGCAATAGAAGGATAGCTCATTTAATATCATTGAGAAAATGTAGAGGACAAGTGTTAACATTTCACTATGGGAGTCACTAGCCATTTCACCGCAGAGGGATCTATTGCAGACTTCCATGCAAAACTAGTCAAGCTCAAATCAACCCCTAACCAACAATCTAAGAAATTTTTGACCGATACAGCTCAATCTGGGGGAAACCATCAAGAAAAACAAGGTAAGAACCTGAGACCTCCCCCATTCTATGTTTCATTAATCATTGGGGATAAATTGGTGCATAATTGCATGATTTATTTTGGGGCAAGTAGTTTTGTAATGCCCAAACAAATAGTTGATCAACTGGGTCTCCAGTATGAAGTCATCTCTAGAGGGGTAGTACAATTGTATATGACAACAGCTAAAATGGTTGGAATCATCAAGGATCTAAGCCTCACTCTACATGCCTGCCCCAATGTGACTGTGTTACATAATGTATCAATCATAGACTTGCCACCACATTTTACATTGTGTTTTCTAGAGGCTTCACTGCCAAAATTGGAGGCTATTTGTCTTTTAACTGGTCACATATGCTCTTTAGAACAAGGTATGGGGTGAAGGCAAAAAATCAGATCCGAACCCATTGCAGATTATGACATTGAGTCTTATGTGCCTAGCCCAATCAATGAAAATTGTTTAAGATTTTGATTAGGAAGACCTCTTAAACACTTCTGAAGTAGAAACAAAGGTGGGGTGTATCCCAGACATGACTCTCAAAGAATGGGTGGTCAAAAGACATATTTTTGATCCTTATAAATGAGATGGAAAAATCTGAGGTAGGGGTCTACTTCGTACATGAGGAGAATTATCCTCTTCCTTGACATCATCAAACTAGAATACAAAGATGAAAATGAAGTATGTTAATTGTTCTTTGATGGCTCAAGAAGTAGGCAAGGAGCTAGAAGTGGAGCTATGATTGTTTCACCTCAAGGTATGAATTATTACTTAGACTTCTGTTTCCAGTTTTCCTACTCAAATAACATTACAGAACATGAGGATTTGGTTCATGGATTGCATTGGGCTAGAAGACAAGGAATCAAGAACCTAAAAGTGTTTGGTGATAGTGAAATGGTTTCCAATCAAGTCAAAGGACAAAATTTTGTCAAGAATGATCTACTCAAAAGCTACAAGAATAGGGTATGGGATCTCATTGAGGATTTCGAAGCCTTCAACATTGTGTCCATACCCAAGAAGCAGAATGAAGCTACTGATAGGCTTACAGCAGTCGAAGAAACATTTGATGTGGTTGAAAACATAAAGAGGGACAAATAACAGCCACATATCCATGTGATTGTAAGTCCAACAGTAGCTAAATAACAACACATGCTGATAGGTGTTTAAGAATGATCAGTAGATCATCAATTTTTTGCAAGAGGAAGCTAATTTCTCAGCTAGGAATCAAAACATATTAGAGCATAAATATGGATATCAAGTAGTGTAACTGCATACAAACAAGCTTCCCAAAGGATTAGTGACATTTGAGTCTATATTCAATCCCAATGATCAGTTTCGAAAAGAGAAGGCTAATATATAGATCAAAGGAGAAGACTCAAAGTTTATTCTAGTTTGAGAAGGCAAAACACTTTCAAATTGGCAAAGTGGCCACCAAGCATGAAAGGTATTAATTCATGCAACTTTTCAAAGAGTTTCCAGATGTATTTGCTTGGAGCTATGAAGAAACTAAGAGGGTTTAATCCAAAGCTAGAAAAACACACAATTGAACTAGATCCAACTGCTAAGCTCATTAGGAAAAAGCAGAGACTAGTTAATCCACACATTGAACCTCTAATGAAGAAAGATAAACAAGCTGATAGAGGCAAGTATCATATTTCAAATAAAAAAACTGAAGCTGGGTTTCAAACTTAGTCTCAATTAGGAAGAAAAATGTAGAAATTAGGTTGTGTTTACACTTTCGATACTTGAACAAAGCTTCACTCAAAGATCACTACCCACTCCCTTTAATGGAACAGATCTTGCAAGTGGTGTCTGGATCAAAGAGATTCTCTCTCCTAGATGGCTACTCAGGGTACAAATAGATAATGGTGAAGGAATACGATCATTTCAAAACAAATTTCACCACCAAATCAGGCACCTATGCCTACAGAAATATTCCATTTGGATTGTGTAATGTCGGAGCCACATTCCAAAGGGAAATGGATATGGCATTTAAAGGGATGATCAACAAAATAGTACTGATATATCTAGATGACATTAGTGTGTTCTCTAAAAATGTAGTATACCCTAAAAATGCATATTCTTGGCCCATGAGGGCAGGCTTCTGGGCCATATTATGTCAAAGGAAGGTTTGGCAATTGACCTAAAGAGAGTTGAAGCAATAAGAGCCTTTCCATTGCCAAGCCATAAGAAATATCTTTAAAGCTTCTTAGGAAAAATCAATTTTTTCCGCAGGTTTGTACCAAACTTTACTTCCCTTGTCAAGTGTTATCTCTCGAAAGTGAACCCTATAGAGAGATGGCTGCAGATGTTCTAAGCTTGCAAATTTTATCTCTCTCTTTCATAGATACAATAGAAACACCTCAGGTCCGTGGGTATACCTATTTTGAGGTGAGTCTCTGGTATCAAGGATGGTTCCTTATTGATGTATCCTAAGCTAATTTATGGGGTTTAAGGGTAAAGGATGGCTGTAAAAATAAATTAAAAATAAGGTGATACAACAAAATTTATATGAGGTCTTGTTATCCTACAAAATTGACAAGGGAAATTTTACAGATAACCATACCAAAAAAAAATTTATGGCCCCTAGGGAGATTCAACAACCTTCGAAATAACTTAAATCTCCCTTTCAGAAAATTAGAATGTTTTGGGACTTAGTCATTTTTGGCTAAAACTCTTTTGGCGCATTCACCATAGTATCAACATAGCAAAAAATTACACCTTTTGGTGCACCCATTTATATGTTGGCATCATCGAAATTGTGCCCCCAAAGTCCTTTGGCACACTTATATTCATTACAACATCACTAAATGTCGCATCTCCTTAAAGTGCACCTCGGCACAACCACCATTGTGCTGACATCGTAAAACCCATGCCAAGGTGCATTTCCTCTCATGTCGACACCCCACCAACCATACCAAAGGCGGTTGGTGGTGTCATAAATGTAGGTTTTTCTATATATAGGTGCCCGACAACTGTCATTTTCACAGATTGAAATTGTGAAAAGTTTTTCCTCTGCGCCTGTCAGCCTTTCCCGTCACCCCCCACAGCGCATTGTTTTTCATTTTTGTGGATCCCACATCATTCCTTCATCATTATATATACCCCGGTAAGTGGTTTCTACAATCCTTCTTGTCATTGTGGTTTTTATTTGTGTTAGGTGATTAGGTTTTACATGTTATAAAGAATGAATCTAAAAAGAGGAATCCAAAAAACCACCAACCCAGCTAGAACCCCCCCTTTTTTCTTCTCTTTCCAGATCTGTGAATCTCAAAGGATCTTCCTATGAATTAAACAAAGTCCATCTTCCATACCTGCTACCTTTCTCTTTTTCTCTCTCGTATCATCTAAAAATCCAAAATGCAAAAAAAGGAGAGAAATCAAAATCAAGAAATCAGCCAAAAACACCCAAATTTTTTTCCCTTCAGCGCAACCTGCATATATGTTACATCACACATAGTCACACCATAGCACATTTAAAACAAATGTAGCATAAGCCCTTCCTACGTAATCCAAAACAAATACTTAGCAATTTCTTGAAAAGCGTAGGCATTGGCACATATGCAATAACACGACATTATTTTTTGTGTAAACCAAATCCACATCATGCAAGTTAACCCTTGGTGCACCGGATCTTCATGCTACATACCCCACACCTACACTTTGGCACAATTTGAAAGAATGCAACACCAAACTTTCTTATGCCTCACAAAACACTCTTCCTACGGCACTAACACAACTTCTATAACACCAACATTGCATGTTTGTGTGTTGCTTACTTGCGCCCCACGCCTCCTTTGGCACCAACATCTACATGTTGACACCTTCCTAGGTGCACCTAGAATTTTGAAGCCCCTGCAGTCTACTAAGAACCTGCGCCTTGCGCCTTAAGGCTTATTGTAGCTCATTTTTCATTCTGTAAGTTGTTATTATGGATAACATGATGGTTGACATGGCTCTCCTATGTTGGACCTCTTTGTTCCTTCTTGTAGAGAAACATCCATCCCTTGAGCACACTTATATCTTCATCGAGCAAGAAGCCAACCAAAGCTAATGCTAAGTCAAAATTGATAGAGCAAGAGATGAAATATAAATATCAGAGAGTTAGGATGCCTGACTCAGTTGTAGAGTGCAATCTCAACATCAGAGACTCCGAACTTGGTCACATCGATATGGACGACTTTTGGGCAAGAACCAAAAAGGTTACCAGTGGCCCATGGATGGACAAACTGGTAGGCAGTGGACTACACTTCATAGCAAGGATTCCAGTGAGTGTCGTAAACAATGAATTGATCATGTTGGTGGCCTATTGTTATAACAAAGACACAAGATGTGTCAAAGATAAGGAGGGTAATGTGATCATTAATCTCATGGCCTGACACTTTGAAATGATCTTGGGCATCCCTCACCATAGCTGGTATGTGGCAGTAAGCCAGGAAGACTACCTAAAGACATGGATATATAATGAGGAAAAATGTATGCAAATGATGAACGAGCTCTACCTAAAAAACAAGAAGGTGATGAGTAGATGGCCAGAGACCATCCACCGCAGTGACTTCAATGAAGAGTTAGTGATACTATCACCTTCCTCAGTAGAGTATTTGGGCTCCCTGATGCTCACTACTTCCACAAATGGATGCTTAGGTACTTAGAAAATATGAGCAAAAATGTTCCTGATCAGCACTTCGGATGGGCAGAGATCATAAGTGACACCATCTCGTAGCAGCTTCAACAAGTTACAATGACTGGGAGGTTCTACATGAACTCTTATGTTATATACACTACTGCATCAGAGAGACAGTTCACAGGGCTAACTCAGAGTGGGGTATGGCCCTAAGTCAAGATATATGAGTTCTACTTAGAACTAAAGCTTGAGGCAAGTATCTCCTAGTTCAAAAAAATCAATGACGCCTTCTTCTATGAGGTGATCTATCAATTAAGACCAAAGATGAGACATACTCGATCTAGCCCGAGCATGATCGCTGCTACAAAGAAATGGGGGGATTTGTTCACACAATTGCCCACCTTCACATATCTCAAGGCTGTTAACTTTCTGGGAAGAGACCAATAAAGTTGTAAAGGCATGCATGGCCCAAGCTGATCCTGTTAGAGCTGTCAAGGTAGCTAATCACCTACCATGAAAAATGCATGAAAAGAAATAAGGGAAGGACTCCATTCCCCCTTATAGTTTCTTGGTACACATGCCCCTCACTTGGTAAGGCATGGGAAATGTTCGCAGAACTTGAACTACTTAACTTGAAGCACAATTTCCTGACAAGGCCAACCTTGGACTGTCAGGGATTTGCCTCCCCAAGGTGAAGATTGATCCCATCCATTTCCTAGAAATCGAGGACATTTGGATAGACCTGAACCACGAAATTTTTATCAGGAAAAAGGATCACTCTCGGCTGGCTCTGGATGAGATCATCCACTATGGCATGGCCATCATCCCAAAGGATTTCCAAGAAATTGATCAAGTTTAGCTTGACACGGATGGGGATGACTAGCCATTCATATATTTTGACAGAACCAAGGCACCCAAGACAATCGAGGAAAGGGTCAAACCCATGTTGCAACACACCAAACGTTGGTGCAAACAAAATGGTCTCATCTACCTTGGAGTGGATTTCACCACTTCCCCCTTAGGTAATGTACCTCCAAGGCCAGATCACTTGCCAAAGGGAAAAGGAACAGATAACGTTGGAGATCTGAGCACCACTCAAGATAAAGCTCCTGAGATCCCTCCTACTTCAAAGAAGTAGGTAATAGGCCTAGTATCCCCAGGTAAAGAAAGAACAACAGATGTTCCAATAGATACATCCACCCAAGATGTCATCACAGCTACGACTATTGACGTACCCACTCTTTCCTCTTCCACTCCTTCTCCTCCTCCCATCACTCAAGCAACCACCCCTACGGTTGTGTCTTCCCCTCTTCCTTCCTCCCTTCCATCTCCCACTTCTTCCATCTTTTCCTCCCATGCAAATCTATCACCTAGTATCCCCTCTATCCAACTACAAATCCCTTCTGTCTCCACCTCCTTCTCCTCTCTTGTAGTGACTCTAAGGCCTATAAGCACTATTGCATTAGACTCTCTATCCATGCCACCACCAAGTGTTTCCACATTCTTCCCCGAGTCCGCTACAGTTACTCCCCCTTTCACGCTCGTTTCCTCTTCTTCTTCCAATCCCGATCCCATAAGTCCTGGTTGGATCTCTGACCAGCTAAGTCAACTCAAGAGAAAGGTTCCGATTACGGCTATGGACTTCTTAGTCTTTCTGCAGAAAAGGGAAATAAGAAACAGAAAGTGATAACTCACTTCTCTAAGAGCTCCTCAGGTGAAAGGGTCATGGAAATAGCCTACCTAGATCCCACTAAGAAGAAAGAAGATCTGTCTCCCACAGATTTCACAGTGACCCAAGTCATAATGGGGACATCATCTGAAAGCCTGCAAGGTGAAGCCTTGTCAGCTCTAGATACCCTCTGTAAGAAGCTTCAAGAGGCAAAGGAGGAGAAAAGAGTGCTCAAAGAATATAATAGACATATTCTCCAAGCCTTGCAAAAAATGGGAAAAGCTCCTTCAGCAACTGCCGTGGAACCTATTCAGGCTCCTAGCCAAGAGAAAATCAATGAGTATGTAAATATTACTGAATAGGGCACGGATGTGTCATCATGGATTGAGAGGATCCTCTAGGATGGTCATGAGATAATCGTGAAAGTTCACATTGCTCCATCAAGATATAACTCGAGAAAATAAAGAGCTACAAGCAGTAACAGGCTTCCCTTTCTAAGGAATTGGATAACGCTAAATTGTAGCAACAAGGAACATTCCAGACAATGGTCAACTGTTCAGCTGATGACTTGTTAAAGGTCAGTGTTATCGATCACCTGTGGGCACATTATAACAGCTCTCAGTACTTTAGATTATCAGGTCGATCAAATGGAATTCATCCTGGAAAGAATCGACAATATCAAGGAAGAAGCCTTGGATGTACTCGCACAACATGGAGAAAACAGTTTCGATGATGTCTCCTAGACTGCTCAGTGCATCCTATGAATTGAGAGAAGAAGATGATACATTCTAGTGATTCAATGATATTGTCTCTTAAGGCCTGGTGCAAGAGGTCACTTTTGATTGAGAGTCCATCCACAACCTCTTAGCCTACCGTGACTTCATCAAATTTTTGATCGATGCAAACAAGGAGTACGTTGAGTTACCCAACAAGCTCGAAAATGAAAAAGAAACTTGTGAAGTAATTCAAAACCATTTCAAAGGTCCTGATCAGTATCAAATTCAAAAAATATTAGCAAGTTTACAGAGTATCAGGCGCACTGTCACATTGACTCTCCCTGAGCCACAACCAGATACTAAGTTCGAGCCGAGAGATGACGAGGAATAATTTCTTCCTCCAGCATGAATGTTCCATTTTTTGTAAAAATATTTAAAAAAACATGTTGGCACATGTGATGACATCATCCATGTTGCACCATGGGATGTTGCCATCCTAAAACTTGCCCTAAAGTCAAAGATTGACTTTTTAGTATTTTGTAGATATTTCATAAGATATTTTGTAGTTATTTCTTTGCTTCTTGTCTTCTTCTTTGCTCTTCTCCTATAAATACTGAGATACTTGTTGTATTCTAGGGTGGGACATTTTTTTATAAAAAATAGGTGAAGAGAGAAAGACTTTGTGCCTTCTTGTAACAGAAGATATATTAATATATATGTTAAGACTTTGTGCTAAATATATGTGTTATTTGAATCAGATCTCTCTTAAGTTAGATCTGTGTTTCTATTCTGTTGGATTCATTCTTACCTTATTGTCATATGTTCATCAGTATTGCTTTGTTTGTTTATGCAAGTAAGTTTGGCTCTGTTTACTACCATCCCAAAGCATAAACCCTTCGACCTTTCTATCTTGGAATTCATTTCTTTTCTCCCTTCAGATCTACCTTCCTCCATTCCTTCCATCTTACACTTCTACTCGCAGTTAGAACTACCTCTACTGGGATAAGATCCCAAACCCCTGAAGTTAGAATTTGTAGATTTGCACAAATTCCTGCTTGATAGAATAGCAATAAACTAGTTTCACTTTCTTAGCTCAAAGAGGGGCTATACGCTACACACTCTTGGCCTGTTTCCCCATGATCTGTCTAGCTGACAAATTTTCAAACCAACAGGTCTTTGACTCAGTATATGCACAATTGATATGGGAAGGATTCTTGATGTACAAATGAACAATTTTCTACAGTATAATTAAGGGCAAACACTTGTTGTACTGAGGGAAAATATCACAACAACACTGATAAGTTAACATGCACATTAAAATTTTGCAAAAAATACTGAACTTGTAACAGGGTAAGATTATTATTCAAGGAATTTGCATTCATAAGACTAATAGAAACATACAAAATGCTGTAAATAATTGGAAAGGCTGAAAATACTTCACACTCAGAAGGAAAAACTAGAAAAAATTGCTTCACTACTCCTTTATCCAAAAATTCCTCCTTGTGGTTTGTAAAGGCACACAATATATAGAAAAATAAAAATTTACCCCTCTTCCTAAAAATATCCTAAGGCTTATACTCGCCCATTTCATCTTATTTTTTATCCTTTATTTAATAATAGATGAAGGAATAAAAATAGAACATGCAATTACAAATAGGCATTAATAGCTTTGATTACAATACTGTCAAACTGAAGTTGACTGTTCTCTTTTGAAGAAAATAAGCTTAACAATTTGCTAATAATAAGTTTTCTTACCAGGAAAGTCTCCCTCCTTGAGCACGCAATTTTGTCTCCTTGTATGTTCTTTACTCTTTGTGAAGCATACAAAAAATCAAATCCTTGTTTGAGAGTAAAATAATTGCAATACTTGCAATATTTACCAAAAAAAATCCATTGTGGGGACCACTTGTCCATGTACACATGCTCTGATGTTGACATCTCTTTGGCTTCTAATGGTAACAAGGTTGACATATTACAAATTATCTCTAGCTCCTCCAACAGTGGGGACCACCTTTGCACTTCACCATGGTTTGACCACCTTTATGGACTTAGCAAACATAAAAGGGTCGACCATTTTTACATTGCACCTGCCACTATAGTCTTGACCACCTTTTGATTAATACATGCATGTATATACTTTTTGGCCTTTGCATATTGGATAATGTATGGTTTTAAAAAGATACTCCTTTTCAGTGATCATTTGTGGGAATGATTTTGTAATCACTTGTATTATTTTTAGCATACACTATAGTGGGACTTTTGAAAGTTAAAATATACAATGATCATTTGATGACAACGTGGGCAGGCCACTTCTGCACGATGAGTTGACCCTTGGCATATTGGTAGGTGATATTTTTAAACTCAACCATAACTTGGGTTTACTTTTTGCTTGCCACGTATATACATCTTGGACTCTGGTTGAGTTAGGGTTTTTTGATAGAGAAACATTGATCTCTATCCTCTTGCATTTCTGATCATTAATATTTTTGACTATGAGTTAGGGTTTTACCCCTGTAATTAATTTGGGTCGGTGGGAATTACCATGGTTATTTCCTTTAGATGTGGACCTTGATCCTTGGCCTTTGATCTTTGTCCTTCTGATCTTGAGCCATTGATTATTAACCCTTGGATAGGGTTAGGTTAAGACAAAGTTCTAGTGGGTGATTTAAAACAAATTGAACTCATCCATTTTCCCACTTTGCATCTCGTTCTACAGGCGAAGCTCTGAAAAAAAATTCCTCTAAAATGCCATATACAAGATATTTTTTGAGCTTGGCTATTCCTACTGAGAAAACAAGTATTATGATGATTGGCTCAGAACTATCAGCATTTGAAGTTTATTCTCTGATGAGCTCGGTTGTGTATCTCCTCGTAAAACTAGTGCTCAAAGTAAAATGCAATGAAAGCTCCCTTTTTAATATGTACGCCACTGTGTCAAATGTTCAAACTCAGTTTGCATTGAATTGGGCCTAAAATATATAAGGGACTCAAATAATTGCATCTCTCCCTATTATGATTTACCATGTGACATCCCCAAGGAGTTCATTTGAACTAGACTAAGACATAAAATTTAATCTTCGTGGATTTAGAATGGTCACCTATATTCTTGATCATTCCCAGGCTTCTTATATATTTATGCCACATGTACATGATTCAATGTGTTCTCCATTAATGAGCTTGGAATCATAGTGTGATGGTAGGCCTGCAAGAGAAGGAATATTTGGTGAGTTAATTTTCTATTGCATACGTACCCCTCCATGGTGATTTTCTATCCTTTGATATGTCATTGAATCATTTGCCAATCATTGGTGTCATGTCAGTGCTCAGAAGAGAGATGTTAATTTCCAATTTCGAAACTTCAAGATAGCCCTAAATATTGATCATTGTTGTGTTTTTCCCCCACCATTTATCAAAAATAAAAATTTTGATGGAGTCAATTCAAAATGGTGCAGTTTCAATAACTTCTCAAAACTGTAACTTGACTAGATTCCCATGCACCATATGAGTTCCTAGTGTCTCACCGTCAGTAAACTGTAGCTTGAAATCATGGAAATATGGTTACTTGAAATTGATCATTTCATAGGAATAGTATCTTTTGAGAGTCAATGAACTTCCATGTTAACTACTTTGAAAATGGTTAAGTGTAAAATAATTAATAATAATTAATCCACCACCATAATGCTTTGTAATGAGTTTGAAAATGGTTGAGTGCTAAAGATATTTAGATCTTATCCTTTGAAATGATTAGGCTTGACCCCGTTATTTATCTCAATTGTAGTTTGATATCCTATTTCTAATGCAAAACCCTAAATGAGTTGATTTAGTTTAATGCCTGAAGCTATTTCTATAGAATTTTCCAACTGTAATTTATATTTCCTATTTTAGTCCCTTTTGATCTAGCCTGTATACATGAAAAGATCAGGGAGGGAAATTAATTTTTAGCTCTTTTGTAACTTAGAAAAGGGGGGGCCAAAATGAAGTGTACTTAATGGATACTTAATCCTTCAATAGAGTTTCTGTTAAAATCATGCTTATTCCAAAATGTAACTAGATGGTGCCCATTCTTGACAACATTTTTGTGACTCAAAGGGATGTCAATATTTCCTATTAGATCAACTTGAATGCAGTAGAATAGTTGTATCTCATTTGACATGGCATCATTTTTTACCTTTATCGTTTCTCTATTTGGAAACTTGTAAATGGTTTGCATTGAATTTGCAACCAAAAAATTCCTGAAAAATTCTTGATAAAAAAAAATTAGGCATAAGTACCTCTAGGTTCAAATGCCTTCAAAACATCTATGTAACCTATGATTCTTTTGAACACTTAGATGTTTTATTTCCTTGATTGTAATATTTATAGCATGCTGTAAAATTTAAAATGTTGTTTTTTCATGGTGAAGCCCTGGAAAGTTTTTTCCAGAATTTTTTCTTCCTTCCATTTTTAGCTATAATAGTTGTATTTTTCTGGTTCAAAATACAAAAAGTAACACTTTTCTGTGGAAGCTGATTTGGTAAATAAAATTGAAACATCATAAGTGTTTATCTTGACCATGGCATGTTTTTCTACTTTTCTGTATCACTTACTTGATTTACATATTTCTTTTAAAGCATGTAACAGTTGAAAGCGGCATGATGAAAAGTTGTAAATGTCCATTTTACATGGCGAAGCCCTATCAAAATTTTCTTAGAATATTCTCTTCATTCTATTTCAGCTGTAACCCTTCTTTTCAAGTTAACTTCAGCATCTTGAAATCTAATTTTCTCCCTTAGCTGCAAACTAAAAGTATACTTCTATTTGTCAATCTCTTTTCTGTATTGTAACTTCTTCCATTTGCAGAAAATACTGAATTTGAGTAACATTAATAATTCTTTCCAACATGTACTTATGACTTGTCTATTTCTTCTTGGCTACAACCTGTACCTACACACTTAAAAAAATAGTTAGAAAAATATTTAGGATTTTTGACCTCTCTTGTGTCCATGTTTCTTATTTTCTTTTCTCTTTCTTCTTTCTAAGTGAGTATAACATGTATGCAGTTTGATATTCAAGTAAATTATATTTCCTATTTTTAAGAGATTCATATGCATGAATTATGAAAATATAGGAATATGAATTGATCCCTGAGCTCGTAATTGACAGTTCATAGTTGCTTCTTTTTAGGTACAGTGGCTTTTACAACGAAGATGAAGAAGGGACAGAATCTAGAAAAAGAGATTCTTTAAGCAAAGAAGAAAAACCCCAAGGTGATGATGGGTTCACTCATACTCCTTTACTTTCTCTTTCATGCATGTGAACCTCTTATTTCAACAGCCTTACTTGTGTCCATGTTTTTTCTCTTCTTTTCTCTTTCTTCTTTCTAAGTGAGTATAACATGTATGTAGTTTGATCTTCAAGTAAATTACATATCCTATTTTAAAGAGATTCATATGCATGAATTAAGACAGTATAGGAATATGAATTGATCCCTGAGCTCATAACTTACAGTTCCTCTTTTCTACTCTTTTTAGGTACAATGGCTTTTATAATGAAGATGAAGAAGGAACAAAAGCTAGAAAAATAGATGCTTTAACCAAAAGAAGAAAACCCCTAAGGAAATGATGGGTTCACTCATACTCATTTACTTTCTCTTTCATGAATGTGTAATTCTTATTTCAGTACATGTACTTTACTTTTTAGTTACATCCCATGGCTTGTGTGGGAAACATTTGAAAGTTCCTTATGAATAAAACATTGAATTCTGTAAATGATTTTTATATTTCTTTCTACATTTCAGCTTTATGTATGGATTGTATTATGAACTAAACAACTCAGTAATATATTTGAATGCTTTAATCATGAAGGAAAGAACATTAAGAAAACCTATAACATCAAGCAATGAAATCTGATTTCTGTAATCTGCACTGATGTTTTTTGTTCCAAAACTTAACATTTCACCTATTCTATAATTGAATGTCTTGATCAAGACAACACAACTGTCCTTCAGGAATTTTTGTTTGTTCACAAAAAATAGTGATGAAATTGCAAACTATGTGATTTTTTATGTTTTGTAACAGCACATATAGCTACAGATTTCATGTAATAATTTAACTAAATCAGTAGTAATGACATAATCCAAAAAACTCCCCTATCTCAGGTATACTTCACCAATGCTATCCATCGTAATGAAGTTTTGAGTTTCCCTTTTTTTCACAAGTGTAAAAATCGTCAACATTTCTTACGATCCTGCGGGGAAAGCTGCCTGTTAGCTTATGTACCAATGCTTTGGTCTTTTCCATTGGGCATGGAGTCTAAACATGTAACCAAAATCTATCTTTCTGAAAGGTCTAACCCTTCCAAAACAAACTAGAACTAGGAAAGGATATGGTAAACCAGATCATGTGCATAAATGCACTTATTGAAAGGAAAAACAATGTAATGTGTAGAACTACACTTATTGAAGGGAAATCCTACTCTAAACAAACACTATAGGATTTTCAATAACAGTGTTTGAGAAACATACCATTCATAGGAATGAGAAGTTACCTCTCCACTCAGCTTCAAAAGCTGAAAGGAATTGTGTTCTTTGCAAGATGAAATCATGTAAGGGCCTCTCCAGATTGTATCAAAATTTGTGTGTCTTCTTGGCTTTACAACGATCAACATCCCACTTTAACACAATATCTCCTTTATTGAAGATTCTGAATTTGGCTTTCTTATCAAAATTCTTATTCATTTGTTTCTGATTCTTTTCCATATTCAAATGGACTTGATCTCTTAGCTCTTGTAATTCCATTAATTCTAAATATAGAACCTGTAATCGTTCATTCTCAAGTAGCTCCATTCATGCAACAAATCTAATGCAAGTAACTCAACTGAAATAGGCATACTTTCTTTTTTTTATACACAAGTTTGTATGGTGAATTTCGAACTGATCTTTTAGGAGTTACTCTATCATCCCAAAGTGTTGAATTCAACATCAAATTTCAAACTCTTTGATTATCTTAGAGTGTTCTTCCGATGATCCTTAAAAAGGTTCTTGTTAGTACTTTCAACTAGGCCATTACCTTTTGGGTAATAATTAGATGAGAGAGCTTAAGTAAATTCCATGGCTGACATCCCAATTTGTTATCTTTGTACTAAGAAATGCTAAAGCATTATCTGATAAGATAGTTGTTAGAACACCAAATTTGTAAACTATTCCTTCATAAAAGGATAGTATCGAAGCTTAATTAGCATCTTTCAAGGCTATTGCTTCATTCCATCATGTAAAATAATCTGTAGTAGTTAAGATCAATTTGTGTCCTTGTAACGAAGGTGGGTTTATCATGCCAATAAATTCAAGACCCCACTACATAAAAGTTTGATCAACTTAAATAGGTTATAAAGGCAACGAAGCTAAACATTCTTTTTCCAACAAATAAAGCATATTTTCTACACTTTCTGGTCCATTAAAAACAATCCTTGAATATAGTAGGCCAATAGTAACTAGCTTTCATGATTTTTAGAGCTATGGTACGTGCTAAGAAATGACCTCCTGCAGGTCCTTCATGGAATTCTGATAGTAACTTCTAAATTTTTTCACAGTTAACACATCGCAACAAGATTTCATTTATATCTCTTTTGAACAACACACTATCAATAAATACATATGGGAAAGCTTGTAATCTGAAATATCTTCATTTATTTTTATCCATACCTTCCAGATAGTATCCATGTTGTAGATAGTTAACCAAATAAATCATCCATCTCGATTCATGGACCTCTTGAACAAGTTCAGGTTGCTAATTTTCTGGGTGAACCATGATTTCTAATTGTTGATACTCAAATTCAACATGATGTTTTGAATAATCTGGTTTTGTAGCTTGTTGTTTTTCCATACCAGCAATCAAATGTTCACACAAGCCTTTCCCTTGAATTGTCTTCGCAACATGAACATCAACATCATATTCCATGACCTTCGTTATCTAGTTTGCTCTTTTCTCATTCAATTCTTTATTTAGCAAGAAAGATTTCACACTTGGATGAGAAACAACAACATGTATTTTATTGTTTAAAAGCATGTACTTGAAATTATTTAGTCCTCTGACTACTGAACGTACCTATTTTTTAAGGAATGTGTACCTTGTTTCGTAATCATGCAAGCTACGTCTGAGGAAAGCAATAGGTTGCTCAATATTTTCATCATTTACCTGAGTTAGTATAGCTGAGATTATTTCACCTCCTGCAAGTGCATACATTGTACAATATTTATCAAAATTATATTTGCAAGAGTAGGAGCCTAAGAGATCACTTTTTTTATTTCTTCAAACCCTTCTCTCCCTTTGCTGGTCCAAGAGAACGCTTTATCTTTCTTTAACATAGTTGTCAATGGTTTAACCAATGTTGCAAAATCTGGAACAAATCTTCTAACAAAGTTGATTTCTCCAAAAAAAATTTGTAAGGCCTTTTTATGATGAGGCAATGATAGTTGTCATATGGCTTCGATTGTGAAAGGATCAATTGCTAAACCTTTCTTAGAAACAATATCGCCAAGTAATTTACCTTGATGTACTGAAAAGATGGAATTCTTGGGATTCAAAGATATTCCAGACTACCTGCACAACTAAAAAGTCTGCCTTATTACATCAGATGTTGATCAGAATTTTTTGAAAATACAGTAACATCATCTAAATAAACAAGAATCCATTTATTTAGCAAGCTATGAAAATCCATGTCCATTGTACGTTGAAATGTTGCACCGGCATTTAAAAGACCAAAAGGCATACTTTTGTAAGCATAAGTACCCCACTTGGTGGTAAAATATGTTTTTACCTATCTTCTTCTCGAACTAAAATCTAATTATATCTGATGTATCCATCTAGAAGAAATATTCTATCTGAACCAAAAACTATTCTCATAATTTAGTCCATATTTTGTAGTGGGTAATGATCTTTTAATGAATCTTTGTTAAGATCTCTGAAATCGACACACAATCTGATTTCTCCATTCTTCTTCCTAACAGAAACAAGGTTTGCTACCCAACTTGAACACTTAACTAGAAAGATAATACCTGATTCAATTTATTAGGATAACTCTTTCCTCATTAGAGGCTTTATTTTTGGATTTACAGGCCTCTTCTTTTTCCTAACTAGTTTAGAATTTGGCTATAATTCGATAGTATGTTGTAATAAACTGGGATCAAACCCTTTCATGTCTTGGTATTTCCAAGAAAAAACATATTTAAACTCCTTGAAAATATTAATAAATGATTGTTTTTCAACAAAGGAACATACCTTTCCGAGAAACCAATTTTTCCCTTCATCAACTGAAATTTCTTCATAGTTATCATCTTGTGTTGACATCTTGGTTTTTTCTTTTATTAATTAATCATCAATGTTGAATATTTCCTCTAATGTGAATAGACCTTGAGGCAATTTATTCATCATTAACTGAACAATCTGGTCACCATATAAATGTTGTAATTTATCCTGATTTAGTGTAGAAAATTCAGCTTCTTACTGCAAAAACCTGCATATTTGATCATCATTTTCAAAAACCTTCCAATTTAATTCATTATCAGGTATAGAAAGGCCTAATAATTAACTTAATATGAGACTGAATTTTCCTATTCTCTATATGTTCTAAAACTTCAAAACTAGCACCAATTACTACAAGTGTGTATGCATGCTTGTTTTCAGTTCTACGAATAGACTAAATAGTAATGGCATCAAAATATTCCATTAAGTCTGAAACTGTATATCTGTAAGACTTCGTTAATGGATTCTTACAAACATTAAAATTCTTTACTTGATTGATAACCAACTCAGAATCACCAAAAAATTGTAATGTGTTGATACCTTTCTTTTTGGCCCAAAGCAAGCCATGAGTTAATGCTTCGTACTCAGCTACATTACAAGTGCATGAAAATTGGAGACTCAAAGCTAAGAAATACCTTTCATTTGTTGGGAAAGTGAGAATCAAACTTGCTCCCTGTCATTTTTTGTTCTTAGCTCCATCAAAATGAATCTTCCAAATCCCTTCTACTGAATTCTCTATTTTACACAGAAAGGGAAGTGATGTATTTTCTTCATGCATATAATACACACCAAATAGATGTTCTTCAAATTACTTAAAAGAATCATGGGAATGTTTTTCAACTATATTTTCATCCATAAACATGAGCTACATCATCAAAATAAGACTCGTCTAAGGCTGCATAATTAGCTACTGCATTTGGAGAGTGAGGATCAATGTGAAATCTGGCCAATGGTTTTTAATTGATAGTAACTTTGGTGCCATAACGTATGGTGAAAAATAAGGACCAATCTAAAGAGAGATAACCTCATATCTTTGTTTTGAAATCTCTAGATAAGCATAAAGCAAAGTATTGAGGTAAATCTACAACAGTAACATCTTGCAGAATAGAAACATTCAGGCAAGCATGCAATGTTACCTCTAAATTTTTTATTATACCACCTATATTAGTTGCATTTCCATCAAGTTGTAAGACACTCTTTTCTGTAGGCTCATATTGTAGACCCAATTTTTCTACAATTGCTTTTGGTATAACTGTGCTACTTGCACCATTGTCCACCATGCACTTATGAAATATATTTTCTCCAATAATTAGTGATATATAAAATGGTGGTGGCTTCTTGATGTTAGGAGCATTCAAAACTTTCTGAACCATCCACTTAACTTCTTTAATGTGGTCTTGTTCAAACGTTCCAAGGACCGTGTCTACCTTCTTAACTTCATTTCTAATAGTTCATGAGAAAGTAAATATTGTTGTCCTATAATAGTTAGAGCATCCCACATTGAGATGTTAACATTATAATTTTTCATTAAATCAAAAATGTTAAAAGAAGAAACAATTTTAGAGACATATTCAACAGTTTTAGCATAGGCCTTAGCAAAAACTGATTCTACTTCAGTAGCCTTTGATATCTGAGGTATAAACAATCTTCTTGGTTCAGGCTGTAGTTGTTTTTGCTATCCTTTATCAACTAAAAAACTTTTTTTTTTAGGAACAACAGGACTAATAGCTATTTTTGGGACTGTAGATGTCGTCTTATCAATGATAGTAGGTAGAATAGGCCTATTTTGTTGTTTTGGACTTTTAGCATCTTTTCCTTGAGCCCTAGTCGTAACTGCAATGAAATACTCCTCATTGAAACTGACTAAATTAATGTTTAGGTGTTTTATGAACATGAGTTTCTTGTTGCCCACTCTCCATTTGAGGCATGAAAAATGCTTCAGATTGAGGTTGTGCAATAAGATTTAGATTTAGAAAAGCATTTGTGTAATTCGCAGCAGATTGAGGCTGATTGCAAGTTTGGCATGACTCTTATGTAGTCATGTTAGATGGAATTAGAGCATTAGATGAACTAGGAGCCTTTGGATCAAATTCCCTTTGCTGGTAAGGTTACCTATAATTTTGATTTTGTTTGTAAAGCTACCTATTTTTCTAATTTAGTTGATTCTTCCAACCCATGTGCAAGAAAAAAATATGCCAGGGAAGGGGCAGAAAAAGGATATCTCATTTAATATCATTGAGTAAATGAAGAGGATAAGTGTGAACATTTCACTATGGGAGTCACTGGCCATTCCATTGCAATGGTATCTATTGTAGACTACCATGTAAAATTGGTCAAGCTCAAATCAACCTCTTAACCAACAAGAGAAAGTGCTGACCAGTACAACTCAATCTAGGGGAAACCATTGAGAATAACAAGGTAAGAACCTGAGACCTCCGCTATTCTATGTTTCATTAATCATCGGGGATAAATTAGTGTATAATTACATGATTGATTTTGAGGCAAGTAGTTCTGTAATGCCCAAACAAATAGTTGATCAACTGGGTCTCCAGTATAAAGTCATCTCTAGAGGGGTAGTAAAATTGGATGTGACGGTAGTGACAATAGTTATAATCATCAAGGATCTAAGCCTCACTCTACATGCCTACCCCAATGTGTGTGTTTTACAGAACGTATCAGTCATAGACTTGCCACCACATTTTGCATTGTGTTTGTCTAGGGGCTTCACTACCAAAATTAGAGGATATTTGTCTTCTGACTGGTCACATATGGTCTTTAAAACAAGGTATGGGGTGAAGGACACAATTATATTCGAAACCATAGTGGATTATCACATTGAGTCTTATGTGCCTAGCCCAATAAATGTAAATTTTTTGGCTTTTGATTAGGAAGACCTCTTACACAATTCTGAAGCAGACACCAAGGTGGGGTGTATCCCAGACCTGAATCTCGACGAATGGGTAGTCAAAAGACACGCTTTTGATCCCTATAAGGAGATGGAAGAATCTGAGCTAAGGGTCTACTTACTGCATGAGGAGAATTATCCTCTTCCTGACATCATTAAACCAAAAAAAAAGATGAAAATGAAGTATGGAAATTATTCTTTGATGGCTCAAGAAGTAGGCAAGGAATTAGAGGTGGAGTTATGAATGTGTCACCCCAAGGTATGAAGTATTACTCAGCCTTTCATTTCCAGTTTTCCTCCTCAAATAACACTACAAAATATGAGGCTTTGGTTCATGGATTGCATTAGGCTAAAAGACAACGAATCAAGAACCTACAAGTGTTTGGTGACAATGAACTGGTTGCCAATCAAGTTAAAGGACAAAATGCTGTCAAGAATAACCTACTCAAAAGCTACAAGAATAGGGTATGGTATCTCATTGAGGATTTTTGGGGTTTAAGGGTAAAATATCACTATAAAAATTAATTAAAACTAAGGTGATACACCAAAATTTATATGAGGGCTTTGATTGAGTATATGCACAATTGATATGCGAAGGATTCTTGATGCACGAACCAACAATTTTTTATAGAATAATTAAGGGAAAACACTTTTTGTACTGAGGTAAAATATGACAACAACACTGATAAGTTAACATGCACATTAAAATTATGCAGAAAATACTAAACTTCCAGCAAGGTAAGATGATTGTTCAGGGAATTTACATTCACAAGACTAATATAAACATACACAAGGCTACAAATAATTAGAAAGGATGAAAATACTTCACACTCAGAAGGAAAAACTGGAAAAAAAATTGATTCAGTACTCCTGTATCCAAAATTTCTTCCTTGTGCTTTGCAAAGGCACACAATATATAGCAAAATAAAAATTTACCCTCTTCTTAAAAATAGCCTAAGGCTTGTTCTCGCCCATGTATCTTATTTTTATCCTGTATTTAATAATAGATAAAGGAATAAAAATAGAACATGAAATTATAAATAGGAATTAATAGCCTTGATTATGATACAGTCAAATTGAAGTTGACTATTGTATTTTTAAGAAAATAAGCTACATAATTAGCTAATAATAAGTTTTCTTCCTAGGAAAGTCTCCTTCCTTGAGCATGTAACTTTGTCTCCTTGTATGTTCTATCCTCTTGTGAAGCATGCAAAAAATAAACTCCCTATTTGTGAGTAAAATAATTGTAATAATTGTAATATTTGCAAAAAATAAACATTCACCATGGGGACCACTTGTCCATGTGCACATGCTCTGATGTTGACATTTGTTTGGCTTCTAATGGTCACAAGGGTGACATACTAGAAATTATCTCTAGCTCCTCCGATATTTGGGACCACCTTTGTAGTTCACCATGGTTTGTCCACCTTTGTGGACTTAGAAAACATAAAAGGGTTGACAATTTTTACATTGCACATGCCACTATAATCTCCATCACCTTTTGATTAATACATGCATGTATATACTATTTGGCCTTTACATATTTGAAAATGTATGATTTTAAAAGATACACCTTTTTGGTGATCATTGTGGGAATGATTTGGTCGGAAATTGTATTATTTCGAGCATACACTATAGTGGTACTTTTAAAAGTCAAAATATACAATTGTCATTTGATGACACGTGGGCAGGCCCCTTCTGCATGATGAGTCGACCCTTGGCATATTGGTAGGTGATATTTTAAACTCAACCCTAACTAGGTTTTCCTATCTGCTCACCATGTATATATAGCTTGGACCCTTGTTGAGTTAGGGTTTTTGATACATAACGGTCGATCTATGTCCTCTTGCATTTCTGATCATTGATCTTTGATTGCAAGTTAGGGTTTCACCCCTATAATTAATTTGATCGGTGGGAATGACCATGGTTATTTGCTTTGGATGTGGAGCTCGATCCTTGGCCTTTGATCTTTATCCTTCTGATCTTGAGCCATTAATTATTGACCCTTGGATAGGGTTAGGTTAAGCCAAAATTCTGGTGGGTGATTTAAAAACAACTCAAACTCATCCATTTTCGCACTTCGCATCTAGTTCGCAGGGAAAATCCCTGGTAAAATTTTTCGATGCCATTATTGGATCTGTGTTGAGCTTGGATTTCTTCTCAGACTAGTATTATGATGATTTCATGCCTTCACATTTGTGGTTATTCTCTGTTGAGCTCAGTTGTGTTGTTCATTAGTCTTGATTTATTTTGTTTATGAGCTCCCTTTATAACATAGCTACCACTGTTTTGAATCTTTGAAATTGGTTTGCATTGTTTTGGGCCTGTAATGTTCTGGGGACTCGAAAACTTGCATTTCTTGTTGTTTTGATTTACTATTTTACCTCTTGAAGGAGTTCATGTTATCGACTTCTTTGATTTTCCTCATGGCTATAGAGTGGCCCTCCTTTTCTTGATCATTCCCGAGCTTCTTTCTATGTGGCTTCTAATCTATTTTTGAGTTTTCTGAGTGAACCATAGTTTGATGTTGACTGGCATGAGTGGTTACAGGTGAGTTAATTTTCTATTGCATACATTCCCCTCCATTTTCATTTTTGTGCTTAGTTATGTCACTAAATATTTTTAAAATATTTTGGGTTCTGTGATCTGAGCTCCATTCACTTTCTGAGTTTGAAAACTTCTCATGGGTATATGGATTTCTTGCTTCATCATCTAGTTGTTTGAAATTTTCGATTGTTAGATTATAATGATGAGTTTGTGCTTCTCACTCTGATTTCTTGATAACTATTAATGGGTTTTTTCGATCAACGTTGGAAACAGCAATTTCTTTTCTTTGATCTGTAACTTGAAATTGATTTTTAATGGGAATATTGGCTTTTGAAAGAAAACTTAGAAAATCCTTTAACCAAGATGTTTATGTAATTTTCATTCAAAGCTTTTTGTCTGAGTTTGTGATCTGAATGCTAGAGAGTGTTCCTCTTGCTCTGAAATGATTAGGCTTAAAGGATTATTGATGTGGGTGTTTAAAGCTTATTTTATAAATACCCTTGTATTGATTTAGTTTTATTCTAGGAGCTCTTTCTGTAGGAGTTTTCAACTTTAATTTATACTTCCTATTTCATCCTTTGTCTAGTGACTATAAGATCACCTGGAAATACTTGTAGCTCTTTTGTAACTTAGAAAAGTTCTAAGATAAATTGTACTTTGGATATTTGCCTTCAATGGAGCTTATGTTCATTCATGCTCATTCCACTGTAGCTAGATTGAGTCTTGAATTCCTATGATGAACCTGATATTAATTTTTTTCTGGATCTATTTCCTTGCATAAATAGTTGTACCTCTTTGATATGGCAGCATTTCTAATTTTTATCATTGCTCTATTTGGAAACTTGTAAGTGGCTTTCATGAAACCGTAAGTAGTTCATCAATTGTTTCTAATACTATTTTTAGGTATAAACCTTGATTCAGATGCTTTGTTAAGATCTCTGTAACTTGTTTCTTTTACTTAGATTTTTTATTTCCTTGATAGTAATATTTCTGGCATGCTAGAAAATTTAAAAAAATTTATTTTTCATGGCGAAGCCCTAGCAAAATTTTTCCAGAATTCTTTCTTCCTTCCATTTCTAGCTATAGTAGTTCTATTTTTCTGGTTTAGAATACAGAAAGTAAAACATTTCTGTTGAGCTGATTTGCTAAATAAAACTAAAACATCATAACTTTTTATCTTGACCATGGCATGCTTTCCTACTTTTCTGTATCACTTACTTGATTTATATATTTCTTTTAAAGCATGTAATAGTTGAAAGCGGCATGATGAAAAGTTGTAAGTGTCCATTTTACATGGCAAAACCCTATCAAATTTTCTCAGAATCTTCTCTTCATGTTGTTTCAGCTGTAACCCTTCTTTTTAAGTTAACTCTAGCATCTTGAATCTGATTTTCTCCCTTAGTTGCAAACCGAAAAGTATACTTCTATTTTCCAGTCTCTTTTCTATACTGTAACTTCTTCCATTTGCATATAATACTGAATTTGAGTTACATTAATCCTACTTTCCAGCATGTACTTATGACTTGTCTATTTCTTCTTGGTTGCAACATGTACCTACACACTTAAGAAAATAGTTAGAAAAATACTTAGGCTTTTTGGCCTCTCTTGTGTCCATGTTTTTTCTTTTCTTTTCTCTTTCTTCTTTCTGAGTGAGTATAACAGGTATGTAGTTTGATCTTCAAGTAAATTATATCTCCCATTTTTAAGAGATTCATATGCATTAATTAGAGACAGTATAGGAATATGAATTGATCCCTTAGCTCGTAACTTACAGTTCATCTTTTCTCCTCTTTTTAGGTACAATGGATTTTATAATGAAGATGAAGAAGGAACAAAAGTTGGAAAAATAGATGCTTTAACCAAAGAAGAAAACCCCTAATGAAATGATGGGTTCACTCATACTCATTTACTTTCTCTTTCATGCATGTGTAATTCTTATTTCAGTACTTGGACTTTAATTTTTAGTTACATCCGACGGCTTGTGTGGGAAACATTTGAAAATTCCTTATGAACAAAACATTGAATTCTGTAAATGAGTTTTATATTTATTTCTGCATTTCATCTTTCTGTATGGATTGTATGATGAACTAAAGAACTTAGTAATATAATTGAATGTCTTAATCAGGAAGGAAAGAACATTAAGATAACTTGTAACATCCAACAATGAACTATGATTTCTACAATCTGCACTTATGTTTGTTGTTCCAATACTTATCATTTCACCTATTCTGTAATTAGATGTCTTGATCAAGAAAACACAACTATCCTTCGAGGTTTTGTGTTCTTTTGTTGAAGATAGTCATGAAATTCTAAACTATGTGATCTGTTACGTTTTGTAACAGGACACATAGTTGCATATTTCATGTAATCATTTAACTAAAACAACAGTAATGAAATAATCGGAAAAATCCCCTAGCTCAGGTATACTTCACCAATGTTATCCATCGTAACAATGTTTCGAGTTGACCATTTTTACACAAGTGTAAGAATTGTCAACATCAAGCAAATAACATTGATTTTGAAGAATATTTTGGCATTTAGGTGGACAACTAAAGGAAAAGCAAGTTTTGAGGCCACCAAAGAAGCTATATCACAAGCCCCAACTCTCATTAATCTAGATTTTTCTAAGGATTTCATACTATATGCCTTTGGTGGTAGTGACACAATTTCTGTAATCCTAGTATAGCAGAACAAAGAGGATACAAAATAGCCAATTGCTTTCTTTAGCTAGGGTCTGGAAGATTATGAAGTGAGATACTCCTTCATTGAAAATCAAGTCTTGGTAGTGATCACAAGGTTAAAGAAGTTTAAACATCTGGTTTCGAACAATAAAATCTAATTGTTAGTCTCCCATGCAGGATTTAAGGACTTCCTTCTCAGCAAGGATCTGAATGAAAAATGTGCAGGATGGATCACTCGTGTCATGGAGTAAGACATTAAGATCAAGGTCACTAAGCTTTTTTGTGAGAAGGGATTGTGTGAAAAACTATCCTCAAGTCAATAAGATGAGGTAAACAGTTAAAAGGAGAGTTGTTTTTGTTCTGAAAAATAGTCAAGAGGAAGAAAATGATGATGTACCCATTCCTTGTTGGACTCGAAAGATTCCTTCAAACATGCCCGTGTCCTCCAGAAATGAGCAAAACAAACTTGAACTATCAGACTACAAACCATCCCATATATGCTTATTGATGGCATCTTGTTCAAGAGGGACATCAATGGTATTCTGGTAAGATGCCTTGGGATAGATCAGATTGAGAGAGTGTTACACGAATTCCATGATGAAGTAGCTAGAGGCCATTTTTCTCCACGGGTGACAACACTCAAGATCATGAAGGAAAATTATTATTGAACTAGGGTGTTTAGTGACTATTATGCATGGATAAAAAAGTGAAAAAATTGTGCATTCTTCAAAGGACAAAGAAAGGATAGTAGCACTTCCATTGCACCCAGTTTCAGTTGACAAGTGATTCATGCAACGGGGATTGGATTTCATAAGGGTCATCAATCCAAATTTGAGCCAAGGCCACAAGTGGATTTTGACAGAAAAAAACTATTTCACCAAGTGGAATGAGGTTGTTGCACTCAAATAAGTTAATGAGTTTAGCATACTAGATTTCTATAAAGGGATAGTGACCAGATTTGGAAGTGTCAGCCACCATTATATCAAATAGTGCATTGGCATTCATAGGTTCCAAAATCATAGGATGGTCCATTAGGAACATGATTTACTTGAGAAATTCATCAAATTATTACCCTCAGGGCAATGGCCAAGAAAATTCCACAAATAAGAACCTACTAAAGATTTTTAGAAGAACCCTAGATGAAAATCAAATAACTTGGCACAAAAAACTCAAATCAGCCTTTTGGGCTGATAGGACAACACCCAAGAAATCTGCACGTAGATCTTCGTTAGAAATTGTCTATGAGAAAGAGGCAGTATTGCCTATATCGCTTGAGTTGCCGGAATTTCAACTCATGAAGTAGCTGGATATGTCTGAATTTGAACCAACGGAGGCTAGGTATGTAGAGTTTATGGAGTTGGAAGAAACTAGAGAACATTCACTTCAAATAATGGAGAAGGACCAGGTCTTAATCAAGAGATGCTTTGAGTAAAAGGCAAGAACAAGGGTCTTCCAAGAAGGAGACCTAGTTTTGAAATGGGATGCCGATCTGGGCAAAACCAGGATGACATTCCAAGTTTGATGCCATTTGGAATGGCCCTTACATGGTCATAAAATGTAAAAGTAGTAATACTTTCTAATTGTATAGATTGGATGGTGAATAGTTACAAATTCTAGTGAATCGAATCTATCTTAAACGCTACTACTAGAAGGAAGTTCCCACCTTGTACATATTAGTTTATTTTCTTATTCCTCTAAGTGCTTATGCACATTATCTTGTTGTAGTTAAGGTTGATTTTATCCTAAGTTCTTTGCACACTATTCATGTTCTACTTGGAGCATGTATGATTTAAAAATTTATATATAGTTATGGTGTTGTTTTGTTGCTCTTGCATAACCCATTTAGAAACAAATGAAGCCCTCAGGTCAAAACAATTTTATACTCTCAGAAACTATCATTTGGAGATTTCTTATGAAAATTGAGAGTGGAAACAGTTAGGCTCGTGAATAAGAGGTAGAATAAATATCAGACCGTCATCCTCGACTCCATGCCCAATGGATGTGACAACGCAATTGGTCTTTTCATCTAGTAGGCAAATACCTTTGTGAGTCACCAAATTTTTATCTATATTTCACCCCCCTGGGAAAATTATTGGAACAACCATGACTCCGCACATAGGAAAAACTAGAGAAAACATGGTTAAATCTTGCAAACAGGTCACAGAAGGACTCAACGATGAAGTGGCGGGACCTGCCGAGGACCAAATGACCCTTTTGTGTCTATAAATCAATTTAACAGGCTATAGGATGGCTAAGAAATGGAATTGAATGGTTAGAGAAATAGGAGTCGGTATCAAAAGAGCTAGGAGTAAGAAGAGAAAGAAGAAACGGTGAAAATTCAAAGTCTTCGGGCTCAAAATGGTTCAGAACGAGTAAAAAAATCATCTAAGTATGGAGGAGGTAGCGGAGAGAACCATATTTTGGCACGATGTTTCTCTAAATTTGAATCCAAAAAGGGAATCTTGAACTTGCACCATCCCTCCACATAGCAAATGGTCAACAAAGGTCAAAAGACGGATAGGGCAGCGGGCTAAAAAGAAGAAGCGAAGTATAGAAGCATAGTGGAAGCCACCACGCGTTAGTTTGGCACATCCTCCAAAGGTAGATTCAAAGGTGGAGGCTATAATAAATGCAAGGTTTCCATGTAATAAAGGAAGGCCATTAAAAATTCTAAGAGCCTGCAGAGGCTTCCAAGTGTCGATCTGGTGCTTCTTTAGAAGCAAAATCCTAAGTAGTTTCAAAGTGAGTGCAAAGCCTCCACGTGTTGCATTTCAAAAGGGAACAGGGTTGGGTTGAATATTCAAACACTATGACAGACCAGTGGAGGGGTGCTAAGTGTCCAAACGGTGCTAGTTCAAGAGAAAGATTGAAAGGAGGTTTTCAAATAAGTGGTAGGACACCTCATGTCCCCGGTTAAGAAATATGACCCGGCTGAGCATAAGACCTATCCAAAAAACATAGAAATTGAGAAGGCTAGTGGAGGAAGCCATGTCTTAGCCCCACGCAATTCCAAGAAAAAAATATAGAGGCCGCCCTTGAATAAGCATTAGCCCTCCATGTGTACTGATATAAAAAAGGGGGCTAGTTTTTTTTTAAACTGGTCTTCCCGTCCTTTTGTACGGATCCGATAAAAACTTTGAAGGGACATATATGTTGACTCATGGCTCAAAATATTACAAGTATGATACCATTGGAAAGATCTCAACCTCGTCTATGCCATGGGTATCTAAAACTTCAAGTTTTGGGAGGTTAGATAGGATACAAATGGAGAAACATCTTCAAGGCCATCAATGCAGGATCTATTTTTGCCCCAATAACCAGATTGGATATGATCTACTCTGCTGTTTCCTCCTCCTTCGAGGCACCGAATAAGAATTTGATGCAGTCAAGAGATATTTTGGGGGAAGATTTTATGGGATGCATTAATAGTGGTGGTTGAGCTTGGAACTTTTTCCCCCACATCTCTCTCTTTCTCCCCTCTGTGTTGAATATATAAAAGCAAGGTCAAGATTCATTGTAAAGGATTGGAAATTCTTTTTTTTTTGTAGGCTCCCCTTTTCTTTTGCCAAATGAATTCATGGAGTTCAAACCTTCCATTTAAATTGTAATATGTTTCCTGCCTTATGGCAGTATTTAAATGCATTGTATCAATCTATAGAGCAATAAAACACATTTGTGATTGATTTAAGATCCTTTCTTGTATCCGTTTCTCTCATCTAGTCTTTCGTTATGAATCTTGTTATCTATGCTTGTTTATTGTATGTATTTTGTTGGTTTGTGTCTATCAGCGAAACTAATGTTCATCATTCCTTCAGTGCATCACCTTGAAACTTAGTTTTGATTTCTTGTATTCCTTTTATCCATGTCTCCTTGGTAAATCTTAGATTAGGTTTATGAATAGGTCTTCTGAAAGTTTCCACACATGCACCTAAACAGAGGAATAGGAACCAGCCTTCAATCTGGAGAGTTTTTCCATTTCCAAAGTCCCACACTTTAGGGAAAACTCAATGTTATGTGAATTTCACCAAATGAAATTGCCTTAGAAAATTAGATCTGACTACTCATTTGGTGGTGCTGTGATTTTGCATTAACAATTATTATTGTTACTATTAGATTTCAAATACTTTAAATGAGTAATTTTAATTAAGAAATGATCAAATGGAATGGAATCTCAAAATTGGACACTTTAGGTGCCTAAAATCAAGTTCAGAATGTGATTTGGAACATTATAGTAACTTTTACTTTTGTAAAAATCTCAGATTTTAGGTTCTATTTTTAGGAAACAGAACTGCCACCATGTGCAGTGCGGCGGTCTGTAACCACCAATCAAGCTAAGGTAGCAGTCTAAAAACCACCCTCAGTAGGGCAGCGGTCCATGGTTTGTCACCCAGGTAGTGCAGCGGTTCTAGGACCACCGATCTGCTCTGGGTGGCAGCTCTGTCACTTACAACAAAATTCCTCATATCCATGCTTGTGCATGCTTTTAACTGGTTTATTCTAATTGTGAATTTTGTAAAATTACCTAAGAAGCTACCAACAATCAAATAATGCTCAAATATTTTTGTATTAAACATTTAAACCTCCAAATGGAAGATTTAAAACATTCCTTCTCATTTATATTTATGGGATTGGGATTTCCCCAAATAGAAAACCCCAAATACACTTAGTGTTGAAATAAAATCAGATTGGTAACGGAAAAACCCTCCCAATCCTTGAATGGAAGTAATAACAACAATAAAACTTTAATCTATAATAATATAAACTAGATCTCCTTGTATAAACCTCCATAGTTCTTCCTCTTTTACTCCCATGGCTTTCTCCTCTCCAACCTAAAATTTTAGCAAACAAATAGACCAAATGAGGGAAATTGAATAAGGAAAGGATTTAATGAAAATTCATAAGGATTTTAGGGCTAATTTTGAAAGCCTAGGATCTATTGGCCAAGATTGTTTTGATCTAAGGGTGGAGGATTCACCCTACTTTGTTTTGGTAGAAATATATCCTAAATGTTTAAATTAAATCCTTAAGGGTACATGTAGATGTGTGAATGGGGCCATTTAATTGCCTTAGAGTGCTAAACCTTTGTTAGTTCTTAGCAAGCCTTAGGAGCCAATGGAAAGGACTCTAAGTAATAGGATATTAAATATTAATAAATTAACATAAGGGTAACCTTATAAGGATTGAACATTAAGAAAACAAGAAGAAAACATTTAACTATGTAAATTAATATTTGACACCTTCCTAATGAATAATGGATTAATGGACTTTAGAGATAAACTTGATATTGGGTTAACCTTTTATCTAGACCTAGTTCTTTAATCGAAAAGTTGAGTTCAGTGGTGTTAGTTAGTTGTTGTAACCTACGGGATTAACATCCTTGTAACCTGTTTATCCTCTTACCTTTATCTTGTAATAAAAAAAAATTACTCACAATTTTCAGGATAAGTGTTAGGTGTTAGCGTGTTTTTAGAATGTCGTTTTGATGGGTGTTACACTAGGGTTTCCACTAATTCTCATTTAAAATTTTGACTATCAAAATATCATTATTTCACCTGATTTAAAATTCCACTTAAGTTCATTAAGTGCTAATATTTCCTAAGTTTAATTCATAACATCAATTCCCATCATTAAATATTTAGCCTTTCATTTTAATTTTGATTACTTAAATATTTTTATTAACAGACGATGCACACTATCATTCATTTAACCCCTATCACCAAAACGTAACTATTTATATACAATCTAAAGCAAGGGGTACTCCACTTACCCTAACACATTAAGTGGTCCCATTCATTTAGTACCCGTACTTAATTAAAATTACTCATTCCCATAAAGAATACCACAAATTGAAATATGCAGGGTCAATCCTCTACCCTTAGATTAGATTGATATGAACCCTTACATTTAAGTCTTTCCCAAGGAATCCTTACTATCCATATGAGAATTTTTTTATTCTTTACTCTACCCTAATCTCTTCATTTGTGGATTTTTGATTTGTAGGTTAGAGGAGTAGAAGCCATGGAAGCAAGAGGGAGACCATGGAGAAATTTATTTTGGCTATAACTTTTGAAAATGGAAGGAAAGTTCCTCCATTCCACTCCATATATAGTTTAGTTTATTCATGGGTTTTCTATTGCAAGGTTATCTATTTGTTTTATTGTAGAGATTTCACCATGAATATGGTTTTGGGTATTTAATTATTCACATTTCTTGAGATATTAATTTGGGGAAATCCCATTTTGTAATGCCCACAAATTACTTGTGCAAAACATTTCTAAATTCTCACATTTCTAAATTCTCCGTTCTTGAAGAAAATTTCATCTCCAGGTGCAAATGGTCATTTTTCAACATTTTATGGTTTGACAGGCGTTTCTCCCAGTCTAATTTTCATCCTTGCATAAACAGGAAACATGGCCTCTTTTAGTTGGACACGTCTCGGCAAGGTACTTGAAAAATTTTGTGAATCACCTCAACTTAAAAAACTTGTCTACACAGAAGAATGACACTATTTTGAATATTTTCATTTTGGTTGTCCTTGGAGTTGAGCCGAGAGCACACGTGAAGGTTTCTGCTACTTCTCCCGAACTTAGATAAACTTTTTATGTAACAAGTACTATTTGGTAGGATAGGGACACGTGGTGAGCTAACGCTCATTCGGGGTCTCTGCTTTGGGCGTCATTTTAAAATTTCACCATGAAGACACGTGGAGGCTTCCGCCAGGTCTTCCCATACTTAGTCATTTTTCAAAAGATTTTGAGAGGCCTAGGAAATGTTGAGGGACCATGCATGTTTGAGGACTGGCCCTTGAATTTTATTTTAAAGAAGCGTAGGAGGACACTTGGAGGCCTCTACTCACTTTGCATTTTGGTTGAAATTTTCAATGGACAAAGGATATTTCCTCAAACCCTTACACATGATGCCTTCCACTGATCTTTAAGCCTTCAAACAATTTTTTTTGAGCCAGGACATGTGGTGAGCCTGCGCTCATTCAAGGTCTCAACTTTTGGGGACCATCACAAGATGCGTCATTGTGACACATGGAAGTTAGAAAACTCAAAAGGCGGGGAAGCAGACCATTGGAGGAAACATGGATTTTTTGCCTCTAAAGGATTAAAATATCAAAATGTCTCACAAGCCCGATAAGAAGGAGGTCAAGGTTGGATTTGAAAATTCAAAGGGGCAGAGATGCGAACCATTGGAGGAAACTTGGATTTTTTACCTCTTCTCATCAAAAGGATTAAAGCATCAAAATGGCCCACATGCCCGAAAAAGGATAGTCAAAAAAAAATTCCAGTCAACGGCGGAGGTGCGGACCTTTGTGGGAAATTTGGAAAATTTTCCTTTCGTGAAAAAGGGAATTAAATTCTAAAAGGAAGCGGAGTTTTGCTGGGACCTGCATCAGAAACTAAACGCAGAAGGGTGGAGCTACAGGGAAAACTTGAAAAAATTTACATTTTCCAAAAATTAGGTGAAATAGCAGAACTCTGTCGCGGTTCCTTTGGGAACCACATTAGGACATGTGTTAGGCTCATTTGTCAAAGGCGGAGGTGCAGGGAAAAATGTGAAAATTTTACATTTTTCCAAAAGTTGTAAAAGGAAAAATGGAACCCGCAGGCCCATTTTACAAGTGGATCTCCCACATGGATGGTCCAAATTCAAAATAGAAATCAATGACAGTTGTGCATTTGCATCTTATTTTTCTACCTTTTTCACTCCAGATCTCCTAGGGATGCGTATTCTTAAGGTTTTTTTATCATTTCTTAGAGTCTCCTGCACTCCAAATGAAGATAAACATTAATCTGGTAGACTACTTTGGTGGAGAAGGTATGTAAACATATCTCACGAATAAATATGCAATCTGACTATCGGATTCGACCAAATTTTTATTTCCTTGGCACGCGAAATACCTTTTTAGATCTTGGTTCGGTGAGGAAAATCCGGGGACATATTTTACCATTAAGATGAGATATGATCTCTTGGCTCGATCTGATCTTCCATTCTTTCCTTCTCGGGCATGCAAATAAACTAGATTGGACAGATTACAGGTGGAAGTGGTTGGCAAGTAAAAGGAAGAGTGATCTACGAGAAGGAGTTGAATGCATAATATTTTTGAAGATATCTACCCCCTAAGAAACTAGCAACTTTTTATAGATCTGATTATGGTAATCACGATTGAGAGCATGGCGAGCACTGGTGCACTCAATGTTTGGACTTTTGGGGGGAAAATCTATTGTAAAATGTTATAAATTGCACGAATTTACCATGCAAATGGTTGGAGAGTAAGGATTCAGAATTTATTTTCTAAGAGAAAATCTTGATAGAGCCCATCTCCCTGAGGGACTGTTTGAGAAACCTGTATATCTCTTTTGTGTTAAACTTGATTGTGTCAAGGTGGTTGTGAGTGTATAGCCATTGACAAGCTTTGAGATTGTTCTAGAAACTTTCTCCTGCTGATAATTTTAACCAAATTTGAGTTATTCCATGTTGACTCTGGGAAAAATTATGTTTGCTTCATTTTTGAATGTCTGCAAATGGTTTTTCTTGCCCCGTTGCAATATTATATCAAAATCACTCTCAATCACATAGATCTTAATCCTTGTGATAGTTTAGTGGCATCTGCAATTTCAGTTTTGGAAGAGATTTCATCTGGGAATGAAATAAATGATTTAAAATCAGTTTTCTTTCATCTTTTGATGGATATTGTTTGTCAGCCTCTGGGTGCACATTAGGCATGATTGATCTTGGATTTTGATGTTTTATTGAGTCTTCTAACTTGAGCGTTCATGCTAGAATCTCATATTTTGTGTGAAAAAGAGCTGATTTGGGCCTCCATTGAAGCACACATTCTGGTTAAAGGAACATTTTAGCTATCTTTGAAGCATTTTGTCTATTGTGCAAGTGCCCCATTTTGTAAAAAAACTTTCAAAGATCTTGTAAATCAAGTTCATTCTACCTCACCTCCCACCAAAGGATTCATTCTAAAAACAACCAATCCTACCTGTACTACCCGTGTTTGTCCTCTGTGTGTGTAAATGCATAATTTCTACCACCAAAACATGTAGAAACAATCAGGATTCCCAATGTCTTTAGTAACATTTTCCTTGTTTTGAAAATATCTCCATAATCTGGAAGTGACAACTCATGAGAGTCAGATTTGGTGTGTTGATCATATTTTCCCAAGGTCTTCTCTATAAAATTTGTGCAAAAGAAGGATTTACCAGCATTATTCAATAACAGAGGTTACAAAATAATTTCTCTTACCTTGGTTCAAAGGCACAACCTAAAGTAGTAATGATAAGATCACATCCTTTTATGGTGCTACCCACTCTTTCTAAATCTTGGGTGCTAAAGAGTCAGATAGACTACTTCCCTGGCTACAAAATGACATAAATAATCATATATCTACCTCTGAGTGTCTTTTCAAATCCATGATGCTATTAGGCCTTTGAAGGAGATTAAATTTGGGTACCAATATGCTTCTGGCGCTATTTTCGGGGATATAGTGATTACACTTCATATTCAGACCCTGGTAAACATTTCTTATATGCTCTAAGTGCTAATCCATTATTTCAAGCATCATCATGTGTCCAGGCCAGTACGAAGTGTTCAAAGTTACAAGTGCTATGTGAAATATTTCCATTTTGAACAATTATTGCATTAAAATTCATTGATAAATCTTGATAAAGAAGATTTAGGTCTTTCCATTTCCAGTTGCTAGAATTGACAGACATTTGACGGATCATATTTTAGTGCATTTGCACAACTAAGGTGGAAATCCTTAGTGGCGACTCCCTATCGATTTGATTCTTGATGAGTAGCACTGTCTTAACCTCTATCAAGTGAATTTTGTTACTAATCTTTGCAAAGCTGGAAGGAAGAAGATCTTTCTTTGCTAGAGATCCTGCTAGGACATTATTTCCAGAGCTAGGAAAAACAAAGTCAGAAGGAAGAAAATCCTGGAGAGTTGTTGGAGATCAATGGTCAAGAAAATAAGTTCCCATTGATGAAAGTGATTGACCTATCATTGAATATTTCCATTCAAGTGATTCTGAATCAGGTAGTTTTATTGTGGAATTAAATTCTCCATCTGGAGAAGGGCCTTCATTTTAGTTTGAAAATTTTGCTTCTCATTCTACTCCTATATTTTCAAAAGTTGATAGGGTTTTTGAAGAAACAATGCCTTTAGAGGATATCCATTTTGAAAGTTATACTCCTATGTTTCAAATACCCTCTACCCCTTATCAATTTTTCTCCCCTCCAGGGTCACCTCCTCAAAACAACATGGCCCAACCCCCAACAAGACCTCCTTTTGTTGTAAACACCTTTGGTCCTATAAATTTTATAGGGATAACTAGTTATCCAAATGTAGTTCCCCAGGATGTAAGAAATAGATTACCAAAGTTCCAAGGAAACAACGTTACATCTGGTGATCAATATTTAAAGCTTTTTATCAATATGATGGAAGACTTTGATATTGAACATGAAGATGTATCTATCAAACTGTTTATCCATACTTTGGAAGAGGATGCAAGGGACGAGTATAGAGCTTTTCCAAATAATTCCATTGATTCTTGGATAGAGATGAACAACGCATTTAGATTGTAGTATGGTGATGGAACTGGCACTTGGTTTCTTCTATCATAATTTGAAAACATCAAGAAGAATCCTAATGAGTCAGTACATGATTTCAACACAAGGTTTAACAAGACATTGAGAAGATTTCTTGTTAGCTTAATGTCATGTGATGAATCATGTTTGATCAAATATTCAAATGCATTTGATAAAAAAATCTACTTACTACTTGAGGGACAAAAACCCTACTAATTTTAGGCAGACATTCACAATGGCTCTACAAATTGAAAACAACATCAAGCCAATTGGAAAACCTTGAAAAAGGGAGGGTGTGAAACTAATTAACCCAGAAAATCCTCAAACAAGTAAGGCTACTGATTTGGAATAAGTTGTGAAAACTATGGCTGGGGCTGTCAAAGAAATATCATACAAATTAACGCGGGCAGAAAAAGGGATTGGGTAAATATCACAAGGTCAGCACAAGAAATAAGGCCAAGACAGGTTTATAAAAATCATAGGACTGATCAAATATATGATGATAGAGGCAAGGGACCTGTTGTATTTGGAAATAAATAGTCCTAGGCCAGGGAAAATAGAATGGTACCTGACCCTTTGGTTGCCAGAGATATTGTTGTGGAGGAGACATATGTGATTGATTTGTGTGACAAATGTTTTATGCTCCATGCTCCATGTGAGGAAGATCAGCAAGAAGACAAAGAAACTGATGATGATAATGATGATGATCTTTGCATGATGGGTTGCTTCATGAGCTCACAACAAGGTGCAACTTCAACTGAGGTGATAAGTGCTAGAACTACTACTGATTTTTGGGATTGCATCCATCGGGTACCTATTCTTCCTCCCTCTCATACTTTAGAAGTAGATATTGTACAATATTTTGAATTTCCCAATAATGACTTTGAATATTTGAGAAGCTTTAATGATAAAGAAGTATGATAGAGGAATACCATCTGAGGAGGACAGGTAGTTATTGATGAATGTTATTTTTTCCCAAGAAAAGGAATACAACACAAGAAGTAGGGTTGTCAAAGGTACAGGGCCTCAGGTTAAGCCAAAAACTTCATTGCTTTCAAATATTCCTAAAGAGGCTCCTACAGAAAGATGCATCTCCCAAGGGCCTTGTTTTCCCAAACAAAAATCATACCCCTCCTCATGCCCAAGCTGTCAATAAATCCTATGCCATCTAATGAGTGTGTCAATCCTTCCTTCCAATGCTTGGCCTTGCCAAAGTATTTCCCTTATGATATTGCCCAAGTCTTGATTCAGATACAAGATCTCAGTTCCAATTGTTGAGTTGCTTAGGATTCCTGAGCACAAAAAAAGGGCTTTTGAATATTTGGGGCTAAAAGAGGTGAAGACTGCCCTAGGTAGAAATATAAACATTATGGAGACTCCACCAGTCATTGAAGAGTTGGAGACACCACCAGTGTTGGAGGAAATAGGTGAACCACCTGAGGTTTATTAGGGGACATCCTTGGTGGAATCTCAACTAAATGTGGATCCATTCTTCACCACTCTGATCATTAAAGACAAACCGCTACACAACTGTATGTTTGACTCAGAGGGCATCATGCAATGTTATGCCTCTGGAGGTCATGAATGAGCTGGATATCAAAGTAACAGAAAGCATATGGGAAGTGTATTGCTATGGACTCCAGAGAAGTGCGAGTGGTGGGATGTGTGAAAGGTCTAGTGGTGCAACTTATAGCTTACCCAGGTAAAAACCTAATGCTTGATGTTGTTTTTGTTGATTTCCCAACCAAGTGGGGTATGTTGTTATCTAGAAAATGGTCTGCAAGTGTTGGTGGGAGTGTTCAAATGGACATGTCCTATGCTACCATCCCAATTGAGGGAATCCTTGTCAGGTTGTATGGAGAAAAGAAGATGTTGCACCTTATTGAAGATCCCAACAATGCATCCTATGAAGTATTGTACACACGTGTTGATGTTGATAAATTTGTAGGATTTTCTGATGGAAAATAGCACAAGATTGAAGAATGCAAGTGTCTTGAACAGGAATACTCTCCTTGGACTTTATTGTTTGATGGATCTTGGTCCAAGTTTGGAAATGGTGTTGGTGTTGTTCTGATCTCTCCACACAAGGAAAAGTTTGTCTTTTCCTTCAAACTCAACTTTGAGTGTACTAATAACATTACTGAGTATGAGGCACTATTATTAGGTCTGAGGATTGCTTGGAAATATGGTGTTAAAGACATCATTGTCAAGGGAGATTCAAAATTAATTGTCAAGCAAGTCAGAAAACTGTATGCCACAAAAAATCAGCGAATGAAACAATACAAGCATGCAGTTTGGGATTTCATTGAGATGTTTGATTCATTCAACATTGTGCATCATGATAGGAAGTTCAATGATTTGGAATAAAAACTTGCAGTATTGGGATCTCGGCTTGATAATTGTGAAATGTCCCCATATTGTGAATATGATGTCGAAGTTATTGACAAGGCCATCTGTCCCTGACAACATTAAGCATTGGAAAGTTTTTGATGATGATGCTTAGGTTAGAAGATTTCTGTAGAACAAAGGGAAGTTTTCTAACTAGTGTATTGATTGGGAACCAATGGTGTGTGTAGCAGAGGGCATAGAAACCTTTTTTGGTTAAATTCATTATCCAAGTGAAGACTAATACCATTCCAAGAGGGCTGGTTGCTCTTGAGTCCAACTTTGATAATGTTGATCGCATTATTAATAGATGCATATAAACCTTAAGGGATATTGAGGAGCATAACCTTTGCACAAAGGATAAAACAAGGAATATTTCATTGGGAAGCAATCTCAGCAAGGAGAAAAAATAGTCTTATGTCCAATTGCTAAAAAATATCAAGATTGCATGGTTTGGACTTATTCTAAACTAAAGGCATATAGAGGATATGTTTCAACATGAGATTCCCTTGGAATCTAATGCAAAACCCATTCAAGTAGAAGAAAATCCCCAATCAATCCACTCATATCTCTTAAAATACAAGAGGAACTAAAGAAACTGAGGGATGGAGGGATTATTCAGCCTATAAGGTATTCTTCTTGTGTTGCAAACCTAGTACCAGTTAGAAAGAAGAATGGTGACATTAGGATGTGTATGGATTTCAAAAATTTTAACAAAGCATCAATGAAGTATAATCATCCTTTACCAAACATGGAAAAATATGCTACAGCTAGTGACTAGTTCTGAGCTACTTTCTACCCTGGATGGTATCTCTAGTTATAACCAAGTTGTGGTAAAGGAATCAGGAAGAATTAAAATGGCCTTTACCACTCCTTGGGGGACTTATGTATATGTCAGGATGCCCTTTGGACTGCTGAATGCTGGAGAAAACTTTCAAAGAGCAATGGATGTTTCTTTTCCTGGTTACATCAATGATTTTATTATTGCCTACCAAGATGATGTAACTGTGTTCTACAGAAATCGAGGTAATCACTTGCTACACTTGGAAAAGATGCTGATAAGATGTAGAGAGTATGGCATTTCACTCAATCCAAATAAGTTCCACTTTGGAGTGCAGAAGGAAAAGGTTCTTGGTCACATTGTGTCACAAGAGGGAGTAATGATTGATCCAGAAAGGGTAGAGGCCATCAACAAGCTCCCAATTCTAAGAACCAAGAAGGGAATTCAGTCCTTCTTTGGGAAAATAAACTTCATCAGAAGGTTCATATCAAGCTTTGTTGAGTTTACCATTCCAATTACATCCATGCTAAAGAAGGACTAGGTTATTAAATGGGAGGAGGATGCCATTCAAGATTTTAGTGGGATCAAGGAGGCATCAAAGTATTCCCCTGTTTTGGCAGCTCTAGATTATAAGAAACCTTTCCAACTATTTTCCTTTGCTTTAGAAAACACTTTTGCATTTTCCTGTTGCAGAACGATGATGAAGGGGTTGAGAGGCGAATTGCCTTTTTCAGTAAGGCATTGCAGGGGGCTGAGCTAAAATACACTATTATGTTGAAACAATCATTTGCCTTGGTGAAAGAAACAAAGGTTTTCAGGCCTTACATTCCGAGTTCAAAAATTGTTGCTTGTTCTCTAAACCATGGTCAAAGACATGTTATCAAAGATGGACGTCTCAAGAAAAAGATGCAGATGGGTGAACAAGTTACAAGAATATGACGTGGATATCCAAACCACAAATTTGGTGAGAGGTTTGGGTTTGGCTAATCTTATGGCTCAGAGTAACTTGTAAACTATTGAGATGAATGAGGTAGAAGAAGAAAGGGTAGATGTCTTTGAAAAACTGAAAATTTCTAAGTGGTACAAGGATGTGATTTTTTATCTAAGACATTTTTTTTCCCTGAGTATTTGAGTAAGAATTAGAAAAGGGCCCTTAAGTTGGATTCCCAGAAATATGTCATTACTGATTATGGGTTAGCTTGGAAGAACCCTGAGGGAGTCCTCTTAAGGTGTGTTACTGAAGATGAAGCCCCCAAGATAATTGTTGATCTCCAAGGAGGAGTTTGTGCGGAGAATTTTTTCTGGAAAAGTCATAGCACACAAGATCCTAAGGGCTATCTATTGGTGGCCAAATATTTTCAAGGATGTAACTCTTTTGGTTAGAATATGTGAGAGTTTCTAGTGTTTCTCTGGAAGAATGAAATCTTTAGGATCCCTTCCTTCATATCCTGTGTTAATTGAATCCCCGTTCAATCAATGGGGAATGGATTTCATTGGTGAGATTTCAAACCCTTCAAGTGCTAGCCATAAGTGGATTCTTGTAGCCACTGATTACTTCACCAATTGGGTGGAGGCAATCCTCACCAAGAGAGAAACACACTAAAATTTCATGGACTTAATGTTGAACCATATCATTTGTAGGTTTGGGGTTCCAATCAAAATTGTTGCTTACAATGCCATGAGCTTTGTAGCTACACCCTTGGTGGCAATGTGTAGAGAATATGGGATCAAATGGACATATGCTTCTAATTATAATTATAATCCCCTAGGAAATGGAAAATCCTGAGTCCAGTAATAAAAACTTGTTGAATATTATCAAAAGAACCTTGGAGCTGAACAAGAGAAAATGGGGTGAGCAGTTGAAGTTTGTTGTCTAGGCAAACTGAATTACTATTAAAGGAGCCACTGTAAAGAGTCCATTTGAGTTGGTGTATGGAACTCAATCCTTGCTGCCCCTACATATGCAATTATCCTCATATCATTTCATTCAACAATTGGAAGATCAAGAAGTAAGTCCATATGATGTCGACAACAACTAGATTGTTGAACTTGATGAAGAAAGGAGGGCATCCCAAAAAAGGCATGTAAAGTTCAAAGAGAAGATGAAGAAGTTGTTCGACAGGAAGGTCACCCCAAGATCTTTCAATGTTGGATATCTAATGCTGTTATGGGGTAGCAGGCATGGAGATAAGGGAAGGAATGGAAAATTTGACGCTTTATGGATGGGGTCCTTACTCCATTGATATTAGGATTGGTGAACATACCTTCTTCTTAAAGGACTTGGATGGGGAATTTCTTGAATTTCCTCTTAATGGCAGGAATTTGAAAAATTTATTGGATTGATTCCCCAGAATCAAGATGCTCTCATCTGTACAGTGTATAATTTGTTGGTTTTTTTTTTTCTATCTTTCATGTGTTTTTGTTCGTTCTAGTCTCCTACTGGCCTATTTTTTCTAGTTTCTTTGTGTTCATCTTTGAGGAGATGGCTCTGGTTTTGTGCTTTGCAATCTGAATCCTATGCCTAATGGATATTTTTGGCACTTGATCTATCTTGTTTCTTGTTGGACTCGTAGGGAGTGCACATCCCCGAGTCAGAGTTGATGTTGGTGCTCAAAATAGTCTCACCCCATTTTTCCATTAAATATCTATCAATCTACGGTCTCTGTCACATTTTATATTCCCATATTTGTGCCTGAGGAGTATCCACCTTCCTTTTTGTTACCGTAATCAATCCTTTCCTGGACCAAGGATCATGTATAGATCCAAAATTGTTTCCTCGTTTCTCTGTTCATCTGAAAAGGTCTATATTTGGGAGTAAAACTCAAGTTGTCCTCATCCTTTCCATTTTCCACAGTCAGCGATTTTTTTTCCTTGTCATTCTTTTCCCCTAAATACATAAAGAAAAATGAATGGATGTAGCTCAAAGGGATGTATTTGAGCCTTGTAACATTTCTAAAATTCTTTACCCTTGGAGAAAATTTCATCTCCGGGATCAAATGGTCTTTTTTTTGCACATTTTATGGTTTGAGCGGGCATTTCTCCTGGTCAAATTTACATCCTTGCATCAACAGGAAACATGTCCTCTTTTGGTTGGACACGGCTTGGCAAGGTACTTCAAATTTTTTTCAATTGCCTCAACTTAAAAAACCTGTCTACGTGGAAGAATGACACTCATTTGAAGATTTGCTTTTTGGTTGGCCTTAGAGTTGTGTCGGGAGGACACGTGGAGGTTTTCGCTGCTTTTCCTGGACTTAGACTAACATTTTATGCAGCCAGGTAGTATTTGGAAGGATAGGGACATGTGGCAAGCCCGCGCTCATTCATGGTCTCCGCTTTAGGCACCATTTTCAAATTACACCATAAAGACACATAAAAGGCTTCAGCCAGGTCTTCCCATAATAATTTTTCAAAATCTTTTGAGTGGCCTGGGACACGTGGAGGGACCGCACATGTTTGAGGAATGGCCCTTGAATTTTATTTTAAAGAAGCGCTAGGAGGACACTTGGAGGCCTCTACTCACTTTACATTTTTATTGGACTTTTCAACGGCCAAAGGAGATTGCCTCGGACCCTGACACACAACACCTTCTGTAGAGATTTAAGCCATAAAAAAAAAAAATTGATCCAGGGCACGTGGTGAGCCCACACTCATTGAAGGTCTTAATTTTTGGGGACCATCTCAAAATGCGCCATTGTGACGTGTGGCAATTTGAAAAGTCAAAAGGCGGGGAAGCAGACCATCAGGGGTAACTTGGAGTTTTTACCTCTAAAGGATTAAAATATCAAAATGGCCCGTAAGCCCAATAAGAAGGAGGTCAAGGTTGGCTTTGAAAAGTCAAAGGGGCAGAGATGTGGACAATTGGAGGTAACTTGGATTTTTTACCTCTTGTCATCAAAAGGATTAAAGCATCAAAATGGCCCGTAGGCTTGACAAAGAATAGTCAAAATTTTGTTCCAATCAACAGAGGAGATGCGGACCTTTGAGGGAAATTCAGAAAATTTTCCTTTCGTAAAAAAGGGAACTAAAGTGTAAAAGGAAGCGGGGTTCCATTGGGACCCGCACTAAAAACTAAAAGTGGAAGCGATGAGCTGCGGGGAAAACTTGAAAAAAATTCCCTTTCCAAAAAGGAGGTGAAATAGAATAATTTGGCCATGGTTCCTTTGGGACCCATAATAGGACACGTGTTAGGCTCATTTCTCAAAGGCGGAGGTGTGGAGAAAAATGTGAAAATTTTACATTTTTCCAAAAGTTGTAAAAGGAAAAAGGGAACTCGTAGGCCCATTTTAAAAGTGGATCTCCCATGTGGAAGATCCAAATTCAAAATAGAAATCAACGACAGTTGTGCATCTATATCTGATTTTTCTGCCATTTTAACTCTAGAGCTCTTGGGGATGCATATTCTTACTGTTTTTTATCATTTCTTGGAGTCTCCTACACGCCAAATGAAGAGGGACATTAATCTGGTAGCATGGTTTGGTGGGGAAGATCTGTAAACATATCTCACCATTAAATATGGAATACGACTATCGGATTCGACCAAATTTTTATTTCCTTGGCACGCAAAAGACCTACTGATATCTTGGTTTGGTGAGTAAAATCAGGGGATGTCTTTTACCATTAAGATGAGATCTGATCTCTGGAATTGATTTGATCTTCCAATTTTTCTTTCCTGGGCACAAAAAGAACTAGATCGGATAGATTAGGGGTGGAAGTGGTTGGCAAGTAAAAGGAAGATTGATCTACCAGAAGGAGTTGAGTGCGGGAGATGTTCAAAGAGATCTACCTCCCAAGCACTTGACAACGTTTTATAGATCTTATTCTGAGAAAAAATGATCGGGGATCTTGGTGAGCACTGGTGCATTCAATGTTTGGATTTTTGGGGGGGAAAAAATTTGTTGTAAAATGTTATAAATTACACGAATTTACCGTTGCAAATGGTTTGAGTGTAAGGGGTTAGAACCGATATTCTAAGAGAAAAGCTTGATAAACCCCGTCTCCTTGAGGGACTGTTTGAGAAACTTGTATATATCTTTTATGTTAAACTTGATCATGTCAAGGTTGGTTGTGAGTGTATAGCCATTGATAAGCTCTGAGATCATTCTAGTAAACTTTCCCTTGCTAATAAGTTTAATCAAATTGTGATTTATTTTGTGTTGACTTTGGTCAAAATTGTGTCTGCTTCATTTCTGAATGTCTGCAAATGGTTTTTTTTGTTCCCATTGTAATCTTGTATCAAATTACCTCTTAATCACACATAGATCTTAATCCTTTTGATAGTTTAGTGGCATCTGTAATTTCATTTTTTAGAAGAGATTTCATCTGGGAATGAAATAAACGGTTTAAAATCAATTTTCTTTCATCTATTGACAGAGATTGTTTGTAAGCCTCTGAGGTGTACCTCAGGCGTGACTTGATCTAATATTTTGATGTTTTATTGAGTCTTATAACTCGATCCTTCATGCTAGATTATCATAGATTATGTTTGAAAACGTTTTGATTTGGGCCTCCATTGAATTACACATTCTAGTTAAAGGAACATTTTGACTATCTTTGAAGATTTCTTTTGTTTAAGCTACCCCATTTTGTAAAATACTCTCAAATATATTAGCAAATCAAGTTCATTGTATGCCTCACCTCCCACCAAAAGAATTCATTTTAAAACAACCAATCCTACCTGTATTACCCTTGTTTTTCCTTGTGTGTGTGCAAATGCATAATTTCTACCACCAAAACATGCACAAAACAATTAGGATTCTCAATCTCTTTAGTAACCTTTTCATTTTTTATAAAAGTATCTCCATAATCTGGAAGTGACAACACGTGAGAGTCATATTTGTTGTGTTGATCATATTTTCCCAAGGTCTTCTCTATAAAAATTATGCAAAAGAAGGATTTACCAACATTATTATATAACAAAGGTTACAAAATAGGTTCTCTTACCTTGGTTGAAAGGCACAACCTAAAGTAGTTAGGATAAGATCACATCCTTTTAAGGTGCTACCCACTCTTTCTAAATGCTTCAGTGCTAAAGAGTCAGATAGACTGCTTCCCCAACTACAAAAAGACATAAATAATCATCTATCTGCCTCTGAGTGTCATGTCAAATCCGTGATGTTGTTTGGCCCCTTGATGGATATTAAATTTTTGTACCACCACATCTAACCCTAAACTTGGTTATGAAAGGATATTTTTCAATTCATTTGTCTTAAATTTTCTTTTCTTATTTTACAGGTTTGAAGAGAAATGGAGGTGTAAGCCATGAAAGGAAATCCCAAGTTCATGGAAGAATGAACATTCTTCCCTTCTTTTCTAAGTTCTCTTTACAATCTCTCCTAGGATTTGCACAAATTTATTATTTTTTTTAATTTATTCTTTTTGTATTTTCCCTATTAGGCATATGTGTATTTTCTCCATTCTAAGGAAATGGTTGGAATAGTGTTTATATACACATGGGTATAAGGGTATATCCATATATATATATATACTATATATATATATGTGTGTGTGTGTGTGTGTGTGTGTGTGTGTGTGTGTGTGTGTGTCCTTTAGATTCCAAGTATTATTAAAATGATTTTTTTATAAAACGCATGCATACATACATACATACATACATACATACATACATATAGTTCGAGTTATCCAGCCACGTGGTGGGTTACATAGACCAAAGAAAACTAACTGTGTAAATTATAAAGGCCAAAGTTTATTTAATATAGCAAGGTTTAATCAAATGGTTTGATTTGTTTTAGTGGGGGTATTCCGCCGACCCCACTCCCCATCCCATAGTATATGGGGTGGGCAGTGGGGTCGGCGACCTCCCCCCTACCATTCCCACCTAATAAAAAGTGCACATGTCGCGACTTAGATAATCGATGCAAGAATTTATTTCTTTTTTTTATTATTACATTTTTCTGTTTAAATGTTATATATATATATATTTAAAAACATGTATTTTATATATATATATATATATATATATATATATATATATATATATAAATAATTAAAACCAATTATATTTTAATATTATTATTATTATTACTATTATTAGCAATGGTAATAATTTTAGAATATTAATAGTGTCAACTAAACCATAACCCTTCAATCTACAATTTTCCTTACAACTTGATAATAATATTATAAGATATTAAAACTTAAATTTATTTCTACCCCTTACTATTACATTATTTAAATTTTAATCCTTGTATAAATTTATAGAAATTTGATAATAAATTTATACGATGAAATGAGACTAAGGTCTAATGGTAACCATGCACTTTCTTTACTCTATTTGATAAAAATAAAATCAATCCATTTGTTGACAAGATAAACAACCAAGGAAATTTGTAAGACTTTTTCCATCAACACATATACAGTTTAAAATTGGGAAAATTTTAAGACTTTCTTTCAACAATAGAAAACAAAACAACTTATAGTTTAATTTACTACCATATGCGTTTCATGTAAAACACTCAGAAGAAATATTTCTTTCTTTTACAAAATACAAGTTTCAACCATTCCCACAAGTAGCTTATAACAATATTTCCCAATAGTCTTAACATAAGAACAACACAACTATTGAAGAAAACAAATAAACTAAAATGAGAACAAATTTGTTTTCTTTTCAATCACATTTCCATTATATCAAGGACTTGTTACACTAAAATTGTTTCTCTTCCCAAGAAGCAAAGAAGTAATATTAAATCTTTTAATTTCATTTCCAAAGAGAACTAATACTACAATTTTAATAATTAAGAAAACTAAGAACCTCAACTTTAAGAATGCAAGTTTACAAGACCTCCATACACAAGGGAGACAACATGATAAAATATAACAAAGAGATTTTTTTTTTTATTCTTTCTCCAAATTCTAAAAGAAAGCATTCATCATCTAAGCTCCACCCCTCTTCCAGGATCAAACACACAACCAAAAATGGGGGAGTACGAAACACTCTCCACCAAATCAATACTCTAATTAGGAAGTGAATCCTCCTTCCTCATTTTCTCCTGAGCCCCAACAATGAGAGAATATGAAATATTTGATAACCATGGCAACAAAAGACAAGCCTTCCAACTTTACTTTCAAGAAACATTCACACAAGAAAATGACCACAACACATTCATTTTTATACACATACTTCCCAAAATATTGGATCTAAAACAAGTCAAGTAGATAACAGAATATGGGGATACCCTTTTGCCTCACAAGGGTTTGGATGACCACCTCAAAACCTCCAAAAATCAATGAACCCCATAAATATCTTATGTCTACCTCACTCTTACGTCTCCCTCTTTCTTATGTCTCCCAAATGAACAACATAACAAGATGAGAAAAAGGTGGGCCACAAAACTCACTTCCTCCTAAATACCCAAGAGAAAATCTTATGTCTCACAATTTTTTTAATCCCCATTTCACTACCCAATAACACTCATGCAATAAAACATTCATTCAACACATAAACACATAAAGCAAGAGAAGAAAACAAGGGTGGAGACCCTACCTTTCCATAGAAATAATCCACTCCAAAATCAATTTTCTAAATCCTCCAAACAATATTCAACTCCAAAAAGAAAGCATTCCCAAAATGGGAGAGCTAAAAACTAAGCATATAACCCCCCAAAACTTCACAAAATTCCAATAAATAGAAAAACGAGAGAGGAAGATGATGTGGCTCCATGTAGGATGCCACATCATTTCTTCTCCACTGCACATCAACAAGGTCAAACCCAAACCCTAAATTATAATAAACCGGTTGTTAGGGAAATGACCACCCTCTTACACACTCAACCCAACCCACACCCCTTAAGGACAAAATTAAATACCCATGTAAGAGAAGTACAATTAATTGCCCTTTTCCTTCACTAAAACAAATAATAAGACCTAAAATAATTCCCTCACATCATAGGCTAAGTGGGTGGGTGACTTTAAGAGGTGTGGGATAAGCTTAGCTTGTCCCACAAGTCTCCAAATTAGCCTAGAAGGTCAAAATCCGAATTTCACAAGGAAGATTGAGTACACACAACCCAAAAAATATTGAAAACACTCCAAACCAACACTCATTAAGGCTACCAACTCACATTTATTTCCACCTATTTTTTCACATCCTAATAAGCACTAGATAAACACTCTTAAATTAACTTAAGAGGGTTGTTAAACACAATTAATAAAAGTGACTACACATGATAATAAAAAATACAATAACTCACACTTAAATAAAAATCAAAAACACAAAATTACCAACATTCCCAAGGTCACCCCACAATGGGGACCTCCTAACAAACTATGACAACATACAACATATGAATACATGTGTTTCCATGGTGACCTATTACCAATACTCCATATTGTTTCACTGTTGGTCTTCTATCCCCCCTTTCTTTATTGTGCTGCAAATTCCTGCAAAAGTCAAGACAATACCTTAATGGCGTTGTGGCCATATTAACAATGTCGAATAGTAAAAATACATGAATATAAATATAATCAATTATCGTAACCTAACCATCACAAAACAAGTAATTTTTCATTGTTCAAAATTTCAATTATTTCAATTTCGTTAATTTATCAACTAGCCATAAGATCACGACATCAAATATATCATATAATTATCGAAATAAATGTATCAGTCACATATAAGCTCAAAATAGATTATTTGCTATTTCCAACATACATATAATCCATCCTAGAAATCCTTTCATAAGTCTAACATCCATATTATTTATCAATTAACTAATAAATATTACAATGCCCATATATCAATATCTAAACTATGATAAAAATCTCCATAAATTTAGTCTATACTAGGAAAAATCATAAACATATAAATGTCGAAGAGGAGTGGGTACTACACATTTTTTTAATCTATTAGAATATACACTTATATACATATATACATGCATATATTGCCATAGCTAAGGCGGATCTACATTCTATTTTAAAATATAACCATCTAACTCCATGGTTTGATCTAATAACACATTTTGTTGAAAATAAAGATCCATGCAAAGGTGACTGGTGTTTGTCACCTAACCGGTCACGGTTCCTACTGTGCTACTGACCTCTTTACAGCTACTGGCACGGGTTATTGCAAATCCATCTAATTTTATTAAAAAATCCACAGGCATATATATTCTTAAACTTATGCATATATTTATGCTTTTACCGAAGTTCAAGTTTAATAACAACCTTATTTTTGTATTTGATAAGGACAGTACTCAAGAAACTAAGTAAAAGTTGATTTTATTATACTGTTTGAATTGTACAGAGAACAATCCCGGTTTTTGTTCTTTTGACGTTGGTTGGTCGATCATTGTCCGTCACTGCGTAATTTTGTTTTTAAAAATATGATATTTATAAACATATATATTGAACAATAAACACACACACACACACACACACACACACACACACACACACACACACACACACACACACACATCCAAGCAGAGTTGTAATTTCACTGGTTTATAAAAAAATATGCAAGTGCTTAAAGGCCAAATTAAATGCACTAATGAGTAACTCTTACATTGCAACAATGTAAAAACATTGACTACAAGGGTTTCTTTTAAAACACAGTACATTAAACTTCATAAAGAGAAGGAATTTAACAATTTTCTAAATGCATGTTTATTTCCTTTTCACAATAAAAATGACATCCATTGTAAGAGAAACAAGTTTACTTCCATCTATCTTTCCAATACAAACACAAGTACTTTACAATTTGACATCACAAGAAACATTATTTTATTTCCAAATTTGAAGGAAATACATTTTTAATAAATACAACTTTCAAATTTCTTATTTCAACCATATTAAAAAAACATAACTTGATAATAAATTTTTTGAGATACTTTCTATAAAATACATGAGTATACAAGCCTTCCACCCCACTCTCCTTTTGAATCTTCCACAAAATAACTCCTTCCATGATGACAACTTTAGCTCCTCTATTTCTTCAAAATCCAATCACAACAATCGAGGAAAGGGGAGCAAAGAACTCTCTCCACCAAACCTATATTATAATGAGAACAAGAATCCATTATCCTCATTGGCCCCATAGCCTAACCAATGAAGAAATAAAGGGTATCAAGCAACCATGGAAACAATTTCAAGGCTTAAAAAACAACCATTCACAAAAAAAAATTTAACCCAACAACCAAAATACAATAACGGAGAAAAACATACAATCTTCCCAAGCACAAAGGCTTAATATCCAAGCCAAGGGAGAACAGAAATATGGTGAATCACTTATGCCTCTAAATGGGTTAAGTTTCCACCTTAAAAGCCTGCAAATAGTTCATCCACACAACCACAACCAAGCTCTTATAAATCCCTCAATATCTTATCTTTCCCTTAATCTTTTATCACTCCCTCAAATAGAACATATCAAGATAGTAAGAAATATTTCTTATTAACACAAGGTGGGACACCCAACCCAAAATCCCTCCAAATTCAAATACAAAAACTCTTATCCCTCGCTTAATATATCCCCATTTTCTTTCTCTGACAATATATTAAGGCCATACTATCCCCCAACCCAAAACACACAACATTCATTCATTTTACAACCTTTTTTATAATAAATAAAAGTACAAATGTATGGGTGAAGTCCCTACCTTGCCATTGCAAGAAATATCTAATCCAAAAGCATAAGATTCAATATTTTCCATGTCTAAATCAAGCACAAAAAAATCTCCCATTCCCCCAATAAGAACTCCAAAACAAGCTACTCCAAAAATACAAGTGTGAAATAAAAACTTCTAACCCAAAAAACTAGAAAACAACATACATAAATAGAAATAAGATGAGAGAGTGGTGACGTGGCTCCATGTAGGATGCCACATCACTTATCTTCCACCCAGTTCAAAAGGTTAATCACCAAGCCCAAATCTCATTAATTGGTGGGTTAGAATATGACAAGTTCTCTTTCCACACACAAACAAGTAATCCTACTTGTAAGGAAAAAAATTAAAAAATTATGTAAGAAAGTGCAATAATTTCACCTTTTTCCTTCCAAATTACATAATGGGGTCTAATTTTCACCCCTTAACCCATAGGTATAGTTGGTAGGTGAATTTAAGAGTTGTGGGACAAACTTAAATTTTCCCATAAGCCTCTAAAAATGTCTCCAAGGCAAAAATTCGAGTTTCACAAGTAAGGTTGAGAACATAACACCAAAACCAATAAAATCCTTTTCAAATCAATAATACAACAAGGAAAATCTAGACAAATTAAATGCCGCTTTGTCCCATCCCAAAATAATTTAATTAACATGATTAATCAACTTCAATAACATCACATTAATTAACAATATTAAAGTGAAACCCATTACAATAATAAATCAAATACTCCACAAATAAATAAACTGGAAAGGAAAACAAAACATATACCCATGGTCACCTTAGAGGCCACCCCCCAATGGGGACCTCCTAATAAATTCGTCAATAACATAACATACAAAAACACAAGTTGCCAAGGTGACCTAGTTGCCAATGCCCAATATTTTTTCATTGTTGGTCTCCTTTCCCCCTTTGTTTGTTGTGATATAATTTTCTGCAAAACTCAAAATGATACCTCTTCAGCCTCATGTCCATATCAATGACATCAAAATAATAAAATTCATATATATGAATCAATTCAAATCCTCAAATAACACAATTGAATCATCATCAAAATCAAGTAATTCCATCAATTGTTTGAAATTTCAAAACATTTCAATTGTCTCATTTCATTAACAACAATGAGATCAAAATACTAGTTAGATCATTAAACAAAATCTATACGTTAAAATCCAAAGTGTCAGTATATATAAAGTAGTAACTCTAGATCATCATCAATACTAAAATATCAATCCATGTATGTAATTAATCATATTAGTTACAACATTGCAATAATCTAAACATCAATATTGTCTATCAAATAGACTAACAAAAATACACTAATATTTATGTCTCTAATCAACAATAATAAAAACATAGCATAATAAGTGTCGAAGAGAAGTCGGCATTACACATTTTGTTTCACCTTTAAAAAACATTTATAAGATTATCTAAATGAAAACACATGAATTATACTGAACTCGTCCCAAATCAATATATGTATTTTGTTAACATAAATAGAATTTATAGTTTCATCTTTAACATGAACACCTTTGATAATGAGTATATAATTTGTCATTGTATTGTGTAATGCGCACCCCTCTTTGAAACTTTTGTTAGTATGATTTTGAGAATTATGGATTAGCGGACATTGATAGATGGATATTAGTAGTATGTTATTACTTGTATTATATATGGTATGAATTACTAGAAGACATCGATAGATTATGATCTAGTATTGTTTCATTGTATACTGACGGTTTGGATTTTGGATGGTGATGATTATATTGTATGTTGGACTGACCTTATGATCTTGTTAATGTTATGACTTATCAAATTTTAGATGTATCAGTGATTCCAAATAAGTGCTAGAAATTCTTCATTTTGATTATGATAGCATAACTTCGTGTATGATGTTGTTGGATGATATGTATGTACGTTTTTTATTTATTGATGTATTTAATGTGGCCTTGAGGTAGAAAGGGTATTGTTTAATTGGTTATAGGAAATTATATCATGACAACAAGAAGGGGGTTAAGAGACTAACAATGGAGGAATACTTGATATTGGAAACAAGGTCACCTTCAAAACTTCATGTTATTTGTCTTCCTGTGTTTTCTTCGAGGTCCCCATGGGAAGCAACAACTTCATATGTGACCAAGGGGTTTAAATTTTGGTTTTAATTCCTTTATTTGTTTAGATGTGCATGTGATTTATTTATTGTAATGTATGCTCACTTTATTTGTGCTTAAGTAATTTTCTTGTTTAGTTAATTGATCATGTGATTAAGTTAAGTGGGATGTGACAATATGGGCATTTAATGGGTTGCGTAGTCCTTGATGCTTTCTTGATTTTAATTACATTTGAATTTATTTTTGTAGGTCTACTTGTCCCTCTTACCCAAACTCGAATTTTTACATTAAATCCACTTTTGGAGGGTTGTGGGACAAGTTAGACTTGTTCAATGCCTCTTAAAGCCCCTAACCAACCATACCTATGATAGGAGGGGTTAATTTTATCCTTCGTTATGTGTTTTAGAGGGAAAAAGGGGTGAGTAATTGCACTTTATTCAAACTCTTTTATTGCATCCTTTAAAAATATGGGTGGATGTTTGTGTGTGTAAGAGGAACTTGTCATTTCCTCACCCACCCATTTATGAGTCTTGGGATTTCTATTTGACTTGGTGAAGTGGATTGGAGGAGAAGTGATGTGGCATCCTATATGGAGCCACACCACCACCCTCTCCTCTTTTTCTATTTATGTGAGTTATTTTTGAGTTTTGTGGGGGTTACTTGGTTTCACTACACACTTACCTTTTTATGGAATTTTCTTGGAATTTTTGGTAGCGTGCTTTTGGAGATTGCATTTGGGTATCTAGTGAATGGGGCCACCTAGTCCATTAATGAGTTAGAATAAGTTGTCACCCTCCTCTTTTGGACCAATAATTAAATAAAATGAAAATTGGCTATAGGGTAATTAAATAAGTGATATTGTGCATGGGTGATTAGCTAATGATTTAAAATAATTAAATTAATTAGAATTAAAAGGTATAGTTAAATAGATATATATCAGAATGGAGGTTAGGAGTAAACTAACTTAGGAGTATATTTAAATGGGAAAATTAATCAGGGTGACCTAGCTAATATTTTAAATAGAATTAATGGGAACCCTAGAAGAGGGTCAAGTTCCGAAATGCGTTTAGAATTTAATTGATAATATTTAATTATTAATTTAATTCCAAAAAACTTACGAAGGTGTATTTATTACTAACATAAATTTATTTATCGCAACTAATGCTTGTGACCCTTGCAAAATTCAAACCTTTTAAAGAAAAAAATAAAACTAATTTCTAAAGTAAATAATGGTTTTTGGACATGGTTTTGACGTGTTTTTAAAGTGGGCGTTGCATATTACTTTACATTTATATCCTTATGTTATAAATTCTAAAATTTATTGAACAAAAATTACTTAAAATGTTACAGAATGAATTCGGGATTTACCTTCATTATAGACCTAATCAATTACATTATCTTGTCCTTTCCTCTACATAACCTCTCACTATTAACATGTTCCAACCATAGATATATTTTACACATCAACTTACATTTAGTGAACTTAACCTTGCTAAGATTTTCTATGTGTTCATACTTCACATATTTTCTTCAAATTTATTATCCCATCAACGAGCTCTTCAATATTTAGACTTCAAGTAATAAATTTTAATATCTCACATGATCTTAATTCAGTTTCACATAATTGGATGTAAGAATTATCTACTTGCTCATCAATATGTTATTTTGTAGCTAAATGTTAAAGTGTTTCCATGTTTACTTCATCATTTATCATCTCTTTCCTAGGACACCTCACCATTGGGTAACTTCCATACCTTGTAACTAAAATTCTATTTCTTGCATCAATTATACATATTCATCAAATACTCTAGCCCTAGGTGTTTTTATAATGATTCCTTTTATAAATTACGTTTGTTTATGATACACCAATACTAAATGATGGTAATCTTATAAACCTTATATTCAAATTTATTTTGTAGAATATATTTCTTTACATACATTCTATCTACTATCGCAAATGAATAAAGAAAACTATCCATGGCCACTTCATAAGTGATATAATTTTTCACTAAATGATACCAAATTATGCAATCAGAGTTAGACATTCTACCAAATAACTTCCTTATACCATGAAATTTCCAACTGTAACGACCCAAAAATTCACACACGAACAACACAGGATAATTGTTTTTTTGACTTGCTTGACACATAACACGACACAACTTGTCATCACCAAGGTTACAACTAACTTAACCACTTATTAAGAGGATGACCACAAGGTTCACACGGAAATGTTCACACCCAAAAGGATAATACACTTTTCTTTTTGACAGAACAACATAGAAGTCCAACCACATGAAACTCTCACAGCTAGGGAAAACCACAGTAAGAATTGATTGAAGGTTATTTATTTTGATAAAACACCCTTTTACTCATGACTTATGTTTTCAGAGAGATTCAATATATGATTCGCACAAATTCATCTTACCAACTGAGTTATTTTCTTATACACAGTAGAGTAGTTCACTTAAAGTCTTCTCCTTTATGACAATTAATTGTTTAATTCCATTATTTAATAAAGGAGATAATTTAATTCCACAAGGCCATCTATCCATACTTACGTCACTAAAATTTGCTCAAAACCTTGTTACCACATGGATTCGTGTTCAACATAATTAAGAGGAAATTACAAAGCACCTTGGGAAAAGTTAAGAGAAGGAGGTCAAGTTGAATTCCTCCTTAAGACGTCATTAGTTATTACCAAGATTTAATTAGAGCTTGAGGTTTTATCCATAATTATTAACGATTTTACTTAGGCTTCCCTGAAAGAGCTTTACAAAAGGAGATTATTTACTTTCCAAAAGGCTGAGAGATAAATTGAGTGGTTTCTAAATTTTCTTCTCCTACTTGCTAAATCTTATTATCTTCCAGAAACTAACCATTGTTTTCCCTTAAGCTTGTTTAAGAGTTCACCCAAAAGGGGTAGTGTTCACTAGTTTAGCTAGGGATATCAAATTATAAAATTTTACTTTACAAGGATAGTTTCACCTTTGATTACTTCAGGAATATCTTGTTCTCAAGTAAGTCATCTCTACATTATTTTATCTGAATATATATATTTTAGTTAACTTCTATAAGGGTCAACCACTCCATTTAATTTTACTTATATCACATCATTACAAGGTGTCAGAGAGTTTTGACTTAACACTTTATTCTCAAAATCAAGGTTTTACAATACTTATGCCAATGTAATGATTGAATATCATTTCTCACCAAGGTAAGTTACTAGTCTAACAACAAGAAGGACAAGACAACTTCATCACGTAGTTTCCCAAACATTCCAAGGCAAGAGATCTTTTAAACTCTTTTGCAAGCAATGTTACAAAATTTACAACACATTGAACATTTTTTTTTTATGTAAGGAACTTCATAAATTGAACTGATGAAACTTTTACACTCTTTTCTTTAATCTACTCGCATAATCCATCTACACAAATATTAACTAGAGTCAGTTCGCTAGAACTGAGCATGATAAGATATAAACCACACCTAATAATTTATGCCATCTAGCATTTAAATAAATGAAAGTTTGCAATACTCCCTATCAAATAATTTCTAACATACATTCAAAACTTAACTACACATCTCATGATAATACATTTCATACTCATTAATGTTCACTTCCTTTAGATCTGCTTACATAAGAACACAATTCCAAGTGACTAGATATACAACTTTAACCATGTAATTAATCATACTTAAATTACAGTAATAATAATATCGCTCACTTTATACCTTCAATCTACTTCTCCCACATATGTATCCAATAATATTATCTTTTAATTAAATAACAACACCAACGACGTTAAGTTCTATAATAAATACAAGTATCAATCTTATATTATTCATCGATATTACTCAAGCATCAAACCTTCATAGATAATCAATGATTATATGTAAGTATAATTTTGATATTTACCTCACAATTTTAAGAATATACTTATGTTAACAAATATTCCGCCAATCCATGAGTTCATATATTTTTTAGGTATCCTTTTGGTTGCTTATTACCATGTCTTTATATGTTTCTATTAGTATAAGAGTCCAACTCATTGGAATGAGTTACGATCAACAATATTGTCAGATTTTGCTAATATGTCAAAGATACATTTGACTAACTAAGATATGTAAGCGTGGTCCAAGGCACTATAAATACAAGTATCAACATTATCTCAACTCCCAATTGAGATGCAAGTATCAATTTTTAGCTAACATAATAATCATCGTAAATGCCAGAAAATATTCCACTCGTTAACCAAGTATTGAGATAACATATTTATCCTTACTGGTTACCTGATAACATAATATATCATGTTATATAATTCAACCTCCACTTGCATACCCCAATATATGGGTATTAATTATTGTTCTATATAATGAAGTTAAAAATTTCAGGTCAACTTCTATCCTTATTGTCATACATGGTATGTACAGTCCCATTATGGTAGTTGTCACCTTTACTTAAGGTTGTGCATGAATCCATTTTAGGGTAGTTCTCATAACTTCCCTATTCATCTGTTTTCCTACCAAAAAGCATTTCAACAAGCTTATAAGTCAAAGTATAGGATAAATTTATAATTTCATATTTCAAGCATTGCCTGAATTTATATGCCTGAGGGCCATCACATGTCAATCAAACTTGAAGAATGTACCCGTTCATGAGAGTTCGATGTATCCAATATTATTTCAACTGATTCGAAAATCCAAGTAGTGCCTCAACTTAAGCCATATAATTATCCACACAAGCTAACGTCTTGAGTGCTTACCATATTCAAAAGGATCACAAAAACAACCCCATCAACACATGCTTCAGGAGCGTTCCCATCTAAAAAAAATAAGCTCATAGTACTAATAATAATAACAGAGGGCCTGGTGAGGGGTTTACAATAATCCCCAAGGTAAATGGTAATCAAAAGAGTCAGATGGTATCTAGAAAGACCAGTAAAACCAGTACGACTCTCCCCAAATAGAAGCCCCCAATTCTAAAGGGGTTTATATCATTATCAAACCATATTAAAAGATAAACATAGTCTTCCAAGAAAATTCCCGTTTTCAAGCCATGTTCTACAAATAAAAACAATAAAAGGAATATTCTAAATCTCATTCACACACCACAATATTTTCTACAGAAACCACTGTTCACAGGAATAATCATGGAAAAAAGATAAACCAACTCTATAAGATCGATAAGCGAGAATCACTGGAGAGATTTCTTCTTGTCAAATAGTAATTAAGATAAACTGGAAAGGGGGAGAGAGATCAGCTCATGCAATTATGATTAAATGTCATTTGAAACCCATCTCTTTCTGGGCATCTCTTTCAAGAAAGAGTCAATATATGTAAATACATGTTATATAATATCCAGAGTCCAAACGCTATTTACTTAGTAAAACAAAAACACATCAACATTCCAAAAGAAACCCACATCTACAACATTCAAACAAAATTGCAAAGATTGATTTACCCAAATACTAAAGGGGATAAATCATTAAGAGAGAGGGTTAGTTTTATCATGCCTGTTTTAAATGCATCCACCAGCAACACATCTAGCAGGGACTGCATAAGCCACATGTCCCACTAATCCACTTCTTTTAGCTTTGAAAAACACCACTCCAGGCTCCCCTTAAGATCGGCACAGCCAAGAGGAAAGCAAAGGAGAAAATGCCGTTGTCTAACCCCTACTAACTGCACTGGGTGCTGAGCTCCAATGGTTTCAAAATCCCCAACAACATCCTCCCAAACTCATGTGGCCAGAGGCAAGGAAGGGACAAATTAGAACAAAAAGCAAGGTAGATTCCACAATTCACCTGTTTGAGAGTGGTTAGCCAGCAAAAGAAAAATAGCGGTTTCATTCCCAAAATCCTCGCACCAAGAAAACGTGCCAACAAGAACTACCTAAACGCATCAGGAAACAACATAAAACCATGTCCATATTTTGTGTTATCAGGCCCTCATCTACGGGGTAGAGTAGAAGTAAATGGCACACGTGTCGAAGGAAAGATTGGATTCACGTTTGGTACAGGAAAGAGGGGGGGTAGGAATACGCAGTAAGGCAATTTGTGCTTCATGAATATTCTAATATGAAACAGATTCACCTCTATGAGATTCTCTTCCATGAGTTACATTGTAAAACAAGTAAGGTCTCAATAGAGAATCTTTGCAATAAATTTTTTTAGGTCTCCTGGTAACACTCTTACCGTTACTTAATAGATTTTGATAAAAATATCTTGAAGGAGAATCCCAAATTTGAGGATGCATTCGATACTGAACAGATAACAACATAGTTGGACATCCTGCTTGTTGGAAGCGCTAAAAAAGGCTTCTACTATGCTGCAACATGCCTGCTACCTGGCTAATTCCTGTTACAGGTCATTGCTGTGGATCCTCGTCAAGAACACACCTCGCAGCACCTAAAGAAAGTGGAGGTAACACGCCTACTTCACTAGCTTGTAGCTTCATCTATAACCACCATATCAAACCCATGGAAGGAGGATAAAGTGAACCATGGAAGAGCAGGTCATAAAACTGTAGAGCAACATCCACCTGTGCGCGGCTAGGGTAGAATAACATAGCAGGCAGACCACAAAAAGGCAGAAGAAAACCCATCAAAAAAGAGACCTCCATCTGCAATCCCACGTGGCCAGCAACAAAGAAAGAGTAGGTAAAAGACAAACACAAGGAAGATCAATAATAAAATCTGATTTTGAAAGATAAGTGGCCTGCAGGGAGGAAGACATACGGTGGGTGGGTAATAAAATTAGTTTCATTAATTCTCACCAACCATATGCCAAACAAGGCACCAAAAGAAATAAAAAAAGAATATTGCAGGAGGCCATACACTCTACCATGCACCCCTCTTGCCAGAAAACAAGGAAACCCTCCACCCCACGCCAAACAAAAGGAATATGAACCATAAAGGCAGGTCGGTGGTTGAAGGCACACTTCCATAATTATGAAATAAGTATGCGTGGATGCCTGAAAAGGCTTAGTTTATTCGACATAAATTTTTATTAATTATTCACACAATTAAAGTATAATTGATACTGATTCATTTATTATCTATTCTCATTACGCTTTAAAAAGTCATGACACCTACACGGGGTTCGAATAATCGCTTAGGACCTAACACGATAGTGACAAAAATAAAATAATTTGATCGAGGGGTCGAGCACAAGAGCGATCAACACTACGGTTAAATATCTTGCAATTAATTAATACAATATTACTAAAAGAAATGACACTAACATAAATAATCGCAAATTGACAAAATAATTTAAAATGTTATTTTTATCGTAGATTTTTTTTTTGCATGACTTTTATTAAAAACATAAAATTATTAATCATATTACTAGCAACCAACAGTTAAACTCAACAAGGCAAAAACACTAACGTTTCAAAAGAAACGCAACAACGTTCAACTCTAAGAAGCACGGTCGTCGCAGAAGCAAAGGCGCAACGATGAATGGGGCATTACACCAACCATATGAAACGATACTACCGATAGCTACTTGCATCCTACACATAGAGAATAACTTGAAATTTGATTTCTCACAATATATTGATCATAAAAAAAAAGGTAGAACATGACACTAATGGGAAGATATACAAACCTTACTCAACAATCATCAAAACAAAAATGATGAAAATATGAGTAAATATAACTATAACAGCACCTAACAACTTAATTAAGAAAATTTTGAGCATCATTATATTTAAACTACAATTATTATAGAGTAGAAATATGTAGTAAAATATTCTAAACATATGTTGAAAAATGCTATCTTTAATACTTTTACCTCTTTCTAGTCACACCCCAATTAAATGTGTCATGCCTTAATGAATTGAAAATCAGCAAAAGATCTTAATTTATACAAGTCGGCTCATTAAATCAATAACATAGTTTCAGTGGATCCTCATTGTCTCATTGTTCAATAATATCAATTGATCATATGATCCTAAATATTACTTTTTCCTTTACGTGATTTCCACTACATCGTCACATTGGGAACCCAATTACATGAGTAACTTTATTGTAATAATATACGACTCTAAAATTTGAGAATAAAAAATTACCCATACATTACTACATGTGACATGTATCACATTACCAAGGTGATACCCACAAGAAATGTTCATGTACATGGTGAACTATTGCACACAAGACTATTCATTACACTTCAAGTGAATCCCACCACAATTTCTAAAATGGGAATAGATTGATTTGTAGTTTTATTTATAGGTGCATGCTATTGAAATGAATATCTATTGGTAACATAACTCAAAGAAAAGAAAGTATGATATGTCATGTACTAAAATTATAATTATTTCTGTAGAAGACTTTGTATAACGTCCACAATTTTCCACAAGAAACCCCGAGAAACCCGATAGCAAAACATGAAAAATTATGGAATAATTTTTTTTTTCAAAGGTTGTAAGGCCTTAGCTCGGATTTTAATTAAATTTAAATTACAAAATTTTAAACTATTAATTGTTATTCGGGATGAAAAAAGTGATTAATATTTTTAACCCAATTTCAAAATGATGTTACAATTTAATTCCTTCTCTTCTAGACCCAAATATTTTATTTAAATAATCCTTATTTAGATTTTCGCTATTTAACTCCATTAATACCTTTTTAAAACTCATTATTTAAATGCCCATTAACAATTTTAAAAGTTAATTAGAGAGGAATAATAATCCTCTAGTGTTAATGGTATACACATAATAGTTAGTATATTCCTTAAACAGATGAAGCGAGCACAACTTAGCCTAACCCTTTTGGTCCTCGCTTAACATTACACACACATCTTTTTATTTAATTGATTCTTATTTAAATACCCCATCACTTAAGTGATGTAGGGTTCATCCTACACCCTTATATCTAATCTTTCCTAGCTCATAGATTTAAGTTTGCTAAAAGTAACCCTAGAAATCCTTATGGGTTCTCATATATTATTTTCTTAGACCTAAACTCTCGTTTTTTTGTTTTTTTTTTGGAGGTTAACAAAGAGGGCAAGAGGATGAAGCCATAGAAGGAGATCAAACCCTTGGGCGGATACTCAGAAGAAGAGTGATAGTTTTAGCCTCCCTCTCCAAGGTTTTGCTTATCCTCAAAATGTCATTTCTCTGGTTATTATTTGCAACCCATTTGTAAAGAAAATTTACCCAAAATGGGTTGTGGGTATTTTCCCAATATAATCTAGTTCATTTTGAAGTTTGGAATGTAAATCTATACATTTGAATCTTACATATTTCTCATATAAATGTGTCTATTTACACATGCATGCATATATATTCTTAATGTTTGAAATAATTTTTTTTTATTTATACAACCTTATAAAAACTGGTTTATATAAGCTTGGATACCTCCATCTTATTTTAATCTTCACGAAATCTTTGTTTTATAATATTTGGATTAATGTACATACATACATACATACATACATACATACATATGTATGTATATGTATATATATATATATATTGTTTTATACGATCCGCAAGAAACCAGTTTACACACAGGCCGCATTAAAAATTAAGGGCCGCTGTTTTTTTTATAGGGTTTCAGATTATATATTGTTTGGGGGTTCAAAAGTATTGGGGGAGGGGCACCGACCCCACCACCACCCCATATACAAGTATATGGGTTCGGGGTGCGGTGGGCGCCACTCCCCCCAACCACATTCTTATTTCAAACCAAATATGCGCAAGGACAGGCCAACTAGCAAACACCATTCTTATTTTTATTGTTGGACTTTCTATTTATTAAAACAAAAAGAACAAATTTACACTCAGCCACATGATAAATAAATTTTTCATTTTAGTATAAATTTTGACTTCTAGTGTATATGTATGTATGTATGTATGTATGCATGCATGCATGCATGTATTAATAATTATTAATGATATTTAGACAATGATTTTATGTTTTTGAGAATAACTAATGTATCTTAATAATATATCATTATTATATATTAATAATAAATATTTATTTATAATTTAAGTTTCTTATTAAAAAAGAATAGGACTTGCAACAAGAATAAGTAATAGGTTTGTGTGTATAGGTGAAAATTTTATGTAACTTTGTACAAATCAAGAAGCTTATAGTTGTATGAAATTGTGTTTTGTCATATGCTCCAACTTTTTATTACAACGAAAGTACTAGATTAAATAAAATTTGGTAGTGTCTATTCATTTTCATATCCATTTGGATAGGAGGGATATAAAAAATACTTAACTTTGATTTACTTTTAATAAGTAATCTAAAATCACTTAAAAAATTTCTCATATTAACTCCACTATTTTACTAAGAAAAGAAAAAGCAAGGGAAATTATATTTTCGGTTTTGGAAAAGAAAGAAATATACTTATCTTTTGACTACAACCTTCAAGTTCCTTTTTGTTTGAACTTGATACATTCTTGCTATAAGATAGTTTCTCTCTTTATAACAAGTGCAAAAGAGTAACTTTCAAGCTCTCCACTTTCATCTACAACAAAGACTAACATTACAAATTTTCCAAATTGACTACATGAGAACCTTTCTTTTACAATGCAAGTTTATAAGATTTCCTTCTTGAGAGGAAACAACATGACAAAGGTTTTATAAGGAGGCATCCTTCTTCATTTTTCTCTAAGTGAACTATGAGTCAATATTCACTCAAACTCCACCATCTTCATCAAGAATCATGCACACAACAAAATGGGGGAGTAGGCAACACTATCCACCCAACCAAACATGTAATGAGGGAGAGAAGCCTTCTTCCTCATTGGCCCCCGAGCCCAAACAAAGAAGAAACGAGGGTTATTTAGACAACCAGGGAAACTCAAAAATGGCTTCCACATACACACTCAATCAAGAAAAACAATGAAATCACACCATACCAATCTTGTAAAAATAAACAACAATCAAACACAAAGGCTTCATACTAAATCCATGGAGGAGAAAAGAACATGGGGGTTATTCTTATGCCTCCCAAGCGCTTGGGTGTCCACCTATGAGCGTCCAAAAATTTCAAATACACACAACAATCTTATGCATACCTCTAAGAAGATACACCACTCTTATGCCTCCCTCACTCTTATGTCTCCCTCAAGATAATAACAAGATAAATATAAAACATATTCATCAACAAGGTGGACATCCCAACCCAACTCCCTCCTAAAATACCCATTACATTTCTATTATGCCTCCCTCAAGTTTTAACCCAATTTCCATTTCTCCCACAACCTAAGAATGAATTATATTTCCAACAATCGTATCCAATGTAACAATCAACATCTACACATAAAAGCACAACAAAGTAACAAGGTAAAACAAAAGGTAGAGATCTACCTCACAAATGGAGAGTATCAATACACAACAAGCTCCAAACCTTCCAAAATCATAAGCAACCACCATCCACTCCAAGCTCCATTCTCAAGAAATCTCTACAAAATTACAAGTATGCCAAAAAAGTGAGAAAGTAACCCTTAAAACAACAATTAAACATCCATATAAAGGAAAAATGAAGAGAAGTGTGAGGTGGCTCCATGTAGGATGCCACAACACTCATCCTCAAATGCACATCACAAGTCAAACCTCAATCCCAAGGCATAATAAATGGGGGGATTTAGAGGTATGAAAACCATCTTACACACACCACTTCAACCCACACCCAAAGGATAAAATTTAAGACACAAGAAAGAAAGTGCAAATCAAATCTCACCTTTTACCTTACAAAACACTCCGTGGGATCTAGGTTTTACCCCCCAACCCATACGCAGGGCTGGTATAATAATTTAAGAGGTTTAGGACAAGTTTATCTTGTCCCATAAGTCTCCAAAATTGGCCCATAAGGCCAAATCCGAATTTCCAAGCAGGGATAATTTTAGTGGTGAATATTCGTAATATGGCGAATATTCCATTTTTGAAAATTTTGAAAAGGCGAATTTTTTGGCACTGGCCAGTGACCTGTTCGCCTAAAAATTACACTTTAATTTTTTTTAGGGGTCGGCTTCGCCTACCCCTTGAAAAATATCCCCTATATAAACCTATATTATTCGCCAGGTAGAACACTTCTACTTCACATTTTTCAACAATATGATATATCCCATATTATAGACGCGCGACAAGGGGGTAAGTTATTGATGCGCGACAAGGAGGGTTTGCAGACAAGGAGATACTGTAGATATTGACGCATAGTAGATGCATGACAAAGATTTTGTTGACGAGCGACATGGAGTTTTTTCGATGAGCAAGAAGAGGGCAGAGGTTGCAGACGCACGACATGATATTTACTGTCGCGCGTCATTAAGGCCTATTGACGCGCGACATTAAGGCCTATTGACGCGCGTCACTAAGGCCTGTTGACGCGCGTCAATAGGCCTTAGTGACGCGCGTCACTAAGGCCTTAATGTCGCGCGTCAATAGGCCTTAGTGACGCGCGTCACTAAGGTCTATTAACGCGCGACAGCAAATATCATGTCGCGCGTCAATAGGCCTTAGTGACGCGCGTCACTAAGGTCTGTTGACGCGCGTCACTAAGGCCTATTGACGCGCGTCACTAAGGCCTATTGACGCGCGACAATGAGGTACAACAGATATTGACGCATACCAGACGCACGACAAAGAGTTTGTTGATGCGCGATAGAGATTTTTTGATGAGAAAGCAGAGGTCGGAGGCTGCAGACGCGCGACGGAAGATTTTGCTGTCGCGCGTCAAGTAAATGCAATGTCGCGCGTCAATAGACCTTAGTGTCGCGCGTCAATAGACCTTAGTGACGTGCGTCAATAAACCTATTGACGCGCGTCACTAAGGTCTATTGACGCGCGACACTAAGGTCTATTGACGCGCGACATTGCATTTACTTGACGCGCGACAGCAAAATCTCCCGTCGCGCGTCTGCAGCCTTCTGTCGCAGTGCTTGATAATCAGACGAAATTTTTTCATACAACCCCCAAAAAATTCGCCTTCCTGTGAAACCGGTTCCGGGGATATTCGCCAGGTATTCTCCACCTCCGATTTCTAGGAGTTCTCTTAAAATGAACCCTGTTTCCAAGATGAGGTAGAGTGTATAACACTCAAGATCACAAGCACTCAACTAACAACACATAACCCAAAGAGCCATCTAATCTAATAAATGAATTATTTTGTCCCATCCATAATTGGTTTAGTAACATGATTAATTTACTAATCTACACACAAATTAAATAATTAATAAAAGGAAAGTACATCACTATAAAATCAAATACTAAAATTAAATAAAAGAGATATAAAAGGAGAAAACACACAAACCCCTTGGTCACAATTTGAGGTAATGCTCCCCATGGGGACCCCCTAACAACAAACAAGACACACACAACATAACAAAAGTTGCCATGGTGACCAGTTGCCAATACTCCACATTCCTTCATTGTTGGTCTCCTACCCCCCGTAGTTTATTGTTGTTAAATAATTACCTGCAAAATCACACTACCTTTCTGGCCTCGTGGCCATATTAGTGATATCGAACTAATAAAAATGCTTATATCTAAATATCAATTTAAACGTCAAATGTCATAACTACTATTGCTAATATACCAAGTGATTCAACAATTACTCTCAATTTCCAACATTTCGATTTCGCTAATACATCAGTTTGCAATTAAGATCATAACCAACTCAATAATCTAATTTAAGAAATTCTTTCACTCATTCACCATTTCGTCAATCCTTCAATATCAACGAAATCACAAAATGATTTTGACCATCTTAATAAAAATCAATACGAAGAAGATTCAAAATATCAATATATATCTAAGATGACAACACATCATTATCTTCCATACTGAATGTCTATCAAAAGTTAATGAGTTCAGTTACAATAATGTATATCCTTCAATTTCCATATCACAATGTGTTAATGTCGTTCGTCTATTAATATTTCCAGGTACCTTATGCAATGATGTTTATGTGTTTAGTCACAATGATAGATTAAATATAACAAGAAAATATCGAAGAGGAATGATATCAGAATCAATTTATAAGAAGGCAACCATTCTAACTAATTGTCTTATTCTTAAGTGCCCAAAAACGTCCATAATACGACATATAGTCAAAATAAAAATTAGAAAACAATAGTAATCATGATGTCCCACACATCATATTAACATGCTAACTAGGATAAGGCAGCAAGGTTCAAGATTAAAATCGATTCGAAATTGATAACACGGTTCAAACAGTGTTGAAGAGGAGTGGGCATTACACTGTGTGTAAAGTGAAGTAGTTTTTACAATCTTCTTCGTTTTATAACAAGCGTTTCGACCTTGTGCCAAACATCTACAGGACTATGACATAAATTTGATAATGTATGCAAATAAAACAATGTCATGATACATTCTTACCCTCAATTTCATATCCACAATTTTTCATGTTGAAAAACACATTTGTATGTTGTGATACTAAAGTAATTTCTCACAAATATTTATGACATATATGTGACACTCTTGGATATACCATTAACTTATTTAGCTACTCTAGATATAGGCAACATATATCAAACACCGTAAACAAGGAAATCTGGGTGTAATTGTTTTTAGTTAATGTGATATGAAATTTGAAGCTAGATACTCCTGCATCATAGAAACTCTTATAAAATTACTCAATATAATGTTATACGAAAAGGTTATTAAATATTATAGGAAAATATTTTCATATTAATAGAAAATGGATATTATTATTTATAAATATTAAAAATGATTGAGACTATTGCAAAATTATTTTTTATAATATATCAAGGACGAGAATAGGAAATTATATTGTTGAGGGCTAGGAATGTGGTTCTTAGAAGTTATAGGGAGCTTGACTATATGGTAGAGCTTCACAACTCTAAAAAGCTCAACAAACCTACATTTTTTTGTTATCAAACAAAGAGGATACATTGTGTATTGAGTCGGGGTACTAGAATTTAAAATGGATATTATTTTATTCGATATACTATAGCAAAACTATTTCTAGAGAATCCCACCAAAGAAAACAATAACCCACATGGTGAATGGAATGATGGACAGAAGCAATAATATACTTTTACAAACTCGTGATAGCTGTTAATCAATGGAATTGACGACTACATGGAAAAATAGGGGACAATATTTATTATTTTCCGTTCTTTTAGTTTATGGCATCTTTTTCTTTGACGATCATATTTTTTTCACCCACATTCCCTTTATATGTTGAGGGTTAAATTTTATAAAAGTAAATAATATTTTAAGATCCACGACATAATTTAATCAGGATTTGCTTCTTTTCTATTATTCTTTGGTGAAAATGTTTCACGGAGTGAGTGCTCTCGTGAATTTGGAGATTGGGTACACGTCCTTAGCTCTTAGATGAAAAATTTAATCTAGCGTTTATTATACGGAGTGCTAAACTTTAAATAAAAAGAAAAAAAGTTATACAGTACCGTTAAAATTCAGTCGAGTGCAGCATTATGTTGTTTCATATTCAAAATATTTCACTTAAAACCAGTATCAAAGAGAAAAACAATACATTCGTGCGATTACAACTTCCTACGTACAGTATTTGACTGCAATAATGTGTGTACAATATGATAGATCTTTCACTGAAGACAGTAATCATAGCATTATTGGAATGACTTAGGATGTTATAACTATCTACTTGTAAATAATAAAAAACAGCCAATAGTTGAGAAGAGAAAGACATTGCAGAAATAAAAAAACAGGTGGTGTACCATTTCTAGTGATCAATCAATGCATATAAGCCTTTCCTTACGGACTCGATCAATACCATTTTGAGTCTCTACTACAAGACAACATTTTGTGTGGTTCAAAATTCCAAAGGAAGATGGCAAAAAGTACGTTAAGAAATATTATGTTCCAATATGTTCGACCATTTTATTTCATTTACAATGTACATATATATCATGCCGGTTGTCTTATTTTCAATTAACAACTTGTTGTCCAAACTAAAAACAAAAAACAAAACCATCTCCGCAACCATTACTGGTAAAGGAAGCTTCCTGGAAGCACGTAAGTAGGTACTAGAAGCTCGTCTTATTGTTTTCTTCTTGCCGACATTGCTACCATTTAGCAAGGATGTGGTTGAATGATAAATGTCATTAGTTTAGCTGTTAAAAATCAACCCTTTGACCTTTTCAGTTCGTGCCGTGCACATTTGTACTTTTCCATGTGCAAACAATGACTTTCAATTATTGTACACATGGTTGCATAAGTATAGACGTCTTTTCATGCTATGGAGTTATACATTGCTTAAAATTGAAAAAAAAAGACATGTTGGATATCTTACAATAAAGTTAAATGTTCGATCACTTTGTGGAACAGTTTTTTTAAAAATGAATTCTACCATATTCTAGTTTTTTTCGATGGAAAATCCTCATGAGGTTATTCGTGATTTATTAAAAATGTAATTAAATCCAATTTCATAGTAATTAATTTGAAAAAATACACTAAAGTACAAATGCTAAGCATTCTAATGATGCAACCTTGTAAGCAAATAGGACAGATGAAAGACTTAACTTGTTTACACTTAATCTGGAGCATATGAGAACTAGGAAAACTAATGAACAGGCTGGGCAGAGTTTCGTAAATGCTCAATATTAATTCTACACTTCACGGATTGAGTTGGACATGGGCACTTGAGCTAGGGCAAGGGTGCTAAAGACCATTTCTCATAATATGCTTTCTTCTATGTCATTAGGGTTTAACAATTACTCTTTGTTGATTGCCTGATATTCACACTGTGATCATCGGTGTACATGTAATCTACAAAACAAATCCTAGATACCTACACAAGCTCACAAACATGTGAAATTGGAATGAAATATATAATATGTGAATTCAGACTGACCCTAGCATTCACCCGAAGAGTAAATTGATGACTGAGCGCTGCACTACATTCCAGACTCCAAATAATTCTTTGTGCTTGTGTGTGAAATTGTGTCATTAGGTGGTCCTCGCACCAGTGATGCCAATATAGCAGGCTATAGCTAGCTTTCTTGTAAATGTGTGAGATGGAATTCAGCACTTTTGCTTCCTGTGCAGTGTATATAGAGTATGTAGCCCAAAAATGTAGTCCCTTTGATAGCAATGATAATATGTAAGTGTGGTTTCCCCTTAAAGTTGTCAGCCAAATTAATAGAGTGTATGTTGTTTATATATATGGATTTCCTATTTGAATTTTGACACTAGTGACATGTCATGCAACCTATGACCTTGGGATAAGGATAAGAAAACTAAAAATGGTGACCACAAATGTCAAAAATGTAAACTAGAAAAAAGGGGATAGAAACAACTAGAATAGAAAGGACTGTCTAGGTGCTAGTGTCGTGAATGACCATTGGTGTCCTAGGATAAATCACAGTAGATGTGAAAAAAAGAAAGACAAGGATCCCTGTTACTTGACAAGACTTGGGTGTGGAGATGACATATGTAGAAAATAAATGCAATTGAAGTCAAATCAAACCAAGATGATTAACAAGGGATTGTGTCACCAGTAAATAGTTTTTTCGCTTAATATACATGCATATAAGAACATACTTGATGGCATAGTAAAATAGTTATATGTGTGTGAATTTTTATCTACATCCCCCCCCTCCCCCTAATGTTATTTGAAATAAGTTTAAGTAGTATAAAGGAATTAAGGAACACACATGTAAAATCTTAGGAGAATCCATATGGAAAAGTGTGTGTAGAATGTAAGAACATGTAGCATGGCGAATGATGTATCAACGTTTTGATCCATATGGAATTATTGTCTTGTATTTTTGCAAGGGAAAAATTTAACTTGAAAACATGGTCCAACTATACCCTACTGTAAGAAAATTTCATTGTAAACCTTACAATATACCCCTTCAGGTTAGTCCATCCCCTGTGTCAGGCCTATACTCCGTGTAATGTCTGTGTCTATGGTCCCACCCTCTCCCATGTGTGGAAAAAATGAAAACAATTTAAAGAGAGTCTTTTAAGACAATCCATTTTAAGGTTAATCTTTCAACAGGATTAGGAGGGGTGATTTCTAGCCTTTCTAAGGTTGGTGCATATTCTCCACAGTAGATTGGAAGTCCTAATTTCATCAAGGAGGTTTTCTAATTATCTAGGATCAGTGTATAATTTACTTAGGGAGATTTTTGAAAGATCTGAAGGTTTACGAGCAAGTTCAACAAAAGTGGGTTTTTGAGGCCAATTGAGATTTCACTGAGAAAAAAAAACTAAGCTTCGAGAGATGATTATTAGAACTTCGAAATGATTTGGAGGTCAAACAAAATATCAATCGAAAGATAATTAAATTCCATAAATCCGTATAATCTATTTTTTTTCCAAAAAAAGCATGAATTTTTTTCCACAACTCATTCTTCAAAGGAGCAACTAGAGGTTTCGATCAAAAATGAATTTTTTTGATAATGTTTCTAGATAAATCAAACCTTTAAAACCTTCCCATCCTTCTAAATATTATGTCTCTAGTCAAAATCATATAAATAAATTCCTAAACATTTATCTAGGAGCTCCAACAATGTCACTTTCAAGCTCCTCTCCAATGTACAAGTTATGTACTTAGAAAAAAATTTAAGTGACACGTATCATCACCATGTTAATGCATACTTTTTGTGTCCCTTTTTCCCTTTCCAAGGGTATAAGTGGGCAGAAAAAATTTCCCCCCAACTTAAGCCTCATGGACCCACCATATGACCCCGGAGGGCTCCAATAAGAACCTTTTTATAAATTTCAAGCCCATGCTACAACTCGCACATGATTGACACTTGCCATCACCGTGCTAATGCACACTTTTGGTGTACCTATGTCCTTTTCCAAAGGGACAAGAAATTGTTCCCGTTCCCTTACTTCCACATGATTTTTCATATGACATAGTCTCAACCCCGAGATGAGAAGGAAGTCAAGGAAGGGACATGATCTTTGACGTATGATTACCAGATATCTATAACGAGTGAGGAAAAAAATCAAACATTGGAAATCTAAAATTATCTTCTATAATATAGAACATTTATATATTTACAAGCCCTTGGCACTTCTTAAGGGAGCTCATAATTGGTGGGCACACTTTGTAATTCCATGGAAGAATGTCATTTTAAATGGGTTTCAGGGATAACAATCATATAAGCAAAATCATATAAACAAGTTCCAAAAAATACCTTCAGGGGATCCCAGAACTTTGTTTTCAAGATTTCTCTCAAGAACGGTCTCGTAGCTAGAAAATTTTTTGAGTGCCACTTGTCACCATGGCACTAATGTAAAATTTTTGTGTCCCTCTATCCCTTTCCAAGGGGACATGGGTGAGAAAAAATTACACCCACCCCACCTTATACCTCATGAACACACCACTTGATCTTGGGAGGCTCTGGTAGGAACTTTTTGCCAATTTTCTAGCCCCCTCTTCAAGCCACTACTGTCCACCACTCGTCACCATGGGGAAAAGGAAAAATTTATGTGTTTGCATGTCCCATTCCTCCCTCCCTCTCATGCCTATAAAACCTCACAATTATCCATTTTCTTCATTCCCCACATTTCTCTTCTTCTACTCGAAACTCTAGCGACTGTTATTAGAATTACTCCGTCCTAAATTTTCACTTGCATTCATTCCTCAATGTTCGCATGTGTGACACCCAAAAAAAACTTTCACACGAAACCCAAAACCAAGCAAAGTTTATAATAGAAAAATTATGGAATAACTTTTTTTTAAATGACGAAAGAACTCTAAGCTAATCCTTGTTTAATAGATGATTGTCACAAAAGTACTCAACTAATAATATTAAATAAAAGAATTGATTAAATTTATAATTAGGTTTAAAATATTTCATTGAAATAATCCTAAATTAATTTAAAATTTAATTTCAAGTCTAAAATAACCATTCCATTTACTCAAAGCTATTAATTTAATTTTCCAATATAAAAGGGGTCTAAACTATTAAGGAAGAGAGTTTACTTAAATTTCCCTAGGTCATGGTGGTACTATGTTTGAAGTTGCAAGAGAAAATAATAAAAAGGAAATACCAAATTCGAATTAATTTTCAAACCACATAAGTGGCCCCTTTCAAAAGACCCATGTCACCAATTGATTATCTCACCTACTTCCACCTAACATTTGTAGCAGAAAATCTTGGCCCTTGGATGAAACTAATCTAGACCCTTGGATCATGGAGAAATTCCAAAGCAACCCTCAAAACTCTTATGGAAATATTTTGTTCATTTCTTTCACTCATTTCTTCATTTTTTATTTTTGCAGGTTAAGGGAAGGAGGAAGAGGAGGAAGCCATGGAAGAAGAGAATGAAGCTTGGGGATGGATACTCACACCCCAAGTCTATTCAATTTTATTTTTATTTTTTGTTTTCATTTCTATTCTACACAATTCAAGGGTTTGTAATTTTCATTATTTGTTATAAATTTATTTCCAATAAAAATACACATTTGGGTATATTTAATTTTGCATGAGATGTACATTTTTTTTGGTATTTACATTTCTTTTCTTTTCTTTTAAAGGTAGATATACACAAAGAAAAAATCCTCCTTTTTATAAATATATTTATATTTATACGCAAATACACACTTCTATAAACACACACACACACACACACAGAGGTACCAAAATTTCTTAAATTTTAATAACCTCAATATTATTTATTAAAGAAAATATATATAAATAAATTTAGTTACACAAACATACATACATATATAGTGGAGGTTTGAGTTTAATACCATTTGTTTTGTTTTTTTGGCGGGGGCTAGGCCCCCGCCCATATCCTATATTACACAAATTTTGGGGGGAAGGGTCATCAACCCCACCCCCCATCCCATAACACAATGGGTTGGGGTGTGGGGTTGGTGACCCTTCCCCTCCCCATCCCCCTTTATTAAAACTTTATTCAAACCTTATGTTTTTTATAATTTGTTTATCCCAAGTTGAAAATTATTAAATATTTTCTTACTAACTTTTTTATTTATTTCAAATTTAGTTAATATTTAATTTAATACAACGTTTACTGATAATAATACGAATATATATATATATATTCTTTTGTTTTGATAGTGAAAACAATAGCTAAGTTTTCTTTTATATAACCAAGGAATTTGTAAATAAAATAAAACATTCCTATGTATTTGTCTTATGCCTAATTTTTATATAAGAAAGAATGAGTATATGTTAATTATTCACTTGCACCATTAAATGAATCCCCCACTTTTTTAAATAAATAAATTATTCTAAGGTAAAATTGGGAGAATGAAAGAATTTCTTCCACAACTCATTCTACAAATTATTAGTAGAAGGTGGTACGCTTTCATTTAATCTAATGGTTATAACAAATTCTTCCTTTCAACTAGTTTTGTAATACATCTATAGTGTAAAAGCTTCAACTTACTTTCATTTAAGTAAAAACAAAAATAACCATTCCATTTCACAAGAAAGTGCAAACCAACAAGATACTTATTTCTTTAAAATGAATCCTATCAAAATTTACAATAATATAATAAATTTCAATAAGAGAGAGATGCATTAGTATTCCAATTATTACAAACCTTCCCTTTTCTTCAAAACAATGTAAACTTTGATACTTATTTTCACAAAACTAACACATTTGAAATTATTATTTTCTCACTCCACACTCTTAGAAGAGTAAAAAAGATAAAAAGGGTTTCCAAATGTAATAAAAAATTTCTCCTAAGCTTACAACTTTCAATCATCCACTCAAGTGGGAAGTATATAAAAAGAGAACAAATTACAACAAGGCTGTCAACAAGACAAATTTCAAGTCTTCAATACACATGTCCTCTTCACAATGGTAGATCCAAATTTTGCTTTCTTCAAATTTCACAATGGGATCACAAAACAAGGAAGGGGTAGTAGGCAATGCTCTCCGTCCAACCTTAAATCTAATAAGGGAGAATTCATCCTCTTAATTTCCCTTGATCCCTAACCAAAGAACCATGAGGGGTATTGAGAAACAAATGATAAATTCCAACAAAATGGCTTCACAATAACATACATCCAAGGCATTCAACAAAACAAAAAATACATATTCCAAAATTTTACATCTTCTCAACAAAACAAAGGTTTGAAAACCAAACCAAGTAGGGAAAGGGTTGTTGGAAACCACCTCCTTATTCCTCCCAAGTGGAGTGGGTGTCTCACCCTAAGCCTCTAAGTGGACAAAACAATCATGCCAAATTCTTATCTCTCCCTTGCAAATAAGCAAGAAAATAACCATGATTTCCTTTTCGCTCCCCATAGGTGAAACTCCCATCCACACTCCCACTAAATGCATTCCTCACAAAATTCCCTTTTCCCTCCCAAATGGTCCCAAAGCCCTTCTCCTACACCCAACTTAACATCTACTACACAACCAACACACAAGCACATTAACAAGACTTAAACAAGTTTAACAAGCATAAAATTTCATATGAAAACAAGCATAATATGACATAACTAAGGTGGAGAGTCTACCTCTCCATCAATCTCCAAGAAAAATTCACAATCCTCTTTCAATTCCAAACTAACCAATTCCCAAAAGCACTCCAACAAGCTACAATTCCAATAGTGCATAAGAATTTAGAAAAGAACAAGTAAACCCCATTCCAACAAAAAATCACCAATAAATAGAAATGGAATGTGAGAATGATGAGGCGGCTCCATTTAGCATTCCCCTTCATCATTCCTCCATCCTCACACTCAAGTCAACACACTGAATCCAAGAAACATCAATGCAACTGAAAGGACTATGACAACCCACATGGCTCACAAAGTTGCACACCATTCTTTCAAAGGACACAATAAATTGGGGTAAAAAGAAGTGTAGTAATTTTCTCTCTTTTACACTCAAAAATAGATTAAAAAGTAAAAAATGAGCTTCTTAACCCATAGGTAGGGTTGTAGGGTAAATTTAAGAAGCATGGGACAATCCTTGTTTCTCCAACAAGCCTCCAAAAATGCCCCCAAAGTAAAAATCCGAATTTTGAAGTTGGGGTTGAGTAACAGACTTACAAGTCAACATAAATTTTACTTACAACAAGGAACACCAAACCTCAGCACAACTATTTGTCACATGGCTAATTCGGTTAACAAGAATAAAAAGGATTAACCTTAATTAACACACATTTACAACAAGCTAATAAAGTGAAAAAAAAATTCTAAATTTTAAATGCACAAAACATAAATAAAGCACATATAAAAATTAAAGAAAGGGAACACAATTCACTTCATGGCCACATATGTGATGTCGCCCCCATGGGAGACCTCCAAACTAGACATGCAGAAAACCACAATAAACAACATTACAAAATTTATCAAATTTTCCCTCTTTGCTCAACACCTGACATATTTCCTTGGTTAGTCCCCTATCCCCTTCGATGTATGTGATAAAATTTGTCCACAAAAAAAATACCACTCTGGTATTTTGGCTGTATAAACAACATCGAGAAAATAAAGCTATAAAATCAATATTCATCATTTGAGATTAACAATTATATTATCTATCAATATATCAAAATCTAACCCTAACATCCATGAGATTACAATTCTACTCAAAACATAATGTGTCAATATAAAATCCATATCATGAAAATCAACATATATCAAACTGTCTAACATCACTATCTAGTACATCATAATAAAATGAAACATCATAATGTCAATACTCCAAATATCAGTGAAATCTATCATCTACTGATCATTATATCATAATAAAAATGTCTTAATATTAGTCTAACAGTATCAACATAAAGATGAAAGAGTATCTAAGAGGATTTGGCACTACATTCCCCTCCCCTTAGAATTGACTTCCTCCTGGAAGTCACTTGAATAAATGAGGTTCATGAGCTTGCAAAATAGTGGCGATATCTCGTATGAAAAGATGACTTATGGATGTCTGACTCTACAATCCTCAACTGATTATATATGGAGCTAAGATCAATCTTGGAAAACACTATAGACCCCTTCATCTGATGAAACAAATATTGATGTGAGGAAGTGGGTAATGATTCTTGATTGTTACTTTGTTCAGCTGAAGATAGTCCATACAAAATCACAAAGATCCATCCTTATTTTTTACAAAAATCATTGGTGCACCACAAGGAGATACACTAGGATGGATTAGAAATTTCTCAAGAAGGCCCTTTAGATGTAACTTGAGCTCACATATCTTGGGTGTGATCATCCTATAAGGAGCACATGACATAGGTTCTGCATCCTGGAACGAAATTAATGTGAAAATATATCTCACATGTGGGGGAGGCATTCCTGACAGCTCACTAGGAAATACATCTAGGAAACTCCTATAAAATGGGGTGATCATCAAGTGAAGGTCCACTAGCATCATCCTCTGACCTATCACTAACTGTGATAACATACAATTGACAAACTCCGCTTCGCACACCACTTCTGATATGCATAGTGGAAATATTGTGGATAAAAATGGGGTCTCCTAAAACCAATTATCACTGAATCCACACCCAAATCATCTACACAAGATATAATCTTACTGTAGAAATCATTCTCTGGGTCTATTTGCAGAATAACCAATCCATGCCCAAAATCACTCCATAAGAACCCAAACGGAAGGACAAGAATATCCAAAGAAGTCATGAAAAAGAGTCCTATGTCCACTATACGCACTCATTGCCTAAAGAGTCTACTGAGATATTGAGCTCCAGAAGCCATCTCGATGTCCTAACTAAGTCCCTGCCTAACTGCCACCCAACTTGCGGTTCTCTACTAAAGATAGGAGAAATGAAAGAATATTATGAGCCCGAAGTAAAATAAAATAGTTATAGAAAATACCACCAATGCTACCCGGTGGTCTCTATCACTATCGTCCCATGGTTCTCGTCCTAGTAGTTCTTGACTACTTGCATATATCTTGTGGCTCCTAGTTATGTCACCAAAATTAGGATCAGAAATAGGTTCCTTACCTTGATTAACAGGGTTCTAAGGGCACTCTATCCAATTGATGTTTGTGCACACTACATCCATAGAGAACTTTACCTGGTCCTCTCCACTGTGTATATAGTCCTCTCAGGTGGCCCCGTCAGTATGATGTTGACAGGACTTGATGACGTTGTCATAGACTTCTGTGGGTGTTGCGGTGAACTTACTCCTTATAAAAAAATCACTCGAGGGTGGAGCATCTGTCCTGTTGGGCCCCCTAACTAGAGGTCCCATACTATGCCCTCTCTATGAGCATCATGGCATGGAGTAGGTTGAAAGGGAGGTCGAAGTTTGCTGCTACTATTGAGGAGGTGAAGGAGGCTAGAAGGAAGAATTGTGGGTGTATTGTTTCCACTATGAGGATGAGGAGTTGATCTCCTCGACCTATTGTCCTACAATAGCTATTGTATGCAACTCCTCACTTTATTACGTGTGTGCTGATTCTTCCCCCTGGGTTTCCTCTACAATATAGGCCTTCTCTATGACATTTGATAATTTCTGTGGGTAATGAATGTGCACTATCCCACCCAAGTTCCAAGTTCAGGCTCCCTGATAAACTTGTGAACTGCGAACATACTCGCCCTGTATATAGTCTACTATATTGAAGTAGATCCAGAAACCATCCCTCATACTCTGCTACCCGTCACAGAAACCTATCTGTAGATCATGGAAATCATCAATTTACTAATAAATGAACCCCCCTAGAAATATATCTACTCTTGAAATGCTCCTCAAAGATGCTCCCAACTGAAGATCTCAAAATCTATATGGAGTTTCTATTCCTAAGACATCCACCAAACTCTAGCTCTGTCTCTGGAAATGTGATTAGCAACATGAGCTTTCATGTTGCTAGAACAAGGTCATAGCTTTAAGCTTCCGCTCAAACTAACAAACCATGCCTTAACCTAAAATCTACCTATTTCTCCAACAAAATGAGGTTGATTTTAACTTCATTATCTCTCTAATGTGATCTGTTTCAATTGACTATGTGGACCTCTTGGCCTCTCAACCTATGACCATATTCTCAAACTTAGGGTTTCTAGACCTATCTCTATTCATTGTAACTCAATTTTTGAGTTCCCTAAGAGGTTACACACGTCTAACCGAATCCATGTGGGCGTTCTCTACCCTATCCTCTGCACTGTGATGTGAACATGCACGAGCCTCCACTAATGGCTCTTTGTCCTACTTGCTAGGTCACCCTCCTAAAGATCCTCTATGTATAGCGGTACATTAACCTCATGTAGCAACTATATTCTCTAAGGTAGAATAGCTTCTACTGCCTAGATCTATGGGTGGTTGGTCATTCTAGATCCACATGTGTAGGAACCCCTCGTCTAGTGCGTGCGTCCTACAAAGACCAAGCCAAGAGTTACTTTACAATCATCTAAGATTTTCTTTTTAGTTTTCTACATTTTCTACATTTCAAAACATCATGCATAGTTGTGTATACTAAGTTTAGAGTTTGTCTAGGTTTATTTGTTTTTGTTTCATGTTTTCTAGTGTGCCCGGGGTCCAAGCATTGAATGCATGGCTCCAATACCAAGTGTAACACCCATAAAAAATTGCACATGAAACCCAAAACCAAACAAAGGTTATAGTAGAAAAATAATAGAATATTTTTTTTTATAAACAAAACAAAGAACACTAAGCTAATACTTGGTTAAAAGATGATCATCACAAAATTAATCAAGTAATAATATTAAATAAAAGAATTGATTAAATCTATGGTTAAATTTTAAAATATTTAATTCAAATAATCATAAATTAATTTAATAGAGTTGTTTCTAAAGTAATACAATAACTTAAAATTAATGTTCAAGTCTAAAATAACGCTTTCATCTACACAAAACTCTTAAATTTTTTTCAAATATAAAAGGGGTCTAAACTATTAAGGAAGAGAGTTTACTTAAATTTCCCTAGGTCATGGTTTTATTATCTTTGACGTTGCAAAAGAAAATAATAAAAAGGATATACCAAATTTGAATTAATTTTCAAACGACATAAGTGGCCCCTTTCACAAGACCCATGTGACCAAATGATTATCTCAGCTAATTTTACCTAAAATTTGTAGGAGACAATCTTGGCCCTTGGATGAAACTATTCTAGACGTCTAGATGGATAAATTCCAAAGAAAACCTAAAAAATCTTATTGAAAGCTTTTATTCATTTCTTTGACTCATTTCTTCATTTTTTGTTTTTGCGGGTTAAGGGAAGAAGGAAGAGGAGGAAGCCATGGAAGAAGAGAAGGAAGCTTCGGGATGGATACGCACACACCAACTTTATTCCATTTTATATTTTTAATTTACTTTCATTTCTATTCTACCCTATTCAAGGGTTTGTAATTTTTGTTATTTGTTATAAATTTGTTTCCAATAAAAATACCCATTTGAGTATATTACATTAGCCATTCAGATCTAACCCTAAATGTAGTACTAATAGATCTACATTTTAATAAAATAATTAAAGTCCAAGCCTAAAATTTTTATTTACACAATGTTATTCATTTTTAATTTTCCAGAGGATAAGGGGTCTAAACTATTATATATACACAAAGATAAAATTCTCCTTTTTATAATTATTTATATATATACACACATACATGGATGAATACATATACATGTGGATAGAAATTTAATTTCAAATGTAAACCTAAAATCTTATAGGTATGTATATGCTCATACATACATACATACATATAGAGGATACATATATATATATATATATATATATATATATATATATATATATATATATATATATATATATATATATATATGCAAGGGTTTATAGTATATAGAAATATTCATTTATATATATAGATAGTATGCTTGGTTGATATATACATATATGCAATGCCCATTTGGGTATTTTTATTTTCCTGAGAGATCTATAATTTATTTTTTTTTTGTTTGTAAACCCAAAATCTATTTATTAAAGAAAATATATAAAAAAAAAAAATTATTTACACACACACACATATAAGTGTATTGGTATTTAAAAAAGGCCTCAGATTAACGTTTTCACAGTAGGCAAAAATAACAGAGGGTTCGATTTAATATTATTTATTTGTTTGTTTGGTGGGGGCTCGACCCCCACCCATATCCTATATTAAAGAAAGTTTTGGGCGGAGGGTCACCCACACCAACCCTCATACCATAACACAATGGGGTGTGGGGTGGGGTCATGGTGACCTTCCCACCTCCCCCTTGTAAAAAAAAGATACTAAGCGGCCATGGTTTAAAAACAAGTATTTCATTATTTTCTTTAATAAATTTTGATTTAATACATCTTTTGTTAATAATTAATCTAACTCAAAGTTTACTAATAGTAATATGAACATTTATTAACAACAATAATAATAATCAATATACATTATAATATATATGTGTGTGTGTGTGTGTGTGTGTGTGTGTAATAATTAGCAATATTTGAATCTCAATAATTTTTTTTGAGAACAATGGAAATAATGTTAATATAATGATAAGGTTTAGGATAATCAAATTTGTTGTAATCTATAATTTTTTTGTTGAAGGGAATTTCTTAAATTATAGTATATAACCAAGGAATATTTATCTTAAGCCTAATTTTCATATAAGAAAGAATGAGCATATGTTAATTATTCACTTGCACTATTAAATTAATCCCAACTTGTTTTTTTTATAAAAAAATATTCTAAGGTAAAATTGGGAGAATCAAAGAAGTTCTTTCACAACTCATTCTACAAATTGTTAGTCAAAGGTGGTATTCTTTCATTTAATCTAAAGGTTTTAACAAACAAATCCTTTCAAATAGTTTTGTAATACATTTATATTTTAAATGATTCAACTCACTTTCATTTAAGGTAAAACAAGAATAACCATTCCATTTTAGAAGCAAGTGCAAACCAACAAAATACTTAGATCTTGAAAATGAAGCCTATCGGAATTTACAATAATAGAATAACTTCCAATAAGAGAGAGATGCATTACATTCCAATTATTTCAAACCTTCCCTTTTCATCAGAACAATGTAAACTTGGATACTTCTTTTCACAAAAATAACACATTTGAAATTATTATTTTCTTAATCGACACTCTTAAAAGAGTCCACAAGATAAAAAGGATTTTCAAATATAATAATAAATTCTCCCAAGCTTACAACTTTCAATCATCTACTAAAGTGGGAAGTATATAGAAAAATAAAAAATTACAACAAGGCAATCAGCAAGTGAAATTTCAATTCTTCAATATACATGTCCTCTTCACAATAGTAGTTGCAAATCTTGATTTCTTCAAATTTCACAGTGGGTTCACAAATCAAGGAAGGGGGAGTAGGAAACGCTCTCTAACCAACCTTAAATCCACTAAGAGGAGAATCTATCTTCTTAATGGCCTCTGAGCCCCAACCAAAGAACCATGAGGGGTATTGAAAAATAAATGAAAACTTGGAACAAAATGGCTTCACAACAACATACATCCAAGGCATTCAAAAAAACCAAAAATATATATTCCACAAGTTTAAAACTTCTCAACCAAACAAAGGTTTGAAGAATAAAACCAAATTAGAGCAAGGGCTATGGGATACGACCTCCTGTATGCCTCCCAAGTGAAGTTAATAGTCTTACCCTAAGCTTAAATGTGCATAAAAGAATCAAACAATAATCTTTTTCTCTACCTTGCAAATAAGCATGCAACAGAACCATGAAATTCCTTTTAACTCCCAATAGGTGAAGACTCCCATTCCACACTCCCACAAAATTCATGCCTCACCAAAACATCCCTTTTCCCACCCTAATGGTTCTATAGAGCCCTTATCTTATACCCAACTTAAGGTCTACTACACAGCAAACACACAAGTACCATTTTCACAAGACAAAAAACAATCTTAACAAGCACAACATTGCATACGAACAAACAAAAATAACATGAGACAAATAATGGTGGAGAGTCCTACCTCTCCATCAAGCTCCAATAGAAACTTCCACAATCCCGTCTTCAATTCCAAGACAAGACAATCTCCAAAAAGCAATCCAACAAGATCCAATTCCAAAGGTGCACAAGAATAGATTAGAGCAAGTAGCCCTCATTCCAACCAAAAATCACCAATAAATAGAAATGGAATGTGAGGACGATGAGGTGGCTCCATGTAGGATTCCACTTCATCATTCCTCCATCCCCATACTGAATTCAAACACACCAAGGCGCAAGAAAAAATCAATACACACGCAAGGAATATGACAACTCGCATGGCTCACAAACTTGCACACCATGCTTTCAAGGGACATTATAAATTAGGGGTATAAAGAAAGTGCTATAATTTTTTCTTCTTTAAACACTAAAAAATGGACAAGAAATGTCAAAAATAAGCATCCCATTTCATAGGTAGGGTTTTTGGGTAAATTTAGGAGGCATGGGACAAGCCTTCAAAAATGCCCTCAAGTCAAAAACTGAAATTTGAAGTTGGGGTGTAGTAAAAAACTTACAAATCAACATAAATTTTACTTACAACAAGGACCACCAAACCTCATCATAACTATTATTCACATACCTAATTTAATTAACAACAATAATAAAGGTTAAGCTTAATTAACACACATTTAAAACATTCTAATAAAGTGACAAAAAATTCTAAATTCTAAATACACAAAAAATAAATAAAGCACATACAAAAATTAGAGAAAGGGAACATAATTCACCCCATGGCCACATATGTGAAGTCACTTCCCCCCATGTGATACATCCAAACTAGACATGCAAAACACCACAGTAAACAACATTACACAAGTTGTCAAATTTGGTCTAATTTCTCAATACCTGATATCCTTCTATTTTTGGTCCCCTATCCCCTTCGATGTATGTGAAAAAAATCATGCACACCAAAAAATACCTCTCTATCCTTTTGGTCGTATTAACAACATTGAGACAATATACATATAAAGTCAATATTCATCATTTGACATTAGCTAATCTATTATCCATCAATATTTCAAAATATAACCCTAACATCCATGAGATTACAATTCTACTCAAAAAATCCCAAAACATAACATGTCAATATAAAATCCATATCATGAAAATAAACATATATCAAATCATCTAACATAACTATCAAGTGCATCATAGTAAAATGTAAACATCACAATGCCAATAATAAAAATATCAGTGAAATCTATCATCTACTCATCAATGTATCATAATCAAAATGTTTGAATATTAGTACACAAATATCAATATCAAGATGAAACCGTGTCGAAGAGGAGTGGGCACTACAACATGATCATGGAAAGGTGAAACTTTATTTAAAATTACAATTTTTAAATGCTTTAAATAAAAAAAAATTCCATATTGACTCTATATCCTGCAAAGGAAAAGTCTTCGTATGTTGAAAAATGGTGCACAAATTGAGGTGGTTTTTCTAGAATTCTTCATCATATCCAGGTTCCCTCATAACCCAAATCATGGCACTGACATGCATTTTCTTGATTTTTTACTATACAAAAATCCTGATATCATGCGCTCATTTCGTAAAATTTTATTTCCCATTGTTCTTGAGATCAGATCGAGCTATAAAACATTTTTTTAGATAAAGATAAAAACTCAATATCAAAAATGTTGGTTCTGTGAAAATTCAAGGTTCGGAAAGTGAATTTCCAAAAACAGTAATTCTCTACATGAGCGCTTATTATAAATATTAAATTATCAGCAAAGGGAAATTCTTCAAAAGAAGTGTGTACAAAGAACAACCAAAGAAAAAAACAAACTGATCGAAGCTAAAAAGAATGAAAATTGAAATATCCTAAATATAGTAAATTCTCATTCCAAGTGCAGAAAGTGGGAGTGGGCTTAGTTTCCATCCATCTTCCTATTTTCCAATATCCCTATAGGGTTCCCATTTGATGGAAATTATCTAAAATGGTAAATCATCCTTCACAAAAGAAAAGAGACACAGTGGTACACAAGGGTGAAATACAATATCACAAGGTGCATAAGGAAAAGTTTACAATGTTGTAGCATAGTGTGAAAAATAGGGATGCATGTGTCAGGAAACTTGAATATCATGATCGAAAATTGTAAAACCGTAAAGAAAAGGGAATGGTTCTCTTTCTTATTGCAAGATCATGAATGCATCATCATGAGAAAGGCTTATGTCCATATAAAGCTCAATTTGAGAGGTATTGAAATAGTTTTTATAAACACTCATTAGTATTCCAAGATGTATGTGTGTCATGCCAAAGTGGTATGTTGTGATAATATTGGAAAATTTAAAAGTGTTCAAAGGTTTCCGAAGGAGAAAAATTTGAGATCAGCGCAGCATAAAAATGTTGGAGAGAGTCATTTGAGGCTAGTTTCCATATTTAATTTCTTCATTGTGGATCTTCATCCATGCTTTACAAAATATCTTCCTTCTTTTCCTCTCTCATTCTTCATTCTCTTCTCTCCCCCCTTTGTAATTATTTGTTGTGAACAATCATGGAATTTTTCCTATTCATTGAAATATGACTATAGTGGACATTATAATAAGTCACCCTTAATCAGTAAAAGGGGACTGAATTTCTTTCCTTAGGATTCAAAAAGTCATATGTTGTAGGAAAAATGAAAGTTCATGTGGGGCACAGTCGAAGAGTCTTTCCAAATTCTATATATTCTAATGACTTCTCCATTATTAAGGGTTGTCAATTTGGTATGCTCAAGGAGAGATTACTACTTGAAGTGAAGAAAAAGAGATAGTAAATTTCCTCTATTTTTACTCTCATATGTTCTTCAATTCCTCAATATGTACAAATTTTTTAAACTATCAATGAATTTGAAATGATTTTATTACTTTTATTGATGAGGGAATTACTAAAACTTTTTCCTCTTAATTCTACCTTGTCTTGGTCTTATGAACAAATTGTTTTTCTTTCTAATATTTGTGATGATATACTCTAATTAATTTTTGTAAGCATTATATTTTCTACCCTATATATTAATCCCCCTTCCTATTTCCCACTCCCTTTTCCACCTACTCAACAAATTCCTCTCTTGCAAGAAATTGGAATCTTTTGTCATAGGTTGAGTGGACTATCCCATTTGGATTCCGATCCTTTAGTCTACCCACATATTTTAGTTTCACTCAGACATAATTAATGGAGTTGCACCATTCGAGCAGATCATTGGTGAATACCCAACAATTTGTATAAATTACAAATTTTATCCCCAACATGCATAAGTGGTGATAATGAACCATCGTAAGGAGCACTTGAAGAAATATAGAAATGATTTGTAAAATTTGGAGATTTTTTGTTGTTTCCAATGGAGATTGAAGAGGTAGGGTGTGACAAATTACCAACCCAATTTTTGTTTGTAAATGAAAGGAATTGGACGTCCTACTGCTAGAGGAAGACTATTAAGGAGGGAGGTCTATTTTTTATCTCCATCGATGACTGCATCCCCAAGAGGTCCAAACTCTATAGATGGATAGAGACCGAATTTAGTTCTGATTAAAAAATTATTTATCCTGATTGAAATTTTATTTGATGTCTTGTAAATCATGTCATTTGGAATCAATTGGAATGTAATGTAACTCCCAGTTAGGTTATCTAGGAGAAGTATAAATGTATTACAGATCCCAAGTTAGGTCATCTAACATAGATAGTAGAATGTTCTTATTGTTTCGATTGACTGATTTGAAACAAGATATATCTAGGAGATTACACAGAGATAGATTTTTGATATTTTCCCCTAATTAGGTCATTAGGGGAAATATACTTAAAACATTAGAAATTATTTGAATGTTGAATAGAATGATCTATACCTTTGCTTGAATAGAATTAGATAAAAATTACAATATTGATACATGTTAAGAGTAACGATTGATTATATTTTACCTTGAGAGAGATTGTAAGGTTATCCCAATTGTATGCCACCCTTTCATCAAAAGGGTAGAAAAAATAGAAATGAGCAATGAGCCAAAAGTAAGGTTCTATAGAGGTAATAGTGAGTAAGAGATAGTATAGAAGATATTGTTATATTTTGTGAAGATTGAGTAGTACACGTTCCAAATTGGAATAGAGTATTGTGCAATGTGTATAATATGGTGCTAGTAGAAATTTTTATCTGAATGGTGCAAATGGGGAATACAAGATACTAGTGATGCTCAAGATATGAATGAAACCATGTTTCATATATTAGTTAGATGAATAGAAGTAAATACTAACTACAACATATGGAAAATTTAGAATTGCTATATATAATAATAGTGACAACTGAATTGTGATTTAATTTGAACCATCTTTGAGTGAAAATTAGAGATATGATATGTGAGGATTCTATTTTTTAGAGTAGTGAGTTTTATGAGATTCAAGAGAGTAGTGACAGTTGTGGCTTTGCACACAATCAATGAGTTGGTATGTATGTATATTTTAAGAAAAATTTCTGAAATATAACTAATTTTGTCAATTTTAGATAATATTGTGTCTTTGTATTTTTTGACATTTTTGACCTAGGTAGGAATGGTCAAAAAATTTCTTCATGTAGGATACCAGTGCTCAGTTCCAGGTGTTGGTGACCTATATCAATGCACTTGTGACCTTCTATTGGGCATTGGCATCCCACGATAAGTTTTTAAGAGTATAGTGTGAAATACTTATTTCCTAAATAAATTTCTTCGAGGATAAGCTACTTTTAAGTATGTATGTGACACTAATATACATGTTTTTTAGTTTTTTATGTTGTGCGGACGTATATAAACTCTAGAGATTCGATGCGGTTCATCATTTGAGTAATTTTATTATGTTGGGGTTATCATATGCAAAGTGGGATTTATTGTACCATGCAGGCTTGCGACACATTGCTAGGTTAGGGGAGATTCCAATAATATGCCTATGTTGAGGACATTGTGTGTGAGTTTATTTATCAATATATGTACATTTTGGTTTCCTACTAGTGAGATGAAACTGATGTTGGAGAATGTATATTAGATATTGTAATTTTTTATCATAGGAGAGAGGTTTCACATCATGAGTATAGTGGATTCCCATTGGTAGATGAGGGTAATGATTATAAAATTTACTGGTACACAAGAAAATGCAAAGGCTCATATGATTTTGGATTCTATATTGACATCTAGTGTTTTGTGGCTGCAGAAGTTTCTTCCAATGATTCTAGCATTATGTGTGGTAGTAGAGGGCGGTAGAGTTCATATATTGTATAAGATGCATGAAATTTGTTGCTATATAGAGGAGCATGAGATGATATATGCATGGGAAAGGTGTTTATCACCCATTTATATAGAGACTTGTATAGATTTACAGAGGATGATCTTAGGGGTGGACTAGGAGCCATGAATTTGTTACACATATGGGCCTATAAGAATATAGTAATATCAAGGATACTTTGTGGGCCATGAGCTGAGTGCACTAGACTATAGATATTTGTAGTGAGGTGTGTAGGAACCCATAGCCGGAGGATAGATACAACCAGTTATAGGTTTTCTATTGATAAGATGGGTCCAGGGGGCATCATATGGAGGACATATAGTGACAATGAGGGTTGGGTGGAGGATGGTGTTGGTTTTCGGTGCATTCGGTAAACCGTGTTGTTGGATGACCAATTCCCAAGAGTGATTGAATTTTTCCAAATGGAGCTTGTATCTATATAGTTTTTTATGGATCAAGTTGTTCCCTCAAATGCATATGTATGGTTGAGATCTACTATAGTGGTGAGATGGTTAGGATCTAGGTCATGTCCTAAATGGGCACAAATAGTGCATATTTTTCCATATCAGGGAGATGTGGCCATATAGAAGATATAGGTGGATGATGCAGGGTGCACCCAAGCATATAGTGAGTGGTGGGAACCACACTAATGTTTGTTATTTTTTCTATTTGTTGTAATTGTAGAAGTTGGGTCGACTATAGGAGGAGGAGAGGGGAAGATATCTTCCCACAATTGAGATGGCCTAACAATGGCATTAGTAGAGTTCTTAAGTTTAGTTTTTTTTTTCTATTTCTTATTTCCTACATAGTTGTTTGATATTGTAAATGTGTGTAGTATCTAATGTAGTGTTGTATGGTTATAGGTGATGTTTATTGTGTTTTTATTATGTATTCATCAACACACACATTGAAACATAATGTCCCTCATGATGTGATCATGGAAGGAGGTATGATAGAGAGATTTTGGTGAGCATGCCCATTTATTTGATCTGGTGATGATAACAGAAGCAACGTGTAATATATTATTTAGTGAGCAGGATGAAGATTGTGGAGAGATTCAACTAGCTAGGCATGTCGTATGAGGGGGAACCCTAGTTTATCATGTATTCACAAGATATTTGGTGCTAAAAGGCCAATTCGTAGATCAGACAGCCGAGGTGGCTATACTATGGAGGCAGCTAGAGAAATATAGAGGCCGAGACTAGTAATGTAGAGTGAGCGGTGAACTATCTAGTTCAAAATATCTCGAGATTGTATATAGTGATAGTGAGGATGATATGTGATGTATATATTTTTATTTATTCATGGGGGCTTTCCTCTAGTGATTTTATTTGTTTCAATATGATTTTTGATGATATATATATATATATATATATAATCTCTCTGTGTGTGTATGTATTGGATATCATATGTTGTGTTGATTTTTATTGGTATATCATATAGTGGTTGTTATGTTTAGGTTGAATTTCTATATGTTGTATGCATTTGAAATGATTTTTTAGATTGTTAAATGTTTTAAACATATGGTGATGAAGAGATAATAGCTATGAAATGACTTTTAAAGGATTTGTATGTGAATTAGAGTAAATAATATAGTGAAATGATGATAATAATGTATGATGTAATGTGATAGAGTAGTATAAATGGAAATGTGATGTAGATATTATAAGAGATGAGATGTTAATAAGTGTATAATGATAAAATGTCAAACAATGTTTGTATTCATGTGGGATAGAGAAAGAGGGGAGGAAAGAAGAACAATGGCCCCAGTGTGAGGATGAGGTTAATTTTTTTAATAAATCCCTCAACAGCGATGTACTAACCTTATAAAACATGAGTGCATCATCTAGTAATAAGATTATCAAATGGAAATCACCTACCAAAGATGGAGAAGTATACAAGCAATGGTGGAAGCATGTCAACTTATAGAAGTATGAGAGTAAGAAATGAACAGAATGTTAGATGAAATGGATAAAATTATGGTAAGTGTAGTAGTAGGAAGTAAAGATGGTGATGAATTAGGGAGCCAATGGGATGCAGTAGCAATGTGACGAGGATGGGATGATGTAGCAATAGGTGAGCTAGATGGAGGGTGTGGATGAATTCTAACCTTAGGAGGGGGATGTATGATAGCCTTAAAAGGTAGTGAAGGAGACAAGTGGACACTTGTGGAAGCTCTCTTATGTGGAATGGGAGAGAGAAAACGTTCACTAGAGTGAGAACTTAAAGCAATGATTCATTTATCTTCTAATTGTTTTCATATTTCTTGTAAAACACAATATTTATTTTCATGGTGGCCATTGATTTGATGGAAATTATAGAATGGACATTCATGCTAGTGCTGCAAATGATGATCATAAGTACTTTGAGTAGAGTGCAAGTGGATTAAGAGCTTATCAAGAAAAGCAGACAAGACATAATAAGGCTTAACAACATATGGAAATGTTATGGTTTCATGAGGAGGTGAAGAAGACTTACGTGTAGTTTGATGCGGTGAAGGGGAAGGAAGTCACTTCTGCATAGGAGGAGTTAGTGACAATGGATGACACATAATGGATGGAAGAGGAGAAGAATTAGTGGGAAAAGGAGTAGAAGAAGTATAAGGATATGGAATAACATGTTCTATAATTAAATGTTTTTCTAGATCAATGACTTTATACCACAAAAGTGTAAAAAATTCATATGTATCATAGAATATAATTTATTTTAGTGCAGGAATAAAACCATGAAAAAGGATAAATTTTTATTTCTAAATCAATGGGACGAAATAATAGTTGATTCATGTAGGAATTGAAGCCAAAAAATAAATCTATAATTGGTTCTTTCTTTCCTTGATAAAAAGTTGTTAATTAGTCATATTTAACTCTAGGACAATTGTTCACCATAAAACCATGAAAAATTGATAATGCTCGATATGTTTAACACCCACATTTTTTATGTACAAAACCCAAAAAGAACTCAATACTTAATTGAGAAAGATATAGATTATTTTTTTTATTAATAAATTTCATAAATTTTCAAAGTTGTCAAATATTAACTAAATATTCAACATTATTAATTTACACAAAGGCAATTACGGAATAAACCCCTTTCTAGGTTTTTTCGTTAACTCACCTTATTTAAATTAATAAATTAGGATCAATATTTTCTAAGTTAGTTTAATTATTACTTCGTCACAACAATTATAAAAAGATTCCCCCTCATGACGTTATCTAACTAAACATTTTAAATTACAATTAATTCAACCCTTATGATTCATTAGCTAAGTTACCCCTTCACAATGATTTAATTTATTCTTAATATTTCTAAGGCCATAGGTCTTAACTTATCCTATTCATTAAGTGGCCCCATAGAGTAGATACCCACACCTTAATTACAAACACCCAACCCCTTAAAGTGACCCAACCTAAAATGTTTAGGGTTAATCCTCAACTCTTAGATTAAATAGTTTTACAACCTTAGATCTATATATTTTAAATTGAACCCTAAGCATCCTTTTTGGGTCTTCTTATTCATTCTTTTAACCTAAAATCATTTACTTGTTCCATTTTTTATTTGAATCGTTGGAGGAGTGGAAGCCATGGAAGCAAGAAGTAAAACCATGGAGAAATTTCTTTCAATCTAGTTTGCAAATGGGGAATTCTTCCTCCAATCTATTCTTCCTTTATTTAGTATTGTGTATTCTAAAGTCTTGTTATTGTAAAGTTATACATTTACTTTATTGTAGAGACTCCCACCATGGATCTGGGTTTTTTGTTAACTTATGTTATATCTTGAGTTCATTATTTGGGGAAAAATCCCATTTTGTTTGATCTTGAAGTATAAACACCTTTATACATATATACATGTTTCAAATATGTATATATCTATGTATAAAACCATTATTTTGGGTGGATTGACACTCTAGTTTCAAAATATAATCATTTAATCTATTGGTTTGATAAAAAAATTTATAAAACAATCCATGCACATAGGTGATCGATACTGATCGATTTAACAAGCAACAGTTCGCACTATGTTACAGAGTGTCGGTAGGACTACAGGAGCTGCCGTTATTAATGCAAATCTGACCTCATTTGTGAAGAATCACACACAAATGTATATATTTTTTAATATATACATTTTTATATGTGTTTCTACATGTTTTTCAAGATAGTTTATAAGTCTCTGGTTTTATTTTTTTACAACAACAGGTATCACACAACTAAAGAAAATGAATGATTTTGTTAAAATGTTGAAATTCTATGGAGATCGATTCGCGTGCTAGTAATGTGCTTTCACAATGTCGGTTGGTTGATCGATGTCTGGTCACTATGTAACAATACAATTTGTCTAAAAAGAGACATATATACACATATATAGTGTTTACTAATATATATGTATGTATGCCCATCTCGAGTTCCAAACTCATTGATATATATGATAACAAAAACTATAAGTGTAAAAGTCTAGTTTCTTTGATAAAATGCACCAAATGAGTAACCTTTCAATTGTCTACAAGGTAAGATGTTTGACTACAATGTTTTATTTCCAACTATAATGTCATTTAATATTGAAGAAGAGATGGAAATATAACCATTTACTAAGTGAAAATTTCTTTTCTTGTCAGCAACAAGAATGATAACCACTTCAACAAGGAAAATCAAGTATAACTTTCAATACAATCTTCCAACACAAACACAACCTTTTTACCAAATTAAATCAAAAGTAACTATGATACATTTCTATATTTGAAAGGAATACATTCTCAATAACTTACAACTTTCAAAGTTTTTTCTTCAATCATTTCCAATACATAACTTTGATAATAAAGTTTACAAGAAGTTCCTTTTTAAAATGCAAGAGTATACAAGCCTTCCACTTAAGTGGAAACAACATGGATAAATTTTAAAAAAAATAACTATACTCTTTTTTTGATCTTCTTCAACTCAAAACTTTCCAAAATGATAACTTGTGCTCCTTCATTTCTTCATTATCCAAAAAAAGACAACAACAGAAAGGGGAGTAGGCAAGGCTCTCCACCTAAACCTATAATCTAATGAGAAGGAGAATCCATCCTCCTTCATTTACCCTTGAAGCCCAAAACAAATGAAGCTATAAAGGGTATCATATCAACCATCGCAAATATTTACATGGCTTCCACAACAACCATTCGTACACAAAACTTTCAACACAACAATCTCAATACATAAGTAACAACAAACATACAATTTTCCCAAGCGCAAAAGGATCAAATTGAAGTCTAAGGGAGAGAAGAAACATTCAGACTCACTTATGCCTCCGATTGGGTGTAGGTCTCCACCTTAAAAGCCTTGAACAAAGATTCATTTAAATAACCAAAACAAAAATCTTATCCCTCACTTATAATTCTCTTATTATGTCTCCTTGAACTCTTATCGCTCCCTCAATGAACATATTAAGATAAATAAGAAATCTTTCCTAATATCACAAGGTGGGAGAGAGCCAACCAAAAATTCCCTCCAAATGAATGATATAAATTGTTATCCCTCCCTCCATAAATTGTCAATTTTTTTTCTCCTACACAAGCTTAAGGCCATTCTATCGCGAAAACCAAAATACCACAACATTCATTCATTTACAACCATTTGCATAACATATAAAAATAAAAATGTATGGGGTTAAGTCCCTTACCTTGATCTGTTGCAGGAGTGTCCAATCCACAAGCACAAGCTCCAATATTTTCCAAGTCCAAATCAAACAAAAACAAAACTCCCAAGCTTCCAACAAAGAATTCCAAAAGCAAGCTCCTCCAAAAATACAAGAGTGAAAATAAAACATGTCATCCCCAAACCCATTAAATAAAATTGAATAAATAGAAAAAAAGGAAAGTGGAGGCTGAGGTGACTGCATGTAGGATGCCACATTACTTCTCCTCAGCTCCATACGTCAAATGGTCAAACACTCAAACCGAAAGCTCAATAAATTGGTGGGTGATAAAATGACAAACTTCTCCTTCCACACACAAACTATTAATCTATACTTAAAAGGACAAAATTAACATGCTCATGTAATAAGGTGTAATAATTTCACCTTTATTAGCCTTACAAATCACATAATGGGGCCTAATTTTTATCACCTTACCCCGTAGGTATAGTTGGTAGGTGAATTTAAGAGATGTGGAAAAAACATAACTTGTCCCACAAACCTCTAAAAATGGCCCTTAACCCAAATTCCGAGTTTGACATGCAAGGTTGAGTACAAATCACCAAAAACAATAAAATATCTTTTCAAATTCATAATACAACTCAATGAAAAATCTAGCAAAATTAAATACGCCTTAGTCACATATCCCAAAATAATTTAATTAATAAAATTAATCAACTTAAATGAAGAGCATATTAACTAAGAATAATAAAGTAGAACAAATTACAATAATAAATCACATACTCACAAAATAATTAAAACGAAAAGGGAAAACAAACACATTTACCCATGGTCACATTTGAGACATCACCCCCTGAACGGATACCTCATTAAAAATTATCCACAACCTAATGACATACAAAAACATACAGTTGTCAATGTGACCTATTGCCAATTACCCAAAATTCTTCCATTATTTGTCTCCTATGCCATTTTGTTTGTTGTGTTATAATTTCATGCAAAAAAAGAAAAGCCATACCTCGTCTAGCTTTGTGGCCATATCAATAACATGAAGAATAATAAAATGCACATATACATTTATCAATTCACATAACTCAAACAACGCAACTAAATCATCACCAAAACGAAGCAATTATTTCACTAATTGTTTATAATTTCCAAAATTTTTCAAGTCTTCATCATTTCATAGAGAATAATAAGATTATACATAACCTATCTGGATAATTTTAACAAGAATCTATATGTATCAAAATCCCAATGTGTTTATTATATATATATAAAGTAGTAACTCTAAACCATCATCAATATTGAAATATTAATCCATGCATATAATCCATCATTCCAAATCACAACATGTCAAAAGTCTAAAACATCCATACTGTCTATCAAATAGGATAATCAAAATATAATAATGTTCATCTACCAAAATGTCTACTAATCAAATATGATGACAAGGTCCATGCATCCAACCCAAAGTAAGATAAAAATCATAGTAAGATCATTGTCAAAGAAAAGTGGGTACTGACATCCCCCTCCCCATAGATTCTCAAATTCCTCTTGGAAGTCACTGGTAAAAGTTTTGGAAATATCCTCTCAAAAGGTGTGGCATCCTCTCCATGTAGTTTTTTGTCTCATTGTATCAATCCCACTGGACACGCACTTGATCAATCATCCTGGCCCCAAAGGTCCATGATCCTGCACTCTAAAATTTGAACACAGGCTCCACCATCACCTGCCCTATGCTCTTGCACCTGTAATGCGGTCCAATCCAATACATGATAAAAATTTGGTATGCATATCCTAAGAACAAAAACATGAAACACATCATGGAATGCTGAACCAAGCTAGGTGGCCAGGCTATATGGTAGGGTATGGGACCAATCTATTCCAAAATCTCAAAGGAACCCACAAATCTAGGAGCATAGCTTAGAGCCTTTTCTTTAACGGATAGGGATCTTATAAGGCATGACATGAAGAAACCACCTTTGTTTCGTACCTCAAAATTCCGGTCACCTATATCCTATGAGCTAGATAATTCTTCTTCCTATCTTGTGCCTCCTATGCATCCTTTCTCTAATCAAGACAACCAACTTGCTCCATATCCTCTAATAAAGATTGGCCTAAGAGAAAATACTATCCTTTAAAATCTGTCTCAACTTAGTGGAGTCCCTGTATACTCCCTGTCATATAATTCCTCAAATAGATCCATACCAATGGAACTCTAAGAACTGTTCTTATATAGCAAACTGAACCAAGTACAAATACCCCTCCCACCTTGAATCGATGATCTATGATGTACATATGAAGAATTTCCTCTAAAATATTGATTCATCCGCTCTATTTAACCATCTTTTTTAAGGGGTAATAGGTTGTACTGAAATAAGATATTCATCCTTGAGAGCATGTCTGCATAGTATTCTAAAAATGAAAGGTGTATAGGGGATCACAGGTCACAAATGATATTCCACTGAATCCCATGTCTAAAATCACTATCTCATCAAAATATACTCGTGCCACTGTATTAGCTATATAGGTGGTCTTCACTAGAGAAAAGTGAGCCACTTTCATTAAATCTATCCACCATGACCATGATCACGTCATCATGGTAATCTCGACATAGGTAGCCCTACTATTAAAATATCATGGAAATGGCATCCCATTACCACTTTGATATGGCATGTACGGGTAGTGAAGGACAACTAGATGTTGATGTTTGATCCTTTACTCCTCTAACACTCCAAAACATCATGACATAAAATGAGATACATCTCTGCATAGTCCTCTCCAATTGGTGCAACTACCTCAAAGTGGCGCATGCATTTTATTCATCCTTGGATCGGATGAATAGGGTGCACGATGTTCCTCTACAAGAATTATCTGGTCTCAAATTTCCATCCCTATGTGCATAAATCTGACCTTTATGTGTCTAAGAATTCCATCTAGCTTCTAGCTTTCAATCCCTCAAACTTCCCCTCAAGGGGGTCTCTGAGACTCAATCTCTTCCCTAGATAAAAGGTATAATTTGTGTTGTGGAAGTTGTTGTAAGATCCTTCTCTGTCAAGTCAGTGTGCCAACTATTATAGCCATAACCAAATGCCTCTGATTACTCAAGGTGTTGACAACCACATTCTCCTTCCCCTTCACATGCTCTATCTCCATATAATGCTCACAAAGAAGCTCCATCCAAAGCCATTGAAGAGTGCATTGAGATTAAGCTCTATGAAGAGTTGCAGAAGGATCAAGTGATCTATCATGACAATGAAGCTCCTGCCTAAGATAAAATATCCTCCATTAAACCAAAGAATTCATAAATAATTCAAGCTCAAGGTCATGAGTCGGACAATTGAACTCATAATCCTTGAATTTGTGAGACTCAAAATCTACTACATGGCCATCCTGCATAAAAACACCTCCTAACCCTGTGAAAGAAAAATTCTGTACACACATGAAGAAAACCAAATCTATAGATTTGGAAATGATAAAATAAGTTTTTTTCATAAGGCATTCCTTCAATTTCATGAAGGATTTCTCACATGTATATGACTAAAAAAAATATTCCCTTTCCCCTGGAGGGAAGTGATGGGATGTGCAATATGTGATAAATATAGGATACAAATCCCCTGTAATCACCTTTCCAATCCCCTGAATCTATGCACCTCAGTCACCCTGTTTTGGCACTAGTACAATACCATGATAGCTCTAACATTGGAAGGATAGAACTGTGATACCTTGCCCAAGAATAATGTGGCCTATGATAGTGAACCTCAGACTGAAATAATGCACACATCTCCAAGTTCCCATAAAGTTGTTTACTCACAGAAGACACTAGATAGAACTTGTCAAAGGTTCTCCTCATTCTCCTCATGTGTATGTGAGTATATTAGATATGTCATCATGTAATATGAGCATGAAGTGATATAAAAAATCTCCTGAATACCCCATTCATCAAACTCATGAACACTGCAGAGGCATTCTTCAGACCGTATGGTATAAATGTGAACTCATAGTGGCCATATCTCATGTGTAAGGTTATCCAATGAATATCAGTCTCCAAAATACTCAGCTAATGATAGCTCGACTTAAGGTTTATCTTTGAATAAACTTTCACCCCTTTCATCTAATCAAACAAATCATCAATGTGTGGAAGGGGCTAACGATTCTTGATCGTTACATTATTCATCTATCTATAATCAATACACAAATGAAAGGATATGTCCTTTTTCTTCACAAAAATCATTGATGCACTCCAAGGTGATACACTAAGAAGAATTGGGCCTTTCTCAAGAAGGCACTCCAGCTACAACTTGATCTTACAAAGCTTAGGGGTAGTCATCCTATATGGTGCATGTGAGATAGGATATTTTCCAAGAACCAAATCTACATGAAAATATTTCTCACGTGGGTGAGGTAAACCAAGTAACTCGTCTGGAAAAACATTTACAAACTCCCTCAAAATTTTATGATCATCAAGTGACAATCCGCTAGACTCATCTTTTGAGGTTGTCACTAACAGTAATTAACATATAGCTTACATCCATGTTGCACACATCTCTTGAGATGCATAGCAAAAATAGTGTGAATAGATATGGGACTCCTAACCCCAACTAAAACTAAATCCAACCCCAAATCATCTGCACAAGTGATAATTTTCTATAATAGTAAACTCTAGACCTGTGTGAAGATAACCAATCCACACCCAGAATGACTCCATAAGAATGCAACGGAAGAATAAGAAGATCCAAGGTTGTAGTGAATGGTCCTAGGTCACCTGCACACTCCTTGACTAAGGATTCCACTGTGAGCTTGGATCGAGAAGACATCTCAACAACCCAAATAATGACCTACTTAAACTTCCACCAACCTGCATTTGCTCTACTAATGATGGTGTAATAAATGAATCAGAAGAGCCAAAATCAAACAATATAGAGGTGGGGTATACCACTAATGCTACTTGAAGACTCTGTCACTGTACCCTGATACTCTTCCTAGTGGTTCTTGACTTATACATAAATCATGTGACTATGTGGTATGTCACTAACTATGCACTCTAAAACATGGCCCCCTTATCCTTGTTATTAGGGTGATATAGATGTTCTCTCTAATGGTGTCTATGTACACCGCACCCATAGTAACTACCAGGATCTCTCTAGAAAGAAGAGGATCCTTCAGGTGCTCTAATGGTCTATGGACTATATCCCAATGATCCTACCATGGAAATGTTGTGGCCGCTGCTGATGAGCTCTGGCTACCTGAGCTCTAAGTACTCCCTATGTCCTGGCAGGTCTTCTTGGACGAGGCCCCATACTCCGCCCTCTCTACATATTAAATATCTGTGGAGACCTAAATGGTCGATGGGTCTGGTGTTGTTGTGGTGGCCTAAAAGAAGACTATTTTTAACCATGTCCACCACGAGGAGGAGGAGCTAACCCCCTCGACCTACTATCGTACATCTATTGAATATGGCTCGTTAATCTATCTCTATCCTATTGAGTCTTTTCCCTATTCTCCTATGTAGTATAGGTCTTCTCAACAGCCTCAGCTAAAGTCTATGGATAATGCATATGCATTGTCCCTCCCAAATTAAAATTTAGGCCCCTAATGAACCTATGAAGCCTAAACTTCTCATCCTACATTTACTCGACATACTAAAGAAAGTCTAAAAATTGACTCTCGTACTCGGCCATTGTCATAGATCCATGTTTTAAATCATGAAAATTATCAATCCTCTATTGAATAAACCATCTAGAAAACTATCGGCTCTTGAATTTCTCTTTCTCTCAAAATATGAATTACAATATGAGATTTCTTATTTTTAGTACATGGTCATAACTTGAAGCATCCGCTCAAGATAACTAACCAAACATAATCCTGAAATCCACCTGTATCTCTAGCAAGATGAGATGGATGAAGTTTCATAATGTCTCTGAAATGATCTGGTGTTGTTAACTACCTACCTCTAGTTATCTCACCACGGCCATCTCTCTATCTAGAGCTCCTAAAACTCTCTCTATACCCTTCAACCCTATGTGTATGCCCTGTTAGTGGAGAATCTTCTATTTCTCACTCCGCATCAGAGTTCTCTTCTTTATGCTCCTCACTATGTTATGAAGGGTACTAATCCTCATGTGATGGCTCCCTATCATGTTGGCTAGGTCTTCTCCTTACTTGTCCACCCTGTATATCTGCATTGATGGAAATATAGTGGAAATAACCTACTCTGGAGGTGGTAGATCTAACCCAATGTCCAAGAACTCATTATCTTATTTGCACCTCCCACACAGACCACAACAAGATTTAGTTGATCGTCATCTAGGTTCATTATGGTTTTCTATGTTTTCAGTTATCCACTATGTCATGAGTTCTAAGTTAGAGTTGCACTAAGTTTACTATTTTTGTTTCCATGTGTGACGAAGGATCCAAGCGTTTAACCCACGAATCTGATACCAAGTATGAAACCCAAATTTTTGATGCACAAAACCCAAGACAAACTCAATAATTAATTGGGAAAGATATGATTTTTTTTGTTTAATAAATTTCACACATTTGTAAAGTTATCAAATATTAAATTAATATTTAACATTATGAATTTACACTAAGGTCACTTCGGAATAAACCCATTTCTAGGGTTTATCTTAACTCAATTTATTTAAAATAAAAATTTCTCAATATTTCCTAAGTTAGTTTATTTCTTACTTCTCAGAACAATTAACAAACATGCCTCCCATGAGGTTATCTAACTAAACATTTTATATTCCAAATAAATAACCTTTATAATTCATTAGCTAAGTTACCCCTTCACAATCATTTAATTTATCCTTAAATGTCTAAGGCTATACGTCTGAACTTATCCTATTCATTAAGTGGACGCATTAATTAGATGCTCATACCTTAATTAAAAACACAGAACCCCATAAAGTTAACCAGCTTGAAATATGTAGGGTTAATCCTCAACACTTAGATTAAATGGTTTTCCACCCTTAGATATAGGTATTTTAAAATGAACCCTAAACATCCTTATGGGGTCTTTTTATTCATTCTTTTACCCTAAACTCATTTATTTGTTCCATTTTAATTTGCAGGTTGGAGGAGTGTAAGCCATGGAAGCAACAAATGAAACCATGGAGAAATTTATTTAGATCTAATTTGCAAATGGGGAGCTCTTCCTCCATTATACTCTTTTTGCAATATGGTTTATTCTTAGGTTTGTTATGGAAAAGTTATACATTTACTTTGTTGTAGATATTCCACCATGGATCTAGTTTTTCTGTTGATTTATCTCATATCTTGAGTTCATTATTCAAGGAAAAACCTTATATTATTTGATCTATAAGTATAAACACCTATATACATATATATGTATATATCTTTTTATAAACTCATTATTTGGGTGGATCTACACTCTGGTTTAAAAATACAATCATCTAAACACTTTTTTTTTTATAAAACTATCCACGCGCAAGAAATCAGTTCCGTTCGCTTAACTGGCCGCAATTTGCAATATGTTACTGATGCAGCTAGGGCTACCAGCGTCGGATACTACAAATTTGACCCATTTGAAAAATGAAACAGAAATTTATATATTTTTCAATACACACACACACACACACACACACACAGACACACATCTCTATATGTGTTTCTAAAGGTTTAAAGATAATAGTAAGTCTCTATTTTATTATTATACATGAACATAAATCACACAAGTAAAGAAAAGGATGGTTTTGTTAAAATGTTGCAATTCTACAAAGACCAATGTTGGTCTATGTTCTACTGATGCCATTTGGTCAACCGACATTGGTCACTGTGAAGAAAGATAATTTGTTAAAAGATACATATATACATATATAGATTGATTGATATATACATATATACATACATACATACATACATACATATATGTGTGTGTGTGTGTGTGTGTGTGTGTGTGTGTGTGTGTGTGTGTGTGTGTGTGTGTGTGTGTGTGTGTGTGTGTGTGTGTGTGTGTGTGTGTGTCTATGTGTGTGTGTGTGTATGTATGTATGGATGGATGGATGGATTTATGTATGCCCAATCTATGTTCCAAACTCACTAATATATTATAACAAAAACTATAAGTGCAAAAGTATACTTTCTTTGATTAAATGAACCACAGAAGTAACCTTTCCATTGCTATGAGGTAGGAAGTTTTACTACAAGATTTTATTTCCAAGTATAATGCATTTATGATTTAAGAAGAGAAGGAACTATAACCATTTACTAAATGTGAATTTCTTTTCTTTTCACAACAAGCATGATAACCACTTCAACAAGGAAGATCAAGTATAATTTCCATACATTCTTCCAACACAAACACAACCATTTTACAAAATGAAAGCACCAGTAACTATGATACATTTCCAAATTTGAAAGCGATAAATTTTCACTAAGTTACAACTTTAATAATGAAGTTTACAAGAAACTCGTCTTAAAATACGAGAGCATACTAGCCTTCCACTTAAGTGGAAACAACATGGATAAATTTTACAAAAATAAATGTCTCTTTATTTGATCTTGTTCAACCCAAAAATTTCCAAAATGATAACTTGACATCCTTAATTTCTTCATTAACCAATCATAATAACAATGAAAAGGGGAGTAGGCAACACTCTCCACCCAACCTATAATCCAATGAGAAGGAAAATTCATCCTGCTCATTGGCCCCAGTGCCCCAACAATGAAGCAATAAAGGGTATAAAATAGCTATGGAAACATTTACAAGGCTTCCAAAATAACCATTCACACAAGACTTTCAACACAACAAGCACTATAAAAAAATAACAAAAAATATATATCTTTCCCAACCACAAAGGCTCAAATTCAATCCAAGGAAAAGAGGAGACATGGGTAATCACTACACCCTCCCAATGGGTGTAGGTGTCCACCTTAAAATCCTCCAAAACTTAATTTACATAACCACAAAAAAACTATTATCCCTCCCTCAATAAACATATCAAGATAAATAAGAAATATTTCTTATTATCACAAGGTTGGACACACAACCCAAAACTCCCCCCAAATGCATACTATAAACTATTATCTCTCCCTCAATAAATCCCCATTTTATTTCTTCTACACAACCTTAAGGATATTTTATCACCAAAACCAAAATGCACAATATTCATTCATTTACAACCATTTGCACAAACAAATGAAAAAAATGCATGGGTGAAGTCCCCACCTTTCCATTGTAAGAGTATCCAGTCCACAAGCACAAGCTCCAAGATTTTCGAAATACAAATCAAACACAAACTCCCACGCTTCAAACAAATGTCTCAAAAGAAAGCTCCTCCAAAATGCAAGAGTTATAATAAAGCATGTCACCTCCAAACCATCAAATAAACTTGTATAAATAGAAAGAGCAAAGAGGAGGGTGAGGTGGCTCCATTTAGGATGCCACATCAGTTCTCCTCAATTCCACATAATATGGTCAAACCTCAAACCCAAAGCTCAATAAATTGGTGGGTGCAAAATGAAAATTTCTCCTTACACACACTAACCAAAATTTATACTCCAAAGGACAAAATAAAAATCTTGTGTAAGAAGGTGCAATAATTTCACCTTTTTATCCTTTAGATTCACATAATGGGGCCTTGACGGTCTACCCCTATACCCTTTGTAGGTGAATTTAAGAGGTGTGGGACAATATTAACCTATCGCACAAGCCCTTAAACAATAGCCTTTAATCCAAAATAGGAATTTGACGTGCAAGGTTGACTACACAACATAGAAAAAAAAAATCCCTCCCAAATCAATAATACAATGAAGACAAAAATATACTAAAATTATCAATACTTGTTGGTCATATCCCAAATTACTTTAATTAACAAAATTAATCAACTTAAATAATACCGCATTGACTTAAGATAATAAAGTAGAACACATTACAATAATAAATCACACAGTCACAAAATATAAAATGAAAAGGGAAAATAACACATTTATCCATGGTCAAATTTGATACCACCCCGGAATGAGGACCTCCTAAAAAAGTATCAACAACATAACAAAATACAAAAAAAACAATTTTCCATGGTGACCATTGCCAATACCTAAAATTCCTTCATTGACGGTCTCCTATCCCCTTTTATTTGTGGTGTTACAATATTCTACAAAATCAAAACAATACCTCTCTGTGCCTCATGGCCATATCAATGACATAAAAATAGTAAGACAAAAATATATATATATCAATTCATATCATCAATTAACACAACTAAATCATCTCTAGAATCAAGTAATTTCACCAATTATTTACAATTTCAAGATATTTCAATTCTTTCATTTCATATGACAACATATAAGATCACAAGCCTATCAAGATCGTCTAATAAAATCTATGGATCAAAATCCAATGTGTCATTATATGTATATGTATATATATATATATATATATATATATATATATATATATATATAAAGTAGTATCTCTAAATCATCATCAATACCGAAATATCAATCCATGCATATAATCCATCATCAAAATCACTACATGTCAAAAGTAAAAACATCCATACTATCTATCAAATAGGCTAATCACAACATAATAATTTCCATCTATCAGCATCTACTTATCAAATATGATAACAAATTCCATCCCTCTAATCTAATGTATGCAAAAATCATAGTAAGATCAATGTTGAAGAGGAGTACACACTAAAATATGTAAATAGGGATTGTTAGTGCCATCAAGACATGTAAAGATAGCCATGATGAAGTCCTTAGGGAAAGTTGAATTGTGAATTTTTTTAGGGATTGAATTACCTGAAATATATTTACGATCAATGGAAGCATAATAGGATTTTATTTTGAGAGTGATAAACTGAACTTGGGATTGCAAATTACCAACATCATGCATGAGGCATTGAATATTAGAAGTGAGAGGCACATTGATAGGTTAAAGCTTTCCATTATTAGTAATCATGGGGACTTGATAAGGAGGAGTTGATGTGGAACAAGGAAAAGGAGGTGGGAAAGAAGGAGAAGAACATAAAGGTTTTATAGGAATACAAAATGTAGACTCATGAGTCAAAATAAGAGGTGCACTAAAAGAAGGAGGATAATAATCACAAATATTATTAGAAACAACCTCAAAATTAGAGGGGTGAGGAGTGGTAAATTAACATCCAACAATATTAACATAAGTAACATCCTCACTAACATGTTCATGATCAGAAGTATAATCAACATCACTATCAGTCATATTTTCACAAACAAGTAGTTCATAAAGAGTATCATCAACATATAAATAAGTAGGAGTAATAACATGAAATTTATCATTACAATCATTTGAAAAGTTTTTAGAATTAGGAGTTGGAGATATAACAATACATTAATTTTTACTATTAATGGAAAGATCATCATGCACATATACATTTATAACCTTAGAAGTAGATTTACCAGCATATATACAAGAAAAAATATCACCAAGAAAAGGATATATATTAACATTGACATGTGCTACAATAGGAGGAGAAGAAGGCACATAAGCATGGGTCACTATGCAAGATGAGGGAGAACATGAGGCATATATTTGGTCATTAAAGAGAAAAAAATTATGAGGGGTTTCAAGGAAAAGAGTAATGGTTTCTTAAAAATAAATAATCATTTAAATGGTTGTGGAATCACATTTAGCATTACGATAAAGATCACAAATTTTAGATTTTGTATCAACATTGTAAAATATAGGCTGGACACTTGTATAATCCATAGCCTACTTGGGACAAGAGGATCTCTTTTTAGCCATTATGGTTTTTGGGATCCTATGGAAAGGAGTTTAAACAAGAGATGGGTTTACCAAATAATTTAATCATTTCTTTATTAAATATAATTTCAGAGTAACTAATATGATAAAATATAGTAAAGTAAAAATTCTAAGCACTCTAATGATGCACCCTTGTAAGAAAATAAGAGATATAGAAGAATTAACTAATTTACGCTTGATTTGGAATAGATCTTAAATGGGAAAACTAATGAACATGCTGAGAAGAGTTTTTTAAATGCTCAGTATTGACTCTACAGTTCAGGGAAAGTGCCGTAATTAAGCATATAGGATAGGGAAAGGGCTCTTGTCTGCCATAGACCAGTTATGAGTCAAGGTGACTACACAAATTCTCAAAATCTACTTTTTTCAGTGTCTCTAGGGTTTCAAAATTAATATCAGTTGATCACCTGATATTTAGAATTTGATCATGGGGGTATCATTAACTTATAAAATAAACCCTTGTTACTTGCACAAGGTCATGAACACATCAAATCAGAATAAAATATGTAATATGTGGAGTTTGAGTGGCCCTGATGGTAACCCAAAGAGTGAACCTATGACCGAGGGTTGCACTACATTTCATACTACATGTAGTTATTTGTGTTTGTGTGTGAGATTTATTCATGACACCCAATATAATTGGCTATAACTAGGTATCACCCAAATGTGTCAGATAGAGTTAATCACTTCCCCTTCTTTTGTAGTATATGCAAAGCATGCAACCCAAAAATTAAGTCCTTTGATACTAATGATATTATATAAGTGTGATTTCCCCTTAGAGTTGTCATCCACAATAATAGTGTTTGTTGTTTTTATATATGGTTATCTTAATGTTTGAATTTTGACACTAGTGACAGGACATGTTGACTATGAAAACGGGATAAGGATAAGAAATCTATTTTTTTTTCCGACCACAAATGTCAAAAATTTAAACAAGAACAAAGAGGATAGAAATTCCCAGAATGGACAGGAGTGCCCAGGTACTAGTATCTATAATGGGAATTGGTATCCTAGGTTAAATGGTGATAAATGTGAAAATACATAAAGATAGGGATCCATGTGACTTGGCCAAAAATAGGTATGGAGATGACAGATGTTGAAGAACAATTCAATAGAAATAAAATCACAAAAATTTGATGGATAAGGGATTGTATCACAAGTGAACGCTTTTCTTGCTTAAGATCAATGCATATAAAAAAATACATGATGGCATACTAAACAAGTAATATGTGTGTGATTTTGTTTCTACAATTAAATTTTTTTATTGGGATGTAAAATCCTAATTTTACTTTTAAAATTAGGTGTATTTATCTTTATGGAGAGTGAAAGTTTCTCATAATGAGTTCGCATGTAATTTTTTCATCTTGAGTTAATAAAAAATTGATCTTTTGCACTTTGGATGTCTCGCTAAGTACTCAGCTAGTTGTCTCTTACATGCTTAGTAATTTGTAAAGTAATTTTAAATATTCTTCTATAAAAGTGTTATTTTGTTATTCATCTTTCTACTTATTGATATTTTTAGCATGTTTCATTTCCGAACAATATAAAGTTCACTAATTCAAGCATTTAAGATAAAAATGAAGGAAATTTTGTAGAAGCATCGTAGGGTTATCAATATTGACGTCGCTATGCAATTTGAGGATAGAGCTAACTTTAATTGCTAAATATTGACAATATATGTTGTGATTAATGTACCGAATTTACTAGATGACAAGGATTAGATGAAAAAAATAAAATTTCAGCCTCCAAATAGATAGGGGTATTAACATTAATTTTGTATTAATAATTATCTAAATTAGTTCTTTATATTTACTTAGAATGCACTCAAGAATGGGAAGGTTACTCTAATGCTACGCTTTATGTCCACAAGGTAGTTTATATTTTTTATTAGATCACTTAGTGTACTCAATGAGTATTGAATTGTATAAGAGGTATTTAATTGGAAAAACTTTAAAGTGTATTGTATTATACAGATGAAGTATTTAGTTAAAAAATGTTTATTGGAATGATTGGCCTACTCTATAACTCAATAAAAACATTTTTGAAATTTTTCATGCATCCTCATTGAAAAATCTTATTTTTATTTTCCATTCAATAGTTGATAACTCCTACTGCCGTTTTCTATTAAATCGTTAACAACTGTCAACATTTCCAACAATAATAATAAAATTTCGTAAATTATTAAAATAAATAACAAACAAGAAATGTTTGTACACATTTTTTAGTAACATACAATTTTTTCTATATAGTCATAGAATATTCATTTGAACTTAATTGATGTTTAAACAGTCGGCTAATTTATGTCGAATGACATTGAAAAACATACATACCTTTCTTTCCTTATAGGAAGCCTATTTAGTGATAGTTGAATATGTCCCTTCTGTGTCTACTTGGTCATGGTTGGCCTTCATCTCCAATTTTTTTTTTGGTAAAATACTCTTTTTCTTCTATGTGGGCATTGATGATGCGTATATCCTGAGCTATAAAATTTAAATCATCTCTAAATGTTCAATTACCACCTTGATTGTTTTTGGTTCAAATTAAGTGTGAATCACCTACCAGGTTTGAGAGGATAAATATTTAGAATATTGTCATCATTTATTCCAAGGGATCCCCAAGAGATAAAGTGTCACATGATAAATCTGCTGGATGATTGACTGATGTTTGGATCCTCGATTCTCATGGACTTACTTCTCTATTTGCTCTTGTCATGGGATTCATCATGGGCTTGGGTTTCACTAAAATAAAATAAGGAAGAATATTGATGTAATGCCCAAACATTTACCCGCATGAAACCCAAGACAAACATAGGTCATACTAGAAAAATTATGGAATATTTTTTTTTTGTAAAACCCACTCGCAACATTAGATTAAAATTTACGGTCAACACTTTCTCTTTTTAAAAATTACATTTAATTAGTATTATTAATTTCCAAATGACATCCACAATCCCCTTAGCTTCCTTCTTTAAAAAATAAGAATTTTTCTCAATATCCTTAATAATTTCATTAGTTTAATGCAAGGCTTAGATTCCCCTCTCTTGGATTTTAGTACAAATAAATTCAACCTTACCTAAAATTGATCAATTTAATTTCAAAGGTATTGTGGTCTAATTAATTAAAAAATTAATTTTTACTACACCCAAAAAGGGTTCAAGGCTTGCATTAAATAGAAATTTTACAATAAAACATTTGGGTTAGAAAGGTAAAAGTAATCACCCCTACACCACTTAAGTGGCCCATATTAAATCCTACCCATGTATTTGAATTTTTAATACATTAACAACCCACTTTCCACCTACTTTTTGTAGGGATGAATCTCATCCATTACATGGATTAATTTGGAGCCCTTGGATTTAGGGATCCATCTAACCCTAAACTTGGTTATGAAAGACTATTTTTAAACTCATTCATCTTATTATTTCATTTCTTATTTTACATGTTTGTGGAGAAGGAGGTCAGAGCCATGGGAGACAGGCTCAAGATCATGGAAGAAAAAAAATGTTCTTTTATTGGGGATTCCATTTATACCCTCATCTAGGGTGTGCAAGTATTTTTATTATTTCAAAGAAAAATATTCTTTATTTGCATTTTCCTCAGTTTCCCTATGGCATTTTTCCATATCTTAGTGAAATACGCCGAATAGTATATATATACACATGGGTATAATGATATATACATATATACATGTATATACATTTGTATATGTATATATGTGTGTGTGTGTTAAAATTTCATTTTATTAATACCCGATAATCAAAACGAACAAATATATATATATATATATATATATACTATTATTAACTTCAAGTTATCCAAGCCAGGTATAGAGGGTCGTGCAAACCAAAGCCGACTGTGTATTTTATTTGGGACAATGAATGATTAGTAATATGGTTTGTATTAAGTTAGGGGGGAGGGTCATCTACCCCACCCCCCATACCGTATAATTTGGGGTGGGGGTGGGGTTGGCGACCCTCCCCCCACCAAATTTATTTTTAAAAAAAACTTCCAAGCCTGTAGGCCGCGGATTCCTCAATTCGTTTAATCCGTTTTTTATATTTATTTATCAAAAGTTTGTATGAAATGTTTTATTATTATTATTATTATATATATAAACAAATAGATATATACTATATTACTGTGATATATTAATATAATTATATATAGTGAGTAAAAAAATTACGACATTAATATCTTAATATTACTATTATTATTTATAATAGGAATAATATTAAAATATTAACAATGTCAACTAATCCTTGACCCATCAATTAAAATTTCTTTGAAAAATTGCTAGCAACATTAGAATATGTAAATAAGAATTTTATTTCCATTTATTATTACTTTATTTATCATGTGATTTATATATAAATTTATAATAATTTGATACTAAATTTATACAATCAAATGAGAGGACAGTCTAATGGTAACCATGCATTTTCTCTATTCTATTAGGTTTACAAAATCAATCCATTAAATGACAAGGTCGATAAAAAAAAGGATTTAAGGGCTTTTCCATCTACACCTATGAAGGTAAAAATAAAAATGGGAAAAGGGTAAGTGCACGAAGTAGGGGGGCCAAAAAACGGACAAGAATCCAAAAAAAAGTAAAACGCGCTTGCGTTTTAATTTGTTTGGCTCGGGAATCACCGAAGCATAACGCATATGTGTTACATAACGTGTATGCGTTCTGCCTACTATAAAGAAAAAAAATAGGCCAGAGCCTCTATCCTTTTACCTTCCTCAAATGCGAGTTTCAGAGTTTTACCGTGCCCTCAAGTTTTTTCATTCAGCTGGATCTCAGCTCAAAGGATCATTTCTGGATCACCGGGAAGATCTGAATTGACGATGATGCCATGGAGAAGAGGTAAGCATAATTATTTTCTCAAAATTGCATTAAAATATGATAATTATAGATTAAAATTTGAATTGAATACATATTTTTTATTGTTACAGTTACAGGTCGAGGGCATCAATCAGAACAAAACCCTATTATTCTTGACATCCCTCCCAACACTCCCACAATTACTTAGCATCAATCAGGTAATCAATAAGATTTAACATCCCAAATAGTTGAAAACAAAATTGAAATTGAGGATTTAATCAAAACAATAAGGGATACATAATCTACAAACCCTAACCGTGCCTCTCTTGCAAACACATTGGAGGCATTACTTGTTCAAATTTACGTGGCAATGGAAAAAATTGATCATTGGATAACTTACAGAGAGGGTTGTAGAGTTTATTATTCCAAAAAATTGTCATATGTGGATGAAAAGCAAAATGAAATTTTAAAAGAACTCATATGCGCCTTATTCATGGACCCCCACACTAATTTTCCTGTTCTGTTGACATGTAAATGATTTCCCATCTATTGGTGTAATAATAATTTGATTAAAAATAATATTAGGGACCGATGGTGGATGGTGTTTGATTTTACACCTTGTACTAACAACAAGGTGCCACTATACTTTTCGAGGAAACTCTATTGCGAGTTTATCCTCAACGAGATCCCAAATTATTTTGATTTCCAAGATTTCCATAACTGAGGAAAAGGATCTACACATAATAGACCAGGTGCATAATGTTCACTGATTCAATAGAGTAGATTCCCCACAGAGAATCCCCCTCACCCTGAGATTATCCCTCAAGAAGTGAAGGAAAAATTAGAGATTGATACACTCAACGCAGTTCAGGGGCTATCTGTGACCCTTGTTCAACATACGAGGGAGATTTCTGAGCCATATGATTGCAAAAGTACATAGAGGATTCCCTCAGGAAGTACTAGCATGAGGCCACATCTTTTCTTGTCATGTGGTAGCATATTTTTTGGGACCGAGGAGGATGATACTTTCATGCGTACTAATTTTGGTGCACCTAGGGCTACGGGTGAACATGATAATGTCACTATGTCAGATGTCCTTTTGAGTGAGACATTTGGATTACATTCATCGATGCCACCTTCGCAAGTAAATTTGTTATGTTTTGTTATGTGTGTTACAAAAAGGTTTGAGTACCTGATTTACTTATATATGTTAAATTTTTGAAATAATTGTATTTGCAGATGTAAATGCATTGATATTACAGTGTGTGGGAGGTGCATCTTCATCCCGACCATAGGCAACAAGAACCATGCATACACATATATTCACAAAGGTAATTTAGAATATTAATTACGTAAAATTTTCACATACATGTGTGTGTGTGTGTGTGTGTGTGTGTATTTGCATGTATATATATATATATATATATATTAATTTTGAATTCAAATATATTTATGTTTTTGTATGTCCATCTAACTCACGTGATATACATGTTTGATAAAGATGTTGTCTTCACTAGACACCCCACCATCTCTGCGACAAGTAGATAAAGGTTTTTCTGCTACGATTTCATCTACGCAACAACTCACTAAGGCATTCAAACAACATGTAAATTTTGTTAAATTTCTCATTTAATTCATATTATGTTAAATTACATATTAGTAATGTCTTTCATTATAGAACTATTATATTATGCTAATAATGTCCTTCATTTTGTATATGCAGGAGTTACCTGTGATAGGTAACAACCCTTTTTATTTGATTCACAGGTATGGCGGGGTAAAACAATAGTTCTCTATTGATAAAATTAATTAAAATATTTTCATTATGTAGATACATGTACTTAGCTCTATTTTCGCTAATTTCGATGTTAGATTTTTATGATCTTATGTGTATGTAGGGAACTTCAACCCCATCCATTTTGACTTCAAGGGCATGGAATCCTCCATCTTATCATCTTCGTACTCCCGTTTATAATGCAAGAGCTCCTGATGACTCATATGAGCATGAGATGTAAATTCAGCATGATCAAAAAATTGCGGTAAGTTTGTGTATTTATGTAAATAATTTCATTCTAGCATGGTCTTAAGTACATATTGAAAACATATATAAATTAAGTTTTGACAAAAAAATATTGTTTGCATTTACAAGCTCATCTACAGGAAAGTATTCAGTGAAAGAGGACTCAAAGCATGGGCTTGGATGATCCAAAGTCATCTCATGGATCTCCATCTTCATCTAAGGGAGGGCCTTCTTTGAGCAATGCCAAGAGAGGGATAGATTTTGATGAGTAGGAAATATATATGTTTTCCATGACATTGTTTTTGTATGCATATGTGCATAACATTGTATGTACACTTGTATCACATTTGAACTTGATGGTATATGACCTATTTAGGCATTTTTGTATTTATTATACACATTACAATACTATTTAGAACATGATAATTTTGTATGAGACCTTACATTTCTGAGATTATTTTCGCATGAATATAATATGATGTGCACTTAACAATATTTAAGACATTATGGATTATTTTTTCAGTTATTGGTGATGTACATGTACTAGCATTTTCAAAGTATAATATGCATTAAACTTTGGAAATCAATATTTATATAATGTATGTATATAAAGAGTTACCTAATTTGAGTAATCAATATTTGCAGCCCTACATTGACTCAGACTGCAGTATTTCTTGCGTTTACAAATAATAGCACAACGAGATAAACGGATGGAAATAGAGAAAACTGTGAGAGGATTTTGTAAATGTCCCTAATGTGGAGGTCTTGGATCTGACGAAACATCCCTAGGTGCTATGGAGTCTGAAAAATCACCCATCTAAGATATGTCGTGTTTGGGCCTCAGGGATCATAAGTGACTATGCCCGGACGAGGTAGCCCGAAAGCACGAGGAGCATAAGGAACTAAAAAAAAAATCCCCCAATAGCATTCACTAGGCCACCCCAATGTGTTGGTGTAGTTTTTTTTGTCCCACGAGAGTTCATTTGCAAACTACAACATTTGGCAGCCCAACACTGACTTAGACTGCACTATTTCATGCGTTTGCAAACAATAACACAGCAAGAGAACTGGATGGAGAAGGAAAAAACCACAAGACAATTTTGTTGAGGTCCCCAACATAGAGGTCTCAGATCTAACGAGATTTATTTAGCTACCATGGAGTCTAATAAATCCCCCGTTGAAGATATGGCGTGTTTGGGCCTCAGTGCTCTTAAGTGACTATGCTTGGACGAGGTAGCCTCAAAGCACGAGGAGCATAGGGAACCAAAAAAAAAACCCTCCAATAGCGTTCACTAGGCCACCCCAATGTGTTGGCGTAGTTGGTTTGGTCCCACGAGCTTTTTGTTTGCAAACTACAACGTTTGGTAGCCCAATACCGACTCATATAGTGCACTATTTCGTGCATTTGCAAATAATAGCACAACGAGAGAACCAGATGGAAAAGGAGAAAACTAAGAGAGGCTTTCATAGAGGTCTCCAACATGGAGGTCTCAGATCTAACGAGACATCTGTGGGTTCCATGGAGTCCAATAAATCACCAGTCAAAGATATGGCGTGTTTGAGCCTTAGTGCTCTTAAGTGACTATGCCAGGATGAGGAAGCCTTAAATCACGAGTAGCGTATGGAACCAAAATGAATCCTCCAATAGCATTCACCTAGCCATTCTGATGTGGTGGCATAGTTGGTTCAGTCCCATGAGCTTCCGTTTGTAAACTACAATGTCTGACAGCCCTACACTCACTCAGACTGCACTATTTCGTGTGTTAACAAACAATAGAACATTGAGAAAACTGGATGGTGACGAAGAAAAATGTGAGTGGATTTTATAGAGTTTATCAATATGGAGGTCTCAGATCTAATGATATGTCTCTAGGTGCTATGGAGTTCGAGAAATCACCCGTCGAAGATATGGCATGTTTGGGCCTGAGGGCTCTTAAGCGACTATGCCCAGATGTGGTAGCTTGAAATCACGGGGAGCATAAGGAACTAAATTGAATCCTCCACTAGTGTTTACCAGGACACTTGAACATTTTGTGTATTTGGTTTTGTCCCATGAGCTTTTGTTAGCAAACTACGATGTCTTACAACCCTACACTGACTCAGACTGCACTATTGCTAGTGTTTGCAAACAATAGCACAACAAGAGAATTAGATGGAGATGGAGAAAAATGTGATAGGCTTTAGTATAGGTCCCCAACATGGAGGTATTAGATCTAAAGATACATCTCTAGGTTCCATGGAGTCTGATAAATCACCCTTCGAAGATATGACGTGTTTGGGCCTTAGGGCTCTTAAGCGATTACGCCCAGACGCGGTATCCTGAAAGCATGGGGAGCATAGGGAAAAAAATGAAGCCTCCAAAAGCATTAAAATTGCCACCCTGATGTGTTTGCATAGTTGTTTTGGTCCCATGAGATTCTGTTTACAAACTATAGTGTCTGGCAGCCCTACACTAACTTTGACTGCACTATTTCACATGTTTGCAAAAAATACAAAGCAAGAGAACTGGATGGAGATCGAGAAAACTACAAGATAATTTTGTACAGGTTCCCAACATAGATGTCTCAGATTAGACGAGACATCTCTAGGTGCCACGGAGTATGAGAAATCACCCCGTCAAAGATATGGCATGTTTCGGCCTCAAGGCTCTTAAGTGACTACGCTTGGACGAGGTAGCTTGAAAGCACGGGGAGCGTAGGGAACCAAAACAAATCCTCCACTATTGTTCACATGGCCACCACTATGTGTTGGCATAGTTGGTTCTGTCTCACAAGCCCATTTGTAAACTACAGTGTCTGGAAGCCCTACAGTGACTCAAACTCCACTATTTCAAGCGTTTTCAAACAATAGCACAGCGAGAGAACCAGATGGAGATGGAGAAAATTGTGAGAGCTGTGAGGCCCAAACATGCCATATCTTTGACAGGTGATTTATCGAACTCTGTGGCACCTAGAGATGTCTCGTTAGATCTGAGACCTCCATTTCGGGGCCCCTCTACAAAAGCCTCTCACAATTTTCTCCATCTCCATTCAAACTGAGTCAGTGTAAGTTTGTGCATTGCCAATCACCTGAATAATATACGTGGTTCATACAATATAGGTGGTGAAGTGAGAATTTTAATAAGATATTTTTACAATATAGGTAGTGAAATAAGAATTTTTGTTTGTTGTTCCTTTCTAATATTTAATTTTTCTTAGCTTCATTTGGGTTTGAGAATAATAAATTTTCTGCTGACAGTGCCAACCACGTTAAGGTGGAAGCTTTTTTGGCACCACTAACCTTTATAAACATGTTAGTAAGCAATTAAATAGAATTTTAAATCATACAAATTTTAAACAAAATCATTTAAGTAAATATTCAAATTAAATTCATGAAGAACATACCTTTGCAAATTAAAATCCAATGAACCACAAGGATCAAATCTATTCTTGATAATAGAAAGAATTGTCTTCATGATCTGATTCGCGAACCTTCCACAGATTTTATTTTTCATGGCCGACCTCAACATTTGATCAATTTAATATTTTTTGTAAGGACCAAATGTGAATAATTGAAGTATCTTCTGATGTACTTCATAGTCTTTAAACAACCAAATGTTTTATTTTTTGATAGGATATTGTTGAAGCCATAGTTCCAGTGACTACCACTGATCCAGTGGGATACTCAAGGTATTCACCATGAATGAATGTGGAAGTCAAAAAAAGTTTCCCTCTGCACAATGATATAAGAATTAGTCTATTCCCTCTTCGTTAAATTTCATCGCAATAACTGCAAAAACGTGCCCTATGTATCACAAAGTAAAAAATGTTCAGTCAATTTATAAATACATTCAGAGTTGACCACTTGATAATTTATAAATCTAAAACATAGCATGTACAAATATGTATGCACCTTGTTGCACTAAATCAGAGACCTGGTCAAAATTAGGTGATGTTGTCATTTGATCTGAAGACCCTACAAGTTGTAATGCTTGTGGAAGTTGATGTGTGTTGAGTGGAATTATAGGTCTAAAAGTCCACTCATCCACCCACTGTTGTGACTCACATTCATTCCATGCAAAATAAATGCATGATATACAAAAACATGTCATGTACCTAGTATAAATAGTCCAAGCATTTGCATATGAACTACGAAATGAGTGCATATCACTTGATCCTGCAACTGTCATATAATCTTCAAAGTTTTTCAGATGGTTTTGCTCTATCAACCAAAAATATTTGCGAACCATTGATCTCACTTGAGATTCATGGCCCATATTCTTGACACACCAATCAACAATGCTTTTTACATCTGTAAATTTAGCACCATCCTTGAACTCTAACTCTTCTCTTGCAAGTGCTCTTTTCACACATGCTCCTGCACCATCATGCTCTCCTTTTCCATGCCCTGCCTCAGTAAAACTCCAGATATATTGTACATTTTTTTCTTTGTGCATCCTGCTTAGCCAATAAAATATCCATGCATTCTTGAATTGTGATGTGCAATTGTCTGACCAAATGTAATGTTGATCAAAACTAATGTTCCTCTCATTCACGTTCGCATAAAACGCCTAGAAACACCCTTGTACATATTCTGTAGAATGTGTCCGATCATCACTGATGTAGAAATGATACTCTCTCTTAATATTTTTTGGTCTTGCTTAGTGCTTTCAGGAGAGTGCATGAATGTTATATGCACGAAAATAGAAACTTGCACTGAGTTATAATATTGAGACTGAACCTCCATTTGTGGCTGCAATGTGTAATTCTCTATGAAGTCAACTACTGAAACAATAGTACCAAGTGAGAATGTGTCCTTGCTTAACTTGAATTGTTCATCCAACCATCGAGCTCTATGTATGTGCCTTGCATACTCATAAAAAAATTCCTCTCTAAATTTGACCATATATTCTGATACAGGAAATTGTTTTGTAACAAGCTCACACCTCTTAGATTCTTTTCTGTCTTTTAATTGATATGCCACCAATTTATTTTTGGTGAAATCAACCAATTCTTTTCCTATTGAAGATGTACTCTCCTCGTGGATACAAATTTTCAGATTTGGCAAGCCACCACATACATTGCACGTTCCATCCAAACATGCTTTGTTATAAAAAAATTGTCTTGTTGATTTTTCACAAAATATTGTCGGAATAAATTCCCTTGAAGATTTTTGTGGGACATTTATTCCACACTCTTGCAACATGATGTCAGTATGCAAAACACTACGTATTTGACAAAAAACATCATAATGCATTGAAAATTCAACATGATGCCTGCAACAACAAGTGGTACGTGAGTGATTGATTATCACATAAAAGGGTTTGCTCATTTCAAAGAATCTTTGTCTAATGTTAATTTGTGGATTTCATTTTTAAACTTAGAGAACATTTATAATTGAGTTGTATCTAAGAAATGTTTTACACACGATTCATGATTGCGAGAACCTATTCTTTTTTTTACTGTATCTCTTTTATTCGGTGACACCATTGTGTTCTCATTCCAAAATTTTGCAATTAATTATTTTAGAATATCATATGTATTCTTGTCTTTTCTTGAAAGTCTGCTAGAGAAAGCCCAATAGTCAGTGTTATTGACTGACTCAAGATGTTTACGTCTCTCTATTGCTTTCATTAGTGTTTTTATGTTTAGCTTCAAAGCACTGCTTGTTTTTCTAATCAAGCATTTATTAATTGTTTTATCACTTACTATACAATTAGTTAGTGCACGTTGTGTAGCATTACTATCTTTGGTGCATCTTTTGCCACCTATAGCTTGGTATGCTTTATGTATGTTTTCAACAATTGACGCATTTTGATCAACAACATTAGATGTTCTTAACCCCAGGGTCTTCATTATAGGTCCCATCTTAATTAACTTCATCAATGAAACAAATAATTGACATCTTTGTGCGTCATTTAAATTCTCAAAGTAATTATCCCAAATTCCACTAGCTTTTATTCTCGCATTTCTTTCAGACATTTTGTTAGGCATTGGTTTTATATTTTTTTCACCAATTTCAATTAATTTAATTGGTTTTCTTCATGAAATGGAAGGAGGTGTTCTTAGAGGCGAAGATTCGTTTACAAGGTTACTTTCTTCATTCAGTGTTTTCATACAAATTTCAGGATTAACTTTTGGATTCTCAAGTAAGGGTTCAACAATTGGATTCATATCAATTTCTTCATCCATACCAACATTATCATTCAATTGAATATCATTATTCTCTACATTTTCATTATGTGTTTCATCCCAATTTTCTAATACATTAGTTATATGTGATATAGCGGATGTACCTTGCCCTGCTCGAAGTTTTTGCATTCTCTTCAATTTATTTATTCCCTTCTCTTCCAATTGCTCTGGTGTCTTATTATTGACTTTCCTCTTGTCCTTAGCTCGATGTTTATCACCCATGATTAGAAAAAATCAACTAGTGGGGTAGGGGACAAAATGAAATACTAAAAATTTGTGCAAGAATGTAGAGAATATTGCAGACAAAACAGAATGTTTGTAGAATTCCCGTGAAAGAGAGGAAAGGGACGTTAGGGGGCCACAAGATATAAAACGAATAAAAAGGTGTACGTGTTTTTTGTTTTCTATTTTCCCAAGCCATGCCTCAAGGCTTGGGATCTGGTTTGGATCCCCAAGCCTGAGGCATGGACCTGCACAAACACAGCAAACAACGAGTTTTTACAAGAAAATGTAAAAAAGACACTTCCTCTATGAGAAACCAAAATAAAACAACTGATCCATTTTAAAAAAATTATACCACGACGTAGAGCAGAGTCTATTATTTCTTAAAATATAATTTTCCAAATTTTCTGACAAATAAAAAAATATTCGCTAAAAAAATCTAAAAAAAATGGTCTAAAAAAATCATTAAAAAAATGGACCCAAACTAGATGCTCCTAGCTATCTTTCCACCAAAGGGTTTTAAAAAATACAAAATGGTGCTCAAAAAATGGTGGGGGGCACGAAAGTCACTCTATTATCTTTTTTAACAAAAACAGGAGCATCTTTTGGTATTTTAGTTGTTTGACCCACTTAAACTTATCCGTTTTCAATAAAATTTACTAGCTTTTAAACTAGACTCAAAATTCTATGATTCACATTTCTACAACATCTTCCAATTTTGAGTGTAACTATTTTGAAAAACTTGTACAAGTTGAAGTTTTTTTTTTCAGAAAAATGTGTCCACTTAAGACCCCCTTTTGCCCCCCCAACTTGGTGCACTTACCCTAATTATTTACGTATGTAAAAAAAACATTCTCATTAGATTAATGTAAATTTTAGCATACAAATTTTGTTCAAACATGTTTACACTAGTATTATTGTAAACATGAATGATGATTATTGCTGCCTTTAAAAGTTGTTGTCCAAGGTCATTTTCAAGCATGAAATAAGTCTAACAATCCCCTTAGTTGGGGTAATGAAACTTGCATGGAAAGTACAACAAACACAATCCATCAACTATCATAGACTGGGTTATGCCTCCACGTAACAATATCACACATTGTCTTACTCTTATTTGGAGTCGATGTAGCTTGGACAACTTAGTTTGGTAGTAACAAATTAACATAGTATTGAACAGTTGACCTCTATTTGCATTTGATATCTTTTGTATAGATTTAAATAAATTAATTGAGTCCATGTCCTCATTAATGAGTGTAATTTCTATGCACCCTGGATAATCCTAAGAGTCTTATAGCACATATGCACATGATGGCTGGAATGCAGGAAAAGGGGGCATCTGAATAGAGCCTCTTCAGGTCCTTAGGAGCATGTAACACATATTTTACTTTCACTTGGTTCCGGGCCTCTTCAATTCTATCTATTTCATCAAAAGCTCTATAATTGCATATATGCATACATCAAACAATGCCAATTCCAATGCCAATGAATTCTCTGTATTCAACCCCCACAAAATATAAACAACACAGAGAAGCATGATGCCCAAATCTTGATTGGATTAATAAAACAATAGTTTTTTGGGTTTTAAAGTAAACATGCACAGTATTAGAAGCCCCCTTGCCAGGCATTACATTGTACTGCGCACAGAAAACATGCAAACTCAGATATGTTAAATGATAAAACAAGAATTTGGTTTTCCAATTTATAATAATAAAGCAATAATGTCTGTTAACTGAATCCATTCCAAGTAAGGCAACTCAAAACCCTAGCGATGGGTATTGATACATACCAACCCATATTTTCCTGATCAAAACATCTCCAAGGTTTCCTGTAAATTGTTCGTCAATATACTCCATAAATTATAGTGGCACAAAAACCCTAAATTTTGACATAATAGCCACAATTCCTTGATAAAATTTCTACTTTAATAAAAACTCTTCCATGGAAACCCTAAATTCTACCTTTAAATTTTCACATGGGGGTAGATTTGTAATTCAAAAGTACCCAGAAGTGGGAGACTCGGCACTTAGGAAGGGGCCACAATAGTTATTCTATGTTTTTCACAGAAGCCTCTAAACAACCAATGGGAAAAATATAAAATAAAACCCTATTCATTTTTAATAAAATGCGGTTAACAAAGAGATACTGCACCTTTTGCAATAACCCAAGGGCCATTTGCTTGTTATATGTGTAACCAGATCACTCAGAGAGTACAAACTGCAATGCTCCTTTTAAATTGCAATGCTTTTTGTCTTCCCCTGTCCCTTCTACGCGACCGACAAGAGCCTTTAACATAGCATGGCACCAAAGCATGGTACAAATGGAGACATTACCAAAACTACATTGAAAATGGAAATATTTTTGTGTCTAGATGTCTTTTACTACTAAAAACTAGGAAAACGTCAAAACACCCGCTAAATCGTCAAATTTAACCTAATATCATGAACAACTGGAGAGGCCTTTCCCATAGGGGGAACATCTTCGGCTTAATAATATATGGAAAAAGGGAAAGTGTAGTCACAAAATCACACACTTACTATTACATTTATACCACCATGCATGTTATTTTATATCTGGATCTTGCGTAATAACAGTATTCACTAGTGATCCATCCCTTGGTCTTGTTTTCAGTTAGTCGGTCATCATTGTTATTTGTCTAGTTTAGTCATCATTTGTTTATATAGTTTTGGGCATATTTTAGGGAGTCTCAAGTGTCGTAATTTTCTCAGTCATCATCTCCAATCCTATACTGGGGTGCCTAGGGTTGCAGTGGGGTTCCCCAGGGCACCCCAGTCGGTGATTTTAGGTGCTCTTGTCTTCGTAATGTGTGGTCCTAATTTATTTTTTCGAGGTCAATCCTTGTTGTTACCCCGTGTATTCCCCTAGGTTATAGTCGGCATTTTCGGGTCACTAGTTTCGAAATTTGAACCAGAGATCCCTATATAAACATAGCATACTCACTACATTATGGGTGGACATCTCACTATCAAGGGAAGCTATCTACTAAGGAAAGGGACTACATTTGGGCATCTTCTACATCTGCATCACACAAGCATATGGGGAAAGGCTTGTATTCTTTCTATTCCACCCACAATTTACATTTTTTACATTTATTTATTGCCCCTACTTCTGCGTCATTGGTGCTAGGGCATCCTAGGCACAAAATTGCACACACATGCACACAAAACTACTTGGGGTCTGGAATTTAGCGCATTGCTTAGCTGTAAGTACACCATTGTGGCGGTTAAGGTCAGTTTGACCTATTCATATGCATTTTTATTTCTTAGGAAATGATACTTTGAATAGGTTTTTATAGGTGGATCTTCACACTGCATTTACAACAACATAGACGATAGTATTGTGACACTTGTGTGACAGAGACAAAGACATTATAGAGATTTTGTGATGTTGCTAGACCTAGGTCCCGAGCCTTTTTACAGTCTACAACACAGACCATGACGCCCCAAGGTGCTCTAGTATCCTCTCATGTGCCTCAGTTCAGTCATATACTCAACATCTGCCCTTCCTGAGGTTATCCAGTCACAGGTTTCCTAGTTTGTACAATAGTTTTCTTCAGTCCAGCATATAACAAGGTAAGTCAAATTGAGGTTTGTACCATATCTCTTTTATTTTGTCATTTCAATTTATTCAAGTAATAGAATAAAGATATTTAATTCTTATCATTTAAATATAGCATTATGTTTCTATTTAGATTATTTCAGAAAATAGGAAATATTTCCATTTTTAGTTAATCATTTAGATGCAGGACTAGGACACCCCGGAGTAGGACACTAGCACCCAGTTCTGGGCACTCCAGTCCTAGGGGTCACTAGCGCCCTCACCGCTCTAGTCCAGGTCCCAAATGTTGATAAAATAAAAAACCTCACATTTTCAAAAATTCAACTAAAATTCCTATTACACTCTACATTTTTATGAAAATAATGCACTTATCGACTCTGTAGTCGTACGCGACGCCACAAGGTCACCACTCACTCAAACCGACTAGGACGCAATGCTCTCACTTTAGGCATCTTCACTCCCTCTGTACACACTCTCACACTCACGCAGAAGACAAATGAAGTGACAAATTACTTTTTCACTTCACCTTTTATAGTTACTTTTCATCATTACCTTTAATATGGTCCTTACTTTGCTCTTATTACCAAAACTAATACATGCTACACTGTTTCGCTCACATCTTGAGTGATTTTATTCCGATTTACACCCTGTTTACAACATTCTTTTTACAATTCTACCTACCACTGTATTATACACATTTGGTGTTCTTTATACCTCTTCACCATTGTCTCTCATTCAATAAATACATGTTTTTAACTGTTTCTATTACTTTCGGCTTAGCGTCTATTATTTTCATCACTCCCCATTTCACTGAAAGGGGGGCGTATTATTGGGGGTCCCCATATAATCCCCCTCACATCATCATGTGTTCAAACATTATTAATCTGATACTTACCAATAAATAGTGTGATATTTCACCATCAATCCCCCTAATGACCTAATCTGGGGGCAACAAACATTTAAAATTTGTTAAACATGATCATGCACTACTTTCTTTCAATTCCCCCTAATGACCTAACTTGGGGGCAATAGGTGATTAAAAATATTTTCATGCGACATTTCATCAACTTCTATCAACTTCCCCCTAATGACATAACCTAGGGGAAATTAACACAAAATCTCTCCATGAATAGCCAATCAAAACAATTAATCAACCAATCAAAATTAATGTGTTCAAATAAAAAATTATATCATTCAAATCTACGAGCGGTCTCCTAAATGACCTAACTTGGGAGTTACATTCACCACTTCTTTCCCAAATGACATAACTTGGGAATTTATTCTACACTTGCTTCCAATTGACTTAACTTAAAAACCATCATATATGTTTGCACTTACTTCCAGATGACCTAACTTGGAAGACACCTCTTTCATTCCTACATTTAGCGTGTCCAAATGACCTAACTTGGAAGCTGTTTTCTATTGTATGTTAAACCGCGTTCACTTCCAAATTTACCCAATCATGGAAGCTTTCACATTGACGTGTTCGACACAGGTGGAATGGGGGGCATTAGATTGTCTTTCCTCTATCACTCCTATATGGGTCAACTATTTAAATCGAAATCATTTGGATCTTCAAGTAATAGAACTATCTTGTCACAAAGTATTTGATCTGAGTCACATCTATTTATTTTCTGATTTTATCAATCCATAAACTTTAAAAGACAATAGAATAACAATCAATAGTATACCTATTATTCCTCGGAAGATGGCCCACTCCGGAGATTTACCTTATCACTGAGATACCTAGAGCCCAGAGGTAAAATATTTATAAAAAATTGGATTTACAAGAGTAGAAGCTTGAGAAATGGATAATTTAATTGCTTTAAACCCTTCTCTCCCTTCACTGGTCAAAGAGAAAGTTTTCTCTTTCTTCAACATAGTTGTCAATGGTTTAAAGAATGTTGTAAAATCTAGAATAATTCTTCTAACAAAGTTGATTTTTTCCCAGAAAACTCTGTAATGCCTTCTTGTGATGAGACACTGATAGCTGTGATATGGCTTCAATTCTGAGAGTGTCAATTTCTAAACCTTATTTAGAAATAATATGACCAAGCAATTTGCCTTGATGTACCGAAAAGATAGACTTTTTGGGATTCAAAGATATTCCAAACTTTCTACATAAATGAAAGGTTTACCTTAGATGTATTAGATGTTCATCAGAATTTTTTGAAAATATGGTAATTTCATCTAAATAAACTAGTATGAATTTATTTAATAAGCTACAAAAATGCATGTCCATTACACGTTGAAACATTGTACCAACATTCGAAAGACCAAAAGGCATTATTTTGTAAGCATAAGTACCCCACTTGGTGGTAAAACTTGTTTTATACCTATATTCTTCTCAGACAAGAATATGATTGTATCCACTATAACCATCCAGAAGAGATATTCTATCAGAACCAGAAATTGTTCTTAAAATCTAATCCATATTGGGTAGTGGGTAATGATCTTTTAGTGAAGCTTTATTAAGATCTCTAAAATCCACAAATAATTTGATTTCTCCATTCTTTTTCTGAACAGGAATAAGATTGGCTACCAAACTTGAATGCCTAACTGGAAAGATAATTACTGATTCAATCAAATTAGATATCTCTTTTATCATTAGAGGTTCTATATTAGGATTTACAGGCCTCTGTTTTTTCCTAACTAGCTTGGAATTTGGTTGTAATTAAATAGTATGTTGTGTAAAACTTTGATCAAACCATTTCAGATCTTGGTATTTCAAAGAGAAAACATCATTGAATTCCTTACAAAGATTAATAAAGGAAATATTCTCATCTAAGGAACATACCTTTCCAACAAATAATTTTTTTCCATCATCAACTGATATTTCTTCATAGTTGTCTGCATGTGTTGACATATTTGTTTTTTCTTTCCTTAATTGATCATCAGTGCTGAAGATGTATTCTAATATGAAAAAACGTTTAGGTAGTTTATTCATCTTTAATTAAACAATCTGGTCACCATATAAGTGTTGCAATTTCTCTTGATTTACTGCAGAAAATTCAACTTCTTAATGCATAAACCTGTAAAACTTTTCATCATTTTAAAAAACCATTCAATTCAAATTAATATAAGGTATAGAAGGCTTGAAAATCATCTTTATGTGAGGTTGAATCTTTTTATTTTTAATTTGTTCCAGCACTTCAAAACTAGCACCAATTGCTACAAGTCTATCTACATGCTTGTTTTTTGTTCTAAGAATGGATCGGATATTAATAACATTGAAATCTTCCATTAAGTTTGAAAATCTATGTATATAATACTTCATTAATGGATTCTTACAAACATTAAAATTTCTTACTTGATTAATAACCAACTCAGAATTACCAATAATCTATAACATGTTTATACCTCTCTTTTTAGCCCAAAGTAAGCCACAAATTAACTCTTTGTATTTAGCTACATTACAAGTGCATGAAAATTGGAGACTCAAAGATGAGAAATATATTTCGTTTATACGGTAAGTGAGCATAAAACCTACTCCTTTTCCTTACTAGTTCTTAGCTCCATCAAAATGAAGCTTTGAAATCCCTTCCGCTACATTTTCTGTTTTAGATAGCAAGGGAGTTGGTGTGTTTTCCTCATGTAGGAAATATACACTAAAAAGATATTCTTTAACTTCTTTGAAAGGATGATGAGCATTTTCTTCATGTGTCTTTTCATCCATAAACAGATTAGAAAAACCATCTAGTGCTGAAACATGAGCTATATTATCAAAATCAAACTGGTATAAGGATGCATAATTAGCTAATGCATTAGAAGTGTGAGGATTGATATGAAATATGGCCAACGGTTCAAAATTGATAGTAACTTTTGTCCCATAACATGTAGTGAAGATCAAAAAGGACCAATCTCAAGAGAGATAACCTCTTATTTTTGCTGTGAAATCTCTAGATAAACATATAGCAAAGTAAGGAGGTAAATCTACAATAGTAACATCTTGCAAAATGGAAACATTCAGAAAAGCATGTAATGTTACCTCTAAATTTTTGATGACACCAACTGTATTCGTTGCAGTCCCATCAAGTTGTTGCACACTCTTTTCTATAGGTTCATAATGCAAACCCAACTTTTTTGCAATTTCTTTTGGCATAACTGTGCTACTTGCACGACTATCGACCATGCAGTTATGAACAAGATGCCCTCCAATAATCAGTGAAAAAGAATGGTGGTGGTTTCTTGAGAATTTAAAACCTTTTGAACCATCCATTTAACTTCCTTAATGCAGTCCTATTCCATTGTTCAAAGCACCATATCTATTTTTTTAACTTCCTTTTTCTGTTATTTTTGAAGAAATGTACATCTTAGTAAGTTCGTGAAGAAATCTTACTGTCCTGGAATACTTAGAGCATCCCACATTGAGATATTCAACAATGTTAAAAGAAGCAATAGTTTTGGAAATAGACTCTTCTGTTTTAGCATAGGATTTAGCGAAAACTTGTTCTCCTTCAACTACTTTTGATATCTAAGGTATAAATAATCTTCTTGGATCACGATGTAGTTGTTCTTGCTATTCTTTACTAGCTAAAACACCTGCTGTTTTTTGTAGAACAACAGAACTACTAGTTGATTTTTGGCCTGTATTTGCATTTTTATCTATGAATGTGGGTAGAACAGGTTTGTTTTGAATCTTTTGACTTTCTTGGGCCTTTTCTTGATCTCTCTTCGTAACTACAATAAAATCATCCTCACTAAAATTGACTATATCTATTCTGGTACTCTCTGAACATGAGTTTCTTACTACCCACCCTTCATTTGAGGCATGATCAATTTCTCAAGTTGAGGTTGTGCAATAAGACTTATATTTAGGAAAGCATTTGGGAAACTTGCAGCTGAATGAGGTTGATTACAAGGTTGACACCATTCCTCTTTAGCGATATTAACTGGAACTAAAGCATTAGATTCACTAGGAGCCTTTAGGTCAAACTACCTTTGCTGATAAGGTTGTCTATAATTTTGATTCTGCTGATAAGGCTGCCTATTTTGTTGGTTTTGCTGATAAGGAGCCTGATAAAGACTCCTAGGTAATACAAGTAAATTTTCAATCAAAGTTAGATTATTTCCCATAGTTTGTAAATCTTTACACACATCATCTGATGGGGTTGTAATAACAGGTTCAATAATGGTGACAGGTTGTGGGATAGGTGTCAAATCTGCTAAAAAGGTAATTAAAAGCCTTGGTACTAACTTCCCAAGTTGAATAAGACTATTTTCAGCTTGGGTAATGATATCATAGGCTGTTGGGAGATTTTCTCCTCCCATAGACTAAATCATAGTGGAAATATCGTTGTTTAGGGCTATAAGATAATAATAAAAAAGCATGATCAACTTGAGGCTTGACACTTCCTGGAATTCTTTCCCAATTTTTGGAAAAATGAATATTGAAACTAGCCATAAATTCATGAGGGGTTATTTTAATCGTAGATAGCTTCTCTATAAGAAATAAATGATCTAAATTATCTTCAAATTGTTTTAGCAATTTACCACCTAACTCATCCAAATTTCTTATGCTTCTAATCTCTAAATTTCTATACCATTGCAAGGCTTTCCCTATAAAGGATGCAACTAAAAGTATCAAAGCCACATCTTCATGATTAATATTATGGACTACACATAGGGCTGCAACATATTTGATGTGCTCTGTATGTGTAACTTGATTTTCACCAGTGACTGAAGGAAATCTTTTCATGGAAGCATTAGGGATATCATGATGAACTAGAATTAATAATGGACTTCCATTAGTGAAGGTCACAAATTCCTAGGTGGTTGAATAACCATTTGAAAAATTGGGATTTGGATAATGAAATTAATACGCAGTGAAGGAAGATTATGAGGTTTGTTAAAAAAGGCCTATTATAAGGTAGTGTGTTACCAACTCTTCTTCTTCTCTTAGAATTCAAAGGTAAATAAATAAACTCATAAGGAATTCCTCTTACCAATGATCTTGTAATCACTTTAGGCATGGAACATGCTACAAAACTAGTCTGAAATCAGCTTTCTAGATTCACAACATAAATCTTTAAATCTTTAGAATAAACTACTGCAACTTAGAGATCCAAAAGTAACTTTTTCTTGCTGTGAATCTATTATAAATTGTTGTAATTTGCTTGCAAATTTGATTTGTTTTCCCATTAGATTTTCCAAAAACTGTTATTTATCGAAAGTGCACCTTGTAGAGAGATGATTGTAGGTTTCTAAGCTTGTAAAATGGATCTCTCTTTCTTAGATATAATGGAAAGACCTCAGGTCTGTGGGTATACCTATTTTGAGGTGAGTCTCTAGTATCAAGGCTAGTTCATTTTTTAATGTACCCTAAACTATGTTTTTGGGGTTTGAGGGTAAAAAAATGGTTGTAAATGAATTGGAAAACTAGGGTGATACACCAAACTTGTTGAGGGATTTGACTGATTACATGCATAACTATCTAAGAATGGATTTTGGATGCACAAATCAATAGTTTTTAGTAGGATATTAAGGAAAAACTCTTTATGTACTAAGGGAAAAAATTCATAACAATATTGATAAGATAAACATGCACACTAATATCATGCAAAACATACTAAATTTGCAACAGGGTAGGATGAGTAACCAGGGAATTTTTACATTCACAAGGATTAATAAGACATATACAAGACTGTAAATTTTTGGAAAGGTAGAATATAATTATCATTCAAAAGGAAAAACTGGAAAAACTACTTCAGCACTTATAGTGTCCAAAAAAAAGTCCTCCTTTGTGCTTTTCTAATGCACACAATATATAACAAAAATTATTCATCCCACCTATCCTAGAAAATAGACTAAAAATTGTACTCGCCCATTGCATCCTATTTTTATCCTTTATCACGAATAAATAAAGGAATAAAATAAGCATGCTAATACAATGCGAGGCATTAATAGACTTTGTTACAAAAATACAACTCATTCAAATTGGAGCTGAATATTCTATTTCTAATAAAGCATGAGTGAATAATTCTGCTAATAATAAACCTTGCTTGATGAGCAAGTCTTCTCTAATGCATGCAATTTCTATCTTCTAGTGCTTGATTTGACACCTGTAATTTTGATCCACTTTTCCCCTTAGAATGCACATGTAAAATACATTATGTCCCTTCAGAATAAATAATACTTTTATGTTTTATTCTTGGAAAAAATTCACCTAATGTAAGGGGACCACCTTTTATGTACACACTTGGTCTTTCTCCTTTGTTATGCCACTTGTGCTTGATTTTATCATTCAAGGAAGTTGAGGTAGTTTGATTTATTTAAGTTCGTGTGATTCCTTTATCCTGGCATAAGTGTGTATATTAACTCGCCTTTTGGTTTGCCATCATTGTTTGAAAAGGTGACCACCTTGATTATTTCTATTTAGACTATAGTCATATCACTATAGTCACGTGCCTCATTCGGTTTGATTGGCATATTGGATATTGGACCACTTTTTGGTAAGATCATTACATACATATGATTTGGTCCGCATATTGGAGTATTCGTTTGAACATAGACCTTATAAGTTCAATTGCAATGATATTAATAATAATTTAGGGCGACCCCCTTTTCGACAATGACTTACCCCTCAGCTTTGTTAGTGGTTTTCACTTCGATGTTAACTTAGCTGAAATTAGGGTTATTGTATTGTGAGGACATGTGGGAATTTTGTTGACTCTAGTTGAGTTTTGGTGAGCATGCTTGATCGTTGATCTGGTACTTTCATTTCTTCACCATTAGATCCTCTGATGCTTGGCATATGGGTGGTTGGATTGTAGATTACTCTTCACCGTTGATCTTATACCCAAATCACTTTAAGTTCATTGATCCACATGGGTTTACATTGGTCTTGATGATCATTTTTTGGACATCAATCATTGCGTATACTGGTTGATCTCAGAACATGTTGATTCATTAACTCGAGTTGAGTCAGGTTTTCATTGTGTTTAGTTTGATGAGTAAATACAGATTGATCATGTGATCAATTGATTTATTTGAAATTAACATTTTCTGGGCGAAGCCCTAGCAAAATTTTTTATTCACTGCCATTATTAAAGCTGTTGAGCTCGATTCAGTTCCTTTTATCGATCTCTACAGTGAACTTCACAAGCATATGTCTGATGCTATTGCGATTCTTCTAACCTTTTTGGGCTTTGTAAATTGTATTTTCTTAGATATCTTTGGCATATTAAGCTCTGCTTGGTCTATAGACCTGTGTTTTTTTATTGAGAAGAGACCTATGTTAGTTTTGTATTCATGGCGGTTGCATAACTTCAGTTCTTTTGGTTCTATGTGAGATCCTTTCAAGGTTTTGGTCATTTCATGTTTCCTTTCAAAACAATGACCACCATTATTAAAATATTTGATCTTTCTTTGAGGCTTTTGTGCATTTGTACTTCATTACTCTTTGGTCCTCTAGTGTAGGTGTTTCCTCTGTACACAAGTGTGGTTCAAAGTTTATGAAACATATGTTTTGCACTTATGTTCTCATTGAGAAAGGTCTCTATGTGGAAGATTTAATGGCCTTCAGTGAAAAAAAATGTAAGTTTCATGTTTGGCAACTATAAATAATGCTTCCATTATTGATTTTTTGAGAGTTTGTTATCATGTTTTTCTTGATTCTGAAACCCTTGTAGTGTTTATTTCCATTTTCTTACTTTGTGACACCATTACGAGCTTATAAACCATTCTGGGTCTTTGTTTTGATTGAATCCCTCCATGTTTTCTTCATTTTGAATCCAAACTAGAGAGTTTTACTCCATCCCAAATCTCTATGTAAAAATTTGAGTAGATCCGTAACGACTCAAAATAATAAATCATCATTTATATCTTCAATGGGTACTTGAAATATCTTTATCTTTTGTTTTCTTAACACTCGAAGATGGAGATTTTTCTTGAAAATGGAAATAGAAGAGGATAAATGTTGATGGGTATCTATGTCTTTTCATGTTCTTGCATTAATCAATGCAATCCTTCTTGTTGGTACCCAAATTTGTTCTCCTTTTCAAACCAAGAAGCAAACACAAATTCAACAAGGAGCTTAGAGGGAGATAGATCATAAATGTATGTCGTTTTGTAGCCAGGGAGAAATCTAGTTGTCCCTTTGTTACTTGGATTTGTGGAGAGATGGATAGCACCTTAAAAGGACGTGATCTTATCCTAGTTATTTTAGGTTGTTTTTCCTTTCAACAAAGGTAAGAGAACCGATTATGTAGCCTCTGTTATATGAAAGGAGATATAATGTACCTTTCTTTTGCATAAATGTTATAGAGAAGGCCTTGGGGAAAATACGATCAACACACCAAATATGACTGCTCACGAGTTGTCACTTCTAGATTATGGAGATATTCTCACAACAAATCAAAGAGTTACTAAATAAATTTGGAAACCTGATCTATTGGATGCATACTTTAGTAAAATGATTTTGTGTCTAGTGTTGGTATACAGATGAAAACGAGGGGTAGTATGTGTAGGATTGGTTGTTGTTAAATAGAATTTTGGTGGAAGGGGGACATAGGATGTACTTGGACTCACCAAATCCTTGAGAGTTTATGAAAAATGGAAAGATTCAATCAAAAAACTGCCACAAAAAGTTAATTTGTTTCCTCAACTAGAATATGTTCTTCAATGGAGGTCTAGATCAACACTCTTTCACACAACCTGTGGGATTATTTCATGAAGGCTTGAGTTAGAGGACCCAATAAAGCACCAATATTTAAACCAAGTCATGCCTCAGGTGCACCCAAAGGCTTATAGAGAATCTCTAGCAACAAAATGAAATAAAAGTGATTTTAAACCGTTTATCCCACTCCCAGATGAAGGATCTTCTGAGAAATGAAATTGCAGATGCCACTGAACTATCACAAGGACTGAGACCTATGTGTGGTTGGACCCTATTTTGGTACAATATTGCAATTGAAACAAGAAAAACTACTCATATGCATTCAGAAGATGAAATAAATATACTTTACTCAAGATCAATACAGGATAACTCAACTTTTGATAAAATTTATCAGTAAGGGAAATTTTCCAGAACAATCTCAAATCTTGTTAATGGCTATACACTTGCAACCACCTTGACACGATAAAATGTTACACAAAGAGAGATATACAAGCTTCTCTAGGTGGCTTCTCAAAATGGATGGGCTTTGTCAAGCTTTTTCTGCTAGAGAAAATAAGTCCTGATCTTTCCAACAACTCCCAACCATTCCAACCATTTGCATGAAAAAATTTGTTCCCTTAATATCATTTCTAAAAGATCCCCTTCCTTTGAAAAGACAAAAACTTTAAATGCACCAGTGATTTCCATGATTCTTTCGTGATTTACAGAATCAAATTTGTAAAAAATCTCAAGGTGGTCGAGGGAAAGTCTCTTTGATTTATTCCTGCATTCAATTCATTTCTTGGGAAAAACATGCCTTAATCCATTTTCACAAATCACTTGCACCTCATATCAATCAAATCTTGACCGCTTTGCGTTCTCAGGAGAAGAAAAATCGGAAAACCAGATCGAGGCTTGAGAGTCAAAACGTTTTAATGGCGAAAGACGTCTCCATATTTCTCCCACCAAACTCTAGATATAAAAATTAAGTCATGCTCCTCTGTTTGGCATGTAGAAAATAGCATGGAATCATGAAGACTCGCACTCCAATGAGATTTACAAAAAAAAAAATTGGTGGAAAATCAAATTTAGATGCTCAGCAGCCGTTGATTTTTTATTTTAAATGTGGGACGTCCATGTGGAAGATGACAAAAATAGGCTCGGGGGAGCTTCCATTAAACTTTTCTTACCCTTTTAGAAAAAATGGAAAAATTTCCCATTTTTCTCTGCACCTCTGCTTTTGAAATATTGGACCTGACACGTGTCCTAAGGTGGGCCCCAAAAGGAACGCAGGAGAAATTCCACCATTTAAATCTCTTTTGGAAAAAAGAATTTTTTCCAAGTTTTCCCCGTAGCTCTACCCTTGAGAAATACTTTTGAGACACGTGTCCCAATATGGGTCCTATTGGAACTATGCTTCCCATTTTACTTTTAACTATTTTTTCTCAAAAATGACATTTTTTCCAATTTTCCTCTATGAGGAATCCACACCTCCACCGTCGACTGGGGCAAAATACATTGGCTATTTCCCATCGGGCTCACAGGGCCATTTTCACTATTTTAACCTTTATGTAGCAAAGAGATTAAAAGTTTGTAATTACCTCAGATGGTCTGCCTCCCCTCCCTCAACGAATTTTCAAAGTTACCACGTGACACCATGGCGCACCTTGAGGAAATCCTAAAAATCTGATACCTTGGAACAAGTGCAGGCTTGCCACGTGTCTTGTTTCCAGCAAGGTCTGATCTAAATGCATGAAGCTCAGTGGAAGGCACCATGTGTCATGCTCCGAGGCAGTCTGCTTTTGGCCATTGAAAAGTCTAAGTAAACTGTAAAGTAAGCAGAGGCCTCCACGTGTCAACATGGTACTTCTTTAGAATGAAACTTAAGGGTTGGTCCCCGAACGTGCGTGGTTCCTCCAAGTGTCTCCATGGGGAAAGTTCAAGATGACACCCAAATTAGAGACCTTGAATGAATTAAATCTCACCACGTGTCCCCGTTCCACCAAACTATTTCCATCTGCATAAAAAAATTTTCTAAGTATGGGAAAGCAGCAGAAGCCCCCACATATCCTCCTGGTGCTACTCCAAGGCAAAGCCCAAAAGTAGATCTTCAAATGACCGTCGTTCCTCCACGTGTCCTACACTTCCCGAAAACCTTTTGAAATTTTTCTAACTATGGGAAACCCAGAAGATTCCTCCATGTGTCTCTTTCCTGCCAACCCTCCACATGTCCTCCCGGCTTTACTTCAAAGCCAAACCAAAAAGTTGATTCTCATAAGAGCATCATTCCTCGACATGGATACATTTGAAAATTGACGCTTTTCATGGAATTTTTGAAGTATTAATTTGATCCACATCCAACTAAGAGGTGCCACATTTCCTTGTCAATTGGATGATGCAAATTTGACCGGGAGAAACACCCGTCAAATCGTAAAACACAGAGAAACGTCCATTCGAGTGAGAAAATGAGGTTTTCTTCAAGGACAGAGAATTTAGACCATTACAAGACTTAAAAATGATCCTTAGGGACACATCAACTCATTTCTCCTTGAGTACCTAGGGAAAAAATGATAAGAACAATAAATTCTAACTGTGGAGAATGAAGAAAATGGGAACACGCGAGTTTTGAAGGGACAGAGCATGGGAGACCCAAAATACAAAGCTTTTTTAGAGGAACAAAGGAACCATGAGACAATTGTATACCCACACATGATCCTCGAACCAGGATCAGATTAAAATGGTAACAAATATTGGCCAAACACAATACAGGGAAGGATAAAATGACAGAGGCTGTTAATCACTAAATCTTTTCAAAGGCACAGATGGAGCAAGACCATTTTGAGCACCAACACCACCCAATAAAAATGTTTTAATTAAGGTTGTTGGGAATTCCATGGCATGAAATGGGTAATGCACATGGTATAAAAATGATATGGAGTATGATAGTTCTTAAGAAACACTTTAGGATATTTTAAAATCCACGAATAGAGAAAAACTAAGGAGCTAAAGAAGTTTCATAAAGACCCAATTGATGGAGAAAATTAATATTACAAACATTGAGTCTCGAACCATTATGGACTAAAGAATGATTAAACCCGATATTATTAATACAAACTTGAATGTACAGGTGGATCATGCTTTAACATTTATTGAGAAGGAAAATCATCTAATGTGAATGTAATGTGATCTTAATTGAAACATAAGGCAAAAGTAAACGTATGATACACATACTTCAGTGAGGTATGAGGATGAATGTAAGTGTTAGCTAAATAGGTCCTAAGTTTATTGATATAATTAGGATGGTCCTGTAAGAAGGCATGGATGGAGACATCCATGATGATAAACCCCTAAGAAGAAGGATAAATATAGAGAAAGGAAGACCTAAGCATATTCAAAAGGGACGGGTTCATCAAAATGATTGATAAAAATATTGAAATAAATATATTCTAATCTAATATGTGATAATGTAGTAGATAAATATGTAATAAAGTACAAATATGACAAAAAAAACATAAGCTAAATTAACTTGAAACCATAGTTTTAAGAGAGGGGAGAAAATACCTAGTTGATTCAAAAATATTACAAAGTTGTGCTGAGATAGAATACTGATGAAACAAAGAAGAAAAATGTCGTAATAAGACCCAGAAAAATATAGATACATCGGGAATGTCGGGACTAGGGAACCTGGACATGGTTAAGGGTATTTGGGGTGTTGCAGAACATCTCTGGGGGCCTGTGATTACTTAGAACCTACAAAAATTATCTTTGTAGTGTCGTGAGATGTTAACTAATGTTTTCTTTTGATCACCTATATGTCACTACACTTCACTGTTATTCACCTAAAACCTATAGGAAGAAAGAGTAGTTGTAAAATGCCAAACACATTAAATCCTAACAAGAAAAAGATACAAAATGAGGGCTTAGAAAGTCCTCAAATGTCAACAAGGTGAACTTATAACCGAGTGTTTCACTACATCTCAGACCCAATGTAGTTCTATGTGTGTGTTTGAATAATCATGACCTACGTGGCTATTGTGCAAATCCCAGTTGATAACGAGTAATAGCTAGATATAGAAAATGTAAATATATGTGTCAATGGAAAAAAGTAAGTCCTTTTACCCTTTTGTGGAGCAAGATGGATGCTTGAATGCTCTTGTAATTCTCTTATATGAAGCTTTAGGTGGTGATAGACAATTCTTAGTATTTGTTCCATTATTATGGTCACATAGATTTATATTTAAATGATTCCCTTTCCTGGATTTTATAATTAACCACTAAAAGGCCAACCACCAAGATAATAAGATGAGCAAACGGATAGAAAAGACCCCAAATATACAAGCAAGATACAAAGAGGTCAAGGGTTCTTAGAGGGGACAGGGGCTCCAAACGCATGCATCCTAGATGGGCGTTAGTGTCTAGACTAAGAAAAATTGAAGTATCAAAGGTTAAACTAGGGAAGAAGGTGTGTAATACTAAGGTGACAACTAGAAAGACATCAAAGAGACATGACAACTAGAAAGACATCAAAGAGACAAAATAAAGTGGTCAATTAATTCTTTTCTTTCTTATGAATCATATTAATAGTAGTATGTGACTAGGACCTAGAAATGTATCAAAAGTATGTGATTTAGTGTCTACAGGGAGTATTAATTAATAATGGGATTAAAAAAGAGTGAATATGGGATAATGGATATTCATTGGGATAAATATAATTTAGGAGGGAAAAGGGGTTTCGAATAGGAAGAGAGGTATATATCATTGAAACGACAATGAAGGGGGGTGAACGTGGATTGGGTGACAAGCATACCAAAAATTAGTGTCTACATTTTCCCCTTTTGGTATGGTGGTTTGTGTTAAGACATCCACGAGATAAAATTAAGAAATCATAAAATATGATGATTGAAGTGGTCCCTGTAAAACTTAGGATTGACGACATAAAGGAGAATCGATCACGAGTTTCAAAGAGGTAGATGAAGGATGGAAAGGATGAGAAAAATATGGCTCAAAGAGAAAAGAGTCAATAAAAAAAGAAGACAAAAAAAAAGATATGGAAGTGATTTTGGAATCACATTAGTAGGGAATAAAGTACAACCTCAACGGAGATGATGATAATGTCCTATGGACCTGTGATTCAATGAAAATCACTAAAATATGGAGGGAGTCTAATGGGAATCCACTCATATGGATTTGTATACCATGGGACTAATGCGTCAAAGGAAGACATTAGAGATATGAACAAGTAAATGCGAGGATGATGAGACCGATGGTTTGAAAATATGTAGTGGGAAAAAAATGTAAGTGATATCCTTAATATATGAGGAATCATAAAATATGCTTCTAGGAGAGACAAAGATGAAAAATATGGCTAGAATAGTGGGCTTAGGATAAAATATGGTGTCCTAGGGGGGACAAGAAACAAGGCTGTGGAGTGGCCTATTAGAAAATATATGTGATGAGAGTGATAGAGAAGCCAAAATATGGACATTTGAGCCCAGTGGGATAAATAAAGGTATGTTATGGGTAACAAAAATGCCAAAAGTGGAATAAAATATCATTTGATGGAGAAATTTGCATGATATAATAAAGAGTTGAAGATTTGGGTTGAGTCAACATCAAATTTACACGATCGATGAAGATTTGTCTTGGGTTGGTGGCGACTAGGATGATTTGAGGGTGATTAGGTTGGCACACTATTGTCGTGTGTTTTTACAAGGGTAAAATTCACTAGAAAATAGGACAATGATACCATAATGTCAAAACTTTTCAAATTTATACCTTCCCAAGACACCCCCTGGTTAGTCCATCCCTAAGGCCAATCCTATCCAGTTAGTTTATTGGTCCCAAAGTGAATGTCAAGTATTCCCCTAGTATTTAGGAAAGTAAAATTGGTCCCCGTAGGTGATTTAGGATCTTCTCAAACATTCATGTAATCAAACAGTTTTTGGAAGGGCTACCATTACCCTTCCTAGGACTTGTGCACCACCCCTAGAGTAGTTCACAGGAATTAGACTCATTGTGGAGGAGTATTAAAGTTCTAGAAACATTAGGGAAATTCTTTTGAAATATTAAGGGAATATTTGGAGGTGTTCGAAACAATTCAGCGAAAGCAGGTTTTTTTGCCTGAATGAGCATGCACCGTGAAATAAGACCTAAGCTCAAAAGTGAGATTTTGGGAGCTCCATAGTGATTTGAAAGCCCAAAACAGTATCAATTGAAATAATTTTCAATTTTCTACATGGTGGAAAAAACAAGACTTATTGAAACCTCATACACTATTCTAAGAAGCTCATTCTTCTGGGGCACAACAAACAATCCTGAGAAAGAAGGATCCATTTGGAGTTGTTGCAGTAAAAATTGGATCTTATGACTATAACCATTGGATTTCTATGGTTTTTAAAGGTGTAATCATATAAAATTTCACCCAAAAATTCATCCAAGAGCCCGAGATATGGTCTTTGCATGTAATATGGAAACAAAGCAACAAACATAACACAAGAATACCATCGACTATGATAAGACGGAATGATGACAAATCTGAAATATCAAAGTAAATTATAATATTAACATGAAATTGTTACAATCTCACCCATGAGGTACTTCAAGTGTTATTGACTTCACTTGCCTTCCACCAATACTATGGGAGAAACTTTACAATTACACCTCTTAATGGCTTCTTCAACACACCTTTAAACTGATGGCTTCCTTTACACACTTCATACAATATTTCTCACTACTTCCTTCTATGCTAAATGAGGGGGGTGGCCTCTTTATTTATAGAACTTCCAGGCTTATCCATCTTATCTCTAAGATAGGATAAGAAATCCACTCTGACGAATCATATTCCATACCTTAACTCTTATCTGTACATGTAAGCTTATCTTTTAAGATAAGATAAACCTTATCATTTCACATGGGTTCCACATTTTTAGACTTTTTACAAATAAAATACACAAAATATTTATGACCTCACTCCTTGTCCTTATTACCAATATAATATTTCTAATTCCTAATCATGTAGACCCTACTTCTCTACTTATCCCAACTTTGACATTTTAACATTACCGGACCACTTACGACAAATATTTACTTTTTACAACATTCCTATTGTACTTTGACTGTTACCGTACTCTACATTATTGGCGGCACCGTACTGACGGCGCCGTTATCTTCTATCAGACGCTACTACTAATTACACTTAACAACATCCTATTCCTAATACATACATTAATGAAATAGAAATTACGGAGGAAAATTTTAGTGTCGACATCTTCCCCCTTCCTAGCTTCTACTCCGTCCTCGGAGTAGACTATTCTGGTGCTTGGAAAATCTTCAACTTGTCATGGTTGACCCATTTCGTAATGGGAGTGCCATCCAATTCCTCCAGTCGGTACGTACCATTTTCATGCACAGCTGTTATTTTGTAGGGCCCCATCCATTTTGGAAGAAATTTTCTCTGTCTTCTTTTTTTGTATCTGGAATCATATACTAGAACCAAGTCATTCACATGAAATGGAGACCAACGGATCTTTTGATCAAAGTATTCCTTCTGCTTCATTTTCTTCTTATGGCTTGTATCCTTTTCTATTTCCCTCATTTCCTCTAGCAAATGAAGATGTACCAACCTTTCTTTTACTGAATCACTTTCATCCATCCTTTCATTTTTCATAACTCTCACAGTGGGAATATCAAACTCAATAGGAAGAACTGGATCAATGCCATAGGCCAACTGAAATGGGGAGTATCCTGTTGCTGACTTTGATGTTGCCCTATATGCCCACAATGCTGCATGAATCCTTTTATCCCACTTATGTACCTGCAAGGCTGCATCTTTTGCTAGAATTTGACACAACACAAAATTTGTTCGTTCCACCTGTCCATTTGTGCTTGGCTTGTATGTTGTTTCCTTCCTGTGCTTAATAGAAAATTTATTGACTAGGGCTTCTACTACCTCATTAATGAAGTGGCTTCCTTGATCTGTTACAATTTCTAATGGACAACCAAATCTGGTGACAATGCGTTCATATATGAACCTTGCCACCTCATCCATGGAAGTTGTTTTCAATGGCCTAGCTTCAACCCACTTGGTTAAATAATCTGTGGCAACTACAATATACTTATTTTGGCGTGAGGTAGTTGGAAGTGGACCTACAATGTCTATTCCCCACTTTTCAAAGGGACCAAGTGGAAGAATAGGACATAATGGAGCTGATGAAGTCTTACGGTTACCATGTGTTTGACAAATATCACATGTCTTACAATAATTATAACAATCTTTAAAAAGAGTGGGCCAGTGATAACCTGCATCCAAGATCCTTCTTGTTGTAAGTTGTCCAGAGAAGTGCCCTCCACATGTACCATTGTGGAATTCTTCTAGCAGTTCCTTCCCTTGATCACGTCCAACTGCCCTCTTGTACTATCCATCAGGTCCTATTCGAAATAATACTCCATGCAGAATAGAATATGGACGACTGGCTTGAGTAATCTTTCTCTTAGTCTTTGCATTGGCACCATCAGGAAACTTGAATTCATTCAGATAATTCCAAATATCTATGTATTCACTAGGGATTGTGTCAAGGGATAACAATGCTGCATCGGGGAAATCATCATCATCACAAGATGATCCTAAACCATCATAGGCTCGAGAGAGTGCATCTGCATTGACATGCTTCTTTCCTGGCCTATCTATAATATCAAATTCAAATTCTTGTAGCAAAATTATCCATCTTGCTATCCTCCCTGATGGGTTAGGCTTATTGACAATATATTTTAGAGCCTGATGATCTGTTACAACTATAAATTTCTTCCCTAGCAAGTAATTTCTAAACTTCTTTACAGCAAAAATGATAGCTAGAGCCTCTTTTTCAGTTACAGTATAATTTACCTCAGCACTGCTCATTTGTCTACTCCCAAAGTAAATTGGATGTTCATTCCCATTTTCATCCTTTTGGCTCAAAGTACTTCCTAGTGCTGCATCTGAGGCATCAGTGTACACAATGAATGGCTTGCTCCAATCTGGATTCTTTAAAACAGGTGAAGACACCAGGGCTTCCTTCAGTTGTCCAAAAGCTTCATGTGCCTTATTTCCTGGTTCATAAGTAACATCCTTCTTCAAGAACTGGGTTAGTGGCTGTGCAATCTTTGAGAAATTCTTGATGAACCTTCTATAGTAACCCACATGGCCTAAAAATGATCTCAACTTACTTCTATTCATAGGAAATGGTAAATCTTTGATTTTTGAAACTTTATCAGGATCAGTACCAATACCATCTCTGGATACAACATGCCCTAACAAAACGCCTTTAGAACATCCAAAGACACACTTTGTAGGGTTTAGTGAGGCTTGTGCTTCATCTAACCTTTGAAATGTTGTCTCCATCTGGTGCAGGTGGTCCAACTTGCTCCCATAGATGTAAAAATCATCCAGAAATACTCTGATGAAGGTCCCAATGTAGGGTTCGAACACCCTATTCATCAAACGCTGGAATGTTGCTGGAGCATTACACAACCCAAAAGGCATAACTCTATAAGCAAACGTTCCCCAAGGAGTGGTGAACGTGGTCTTCAGCTGATCTTTCTCCACTATACGAACTTGGTTGTATCCGCTATATCCATCAGCAAAACTATAACACTCCTGGCCAGCTACTTCGTCCAAGATCTGATCTGAGAATGGAAGAGGGTAATGATCCTTCTTTGTTGCCTTATTGAGCTTCCTGTAATCAACACAAATGCGTAGCTTCCCATTCTTTTTTATTGAGATCACAATGGGAGAAACCCATTCTGAATTCTCCACAGCAAATATGAATCCTGCATCAAGCAACTTATCTATTTCTTCTTTTACAGTCTTGGAAAAATTAGGATTCATTCTATATGGCATTTGCTTTATAGGCTTAGCACCATCTACCAGCTCAATAGAATGTTCTACCCAACTTACTTGATGGAGTTCCTTGTAATCAAAAGTGAATATGTGTATGTACCTTCGAAAGAGCTGGAGGTAGGATTCCTTCTCACTCTCCATCACAGCATCACCAATCTTTATTTGTTGGAGACGATCATCAACTTCTTCTTCAGATAATTTTATGGGGTCATGAGTCGGTGTGACTGGAAGGATATCCATGACTGAAACATCAACCTCACTTTCTTCATCTTCAGTGTCCACTTCACTGGTACTAGAGTAATCAGAGGATGTCCAATCATCAGTTTCATCACTTGAATCCACAGGTTCTACCTTATGATGTCGAGGGATCACGTTTATCTTCACCCTCTCTCTACCACGTCCAAGTGTCATGAAGCCTTCATTCCAGTAGTTTCTTGCATGAACTCTCCTTAGCCATGGTCTTCCCAGCAACATTGGGTACGCAACAGTACCATTTTTCATCACCTGAAAGTCTACCACACATACAACACCCATAACAGATATTGCCACATTTGAAACTACACCTTCTGGTTTAGTTTTTCCCTTATTTAATGACCTTAACATAAGTGTTGAAGGGTGATCAATTTTTAAACCCAACATATTCATTACAGACTCGGTCATTACATTAACTGCAGCACCTCCATCAACTAAGACATCATGAATTGAAATACCATTACATAATACCTCAGCTTGTGGAGCATAGGGATCTGCCTCTGCCTCCAAAACAGGGACCTCAACCTCCTTCCTTCGTCGAGCATTGAGTCCACTTCGCAGCTCCCGCCTCTTCTCAGAAGACATAGCCAAGAGTTGACCATATGTAATATTTGCAGGCCTTTTGGACAGATCTTCCAAGATGGAGTATGGTCCTTGCCCCTGTGAAATCAGAAAATCCTGCACACCCAACTTTCTTCTCCTATGTTTCTTACTAGTTTCTCCTTTCATCTTCTTAGGATCATTTCCATCTTGATTATCTTTTTCTTTCTTTCTTTTTGTTACAAACACATCTACTTCATTATTTCTGCTCTTATCTACTACATCAAAAGAATTCACAGGTGCTTTTCCTTTATCATTATCTCCTTTACCAGATGTAGAAGCTCTATCTGGACAATTATACTTATAATGACCCTTTTTATAACAACCATAACATACAACTTCAGAAATATTTCTTTTTGGACCTCTATCTCCTCCCTGAGAACTAAATTCTTTTCCTTGAAGAAGATTAATAGTTAACTGACCCATCTTTTTGAGCAGATCTTCATACTCAGTAGATGTACTAGGAGAAAGATTTGTGCTCACCGAGAGTGGTTGTGGATTCTGGACCAAAGGTGCTGGTGTAGGCTCTACTTTAGCAACAATTTCTTTGGGCTCCTCTTCCATGCTTTCTTCTTGCCTTCTTGCAATCTCCTTTGCTTGTTCAATGGTAGCTGGGTGGTCATACTTCACTCGTTGTCTGATCTCTGGCTTCATCCCAAGAATGAAGTGCTTACATAGGAGATTATCCATGCCATTCATCAACCCATCCGCTAATCCTTCCTTCCGGATCTGGGCATCGAGCTTCCTCCTTAGCTCTAGAACACGAGCATGATAATCCCTTATCTTCTCCTTCTCTCCTTGGGTTAGCTTTGTGATATCGATCATGAGATCTGCATATCTCTGTTGTTCACCAAATTCTTCAAGAAAACTTTCAGTTAATAAATCCCATGAGTTTTTCACATTATCACCTAGTGTTTCAAACCACCTAAGGGCTGAACCATCCAAAAAGGTAGGAAAAAATTCAGTCCATTGTTCCCTTCTTATAAGGCCATTACAAATACAAGATCGTTTAAACTCTTGAATGAAAGAGGAAGCATCTTCATTAGATTGGGCTGAAAAAACAGGAATCTTCCCCATTTTCAAAAGTAACCACCGTGAAATACCAACCCAAAAGTACAATCAACAAGACTTATGTGCACCAATAATTAAAATCACTATAATAGAAAATAGAAATGACCACGGTAAACTATGGTAAAACTTGACTTACTGCGGTAAAAACTGACTTTACTGTGGTAAACACTATTCACAGTAAAAAGTGAAGTTACTGCGGTAAATACTATTCACGGTAAAAAGTGACTTTACTGTGGTAAATACTATTCACAGCAAAAATGACTTTACCATGGTAACTACTATTCACGGAGACTTTACCATGGTAACTACTATGCACAGTAAAAACAAGGTTACCCTCCAATTGATTTTTGACTAAGTGGGAATATCTCTCCAGAAAATCCACCAACGAGGAATGGTCCCGGCAACGGAACCAAAATGTCATCACCAATCCGGCACTATGATAATTCTTCACCGGAACTCCTCGTGCTATGATTATTTACTAATGCATAGCCTTTAGTTTGGTGGATGTAATCTGGAAACAAAGCAACAAACGTAACACAAGAATACCATCGACTATGATAAGACGGAATGATGACAAATCTGAAATATCAGAGTAAATTATAATATTAACATGAAATTGTTACAATCTCACCCATGAGGTACTTCAAGTGTTATTGACTTCACTTGCCTTCCACCAATACTATGGAAGAAACTTTACAATTACACCTCTTAATGGCTTCTTCAACACACCTTTAAACTGATGGCTTCCTTTACACACTTCATACAATATTTCTCACTACTTCTTTCTATGCTAAATGAGGGGGGTGACCTCTTTATTTATAGAACTTCCAGGCTTATCCATCTTATCTCTAAGATAGGATAAGAAATCCACTCTGACAAATCATATTCCATACCTTAACTCTTATATGTATATGTAAGCTTATCTCTTAAGATAAGATAAACCGTATCATTTCACATGAGTTCCACATTTTTAGACATTTTACAAATAAAATACACAAAACATTTATGACCTCACTCCTTGTCCTTATTACCAATATAATATTTCTAATTCCTAATCATGTAGACCATACTTCTCTACTTATCCGAACTTTGACATTTTAACATTACCGGACCACTTACGACAAATATTTACTTTTTACAACATTCCTATTGTACTTTGACTATTACCGTACTCTACATTATTGGTGGCACCGTACTGACGGAGCTGTTGTCTTCTATCAGACGCTACTACTAATTACACTTAACAACATCCTATTCCTAATACATACATTAATGAAATAGAAATTACGGAGGAAAATTTTAGTGTCGACAGAACCCAACATTGCCTCATACTCAGCAGTGTTTTTAGTACACTCCAAGTTAAGCTTAAAGGAAAAAACAAACCTTTCCTGACTTGGAGAAATTAGGACAACATCGACACCATTTCTGAATTTGGAGCAAGCTCCATCAAACAATAAAGTCCAATGAGATCCTTCCTACTCATGACACTTAGACTCCTTAATCTTGTGCTCTTTTCCCTCAGGAAATCCCACAAAATTGTCAACATCAACATTTGTATACAATACCTCATAGGATGCATTGTTCGGATCCTCAATAAGGTGCAATATTTTCTTCTCCCCATATAACCTGACAAGGCTACCCTCAACTAGGATGGGAGCATAAGACATGTCCACTTGGACACTACCACCAACACTTGCAGCCCACTTTCTTGACAACAACATACCCCACTTGGTTGGGCAATCAACTATGACAACATCAAGTTTCAAATTTTTTACTTGGGTAGGCTGCAAGCTGCACCACCAAACCCTAACACATCCCACTACTGGAATCTCTCTAAAGTCCATGGTAATGCACTTCCCATATGTTGTTGTTACCTTAATATTCAGCTCATTCATGACTTCCAAAGGCATGACATTGCATGATTCCCCTGAGTCAAACATGTAATTATGGAGCAGCCTATCCTTGATGATCAAATTAGTGAAGAATGGATCCACATTCAGCTGAGAGTCTACCAAATATGTACCCAAATAAACCTCATGTGGTTTAGCTAGCTCTTCTAATGTTGATGGTGTCTCAGTTTCTTCAACAACCGGAGGATTCTCCACAATGTTCACATTTCTTCCCAAAGCAATCCTCTCTTCATTCAATCCTAAGTATTCAAATGCTCTCTTTTTATGCTCAGGAATCCTAAGCAACTCAAAAATTGGAAAATAGACTTCGAATTGACTTAAAAATTTGGCAATTTCATATGGGGAATTCTTGGGCAAGGTAGTATTGGAAGGAAAGTTGATACATTCATTGGGTGGCACAAGATTCTTGATAGCTTGAGCATAAGGAGGGGTATGATTTTTACTTGGAACTGTAGGGATTTTGGCATATGGATCTCTCCTAGGAGCCTCTTTAGGAATGTTAGAAAGTAAGGGAACTTTTTTCTTGGCCTAAGGCCCTACCCCTTTGACAACCTTACTTGTTGTGTTATCCTCCATCATTAATGACAACCTTATTTCCTTTCCTCCTCAAATGGGATTCCTCCATCATGCATTTTTATCATTAAAGCCCTTAAATATTCAAAGTCATTATTGGGAAATTCAAAAGCTTGTACATTATACACTTCCAAAGTATGAGAGGGAGGGATAATATGTACTCTATGAACGCAGTCCCAAAAAGTGGCAATAGTTCTGACACTTATCACCTCAGTTGAGGTTGCCCTTTATTATGAGCTAGTGGAGCATCCCATCATGCAAACATCATCATCACTCTTATTGTCATTAGCTACTTCTTGTTGATCTTCTTCACAAGGAGCATGGGACATGAAACATCTATAACACCAATCAATGACTTCTATCTCTTCCCCCCTAGAAACTCTTGTGGCCAAATGATCAGGTACCATTCTACTTTATCTTTCTTGAGGTTGTCTATTCCCAAATCCATCAACTCCTTTTCCTCTATCATATTTCTTTAATGATTTGTAAATCTATCTTTTCCCTATTGTTTGTGTTTTCCTTGTGAACTCTACCCAACTCCTTTCTCATCTCGGGCTAGCTTGTAGGAGATCTCCTTGATAGCCCCTGCCAAAGTCTTCACAACTTCTTCCAAATTAGCAGCCTTGCTTGTCTAAGGATTTTCTGGGTTAACCATCTTCACACCATCCCTATTAGGACGTTTTCCTATTGCATTGATATTATTCTCTATTTGTAGGGCCATGGTGAATGCTTCCCTTAAGTTGGTAGGTTTATTTTCCCTCAAGTAGTGAGCAACCTTTTTATGAAATGTATCAGTATATTTGATTAAACATGAGTCATCAGAAGGCCTTATTCTAATAGGAAATCTTCTCAAGGTCTTATTAAACCTTATGTTGAAATCATGTATTGACTCATTGGGATTCTTCTTGATGTTTTCAAATTTTAATAGAAGAAACCTAGCGTCAGTCCTATCACCATATTGTAATCTGAATGCATTGCTCATCTCAGCCCAAGAGTCAATAGAGTTATCTAGCAATGCTTTGTATCAGTCCCTAGCATCCTCCTCTAGAGTGTGAACAAACAATTTGATGTATACATCTTCATGCTCAATATCAAAATCTTCCATCATATTGAGGAAGAGCTTTAGATGTTGGTCACCAATAATAGCATTATTTCCCTAGAACTTTGGCATTGTGTTCCTTATATCTTAAGGCACTAATTTTGGGTAACTAGCCATCCCCACAAAATTTATAGGTCCAAAGGTTTTTACAACAAATGGAGGTCTAGGTTGAGCCATATTTATTCGAGGAGGTGATCTTGGAGGGGTGAAAAATTGATGAGGGGCAGAGGGTCCTCGGAACACAGGAGAGTGTTTTTAAAAATGGAGATCTACCAAAGCCCTTGCTTCTTAGAAATCCCTATCAAATTAAGAAATGATAGGTGCAGAATGTGAAGAAAATCTTTCAAAATAAAATGAAGGCCCTTCTCCAGGTGGAGAATTCAGTTCCAAAAAGAGGCTACCTGATTCAAAGTCCCTTGAATGGAAGTATTCAATGACAGGCCATTAACTTTCATCAATGGAGATCCCTCTTCTTTTCTGTTCTCCCACAGCTCTCCAAGATTTTCTTCCTTCTGAATTTTCTTTTCCTAACTCAAGAAACAATGACTTAGCAAGATCTCCAGCAAAGAAAGATCTTCTTGCTTCCATCTTTGTAAATATTAGTAACAAACCTTACTGGACATTGGTTTTAAGACGCTGGTCCTTATCAAAATGAAATTAATTGGGAGTCGCCGCTAAGGATTTCTACCTTAGTTGTGAAAATGCACTAAATATGATATGTCAAGTGATTGTCAATGCAAGAGAATGGAAATGGAAAGATTCTGATCTTTCTTTACCCAAATTTTTTCTCCTTTTCAAACCAAGTAGCAACACAGATTCAACAGGGAGCTTAGAGGAAGATAGATCATAAATTTATGTCATTTTCTAGCTGGGGAGAAATGTAGTTGTCCCTTTGTTACTTGGATTTGTGGAGAGATGGATAGCACCTCAAAAGGGTGTGAAATTATCCTAACTATTTTAAGTTGTTCCTTTCAACCAAGGTAAGAGAACCTATTGTGTAACCTCTATTATTTGAAAGTAGATACATGTACCTTTCTTTTGCATAAATTTTATAGAGAAGGCCTTGGGGAAAATATGATCAACACACAAAATCTGATTCTCACGAGTTGTCACTTCTATATTATGGAGATATTCTCACAACAAGGAAAAGGGTACTAAAGACATTTGAGACCCTGATCTATTTTGTAGATTTTAGTAAACGGATTTTGGTCTTGTGTGAGTATACAGAACAAAAAAAGGGGTAGTATGGGTAAGATTGGTTGTTTTAAATAGATTTTTGGTGGGAGGGGAGACATGATGGAATTGACTCACCAGATCCTTGAGAGATTATGCAAAATGGAAAGATTCAATCAACAAAATGCCACAAAAAGTTAAATTATTTCCTCAACTAGAATATGTGCTTCAATGAAGGCCCAGATCAGCACTCTATCACATAACCTATGGGATTTTGTCATGAAGGCTCGAGTGAAAGGACCCAATAAAGCACAAATATTTAAACCAAGTAATTCCTGAGGTACAACCAGAGGCTTATAGAGAATCTTTATCCACAAAATGAAAGAAAACTGTTGTTAAACCATTTATCCCACTCCCAGATGAAAGATCTTCTAAGAAATGAAATTGCAAATGCCACTAAACTATCACAAGGACTGAGACCTATGTGATTGGACTATATTTTGGTAGAATATTGCAATTGAAACAAGAAAAACTACTCGTATGCATTCAAAAATGAAATAAATACACTTTACTCAATATTGACACAGGATAACTCAAAGTTTGATCAAATTTATCAGCAAGGGAAAGTTTCCAGAACAATCTCAAAGCTTGTCAATGGATATACAGTTGCAACCACCTTGACACAATCAAATTTTATGCAAAGAGAGAGATATAAGCTTCTTTAGATAGCTTCTCAAAATTGATGGGCTCTGTCAAGCTTTTTCTGCTGGAGAAAATTAGTCCTGATCTTTCCAAAAAATCCCAACTTACAACCATTTACACAAAAAATTCATGCCATTTAAAAATTTTCCAATGGATCCCCTTCCTCCCAAATGTCAAAAACTTTAAATGCACCAGTGCTCGCCATGATTCTTTCATTATTCGCAGAATCAAATCTATTAAAAAATCACCAGGTGCTCGAGGGAAAATATCTTTGATCTATTCCCGCATTTAACTCCTTTCTCAATAAAAACACGCCTCCATCAATTTTCAAACCACTTCCGCCCCATATCAATCAAATTTTCCCCCCTGCGTGCTCTAGAGAAGAAAAAATAGAAAACCAGATCAGGCTCGAGAGTCAAACCATTTTAATGGTGAAAGTCATCTCCAAATCTCCCCCACCAAACTCTAGATATCAAAATTAACTTGATCCTCTATTTGGCGTGTAGAAAATAGCAAGAAATCATGAATATTTGCACTCCCAGGAGTTTTATAGAAAAAATAGGGGGAAAATCAGATTTAGACGCTCAATAACCATTTATCTTTGATTTTGAATGTGGGTCATCCTCGTGGAAGATGCAAAAACAAGATCAAGGGATTCCTTTGACCTTTTCTGACCATTTTAGAAAAATGGAAAATTTTCCAATTTTGCTTCGCACCTCCATTTTCAAAATATGGGCCTGACACGTTTCCTGAGGTGGGTCCCAAAAGAAACTTGGAGAAATTCTACCATTTTACTCTCTTTTAGAAAAAGAAAATTTTCCAAGTTTTCCCCGTAGCTCCGCCCTTGAGAAATAATTTTGACACATGTCCCAATGTGGATCCCAGTGGAACTACACTTCCCCTTTTACTTTTAACTCTTTTTTCTCAAAAGGAAAATTTTCCAATTTTCCTCCACAGGTTTGCACCTCCACTGTTGAGTGGGGCAAAACATTGACTATTTCCAATCGGGCTTGTGGGCCATTTTCACTATTTTAACCTTTATGAAGCAAAGAGGTGAAAAGTTTTAATTTCCTCTGATGGTCCACTTCCCCACCCCCTATGAATTTTCAAATTTCCACGTGTCACCATGACACACCTTGAGGCGATCCCAAAAAATTGATACCTTGGATATAGCATGGGCTCACCATATTTCATGTTTAGAAAAGTTCTGACTAATTGCTTGAAGCTCAACGAAAGGCACCACGTTTCATGCTCCAAGGCAGTTTCCGTTTGGTCATTAAAAATTCTAAGTAAGATACAAAGTAAGTGGAGGCCTCCACATGTCATTCTGGTGCTCTTTCAAATTAAAACTCAAGGGCTGACCCCCGGAACATGCATGGTTCCTCCACGTGTCTCCATGGTGCAACTTCAAGATGGCACCCAAAGTTGAGACCCTGAATGATTACAAGCTCACCACGTGTCCTATTCCACCAAAACTCTCCAACAACATAAAAATTTATTAAAGTCTGGGCCAAGCAGTGGAAACCTCCATGTCTCTCTTTCCTGCCAACCCTCCACGTGTCCTCCCAACGCTACTTCAAATCCAAACTAAAAACTTTTTTCTCACATGAGTGTCATTCCTCCATGTGGACACATTTTTAAAATGATGTTTTTCATGGAATTTTTGAAGTATTAAGATGATCCGCATCTAACCAAGACGTTCCTTGTTTCCGTGTCAACTGAATGATGTAAATTTGACCAGGAGAAACACCCATCAAACTGTAAAACACAGAGAGATGTCCATTCGAGCTAGAAAATGAGGTTTTCTTCAAGGGCAGAGAATTTAAACTATTTCATGGCTCAAACACGATCCTCAGGGACACATAAATTCATTTCTCTTTGATTATTTGGGGAAAAAATGGCAGGGATAGTAGATCTTGATTTTGGAAAATGGAGGAAATAGGAAAACATGAGTTTCGAAGGAACAGAGAATGAGAGACCTAAAATACATATATTTTTTAGAGGAACAAAGGAACAATGAGACAAATACAAACCCACACATGATCCTTGACCCACGCGCAAACTAAAAATGGCAATAAGATCGACCAAGCACCATACGAGGAAGGAGAAAATGACAGAGGCCTTGAAGGAATTTCTTTTCAAAGGCATAGATGGGGTGAGACCATTTTGAGAACCAACACTTCTTTAAACAATTTTGATGGTTAGAGCTTCCTGATCTAGGTTTTATAAATATTTTTTGAATTTTCTCTATCCTACATTGTAAATTTGTAACTTGATATTTTTACCTTTTCGTGAGTTGTTTCTTTTATTCTAGGTGATGTCCATTGCTTCTCAAGCTTACTACCTTTTTAAAACTAGTCACAATTAACAATTTCCAATTTCCTGATTCACCTATAGCCTTTGATTTAATATTTGCTCACATTCCAATGTCAAAGACAACTCCAATAAAATTTGATTGCTCGATGCTATAGTCACTAAACCTTAAAAAATACTTAAATAGTGTACAATAAAAGTTCTGAAAGAATTTTGAGCTTTGGTATTCTTGCATTTGCATCTTGGCTCAAATTGTTGCTCTCATTTTGGATACTAGATGTATTTTGTTGATATCTAACTCAAATAAATTGAGATCTTCTATCTCTATGCATACTTGTATAAACTACTTGGTTGTAGTTGAATACCTGGAAGCTAATTGCGAACCTTGTTACTTGTTTTTTTTTTTAAATTGCAAATTTGATTTTTCGTTTGATGATAATGTATTCTCGTAAGTTGTGAATGTTGGACCTTAATTGTAATTCTTCCTTATAATTTTACAAATTTTTACCTTATTCTCTTCCAAAATGTAGATTTGTTTCCTTTTCTTAAAAACTGAAATTGAAGGTATCATTTCTTGAAAAGAGATCACACACATTTGACTTCAACAATCCATGATCTTATCTATTTGGCTATGCATTCTATTTGGTAGTAAGTTCTGAGTATGTGGCCATTATTGCAATGTTGATCTTTATTTATTATATTCTTGATATTAAAAAGGTGTGGCACTTGTGGTTTGTGTGCTTTATAGAACTTGGACTTGTTGGGTTCTTCTCATTCTTTACTTTTTTATGCATTTATACACCATTAATTACCTCTATACTTTCTTATAATATCTATCTGTGTATGCCTTTGAGCTTTATTTTGACAGTAACTGAAGATGTTCGTGACGAATCACTATTTTAAACTTCTGATGAGAACTGTACTTCTGGGAATTCCTTTGAAACTGAATAAATCCATATTTGTGTTGATGGGCTCCTCAATGCATTATGTTTTCTTCTTATCTTATCCATAGTTGTATATTTGGAGCATAGTGCAATTCTGTATTATGTGATCTTAGCATGATAGATTGATGAACCTGTAACTTAATTTGGCAATGTAAAAGTTCATTTAGATACTTTGTTTTCCTCTTGATAATAACACTTTGCTATTTGAAAACTTGAGCAATAGGATTTATTTATTCTGATGAAGTAGCCTAATCATGCTTAATTTCTACTCTCTTTTGATCGATACACTGAAGATTTTATATTCATAAAATTGACTCTACTTTGCTTGTCATAGTTGTACCCCATTGGTATTGAAGAATTTTTTTATTTGTTTTGTTGTAATCTAAATGTGCGCACTTCTAACTTGTATTGCTTCTCTTGGATTCATACTTACAAGTTCTGAAGCTAGGTTATTAAGTGCAAGCACTCAAATCTATAATCTTATGATTGCTTACATGAACTTGTAAATATACCATTTGGATGTTATCACTTGAATCTATACAACTTCATCTATTGAATCATGGCTTGCTGTTAGAAGCTGAATTCTGGTAAATGTTATCTATCTCCATACCATGCATTATCTATTTTCTGCATTACTTTTTTATTATCTACAAATTTCAAGCATGTATTAGTTTGAAAAAGCATGATGGAAAGATGTAAAATGTCCATTTTACATGGCAAATCCATATCAAAAAATTTTCATATTTCCTTTTCCATTATGTTTCAGATGCAATTTTATCTCATTCCATTTTTTAGAATCTGTAGCATTAAATCTGCATTTCTTTTATGGATTAGTACAAGCACATCTTTGTGTATTTCAGCCTTTAGTCTGAATTGAAATAAATGTACTTTTTTGATTCAAGTCGCAGAATGTAATATTTCCTTCTTCTTACATGTACCTACACATTTAGATAAACTAGTTAGAAACATTAGGCTTTTTGGCCTCTCTTATGTTCCATAGTTTTTCTCTTTTTCAATACTCTCTAAAATGATTGTAAGAATCATGTGTACTGAAGGTAGTATATTATTTCTTGTCTGTTATGTATTTATATTTTCTGTAATCATACCTCATGATATCAGGAGATTCATTTGCATGAAGAGAGATAGTACAAGAACATGATTTAATCCTGAGGTCGTGACTGACAGTCTCTTTTCTGTTTGTTTTCAGGTATAATGTAGTGTTGAATAATAAGGATGAAGATGGAGCAAAAGCTGGAGTGGAGATGGAGCAACAAGAAAAAAGAAATAAGGAAATTATGGATTCCTTCATATTCTTTTGATTTTATTTTCATGCACATGCACCTTCTATTTCAGAAGTTATGATGTTTACTTGAGTTACATCCCATGACTTGTGTTGGAAACATTTGAAATTCCTTATGAATAAAACATTGAATTATGAAACTGAGTTGTGTACTTCCTTCTACATTTCAACTTTGTATATGGATTGTATAATGAATTGAACAACTCAATAACATAATTGAATGCATTTAATCATGAAGGAAAGAACTTTAAAATACCTGTAACCTTAGTAATGAACTTTGATACTGTTGTAATCTGTAACTCTGATTGTTGTTCCAAAACTTAACACTTCATCTATTCTATATTTTTAGTCTTCATCAAGATTACACATCTGTCCTTCAGGGCCTTTGTGTTCTTTTGCTGAAGATAAAAAGGAATTTACAGACTATGTGATCTGTTACATTTTGTAACAACACACATAGCTGCAAATTACATGTAGTCATTAATTAATCCAATAGAACAAGTATTAAACTGAAAGAATCTCCCCTAGCTTAGGTTCACTTCACCAATGCCATCCATCGTAACCAAGTTTTGAGTTGCCCATTTTTGCACAAGTGCAAAAATTGTCAACACTATATATTCATTCAAATCATTAAAAACTTGAAAGTAGTTTAGTTACACATTGAGTCGTAAACACAAGTGAATATTTTAAAAATTTCAATTGTTTTCCAGGATCTTAAAATTTAATCATTAATTAATCCAATAGAACAAGTATTAAACTGAAAGAATCTCCCCTAGCTTAGGTTCACTTCACCAATGCCATCCATCGTAACGAAGTTTTGAGTTGCCCATTTTTACACAAGTGCAAAAATTGTCAACACTATATATTCATTCAAATCATTCAAAAACATTGAAAGTAGTTTAGTTACACATTGAGTCGTAAACACAAGTGAATATTTTAAGCAAGGTTTTTCAATTGTTTACCAGGATCTTAAAATTTAATCAATTAAGTACTCCTAAATTAACAAAAATATGAATTATTACTGATCCAGAACTATTTAATTGATTCACCAAATTCACCCATTCGATCAACTATTCAGATTACTTTTAACTGATTTATTCTCAGATGTCATAGTTAATATGTAATCATACTTGAATTTTAATGTAATTGATTAAATAAGGAATTAAAATTAGAATTTAAATGTAGATATACCAGATAAAATACAACACCAGAATTGATTATAGATTTCAACAATTTCCTACGTCTCTGGATCCATACGAACCGATCTATTAAAATTTTTAGAATCAAAAGTGAAATCAAACTTACATTTCACAAAAATTAATAAATATCCTAAAAATTAGTTCCCTTATACTTTTGAATACCCTGACAAAGCCCAGTGTTGGCTTTCACCTTACCAAAGTACTTATAGCATTGTATCCTTGATGTTCCTAGACTTTACGTGAGTTTAGGTGCATAAAAAAACATAATAAAGCCTCCAAAATAGGAACACAATACACCTTCTAGGAGTGTCTCATAATTCTGGACAACTTTCCAGTTTGGGCCAAGATCCAAAAAGGCCTCTAAATTGATCAAAAACTAGGTTTTCTAAAATTTTCTCCTCATGCCTATAACACAATCATTCACACAGTGCTTTGTAAATACCATCAAGCCCTTATATAAGCTCTTCGAACCAATATTGCACACCAGTGAGGCTTATTTTTTTGTATGTGGGTAGTTGGAGGTTCAATCCTCCCCAACTCCCACATAACTGTTTTCTCCCATAGTGGGATTAATATCCCACATTTATCGGGATAGGGGGGCTGGCAGTGTTTAAATATAGGGCAACCAATTTGTTTAGATAGTGGTTGTGGTCACACATACCCATGTTTCTCTCTCCATAGTGATTGACTGGTCAACGTATGTTGGAGGGTTTTTTTGGAGCTAATAGATGGTTGGTGTACCAATTTTATAGAGTTTCCCACATCGATGGGTTAATCGTCGAACCGTTGAGTTTTGTTCCCCACGTAATGGCATGCCTAAGTTTGGTCACCTGAATTTAATGGTGCCCATGTTTCATTATTTTAATGACCGTGGATACATAGAGTTTTCTCGATCGAGGAAATAAGTATGTAGCCCAAATAGTGATGTGAGTGAGTTGGACCATCGAGTTATGTCTGTGGAGAGTTGTAATATTAATTTTCCAACATAGAGCAAGAGGTGGCAAGCCATGTGGTGGCTTGAGGACCACCACATGGAGATTTATAATCCCACTATACATAATCCCACATACAATATGTAATAACAATTATATGAGCCATATATAATGAAAACTATGGCAATAGTAATGTGAAGTTACGGTGGCCAAAACACCCCTCTGTCAAAAATGTGTGTCGATCCTAGCTGAGGGTCGCCAGCCAACAAATAGAAGGGCCCTCCATTCAAACATGAGTTTTGAAGACCGACATCCAAAACACATTTTTTTACATTTTTTCACTTTTTCCACGTGTCATGACCTAATTAGCCAATTAACCTTGCCTTGTCCCAACTTTGACCAACTTTGACCTATGGTAACTTTTGCATACGAGCTCCATTTTCTACATTCTTGATATTGTCAGAAAGCCTCTAGATTCTATCCCGTACTGTCCTAGTTTTTGGAGATTTATGGATCTTCCAAAGTCCTAAAATGTCCTCCACATCACTCTTCCCCACTGGGAATGCTTTTTTTCCACAAAAAGTTGTTCTTCACCCACAAATGTTGCTAACTGTCTTCCTGCATTTCACAAACATATACATAATCCAAAAATAACATTATGGGTTAAATCATTGCAAATTGTTGATAAGACAATAAAAAAAATGATCAATAAATATTATATAATTGTTCACTACAATAGAAAATTATCCCTTGATACTTTGTGATTCTACAATGATCTCTGCAAACAACTGTGAATTGTCAAAATCCTAGTAATTGTAACTACCGTAAAAAACAATTGATCATTTTAAAAATAGACACTTGTTCACTAAAAGAGGTAAGTGTATAATTGATACTTTGTGACGCAGCCAATCACTATAACCATAATTCCATAAAAATAGATAAGTGTATAATGACAACTATATGCCCAAAATAGCTTGTGTCCACTATCCCTATGGAATTGTCAACCACTGAAAATATTACTATCCAAAATGTTTTAAACCACACATACCAAAATAGATATGTAAAAAATTGAACCATGTGAATCTTCCAATAAATTATCCATCCCAACATTCTGCACACTGCAACTAGGATAGAAACAAAATTTCTGTCAACGTTGTATATTAGGTGTGTTAACCATATATCGTCGCAAACATGCCCAAATTATGGGTCTTAAAATGCAACAAACATATATATGTTAAAAATACATGTATTCCCAAACAACAATCATTCTCTGCATAGGTGCCCTAGTCTTGACTCATCCGACATTTCCAAGATTTTTTGTGTTCAACTACGACATTCTTCTCCTCATGTTCATCAATATTCGAGCCCAACAAACTTTGGCATCAAATCCAAAATAAGCTAAGTATTATTTTATCTCTCTTGCACTTAGGATTTCATTCTTATTTAGCTTATTGCTTATGTCCTCTTGTATTTAGCAATTGTTTATCATAGTTCTATCAGTTACTCTACAATATCCTATGGTTTTACAAATTTCCATATTTTTTAATTGGATGACATTTTATTTGTTGATTAAGATGAAGAGATCAATAAAAAGTTGGAAATAAAAAAGTGAAAATTGTTTACTTTCATGTATCACACATTTTCCTCTACTCAAATTGTAACGCCTAAATAGTATCCCTTATATGTGTTCCAATTTATCAACTTGATATCACTCACATTATTCATGTGAGAGAAATTTTTGTTTAAAGGGGACAAGAATAAAATATTGGGAAAATCCAATATATTTCATGTTCAAAACCCAACTACAATACTTGCTTCTTGGAGAACTTTATAGCACCTATTTTTGATTTTAAGCTCAAGTAACGACAGGTAAATAGGTGATGCATGAAAAATCATCAATAATTGATTCCCTCCAATAATTGGTCGTACATATGCGATTAGAGAAAATTTTAAACTATGACTCTATTATTCGCATGATTATAATTTGATCTTAAAGGGGATAAAATTAAAAGAGAGACAATCTAATAGGTTCTAGGGTCAAAACCCAACCACACTGCTTTCTTCATTTAAACACTTTGCAGTCCCTGTTTTAGTTTTAAGGTGCTTGAGTAAATGCAGGAAAATAAGTGATTCGTTAATAATCATTGATAATCGGTCCCTTCTAGTGATTAGTCATATAAGTGAAACATATATTTTATGTCAATTGATTTTTTCTACTTTTTTATTATGTTATGTTATCAAGATTTTCAATTGGACAACATTTTATTTCTTAGAAAAGATGAAAAAAACAATGGAAATTCAGAAATAAAAATGTTAAAATTAAATACCTGCATATAATACACCTTTTACATAACTCAAATTGTAACACCCAAATAATATCCACTATTTTTGTTTCATGTAACACTTTGCAGCCCCCTTTTCAGTTTTAAGGTGCTTGAGTAAATGCAGGAAAATAAGTGATTCGTTAATAATCAGTGATAATCGATCCCTTCCAGTGATTAGTCATATAAGTGAAACATATATTTTATGTCAATTGATTTTTTTCTACTTTTTTATTATGTTATGTTATTAAGGTTTTCAATTCTCAAAAACATGTCCTCTTATCACTGTAAATGCTTAGAGATGGATTTAAAAGTGCACATATCTAATCATTCAATCAATATCTTTGTTGTTGACTCACACTCATATCACTGGCATATACCTTTATGCATGGGATCTTTAAAAATTCCTGCTACTTATTTGACACAACCCTATACATTTCAGTATTTACCTTAAAATATCTTCATACTTTTGATATAAACCATCATACTACAAGCATCTACCTTACATAACTTCTTTAGATTTGAGGGTTACCATTTCTCTTTCTATAGAACTCTAAATCCTCTATAAGGCATTCTATCTTAGTTTCATTGTTATGTCTCTTCTAAATACATTTAGCAATTCTTTCAAAGCTTTGACAACCTCATGTACCCAACATTATCCTTTAGTATACCTCACATGGATCATATACCTCAATAAATGCCACCACATAATGACACAATCATATTTATGGGAGAAAGTACATATATTACTAGCTAGATTTAAGATCCATCACTAATAAGAGTATTATGTTGTTTTAGTTATAATCACAAATACACAATCATGTAATCTTCTCCAATATTTATTTTCTTAGAGACACCATTCATATGCCAAAACCTCATGACATCAAACCCCCGTTGTAGCAAGTTGTGGTACTCTTACTTTAAGACATAAACCTTGTGATGGAGACTTGTTCTTTGAATTTCATTTCTTATAACCAAATGACACAATTTCTATGGATCTCAATATACTTCAATGATTGACTGGAAATGATAAAATACCTTGATAGTGTGAAAAACTCTTTGAATACTAAGAAAATTGACGCAATGAATATGCATTATTAGTAACATAGGAAACATTAATTCCTTTAAGACTTGGAGAGAGATATGGGTAGCTATGCACACTTTGAGATTAGACTTGGACACATTTTACAATCTTTGACATGCCTACTTTGTTTCTTTGAAGATAATTTTGCATGATAGGAACCTATCCTTATCTCAGTTGGATTTCACAACAATGACTTAAACTAAAAAATATTCTTATACAATCAAGACATTCAGCTTTATATTTTGACTCAAAATACTCTCATAGGGACTTTTATTGCTTAAAGACAATCATATGAACATTTAGAAGAATAGATGCCCATTATTGAAATGTACTGATAATATTCCCTCTTCATGACTCTTGAAGTGGATCCTCAATAGTTTCAACAAATACTATACCTTTAGCATGGAGAAATAAACACATTTCTAGAGTTGACATACCTTAGCAACTTTAGACAGGGTGCATTCAGTACCAACTATTGGAAATTTTCGTTAAGGACCATACTTTGGACCATTCATCAAATTTTATCTTGAATAACACTTAAGTGGAGTTCGGGTAGATAGATGTGAAGAAAACCATTTTTGTTTTAGCTTGTGTACACCTTATATAATCCTAGAGAAGGCATAACATCTTATAAGGTCTTCTCAAAATAAGAGGAAACCATAAAAGTAGCATGATGAATCATTTATTTCCTTTATTGTCAATGAGACCTTGTTAATATTATTGGAATTATTTCTAGGTATGAAAATATAAGATTCTAAGTCTTCACTATCTGATTAGGTACTTGATAAACCTAATTATTACATTTCATACACCTACTTCAACAATGCTTGAGGTAGAAGTTCTTCATCCTTTCCACTATAATATTCCTTCTTCTTGGATTTTTCATTTATTGTTGTTGTCTTATTTGAACTGGAATTTTTCATAGGTTCTTATATTTCTACATCATCTACCTATATTATTTTCTTTACATTCTTTACTTCCTCAAATTTTTTGTTTTTTTCCTTCACTTTGTATATCCATTTAGCTTTCTTATTTTCAGGACTTGTTTTATACTTTACTTAATTTGTTTCATTTATAGGATTGATATTCATATCAGAAGCCTTCTTATCTTTCCCTTTGAAAGTATGATTCCTATTGTTATGCTTCTATTTTCATGATAATAGAAATGCTTTGTGAAATTCCCAAAATTGTGACAATTATAACACATGACATTACTCTTTCCTCTGGCTCAGTGTGAATTGTCATTCCTACCTTTAATTACATCATCTAATGACATTGTACGTACCCAAAAATTTTAAGGTACTATACTGTCAGAACAACTTGACACGTGCCCCAATGATGATATAGGTATCCTCGTAAGGTGTTCAGAATCTGGAAAATCTCTCCGAGTGTGTGTTAACATCCTACATGCCCCGCTTAGCCCCCACGTTATTTATTTTTTCCTTTTCCCCTCTTTTCTTGGCATTTTTCTCTTTAGTGATGAAACTGCTGCCCTACCTGGGTGGTGGTCTCATGACCGCTACCCTGAACAGGGCGACAATCCTGTAACCGCCGCCCTGCTTAGGGCGGCGGTCCTTTACATGTTTTCCAGAAAGCTCTTTTAACACGACTCACGTAAATTCAACATTTTACCAGCTTTCTTTCACCGCCATAAGCTTGCATATATGATTCTAGTTCCCCGGAATAGTGTTTTGCCATTGTTTATAGTTTAAGAGTTCTATTTGTCTTTTACCTTGGGTAAATGCAAATGCTATAAATAGTTGCCTTGTGCTCAAGCAAATGGCCCCTCATTCACTTCTCATTTTCTCATTTCAGTAGTTTAGTCTTTTATTTTGCTTAGGATTCATAGTTTAGTTAGTTGCATGTTTAGTTAGCATTGTTTTACTGTTGGAAAGCCACATATCCATCTTATGTAAGCACTGTTGTTAGTTCATCCAATCCATTGGAGTAGAATATCTTAGGAAGCCATTAAAGTTGCAGGTTTTGCTCCTCAAACAGGATAGTTTTAGGTTCTGGATGCTTTATGTTGCATGACTCGCAATAAATCCCGCTAGGAATTGCATAAGCTAAGCTTTGTACTCTTGCGCTATCCCTCTCCTACTCGCATTATATTCAGTTAGTATTCTGAGCTACCTTTATCCCAATATCTACTTCTGTTGATGCTAGCATTACACGATTTTCTGGATCCACGTGAACATGAAAGAATGAAGAGATCACACTGAGGGGACAAGATCACACACACCATTAGATTCGCCACTGTTCTGTAGAATCCAGGTTCTAGCTTTCAAAGTTCTAGTTAGAATCATATCAAATAGAGTAGTTAATTGCTTTATTTCAGTTAATTCTATTCTCGATATTGCCAGGGAAGCTGTGGGGATTGATAGTTTATGAGAAACTATGATTCACTCCTCACTTCTGAGGTAAGATCGAGAGTCTTGCAAATAGATTAGATAAGCTATTTCTTTGTTTAGAATAGATCTACAAATTGCACAGACAAATAGCTATACTCGGCTATTTTGTTTATTTTAAATTGTTTATTTTAGTTGTCATTTCTAGATATTTTAAATAGCTACTTTCTTAAATTCATAAATCTCATCAGAAAATACAAAAAATAAGAGAATTCATACATACTATAGATATACTTCACATAGTTAAATTTCATTTTACTGTAGTTTGTTTTACATTGTTTCTTTTGTATGACAATCACGGGACCTAGAGAGCCCAAGGAATACATATTCGAGCCAATCATGCCCCAACCCAATCTCATCACGGAAAAAACTGATATAGATCAAAATAATAGGATTCAAGTCTTCCAAACAATGGTAAGCTTGCAACAAATCAATTCCCAATTGAGTGGACTAAACATAGAAGACGACCAAGCATACACATTTTGGTCGAATCAACCGAACTACAGATTACCCTAGGCAACATTCATATGATTGTAGAAGGGTTTGAAAGAGAACAAACATTTGGTTGTGATCCTTTGGTCCCACAGCCAGGCAAAGGAGACACTCTTACAGATATAGATACCAGCCTAAGAATCCAAGTTGCAAGAACGCCTGTAAGATATTCTAAGAAAATCACACAGTTATTGATCCTAAATATAGAAGCTGAGAAAGCATATGATTACTGGATATTAGGGATTAGGACTTGATTTTACACATGACCATAATAGGTCCACAACAACCATGAGTCTATGGTTATGACCCAAAAATCCTGAAGCCCAACGAATCCATAGGAGAATTAGACATAGACACTGGCCTGTCGACACTAAAATTTTCCTCCATAATTTCTGTTTCATTAATGTAGGATGTTGTTAAGTATAATTAGTAGTAGCGTTTGATAGAAGATAACGGCACCGTCAGTATGATGTTGCCAATAATGTGGAGTACGGTAACAGTCAAAGTACAATAGGAATGTTGTAAAAAGTAAATATTTGTCGTAAGTGGTCCGGTAATGTTAAAATGTCAAAGTTTGGGTAATTAGAGAAGTAGGGTCTACATGATTAGGAATTAGAAATATTATATTGGTAATAAGGAAAAGGAGTGAGGTCATAATATTTTGTGTATTTTATTTGTAAAAAGTCTAAAAATGTGGAACCCATGTAAAATGATAAGGTTTATCTTATCTTAAGAGATAAGCTTACATGTACAGATAAGAGTTAAGGTATGGAATATGATTCGTCAGAGTGGATTTCTTATCCTATCTTAGAGATAGGATGGATAAGCCTGGAAATTCTATAAATAGAGAGGCCACCCCCCTCATTTGGCATAGAAAGAAGTAGTGAGAAATATTGTAGGAAGTGTGCAAAGGAAGCCATCAATTAAAGGTGTGTTGAAGAAGCCATCAAGAGGTGTAATTGTAAAGTTTCTCCCATAGTCTTGTTGAAGTACCTCATGGGTGAGATTGTAACAATTTCATGTTAATATTATTATTTACTTTGATATTTCAGATTTTTCATCATTCCGTCTTATCATAGTCGATGGTATTCTTGTGTTATGTTGTTGTTTTGTTTCCAGATTACATCCACCAAACTAAAGGCTGTGCATCAGTAAATAATCATAGCACGAAGAGTTCCCAGTGAAGAATTATCATAGTACCGGATTGGTGATGACATTTTGGTTCCGTTGCCAGGACCATTCTTCGTTGGTGGATTTTCTGGAGAGATATTCCCACTTAGTCAAAAATCAATTGGAGGGTAACCTTGTTTTTACTGTGCATAGTAGTTACCATGGTAAAGTCATTTTTACCGTGAATAGTAGTTACCATGTTAAAGTCATTTTTGCCATGAATAGTAGTTACCCTGGTAAAGTCCTTTTTGCTGGGAATAGTAATTATCAAAGTAAAGTCACTTTTTACCATGAATAGTATTTACCGCAGTAACTTCACTTTTTACCGTGAATAATGTCTACCACAATAAAATCAGTTTTACCGTAGTAAGTCAAGTTTTACCATAGTTTACCGTGGTCATTTCTATAGTAATTCCAATTATTTGTGCACATAAGTCTTGTTGATTGTACTTGTGGGTTGGTATTTCACGATGGTTACTTTTGAAAATGGGAAAGATTCCTATTTTTTCAACTCAATGTAATGAAGATGCTTCTTCTTTCATTCAAGAGTTTAAACGATCTTGTATTTGTAATGGCCTCATAAGAAGGGAACAATGGACTGAATTTTTTCCTACCTTTTTGGATGGTTCAGCACTTAGGTGGTTTGAAACACTAGGTGATAATGTGAAAAATTCATGGGATTTATTAACTGAAAGTTTTCTTGAAGAATTTGGTGAACAATAGAGATATGCAGATCTCATGATTGATATCACAAAGCTAACCCAAGGATAGAAGGAGAAGATAAGGGATTATCATGCTCATGTTCTAGAGCTAAGGAGGAAGCTCGATGCCCAGATCCGGAAGGAAGGATTAGCGGATGGGTTGATGAATGGCGTGGATAATCTCCTATGTAAGCACTTCATTCTTAGGATGAAGCCAGAGATCAGACAACGAGTGAAGTATGACCACCCAGCTACCATTGAACAAGCAAAGGAGATTGCAAGAAGGCAAGAAGAAAGCATGGAAGAGGAGCCCAAAGAAATCGTTGTTAAAGTAGAGCCTACACCAGCACCTTTGGTTCAGAATCCACAACCACTCCCGGTGAGCACAAATATTTCTCCTAGTACATCTACTGAGTATGAAGATCTGCTTAGGAAGATGGGCCAATTAACTATTAATCTTCTTCAAGGAAAGGAATTTAGTTCTCAGGGAGGAGATAGAGGTCCAAAAAGAAATATTTCTAAAGTTGTTTGTTATGGTTGTTATAAAAAGGGTCATTATAAGTATAATTGTCCAGATAGAGCTTCTACATCTGGTACAAGAGATAATAATAAAGGAAAAGCACCTGTGAATTCTCTTGATGTAGTAGATAAGAGTAGAAATAATGAAGTAGATGTGTTTGTAACAAAAAGAAAGAAAGAAAAAGATAATCAAGATGGAATTGATCCTAAGAACATGAAAGGAGAAACTAGTAAGAAACATAGGAGAAGAAAGTTGGGTGTGCAGGATTTTCTGATTTCACAGGGGCAAGGACCATACTCCATCTTAGAAGATCTGTCCAAAAGGCCTGCAAATATTACATGTGGTCAACTCTTGGCTATGTCTTTTGAGAAGAGGCGGGAGTTGCGAGGTGGACTCAATGCTCGAAGAAGGAAGGAGGTTGAGGTCCCTGTTTTGGAGGCAGAGGCAGATCCCTATGCTCCACAAGCTGAGGTATTATGTAATGGTATTTCAATTCATGATGTCTTAGTTGATGGAGGTGCTGCAGTTAATGTAATGACCGAGCCTGTAATGAATATGTTGGGTTTAAAAATTGATCGCCCTTCAACACTTATGTTAAGGTCATTAAATAAGGGAAAAACTAAACCAGAAGGTGTAGTTTCAAATGTGGCAATATCTGTTATGGGTGTTGCATGTGTGGTAGACTTTCAGGTGATGAAAAATGGTACTGTTGCGTACCCAATGCTGTTGGGAAGACCATGGGTAAGGAGAGTTCATGCAAGAAACTACTGGAATGAAGGTTTCATGACACTTGGACATGGTAGAGAGAGGGTGAAGATAAATGTGATCCCTCGACATCATAAGGCAGAACCTATGGATTCAAGTGATGAAACTGATGATTGGACATCCTCTGATTACTCTAGTACCAATGAAGTGGACACTAAAGATGAGGAAAGTGAGGTGGATGTTTCAGTCATGGATATCCTTCCAGTCACACCAACTCATGACCCCATAAAATTATCTGAAGAAGAAGTTGATGATCATCTCCAACAAATAAAGATTGGTGATGCTGTGATGGAGAGTGAGAAGGAATCCTACCTCCAGCTCTTTCGAAGGTACATACACCTATTTACTTTTGATTACAAGGAACTCCGTCAAGTAAGTTGGGTAGAACATTGTATTGAGCTGGTAGATGGTGCTAAGCCCATAAAGCAAATGCCATATAGAATGAATCCTAATTTTTCCAAGACTGTAAAAGAAGAAATAGATAAGTTGCTTGATGTAGGATTCATATTTGCTGTGGAGAATTCAGAATGGGTTTCTCCCATTGTGATCTCAATAAAAAAGAATGGGAAGCTACGCATTTGTGTTGATTACAGGAAGCTCAATAGGGCAACAAAGAAGGATCATTACCCTCTTCCATTTTCAAATCAGATCTTGGACGAAGGAGCTGGCCAGGAGTGCTATAGTTTTGCTGATGGATATAGCGGCTACAACCAAGTTCGTATAGCAGAGAAATATTAGCTGAAGACCACGTTCACCACTCTTTGGGGAACGTTTGCTTATAGAGTTATGCCTTTTGGGTTGTGTAATGCTCCAGCAACATTCCAGCGGTCGATGAATAGGGTGTTCGAACCCTACATAGGGACCTTCATCAGAGTATTTCTGGATGATTTTTGCATCTATAGGAGTAATTTGGACCACCTACACCAGATGGAGACAACATTTCAAAGGTTAGATGAAGCACAAGCCTCACTAAACCCTACAAAGTGTGTCTTTGGATGTTCTAAAGGCGTTTTGTTAGGGCATGTTGTATCCAGAGATGGTATTGGTAGTGATCCTGATAAAGTTTCAAAAATCAAATATTTACCATTTCCTATGAATAGAAGTAAGTTCAGATCATTTTTAGGCCATGTGGGTTACTATAGAAGGTTCATCAAGAATTTCTCAAAGATTGAACAGCCACTAACCCAGTTCTTGAAGAAGGATGTTACTTATGACCCAGGAAATAAGGCACATGAAGCTTTTGGACAATTGAACGAAGCCCTGGTGTCTTCACCTGTTTTGAAGAATCTAGATTGGAGCAAGCCATTCATTGTGTACACTGATGCCTCAGATGCAGCACTAGGAAGTACTTTGAGCCAGAAGGATGAAAATGGGAATGAACATCCAATTTACTTTGGGAGCAGACAAATGAGCAGTGCTGAGGTAAACTATACTGTAACTGAAAAAGAGGCTCTAGCTATCATTTTTGCTGTAAAGAAGTTTAGAAATTACTTGCTAGGGTAGAAATTTATAGTTGTAACAGATCATCAGGCTCTGAAATATATTGTCAATAAGCGTAACCCATCAGGGAGGATAGCAAGATGGATAATTTGCTACAAGAATTTGAATTTGATATTATAGATAGGCCAGGAAAGAAGCATGTCAATGCAGATGCACTCTCTCAAGCCTATGATGGTTTAGGATCATCTTGTGATGATGATGATTTTCCCGATGCAGCATTGTTCTCCCTTGACACAATCCCTAGTGAATACATAGATATTTGGAATTATCTAAATGAAGTCAAGTTTCCTGATGGTGCCAATGCAAAGACTAAGAGAAAGATTACTCAAGCCAGTCGTCCATATTCTATTCTGCATGGAGCATTATTTCGAATAGGACCTGATGGACAGTACAAGAGGGCAGTTGGACGTGATCAAGGAAAGGAGCTGCTAGAAGAATTCCACAATGGTACATGTGGAGGGCACTTCTCTGGACAACTTACAGCAAGAAGGATATTTGATGTAGGTTATCACTGGCCCACTCTTTTTAAAGATTGTTATAATTATTGTAAGACATGTGATATTTGTCAAACACATGGTAACCGTAAGACTTCATCAGCTCCATTATGTCCTATTCTTCCACTTGGTCCCTTTGAAAAGTGGGGAATAGACATTGTAGGTCCACTTCCAACTACATCACGCCAAATTAAGTATATTGTAGTTGCCACAGATTATTTAACCAAGTGGGTTGAAGCTAGGCCATTGAAAACAACTTCCATGGAGGAAGTGGCAAGGTTCATATATGAACGCATTGTCACCAGATTTGGTTGTCCATTAGAAATTGTAACAGATCAAGGAAGCCACTTCATTAATGAGGTGGTAGAAGCCCTAGTCAATAAGTTTTCTATTAAGCACAGGAAGGAAACAACATACAAGCCAAGCACAAATGGATAGGTGGAACGAACAAATTTTGTGCTGTGTCAAATTCTAGCAAAAGATGAAGCCTTGCAGGTACATAAATGGGATAAAAGGATTCATGTAGCATTGTGGGCATATAGGGCAACATCAAAGTCAGCAACAAGATACTCCCCATTTCAGTTGGCCTATGGCACTGATCCAGTTCTTCCTATTGAGTTTGATATTCCCACTGTGAGAGTTATGAAAAATGAAAGGATGGATGAAAGTGATTCAGTAAAAGAGAGGTTGGTACATCTTCATTTGCTGGAGGAAATGAGAGAAATAGCAAAGGATACAAGCCATAAGAAGAAAATGAAGCAGAAGGAATACTTTGATCAAAAAATCCGGTGGTCTCCATTTCATGTGAATGACTTGGTCCTAGTATATGATTCCAAATACAAAAAAAGAAGACAGAGAAAATTTCTTCCAAAATGGATGGGGCCCTACAAAATAGCAGTTGTGCATGAAAATGGTACGTACCGACTGGAGGAATTGGATGGCACTCCCATTACGAAATGGGTCAACCATGACAAGTTGAAGATTTTCCAAGCACCAGAATAGTCTACTCTGAGGATGGAGTAGAAGCTAGGAAGGGGGAAGATGTCGACACTAAAATTTTCCTCCGTAATTTCTATTTCATTAATGTAGGATGTTGTTAAGTATAATTAGTAGTAGCGTTTGATAGAAGATAACGGCGCCGTCAGTACGGTGTTGCCAATAATGTGGAGTACGGTAACAGTCAAAGTACAATAGGAATGTTGTAAAAAGTAAATATTTGTCGTAAGTGGTCCGGTAATGTTAAAATGTCAAAGTTTGGGTAATTAGAGAAGTAGGGTCTACATGATTAGGAATTAGAAATATTATATTGGTAATAAGGACAAGGAGTGAGGTCATAAGTATTTTGTGTATTTTATTTGTAAAAAGTCTAAAAATGTGGAACCCATGTAAAATGATAAGGTTTATCTTATCTTAAGAGATAAGCTTACATGTACAGATAAGAGTTAAGGTATGGAATATGATTCGTCAGAGTGGATTTCTTATCCTATCTTAGAGATAGGATGGATAAGCCTGGAAGTTCTATAAATAGAGAGGCCACCCCCCTCATTTAGCATAGAAAGAAGTAGTGAGAAATATTGTAGGAAGTGTGCAAAGGAAGCCATCAAGAGGCGTAATTGTAAAGTTTCTCCCATAGTCTTGTTGAAGTACCTCATGGGTGAGATTGTAACAATTTCATGTTAATATTATTATTTACTTTGATATTTCAGATTTGTCATCATTCCGTCTTATCATAGTCGATGGTATTCTTGTGTTATGTTGTTGTTTTGTTTCCAGATTACATCCACCAAACTAAAGGCTGTGCATTAGTAAATAATCATAGCACGAGGAGTTCCCGGTGAAGAATTATCATAGTGCTAGATTGGTGATGATAGGCCTACGCACATTAGTATTCCGGTCTACCCCACTTCCACCTATAATCATCGAAAAATTATCCTTGCTAGACACAGCAGCTAACAGAGCTAGGGAATTCTGGGCTAGGCCAGAGAATCGTTCATAGAACTGACTATTTTACCATCCACCATATGACCCTGTCCGAAGAAATATACCAAACTATCTCAGGTCAGTTTCCACGTATTCCACAACCTATAGATCGAATCACGCCAGAGCTCAATATTGATTGGAGCCTTCGAGTAGTCATCCTTGCTGACTGATCTATCACACAAGTTCAAGTTAGGAGGGCTTTCTTTTCTTTAGATTCACAAGTTCCATTAGTGCGCATTGAAGACATTATTTTCCCTAACTAGTTTGTCTGTATTTCACACATATTCCATCCCCACCAGCTGTCTCAGCACTACCTCGAGATGTTGGGTGTAAGGAAGAGTTACTTGTAGATTCCCATGCTCGCTTGTCACTTTTCCATTGTACAAAATTGGTGAAGCTGACGTGAACTTCCAACTTTCTAGTTTGGAGCCATATTATTATGTGTTCTTCCACGTTAGTATACTTTTCATCTTTTTTGCCTCATTGGCTTTCACCATCACCTTCGTTCCTTCCCATTATTCTACAGGTATTCATATACCCCCCGAATATGTCGGGATTCAATGCATATGGCAGACCCCTCTTGGGTCTTGAGGCATACTACGCCTAGAAAAATAGACAATCATCACCCTCACTCTCAGTATGGGGTGACAACTACTCAACTAACCAGTTGTCAACACAAACTCTGAGAATCAGATATAACTCATCATTTCAAACTGAGGGGTTAGATTAGCTCGCTCAAACGCAACAAACAGAGCCTTCAGGCTCAAATAACATTACGTTCACCAGAGAATCTAGTTCATCTCCTCAGATGTTGCTTAGACCACAAATTAGTATACAATCAGACTCATACCGAGGTTTAGACGATGAATATTCAATACGTTATGCTAGGAATGACCAACGTTCTCGAAGTATGTATCCATCTCTAGAAGTTTTACAAATACAACCCGAGATCTCTTTTCAAGAAAATACCTATATGCCACTGCATATAGGAAACACTCTTGGAGACACTTGGTAAGATAGCAATCAGTTCATAGCAGGATATCATGTGCCTATACAAAACCATGGTATACAACAAACACCACTACGGAAAAACACTGTGACTTCACCAAATGAAGTCATTTCAACTTTAATAGAAAAGGTTAGAGGGTTAGAACTTACCCAAGCAAGTCAAAATTCACAATTCATGCAAACAGGGAGTTCCAATCCTCCACACCATCCTAGTCAAGTAGATCTCCTCACAGGAGTAGGCACATTAGGCATGACTCCTTAGTATTCACAACAAATGCCAACTAGACCCACCATCTCTAACACTATTCCTCCAGGTCTAGTATAAAACAATCCATTTCTGGACAGTGTCCCGTCATACTTAAACATATACTCCAAATCACCACAAGGGGATATGTTCTCCTCTCCCGGCATTTTTTCTCAAACACAAGGGCTTCCTTATGCCCCTACGAATGCATATGCTATGGCATATCAACAACCCATCCCACCACTGCTCCCTCAACAGGCACCGTCAATGGTCGAAACATATGCGATAGGGACATACTCAGAATATTTGAAAGAGCCCTTGGATTTCACCATATGAAGCGTCATGCTTCTAAGACCTCTTCCCGATTTGCCCAAATAGAAAGGAGAGGGAGATCCAAACGCGCATATCAAAGCTTATGCTACAGCCATTTGAGAACTACTCCCATGGGATGGGGTTGTTGCTAAAATAATCCCAGAAACCTTGGAAGGCATCGCTCTCGACTGGTATTATAGAATACCTTAGGCTTTCATCCATTCATTCAAGCAACTCGTGTCAGAGTTCATCAAGGCCTTTGACATGAACAAACTATTAAGAACAGGAATCAGGGAGTTCTTACACATCAAACAAGAACACAACGAATCTGTCACCCATTTCATCCAAAGGTGGTGTACAGTTCTTTATTCTTCGGAAAGTGCTCCAAAAATGGATCAAATGGAACTATGTGATTTATTCCTTCATTTTCTTAGCAGAGAAGTGAAGGAAGAAGTCTAGAATTTCCCATTACGAACTTACGATGAAGTACTGGAGAGTGCTCTTCGAATAGATCAAGCAGCAATTGATAGCAGTCGTAAAACATATGGAGCAAATGGGAGGTTAATCGCCCCAAACCAGAACACTACAACTTATCCTACTACCATGAACATCAATCAAGTACCTAAAATCCTTAACAAAAATCGGGGTGTGACAACAGATGGAGTAACCGACCAGCCTAAAAAGGTAAATATTGTCAACACTCCATTACAGACTCATAACTAACGAAATAACAACTTTACCCCGACAATCAATACAGTGGATTTTAACCATCCACAACAACAACAACAACAACAACAATGGCGAAATCCCATACAGGGTCCAAGCCAAAATTCAACTAAGTACCAAAACCAGAATTCAAACCAAAGACAACAAATGCAAACTTTTAATAGACAACGGTTTGATCAAAATTTTAGGCCACAATACATGCCAAACCAATAAACTAGGAATTACGATGCTAATTCGTATTATGGTTTCCACAAATTCGGGCCATGACACTAGAACGTTGCCATGACTACAACAAATTCATGCAATTGCTTACTAGATGAACAACGACAACTTTTCATGGATATGTTCTTGGTAGATCCTATGTACCCCGGCATCAATACCTTCGCAGGGGTGGTTTCCCCTCAAAACGCACCCCTGAAGATCTTAATGATCCACTCCAAAATCATGATAACAACAGGGCTCTAATTAAACTAGGACGAACAAGGTTTTGTAATGACAAGAACATATGATCAGGAAGCCTCGACCCCTACTCATTAGGTTGCGCCACAACTGGAAGCCCACCACGAGCTTAAGGTAGTAGTTTAGTGGGTAGACGCGGAGCTACCCATCGAAGCTATAACAAGGACGGAGAGTATTTCTTCAGCCAATTCCAAGCCCACCTATCAAGTAGATATCCTCACAGGGAGAAGTAGGCACATTAGGCATGACTCCTTAGTATTCACAACAAATGCCAACTAGACCCAACATCTCTAACACTATTCCTCCAGGTCTATTATAAAAACAATCCAATTTCTGGACAGTGTCCCGTCATACTTAAACATATACTCCAAACACCACAAGGGGATATGTCTCCTCTCCCGGCATTTTTTCTCAAACACAAGGGCTTCTTATGCCCCTACGAATGCATATGCTATGGCATATCAACAACCCATCCCACCACTGCTCCCTAACAGGCACCGTCAATGGTCGAAACATATGCGATAGGGACATACTCAGAATATTTGAAAGAGCCCTTGGATTCACCATTGAAGCGTCATGCTTCTAAGACCTCTTCCCGATTTGCCCAAATAGAAAGGAGAGGGAGATCCAAACGCGCATATCAAAGCTTATGCTACAGCCATTTGAGAATCTCCCATGGGATGGGTTGTTGTTTGCCTAAAATAATCCAGAAACCTTGGAAGGCATCGCTCTCGACTGGTATTATAGAATACCTTAGGCTTTCATCCATTCATTCAAGCAACTCGTGTCAGAGGTTCATCAAGGCCTTTGACATGAACAAACTATTAAGAACAGGAATCAGGGAGTTCTTACACATCAAACAAGAACACAACGAATCTGTCACCCATTTCATCCAAAGGTGGTGTACAGTTCTTTATTCTTCGGAAAGTGCTCAAAATGGATCAAATGGAAACTATGTGATTTATTCCTTCATTTTCTTAGCAGAGAAGTGAAGGAAGAAGAAGTCTAGAATTTCCCATTACGAACTTACGATGAAGTACTGGAGAGTGCTCTTCGAATAGATCAAGCAGCAATTGATAGCAGTCGTAAAACATATGGAGCAAATGGGAGGTAATCGCCCCCAACCAGAACACTACAACTTATCCTACTACCATGAACATCAATCAAGTACCTAAAATCCTTAACAAAAATCGGGGTGTGACAACAGATGGAGTAACCGACCAGCCTAAAAGGTAAATATTGTCAACACTCCATTACAGGACTCATAACTAACGAAATAACAACTTTACCCCGACAATCAATACAGTGGATTTTAACCATCCACAACAACAACAACAACAACAAATGGCGAAATCCCATACAGGGTCCAAGCCAAAATTCAACTAAGTACCAAAACAGAATTCAAACCAAGACAACAAATGCAAACTTTTAATAGACAACGGTTTGATCAAAATTTTAGGCCACAATACATGCCAAACCAATAAACTAGGAATTACGATGCTAATTCGTATTATGGTTTCCACAAAATTCGGGGCCATGACACTAGAACGTGCCATGACTACAACAAATTCATGCAATGCTTACTAGATGAACAACGACAACTTTTCATGGATATGTTCTTGGTAGATCCTATGTCACCGGCATCAAATACCTTCGCAGGGGTGGTTTCCCCTCAAAACGCACCCCTGAAGATCTTTAATGATCCACTCCAAAATCATGATAACAACAGGCTAAATATAACTAGGACGAACAAGGGTGTAATGACAAGAAAATATGATCAGGAAGCCTCGACCTCACTAACTCCATTAGTTGCGCCACAACTAGGAAGCCAACCACGAGCTAAGGTAGTCAGTTTAGTGGAGTTAGACGCTGAGCTACCCATCGAAGCTATAACAAGGACGCGAGAGTATTTCTCTCAGCCAATTCCAAGCCACCTACCCGAGGTAGATGACATTCAACAAATTGTAGTAAAACCTTTGGGAGCCTATGATTTGATTAACGACCTAACAAAAACGTTCTCGCACATTTCATTCGTAGACTTACTAAAGAACTCTCCTGCCCATAGGGCTGCTCTTTTATAAGCATTAGGTTTAGGTCATCTAGTTAACATCACTCCACCGCCTGAAACATAGGTAAATCATGTGGACTTTGATGTTCATCCTCCAGGGCAGGCAGATAGGGATGTCGAATTCATATTCGAGTTAAACAAAATGCCGACAGATGCTGAAATCTCACACCGAGGTGATCCAGCCTTACATTTTCAAGTATGGGTTTATAATAACTATGTAAAGCGTGTAATGGTTGACGATTGGGCGGCAGTTAACATGGTCCCCTTCTCTTTCCTCCCAAAGCTAGGGTATGGAGAAACCAATTGTTCCACAACTCGAAATACACTAAGGGGGTATGATAGTCTTAAAGCCACCTTGGTTGGAACTATAATATTACCAGTTACCTTAGGACCCAAGACCATCTTGACTGAGTTTTATATTATAGATCGGGAAACTAACTATAATATTATCCTCGGCCGACCATGGATACACCGCATGAAGGCAATCCCTTTTACACTATTTCAAGAAGTAAGGTTTTTACATTTAGGAAAGGTATTCATGGACAAAGGTGATTCAAAATCATTTGATGTACACCTAGCTGACTTAAAGAAAAGACCAGGTGTACACTTGGAGTTTGATCTCCCAACAAACCAACTTAATAAACCTACCAACACAAAAACAAAAGAAAAGTTGGTACCTACAAAAAATCTTGAAACTATGAGCCTAGCCAAAGTAACCCCAACCCCCAAAGATGAGGCTAACACTATAGAAACAGTATCATTAGGAACTACTACCAAAATCGTTGAATTGCTAGAAAATGATCTACCAATATTCTTACCATTCGATTCAGTAGGCATAGGATATTCCCTAGGCATTGGCTCTCTTCCAGCAGAGGATCTCTGTATGGTGGAAGTAGAATATGAAAACACAATAGATATCCCACCATCCATATTCCCAGTAAAATATTGGACACTCCACTTTGATGGAGCTAAATGTCGTTACGGAGCGGGGGAAGGTGTAATCTTTACTTCCCCAAAAGGAAAAGTCTTACCTTTCACCTTCAAACTAAATTTCGAGTGCACAAACAATGGCGCTGAGTACGAAGCCCTCCTCCTTGGCCTCATCTTAGCTAAGAGAATTGGTGTTGATAACATCAGAGCCTTAGGAGACTCACAATCAGTAGTAAACCAAGTCTCTGAGGCATATGAAACCAAAGCCGAGCACTTCCAACTTTACAAAAAAGATGTATTAGATTTAAGCAAAGAGTTTGACTTCATATCAATTGAAGCAATCCCGCGAGAGAAAAATCTTCTCGCTGATTCAATAGCAACTTCAGTGTCATGTTTTACTCCAAGCAATGAGTTAGAGGATACCCGTTTCATGGTATCCCTTCGTGATGAACCATTGATAAAGACAATGACAAATTCTCTTTTAAATGGAAATGAATCTACTATCCTAGACCATGTTGATAGTGATATGGCCACTTTGGATTACTTAAATGCCTATGCGGCACTGCATCTCTCCTATCATATGATAGATTTGTCCTTAATCCCACATTCGTCTTCCTACTTCGGAAATCCCATGGTGGATCTTCCCTCACAAATGGAACCTAGCATATCCACAGTAGAAAATGGGGATGATTTTGATTTACCTCCAGCACCACCTAATTTTGAAGAGGGTAACGCCTCTTTGATCGAAGAAACAATTGATATTAACATCGGAATGGAAGACAAACCAAGGATATTGAAACTAGGGTCCTCGTTAACCCCAGAGGAAGTAGAAATACACACTCGGATTCTCAAAGAACATCAGAAGGAATTTGCATTTAATTATAAGGAAATGACAGGAGTTACACCCCACATCGTGGTGCACAACCTTGTCACTAAATCTGATGCAAAGCCAATTAAACAAAAATCGAGACCCATGAAACCCAAGGTAGCTCTCATGGTAAAAGAGGAGGTAATAAAAATCCTTCAAGTAGGATTCATCAAGCCAGTCGATTACTCCCAACGGGTATCTAACATCGTTCCCGTTCTCAAGAAGAATGGAAAGATACGCATCTGTATAGATTTCCGAGACATCAACAAAGCATGCCCTAAATATGACTTCCCTTTGCCATCCATTGATGTCATTGTTGATGCAACAGCTGGGTTTGAACTTTTTTCTCTCGTGGATGGATTCTCGGGATACAATAAAATTAAGATATCTGAACAAGATCAAGCTAAAACCACATTTATAACTCCTTGGGGAACCTATTGCTACGCTGTTATGTCATTCGGTCTCAAGAATGCTAGTGCTACATATCAGCGGGCTATGACATATATATTCCACGATCTAATTCATAAAATCATGGAATCCTACATAGATGACTTGTTGGCTAAGGCCAAGAAGCATTGTGACCATCCGGAAGTACTCCGCGTCATTCTTTCACGTCTGATAGAATACGGAGTCACGCTAAATCTAGAAAAATGCGTCTTTGGTGTAACAGGAGGGAAGCTCCTAGGTTACATCATATCGTCACGAGGGATAGATGTTGACCCAACCAAAATTTGGGCTGTCCTCGAAATGGTTCCACCTTCGGATGAATCTGGAATCAGGTCATTCCTCGGAAAGCTGGGTGCAATCCAAAGATTCATCCCAGACTTAAGTTTCGCCATACATTCAATTAACAATTTACTCAAGAAAGACTATAGCATTGATTGGACTGAAGATTGTGATAAAGCTTTTGATGCAGTTAAGCGTTTCCTGTTATCACCACCTACGGTAATACCACCTAAGCTAGATCACCCGTTAATTTTATACTCACAAGCTACCAATGTCTCGCTAGCCTGCACACTGGCTCAAGAAGATGATGACAAGAGAGAACGCACGATTTATTTCATTAGCCAAACATTGCTCGACTATGAAACATGTTATACACAAGCAGAACGAGAATGCCTCACCACAGTCTTTGTAACCAAATGCCTAAGACAGTATATGTTGAATCAAGAAACAAGGGTCATGGTAAAAACGGACCATTTACAAACTTTCCTCACACAAGGGACCTTATCTAAAAAAGCTAGACATTTTATAACCTTAAGGGGAGAATTCAAATTAACGTTTGTAAATCAAAAGTCAGTTAAGGGACAAATCATTACGGATTGGTTAGCTGATAACCCATTAGATGGAGGTGATCTAGTAGATTTAGATTTTCCAGATGAGTGCGTATACTACATCGAAACCCAACCCTCTATCTCTGAGTGTCCCTGGTACACTGATATCATTAATTATATCATGGACCATACGTATCCAGAATGAGATACACCGCAACAAAGAAGGCGGTTACATAATATCATAGCTAAATACATCATTATAAAGAAAGTGCTCTATCAGAAAGCATTCGATGGAATGCTCCTAAGGTGTGTCGACACGGAAGAATCCAAGAAGATTCTCCATGAATCCCACAGTGGAATGTGTGGAGGCCACTTCGGTGGTCATGCCATCGCTCGTAAAATACATCGAATGGGCTATTTCTGGCCTACTCTAGAACACGACGCAGTAGAGTTCGTATGCAGGTTTCATAAGTGCCAAGGATTTTCCCATGAGATCCATATGCCGGCACAAGCTCTATAACCAATCGCTACTCCATGGCCCTTTTCTACATGGGGCCTATATTTAATAGGGAAATTCTCCCCTTCGTCCATAGACGGCCATAAATTTATAATCACGGAAATCGAATATTTTATCAAATGGGTAGAGGCTATGCCTCTTACTACTATACCTAGTTCTGTAATCGCCAAGTTCATTTTGAACCAAATCATTTGCAGGTACGGTATCCCACAAATCATTATCTCTGATAATGGAACTTCTTTTAAAAATGAAGAGGTTCGTGAGCTATGCAATAAATTTAAAATAAGCCATCATACGGCTTCCTTGTATTACCCTCAAGCCAACGGATAGGCTGAAGTGACAAACAAAACACTAAAAGCCATTCTCCTTAAAACGGTGAGAGAAAACAAACGAGATTGGCACTTAAAGTTATATCTGGCCTTATGGGCCCACCAAACCTTAATAAGAACACCAACGGGAGAAACTCCTTTCTCGCTAGTATTCGGGGCAGAGGCAGTTCTCCCACTCAAGGTTGAAATACCCAGTCTTCACATTTCATTACAAGGGATTCTGGATGAAGACGCTTACAGAGAAGCACGTCTCTCCCAATTAGAAAGCCTAGATGAAGCTAGGTTAGATGCTGAACAGTGGCACAGAGTCTATGCTGACCGGATGTGTCGGTAGTATAACAAGAAAGTCTATGAACACGACATATATGAAGGTGATCTAGTTCTAAGACTAGAAAGTCGGATCGAAAAGAAGACCGGTGAAGGAAGGAAATTCCGGCCTAAATGGTTGGGCCCATACCGATTCATGAAAGACTATGGGAATGGTTCATACCTCTTATGTATGCTAGAAGGTGAGGAATTTGGTGAAACAGTCAATTCCCTTCACCTCAAGCATTTCTACGCGTAAGCAGCTAGCACTACTTATATATCTATCTACATTACATCTTCATATAGACTAGGATCATATTGTCCGCTTGTTTCATACACAAATGGTGATCAAGGAATCTATTCTCAAAGCAATTCATTACAAACTCATGATGTTGTTGGCATAAAAACTTTAATCATACTTCTCCATTTTCATGATATCATCAAGTTATCTTGGAATCATTTTATCAAATAAAGCTAGACATGATGAAGTCTTAACGGTAACCATACCAAGATCTACAAGTTTATTCTCAATAATGGTTTCTTCTTAGGATAGGTGTCTTGCCTATGGTATTTTCTAGAAGCTTCATGGTGTCACATCCATCCCATATGTATATCTCTTTCGAAATAAACACATACTGACATTTTACTCAAACAAACAAGTCAAACATTGATCAAACAGAAAATTTTAATTTTACACATTTCCTTGCCCCACCAACCTTTGGTGATAAGCTTGCGTCTCTTACTAGTGACACAGGGTTGGGAAAGGATGGAAATTCCCTTACTCACCTATGTTTTGCCCACGGTGATAAACCAATGCTTCTTACTAGTAGCATGGGGCAAAGTGTAGGGGGTCCTCTCGACAAATAAATGCAAAAGGCCATACACAAAAAATTCAAACTTTGAAACTTTGAGTCAAAAACAAATGAATCAGATGTTCAAAATCCCAAGAGATTTAAAATCCTAAAAACCCAGATTTTGTCTACTATGTGGCCATCTACGGGTCTAAGTCTAGATAAACCACAAAGCAAGTTACATCCAAAACTATGAAGTCACTTGAGTGGAGTGGACTTGTAGTGTCCTAATTTGGTTCCTCCAAAGATTTTTCTGTCTTCCATCACTATCATTTCACTACACCTCATAACTTGTACCCTTCCCAATTCTTGGTGATAAGCCCTCGCATCTTACTAGTTGCGTGGAGTTGGGGGTAGGGGCAGGTTTATCTGTTCATCGTACTGGTTTATTTTCATCACTTTGCCAAAACAAACATGAAGTATCCAAAATTGCTTACAGAAACTAAGAATTAAAATCACACTTTATCTACATTATCACATATCAGCATCACGAAATACAACACAAAAGGAAAGAAAAACACTTGCATCATTTGTTCACCATTGCATATATTCTAAAAATAAGCATATAAACATACATCTTAGTATAGGAAACTAGAAATAGAAAGTGAGCCATGAATACTAGTAAGAGTTTGATCCAGAACAAAAATACATATATATAAATGATCAACGTTTATATACAATGCCATCATGCACTAAGCATGGTCAAAATGCTCAAAGAGCCTAGGATATACAAAAGAATATATAGTACAAAATCTACGAGAGCCAAGTGGCTTCTCAATCCCTACGAGACCCCTTTGAAGGTGCACGCCCATGCCTAGGACTCCGGCTACGCCGGTGCTCTGAATGCGTGGAGGGCTCAGGATCCCGAGTGGCAGCCACAGTCTCACCACGAGAATGGCTCCTCATCAACTACTCAGCCGTCCTGTAGCCTGCTAGCTCGGTGCGAAGGGTCGATACCATCTTTGCCACATGCCAGACTCGAGCGAAGATGTCGGTATGTCTGCCGGCTGCTGAAGGCTCGCTAGCATCCACGGACAGCTCTGCGCGGGTCCTCTCCATGGGGATCATTAGGGTATCAGTGCATACCCTGCGGATCAAGTCCCGCCACTCATCGGTGGTCTCTGCAAATCAAGGAGACAAATTAGAAACCAAACAAGAAATTAAAAGATACAAGATAGCAACTAAAATGATCTTAAATTAAACAAACACTAGAAGGGTCAGAAGGTAACTTACTCAGATCACCAGGCCTCCAAGATGGATCTATAGGATCAGTGCCCGTGATGGATGCTGCTGCCAATTGAGGGGCTACTCCTGTGGCTGGAGCAACGTAACACCCCGCAACGGAGTCATCTCCCAATGGCCCTGGGAGAGTGGCTCCTCTGAAACAAGAGTCACCCTCTCTGCACTCTGCTCGGCCCTCTCCGCCTGCATGATATCCTGGGTATCGTGCCACTCAGGATCACTGTCCTCGGTCTCCTCCTCTATCTCCCCCCTATAAACTCCTCAGACTCAGAGTCTACCTCAATGGGGTCATCGCTGCTATGGGTAGGACCCACGGTGATCTGAAGTAAAGGTGCCTGAGGTGCACCGGCTCTCCCTCTGGCACGAACTATCCCCCTGGCTGTAATAGGAATGCCAAGAGTAACCACTGTCCAACCCCAGCCTCTAGGCCCCCCTCTGGCCTCTCGGACTGATATGTATACTGGCGCCACTGGGGGAAGCATACCCATGAATGGTAGGCCAAACTGCTGAGGAACTTGGCCAAAGGGGTGCATCTCCACTCACCCCACTCTATCAATAAGATGCCCTATCGTGGAGCAAGAGATCAAGGTAAGAGCCTCCTCACCCCATATGCTTGCCATATTCTTGTATGGTGTGGTGTCCATGTTGGCAGTAGTCAGGGAGGCAACTGGCTGATGAGGTGCTCTAAGCACCGACATATCTTTCCATCTGGCTGCCCTCACAGCTCCAGGATCTATCACCTCCACACCCCTGCCATAAGGGATGAAATACTCATAGACACAACTCATAACTAGGGTTGGGTGGCTTAAGGACTGCCCCTATAAATGGACCACCCTGTATAAGTCATGGTAGGTGGTCCCAAGAATGTCTGCTCCCCAGGCATATATCCGACTATGCCCCTCTATCTGTGCAATAATGGGGGACCAGCAGTATAATAATGTATCTCCTCCCTTGTCCCTGATCAGTCTCGAGGCAAGGATCCCCATGATGGCCTGGCAAAGTAGGGGGATGGGCAAAGAAGGAATGGATCAAACTCTAACCCCCTTCTTCGACCCCGTAGAGATGACTGCATCTCCCATATATGTGGGCCACTATGCAATCTATGCCTGTGAGCCTGTTGTCTCTAGGGTGAGTCATCTCCAGATGATCGGGACCCCCAGAATGCGATAGACGTCCTCCAATGTAATAGTCCACTCACCACGGACCCCTAGCAATTGGAAGGTGTTCCGATCTGCATCCCAGTATGAGAACAAGTCGCAAACAATGTGGTTGGATGGTGTAACGTGGGGCACGCGTGAAATGCATAGTATCCCAGCCCACTGAAGAGTATCCTCCTCATCCTGTGAGAGGGCATCTAGTACCCCTGGGAGCCATTCACACTCCCTCTCTTGACTCCACCGGATATACTCCTCTCTCGCCTGCATACACCCAAAAACACACAAAATGGAGCAAGTTAGCATCCAACTAACACTAGAAAAATCATAAAAACACGTAGAAATGCTAAAAATACAAACACAATCTCAAATAGATGTTCCTTTTGCATTTTGTGCAAAACCGCCGCCCTGAGCAGGGAGGTGATTTTGTAACTGCCTCCTTAAGGGCGGCGGTCGTGTAACCACCACCCTAAACAAGGTGATGGTCATGTAACCACCACCCTGGGCAGGGCAACAGTTGTGGTCCGAAAACCCACGTGGGTTTTAAAGCTTAAATAGCCTAAAAAATGTGAAAAATGACCATTTCACCTAAAAACAAAGCCTACCCAGTAGGTGCCACCCCTAGGTGGACCTTTTAACACTAACATTTTCAAAAATTACCCTCCCATGAGAAAGTATTTAGCATTTCAAATTTAAAGGGGTAAAAAGGATAAACTGAAGAAAACTAACCAGTGATCTCATGGGTCGATGTTCCGCATGGGGAGGCGATTGCTATCTTGTCGCAAATGTTTTGACTCTACTCACGCAAGAAACCGTCACAATGGGTCCTAGAGCTCAAAATCAATCAAATCGACTCACGCAAATGAATAGGAAAATGGGTCCACTTTCATATATAAAGCGCCCTGATTCGTTTTAAATAACTTTTTTACAGGTTTGAAGCGTCGATGGAGGTAAGTTCCTATCACCGCACAAATGGTACGTTCTCATTCCCTATTATTTTATCGTTTATTTTCAAAATTTTGTGTCTATCTGCACTTGAGTTCTCTTTTTCGTTTTGCAAGTAGTGGGAATCTTGGACGCCGTCCTTTCAACACACGGATGTATCAGGTATAACTTCTAACTTCCCATTTCGGGACCGCCATACTCGGACCCACCATTTTACGCCTCTTCATGGCTAAAATGCTTCTTTGAGGGGGAAATATGTACGTACCCAAAATTGTAAGGTACTGTACTGTCAGAACAACGTGACATGCGCCCCAATGATGATACAGATCTCCTCGCAAGGTGTTTAGGATCCAGAAAATCTCTCTGGGTGTGCGTTAACATCCCACATGCCCCATTTATCCCCCGCGTGCTTTATTTTTTCCTTTTCCCCTTTTTTCTTGGCCTTTTTCTCTTCAGTGACGAAACCGCCGCCCTGCCTGGGCAGCGGTCTTGTGACCGCCACCCTGAATAGGGTGGCGGTCCTGTAACTGCAGCCCTGCTCAGGGTGGCGGTCCTTTATGCATTTTCCAGAAAGCTCTTTGAACATGACTCACGTAAATTCAATGTTATACCATCTTTCTTTCACTGCCATAAGCTTGCATTTATGATTCTGGATCCCTGGAATAGTGTTTTGCCATTGTTTATAGTTTAAGAGTTCTATTTGGCTTTTACCTTGGGTAAATGCAAATGCTATAAATAGTTGGCTTGTGCTCAAGCATATGGGCCCTCATTCACTTCATATTTTCTCATTTCAGTAGTTCAGTCTTTTATTTTGCTTAGGATTCATAGTTTAGTTTGTTGCATGCTTAGTTAGCATTGTTTTACTATTGGTAAACCACATATCCATCTTGTGCAAGCACTGCTATTAGTTCATCCAATCCATTTGAGTAGAATAGCTTAGGAAGCCATTAAAGTTGCAGGTTTTTCTCCTCAAATATGATGGTTTCAGGTTTTGGACGCTTTATGTTGCATGACTCACAATAAATCCCGCTAGGAATTAAATAAGACAAGTTCTTTACTCTTGTGCTATCCCTCTCCTACTCGCATTGTATTCAGTCAGTGGTCTGAGCTACCTTTATCCCAATATCTACTTCTTTTTATGCTAGCATTACACACTTTTCTAGATCCACGTGAACATGAAATAATGAGGAGATCACACTGAGGGGACAATATCACACACACCAACGGATTCACCACTGTTCTGCAGAATCCAGGTTCTAGCTTTCAAAGTTCTAGTTAGAATCATATCAAATAGAGTAGTTAATTACTTTATTTCAGTTAATTCTATTCTCGATATTTCCAGGGAAGATATGGGGATTGATAGTTTATGAGAAACTATGATTCACTCCTCACTTCTGAGGTAAGATCGAGAGTCTTGCAAATAGATTAGATAAGTTATTTCTTTGTTTAGAATAGATCTACAAATTGCACAGACAAATAGCTATACTCGGTTATTTTGTTTGTTTTAAATTATTTATTTTAGTTGTCATTTCTAGATATTTTAAATAGCTACTTTCTTAAATTTTTAGAGCTCATCAGAAAATACAAAAAAATAGAGAAGTCATACATACTATAGATATACTTCACATAGTTAAATTTCATTTTACTGTAGTTCGTTTTACATTGTTGCTTTTGTATGAAAATCACGGGACCTAGAGAGCCCAAGGAATACATATTCGAGCCAATTGTGCCCCAGCCCAATCTCATCACGGAAATAACTGATATAGATCAAAATATTAGGATTCATGTCTTCCGAACAACGGTAAGCTTGCAACAAATCAGTTCCCAGTTGAGTGGACTAAACATAGAAGATGACCAAGCATACACATTTTGGTCAAATCAACCGAACTACAGATTACCCTAGGCAACATTCATATGACTATAGAAGGGTTTGAAAAAGAAGAAACATTTGGTTGTGATCCTTTGGTCCCACAGCCAGTCGAAGGAGACACTCTTATAGATATAGATACTAGCCTAAGAATCTAGGTTGCAAGAACACCTGTAAGATATTCTGAGAAAATCACACAGTTATTGATCCTAAATATAGAAGCTGAGAAAGCATACGATTACTGGATATTAGGGATTAGGACTTGATTTTATGCATGACCATAACAGGTCCACAACAACCACGATTCTATGGTTGTGACCCACAAATCCCGAAGCCCAACGAATCCATAGGAGAATTAGACATAGACACTGGCCTACACACATTAGTATTCCGGTCTACCCCACTTCCACCTATCATCATCGAACAATTATCCTTGCTAAACACAGCAACTAACAGAGCTAGGGAATTTTGGGCTAGGCTAGAGAATCATCCATAGAACTGACTATTTTACCATCCACCATATGACCCTGTCCGGAGAAATATACGAAACTATCTCAGGTCATTTTCCACGTATTCCACAAACTATAGATCGAATCACGCCGGAGCTCAATATTGATTGGAGCCTTCGAGCAGTCATCCTTGCTGACTGATCTATCACACAAGTTCAAGTTATGAGGGATTTCTTTGCTTTAGATTCGCAAGTTCCATTAGTGTGCATTGAAGACATTAGATTCCCTAACTAGTTTGTCTGTATTTCACACATATTCCATCCCCACTGGCTGTCTCGGCATGACCTCGGGAGGTCGGGTGCGAGGAAGAGTTGCTTGTAGATTCCCACGCTCGCTTGTCACTTTTCCATCGTACAGACATATTTTAGCATAGTTTCCAAACTTGTTGAAGCTGTAGAAAACTAACATGTTCATACCTCTTAAGTATTATTTTTCCAACTCCTGACTTATTAAGGCACTTCTTCTCCACACGCTACCTGATCAATATGTCCTAATTTCCCTAACAATAATAAAAAAACTATGTTCCATGTTTCTTTCTGACCTAAATTGTCTGACTCACATGACTCATTTTTCAAATTAAAAACATTCTTGGATTTGGCCTTTACTCTTGCCTGTAAAAATTTTTAGGGTAGCTATGACTTTGAAACACAATCTCCCTTGAAATTTATTGTCTTACTTGGGCCTGCAATTAGGTCTACATAACTGGTATACTGCATTAGGCCTTCCTATTGTTGAGCATATCAACTTGAGTGGGAGAATGCATGTAGGTTATAAATACTTGAAACTATCCTTGTCACCTTATTCCAGTCTTCTAGGATCATTACTCCTATGAATCCTAGACTTCTAATTCTTATGAGGAAGCGCATCAACCATCTGATATTTCAAGATTTTACCAAACCCTTCATTAGGGTTTTCCTAATTTACAATCCATGTATAGCCTCTTATTTTCCTCTTGTAAGATCAACCTTGATTACTTTCCTCAAGACCCAAATTATTCTTGTTTTATGTATGCATTCTCTACCTATTTCAAATCTTATGACACATTACCGGTAAAAATATTAACTCTTATTTCATTTGAGAAATAAGCCTTGGTCAGCTTCCATTGTTTTGGCAATTTCATTTTTAATGCACAAATTAACTATTACAGGATGCAAACAATGACTCAGCACTTCCTATTCATGGCCAATTCTGAGTACAAATATTATCCATGCTTTTGTCACTTTAGGACAACCTACAAGTTGTTCAAGGTTTGATTTATGATCACAAAGCTCTAATATAGATTGATGAAAACAAGAACAGTGAGATAGGAGGTAAATTAGTGTCTAATCAAACTTTTAAAGACATTTCCATTTCCTGAATCTTGTATATGAAGAACACATAAAGGTCCATCTTGGAAGTAATTAAAAGGATAATTTACATAGAGAACCACATAATTTAATGTGGGAAACCGAACTGGAAAAAAACCCACTGAAACCAAGAACTATGCTTAGGACATGAATTCCCTTTAAATGTTACATGATTTCATGGTTGAGCTTCAACTCAACCTGGAGAAGCAACTCCAAACTTCAACCAAGCTTTAACTTGGTCTTTGTACAAGCTTGAACTTGGTCTTTTACAAGCTTCAAGCTTGTCTAAAAGCAACTTCCAAATTTGGTCCAGTCAACAATTGACCTTTAGTAAGCTTCAACTTTGGGAAGCAACAACTCCCCACATGCTAATCTACAACTTAGAATTTTTCATAATGTTGATCACACCTAGTTTTTGTTGTCTTCTAGAACTGATGATGACCTCTAAATTAGTTCATTCTTATTCTCAGTTATGTTATAAATTTACTCCTCAAAAGATATCATAATCAACATCAATATTTTTCATGCAAGGAAATCATCACATTCTCAATTTCTTCTTGACACTATCTTGAGACATCCCTTCAAACACTTCCACTTTCATTTAACTTAGTATGCAACACTTAGTCAGGAAAATACAACATTTGATTCTTCATGTCCTCAAGTTCTTTTCACCACTCATGATGATCACTCTTCCTTGCTCACGTGCTCAATTTCTATACAAATGCAAACATATTACCTCTTGTTCATGGCTCCATATTTAACAATTAATTTAAACTTCCTGCCACAATCTTCATAAACTCAGGTCTTCATAGATGGTTTTTTTCTTTCCAAGGGACTTATACTCTTTGAAATTGTAATAAAGTCCAGCTTCTTAAATTGATTTCTCCTTAGGATGAATTTTCTTCATACACCATGCATCCAAAAGCATCTATTGCATTATCATGGTCTCAAAACTTTTAGGCTCTTGATTTTTCTCATTAGTTGCACTCACTTTCCTTGTCATTTATTTTCACAGACTTTACAAATCAAAACTTCATAAGCTTTCCAAGCATACACAATCCCCAATTTTTACTTACTTCAAACCTGTCAATTCATATTCTTAACTTTTCACCTAATTTTCCACTATTTTTACACATACAAGGGAGATGAAAAAACTTAACATCCAAACCACATTCCCTTGATACTTTAATCTCTAAATTTTATATACATGCAAAGAGGATAAATTAGCAATCTTGTATTTCAACCACTACATATAGAGGTTGTCCTTTTCTGACCTCTTTAGTAACTTATTAATATTTTGAACTAGACCTGATATAATTGTACCCTGATTTTGAATTCTGCAACATCATTTTGAAACTGATATAAACTGGACATTGACTTATTGTTTGGTAAGAAAATTGATCTGGTGTAATTCAGGAGTTGTTGCATGGTTTCATCATTAGATGGAATGTTACAAACTCCTTCTAGAGCCTCTTCATGTCATAATGGAGAATCATGTTACATAACCTTTCCAACATTATTTACCTCCTTTAACTTCATTCTTCTTCACACTTTAGTCTTCACCAATCAACCAAAATTTGAGGATCAACAACAATCTATGAAGCTTCTTCATGGAATATGTGTTTTTTTAAAAAGACCATAGACCAATGGTGTTGCACATGAAAGAGTTGAATTCATAATGGTTCAACTAGCTCACACATTTTCTCAAGTTTTTCAGGTCTTCAAACGAGTCACTTTACAATATGGAGACATGTTTTTCACAGCACCTAGACCCATGCACAACCTCATATCTTTCCAAAAATATCAATTTGGATTAGTTTTCTCTCACTGTCCAAAATGAGGCTTTCAAACATAAACCCTAGCTCAATCTTTGAAGGGCTTAATTCACCTAGTTCCTTCATTTAATGACCATAACAAGGTTGTAACCATTTCACTAGAGATCCTAACCACATTTCACAGCTCTTATTTTGCATTTACTTTTGGAGTATCATCATGATTCAAAGATAGAAAAATAGTCTTTTTGACTATTACAAACACACAAGTGGCTAGACTTCATAGGTGAGTTCATTTGTATATATAACCATTGTCTTAACCTTCTAATATATCATTATGAGAGAGTGACTAACATTCGTAGTAGTTTTCATACTAAATCACACATCAACTTACCAGACTTATCACATAAGAACCAAGTATTTTGTGACTTAATATCACAATAATCCCGGATTTAAGTCTATACCTTCGACCTAAACAGTTATTACTAGAAAAATTCATCTACTTACACTATCAACCATAATGTGTAATCTTCTAGGAGGACCTTTACAACTTGAGAATCATGATTTATAATGGTAAACTCATACATACCACTCAGAAACCAATCCTCTTATCAAGTCCAATACAGGACATTTTTGAAGAAATGAAGTCTATTCCAATCTATTACTTCAACCATTTATTTGTGGGCATCAACCACTCATTTTTACATGTAAAATACGTTCATACTCAAACTCCTTAGTTCAATTCACATGTCAAAGCACTTAGGGTGACTTTCATGTACATTACTTGCTTTGTATGACTACAATTTGATGGTGAGAGGAGAGAGGGACTGAGTTTACATAGAAATTATGATAAATATTCCTTAGAACCTTATAGAGCATTGAATAGACATCAACCATAAGTAATCACACTTGATTGTTCACCTTGGTATCTTCAACCCATGAGATAATATAATGAAAAAACTTTGCAAAACATAGGAATTTTTGTACATAGTACATTATGGTTGGTTGTAAACACATAACCATTGTGACCTTTAGATATTATTTTTCAATTCTAAGGGGTTTTACCAACTTGAAAAAATCATTTGGAGTTAAAAAAAAAATCATTTTTTGCTTATCAGTTTAATAAGGAGGCTTGAGGAGAGAGAATCCCTTGGTAGATAAATGCTCATAAAAAATATCGTTATCTCAACCAATTTCATTCAAAAAAAAAAATTGCAAAATTTCACGCTTTTAGTTCTCTTCAAAAATTAATTCTATGATTTATCTGAATAAGGCAAGATTTTTTTTTTGGCTGCTAAGAAGCCATGAGTGCTCAGATTACATTCCTTAATAAACCAATTTTAGTAAAACTTGACAAACTTCCACAACCTCTTCAAAACTTGATGAATTTTGGCATGAAGCACTACAAGATACCTCCCCTTTATACACGCCATATGTTGATTACCCATAAATTTTCATGTATATCTCATACATATCTCATTTACCTCAACATTTAGTATCATCCCTCCTTAAGTCAGTTTTAGTGAACTTTTGAATTTTTCCTCCTTAAGATGAAATTAAGCCTTGTCGATGCTCATGCATGCCCTAGGAAGTGTTACTAGGCTCCTCTAATGACTACATAGTATTTTCCATTCCATGTCAATGATACCTCATTAGGCTCTAGAACTACCTTAATTTTACAACTATGGACTCTAAACAATTGGACTGACCAATTGATCTCATTCTAAAATATATTGCTCATAGTAGAATCATCATGTAAGGCTTGTAGAACACCTATGTTTACCAACCATGTTTACCAGTGAACTCCTACCATACTCAATTGTAGTACCCTGAAAGAGACATTACCAATCAACCTTCATGATGAAGAGGAATGAATTTCATAACCTTAACTGAGCCTCACCACTCACACATTTTCCATAAATGCCACCTAACATTAATGACAACACCAATGTACTCAGGTTCAACTGGAATATGCAACTCTATATTTGGGATAGGAAGTTAGGTCTAGATACAAATGAAATTTTTATTAAGTATTCCCCCGCTACACACATGGTAATGTAAGTCACACCAAAATAAAATCGATGGTTCCTCTGTGACATTCCTTTCTATATCTTACATGTGGTAATGTAGTATGGAACCCTTTCCCATATATTTCAAGAGAACTCTAGTAAATTACCATTCAACCAAATTATAAACATGATTATATGTATTTGGGAGATATTATTTTTTCAACATGTTTAGTATCTCACCCATTACACCATACTTGTACTCTTTTATAAGATTTGATACATATTGAGGAAGGAACTCTTAAGTTCATTAAGAGTTTATTTTACTTTAAGTTACATCACCAAATCATGGGATTATAAGGGATAACTCGCATGATAAAATATTTATTTTTATTTTCCCAAGTCAAGGACATCGTTAGAGAGTATAAAACTAACATACTTCCACTAGTCCAAGTACTTTACCTGATTAAGGTCTTAAGAAGAATTTTAAATCAAGAGAAAATTATTGATTAAAGCAATGTTTATTCATGACCCAAACTCGTATGATAACCTTATTCAAATAATGATACACATTTACATTAATATCAATATTGATATCATACGTAGAAAATTTTAACCAAACATTAAAAGAGAATACTCATTTTCTTTGGTATTCGAATTCAAATAAGGTTACATTAGGATTGATTAAATGATACTAAACATTTATTAACAGAATAAATAGGAGAAATCATGTCATTAATAGAAGCAACTAGTTAATGAGTGGTTGGGATGACACTTTTTACACATTCAAGAGCTACTTGAATTATTTTATTTAAAAAAAAATTTCTTTCTTGTCTTTTCAGATCTAAGCGATGAAGGAGGGGTGCATTATAAGGGAGGGGAAATATTGACCTACTAATTTCTTCAAAAAAATGTGCATAGGAGGTATCCAATGCTAACTCTAAGCCTGACATGGATGATGCTAGATTCACCTTGGATGCAAGGTTTTAGACACTGTTATTCCAGATAGAGCTTGTAAAATATAAAAAAATTTCTCTTGTTGGTTATTTCATTATAATATAGCCAAATATTGACCAGGTAAGTTGAGTGGGCCCGGAATTGTCATGGAAGCCTCTTGGAAAACTCTCCACAATTTCTCTTTCTGAGTAAAGCGTCCTTTTTATCTTTTCTTTGGAAGAAGAAATGAACCATAGGTCATGCAATGATGACCTTGGTTTTATGGGAGAAGCAACATCTAAATTTTTTCAGATTGAAAATGGGAGCAATTATTCCACAATCTGATAGCATGCCTTGTCTAGGTCAAGCTCCCTAGACTTGTTTCTGAGCATCAAAATATTTGGGAAAGAGATTTGATATGTTGGGATAGCTAAATCAATGGGAGATTTGAATGTTATTGAATCCCTCTATTAACTGCAAGAACAAATCACCCTTCATAGCAACTAGAATGAGTATCAACGTATCTCTTGGCACAACTCCCCATGACAGTCATCAATCTTGAGGTCAAAGTGGTGAATGGTGTAAGTATAAAAAATCTCATATTTGATGACTCTTCTAAATTTTGCAATAAGTGAAGGTTGGAAGGGCATGGCTATGGATGTAACGAATAGATTAACCTTTCATCCCTACATTCATGTCTAATCAAAAGTTTAAAGAAGTAAGAAATGAAAATCCAAAGGAACATTTGAGTAAAAAATTCCAAATAGGTTAAGGAGAGAGGTTTGATTCCTAGTTTAGGAGAGAAAGAGCATGACATGGATTCACCATACTTTTTTGGAATACCAGTCTCAAGGTGATTTAATCGTTGACCTGTATGTGGAAGGGAAAACTGTTGTTGACCTGATATTAGCAAGTCGAAGAAAAGGATTTAAACAATCCTCTATCAGAGGACTCTCCAAGTCGGATGAGATGAGCCTGTTATGATACCCAAATTTTAATCCTATTTTCCTAGGTCAATGCCTACTCTTGATGATGTATAGGCAATAGAAATGTCTCCGATAATAGATACACTAATGAAAGATGTGACACAATTAAGGTCATTGAGAAAATTCTTTCATTTGAGGATGTGCAAAATTAATTAAGCAATGATGATATGGTGCTCTAGATAAATTGGATTTGGAAGCATGAAGATTTAGAAAAATACATATCTATTGGCATAAGGTTATGTACCAAGTATTTTATATAATTAGGCTAAGATGATTAGGTAGTATCACATTTTTCTTACAAAATTTGTAACACTCAGAGGAGGTCCTTTGTTTTTTGGGAATGTAGTTATTTCTCCACCCTAAATAAATATTTGTGCATGATTCATGAATAAATAAATTGAGAGAGAGATATGAGGAATCTCTATTTTCATACACTTCAGCTCAATCAAATATTTTTTTCCTCAGAATCACAAGCGAAAGGAGGGGTGACTAAATCCAGGGAAGGGAAATAGCTATCTGCAAGGAACCAATGCTGGAATATAAGCCTGAATATGGCCCACGTCCAGATAGAGTTGTAAACTCTAGAGAAGTGTTATTTCAGAGGCAAGGTCGGAGAAGGGAGTGGCAATAAATGGAAGCCTTTGAGACTCTCAGGAAGTGTAGCGTAACTCTATTAGACAATATAATGCTATGGAAGAATAGTTATTTATTTACCATGGTCTTCAACTTGGTCAAAGCAAAAAAAGTTTTCTCAGATGTTGAATGGAGGGCCTGCACAAGCTCCCTGGTTGTAATTTGAAAGTTGCGGAATACTCTCCTCTCAACTGCAAGGTTGAACAGCTATATATCATAGTAAAAGGTGATAGACAAAGTATTTGGCATACAGTTATTTAGCTTGTTTAAAATGTACATAATGGTGTATTGGTCATATTGCAATCTCATATTTGATAGACAAAAGCAAGCACTATGTTTTGCAATAAGTGAAGGTTGGAAGGGTCATGGCTGAAAGATGTAACGAATAGAACTTAAGGAGACACGTAGAGATGAAAAGTCCACTAGCCTTTATTGTCTTCCCCAAGAATTCCAAATACACCATTAGTTTAGAGAGACTTGAGCATGGAGTTGAGAAATTTTAAGACCTTTGTATCATGTCCCATCCGGCTTTAATCGTTGACCTTGTGTAAGGGAAAACTTTTGTTGATTTGTTGGACCCTCTATCATGGACACGTAGAGGGCCCTTTAATTTTGTTGAAGCCTACTCATTTGAGGATCCGCTCTATCCAGGAGATACACTAATTTGAAAGTTGTGACACAATGACCATTCAAGAAAATTTCCCTTCCTTCTATTTGAGGATGTGCAAAATTAATAAGCATTGTTGATAGGTGCTCTGTCAATTGGAGTGGAAGCAAAGATCCATGGAAACATACATCCTATTGGCATAAGGTTATGCGGCCCAATGTATTCTATATAATTAGGCTAAGATGACTTCCATTTTGTCTTACAAAATTTGTAACCTCTTCCAAATTGTTTTTTGTGGCCCTGATAGTTTATTAGTTGCTCCAACCCTAAACATGAATTGGTAGAGAAAAATTCTTACTTTGCTTACAAGCGGGGAGAGAGAGATATCCAATCTCTATGCAGAATTTTTCCTTACTCCTCACTATGAAATCTCAACGTAAATTAAAAGTGGAGAGGTAGTTCGCTAGGGGATTTTGAGAATATCAGGCCCACTTCAACTCAAAGTTGTCCACGTGGAGGGCATTTGAAATTCACACCTTTTTGAGGAGACACATTTTCTACTAGCCTTGCACACCATACTTAGAAATTTACTTTTTGGACAAACACGTAGAGGTTCTGCACTCATTTGAGGATCTTGCCTCTTAAATTTTACTTTTGATAAGTTGCACCAAGGAGACACGTGGAGGTTTCCGTGATAGTCTACTTAAGACTTGTGTCTTGTGCAACTTTCTTAGACCCATGTGGACCCACCTACTTTTCATACTTTTTGAAAGAGCGCCGAAGATGGAAGATTTCAATACTTATGGATTTTCAATGACTGAAAATATTTCTCAAACCCTACGCATGTGGCACCTTCCGTTAGTCCTTAGAATTTTTCAAAAAAAATTCCGATCCGAGACATGTGGTGAGCCTGCACTTGTTTGAGGTCTCCGGTTTTAGGCACCATATAAAAACTATTCTAGTGAGACACGTGGAAGCTTCCACTAGCTCCTTTTATATAGGGACTTTTTCAATGGCCGACAACATGTGGAGACCTTTCACTCGTTTAAGGTCTTGCCTCTAGACTCCATCTTTAAAGTTGCGATGAATTGAAATGTGGAAGCTTCTACTGGACCTTCCCATACTCTAAATTTTCAGCAACTGGTGTAAATCTATAGGGTTTTGAACACATGGAGGGCATGCACTTGTTTGGGAAATTTCCTCTAGACTTCACCTTTGTAGTTGCACTAAGGAAATATGTGGAGACTTCCACTAGCTTGTCTTTACACTTGGTCAACTTAGACCTACGGCATATGAATGCAGGTATCCATATGGGGGCACTCATTTCTGAAAGGCATGAATGCAGGTATCCATGTGAGGTCACTTATTTCTCAAGGTGTATTCTCGAGGGTGAAAAGGATTGCTTGTTAGATCCATCCATATGGAGCCACTTGAAAATGATTAAAAAGGGGATTTCTTGCATGACAGAATAAAACAATGATTAAGAGGATTGTCAAAAAGTTATGGCATGACATCCTATTCATGGTTGAGGGGCTGAGAAACATGATCACTTCATGATTTTTCCACCTGGCAGCTTTGGGTGTAAATTTTTTGAACATCACTTTCTGAGACAAACTTGTAACAAGAAAGGGATTCCTTGGATATTCTTATAATTTTTGGGGGAGAAAAATTTGTGATGAGTGAGAAACTTAAATGTATAAATGCAATGATAATACTCTTGCAAATGGTCAAGGTTTAATTTTTATGAGAAAATTTTGAGAAATACCATCTTCTTAAGAGACCATCTAAGAAACCTATTATTTTCCTGTGTTTTAGATTTCAATCATGTCAAAATTGTTGTAAGTGTACATCCATTGACAAGCTCAGAGATTATTCAATAAAATTTCCCCTGCTAATGAATTTGATAAATCTGGAATTAATCTATGTTGATCTTGGGCAAAATTTTCTTTGCTTTGATTTCAGAATGTCTTTTAAATAGTTTTTCTTGTTCCTATTACAATATTATAGTAAAATCTCTCTGAATAACACAAGATCTCATCCATGTGTTAGTATTTTGGAATTTACAATTTCATTATGAGAAGAGCTTTCATCTGGTAATCAAATAAAAAATTTAAAATCATTTTTACTTCCACTATGTTGAAAAAGATTGTTTGTAATCCTATGAGTGTATCTTAGGCGTGATGAACGAGGGGTTGGTAATGTTTAATTGAGTCTTTAGCTTGAGCCTTCATGTTTAATTCTTAAAGATATTGTGAAACCATGTAGATCTAGGCCTCCATTGATGCACACCTTCTGGTTGAAGGAATATTTTTGCTATTCTGATGCATTTTGTCTGTTAGTTTTCCAATTGTTGTAAAGGTTCTCAAAGATATGGTGAAATCGACTTGATCTCACTTAATTCCCCACCAAAAATTTCAAATAACCACAAATCCTACCTGAAGTACCCATGTTTGTGTTGTGTATCCACAAATGAACAAATTCAACTACTAAAATATATAGAAGCAAGCAAGTTTTCAGTGTATTTAGTAACCTAAACCTTGTTTCATAAAATATCTCCATTCTTTAGAAGTAACAACTCGTGAGAGTTAAATTGTGGTGTACTGATCATATTTTCTCAAGGTTCCCCTAAAAATTGTGCAAAGAAGGATCTCTTCATGTCCTTCATGAACAAATATTACAAAACGGGTCCTCTCACCCTAGTTGAAAGCCACAACCTAAAGAAGTGAGGATAGAACAAATCCTTAATGAAGGTGCAATCCATTTCTCCATTGCTTGAGTGAAAAAGAATCATTTAAATCCCCTCCCCAGCTACAAAACAACTTATACTATGATTTTTCTATCTCTAAGTATCTTTTTAAATATATGACGTTGCTCGAATTCTAAGGGAGAATCAATTTGGATACCAACACTAGATTGGCACCATTGCCAGGAATTATTTGAACACCGAGACCTATTTGTGCAGAAATAACATGAGATTGGTGCCATTTTCAAGGATTATTTGAACTACAGGAGCTATTTGTGCGGAAACAATACCAAATTGGTTCCATTTCCAAGGATTATTTGAACATCGGAACCTATTTGTGTGGAAAAAACACTAGATTGGCACTATTGCCAAGGATTATTTGAACACCAAGACCTATTTGTGCAGCAATAACACTAGATTGGCATTGTTCTCAGGGATTATTTGAACAAAGGTGTACACATACCAACCTGGGTAATGTTTCTTATATGATCTAAGTGCAAATACGTTGTTTAAAAATCATCCTGTGTTGAGATTTGTAAGAATTGTGTGAAGTTACAAGTTCTGTGTGTAATATTTCTAGTTTCTAGTGGTTATTGCACTAAATTTATATCATCAGTGATAAATACTGTTAAAGGAAGGTCAGATCTACTAAGCTTTGTAGGAACTAAGTGTTGATAGATATTTGACAAGTCATTTATAGTGCATTTGCACAAATAAAGTGAAAATCCTTATTGGCTACTCCATGTTGACTTAAATTTTGATAAATACCAGTGCCTTAACATGCATTAAGTGAAATTTTTCACTAATCTTTGAATAGATGGAACGAAGAAGATATTTATTCACTAAAGACCCTACCAGAAAATTGTTTCCAGAACTAGGAAAACAAAAATTTAGAAGGAAAAAGACTCTGGAAAATAGTTGCAGATCAGGAATCAACAAAAGGGTTAAAAATTGTGAAATGTGATCAGCCTGTGGTTGAGGATTACCATTCTTCTTTGAGTGATTCTGAATCAAGTAATTTTCATATAGACATTAATTCTCCAACTGGAGAGGGGCCTTCATTTGTGTCTGATAAGTGTGCTTCTCATTTTGTCCCTTTATTTTCCAAAGTTGATAGGGTTTTCCAAGAAACATAGTCTTTAGAGGACATTCATTTTGAGAATTATACTCCTATGTTCCAAAGACCCCTTATGCCTCATCATTTTGTATCTCCTGTAAGATCACCTCTTCAAGACAGTATTGCATAGCCTCCACCCAGACCTCCTTTTGTTGTGAATACTTTTGGTCCTATTAATTTTAGATGTATGGATGGATATCCAAATATAGTGCCACAAGATGTTAGAAATAGATTTCCTAAATTTCAAGGGAATAATGCTATCACTGGCGATCAACATTTAAAACTTTTTGTCAATATGATGAAGGAATTTGAGATTAAATTTGAGGATGTGTATATAAAATTGTTTATTCATATTCTTGAGGAGGATGCACATGACTGGCATAAGTCTTTTCCAGATAACTCAATAGATGCATGGGAAGAAATGAAAAATGATTTTAGATTGCAATATAGGCATAAGACAGATCCCAAGTTTCTTTTTCCTGAATTTGAGAATATCAAGAAGAATCCTAATGAATCTATTCATGAATTCAATGCTAGGTTCAATAAGACCTTGAATAGGATACCTGTAATCCTGAGACCAAGTGGTGTTTCTTGTTTAATAAAATATTCTGATGCTTTTGACAAAAAGGCTGCCTATTATTTAAAGAGACAAAAATCTAGGAACTTTGAGGCAAGCATTCACCATGGCTTTACAAATTGAAAACATTATCAAAGCATTTTGTAAGCCTCCTAAGAGGGAAGGTATAAAGTTGATAAATCTAGAGAAACCTCAGTCAAGTAATTCGGTGGATCTAGAAGAGGTTGTAGAAAAATTGGAAAGAGCTGGTAAGGAAATATCCTATAAACTAGCTAGAGCAGAGAAGGGGATTGTACAAGGTTCCCAAGGTTTACACAAGCCACAAGGTCAAGAAAGATTTGCAAATAATCCTAGAGGTGATTAGAGATCATATGATAGGGGTATAGGGCCAGTGGCATTAAGAAGTAGATAGCCCCAACCCCAGTAAAACAGATTGGTGCCTGATCCTTTAGTTGCTAGAGTTTCTATTGTATAAGAGGTTCATGATATAAAGTGGTTTCATAAATGTTTCTTGCCCCCATTCCCCATGTGATAAAGATAAATAAGTTGATGATGAGACAGATGATGATGTATGCATGATGGATTGCTCTGTAAGTTCATAGTAGGGATCGACCTCAACTAAACTAATAAGTGTCAGGACTACTACTAATTTCTGAGATTCCATTCATTGGGTATTACCTCTTCCTCCCACTCATAATTTTGAAATTGATATGGTAAAATATTTTGAGTTGCATAATAATGATTTTGAGTACTTAAGGGCATTAATGATTAAAAAGTATGATGGAGGAATTCCTTCAGAAGAGGATAGACATATTTGTTAATGAATGTAGTAGTTTCCCAACAAAAATAATATAATACAAGAAGTAAAGTTGTCAAAGTGGTTTCATAGATGTTTCTTGCCTCAGTTCCCCCATGTGACCAAAGATCAAATCCAGTTGCTTACCAATGATCCAGATAATGATGAAATGCATCGATATTTCTAAGAAATATGCATCTGTAAGTTCTCATAGTAGGGCCTCGTTTCCTCAAACTAAAACTAATAAGTGTTCAGGACTACCTAAGCTCAGACTGTTCTGAGATTCCACTCTCATTGGGTATTACCTCTTCCTCCCACTCATAATTTTGAAGATGTGATATGTCCCTTCTTACAATATTTTGAGTTGCATAATACGCGCGAATGATATTGAGTACTTAAGTGACATTAATGATTAAAAAGTATGATGGAGGAATTCAAATTCAGAAGAGGATAGACATTTTGTTCCTATGAATGTTGTAGTTTCCCAACAAAAAATAATAGAATCCAAGAAGCATAGTTGAAAAGAGAATTGGCGGAGCGTGGGGGGATATTTGGGCCTCAAAGGCCAGAACCAAAAAATCCAATGCTTACCAATATCCCTAAGAGAACTCCTAAGAAAATATGAACATCTGGAAGAGGCCTTTGTTTCCTACCAAAGCAAAACTTGTGTTCCTCCCTAAAGCATTGGAGGAACTAGTGGAAACACCTCTCAGGTATTATCCGCCATAGATGGAAAATTATTTGGTTGATTATCAGCTGAATGGGGATCCCTTCTTAACTAATCTGCCCTTACCAAATATATGTTCCTTGTGACATAGCTACAAATATTTGAGTCAAATCAAGGTCACTGTTCCTATTGTTGAGTTACTTAGAATCCCTTGAGCATCATGAAAAGAGATGTTTTGAATATTTGGGATTTAAAGAAGTAACATTAGGTTACCCATGCCTAATGTAAATGTCCATGTATTCAAGAGGTTCCTCCTACCATTGCAAAATTAGAAAAACCAAAAGCATTGGAGAACTAGGGGAAACACCTGAGGTTTATTTGGAAAATTATTTGGTTGATTATCAGCTGAATGGGGATCCATTTTTAACTAATCTGATTATTAAATATAGGTTGTTACATAACTACATGTTTGACACAGGAGCTTCATGTAATGTAATACCTCTTGAGGTCATGAATGAGTTGAATATCAAAGTAACAGTAGCTTATCAGAAATGTACTTCCATGTATTCAAGAGAGGTGTCAGTAGTGTGATGTGTCAAAGGCTTTGTAGTGCAATTGGAAACTTATCCAGGAAAGTGCTTAACTTTGAATATAGTAATTATAGAATGTCCTCCTAAGTGGGGAATGTTGTTATCAAGAAAATGGGCAGCTAGTGTGAGTGGAAGTATGCAAATGGACATGTATTGTGCCACCATACCAATTGAGCTTAGCCTTGTGAAGTTATATGGTGAAAAGAAAATGTTATATCTCATTGAGGACCCCAACAATGCTTCTTATGAAGTATTACACATAGACATTGATGTTGATAACTCTGTGAGCTATGTTGTTTTCAAGGAGTATGAAATTGATCAATATAGATATCCTGAGTAGTTTGCTTTTCCTAGGACTTGATGTTTGATGCAACCTTGAGAGATGTTGAAAAACATGACCTAGGTACAAAGGACAAACCTAAAAAAATGTGCTCAGATAGCAACTTGGATGGAGAAGAGAAACAATCATATGACCAGTTGTTAATGATGTATCAGAACTACTTAACATGGTCATATCCAGAATTGAAGGCACTTGAAAATTTTACTTGATTGTTTTCTCTGAATCAAGGTGTACATCTTTATACATTGTATATTCCTTTGTTTTTGTTCTATTTTCGTGTTTTTCTGTTTCAGTTTTCCCTTGCCCGTGGTGACCAGTTTTTGTTGGTTTCTCAGTTTGTCTTAGGGGATTGGTTGTTGGATTTCTTCTTTGCAAGCTTCTTCTTTACTTTTATTCCCAATGGATTTTTTGGCATTTTTGTTCTTGTGGTACTCACAGGGAGTGCCTATCCCCGAGTCGGAGCCGATGTTGGTGCTCATTTTAATCTCACCTTGTTTGTTTAAAATGTCTCAGTCCACATGGTTTGAAGTTTTTTCTCTCTCTGTATGGATGCGAGAAAATCTTTGCCTTTGCCATGATGTCGTTGTCCATCCTTTCCTTTTGTCAGGATCATGTTGAGCCAGGTATTGTTTACAGTTTCTCTGTCCATGAGAAAGAATTTTTAATTTGGGTGTGAATTTGGGGTTTCCCCTTCCTTTTATTTTTCCACAGTCATGTTTTCCCTATCAAATTTTGTCCCAACATCCGCAGAAATGTGGTCCTTTATGATTGGATGCGGCCCGGTGGGTCTTTCTGGTAAAAATTGTCACTTTTGTCACATTTCTAAAAAATGCCAAATTGATCTCGTGGCCCCGATAGTTTTTGATTGGCTATTCAAAAAATATGAAGCGGTTGGGAAAAATTATTACTTTGACCCCAAAGAAGGATACATGGCAGTTCTTCAAGTTACAAGCGGGGAGGTGAGTCACCGAAGCCTTTTGCAGATTTTTACCTTTTTTTATGAAGGATAAAAGTTATCAAATAATCTGCAACTCCACTAGGGCCCACGTCAAAAGTTAGAAGTGGAGAGGTGGGTCACCAGGTCATTTTGAGACTCTCAGGCTTGCTTCAACTCAAAGCTTGTCCACATGGAGGGCCTCCACTCATTTGAAAACTTGCCTCTCGGTTTGACCTTTAGAGTTGCGCTAAGGAGACACGTGGAGCTTTTTGTTGGCCCTTCCCATACTTAGACATTTTCTTCATGTTGCTAGTGCAAATTTGTTAGACCATGGAGATGTGGAGGGCTTGTGCTCATTTAAGGATCTACCTCTGGGTCCTACCTTCGTGGTTGCACCAAGGAGACACGTGGAGGCTTCTGATGGCTCCTCTCTATACTTAAGACTTCTGAAGCAAATTTCTAAGGCATTGGACATGTGGCCGGCGTGCGCCTGTTTGGGGATCTGCCCCTAAATTTTAATTTTTGAAAGAGCACCAAGGAGGACACATGGAATTCTCTACTGGAACTACCCATACTTTGAATTTTTAATGGCAAAGGAAACTTTCTTAGACCTTAGGCATATGGCACCTTCCGCTGGTCCTTAGAATTTTTCAACAAATTTTTCGGGCTAAGACATTTGGTGATCCTGCACTTGTTTGGGGTCTCCACTTTTGGGCACTATATCAAAAGTGTGCCAGTGAGACACGTGGAGGCTTCCACTAGCTCCTTTTATACTGAGAATTTTACAATGACCAAGGGCATGCATAGAGATTGCACTCATTTGAGGTCCTGCCTCTAGACTCCCATCTTTGAAGTTACGCTGAATAGATAAGTGGAAGCTTCCATTAGACCTTCATATACTCTGAATTTTCAGCAATTTTTGCAACTCTCTAGGGTTCTGAACATGTGGAGGGCCTCCGCTCATTTGGGAAATTTCCTCTAGACTTCACTTTTGTATTTGCGCCAAAGAAACACGTGGAGGCTTCAACTAACTCCTATTTGCAATTGGCCGACTTGGACTCACAGCGCACAAATACAGATATCCATCTAGGGGCACACATTTTTGAGAGGCACAAATGTAGGTATCCATGCAAGGGAACTCATTTCTCAAGGTGTATTCTTGAAGGTGAAAAGGATTGCTTGTTAAATCCATCCATATGGAGCCACCTGAAAATGATTAAAAGGGGATTTCTCACACGACAGAATAAATGAATGATTAAGAGGATTGTCAAAAAGTTATGGCATGGCATCCCAGTCATGGTTGAGGGTTTGAGAAACATGATCAGTTCATGATTTGTTCACCTGATGGCTTTAGGTGTAAATTTGTTAAACATCACTTTATGAAACAAACTTGTAACCAACAAGGGATTCCTTGAATATTCTTATTTTTGGGGGGAAATTTTGGGATGAGTGAGCAAGAGAAATGTATAAATGCAATGAGAATACTCTTCCACATGGTTGGCGATTAATTTTATCGAGAAAATATGAGAAAGCCCATATTCCTAAGAGACCGTATGAGAAACCTATTAATTTCCTATGTTTTAGATTTCAATCATGTCAAGATGGTTACAAGTGAACCTACCATTGAAAAACTCTGAGATTGTTAAATAAAATTTCCCCTGATGATGAATCTAATAAATATGGAATTAATCTGTGTTGATATTGGGTAAAATTATGTCTGCGTTTATTTCAAAATGTCTTTGCAAATAGTTTTTTTTGTTCCTGTTGCAATCTTATATTAAAATCTCTTCGAATAACACACAATCTTGTCCATGTGTTAGTATTTTGGAGTTTGAAATTTTATTATGAGAATATCTTTCATCTAGTAATGAAATAAAAAACATAAAATCATGTTACTTCCACTATGTTGATAAAGATTATTTGTAATCCTATGAGTGTATCTTAGGCATGATTAACCATGGGTTGTTGATGTTTAATTGAGTCTTTAGCTCAATCCTTTGTGTTGAATTCTTAAATATTGTGTGAGACTGTGTAGATCTGGGCCTCCATTTATGCACACCTTCTAGTAAAAGGAATATTTATTCTATTTTGAAGCATTATGTCTTTTAGTTTTCCAATTGTTGTAAAGGTTATCAAAGATCTAGTGAAATCAATTTCATCTTTCTTAATCCCCCACCAAAAATTTAAAATAACCATGAATCCTACTTGAAGTACCCCTATTTGTGTTGTGTATCCACAAATGAACAAATTCTATTGCCAAAATATACATAAGCAAGCAGGTTTTAATTGTCTTTAGTAACTTGAACCTTGTTTCATAAAATATCTCCATTATTTAGAAGTGACAACTCATGAGAGTTAAATTGTGGTGTATTGATCATATTTTCTCAAGGTTCCCCATAAAATTTTGCAAAGAAGGATATCTTCATGTCTTTCACCAACAAAGGTTACAAAATGGGTCCTCTCACCCTGGTTGAAAGGCACGACCTAAAGAAGTGAGGATAGATCAAATCCTTAACTAAGGTGTTATCCATTTCTCCAACGCCTCAGTGATAAAGAGTCAGCTGAATCCCCTCCCCAACTACAAAATGACTCATACCATGATTTTTTTGTCTCCAAGTATATTTTTAAATCTATGATGTTTCTCAACTTCTAAGGGGGAATCAATTTGGATACCAACACTATGCAACACCTAACAACCATGTGTTGAATGAACTGGTTTGCAAAGGAATATTTGAGTATTTCATTTTCAACGTCAATTATCAAGAAAATTCCTAGTTCAAGAAGAACTAGAAGCTGGGTATGACATCGACTGTGAAGATGAGGAAGAACGCCCCATGAAGCATTGTTGTCTCTCAACATACAAGTATCGATATCATTTATGATATGGTACTTCTCATTGGTGAGTAACGTTGGATTATATCTTGAAATCAATATATAAATTTAAAACAATTATTTATATCTATTACAATGTCTTCTACAAATTTGCTTCTTTCTGATGCTCAATTACTTAAAAGGCCAAATTATGCAACCTAGAAAACAAAGATGTGAACTATTTTTTAGTTTGAAGGATTATGGGGCATCGTTAGAGGGTCAGTGAGAGTTCCCACCATCCCTGAAAAAGTTGTAAAATTTGAGATCATGGCTATTGCCAAAGCATTAATGTTGATTATGTTGAGTATAAACGATGATGTGCAACCACATGTTCGGGATGTAGAGAAACCATAGGAAGCATGGGATAAACTTGCAACCATATTTGAGGCAAAGAATTAGACTAAGATTCTCCATCTTCAATTGAAACTGCATACCCTATATATGGGGTAAGATGCGAAAGTTGAGGATTTCTTATGTCGGGTGGTTGAGTTGCGAACAAAGTTAGTAACACTCTGTGAAAAAGGTAGAAGAAAATATTCTAGCTCCTATCACGTTGAGGGAATTCCCATCTCAGTTCTTATTTTTTGTTACAAAATTGAATGTATCTAAATAGAAAGTGGCGTTCGAAGAACGCATGAACTTGTTGCAGTACAAGGAGGCCATATTTTCAATCCAATAAAAGTTCAAGGAGAAATCCCTTTTCTCAAAGCCACATCATGGCCAAATTTATTGAAAAGGTCCCCCAGAAAAGAAAATATAAGTACATTAGCATCAAGGGTAGCAAGCTCAAAAGTCCAGGAGGTGGTGTCAAATCTGTAAAACCAATACTCATGAAACGGATCATTGGTGGTACAATGGCTTGAAAGAGGGGTCTTCGACTCAAAAAAGCACATCAGGGCACGATGTTTTTAAAATATTCCAAAATGACATCCCCTCCAAAAAAAGTAGAAGGGAAGTCTTATAGCCCAACATCATGATGAATCTTATGAGGAGTCATCAGAAGGAGCTAATTGTGGTAGAAACCTCATAGTAGTCTCTCAAACTGCGCAACCCATGAAGAGAGTCTGGAAATGATAGATTCAAGATACAGTAAACATATGTCCATGTAACAGAGTAATATTTATTATCTCAATTTTGAAATCTTCCGAGTGCAGATTGGTTTCATGAATAGTCGAAGATAATAAAGATTCTTCTTCATATACATCTCGATATTTCAGCCAATCGTTGATCTTATCTTTTGGGATTTCAAAAATTTCCTCTCCCTTTATAATGTGATCCAACCATATTCATTGCATTGACCCTTAAAACCTCTTATCAGTAATAAAAATCTGACGAATATTCATCTTTTGGCACAAATATTCTTGTTCAAAGAATATTTTCATATCTTGCTTTATCTCAATTATACTAAGATCCAGTCTATTTTTAAACCTCCACCATAATAAAAAATAGATACCTTGCTTCCTATCACTCGTTCCATCTTCTATAGTTAGGTTTATTCAACCTTTCTTCAAGTTTTTTAAGTTTTTCTTACTGCCTTCTGGCACTTTAGATATGGTCCATCTTATTGGTTATCGCTCATTGCTTCAGTACCATCTACTCCATTCTTTCTCCTACAAGACACATAACCAAATTTTCCATAACTCCTCAAATTTACTCTACAATTGTTGTAGGGTGTCAATGCATTTGTGAAAACAACTAAAGGATCCATTGAAGTCTTTCCATCTTCCATCCCAAACCAATACTGTAGATGCCCAGTAAAATGACCTATCTAAATGTACCCAATAAAAACCTTCAGGTTTCTAGGGTATAAAAATTACTGCTATAATTTCTTTTTGGAAAAGTGTGACCACTACCAGGCATCAACCAAGATGTGCATGTTTTTTCACTGAACAACAACATTCAAAGTCAATTCATAATCTTTTAAATGAAAATTGTTATTTTAAAAAACACTACATCCACGCTACATATCAATTAATGAGTATAATTAATTTAAATATAATTACAAGGTCATTTAGGTGTGATTTTCATAACATTGAATTCCCCAAGTTGTGGGACTTGCAAATGGGAATGATCCCCCAAAGAAGGTTGGTTCCTCATTCCTAAACTACCTAACCAAGAGCTATTCTAGTGGGATAGGAAAACTAAATCTAATCCCCTAATTTAACCCCTTCCAAAAAAAGTGACTTTAGACTTAACAGGGAAGTTAAAAGGGGTAGAGTCTACACTAAAGTACTGTTAGACTCATCATTGCAAGCAACCTGATTTTTCACATATCGAATGACTTAAGTTTCCTAGAAAAAATGGAGATGAGGGAGGTCAAAAGGAAATAACATCCCCTCTTCCAATTTTCCATAAAAAGTTCCTGAAACCTAAATCCTGTACCTATAAATCTTAAATTACATGGTGGGCAGAAAGCGAACAAATATGGCAACCCTAGAGAGGCATGGAGAAAAAACAAAACCAATGCAAAGGGTTGCGGCACACCACAAAAACACGTTTTTATTTCTCAGAGAAAGTTTCAGGCCAGCACATTTCTAGAATAAGGTACATGTATGCATTTTGGCAAAAAATGGGAGAAGGTTCGCTACTCAAAAATTGCCTGCAAGAAACTAAACCGGGCTTCGAAAAAGAAGAATGCCCTTCACCAAGCCTCTTAAAAACATGAGCACTTTTTTACAGCCATATAGGAAAGTGGGAGAGAGAAGGCACTTAGAAAAGTCAAATCTTTTTCAACTGAAGTAGGGATATGCATTGAAAGTTTTAAAATCTCACCCACGCCTCCGTCAATGCCTAGGGATACAAATTCATGCCCACAATATGTTTATGGTTCCCCAACGGATTGAATCGAACAGATCTGGGAAAACTTGAAGAAATTTGGATTTTGTGTTAATGGTATAGAAGAATCTTCTTCATTTTTACCTACCAGGACATGAAAAATGATTTTTTATCTTTCCATGGCATAGAGGACATCGAGACGCTTCCAACGATGTCATATTTGCAATATTTCAAGCCCTAAGTCAAAATATATGCCCATACAAAGTTTGCATCAGGTCCATACAAATGGGTGGGAAAACCAGTTTGAAAAACGGGCCCCTTCTTTAATATGGAACACGTTGTAGCCAGATTAGGGAAAAATCAGGGTTTACCAGTTAAGAATTTATCTTTTCCCCCTTTTCTATGAGAAATACAAAATTTAGAACAACTGCGGCCCCGTTGCTCTGCTTGGACACATGGCTCCTTCCACTGGTTGTGGAGATGCGCTCCAACTTTTTTCCTTTGGCCCTTTTGTCAAAAGGAAAATTTTCACCTTTTCCTCTAACTCCCTGATTTGGTTTGACTTGGGTTCAAATGCTAAATTTTTCCCTCTTGGTAGAGTCGCAGCCCATTTTGTAACTTTTACACCCTTTGGGGTAGACATTGACCTGGGACACGTGGTGACACCACTCTTGTTTGGAAACCCGATTCAAAATTTTCCTTTAGAGGAGTGTCAAGTTGACCATTGGCAGCATCCAAAGGTCTATGGACTTTTCAACTGGCCCTCTTATCCTTTTGGACTCTAGGCTATGTGGTGAGCTCACACTCATTTAGGTCTCTTCCTTGAGAACAAATCTTAAGGAGATGTGCTATTAATACACTTGGCCTCCCTCGACCCTTTAAAGAGATTTAAGATATGGAAATTCTCAAAAGAACCATTTCTTCTATTTCTTCTTGTGCAGGGTAAAATTTAACTTTCTTGGGCCTCTGTTTTTCTCTTTGTCTAGTTCTGGAACTCGAGCTCGTGGGTTTCCAATAATTTCCCTTCATGTTTTCTTTATGTGTAGAGCTTGTTCTAACAAAATTTTTCAAGGAGGTAAATTTGGGATAACAATTTGGTGACTCATGGGGACATCTACCTACTAGTTATTTTAGAGTTTTATTTTCATGCATCTACCTTGACCCTGTCATCCATTGGAAATTTAGTTTAGGTCTGCTTGAGTAAACCCTGAAACTGCATTTAAACTTCGATGTGTTGCATTCTCGAGCCACTATGAGCCTGACTAGGATACCGGCCTTCATCTGGAGAGGTTTGTCCGACCCTCGCAAGCCTTCCCACACATCTGGGAAAAGCACCAAATGTTATGCAATCGCACTGAGATTCTCAACCCATCGAGTCGCAGACATTCAAGGGTGCTGTAGATTCGCCATCAACAGTATTTTCACCAAGGGCTTGAGGAGAGAATGGTCATTCTTCATTAATGGACTATGGTTGAAACTGGTTTTTTTTTATTTTTCTATGCCAAAATGTGTTTTTTCATTTTCTCCCACAAATATTGACTAAAATTCAAAATTGAAGATCCCATGATCGAGAAAATCTTTGGATCTTTCCATTGGTACGAAGATTGTTAAAAATGCAACTCTGGATAAAAAGATATGTCTTTCTAAGTTTTTCCTTAACGTTTCCCGTTAATTTGGCTTTGGGAAAATTTTTAACTTTTCCCCTGCAAATCCACTAATGACGTGGCATCCATTTGGGTTTATGGAGGTAGGGGCTTCCTTTTTTCCATTTTACATTTTTTGATAAAAGGTCAGAAAATACAATTTACCTCTGAAGTCCCACATCCCCGCATTATTTTTTTGATGGGGCCAAGGGTCACATTTTTATTTTATGCCTTTTGGAAGAAAAGATAATTTTTCACTTTTTCCTCAAATTCCCCACCGAAAAGTCCAAGTTCGTTTGGAAAAAAAATATCCCAAGCTCTGTAAGTCCGCCTTGGGAAAATTTTCCCTTCTAAAGTCCATCGAGCCATAACTCAAACAATACAAGAAGTTAGAAAGAGTTCTTCACCATCTGGAAAGTGGAAGAAATTATCTATCTGATGGAGAATTTTAAAGAAACCTTTGAATGCCTTAAATATCTGAAATCTAGACTGAGGCACAAAAGGTAGTAAGTTAACCCAAAAATAAGGGGATCTTATTTTGGTTAACAACTTTGGCGACTCACAAGGGTAATATACCTGCTAGATGAATGCTCAATGGCCTTTTTTACATCAATTAGGCATGGAGACAAGTTTGATAAAATGATTCTGATCTGAAATCTAAAATTATGACCTCTAAGCCATTTGGAAACCCACTTAAACTTGAAGTTGAACTTCACCAAAAGCCAACTGAATGCACTGTGCAAGGAGCAATACAACAACACCAAAAATTATGTACAAACTGAAAATCATAAATGCTCCAAAAGGAACATGGAGAGTGTGCAAAAGAACTTATTCTTCTTAAACAAACCTACCTACACTACTCTAACAAAGAGTAAAGGGAGTGCAAACAAATTCTGCAACTGGAAAGCAGAAATACTTTCCCTTCCTCAAAAATGGCAGTCATGCAACTAATTTGGCACTAAACATGGCTCGTTGGATGAGTGAAAAACTAACTACAAGTTGATCTTCCACCCAAATCACAAAAGTATCAACTGAAGACAAAACCAATACCTCATTTAGTTGCTTATGCATTTGGATTGAAGAAGTATGATAGCTGATCCTTGGTGCTTTGTAGCTCATCCTCATGCCCTGAAATGAGCATGACCAAATTTGGCTTCTCCTTTGGCTCCAATGAAGTGAAATACCTGATTGGGAAAGGTATGATCCGTTTGATATGCCCATTGCTCTAATTTTTCACTCCAAAAATGGAGTCTTATTGTAGACCTCTTTGGGTGAATGGCATGGAAGGAATGGTGGAACTCTTCTGTTGTTTCTCTTCTTCCTCCTGTGAAGAGCATGGAAGGTTTGAGTCTCCCAAACTAGACTCCAAAAGGCTGATATAAAGTACAAACTTCTACAAATGAATGATCTCCTTCAATACATCAAGCTCACATAATTCAAGGGTAAATTAAGGAGAAAACAATAGAAACTCAATTGGTTCTTCTCCATCAAAATAGTCCTCCAAATTAGACAAGTACTCTACTTCATTGTTGTCCTGCTACAAATGTTCAACCTCTTCCATGGTGTCTTTTTGGTTTGCAACTTGTTCACCATGGTTTCATTCATCCTCCAACATGAAGTTTGAAAGATAAAACTCTTCTCCAACATTAGAGCTTGAGAAAGATGAAGTGGAAGGAAGAACTAAAGATTCTTCTATAGCCCTGTTTTGTGTTCAAATCCTTTGGATCTTACATTTTTCTCCTCCATAGCTGGAATGTGCTCCTCTTATTTTGGAATTGGAGCAGATTTTCATTCCTCTAAGGTTTAAATACCATATTTCTCTTGATTTAACTCTTCCTCTATCATGAAGTTTTCCATATCAAAATCCTCAAACTGGCTGCTCTAGAGGACAAGTTGGGACTGAAATATTTCTTTTATAGATCTTCCTTCAAAAATGGATTCATCAACCAAAATAGGCCCTTTGAATGAAAGAAATAAAACACCAATAATTTCTTCTTCTTCTGCTGCTAGAAAACTCTTATTTGGTCTCATCCAATTGCTCCTTTCCAATGAGAATTTGAGCTGATTTATTTTTTCCTTCCTTGGCTGATTGGAAAGTTTGAATTGGATCATTATTCTCTTCACTTAAAGTTCCAACATGGACACTACTTTCTAAGTAAACTGACTACTAATTTTCTTCTTCCTTTTCTTGTTCTTTCTCTCCTAAAAATTCAGTCTTAGCCACCACTGGCTCTTCAAGTTTTACTTCTCCTCTGAAGGATTGAAAAGAAAAGGAATCTCTTTTATCCCAATTTTAAGAGGTAAGCTCAACTCTTCAAGATTTTCTAACCATTTCTTCTTCTTTTGGGACCTTCTTCCTGCTTACTTCTCCTTCATGACTAGATTTCTAAAATTTCTTCTTCTCTACATGGAATTGGGAAGGAACAGAGAAGGAGTGGCAGGTTGGGATTTAACCATTTTTTCATTTGATTTTTGGTGGTGAGGGAGGAGATGAAAATTCTTGTTTCTTTGGAGTGGAGGAGTATTTATTTTTTCTCTTGTTGAGGGGATTTGGATTTGGAAGAGAAGAGGGTAGAAAATCATAAGATGGGATGGGAGACTAGGGGATGGAGGGATGGTTTTCAACAACTTGGAGCAACAACATTGGTTGGGTTTACAGCTTGCTTATTGTTGAAATGGTAAAGCTTGAGATGAAGTAGAAGAGAGATAAAATGAGGACTACTTGAATGACTTACCCATTGACAAGGTTGATTCAAAATCTTCTCATATGCTTCTATCTCCTCACTCCATTATGCAAGTTGGGTGGCAGCATCTCAATTATGAAGTCCAAGCTTATCTCAAGGGTTGTAGTGTCTTGGAAAAGGGCCTTCCCATGGATAGGGTGCCCTTGCAGCCAATCTTTGAACACCTTCATTTGTGCTATAGCTCCTTGACTGACACCATGCCAACCTCCATTTTTTGAATACTTCTCCAGCAGACCAAAACTCTTGTATTTTATTTATCTTCATTTTTTGCGTACCCCTTGCTCTTGGATAAGCTTCCATGGCCAAAATGATTTTGGCACTGCTACTCATATGGGTATGCATGCTGATTTTTGATTTGCTCAAAATGTTGATTTGAAGGATTTGTAAAGCTGCATTGGATTTGGAATGTGTTTTTGTTGTTGTAGATGTAAATTCCATGAAGTGGAAATGAATTCACAATTTCATAACTTCATGGAATGGGAGAAGAATCAAAGAATATGGAAGAAGAAAATGGATGAAAATGGAAGTGGGAATGGATGGAATAGGTATCCAACTCATAGAATCAGTTTTTTACCAGATTGAGTTGCCAGTTGTTGGTTTTATGTGCCTCAAAAGGCTTAATCCCACCAAGAACACATCAAATTGATGAAATAAGCTGAAGACCTCTAGTCCCACCGGGTGTTCCAAAACTTTTAGTGGTTCACAGTGGTTTAAGTATTGTTGTTTTTGCTGAGACACTAAGAGAAGATGAAATACCTCTGAACCCCAGTGTCCCACCAGGCATGCAAAAACTGTTTGTACAATATCATAGCACCCCCAAATGAGTTATGGATCTACTTTTCGAAGACAAGGTCATCTGATGTGATTTGCATAACATTAGATCATTCCCCAAGCTGTGGGACTTGAAAATAGAAATGATCCTCCAGAGACGGTTGGTTCCTATTCCTAAACTACCTTCCGCGAGCTACTCCATTACAGGAAAAATAAATCTAACCTAATCTAACCATTGTAAGGAAATAAGGAGACAGAAAGAGAGAAAAAAGAGCCTACACTAAAGAGATGATACACCATCAAAGGAAGTGATGATATTATGGTAAAGGAGAAAGAAATAGAAAAAATGGAAATGAGGGAGGTCAGACAGAAGTGACACGGCCCACATCTTCAAAATTTCCATTAAACTCCATGAAACACAACATCATGCACCTACAAATGTGAAATACATGTACAGAAAATCAAATCTAGAAGGGAGAAGCACGGAGAAATAATAAAATGATGCAAATTGTAAATTAACACCACAAAAACACGTTTTTATTGCTTTAGAAGGTGCACAAACCATTACATTTATGGAATAGAGGAACAAGTATATTTTCCAGGCGTGAGAAAAGGATCCCTGCTCAAAAATTACATCGAGAAACAAATTTGATAGAGTTTCTCTATGCCCAGAATGTCTCTCCTTAAAATATGACAAGTGTTATAGTATATATAGAAAGAAAAGAGAGAGAATAGGGAAAATTTGAATCTTGTTTCAACCACCCTGGGATATGCATTGAATCCCAATTTAAAAGCTCAACCAGTGAATATCAATGCCTTTTATAAATTCGCCAACAATATGTCACTTTTGGTTCCCCAGAGGATTAAATCGAATCAGATTTGGTAGTTGAAGAGATTAGATTCTGCGTTAATGCCCTGGAATACTCTTCTTTATTTTTTCCTACTAAGGCCTCAAAAATTATTTTTTATCTTTCCATGGCATAGAGGACATCGAGACGCTTCCAACGATGTCAGATTTTCAATATTTTGAGCCCTCAGTCAAAAGATATGCCCCTTCGAAGTTAACATCGGGTCCATACAAATCGGCGGGGAAAACTAGTTTGAAAAATGGGCCCCCTTCTTTAATATGGCACACGTGGCAGCCAAATAAGGGAAAAATCAGGTCTGCGGGTTAGCAATTTATCTTTTCCCACTTTGCCATGAGAATCGCAAAATCTAGAAAAATCCTATGGTCCCGCCGCTCCGCTTCAACACGTGGCTCCTTCCGCTGGCTGAGGAGATGCACTCCAAAAAAAATTCTTTTGGCCCTTTTGTCAAAAGGAAAATTTTCACCATTTGCTTCGACACCCCAATTTTGTTTGACTTGGGTTCAAATGCTGAATTTTTCCCTCTTGGTGGAGTCATGACCCATTTTGCATCTTTTACACCTTATGGGGTAAGAGGCAAGAAACTAACTTTTCCCCCGATGACTTGCTTTGACTTGGAACACATGGCGGCACCGCACTTGTTTAGATTCCCAATTCAAAATTTTCCATTAGAGGAGCATCGAGTTGACACTTGGCACCCCTTTGCAGGTCTGTGGACTTTTCAATGGTCCCTCTTATCCTTTTGGACTATAGGCTACGTGGCGAGCTCACGCTCATTTGGGTCTCTGCCTTGAGACCCACTCTTGGAGATGCACCATTAAGACACTTAGCATTTTCCACTTACCACTTTTATACTTAGCCAGTTTTGAGGCCCGCCTTGTTTTCCTTTTGACTTTATTTTGACCATTTGCTACATGGAGGGTTGGCACAAGTTTGAGTCTCTGCCCTAGATTTCCTTCTTGGTTTTGCGCCAAGCTAACACTTGGCACTTGCTTTTTTAGTTGAAGTCTTTTCAATGCCCCAAAATTTCTTGGGGTTTTGGACGCATGGATCCTGGCGCAAGTTTGGGCTCCCCCTTTTTGGATTTCACCTTTGGAGAAGCCACTGTTAAGACATGAGATCCTTTCCATTGCCTCCTCCATACTTAGTCATTTTTGGACCTTTCTCGAACTATTTTTGAGCCCGAAATTTTTTAATCCTCATCAATTTTTCCCCTTATTTCTCTTGGCCTCTTTACAACACCGCCCCTTCTTTTCTAACCCTATAATTCCATTGTTGAATATGTCTGAATCTTGCAAAATAGATTTAAGACATGAAATAGCTTGATAGAGTCATTTTCTTCACATAGGGTCGTTTAATTGTTCTCTGGCCCCCGCCACTCCATCGTTGAGTCCTCCCTCAACCCTTTAAATATATTTAAGATATGGAAATCCTCAAAAGAACTATTTCTTGTATTTGAATTTCTTGGGCCTCTGTTTTTTCACTTTGTCTGGTTCTGGAACTCGAGCTCGTGGGTCTAAATCATTTCCCTTCATGTTTTATTTATGTGTAGGGCTTGTTCTAAATAAATTTTCTAGGGAAGTTAATTTTTGGATAACGATAATTTCTATCAACATGTTGTCAAAGAGACAAAACAACCACTTCTTCTACTCCACTCAGATCAAGGGGTAGAATTAACATCCAAGAAGTTCTTGGCCTTCCTCAACCAACAAGGCATTAAGTATAAAATTGAATTCTCCCTAAACACACCAAAAAAAATGACAGTGTTGAGCCGACGTAATCACACAATTATGGAGATGGCTCGCTGCATGCTATCAACAACAAAGCAGAAGGATCGATATTGGGCCAAAATAATATAGACAATTTTTATCTTTTTAATAGGGCACCATCAAATATTCTACAAAATAAAATGATAGAAGAGGTATGGAGTGGTAGAAAGCCATCAATTTCTCATTTACGAGTATTTGGTTACATAGCATACATGTATGTCCTAGCTCATAAGAGAAACAAATTAGAGCCGAAAACATTGCCGTGCATATTACTTGGCTATAGCACTACCTTGAAGGCATACCATCTCATGGATAATCAGAAAGAAAATATATGAGAATTGAGACGTGGTTTGTGAAGATTCATCCTTTGACTCAGTAGTGACAATAGATGAACCATTACCAACCACCTCTCACTACCTAGTCTCTGAATTAGATGATCAGCCAAAGGAGATTCTTCAGAGAAATGATGTCATGTAAGGGGAACTATATGTTTACCTTGGATAACTAGAGAATGTTACTATGCATCCATCCTCATATCAATGAAATAGTTCTACACAAAAGCAATCAAGTTCTCATCTGAAGTGGGTAAAAATAACTATAAAAGAATCTCATTTGTAACAAATCCCAGATACTTCATCTGGAGTCAGAACATAGAGTTAGACAAGAAATGAGGTAAATTTTACACTCATGAGTTCATTGATTAATATCTCAGAGCTTGATAATGTTCGTAAAGCACTCAATCAACCTTAGTGGAAAGAATCCATGGATGTAGAATATGACTCACTCATGCAAAATTAGACATGGGAACTTGTCGATCTGCCTACAGGAAATAAACCCATTTGCTGAAAATGGAATTTCAAGACAAAATATAATGCATAATCATCCATTAACCAACACAAATCATGTTTTGTAGCAAAAGCATATGCTCAGAAAGATGGCATTGAATATGAAGAAACCTTTGCACCCACGACAAAGATCAAGACCATTAGAGTTGTTTGTGCACTAGCAACACAAAAAAGATGGAAACTTCAATAGATGGATGTCAAAAGTGATTTCCTAAATGGTGATCTAAAAGAATAAGTATGCATGACCCAACCTGAAATATTTTTTGATGAAGAGCATCCTAAAAAGGTATGTCATCTCATCAAATCACTGTAAATCTCCAAGTGCATAGTGTATAAAGATAGATGATCACCTTTTGTAACATGGGTTCACTCATAGCCCCTCAGATTAAAATTTGTATATAAAGAAGGTAGGCAAAGAAATTGTCATTCTTGTTATATATGTGGATGATCTTATGATCACTGGAAGTTCAGAAGATCACATTGACATTTTCCAGAATGATCTAAAAAGAATGTTTGACATGATAGATTTGGGGCTACTTCATTACTGTCTTGGCTTGGAGATATGGCCAAAAAAGCATCATATTTATGTCTCCCAGATAAAATATGCCAAGCCACTCATGGAAAAGTACAGAATTTCTGATTGTAAACCTATATCCACTCCATGGAAAAAGGTTTGCAACTTTCAATATTCCAAGACTCATTTCAAGTAGATGCTACTCTTTATACGTTTTTTTTTGGAAAATGCATCTACTTGACATATACCAGACCAGACTTATGCTATAATATAAGCTATCTTTCCAGGTTCATGCAGGAGCTGAAGAAATGTCATTGGACTGCAAAAAAACATGCTTTGAGATATGTCTGAGGTAAAGTTGATTATGGTCTAGAATATAATAAGAATGATAAATTCTTCTTATAGATATATGTCGATTCAAACAATGTTAGATCTATTGATGACAGGAAGTCAACCACATGATACATTTTTCGTCTTGGATATGGACCTATCTCCAAGATAAGTAAAGAAGAAGAATATTGTTTCTATTTGATCAATAGAGGTAGAATATCATGCTGCACGAGAAGTTGTGTGCAAAGCGATATGGTTACGTCACATTTTGCATGACCTGGGCATTCCAGAAAAATAGTCACCTATTCTCTATTGTGATAATCAGAGTGTGTCGGAGCTCATGCAAAATCCTGTCTTTCTTGAACGAAGAAAGCATATTGAAATTGATTTCCATTTCATTCGATAGCATGTCTTGAACCATAATATTCAACTCTAGTACTATCCTACAGAAGCACAAGTAGTTGATATTTTCACCAAATCCCTTGGAAAAGTGAAATTTGAACTTTTTAGTGGTTATATTTGTAAGAATAATGTAATGAGTGGGGGAATGTTGGCATAAGGTTACATAGCAAGTATTTTATTTAATTTAGCTGAGATGATTAGGTAGTATCACATTTTTCTTGCACAGTTTGTAACCTCTCCTTTGTTTTTGGGGAATGTAGTTATTTTTCCTCCCTATAAATATTGTACGTGCTTCTAAATAAATATATTGAGAGAGAGATATCCAATCTCTATTTTTTCTCCTCAATTAGCTCCTCCCAACATCAACTCATGTGGGGACCACTTCTAATTCGAATGCTACAATTAAAATGGTCAGTTCCCCACCGATGAATTTTCACACCATCTTTACCTAATCGTTGGGAAATGTGGACATATTTGTTTTGAGAAAAGGAGATGAGGGATGGAAAAAAGTAAATAAGAAAACACCACATACGGTTCATCATGTCATGACCAGAAGTTGAGGCAAAAATTAACTTGTAGCTTTTTCTAGGTATTGCATTGGGTAGATGTTGTTTTGCTACTACTCGTCTATTTTTGTGCTTCTTGTGGCAGTTGGTCCACTGCCTTTGTGCTTCATGGTTCTTTTTGGCTTCTAGGTCTTTCTCTTTAATTTATGTTTCTTGTTATATCTAGCTTCTAAGCCTCACTATTTTCACGGGTAAGGTTCCCACCAAATACCCTTTTACCATTAATATATAAAAAATAGAACAAAATAATTTATTAACCATTACAATCCGTTTCATATACAAAAAGAAAACACATGTCAAAAAAAGGATGCAATGGATCTTATCATCGGACCTAACAAAATTTCGTAGTATTTTTCTTTTTTTAAGACAACAAGAGAGAAAATAGAAGATAAAATGTTATTTTCACACGTAACGAAATCATTTTGTTTTTTATTCAAAAACTACGAATATATAAGGGTATGAAAGAAAGTGTGATAGAATTCATCACAAATTTTTTTTCTTAGAGAGGATAAAGAAAGAGAAAAACTTTGCTCCACATAATAAAAATTTCCAAATAATTATCTAATTTTAAGAGAGACAATGTTGAGATATAATAAATCATAACACTAGTTTCCATATCATAATATAATAATATACTCGATAAATTTCATTTGGTAGAGGTGAAAGATGTGTCAATGTATAAAGGCATGATACAACTCAACATAGCTAAATCGGCCATAGAATGGTATCCAAAATAAATGTGACAGATGAAATATGATCTCTTCTAACCTCTCATACCAAACGATGGGATAATCAAGGATTTTTTTAGTGGTAAAATTCAATGAGCGACACCTAGTAAGGAGACACCATTGTGGACTAAGATGAAAAGGTTTGAAATTAGAAAATAACTCAAAATAACTTTAACAACTATAAAATGAAATTGTAAAAAAATACATCAAACAACCAAAAGAAGTTTTGATTCTTATAATTATTTCTCATGTATAATGCGAATACATGGAAAATGATGGAACCAGAAAATGACAAGCGGTACTCATATTAAAGGAACTAATGTAAAATTATAAAAAAATGGAAGTTTATATTTAAACCTTGAACACAAAAGTGTTGCCAAAATATACATTAATAACTTGTTTTTTAATGACCTACGATTAAAACCATTTACAGGTTGTAATTATCTACACAATAGAATATATATTGAAGGTGGTAAATTACATTTTTCGCAATCCACAATAATTTTCATGTCACAACTCAAATAACTTAAATAACATTAGGTAGCCGCCTCTTATGTCTAGCTCACCATGTAACTCATAAAAATTTTCCAAATAGAAGGCAATTAAACCAAGTGTACAACTTACTAGTCGTTTTGGGCTCCATATAATGTAATAAATAAGTTCCTTTCATAATTTAAATTATAAGGTAGTCTTATAAATTATTAGGTATGATTCTATTTTTTTTTTTCAATTAATTTAAAGGCAAGTTCGAATAGTAAATTATCAGGTAGTGTTGTATGTATACCCCCACGTTGTTTCACAAGGAAAACATTAATTATGGGGCCCAATAATTTAAAATGGTACGGCTGATATTTTATTTTTTCTTACTAACAATGAGACTTAAAGCCACACTCACATGTATGGAACATGTTGAATAAATGAAAGGATTGCAAGGAAATCCATCTATTTTTTTCACACATGAGTTGGTAGAGAGGTTTGAATTTGATTACAGGCAAGTTCGAATCAGTATAATTATCAGGTACATGTTGTATGTAAGTACCCCACGTTGTTCACCAAGGAATATATAATTACTCATTATGGGGCACACATAATTTAAAATGGTATCTTTTCCGGCTGATATTTTATTTTTTCATACTAACATGAGAACCAAGATAAAATAATGAAAAGATAACTCACATATAATGGAACATGTCATTTATATGGGAAATGAAAGGACCCATTCGTGACATGAGGAAATCCATCTATTGTTTTCACATCTTTTATGACATGCTCGAGACAGGTGTCTTGCTGCATGAAATGTTTGTTGGTAGAGAGGTTTGAATTTGATTACAGGTAAGAGGATCATTATAATTAGTACCAATTCTTCGAGCATTGTAGTATCTTGGTGACACATAGGGTTCATTGAGGAATATTGTCAGAATGACTCATGTGTGATAATGGTGATCCGCACCCATAAAATTAGAGCATATATTTTTCATACACATGAGAACCAAGATAAAATAATGAAGGCTCTTCTAAGATAAAAAATATAATGCCACTCCCCCAGCTTTACCTATGTGCGGGCCATTAAGAGCTTTTCATTCGTGACATGAAGATTTCTCTAACCCCACATCTTCAATTCCTACCAATTCCACTCGAGGCATTGTAGTATCTTGTGTGACACATAGGGTTCATGCCTTCCAATATTTCTCCTCTTTGTGGAGTTTAAAGTCCCAGGATTAATTAAATGTGTTGCATGATAATTTTCGGTGATCCGCTCCCATAAAATAAACGAGTCATGTTTGCCACTCCCCCAGCTACCTATGTGCGGGCCAATATAGATGTTTTAATATATGTTGAAGATTTATATTACCCCCTCGCAACCACTTTCCACTCGAGGCATTGACTGTGTGCCTTCGCCTTCTCTCCTCTTTTTTGAGCTTAAAGTCCCAGGATTAATTATTTTGCATGATATTTTCGGGTCAACCATTTACGAGAATGGTCATGTTAGATTGTAAATAGGGGGTCCAATATATAAATATATGCAGCAGTAGTTATAAAAATGACTACTGTCAGCATAAGAAAAAACAATATTATTTTTGAAGAGAGTAGAGAATTTTGGCTTGCATAGGAGAAAGTATATTTTGAACATACGAGAATGTTTTAGATTGTAAAAGGGGGAAATATAAATATATGCAGCAGGATATAAAAATGACTACTCTCAGCATAAGAAAAACAATATAGAGAAGAGAGAAGAGAAACAACTTGAAGGAGAAAAACAAAAAGAGAGAAGAAAAATAGTGTGAATAAAAAAAATGGAGAAGAAAAGAGGGAAAATATAAAGAGAAAAATACAGATCATCATCTTGTGAAAGAGGAAATTTTTGTAAGAAATAGAAATAGATGATTGGACAAAAGAAAAGAAACAAAACGAAAATAGAGAAAAAAATCTAAGATTGTAAAAGTTCATTTTTAAATCAAATATAATACATTTATGTGTGTTTGATTGTGTTCTTTTCGTGTTTTTTCCCTTACTGGTTGAATTTGACACTAAATATTTGTCAATAGTTTTGTATCACAGAAAACAAAAAGCTCAATAGCTTATGGGTTTGACATGTAATGGTTTCTAAGAGCAACTCCTAAAAACAACCCCCAATATTCAATGGGAATACCTATGACATTTGGTGCATTAAAGTGAAGACTTTTTTCTCCTCTCAAGAGCTATGGGAACTAGTTGAAGGTGGATATATAGAGTTAGAAAATAAGTTTTCTTTCATTACATTAACACAAGGACAGAGGAATGTGTTCAAGGAAAATACAAGAAAGGATGTAAACTCTTTGAGCTACATCAAGAATGCAGTAAACGATTCAGTATTTCCAAGGATAGCAGTAGCTACAAGCTCTAAGAAATCTTGGGATATTTAAAGAATTCTTATCAAGGAAGTAACATGGTGAAAGTAGTTATATTGCAGATGTTAAGGAAAGAATTTTGAGACTCTTCTCTTGAAATATTTAGAATCAGTAAATGATTTTTTTCACAAGTACTATGACCATTTTCAATCATATGAGGAAAAATGGTGATGTGGTTGAAGAGCAAAGAATCATAGAGAAGGTATTGAGAAGCATTCCACTAAGATTTGACCTAGTTTTTGTAGCCATAGAAGAGTATAAGGACTTTAAAAAAATGAGTTTTGATGAGCTAATGGGTTCTTTTCAAACCCATGAACATAGCATGAATAGATCAACCAACTCCTCCATTGAATAAGCCTTCAAAACAAACACTAATGTTAGAGTCAAGAGGAGAGGAGCATACAAAATAAGAGGAGGGAATATTTAGCAACCAACAAGAAGTTGGAAGTCATAACCACTATCAAGAGCCACATGCAAGAGGAAGAGGTAGAGGAAGGAGCAGAAACACTTCCAGAGGTGGTTATTCTCAAAGGTATGATAAATCAAATGTGAAATTTTATCAGAGTAAGAAGTTTTTACATTATGCAAGTGAATATTAAAAGAAAGAATATGATTTGAGAAATCATAATTATAATAAAATATTTTGTAATGAAAAATAAGTTGAACCTAAAAAGAATGAAAATGGTGGAGCCTTCTTTTTAACTTGTAATTCAGATAAGCAAGGAAAAAAGTAAGTAGTGTATTTGGATAGTTCTTAAAACAATCATATGTGTGGAAATAAGGAAATGCTTAGTAATATAGATGAAACAATCAGATCTGAAGTGAATATGGGAACAGAAAAAAGAATTCATTTGATGAGTAAAGGCATTGTATCCATTATAACCAAGAAGGGAGAAAAGAAGTAAATACATAATGTTTTTTTTGTTCCAAGCTTAAAGTATAATCTTCATTGTATTGGGAAGATTGTGCATAATGGATAGAAGATGAAGTTTGAAAATGGATATAGCATGATATATGATAAAGATGGAAGCAACAAGATAATTTCATATTTGCAGATGATAGAAAATAGAATGTTCCCTTTTTCGGATGGAAACTGTAGCAGGCACAATAGTTTCCAAAACAATAGCCATCGAGCAATCCACTCTATGGCATCTCAGGTGTGTGCATCTTATTTTTTTTTTGATTGAATGTTCTAAATACATTAATAAAATGGTTAAAGGATAACCTCCTATTGAACATCTAGAACAAATTTCTGAGGAATTCATATCGGGGAAACAACATAGAAATGTTTTTCCCTTTTGTAAATCACAGAGAGAAATCTCACCACTTGAGCTAATACATTCATATTCTTGTCATCCCATGAAAACTCCCTACATGTCTAAAAGTGTATATTTCATTACTTTTATTGATGACTTTGGTAGAAGAATGTGGATTTATTTTCTAAAAACTAAATAAAAAACATTTGAAGTATTCAAACAGTTTAAGGCCATGGTTGAGAAACACAGTGGACATTATATAAAAACATTGAGAGCTGATAGAATGGGAGAGTATCAACTTAAAAAAACTACCACATGTCCATCTATCAATGATGTATACAACATAATTATATAAACAATATCTAAAATGCAATGAATGTCCTTAATAAATCTATTACGAAACATAATCCATTACATAATAACATCATAACATCATCACTACTAAATAAATATGTAGTGTAAATAAATGTAACTATCAAATTAGTCTCAATGATACCTTGGTGAAAAATAATTTCATATGTCATATGAAGGTAAATAGTTGCAATAACCAACCTAAACTAGCAAGATCAAATATCAATCATCTCATCCAAAATATAAGTATGATAAAATGAGTTAACATATGCTAAAAGAGGTATTTAAACTGGGGGAACTACACATTATCATGTATTTTCAAGCCTTCCAGGCTTCCTTGACAAGGATGGTAGGGGATTCCGAAACCAAATTGGAATGCCTCCTACTTCTCCAGATGAAGGGAGTATTAAGATAAAATTAAAGGATTCCCTAAGAATCCATGAGAATGAGGGTACCCTCCCATTCCCAAAACCCACTCTAAATGGAACCCCCCCATTAGGGGTGGAGGAGAAAAGAAAAAGAAAAAATAAAATTTCAAAACAAAATAATATCTCAAGCACCAACAAATTCCCAAAAGTAACCCACAAATCTAAATTATTACAAACGAAAAAAATCCACCAACATACAAAGAAAATTTCTAAATCAAAATGATATAAGGAGTGAGACTTACCTTACACTCCAAGAACAGGATGAAAAGATTCTAGCTCTTTGACAGTACAAGCTCCCAAGGCCCGTCTCAAACTTTCTCCACCAAAAATCCACCAAAAACATCATAAATCATGCAAGATATAGGAAAAATCTCCATCTCACAAACCCATTAACGAGTGACATGGGTCTCCCTTCCAACTAAGCAATCCATCCAAGTCATCAATGTGACTTTAAAAATTCCCTCCAATAATAAATGCGAAGGAGAAAAAATTTCAAATTATCCCCTAGATCCCACAACAAAATCCAAAGGTCACCCGTGTGAGAAAAAAGTAGAAGATTAATATGGTGAGTTGTGATTGGGTAAAATGACAAAAAAGGATTTTGGTTTAACAAAAATCTTCTCGCACGCATAGGTTACGTCCCAAAAACATTTATTTAAGGTAAGGGAGACTCTTCCTATTTAATAAATGCCTTCAAAAATCCCCTTTTAGGTCAAATTCAGGATATGAGGATTTTATGTGATAATTAAGGAGAGAAATGTTGACCAAAACATTGATTAATAACACCCAAGTCATCCCTAAACAAGTTCAGGAAAATTAAAGTACTGTACAAATCAAAACTTCACAAATGACCACATTATCACAAAGAAATCAAAATTAAGTGAGCAGTAAAGTAAAACAATTTTTACCTTGGTGATCAAGGCTAAGAGGATGACAACTTGAATAAATAAAAATCGCATATAATGGTCAACCAAATTTTCCAAATAAATTTTTTTGGTGCTTAATTTTATCTCGCCCCATTTGCTCTATAAATTATTCAATGTGTGGGCTCTATCACATTTTCTATTTCTCCGAATGGATGCGTATAAAGTTTTATTCATTTGTATGTTGTTGAAAGATCCTTCTCCATGGTCATGGATCACCTTTGGGCCTTGTATCATTTCAAAATTATTTGTCCTTAAAGAAGGATTCATTTCTGGGTGTAAATGGTGATGTTCCCTTGCATCTTACTGTTTGAACGATGTGTTTTCCCTATTAAAATGTATCTCTAACATCTGTAGATACGTGTTTATTCTTGATTGAATGTGGTTCACCAGGTCATTTTGAAACTTTAAGACCAGCTTCAAATCAAATATTTTCCACGTGGAGGGCTAACACTCATTTGAGGATCCACCGCTGGGTCCTACCTTAGCAGTTGCGCCAAGGAGACACGTGGTGAGCCCATGCTTGTTTAGGGTCTCCACTTTTGGGCACCATATAAAAGTTGCACCGAGGAGACACATGGAGGCTTCCACTAGCTCCTCTCTATACTTAAACTTTTAAAGTAAATTTCTAAGGCCTGGGACAAGTGGTGAGCCTACACTTGTTTGCGACTTGACCCTTGTACTTTACTTTTGAAGAAGTGCCAGGAGAACACATGGAGGTTTCCACTAGGTCTTCCCATACTTAGAATTTTCAATGGCCGATGAAAATTTCTCAGACCCTAGGCACGTGGCACCTTCCACTAGTCCTTGAATTGTTTCAACACATTTTCAAGACTGAGACACGTGGTGAGCTTGTGCTTGTTTAGAGTCTTCTTTTTTTGGCACCATATCAAAAGTGTGCCAAAGAGACACATGGAGGCTTCCCTTGGATCCTTTTTATACTGAAAATTTTTCGAAGGACAAAAGGAAAATTTCTTAGGCTTAGGGCACGTGGAGAGCTTACGCTCATTTGAGGTCCCACCTCTAAACTTAATCTTTGAATTTTCTCCAAAAAAACATGTGGAAGGCCCGCACTCATTTGGGAACATGCCTCTGTACTATACCTTTGCAGTTGCACCAACAAAAGACGTGGAGGTTTCCACTTACTCCTCTTTACACTTGGTTGACTTATATTTGTAGCACAATTATGTGAAATAATCCATGTGTAGAGAATCATTTCTGAGAGACACGAATGTAGGCATCCATGTGAGGGCACTCATTTCTCATTTGTATTCTCGAGGGTGAAAAGGATTGTTTGTCAGATCTAGCTATAAAGAGCAACCTTAAAATGTTAAAAATGAGATTTCTCACATGGAATAATAAGGATGATTAGAAGGACTGTCAAAAAATATGGCATGGCATCCCATTCATTAGTCGAGAGTCTGAGAAATGTGATCAGTTTATGATTTATCCACCTGGTAGATTTCGGGTGTAAATTTGTTAAAAATCACTTTTTGAGACAAACTGGTAACAAGCAAAGGATTCCTCTAATATTCTTATTTTTGGGGTGGAAATTTGGGATGAGTGAATGAGTGAATTGTATAAATGCAATGAGGATACTCTTGCAAATTATCTAGGGTTGAATTATTATGATAAAATTTGAGAAATACCATCTTCCTGAGAGACCATCCGAGAAACCAGTTAATCTCTTATGTTTTAGATTTGATCATGTCCATTTGGTTGAAAGTGTATAGCCATTGAAAATCTCTGAGATTGTTCATGAAATCTTCCCCTACTAATGAATCTAATCAACTTTGAATTAATTTGTGTTAATCTTGGGAAAATTTTTGTCTGCTTTATTTCAGCATGTCTACAAATAGTATTTCTTGTTCCTATTATAATATTGTGTTAAAATCCATCCTAATCACATAGGATCTCATCCCACTGATAGTTTAGTGGCATTTTAAATTTCATTACGAGAAGGTCCTTCATCCTGTAATAAGATAAACAATTCAAAATCACTTTACTGTCATTTTATTGATAAAGATTGTCTATAAGCCTTTGAGTCTATCTTAGGCATGAGGAACCAGGGGTCTTTAATGTTGAATTGAGTCTTTAACTCAATCCTTCGTCTTAAGTTCTTGGATATTATGTGCACCCGTGTAAATCTGGGCCTTCATTGATGCACACCTTCTAGTTGATGGAGTATTGTAGCTATTCAAAAGCATTTTGTCATTTAGTTTTCTAATTGTTGTGAAGGGCCCCAAGGACCCAGAAAAATCATGTTTATCCTGCTTAATATCCCACCAAAAATTATTCAAAAGTAAGGAATCCTACCTGAACTACCCCTATTTGCCTTATATGTCCACAAATGAATAAATTCTACTACTAAAATATACATAAGCAATCAGGATTCCATAATGTCTTTAGTAACCTTTACCCTGTTTAGAAAATATCACCATTATTTAGAAGTGACAACTTGTGAGAGTTAAATTGTGGTGCATTGATCATATTTTCTTAAGGTTTCCTTTCAAATCTATGCAAAAAAGGATATCTTCATTCTCCTTCACTAATAAAGGTTACAAAAAGGGTCCTCTCACCCTTGTCAAAAGACACAGCCTCAATTAGTGAGGATATATCAAATCCTTTTATATGGTACTATCCACTTCTCCAACATCTGAGTGACAAAGCACCAGCTGAATTGCCTCGCCGACTATAAAATTACATGTAAGATGATTTATCTGTCTCTAGGCTTCTTGTTAAATATTTGATGCTGCTCACCTTAGAAGGGAGAATCAATTTGGATACCAACACCTTTTTGGCACCATTTCCAGGGATTTATTTTTTCAGTAAAAATACCTTAGTGGCACCGTTGCTGGGGATTATTTGAATTCTGGGACTTATTTGTGCAGCAACATCACCTAAATGGCATTGTTTTTGGGGATTTGATTTGTGTTGTTGGGGATTATTTGAGCTCTAGGACCTATTTGTGTGGAAACAACACTTTTAGCGCCGTTTACGGGGATCTTCAAAGGAATTCTTATATTCGGCCCTCGTAATTTTTATTACATGATCTAAGTGCAAATACATTGTTTAAATGTCATCCTTTATTGAGATCTGTAAGATTTTTGCAAGTTACAAGTTTTGTGTGTAATATTTTTAGTCTCTGTTTGTATTTTTGCACTAATTTTACATCATCAATGTTAAATACAGGTAAAGTACGGTCAGTTCTATGAAGCTTTGTATAAATTTAGTGTTGACAGACATTTGGCTAATCAATTTTAGTGCATTTACACAAATAAGGTGAAAATCCTTAGTGGTAAATCTGTGTTGAATTAATTTTTGATAAATTTCAGTGTCTTAACCTCTGTCAATTGAAAATTATCACTAATATTTGCAAATATAGAAAGAAGAATATCTTTCTTCATTAAAGACCCTGCTAGAAGGTTGTTTCCAAAATTGGGAATGACAAATTCTGAAGGAAGAAGAATCTAGAAAGTTATTAGAGATTAGAAATGAAGAAAAGAGTTATCGATTGTGGAAACTAATCAGCATGTCATTAAACATTGCCATACTTCCTCAAGTGCTTCTGAATTAGGTATTCTTTTTGTAGATCTGAATTCTCCAACTGGAGAGGGTCATTCATTTCTATTTGAAATTTTTACGTCTGATTCTTTCCCTGTGTTTTCAAAAGCTGATAGGATCTTCAAAGAAATAGAGTCTTTAGAGGACATTCATTTTGAAAATTATACTCTTTTATTCCAAATACCCCTCACTCCTCATCATTTTTTTTCTCCTATAAGATCACCTCCCAAAATCAATATGGCCCTGCCCCCAGCCAGACCTTCATTTATTGTGAACACTTTTGGTCCTATAGATTTTAGAGGTATGGATGGATATCTAAATGTAGTTCCCCAAGATGTTAGAAATAGACTGCCTAAATTTCAAGGAAATAATGTTATTACTCAAGATCGACACTTAAATTTTCTTGTTAGTATGATGGAAGACTTTGAGATCGAATTTTAGGATTTCTACATAAACATGTTTATTCATACTCTAGAGGAGGATGCATGGGACTGGTATAAATCTTTTCCAGAAAACTCTATTAATTCATGGACAAAAATGAAGAATGCTTTTAGATTGCAGTATGGAGATAAAAAAGACCCCAGGTTTCTTTTATCAGAATTTGAAAATATTAAGAATAATCCTAATGAATTTCTTCATGACTTCAATACACGGTTCAATAAGAGCTTAAATAGGATACCTATTGTTGGTACCCAAATTTAACCTCCTTAAAAGACCAAGAAGAATCATGGATTAGACAAGACACTCGGAGGTAGATAGAAAATCATGTATGTTGTTTTATAGCTGGGGAAGCAATCTATCTAACTTGTTGGCACTCAGCCTTTGAAGGGAGTGGGTAGCACATTAAAAATGATGTGATCTGATCCTAACTATTTTAGGTTGTGCCTTTCAACCAAGGTAAGAGAACGTATTTTGTAACCTCTATTATAAGAGAGCGGATATAGGTAACTTTATTTTACATAAATTGCATAGAGAAGACCCTGGGGAAAATATGATCAACACACCAGATCCAACTCTCACAAGTTGTCACTTCTAGATCACGGAGATAATTTCACAACAAGGAAAAGGTTATTAAAGACATTTGAGACCCTAATTTATTCTACATGTTTTGGTGATGAGGATTTTCCATTGCCATACACACATGAAAAATAGGGGTATTATGGGTAGGATTGATTGTTGTTAAATGAATTTTTGGTGGGAGGTTGGGCACGGTGAAACTAGATTCACCAGATCCTTGACGAACCTGACAAAATGGAAAGTCAAACCAACAGAATGCCACAGAATAGCTAACATGTTTCTTCAACTAGAATATGTGCTTCAATGTAGGCCCAGATTAGCACTCTTTCACACAATCTCTGAGATTATATCATAAAGGCTCAAGTTAGAAAACCAAACAAAGCATCAAGATTTGAGTCAAATAATGACTAAGGTACACCCAAAGGATTACAGAGAATCTCTGTTAACAGAAGAGAGAAAAGTGTTTTTAAATCATTTATTCCAATCCCAAATGAAATATCTTCTGAGAAATGAAATTGCAGATGCCACTAAGTTATTACAAGGATTGAGGCCTATGTGATTGAACCAAATTTGATACAAGATTGCAACAAAAACAAGAAGAATTGCTTGCATACATTCAGAAATAAAGCTAACATATTTTTCTCAAGACAACACAAAAAAAATTGAATATTATTAAGTCTATTAGTAGGGGAAATTTTCTCGAACATTCTTAGAGCTTGTCAATGGTTGTACACTTGCAACCACCTTGACATAATAAAGCTTAATACAAAAAGAGATAACCTAGTTTCTCAGATGGATTCTCAAAAGATAGGATTAGTCAAAATTTCCTCTTGGTAATTTTCTTTGACCTCTAGCACTCTGACCTCTAACTTCCCAACCATTTACACAAAATATTTGTACCATTTATAACATTTACAATAGAGAATATTCCTCCTAAAAGACACAAATGTTTAATGCACTAGTGTTTGCCATGATTCTTTCGTGATTCTCATAATTAAACATGCAAGAAATCTCCAAGTGCTCGAGGGGGTAGATTTATTCGAATGTATCCCACATTCAACTCCTTGCTTTGGTAAATCACTTTTCCTTCAATTTTCTAACCACTTCTGCCACTAATCTATCAAATATGGCTCCTTACATGCTTGGGAGAAGAAAAACAAAAAATTTGATCAGGCATGTAAGTCAGATCATTTTAATGGTAAAAGATGTCCTCCAAATCTTCCCACCAAACTTTAGATATCAACATTAATTTCCTTCTCTGCTTGGCATGTAGAAAAGACTAAGAAATCATGGAGACTCACACTTCCAGATGTGTTTCAGAGAAATGGGGGGAAAATCATATTTAGAGTCACAGCTACCGTTGATATTTTCTTTGAAATTAGGCCATCCACCTGGAAGATTCAAATTTTAGAATGGACCCAGAGGCTTCCCTTGACTTTTTACAACTTTTTGGAAAAAATGGAAAAAAATTCCATTTTTATCCGGACCTCTTCCCTTGAGATACGAGCCTGACATGTGTCCAAATGTGATTAGAGAAAAACCATGGCTAGAGTATGCCATTTTACTCTCTTTTTGGAAAAGGAAAATTTTTCCAAATTTTCCCCACTGTTCTTCCCTTGAGAAATGAGCTTGAAACATGTCCAAATGTGATTGGAGTAGGGCCATGCTTCCTTTTTTTATTTTGACTCTTTTTACTCAAAAGGAAAATTTTCCAAATTTCTCTCGAGAGCCCGCACCTCCGCTATTGACCGGGGCAAAATATTGACCTTTTCCCTCATTGGGCCTGCGAGCCATTTTGAAATATTAATCCTTGAGGGGAAAAAATTCAAGTTACCTTTGATAGCCTCCCACCCCACCTCTTTGACTTTTCAAACCACCATGTGTCACCATGGCGCACCTTGAGACGGTCCTAAAAATTTGACACCTTAAATGAGTACGGGCTCACCACGTGTCTTGTTCCCTCAAACTGCTCTAACTACATGCAAATTTGTCTAAGTCCAGACCAAGCAGTGGAAACCTCCACGTGTCCTCTGGTGCTACTCCAAGGCCAAACCAAAAAGTAAATCTTCAAATGAGCGTCATGCCTCCACATGGACAAATTTTGAGTTAAGGCTTTCCATGAATTTTCCTAAGTACCCAACTAAGCAGCGTCTAACCAAAAGGTGCCACATCCCCTGTAAATACAAGGACAAAAATTTGAATGGGAGAAATGCTCGTCAAACTGTAAAATACCAAAAAAAATGACCATTTGATCCTGGGAAAGAAATTTTCCTCAAGGACAGAAAGTTTAGAAATGTTACAGGGCTCAAATACATTCTTCAGGGATATATCCATTCATTTTCTTGAAGTACTTAGGGTAGAAATGATAAGGAAGACAAATCCCGACCATGGAGAATAGAACAGATGAGGGAACCCGAGTTGTTAGATGAACAGAGAATGGGGAACCTAAACTACAGACCATTAAGATATTTACAACCTAGTAACCAATTAAAAATTTCCACAAGTATCAACCAGGCACAACACAAGGAAGGAGAAAATGACATAGGCCATAAATCAGTAAGTTTTCGAAGGAACAAATGGGTTGAGACTATTTTGAGCATGAACACCTATAATCCTGAGGCCAAGTGATGTTTCTTATTTAATAAAATAATCTGATGCTTTTGATAAGAAGTCTTCGTATTATTTGAGGGATAAGAACCCAACAAAATTTAGACAGGCCTTCACCATGGCTTTGCAGATTAAATATAACATCAAGGAAATTGGTAAACCTCCTAAGAGAGAAGGAATCAATTCAATCAATCCAAAGAAGTCTTAGTCAAGTAAAGTTGTGGATCTAGAGGAGGTTGTAAATTTTTTTTCCAGAGCTATTAAGGAAATATCCTATAAACTGGCCAAAGCAGAGAAGGGGATTGGAAAAGTTCCCAAGGTCAGCATGAATCACAAGGTCAAGAAATATTTTTAAATCATCCTAGGGGTGATCAGAGATCTGATGATAGAGGAAAAAGATCCGTGGGATCAGGAAATAGATAGCCCCAACCCAGGGAAAACAAATTGGTGCCTAATCCTTTAGCTACTAGAGTTGCTATTGTTGATGAAGCTCATGAAATTGAGTGGTGTGATAGTTGTTTCTTTTCACATTCTCCATTTGTTGTTGAAAAGGGAGTTAAGGAAGAAACTTATGATGATGAGATGGATGATGATGATGCATGATGGATTGCTCTATAGGTGCATATTAGGGAGCAACCTCAACTGAGCTGATGACTGCAAGAACTGTTAAAGATATCTTGGATTTCATTCACCGGGTATTATGTCTTCCTCCCACTCATACTTTTGAAATTGATATAGTACAATATTTTGAGTTTCCTAAGGTTGATTTTGATTACTTAAGGGCATTAATGATAAAAAAGTATGATGGAAGAATTCCTTCAAAAGAGGATAAATAGTTGTTAATGAATGCAATAGTTGGCCATGAAAAGGAATACAATACTAGGAGTAAGGTTTCCAAATTGGTAGGTCCTCAAGCCAAACCAAAACTTTCAATGCTTACCAGTATCCCTAAAGAATCTCCTAATAAAGATGTGTTTGGAAAAGTATTTGTCACCCCAAATAAAACTTGTGTTCCTCCCCATGCTAAGACTGTAAATAATCATGTTCTATCAGATGAATTTGTAAACCTTCCTCCTAACACTGCCTTGCCAAAATACGTTCCTTATGACATTTCCCAAGTGTTGAGTCAGATCAAGATTTTTGTTCCAATTGTTGAGATTCTTATGATTCCTGAGAAAAATTAAAGGGCATTTGAGTATTTGGGATTGATAAAAGAAAATATTACCCAAGTTATAAATGTAAACAATGTTGAGACTCCTCCTACCATTGCAGAGTTGGAAAAACCCTAAGTACTTGAAGAACTAGGTGAGATACATGAAGTATATTTGGGAACATCCTTGGTTGAGTCTCACCTGAAGGTGGATCCATTTTTCACTACTCTAATTATTAAGGATAAGTTATTACATAACTGTATGTTTGATTTTGGAGCATCATGTAATGGTATGCCTCTTGAGGTCATGAATGAGTTAGATCTCAAAGTAATAATAGCTTATGGGAAGTGCACTTCCATGGATTCCAAAGAGGTGCCAATGGTTGGATGTGTTAAGGGATTGATAGTCCAACTTGAAGCCTACTCAAGCAAGAACTTACAGCTAGATGTTGTTATTGTTGATTGCCCTGCCAAATGGGGAATCCTGTTATCAAGAAAATAGGCTGCTAGTGTGGGTGGAATTGCACAAATAGACATGTCTTATGTGATCATACCAATTGAGGTAAGCCTTGTGAAGTTACCTTGTGAAAATAAAATGTTATATCTCATTGAGGACCCCAACAATGCTTCTTATCAAGTATTGCATGCAGACATTGATATTGAAAACTCTGTGAGCAATGTTGTTTTCAAGGATTATGAAATTGATCAATGTAGATATCCTAAGAAGATTGATTTTCTTGGGACTGTGATGTTTAATGCATCCTTGATATATGTTGAATAAATTAACATAAGCACAAAGGATAAGCCTTAAAAAATGTGGTCAGATAGTGACTTGGATGGAAAAGAGAAACAATCATATGACTAGCTGTTAAATACATATCAGAACTACTTAGCATGGTCATATCCAAAATGGCAGACACTTGAAAATATTTACTTGATTTTTTTATTTGAATTAGGATGCTCGCCATTATACAATGTATAATTTTCTAGTTTCGTTTTTCTTTCATGTTTTTTTGTTTTGGTTCATCCTGGTTACCAGTGACTAGTTTTTGTTGGTTTCTTAGTTTGTCTTGAGGAATTTTGTTATTATCTTTCTACATTGTAATATTGTTCTTGACTCCATTGCCCAGTAGTTTTTTGGCACAAGGTTTCCTCTATTTTTTTTTTACACTCGCAAGGAGTGCCCATCCCTGAGTCGGAGACAATGTTATTTATCAATTTGATCTCGCCCCATTTGCTCTAAAAATTATTCAATCTGCTGGCTCTATCGTATTTTATATTTCCCCAAATGGATGTGTGAAAAATATTATTCATTTGTGTGTTGTTGAAAGAATCTTCTCCATGGTCATGGATCACATTTGAACCTTGTATCATTTCAAAATTATTTTTCGTTAAATACAGATACATTTCCGGGCACAAATGGTGAAGTTCCCCTGCATCTTATTATTCAACAGACGTGTTTTCCCTGCCAAAATTTATCTCTAACGTCTACAGATACATGCTCATTCTTGATTGGATGTTGGTCATTGGGGAATTTTGAAACTTTAAGGCCTGCTTCAACTCAAATATTTTCCACGTGGAGTGTCGACGCTCATTTTTGGATCCACCTTTGTGTCCTAACTTAGCAGTTGTGCCAAGGAGACACATGGTGAGCCCGCGCTTGGTTAGGGTGCCCACTTTTGGGCACCATATCAAAGTTGTGCCAAGGAGACATGTGGAAAATTCCACTTTCTCCTCTTTATACTTAAACATTTCAATCAACTTTCTAAGGCCCGGGACATATGGAGGGCCCGCACTTGTTTGGGAACTACCCCTATAATTTACTTTTGAAGAAGCGCCAAGAGGACACATGGAAATTTCCACTGGGTATTCCCATACTTATAATTTTCAATGGTCAATGAGACTTTCTCAGACCCTAACCACGTGTCAGCTTTCATTGGTCCTAGAACTCTTTCAACAACTTTTCCAGACTGAGACATGTGGTGAGCCCCGCGCTTGTTTAGAATCTCCACTTCTGGGAACCATATCTAAAGTGAACCAAAGACACATGTGGAGGATTTCACTAGATCCTTTTTATACTGAGATTTTTTCAAAGGCCAAAAGTAAATTTTCTTCAGTCTAGGGTACGGGGAGAGTTTGCACTCATTTGAAGTCCCACCTCTAAACTTGATCTTTGTAGTTACACCAAGGAAACACGTGGAGGTTTCCTGCTAATTATTCTTTGCACTTGGCCGATTGGGATTCATAGTACAGGTATGTGGAATAATCCATGCACAGACACTCATTGCTAAGAGGCACAAATGAAGGAATCCATGCAAGGGCACTCATTTCTCAAGGTGTATTCTCAAGCGTGAAAATGATTTCTTGTCAGATCTAACTATATAGAGCCACCTGAAAAAGATTGAAAAGGGAATTTCTCACACAAAATAATAATTATTATTATAATAACTATCAAAAAGTATGACATGGCATCACAGTCATGGTTGAGGGTATGAGATACATGATCAATTCATGATTTGTCCACTTGGCAGCTTCGGGTGTAAATTTGCTGAAAATCACTTTCTGAGACAAATTGGTAATAAGCAAAGGATTCCTCGAATATTCTTCTTTTTGGGGGGAAAATTTGGGATGAGTTACTGAGTGAATTGTATAAATGCAATGAGGATAATATTGCAAATAGTCGAGGGTTGAATTCTTATGAGAAAACTTAAGAAAGCCCATATTCCTGAGATACCATCTGACAAACATGTTAATCTCTTATGTTTTAGATTTGATCATGTCAAGTTGGTTGTAGGTGTATAACCACTGACAAGCTCTGAGACTATTCAAAGAAACTTTCCCCGGCTGATGAATCTAATCAACTTCGAATTAATCTCTATTAATCTTGGGAAAATTTGTGTCTGCTTTATTTCAAAAAATTTGTAAGTATTTTTTCTTGTTCCTATTACTATCTTGTGTTGAAATCCCTCTGTATCACATAGGGTCTCATCCCTGTCATAGTTTAGTGGCATGTGCAATTTCATTACGAGAAGAGACTTCATCCTATAATCAGATAAACAATTTAAAATCACTTTACTATCATTTTCTTGATAAAGATTGTCAATAATACTTTGAGTGTATCGTAGGCATGAGGAACCAAGGGTCTTTAATGTTGAATTGAGTCTTTAACTCTAGCCTTCATCTTAAATTCTTGGATATTGTGTGAAACCATGCAAATCTAGGCCTCCATTGGTGCACACCTTCTAGTTAAAGGAATATTTAAGCTATTTAGAAGTATTCTGTCATTTAGTTTTCCAATTGCTGTGAAGGTTCTCAAAGATCTAGAAAAATCAAGTTTATGTTGCTTAATCTCCGAGCCAAACATTATTCAAAAACAATGAATCCTACCTGAACTACACCTGTTTTACCTGTATGTCCACAAATGAATAAATTCTACTGCCCGAATATGAAAATGTAATTAGGATTCCATAAAATCTTTAGTAACGTTAACCCTATTTAGAAAATATCACCATTCTTTAGAAGTGACAACTCGTGAGAGTTAAATTGTGGTGCATTGATCATATTTTCTCAAGGTTTCCTTTCAAATTTGTACAAAGAAGGATATATTCATTCTCCTTCACCAACATAGGTTACAAAATGGGTTCTCTAACCCTTTTTGAAAGGAACAACCTAAAGTATTGAGAATAGATCAAATCCTTTTATATGGTGCTATCCATTTCTCCAACATTTGAGTGACAAAGAGGTAACTGAATCACCTCCCTGGCTACAAAATGACATACATGATTATTTATCTATCTATAGGCTTCTTTTTAAATCTTTGATGCTACTCAACTTGAAAGGGAGAATCAATTTAGATACCAACACAAATAATGACCAATATACAATAAGGTGAGAGACAGGGTTCAGGTAAGATGACTTAGGAATATTTGGTAGAGCTAACACCGAGTCCCATGTTCGTTAATTTGTGCAACTTATAATCCTTCGCACTAAAGAAAAAACTCAAATATTCTTGACATAATAAATTATGAAAATAAAACACAATGAGAATCGGATATATTATATCGGCTGAATAATATTTCATCACATCTATCTTCCAATGATCCATACAAACATTATCCAATATCAACAATATATAACTCAAAATAACGATCATGAGTAAAATACATATATAAATATAATTTATCAATATCAATCCTCACAATTTCATCATCCCTAACAAAAATGAAATGGAAAATATCGTGAATATAATACAGTGTCTAAATAGTTCCTTCTTAAAATAATAATGTCAGATTCCATATGAGGATAATCATAGCAATAATTAATACAAATATAACACAATCAAATATCAAATGTCTAATATGAAATGTTAGTCTACTTAAATGAGCCAATAGATCATACGAAGAGAGAGAATATATGGTGAGTGGTAAAATAAAGGACCTTATTTTTTTCATTTATCTAAACATTAATACAAAAAGACATTATTATATATACTTCATTCATACAGGCTTATTTAACTTTGCATTTTAAAATTTACTTATTTTTAAAACATATTTAGTGTTGCAACTCTTTTTTATTAGAATTAGATTTTTTGTGTTATTTATAGGGATTGGCTTATACTCAACAATCTGTATCTTAGATGAGTAAAACTCCAACACAATACAAGTATCACTGATTAAACACATTTGGACTAGCACATACTAATACCTCAATGTATGTCATGGGTAGATTTCAAGATTTGAACCTACAACCTTGACCACATAATATAGTGGAAGACATCAAACAAACCAACCCTCAAGGATAAAATATTGAATGATAAATTATTATATAATACTACTAACATAAACAAGATTGAGTTAATTAATTAACACATTCTCAAAGTGGGACTTTTATCCAATTTTTTCCCTTGTGTGAATGTTATCTCTCTAAAGTGCACCATGTAGAGTGATGACTACAGGGGTTATAAGCTTGCTTTGTATTTGTCTCTTTCATAGATACAATGGAAACACCTCAGTTCTATGGGTATAACTATTGTTGAGGTGAGTCTTTGGTATCAAGGCCAGTTCCTTTGTTATGTATCCTAAACTAATTTTTAGGGTGTTTTAGAGGTTCAAAGATGACTTTAAATGAATTGAAAACTGGGGTGATACACCAAAATTTTTGAGGGATTTGACTGAGTACATGCACAAATAATTTGAGAATGGATTCTGGATGCACAAACCAAAAGTTTTCAGCATAATATTAAGGAAAAAAACCTTATTTATTGAGGGAATGATTCACAAAAATACAGTTAAGATAAACATGCACACCAATATTATACAAAAATTACTAAATTTTTAGCAAGGTAAGATGATTAATCGGGGAATTTTACTTTCAGAAGAAATAATAAGGTATACACAACACTGCAAATGATTGGAAAGTCTGAAATCAATTCTCATTCAAAGGGAAAAAAATGAAAAAATCTTCTTCAGCACTCATGTGTCCAAAAATTTCCCCTTGTGCCTTACAATTGCACACGATATATAGCAGGTTTCTTCATCCTATCTACCCTAAAAATAGGTTAATATTTGTACTCCCATTGTATTATATTTTTACTCTTTAATCATAAATAAAAAAGAGATAAAATAGTATACTAATTACAATGAAGCTACTAAGGATTGAGTAGAATAATAACTTAGTCAAACATCTTTTGAAAGTGCACCCTGTAGAAAGATGACTGCAAGGGTTCAAATCTTGCTCTAGATCTCTCTCTTTCATAGATACAATGGAAGCATATCAGGTCTATGGGTATGCCTATTGTTGAGGTGAGTCTCTGGTATCAAGGATGGTTCTTTTTTGATGTATCCTAAACTAATTTTTAGTGGTTTTAGGGATTAAAATATGACTGTAAATGAATTGAAAACTAGGGTGATACACCAAACTTATTGAGTGCTTTGACTGAGTACGTGCACAAATAATTTGACAATGGATTGTAGATTCACAAACCAATAGTTATCAGCATAATATTAAGGAAAAACACTTGATGTATTAAGGGAATGATTCACAACAATACTGTTAAGATAAAAATGCACACTAATATTATGCAAAAATTACTAAATTTGTAGCAAGGTAAGATGCTTAATTAGGGAATTTGACATTCACAAGAAATAATAAGGTATACACAACATTACAAATGATTAGAAAGGAAGAAATCAATTCTCATTCAAAGGGAAAAGTTAGAAAAATGTGCTTCAACACTCTTGTGTCCAGAAGGTCCCCCTTGTGCCTTGCAATTGCACACAACATATAACAAGTTTCTTAATCCTATCTTCCCTAAAAAAAGGCTACGATTTTTACCCGGCTATGCATTCTATTTTTAATATTTAATCATAAATAATAAAGGGATAAAAAATAGTATTATAACCACAATGAGGCTACTAATCCCTAAATACAAAAATAACTCAGTCAAACTAGAGTTGAATAATCTATTTTTTATTTTTTACAGGGATAAATAACTTGGCTAATAATACGATTTACTTCATGAGAAAGTATTCTCCAATACATGAAACTTTTCTTTAACTGACTGATGTGAAATTCACCCTAGTGTTTTATCCTTTGAATGATAATCTTGGCATTATTTAATTTTTCCTTTCGGATGCACATGCAAGAATAATCTCCCTGTGTGAGCAAAATAGTTATTTTATTTTAACAATTTACAAAATGCATACCATGAGTGTAGACCACTTGTGAGATCTTGATGTTTACCATGCATGATAAACTTCCCTCTTCTCCTCTCTGTGGGGACCACCCTGATGCTACACTTACATGATATTATTCTTCCATTAGTTGCCTTTTGAAGAAATTAAGGATGGTTTTGGAAAATATGAGGTAATGTGGCCTTTGTTTGACTTGGTCAGCATATATTTGATCAAAAATAATATGTTTGAAAAGTTCCCCTTTTGATTTTCTCATGGTCATAATACATTTACAACCCTCCTTTTGAATTATCATTACATTTTCATTGGTTTTCAATATTTGATTATTCTTCACATATAGTTTTAGACCTTAAACCAAGCTAAATGCAATGATTTTATTTCAATGGTGTTGGTCCCCTTTTCCATGATGCTCAACCCTTCTTTTTGGCTTGCTAGAAATCTACATTCATTTCATTATCATCTGTGAACTAATGATGGTCGTTGATCCTCATATGCTCGATCCATTACCATTGATCCTTATGTGGCTTGATCGAGGTAGATGTGGCTAGTTTTTTGGTTTTAATTGTAAACTAATTTAGCACCATTGATCTCGTGTACTGTGATCATCCTGAACCATTGATATTTTTAGGGGATAGGGTTGCATTGATTATGATTTTCCTGCGACTCTGTGCTCCATCCTTGGCCGTTGATCTCGTGTACTTTTTGATCTTAAAATCTCGATTTGTAGCTTGGTGGTTGGCTCGGGTTATCCTCTTGCATCGTTGATCTTTGTATGGATGATCTGGCACCGTTGATATTTAACTCACTGGTTGAGTTAGGTTGTTTTGGGGTAGTTGCTGAAGTTTATTTGTAACACAAAATTTTGAATCATTTGCATGAAAAATTACTTTTGAGGGTGAAGCCCTTGAAAAGTTTTTCCTTTCCACCTTTTATGTGTTCTTTTGAAGCTTGATTTCCTGCACTCTAAAATCTACTAAGGCTCTATATCTTTGTGTATTTGCATACTTTTTCTGTTTCTAAGTTTTTATAAGGTATTTGGGAGATGTTTTCCATTTTGAGCTATGATTTTAGCTAGTTATGTATTTTTCTGACCTTGTATCCTTTATTATTTTGATTTTGTATGAGCTTCTGATATATTTAGTTGTGTTGGCCACTATTGATCCTTATTTTGAGCTTGTGTTGGGTATGGGCCAAATTGATTTGAAGCTCACTATGTAATGTTCCTACTACATTTTGTACTGAAAGTGGTTCTCTGTGAACTCATAAGAATCTGTATCTAAGATTACTTGCACGTTTTGTCATTTTCTCTCTTTCCTCAAGTTATGCAAGAGGAATATCACCATTATTGTAAGGTTTTCAAGTTCATATCTAGCTAAGATACATGGCCATAATAACACTGTGGGGGTGATTTTTTAATTTTGTAGTTGTAACCTCAATGATTTCTTTAACTCCTCCATTTCTGTTAGAAAACATCTGTAAATAGTTTAAAATATTGGGTTTCACTGTGCACCGATACTTGTATTTTCTAGTTTCTTTGTATTCTCATTCTTGGCGACTGATAAGATGATCTCAAAGAGATTCTATGATCGTCATGCTCAATCTGTATTTTACTTAATATGAGAATTTTGACAATGTCATTCTGAATACAGTGAGTTTATTTCTCCATCATTTTTCACTTCTGTAGCTTGTCCTATGCTTATGATAAAGGCATCGAGCTAAATCTGAACACCATTGTTAGAAGAAGAAACTTTGTAATTTTATCCCTAGCCAGCCGTGTTGATGTTGACACTCCACTGTTGAAAGTGTAGAGAACAAATTTTTCATTTTCTAGAATGGGCCTCATACTTCCCTTAGCTCATTTCACTGTATTTGACATGTAACTCAAATTTTATCCATGTTAACCTAAAGGTGAGTATCTCCATTTATGTTTTTTAATCATCAAGGTTTGTGCGTTATGTTTTCACCTACTTATTCACCATTTGGGTTTTCAATATTTTCTATGGTATATGCATTTTATCTTCACTAGATAAAAAGAAGGAATAATCATGTTGATATTCTTAGGAGATTGTATCTTGTTCTTCTTCCCCCTTTTAAAATCAAACTTGGTAATTTTCTTGGATTTTTATTCATACATGATATCTTCATATTCCTCTGGTTCTTTTGACTATTATGTGTTGAATCTTGTTTTTTGTCAGTGATTGCCATTATTTTTAATTGGGTTCCATGCATTGAGATGATTTTTGATGGCATGAATGATTTTTCATTGTAATTTTTCTTTTGGGTTGCAACATGGTTTCCACAGCTTTTCTTGTAAATCTATACCACAACATTTTTGTTTCTCTTTGCATTATTTACTGTATATTGACTTGGCTTCTGCAGTTTGTATTTCATCATTATTCAAACCTTATATATAGTAACCTAGGAATTCATCTTAAATGTACTTTGCTAAGGAATTTTAAATCTAACTATGTAAGCTTGAACTGTGAAAAACATAATCTGAGACCTGAAAGCTATAAGAATTATCATTGTTGTAGAGAAAATGTGATTGTAATCTTCCATTTTTAGATTATGTACTTTCACAACTTGACAGTTGATAGAATTTCTTGATCATCCATATCTTGTCTTTAAAGTAATTCTACTATACTTTAAGCATTCTTTTTCTTGAATTTTTGATATTCTTTTGTGAAAAGATGAACACCATGTAGATATTTGTTCTTCAAATTTGTATGTTTCAAAATTTTCACTTGCTTAGGCTGTAATTGTGTCTTTAAGTTGGATGACTAGTGCTTATAACAGAATCGAGTTTCCCTTTTGTTTTAAGCTTTATAGCTTGTATTTTAAAAAATCAACTGCTAGAAGTAATATTTACTTTAAAAGATATTGTACATGTCAGTATTTCATCTATTGCTATATTTGATGGTGGTAGTATTGATGAAAATTGTAGTATTCAGATGTAAATGGTAGTTGATGATCAATACTTGATTTTTGTATCAGTCTCTTTATTTTCATTAGTCGATATCATAGCCTGGATGTGCTTCTTAATTACTTAAAGTGATCATGTATCAATATTTGTACTCAATCATTCAATGGAATGTGATCACTGTAGTTTCAAAACATGATGGTTATTTCCATTTCTTCCTTGAATAAAAACTTCCTGATCACTCTTATTGGCTGTGATGAATTTCATATTTTCATATTTTTTACTTAGTAGAAATATTAAGCAACGCATGTTACAAACTGGAATATGAAGTTTTTTATTAGATTAGGTAAAAAATAGATTTTGAAGGGATCAAAAACCCTGTACAACCAAAGGATAATGCTTTCAAATCCCAAGAGAGAAACAAAAACAAGCAAGAGCCCATAGGCCGTAAAATATACAAAATTACAAACCAAACCCTAGGAATAAGGAAGCACCAAAAAGTTGGGAAGACCAAGGTATGATGGTCAAAGCAATTTGGCCAACAGGACCCTAGAACTCAACTTCCAGAAAATTTCCCTTTATGAGAGCTAAGGCTCATCTTGAGAGGCACATTTCCATATTTTCCCCTCTTTTTGTTGTTCACCACCTCCCATCCCTCCCCCCAATTAGGATCAACATTCTCATCCAGGTTTATAGGAAAGCTAATTTTAAGAGACGTAATGTTTAGATCAAGAGCACACAAGGATACAAGGGGTGAGAAAGGTGCAACCCCCTTATTTGCTACATATGGTTCATTAATAGGTAAAGTGGTAAGAGTGACATACGGACTTAGATTCTTCACATTCACTTCTTCCATTACCCTGTCCTTCTCGTTTCCCTTTCCAATGGGGCTATCTAAAAAATTTGATATATCATTGTCCTCTGCAGCCTCTACTGTCAAATTTTGTAGATTAAAATCCTTCCACCACAATACCAGCACTTTAATCTACTTCTTCACAATGTGATAGTCAACAACAAGATGTTTAAGGGTGAAACCTATTCTACATTTGAAGGGGAGACCTTCATAATCGAGGTTTTGACTCCATAAAAATCTCTAACTTTGAGCTCCATTGTGGCCAGTAAATCAGTCGTCATGTCCATATCCACTAGAATACGAGCATAAGTAATATGATCAAAAGATTCTATCCTAGTATGAAAATCGAGGAATTTACCCAAAGCATCCCCCATAGATCTGAAACACTCCTCACTCTAGAAGGGAAAGGGTAAATAGGGCATCCTTATCCACACAGGTCTGATAGAAAAGGCTTCAAAAACTGGGTTAAAGTTTGGATACCAGGGTTTCATAAAAAGATGGTGCAACTAAAAAAACCCCATATTTTTCAAAAAAATCGTGTCCTTGTCAGAGGAAACCTCATAGACGAAAATGAATATACCATGTGCAGAGGGATACATATTAAATTTATCTTGCATAAAGGGCCTCCATCGATCAGATATCCATTTGTGAAGGGCTAGAAGCCCAGAACAAAAATTACTGAATCTACAGATCAAGCCCTATTTTTGGTAAAAATCCAAAGTTTCTAAGACTTCCTCACCAAAAGAGACCACTAGAGTTGACTTGGCATAAGCCATGGGTTTGACAGGATCCTTAACACTAGATCTTGCCACCTCTACGAAAGAGGGATTTCCCCTGCTTTGGTCCTGCTTCCTGAGAAGACCCTGCCATGTACTTCTCTCCCTAAAACCCCTAGAATGCTGAAGGAAGGAATCACAAGAGGGGCCACCATACCCACATCCTCCCTCACCATATACTTGACCGATGAGGTCCAAACTGTCGCCACTGACATTAAATTTGCTAGGATTTGTGTGATCCATGATATCGCCACCCCGCCATGGGCCGGGGAAGCACCACCACTACTGGTACCAACAAGAGTAGAGGAGGCACCCCACAAACAACAACATGACAATAGCCATTCCCAAGTAAGGGACCAAGTCCAGAGATCAACACTCCAGTAGAGCAGGGTAATGAACCTGAGCTAGGGAAAACAAGACACCCACCACCCTTAACGCAACCATATTTCGAGCATTTTATTTTTGGTCTTGTGGAGATTAGGGTTCTAGTCTCCAGCTCAAGCATTTTCGTCATCGAGTATATAAATCACATACTTTAATTCAAGTATGTGAAGTGATTTGTTCTTGTACTTCATACTTTAATTCAACTTGTTATTTCTTGAAAATTTATCTAGATCTCATTATAATAACAACTTCATTAGTGTTTGATTGATGATTATTACATAATTCATTTCGAGCTTTATCAATTAGATTGTATCTTTATCAGTTGTCACTTGTAAACTATACTTTGATAGATACTTTTCACTTGATTGTAATTTGATCAACTCTGATATATTTTTCCTTGTGTATCTTGATCAATATGACATAATTGTAGTTGATCAACAAAGGATTTATTCTTTGATGTTTTAACTATCTTTAAATTCTTGGCTTCTTCTTCTACTATTAGTTGAACCCACCCCTTATGCATTTTTTTACTACAGTCTCATTACTATGTAATTAAAGATAATCCTTCTATGTAAATCATTTAGTTTTGATGATGATATTCTCTTGTAAATAGTGGCTCATGGGAAAGTATCAGAGTGCAATATTAGTTTCAACACTGTAAAATTATACTTTATCTCATTTAAAAACTGTACTTGATGGTTTTGTTCAAAATAATGTGTAATTTTAAAATTTATACTTTGATCATTGTGACATATCTGAATGAATTAATTTATATGGAAGTGTTTGTGCTCAATTTGGTCTCACCCCGTTTGTCCTTGAAATTCTTCAGTTTGCAGGCTCTGTCATCTTTTCTATCTCCCTGTATTGATGCATGAAAACTTTGTCCTCCATTTGGTTGCCATGATCAGTCCCTTCCATGGAAAAGGATCACTTAAAATCCAGAGTTTATTTTCCGTTCCTCTGTCCACGTGAAAGAATCTGTAACTTGGGTGAAAACTTGGGTTTTTTTCCCTTCCTTCCATTTTCCCACAGTCACGTTTTGTTGTCCCTGTTATTTTTGTCCCAAATATCTATGGAAATGTGATTGGATGCAGCTTAGAGGATGAAATTTTGGCCTTATATCATTTCCAAACTCTCTGTCTGAGAAAAAGGATTCATTTCTGGGTGCAAATGGTGATTTTCCTTCATTTTATAGTTTGACGGGTGTATTTTTCCCGATCAAATTTATATCTCAGCATCTGTGGAAACATGGCCCTTTCTAGTTAGATGTGGCTCAACAAGGCACTTTGAAAATATAAGGTCCAATTCAAATCAAAAATTTTGCACATGGAGGGTTGGTGCTCATCTGAAAATTTTCCTTTTGGTTTGACCTTGGAGTTTTGCCGGGGAGACACGTGGAGGTTTCTGCTTCGTTTCCTAGAGTCAAACATTTTTTTTTCATGTGGCCAGTACAAATTTGGTGGACCATGGATGCGTAGAGGGCTGACACTCATTTGAGGATCTACCTCAGGGTCCCACCTTAACAATTATGCCAGGGGGATAGGTGGTGAACTCGTTTTTGTTCAGTATCTCCACTTTTTGGGTACATCTATAAGCTGCATCAGGGAGACACGTGGAGGCTTCTGCTAGCTCCTCTCTATAGTTAAAAATTTCAAAGAAACTTTCTAAGGCCTAGAAAACATGGAGGGACCGCGCCTATTTGGGGACTAGCCCCTAAATTTTATTTTTAAAGAGCACTAGGAGGACACTTGGAGGATTCCTCTCACTCTGCGCTTGCTTGGACTTTTCAATGGCTAAGGAAAGCTATCTCGGACCCTGGATACATGGCACCTTCCGCTGATCCTTCAAGTTTTTTGGTAAATTTTCTGGATTGAGATATGTGCTGAGCCCACAATTTTGAGGATCATCCCAAAGGTATGCCAAGGAAACACATGGAGGCTTCTGCTGCCTTCTTTTTACTGAGACTTTTCAAATGCTAATAGATGATTTTCTTTGGCCCAGGGCACTTGGAAGGCCCACGCTTGTTTGGAAACTTGACATTTTACCTCACTTTGTAGTTGTGCTAAGAAAATACGTGGACGCCTCTAATCTAGAGTTGAGAAGGGGCAGAATCAATGGATGTTGCACATTTAACATGTTTTTACCGTTTTTTCCCCAAAACTCCTGGAGATGTGGATACACACTATTTTTCACAATTTTTGATGAAATTCCTTGTCGCTTTTTTCTGCAAAGTGCCACTGAATGGATTTAGAACCTAATTTGTGAGCCTAAAAATTGTTAAGGTCGATATTTTGAAGTTGGAATTGCTCGAGCACTTGCAAAAATGTAAATTACCAGAGACGATGGATGCGGGGAAAATTTGCAGAGGAAAAAGAGGGAAAAGGATGAAATGATGGAGGTTGTAGGCATAAAAGATGGAAATGGTGTTTCCTCGAGAGTGAAAAGGCTACCTATCAAGTCTGGCTATACAAAGGCTCCACAAAATGATTCAAATGGGGATTTTTTACATGACAGAATCATAATGATTAAAAGGACTGTCAAAAAGGTTGTGGCATTACATCCTAGTCATTAGTGAGGGGTTTGAAAAATGTGATCAATTCATAATTGGTCCACCTGGCAGCTTTCAGATGTGAATTTGTTAAATATCTTTTTCTGAGGAAAATTGGTAACAATCAAAGGTCCCTCGAATAGTCTTATTTTTTGGGAGGAAAATTGAGTGATTGAAATGTATAAATGTAATGAGAATACTCTTGCAAATTGTCAAGGGTTAAATTTCATCAGAAATTTTTTAGAAACGTCATCTTCTAAGAAACCCGTCTAAGATACCTGGTTGATTTATTTTGTTATTCATTTTCTATCTTTTCAATTTGGTTGCACATGTATAGCCATTGACAGGCTCTGAGATTGATTTAGAAGCTCTCTTCCCCTAACGAATCTAAGGAATTTTGAAATTAATTTGTGTTAAATCTTTATTAATTTGTGTCTGCTTTGTTTCAGAATGTCTGGAAATGGTTTCTTTTGTTCCTATTGCAATATTACATTGCAATATTACAATGAAATATTTGTGAAATCACACAAGATCTCAACCCTGTGACATTATAGTGGTATTTACAATTTCATTTCAAGAAGAGCCTTCATCCTGTGATGAGATAAAAAAATTTAAAATCACTCCACTATCATTTGTTGATGAAGATTGTCTGTAAGTCTTTGGGTGAACCTTAGGCGTGAATGATAAAATATTTTGGTGTTTAATTGAGTCTATTAACTTGAGAATTCATGATATATTCTCAAGTACTGTGTGAAAATGTGAAAATCTGGGCCTCCATTGATGCACACCTTCTAGTTGAAGTAACGTCTTAACTATTATGAAGATTTTATGTTGTTGATTTTTTAGTTATTGTGAAGTTTCTTAAACATCTGATATAATCAAATTTATCCTGCTTAATCTCCCACCAAAATTATTCAAAAACCATGAATCCATCCTAAACTACTCCTTTTTTTCCCTGTATATCCACAAAGGGACAAAATCTATTTACTAAAATATGCAGAACAATTAGGATTTCATAATTCCTTCAGTAACTTTAGCCTTGTTTTGAAAGTATCTCCATATTTTAGAAGTGAAAACTCTTGAGAGTTAAATTATAGAGTATTGATCATAATTTTCAAAGTTTTTCTTCATAAAATTCATGCAAAAGAAGGATATATCCATCTCCTTCATCAAACAGAGGTTACAAAATGGTTACTCTCACCCTATTTGAAGAGGAACAACCTAAAGTAGTGAGTATAGGTCAAATCCTCTTGAAGGTGTTATCCATATCTTTAAAAATATGAGTGATAAAGGGCCAGTTGGATCTCATCCCTAGGCTACAAAATGAAACACACCACGATATACCTGTCTCTAAGCTCCGTGTCAAATCTATGATGCTACTGAGGTTGAAAAGGAGAACATTTTTTTGATACAAACACTAGTGGAACCATTTCTGGGGATCTAATTTACGTTACCAGCGATGATTTGTTGATTTGTTTCCCATTCATATCCATTTGGAACATCAACAACACTCGTTAAACTATTTTTAGGGATCTGATTTGCATTCCTGGGGATGATTTGTTGCAAGTTCATATCCATTTGGCCCGTCAACAACTTTTATGGCGTCATTGTCAGGGTATCTTTGAAGTATTTTACAAATACAGTACATACAGACCCTGGTAATACTTGTTACACATGTCGTGTGCTAATACTTTGCTAAAACATCATTATTTGTTCAAATCTGTAAGAATGGTACAAAATTGTAAGTTCTGAGTGCAATATTTCCAGCTTATACAGTTATTGCACTAAAGTTTGTATCATTATTAACAAATTTTGGTAGAAGAAGAGTAGATCTTGTAAGCTTTGCATGAATCTAGTATTGACAGCTATTTGATAGGTCTTTCATAGTGCATTTGTCTAAACTAAGGTGAAAATCCTTAGTGACAACTCCGTGTTGTTTAAATTCTTAATAAATACTAGTGTCTTAACATATATCAAGTAAGATTTGTCTTTAATCTCTGAAAATCTCAAAGGAAGGAGATATTACTTCACCAAGGACCCTAGTAGAAGGTTTTTTTCCAAAGTTAGGAAAATCTAATTCAGAAGGAAGAAGAATTTAGAAGGTTATTGGAGATCAAGACTCAAGAAAAGAGATATCCTTTAGTGAAACTGATTATCTTGTGATTGAAGATTGCAATACTTCCTCAAGTGAATCTGAATCAGGTAGTCTCTTCATTGAATCGAATTCTCCATCTTGAGAGGGGCATTCATTTGTATTTCAAAAATTTGCTTCTTAATCTACCCCTATATTTTCCAAATTTGATAGAGTTCTCCAAGAAATAGAGCCTTTAGAGGGGATTCATTCTAATAATTACATCTGTGTACCACAAATACTTCTCACTCATCATTAGTTTGCATCTCCTCCAAGGTCACTTCCTTGAAATAATATGGCTCAGCCCTCCAGCCAGACCTCCATTTGTTGTTAATACTATTGGTCCCATTGACTTTAGAGGTATGGCTAGCTATCCAAATTCTCTGCCAAAAGATGTAAGAAATAGATTTTCTAAGTTTCCAGGAAATAATGCAATCACTGGTGATCAACATTTGAAGCTCTTTATCAATATGATGGAGGACTTTGAAATAGAATTTGAGGATGTGTACATTAAATTTTTTATTCATACTCTAAAAGAAGATGCAAGGGACTGGTTTAAGTCTTTGCCAGATAATTTTCTTGATTCCTGGATAGAAATGAAGAAAACTTTTAGATTATAGTATGGAGATAAAATAGAACCTAGTTTTATTTTATAAGAATTTGAAAATATAAAATAGAATCATAATGAGTATATTCATGACTTTAATACAAGGTTCAATAAGACCCTAAATAGGCTTCATGTGATCCTAAGACCAAGTGATGTTTCTTGTTTGATAAATTTTTTAGATGAATTTGATAAGAAAGTTGCCTATTATTAAAGAGACAAGAAACCAACAACATTGAGGTAGGCCTTTACCATGGTTCTATAAATTACAAACAACATTAAAACAGTTTGAAAACCTCCTAAGAGGGAGGGTGTCAAACTGATCAACCCAGAGAATCCTCAATCAAGTAAGGTTGTCGATCTTGAGGAAATTGTTAAGACTTTGGTCGGAGCTGTCAAAGAAATCTCTTACAAGCTAGCCAGGGCTGAGAAAGGAATTGGGCAAGATTCTCAAGGTCAACATAGGTAAAAAGGACAAGAAAGATTTGTAAATCATCCTATAAATGATCAAATATATGATGACAAAGGTAAAGAACCCATGGGAGCTAGACAAGCCCAAGATAGGGAAAATAGAGTAGTGCCTGATCCTCTAAATGTCAGAGTTGTTGTTGTTAAAGAGACAAATGAACTTGATTGTTGTGGAAATTTTTTCTTACCCAAACCACCATGTGAAGTAGATCAACAATTCGAAGAAGTTGATGATGATAACACTGATGATGATGCATGCATGGTGGATTTATCTACAAGCTCACAACAAGGAGAAAATTCAACAGAAGTAATAAGTGCAAGAAGTACTACAATGTTTTGGGATTCCATCCACTGGGGTACATCTTCTTCCTCCCCGCTTGTACCTTACAAAGAGATATTATACAAGCTTTTATCTTCCTAAATAATGAGTTTGGAGTATCTAAAAGATCCAATGATTAAGAATTATGATGGAGGAATCCCATCAAAAGAGGATAGAAAACTGTTTATGAATGTTGTTGTTACCCATGAAAAAGAGTATAACACAAAAAGTGAAGCTATAGAATGGGTAGGGCCTCAAGCCAAAAATAGAAACCCAAAGCCAAACCAATATCCCAAAAGAAAATCCAAATAAAGATGAATCTGAAAAAGGCCTTATTGTCTCAAGTAAAACTAGTGTTCCCACCCATGCCCAAAATGTGAAAAATCATGTGCCATCCGATGAGTTTGTCAATATTTTCTCCAAATGTTACTTTGCCCAAATCCATTCCTTATGACATTTCCCAATTATTGAGTTAGATCAAGATTTCTATTCCAATTGTTGAACTTCTTAGGGATCCTGAGCACAAGAAGAGTGCCTTTGAGTATTTGGGACTAGAAGAAGATAGGAGCACCCAAGGAAGAAATATAAATAATGTGAAAACTCCTCCTCCAGCCATTTCAGACCTAGGAAAACCCACCAGCATTGGAGGAGATAGGTGAACCACATGAAGTTTACTTGGGAACATATTTGGTTGAGTTTCAATTAAATGTTGATCCAATTTTTACAACACTGATTATTAAGGACAAACTGTTACAACAATTGTATGTTTGATTCCAGAGTATCATGCAATGTTATGCCCTCTAGAGGTCATGAATGAATTAAACATTAAAGTGACAAAATATTATTGGAAGTGTACTGTAATGGATTCTAGAGAGGTTCCAGTTGTTGGATGTGTAAAAGGTTTGGTGGTACAACATAGAGCTTATCTGAATAAGAACTTGAAACTTGATGTTGTTATTGTTGATTTCCCTACCAAATGAGGCATGTTGTTATCAAGAAAGTGGCCTGTAAGTGTTGGTGGAAGTGTTCATATGGATATGTATTTTTCCACCATTCCAATTGAAGGTAGCCTTGTAAAGTTGTATGGAGAGAAGAAGATGTTGCACCTCATTGAAGATCTCAATAATGCTTCTAGTGAAGTGTTGTATACTGATATAAATGCTAATAACTTCATTGGATTTTCTGATGGAAAAGAGCACAAGCTTGATCAATGTAAATGTCTTGAACAAGTAGGTTTTCCTTGGAAGTTGTTAGTTGATGGAGCTCGTTTCAAGTTTGGAAATGGTGTTAGTATTGTTCTAATTTCTCCAGGTCAGAAAGAGTTTTTTTTTCTTTCAAACTCAACTTTGAATGCACTAAAAACATTGTTGAATATGAAACACTATTATTGGGTTTGATAATTGCATGGAAATATGGTATAAAGGATATTATTGTCAAAGGATATTCAGAACTAATTATCATGCAGATTAGGAAATTGTATGCTACTAAAAATCAGAGAATGAAACAATATAAGCATGCAGTTTGGGATTTGATTGAAATGTTTGACTCTTTTGATATTTTACACCATGATAGAAAGTTTAATGTTGTTGTAGACAAGTTAGAAGTGCTAGGATATACCTTTGGAAATTATACAGTATCTCCATTTTGTGAGTATGATGTTGAAATAATAACTAAGCCATCTGTCCCTAAGAATGTTAAAAATTGTAAGTGTTTGATGATGATGCCTAGGTGAAATGGTTTCTATAGAACCAATGCACGTTTTCTGACCAAAATATAGATTAGGAACAAAGGGTGTGTGCTACTGAAGGAAATGTAAGTTTATTTGGCAAAGACATCATCCAGCTAAAGACAAACATGATTCCCACAGGTTTGGTGGGACTTGAATCAATATTTGATATTGTTGATTGCATTATTAACAGAAGTATGTCAATTTCAAGAGATGTGGAAGAGAATGACCTAGGAACAAAGGAAAAACCTCGTAAAATATGGTTATGAAGCTATCTAAGTAAGGAAGAGAAGTAGTCCTATGTTCAATTGTTGAAGAAATATCAAGACTGCCTAACTTAGTCTTACTCTGAGTTGAAGGGATACAAGGAAGATTTGTTCCAACATGAAATTCCTCTTGAGTCTTATGCCAAGACTTTCAGGAAAAAATAGAGATCGATTAATCTACTCCTTTCTTTGAAGATGCAAGAAGAATTGAAGAAGTTGAGAGATGGAGGGATCACTCAGCCCAAAAGGTACTCATCTTGGGTTTAAAATTTAGTACCTATTATTAAAAAATGGTGATATAAGGCTATACGTAGACTACATGAACTTGAATAAAGCATCATTGAAAGATAATTACCCTCTTCCAAACATGGAGAATATTCTACGATTGGTAACTAGTTTTGAATTGTTATCCACTTTGGATGGTTTCTCTGGCTATAATCAAGTTGTTGTGATGGAGTCAGAAAGAATAAATACTACCTTTACCACTCCTTGGGGAACTTATGTCTATGTCAAGATGCCTTTTGGCTTAATGAATGTTGTATAAACTTTCCAAAGAGCAATGGATATAGTGTTTGTTGGTTATATTAATGATTTCATTGCTTTTTATCAAGACGATGTAATTGTGTTTTCCAGAAAAATAAATGATCACTTGCAACACTTGAAGAGAATGTTGTTAAGGTGTAGAGAGTATGGAATATCATTAAATCCCAAGAAGTTCCATTTTGGAGTGCAAAAGGAAAAGTTGCTTGGTCACATTGTATCAAAGGAAGGGGTAATGATTGATCTTGAGAGAGTGGCATCCATCAACAAGGTTCCAATTCTGAGAACTAAGAAGGGAATTAAATCCTTCTTTGTAAAAATAAAATTTATCAAAAGATTTGTGTTTATTTTTACTGAGATGACCATCCCCATTACTAGCATGCTGAAGAACGACCAAGTTATCAAATGGGAAGAAGCTTCCATATAAACTTTCAATGGAATCAAAGAAACATTAAGCATGCCCATGTTTTGGCATATCCAAATTACAAGAACCCTTTTCAAATGTTTTATTTTTCTTCAAAAAACACCATTGCATCTGTCTTGTTAGAGAAGGATGATGAAGGGGCTAAGAGTCCAATTGCCTTTTTCAGTAAGGCATTATAAGGAGCTAAGTTGAAGTAAACCATCGTGGAGAAGCAAGAATTTTCCTTGGTGAAAGAAACAAAGCTTTTCAGACCTTACATCTTGAGCTCTAAAGTTTTTGCTTATGTTCCCCACACCATGGTGAAATATATCTTATCAGAGATGGAGGTCTTAAGAAAAAGATGCAGATGGGTAAACAAGTTGCAGGAATATGACATGGATATCCAAACCATGAAATTCATAGGAGGTTTGGGGCTAGCTAAGCTTATGGCTAAGAGAAACATGGAAACTATTGAGGTGAATGAAGTAGAAGGACAATGGTGGGATGTCCTTGAAAATTTGGTAAGCTCTGAATGGTACAAAGATGTAATATTTTATCTCAGACATATATGTTGTCCTGAACATTTGACTAAAAATTAGAAAAGAGATCTTTAGTTAGTCTCCCAAAAATATGTCATTACTGATTTTGGGTTATCTTGGAAGAACCCCAAGGGAGTGCTCTTGAGATGCATCACTAAAGATGAGACCCCCAAAATAATTTCTAGTCTCCATGGAGGATTTTGTGGGGGAAATTTTGTTGGAAGAGTTACAACACATAAAATATTGAGTGATGGTTATTGGTGGCCAACTCTCTTCATAGATACAACTCTATTGGTTAGGAAATGTGAGAGTTACCAACAGTTTTCTAGAAGAATGAAAGCTTCAGGCTCCCTTCATTTACAACCTATCTCAATTGAAGCCCCATTTAAGAAATGGGGAATGGATTTCATTGGAAAAATTTCAGATCCTTCTAGTGCTAGTCATAAATGGATTATTTTAACCACTGATTATTTCCCTAAGTGGGTGGAAGCTATCCCCACCAAGAAAGCAACACACCAATTCATCATGGACTTCATGCTGAATCAAATAATATGCATATTTGGAGTGCAAACTAATATTGTTGTTGATAATGCCATGAGTTTTAGAGCCAAACCTATGGTGGAAATGTGCAAAGAGTATGGAATCAATTTGACATATGCTTATAACTTCAATCCAGAAGGAAATGGACAATCTGAGTCCAGCAATAAAAACTTGTTGAAGATCATTAGAAGAACATTGGTGTTGAAAAAAAATAAGTGGGGTGAGAAACTGAAGTTTGTTATTTGGGCTAACAAAATCAATTCCCAAAGAGCTATTGGTAAAATCCCATTTGAGTTGGTATATGGAACTCAAGATTTGCTACCCCTTTATTTACATTTGTCTTCATTTCAATTTGTTCAAAAAATTGAAGATCAATAAGTTAGTCCATATGATCCTTGAATCAATCAGATTATTGATTTAGATGATGAAAGAATGACATCCCATCAATGACATGTGAAGTTTAGAGAAAATTTAAAGAAGTTATTTCTTAAAAAAGTGACTCTAAGAGCTTTAAGTGTTGGGGATATTGTGGTATTATGGGATAGTAGGCATGAAGATAAGGGAAGGCGTGGTAAATTTGATGCATTGTGGATGGGTCCTTATTCAATTAAGATTTGAATTGGTGAAACTACCTTAAATACTTAGACAGGGAAATGCTTGAATTTCTTGTTAATAGCAGGCCTTTGAAACATTTCCTTGATTGATTTCTCAGAATCAAGGTATACTCCATTATATAGTGTATAGTTATTTGTTTTCATTCTGCTTTTGCGTTTTTGTTCGTTCTAGTCCTTAGTGACCTAGTTTTGATGGTTTCTTGGTTCATTTTTTGGAGTGTGGTTATGGTTTCTCTACTTTACGAGCTTATTCTTTGAATCTTTTTCCCAATGGATTGTTTTTAGCACCTGGTATGCTATTTGTTCTTGTGGCACTCACACGGAGTGCCCATCACAGAGTTAGAGCTGATTTTGGTGGTCAATTTGGTCTCACCCCATTTGTCCTTGAAATTCTTTAGTTTGCGGGCTCTGTCATCTTTTCTATCTCCCTGTATTGATGCATGAAAACACTATCCTCCATTTTGTTTCCATGATCAGTCCCTTCCTTGGTCAAGGATCACATAAAATATAGAGATTGTTTTCCATTCCTCGGTCCATGTGAAATAATCTATAACTTGGGTGAAAACTTAGGTTTTTTCCCTTCCTTCTACTTTCCACAGTCATGTCATTTTTGTCCCAAATATCTATGGAAACATGATTGGATGTGGATTAGAGGATCAAATTTGGGCCTTATATTATTTCCAAACACTCTGGCTGTGAAGAAGGATTCATTTCCAAATGCAAATGGTGATTTTCCTACATTTTACGGTTTAACATGTGTAGTTTTCCCACTCAAATTTATATCTCAGCATCTATGAAAATGTGGCCCTTTCTAGTTAGATGTGGATCCGCAAGGCACTTTAAAAATATAATGCCCACTTCAACTCAAAACTTGTCCATGTGGAGGGCTGGCACACATCTAAAAATTCACCTTTCGGTTCGACCTTGGAGTTACGTTGGGGAGACACGTGGAGGTTTTCACAAGCCTTTCTTAGACTTAAACATTTTTTTCATGTGGCTAGTATAGCTTTGGTGGACGATGGAAATGTGGATGGCTGAGCTCATTTAAGGATCTACCTTAGGGTCTCACCTTAACAATTACACGAGGGGGACACGTGGTGAGCCTGCACCTATTCAGGGTCTCTACTTTTGGGGACCATCTCAAAGTTTCATCGGGGAGACACGTGGAAGCTTCCACCAGCTCTACTCTATACTTAAAATTTTCAAATAAATTTTCTAAGGCCTGGGACACGTGGAGGGACTGCACATGTTTGGGGACCGGCTCCTAGATGTTTTTTTGAAAGAGTGCTAAGAAGACACTTGGAGGCTTCTGCTCACTCTGCCCTTGCTTGGACATTTCAAAAGCCAAGGAAAACTTTCTCAGACCCTAAATATATGGCACCTTATGGTGATCCTTCAAATTTTTTAATAACTCTACCGAAATGAGACACGTGCTGAGCTCACACTTGTTTGAGGTCTCCACTTTGGAGGATCATACCAAAGGTGTGCTAAGGTGACACATGGAGGCTTCCACTGGCTCCTTTTTTACGGAGAAATTTCAAAGGCCAAAAAATGATTTTCTTGGTCCTAGGGCACGTGGAATGCCAACACTTATTTGGATACTTGCCACTGTACCTCACCTTTTTAATTACACAAATAATACACTTGGATGGATGTAATCTAGAGTTGAGAAGGGGAAGAATCAATAGTTATTGTTCATTTCACCTATTTTTCTAATTTTTGTTCCAAGACACCTGGAGATGTGAATATGCACTTCTTTTCATCATTTTTGATTAAATTCCTTGTCGTTTTGTTTGCAAAGTGCCACAAAATAGATTTAGAACTTAATTTGTGAGTTCAAGAATTGTTAAGGTCGGTATTTTGAAGTTGGAATCACTCAGGAACTTGTAAAAATGTAAATTACCAAAGAAGATGGATTTAGGGTGGAGTTACAGTGAAAAAAGAGGGAATAGGATGAAATGATGGAGGTTGCAGGCGCAAAAGATGGAAAAGGTGTTTCCTTGAGAGTAAAAACGTTACCTCTTAGGTCCAGCTATACAAATCCTCAAGAAAATGATTAAAATGGGGATTTCTTGCATGACAAACTCAGAATGATTAAAAGGACTATCAAAAAGGTTGTGGTGTGGCAACGTAGTAAATAGTCGAGCATCTGAGAAACGTGATCAATTCACAATTGGTCCACATGGCATCTTTTGGATGTGAATTTGTTAAATGTCACTTTCTGAGGAAAATTTGTAACAAGCAAAGGTACCTCAAAAATTCTTATTTTTTGGGGGGAAAATTGAGTGAGTGAAATGTCTAAATGTAATGAGAATACTTTTACAAATGGTCAAGGGTTAAATTACATGAGAAAAATTTGAGAAAATTTGTCTTCTGAGAAACCCGTTTGAGATACCTGGTTAATTTTTTCTGTGTTATATTTTCCAACATGTTAACTTGGTTGTAGATGTATAGCCATTGACAGGATCTGAGAGTGATTTGGAAGATCTCCATTGCTAATGAATCTAAGCACAATTGAAATTAATTTGTGTACAATCTCTAGCAATTTGTGTCTGCTTTGATTCAGAATGTATGCAAATGATTTCTTTTGTTCCTATTGCAATATTACTTTGAAATATTTTTGAAATCACACAAGATATCGTCCCTATGACAGTTTAGTGGCATTTGCAATTTCATTTCAAGAAGAGCCTTCATCCTGTGATGAGATAAACAAACATAAAATCACTCCACTGTTATTTTTTGATAAAGATTGTCTGTAAGTCTTTAGGTGTACCTTAGGCGTGATTGATCAGAGTTTTTAGTGTTTAATTGAGTCTCTTAACTCGAGCCTTCATTCTATATTCTCAAATATTTTGTGAAAATGTGTAAATATGGGCCTCCGTTGATGCACACCTTCAGGTTGAAGTAATGTCTTAACTATTTTGAAGATTTATGTTATTGAGTTGTCCATTGTTGTGAAGTTTCTCAAAGATCTAGTATAATCAAATTTATCCTGCTTAATCTCCCACCAAATTTTTTCAAAAACCATGAATCCATCCTGAACTACCCTTGTTTTCCATGTATATCCACAAAGGAACAAAATATATTTACTAAAATATGTAGAACAATCAAGATTTCATAATGTCTTTAGTAACCTTAGCCTTTTTTTTAAAGTATCTCCATCTTTTAGAAGTGACAAATATTTAGAGTTAAATTATGGAGTACGGATCATACTTTCCCAAGGTTTTCTTCATAAAATTGGTGCAAAAGAAGGATTTATCCATCTCCTTCATCAAACAAAGGTTACAAAATGGGTCCTCTCACCTTGCTTGAAGAGGGAAAACATAAAGTAGTGAGGATAGCTCAAATCCTCTTGAAGGTGTTATCCATATCTCCACAAATATGAGTGACAAAGTGCCAATTAGATTTCATCCCCAGCTATAAAATGACACACATCAAGATCTACCTATCTCTAAGATATATGTCAAATCTGTGATGATGCTTATCTTGAAAAGGAGAAATTTTTTTGATACCAACAGGAAGCATTCTAACCATTGAAATTGAGAAATTATCCCTTGGTTATGTATCATAGTTTTATAATATATTGAATTTGTGTCCTTGAATTATGCAATGCATAATATTTCTTTTCTCCAAGTTATCTTTAAAGTAAGATTTAGTTTGGTATTATCCTAAAGCTCTGAAACTTGATCAAAATCATTATCTATACTTCTATACGCATTCCATTTTTTATAATCCGCAGTACTAAACTTGCATTTCTTATATGGATTAATTGAGCTATATCTTTATATATTCATTCTTCAGTTTGAACATGAAATAAATGAACTTTTCAGTTTCAACTTGCATAATGTAATACTTGTCATATGCAAACAAAATAGTTAATGTTAATTTCCTTCTTCTTACCTGTACCTACACATTTAGATAAACTAGTTAGAAAACATTATTATTTTTGGCCTCTCTCATGTTCCATAGTTTTCTTCTTTTATCCTTTCTTTTCTGAAATGTTTTTTGGGAATCATATGAGTTGATGTATTATAATGCTCTTTTCAATTCTATATCTATATCTGATGTATCTTACACCTATATCTCATACCTCCTGATGTTAGGAGATCCATCTGCATGAAATTATATGGTACAGGAATATGGATCAAAAAACCTTGAGCTCGTGATTGACAATATTCATCTTTTTCTTTCAAGTACAATGCCAATGTGCATAGCGAGGATGAAGACAAAGTAAATATGGAGCTGGAATTGAAGCAAAGGAGATGAAAGAAACTCAAAACAATGATGTGTTTTTTCATACTCCTTTACTTTTATTTTCATGTACATATACCTTCTACTTTAGTAGTTATGAATTTATTTTGAGTTACATCCCACGGCTTGTGTGGGAAACATTTAAATCCTGTATGAATAAAATATCAAATTATGGAACTGAGTTGTGTACTTCTTTCTGCATTTAAGTTTTATGTATGGATTTTATAACGAACTAAACAACTCAATAACATAATTGGGATGTAGTTAATCATGAAGGAAAGAAACTAAAAATACCTGAAACTTTAGTAATGAATTTTTAACTACAATAGTTTGTAACTCTGTTTACTGTTCTAAAAATTAACATTCCACTTACACTTTAATTCTAGCCTTCATCAAGTAGATACATCTGTCCTTAGGGTATTTTGTGTTCTCTTGCTAAAGACAAACATGTAATTGTAGACTATATGATTTGTTAATTTTGTAAGAGCACATATAGCTAAAAATTATGTGTAATCATCAATTAATGCAACTAAAAACATAATAATATTGTAATGTATTCCCCTAGTTAGGATCACTTCACCAATGTCATCCATCATAACAAAGTTTCGAGTTTCTTATTTTTGCACAAGTGCAAAAATTGTCAACAGTGAAATTAGACAAACATGACCTTGCACAGAGAAAATAAGAGGATTCATTCATCCATGGGAGCTCACATTTTGGGCTTGGGTCAAGTAAGTTAACGTGGGACAAAAACAATAAAAATGAGCTCAAGAGTTCAAGGTAGTTTAGGGAATGAAGGAGCTTAGAAGTTTGAAATTTAGATTTTAGAGGTAAGGTCATTTTGAGGTAGGCTAAGGAGAAATTTGGGAACTCAGCAGAAAGAAGCATGTAAAGGGGAGACACGAAACCCTGAAACCTAATCTTTGAATTTTTGAAATCATAGTTTTGGAGATTTCATAGGTTTCATGTACCCAAAACATAGAAACCCAAACCTACGAAACCCTAAAACCCAAACCACTGAAACCCTAAAACCCCAACACCTGAACTCCTAAAACCTTAAAAAACACAAAGGTTTGAAACTTGAAGTTTGAATTTGAGACTTTGGGGTTTCAGAATTTTTGAAAATTCAAGAGAGATCACCAAATTAATAGTGTTGATGACCTCTAAAGTATAGATACCTAAAGCTCTGAAACCTGAAACTATGAAATTTCATATTTTAGAGGGTGCTATACATGGTCAAAGTTATGAAAAGGTAGATCAACAACTTGAATCTATTAAAGTATGGCACCCTCACCTTTAAATGGTCATAACTTTTGACTGGGCAGCTAAAATTTGTACAAAATGAGAAAATATAGTCCGCGATTTTATAGGAATGTCTCCAAATTTCTAACCAACCCTAATGATGAAGGTATGCAATTCCTTTCTTCCCCAATGGGGAAAGGTACATGGAGGTATGGGGTTTGCAGTGGAACCCATCATTATTATAGGTCATTTTAATGCATTTTAGGGTGATTCAAGAGGATTTACAATTCCTTCTCTCTCCCTTTCTCTCATTCTTCCTATATATTGTAAGGAAGGGCTCATTTTAAAAGGTTAGACACCTTCTATATACAGCTCCCTTATTTTTTTTCTGTAAGAGATTTGTGGAGATTTGAAACCTTCCTACTAGACATTGTAATGCAAAATTTATGCCTTTGGCCCTAAATGTGATGTATTATATCAACTTCGATAGAAATAAAGTCAGATCTCTAAATGTTTCACACCCTCTTATGTGTTCTATAACATCTTTCGGATCTTTCATTACATACAAGGTTATAGTGAATTATTGTTGTTTTCAAAACAAGGTTCTAGTAGTGATGTTTTTACTATGTAGGTTGTTCAACATCCTTCTTCATGCATCACCTTCCCTTAGAGTAGGTGTTATTTTCATGCATTTTATCTATCTCTTTCTCCTTTTAAATAGTACATTAGGGTTAGATCTGCAACTCTCCACACTTTGGAAAAGTTTACACTAGGATAGAACAAGAAGAAGAACATCTCTAGAGGGTTATCCCAATTTCATAGTCCCACACTTTGGGATAACTCCATGTCTGAAAAATCATATTGACTGCCTAAACCATTCACTTGCGAGCAATCAGGGGTGTTGTGATTTCTCCATAATAGGGACATGAGAGTGGAATCAGGTTTTATTAAATTAAAATTTGCATTGTAAATGTAATGCATCACCTTGTGACAAAGGAAATCACACCAAAAGGTAGCTAAAAATTTAGGTAAATTTTTTTGAAGTGAACAATAAATACTAATTCTTTTCTTAACTGATTATATTTACTAAAAATTATTTTATATTCATTTTATTTTCCCAAATTAATTAATTACTTTCCTGATTTCCAACTTAATTATTTATTTCTACTAAATGTTTGCTAGGGTCTCAAAGGAAGTCTACACACCCTTTTATTTTATTCACCACCTTTTTATTTAATTAACCCCCACACACCCTTCTCTTATTTCTATTTCCCATTCCCATCAAATTCCCATGACTTAAAACTTGTGTAGGGTTTAATGTGGACCCTATGATCAATCTAATCTTGGTTGTTGATTTCAAACTTTCCCTAAAGTATCCCTAATCCATCCTTATCTTTTCTTTCCCTTTCCTTTCTCTTCCCTTTGGTTTCATTTTGTTTTCTTGCATGTATAGGTTGAGGAGGAGCTATGGAGTTTTGGATTCATGGATTTTTTTTATGAATAATATCATTATTATTAATTTTTTTGTATGCTTCCCTACCAGAGATCTTCTCTAGTTGGGTATGTCTTTTATACCTATTTTTTTATATGGAGGTAAATCTCCCTGTATACATACACACACACACACACACACAGATATATATATATATATATATATATATATATATGTGAAAATATATGATATATATATATATGATATGTATACGTATATGTATACACACACACACACACACATATATATATAATATAAAATACTGAAAAACCAAATTTTATTGAGAATGTGAAATGTGAAAACCACAGGTTTTAATGGAGCCATGGGTTTTGGAGAATGTTGGTGGAAGTTTGGAGAGGGGAGTGTGGTGTTGGTGAATGGGAGGAAGGGGTTTGCGTGGAGATGTCGATGCAGATGTTTCTATGTGCAGGAGGGGTGTCAGGTTAGGGGATATGGATATCAGGATGGTGCATGGGGAGGACGATGGTGTGGAGGATAAGCGGCGATGGAGTTACCGCAGGGTTGGGGAGGGCTTAGCCCCTCCCCACATTGTTTTTTATTTATTTTAAAACAAACAAAATCCTCACCGAATGTGGTTTACTATTACACTCTTTTGTTTATTTATATATTAAAATATTATTAATTATATATATATATATATATATATATCAATTTATATTAATTATTATATATTTTAGAATAATACACTAAAATATATACTATAATTATATTATATATATACTATGTTTGAATAGATTCTAGTTATATTATAATATAAATATATTAAACATATTTTAATATAATTATATCACATATTATGTTAAAAATTATTACAAATTGTAAAATGATAGATTATGTTTTGTAAGTCTTGTGAAGGATACAACTTCATATTTTCCAATAAATCAGATTGTAAAACTTATTTACTCATTTGTATAAATAAAGGGAATGTATTTTTGTATTTTAAATTAATAAGAGATAACTTGGAAACAAATTTTAAATTTAGTGAGGAAAGAGGTATGATCACACTTGATTCACTAGTATAACCATTTTGTTAAGTTAACAAGGAAAGAGAGTAAAACTAATTTTATTCCATTCACTAATATTGCAAGAATTTACAAGAAGAGATGTATTACAAGAATGGTAATGATTTTCATTCAATATTAAACCTTAAGCTCCATATTACAACTAACTTTCCTTTCAAAATGCAATATCCAAATAATGCTACAGATTTCTTCCAAGAAGTAGATCCCATTAAATATCACATTTTCTCCTTAATCATCTACCATACTACAAGAGTAGCATTTTTTTTTACACTTCATATAACAATCATTTATTTTGTTTTCAAAGGAAGGTTTCAACCAAAAAAATAAGATCTTTAACAAGAAATGAATCTTATAAAAAATACTTGCATTACTTTCCAAGTTACAAGATTATTTTTTACAACTTTCTTCATGCAAGAATGGTTTACATTACAATGAAACTTAAGCTCTCCCAAACAACATAATTTCAAAATACTTAAGATACATAAGGAATCAACATTACAAGTCTTCTTTCCAATATTGAAGGAAGGTTACACATACAAATGTGACACTAATTTACAAGCAATCCCAAATCACAAAATGGAAACTGAACAAGAGAAAGAAACCTCCCACATAGCCATATCCATAAGATTACAATGAAAGTAGTGTTAAAAAAATTGGAGAAAACAATGAGAAACCATGATGTCAAGAAACTCCAACTATCTTCCAAACTTGAGCTCTAACTTTGAGTGCTTTTCCAAGAAACACACACATAGAGAAATGTTTATTTTATCACCCAACCTATAGGCATCATTACATGTCTTTACAAAGGTTGGAAGACATGTTAGCCTCCTCCAAGCCCATGGGAGAGAGAGCTAGCTTCCACAAATGTGCACAAGATTTAGGGAGATATAAACAACAAACACAATCACATACAAGACAAAACCATACAATAAAGAATCACACAACGTTTATCAACCAAAGAAAAGAGGAGAAAACCATATTCATCCTAAAAAATGGGGAAGAGTAGATGAGACATCCATAAGTTCCAAAGAGTTTGGTCTAACCATAGGATGCACACTTACAATATTATTCACAAAACCTCCTTATCCCTTCAAGACAACAATCCCTCCTTATTGCTCCACCCATTCACCTAAAATCCTCCTTGGGAGGATTTTCAAACCCATTGGATTTCCTCTCCAAGGATGAGGAAGGGGGTTCAAACCATATGGACCACCTTAAACCATATGAGCGGAATAGAAATAACCAACATGGCTTGCCCATCAAGCTATGAGGTTTAAGAGGGAAAATCCATCTCTCTCTTCCCCCATAAAACTCTAAAATCCATCAAGCCATATGATGGATGGAGAAAATAACAAATTACATACCCAAACAAAGAACAACCCATGCAACAAAATACAAATTTCAACCATAAACAATTTAAGATCTAACATGCAAGATAACATAAAAAGGAGATCAAAGAGCCTACCTCCACAAGCTCTCCAAATCTCTAAGTTTTTCCCAATTCCTTGTCCAAGAAAACTCTAACTCCAAAAACCTCCAAGCACCAAGCAAAAGCTAAAAAAAAAGTTCTCTTTCTCCTCCATGAGGGAGTATTTGAAGAAAGAAAACAAATTTCCTCACCAATAAGGGGGTGAAATGTGTCACCCCTCTCTTTCATCCAAGTCAAAGATTCCCAAAACAAAAAGAAGAAAAGATAAACTCACATTTAAACACCCTTCTCCCAAATTGCCCAAAAAGAAAATGAGACAAGTTTGTGCAACTTTTTACAACACACATTTCAATCCATCTTACATGGATGGTGAAAAAAGAGATGATAAATGGGAGGGAAACTCCATGTATGCCTTGAAATTAAACCCCCTACCTAATAGGTAGGGTCCAAGGGCTTATTTTCATGCTAAGTGAACTCCCAAAACTAAAAGGGTCACTTAAAATGCCATAAATAGCCCAATTTTGGGTTTGACACATTTGGGCACAAGTGTAGAGGATGTGGGGCCCACTCAAGGGTGCACATGTGGCCCCAATCCTCTTTAATTAACACACACTTACCTAAATACATAACTTAATGCAAGTGGGAACCATTAAGTCCCCAAACCTAGTTTACTTAACAAAATAAAACAACCTAAACACAATTAATTTTACATGACATACAACATTACAACTAAGGGGTCACTGATGGTGCCGAAATAATACAAGAAAACAATGAGACCTCATACAGCTAACATGGTTAGGACTTATCCCTATGGGCCGCTTGTACACAATTTGTGTAGCCGCACTGAAACCCACGTTCTCCTGTGTCCTATCATCTGCACACTCAATGCACACATTAAACGCATTTGTCCAATATAAATGTAACTCAAACTACTAAATAAATGATTAAGTCCAAACATGAATTCTGCCATCACAACATCAACATGGAATCGTAAATGAGAAACATGCACAATTTCACACAATTCACCATGAGTTAGCCATAAAAATAAATATAAATGACATACATCCATGATATCATGTGTTCTCATCAATAATCAAATAATTCATATCATCAAGACATGCAACTAAACTATGTATCCATCATATCTCAATTGGGTCCAAATAACATAGCAATATGTTAGTATCCAACACATCTAATGAAATGTGTCAACATGCTAATCTAAGCTAAATTGGCGCTACGCACCAAATCACCATACATGTCCATGAAGATCAAATAACATAACATAATGTCAGAAATATGTCAAATCCCTGTCAAATCATATCTATGAGTAAATAAGTTATCAGGTAACTGAGGGTATAAAATGTTGCCACTACATCCCCCTCTCCTAAAATTATACTTCCTTCTAGAAGTCACTTAAAGAGATATCGATATCTAGCCCTTAAAGGTGTAACATCCTCCCAGGTAGTTGTTGTCTCATCATATCTATTCCACTACACTCTAACCTTGTCCAAGTCTTGATGCGGAAGCACTAACCTCTAGTGCTACTACATACATATGGGATCTACCATCAAATTCTCTCTGTCCTTTATATGTAATTGCGACCAATACAAAACATGGGAGACATCAAGTACATATCTACGTACTACAGAAACATGAAATACATCATGGCCTTGTGCAAGGCATGGTGGAAAATATAGGCAATAGGAAACTGGACCGATGACCTCCAAAATATCAAATGGCCTCAAAAAACAAGGTGACAACTTAAAAACACTTTCCATAGTGGATTTCTTATGTGTATGAAATCTTAAGAATATTTTGTCACCCACTGAGAAGTGACAATTAGTCCTCTTGGTGTTTGCATATGACTTCTGGTGTGTTCTAGCCTACTTAAGATGATGTCTAATCAAAACAACCCACTGCTCTAAGTCATGTAGGTAAGATGGTCCTAGAATAAACCTCTCATCTAGCCTATCCCAACTCAAAGGTGTCCTGAAAGGTCATCCATACAAATCTTGGTAGGGATCTATACCAATGGAACTGTGATATTTGTTTTTTTGGATGATAACTCAACTAAATGTAGATAATATTCCCACTTCTTCTACTGGTCCATCGTATACATCCTCCATATGTCCTCTAGTACTTGATTAACCCTCTTTGTCTGTCCATCTATCTCTGGATGATATTGTGAGGTGAAAAATTAATCTGTGTACCTAGAGCGGTGTCAAAGGGAAGTCCATAAAACTGATGTCTAAATGGTATCCATGAGGTTGATGATGGTCTTAGAAATCCCATGCAATCTAACAATGTCCTCCATAAACACTTTTAGGATGGCCTATACATTATAGGTAACATTGGTTTGCGAGAAATGCACAAACATGGTAAAATTAACCACAATGATCATAATGAAATCATTATGATAAGAAGACATAGGGAGTCCTACTATGAAATCCGTGGAGATCACATCCCATTTCCACTCGAGAATATCATGAGGATGTAAGAGTCCTACGGGATGATGATTCTCTTCCTTGACCCTCTGACACTCAAGGCAAAGTGTTACAAAATCAGCATGCATCTTCTCAACTCCTGGATGTGCAACATATGACGCTTGATGATCCTTTGTAAGGATGAAGCTACTTAAATCACCTTACTTAGGCACATAGATGCACCTATAGAACTGAAGTAAACTATTTTCCTCTAAAATGCACCCTATATATCTACCCCCTAAAGAACCCTGGGACTCACCACATTTGTCTAACACACTCATAAAACTTTTCCTTTGGAATATCCTAAAGAATATTTCCTCTTAAGTCTAACTATAGTATCAATGAATGCAAGTAGATTTCATCATCTACTAAGTGCATCTGCAACAATATTTTCCTTTACTTTGTTATACTGCACCTTCATTTTGTACTCACATAGGAACTCCATCTAGTGCCATTGGCGAGCATTGAGGTTTAGATTTGAGAAGATATGCTGGAAGGTATGGTGATAAGACGTCATAATTAAAATCCTACCCAAAAGGAAATGAGACCAACACATAAGATCATGAAAAATTGCTGCTAGCTCTAAGTCATGAGTAGGTTAGTTAATCTTGTAGTCTTTGAGTTTGCGTGACTCTAAGGCAATAACCTAGCATTTGTGCATAAGAACTACTCCCAGACCCTCTAGTGATGCATCAGTACAAACTAAAAAATCCTCTGTTGGGTTCAAAACTACTAAGATAGGCACCATGGTTAACTTTTCCTTACAAAAATGAAAGACCTTCTCACACTTTTTTGAACAATCAAACTTCTTCCCTTTTTTTGTGAAGGGAAGTAATAGGGTGAGAAATATTGAAAAATTCATGTACAAACCTGTGGTAAAATCTTCCTAAATCCATACAACTCACCACCTCAATGAATAATGTGGGTGTTAGAAAATCAATAATATCCTATATCTTAGATGGATCTATTGAGATACCCTCTCCCTATATGATGTGTTCCAAGTACTGAATTTATTTCTAGAAGAAGCTACATTTTTCCAAATTCCCAAATAACTTCTGATCTCTCAAAACCTGTAGTACCTGTTTCAAATTCTCCTCATGCTCCTCCTCGGAATGAGAATAAAAAAATATATCATCTAGGAACACTAAGACAAAGTGGTCAAGAAAGATCCTAATTACTCCCTTCATGAGGCTCATGAAGTCAACTAGGGAATTTTTCAAACCAAAAGGTACAACTTTGAACTCAATATTCCCATAACATGTGAAGAAATATGTCTTATGGATATCTGCATTTTATATTCACAAATAATGATAACCGGAAGTGAGATAAATTTTGGAGAACACTCTCACTCCCTACATCTGATCAAAAATTTCATAAATCCTAGGGAGTGGATATGTGTTCTTCATTTTGATGTTTTTGAGCTTCTTGAAGTCTACACAAAGCTTGAGAGAACTATCTTTCTTCTTCATAAATAAGACTAGCACTCCCTAAGTAGATACACTAGGGTGATGTTGACAATTTTTGCACTTGTACAAATATGGGCAACTCGAAACTTTGTTACAATGGATAGCATTGGTGAAGTATACCTAAGCTAGGGGAGATTATATCAGATTATGTCATTACTGCTGATTTATCTAAAAGATTACATAAAATGTATAGCTATGTGTGATGTTACAAAATGTAACAGATCACAGAGTCTAAAATTTCATGACCATCCTTAGCAAAATAACAGAAGCCCCGAAGGACAGTTGTGTTGTCCTTATGAGGACATCCAATTGTAGAATAGGTGAAGTGTAAAGTTTTAGAACAACAAACATAAGTGCAGATCACATAAAATCAGAGTTCTTTACTGAATGTTAAAATTTCTATTCAATGTTCTTTCCTTTATGATTAAGACATTCAATTATGTTACTAAGTTGTTTAGTTCATTGTACAATCCATACAGAAAGCATAAATCCAAAAAGAGATATACAACTCATTTACAAAATTCAATGTTATATTCATAAGGAGTTTTCAAAAGTTCCCACACAAGCCATGGGATGTAACTGAAAAGTAAATTACAACTACTAAAAAGAAATATACACATGCATGAAAGAGAAAGTGAAGGAGTATGAGTGAGCCCATCATTGCCTTGCGGATTTATTTCTTTGATTGAAGAATATCTACTCTAACCTTTTGTTAATCTCTATTGAAGAAGCCCTGTACCTGAAAAGAAAAGAGGTTAACTATCAGTTACAAGCTCAGGGATCAAACCATATTCCTACACTATCCTACTTCATGCATATGAATATTCCCCAAGTAGGAGATGTATTCTACTTGAAGGAAAAATTGCATGCATGCTTTATTCACTCAGAAGGAAGAAAGTGAAAAGAAAGAATAAAAGGTGAGTCTAAATCTTTATCGAAAAGGGAGAAAACCAAGTTTCAGAACGACCACAAGGAGCTACAGATCCTCATAGAGCTCACAAGGTCAAAAGAAACGGAAAAACCCAAGCTCACAAAGCTCAACGATGGTGGCCAAGAGAGAAAGTAGCACAATTGAGACCAACAAAGGAACCACAAGAATGTAAACATCACAAAACTCAGATGGCCAAAATATACAGAAGGGATGAGCTCTAAAAACATCAATAGTGGACAACAACTCACAGTGACCCCAAAAACAGAGAGAAACTGAGAATTCATAACGACCATAAATGCCATGCAAAGACCATAACAGGTCGAGATCCAAAAGAAAAAAAATGGCATCAAGAATTTTTTGCGAGGGCTTCACCTGCATACTAGAAATCCAAATGAAATGATGATTAGACCCAAGCTTCCCTTTACCACCTTAGGCCAAGTATGGGTTAAGTTCAAACTCAACCATGGTTCAAGATCGATGATCACAAATCAAGGACAAAGATCAAATGGCCGAGGATCATGCTCAGAACTTGAGACAAATAACCATGGTTAGTTCCCCACCAACCACAATTAATGTGTAGTCAGAAACCTTAACCGTGAGTCCAAGGATCGATGGCATCAAGATAGAGGTATAGAGATCGATGGCTAAGGAGCATCACCAACCTTCCAAGTAAACCGCCAGGGTTGTAATCAAACTCAACTCAAGTTACAAATGCCACCACCAAAATTACTAAGGGGTGAGTCACCATGAGGAAGGGGACAGCCCACATGTCCGCCTAAAAAAAATCATTACAAATAATTTTTAAAATTCCAACCATAGTGCATGCAAATAATATAAAGGGGCCAACCAATTATGCCAAATGATCACTGAAAAGGTGAATTTTAAACTATACATTATCCAATGTGCAAAAGTCCGACAAGTATATACATGTGTGTATTTATAAAAAAGGTGGTGGAGAATATAGTGGCATGTGCCATGAAAAATGGTCAACCCTTTTATATTGCTAAGCCCACCATGGTGGCCAAACCAAGAGTAAGAAAAAGGTGGTCCCCACACCAAGGAGTTGAAGTGGAGTTACAAGTGTTATCCATGTGATCACTAGAAAACAAAATGAGTGTCAAATTCAAAGAAAAAGGTAGTCTAAGTCAGATTGTTATTTGGATGAATTATTTTGCAAAGTATTGCAATTAATGTAATTATTTTTCTCACATGCAGAGAATTGATTTTTGCATGCTTGATAAGAAAACAAAATAGACAAGAGACAAGTTGCATGCCATGGAGAGAGACTTGCCTAGAAAGTAATCTATTTTTAGAAAATTATTCACTCAACCTTATTAAAAATAGAACAGTCAACTTCAGCTGAATGAGATGTAATCAATGGCTATTAATGTCTCTTGTACTAGTTTGTATTATTTTATCCCTTTATTTATTATTTAATAAAGGATAAAATTAGAATACATGGCTGAGTACTGCCTTAGGATATTTTTAGAGGAAGGGTGGGAAAAATTATTTTCACTATATATTGTGTGCCTTTGCAAGGCATAGGGAGATTCTTCTAGAGGACGTTTGGATATAGGTGTACTGAAGCAATTTTTTCCAGTTTTGCCTTTTGTGTGTGAAGTATTTTCTACCTTTCCAATTATTTACAGTCTTGTGTATGTTTCTATTAGTCCTCTAAATGAAAATTCCTTGACCAATCATCTTACCTTGCTGCAAAATTCAGTATTTTCTGCTAAATTTTAATGTGCATGTTAACTTATCTGTATTGTTGTGATTTTCCCTCAGTACAACCAAGTGTTTTCCCTTAAACATTCTGCAGAAAATTGTTCACTCATGAATGAAGAATCATTCTCATAGCAATCGTTTATATACTCAGTCAAAGCCCTAGTATAAATTTGGTGTATCACCCCAATCCAGTTATTTCACAGCCATCTTTTACCCTTAATCCAAGAAAATCAATTTAGGATACATCAATAAGGAACCTACCTTTTTAATCCTGGAGACTCACCTCAAAATAGGTATACCCACAGACCTGAGGTGTTTCCATTGTATCTATGAAAGAGAGAGATCAATTTTCGCAAGACTAGAAAACTTCTAGCCATCTCTCTACAGGGTGAACTTTCAAGAGATAACAGGTGAATGATACCCTTCTTTGAAAACTCCTCTAACTATATCTTGAGCTCATGAAGCTTTGGAGTCGTCATCTGATAGGGTTCCCTAGAAACTATTGATTATCCTTAAGCTAAATCAATGGTGAAATCCACCTCTCTGTGGGGTGGTAACCCTAGAAGCTCGCTTGGAAACACATCTACATAATCTGTTAAAACTATATGATCATCTAAGGGTGAATGCTCTGGAGTGCTCTCTGATTGATCACTGATGGTGATAGAAAGTAACTGACAACCTTTACTCATGCTCCGCTATAGTTTCTTAGCCAAGATCATGTGTGAAGAGATAGGCCTCTGCATCCCTAAAATCATAACTGCACTCCCTAGATCATCCTGACACTAAATGACCTTATTCTTGCAATCCACCTTGGCTCGATGAGCATCGAGCCAATCCATGCCCAAAACAACTTGATAGGATCCCAGAGGAATAACTTGGAGGTAAAGTGTAGTGGAGAAGAATCCTAAATAAACTACACAACTCTCCACATATGAGTCGACAACAAGTTTGGCCATAGACGCCAACTCAACCTACCAACTGTGTGGCTGCCTAGTGATCACTAGCCCACACTGGTCCATTATAGAAGGAGATATAAAATAATATGAAGCACTTGAATCAAAAAGTACCGAGACACAAATGAACTTGATAGTACCTCTCATCTCAATAAATGTGTCCTGATGCTTAGGCTGGTGGTTATAAACTACTACATATACATGATGAACATATCCTACATCACCCACTATCTGCTCAAATGTAGGTGATATTTGCGTATCCATGGTAATGGGTTTTTGCGGACACATACAAACATAGTGATCAAGAGACCCAAAAATAAAAAATCCTACTGTACCCCTCGAGCCTCTAAGATGGGGTCCCTCATGTACTCTTGTGAACTGATCCAACCGACCAAACCCTTGCATATTGTTACATGTGAGATGATTGTGCCTACTGAGTACCATGTCTCCTATCCCTGGCTTCACCAAACATTTCTCTAATACCACCTTTCTATAAGCTTTGATTCTGTCTAGCCCTTTACTACTAGTGGCCCTGATGCTATGTCTGATACAATGGATGTTGTGGAGCCCACGATACTACTGCACGAGGCTAGAATCCTCCTCTAAGGGGTGATGTTTTACCCTGTGACCTTTGAATCTTAAAGGAATCTGTCTTCTATTGAAATTTTCTCTTGGTCCTATCTCAGTGTTCCTGTGTTGTTGTCCTATTTTCCTCATCTAAGTAGGCGTTTTAAACGACGTTCTCAAGCATGGGAGGAGATAGCATCCTAACTACTCCTGCTATGTCTGCATTTAGGCCTTGAATAAGCCTATTAACCTTGAATTTTTTTGTCTTGTAGGTAGTCCACATACTGTAAAAGGTCTAGGAACCTGCTCTCATACTACGCTACTATGTTAGAGCCCCATCGTAAGTCATGAAACTCATCAATCCTCTTTTACAAAAAAATATCTAACAGATAACGATCTCTGAAATGTTCGTTGAACAACTCCTAGATCATTGTGTCCCAAGTCAAATGGATCTTCCAATCCTCATTTGTCCACCAAACACTTGCTACATCTTAGAGGAGATGTATGGCGAATGTGGCTTTGACAATTCTCTCATACGAGTGAAGGAAAAATAATCGATCAAGGCTGAGGAGCCATGAATCATCCTGAAAGCCATCTGTAGTGCTAATGTAAGTAGGTGGTTACAAGTGAAGAAGGTCCCTAATCACACTACTCTTATCATGATAATGGCACTGTGGTCTAACAGGTTAATGTGGTTTTCTATCCCCAAATGGTCCCTCCAAGTTGTGTGAATGGAAATGATGGTGTGAGGTAACCCTCTCGTGGTAAACAGAATGGTTACACGACCTCTCTCACCTCTAGGTATTGTGCTCGAATTGCTCCGAGTGTGTATCCTCGCCTATCATCTCCTCGTCTTCTAATTGGATATCCTCTTCTCTCATCTCTTGTGGTGGTGGAAGGTGCTGTTGTATAAAACCTATCGGTTGCTGAAGAGCCTATGAAATCTGAGGTCTGAACTCAAGTGCTTATAGCTCACGCATAGGTTACCTACATCCCAAGTCCCTAATAGATTGATGTCTTAGAGCTGCCATGTTGTGTGCAAAGTAAAAGATGGATTATTAACTTATAAAAAATGTTGTGGAAACGTTTTAGTTATTTTCATTAATGTTATTGAAAAATTATTAACTATTTAATTATTTACCAAGAGTGTTCACATGTGTGAACCATTTCTCTGATACAAAATGTAATGCCCCGCCTCAGGACAAAGGAAATCACTCGAAAATGTAACTAAAAATTTAGGTTTTTGTTTGAGTGAGAAATAAATACTAATACTTTTCTTAACCGATTCCCATTAATAATTATCTCAGATTTATGAGATTTACCCAAATTAATTAACTACTTTCCTAATTTCCAACTTAATTGTTTATTTCTACTAAATGTGTGTTATGGTCTCAAAGGAAGTCTACACACCCAAATTTTATTTAATTAACCCCCACACCATTCTTTTATTTTTATTTTCCATTTCCATCAAACTCCCATGACTTCAAAGTTTTGTAGGGTTTAATGTCAACCCTAGAATCAATCTAAATTTGGCCCTTAATTTCAAACTTTCCCTAAAGTTGCCCTAATCCATCCTTATCTTTTCTTTCCCTTTCCTTTCTTTCATTTTTTTTTCTTACATGTGCAGGTTGAGGAGGAGCTACGGATTTTTTTGATTCATGGAGTTCTTTGATAGAAATATCATTAGTATTATATTTCATTTTATACGTTTTTTTATATGGAGGTAAATCTACCTATATACATACGTACATAGATACATATGTATGTATGTATGTATATATATATATATATATATCTGTGTGTGTGTGTGTGTATTTAATAGTGAAAACAAATTATTGAGAACCCAAAATGTGAAAACCACAGGTTTTAATGGAGCCGTGACTTTTGGAGAATGTTGGTGGCGGTTTGGAGAGGGGAGTGTGGTGTTTGTGAGTGGGAGGAAGTGGTCTATGTGGAGATGTGGGTGCAGGGGTTTCCACGTGGAGGTGGGGTGTCAGGTGAGGGGATATAGAGATGGGAATGGTGTGTGGGGAAGATGGTGGTGTTGAGAATAGGTGGCGGTGGAGTTATCGTAGGGTTGGAGAGGGCTTGGCCCTTCCCCATGTTTTTTTTGTTTTAACAAAAAAAATCCTCATTGAAACTTTGTTAATTATTAATTTTTTTATTTATTAAAATATTATTAGATAATATACTATCTAATAATATATCAATTTATATTAATTATTATATATATTATAATATTACATTATAATATATACTATAATAATATATTAAGAAATATCTACTATGTTTGAATAAATTATAATTATATTATAATATAACTATATTAAACATATTTTTAATATAATTATTTCACATACTATGTTAAAAATTATTACAAATTGTAAAATGATAGATTATGTTTTGTAAGTCTTGTGAAGGATACAACTTCATAGTTTCCAATAAATCATATTGTAAAAATTATTTACTCATTTATATAAATAAAGGGAATCTAACTTTGTATTTTAAATTAATAAGAGATAACTTGGAAACAAATTTTAAACTTAGTGAGGAAGGAGGTATGATCACACTTGATTCACTAGTATAAAAATTTTATTAAGTTAACAAGGAAAGAGAGTAAAACTAATTTTATTCCATTCACTAATGTTGCAAGAATTTACAAGAAGAGATGTATTACAGGAATGGTAATTATTTCCATTCAATATTAAACCTTAAGCTCTATATTACAACTAACTTTCCTTTCAAAATTGAATAATCAAATAATTCTACAGATTTCTATTGACAATTTTTGAACTTGTGCAAAAATGGGCAACTCAAAACTTCATTACGATGGATAACATTGGTGAAGTATACCTAAACTAGGGGGTTTTTCTTTCAGAGAATATTGTTACTGTTGAATTAATTAATGATTACATGAAATATGTAGTTATGTGTGCTGTTGAAAAATATAACAAGATCACATAGTGTACAATTTCATGACTATCTTCAAGCAAAAGACCAAAAATCCCTGCAGGACATTTTTGTTTCCTTGATGAAGACATCTAATTGTATAGAGTAGATGCAATTCTAAGTTTTCTGGACAGCAAATACATAATTACATATTGCAAAAATTAGAGTTCATTACTGGGTGTTATAGGTATTCTTTAATGTTCTTTCCTTTATGATTAAGATGTTCAATTATATTATTGAGTTGTTTAGTTCATCATACAAGTCCATATCAGAAAGCTAGAAATGCAAAAAGAAATACACAACTCATTTTTAGAATTTCAATGTCTTTATTCATTTGGAATTTCAAATGTTCCCACACAAGTCATGGGATGTAACTGGAGAAGTAAAGTACAACTACTAAAATAAGAGGTAAACATGCATGAAAGATAAAATAGAGGAGTATGAGTGAACCCATCATTGCCTTGAGCTCTTCTTCTTCAGTTGGTGCATCTTCATCTTAAACTTTGTTCCCTCTTCATATTCATCACTAAGAAGTATTATACCTGAAAAGACAGAAAAGAGAAATATTATTAATTAAGATCTCAGGGTTAATCCATATTCCTATACTATCATAATTCGTGCATATGGATCTCTTAACAAAAGGAGACATAAATTACTTGAAGATCAAAACTTCATACATGATTTTCTTACTCATAAAGAAGGAGAAAGAAGAAAAGAAAACCATGGACATAAGAGAGGCCAAAAAGCCTAAATATTTTCTTACTGTTTTCTCAAGTGATGTAGGTATGGATTGCAAAATCAAGAAGCAATAAATAATTTTGAATACCCAGGCAAAAGGAGTGATACCCATATATAGGTTCTAATATTTCAAGACACAAATAAAAAAGAAAATACATGTGGATATACAGATTTTAAAAAAATAATTTATTTGGGTAGGATAGTTAAAAGTTCATATACAAATTTGTTGCAATATATCTCAAATAAACACGAATAAAGTTACAAATCTAAGGAAGGAAATGTAGGTCCTAGCTTTGATCGTGAAAGACCCATTAATGGGTACTAAGGAATCAGAATAAGGATCAAGAACTAACAGGTTAAAATTTAAGCAGAGAGCAACCCCTCAATCGATTTCAGAGACAAAATGAGAACCCAAAATGAGTTTTAACCTCAGAGATCAATGTTGTTCCAGAAATCACATTAAAAATGCAAAGGAAAAATGAGTGTCAATGTTTCAAAGATGAAATAACAGAGATAAAGTAAAAGGGCGAGCTCAATACTGATCAAAATGAGCAATATACAATCAGGAGATTACAAAAAAAAGCATGAAGTTGCTACCATTTTGTTCAAAATAATGATGATACAGAAAGGATTGAGCTCACAAACCTAAACAATGGTGGTACCATAGAATCTTCATTAGAGATTCATAGGACATAGATCGTTTGAAGAAAATTTGAACTCAAAGTTAACACAACTAGTGACAAATCGACCAAATATTGTAGTATAAGCCAACCCAAAACTTTGAAGTGATCAAAATGGTGGCCGTTAAATAACAAATAGTTCCAAATCCAATCTCGACATAACAAAACTATAGATGCGGATAAACTGAGCTTGAAATATCATCTCCAATGGCTGTTGTCATCCAGGGAAAAACAATTTTGCAAAGTTCCTTTAGCTCGGATAGAGCTCGAGAAATGAAAATATGAAAGACTTAGGGTTTCAAGTGTTTTATTCATCAAAATAATGTAAATTAACTCGTCAGGTGAGTTGGAGATCAACAACCATGAATCAAAAGGATAGAGACCAATGCTCAGAACTGATCACCAAAATCGATGTAAACCCCAGCTTGACACATAGAAAATAGTGGGTATTTTTGGCAAAATTAGCATCTTTTCATCATTTTGTAGAATTGTAAAATTGACCCATTGGCCCAACAAAATATAATTGGATGCAGTAAAGTAGGGCCATTTTGCAAAACTTAGCACTTTTTATTTTTTGCAAAATATTCAAATTGGTCTTATGGCCCGATGCGGAGGAGAAAGCCCTTTTTGTGTTTTGACTCATTTTGGAAAAGGGTGTAACTTCGTAAAATGACGCATGGCCCCGCTCATGCCAATGGAGAAATTCAAGTGTTGAGCCCACATCAAAAGAGTCAAGGTGGATCATCTGAGCCTTTTGATATTTTGAGCTTTATTTCCAAAGGGGCATAAAGTCATAAAATGACAGGTGGCCCCGCTCATGCCAAGCAAAAAATTCAAATGTTGAGCCCACATCAATAGAGTCAAGGTGGATCAGATCGGAGCCTTTTTATATTTTGAGCTTTATTTCCAAAAGGACGTAAAGTTGTAAAATGACCCACGGCCCCACTCATGTCAAAGGAAAAAATCAAATGTTGAGCCCGCATCAAAAAATTCAAAGCAAAGGAGTGGATCGTTAGATAGTTTTTTGCCTCATAAAGGGCGGGCCGAATTTAAGCTTTTTGAAAGGGGAGTAAAGTTTTAAAAATTACTGGTGACTTAGCTGAAGCATTGAAATTCAATCATATTGAATTAAGTGAAAAGCAGATCATCAGTTCAATTTGAAAATTTTAGCCCTTTTTTGAAAGGGAGAAAAGTGATAAAGTCACTCGTGACCGCACTGAAGACCGAACCAGGCCATGGTTATTCAATAAGTCAAAAGTGGATCAGCAGGTCAATTTGAAAATTTGAACCTTTTGTAAAAGGAGTAAATTTTAAAAATGCACCGCGACCCCACTCATGCCATCAAAAGCCTAAGGTGGAAAGGTGGGCTGCTGGAACTTTCTTTTATTTTGAAACTTTGAACCTTTGTTTAAAAAATGAGAGGATAAATTTGAGTGAGTTCCCACTAGAAGTAGGGAAAGACACTTGTGGGACCCAAACTAAAAGTGGATGGCCGGGCCAAATATTTAAAACTTCACAATCTCTATCCCTTTGAAACGAAAAGGAAAGATTTTCTAGGGCCATTTGCATGTTCAAATCTATCCTAAATGGATTAACTTTTTTTGAAATAATGAAATACAGAGTTTGTTACAAAAACCTTGAGTCAATATTGAACAGTCAACAATGGCGGCTTAGGGGAAAATTTAGTAGAGCTTTACTAGCTCGAATGGAGCTCAACAATGCAAATACCAAAAATGATTAAGTTTGCAATACTTTTGCACCTTAATCTGAGGCTTAAGTTCACCAGATTTAACCATGGTTAGAAAATGATAATATTATCACTACAAATGGATAAGGTTGCATGCCTTCAACAAAAAAAATTGATCAGCAAGAATACAAATTTGCATCCATAAAGAAGAAAACTTGCTTATAAGGCAAAACTTATTTTTAGAAAATTATCACTCATGCTTTTTTAAAAATACAACAGTCGACTGTAGTTGACTTAGTTGTAACCAATGGCTATTAATACCTCTTTGTATTTGCATGTTTTGTTTTTATTCATTTATTTATTAATAGATGAAAGATAAAAATATGATGCATGGGTGAGTACAATTCTAGCCTATTTTTAGGAAGGTTGGGAAATAACTTTGCTATATGTTGTGTGCTTTGGCAAAGCATAAGAAGAGGAATTTTAGATACGAGAGTGCGGAAGAAATTTTTTGCTAGTTTTGTCCTTTGAATGTGAAACATATTCTACCTTTCCAATTATTTGCAGTCTTGTGTATGTTTACAATAATCTTGTGAATTTGAATTCCCTGATTAATCATATTACCCTATTGCAAATTTAATAATTTCTGCATTATATTAATGTGTATGTGTAACTTGGCAATATTGTTCTGATTCTATCCCTAAATACATCAAAGTGTTTACCCTTAATCATCTTTAGAAATATGTTGGCCTGTGCATCAAAAATTCATTCCATATCAATTATGCATGTACGCAGTCAAAGACCTCATACAAGTTTGGTGTATCACCTCAATTTTAATTTCATTCTATAGTCATCTTATACCCTTAAACAACAAAAAGCTAGTTTAGGATACATCAATAAGGAACCGACATTGATACCAAAGATTCACCTCAAAATAAGTATACCCACATACATGAGGTGTTTCCATTGTATCTACGAAAGAGAGAGATCCATTTTGAAAGTATAGAACACCTGCAATCATCTCTCTACAGGGTGCATTTTCATCAGATAACAGTTTTTGACACACCCGGTGGGACCACAAATCAAATCTACATGCAAGTTATAGAGATTTATAGCAGATCTTCAGTAAATTTTACAATAGATAAAAGGTACTTTCAGTCAGAAATCTACAGAAATTTATTCTAAAGAATTAAGGATCTCTTTGGTCACTCCGTAAAGCTGATTTCATACTAGTATTGCAACATGTTCCATGCCTAAAGTGACTACAAGATCATTGATAAGAGGAATTCCTCCCGAGTTTGTTTCTTTACCTTTGAATTCTACAAAAAGGATAAGAGTTGGTAATAATTTACCTTATAATAGGCCTTGTTTTGATAACCCTCCTCCTAATATTCCTTCACCACGTATCAATTTCTCTAAATGGCTATTCAACCATCTAAGAATTTTGTGACCTTTACTAATGGTAACCCTTTAGTAATCCCAGTTTACCATGACATCCTTAATGCTGCCATGAAAATTTTGCCAACATTCACTAGTTAAAATCAGGTTACATCGATAGAGAACATTAAAAATGTTGCACCCTTATGTGTAGTTCATAATATCACTCATGAGGATGTAGTTCTAAGACTTTTAGTTGCATCTCTTAAAGGACAAGCCTTGCAATGGTATAGAAATCTAGAGATTGGATGTATAAGAACTTGGGATGACTTAGGTGATAAATTGCTGAAATAATTTCAAGATAATTCAGATCATTTATCTCTCATAGAAAAACTTTCTACCAATAAAAGAGGTCCCAATGAATTTATGTCTAGTTTCAATATCCATTTTTCCAGAACTTGACAAAGAATTCCAGCAAGTGCCAAGCCTCAAGCTGATCCCTCTTTTCTTTATTATCTTGGGGCATTAAATAGTGATATTTCAAATATGATTCAGTATATGGGAGGAGACACGCTCCTAACAACATATGATATCACCATCCAAGCTGAAAATAGTCTTATTCAAGGTGGAAAATTAGCACCAAGGCCTTTAATGTCTTTTTTGGCAGATTTAACTCCTATCCCACAGCCTATCACAATTATAGAACTTGTTGTTGTATCCCCATATGATGACATATTTAAAGCTTTGAAGACTATGGGGAGCAAGCTGAATTCAATTGACATTAGGATTGCATTACCTAGCAGACCTTATCAAGCTCCTTATCAGCAAAATAGGCTAGCCTTAAAAACAAAATCAAAATTATAGGCAACCTTATTAGCAAAGGTAATTTGACCCAAAGGATCCTAATCCATCTAACACTTTAGTCCCAGTTAATATTTCTACTGAAGAGTGGTGTCAACCTTGTAATCCACCTCATTCAGCTGTAAATTACTCAAATGCTTTTATGAACATAAGTCTTGTTGCACAACCTCAATCTGAAACATTATTCATTCCTCAAATGGAGGTTGGGAAGCAAGAAATTAATGTTCAGAAAGAACCTGAATAGAACTTAGTTAGTTTTAGTGAGGATGATTTCATTGCATTTACTTCTAGGGCTCAGAAAAAGGCTACAGAGAGTAAAAATAATAGAATAGGCCTGTTCTACCTACTATCAATGATAAGACAACATCTACAACCCCATTTTCAGATAAAAATCCTATTATTCCTCAAAAAATGGAAAGTTTTTTCAGCTCATAAAGAGCAATAAAAAAAACTACAACCTAATCCAAGAAGGTTATTTATACCTCAGATATCAAAAGAAATTGAAGTAGAAAATGTTTTTGCTAAATCCTATGCTAAAAAAGTAGAATCTGTCTCTAAAACTGTTGTTTCTTTTAACATTTTTGATGTAATGAAAAATCATAATGTTAACATCTCAATGTGGGATGCTCTAAGTATTCTAGGAAAAAAATATTTACTTTCTCATGAACTAGCTAAGCTGCAGATTTCTTCTAAAACAACAGAGAAGGAAGTCTAGAAAGTTGACATGGTCCTTGGAACAATAGAACAAGACAACATCAAAGAAGCTTAATGGATGGTTCAGAAATTCTTAAATGCTCATGACATCAAGAAGTCACCACTATTTTATTTATCACTGATTATTGGAGAACATCTTGTTCATAACTGTATGGTGGACAGTGGTGCAAGTAGCATGGTTATACTAAAAGAAATTTTAGAAAACTTGGATTTGCAGTACGAACCTAAAAAAAAGAGTGTCCTATAGTTGGATGAAATTACAACTAATATGATTGGTGTCAATAGAAATCTAGAGGTAACATTACATGCTTGCCCAAATGTTTCCATTCTACAAGATGTTACTATTATAGACTAACCTCCTTACTTTGCTATTCGTTTATCAAGAGACTTCATAGCAAAGATAGGAGGCTATCTCTCTTCCAATTGGTCTTTCTTATTTTTCACTACTCATTATGGGACCAAGGTTACTAACAATTTAGAACCGTTAGCTAGATTTCACATTGAACCTTACGCTTATAATGCAGTAGCTAATTATGTAACCTTAGAGCAGTCTGATTTTGATAAAATAGCTCATGTTTCAACATTAAATGGTGTTTCTAACCTGTTTATGGATGAAAAGACACATGAAGAACACACTGATGATCCTTTTAAGGAAATTGAATAACATTTGTTTGGTTTGTGTTGCTTACATGAAGAAAATACGCCAATTCCCTTGCTATCCAAAATAGAAAATGCAACGGAAGGGATTTGGAAGCTTCATTTCGATGGAGCTAAAAACAAGAAAAGACAAGGATCAGGTTTGATGCTCACTTCCCCAACAAATGAAAGGTATTTCTTACCTTTGAGTCTCCAATTTTCATGCACTTCCAATGTAGGTGAATACGAAACATTAATTCATGGCTTACTTTGGGCCAGAAAAAGAGGTATTAGCATGCCACAGATTTTTGGTGATTCTAAGTTAGTTATCAATCAAGTAAGAAATTTTCAATGTTTGTAAGAATCTATTAATTAAGTCTTATAGACATAGAGTTTTAGATTTAATGAAATATTTTGAAGCTATTAACATCCACTCCATTCCTACAACAAAAAAATAAGCATGCACATAGATTTGCCGCAATTGGTGCTATTTTTGAAGTGCTAGAACAGATTGAAAATAGCATAATTCAACCTCATATAAAGCTAATTTTTAGGCATTCAATACCTTGATAATGAATTTAATTGGCACGTTTTTGAAAGTGATGATCAAACCTGTAGGTTTTTGTAGCAAGAAGCTGAGTTTTCTACAGTAAATTAAGATAAATTATATCACTTATATGGTGACCAAATTGTTTAGTTAAAGAAAAAAAATTGCCTTGAGGTCTGGTCACATTAGAAGAAATCTTCAGCACTGATGATTAGTTAATGAAGATCAAGACTAAGATGTCAACACATGCTGGTAACTATGAAGAAATATCAGTTGATGAAGAATTATTTTTTTTTCTCAGAAAGATATGTTCTTTAGCTGAAAAAAATTCTTTTATTAATCTTTGCAAGGAATTAAAAGATTTTTTTTCTTGGAAATACTAAGAACTAAAGGGGTTTGATCCCATTTTAGCACATCATACTATTTAATTGCAGCCAAATTCTAAGCCAGTTAGGAAAAAAAAAGGACTGTAAATCCCAAAATAGAGCCTCTAATGAAGAAAGAGTTATCTAAGTTGATTGAATCAATTATTATCTTTCTAGTTAAGCATTCAAGTTGGGTAGCCAATATTGTTCCTGTTAGGAAGAAAAATGGAGAAATAAGATTATGTGTGGATTATAGATATCTTAATAAAGCTTCATTGAAAGATCACTAGCCACTTCCCAATATGCAAAATATGTTGAGAACAGTTTCTGGTTCAGATAGACTATCTCTTCTAGAAGGTTATAGTGAATACAATCAAATTTTAGTTCAAGAAGAAGATAGGTACAAAACAAATCTTTTACCACCAATTGGGGTACTTATGCTTACTAAATAATACATTTTGGCATTTCAAATGTTGGTGTAATGTTTCAATGTGCAATGGATATGGTTTTCATGGCTTGTTAACAAAATGCATCCTTGTTTATTTAGATGATGTTACTCTATTTTCAAAAAATTATGAAGAACATCTAATACACCTAAGGCATACTTTTCAGTTATGTAGAAAATTTGGGATATCTTTAAATCGACTAAAGTCTATCTTTTAAATACATCAAGGACAAATTACTTAGTCATATTATTTTTAAGAAAGGTTTAGAAATTGATCCTTTCATAATTGAAGCCGTATCACAACTATCATTTCCTCATCATAAGAAGGCATTACAGAGTTTTCTTGGAAAAATCAACTTTGTTAGAAGATTTATTCTAGATTTTGTAGTATTAGTAAAACCATTGAAAACTATGTTAAAGAAAGAGAAGAATTTCTCTTAGACTAGTGAAGGGAGAGAAGGGGTTGAAGAAATCAAGGAAGCCATCTCTCAAGCTCATACTCTTGCAAATCCAAATTTTGATAAATATTTTACGATGTATGCACTTATAGGAGCTGAAAACATATTAGCCATATTAACTTAGGTTAACGATGAAAATATAGAACAACCAACTGCCTTCTTTAGACATAGATTGCACGATTACCAAACAAGGCACACATTTCTTGAAAAAAAAAGTACTTTAAGTAGTTAGAGGGCTAAAGAATTTCAAGTACATGCTTTCAAAAAATAAAATTCATGTTCTTGTTTCTCATCCAAGTGTGAAATATTTCTTGTTAAATAAAGAATTGAATGAGAAAAGAGTATGCTGGATAACGAAAGCTATGGAATATGATGTTGATATCCAGATTTCGAATATAGTTCGAGGAAAAGGCTTATCTGAGCACCTAATTCATGATATGGAAAAACAACATGAACCAGAATCAAAAGATCCAAAAACATGCTAAAGTTAAGAATCGACAATCAAATGTCATGGCTCAGCCAGAAAACTAGCAACCTAAACTTGCTCAAGAGGTCCAAGAATCAATATGGATGACTGATTTAGTTAACTATTTATAGCATGGTATTTATTTGGAGGGTATGGACAAAAATAAAAGAAGGTATTTCAGATTACAAGTTGTACCCAATGTTATCTTTAATGGTGTATTATTCAAAAGAGATATAAATGAAATCTTGTTGTGATGTGTTGACTATGACAAAATTCAACAATTATTATTAAAATTCCATGAAGGACATGCAGGAGGTCATTTCTTAGCACGTACCACATCCTTAAAAATTATGAAACCTACTTACTATTGGCCCAACATATTCAAGGACTATTTTGAATGGATTAGAAAGTGTAATAAATGTGCTTTCTTTTTTGTAAAAGAACATTTAGCTTCGCTACCCTTATAGCCTATTTTAGTTGATCAACCTTTTATGCAGTGGGGTCTTGATTTTATTGGCATGATAAACCCGCCTTCTTCACAAGAACACAAGTGGATTTTTACTGCTACATATTACTTTACACACTGGACTGAAGTAATAGCCTTGAAATATGCTAATGAAACTTCGATAATATCCTTTTATGAAGGTATAGTTTACATATTTGGTGTTCCAACAACTATCATATCAGATAATGCTTTAGCATTTCTTAGTGCAAAGGTAACAAATTGGGCTGTTAATCATGGAATTTATCTAAGTTATTCATCTAACTATTACCCACAAGGTAATGGTTTAGATGAAAGTACTAACAAGAATCTTTTAAGGATCATCAGAAGAACACTTAAAGATAACTAGAGAGCTTGAAATTTAATGTTGAATTCAACACTTTGAGCTGATAGAGTGACTCCTAAAAGATCAGTTGGCAATTCTCCCTACAAGATTGTTTATGGAAAAGAAGAAAGAATGCCTATTTCCATTGAGTTACCCACATTAGATTTGCTACATCAAATAGAGCTGCTTGAAAATGAACCTTTGTAGGTTTGTTATACATAATTAATGAAATTACAAAAGCTAAGAGATCAAGCACATTAAAACATGGAAAAGAATTAGAAACAGATGAAGAATACTTTTGATAAGAAAGCCAAATTCAAAATCTTCAATGAAGTAGATATTGTGTTAAAGTGGGATGTTGATCGTGTAAAACTAGGAAGACACTCTAAGTTAGATACAATCTAGAGTGGTCCTTACATGATTTCAGCTTGCAAAGAACACAACACTTTTTTAGCTCTCGAGGCTAAATGGAGAGGAACTTCCGATTCCCGTGAATGGTATGTTTCTCAAACACTATTATTGAAAATCTTACAATGTCTGTTTAGAGTAGGATTTCCCTTTAATAAGTGCAGTCCCTACACATTGCAATGTTTTTCAATTTAATAAGTGCATTTGTGAATGTGATCTGGTTTACCAAATCCTTTCCCAATTTTAGTTCATTTTGGAAGGTTTGAACCTTCAGAAAAGCATATTTTGGTTACATTCTTTAGAATCCATGCCCAATGGACAAGAGAAAGGAATTGGTTTACAAGCTATTAGGAAGCTTTCCCCGTAGGATTGCCATAAATGTTGACATTTTTTGCACTTGTGCAAAAATGGGCAACTCAAAACTTGATTACAATGGATAGCATTGGTGAAGTATACCTAAGCTAGGGGAGTTTATTTCAGATAATATTGTTACTTATGAATTAATTAATGATTACATGAAATCTATAGCTATGTGTGTTGTTGCCAAATATAACAGATCACATAGTCTACAATTTCATGACTATCTTCAGCAAAAGAACACAAATCCCTGAAGGACATTTGTGTTGCCTTGATGAAGACATCCAATTGTAGAAAAATGAAATGCTAAGTTCTGGAACAAAAAACATAATCACATATTACAGAAATCAGAGTTCATTACTGAGTGTTAAAGGTTTTCTTTAATGTTCTTTCCTTTAATGATTAAAAATTCAATTATTATTGGGTTGTTTATTCATCATACAATCCATATCAGAAAGCAAAAATGTAGAAAGAAATACAAAAGTCAATTTTATAATTCAATAATTTATTCATAAGGAATTTCAAATGTTCCCATACAAGCTACGGAATGTAACTGATAAGTAAAGTACAACTACTAAAATAAGAGGTACACATGCATGAAAGAGAAAATAAAGGAGTATGAGTGAAACCATCATTGCCTTCAGGTTTGTTCTTAGGTTGATACATCCTCATCTTCAGCTTTGTTCCCTCTTCATCTTCATTGTTGAGAGCACTATACCTAAAAACAGAAAAGAGAAAATAATCAACTAAGAGCTCAAGGTTAATCCATATTCCTATACCATCCTAATTCATGCATATGGATCTCTTAACAGCAGGAGATATAGATTACTTGAATATATAAACTGCATAGATAATTTTCTCACTCAGAAAGAAGGAGAATGAAGAAAAGAAAACCATGGACATAAGTGAGGCCAAAAAACCTAAATATTTTCTAACCATTTTCTCAACTGTGGAGGTACAAATTACATAATCAAGAAGCAATAAATAAGTCTGAATACCCATGCCAAAGGAGTGATACCCAAATCTAGGTTGTAATATTTCAATCCACAATTTGAAAAACACATGTGCAGATATAGATTTTGGAAGAATAAATCATTCAGGTAGGATAGTTAAAAGTTCATATATAGATTCATTGCACTAGAACTGAAAGGAACGAATAAAGTTACAGATCTAAGCAAGGAAATGCAGATCTTGGATTTGATTGAGAAAACCATCAATGGGTATCAAGGAATTAGAGTTAAGATCAAGAACACACTAGTTAAAATTGAAGCAGAGAAAACCCTCATCGAATTCAGAGCCAAAAGGAGAACCTAGAACAAGTTTCAACTCAGAGATCAATTTTGTTGCGGAAATCACATTAAAAATGGAAAGTAGAAACAAGTATCAATGTTTCGAAGATGAAATAACAGAGACAAAGTAAAAGTGTGAGCTTAATACTGATCGAAATGAGAAATATACAGTCAGGAGATTACAAAAAAAAACATGTAACCACTACCATCTTATTCAAAATAAAGATGATACAAAAAGGACTGAGCTCACAAAACTCACCAATGATGACCTTAGAATCTTCGTAGAGCTTCATAGGACACATATATTTTGAAGAAAAGTTGAACTCAAAGCAACACAACTGGTCAAATCAACCAAATCTTGTAGTAAAAGCCAACCCAAAACTTAAAGTGATTAAAATGGTGGCCATTAAATAATAGATAGTTCTAAAGTCGAGATCAAAAAAACAAAACTATAGATGTAGATAAACCGAGCTCGAAAGATCATCTCTTATGGTTGCTGTCTAGGGAAAATGTTTTTGTAGAGTTCCATTAGCTCAGATAGAGCTAGAGAATGAAAATATGAAAGTCTTAGGGTTTTCAGTGTTTTATTCATCATACTAAAGTAACTTAACTCATCGGGTGAGTTGGAGATCAACAACCATGAATCAAAATTACAGAGGTCAATGCTCACAATTGATCACCAAAATCGATGCAAAACCCAACTTGACACATGAAAATGGTGGGTCTTTTTAGTGAACTTAGCATCTTTTCATCATTTTTTAAAAGTGTTAAACTGACCCACAGGCCCGAAGAAATCTAATTGGATGCGGAATGGTGGGGCTATTTTTCAAAACTTCACACTTTTTCTTTTTTTGAAAAATATTAAAATTAGACCAGTGGCCCGATGTGGAGGGGCAGGCCCTTTTTGTGTTTTGAGGCATTTTGGAAAAGGGCATAAAGTCATAAAATGACCCACGACCCCGCTCATGCAAAGGGAAAAATTCAAATTTTGAGCCCGCATCAAAAGATTCAAGGCAAATCATCGGAGCCTTTTGATATTTTGAGCTTTATTTCAAAAAAGGGGTAAAGTCGTAAAATGACCCGTAGCCATGCTCATGCCAAGGGAAAAAGTCAAATGTTGAGCCCGCATCAATAGAGTCAAGGCGGATTGTTGAAGCATTTTGATATTTTGAGCTTTATTTCCAAAAGGGCGTCAAGTCATAAAATGACCCGCAACCACTCTCATGTCAAAGGAAAAAGTCAAATGTTGAGCCTACATAAGAAAATTCAAAGCAAAGGAGTGGATCGTCGGAATGCTTTTTTCATTTGAAACTTTTAAGCTTTTTGAAAAGGGAGTAAAGTTTAAAAAATTGCCCGCTACTCCGTTAAAGCATCGAAATTCAATCATATTGAATTAAGTCAAAAGTGGATCGTCGGGTCAATTTGAAAATTTGAGCTCTTTTTCGAGAAGGAGAAAAGTGCTAAAGTCACCCATGACCCCGCTGAAGACAGAACAAGGCCACATATTCAATAAGTGAAAAGCGGATTGTCAGGTCAATTTGAGAATTTGAACCTTTTGTAAAAGGATGAAAGTTTAAAAATTCCCCGTGACCCCACTCATGCCATTAAAAGCCCAAGGCGGAAAGGTGGGCCACCAAATTTTTTATTAGTTTGAAACTTTGAACCTTTGTTAAAAAAAAGAGGATAAAGTTGAGCGCGTCCCTGCTGGAACTAGGGAATCAAATGTGTGGGACCGAAATTAAAATTCGATGTGCGGGCCGAATATTAAAAAATACAAAATATCTATGAGAAACAAAAAGAAAAGATTTTCCATGCCCATTTGTAGTTCAAATGTGTCTTACGTGGACAACTTTTTTCGAAATAATGAAAGACAAAGTTCTTTACATAAACCTTCAGTCAAGCTTGAACATTCAACAATGACAGCTAGGGGAAAATTTAGCAGCGCTTTACTAGCTCGAATGGATCTCAACAATGCAAATACCAAAAATGATTAAGTTTACAATGCTTTTGCACCTTAATCCGAGTCCTGAGTTCACCAGATTCAACCATGGTTAGAAAGTGCTAATATTATCACTATAAATGGATAAGGTTACATGCCTTTAACAAAAGGATAGATCAGCAAGAATACAAATTTGCATGCACAAAGAAGAAAACTTTCTCATCAAGCAAAACTTATTTTTAGCAAATTATCACTCATTTTTTTAAAAATAGAATAGTCGACTGTAGTTGGCTGAGTTATAACAAATGGTTGTTAATACCTCTTTGTATTTTCATGTTCTATTTTTATTTGTTTATTTATTAATATATGAAGGAAAAGAGGATGCATGGATGAGTACAATTGTAGCCTATTTTTTGGAAGGGTGGGAAATAAATTTTCTATATATTGTGTGCTTCGACAAAGCATAAGAAGAGGACTTTTAGATATAGGAGTGCTGAAGCTATTTTTGGCCAGTTTTTCCCTTTGAATGTGAAGTATTTTCTGCCTTTCCAATTATTTGTAGTCTTGTGTATGTTTCCATTAATCTTGTGAATTTGAATTCCCTGATTAATTATGTTACCCTGTTGCAAATTCAATAATTTCTTCATGATATTAATGTGTATGTGTAACTTAGTAGTATTGTTGTGATTCTATCCCTCAATACATTAAAGTGTCTAGCCTTAATCATCTTCAAAAATCTGTTGGCCTATGCATCAGAAATTCATTCCATATCAATTGTGCATGTACTCATTCAAATACGTCATACAATTTTGGTGTATCAGCTCAGTTTTAATTTCATTTTGTAGTCATATTTTACCCTTAAAATCCAAAAAAACATTTTAGGATACATTAATAAGGAATTGGCCTTATGAGGTGTTTCCATTGTATCTATGAAAGAGAGAGATCCATTTTTCAAGTGTAGAACTCTTGCAGTCATCTCTCTATAGGGTGCACTTTTGAGAGATAATAATTTCTACAAAGAAGTAGATCCCACTAAATATCACATTTTCTCCTTAATCATCTACCATACTTCAAGAAATGTAACAGTAACATTATTTTTGTTTGCACTTCATATAACAATCATTTGTTTTTAATTTCAAAGGAAGGTTTTAACCAAATAAATAAGATCTTTAACAAGAAAGGACTCTTATAAAAAATACTTGCATTACTTTCCAAGTTACAAGGTTTTTTTTACAACTTTCTTAATGCAAGAATGGTTTTAACTACAATGAAGCTTAAGATCTCCAAAATAACATAATTTCAAAATACTTAAGATACATAAGGAATCAACATTACAAGTCTCCTTTCCAATATTAAAGCAAGGTTACACATACAAATGTGACAATAATTTACAAGCAATCCCAAATCAAAAAATGGAAACTTTATAAGACAAAGAAACCTCCCACATAGCCATATACATAAGATTCTAATGAGAGTAGTGTTCACAAAAATTGGTGAAAACAATGAGAAACCATGATGTCAAGAAACTCAAACCATCTTCCAAACTTGAGCTCTGACTTTGAGTGCTTTTCTAAGAAACCAACACATAGAGAAAGACTTGTTTTACCACCCAACATATTGACATCATTACATGCCTTTATAAAGGTTTAAATACATGCTATCCTCCCCCAAGCTCATGGGAAAGAGAGCTAGCTTCCACAAATGTCCACAAGATTTATGGAGACATAAACAACAAACAGAATCATATACAAGACTAAACCATACATTAAATAAGAACACAACATTTATCAACCAAATAAAAGAGGAGAAAACCATATTCATCCTAAAAAATGGGGAACAGTAGAGGAGACATAAAAAATGCCAAAGACTATGGTCACACCATAAGATACATAGAAGAATCTTCACAAAACCTCATTATCGCTCTAAGGCAACAATCCCTCCTTATTTCTTCACCCATTCACCTAAAATCCTCCTTGGGAGGATTTTCAAAACCATTGGGTTTCATCTCCAAGGATGGGCAAGGGGGTTCAAACAAATGAAACACCTTCCCCATCTCAAACCATATGAGGGGAAAGAAAAAAACCAATATGGGTTGCCCATCAAGCCATGAGGTTTAAGAGGGAAAATCCCTCCGTCTTCCCCCATAAAACTCCAAAATCCATCAAGACATATGATGGATGCAGAAAATAACAAATAACATACCCAAAACAAAGAACAACACATGCATCAAAATACAATCTTCAACCATAAGCAATTTAAGATCTAACATGCAAGATAACATAAAAGGAAATCAAAGAGCCTACCTCCACAATCTCTCCAAACCTTTAAGATTTTCCCAATTCCTTGTCCAAGCAAACTCTAACTCCACAAAGTCTCCAAGCACCAAGAAAAAGCCAAAAAAAAAGTTCTCTTTCTCCCCCATGAGGGAGTATTTGAATAAAAACAAAAAAAATTCCTCACCAATGACGGGGTGACATGTGTCACCCCTCTCTTCTCTCCAAGTAAAATATTCCCAAAACAAAAATAAGGAAAAATAAACTCACAATTAAAAACCCTTCTCCTAAATTCCCCAAAAACAAAATGAGACAAATTTGTGAAACTTTTTACAACACACATATTCCAATCGATCTTACATGGATGGTGACAAAAGAGAGGCTAAATGGGAGGGAAAATCCCTCTATGCTAAATGGTAGGGTCCAAGGGCTTATTATCATGCTAAGTGAACTCCCAAAACTAAAAGGGGTCAGTTAAAATACCATAAATTATCACATAGTGGATTAATGGCATGAAGCACATTTTGAAAGTGTCAAATTGATGTTGATTTTTTGGAATTCCTTGCGGAGGTGGTACATTTTGATTGGAGAATGGAAAATATTTTGTTTTTAAAAAAAATATAATGAAAACTCTACATCGGGATAGCCTATGTTAGCCATGTACAATACATTCAAAGAATTATTAGAGCTCAAAATCATCAATCTAGGACAAAAGAAAATTGATTTGAGGTTTTTTCAAATTTAATTTTAAATTATAAATACCATTTCTTATAACCATGAGTAAATTTAGTTAAACTCTCGAAACGAATTAATTTAGGTGTATGAATAATGTATGCAGATTTGTAGGTACTAGCAAGCTAAAAGTCTAAACTTATTTAAAATAGATCATGCTAATAAATAATCAACTTTATTTAAAATTCACATTTTATTTGAAGACTCACAATTAGAAATACAATACCTCTTCTATAATTCAAAAGGAAGGAAATAAATAGGATTACATGAGTTTATTTAGAAATTTTTGTTTTACTAATATGTTTTTTGTTGTTTATTCAGACTCATCAAAGATGTGGGATAATGCCATGGACATGTTCCTCTTTCTCCACAAGAAGAAGTGTGACCCCTACCTTAAGTTTTCCCCTTGATCACTTGTTGAAAATATCCAATAGCCTTAATAGGAATGGAATATGAGTTAGTGATCACAAATTCCAATTACATAAATGTTGGATAGTAACTACTTTTATCATACTGGAATTAAGAATAAAAGTGGATTAATAGAGGAACACCTTCTCAAAATGAGACAAGCATAGCTTGATAATGTCGTTTGAGCGATCCACCTTCAGAACACCCCATCTTATTCAACAAAAGATAATAAATTTTGTAATTAACATCCTATCTATGCACTTAAATAGGAAGACTACCTAAATGTAAAAATTGTAATTTCATACTCTTATAAAATGAGATTACATGCAAATGCCGAAATAGATCCATTTTCTTTAAAGTTAACCTTATTTTAAGTATTCTATTTCTAAATTTGTACATGATCAATGAAACCATACTCAAATTAATAACATTAAATACCATAACAATAGAGGACTCGAGAAAACAAAATATACGTAGTCTTATTAATATGATGCTTTATCATCCCCGATATTTATACTCAACATTTCTATCACCAGCTTAGATTGATAATGTCCTTTGAGCGATCCACCTTCAGAACATCCCATCTTATTCAACAAAAAAATTAAAAAATGTAATTAACATCCTATCTATGCACGTAAATAGGAAGACTCCCTAACTGTTAAAATGACAATTTTCATACTCTTATTAAACAAGATTACATGCAAATGCCGAAACAGATCCATTTTCTTTAAAATTAACCTCATTTTAATTCTTCTATTTCTAAATTTGTATGCGATCAATGTAACCGTACTCGAATTAATAACATTAAATACCATAACATAAAAGGACTCGAGCAAACAAAATATACCTAGTCTTATTAATACGATACTTTGTCATCCCCGGATATTTATACTCAACATTTCTATCACCAATATCTTTGGAGTCATCTAAATGAAATGGATTAATGGCAAGTAAGCAAGCACAACCATTTATATTTGTGGCGAGAGTTAAATTATTTTGCAAGCGAGAAGAATCACAGGAAAAGGTATGGTTATACTTTAGAAACGAGGTTCTACGCTACCCTTGAATTCCATGTGGTGGTCCTCCCTATGGAATTTCATTAATAATCTCGAGGCTTGTTAGACGTTATAATTGAAGGCCTTTACATCAATAAATAGGACGTTAAAAACAAAAAAAAAAACTGATCACTCGACCGCCAAAATGATTTCCACCACAAGTTGTTTGACCTTTATTTTCTTGTCATTTAGTATAGATGCCATTTTCTAAATGCTTCTAGAAAGTGTTTTCAATGCTATAATTATTTACATATCACATTAAAGATGTTTTGTTCAGTGAAAAAGACCAGTCATAGTAATTAACTTTAACGAAGGTAAAACTCGAAGAACACATATGAAATTGAAATTGATAGGCATCAAGCAACTTCCACACACTTTCCTTAAAAGATGCTATTCTCAACCACAGAAAATTCTGGAATTTGTGTGGGCCTTCACATATTTTATTGGAACGACAAGAGCTAAACACAGATATGATCAAATGGAGTTCTTATATAAGAGTACAGAAGCTCATCAAGCGATCCCAGCAATTCCAAAGCTTAGAGGATTTGATGATTAGCGGTGAACAAACTTCAGTTGGCGCAATAGAAAAAACTATAAGTTTGGATTTTATAGATGGCTTCATTCCTCGATCCTCAGGTTGGGCCGGATGTGCATACCTCTATAATTGATCGCAATTGGTATTATGGTTGTCTTTTCAGCCGTAAAAAACATTGCGATGTTGATGCAATTCTTTTTGTTGGTGTAAGTGATGGTGATTTCGCTGCAGAGAGTGAGAAAAGTGAGATTTTCATGGCAGAGAAGGATTCAAGCTATGATCAGCAATTGAGACAAGAGAGTAGTAACGGTAATAATCTCTGTATTAAGGATTATGTAGATGATGAGATTGAGTGTCTTGCAAGTATGTTTACAGTTATGGATGAAGACGATGATGGAAGAGTTTGTGCAGATGAAATAATTAGATTTATGAAGAGATTATGTTTGGAAATACCAAAGGAGGAGGTGGCGTTAGTTGTGAGATCAGTGTGTGCAACTGGGTCTGAGTTCCTCACTGCAATGGAGTTTGATGAATTTTATAGAATTATATTTGGGGAAACGGATAACGAAAATGTTGAGGAGAAAGCAATATGTGAAGCGTTTAGTGTGTTTGATAAAAATAAAGATGGGTTTATCAGTGCGATGGAGTTGGCTGAAGTTCTCTGCAGACTGGGATTTGTGGAGGGTAGGGATGTGAAGTGCTGTCAAAGCATGATTGAGAGTGCTGATTTTAATGGAGATGGGTTTGTAGATATTCATGAATTTAAGCACTTGATAGCCAGAAACAGTACTTGCCCTGCTTATCCTTTTCTCCAGTGTGTTGCTGCTGTCAACTAAGGTGTGTGGTATTCTTTAATACAGTTATAACATCCTAGTTTATGCCAATAATACTAAGATTACTGTCTCTTAAGGCCAGAATGGCCTCAGACGTGGAAGATCCATTATCTTTGCGGATTCCTTAATGTAATAGATAGCTATAATATCTTTGTCGTAAATACTATTATGGCTCACAACTAATCGCTCTCTAGAGGGGATGATGGAATAGTTATTGGTAAGGGCTCTATTTTTGTGATGGTTGTCGAAACTTTATATCTTTAAAAACTAGCAAAAGCATCCAAAAGTGCTTATGAGAGGCAGATAGGGATATGTAAGGAGTAATTGAAAGTAGTAAATTACTAATAAATGTGTGGTATATGTAACTATGAAGTCAATCATGGTTTATTTGTAAACAATCAGAATTAATTATGGGTCATGGATAAATGAAATAAATAGGAATTTAACGGAACACATGAAGATGCTGAAGTTAAATTTTGATTAGAAGATCCTACAATAATTAAATAGTGTTAGTAGCATCGTAGTTTGGAGGCACAAAGAATGAAAGTGTAGATACATATGATTTAAGTGCATGTTGCTAACCTGTATTTGAACTTCAAAGGAAGGCTTCAGCCTTGGTGATTGTTGCTAATCTTGTATGTAATAGATGTAGCATGTGATTGGATTATGCATGTCAGGTATAGTTATTGTTGGTGTCGTACATCAGTAGAAAATGTATTCTAAATTTAGTTTGACAAACATTTATGTAAACTAATTAAATGATAAACATCTTAGTTGAAAACAATTGAAAAAGTGCAATTTAGTTGTAATTAGAAGAGATATACCTGTTATTACTAATTGAAGATAGCATGTGCAGGAGTTTCTCTTCGAAAAGTCTTTGGTTTGCATACCTTGTTGTTTTGATTTCAAAGTAGTGCTCAAAAGAGAATGGCAAAGATATTCTAAAATATTCAATATCCTTTTATCTTGATAATATTGTGAAAGCGAATTCTGTTTTTTCCACATCTCTAATATCGATTGTTTCTTTAGGAAAACTTAATCCTCGAGACTTATGTAGGGTAAGTGCCCAAGACATTTTCATTATGGAATTTTTTTACGATTGTGTCTTATTATGGGAAATATGGGTATTCATTTTGGATTTCTTGGGTCCCATGTACGACCAATATAGTTTTAAAAATCTACTGTTACATACATTAGCAAGCTCGACGATTTTGAGCTAGCACTATAGATAATGTTTTGTATAGTACAAAGAGAACCATTCACTAATCCAACTTCAATTGAAAAATTACATAGTAACATAACACATTGACCTATACATAAAAGGACTTCCTTATCCAATTGGTCATCATCACCATCTTGTAATCTTGAGAACCATTTATCTTCAACAATTATTTGTGTAATGGGCCTCAATAAATATTGTAGCATTTGATTGTTAGGTAGTTTAACAAATTTATTTGTTGAATATAAATGAGTTTTTAAATCAAAGGATGCCCTTATGCCCTAGTTGAAGCATGCATTTTTCTACTTCATGAGTGTTTCCTAATCATCACAATAAGTTCAACATTTCCAATGTTTTTCAACATCGTTTTAATTGGGGAGCATAACTTCGGGAAACCATAACTTTTAATCCGATTGTCGGATCATCTTGAAATTTTCCAGGGTGTTAGATTTTGATTATTAATATGCCACGCCAATCTTTCTAGAAAAGTCAGGTGACTTTTCCAGTATTTTTTTGAAGCTCAGTTCATTCTAGTGGTCTAAAATTTCCTTCGAACGTTTTTGATGGTTTTGTCTAGCACTTGTCTAACACTTAGAATTTCAATATATTTATCTGTGTTTTATGTAATAAGCCAACATTCGGCATACACTTTAATTTACAAAGACATATTTTATAGGCTAAAATTTATGTCCGTCCGAGGTTTTTTACTTTGTAGGGTTTTTTGAGTTTTAAGCTATTTTCAGATTTTAGGGTTTTTGTAGACACAAAATCACACACTTTGGGTAATTATCTAGTCTCGATCACAAGACACTATTCATACGGTTCCTAAGTAAGAAAAGTATTAATTATCCCATTTATTTGGCCACTGTACATTGCTTTATTATTACGCTTTCATTCATACACTCTTACTTGCTTAGTCTGCCTTTTCACATTTCGACACTTGTGATTCTAGACAACAACACCCACCTAAGATGCCAAATCCAAGTACCCCTGCCCCCTCTGGGCACGATTTTCATCTTTGTAATTTGGTCACACTCTTTGGGTTCTTTATATTCTTTTAAGCATCTTATATTTTTGTTAGACGACATGTTTGGGGTTAGTTACGAAATTCAAGAAAATGAATCATATAAATATAAAGTTCGGTGATCATAATAAGGGACCAAGAAATAATCATCTACTATCTCCACCTAAGGTTTCATCCATCAAAGGAATATATACCTCAATTCACATCCATCTACCTTTAACACAAGGGATAAAGGTTGGTTCATCTGCATCATACTTCATAGGAGGGGTGTCTATTTTTTCATGCACAAATTACTTCCTTTATACATCTAGCTACTTGCTCATTGTGAGGTAAAAATAGAGGAGAGAGAATAGAGATTAGTTATCTCTTATTATTCTATATTATTCAAGAAGTGGATACATTATTTATACGAAGGGAAGCTAACAAAACTCTCAACAATGTAAGGGGCGATAAAGATCTAGGAGAGAATAATGGAATAATCAAAAAACAAACTCTCCTAATTATATAAAATAAATCCTACGTATCTTTATGCTAACATTCCCCCTTTATTACATTATTCTTGCAAATGTGACCCTTGAAAAGTTCAAATTTCACTTTCCCAAGAGATTTTGTGAGAATGTCAGCAACATGTTCTTCTATAGGACATTACTGGAGTTGAATGTGATGGTTCGAGACGTGCTTTCGAATGAAATGAAAATCAATCTCAATATACTTTTTTCATTCATGAAAAACTAGATTCCACACGAGCTTCAACACACTTTGATTGTCATAATAGAGAATAGGTGACTATTTTTCAGGAATACCCAGGTCATCCAAAATATGACGTAACCATATCGCTTCACACATAGCTCCTCGTTCGACGCAATATTCTTGCCTTTGTGGATGAGATAGAAATAACATTCTACTTCTTTCTTAACCACAAGATAGATCCAAATGCAAGATGAAAAATGTATCCTGTGGTTGAATTCCTGTCATCAATAGATACGGCATAGTCTAAGTTGACGTATCCCTATAAGAAGAATTGATCATTATTCTTATATTCTAGACCACAATTAGTTGTTCCTCAGATATATCTCAAAACATGATTTGCTGCAGTCCAACGACATTTCTTTGGCTCTTGCATGAATATCGAAAGATAACTGACAACATAGCATAAATATGGTCTGGTATATGTCAAGTAGATGAGTCCTCCAACAAATTTCTTATAGAGAGTAGCATCTACTTGAGGTGAATTCTAGAATCTTGAAAGTTGCAAACCTTTCTCCATGGGAGTAGAGTATAGGTTTACAATCAAACATTCTATACTTTTCCAGGAGTTTCTTGGCATAATTTATCTAGGAGACAGAAATGTGATGCTCCTTTTGCCATATTTCTAAGCCAAGACACGTTATGAGTTAAGCCCCAAATAGCATGTCGAAGGGTTCTTTTGAAAGCTCAGTTCATTCTAGGGTCTAAAATTTACTTTGAAACGTTTTGATGGTGGTTTTGTCTAAGCACTTGTCTAACACTTAGATTTCAATATTTTATCTGGGGTTTATGAATAAGCAAACATTCAGATACACTTTAATTTACAAAGAGACCACTATTTTTAATAGGCTAAAATTTACGTCCATCCGAGGTTTTTTACTTGTGGGTTTTTGCGTTTAAGCTATTTCAGATTTAGGGTTTTGTAGACACAAAATCACAACATTTGGGTAATATCAGTTCGATTCACAGACACTATTCAGATGGGTTCCTAAGTACGAAAATTAATACTTATCCCATTTATTTGGCCCTGTACATTGCTTTATTATTACGCTTATCAGTCACTACACTTCTATTTGCTTAGTCTGCTTTTCACATTTCGGGACACTTGTGATCTAGACAACAACACCCACCTAAGATGCCAAATCCAGGTACCCCGCCCCCTATGGGCGAGATTTTCAATCTTTTACTTCTGTCACACTCTTGGGTATTTTATTCTTTTAAGATCTTATATTGTTAGACGACCTGTTTGGGGTTATACGAAAATTCAAGCAAATGACTTCAATAGATATAAAGTTGGCGATCCTTAAGAAGGACCAAGAATAATCATCTACATATCTCCACCAAGATTTATCCATCAAAGGAATATATACCTCAATTCACATCATCGAGCTTAAACATAAGGGATATAAAGGTTGGTCATCTGATCATACTTCATAGGAGGGGAGTTCTATGTTTGCATGCACAAAGTACTGCCTCTTATACATCTAGCTACTTGTCATTGTGAGGTAAAATAGAGGAGAGAGACTAGAGATTAGTATCTCTTATTATTCTATATATTCAAGAAGCGGCGATACATTTCTTTATACGAAGGAAAGCTCACAAAACTCTCAACAATGTAAGGGGCGATCAAGATCTAGGAGAGAATAATGGAATAATCAAAAAACAAACTCTCCCTAATTACATAAAATAAATCCTACGTATCTTTATGCTAACATCCCCCCCTTTATTACAATATTCTTGCAAATGTGACCCTTGAAAAGTTCAAATTTCACTTTCCCAAGAGATTTTGTGAGAATGTCAGCAACATGTTCTTCTGTAGGACATTACTGGAGTTGAATGTGATGGTTCGAGACGTGCTTTCGAATGAAATGAAAATCAATCTCAATATACTTTTTTCATTCATGAAAAACTAGAATTCCACACGAGCTTCACCACACTTTGATTGTCATAATAGAGAATAGGTGACCTATTTTCAGGAATACCCAGGTCATCCAAAATATGACGTAACCATATCGCTTCACACATAGCTCCTCGTTCGACGCAATATTATTACCTTTGTGGATGAGATAGAAACAACATTCTACTTCTTTCTTAACCACAAGATAGGTCCAAATGCAAGATGAAAAATGTATCCTGTGGTCAAATTTGTGTCTTCAATAGATACGGCATGGTCTAAGTCGACGTATCCCTATAAGAAGAATTGATCATTATTCTTATCTTCTAGACCAAAATTAGTGTTCCTAGATATATCTCAAACATGATTTGCTGCAGTCCAACGACATTTCTTCGGCTTCTGCATGATATCGAAAGATAACTGACAGCATAGCATAAATATGGTCTGGTATCTGTCAAGTAGATGAGTCCTCCAACAAATTTCTTTATAGAGAGTAGCATCTACTTGAGGTGAATTCTATAATCTTGAAAGTTGCAAACTTTCTCCATGGGGAGTAGATTATAGGTTTACAATCAAACATTCTATACTTTTCCAGGAGTTTCTTGGCATAATTTATCTAGGAGATAGAAATGTGATGCTCCTTTTGCCCATATTTCTAAGCCAAGACAGTTATGTAGTAGCCCCAAATCTAGCATGTCGAAGGTTCTTTTGAGATCATTCTTCACAATATCAACTTGATCTTCTGAACTTCCAGTGATCACAAGATCATCTACATACACAACAAGAATGACAATTTCTTTGCCTACCTTCTTTATATACAAATTTGAATATGAGGGGCTACGAGTGAACCCATGATGCAAAAGGTGATCTTCAATCTTGATATACCATGCCCTTGGAGGTTTTTTTAGTCCATACAATGATTTGATGAGATGACCTACCATCTTAGGATGCTCTTCAATAAAAAATCCTTCAGGTTGGGACATGTACACTTGTTCTTTTATATCACCATTTAGGAAAGCACTCTTGATGCCCATCTATTGAAGTCTCCATCATTTCTGTTCGAATAGTGCGCAAACAAATTTGATGGTCTTGATCTTCGCAGTGGGTGCAAAGGTTTCTTCATAGTCGATGCCCTCTTTCTGAGCATATATTTTTGCTACAAGACGTGCTTTATGTTTTTCGATGGATCCGTCTGCCTTATATTTTGTCTTGAAAACCCATTTGTAGCCTATGGATTTCTTTCATGTAGGCAGATCAACAAGTTCCCATTTGCAATTTTTCATGAGTGAGTCATATTCGGTATCCATGGCTTCCTTCCACTGAGATTGAATGAGTGCTTCACGAACATTATCATGCTCGGAGCTATTAATCAGTGAACTCATGAGTGTAAATTTTACCTTATTTCTTATTTGACACTTTGTTTTGACTCTGGATTATGTATCTGGGAGTTGTTGCAAATGTGATTCCTTGATGGTGCTTTGTACCCACTTTGGACAAGAACTTGGCTGATTTTGAGAAGAATTGTGTCCTTGCAATGTGGAGTCACATTCTCTAGTTGTCCAAGGTCAACAAATAGCTCTCCTAGCAACATTTATTTTCTCTAAGTAGTCTCCTCAGGCTGATCATCTGATTCAGGGACTAGTCGGTTGGAGGTGGTTGGTAATGGTTCTTTTGTTGTCACTACAGAGTCAAAGGATGACTTGTCACAAACCATATCCTGAATCTCGTATATTTTCTTTGTATCAGGATCCATGAGACGGTATGCCTTTGAGGTAGTGTTGTAGCCAAGTAGGATGCATGGGAGCGTCTTTGGCTTAACACTTTATCTCTTATGAGCTGGGACATGCATGTATGTTGTGCAACCAAATACTAGAAAATGAGAAATTGAAGGCTTTCTACCACTCCTCTTCTGGAATTTTTTTTTAGAATGTTTGTTGGTACCCTGCTGAGAAGATATATAGTTGTCTATGCTGCTTCACCCCAATAGTGTTCCTCTAGTTTTTCTTTTGTTTACATGCAGGGAGCCATCTCCATCATTGTGTGATTGCGTCACTCAACAATGCCATTTTGTTGAGGTGTGTAGGGAGTAGTAAGTTTCTTCTTAAATCCTTGTTGGCTTAGAAATTGCAAGAATTTCTTTGATGTGAATTCCGTGCCTCAATTTGAGTCAAGTAGAACAAGTGGTTATACGGTCTCTTTTACAACAGGATGATAGAAATTCTGGAAATGTTGAAGAGCCTCACTTTTCTTTTTTAGGAAAAACACCCACATCTTATGAGATTGGTCATCCATGAATAGTTAGAAGTACTTGAATCCTGAAAATGAAGTAGGCAGAGGGCCATTCATATCAGTATGAACTACCTCCAGTCGCTTCTTGGCATGGAAGGTGTTTTTATGTGTTGTTTTCCTGAAAGACAGCCAGGGAACAGAGCCGCGAAATTGGACAATTTGAGTAGTCCATAAACCTTTTCTTTTGAAATCATATGATGCAAAGAACTTGCCAAAAAGTGTCCATATCTAAAATGTAAGAGTGCAATAGATTGCATTGTTGATGTGGATAAAGTTATGGCAGAAGATGAAACAATATCTAAAGCAAATAACTTATCTTTTAGAATTTCTCTACCAACAATCTTACCTTGTCATGAAATCAAACATGATTTAATGCCATTTTGGACAAGAAATTCTACCTTCAGGTGATGATTCAATAGCTGAATCACTGACAGGAGGTTGCTAGTCAGTCCAGGATCATATAGTACCTTTGTAAGAGTATATTTTTCATGGTCCCATAGGAATGGTGACTCTTCCTATTCCTTCTGCAATGTACTCTTTGTCATTGGCTATCCAAACACAATCATCATTGGGTTGTTTGTCTAGTGAATCAAACAACTCCCTATCACCTGACATGTGCTTACTTGCATCAGAGTCTATCAGCCAAACTCTGTTTGTGGGTTGTGAAGTCCAAGAGATGAGTACAAGGTTCTTACAATAATAGGCTCCTTCTGATGTCTCCTCATCAGATTCATTATCTTGTTGGGCTGTGAGATGTCGCTTGTGCTTTCTCCAGCGGGGACGTCGTTTGCACTTTTGAAAATCTTCGCACCCTGATATGTTTGTTTGACTTGAAGACCCTTGTTTTAAGCTATTGTACCAGTAGTGATCAATGTCATGAGTTTTGGTTCTACAAATGTGACACCACCTCTTTGAATTTTGATCTTTCTGCTATTTTTTTGGTTGCACTTGATTTGGTTTCTCTCGGGGACCCTTCCGATTCTTTTGGCCACAGTATGGCTTTGACAATAGGGCTTTATTCTTCTCTTGGTATGAATTGAAGGCCTCTTCCTACTGCTACAAATTCACAAGTTCTTCGAATGCCATTGTTTGTTTAGATACATTCAATTTCGTAATGAACACTCAAAATTGAGAAGGGAGTGCTCTCAAGGTGATTGGTAAGAGAAGTTTTTCATCCACCATTTCACCGAGTGCTAATAACTCCGATCATAGCTTAGCCATGTGATGTAAGAACTCCTCAACATTATCATCTAACCCTATAGAGAGGGTGTGCACCTCTGACTAAAGATGGAGGATCTTAGTCTGATTTTTGGCTTCATAAATTGTTGCCAGCTTTTCCCAGGCATCCTTTGGTTTCTCCACATTTCGAACATGCGTTTACACATTGTCACTGATACTGAGCATTACTAGCATCAAGTTTTTGGAACTGACCATTTCATACTTTATTAATTAATTAGAGGTTGTGGGAGCGGTCACAGATCCAGTCACGATGCCCCATAATCCTTTAGACTAAAGGATTATCCTCATCTTTTTTTTCCAAGCCGCAAAATTGGGCCCTTTAAGTAACTGAGCATCGGAAAGAAATTTTTTTGGAGCAGACATCATACTAAAAAAATAAATTATTTATTTATTTATTTCAAGAGTTTTACAACTTTTACTCAGTGATGAGAAGTACTGGTTTGTAGATGCTCTCAATACTCGTGTGTTGAGAGACAACGATGCTTTGTGGGGCATTATTCTTCGTCTTCACAGTCGGCATCATACCCAACTTCTAATTCTTCCTGGACTCACTTTGGTTGGGAGCTGATGTCAAAAAGGAAATATTCAAGAATTCCTCTTTGAACTAGCTCGTCAAAGACCAGATTGCTAGTATTTCGAAGTTCATTGAGTAATGAAAAGTAGAACCCAAAGCTCTCAGGAGCTTCTGAACGGTGATCTTTAGCTTGTGAGTTGATGTTGCGACTTTCAGCAGTCTGAATTGTGTCATTCACGATCATCATTCGGCATTGGCTCTGAGAGAGATACTTCGATCATGTTTTAGAGGATTCTTTGCCAGGAAATATATATAGAATTCTTTTTTCCCACGCATGTATATTTTAACTTTACCTAGCAAGGAATCAATTATACATAAGAAAGAATGGTCCTCACATAAATATAAATGGAGACCTTGCATGAAAGAATGATTTGTTGCTCCTCCACGCGGTCTGCATGAACAACACATCCAAAAATTGGTGAAAGACTCCTCAGCATACACGCCTATGCATCAATTTCTCAACCTCAAATGATGTTGGTGGATGTCTTCCCACACAGTACAGGTTATTTTTTCACACAGAATTTGTAAATAAATGATGCATATTTTATTTCTTTTGAGCATATACTTATATTTCTCCACGCAGACTTTACTCTTTGCTTTATATGGAAAGGGAAGGGATATTTTGATGGCTCCACGCAACTTCTGGTCTATTCCCCACATGCAGCATAAAAAATCCAGGTCGCATTTCATTGATTGCCACTAGTTCCCTCATTATGTGATTTAAATGCAGGCCATGAATTGCATGCAGGACGCTAGAAAGAGATTCAATGTCCAATCTTTCTTTAATAATTTACTGGAGATAGAGAAGAAGAAATAAGTTACTGGAATTAGAGACAACTTGTCTCCACGTGGCAGAGTGACATGTTCAGATTCCACGCAAAGAGGAGCTTAAAAACTTTGCAGCAGCAAAATGTTCCAACGCAGAAATAAACAAGGTGAGCACATTCCACGCAAGTGTAGAAGACTCTTTTTCATGCAGTAACAAATAACTTTCATCCCCCAAATTCCCACACATATTTGTATGTCCACGAAGGTTTTACAAAATGTGGTTTTCAAAAGGAATTTTCTTGGGAAATCCACCTCCACGTAGTCTTAAGATTAGGCCAAACTCGAGAGAACTAGTCGCTTAAATCGCCATGCACGCAAAAAGTCTTGGTCTCTCTTCCAAATGCACAGGTCAGAGTTATTTTCTCCTTCAGACACAATCTCTGATACCAGATTGTGAGGTAAAAATAGAGTAAAGAGAATAGAGATTAGTTATCTCTTATTATTCTATATTATTCAAGAAACGGATACATTATTTATAGGAAGGAAAGCTAACAAAACTCTCCACAATGTAAGCCGGGGTGATAAAGATCCAGAAGAGAATAATGGAATAATAAAAAAAAACTCTCCTAATTATATAAAATAAATCCTACGTATCGTTATGTTATCACTCACTACTTCAAGTGTGAAATGCACAAGAGCAACCTAGGACATAATTCCTGACACGCACACATAATTAGATTGGGACTGAGATGTAGTGCAACGCTCAGTTGATATTCCACCATTTTAGCAATTGAGGAAAGTTTAAACCTTCATTTAACATCTTTCTCTATTAGGATTTAATGTCTATTTGATGGTTTAACATGTAATTCTTACTTATAGGTTTGTAACGACCTCTAAAATCTTAAGGTGAACAAGTGTGAACCTCTAGCAACACCTCAAATGAGGGTTTTTTGAGAATCTACATAGACTATGGTTCTAAAAATACGGACCAGGGAACCCACGGGCTCCCTTATTCTTCTCAACGCATCCAAGTCCTGTCAAATATGTTAGATTTAAATTTTTCTAGACTTATATGTGACAATCCTCCATCTCTATTCAATTGATCTCGAATGTGATACAATCTAGAAATGTATTTGAATCAGCTTAGGCTCTTTTAACCCTCTTTGTAATTAGGGTTTTCATATTTTTATTCCTTAGTTATTTTAGTTAATTATTGTATTTCGTTATTCATTTATTTTACTGTAAACTTGCATTAGATTAGGGTATTATTTTACATTTTAGCATTAATAATTGTGGTGAATCCAACTGATAAAATCCCTTTCTTCTGAACATATCTTCTCCTTATCAAGTTATGACCCAATATTCTTATCCTTCTTTCTCACTGACTAAAGTCTCTTGTATAGTTACTATTGTTGTTGATTTCATGCAAGTTCATACTCAACATCCTCATCACTTTATTACACCTAGATTTGATTCTTCCATCAATGTAGTAACTACTCACCATGATCTTCCTACTATGGGTCCAAACTCTTCTCTTCCTCCACCTATCACTTCCTTGAATATCCTTCTGCTCCTCCTAAGGGCTATGATATCGTTAAACAACATAAAAATACACCAACTAAAATTTCCTTGTATGACTTATTTCGTAATGAACCAGACTATCATCAAACCGTAGAAGCACCCCTTTGTTTCATTCATATAGAAATTGATAACTCTATAGTGGCCTTAACACACCTCATTTAGTCTATAACAAATATTCCACATGTTACATCATTCACTCATGAGGAAATATCACCTTTTTCAAAAACTAATTCATCTGCACCCTTTCTTATTACTGTCATTATTAGCACAACTTGGATCAAATGTGTAATCATTAATACTTGTTTGGATGTCAACCCATGTGCTCACTCCCTTCTCAAACACTTAAGTATTAATGATAACCTAATTTCTAATAATTATACCCTTATTCAAGGTTATGAATCTCCTACTCGCACATGTCTAGGGACTATTTAATTACATATTTGTTTCGATCTTAAGACCATACTTATTGAATTTTATGTTATTGATGTGTCATTTAAATTTAATCTGTTACTCAGTAGACCTTGCATCCGGGAAATGTAAGTGGTCCCATCTACTTTCCAACAATGTGTTAAATTCATATACGATGGCTATGAACATACTATTGTTGCTTATCCCAAACCATACCATTTTTGTTGCATAGACCCTATTAGTGCTATACCAATTCCTCCCTCACAACCTATTCCACATAGCTGCATTGACACATACAAAATGGGTCAATCTAGCACTCCATTTTCATCTTATGGCACTCCAAGTATTCTAGAGATTTCTACTCACACTACGAAAATTATATCACCCACTTTATGTGCTCCAATAGTCACTACTGTTCCACCTATTGAGACTTCTCTCACTCCTCAACGTAATGCAACTCCAAGAAATATACTTTATAAAGTTATACAACATGATAATGCTAATATAGAAGATTCTAAATATTTTTTTAATGAAGTCAATTCTATCGAACTTACCGATGAAGCATTAAGCCAGCTTACTTATACCCCTATCGATGTACATGACTCCTATTTCAATGACACCTTTGTGGTTGATGGCCCAGGAAAATAAAAATTAAAGACCCCTCTTTCTAAAAATGATATGATACTCTATCATGGGTCTATCAACACCCTACACATTGTGTAACACTTCCGTGACTAGTATGAATCTCCAACATCACCTTTCACAAGCATGTTATTAATCAATAACTCTTTCTAAAATCATATATCGGTCGATCGTACTTGTTCAGATACCATTTTCACACATGAGGGATTAACTCGGCTTGGCTTGATGCTTAAAGACATTTTACCACCAATTCACTTAACTCACCTCTACCAAAATTATTATCACAATACGTTTTCCTATGGTCTTTGTGTGTTCGATTTGATAATATTTTTAGCATGTGTCCCTCGCACTTCTGCACTAATACTTAGACAATTTTGGATTGACTATATGGGCGGTACATTAGACATGAACCACACTTCTATCATGTTTCCTATGCCATTTAGCAATGTTTATAATGCTAAGGTTTCATCTCTTACTTATTCTTAGAATAAGTCTTATTGGTATGGACACATTTTTCCACCAATACCCTTCACTGATGAAGAGTAATCAATGAACATCTAGACCCTACACCACAATGGATGTTTTTATGATCCACCTCATTATATTGCTTATCACATCTCTAATAGTGTTGCAGTGGGTTTCGACCACGACAACAATGATCTTTTAGATAGTGTCACATGATCATAATCATCACTACACACTTGAGAGGAAATTATAATTTCTCCCTGCCTTCAATAACATATGCTTACATCTTCATCACATAACAATTCCACATTCACTCGCAAGGCTCATGTTAACATAGACATTTCCCAATGATGCACTCTTGTGCTTCGGTTCACACTTGAATATTGAGCGCATCCTATACACACGAACCTCGCACAATGCACAATAGAAACTATGCATGACACATCTTCACACATGTTACGTACATAAATCCTACATCCTACATCTTACATCTTATGTCTTACATACATCTACATATCTTATATCATCTATGCATATTACATTACCTTATATACATCCTACATTTTACACATCACATAAGGACTTATCATCCCCACATCTATTATACATATTACACATTTTACACATCTTTGTTTTTGCGCTACACTCACTACCCTATGATGCACTCTAGTCCCATGGTCCATACTGGACTGTTGATCATATACATCAAAAATGGACCTCATCACACTCACATGTTCACCATTCAATCCCCTTCTCATGTGAAACTTCTAGGATAGTGATATATGCCATAGGATACATCACCACTTCTGCTTGGATCATTTAGTCATATACGTCATAGGCTACATCATCACTTCTTCAAGCATCCATTAGTGATATACGCTTTGGGCTAAATCATCACTTATTCTACTCATCTTGTGATATACAATTTAGGCTGACTTATCACACATTCTCACACCTCATCTCTATGTCACATATCATTGCTACACATTCATAACATTACACCACACATAACAAATTGTCCAAACCATTTTTTGTTGTTGCACTCTCATTTACAATTCACTCTTGAATGTTGAGGAGAGATAAATAAATGAACCTCATTTCATATAATTCAATTCAATCAGGGGGTACGTAGCTCTTTTCATTCAATATGCATTCCATTCCATCCATGCACAACATATTGTATATCTTGGTTGCATTTACTCTTGCTTACATTTATTGGTACATGTTCACTTTATTACACATACTAGATAGATATCTTGTATCTCATTATCTTAATCATATATACATGCATATTCACTTTCTTTCTAATTGTTATCACAGATTCTACAGATCCCTTACATATAAAATGGATGTTTTGTGTAGTACCTAGTACCTCCCCCACAATGGCTCCCAGGGGAACCCAATTTTGTACACTACAAGTAATATTGTTTGATTTTGTTTCATAAAACACTAATTTATCATTTTATACATGCTTTGACATAATTTTTTTTATCTTTCTAACCTTCTAATGGGTTATTCATGTGCAACATTTATTTCAAAACTCTATTTTTAAACATGGTTATTTGTTACATTGTTTGTCATTATATGCCATTATTTGCGGGATTTTCCATTTGTCTTGTGTGCACACTTGTATGCTTTAGGATTCTTCATCCTTGATTATATTTTGACATCAAGAGTGATGTCCCATGTTTGCAACCCTCATTTTACAATCTAAATTATCTTCTTATGTATTCTAGTTTACAAATTGTTTGGTTAGCTTACATTTTGTCTTATACATGAATGTATGTATTTGCTTGTACAAACACTTGTTTCCTAGCCACTTGTTTACATGTTCCTTGGTTTCTATCAAGAACATCCCTTTGCCCCTACATGGAATGGTTTTAGCAGCCGGTTCTCATTTGGGCCGCATTCTCATTTAGCAACATCACATGTACCCCAAACTAGGTGTCATCATTTGGGTGAATCACTCACCCTATACAAAATATACATAAAACAATAGAATACTGGTAAAATACATTTATTAGATTGCGGGGCTCAAAATAAAACTTGGGTCCATGACACAACGAGCTTGCCTAGATTGCTTGAAACCTGGGGGCATATCACACAAGGTCCTTGCCTAGATTACTTGAGACCAAGGGGAATATCACATAGCAATTGGTATTTCATCATAGTCAATAGAAATCCATACAAAGTGGATTTTACAGGGAATCTAGTTCTTAGCACTCGTATACGCCATCTATAGTGGTTTTTTATACAACGGGAAGAAATTATAGTTTGGAGGATGACACAAGATAAGTCTACCTATAATTTTTCCATTACATTGGTGTGAGATCAACAAAAAACATCTCACACATCGACATCATCTACATGATCCTTTCTATGTTGTCTCCTTATCATGAATCAGGTGCACATGTTCCTTTTTCACATTTTTAGTATTTTCTGTAACATACTTCTTTACATGCTTTTTATACATATACATAGGTATTTGACTACTTGATCATCTTCTCTTTTTCATGTGCATGGATATGGGAAGAAAAAACTCAAGATAATCACATACATCACACAAAACCACAATCAACATGTACAACATTTACATTTACACACGTGTTCCTGCCCTAGGTTCATTTTCATTAGCGTTTTACACTTTTACATCTTTAGTATCCACACTCCACACTTTTTCTAGTCCCTAGGCACACCTTCCACATCATTCTACATGGATATCAGGTACGCATCTCTATCTACTTTTTTTTACCAAGAATTTTTCTCACCAACATAAAATGGGGGCAAATGTAGACACAAAATCATGCACTTGGGTAATTATCTAGTGTCGATCACATACTACAATTGATATGGTTCCTAAGTCAGAAAATTAATAATTATCCCATGTATTTAGACACCTTTCTTTTCTTTATGCTAATGCTTTCAGTCTTGCACTATTACTTTCTCAATCTATATTTTTACTTTTTGACATTTGTTATTTTGGACACCAACACCTAGCCAAGACATTCGTGTTAAGCAACCCTTCCCCTCTAGGTGCCCTTGTCCTCTTTGTACATTGGTAAATTTTTTTGGGTTCTTTCTTTCTATTTGAGCATATTATATTTTTGGTAGTCAGCCTTTTCAGGGTTGATTATGAAATTCAAGAAAAGGAATCATATAATTATAATGTTATTTGATCAAAAAAAGGGACAAAGCACTAAGCATTTACTAGTCCACCTAAGGTTACACCCATAAAAGACATCTATATATTCATTTGAATCCATGTGGCTCCATCACAATGGACAAAGGCTAGTTCATCTACATCAAACTTCATAAGAGGGGTTTTTTCCACGTACACATTATTTACATTGTACATATAACTACTTTTTTGCTACTTCAAGTCAGACATGTGTAAGAGAAACCTAGGGTATAATTTTACACACCCACACACATAAAGAGAAGTACATTAGGTCTTAAATGTAGTGCAATGATCACTAAATCCACCATTGTGTTAACTGAGGAAATTCTGACCCCTCATTTCGCATCTTTCTTTTTTAGGATTTGATGACTATTTCAGGGTTTTTCAGTTGCTTTCTTCATTTCAGGTTTATAAATACCTTAGCAATCTTAAAGCAAGACACAATAGATAAAAGGTGGCCAATATTTAACCTCTAGTGACACCTTAGAGGAATTTTTCTGAGCGTCAACGTAGACCAAGGTGCCCAGAAACCAGACAAGGACCCCCATAGGTTCCCGTATCCCTTTCCAGGCAGCCCACTCCAGTCAAATCTATCGAATCTACATTTTTCCAAAATTCTATGCAATGGTCTTCCATCTTTGTTAAGTTGATCTCCATTGCAACATAGTCCAGCAACCTTTTCGAATCACTTAAGGCTCTTCTAAGCCTCTTTATAATTAGGGTTTCATATTTTTCTTGCTTAGTTGCTTGAGTTAATATATGCATTTCATTATTCTTTTATTTTACTGCAAACTTACATTAGATTAGGCTATAAATTTACATTTAAGCATTAATAAATTTTCTTAGAGATAGTGGGAAATAAAATGAATATTGTAAGGTTGTACAAGATTAGTGTGGATTCTAGAATGTGAAGAAAACTATTTTGAAGCTTTTGTTTTTTTTAAATATTGTTTGTGTGTGTTTTGGAGGTATTTCAAACTCTTGCAACTAGATCAAAATCATGTTCAGAAGATGATTTGTTATGGATTATTTCTTTGTTTTATAAATATGATGTACAAGGTAATAACAATGTTGAAAGTGTCCCAAAGTCTTCTCCTAATTATGATTCCTGAAATTGGTGTAAATTGAATCATGTAAGAGGAAATAAATGCTTAAGGAATTTATAAATTTCATAAATTAAAGAAAGTTTTAAACAAATCCATAACATGTGGAGGGTAGAAACATGATGTAGTCTTACTGACATGTAGAGGTACATCCTTTATAGTTGTTATTTGATCAAGATCACTTAGAAGAATCATTTATCTACCGCCAAATCATTAAGTTGCATGTACTAGAAATAAATATTGGATTCGATCATTGATATTTAAAATCATTTTAGGCCCCATACAACTCATATCATTTATGATAATTTAATGTAAGCCCTTCATTTCTTCTAAAAATATGGCCTATGTTGGTCCTTTCAAAGTATGAACATTTCTAAATAGGAGAGTACGACCAGTATGTATTGTTTTATTAATTATGTTGAAAGTAGAAAATCGTGCAAGAGCATGGATCAATAAAGGTATTTTTCCATCTATTGAGTGACATTCTAATGTATTCCTGATACATTTGAGTAGACATGATTTACCATTTCCAGTTTTTCCTTGAATAATCATTTTTAGTAGATCTTGATTCCCTACATGGTCACAATGACCTACCACCATAAACTATGCAATATGTTGGTATTTATATAAAACTACTACATGGAAAGGAGATCCACCATTAGTATTCTTTATTTGGATTGAGCAACTAATGTTATTTAGAAAATGTACATATGAATCCTTTAACAATGATGGTAAATAATTTTTTCCCCAATCATGGTCTAGGTTATAGTCATGAAGACCAAGTATCTCAATATCTTAAAATTCCACATCATTATGTGTAACTAAGCTAGACATTACTTCTCACTTGTGCATCTCTATAATACTTACATCTCAGTTCTGGTCAAGGTTATTTTAAAGTCCATCACTATTTGTAGGTGATGTATACATATGATTAATATGTCAGTTCTTGTCAAGGTTATTTTAAACTCCATCACTATTTGTAGGTGATGTATACATATGATTAATATGCCATGCATGGTATGTACCTTTTATATATTCCCAAGATTGATTTATTTCTTTATTTTTGTTACCTATATTAGCTGAAACATCTCGAAAGATTAGACTATTAGTGTAACAAAATTCCAAATAGTCATCAGATTATTTACAACGTATGGAATGAAATCTTGGTCCTAAGTGGACAATAGCTTGTCTTAAAATTTTACATTTCTCTTTTTTACATCTTAGAGAATGTGACGATGATTTGGCAACATCCAACAATGACATAATTTATAATTGAAAACGATGAGGCATGTAAGAATATTAAAAAATTGAATTGGATGAATCATCCTCAAAGTTTACTTGGACATATCTATAGAATCTTTGACCGACACTAAGAGTAATAAATTCTCTACTACATTCCACACGTGGTAGTTCTAATAACATATAGCAAATATCTTGTTGATTGATATCACAATTTTCTATTGTGTCTGTAAGAAATTTTTTGGTATACAAAAATTACTAGGTCTAGTGAATGGCTGGTATTTATAACCCATGTAAGCATATAATGATAAATATTTTTAACTTTTTTTCAGTTTTTGCAACCTAATTTGAAATTTAATTAAAAACTGTTATGTGAGAAAGGAAAGGTTGAAAATATACGTACAATTTTGATTATATTTGTAACTCCCATGGAACTTTATATCGAAATAAAATTATGGAGCCTATTTTTCATAAGCATGTATCCAAGGCACATTTTGTATGTCATTGAACAAGGTTAACAACTTCTACATAATCATGTCTTTTATGAAACTACAAAATTTGTGATGTGTCCCTCAAACAAAGGTCATCGTTAATATATATATATAAAGTTAGTTATTCCATGGATAATATTATCTAGGGTTCCATGCATTAATAAAATTATCATAATATTACTTTTATTTTGAAACATGTGAGGGATCATTGCAATCTATATTTTTGACATCTACAGCAACCTTGCACCAAAAAACCATGTGTTTATTAACTTATGAACGATATTCCCATTCATTCCTATAAAAAATGGGTCACTATACTAATCACATTTAAGCGGCTAACATGATGAATATACACAAATTCTAAATTGAATACATTCGATTAAAATTTACTGAACATATTATATTTTAAATCCATGAAGAAAGTAAAGAGAATACCTTGACCAAATGTATTTTATACTGAAGTTGTTGATGAGGACCACATTAATTAAATTCTTGAAATGGTAGTGCATATACATTGAAAAAAAATGTGAATTTGTAATAATATTTGTGTTCATCGATTGGTAATAATTTATGCCATTAATTGGTGGTGAGCTAGGCTCGACTTGATGTAAGTTTGGTAGTTTGGTATCAACAACGCTTAATGTGATGAAGAATGTTGGGAAATATAGTTTTGTAATCATGTCTATCGATTCATTTTTGCATGTTTTCTATTATACCCTAGTCCCTTTAATATTTTTTGCATAACACCTTACTTCTGCTGGAATATTTTCATTTGGCATCTGTATAAGATGGAGGTGGAGATATTCAATAGTAGTAGGTATATTGTCAATGAGATTTTTCTTCACAAACAAAAATTTTGTTTCATAGGTTTTGCGCCTCAATATTGTTAATGCTAGCTTTATGTTGGATAGTCAAGGAATAGACAAAACAAATATGACATGTTTGATCTTTGTGGATACATGTTAGGTGTCATTGTAAAATCACTTTCTTGCACTTGAAGTTATATTAGCAAGGAATTATTTACTAACAATAAAGTCTTAGATTTTTCCCTCGTGCTTCCAAATGGGTTTCTTGAACACATACTGCATCAAGATTAGTAGGACCTAAAACAAGTATCATATGCATTAGATAACTATGCAATATACTAATAAAATATATTACCTAGCGATGGAGAAAACTATGGTGATGCGGTCTCTACAGTTTTGGCTACAGAATGTCTGCAAACTAAGGTTAAAAATGCTTAGGAAAGGCTGATCTCTAGCTAGAATCAGACTCTTGTGGGCACGAGTACGAACGTTGTAGATGCAGGAGGTACTGTCAGTGCGGTTTCTGCAGTTCTGGCCGCGGAAAGCCTGCGTAATATGCCAAAGTATGCTGAGGAAAAGCAGATCTCAGGTCACAATCGGATGGCTATAAACGAAAATAGGGAAATACTGGGATCCACGCCTATGGCCTGGAATAAGCTGTTTCAAAGCCCTAGCTCCAAGGTGGGTCCGAAAATCACTGATCAGTTCACATGGGAAAAGGACAAAGAGGGTGCCACTTGTCTAAGGTTCCCAGATGGATTTGTTCATAGAGCCTTAAGCAAAGAGAATCTCTCCCTCGTTGGTAAGTTTCATGGCTCTAGACCTAACATTGATTTCATTAGAAAATGGGCTTTGAGAAAATGGAAACCTAAGGGAGCCCTAAATATTACCATTATGCCAAAAGGCTTTTTCCTGGCAAAATTTAATCAGCATAAGGATTTGGATTCGGTGCTTCTGAGAGGCCCCCGGTGGCTGGGTAACATGGGGATTTTTTTGAAAAAATGGTATCCGGGTTTTGATCTGAATACTGAAAATATAAACACCATTCCAATCTGGTGTCGACTACCAGGGCTACCATTGCATTTATGGGATGATGAAATACTGCTAAATATTGTAAAATCCCTAGGTGCAGCTATTGGGCTGGTTGGACCCACAAGAAACAGATCCAGGCTTGCTTTTGCTCGTTTCTGCATTTTCTCAGCTATGGATCAGGAGTTTCCGGAGCATATAATTTTGAAATCTAGATTTGGGTCTTGGATCCAAAAAATTGAGGTTGAAACTTTAAGATGTAAACAATGTCATAGCATCGGACACTCTGATAAAAACTATACCAAGAAGAAGACCCCTCCTTTGGATGCTGAACAGCCTGGGAAAGGCTCAGATCTAGTCAAGGTTAGTAGGGTTCCAAGCATAGATAGTAGGAATGAAGACAAAGCTCCTAGCCAGAAGGATTTGGAGATAAGTAGAAAAGGTAAAAAAAGGAGTTTTAGAACTCAAATAAAGAAACATTTCATCTGGCATCCCAAAGTCACAACAATAGCTCTGCCTGAAGCTCCTAACAAAGAAATCTTGGAGAAATCTATGAAAACATCCATGGACAAACCTATTGAAGCATCTAACAAAGAAGAATATGTTAAGGTATCCATGGAAGTGAACGAGCTAGATGGCTCTGTGAAGGTTAATATAGTCCCTCTTGAGCATTGTCATAACGATCTGTCAATTGAGAAAGTAATGCAGTCATGCATTAGGGAGGAAACTTGGAACAAGGAAGGTATGACTCCAAATGAGCCTTTGGAGATATTCTCTTCTAGGGAAAATGGTAATGCGGATCTTCTGCCAAGCCCCAGCAAAATAACAGTGGTTTCGCTAGTCTGCTGCAGCACCAGATCAGCTAATGTTCACACGCCTGGCAGGACTCAAAAAGAACGTGAAGAGGGAGAAGTTACCCCTGCCATGGAATTAGAGGATCCAGATTCTTGATTCACAATGGTCATTTCAAAAAAGAAAAAAAGATTGAAAGGTTTTGAAATGGTCCCAGAATCACTATATAGTGATAAAAAAAAGAAAATAGACAATTGGGACACCTCTACTTCTAGAACAACTAGGTCCTCTGCTAGACGAATAGCTGACTTTGGAGGAAGTTCAAAAAGAGGAACACCTTCTAAAAAGACTCTTAGATCTAAAAAAACAGAGAGGGATATTGCAGATGGTGTTTAGCGTCAGCTGAACTAGCAAGCAATTCCAACCACCAATCACTCCAAATGAAGATTATTTCTTGGAATATTAGAGGACTTAATGGAAACTCCAAGGAAAGAACCATCAAGGAATTACGAGATTCCAGCAATCCCAGCATTCTGATTCTGCAAGAAACTAAGATGAAAGCAAAGACCTTTGATACTATTAGAAAGAATTTTTGGGATATCTCTGAAATGGCGGCTGTTGACTCCCAGGGAGATTCCGGAGGACTGGAAACACTTTTGGATAAAAGAAAATATACTGGTAAGATTCTCAATGAAAATATTAATCATCTTGCAATCAAATTTTTCACTATTGAGAATAAGAGTGAATGGATCTTGTCTAACATTTATGCCCCTAACTCAGCTAGTGGTAGAAGAAAACTCTTGGCTTGTCTTAACATTTTTAGAAACCAACATTCCTCTGCTAACTGGCTTATTATGGGGGATTTCAACTCCCCACTAAACCCAGGCGAGAAGTTTGGAGGCACCTCCACCTTTTCTAATGGAATGGAGGATTTTGCTGATTTTATTGCTGAACATAACCTCTTAGATGTGGATCTTCATGGAAATAAGTATACTTGGAATAATAGAAGGTTGGGAAAAGAGTTCATTCAGGTGAGATTGGATAGGGCTCTAATCTCTGCAAGCTGGATTCTCTGTCAAGACTTCCATCTTTCTTCCCTACCCAGAATTGGATCAGATCACAATCCGATTGCTCTAAACTTTCTCAATTGGACTAAACCCGCAAGAAGCTCATTCAAATTTGAAAAGATGTGGATGGAGCATGACAATATCTATGACAAGATAAAAGAATGGTGGGGATGGAATGGTGAAGGCACTGCTCAGTTTAGATTGGTTCAAAAACTCAAAAATGTCAAAAAGCAAGTCAAAATCTGGAATAAAAGCGTTTTTGGAAATGTTTTTGAAAAAAAAAACAGTTAAAACAGAAGTTACAGGATCTGGAATTAAAAATGGATACTATGGGGAGATCTGCTGAAGATGAGGTTAATGAAAAGAATATTATTTCAGAGTTGCATACGATCTGCAGCAGAGAGGAATCTTTCTGGCACCTTAAATCTAGAGCTATCTGGCTTAAAGAGGGAGACAGGAACACGAAGTTCTTTCACATGACCACTTTGAAGCACAGAGCCTGTAACAGAATCTTAGAGGTTTCTAAAAACAATGGGAATAGCATAAAAGATCCCAATAGCATTAAGAAAGAAGCACTTGACTTCTATAAAAATCTTCTTGAAGAGAGAAATGTCAGTACCTCTGAAGCTATTTCCTTTATGTTGGAGGCCATCCCTCAAAATGAAATAGGGGACCAGAAATTTAGAAACATCACTAAAGCAGCCACGCTTGAAGAGCTGCAAAAAGCTGTTTTTTCTCTTGAAGGGGATAAGGCTCCTGGGCCGGATGGGTTCTCTATTAATTTTTTTCAAAAGTTCTGGGAAATCTGCTCGGAGGATCTTCTCAAAGCAGTGAATGAATTCTATAGAATGGGAAATCTCGTAAAAGAGCTTAATAACACTCACATTGTGCTGGCACCTAAAAAAATGGATGCTAAAGATTTCAAGGACTTCAGACCTATCAGTCTAGTAAATGCCATATATAGAATCTTCACCAAAATTATCACTACTAGACTTCAGCTCATAATGAATGATCTCATCTCAAGGCAGCAGAGTGGCTTTATTAGAGGCAGGATTATACAAGACGCAGTGATCATGGTTCACGAGACTATACACTCCATGGAAAATAATAAAAAGGCAAGTATGGTCCTTAAGCTTGATATGAATAAAGCTTTTGACAAGGTATCTTGGGTCTTCCTTGACAAAGTTTTAGCTAAATTTGGGTTCACGGAAAAATTCAGAAGAATTATTAAGTCTTGTAGATCTACAGCCAGTTTCTCTGTGGTTGTTAATGGGGACCCTGTGGGCTTTTTCACCAGCAGCAGAGGTCTTAGACAAGGTGACCCCATCTCCCCTTTACTCTTCATTCTCTTGGCTGACAGCCTTAGCAGAACAATTGGCAGAGCGGTTAAAGACGGCCTTTTAAATGGCTCTAAACCCACTTCCATTAGCCAAGCTGTCTCTCATCAACAGTTTGCGGATGACACTATCCTTCTTCTTCTGGCTTCAATTGTGGAAGCTAAGGCTATTAAGGCTTTATTACTGCTTTATGAATCTGCTTCTGGGCAAGAGATTAATTATGAAAAAAGCACCATATTCTTCTTCAACACTCCTGAGGAAAGACAGCTCAAAATTGTAAAGATTCTGGGTTGTAAAATAAGTTCACTTCCAGCCACCTACTTAGGCCTCCCACTCGGCACTAAGAAAGTCTCTTACAAGGTGTGGGATGATTTATTGGAGAGATTTCGGAAAAAAATGGCTGGTTGGAAAGGTGCCACTTTATCTAGTGCTGGTAAGTGCTTACTCATTAAAAGTACTCTTCAAAATCTGCCCATCTATATCATGTCGCTTTTCAAAATCCCTTCTTCCTTCAGAGATAAAATTGAGAGGATTCAAAAAAAAATTTTATGGCAAGGCATGGAAGAGAAGTTCAAATTTCACTTAGTGGCCTGGGATAAGGTCTGCACCCCAAAGTTTATGGGAGGGCTGGGCATAAAAAATATTGAGAAAATGAATGAGGCACTCATTTCTAAAATGGGCTGGAGAATGTTGTCTGAGAAACAACCCTGGATTGATTTAATTAAAGCAAAATATTTAAATCATCAAGTTGTTTACTCCTATCTGCATGATGAGTACCTCCCCTGTGGTTCCATTTTTTGGAATAATTTGGTCAAGTGTAGAAACTTCATCAAGTAGGGCAGCAAATGGAAAGTGGGGGATGACAGAGAGATAAACTTCTGGGAGGATAATTGGTTTAGTGGCAATCTCTTGGAAAAATTTGGGATGGCTAAAGATAGTCTAATAAGCAAGTATGGTATTAAAATCAAAGATTACATTGAAGGAAATAGCACCAATAAGAATTGGAAAAAACTTATTGTGGAGCAAATTGATCTGAAACAAATTACTTCCTCCCTTCAAGATCTTTTAGATCTTATTCCATTAAGTCAGCTGGAAACCAAGGATGAGTTGGTTTGGAATAATTCCCATGATGGAAACTATTCAGTCAAATCTGGTTATATTAATCTCTTCCATAGTAATCAATCTGATTTTAATTGGAACAAGATTTGGGTGTCTGAATTAACTCCCAAAATAATTTTTTTCCTCTGGCTGGCCATCAGAGGCAGAATTCTTACCACTGACAATTTGATGAGAAGAGGATTTATAATTCCTAATTGGTGCCATCTTTGTAAAATTGACTCTGAGGATATTAGCCACCTATTCATACATTGTGATTATGCCAAAAGAATTTGGAACTTTGTCCTATCTAAATTTGAAGCTCTTTGGGTGATGCCAAAGAATATTAATCAGCTATGGAATCAATGGAACCCACCCTTCAGACATTGTGTTATCAAAAGGATCTAGAAATTGGTTTTCCCACATTTAATCTGGAGGATTTGGAAAGACAGAAATGATATCATTTTCAGAAATAAGAAGCAAAACTATAAACTCAGTATTGGAAAAATTTCTAATGGTATTAAAGAGGATATTGCCAGATTTAAACCTCCCAAGAACAAGAGTTATCCTGAGAATGAAGAGTACATCTTATCCAATTGGCAGATTGGAAATTGGAGCAATCCCGGGAATAGTATTGATAGATCTTCGATCAAATGGCATCCTCCTGATTCTGATTGGTACAAGTTGAACTTTGATGGTGCCTCTAAGGGAAACCCTGGGATAGCGGCAGGAGGAGGAGCAATACGGGATCATAATGTTAATCTGATTGTTGCTTATATTGGAAAAATGGGAGTTCAAACTAATCATTTTGCTGAAGCATTATCTACTCTTTGGGGCTTGAGGGTTTCCCAGGCTAAGAATATTAAGAACATAGTTGTTGAAGGGGAGTCCCTTAATATCATTAAACTTCTTAATCAGTCCTCATCTCCTAGTTGGAGTATTAAGGATTTTATCTCTGAATCCATAAGCATCAGTCCTACTTTCAATAACATCAGAATCAGGCATACTTACAGAGAGGGCAATAAATTGGCGGATGCGCTGGCCAATTATGGCATAAATGTTAATTTCACCATCTGGGATAATAACAGCATCCCTAATCAGCTCCACAACAGCATTCATGCGGACTTCTATATGTAAGCAATCCTTAGAGATGAGACATAATCTTTGGATGAAGATCAGCATCAATAACACTTCCACATGTGTTGCTTTAATGTATATGATGATGCAAATAATATCAAATATTCATGATAGTAAGAATTATTTGGGGAACTCCAATTGGAGTTATGTTGATTTGAAAATCGCGCATGCGGGATGTACTACAGCTGTTAAAATCTGGATTCATAGCTCCTCGGAAACCGATGGAAGATGTTATGTGATTGTTGAAAGAGAGAGAGCTACTCACACACGTGACTTCCCGCAGGCTCAGTTCAGTAGTCACGCAGCCGTTCGTGGGAAGAGCAACGGCTATAGTTTCCAGTTTTGGGTGGTCTACAATAGCAAGAAACGAACAGGTCTCTATGCGCACAGGCATCTGGGAAATTGTTGTAATCAGTCTTTCACTGAGAAGATGGGAGGACCTCCCTGTAAAATTGAGCCATGCGCGGACCTTAACTGGAAGGAAAATATCGAGCTTTGGAACATTCTCAGCAAAGGTGGTTTCACCAAATTCATGGAAAAGGTGCAGGGACATAACCAAAGCATTTCTGTGCGTTTTGCTAAGGAATGGAAGGAGCGGAATGTCGACTACGGTGGACAAAATATTTTGGTCAATGAAGATCTTATTGCAGAAGTGACCGGTCTTGGTTTGGAGGGATACCGCTTCTTCAACAAAAGGGTTGATAGAGATGCTGAAGAAAGAAGATTTGTGGAGGGATTTGAGAAGCTCACATTTGGTACAACGGGCCTAATTGTCAGCTCAATTCCTTCACCCTATGATGAGGTTACTCGCATGATGATTTGATTCGTCTCCTTGGAAGGTAGGTTTGTCACTGTCCCTGCTAAACATCTTATCTTTCTAAACCACTTCCGTAGGAATCGATTGGTTTGCTTCCCCTATTATTTGCTGAAATCCCTTGAACGCTCCATTTTGGAGTTTCAGAAGCACACCCGGGTGGTTCCCTTGCATCAAGGACTTATTTTGTTGATTCATAAATGTTGCCTTCTAAAATACCCTGGGCTTCCTTCCTCTCCTAGCCCGGCTACACCTTTGATGGGCTCTGCTACTGTCAGCCCTGTTTCTACTGCTGCCCCTGTCACCACTGTTGTCACCCCCCAGCTGGCTGTTCTAGCTTCTCCATCCATTCCCCCCGCTTCTGCTCCAGCCACCCACCTCACCTCTACCTCTAAAATACCGATCACCAAGGCCTCCAGGAAGCTCAACCTTGAGTCTCTTGCTGTGGAGAAGGAGCCTTTCGAACTTGAGATTGCACATGATCTTCTGAATATCAGCAGTGCCAGTCCCCGGGAAGTGTAGTTGGATAGCTCTTCTAAGAGGTTAGAGGCCTTAGAGGCTGAGATGAAACTGTTGAAGGATGAGGTCAAGAAGCTGGCTAAACAGAAAGGCAAGAAAATCATGGAGGGGGAGGAGAACATTGATAATAGTCAGATTGAGGACATTTATAAGACGCTGACCTCCTTTGACTCCCACTTAGGGATGGCCAAAACTAGACATGATTACATCATTTCCACTCTTAGGGAAATTGAGGAGTTCATTTAGGGTCATGCCAAGAGTGTTTCCAACCTCAGCGGTGTCCCGGCTACACTTTGGGGCAACGAAAAAGAGAGCAAAAGAACCATTGAGGAGCTTGATAAAACTGATGCTACCCATATGACAACTTTGGGTATGTTTCGCGCCTGGAAGAGAGTCAAGACCAACATCGACAAAGCTACCAAAAAGTAGTTTTGGTTACTTCTACTGCTTCTGTTTGTTTTTTTGCTTTTTTTTGCGGTCTCTTTACTGCTTTTTTACAGTTTTTTTACTATTTTGTCTCGTTTGAGTAGCTGTTTCTGGGCTACTTCGAGCTTCATTGTAGCACTCGGATCTTGATCCATTATCTCTACTTCTCACTCTTATTCCGGCTCTTAGGCCTTCTTTTGTTCTCAAGGGTATAGTCCCTTTCAAAAAACTATTTGCCAATAATAATAAAAAAAACAATAAAGTCTTAGATACATTGATCTCCTATTTATCTCTTATCTTTGTGCATGATACCTTTTATGTTATTTATATTTATCACTTTTCTTTGTTATTTAGATATTTATTTTCTTTGTCTATTTATTTTTTCATGCCTCTTTGCATAACATGCATGCCAAGTAACATTTGTTTGTTGTTGATGTAGAAATACAATAATGTTATTTGTTTCAGGTTACTCACATTGTTGATCACTACATAAATTATTTTGAGGATTATTAATGTATTTTCGATGGTAAAAACATGTAATAACATCAACTGGATTAATTATATTGACCACAATATCATGGGATTCATATCTTTCAATTTTTATTGTTGTTACAAACTGAGCAATAACAACATATGGGTTTGGCATCTACATTAGTAATAAAAAAATCAATACTAATTATAGTCATAAAGAGTGTCACATAAAGTGATAAATTATTATATATTTCAAAACATACGTAAACTTATAGATTGTAATCACACTTAAAATTATGAATAATATCTTAACTATACCAGTCTAGACACAATTAAATAGATAGAAAATTCCATAGTCAAAGGTCATAACTACATCAAAGTAACATTCAACATACAATTAGATAATTGAGAACCTATATATATATATATATATATATATATATATATATATATATAATATATATATATAGATGAAATTGAAGTTTCAGAACATGATAGAAATATATTGTAGACACAAAATTACACACTTGAGTACATTTCTAAGTCCTAAAAGCATACTAGTATTCATATGATTACTAAGCAAGAAAACTAGTGATTGACAACTATTTTCAGCCTTTTGTCTTTATTTTTTGTTTTCTATTTTTCCTTACACACCCTATAACCCATCCAGTATTTCACTTTCTTATCTTTAATGACATCGAACACAAGCATCTAGCTAGGACACCAACGATCACGTTCCCTCCTCCCCTTTGGGCACCCCTGACCTCTTTTTATATTACTCGCTTATTTTGGGCCTCTTTTATATTTTTAACATATTATTTTATTATCGGTCAACCTTCTAGATGTCAATTACGAAATGAAAACAAGGGAATCATATAAATACATATCTAGGTGACCAAAATAAGGGACCAAACTCTAAGCATCTACATTCATCACCTAAGTTTTCATTCAAAGGAATATAAGAGCATAAAAGGAATCCATATAGCATCCATTCAAGGGACAAGGGAATGGATTTTATGCATACACTTCATAGGAATGGTAAGTTATTTATTCCATCAACACATCTATGAACTTTGATACGTCTTTATACTTTCCCGCTATCTAATGTACTTGCACAAGGGATTCCTAGGGAACGATTCAATCACACACTCACAAGAAATACATGTGGATTTTGAGATGTAGGGCAGTGATCAATCAAAATTTCACTTAGTCATTCTATCTCCCCATAGTGCAACTTTCTTTTTTTGATTTGATGCAGTGTTGTAGGTTTTGCATGTGAACATCTATTTTATTTGTTACAAGTACACGAAACAATCAAGGTGTGACATACAAACGATTAATCAAGACTATCAATGACAGTCGTGTGATAATAGAAAAATCATATTCCAACCATCTACGTAGAAACAGGTGCTAAGTAGAGGTCTCTATTGGCCAGGAGACCTCATCCCAATCCATGAACCGTAGTCCATCTTTTTCCAACACTTCTATAATTTGACCTGAGCAATTGTGACGGTCTATTATATTTTTTCATCAGTTTTCCTAGTTCAAGACATTTTGTAATCAGGTATAAATTAGCTAAGTCTTTATCTCTTTCTCTTGTACTTAGGGTTTCATATTTTATTAGGTTATTGATTGCATCAAATTATATCTAGTAGTTAAACTTCATTTTTTCTATTAGTTAGTCTACAATTAGGGTTTTACAAAAAGTTCATTTGGTGAACGCACATTCGAAAACTCTTAGATCCTCACTTCTTCCTAACATCACCATTATAGGATCCTCACACCCTGGATGTATCTATCAATGACTTTTTGCAATATAATCCTAATAGTGTGAATAATATAAGATCCTTTTCAGTTAATACTTGCATTATCCTCAAAACTTATCCTAAATATATGTATATCATAAATTTAGTATAGCTTTATCATGTAACGAGGAACATATTACTTTTACATCAAATCAAATTCTTTCTCAAGCTAAGATCGATAATGATTCCCCCTTTATATTCATGTATGTATCAATAATGTTGGGGTTCAATGTTCCTTCATTGATAATAGATCAGAGCTTAACATTTTTAATCTACCATTTCTTCACAAAATTGGTCTCTCTGAACACTCATAGGTTCCTTCACCTGTTTCTCTTCACGGCTTTGATAATATTTGTAAAAGGGTTTTAGGTATAATCATACTTCCCATTACTCTTGGGCCATGTACTTTACCCACCCCATTCCATGTAATTCCTACTAATATTAATTATTATATTTTTCTTAGATAACCTTTGATCCATGCAATACATGTGGTCCCTTCAACACATCACACACGCATATTAAATTATTATACCATGGTATTTTCTATGAATCCTTTGTAGATCCCTCTCCATTTTTAAATTTCAGAATTATTGATAAATCACCTAAATACCCTCCTTTGGCCACCTCTCCTAACTTAAAAATATATATTTATGGGTATCGGTATATACTTCCTTTTGGTTCCACTCATACCAAATTAGGAAAATATATAAAAGGGGTAAAAGAGATTCTTTCGATTCCCACAAAATCCACAAAATTTAGCATCATATATCTCCCTCATATTTTTCATTTTATTCCTTCCACATATCCTCATGAGGTTTGCACTATTTTACATACTAACCATAAAAAACAGAAATCTACATCTGCTCTCAATGTTACTGCTTACTTTGGAAAATCCACTCCTCCTAACACCAATAAAGATACCCCTGACACAATGCCACATCCACCACCATGGAATGGTTTCTTTTTCATCCCTAGATAGGTCTCCATCACTGACACAGTTGGGTATCATAGCCAATCTACCCCCACCATTATTGGTTGTCTCTATGATATACTTCTAACTTCTTTATTACATTGTATGCTTTTTGCTTCACACTAAATCTTTTGAAAATTATTTCACCATTGCTACACACCTTTTATCAACATTACCCCATGACACACTCTAGTTCCATGGTTCATACTCTAATTCTAAGGGTATAAATCTGAAATGAACCTCAACTCATTCACTTTTCACGCTCTATTCTTCATGACCTATATTTATAGCACACATTCTACAACCATTTCCAAATGATAGACTCTTGTTTTATGGTTCATTCTTGATAGTTGAGGGTGTTAGTGCTTAAATTAGTCTCACCCCCCATTTTCCATTAATATCCCTTAGTTTCCGACCTCTATCACATTTTTTATCTCCCCATGTTGGTGCTTGAATCCTCTGTCCCCCATTCATTTGCAATGGTCAGTTGCTTCGTTGGAAAAGGATCTCTTAAATGCCCAAAATTTGTTTTTATTCCTCTGAGCATATGAAGCAGTCTGTTACTAGGTCATAGGCTCGTGCCTATTCCTTCCCTTCCATTTTCCACAGTTGTTTGTTGTTGTCCCTGCCATTTTTGCACCAGGCACCTGAGGAAATGTGATTGACTATAGCTCATAGGATCATGCTTAAACCTTACAACATTTCAAAATCCTCTATCCTTGAAGAAAATTTCATCTCCAGGCTCAAAAAGTGGTTTCCCTGCATTTTTATGGCTTGACAGGTGTGTTTCTCCTGTCAATTTTTAAAAAATATCTATTTGTGGAAACATAGCTCTTTTTTGTTGGATGCGGCTTGGCAGGGCACTCTAAAAACTTTATGGCTTGCTTCAACCCAAAACATGTCCACGTGGAGGAACGATGCTCATTTGAAAATTTACCTTTTGGTTTGGCCTTGGAGTTACGCCGAGAGGACACATGGAGGACTCCACTAGTTTTCCTAGATTTAGAAAAAAATTTATGTAGCTGATACAATTTTGGTGGTCCATGGACACGTGGTGGGATGGTGCTCATTTAAAAAACTACCTGAGGGTCCCACCTTAACAAATGTGATAGCGAGATAGGTGGAGGCTTCCGCCGGCTCCGCTGGGGACTTAAACTTTTAAAATAATTTTTCTAAGGCCTGGGACATGTGGTGAGCCCGCGCTCATTCACAGTCTTCACTGTTGGGGACCATCTTGAAGTTGCACCATAAATACACATGGAGGTTTCTTTCAAGCCTTCTTTAGGATTTTTAAGCAACTTCCTAAAAGGCCTGAGACATTTGGAGGGACCACGTATGTTCGGGGATCAGCCCCTAGGTTTTATTTTGAAGGAGCACCAAAAGAACACTTAGAGGATTTTTCTCACTCTACCCTTCACTTATTATTTTCAACAGCCAAAGGGGACTACCTCAGACCCTAGACACATGGCACCTTCTGCTAAACTTTCAAATTTCTAAATACTCTGCCAGACCGAGACACGTGTTGAGCGTGCACTTATTTGGGGTATTTACTTTTGGGGACGATCTCAAGATGCGCGATTAAGACACATGGCAGTTTAAAAATTCAAAAGGCAGGGAGGTGGGCTTTCGGGGGAAATTTGGAAATTTTTCTTTTTGTGAAGAAAACCTGGTAAAAGTAAAAAGGAAACGCAGTTCTGTTGCGACCCACATTGGGACACGTAAAAATCCCATTATAAAGGCGGAGGGGTAGAAAAAAATGAGAAATTTTACATTTTTCCCAAAATTTGAAACAAGTACAAAAAAATCCTAGGGCTATTTTGATTCAGATCTCTGGTGTGGGTGGTCCAATTTCAAAAGGGAAATGGATGGAATCTATGCATCTATATCTGAATTTTCTACCATTTTTCTCGAAATCTCCTAGGGATGTGAAATTTTATGGTTTTTTATCATTTCTTGATGTCTCTTGCATGCCAAATGAATAGGAAAATTAATTTGATAGCCTAGTTTGGGGGGAAGATATGTAGACGTCTTTCACCATTCAAAAGTGATCTAACTGTCGAATTCAATCTAATTTTCCTTGGCACACAAGAAACCAGTTGATATCTTGGTTTGGTAGGGAAAATCTGAAAACGTATTTTACCATTAAGATGTGATATGAATATTGGACTTGATTTGAGTTTCCAACTTTTCCTTCCTTTGCACGCAAAAAACCAGATTCGACAGACTAAAGCAGAAAGTAGTTGGCGCGTGAAGTGAAGAATGATTTTCCAGACCAAAGGATTGAAAGTTGGAAATATTTAAAGATATTTTCCCTCTAATGCACCTGAATTGTTTTTTACAGATCTGATTCTGGGGGTCATGATCAGAATCACAACAATTAATGGTGCTTTGAATGTTTTTTATTTTTTGGGGGAAAACTCTACTGTAGAAAAAGTGTTATAAATTACATGAACTTGTCATGCAAATGGTTGCAGTGTTAGAGGTCAGGATTTCATTTCTAAAAGAAAATTTTGATAGAGCCCATATTTTTGAGAAACCTATTTATCTCTTTTGTGTTAAATTTGATCATGTCAAGGTGTTTGCAAGTGTACAACCATTGACAAGATCTGATATTGTTCTAGAAAATCTCCCCTGCTGATGAATTCAATCAAATTTCAGTTAATCTATGTTGATTTCAGGCAAAATTTATGTTTACTTCATTTTTGAATATTTGCAAATAGTTTTTTTTTGTTCCCATTGCAATCTTACATTGAAATCTTCATGAATCACACAAGATTTTATCCCCATGATAGTTTGGTAGCATTTGTAATTTCATTTATCAGAAGAGCTTTCATTAGATAGTAAAATAAACAAATTTAAAATCACTGTACTCCTATCATAATTAAAAGATTTTTCGTTAGCCTTTGAGAGTATCTTAGGCATGATGAAACAAAGGTTGATAATGTTTAGTTAAGCTTTTCAATTTGATCCTTCATTTTGGATTCTTAAAGTTTGTGTGAAAACATGCTGATATGGGCCGCCATTGATCCACACCTTCCAGTTAAAGGAACATTCTAGTTGTTCTAAAGCATTATGTTGATTAAGCATTCAATTATTGTAAAATCTCTCAAAGATCTGGTGAATCAAGTTCATTCTGCCTCACCTCCCACCAAAATTCATGTAAAAACAACCAATCTTACCCATACTACCCATGTTTGTCCTGTGTGTGTACAAATACATCAGTTCTTTCACCAAAACATACAAAAGCAATAATTTTTTCATTGTCTTTAGTGTCCTGAACCTTACTTAAAAAATGTCTCCATTATCTAGGGTGACAACTCCTGAGACTTAGGTTTTGTTGTATTGAGCATATTTTCTTCAAGGTGTTCTTAATAACTTTACAAGGGAGGAAATCTCCATCTCCTTCACAAACAATAGGCTACAAAAGGGTCCTCTCACCCTGTTTGAAAGGTGCAACCATAAAGTAGTGAGGATAAATCAAATCCTCTCAAGGGTGCAATCCATTTCTCCACATTTGAGTGACAAAGAGAAAGCTAATTTGTTTCTTGGCTACAAAATGACACAAAACATGATCTGCTTGCCTCTAAGATTCCTTTCAAATTTGTGATGCTACTCAGTTTCTAAGGGAGAATAAATTTGGGTACCAACACTGAAGTGGTGCCATTTCTAGGGACATTGGGATTGCAGTACATATTTAGATCTTCGTAAACATTTCTTATATGCTCTAAGTGTTGGTACATTATTTCAACATCATTCGTTGTTCAAGTTTCTAAAAAATGTTCTGATTTACAAGTGTTGTGTGCAAATATTTCAAGTTCTTCCAGTTGTTGCACTAAGTTTTATTGACAAATCTAGGTAAAGGAAGGTCAAATCATTCCATTTCTAGTTTCTAGTGTTAACAGACATTTGACAAATCATATCCTTTAGTGCATTTACACAACTAAGGTGGAAATCCTTAGTGGCGACTCCATGTTGATCTGATTTTTGATAGATACCATTGTATTAACCTCTATTAAGTGAGATTTGTTACAAATATTTGCAAATCTGGAAGGAAGAAGGTCTTTCTTCACTAAGGATCCTGCTAGGGCATTATTTCCAGAGCTAGGAAAAACAACATGGCCCATCCCCCACCCAGACCTCCATTTATTGTAAATGCCTTTTGTCCTAAAAATTTTAGAGGGATGGCTGGTTATCTAAATGCAGTTCCCCAAGATGTAAGAAATAGACCACCAAAGTTCCAAGGAAATAATGCTATAACTGATGATCAACACTTAAAGCTTTTTATCAACATGATGTAAGAATTTGAGGATGAATATATCAAATTGTTTATTCATACTTTGGAATAAGATGTAAGGGACTGGTATAAGTCTTTACCAAATAACTCCGTTGATTCTTGGACAGAAATGAATAATGCATTTACATTTCAATATGGTGACAAAATGAACCCTAGGTTCCTTTTGTCTGATTTTGAAAATACCAAGAAAAATCCTAATGAATCAGTGGATGACTTCAACACTAGATTTAACAAGACCTTGAGGAGATTGGCTATTAATTTGAGCCCATGTGATGAATCATGTTTGATAAAGTATTCAGATGCATTTGAAAAGAAAGATGCTTAATACATGAGGGAAAAAAACCCTTCCAATTTGAGGCAATGCTTCACCATGGCTCTACAAACTAAGAACAACATCAAGCAATTAGAAAACCTCCTAAGAGGGAGGGTGTCAAACTGGTTAACCATGAAAAACCTCAAGCAAGTAAGGTTGTTGATTTGGAGGAACTTGTGAAAACTTTGGCAGGGGTTGTCAAAGAAATCTCATACAAATTACCCCGGGAAGAGAAAAGAAATGGGAAAAGTTCACAGGGTCAACACAAGCAATAAGGCCAAGACAAATTTACGAATCATCATAGAAATGAGAAGAGATCTAAAGATAGAGGAAAATGACATATTGGATTTGGAAATAAATAGCCCTAAGCGAGGGAAAATAAAATGGTTCCTGATCCTTTTGCTACCAGATTTGTTGTGGTTGAAGAAATAGATGTAATTGATTGGTGTGATAGATGTTTCATGCCAAATGCTCCATTTGAAGTAGATCAGAAAGTATACGAGGAAGTTCATGATTATTATACTGATGATGAGTTACTCCATGAGATCACAACAAGGAGCAACATCAATTGAGTTTCTAAGTGCTAGAACTACTACTGATTTTTTGGATTGCATCCACTGGGTATCTATTCTTTGTCCCTCTCATACTTTAGAAGTAGATACTGTACAAGATTTTGAATTTCCCAATAATGAATTTGAATATTTAAGAGCTTTAATGATAAAGAAGTATGATGGAGGAATCCTATCTGAGGAGGATAGGTAGTTATTGATGAATGTTGTTGTGTCTCAAGAAAAGGATTATAATACTAGGAGTAGAGTTGTCAAAGGAGTAGGGCCTCAAGCTAAACCTAAAACTCCATTACTTACTAGTATTCCTAAAGAGGTTCCTAAGAAAGATACGCCTTCCAAAGGTATTGTTGTCCCAAACAAGACTCATACTTCTCCTCATCCCAAAGTGTCAAAAATCTCATGCCATCTGATGAGATTTTTATTCTCCCTCCCAATACTTCCTTGCCAAAATGTGTTCTATATGACATTTCCCAATTTTTGAGTCAATTCAAATTTAGTGTTCCAATTGTTGAGTTGCTTAGGATTCCTGAGCACAAGAAGATGACATTTTAATATTTGGGGTTGAAAGAAGAGAAGAATACTCCAGGAAAAAATGTAAACATTGTGGAGACTCCTCTAATCATTGAAGAGCTTGAAACACCACCATCATTGGAATAACTAGGTTAACAACCCGAGGTTTATTTGGGAACATCCTTGGTAGAGTCTAAAATAAATGTATATCCATTCTTCACTGCTTTTATCATTAAAAACATATTGCTACACAACTCTATGTTTGATTGAGGATCATCATGAAATGTCATGCCTCTTGAGGTCAGGAATGAACTATATATCAAATTAACAACATATGGGAAGTGCACTGCCATGGATTCTAGAGAGGTGCTACTGGTGGGATGTTTAAAAGGTATGGTGGTGCAGCTTGCAACCTACCCAGGTAGGAACTTGAAGCTTGATGTTGTTATTGTTGACTGCCCAACCAAGTGGGGTATGTTGCTATCTAGAAAATGGATTGCAAGTGTTGGTGGGAGTGTTCAAATGGATATGTCCTATGCCACCATCCTAGTTGAAGGAAGCGTTGTAAAATTGTATGGAGAAAAGAAAAAATTTCACCTCATTGAAGATCCCAAAAATGCATCGTATGAAGTGTTGTACATAGGTGTTGATGTTGAAATTTTTTTCGTATTTGCTGATGGGAAAGAGAACAAATTAGATCAATGCAAGAGTCTTGAACAAGTAGACACTCCATGGATTTATTTTTTTGATGGAGCTTGCTCCAAATTTGGAAATGGTGCTGGTGTAGTTCTTATTTCTCTAAGCTTGGAAGAGTTTTTTTTTCTTTCAAACTTAACTTTGAGTGTACTAACAACATTGCTGAGTATGAAGAATTGTTTTAAGGTTTGAGAATTTCTTGGAAATACTATGTTACAGACATCATTGTTAAGGGAGATTAAGAACTAATTGTCAAAAAAATCAGAAAGTTGTATGCCACTAAAAATCAGAGGATGAAACAATACAAGCATGTAGTATGGGACTTGATTGAGATGTTTGATTCATTTAAGATTTTAAATCATGATAAAAATTTCAATGTTATGGCAAAAAAGCTTGCAATATTGGGGTCTTGGTTTGATAGTTGTGCAATGTCCCCATACTCTGAATATGGTGTTGAGGTATGAACAAGGCCCTTTATCCCTGACAACATTAGACATTGGCAAATTTTTGATGATGATGCTCAGGTCAAAATATTTCTATAGAACAAAGGGGAGTTTGTTGATCAATGTATTTATTGGGAGCCAATGTTGTGTGCATCAGAGGGTAAGGAAACTTTTTTTTGTAAAGACATCATCCAACTGAAAACTAATACCATTCCTAGAGGACTGGTTGATCTTGAATCAAACTTTGATAATGTTGATTGCATTATTAATAGACATATAACAGCCTCAAGGGATGTTGAGGAGCATGAACTTGCTACAAAGGAGAAACCAAGGAAGATCTGGATAGGAAGTAATTTGAACAAGGAGGAAAAGTAGTCCTATGTCCAATTGTTGAGAAAATATCAAGACTTCTTGGCTTGGTCTTATTCTGAGTTGAATGCATACATAGAGGATCTGTTTCAAGATGAAATTCTTTTGGAATATAATGTAAAGCCATTCAGGTAGAAACAAATGCCGATCGATCCAATCCTATCTCTTAAAATTCAAGAAGAAATGAAGAAACTAAGGGATGCAGGGATTATTCATCCCACAAGGTATTCTTCTTAGGTTGCAAACTTAGTGTACATTAGAAAAAAGAATGTTGATATCAGGTTGTGCATGGATTTTAGAAATCTGAAGAGAGCATCAATGAAGGATAATTATCCTTTACCAAACGTGGAAAATATTCTACAATTAGTGACTAGTTCTGAGCTTCTTTCTACCTTGGATGGTTTCTCTAGCTATAATCAAGTTGTTTTAAAGGAATCAAAGAGAATCAAGACAACCTTTACCACTCCTTAGGGAACTTATGCTTATGTTAGAATGCCCTTTGGTTTGATGAATGCTGGAGAAAATTTTCAAAGAGCAATGGATGTTGCTTTTGCTAGTTACATTAATGATTTTATTTCTATTTACCGAGATGGTGCAATTGTGTTTTCTAGAAAGAGAAGTGACCACTTGCAGCACTTGGAAAAAATGTTGATAAGATGCAGAGAGTATGAATTTTCACTCAATCCTAAGAAGTTCTATTTTGGAGTGCAAAGGCCAAGTTGCTTGGTCACATTGTGTCAAAGGATGGTGTAATGATTGGTCCTGAGAGGGTAGAGGCCATTAACAATGTCCCAATTCCAAGAACCAAGAAGGGAATTCAGTCCTTCTTTGGGAAAATAAAATTCATTAGAAGATTCATATCGAACTTTCCTGAGCTGACCATTCCAATTACTTGCATGATAAAGAAGGATCAAGTTATCAAATGAGAAGAGGTTGCCATTCAAGATTTCAATGGGATCAAAGAGGCATTAAAGTATGCCCCTATTTTAGCAACTCCAGATTATAAGAAGCCTTTCCAAATGTTTTCTTTTGCTTCAGAGAACACGGTTGCATCTGTCTTATTGCAGAATGATGATGAAGGGGTTGAGAGGCCAACTGCCTTTTTGAGTAAGGCATTGCAGGGGGTTGAGTTGAAATACACCATTACAGAGAAAAAAGCATTTTCCTTGGGAAAAGAAACAAAGGTTTTTAGACCTTACATTTTGAGCTCTAAATTTTTTGTTTATATTCCCCACACCATTGTGAAAGATGTCTTATTAGAGATGGATGTATCAAGAAAAAGATACAAGTGGGTGAACATGTTGTAGGAATATGATATGGATATCCAAAAGCATGAAGTTGGTAAGAGGTTTGGGCTTAGATAAGCATATGGCTGAGAGAAACTTGCAAACTATTGAGGTGAATGAAGTAGAAGAAGGAAGTGTGGATGCCCTTGAAAAGTTGATGAATTCTGAATGGTACAAGGATGTAATTTATTATCTCAAACATATATACTGCCTTGATCATTTAAGTAAAAATCAGAAAATATCTCTTAAGTTGGCCTCCCAGAAATATGTCATTACTAATTTTTGGTTAGCTTGGAAGAATCCTGAGAGAGTCCTCTTGAGGTGCATTACTGAAGATGAATCCCCCATGATAATTGTTGATCTCCGTGGAGGAGTTTGTGGGGGGAATTTTTCTGAAAGAGTCACAACACACAAGATCTTGAGGGTTGGTTATTGGCGGCCAAATATTCTCAAGGATACAACTCTGTTGGTTATAAGATGTGAGAGTTACTACCATTTTTCTGGATGACTCAAAGCTTCATGGTCCCTACCTTTGCATCATGTATCAATTGAATCCCCATTCAAGCAACAGGGAATGGATTTCGTTGGTGATATTTCAAAACCTTCAAGTGCTGGCCATAAGTGGATTCTTCTAGCCACTAATTACTTCACTAAATGGGTGGAGGCAATCCCTACCAAGAAAGGAACACACCAAATTGTGATGGACTTCATGTTTAACCATATCATGTGTAGGTTTTGAGTGCCAGTTAAAATTTTTGCTGACAATGCCATGAGCTTCAGTGCTAAACCTTAGATGGAAATGTGTAAAGAATATAGGGTCAACTTGACATATGCCTCTAACTATAACTCCCAAGGCAATGGAAAAGAAGAGTCCAACAACAAAAATCTATTTTGGATCATTAGGAGAACCTTGGAGTTGAACAAAAGGAAATGGGGTGAGCAGTTGGAGTTTTCTATTTAGGTTGATAGAATTAATGTTAAAAGGGTTACTTGGAAAATTCAATTTGAATTGGTGTATGGGACTCATGCTTTGCCACCTCTACATTTGTAATTATCTTCATATCAATTCCTTCAACAACTAGAATATCAAGAAGATGGTGTATATGATGCTCGTATTAACCAGATTGTTGAACTTGATGAAGAATGAAGTTTAGAGAAAAGATGAAGAAGCTATTTGAAAAAAAGGTAACACCTAGAGATTTTAGCATTAGATATCTTGTGCTATTATGGGATAGAAGGAATGATGACAAAGGAAACCATGGTAAATTTGATGCATTAAGGATGCACCCTTACTCCATTGACATTCGGATTGGTGAGCATACCTTCATCTTGAAAGACTTGGATGGGGAATTTCTCAAATTACCTGTTAATAGTAGGCATATAAAAAATTTCCTTGATTGATTCCCAAGAATCAAGGTGAACATCATTTGTACAGTGTATAGTTCGTTGGTTGCTTTTTGTTTTTCTGTTTTTTGCTTGTTCTGGTCCTTGGTGACTTGGTTTTGTTGGTTTGTTAGTTATTTTTAGGAGGTGGTTATGGTTTCTTGCTCTGAAAGCTTACTCCTTTTCCCAATGGATATTTTTGGCACTTGGTCTATTATTTTGTTCTTGTGGAACTCAAAGGGAGTGCCCATCCCCAAATTGTAGCCAATGTTGATGCTCAAATTAGTCTCGCCCCATTTTCCATTTCTGGCCTTTATCATGTTTTGTATCTCCCCGTGTTTGTGGTTGAAGCCTCTGTCCCCCATTCAGTTGCCATGGTTAGTTCCTCCCTTGGCCAAGGATCTCTTAAATAGAAAAAAATTGTTTTTATTCCACTGACCAAATGAAGGGGTCTATTACTGGGTCATAAAACTTGGGCATGTTCCTTCCCTTTTGTTTTCCACAGTCGTGTGTTGTTGTCCCTTCAATTTTTTCCCCAGGAACTTGAGGAAACGTGATTGACTGTAGCTCAGAGGATCATGTTTGAACCTTACAACATTTCCAAATCATCTGTCCTAGAATAAAAATTCATCTCTGGGCTCAAACAATGGTTTCCCTGCTTTTTTATGGCTTGACAGATGTGTTTCTCCCATCAATTTTTAAAAAATATCCGTGTCTGTGGAAACATGGCTCTTTTTGGTTGGATGCAGCTTGGTGGTGTACTCTAAAAACTCTATGGCTTGCTTCAACCCAAAACTTGAGCATGTGGAGGAACGACGCTCACTTGAAAATTTACCTTTTGGTTTGGCCTTGGAGTTGTGTCAGGAGGACACGTGGAGGATTATGTTGCTTTTCCCAAACATAGACAAAATTTTATGCAGCTGGTATAATTTTTGTAGGCCGTGGACATCTGGTGGGTTAACGCTCATTTGAAAAAATGCCTCAGGGTCCCACCTTAACAAATACGAAAAAGGGACAGGTGGAGGCTTCCGCTGGCTCTGCTGGGGACTAAATCTTTAAAACAAAAATTCTAGGGCCTGTGACATATGGTGAGTCTGTGCTCGTTTAGAGTCTTCACTCTTTGGGACCTTCTTGAAGTTACGCCATAAAGACACGTCAAGTTTTTCAGTGGGTCTTCCTTACTTAAGCTTTTCAAGCAACTTCCTAAAAGGCTTGAGTCACATGGATGGACTGCACATGTTTGGGGATCCACCCCTGGGTTTTATTTTTAAGGAGCACTAGAAGGACACTCGGAGGCTTTCTCTAACTCTCCCCTTCACTTGAACTTTTCAACAGCCAAAGGATACTACTTCGGACCCTAGACACATGACGCCTTCCGATGAAATTTCAACTTTCTAAAGACTCTTTCGAACCGAGACACATTTTGAGACCACACTTGTTTGTGGTCTCTACTTTTGGGGACCATCTCAAGATGCACCATTAAGACACATGGCAGTTTGAAAATTTAAGAGCTTGGGGAAGCAAGATTTTGGTGGAAATTTGAAAAGAAATCTTTTTGTGAAGAAAAGGGTTAAAGCATAAAAAGGAAGCATGGTTCCATTGGGACCCACATTGGGACACGTGTCAAGCCCATTTTCAAGGAGGAGGGGTAGAGAAAAATTAGAAATTTTATGTTTTTTTTCCAAAAAGTTGAAAAAAGTTAAAAAGACCCCAGGCCCATTTTTACTCAGATCTCCCACCTGGACGGTCCAATTTCAAAACGAAAATCGATGATAGCTGTGCATCTATCTCTGATTTTTCCACCATTTTTCTCCAAAGCTCGTGGGGATGTAAATTTTTATGGTTTCTTATCATTTCTTGGCATCTCGTATATGCCAAATGAAGAGGAAAATTAATTTTATATCCTGGTTTGGTGGGGAATATCTGTAGACATTTTTTACCATTAAAATGTGATCTAACTGTCGGATTTAATCTGATTTTCCTTGGCACGCAAGAAAAAATTTGATATCTTGGTTTGGTAGGAAAAATATGAAAACATCTTTAACCATTAAGATGTGATATGACAATTGGACTTGATCTGAGTTTCCCATTTTTCCTTCCTTGGCACGCAAAGAACCAGATTCAACAGACTAGAGGAGAAAGTAGTTGGTGTGTGAAGTGGAGAATGATTTTCCAAATGAAAGGATTGAATGCTGGAAATATTTGAAGAGATTTTCCCTCTGATGTGCCTGACAACTTTTTTACAGATCTGATTCTTGGGGTCATGATCAAAATCGCAACATGCAATGGTGCATTCAATGTTTTTGTTTTTGGGTGGAAAACTCTATTGTAGAAAAAAGTGTTCTAAATTGCATGAACTTGTTGTGGAAATGGTTGGAGTGTTAGAGGTAAGGATTTAATTTATAAAAGAAAAATTTGATAGAGCCCATCTTTCTGAGAAACTTGTTTATCTCTTTTGTGTTAAATTTGATCATGTCAAGGTGGTTGTAAGTGTATAACCATTGACAAGATCTGAGATTGTTCTAGAAACTCTCCCCTGCTGATGAATTTAATCAAATTTAAGTTAATCTGTACTAATTTTTGGAAAAAATTGTGTCTTCTTTTATTTTGAATGTCTTCAAATAGTATTTCTTGTTCCCATTGCAATATTACATTGAAATCTTTGTGAATCACACAAGATCTTATTGTTGTGAAATTTTGGTGGCATTTGCAATTTCATTTATCAGAAGAGTTTTCATTTGATAGTGAAATAAACAAATTTAAAATCACTGTACTCCTAGCATGTTTATAATATTTTTTTTTAGTCTTTGAGGGTATCTTAGGCATGATGAAACAAAGGTTGATAATGTTTAGTTAAGATTTTCAATTTGAGCCTTCATTTCTGATTCTTAAAGTTTGTGTGAAAACATACTGATATGGGCCTCCATTAAAGCACACCTTCTGGTTAAAGGAACATTCTAGCTGTTCTGAAGCATTCTGTTAATTAAGCCTTCTATTTTTTAAAAATCTCTCAAATATCTAGCACATCCATTTCATTATGCCTTACCTCCCACCAAAATTCATTTAAAAACAACCAATCTTACCCATACTACCCATGTTTGTCCTGTTTGTATACAAATGCATCATTTCTATTGCCAAATCATACAGAAGCAATCAGGTTTTCATTTTCTTTAGTGGCTTGAACCTTGCTTAGAAAATATCTCCATTAGCTAGAGTGACAACTCATGAGAGTTAGGTTTTGTTATATTTATCATATTTTCTTCAAGTTCTTCTTAATAACTTTACAAGGGAGGACATCTTTATCTCCTTCACAAACAACAAGCTACAATAGGGTCCTCTCACCCTGGTTGAAAGGCACAACCATAAAGTAGTGAGGATAGATCAAATCCTCTTAAGGGTGCTATCCATTTCTCCACATATGAGTGACAAAGAGCAAGCTGCATTTCTTCCCCGTCTATTAAACAACACACAACATGATTTGTTTGCCTCTAAGATTCCTGTAAAATCTGTGATAATTATTATTTTCTGAGAGAGAATCAATATGGGTACCAACAGAGGGGTATTTTATAAATAAACCTCATCACATATATTGGGGAAAAATTTTCTCCTATTGCATTCATATTTCATACCATTCCATCTCACTTATACATATTGCATCTTCCATATCTTGGTTGCACATATTGTTGCTTACTTATACTCATATGAACAATGTATTTTCCATGCTAAATTTATACTTAGTACATCAATATATTTTATATATACACATGGGCGTTCACTTGGTATTTAGTTATGAATTCAAAATTTCAATAGATCTTTACATGCAGTAATGATGCTTGGAACTCAACCTCTTACTAGTCCCATCGAGGCTCATAGGTGCATGTAAGTTTTCTACTCTTACACATCACATGTGTTATTGTTCCATTTTATACTACTTCCCACTCTTACTAGCATATCACTTTTCATTGCTACATACATGGCTTGACATACTTTACATATTTCTAATATAATGTCAGGATCTTCATGTGCAACATTTACTTTTTAGGACTATATACTAACATGGTTGTTTACTTTACCTTGCTTGTTATTGTTTGCCACTGCATGCTAAAATTTACGGGATATGTTGTTTTTCTTGTACATGCATTGTATTAATTTTACCATTTTGTCCCTAATTCTCTTGCGACATTGTGAGTGATGTCCCAAGTTTGAAACCCTCTCTTTGATGGTATTCTACTTGCATACCCTCTTTGGTTTTACCAACACATATTTTTATCCACTTTGTTTGCATGTTCCTTGGTTTCTAACTTGCACATTCCCTACCCCTTTCGTTATCCACTTGATATAAGTTTCAAGTCCTATCCATTGGACTCCATGCTCCTTTCAGTGTCACATTCCCCTCAAACAAGGGGACATACAATCGGTGAAAGGGTAAAATCACACAATAGCTAAGAGCTATAAAATAAATTTGTATAGTATAGGAACAACACACTCTATAGTTATAGAAATTACCCAAAATTTGACTTGCGTCAGCAGTTAAGAATAGACCCTAGCGCTAAAATTCAAACACTAGCATCATAAAATTCCTAAACTCTCTCAGACGCCTATTTCCTATAGAAAAATACATATACTTTCTCATATCAAAATAGCTTACAACATTTTCCCAGTCTATGCACAATCCTCCAGCTAAAAAGATGCATCCTATCTCTATTTCAACTTGGAAGAAATACAAATATAATATGGTACAACTCAAACCAATACAAGATCACACCATCTCAAGTGGTGTATAATTAGGAAGAAGTCATGGAAAGAGTGTAACACTAGACCTCTCTCCCCAACACTCTTTTTCTGTGCCATGAGATGGCCAAGAAAACTTGCACTTGGCATGATATTTTGCAAAACAGTCATTCTTAGTGTGATATTTCCCAAAAAACTCTCTCCTTGCATGATATATCCCAAAAAAATCACTCTACTAAACATTTTCAGGATATATTTCTTTCCTTTTACACTCATGTTCATCAGGTGTACACTTTCCTCTAACTAATTTTTCACATTTACATAATGTTACAAAATTTTATATAGTTTTCATAATACATAGTTTTGATTACTCTTTCTCTCTTCTTTTGTATGTCCTTCCTTAATAATAAAAAAATAAGCCCCACATCAAAAACAATAATAGGTAAAACATAGTACAACACAATAAGGTTCACCCCTAGGGCCACTTCCTCTTTCTTAGCTTCCATGTGACCTTTTTATCACTTCATGCATTCAAATGTCTCTTTGTCATGCTATAAGCATCACACTCTAGAGGAAAAAAAGGTATGTATCTTCTACCTACTTTATGTTATCAATATTCACTCAAAAAAATAAAGTGGCGGAAAATGTAGAAAAAAAATCATGAGCTCAAGTACTGTTATCCGATTTTTCCCCTCAGGAAAAATTGGACAAAAACAACCTCACACTCAGTAAATAGGAGGATCAAGTCAGCCATGGGAGCTCACATTTTGGGCTCGACCTGAGTAATTCGAAGTGGGTCGAGCAGATTTGAAGGGATCTTGGGAGTTCGAGATATTTTAGGGAATGAAGGAGATCCAAAGTCTGAAATTTGGACATTGAACGTGAGTTCAATTCAGAGGTAGGATGAGGTGAAATTTGGGAACTCGATAGAAAGAAGAACGAAAAGAGTAGAAGAAATTTGGAAACCCAAAATATGAATTTTAGAGTTTAGGATTTTTGAGATTCACAGGTTTCAGTGAACTCCAAAGTACAGTACCCAAAACCAATAAACTTGAACTCCCAAAAGCCCAAAATCTGTACTTTTGAAACCATGAAACCTGAACAACCGAAATCCTAAAGACACAAAGGTCAAAAACCTAAAGCATTAATTTTGGACTTCAGGGTTTTGGCATTTCACAACATTTTGGCTCAAGCAATGAACAATGTTGCATAATATTATATGAGATTCTGAAATCAAAATTCTGAAATTCAAAATTTGGAGGTTTGGCATTTCAGAACTCTCGAGTCAGCTTGCCAAATGAATAGTGACAATGACCTCTTAAGTATAGATACCTGAGGTTTTGAATCCTAAAAGTTTGAAATTTCAAATTTTAGAGGTTCTGGTCCATGGTCAGAATCCAAAAATATTATCAACCAACTGCATTTATTGCGATATGGCAACCTCATCATTAGATGACTATAACTTTTGACTGGGCGCTTGGATATGCACAAAATCAGACTTTTTAGATTTCTTAATTTTAGTGAGGTTAAATATTTCAAAATTGGGAAATACAGTCCACCATTTTATAGGAATGTTTATATATTTCTAACCTACCAAAATGATGATGTATGGGCTTCCTTTCTTCCACAACAAGAAAGGTACAATGAAGTATGAGCTTGGTAGACTTTTCCATCACTCCTGTAAGGAAAACGATGGATTTTGCAGGTGAATAGGGTACATTTTCATATTTTCTTCCCTATCTCTCCCCTAATTTTATTCCTCTATAAAATTTAATGGGTTTACATGTGCAAAGTGTTGGTCATTTTCTCTCCCATGCACCACATTATTCTTAGGGATTCAAGCCTTCCTCTCAAGCTATGTATTGGCTTTATGGATCTTTCTGCTATAGAAATGTATTATATATATATATATATAGATATGGAACAATAAAATTTTGCCTATGTTGATCTCTTTAACCTCTCATGCTTTATTATCTTAATCTTACCTTTAATTGTGCTTTCTTTATTTTTTCATTTCCTTAGTTAGTACATGATTTTGGTGTGTTGTGCTCATTTGGGAATGGCTTATTGGATGTAATTTAGTTTGTGGTGCAGGTCCACCCTTTCTAGGTTTATCTATTTATCTCTTTGTAGGCTGGGGGAAGTGATCAACTCTCCTTTATTGGTGTATCACTACTCATAGTGTAGGTTTATTTGATGCAATCCTTCTTTCCCTTTCCATTTAGAATTATAATATTAGGGTTAGTTAGTAGTTTTCCTACATTGCGAGTAGTTAGTGGTGGGTAGGTTAGGAGCAAGAACCATCCTTATCCATAGAGATATCTCATTTCACAATGTCCCACACTCAGGATAGCTCCATGTTATGCAATCACACTGAATGCCCCATCTCAAACTTGGACCATTCGGGGGATATTGTGATTTTGCTATAAAATATAAATTTCTAGGTCCTAAAAGCATATTAGTATTCATATGATTCTTAAGTGAGAAAACTATTAATTGATAGATAACTTTTGCCTTCTTTATGTGTTTCTTATTTTCTATTCAGCATTACACACCCTACAATGCACTTAGCACTTCACTTTCTTATCTTTTATGACTTCATACACCAGCTCCTGATGAGGATGTTAGTGCCCATGCACCCTCATCCCGTCTTGGAATCCTTGACATCTTTTACTCTTACTCACATCTATTAGGACTCTTTTATCTTTTGGTCATCTTATTTTCTTATGGGTCAGCCTTCTAGATGTAAATTAAAAAATTCAAATAAGGGAATCATATAAATACATAGTTATGTGAAATAAAGGGATCAAGCTCTAAGCATCTACTATCATCACCTAAGCTTGCATCCAAAGGAATCTAGGAGTATTAAAGGAATCCATCTAGCATGCATTGAAGGGAAAAAGGACTACATTTTATGTATACACTTCATAGGAAGGTGAAGTTCAATATTCCTTCCAAACATCCATTTACATTAATACATCTAGCTATTCCCTCACTATCAAGTGGACTTGCACAAGGGCTTCATAGGAGACATTTCTATTACACACTCTAAATAACTACATGGAGTATGAGAGGTAGTGTAGCACTTGGTTAAAATTTCAATCAGTCAGGTGACCAGAGTGATCATTATAAATCCCCATATTGTATCTTTTTTTCTTGGATTATATGTAATTTTTTGAGTTTTGCAAGTGAATATATATTTTGTAGGTTACTTGCACCTCCAACGACCAAGGTGTGACATACAAGCAAATAAAAAAAAATATCAGCTACACTTGTGTGACAAAAGAAAAACTAGATTCCACCCATCTTAACAGTCATGGGTGACCAATAGAGGTAAATTACGCCCTGGTTCCCTCACCCCTATCCTGGAAGCCAAGTCCTGCTTTGTCCAACTTGTCAATAATTTACCCTAAGCGATTGTGAAGATACGCCCTCTTTGTTCATTAGTTTTCCTATTTGATAACATCTTGGGATCCGGGGTAAATCAGATAAGTCCTTTTCTCCCTGTCTGACACTAAGGATTTCATATATTTTATCGTATTCCTTACATCAAATTGTATCTAGTAGATGGCCTTCATTATTTTTATCAGTTACTCTACAATTAGGGTGTTACAAAAATTTCATATTTTCTAAATCATATATAAATTACACATCCACAAATGGGCTATATATGTCACTTTATAAATTTTCTAACACAATTTATAAAAACCAAGATTACTATATTACACCATGAACTATTGTAATATTTGAAAAATTTAGGAAAATAATATACTGAAAGTGCACCATTAATTCAGTAACTACATAAATGTATAAGATTCAAGGAATTTAAATAAATTGGGAAATTTTCATGTGAAAATTATATATTTGTTTAAAAAATCGAGTGCATAAAAATATAAAAATAGTTTTTAATGCCAACTTATTCTACTTATTTCATTACAAAATGGGAAATATATACAATAGTAAATATAATCGACTCTTAATAACTAACATTAGATTTCAACTTAGGTGGATTGTTGAATTTTTCCATTATTTTTTGCTTTGTTGTTGCAATAAATAATTCTTTTTCTCCATCTTGAAAAAAAGTTTCCCATAAAATTTTAGTGTTATCATCAATAATAACCTTGAGTAAGTACTGATAATTATAATTTTTGGAAACCTTATCACATGCAGAGAAAATCCATTTTCCATAAAAGATCTTTCCATTCTTATTTATACACAAAGTGCCTTTCTCCATTGACAGGAAAATTGATAAGTAAAATAATTCATTTCATCAATATAAACTATAGTTCCTCTTAGCAATATCCAAAGTGGTTTTTAAAAACTAAGATATCCACCATCAACTATCTCATAGATATCTTTTTCTATAGAATTATGAACCCTGAGTTCATCATGGATTTCTAAAGACTAGCCACCATATTTTTTTGCATTTTTATCACACCAATATCTTTGTATAGTTTCTTCTTGCATACTTGGGTTTATAAAAATATTATTTTTTGATAGTTTTCTTAAATAGATTCCATTAAAATCAGTTATGCCAACACACTTGAAAACAATAATCAGACACGGGCCTAAGTTAATGATGCATAATATTTCAAAACCCTCGTTAGAGAACAATCACCCCATAATGTAACATCAATGGTGCAATCAGACAAATCTGTAAATTGAATATTCCTCTTCTTCACTTCTAAACTATCCTTCCTGAATAGTGTTTTAAGTTCACCAACAAATACAACAATTCCAAATATGGATATCACTGAATTTTCTTGCATGTTGTGAATTTCACTTATCAAGATGAAGTGAAACTTATTAAATGGAATAAATTCATCATAAATAGAATAAACTTCCATGATTGACATGCTATGTAACAATATTTGATATTTTCATATGAGATTGAAAACTATTTTATTAGTCTTCCACAATCTTCCATTTGAAATTGTATACACATTTCCAACTCGGATATTATCATAATTCTTATCCATTTTTTCATCAAAACAAATCATCCATATTTTTTCTTCATCCTAATAGATAATGTAAAAGTTAAATACCTTTCCACTCCCTCTAGTGGTGTTAAAGTTATGAAAGTTTTACTTATAAGTGATTCTACCTTGTATAGTATATCCATCATGAAATTGAGATAATGCTCACATAGGAAGCATGTGTACAAAATAGTTTGTTGTTCCTTTCATTGGACTATTTCCAGTTTGGGCTCCATTTTATAATTGAGAAGGCATAAATTTTTGAGCAACCAAGAAGAAGGAAAATAAAATGTTTAGATGATATAATTAACCAAAACTAACAAAACTACATTCTTTATTACATGTAAATTGAATTAAAATAATTAAAATTAAAGGAAATAAGAAATATATATGACATATTAAATTTTGATAAAGTGTCAAAACCAGTTTAGTATATACTATATTAAAGGTGAATTATAGGAAAAACATAAATAAGTAATGGAAATCTTAAAGTTATGAGTTATCATCCCAAAGATTTCAACAAAAAGATCATTTTTATGTTTTTTTAATCATTTTCTCTGCTATAAATGCTTATTATAAGCCTCTATTAACATATGTTTCTGAAATTATACTAAATTATATGTTAGCATTATAAAATAGAGGAGAGAGAAACCATTAACCATACATCTTTTTGGGTAAAATAAATCACTCTATGAAATAGAGGAGAAGGACCCAATTAACCACCTATCTCTATAAATAAAATATCTTACTCCTACGAGGCATAAGAGAGGGGAGCCATTATCCATATAGCTATTTTGATCAAATCTACATGATAGATTCATAAATATTAACTATATAATTGCACCAAAAAATATGAGAAAGCACCACATAAAATAAAATTACCTTGTACAAAAAAATACATTATCATAAACATGACAAGGTTGAAAAATATGCTTATCTTTTCAACATTCAATAAGAAAACATAAATTTAGCTAATTTTGTAGTTCTATTCGAGTACATAACTATATATCAAACATAGCAAACAAAATATTGCATTGGATAGTTATACCTTATAATTTTAAGAAGAAATAGTACAAAAGAAACATAAATTGACACAAAATATGAAATATAGAATATAGGGGGAAGTTATATATTATTCCAAAGGAAAGACAATTGGTTCATACAATGGAAAAATTTGAAATTGTTTAAAGTAACGTAACAAGAGTACATTTTAATAAAAACTATCTATTTTACATCTTTTCTTAAACCCTTTATATTATTCCACAAATTGTTTTGGCTCTATTTGGAAAGTATTTCTTTGTTTTAGGATTTGGAACATCAATCCAATTATGAATCAACTTAGTCCCTAGTGCATATTGAATTTCATGATGAGCACTATTAAAAATTAGATAAACACCTCTCGAGCATTTTTTTGTCTTAAATTTTGAAAGGAAAATTTTCCGAGGTTTAAGAACTCCAAAATTTTTAATAATGTCCTATTTTTTCTTAGATCTACTAAGATTTTGTCTTCTATGAAAGACAACATGAATTACAAATTCCTTTCTAAAATACTTTTCTTCACAGGGAATTATTTTCGCAGACAATGTCCATGTCAGTGTCTCGCTTGGTATTAGGATGTTTGATGTGTTCCTAGTCCTCGTTTTAGTTCATTATAGCTTCAAAAAAACATGTTAGGACACCACATCACATCAACATAATACGTAGGATATAAATTTGCGGATGACACTCATTAGACATAAAAATTTCACATACATAGTCTAACATCAACCTTAGGACATGTTAGGATTACTTCCTATGGAAAAATTTCATCAGAAAATCCTATCTCCTGGTACCAAAGAACCCACATGTATCCCAAAAAACCAAGCTCAAAAAATGTCCAAAATATTTCTAACCACCATGAAGTGCGTTTTTTTGTAGACATGTATATGAAAATCCATACATGATGTATACAAATATTAGTATCAGAATTCAAATGCATAACATTATTGCATGCCAAGAAAAAAAAATGTAATATATTTCTACCACTGAATTAAAAAACTCCCTAAATAGATTAAATGAAATTATCAAATATTAAGATATAAATTCATTCTAGAAAAAATAATTCAAAATTTGTGCACTATATTCTACAAATAATGCGAAAACCCATACATGATATCTATAAAAATTAATATCATAATTCAAATCCATAACATTAATTGATGGCATGACATAACAATGAACTATATTTCTATCAATTACTTAAAAATTTCTCTAAACAAATTAATTGCAATTATCAAATATTAACATATAAATCCATTATACGAAAACTTAAAAATCCTCTAAAAACATTAATTGCAATCATTAAATATCAACATAAAAATCCTTTTTAGAATAAATAATTGCAATTGTATGAAAAAATATTTTATCTTGAACACGTTTGTTTAGGAAATACCATTCGTCTCTAATTGGTTTGATGCAAAGAGTTGTCTCTACATGGCTATGATCTAAATGTTTGATTTGAATTTCTTTTGGACTAATTCTATACATACTTATAGATTTATTTCTTCTCATGATTTCAAATATGTGAATTATACAAACTAAAATATTTTTTCAAATTTAAAAAGGGGATAAGTTATTTTTATATTGTTTCAATTTACATTAACGAATAATACAAATGTGATTTATCGCACATAATAATGTATTGTATTTCAAACTATTTAAACATGAATTCAAAATAAAATCATGAATTTTTTTTTATAAGTATATGAATCTAATTTTTAATTGATATATAAATATTGTTGTGCTTTTAATAAAAAATAATTTTAAAAAAAAAACTTTAGAGAGGGATATGTTATTTTTACATTCACAATTTGGTGTATGGTTTCTTTTTTACATTAAAAAATAAGACAAATGTGATTTCTTGTACTTAATGGTATGTTGTATTTAAAATTGTTTGAACAGAAATTCAAGATTAACTCTTGAAATTTCTATTATATGTGTATGATTCATGTTATATACATACACACACATAGATAAATATTAACACTAAACATAATTCAATATAAATATTTCTATTTTGAAAAATAAGGATTAAACATTTACGCATTTAAAATGATTATTTTTCATAATGAAATTAATTTATGTTTTACAACCTTAAATTCGATGCAAATATTTTAGTAATTAAAATGGTTAATTTAAGATGCATAAAATTTGAAATTATAAAGAAATTAAATAAAAATTAGAAGGAAAAAGAAAATGTCTTTATAACTGTAACGCCCATCGAAAACAATGTTCTAGAAACATGCTAACTCCCAACACTTAACCCGAAATTTGTGACGAATTTTTTTTGTGTTACAAGGACAAGGTAGAAGGATAAAAAATGTTACAAGGATGTTAACACCCCTAGGGTACAAAAACTAACTAACACCACTTACTCAACCTTTCGATTGAAGAACCCGATCTAGAATGAAGGTTAACATATTCTGAAATTAATCTCTCGAGTCCATTAATGAATTATGCATTAGGAAGGTACCCTAGATTAATTTACTTAATTAAATTTTTAATTCACTTAATTTAATGTCCAATCCCAAAATAAATTAACCTCATGATTAAATAATTTAGTTTCATTATCCTAATAGTATAAAGTATTTTTATTAATTTACTAAAACATAATAAGGGCTAATAAGGACTTTACATTCCTAAGGAAATGAAATGGCCCCATTCCCCATTTACACATACTACTAAAGTTTTAAAACACATTTTAAAACATCATTCTCACCTAACAAAAGTAGGGTGAAACCTCCACCCTTACATGAAGTCATTCTTGGCCACTAGATCCTTGGGCTCCCATCTAGCCCTAAATTCCTTATGAGTTTTTAATAAAACCTTTCCATTGTTCATTTCCCTCATTTGGTCTATTTGTTTTGTTGAAAAATGCATGTTGAAGAAGATGAAGACATGGGAGCAATGAGGAAGAACTATCGAGGATTTTACAAGGAGATCTAGTTAGATTAGTTTAGTTGCAGTTTATTGTTATTATAAACTTCCTTTGAAGGATTGGGAAGGTTATTCCTTTTACCAATCTGGTTTTGTTTCAACTTTTTGTATTTGGATTTTTTAATTTGGGGGCAAAACCCTACCCTTATAAATAAATGAGAAGAAATGTTTTAGATCCACCATCTGTATGATTTATTTCTCAAATCCATGAGAGCACACATTGTTTGCATGCTAACAGTCTTTGATTGAATTTTACAACTTTAAATTTTGCATAAACTAGCTAAATTTTTTACAAAAGTGTAGATCTGTGGAGTTCTACCGTGAGTGACACAACCCGCCACCCAGAGCACACCAGTAGGTCCTGGGACTGCCACCTTACCTCGGTGACAAACCACGGACCGTTGTCCTACTAAGTGGCAGTTTTGAGACTATCACCTTATCTTGAGCGGCAGTTATGAGAACGCCGCTTTGCACAAGGCGGTGGTCCTATTTTAAAAAAATATAAGCTTAATCCGATCTTTTAAGAAAATCCAAAAGTTAGAAAAAGGTGTAAAAGTGCATTCTAAGCCTATTTTGAGCTTCTATAGTTTCCAATTTTGTTATTTTATTCCTATTGTTCTCCTCTTAGTTAAAATTTATTCATTTCAGCATTTTACATTTGAAAAATAGTAATATAACTACAAGAGTCTATTGTATTTTGTTTAATTAAATTTTTTCTCTATTTCCATGAGCAAAAGAAAACTAAATCTACTTATAAATTACTGTTTTCTTAATACAAAAATCAACATTTCCAAATAACAACATGCTTCAAATCTGTTATCTTGTTCCCAGTTTTAATACAACATATGTATATTCAAATATAACTATAATAACTTCATTTTCCATTAAAATTTACTATGTATACAATGGAAACATCTAAAATTTCTATATTTCCTTCTTTCACATTTACAACATTAAAACTTCACTATGAAAGTAACTTTCTTTTTCACAATGTAGCTTCCAACTAAAATTTTACACAATATAGTCATTTTGATTCTTTCTCTTTCCCAGTACATTCTAATGAGGAGGAAATTTCTTTCTTTACAATTCTACAATGAGCTTCTTTAAATATTCATACAACTTCTATTTCAACATTTCTTTTAAAACATAACCAAATTTACGATCTTCCACTTTGAGTGGGAAACAAAAGGCTTCTCTCAAGAAGGGAAATGTTCAAGAACTTAAACAACTTCCAAGCACCTCAACACAAACAAGAAGGATCCATCATGATTGTTTTTTTCAAAAAAAAATCAGGGGAGAGGAAACGCTTTCCACCCAACAAATAAATCCAATGAAGAGGAGAAGCCATCCTCTCCATTAGCAGCCGAGCCCCAACCACATTACAATGGGAGATAATTCCAACACATTGAAACAACAAGCCTCCACAACACAAACAAATACTTCACAACATTTAAACCACATTCAAAATAATAATAACAAAATAAGAAGAACAATCATCAACAAAAAAAGGCTTAAAAATGAAACTTAAAAGATCAAGACCTATGGGGAGGTCACTTATGCCTCCCAATGGGAATGGGTGCCCAATTTAATGCCTCCAATACATGATTTAATGCTCAAATCCATAAATAAATTATAAGAAATGTTTTAGATCCACCATTTGTATGATTTATTGCTCAAATCCATGGGAGCACACATTGTTTGCATGCTAACAGTCTTTGATTAAATTTTACAACTTTAAATTTTACATAAACTAGCTAAATTTTTTACAAAAGCGTAGATCCGTGGAGTTCTACCGTGAGTGACACAACCGCCACCTAGAGCAGACCAGTGGTCCTGGGACTGCCACCTTACCTCGGTGACAAACCACAGACCGCTATCCTACTAAGCGGTAGTTTTGAGACTGTCACCTTATCTTGAGTGGCAGTTACGAGAATGCCGCTCTGCACAAGGTGACGGTCCTATTTCAAAAAAATAGAACCTTAATCCGATATTTTAACAAAATCCAAAAGCTAGAAAAAGGTATAAAAGTGCATTCTGAGCCTATTTTGAGCTTCTATAGTTTCCAATTTTGTTATTTTATTCATATTGTTCTCTTCTTAGTTAAAATTTATTCATTTCAGCATTTTACATTCAAAAAATAGTAATATAACTACAAGGTCTATTGTATTTTGTTTAACTAAATTTTCTCTCTATTTCCATGAGCAAAAGAAAACTAAATCTACTTATACATTATTGTTTTCTTAATACAAAAATCAACATTTCCAAATAACAACATGCTTTAAATTTGTTATCTTGTTCCCAGTTTTAATACAACATATGTATATTAAATATAACTATAATAACTTCATTTTCCATTCAAATTTACTATGTATACAATGGAAACATCTAAAATTTCTATATTTCCTTCTTTCACATTTACAACATTAAAACTTCACTATGAAAGTAACTTTCTTTTTCACAATGTAGCTTCCAACTAAAATTTTACACAATATAGTCATTTTGATTCTTTCTCTTTCCCAGTACATTCTAATGAGGAGGAAATTTCTTTCTTTACAATTCTGCAATGAGCTTCTTTAAATATTCATACAACTTGTATTTCAACATTTCTTTTAAAACATAACCAAATTTACGATCTTCCACTTTGAGTGGGAAACAAAAGGCTTCTCTCAAGAAGGGAAATGTTCAAGAACTTAAACAACTTCCAAGCACCTCAACACCAACAAGAAGGCTCCATCATGATTGTTTTTTTCAAAAAAAAATCAGGGGAGAGGAAACACTTTCCACCCAACAAATAAATCCAATGAAGAGGAGAAGCCATCCTCTCCATTAGCAGCCGAGCCCCAACCACATTACAATGGGAGATAATTCCAACACATTGAAACAACAAGCCTCCACAACACAAACAAATACTTCACAACATTTAAACCACATTCAAAATAATAATAACAAAATAAGAAGAACAATCATCAACAAAAAAAGGCTTAAAAATGAAACTTACAAGATCAAGACCTATGGGGAGGTCACTTATGCCTCCCAATGGGAATGGGTGCCCAATTTAATGCCTCCAATACATATCTCAAATCCCTACATAATCTTATACATCCCTCAAGTACCCCTTATACCTCCCACATACTCTTATGTCTCCCTCAATCTTTTATGCCTCACTCATAAAAGAAATAAAAACAAGAAATGTAAGCATTCCTTATCCTAGGTGGCGCACCCAACCCAGAATCCATCCAAGTAAGAAATTAATCTCTTGTGCCTCCCTAAAAGAAAAATCCCAATAGTCTCCTCCTACTCCAAACTTAGGAAATCTACCCATACCCAACAAGCATTCTAAAGAAAACAACATTCAACACAAGGACAAAAATTACAAAACAATGCATAACATAAACAAGGTGAATATTGAAAGAGGGTCTAAAACCCACAAGCGAGGATCACAAGGGATGACGTACACATCAACGGACATGAAAATAGTAGCATGAAGTGATCTCGAGAGGAGTGAGCATCAAATGAATGTGCATGTAAAGATTTGAAACATGGGAAGAACCTGGTTAATCCATAAAACTCTCCTATATCTCATAGATAATAAAACGTGTACATATAGGAGGTGTTGAGTAACCCCCAGTGCTGCAATCATGACAAATTGAGTAGAGAGGGGGAGTTACATTCCCAAAATAGAAGTGTAACTCCCAATGACGCATATGATGCACTAACATAGTGATGTGCTGATGCATTGATGTGCTGACGCACTGAGGCATAAGGGAATCTCATAATGACCCATAAATGACACATGGACCTATGATCTCACCTAATCGAGATGACTCACCTGATGATGTGGAAAATAACACACACCAACACCCCCCCTTCATTGTAACTTAGGATGAGGTGGCAAGTTAGAAATGAGAAATGGGTCTTGGCATAAAGCCTGATGAGGTACCCATGTACAAGAAAAAGATTCCAAGAAGTGAAGGAAAAACTAGTGGGAAAAACATCCACCACAAGAGAAAAACACACTCTCTAATCTGAGAAAGATGCCAAATATGGGTCTCGGCCATAGACAAGCTTGAATGGGTACCCATGTAAAAAGAGGCAATCTCTTGGAAAGAAGAAGAAGAGAGAAGAAGAGGGAGATGAGAGGAATGCAAAAGATGTCATGGACAGATCTGAACTCTGCAGCTCTAGGAGGTCTCCCAAAAGAAAGTCGATGACGAGATCCTCTGCCTCTGGATTGAAGAAGAGCCATCCATAACGAACTGTGTGTCTACCCTTAGGAAGGACAGAAATGGAGTCACAAAGGAAACTAAAGGCAACAACATGAAGAACTCTGAGCCTGGTGTATGAATGTGTGACATAGGTCTAACGAGTGAGTGCCAAGGAACAAAAGGTAATGCCACATGCATAGAACTGTTAGAGTGAAAAAGAGGAACACCCACAGAAAGGATGTCCAAGTGATGTGAGGGGAAAAAAAATCCTCCACAACAGAAAAGGGATACACAGGTGAGGGTGGATCAATGAAGGTCTCAAGAAATTTGGAAGTGACATGATTCCCGGAAGGGGCACTCCCAACAATAGAGATGATGAACTCCTCTGAAACACCTGTAGATGGATGAGGGACCTGTAGTGCATCACAAGTAGAATCTGTGAAAAGAGGAGTAAGGTCAAGTAGATACTCATCCTAATGAGGGGGCTAAACAAATAGAAGAGTGATGTCAGATAGGTAGGAGTCATCCAATGAAGGTAGAGGAGTTTAAGGGGCCTCACACATTAGAAGTGGAAAGGAGGCGGGTGTGATGACTATGTGAGACTGAGTAGGAGACTGCTCGATAACTGATGAGATGTGGGGTGTGACAACAATGTCTTGAATAGTGAGAGAAAGAAGAGAGAAGTCCTCTGTAATGCTCTCTGCATCAGAACTAGGTGCACAATCCTCATCATCAGAATTAGAACCAAGTGAGTCTATGTCAGCGGAACTATCATCACACAAAGAAGAGGAGACAATTGAATCAATAGAAGTAACAATAGTGGCAGTATGTGAAGGGTCTCTATAGAAGGACTGAAGAATGCTCCAGACACGGTGAGGTGGATCTGAGTCTGCCACGTGAAACTAGAGAGAACAAGAGACATGCATCATTATGTGACCAAAGCCATGGTCACAAGTGTTAAGAAAGTCCTCTAGATGACGATGATTAGCAGGTGCAGGAACTGGCCCAAGCAAGAAGCGTAAAATACCCTCATGGGTGAAGTAATGTTCCATGGAAGTACGCCAAGCTGAATAGTTCTCTCTCTCTGTGAGAAGTGGCGGAGGTTGTAAAGTGATCCTATGATGCTCAAGTCTAGAAAGAGAACTCTCCATGATGAAAAATGTAATATGCACAAAAGCAAGACGTCGGACTCGGCCGATAATGCGTCTGCATGTGAGATCCTAATAGTACATTCAACCCCCCAGAGTGCGGCAATTTATAAAGTAGTGTGTTTATAAAAATGACAATGTCTTCATGTAATGTGTGAGAAATCATACAACTTTGACCAAGGAAGCGCTAAAAAATGAACAACGAGTCAAAAGTTATGGCATAAATACAATTCCTGCAACCGATGGAAAAAGTCAATAAACGTTGCCAATGCATTAAAAAAATGCCTGAAATGGGTGAAAGGATTTCGTGTGGGTACTCGTTGGAAACAACATCAAATTTTCGCAGGGGTTTGTTTTGCTTGCGAGGGGGGATTAGCCTCCTGCCAACCCCAGACCTCGCCCTCCGTCTTTGACACTCGAAGCAAGGTCATAATATAAGCCAAAAACCCAAATTTTTAAAAAATTACAATGCCAAAATGAATGTTTTTAATTTTTAAACACCTTAAAAAATTAAAAAAGGTGGAAAGGAGGTGGGCCCACATTGGAAGTTCTCAATGCTACATGTCAACGAGAGGTGAGCAGTAGTTGTGGAGGCCCACGTGGAGAGAGAAACTGCCTGGAGTGTTGTGCTAGACAGAAAACATCCAAGTTTGTAGGTTGTTTGGTTGTGGTGTCCACGTGGAGAGAGCTACTGGCGAATGATCAATGTGCATGCAAACAGTGCACTCAATAACCAAACACAACAATAATAAAAAGAATTTTTTTTTAAACGGCAAAGCATAATTCAAAAACATTTTCTTTTATGGAGGCCACATGTTGGTGGGTGGCATGTAACTGTTGTGTGGCTGGCTATGCAGAAATGTCTAGGCCTGTGTTGAAGACCACTGTGTGCAATACAAATAAAGCCGTGTGGTACTGTAGACCCCAAAAAGTGCCAAAACCACCAAAAATGCCCAAAAAATTGATGAGCATGTGGAACTGGACAGAGGTGGAGCTGGTGCCGCAGGTCACAGAGGTTGAAAACACCCAAGGCCACGTGTGGAGGAGCTAGAGGAAATGTGTAGGCTGGGTTAGGTAATGTGGAGGAAACCAGAGCCAAACATAGGCATGTAAAACAGTTGAGAAGGTGGTGAAAGGATGTCCCAAGAAAGGCACGAGCAGACTGAGCTTCAAAAAGGTGCAGGTTCGATGTGCACAAGAGACGAACAGAGGGTCAGTTTGATCCATGTCCTGCTAACAAGAAAAACAAGGAGATCCCTCAACAACATGCCATGGTAAAGGTGTTTAACCGTTCAGTCAAAGACCAAACCAAATGAGTTGCAGAAGACGGATGAAGCCAATGCAAGGAAGCAGGTAGAGTGTAAATGCCTAAAAATCTAGTGAAAGCACGTCCAAGCAGGAGTATAACCAACTCTCAAAACTTCAAGACAGAAAACACACGAACTCAGATCCAAGCCCTCAAACAGCACCCAAAATTGCAAATCACCTCTGAAGACCGTATGTAAAAGTCAGAAAATCACGAAAACCCCAAACAGAGGTATAAACACCTGAATCAATGCAAGAAGTGCACATATAGAATTTCCATTATGACACACACATGAGAATCTGAATATCACGCGGGAAGCTGGAAAACACATAGAGAAGTGCTGATGAGTGCACGGATTCACAAGATCCACTCTAATACCATGAAAGAAGATTTAAAACCCACAAGTGAGGATCACGAGGGACAATGTACACATCAAAGGACGTGTGAACGAAAGCATGAAGAGATCTCGGGAGAAATGAGCATCAGCCAAATGTGCATGCAAAGATTTGAAACATGGGCAGAACTTGGTTAAGCCATAAAACTCTCCTCTACCTCATAGTTCAAAAGACATGTACATATAGGAGGTGTTGAGTAACCCCCAGTGCTGCACTCATGACAACTCGAGTAGAGAGGGGGAGTTACATTCCTAGAATAGAAGTGTAACTCCCAATTTCACATATGATGCATTGACACAATGACATGCTGACGCATTGACGTGTAAGGGAATCTCATAATGACGCCTAAATGACACATGGACCTATGATCTCACCTAAGTGAGATGACTCACCTGATGATGTGGAAAATAACACACACCAACAAATCTCTTACCTTTCCATAGTAGAGCTTGTTCCCAAGAGTAAGTCCCCAAGCTCCTCAAAACAAAGCAAGCATCCACAAGCTCCAAAAATCCATAAGCACTCCAAAATAATCCTCTCACTCTCAAAAATACAAGAGCACAAAATGATCAAGTAACCCCCAAACAAGAAAAAAGCTCTAATAAATAGAAAAGGGAGAGAGTAAGATTAGGTGGTTCCATGTAGGATACCACATCAGTCATCCTCAAATCCACTTAAGAAGTCAAACCTCAACCCTAATGCACCATAAATTGGTGGGTGAGAGGAATGACAAGATACTTAGACACACAAATTAATCCCACACCACCTAAGGACAAAATTAAATATTTTAAGGAAAGTGTAATAAACATTTCACCTTTTTATCTTCCCAAAACACCGAATGGGGTCTAATTTTGACCCCCCAACCCATTGGTAGGGTTGGTATGACAATTTAAGAGGTGCGGGACAAGTTTAACTTGTCCCAGAAGCCTTAAAAATTTGTCCTTAAGGCCGAATTCGAGTTTCCCATGAAGGGTAGAGTTTACAACACTCAAAATCTCAAGCATTCATTACACAACAAAAAATCCAAGAGTAAATCATGTCTAATAAATGAAATCCTTTTGGTCACATCTTTACTTAGTTTAGGATAATATTTAATTACATTAATAAGACACTTAGACCCACTAAGATAAAGGGGGAAACACAGACATTAAAACTAAATAATTAAAACAAGTAAATTATATCACTCAAAGGAACTATTATCCAGAATTCACCCCTCAAGGTAATTTTGATAGCATACATCAAATTCTTCAGTCTCGAGCAAATAGATTGATTCAAGGCCAAAAATCATGTTTTGGGGGTCCCTTTGGTTTCTCTCTAATGTCCCCATCCAAGGAAAAAATTCAACAAGTTAGAGAAAATTGAAAAAATCCAAAAAATGGTGTTGCATGCTTGTTTTAATGCATTGCAGGTCTGGAGGCTGTGGGTCGTACCAGTGTGCATCTTACTGAGGTTTGTCGTACCAAGTTTGGGGCTGAAATACAAACAAAATCAGCTAATTCAGACATTTTTTTCCCAGGTGGTCCTGTTGAAGGTGAATCACAGCACCCCTGAAAGTCTGCAACTCAATGGGTTGAGACTCTCAGTGTGATTGCATAACATGGAGCTTTTCCCAAGTGTGGGACCTTGTGAAACGGGAAAGCTCTCCGGATGAAGGCTGGTTCCTATTCCTCTGTTCAGATGCACACATAAAAATGCAGAGGGTTTACTCAAAAACCTAATCTAACTTGCCAAGGAGACAGGGTAAGAAGATGCATAAAAACAAACCTAAACTAGCAAAGGTGATGCACCGAGGAATGAAGAACACCTGTCTTGCCAATAAACACAAACCATTAAAATGTAATGCAAGATCATGCACAGATAACCAGATTTGCAATGAAAGATCAGGGGGATGCAAATGAACACAGAGAGGGTTGAGAATCATCCACAGACATGCATTATTTTCTCCAAAGATTGACACAATACACTACAAGATTCCAAGAGGCAAAGTTGCATTACAATTTTAGATGGGAGGTTTTAACTCCACAAATTCACCTGCCAAAGAGAAGAAGGGAGGGGCAAAACAAGAATGTCCAACCTTTAGAAAGAAGCCCCTCCTTACAATTTATAGGAAGAATGAGAGAGAAAAGAGATATGAATTCCAAATCTACCCAACCACCTCCAAGTTGCATTTAATTCATCTCATTATGGCGGTAGGTGAGGACCTTAGCAAACCCAAAAGTGGCGAATTGTATTTTACATTTTTGAAGAACTTATTCTCATCCAATTAAAGATGACCGAAAAGTCCAACCTTGCGTGAATCCGAGCTCCCTGTGAAAATTTATGGCCATCTGAATATTTGCGCAAGGGTTTTCTTTCTGTTGGGGTGTCAACGCTCAAAATGTTGCACCTCTTGAAGATGCGTCTCGGCGCATCCATCCTTATGTTAACATACTCTTACGTGCGCCATAGGCGCAAAAAATGTGGTGTCTACACTTTGTGTTGTGTGCGTCCAACCTGCACCATGGGCACCAATTTTGGTGTGTCGACATCTTCTTACCTACGCCTTGGGCACGAATTTTTCCATGTCGACACTCTATGTTGTGCACCTCCAACCTGTGCCATGGGTGTGAATTATGGTGTGTCGACATCTTCTTACCTGCACCTTGGGCAAAAAATTTTCCATGTTGAAACTCTATGATGTGCACCTCCAACCTACACCATGGTCATGAATTTTGGCATGTCAACATCTTCTTACCTGCGCCTTTGGCGCAAATTTTCAAATGTCGACACTCTATGTTGTGCGCCTCCAACCTGTGCCATGGGCGCGAATTTTGGCGTGTAGACATCTTCTTACCTACGCCTTGGGTGTGAATATTCCCATGTCGACACTCTATGTTGTGCACCTCCAACTTGCGCCATGGGCACAAATTTTTGCGTGTTGACATCTTCTTACCTGCGCCTTTCCTGTGCCAGGGCGCATCCATTTTTGTGTCGACACTTTTTTATCTGTGCCCTTCCGGTTGGAAACGCAATAAATGTCAGGGGTTTGAGTTTCTTTGATTTCTATATTCTTCTATTTTTCTATATCTACCCAGGGGGGAAGATATATACAACAGGTCCACGGGATAGTCAGGACAAACATATGCACGGGACGTGAATCGGCCGATTTTCTGCAAGTTAGTCAATTGCGAGCGGTGCGGAGATTTTCGTCCGGGACAGTCGAGACAAAATTATGTGTAAGACGTGCAGAATGAAAAAGGTTAAAAAGGCCAAAAAAGGGGACAAGGAAGCCCAAATTGGCCGATGTGGAAGAATGTGTCTTGGACAACTGGGATACGTGTACCTGATTTTGCCGTAATACCCAAAAATTCAAAGGAAAAGTCAACGTTTGACCCGTCAACTTCAAATGGCCATAACTTTTGACTTTAAGCTCCGATTTTCACAAAATTAGACTTTATAGAATGAGCATGACGTCCTCTACATCACAAAAATATATTCAGCTCCACTTAGTTAATTCTAATTCCCGTTAAATTACAGAAAACGCCTGGTACCCAAAATAGCTGCTTGCGCTCAAAAGGCCATAACTTTTGTATTTCTTAACAAAATTGAACAAAATTGGTACCATTGGAATCATGGATCTAAGAAAAATAAAAATAAATAAATAAATTATAGATTTTATGAGAGATAGATGGGGATTTTTCATAAAACGTGGCCGGGTTCATGACAATGTTTTATCTAGTAGTTGGGAATGAAATTAAGAGGCATGGTCATAGTTCCTTCTCTACTGTAGTATCTGGGAAAGTATGGGGATCCTTTTGCAAGTAATATAAAATAATTTTTAATCCATTTAATGCCTCTTACCAGTGGTTGAAGGAAATATTTCTGGATTTCCATTTCCCCGTCTCTCTCTCTCTCTTCTCATTTTTCTATAAATTGCAGTGTTGGGCTCATTCTAAAAGAGGTGGTTTTTGTAGCAAAGATCTGCCAAAATTTCTTTATGGACTCCTTGAAATCCCTTGTTTCAAGCCAATGTGCTGCAAGCCCTTGTTTTGGATTCCTTGCATGGTGATCCAGACCCTTATCTTGTAACAGATGGAACTGTGCATATCATGAAGCAATAAAATATAAGTTTGTGGATGCATCTTCCCCTGCTGTGTTTTCTTGCATTCTTCTTACCCCTTCAACCTTGATTATAAGTTTATTGTGTCTATCTTTATACTCTTGCAAGGATCCATTATTATTGTGCATGTATGCAACATTGTTGTGAATGCATTTTACAGATTGTGGAGAACTGTTACCACCCCTTCTAGTATGCACTTTACTCCTAGTTTTCACACATTGGAAGGCTACTCTCACACCCTCCTTTTCTAGTGTATCATCACTTTAGTGTAGGATTTCATTTTATGCCTTCTCTCTCCTTGGTCCCTAGGAAAGTTAGATTAGAATAATTAGTTTACCCTACATTAGTGTAAATTGTGGCAGGAGTTTAGGAGTTAGAACCAACTTTTTCTAGAGCTCTTTCATAAGTAACAAATCCCACAACTTGGAGATAGTACCCATGATATCCAATCACACTATGAATTCTATTATATGCACTTTTGAAAACATAAGGGTGCTATGATTTGGTGATAATAGTTCATGTACACACGGTGGGACCTTAGAGGTCTTCACTTAACTACGACAAGATTGATGTGCACTTGTTGTAAGTTTCCATCTTTAAAGGAGCTTTGAAATTACACATCTGGCGACTCCAAAAGAGGCGTAATCCACTGGTTTTAGTAGTCCAATCTTGGTATATTTTTGATAAGAATATAGACTAGATCAAGAACTAGGGCGGAAGGACTGTTTGTTTATCTACACCTATCTCCAAGAAGAGAATGAAGGGGAAGAAGAGCTTAGAGGTCTCCATCTCCACTTAATAGAACATTGTCAACACCTCCACCTGGAAGGCCTTTTGTTCAATCAACAAGAGTTCTTCAACCAATCAAGATGGCACAACCAAATCCATATGTCAACTTCACTGGCAGCAGTTCACTTGCCTTGAATGCACAAAACCTAGTTCCGGTTGTAGCATTGAAGAGCATCCCATACTTCCCTTAGTGATCATGTACAAGATATTGCGAATGTCTGTACAATCCACGAGATCCATGAGATGGACATTGTAGTCAAGCTGCTTGCCTCTTCATTCAAAGGGAAAGCTTCAAAATGATTTAGGAGTCTCCTAACAAGCTCTATCCAGAATTGGAATCAGCTATGCATAGCTCTTCACAACTAGTTTGGGGAGAAAGGTGATAACTTTTCCTTGTTGGAGCAACTAATGATGATCAAAAGAGCCCCAAATGAGTAATTAACAGACTTTAACCTTAGATTCCAATGGACCTGGGACATGATTCTAATAGTAGTAAAGCCCACTGATGAAGGTGCCTTCTTATACTTTCTTAGGGATTTAAATTCTTATATTTCTTTGATGATTCAGTCAATGGGGGGCAAAACCTTGCCTGCAGCCTATAGCCTTTCCATAGGGGCTGAGAACCATTTGATTCAGGCTGGAAAAATGATACCTAGGCCACCCATGCATCTGTACCCATAATTAGAAAGTCTAAATGCTAGTAAAGCACCTACATTAGCTCTCATCCCTACACCAAGAAATCAGAGTTCAAAAGAAGCCTCTACCTTATCATCTAACAATTACAAGGAACTCCAAGAGGTCATGAAGCAATTGCAAAACTTGGGTAACGAGTTAGTGACAATAAAGTGGCAGCAAGCTCAAAATGTTAGATCATACCAGCCTCAAACGCAACCCAATACACCTCCATATAAGCCCAATAGGCCACCCATTCAAACTACAAATCAAAATAAAGTTAAAAATTCAGTTAATAGGCCATTTCATCCTTACAATCCCAGTGTTGCATTCACATATAGAGCTTTGGTACCGGTGCAAAATAACATGGCCTAGGAATATGATTGGTGTTTCCCATGCAGTCAGCCACATAACCAATCAATGTCATTTAATGGTGCATTAAATCAAGCTTTGATGGTGCAAACCGTTGGTGGGTCATAAGAATCTAGCCACGAAGAAGATCGGCAGCAGGAAGCACCCCAGAAAGGGACATCTCCAAATGAAACTACACTTGTCAATTGGAAGGCTGAAGATTTCTGTGGTATAAATAAAATACCCTCTCAAAGTGTAGTAGCCAATACGCACTCCAAAAAGAGAAACATTGGAGAAGGACAGTCATCCAACTCAAATTTTCCACATCCCTCTATTACTCCACAAGGTGCTGGCAATCAATGCGTAGTTCCAAATGTGCAGGGTCAGCCCAAACCACCTTCTAAACCACCTCAAGCGTTAGTTGCAACAGTTCAGGTGCTAGAGAAGAATGTGCAAGGCAAGGGGAAGCAAAGAGATAGCTCATCTCCATTCAACATCATTGAGCAGATGAATAAAACCAATGTAAACATCTCAATGTGGGAGTCATTGGCTATCTCACGACAAAGAGACCTATTGTAGGCTACTATGTCAAATTGGTCAGTGTCAAATCAGCCACCCAATCAACAAGAAAAGGTTCTTACCAATGCAACTCAGCCTAAAGGAAATCATGGAGGACAACAAGGTAAAAATGTGAAGCCCCCTCCATTCTATGTCTCATTGATCATAGGAGATAAGTTAGTACATAATTACATGATTGACTCAGGAGCAAGTAGCTCAGTCCTGCCAAAACAAATCGCTGATCAGTTAGGTCTTCAATATGAAGTCATATCCAAGGGTGTAGTGCAATTAGATGGGACAACAATGACAATGGTTGGATTAATCAAAGATTTGAGCCTCACATTACATGCGTGTCCCAACGTAACGGTATCACAAGATGTGTCAGTCATAGACTTGCCACCACTCTTTGCATTGTTCTTGTCAAGAGACTTGACTGCTAAAATTGGAGGCTATCTTATGGCTGATTGGTCACACATGTAATTTAGAACAAGGTATGGAACTAAGGCTACAATCAAATCTGAGCTTATTGCAAATTTTCAAATAGAACCCCATACACCAAGTCCAATCAATGAAAATTGTTCAAAATTCAACCAAGAGCATTATCCAAGCACTCATGAAGTTGACACCAAGGTCAGATGCATTCTAGACTTGACTCTTGATGAATGGGCAAACAAAAGACATGCATTTGATCCATACAAATAAATGGAGGAATCTGAGCTAGGAGTTTATTGTTTACATGAAGAGAATCAACCTCTCCCTAGCATCACCAAGCCAAATTAAAAAGACAAGAATTAAGTATGGAAATTGTTCTTTTATGGATCAACAAGTAGACAAGGTGCAGGAGGAGGATCTATGCTCATTTCACCACAAGGTACAAGGTATTACTCATCCTTCCTCTTGCTCAAAGCACACAGCCGAGTATGAAGCCTTAATTCATTGATTGCACTGGGCAAGGAAGAAAGGCATCAAGAATTTGCAAGTATTTGGTGATAGTGAGTTGATTGTGGACCAAGTTAGAGGACAAAATGCTACCAAGAATGATCTGTTGAAGAACTACAAAAATCAGGTATGGGATCTTATTGAAAGATTTTGAAGCTTTTAGCATCAATTCCATCCCAAGGAAGAAAAATGAAGCAGCAACAGACTGGCAGCAATTGGGGCTGCGTTTGATGTTATGAAAAGTATCAAAAGTGAGAAATCTTAGCCTCATATCAAAGTGGTTGTGAGACCAGTTGTTTCGGATAACAACACAAGTTGGCAAGTCTTTGAGAATGATCAGCAAATTGTCAATTTCCTACAAGAAGAAGCTGAGTTCTCCGCCAGAAATCAAGACAAGCTGGAGTAGCAGTATGGAAACAAAGTGGTGCAACTGAGAACTAACAAATTACCAAAAGGCCTCATAACCTTGGATTCAATCTTCAACCCAAATGATCAGTTCTGGAAGGAGAAAGTGAACATTTAAGTAAAGGGTGAAGATTCAAAGCCTATTTTAGTAGATGAAGGCAAGACATTGCAAATTGGCAAAGTAAGTACCCCACAAGAGAAATTTGATTTTGTTCATCTTTTTCAATTATTCCCAGATGTTTTTGCTTGGAATTACAAGGATTTAAGAGGTTTCAACCCAAAGTTGGCACAACATACTATTGAGTTGGATCAAGAATCCAATCCTATCAGGCAGAAGCAAAGGCCAGTGAATCCCCATATTGAACCCCTCATGAGAAAAGAGTTGAACAAGCTTATTGAGGCCAGTATCATCTTCCCTATCAAACACTCAAGTTGGGCTGCAAACTTGGTGCCAGTAAGAAAGAGAAATGGAGAAATAAGATTGTTGTGTGGACTTCTGTGATCTAAATAGAGTATCACTCAAGGATCATTATCCACTTCCATCAATGGAACAAATCTTGTAGGTTGTAGCTGGTTCAGAAAGGTTTTCATTACTAGACAGATACTCAGGCTATAATCATATAATGGTGAAGGAAGAAGATCAATTCAAGACATAGCCTTCACTACAAAATGGGGCACATATGCTTACAAGAAGATGTCATTTGGACTGTCAAATGCCAGAGCAAAATTTCAGTGAGCTATGGATATTGCTTTCAAAAGCTTAATCAACAAGATAGTGCTGATATACCTAGATGATATCACTGTCTTCTCAAAGAATGCAGCAGAACATCTCTTTCACTTCAGACAAGTGTTTCAGAGGTGTAGAAGGTTTGGAGTGTCATTGAATTTGAAGAAGTGTGTATTCTTGGCACATGAGGGCAAATTGTTGGGGGACATTGTCTGAAGGGAAGGATTAACAATTGATCCTGAAAGGGTTGAAGCCATCCAAACACTTCCATTGCCACATAACAAGAAATCTCTCCAAAACTTCTTGGGAAGGATAAAAAATTTCTGTCCAGATTTTGTGCCTAATTTTGCCACTCTTGTGAAGCCTTTAACAATGATGTTGAGGAAGAGTTTTGCATTCAAATGGATAGTAGAAGGGACAGAGAGTTTTGAGAACATCAAACACTCAATATCACAAGCTCCAACTCTTATCAACCCAGAATTTTCAAAGGATTTCATGTTATATGCTTTTGGAGGATCAGATACAATCTCAGATATCTTGACACAGCTGAATAGAGAAGGTTCAAAACAACCCATAGTGTTCTTCAGTCAAATCTTGGAAGATTACGAAGTAAAGTATTCTTTCATCAAAAGTATGTCCTTATTATCATAAGGAGTTTGAAGAAGTTCAGACATTTGGTCTTGAACAATAAGATTCAACTGTTGGTGTCTCATGCTGGTGTCAAGGAATTTATCCTAAAAAAGGATTTGAATGAGAAGAGAGTAGGTTGGATCACTCAGGTGATGGAATATGATATCAAAATCAAAGTGACCAAGCTGGTTTGTGGCAAAGGTTTTTGTGAACAACTTGCTTCCAAACAACTAGACAGATCAAAAGGGAAAGAAGATGTTATCCTGTTACTCCAGAATGACCAAGAACAACCAATTGACGATGCACCCATTCCATGTTGGACCCAAGATATGGTGCATTATCTCTAAACAGGCATGTTCCCTCCAGCAATGAGCAAAGAAAAGAGGAGATACTTTATATTACAAGCTATCCTGTATGTACTCATTAATGGCATCTTGTTCAAGAAGGACATCAATAGTGTTATATTGAGATACATTGGAACATATCAAGTTCGAAAGATAGTACAGGAGTTCCATGATGGAGAAGTAGGAGGCCACTTTGCTCCACAAGTAACAACTCTAAAAATCATGAAAGCTGATTACTATTGGCATACAGTGTTCAATGATTGCAACTCATGGGTTAAAAAATGCAAGAGATGTGCATTCTTGACAGGGAAGGAAAGGTTAGCAGCACTGCCCCTCCATCCGATTTCAGTAAATCAGCCATTCATGCAATGGGGATTGGACTTCATTGGGGTTATCAATCCAAATTCAAGTCAAGGGCACAAATGGATACTTACGGTAACAGACTATTTCACCAAATGGACTGAAGCAGTGGCACTCAAGGAGGAAAATGAATCCAACATCTTGGATTTGTATGAAGGGATAGTCACAAGGTTTGACATCACTACCAATATCATATCAAACAATGCATTGGCATTCCTTGGTACAAATATCACTGAATGGGATGTCAAGAATTGTGTGTATCTCAACACTTCATCGAATTATTACCATCAGGGTAATGGTTAATCTAAGTCTACGAACAAGAACCTACTAAGAATCATAAGGAGAAATATTGATGAGAATCAGAGGACTTGGCACACAAAGCTCAAATCATCTCTATGGGCTGATAGAATCACACCGAAGAGGGCTATAGGAAGCTCTCCATACAAGCTTATATATGGGAAAGAATCAGTTCTACCTATATCACTCGAGTTGCTAGCATTCGAACTCATGAAATAGTTGGAACTAGCTGAGTTTGAGCCTATGGAAATCAGGTATGCAGAGCTGATTGGATTAGAAGAAATAAGAGAACATGTAATGCAAACCATGGAAAAGGATCGATCATTGATCAAGATGAGTTTTGACATGAAAGCCAAGGCCAGGATATTGTAAGTTGGAGATTTGGTACTGAAGTGGGACGCTGATCATGCAAAACTGGGAAAGCATTCCAAGTTTGATGCCATATGGAGTGGTCCACATATGATCATTGAATGAAAAGCTAGCAATGCCTTCCGACTAGATAAGTTGGATGGTGAAGAGTTGCAGATTCTGGTGAATGGAATCTATCTCAAACGTTGTTACTAGAAAGAGAATTTTTGACCCTTGTAAATATTAATTTATAATTTCCATTCCTCCAAGTGCTTATGCACATTTTACTGTTATTATTAAAGTTTTCATTTCCCTAAGTGTTTGCGCACATGTCCTATTGCTTCTAGTGTGTGCATGTTTACAGTTCATCGAGCTCCCAGAAAAGAATTTTCAGCCACAAGAGAATCAAATCAACAAATGTTTAAATGGCTTAAGGATACAAGTTTTCAAATTTCAGATCAGGTGAGATATTATCATAAATACTCTGTGCCCAATGGATTGCTACAAGTAGTTGGCCATTCTTCATCTGGAAGGCAGATAACCCCACTGAGTCACCAAAATTGTTATCCAAAATTCACCCCTCAAGGTAATTTTGATAACAAACATCAAATTCTTAAGTCCTGAGCAAGTAGATTGATTCAAGGCCCAAAATCATGTTTTGGGGGCCCCTTTGGTTTCTCTCTAACATCCCCATCTAAGGAAAAAATCCAAAAAATGGTGTCGCATGCTTGTTTTAATGCATTGCGGGTCTGGAGGTTACAGGTCATACCGAGGTTTTTTTACCAAGTTTGGAGTAAAAATATAAATAAAATCAGCTAAGTTAGACATTTTTGTCCCAAGTGGTCTGCGGGACAAAAGTATGCACAGGACACAAATCATCTGATTTGCCACAAGTGAGTCAATTACGGGCAGTGCAGAGATTTTTGTCTGGGAGATTCAGGACAAAAGTACATGCAGGACAAGTTGAATGTGAAAGGGAGAAAAGGATGCAAAAGGGGACAAGGAAGCCTGAATTGGCCAATGTGGAATAATGTGTCTAGGACATCCGGGACACGCAGACCCGATTTTGCCGCAATACTCGCAAATTCAAAGGAAAAGCCAACGTTTGACCCGTAAACTTCAAATGGCCATAAATTTTGACTACGACTCCAATTTTCACAAAATTGGACTTTCTAGAATGAGCATAATGTCCTCTATGTCACAAAAACATATTTGGCTCCACTTAGTTAATGCTCATTCCCGTCAAAAGACTGAAAATGCCTAGCAGACCCAAAATAGTTGTTTGTGCTTAGAAGGCCATAACTTTTGCATTTCTCAATGAAATCACACAAAATTGGTACCATTGGAATAATGGATCTGAGCCCGATGTAAAAAAATAAAGAAATTATAGATTTTATGAGAAATCAAAGGGAATATTTCATAAAACGTGGCCGGGTTCATGAACAATGTTTTATCTGGTAGTTGGGAATGGAATTAAGAGGCATGGTCATCATTCCTTCTCTGCTGCAGTACCTGGGACAGTATGGGAGCCTTTTACAAGTAATGTACAATAATTTTTACTCCATTTAATTCCTCTTACATGTGGTTGAAGGACATATTTTGGGATTTTCATTTCCCCTTCTCTCTATTTCTTCTCATTTTACTATAAATTAGAGTGTTGGGCTCATTGTAAAAGAGGTGCTTTTTGTAGCAAAGCTTTGCCAAAATTGCTTTTTGAAGTCAATGTGCTGCAGGCCCTTGTTGTGGACTCCTTACATGGTTATCCAGGCCCTTATCTTGTAACAGATTGAACTGTGCATATCATGAAGCAATAAAATATATGTTTGTGGATGCATCTTCCCCTGTTGTGTTTTCTTGCATTCTTCTTGCCCCTTCAACCTTGATTATATGTTTATTGTGTCTATATTTATACTCTTACAAGGATGCATTATTATTGTGCATGTAGGAAACATTGTTGTGAATGCATTTTCAGATTATGGAGAACTGTTACCACCCCTTCTAGTATGCACTTTACTCCTAGTTTTCACACATTAGAAGGCTACTCTCACACCCTCCTTCTCTTTTGTATCACTACTTTAGTGTAGGCTTTCATTTTATGCATTCTCACTTGTTGGTCCCTTGGAAAGTTATATTAGAATAGTTAGTTTACCCTGCATTAGAGTAGATTGTGGCAGGTAGTTTAGGAGTAAGAATCAACTTTCTTTGGAGGTCTATCTCAGGTAGCAAGTCCCACAACTTGGAGATAATACCCATGTTATCCAGTCACACCGTGAATTCAAGTATATGCAATTGTGTAAACATAGGGGTGTTGTGATTCGGTGATAATAGGAACACATACTAACATTAATAAAAGGGAAATTAAAACAAAACAACACATGACCCCTTTGTCACAAACTTCCCCTTACCGAATAATTCTAACACACACACAATTACATGTTTCCATGGTGATCCTAGTTGAATTCATCTAGAATTCCAATGTGGTTGGTCTCCAATCCCCACTAATGTTGTTGTGAATATAAATATACTTGTAAAACAAAGAATACCTCCTTCAGCCTCTTGGCCACATTAAAAAATCCATGCAAAAAGATGTAATATAAATTTAAAATCATCTATCTATGAGCTAATATCATTTAGGAAATTATGAATCATTTGCTATTTTCTAGCAACATTTCTATCCAACATTTCATCCATGTGAAAAATGATCACAACATTAATTCAATTATCAAAGTCTACTCATGGCAATGAAAGTATATCACATGTAAGAAATATATATAAATAATCATGTCCACAACATATCAACATCAATCTCAAATGTCTCTAATAATCCACATGCATCATATATAAATCAAAATCAACAAAATTTCCAGTATCTCTAACATCTAGTGTCATGCTAAATCAAAAGGCTAAAATAATGTCTATAATTGTAGTTGACAGTAACAAAATCAAAGCAAAAAGGTGTAGAAGGGAAGTGGGAACTACATCCACCTCCCCTGAGACTCGACTTCCTCCTAGAATTTGATTATCCAATGCAACATTTCTATCCAACATTTCATCCATATGAAAAATGATCACAACATTAATTGAATTATCAAAGTCTACTCATAGAGACAAAATTATAGCACATGTCCACAAATATATATAAATAACCATGTCCACAAAATATCAACATCAATATCAAATGTCTATAATAATCCACATACATCATATATGAATTGAAATAAAAAAAAAATTCCAGTATCTCTAACATCTAGTGTCATGCTAAATCAAAAGGCTAAAACAGTGTCTATAAGTCTAGTCGAAAGTAACAAAATCAAAACTAAAAGGTGTACAAGGGAAGTGGGAACTACATCCCCCTCCCTTAGACTCGACTTCCTCATGGAATTCACTGGAACAAGTGTGGGAGATACACTCATAGCAATGTAAGATCCTCCCATGTAGCTGCAATCTCATCATATCTGTCCCACCCAACCCGAACCTGGTGAATCTCTGTGCCATGAAGGCCTAGGATCCTGCACTCTATAATGTGGAGGGGCTCCACCATCACTTGCCCCTGATCCTGCACCTACAATGTGGTCCAATCTAGCACGTGAGAACGATAAACAATATATCTCCTAAGCACAAAAACATGAAACACATAATTGACACTTGAAAAGCTAGATGACAACACTAGATGATAGGCTAAGGGACTGATGCACTCCAAGATCTAAAAGGGACCCAAAAACCTAGGAGCAATCTTAGAAAATTTTCCATAATGAATAGGGATCTTATGTAGTCTGACACAAAGGAACACCTTCTTGCCCACCTCATAACTATGATATGTCCTGTCCTACTCCACATATTTCTTCTACCTGTCCTACGCCTCCTCTAATCTCTATTTGATAAAAAAACCTATTTCTCCATGTCCTACAATAATGGTAGCCCAAGAGAAACCCTGTCCTCTAACCTGTCCCAACTAAGAGGCATCCCACACTCTCTGCTATATAATTCTTGAAAAGGAGCCATGCCTATCGAACTCTGAAGTCTATTATTGTAGGAAAACTCCACCAAGTACAGATACTCCTCCCATCTCGACTAGTGATCCGTAACATACATCCTAAGCATGTTCTCCAAGATTTGATTCATCAACTCAGTCTATCTATTTGTCTCAAGGTGATATACGGTGTTGTAATTGATCCTCATCCCGAGAGCATGCTGTAAGGTGGTCCAGAAATGGGAAGTGTACAAAGGATCACAATCACAAATGATCTTCTGCGGAATCCTGTGTAATTGGACAATCTCATCAAGATATACCTGTGCCACTACACTAGCTGTGTAGGTGGTCTTCAGTGGAGAAAAATGAGCCACCTTTGTCAATTTATCCACCGTGACCATGATGGCATCATGGTGGTATCTCGATGTCGGTAACCCCACAATGAAGTCCATGAAAGCGGTGTCCCACTTTCACTCTGTTATGGCACGAGGAAAGAGAAGGCTAGCTAGATGTTGATGCTCGGCCTTCACCCTCTTACTCTCTAAATAGTGTGACATAAACTAAGCCACATCTCTCCAAATTCCTCTTCAATGGTACAACTGTCTCAAAGTGGTGTGTATCTTCTTCACCCTGGGATGGGCTAAATAGGGTGCATGATGAGCCTCTGTCAATATGTCATGCCTCAAGCCTCCATCTTTAGGAACGTATATCCAACCCCTATGTTAGAGAAGACCATATGCCTTTAAAAAAAATCCATCAAATCTCCCCTCAAGCAGCCTCTGAGACTCATTCTCTACTTTGGCTACAAGGTAGAAACTTTCATGAGAAAGATGTTGCAAAATATTACTCCGCAAATATGTAACTACTGAAGTAGCCATAGCCAGATGTCTTCATCTACTCAAAGCATCTGAAACTGCGTTCTCCTTCCCCTTCACAAACTCTATCTCCATATCGTACTCACAAAGAAACTCCATCCAACACCATTGACGAGTATTGAGATTAGGTTGCATGAAGAGGTGGTGAAGACTCAAGTGATCGATCCTGAGTGTAAATCTCCAGCCATGGATGAAATGTCTCCACCACACTAAGGTGTGGAAAACTGATGAAAGCTCAAGGTCATGAGTCGGATAATTGAGCTCATAATATTTGAGTTTGTGATACTTAAAAGCAACTACTCTGCTCTCTTGATTCAACACACCTCCAAGTCCTACCAAATAAGCTTTGGTGCAAACATAGAACTCTCCCTGAGGATGTGGCACTCCTAGAATAGGTGTTGTCATAAGGATTTCCTTTAGTGTCCTAAAGGCTTGCTCACATCTGTTTGACCAAACAAACTTCTTCCCTTTCAGCTGAAGGGAAGTGATGGGGTGTGTAATCTAAGAAAAGTCATGAACGAATCCACACTAGTAGGTGCTGGCGAATCCATGATATCTCAAATCTTGCAAGGATCGACTATAATGCCTTCCCCAAAAATGATGTGGCCTAAATACTACACCTCTTTCTGAAAGAACGCACACTTCTCTAGGTTCTCGTAAAGATCTTTCTCATGAAGACACTGAAGAACTTGGAAAAGGTGCTTCTCATGCTCCTCATGCATATGTGAGTAAATCAAAATGTCATCAAGGAAGATGAGCATGAAGTGATATAGAAAATTCCTAAATGCCCCATTCATCAAGCTCATGAACACTGCGTGGGAATTCGTTAGACCAAAAGGTACCACTGTGAAATTCTAGTGGACATATCTCATATGGAAGGCAATCTTATGGACATCTTCCTCCATAATCCTCAGCTGATGATACCCTAACTTAAGATCTATATTGGAGAAAACTGTGGCTTGATTCATCTGATCAAACAAGTCATCAACGCGTGGAAAGGGGTAATGATTATTGATCGATACTTTGTTCAGCTGGCGATAATCAATACACAAATGTATAGATCAATCCTTCTTATTCACGAAGATCATCGGTGTAACCTAAGGGGATACATTAGGACATATTAGAAATTTCTCAAGAAGGCCCTCAAGCTGCAACTTGAGCTCACAGAGCTCAGGGGTAGTCATTTGATAAGGTTCTTGTGAGATAGGCTCTACACCTGGAACCAAATCTATATGAAAATCTATCTCATGTTGGGTAGGTAACCTCAGTAGCTCCCCTAGAAACACATCATCAAACTCTCTCAAGATGGGATGGTCATCATGGGATGGTCCACTAGACTCACCCTCAGATTTTCCACTAACCGTAACAACATACATCTGACAACCCCATCACACACATCACTTAAGCTGCATAGCAGAGATGGTATGAATAGAAATGAGCCTCCTAACCCCTACTATAATTGACTCGACTCCTAGATCATCTTTATAAGTAATAGTCTTATGGAAATAGTCCACTCTAGCTTTGTGTGTAGATAACCAGTCCATGCCAAAGATGACACCATAGGATCCCAAAGGAAGGATTCAAAGATCCGAAGTAGTGGTGAAGGGTCCCAAATCAAGTACACACTCCTTAACTAAGGAGTCTATAGAAATTTTTTCTCCAGAAGACATCTCAACGACCCAACTACGACCCTGCCTAACTGCCACCAGTCTGCAATGCTCTATTAAGGATGGTGTAATAAAAGAATAAGAGGAACTAGAATAAAAATATAGAGGTGAAAGCACCACCAATACTACCTGTCATCTCTATCACGTTACTTTAGTGCTCAGTGTGGCGATTCTCGACCACTGCGTAGATCTGATGGCTCCATGCCATATCTCAAATAGTAGGCTTGGAGATATGTGTCTTACCCTTGTTGATAGGGTTTTTTGGGTACTCTCTTCAATGGTTTCTAGCAACACCACAACCATAATAGTTTCCTGGTCCTCTCTAGTGGGATGCGGTTCGAGCCGATACTCTAGATGTTTGTGTTATGGATCATAGCGACCTAGCTATGGATTGATGAGGTCTCTTCTGATGAGATCCTATTGTCCGAGCTCTCTGTGCACCATATGTCATGATGGTACCCATAGGAGGAGGTCCCATATTCCATCCCCTCTATGCGTCAAATATCTAAGGAGGTCTGTAAGGTGGGTAGGTTTTCTACTACTGCCTTTGAGTTGGCTACTACGGTGGCCTGAAGGAAGACTATCCTGAACTCTATCCACCATGAGGAGGAGGAACTGACCCCCTTGATCTGTTATCCTACATCTACTGGATGTGGCTCCAAACTCTGTTTCTATCCTGATGCGTCTTCCCCCAGGTCTCCTCTGCAATATAGGCCTTCTCCCCAGCCTCTGCTAATGTCTATGGGAAGTGAATACGCACCACACCACACCCAAATCCAAATTTAGGCCCCTGATGAACCTATGAATTTTTACTTGCTCAACCTGTATATAGTCAACATACTGGAGTAGATCAAGAAATCTAATCTCATAGTCAGCTACAGTCATAGATGCCTAGTGGAGGTTATGAAACGCATCTATCTAATGCTGAATAAACCTCTTGGGAAAATAACTACTACTAAAACACTCCACAAAAAACTCCTAGGTAACTGTCTCCGAGTCAACATGGAGGTTATGCTCCTCGGTCCTCAACAAGACTCCTACTCCATCCTTCAGAAGATTGATCGCAACACAAGATTTTGTGTTGCTAGTACAAGGGTAGAGCTTAAAGCATCCACTCAAGCTGACCAAACAGGCCTCTTCCTGAAAACTTCCTGCATCTCCAAAATAATGAGATGGCCGTAGCTTAAGGATCTCCCTGATATGGTCTGTAGTTGACAATTGATGAGCCCTATGTCTCTCTGCATGCTCCTCCCTCTGTCTAGGGCTCTAAGATCTATTCCTATGTCTTGAAATCTTGTATCTATGCCCTTTCTGTGGTGACTCTTCCCTAGAAAAGTCCACGTGGAAGTTCTATGCTCCATGCTTCTCGCTATATTGAGAAGATTCCCTAGCCTCAATTGTTGGCTCCCTATCGTGTTTAGCAAGTCATCCTCCTAGGGAACCTCCACATATAGCGGTATTGATGTCTTGAAGTGTCTGTAAAATCTAAGGAAGAATGGCTACTACTCCCTGATCTAGCGGTTGTATACCTAGGTGTATATGGAAAGACCCCTCGTCTGGTCCGTGCCTCCTGCACAGACCAAGGCAAGAGTTAACTCATCATTTTGGTTTTGTTTCAGTTTTCTACGTTTTCTAAAATTATCAAAATATAAGCTACTGTGGTTTTCTAGATTTAAAGAACAAGTTTACACTAGGTTAAAAAATTTCATGTCTTCATGTTTTCTAGGTGCGCCCAAGGTCACTTTTTTAAACCCACGGATCTGATACCAAATGTAACTCCCATAAAAATGATGTTTTAGAAAAATGCTAACTCCCAACAATTAACTCAAAATTTGTGACTAATTTTTTTTGTGTTACAAGGACAAGGTAGAAGGATAAAATAGGTTACAAAGATGTTAACCCCATAGGGTACAACAACTAACAAATGCCACTAACTCAACATTTCGATTTGAAGAACTTGATCTATAACGAAGGTTAACATATTCTCAAATTAATCTATAGATTCCATTAATCAATTATGCATTAAGAATGTACCCTAGATTAATTTACTTAATTAAGTGTTTTCTTCACTTAAGTTAATGTCCAATCCCAAAATTAACTAATCTCATGCTTAAATAATTTAATTTCATTATCCTAATAGTATAAAGTCCTTTTTTTAAATTTACTAAAACATACTAAAGGCTAATAAGGACTTTACATTCCTAAGGAAATGAAATGGCCCCATTCCCCATTTACACATACTAAAGTTTTACAACCCATTTGAAAAAATATTTCTCACCTAGCAAAATTAGGGTGAAACCTCCACCCTTAGATCAATTTATTCTTGGCCACTAGATCCTAGGGCTCCCATCTAGCCCTAAATTCCTTATGAGTTTTTAATAAAGTCTTTCCTTTGTTCATTTTTCTCATTTGGTCTATTTGTTTTGTTGAAAAATGCAGGCTGGAGAAGAGGAAGAGATGGGAGAAAGGAGGAAAAACTATGGAGGATTCTAAAATGAAATCTAGTTAGATTAGTTTAGTTGTAGTTTATTGTTGTTATAACTTCCATTCAAGGATTGGAAAGGTTATTCCTTTTACCAATCTAGTTTCGTTTCAAGTTTTTGTATTTGAGTTTTTAAATTTGGGAGAAAACCCTATCCCCATGAATAAATGAGAAGAAATGTTTTAGATCCACCATTTGTATGATTTATTGCTCAAATCCATGGGATCACACATTGTTTGCATGATGGCAGTCACTGATTAAATTTTACAACTTTAAGTTTTGCATAAACCAAATAAAATTTTTACACAAGTGCAGATCCACAAAGTTTTGTCACGAGTGATAGAACCATCGCTTAGAGTAGACCGGGGCTCCTGGAACCATAGCCATACTGAACGGCAGTTTTGAGACCGCCACCTTAGCCTGAGTAGCGGTTACGTGACCGCCGCTCTACACAGGGCGACGGGCCTATTTAAAAAAATTAGAACTTTAATATGAGATTTTTACAAAATCCAAAAGTTACAAAAAGGTGTGAAAATGCATTCTGAGCCTATTTTGAGCTTCTAGAATTTCCAGTTTTGTTATTTTATTCCTATTTTTCTCTTCTTAGATAAAAATTATTCATTTAAGTATTTTATAGTCCATAAATAGTAATATAACTACAAATTCTATTCTATTTTGTTTAAATAAATTTTCTCTCTATTTCCATGAGCAAAAGAAAACTAAATCTACTTATACATTATTGTTTTCTTACTACAAAAATCAACATTTCCAAATAACAACATAGTTCAAATTTGTTATCTTGTTCCCATTTTTACTACAACATATGTTTGTTAAAAATAACTATAATAACTTCATTTTCCATTCAAATTTACTATGTATACAATGGCAACATCTACAACTTTTACATTTCCTTCATTCACATTTATAACATTACAAGTTCACTATGAAAGTAGCTTTATTTTTCACAATGTAACTTCCAACTAAAAATTTACACAATATAGTTATTTTAATTCTTTCTCTTTCCCTATTACATTCTAATGAGAAAGAAATGTCTTTCTTTACAATTCTACAATAAAAATCTTCAAATATTCATATAACTTGTATTTCAACATTTCTTTTAAAACATAACCAAATTTACAATCTTCCACTTTGAGTGAGAAACAAAAGGATTCTCTCAAGAAGGAAAATATTCAAGGACTCAAATAACTTATAAGCTCCTCAACACCAACAATAAGTCTCCATCATGATTGTTTGATTCACAACAAAATGGGGGGAGAAGCAACGCTCTCCACCCAATCAAGACATCCAGTGAAGAGGAGAAATGATCCTATCTATTGGCCCCCGAGCCCCAACCACATTAAAATGGGAGAAAATTATAACACATTTCAAAAACAAGCTTCCACAACACAAACAAATACTTCACAACATTTCAACCACATTTAAAACAACAACAACACAAGAAGAAGAAGAACAGTCAACAAAACAAAGCTTAAAATGAAACCGAAAAGAGCAAGACCTATGGGAAGGCCACTTATGCCTCCCTATGGGAATGGTTCCCCACCTTAACACCTCCAACACATATCTCAAATCCTTACATACTCTTATGCCTCCGTCAAGTAACCCTTATATACCTCCCACATAATCTTATTCCTCCCTCATAAAAGAAAAAAAAAACAAGAAATGCAAGCATTTCTTATCTTAGATGGGCCGCCCAACCAAAACTCCCTTTAAGAAAGAAAGTAATCTCTTATGCCTCCGTACAAGAAAAATCCCCATAGTCTCCTCCTACTCCAAACTTAGGCAATCTAACCACACCCAACAAACATTTCAAAAAACAACATTCAATACAAGCACAAAAAATATAAAACAAAGCATAACATAAGCAAGGTGAAGCTCCTACCTCTCCATAGTAAAGCTTTTTCCCAAGAGTAAGTCACCAAGCTCACATCCACAAGCTCTGACAATCCATAGGCACTCGAAAATAATCCTCTAACTCTCCAGAATACAAGCGCACAAAATGATCAAGTAACCCCCAAACAAGTAAAAGAGCTCTAATAAATAGAAAATGGAGAAAGGAGGATGAGGTGGGTCCATGTAGGATGCCACATCACTCATCATCAACTCCACCTAAGAAGTCAAATCTCAACCCCAATGCACCATATATTGGTGAGTGAGAGGAATGAAGATACTTACACACACAAATTAAGCCCACACTCCCAAAAAATAAAACTAAATATTTGAAAGAAAGTGCAATAAACATTTCACAATTTTTATCTTCCCAAAACACCTAATTGGGTTATATTTTGACCCCCCAACCCATAGATAGGGTTGGTATGACAATTTAAGAGGTGTGGGAAAATTTTAACTTGTCCCACAAGCCTTCAAAATTAGCCCTTAAGGCCAAATTCGAGTTTCCCATGATGGGTAAAGTGTACAACACTCAAAATCCCAAGCATTCAACACAACATAAAATCTAAGAGTAAATCAAGTCTAATAAATGAAATCCTTTTGGTCACATCTTTAATTAGTTTAGGATAAAATTTAATTACATTAATAAGAGACTTAGACCCACTAAGATAAAGGGGGAAGCACATACATCAAAACTAAATAATTAAAACAATTAAATTACATTACTCAAAGGAACACATAATAACATTAATAAAAGGGAAATTAAAATAAAACAACACATGACCCCTTGTTCACAAACTTCCCCTAACCAAATAATTTTAACACACAATTACATGTTGCCATGGTGACCGTAGTTGAATTCATCTAGAATTCCAATGTGGTTGGTCTCCAATCCCCCTAATGTTGTTGTGAATATAAATGTACCTCCAAAATAGAGAATACCTCCTTCGGCCTCATGGCCGCATTAAAACATTCATGCCAAAATATGCAATATAAATCTAAAATCATCTATATATGAGCTAATAACATTTAGGCAATTATGAATCATATACAATTTTCTAGCAACATTTCTATCCAACATTTCATCTATGTCAAAAATGATCACAACATTAATTCAATTATCAAAGTCTACTCATGGTGACGAAACTATATCGTATGTCAGAAATATATATAAATAACCATGTCTAGAACATATCAACATCATTCTCAAGTGTCTATAATAATCCACAAGCATCATATATTAATCGAAATCAACAATAGTCTAGTATCTCTAACATCTAGTGTCATGCTAAATCAAAAGGCTACAACAATGTCTATAAGTGTAGTCGACAGTAACAAAATAAAAGCAAAAAGGTGTCGAAGAGAAGTGGGCACTACAATTTCTGTTGACCATTTCTTGTCATAATAGTGAAGGGGTATAAAAAAATTCATATTACTCATTTAAATTGGATGATTGAGCATAAAAACGTGGAATAAACAACTAGAAGTGCAGTTCCAAGATGCCTATTCCTCACATAGGATTGCCATTCTAGATATTGTCTTCACCAAGATCATACAAAATCCATTGAAGACTGTTGCAGGGTCCTACTGGAGACAGGAAATGCATCATACACCAAAAATCATCACACTAGAACAACAAGGAATTAGGTTGTGGATTCGAAATTGTTAAGTATGGAAGCATAGTTGTTTTAGGTGTTCATTCCATCATTATTGGTTTCAAATTATCGGAAAAGGTCCAGGTAATTTATTATCAAATTCCTTATGATATTATGCAATTGTGTGATCAATTAAGTGTTCATATGTTCATTCAATTATGTAAATGAAAAGCAATGTAAAATAAGCAGAAGACAACTCATTATATAAAACATTTGTATATATTCATAAGGAAATTGCATAAATTTTCCCACACAAGATGTGCGATATGAATATATAAGAAAAGAATGGAGAAAAATTTTTAGACTGGAAATGTAACAAAGAAAAGGGAACCCATCATTTCCTAAGAAACGATTTTTCCTTCCTTGCAAGTTTCTGCTCTAGCCGACTCCATGAAGCTGCTCCATTGCACCTGAAAGAAAAATGGAAAATCATGTTATTTATTGGGGTTCTTTGCTTCATTAGATTCTCATCTTCAAACGTATATGCATTTTTCGTTATTAACAAGTATTTCATAAATGAAAGATCGCCACATCCATTAGATACTGAAAACGAAAAGAACAAAAATACATAGCATGATTAATAGGTTAATTGTCTGATTTAAACATCTTGCATTTAGCTTCAATAATAAAGGATACAAATTTTACAAGAATACAGATTCTCGGAATATAAAACAAAGTTACGGATTCCCTTCACAAGAAAATAAGTTTTAAAATTACCAAATTTCCTATCAACTGAGAGTACAAATGCATGAAGAAAATTTACAGTAAGCTCAAAATAAGATAGTTTCTCATGTATTTTACAACAGGAAATGTGGAGCTACAATTTTATAAGAGAAGAGTTCCACAAATGTAAATTTTCTATTCTAATGTTTTTAATTTCCTTGTACACAGAATGATCAGATCTAAAATGGAAACCATCTTATAATAATACGGAGTTGTAAAAGAGTTTACAGAATGATACAAAATAGTTTTCCCTCGTGTTGTAAAACTACAAGCTTTCAGAAGGTAGCATCCAAGATGAGGTTTGAGAGCTCAAATTAAAAAGCCGAGCATGGTCAGATCAGGCCAACCTAGCTTCAATGAAGTCAAAAACCGAAATCAAATGTTTGGTACATAGCAAACTGAAACATGAAGTGTGATCGTTAATGAAACATGGTATGGAATATTATATGAAACATGATCTGGGAGCTTCAATGAAACATGAGCTAGGAGATTCACTGAAGCACGAGCTAGGATATTCAACAATAGTTGCTATACCAAGCTGATATACAAACAAAGCTCCCAAAGTTTACAACCGGGATTGAATCGAGATAAGGTGAATGCATGACAAGATGAGCACATAAATGGCCGTGTTATAAAATTAGTGGCCGAAGACAATACAACTAGCAAGCTAAGTACTGATAGGGAACAAGACACAAATCCAGCTCGATGCACACAAAACCAGCTTGACCCATCTTGCAATGCAGAGATCAAAGGACAAAGCAAGGACCCACAAACGAGAACCCTAAACAAGGTTCAAGAAGAACTCACAACCAAGTTTCTAAATAGCCATGGCTGAGAAAAATCACCCAAAGAATGTAAATGGTCGAGCTAGCATTAGTCCACAACTGAACTGGTGAAGGATCAAGTCGAGCTAGGTTAAAACAATGCATGGAGAGCTCACTAAAAGCTAGAACGAAACATGGATACCCAACTTAGACACGTGCAAACCCAGCTTGACACAAAAAAGAGGGGGTCAAATAATGCAAACCCATGAGTAAAATCAAATGCAGAGATGAACCAAGAATATATTACCAGTATTTATACATGGAGAGCTCTAATAGAGAAACTAAAAACAACCCATCTCGAACTAGTAGAACCATGACATCTAAAGCAGAGTAGAAACAAACTTCATGCCACGACCTGAGAAGTGAAGCATAACATGATTGGTTCAGCACAAAACATAACCATCCAAAGCTCATGGTCACCATGACAGCAGGGAGGAAAACCCGAGTTTTTCAAAGTGGAAGGTCTCTAAATAATTTAAGCGATCTATATAAATCACGCACAGAGTTACATCACGACTTAGGTAGAGAGAGATTAGGTCGAACCTGAGGTCAACGATGGGGTGAGCTATAGTCAACACAGATAGGTTGTCAAGATTAGCAATGGGCGATACGAACCAGAAAAATAACTGAGAACATAGCGACATCAAGAAAAGTGGCGACCATCAACAAAAATTTCAACAGAGTTTCACCTCAAAAATAGAGCCTCCACAGCAAACCAAAAATGTGAGGTGTAAACTGATTTAGTTTTAGAGTTTCCTACCATAATCTTTGGGAGGTGAACCATTTGTTACCCTACCCATGGCCGATGTTTACCCATGTTTAGGGAGCTTAACCTTTTAAATACATGTTTTCTCACATGCCGACGTAGGTGGGATTGTAATGTTATAATTATTACTATTTCTATGTGAAGTGTGAAGTGGGTATAGAAATATGCGTTGCCTAGTTCAAGACGAGCATCATGACCTTATGCATTCTCTACCAAACAAAGCAGGCTCAAATAAGCTGCCTTATTTTTTTTCAAAAGAATCAAACTTTCCTTAACTTTTCTAAACAAAGAAGTCATCTAGACAACAAAGAAGAAATAGACCATGCAACTCATATTTTTAGCTCTCTAAACCTCATGCATGATAATAATATCCTTGCTATTAAAACTAAAGTTTTAATGAGAAATGTCGAATCATGCATCGAATTGAAAAATAAATAGTATTGGATTTATCTCAAAATAGCTAATTATAGTTGAACTGAAGTGCAAGTGCTATACTTGGAGAGTAAGTTGAGTCTGTTGGTATGTATATATGTCTGTCTTCTTTTCAGTGCTATTTTCCTCTTATGGTTCCTTCTTCAGATGGATACACACTATATGTTTTTTTTTTCGAGCATGTCTTTCCTATTTGTGTTTATTCAACAGTAGGATGGTTAAGTATTGCATTTTGTCTCGTCCTATTATAGAGGTCTCTGAAAATTTTGTAGAATTTAAAGCATGAGATAGATTGTTCTTTGATTTAAGGACGGCATGTTTGGATTTTTCAACAAGGTGTGAGTATTGTGCTAACAAGAAGTTTTCTCCTCGAGGCACGAGGATTAATCCCCTTCGGAGTCCAGTCTGGGTTTTCAGACCCATATTAATGAAAGAAGAATGGTTATTGTCAATTTTCAGTTTAGGCCCAGAAATGTTTCAAAAGGGTGGTTTGTCCCCGAAGTTCGAATGGATTTGTTTGTTTGTGTTATAAACTAACGGACGTTTAGGAGCTCAGGGTCTTATTTTCCTTCTGACTTATTTTGAAGCGGTTTGTGCATTTGTTACGAGCCCGGCCATCCAATTAAACAAAGAGGAACAAAAATAATTAGCCTCTTTAATCCTGAAAGGGATTGGGGGGTGAGCAAGGTAATTCGTGACCATTTTTCTCTCTCCCGGTAGTATGCAGTTATGTGTGATATAAGAAAGTGCAACAACAAAGTGCAATGTTTTGTTTTCTTGGGTTACTCGCATTGCAAAAATGGAAAAAAAAGGAATAAATAATATATCTTAAATATTACAATAGAAGAACGCTTACACAAACCATGCATCAAAAAAGCAAAATAGAAATTCCAAATGATAAATGTTGTGACCAAAATGGGGTTCTATTGTAGGGGGCCCTACCATTGAAGATATATATGCATACATATACAATATTTCAAAGTATAGATTGATTTACAACATATAACATTGTAGTCAATCTTCAGAAGACATAACTTCATCCTGCAACGTAAGAATACATTTTAATAGATTGTCCCTAGGATGAACAAATTCCTTGTGAGCCATTTCACAAAAAACAAACTGCATGCCACCAAATAGGCCTCGTGACATACCCTTCTCGAGAAACTCTTAAAATCCCACCCATTGCCATTTCAAGATCTGGCCAAGCACTCCTTTATTTTTGAGTGAGTTAACCCACTAGGATAGGGAAAATCCCCCTTTTATGTATGCCTTGGTTTTCCTGCCATAAGAAAGCTGAGTTGCTAGAAAATGAGTGGTTCTGCTTGAGAAGCTTCCCATCACGATTTTTATTTTCTTGGGATGATGGGTATGGACGCCCATCAGAAACGTGTTTTTAGATAGAGAAACTTCTACTGCTAACAACCACTTCTTTGTTCCATCTTCATGAAAACTTGGGGGTTTTATTCCACCCTGTGGGCTAGGCATTGAGTCTGGCACTGGGAGCTATGTGGTCAGTAAGATAGGTTGGTAGTAATTTGGCTTCAAGTGCCACTAGTTGCCATGAACATGTGGGCAGTTCCTAATCTAATGATACTTTAGATGCTCTGTCTTAATATGATACTCCAGAAATATTAGATAGAAATGGGGATTTTGGAAGATGGGAAATGAATCACATAATTAAAACAAGTGATGCAGGAATGATAAAATCATATTCTCTAAAGAGGAAATATCTTGAGAGCTTACCCTAGTGTCTAGGATACTTAAAATATGGTAGATAAGGGTCTCATTAGTCCCTATCAGTTGAATAAAATCACCCAAATTGGCATGTTCTCCACTAAAAGGATTCAATTTTGGAGATGAGGAAGACATGAAGGTAAGTCTCTTTGTTTGAAGTAGATGGCAGAAAGCTCTGTAAAATATTAGGTGATGAATTACTAACATAGTGAACTATGTATAAATAGGCATGACTTCTGAGCTGACGTATCTAGGAGAAATCATTTCACCATCAATATCGTATCCTCCTATATCGCTAGCCTCAAGTGAAAATTTAATTGAGATTGATAATTTATGGAAAGCATGTCACTAGAGATAAATTAAATACCCATGTGTTTAAGAAGTGTCTTATTATGTTTAATATTTGGACATGTAGAAATTTCTCGCCTAAGGAAGGTGTGATATTAAATAAATTTACATGGAAATGTCTTTCATATTAGCGCTTGTACCTTAAGCAGCAAGATGATTGCAAGCTTGTGGTGGGAAGGATTAAATGTTGTTATGGGCAATTATTCCCTGATACATCTAGAAATATCTATGATGTGACCTAAATTTGAGTCAGTTAGAATCGAGAAGAATATTATCTAAAAACCCCTGGGTGGATAAGCATATAAGGAAAGGGGTGTTGGTACCCAAAATTATTCTCCCTGAGAAGCTTAGCAGCATCAAAAATTGGACAGGAAGCTTAGAGATAAGAAGATCATGTTGTGTGTCATTTTTGTAGCCAGGGAAGAAATGCAGCTTGTTCTTTGTCACTCAGATGTAGAGAAATAGATAAAACTGTTAAGAGAATTTGATTTATCCTCCTTACTTTATGGTTGTGCCTTTCAACCAGGGTGAGAGGACCCCTTTGTAGCCTGTTTTTTGTGGAGGAGATGGAGATGTCCTTGTAGAGATATTAAGAAGACCTTGAAGAAAATATGATCAATACAACAAAACCTAACTCTCATGAGTTGTCACCCTAGATAATCGAGATATTTATTAAGCAAGGTTCAGGCCACTAAAGACAATGAAAACTTGATTGCTTCTACATCTATTGGTAATATAAATTATTCATTTTTAGACACACAGGACAAACAGGGGTAGTATGGGTAAGATTGATTATTTTTAAATGATTTTTTTGTGGGAAGTGAAGTAGAATTAACTTAATTCACCAGATCTTTGACATATTTTACAAAAATGGAAGGCTTTATCAGCAAAATGTTTCATAATAGCTAAAATTCTCCTTTAACTAGAAGGTGTGCTTTCAATGGAGGCCTAGATTAGCACGTTTTCACACAAACTGTAAGATTCCAAAATGAAGGCTCATATTGGAAAATGTAATTGAACATTATCAACCTATGTTTAATCACACCTAAGATACCCTCAAAGGCTAACAAACAATCGTATCTTCATGATAGGAGTAAAGAGATTTTAAATTTGTTAATTTTACTATAAAATGAAAGCTCTTATGATAAATGAATTGTAAATGCCACAAAACTATCACAAGGATAAGATCTTGAGTGATTCAAAAATATTTCAATGTAAGATTGCAATGGTAACAAGAAAAACTATTTGCAGACACAATTTTGCCCAAAATTAACATAGATTAACTCAAATTGGATTAAAATCAATAGCAGGGGAAAGTTTCAAGAACAATCTCAGAGCTTTTCAATGGTTGTACACTTGCAACCACCTTGACATGATCAAATTTAAATCAAAATAAATAAATAGGTTCCTCAGATGCATTCTCAGAAAGATAAGCTCTGTCAAACTTTTCTCTTAGAAAAATAACTCCCAACCTCTAACATTCCAACTATTTGCATGAAAATTTCATGTAATTAATAAAAAAAATTCTACAACAGAGTTTGCCCCCCCCAAAAAACAAAAGAATTTAAAGCACCATTGCTTGTTACGATTTCGATCATGACTCCTAGAATCAGATCTACAAAAAATTTGTCTGGTGTTTAGAGGAAAAATCTCTTCGAATATTTCTAGCATTCAATCCTTTCATCTAGTAAATCACTCTTCATCTCACGAGCCAACTAGTTCCTCCTCCAATCCATCAAATTTTGTTTTTTGCGTCCCAAGGAAGGAAAGATCAGAAAATCACATCAAACCTGATAGTTAGATTACATCTTAATGGTAAAAGACGTTTTTAGATCTTCCCTAAGAAATCAAGATATCAAATTAATTCTCCTCTTCATTTGGTGTGTAGGAGACCTCAAGAAATGATAAAAAACTATAAAAAATCGTATCCCCATGAGCTTTGAAGAAAAATGGCAGAAAAATCAGATATAGATGCACAGTTGCCGTCAATTTCCCTTTTGAATTTGGACCGTCCACGTGGGAGACCCAATTCAAAATGGGCATGGGAGTCTTTTTTACTTTTTACAAGTTTTGGAAAAAATCTAAAATTTCTCATTTTGTGCTTCCCCTCCATCTTGAAAAATGGGCTTGACACGTGTCCCAATGTGGGTCCCACAAAACCCCTCTTCCTTTATACACTTTAACCCATTTCTTCACAAAAGGAAATTATTTCAAATTTCTCCTGGAAGCCCGACTCCTCACCTTCTCAATTTTTAAACTGCCATGTGTCTCAATGGCGCATCTTGAGATGGTCCCCGAAAGTAGAGACCCCAAATAAGTCCTAGCTCAACACCTGTCTCGATCTAACAGAGTCTTTAAAAAGTTAAAAGTTTAGTAGGAGGCGCCATGTGTCTAGGGTCCAAGGTAGTCTCCTTTGGTTGTTGAAAATTTTGAGCAAAAAGGCAGAGTGAGAGGAAGCATCTGAGTGTCCTCGTAACACTTCTTCAAAATAAAATCAAGGGGCTGGTCCCCAAACATGTGTGGTCCCTCCATGTGTCCCAGGTCCTTTAGAAAATTTCTTGAAAATTCTAAGGGAAAGCCCGGTGGAAACCTCCATGTGTCCTCATTATGCAACTTCAAGATAGTCCCCAAGAGCGGAAACCCTGAATGAGTGTGGGTTCATCACGTATTCATGGCCCACAAAAGATTTGTTGGCTGCATTAAAAAAAATATTTATGGGAAAAGCAGTGGAATCCTCCACGTGTCCTCCCGATGCGACTCCAAGGCCAAACGAAAAGGTGAATTTTCAAACGATATTTGTTCCTCCATGTGGACAAGTTTTGGGTTGAAGCAAACCATAGATTTTTTGGAGTGTCTCGCTGAGACGCATCTAACCAAAGAGAGCCAAATTTCCACTGATGCAGAGATGTAAATTTGATAGGGAAAAACACACCCGTCAAACTGTAAAAATATAGGGAAACCAGCGTTTGAGCTCGAAGATTAAATTTTCTTCAAGGAAAGAGAATTTGGAACTGTTACAAGGTTCAAACATGATCCTCCGAGCTACATCCACTAACGTTTCCTCAGGTAATTGGGACACAAAATATAGGGAAAACAAAATTTGACTGTGGAAAACAGAGGGAAAGGAAAAAACTTGGGCTTTATGACAAAGTAACAGACTCTTTCATATGGTTAGTGGAACAAAAAATAAATTTTGGGCTTTTAAGTGATCGTTGGCCAAGGAAGGAACTTTCCATGGAAACCGAATGGAGGACATATCCTTCAAGCACCAAAACAGGGAGATAAAAATTGTGACAGAGGCCACAAAGTGAGGGATTTCAATGACAAACGGGGTGAGACTAATTTACTCACCAACATCAGCTCTGACTCGGGGATGGGAACTTCCTGTTAGTGCCACAAGAGCTAAATAACAGAGAAAGTGAAAAAAATATCCATTGGGAAAAGGAGTCTTCTTGCAGAGTAGAAAACTAGAACCACATCCTAAAAACAAACCTAGAAACCCACAAAACCAGGTCACCAAGGACCAAAAGGAGAAAAAACACAAAAGAAAGAAAGAAACCAACAAACTATATATACACTATACAAATGATGCTCACCTTGATTCTAGGGAATCAATCAAGGAAATGTTTCAAATGCCTACCATCAACAGGAAATTCGAGCAATTCTCCATGAAAGTATTTCAAGAAGAAGGTATGTTCACCAATTCAAATGTCAATGGAGTAAGGTCCCATCCATAATGCATAAAATTTACCATGTTTGCCCTTATATTTATGCCTTCTATCCCATAACAGTACAAGATCTCCAACACTGAAAGCTCTTAGAGTGACCTTCTTTTCAAATAACCTCTTCAATTTTTCTCTGAAATTTACATGCCTTCGGTGGGATGCCCTCCTTTCTTCATTAAGTTGAAAAATATGGTTAATGCGAGCATCATATGGAATAAACTCCTTATCTTCCAGTTCGTAAACAAACTAATATGAGGATAATTTCATATGAATGGCCAGCAAATCCTGAGTTCCATACACCAATCCAAATGGACTTTTTCTAGTAGCTCTTTTAACAATATTTCTATCAGTACAAATAGTAAACTTCAACTTCTCACCCCATTTCCTTTTGTTTAGCACCAAGGTTCTCCTAATGATCTTTTATAGATTTTTATTGCTGGACTCCGATTTTCCATTGCCTTGGGGATTATATTTGGAGGCATATGTCAAATTGATGCCATATTATTTACACATTACCATCAAAGGTTTATCTCTAAAGCTCATGGCATTGTCAAAAAAAAATTTAACTGGCATTCCAAACCTACAGATGATATGGTTCGACATGAAGTCTATGAAAATTTGGAGTGTTTCTCTCTTGGTGGTGATTTCCTCCATCCACTTAGTGAAGTAATCAGTGGCTACAAGAATCCACTTATGGCCAGCACTTGAAGGATCTAAAATCTCACCAATGAAATCCATTCCTCTTTGCTTGAATGGGGCTTCAATTGATACAGGCTGCAAAGGAAGGGAGCCTGAAGCTTTCAGTGTTCCATAAAAATGTTGGTAACTCTCACATCTTCTAACAAACAAAGTTGTATATTTGAAAATAGTTGGCCACCGATAACCAACCCTCAAGATCTTGTGTGTTGTGACTCTTCCAACAAAATGCCCCCCACAAAATCCTCCATGGAGATCAGAAATTATCTTGGGGGCTTAATCTTCAGTAATGCGCCTTAAGAGAACTCCCTCAGGGTTCTTCCAAGCTAACCCAAAATCAATAATGACATATTTCTGGGAAGCCAACTTAAGAGCTTTTTTCTGATTTTTACTTAAATACTCAGGGTAGTATAGATGTCTGAGATAAAAAATTATATCTTTGTACCATTCAGAACTCATCAAATTTTCAAGGACATCCACCCTTCCTTCTTTTACTTCATTCACCTCAAAATTTTGCAAGTTGCTCTTAGCCATAAGCTTAGCTAAGACCAAACCTATTACCAACTTTGTGGTTTGGATTCTTGTCATATTCCTGCAACTTTTTCACCCATCTGCATCTTTTTCTTGAGACCTCCATCTTTGATAATACATCTTTCACCATGGTGTGGGGAACATAAATAACAACTTTAGAGCTCAAAATGCAAGGTCTGAAAACCTTTGTTATGTTTACCAAGGAAAATGCTTGTTTCTCCATAATGGTGTATTTCAACTCAGCCCCTTGTAATGCCTTACTGAAAAATACAATTTGGCTCTTAGTCCCTCCATCATCCTTCTGCAACAAGACAAATGCAACAGTGTTATCTAAAGAAAAAGAAAACATTTGGAAAGGCTTCTTATAATCTGAAGCAGCTAAAATAGGGGCATGCTTTAATGCCTCTTTGATCCCATTGAAAGCTTGAATGGAATCCTCTTCCCATTTGATAACTTGGTCCTTCTTTAGCATGCAAGTAACTGGAATGGTCAACTTAGCAAATTTTGATATGAATCTTCTGATAAAGTTTATTTTCCCAAAGAAGGACTTAATTCCCTTCTTGGTTATTGGAATTGGAACCTTGCTGATGGCCTCTACCCTCTCAGGATCAATCATGACACCATCCTTTGATACAATGTGACCAAGAAACTTTACCTTTTGTACTTCAAAATGGCACTTCTTTGGATTGAGTGAAATGCCATACTCTTTGCATCTTATCAAAAATTTTCCCAAGTGTTGCAAGTGATCACTTATCTTTCTAGGAAACATAGTCACATCATCTTGGTAAACAACAATAAAATCATTAATGTAACCAGCAAAAGCAACATCCATTTCTCTTAGAAAATTTACTCCAACATTCATCAAACCAAAGGGAATTGTAACATAGACATAAGTTCCCCAAGGAGTGGTAAATGTTGCCTTGATTATTACTAATTCCTTTATAAAAACTTGATTATAGCCACATAAACCATCCAAGGTAGAAAGTAGCTCAAAACCAGTCACTAATTGCAGCACCGTTTTCCATGTTTGGTAAAGGATAATTATCCTTCATTGATGCTCTATTCAAGTTTCTAAAATCCAAGCACGGCCTGATATCAACATTCTTTTTTGTAACTGGCACTAATTTTGAAACCCAAGAAGAATACCTTGTGGGCTGAATAATCCCTCCATCCCTCAGTTTCTCCAGTCCTTCTTTCATTTTAACGGATAGGATTGGATTGATCAGCCTTTGTTTCTTCCTGAATGGCTTTGCATTAGATTCTAAAGGAATTTCATGTTGAAACAGATCCTCATTGTATGCCTTCATCTCAAAACAAGACCATGCTAGGCGATCTTGATATTTTTTCAACAATTTGACATCAGACTAATTTTCCTCCTTGTTAAGATTGCTTCCCAACCAGATATTTGTTAGGATAAAATATTATTATCCTAATATTCAACTATGCATAGTTTAATTATTTAATTAATTTTATTAATTAAATAATAATAGTTATTTTGTTATATGGTTATTCAACCATATTTTTCTTTTATACATACTGTTATATTGTTTTAAACAATATATTTGTTTGTATCTAATTGTTGCTTCCCGGATGTTATTGGAAGCCTATATATTTAGGAATTTGGTTCACCTTTGGAACTTAATTCTTTGTTTGTATTTGGCTGTGCAATATCTATAAATATTTCAGCCCGTTGTCTGTAATGGTTGATTGATTGAGATTAATAAATTGATCAGGCTTCCGTCCCTATTTTTCAATCATCATTTGGTACCAGAGCGAATTGAAGCTCCTGGCAAGGTTGGAGAAGGTTGCAGAAGAAGGAGAATTCGTGGAGAAGAAATCTGCAATAGAAGGAGAGCCAGTGCTACCTCCTATAGCTTCCCAGAACCCCCTGCAAACCCACAACCTCCTGTTCAGTTCTAGGTGTTTGGAACGCAAATTGTTTTTGCACTGGTGCACTCAGCACCAGGGCAAAATTTACTGAAGGATTACTTGCTATATTTGGAGGCCGTGTGAAGAAGGACTCCATATAGGCGCAGACCAGAGAAGGGCAGCAGTTAAAGGAGGTGTGGAAACCCCTGTTGGACCTTATTTTAGTCTTCCACTCACCTGCACAAAGAGACAATGGCATAGCAAAAAGAAGAGGTCATTTGTTTGTTATATTTGTTATATCATAGAAATTACATAGCATAGAAACAGTATATTTGTTATATCAAAGTATATTTTTTTGTTTTTTTGTGAAAGAGAAGCGGCTTGCATAGTGGAAGTGTATTTGAAAAAAAAATGCGGCCAAAAACATAAAAAATGGCCACATATTCCATGCAGCTGTAGGCGCGACCTGCACACAAGAAAGCAAAGCAAATCATACAAAACCAAACCAAATAGGCACCCAAACAAAGAAAAAAGCGGCACATATACTCCAAGCGAACCTGCTGGACTCACGCACACGTTTGCACAAAGAAACAATCAATAAAAAAAGAAGCTAAAGCAACAAACAAGCGGCCAAAGCTCTTCGTCCTCCATCCAAGTGACTTGCACAAGAATACAGCGGTGAGCAAACAGAAGAGGCGGCTGAGAAAAAAAAAGCAAAAGTGGCAAACAAAAACAATAAGAAATAACAAGCTTCATATCCGTTTTCTATGCATAAGGAAAACCTAACACGCCATCCACTCATTCACAGACACGTGGAGTCTCTGCCAGGTCACCATGCAAACAAGGTAAGTCGATTTTACCTGTAATTAAATACAAGTTCCTTCATTTCATAGCACAAGCGCCCTAAGTGGCCAAGTTGGTTATTGGATGCGCCTTGGGAGTGAGAGGTCTGGGGGTCAAATCCTGCTCCCAACACTCAAAAACTCACCTTTTGAAATTTGGCAGAATTTTTGGTGAAACTGCTAAATTTAGCAGATTTTTTGAATTTAGTTATAACTAACTAAATTTAGCGGAGAAACCCCTAAGCTAGGGTAATTTTTTTTTCTCCCATTTGGTCTTTTTTTTCATTTTAGAATTTTTTTGCAAAGGGAGACCTATCTAAAAATTGCATCTTCAGCTTCTTTTTTGCAATTTTTTAGCATTTTGGGTCGTATTGGGCTCAGGAGGCCACCAGGGCCCGCATGAAACAGATTTTTTTTTGCCTGTCATTCAAATTGTACTATTTTTTGAATGTAAATTGTATACTGCTGCATATTGTACTAATTTGCAGGTTGCCATAGTCAACTACAAAACTTTGTAACTACTCAGAAACTGGTAGAATTGTAATAAAAAACAATAAAATTGGTTCTGTAACACTCACGAGATCCTAGATCTCATTCGCAGCGTTCGGTATATACAGTGCCTCTTGGGAAGCGCTTACGGGTAAAGCCATCGCAACTACTACTGCACTTAACGCCTAATATAGCTGCAACAACATCGTCTGGGCATCGTCCCTATAAATCGACGGGGAGTAATAAGGTCACAGTGCACACATTATGAACCATCCCATCCGTCTGTGAACGATTGCAAGACATAAATCTGGACTGAGAAATTATCCGAGTATATAGCGAAGTTACGCACGCGTATGAGGATATTTCTTTGAGCCGGTGTCAATAATCGCACAGACCCCATCAGTACTGTCTTGGTACCACGTATTGAATTCTTTCACGTACGTTAACGCCTCTTTCACGTACCACCCGGGTATATAGATAGGGCGAGCTTCTTCCACGTACTGACGGGTATATCGGAAGGGCGCATATATAGAAAGGTTCGGTATATCTGGACTGACGGTATATAGATTGGGAGACCTAATACCTGGAGTGATAAGAGCCAAACCCTGTTAGTGATCTCTGCAAAATGGGCACCAATGCCCCCAATTTTTTTCTTTCGGATTCACAATTGCTCAAAGGAAGCAACTATGCTACATGGAAGACAAAAATAAAGACACAACTTGAGTTTGAAGAAATCTGGCCTGTTGTGACTTGTACTCTAACCAGATCATCAACTGATGCAACACAACAACAACAACAACAATTTGATAGAGCAGATCAGAAAGCAAAACTCATTATCTTGTTTGGAGTGTCCGACGATGTGCAAGCCCACATTCAAGATGCCACAACAGCAAAAGAAGCGTGGGATAGGCTGAGCACAATATATGAGGCCAAGAACAAGAATGTCATACTAAATTTGCAGAGTCAGTTACATACGTTGACGTTCAAGCAGAATGAGAAAATTGAAGCCTTCCTAAGAAGAGTTGCAGAGTTGAGGGCTTCACTTCTAGCCCTAGGAGAAGAGGTCAAAGATGAATCTCTCGTTCCCATTTTTCTGAGAGATCTCTCCCTTCTTCTTACCGCATTTTTTTCACAAATCTAAACTTGTCAGATATGACAATTAGTTTTGACAAGCTAGTAAACCTACTACAACAAGAGGAAGCAATGCACAACAAGGATGATGAAGAGGAGAAGGAACTATCTTCACATCAAAAATGGAAAGGAAAAGGTAAAGGAAAATCTAAATCCTATCAGAAGTCCCCACATCAGAATCAGTATCATGGGGACAATCAACAGAAGAAGCGATGTCCAATTTGCAAAAGAGGACATAACTTACAAGATTGTTGGTATAGCACTTATAAGAAAGGTTCATCAAGCAACTCTGGACCACAACAACAACAATCTTACAAGGGACATTCAAACAACTATCATGGGCAGAAAAAGGAGAACTAGGAAAAGAAGACCCCACCAGTAAGGTAATATTACTGAGCAACAAGAACAGTCAGTCAATGAAGACTTCTTGTTCACTGACTCGATCAAGTGAACCATCCACGTCATCTAGTGATGTCTGGTATGTTGATTCAGGAGCCAATCGACACATGACCAGCCACAGAGACTGGTTTATTTCAATGAGGGACACGCCATCAAAAAATCATGTTTCGTTGGGAGACGATTCTTCATATATAGTTCAGGGGATTGGAAACATTTCTCTACCCCCTTGGTTCACGCAAATGCAGACATATCATTGGGAGATGTTCTATATGTCCCTGGGTCAACTGACAAAGAATCTTATTTCGGTCAGTCAACTCCTCGATCACACACCTGAAAATTGACTTTGATAATCAATCCGACAAGAAAATGTGTTTGATTCGAGATAAATCAAGAGGCTCGAAAATAATTGCAAAAGCCTCAAATGTGGGACGTATGTTTCAACTTGATTTCATTCACAAAAATGATCAAGAACTTGTGGCTAAAAACTCCACCTCAGCCCAGTTGTGGCATTGGAGATTTGGCCATGTAAGTTTCAAATATCTCGGAAACACTTTGCCGGTGTAATATGGTACATGGGCTACCATCTCTTCAGAAGGATACAGACAAGTGTCCTCACTGCTTAGCAAGAAAACAACACAGAGTTTCATTCCAAAAGAGTACTTTTCGAGCTCATGGTAAACTTGACCTGGTTCATACCGATATTTACGGTCCGATGCAGCCAAGTCATGCTGGGTTCTAGTACTTCATGCTTTGTGTTGACGACTATTCACGGAAAATGTGGATTTTTTGTCTTTGCAAGAAAAGTGAAGCCTTTGAAACATTCAAAAAGTTCAAAGTTATAGTTGAGAAAGAAACTGGTCGTCACATCAGAACTCTCTGCTCCGATCGAGGGGGGAATTCACCAGTGATGAGTTCAGAAACTACCTACAAACTCACGGGATTTGTCGACAAATGCCTCCTCCACACACACCGCAGCAAAATGGTGTTGTCGAGAGAAGAAATTGTACTATCATGGAAATGGTGCGATGCATGATCGATGATTCTGGACTTCCAAAGACATTTTGGGTAGAAGCAGTAAAAACAATAGTGTATTTGTTGAACAGAGCACCCACAATTGCTCTTGATGGAATTACACCACAAGAAGCATGGTCAAAAAGGAAACCATCCATTGCACACCTCAGAGTATTCAGGTGCAAAGCAAGCATGCACATACCCAAACAGAATAGAAAGAAATTGGATATGAAGTCACAAAATCTCATCTTCATTGGATATAGTGAAGAAACTCTTGGGTATAGATTGATGGATCATAAGACCAGAAAAGTCTGCACAAGCAGATATGTTGAGTTTTTCGAGAATAAGGAAGCAGAGACTCCTCCTCTGGACTCGCAAGATGTAGATTTTTCACCTATTGTAAAAATTGAAGCTAATGTTCCCTCAGAAGATGAAAGTGATGATGGGGATGATGGTGTTGATCAAATAGAACCATAACCCATGGGAATAGGTCAACATATGCCTAAATGGTGTACAAGTACATTACGAGATGCAAGAATGGATGTTCCACCGGATACATACACCCCTAGACCACGGACTCGCAGTAAAGCAAGAAAAGAAGTTAACTTTTCTTTGATGAGTAGAGTTATTGAATTAGACGAGTCCTCTACAGTCCAGGAAGCCCTACAGTCAAAAGCTTGGAAAGATGCCATGGATTCTGAATATCAATCAATGATGAAGAATAACACTTGGCATCTTGTTGATCTTCCACCAGGGAAGAAACCCATTGGATGCAAATGGGACAATGGACAAGTGCAAAGCAATACTTGTAGCAAAGGGGTACGCACAAAAATAAGGCATTGACTATGAGGAGACATTTTCTCCCATAGCTAAGATCAAAATGATCAGGATGATCTTTGCTCTAGCTGCTCAGTTTGGATGGAAAGTTCACCAAATGGACGTAAAAAGTTCCTTCTTGAATGGAGATTTATAATAAGAAGTCTACATGACTCAACCTGAGGGATATGTTGTACCTGGTCAAGAAGAAAAGGTATGTAGACTCAGGAAATCTCTACATATGGCCTCAAACATGCACCCCGGGCATGGTACATCAAGATTGATGAGCATCTCGTATAACATGGATTCATCAGAAATCCATACGATCCCAATCTCTACCTCAAAAAGCAAGGGGGGGAGATGGTGATTGTTGTAGTTTATGTCGATGATCTAGTCATCACTGGCAGTTCAGTGAAGATGATTGATGAAATGAAGAAAGATCTTAAGCGATCATTCAACATGACAGATCTCGAGCTTATGCACTACTGTCTTGGACTAGAAGTATGGTAGAAAGAGAATCATATCTTTGTTTCTCAGATGAAATATACCAAGAAAACGCTCGAGAAGTTTAGGATGATGGATTGCACACTAATTGCTACACCTATGGAACAGATTACAGTTATCTCGTTCAGATCCATCTCCTGAGGTAAGTGCCACTCTCTATCGGTAGCTGATTGGGAGTCTCATTTACCTGACCTACACTAGACTAGATATCAGCTTTACAGTAAGCTATCTATCTAGGTTCATGCAGGAACCTAAAGTTTGTCATTGGAAAGCAACAAAGCGCATTTTGAGATATCTCAAAGGATCAGTGGATCTTGGTTTAGAATACAAGAAGAATGAAAACTTCTTCTTGACTGGATATTCGGATTCAGATAATGCAGGTAACATTGATGATCGAAAATCCACTTCTAGATTTGTATTCTTTATGGGATCTAGACCAATATCATGGGAAAGTAAGAAACAACACTTTGTTTCTCGCTCTTCCACAGAAGCTGGGTATCGTTCTGCAGGAGAAGATGTCTATGAAACGATTTGGCTACGTCACATACTGAAAGGACTTGGAATACCACAGGACAAACCTACTACCATGTATGTAGACAATGAAGGTGTTCTCAAACTTGTTCGCAATCCAATTTTTCATGAGAGAACAAAACACATTGAGGTTTAGGTTCATTTCATACGCGAACATGTGTTGAAGCACAACATCCAGCTTCAATTTTTTCCAACTACTGAACAACGAGTAGATATTTTCACAAAGTCACTTGCACGTGATAAGTTCGAGTTATTCAGAAAGTTTCTCTCCTCATCTCTTCAGACAATGCACAATTAAGGGGGGGAATGTTAGGATAAAATATTATTATCGTAATATTTAATTATGCATAGTTTAATTATTTAATTAATTTTATTAATTAAATAATAATAGTTATTTTGTTATATGGTTATTCAACCATATTTGTCTTTTACACATACTGTTATATTATTTTAAACAATATATTTGTTTGTATCTAATTTTTGCTTCCCGGATGTTATTGGAAGCCTGTATATTTAGGAATTTGGTTCACCTATGGAACTTAATTCTTTGTTTGTATTTGGCTGTGCAATATCTATAAATATTGCAGCCCATTCTCTGTAATGTTTCATTGATTGAGATTAATAAATTGATCAGGCTTCCGTCCCTGTTTTTCAATCATCAATATTACTTGGTTTCTGCTTTGTACCAAGGTCATGCTCCTCAACATCCCTTGAGGCTTCTATATGCCTGTTAATAATGCAATCAACATTATCAAATTTTGATTCAAGAGGAACCAGTCCTTAAGGAATGGTATTAGTTTTTAGTTGGATGATGTCCTTGCCAAAAAAAAAATTCTACCCTATGCTGCACACACCAATGGCTCCTAATCAATACATTGATAAGGAAACACCCCTTTGTTCTATAGAAATCCTTTGACCTGTGCATCTTCATCAAAATTTTCCAATGTTTAATGTTTTCAGGGACAAATGGCCTTGTTAACACTTCAACATCATATTCACAATATGGGGACATTGCACAATTATCAAACCAAGATCCTAATATTGCAAGCTTGTCTACCATAATATTTAACTTCATATCATGATGCACAATATTAAATGAATCAAACATATCAATCAAGTCCTAGAATGCATGCTTGTATTGTTTCATTCTTTGATTCTTAGTAGCATACAATTTTCTGATTTGTTTGATAAATAGTTCAAAATCTCCCTTAACAATGATGTCTTTAACATAGTATTTCTACTCAGCAATGTTGTTAGTACACTCAATGTTAATTTTGAAAGAGAAAAAAATTCTTCCAAGCTTGGAGAAATCAGAACTACACCAGCACCATTTCCAAATTTAGAGCAAGCTCCATCAAACAACAGAGTCCATGGAGAGACTACTTGTTCAAGATTCTTACATTGATCCATTTTGTTCTCTTTCCCATCAGCAAACCCAATAAAGTTATCAGCATCAACACTTGTGTACAACACTTCATAAGATGCATTATTGGGGTCTTTAATGAGGTTCAACATCTTATTTTCCCCATACAACTTGACAAGGCTGCCCTCAATTGGGATGGTGGCATAGGACATATCCATTTGAACACTCCCTCCAACACTTGCAGCCCATTTTCTGGACAACAAGATACCCCACTTGGTTGGGCAATCAACAATAACAACATCAAGTTTCAAGTTTCTACCCGAATACATTGCAAGTTACACCACCAAACCTTTCACACATTCCACCACTGGCACTTCTCTAGAATCCATGGTAGTACACTTCCCATATGTTGTTTTTACTTTGATATCCAGTTCATTCATGACTTCCAGAGGCATAACATTGCATGATGCCCCTGAATCAAACATATAGTTATGCGGAAATCTATCCTTAATGATCAAATTGGTGAAGAATGGATCCACATTCAGTTGAGACTCTACTAAGGATGTTCCCAAATAAACCTCATGTGGTTCATCTAACTATTCCAATGCTGGTGGTGTTTCTAGCTCTTCAATGATTGGAGGAGTCTCCACAATGTTTACATTTCTGCCTAGGGTACTCTTCTCTTCTTTCAATCCCAAGTATTCAAATTCCCTCTTTTTGTGCTCAGGGATCCTAAGCAACTCAAAAATTGGAACACTAACTTTGATTTGACTCAAAACTTGGGAAATGTCATATGGAACACACTTTGTCAAGGCAACATTGGAAGGGAGATTAACAGACTCATCAGATAACAAGGGATTTTTGACAGTTTAAGCATGAGGAGAACTATGAATCTTGTTTGGGACAGCAAGGCCTTTGGAAGGTGTATCTTTCTTAGGAACCTCTTTAGGAATATTTGAAAGCAATGGGGCTTTAGGTTTGTCTTGAGGCCCTTCTCCTTTGACAACTCTACTCCTAGTATTATAATCCTTCTCTTGAGCAACAACAGCGTTCATCAATAACTGTGTATCCTCCTCAGATGGGATTCCTCCATCATACTTCTTTATCATTAAAGCTCTTAAATATTAAATGTCATTATTGGGCAGTTCAAAAGCTTGTACAGTATCTATTTCTAAATCATGATAGGGGGAAAGAAGAGGTACCCGGTGAATGCAATCCCAAAAATCAGCAGCAGTTCTAGCACCTATTATCTCAGTTAAAGGTTGCTCCTTGTTGTGAGCTTGTAGAGCACTCCATCATGCATACATCATCATTTGTGTTATCATCATCAACTTCCTTTTATTCTTGCTGATATACTTCATGTGGATCATGGGGAATGAAACACCTGTCACACCAATCAATTACATATGTTTCTTCAACAACAACAACTCTAGAAACTAGAGGAGCAAGCACCATTCTGTTTTCCCTAGCTTGGGGATGTCTATTTGCAGATCCCATGGGTCCCTTTTCCTCTGTCATTAGATCTCAACTCATTTCTAGGATGATTTGTAAATTTGTCCTGGCCTTGTTGCTTATGCTGACCTTGTGAACTATGCCCAACTCCTTTCCCTACCCGGGCTAATTTGTATGAGATTTCTTTAACAGCCCCTGCCAAAGTTTTCACAACTTCCTCCAAATCAGCAGCCTTACTTGCTTGAGGTATTTTCAGATCAACTAGTTTCACACCTTCCCTCTTAGGAGGTTTTCCTATTGGTTTGATGTTGTTCTCAATTTGTAGAGCCATAGTAAAGGCCTACCTCAAATTGGTAGGGTTTTTTGTCCCTCAAGTAGTAAGCCAGCTTTCTTATCGAATGAATCAAAATACTTTATAAGAAAAGATTCATCACATGGCCTTAAACTTACAGGAAATCTCCTCAATGTCTTATTGAATCTAGTGTTGAAGTCATGTACTGACTCATTAGGGTTCTTTTTTATATTCTCAAATTCTAACAGAAGAAACCTAGGATTTGTTTATATCACCATACTACAATCTGAATGCATTATTCATCTCATTCCAAGAGTCAATGGAATTATCTGGCAGAGCTTTATACTAGTCTTTGGCATCTTCCTCCAAAGTATGGAATAAACAATTTGATATATACATCTTCAAATTCAATTTCAAAGTCTTCCATCATGTTAATAAAGAGCTTTAGATTTTGATCACCAGTTTATAGCAGTATTTCCTTGGAACTTTGGTAGTCTATTTCTTATATCTTGGGGAACTGCATTTGGATAATCGGCCATCCCTCTAAAAACTTATAGGACCAAAAGTATTTACAACAAATGGAAATCTGGGTGGGGGATGGGCCATGTTGTTCTGAGGAGGTGACCTTGGAGGAGAATCAAATTGATAAGGGAAAAGGGGTCTTTGAAACATAAGAGTATAACTTCCAAAATGGATATCCCCTAAAGGCTTTGTCTCTTGGAAAATCCTATCAACTTCAAAAAACACAGGAGTAGAATGAGAAGCAAAATTTTCAAATTCAAATGAAGGCCCCTCTCCAGATGGAGAATTTAATTCCACAAAAAGACTACCTGATTCAGAATCACTTGAATGGAAATCTTCAATGATAGGCTGATCACCTTCATCAGTGGATATCTATTTTCTTGGCTGCCAATCTCCAACAACTCTCCAGGATCTTCTTTCTTCTGACCTTGTTTCTCCTAGCTATGGAAAAAATGTCCTAGTAGGATCCCTAGTGAAGAAAGATCTTCTTCATTCCATCTTTGCAAAGATTAGTAAAAAATCTTACTTGACAGAGGTTAAGACATTGGTATTTATCTAAAATCATATTAGCACGGATTCACCACTAAGGACTTCCACCTTAGTTGTGTAAGCTATGAAAAATACACTACTAACAAGGAAGTAAAATACCAATAATCGTACCTCCTCCTTCGCGTTTTGTAGCAAACCTCAGAATGGGCTAGGAAACTTGGATTGAGCCCTGATTTTTGTGATATATAGGTGCTTTTTTTCAAGACGGAGCAAGGCCTTCCTGCAACAACGATCCTCTTACTTTGCACTGGATGGAAAAAAAGGATTATGAGGCTAGGCTATTTTGGCATTAGGACAAGGCAAAAGGATGTTCTTTGCTCAAAGGATGCAAGAACTTAGATATGGCATGCAAGCTTATTCTCTGTGTGTTTAGAGGGGAGGGGTAAGGTTGTATTTATAGCCTGAGGGAGTGATTAGCTTAGATTAATTTAAGTAATCATGGTTTGAAAATGTGGGCAAGATTAAGTGGGTGGTTTGAAAATGTGGGCAAGATTAGGTGGGTGGTTTGAAAATGTGGGCAATATTAGGTGAGTGGGGGCCACGAAGAATAGGTGAGGATTTGAATTATATTTTTAATTCATAAGTGGAGGATTTTAGGTGAGTGGGGACCACGAATGGTGGGTGAGGATTTGAATTTGAATTTTTAATTCAATAGTAGAAAAACATGGAGAATAATGACATGTGGTAAGGATTAGATTATTTTTAGATTTTGAAATGGATAATTAATCAAATTATATTTGATTAATTCGAAGTGTATTTTTGTGGGAAATGAGGAAGGGAAATTAATTGATTTAGGATAGATGTGAAATTGGGGTGTCTACATTTAGAATGTAAGCTATGAAAAATACACTACTAACAAGGAAATAAAATACCAATAATCATACCTCCTCCTTCGCGGTTCCGTAGCAAACCTCAGAATGGGCTAGGAAACTTGGATTGAGCCCTGATTTTGTGATATGTAGGTGCTTTTCTTCAAGACGGAGCAAGACCTTCCTGCAACAACGATCCTCTTACTTTGCACTGGATGGGAAAAAGGATTATGAGGCTATTTTGGCATTAGGACAAGGCAGAATGATGTTCTGTTCTTTGCTCAAAGGATGCAAGAACTTAGATAATGGCATGAAAGCTTATTCTCCGTGTGTTTAGAGGGGAGGGGTAAGGTTGTATTTATAGCCTGAGGGAGTGATTAGCTTAGATTAATTTAAGTAATCATGGTTTGAAAATGTGGGCAAGATTAAGTGGGTGCTTTGAAAATGTGGGCAAGATTAGGTGGGTGGTTTGAAAATGTGGGCAATATTAGGTGAGTGGGGGCCACGAAGAATGGGTGAGGATTTGAATTATTTTTTTTAATTCATAAGTGGAGGATTTTAGGTGAGTGGGGACCACGAATGGTGGGTGAGGATTTGAATTTGAATTTTTAATGTCAATAGTGGAAAAACATGGAGAATAATGACATGTGGTGAGGATTAGATTATTTTTAGATTTTGAAATGGATAATTAATCAAATTATATTTGATTAATTCGAAGTGTATTTTTTGTGGGAAATGAGGAAGCGAAATTAATTGATTTAGGATAGATGTGAAATTGGGGTGTCTACATTTGCCCCTCTTTGGAAGGGTACTATGAAAGTAGTGTCCTTTCAAAGAAAGTAGACGGTATGGGGGAAGAATTCAATCTACTTTTTAAAAGGTAGAGCGAAATGTTTGTTGGGGAGAATAGAAAGTGGTGAGTGACGGATGTCATAGTATCCTCCAAGACAAAAATGTCATGAGAAGATGTGATTATGGATAGAATGTGGTGATGCCCCCTCGAGAGGACTGATGAGAATGAAATATATGACAGAACTCTCGAAAAGAAAGGAAATGGATTCGGCGGAGCAGAGGATGATAATGGAGTGGAAGAGACTGGAATGACCGCACGACGCAAATGGATAAAGGATTCAATCGACCTTGAATACTAGGTGTGAGGGTGTGTGGGAAAGAAAAAAGGGAATGGATAGGGTTGGGGGTTGATTATTAGAAGAGTAAGGGAGATAGGGGGGGGGGAAGGAATGAAAGAGGTAGAAATAAGAGAGAGGGATGATAGGGGAAGAAGGGAATGATAAAATAAAACAAAGCAAAAAAAAAAAAGGACTAAAAAAAATTCACTCGCCTATATTTTGTCTTTGGTGATGAGCCCTTGCTTCTCACTAGTAGCATGGGGCAAGGCATAGGGAGTCATTTCAAAAATACAAAATCTTATAGTGCTTACAAATTATAGAATCCCCAAACACGTAATTTAGATGCCTAAGTGAAGAGAGAACTATCCCTTAACCTCATTTCTTATCAATCAGTAGGCCACATAATTGTCTAAGTCTAGCATGTGACTCATAAAGTGAAAGCCATTTTTGAAACCGATTCAGTACCATTATGAAGAATGGAGTCACAATTTCCCAAAGGGATTGTTGTTAGCATTTGTCTCTATATTCATATCCACCTCCTGTGTCCTTCTTGATTCTCGGTGATGAGCCCACACATCTTACTAGTTGTGTGGAGTCAAGAATGGAGCTGGAATTCTTTTCATCATATCATCACCACCATATCCTGCCAATGGAAAGAGAATTTGTGTTATTCTGAGCATAAGTTACAACACGGAACATGGTACATATGGATAATATCCATATTTATCGCCTCTCAAAAATAAGTCTGCACTCTGGGCCATAAATTGCCACTCACAGTGTAAAAAAATCTACCAACATTTGAAAATCGTCAAAAATCTAAAAACATTTGAAAATCGTCAAAAATCCAAAAAATATTTGAAAATCGTCAAAAATCCAAAAAATAGTGTAAAACTTCAAAAATCCAAAAACATTTGAAAATCGTCAAAAATCTAAAAACATTTGAAAATCGTCAAAAATCCAAAAACATTTGAAAATCGTCAAAAATTCAAAAAACTGTGTAAAACTTCAAAAATCCAAAAACATTTGAAAATCGTCAAAAATCCAAAAACATTTGAAAATCGTCAAAAATTTAAAAAACAGTGTAAAAATTCAAAAATCCAAAAACATTTGAAAATCGTCAAAAATCTACCAACATTTAAAAAATCGTCACAAATCTAAAAAACAGTGTAAAAATCTCAAAATCCAAAAACATTTAAAAATCGTCAAATTCCCAAGTATAAAAATCCCTCCAAAAATACAAAACATTCAAAAAACTCCAAAAAAATCTAAAAAAGTTATAAAATTCAAAAACAAACATTAGAAAATCCAAAAATCCAAAAACAAAAACATTAGAAAATATCCAAAATACAAAAAACATTTGCAAAATTTTCAAAAGACCAAAAAACATCCACAAAATCGTAAAAACTCAAAAAGCAACACAATTCATCCTTTGAACTATTATCCCAAACAAATGGTCCAACCACCTTATGACTACCAATTTCAAACCACTTCTCCTCGCGTGAATCCTCGCTTGGGGAAAATCTGGCTCTCATTGTTTCCTTGTTTGAGGAGACTGACCCAATCCCTTGTACCCCTACTTGGGGGCACATCTAATCAATCATCACTGTGGAACACGTTAGGGACATGTTTACGGGTTCTTGTGTTGCATTATTAGTGGCAAATTATTAATTGCTTTCTTGTATCTTGATATATTATAAGGGGCATCTTGATTTTATGTATCCTGGTGTTCTTTGTAATATTCTTATGTTATCTGATTGCATGTCGTACTGGGGCATCATACTTTCTTGATGGCCTCTGTTTATGCTCTCTTCCATTTGCATATCGTACTGGGGCATCAAATCTTTTTGATGGCCCCTGTCTATGCTATCACGCATATTACAGTCTAGTCATCCTGATCTTTTATATCACGATGCATCTTGTTATGTGCTATATTAAAATTAAGATGCTTTTCGTCACGTGAGTATCTTCCTGCATGATCAACATCTTACTTTGCACCCCATCCATTCACCCATACTAATGCATTCTCCAGTTTACGAATCCTACTTGATCACCGTTGCAGTTTGCGAATCCTACTTGACGATCTTTCTCAAGTAGCATTCACTATCCAGCAGCTCCTTCTCCCCCACCATGATCACCATGTATTTGATCCATTCATTCTCACTTCTCAGTTTTACTCCTCCACCGCTTATACCCATATTACTCTTCTCACCATTCATGTCCCCTCTCACCCATTGGTATTCTTTCCTTTCACCTATTTTCTTCCCGCTTGACAATCTTACTTAATAACCCCTTCTATATGGAATCCTCAGTGGAGGTTTACCCTCTCCCTAAGATCTTCCTGCTGTAGAAGCTTCTTCACCCACATGCCCTCTCATCAAATAACCATCACCACCAAAACACATCTTCCAACTCCACCTCTTCTACTTCCCATTCCCGCATCATTACTCTCACCACATGGGCATCCCAATTAAGGATTCCCCTCACACTCTCCACCCTCCACTACATATATTCCTTCATCCATTCATGTTATACTCCTTTGTGTCCTTTCTTTCTTATTATCACCTCATCTCATATCATATACCACTAAGGCATACCTCACTCACTCTTTTCTCATCCTTCCCCAAATCCACCTTATGCCTGGTCATCCTACTTACACACTCTCGCAGTATGGCAAATTCACTTGAGGGTTTCCCCTTCAGTCCATTTTGTCATACCCTATTCCCACCAACTCTAACATCATCCTTCTTCTTCCTCAGCTTGGCGATCTTACTTAACCATCCCAGCCGCATGGCAATCTTACTTAAGACTTCTACTTAAGGTTGATCTATCCTGTGGCCTTCCCCCATCCCATCATATTTCCCCCATCTTCCTTCTCCCACTTCTCATCACGATCATCTTCTTCACCCTACCATTCCACCCCTATCTCCAATATCATTTTGTCTTTCTCTTTGCATATCATCCCTGTCGGTTGGGAGGACCCTACGAAACCTCTCCAGCAATATGACGATCTTACTTAAGAGATTCTCTTAAGCATGACATGTCATCTTACACTTGCCCGTCACTCTTCAATCTCACTATCCATATTTCCTCTTCATTCCCCATCATCACATCTTTTTCCCACCACTATCACCCTCCTCTGCTTGGCAATCTTACTTAACCACTCACCCAGCATGGCGATCTCACTTAAGAGTCCCTCTTAAGGATGATCTGTCTCCTTGCCTTTCCCCATCACTACACACCCTTCACCCTTCATTTTTTCTCGGCATTCCCCATTATCACATCCTTTCACCTCCTTTTCGATTCTCGCAAACACCACTTCTCGCTTGACCATTTTTCATCTCCAGTTTTGCTCACATGGCAATCTTACTTAACCACTTCCATCACATGACAATCTTATGTCAGGGTCCTCCCTACACTTCACTTGTCATCGTGAACTTCTCACCCGCCTCATTCTTCGTTCACTTTGTTGATCGCTTCTTCCACCTGGTATCTCCTATTACCCACTTTTTCCTCCTCCTCTTATATAATCTTACAACATACAACTCATCTCTTCCACCTACAATCACATTCTTTTCCCCCATTTTCCCCTCCTTTATCCATCATCCTTCATATCGTTTCTTCCCATTCTTTTCATGTCTTGGTTCTTCATCCTCACCTCGTTCATCCTCATCACCCCCATCCTCTCCTCGCTTTCACTTAGTCCCAACTCATCCCTCCCATCTTCTTCAATCTTTCCACTTCATCTTCTCAAATTCCCCCCACATTTCTACCCACACACACATTCGCCATTCTTGTTAACACTCCTATATCATTCTTTCATCATCATCTTCTCTTCCCGCGCTCATAATTGTCAACGGGTTTTTCCCTAAAAATTATCAATCCGCATTCCGCACGACCTCAGTCACTCCCTTGGACCTTCTAGAGTTTCCCTTCATTCCTTCCCTCCTCTAAGCCCACCACTCATTGGCAACGGGTTTTCCCTAACGTCCCTTTGTTGGTGTTACCCTTTCCAGTCCTCATTCGCTTTCTCTTTTTCTTCATTTTTTCTTTCACCCTTCCCCACCACTCATTGTCAAGGGGATTTCCCTAACATCCCTTCATTGGCATTGCCTCTTCTATCCCCCATTCTCTTTTCTCTCCTATTATTTTCCCTCACTCCCACCCTTTCTTATCACTTTTTACCCATCTCTTCATCTCCTCTTTGCCCTCTTCAATATCTTTACTGTCTTCATCATACCTCCTTTTTCTATTTTCCCATCATCCTAGTATCCTTATTTCATGTATCTCCACATCTTTTCCAATCGATGTCATTCCTCCCCTCTTTCTTCTTTGAACATTCCTTCTACCATTTCCTTTCCACTTATTACCCCCTTTTTGTATTCCCTTCCTTCTACATCATTTTCTTTGTTATCCTCTTCTCTCTTCCACCCCTCATCTTATTTCCCTTCCCCTGTATCGTCTTCTTCCCCCTTTTCCATCACGTTTCCTCCTTACTTCCCCATCGATAACCTAGATGTTCAGCATTGTCCTATCTTTTTTATCATACCACCCTCCACATGCATCTCCATATGGTGTGTTCCATATTCTTTGCCTTGGTCTTCCTTGCAATGACACGATTCGTTCAATCTTCTCCTTGTATTCATTCTATCCTCCTTTCCTCTCCCCTAATTTTCACGTTTCCTCTGACCACTTCTCCTTTTCTCTACCACCCCTACCTTTTCATTCATTTTGTATTTGTTTCTCTTCCTTTCTCTCCTCTTTTTCACACTTTCCTCGCCCCTCATAGTTTATTTTTTTTTTCTGTTCTACTTCTTATTTCATCCTCTTTCCATTTTTCTCCATTTCACCCCCTATTCCCACCTCATTTTCTCCTTCTTATTTATCCTTTCCCGTTTCCTTCTTTTCTTAGCTCTATCATTTATTTCACTTCCACACATCCCTCTTTACTATCTATTTTCCTTCCTTCATTTTGCACATCTCTATATTTCATCCCTTCACCCTCTACTCTGTCATTTTCCTATTTTTGCCTTGTTTTTCCTTCATCATTCCCTTCCCTCTCTCTTATTTCTACCTCTTTCATTCCTTTTTTCCCCTCCCTTATCTCCCTTACTCTTCTCGTAATCAACCCCCAATCATATCCATTCCCTTTTCTCTTTCCCACAAACCCTCACACCTAGCATTCAAGGTCGATTGAATCCTTTCTCCATTTGCATCGTGCGGTCATTCCAGTCTCTTCCACTCCATTATCGTCCTATTCTCCACTGAATCCATTTCCCTTCTTTTCGAGAGTTCTGTCATATATTCCATTCTCGTCAATCCTCTCAAGGGGGCATCACCACATCTATCCATAATCACATCTTCTCATGACATTTTTGTCTTGGAGGATACTATGACATCCGTCACTCACCACTTTCTATTCACTCTACCTTTTAAAAATTAGATTAAATTCTTCCCCCATACCATCTACTTTCTTTAAAAGGACACTACTTTCATAGTACCCTTCCAAAGAGGGGAAAATGTAGACACCCAAATTTCACATCTATTATAAATCAATTAATTCTCCTTCCTCATTTTCCACAAAAATACACTTCGAATTAATCAAATATAATTTGATTAATTATCCATTTCGAAATCCAAAAAATAACTCAATCCTCACCACATGTCATTATTCTCCATGTTTTTCTACTATTGAATTAAAAATTCAAATTCAAATCCTCACCCACCCTTCGTGGTCCCCACTCACCTAAAATCCTCTACTTATGAATTAAAAATATAATTCAAATCCTCACCCATTCTTCGTGGCCCCCACTCATCTAATCTTTCCCACGTTTTCAAACCACTCATCTAATCTTGCCCACATTTTCAAACCACTCACCTAATCTTTGCCACATTTTCAAACCACTCACTTAATCTTGCCCACATTTTCAAACCATGATTACTTAAATTAATCTAAACTAATCACTCCCTTAGGCTATAAATAAAAGCTTACCCCTCCCCTCTAAACACACCGAGAATAAGCTTGAATGCCATATCTAAGTTCTTGCATCCTTTGAGCAAAGAACATCCTTTTACCTCGTCCTAATGCCCAAATAGCCTCAAAATCCTTTTTCCCATCTAGTGCAGAGTAAGAGGATCATTGTTGCAGGAATGCCTTGCTCCGTCTTGAAGAAAAGCACCTACATATCACACAATCAGGGCTCAATCCAAGTTTCCTATCCCATTCTGAGGTTTCCTATGGAACGCAAAGGAGGAGGTATGATTATTTTTATTTTACTTCCTTGTTAGTAGTGTATTTTTCCTAGCTTACAGAAAGAATAATCCAAGTTTGCCCTTTCTTGTGCACTAGGTTTTCCAATTTCATGACCTATGTCATTTTTCCCTTTGCTAGATCGTGAAAAAATCAAAGTTGACCAATTATACTTGTTTTTATTTGAAAATCCAATCCCAAGGTAAAAAATGTTGTAAAATCTGCCATCCTTGGTGAAAAAATTGAATTCTAGGGCATCCCTTGAATTTGTTGCGTTTTGACAGTCATATGGGCATCATTTTCCTGTCAAATTTATCCTCATGAGGTATTGGCAATGTGGCGGGTTTCCATTGCTCATGGTAGGTTGGCAGGTGGTTGAATTCCCTTGGAAATTTTAGACTTTACTTTGCAAAAATTTTAAAAGTCAAAACTTGGCTCAAAACCCCGTAGCCAATCGGGAGTGGACACATGTCCATAAAAGACCAAGGGTAGAGAAGCGGGCTGATGGGGACTTAGATTTTTGTAGCTCTAATTCTCTAGGGTTTCAAAATAAGTTTTTCCCCTGCTCCAATCAGAGGAGGACATGTGGCATCACGACGACGCAGGGCAGGTCGGCATGCCGGTGGAGGGAAAAGGGGATTTTTTCCCTTTTTCACAAAAAAGTTTAAAGTAAATTTTTGGCCCAAAAGCCCTCGGTCAATCACAGGTGGACATGTTTCCATGAAGGGTTGGAGGGAAGTCTGGGCCATGGAGAAAAATGGAGAATTTTTCCCCTTTTTGGCAAAATGGATAAAAGGTAAATTTTGTGCCGAGGTTCCATGATAAATCAGAAGAGGACACGTGTCCACAATTTGTGAATGGGTTAGCGGAGGTTTTGGTGATTTTGAAGTTTTTAAACTTCGAATGGTTCAAAGCCAAATTTTTTCCCAAAACTCCACAAAAACTCATGAGAGGACATGTGTCTTGAAAGGTCAAAAGGGAGCGCGGGTCAATAGTGGAAATTTTGAATTTAAAAAAAAAATTGCAAGGAAGGTTTAAAGGAAGAAAGGGAGAGTTGGACCTGTAGTGAATACAATATGGACACATGGCAGAGGACAAGGTGGGTTGGCAGGCCAGTGGAGGTGAAAGGGGATTTTTTCCCTTTTTCAGAAAAGAGTTCCAAATAAAAATTTTAAGCGCTGGCCCACAAGTGAATCACAAAGAGATACGTGGCAAGGGAGAAATCAGAGGTGTGGGCCCGCAGAGAAAAAGGTGAAATGCATAGAATTTAAGTTTGATTTCAATGGGGCCCACCATATGCCACGTTTCAGCTCAAAATTTCAAGGGTGGAGGGGCGGAAAAAAAATTCAAAATTTTCCATTTTTCCAAAAAATGTGGAAAAGTAAAAAAATGAACCCAATTTCAGTTTGAATTGTTTTTTGACATGTGGAGGGCCCAAATTAAAGGACAAAGATGGATAAGATCAAGGATTGTTGTGCATCCATTTGTTTTGACCGCCTTGGGAGCTCCAGGAAACTTGGAATCATGATTTTTGCATCAAAATTCATCAAATTTATAGTGATTTTATATCGTCTTAGCCTTCCAGGATCATTGACATCACTTTCATGGCTTAATTCTTTTATTTGAGATGTTTTTGAAGTAATTTTTTCCCTAGCCAAAGCAAACATGTGAAATGCCAAAATCAAAAGTTACAGAGGTAATATTATAAGGTAAAAGGGTGAAAATGATGATTAAGAGGTGTTTGCATACCTCAATGATGAAAAACATGCCTCTAGGATGGATAATGATCCAGATATTTGTAATAATTTAATCTTTTGGGCACACCTGGCAACCTGCGAGTGTTTTTCTGTTTGATGTCATTTTCATTGAATCATAAGAATTGTTGTAACAAACTTGGTCCCATGGAATATTCTTTTCTTGGGAAATAAGGATCCAATGTGGCATGAGGTATATAAAAAAAATAACAAACTTCATCTAATAAAGAGATAAAAAAATTTAAAATCACTTTACCTTCCTTGACTGCAGAGATTTCTTGTAAGCCTTTGCGGGTACCTTAGGCATGGTTTGATCATGGGTTTTGTGTTTAATTGAGTTATTTACTTCAAGATTTTGTGGTGAGTTCTCAAATATTGTGTGAAGAGTGTAACCTGGGCATTCATTTATGCCTCTTCTGGTTAAAAGAACATCCTAAATATTTTAGCCATTTCATCTTATAGTAATGTTCAAGTATTGTACAAATTGTCAAAGATCTGATCTATCCCAGTTTTTCTTGTCAATCCTGCACAAATAAATCATCTAAAAAAAAAGATAATGTCATGTACTATCCCTGATTTGCATTTGTATACTTACAAAAGATCAAAACTCATTTGCAAAAGTATGCATAACAGATCAATATTTCCAATGTCTCTAGTAACCTTTGCCTTGTTTTGAGAACATACCCATGTTTTGATAAGTGACAACTTGTGAGAGATAAGATCTGGGGTGTTGAATATGTTTTCATCAAGGTCTCCATCATAGAATTCCAAGAAAAGAGAAGGACATCTTCACCTCTTTCACCATTACAAGGTTACAAAATAGTTCCTCTTACCTTGGTTGCCAGGCACAACCTAAAATAGCTAGGACAAGATCAAGTCCTATTGGAGTGCTATCCATTTCTCCACAAACCTGAGTGCCAAATAGACCATGTATCCCCGACTACCAATGATATAAACCATGGTCTAATTTTTCCTTAAGCTACATACATATTTATGGTGTTGCTCAGACTGAAAAGGAGAACAAATTTGGATACTAACACGAGTGGCACAATTGCTGGGGACTTCTTGGATTTTATTTGTGTTTGAAGAGTTTGAGAATTTATGTATTCAATTATTTGAGATGCTACATTGTTAAAATATCATCCTATGCTTCATATCTGTAAGTTTTTTAACAAGGGTTTCAAGTTTTGTCTACCCTTTTTCCATTTACTAGCAGTTCGTACACTTTGGGTCCATTGTGATTGATTGATTTAAGAAGAAGGTCTGATTTATAAGGCTTTAAAAAAGTTTTTCAGTGCTAGAAAACATTTGACATATTATTTTAGTGCATTGTTGCACAACTAAGGTGAAATTCCTTAGTGGCAACTCCATGCTGATTTGATATTGAAAATACCAGTTGTCTTTCCTTTCTATCATTTACTTTTTTGTTGCTAATCCTTACAACACTGGAAGGAAGAATATCTCTTGTCATCAAGGACTCTGCTAAGAAGTTGTTTGTAGATTCAAGAAACTCATATCTATAGGGAAGAAAAGTGTGGAAAGTGGTTGGAGACTTGAGTACAAGAAAGGAGATCCCTATTGTTGAGTTTGAAAGTGAGTGGCCTGTTATTGAGGACTATAATTCTTCTTCAAGTGGATTTGATTCAGACAATCCTATTGCTGATTTAAATTCCCCATCAAGGTGAGGGACCTTCTTGTGCATTTGAAAGGCTTTCTCCTAAATTTTCTCCTGTATTTTCTAAATTTTCTAGAGATCATCAAGAAGGAGTGCCCTTAAGAGAGATCTATCTTGAAGTTTTCATTCCCATTCCCCAAAGACCTCTCACTCATCATCATTTTGTTTCGCCTCCAAGATCACCCCCACCAAACAATATGGCTCATCCTAGACCTCCATTTGTTGTTAACACCTTTGGTCCTATAAATTTTAGAGGAATGGATGGTTACCCAAATGCTGTCCCACAAGATGTCAAAAATAGGTTGCCAAAATTACAAGGTAACAATGCTATTACTAGTGATCAACATCTCAAACTTTTTGATAGTATGATGGAAGATTTTGAGATAGAGTTTGAAGATGTGTATATTAATTTGTTTATTCATACACTAGAAGAAGATGCTAGGGATTGCTACAAGGATCTACCTGACAATTCTATTAATTCATTGACTGAAATGAAAAATGCATTTAGGTTACAATATGGTGATAGGACTTATTGTATATTTCTTTTATCTGAGTTTGAGAATATCAAGAAGAACCCTAATGAATCAGTCCATGACTTGAACACAAGATTTAACAAAGTTTTTAGAAGGCTTCCTGTTTGTTTGAGGCCTTGTGATGAATCTTGTTTAATCAAATATGGAGATGCATTTGATAAGAAGGTAACCTATTACCTAAGAAACAAGAACCCAACCGATCTAAGACAAGCTTTCCCCATGGCACTTCAAATTGAAAATAATATCAAGGTTGTTGGGAAACCTCTCAAGAGAGATGGTGTAAAATTGATAAACCCTGAAAAACCTCAAGCTAGAAAAGGTGCTTATTTGGAAGAGGTTGTGAAAACTTTGGTAAGGGCTGTCAAAGAGATCTCATACAAGTTGGCAAGAGCTGAGAAGGGAATTGGGAAGACTTCAGAAGGTCAGCCTAGGTAGCAGGCATAATATAGATTTGGCAATCACCATAGGAATGAGCAGAGGTTTGATGACCAGGGTAAACGACCTGTTGGATATACAAATATACAACCCCAAACACGTGAAAGTAGATTGGTTCTTGACCCTCTAACTGTCAGGGTTGCTTTTTTTGATGAAGTTGCTGATATGGATTGGTGTGATAAATTTTTTCTTCCTCATCCTCCATGTGAAGTGGACAAACAAGTTGATGAAGCTGATAATGAGGATGGAACTGATGATGATATTTACATGGTGGGCTATTCTTAAAGCTCACAAGGAGGAGCAACATCTACTGAAGTAATAAGTTCTAGGACTACTGCTACCTTTTGGGATTGCATCAAACGGGTACAAGTCTTTCTCCCCCCTCATGCTCTTGAAATTGATGTAGTGCGAGATTTTGAAATTCCTAACAATGACTTTGAATACTTGAGAGATTTTATGATTAAGAAGTATAATGGTGGTATCCCTTCAGAGGAATATAAAAAATTGTTGATGAATGTTGTTGTAGCTCAAGAGAAGGACTATAACACTCAGAGAATAGTTTTTAAGGGAGTTGGGCCTCCAGCCAAACCTAAAAGACCCTTGCTCACAAGCATTCCAAAATAAGCTCCTAGGAAAGAAACACTTGCTAAAAGCTCTATTGTCCCAAAAAAAAAATTACAGTCTTCATCATGCCCAAGCTTCAAAGAATCCTTTTCCATCTGATGAATCTTCTTGTATCCCTTTCAATAATGTTTTTCCAAAGAGTGTCTCATATGACATAGCCCAAGTATTGAGACGAATTAAAGTTAGTGTTCCAATCATTGAGTTGCTTAGAATTCCTGATCATAAGAAGAGAGCATTTGAGTACTTGGCATTGAAAGAAGAGAAGGTTGCTCTAGGCAGAAATGTAAATATTGTTGAAGCTCCACCTCAGATCATTGTTGACCTTGAAACCCCCCCAGTAGTAGAAGATCTTGGAGATACACCTAAGGTATATTTGGGTACATCCTTGGTTGATTCCCAATTGAATGTTGATCCATTCTTTAAGACTTTTCTCATAAAAGATATGCTACTTCACAATTGTATGTTTGATTCCAATGCATCATGTAATGTCATGCCTCTAGAAGTCATGAATGAGTTGGATATGAAAGTGACAGTTTCGTATGGGAAGTGTAGTGCCATGGATTCAAGGGAAGTGTCAGTGGTTGGTTGTGTGAAATATTTGTTAGTGCAACTTGCATCCTATCTGGGAAATAATTTGAAACTTGATGTTGTAATTGTTGACTGCCCTACCAAATGGGGTATGCTTTTGTCAAGTAAGTGGGTTGCAAGTGTTGGTGGCAGCATTCAGATGGACATGTCTTTTTCCACCATTCCAATTGAGGGAAGCCTTGTTAAACTTTATGCTTAGAAGAAGATGTTGCACCTAATTAAAGATCCCAACAATGCTTCCTATGAAGTGTTGTTTATTGATGTAGATGCTGAGAATTTCTTTGGTTTTGCTGATGGAAGAGAAAATAAAATGGATCAGTCAAAGTTCCCTTATAGGGTATGTTCTCCTTGGACCTTGCTATTTGATGGAGCTTGCTCCAAATTTGGAAATGGTGCTGGTGTAATTTTGATTTCTTCTAGCTTGGAATAAATTTTTTTTTCCTTTAAGCTTAATTTCGAATGTACTAACAACATTACTGAGTATGAAGCCTTGTTGTTGGGTCTGAGGATTGCATGGAAGTATGGTGTCAGGGACATAATTGCAAAGGGAGATTCAAAGTTGGTTTTCAAGCAAATAAGAAAACTATATGCTACAAAAAATCAGCGTATGAAACAGTACAAGCATGCAGTTTGGGATTTAATTGAGATGTTTGATTCCTTCAATATTAGGCACCATGATAGAATTTTGAATGCTGCTACTGACAAGTTGGTAGTGCTGAGTTCAAGATTTGAAGTTTGCACCATTTCACCTTATTATGATTACAATGTTAAAGTGTTTTACTAGGTCAGTTGTCCCTGACAACATCAAGCATTGAAAGGTGTTTGATGATGATTCTCAAGTGATAAGGTTCTTGCAAAACCAAGGTGAGTTTGACAAATAAAAATATTTGATTGGGATAAAATGGTATGCGTGACTAAAGGAGGAGAAACATTTTTTGAGAAAGACATCATCCTATTGAAAACAAACACCCATTCTTAGAGGTCTTGTTACACTTGAGTCAAATTTTTAACAATGTTGATTGCATCATAAATAGAAACATGCCTGCCTCAAGGGATGTGGAAGATCATAACATGGGAACTAATGTTAAACCAAGGAAGGTTTGGTTGGATAGCAATTTAAGTAAAGAAGAAAAACAGTTCTATGCCCAACTCTTGAAAAAATATCAAGACTACCTTGTTTAGTCCTATTCCGAGGTAAAAGAATATAGAGAAGACTTGTTTCAACATGAGATCCCTCATGAGGCCAAGACTAAGCCATTCAGATAGAGGCAAAGGCCAATTAATCCACTTCTCTCGATGAAAATGCAAGAGGAGGTTAAAGAAGTTGATAGATGGAGGTATTATTTAGCCCACTAGATATTCATCTTGGGTTGCAAAGCTTGTGCCAGTCAGAAAGAAGAACGGAGACATCAAACTTTGTGTGGATTTTTGAAATATAAAAAAAACATCCATGAAGGACAACTATCCCTTGCCAAATATGGGAAATATGTTGCATCTTGCGACAGGGTTTGAGTTGCTTTCTGCATTAGATGGTTTTCTCCGGATACAATCAAGTGGTAGTTAAAGAATCAGAAAGACTTAAGACAACATTCACTAATCCTTGGGGAACATATGATTTTGTTAGGATTCCATTTGGTTTTGATGAATGTTGGTGCCACTTTTCAAAGAGTAATGGATGTTTACTTTTTCTGGTTACACCAACAAGTTCATTGCAGTTTACCAAGATGATGTGACTGTGTTTTCAAGGCAGAGAGGTGATCATTTGCAGCACTTGGAGAAGATGCTAATCAGATGTACGGAGTATGGAATTTATCTTAATCTAAATAATTTTCATTTTGGTGTACCAAAGGCCAAGCTTCTTGGTCACATTGTGTCAAAATATGGTGTTATGATATACCCTAAGAGATTGGAAGCAATCATCAAAGTACCTATCCCAAGAACCAAGAAAGGCATCATATCTTTCTCTGGTCAAATTAATTTTAGTAGAAGGTTTGCTTCCAAATTTACTGAGTTGACTCTTCGAATCACAATCATGCTAAAGAAGGACCAAGATATCAAATGGGAGGAGACTGCCATTCAAGCTTTTGAAGGAATTAAGAATGCATTTAAACATGCACCTGTTTTAGCAGCCCCAAACTATAAGAGGCCTTTCCAAATTTGTTCCTTTTCCTCTAAGTATACCATTTCTTCTGTTTTACTGAAAAAGGATGATAATGGGGCTGAGAGAAATATTTCCTTGTTTAGTAAGGCTTTACAAGTAACTGAGATGAAGTATACATCATGGAAAAATAAGAATTTTCCTTGGTGAAAGCATCAAAAGTTTTCAGGCCTTATATATTGAGTTCAAAAGTTGTTGGTTATGTTACCCACACCATGGTGAAAGAAATATTATCAGAGATGGCTCGGTCTCAAGAAAAATATGTATATGGGTGAACAAAATGCAGGAGTATGATATGGACATCCAAACCACAAATTTGGTAAGAGGTTTGGGTCTTGCTAAGCTCATGGCTGAGAGAAAATTATAGAATGTGGAAGTGAATCAACTAGAGGAAGAAAGGGTAAATGTGCTTGCAAAGTTGGTAAGTTCTGAGTGGTACAAAGATGTGATCTTCTACCTCAAACACTTGTGTTGCCCTAATCACTTAAATAAGAATCAGAAAAGAGCCCTCGAGATGGCTTCCCAAAAATATATCATCAGAGGTCTTAGGCTCACTTGGAAGAACCCTGAAGGTTTCCTCTTGAAATACATAATTGAAGATGAAGCTCCCAAGATAGTTGTTGATTTCCATGGGGGAGTTTGTGGAGGACACATTCCTGGAAGAGTAACAACACGTAAGATTTTGAGATCTGGTTATTGGTGGCATACTCTCTTCAAATATGCAACCCAACTAGTTAGAAAATGTGATAGTTTCCAATGTTTCTCTAGAAGACTGAAAGCTTTAGGCTCCCTTCCTTTACAACCTATATGAATTGAAGCTCCTTTTAAGCAATAGGGGATGGACTTCATTGGTGATATTTTAGATCCTTCTAGTGCTAGCCATAAGTGGATCCTTGTGGCTACTAATTATTTTACAAAGTGGGTAGAGGCAATCCCCACCAAGAAAGAAACACACCAAATAGTTATGGACTTCTTGTTGAATCAAATAATATGTAGATTTGGAGTCCCAGTCAAGATTATAGCTGATAATGCCATGTTATTTAGAGCCAAACCTTTAATGGTAATTTGCAATGAATATGGAATCAATTTTACTTATTCTTCAAACTATAACCCCCAAGGGAATGGACAAGTTGAGTCCAGCAATAACAATTTGTTGAAGATCATCAGAAGAACCTTGGAGCAAAAAAAGAAGAAATGGGTTGAAAATTTGAAATTTGTAGTTTGGGCTGATAAGATAACTCCTAAAAGAGCTACTAGTAAAAAACCCATTTGAATTGGTGTATGGAACTCAGGATTCGTTGCCCTTGCACCTGTAATTATTTTCATTTTAGTTTTCCCAACAGCTAGAAGATTAAGAGCTTGGCCCATATGAATCAAGGATCAATCATATTATTGAGCTTGATGAGGAGAGAAGATCATCCCATCAAAGGCATGTCAAATTTAGGGAAAAATTGAAGAGATTGTTTAACAAGAAGGTCACTCCTAGAGCCTTCAATGTGGGAGATTTGGTTTTGTTGTGGGATAGTAGGCATGAAGATAAGGGCAAGCATGGAAAATTTGAGGCATTATGGATGGGCCCTTATGCCATTGATATCAAAATTGCTGAACATACCTTCTTTCTTGGGGACTTAGATGGGGAATTGCTGGAGCTACCTGTTAATGGCAGACATTTGAAGCATTTCTTGGATTAATCCCCAAATCTGAGGTATGCACCAATTGTACAGTTGTAGAGTCTTTGTTTTCTACTTTGTTTTCACTATTTTGTTGGTTTTGTGGTTTGCCTTGCTATATGGCAGCCATTTTTGTCGGATTCTCAGCTACTTTTTGGTAATTTTGGTAATGTTGGTGCCATTTTTTGAGCTTGCACCTTGTTAACCTAATTTTTCAAATCTATATGTGCTCAAAAAATGTTTGACCCTTTGAATTGATGGTATGAAATTCTCCCCCTCCAGTTAGATGCTTTAAAATGCTCAAAAACTTGTTGTTTTTTATCATTTTTCCCTTTGCCAGATCATGAAAAAATCAAATTTGACCAATTCATACTTGTTTGTATTTGAAAATCCAATCCCAAGGTTGAAAATGTTGTAAAATCATGCTTCAGTTGATTTAGAATCGAAAAATCTGCCATCCTTGGTGAAAAAATGGAATTCTAGGGCATCCCTGGATTTTTTTACATTTTGATGGTCATACGGGAGTCATTTGCCCATCAAATTTATCCTTATGAGGTATTGGCAACATGGCGGGTTTTCATTGGCAATGGTAGGTTGGTGGGTGGTTAGATTCCCTTGGAAATTTTAGACTTTACTTTTTGAAAATTTTAAAAGTCAAAGCTTGGCTGGAAACCCCACAGCCAATCGGGAGTGGACACGTGTCCATAAAAGACTAAGGGCGGAGGAGCGGGCCAATATGGAATTAGAGTTTTTTAGCTCTAATCTCTCTAGGGTTTCAAAATAAGTCTTTCCCCTACTCCAATAAGAGGAGGACATGTGGCATCACGGCGGGTCGCCGGGCCGGAGGAAAGAAAAGGGGATTTTTTCCCTTTTCACAAAAAATGTTAAAGTAAATTTTTGGCCCGAAAGATCTCAACCAATCGCAGGTGGACACGTTTCCATGAAGGTTCGGAGGGAAGTGCGGGACGTGGAGTGAAATGTTGAATTTTTCCCCTTTTTGGCAAAATGGATAAAAGGAAAATTTTGGGCTGAGGATCTGTGATAAATCAGAAGAGGACACATGTCCACAATTTGCGAGCAGGTCAGTGGGTAGGTTGAGGTTTTCGTGATTTTGAAGTTTTTGAACTTCGAATGGTTTAAAGCCAAATTTTGGCCTGAAACTCTGAAACAAATCAGGAGAGGACACGTGTCCTCAAAGGTCAAAAGGGAGCACAGGCCAACAGTGGAAATTTTGAATATAAAAAAAATTTACAAGGAAGGTTTATAGGAAGAAAGGGAGAGTTGGACCTGCAGCAAATAGGAGATGGACATGTGGCAGAGGACAAGGTGGGTTGGTAAGTTGGCAAAGGTAAAAGTTTATTTTTGTTCCTTTTTCACAAAATAGTTCAAAATCAAATTTTTAAGCTCTAGCCCATAGCGAATCACAAGGAGACACGTGGCAAGGGAGAAATCGGACGTGCGGGCCCACGGGGCAAAAGGTGAAATTTTTCCAATTTTTTTAAAAAGGTGAAAATGTGCAGAATTGAAGCACGATTTCAATGGGGCCCACCATATGCCACAAGTCATCTCCAAATTTCAAGGGCAGAGGGGCAGAGAAAAAGTCAAAATTTTCCATTTTTCCAAAAAATGTGGAAAAGTAAAAAATGATCCCAATTTCATTCCTAATTGTTTTTTTACACTTGGAGGTTCCAGATTAAAGGAAAAATATGGATAAGATCAATGGTTGTTGTGCATCCATTTGTTTTGACCGCCATGGGATCTCTAAGAAGCTTGGAATCATGATTTTTGCATCAAAATTTATCAAATTTATAGTGATTTTGTGTCATCTTGGCCTTCTAGGATCATTGGCGTCACTTTCATGGCTTAATTCTTTGATCTGAGATGTTTTTGAAGTAATTTTTTTCCCTAGCCTGAGTAAACAGATGAAATGAAAAAATCAAAAGTTACATAGGTAATATGAAAAGGTAAAAGGGTGAAAATTATGAGTAAGAGGTGTTTGCATACCTCAATGATGAAAAACATGCCTCTAGGATGGATAACCATCCAGATATTTGTAATAATTTAATCTTTTGGGCATACCTGGCAACTTGCGAGTGTTTTTCTGTTTGATGTAATTTTCATTTAATCATGAGAATTGATGTAACAAACTTTATCCCATGGCATATTCTTTTCTTGGGAAAGAAATCTCCAATGTGGCATGAGATATGTAATGTGTTTTGGAGAAATTTTAATGGGAGGGAGTTGAAAATTATGGGCAATTTTTGAGAGAAAGCTCATTTTCTTTGAAATCCACCAAAGAACTAGTTAATGTCTCATGTGTTTGAAATTCATGCATGTGAGTTGGTTACAAGTGTACAGCCATCACACAGCTCTGAGATTGTTCATGTAACTCTCCCCTCCTTTTGAATCTAACAAGTTTTGAATTAAATATGTGTTTTCTTTTGGCAATATGATGTCTGTTATCATTTTTAAATGCCTACAAATAAATTTTTTTGTTCTTTTCGTAATCTTTCATTGAAAGTCTTTAGGAATCACACAAGATCTCCATTTTTGGTTGATAATTTAATGGCATTTACAATATCATACTCAGAAGAGCCTTCATTTGATCACTTTACCTTCCTTGACTATAGAGATTTCTTGTAAACCTTTGGGGGTACCTTAGGCGTGGTTTGATCATGGGTTTTTGTGTTTAATTGAGTTTTTTACTTCAAGTTTTTATGGTGAGTTCTCAAAGATAGTGTGAAGAGTGCAACCTGGGCTTGCATTTGTGCCTCTTCTCATTGAAAGAACATCCTGATTATTTTACCCATTTCATTTGATAGTTGTTCAATTATTTTACAGATTGTCAAAGATCTAATCTATCCCAATTTGTCTTGTCAATCCCCCACCAAAAAACCATCTAACAACAAAGATCCTGTCATGTAATATCCCTGATTTGCATTTGTATACCTACAAAATATCAAAAACCATTTACAAAAGTATGCATAACAGATCAGGATTTCCAATGTCTCTAGTAGCCTTTGCCTTGTTGTGAGAACATACCCATGTTTTGAGAAGTGACAACTTGTGAGAGTTAAGATCTGGGGTTTTGATCATGTTTTCATCAAGGTCTCCATCATAGAATTTGAAGCAAAGAGAAGGACATATTCACCTCGTTCACCATTACAAGGTTATAAAATAGCTCCTCTTACCTTGGTTGTAAGGCACAACCTAAAACAACTAGGACAAGATCAATTCCTATTGGAGTGCTATCCATTTCTCCACAAACCTGAGTGCCAGCTAGACAATATCCCTAGCTACCAATGACATACAACATGGTCTAATATGTCCTTAATCTCCATGACATATCTATGGTGCTAATCAGATTGAAGAGGAGAAAAAAATTGGATACCAATAGGTACCCAAATTGATTCTCCCTCAGAAGCTGAGTAGCATCATAGATTTGACATGAAGCTTAGAGACAAGCAGATCATGTTGTGTCTCATTTTTTAGCCAGGGAAGAAATACATCTTGCTCTTTGTCACAAATATGTGGACAAATGAATAACACCCTTAAGATGATTTGATCTATCCTCACTACTTTATGGTTATACCTTCATTGTAGAGTTATTAAGAAGACCTTGAAGAAAATTTGATCAATACAAGAAAATATAACTTTCACGAGTTATCACCCTAGATAATGGAGATATTTTATAAGAAAGGTTTAGGCCACTAAAGACAATGAAAACCTGATTGCTTTTTCATGTTTTGGTAATAGAATTTATGCATTTATACACACATAGGACAAATAGGGGTCGTATTGGTAAGTTTGGTTTTTTTAAATGAATTTGATTCGCTAGATCTTTGAGATATTTTACAAAAATGGAAGGCTTAAACAAAAGAATGCTTCATAACAGCTAAAATACTCCTTTAACTAGAAAGTTTGCATTCAATGGAGCCCCAAATCAGCACGTTTTCACATAAAATTTAAGAATCCAAAATGAAGGCTCAGATTGAAAAACTTAATTGAACATTATCAACCTCTAGTTTATCACACCTAAGACAACCTCAAAAACTAAAAAAAATATTATCATCATGTTAGGAGTAAAGTGATTTTAAATTTTTTTATTTCACTATCAAATGAAATCTCTTCTGATAAATGAAATTGCAAATGCCACGAAACTATCACAAGGATAATATCTTGTGTGATTAGCAAAAAATTCAATGTAAGATTGCAATGGGACCAAGAAAAACTATTTGCAGACGTTAAGAAATGAAGCAGACACAATTTTTCCCAAAATCAACACAAATAAACTCAAATTAGATTAAACTCATCAGCAAGGGAAAGTTTCTATAACAATCTCAAATCTTGTCAATGGATGTACACTTGCAATCACCTTAACAAGATCAAATTTAACATAAAAGAAATAAAGAGATTCCTCAGATGGCTTCTTAGAAAGATAGGCTTTGTCAAACTTTTCTCTTAGGAAAATAACTCCTGACCTCTAACACTCCAACTATTTGCATGACAAGTTCATGCCATTTATAACATTTTTTCTACAACAAATTTTTCCCTTCCAAAAACTAAAACATTCAAAGCACCATTTCTTGTTGCGATTTTGATCATGACTCCAAAAATCAGATCTACAAAAATGTTGTCAGGTGTGCCAAGGGAAAATCTCTTCGAATATTTCCAACATTCAATCCTTTCATCTGGTATATCACTCTTCATCTCACATGCCAAATACTTCCTCCTCCAATCCATCTAATTTTTTTTTACGTGCCAAAGAAGGAAAGATAGGAAAATAAGATTGAACCTAGTAGTTAAATTACATCTTAATGGTAAAATACATTTTCAGATCTTCCCTACCAATTCAATATATCAAATTAATTCTCCTCTTCATTTGGCATATAGGAGACGTCAAGAAATGATAAAAAACTGTAAAACATTTGCATCCCCGGGAGCTTTGTAGAAAAATGGAAGAAAAATTAGATACAGATGCATAGTTACTGTGAATTTCCATTTTGAATTTGGACCGTCCATGTGAGAGATCTTAGTCAAAAGGGCCTTGGGGGTCTTTTTTAATTTTTACAACTTTTAGAAAAAATGTTCAATTTCTAATTTTTCTCTACCCCTCTGCCTTGAAAAATGGGCTTAAAACGTGTCCCAATGTGGGTCCTAGCTGAACCACACTTCTTTTTTACCCTTTAACCCCTTTCTTCACGATAGGTAAAAAAAATTAATTTCTCCCAGAATCCCACCTCCTCGACCTTTTGAATTTTTAAACTGCCACGTGTCTTAATGGCGCATCTTGAGATGGTCCCCAAAAGTAGAGACCCCAAATAAGCACTGGCTCAACATGTGTCTTAGTCCAGAAGAGTCTTTAAAAATTTTGAAAGTTTAACGAAAGGTGTCATGTGTCTAGGGTTTGAGGTAGTCTCCTTTGGCTATCGAAAAGTCTGAGCAAAAGGGAAGAGTGAGCGGAAGCCTCCAAGTGTCCTCATGGCTCTTCTTCAAAATAAAATTCAGGGGCTGATCTCAAAACATGTGCGATCCCTCCATGTGTCTCAAGACCTTTAGAAAGTTACTTGAAAAGTATAAGTAAGGGAAATCCTGGAGGAAACCTCCACATGTCCTTATGATGCAACTTCAAGATATTCCCCAAGAGCAGAGACCCTGAATGAGTGTGGGATCATCACATGTCCATGGCTTGCCACAAATAGTACCAACTACATAAAAAAAATGTCTAAGTCCAAAAAAAGAAGCAAAACCCTCCACATGTCCTCCGGTGTAACTCCAAGGCCAAACAAAAAGGTTAATTTTCAAACAAGCGTCATTCCTCCACGTGGACAAGTTTTGGGTTGAAGAAAACTATAAAGTTTTTGGAGTTCCCCACTGAGCCACATCCAACCAAAAATATCCATGTTTCCACTAATGCAGAGATGTAAATTTGACAGGGAAAAACACACCTGTCAAACTGTAAAAATGTAGGGAAACAACTGTTTGAGCCCGGAGATGAAATTTTCTTCAAGAATAGAAAATTTGGAAATTTTACAAGGTTCAAACATGATCCTCTGAGCTACATACACTCATGTATCCTCAGGTACTTAGGACTCAAGGGACAGGGACAACAATACGTGACTTTCGAAAACAAAGGGAAAGGAAAAAACCTGGGATTTACAACTAAGTAACAAACTCTTTCATATGGTTAGAGGAACAAAAAACAAATTTTGAGCTCTTAAGTGATCCTTAGCCAAGGAAGGAACTGACCATGGTAACCGAATGGAGGATAGGGTCTTCAAGCACCAAAACGAGGAGAAAAAAATATGACAGAGGCCGCAAACTAAGGGATTTCAATGACAAACGGGGTGAGACTAATTTTAGCACCAACAGGTGGCTTAGGGAAAAAAGAGGAGAGGCTCTTGGTGGGGAAAATAGGATAGGAAGTTCTTAAGGGGAAAAAGGATAAGGAAATTTGGCCAGATGCATTGTCAAAAAAGAAGAGACACAATGTTCTGAGGTAGGTTTCCATTATGTGACCCATTCACTTGGAATTCTAGTTAGGGTGATTGCACTTATACAGTCATTAACAAGCTTTGAGAGCATGAATATATGTTTCCCTTGTTTTTTTCAAGTTTGATGGGTTTTTTGTGGATGACCTACTAGAATTATGGACAATTTTGGTCTTTTCATGAAATGATGTTGACCATAAAATGGTGTGTGTCTTTTGTTTTTCTTATGTGCAAATTATGAGTGTGATTTAAAATATGGAAATGTCCTGTAACTACTTGGATCTTTTCTTGGAATGGAGTGAGAGATTGATGTCCTTCGGGTGTACATAAGGATATCATTTATGAGACCTATGAAAATCTCCATGTATACTGAGTAAGAATTGGTGGTATATTCAAGAATCTTGAGTGTCCCTCAATCTAGGATGTTCAACAAGATTTGTGCACAATTATTTTATCCTTCAGTGTACCAATTTAGATTATCGAGAATCTACAACTTGTGTTTTCTTGGACCTTTCCCTGTAAACCATTCTCCTACAAAAGAAAATTTTTATGTTGATTCTACCTTCACACAATGAAAACATAATGAATGGTTCATGTTTAGTATGTGATCTTCCCTGAGCCCCTCAGAATTTTATATTTCATCTCCTTCTCAATTTAGTCTCGTCTCTACCCCACAAAATTTTATCCATCATTTCTAATATTGCTTTTTTAGTGCAAATCTCATCATACATGTTTATATTATTTGAGTCCACATTTTAGAGAACCACATTAGAACATTTACCTTAAATGATTTGACTCAAAATTTATAATCCTCATCATTAACCTAAAATAAGTCATGCAATTACTTAGAGTTAATGTGTAGATCATAATAGAGCTGTCTCTAGTTCTCCATATCAAATTCTCGGGTTCCTGCGGGGCTTAGTGACCACTGTTTCGAGTGATTATTACATTCGGTGACTGTTCCCAGCTCCAATCTTTTATTTTCTGAGGTTTTAGGACATCACCCCTACTCCTAGTCATACCTTGTACTCCCTGACTACATCTCGGGTCTGCTCACCCTGGCTAAGGTAGAGTTAAAATTAGTAGCAACATCATCCACACCCTCTATTCAGGTTCCTCCCCATCATATTATTTTCATGTACCTTAAGTGCTTTTTCTTAAGGCACACACTTGGAAAGTATATATTGATTTACAAAATAAAAACACAATAGTCGATCTTTAGAAGACACAACTTCATCTGAGAACACTGGAGCACTTTTTAATAGGTGGTCCTTGCACTTAAAAATTTCCTTGTAAGCCACTACGATAAAAACACATTGGATGTCACCCATCAAGCCTTGTGACATACCCTTCTCAAGAAACTCTTGGACTCCGACCTATGACCTGTTCAGGATCTTGGTGATCTCTCCTTTATTTTTGAGTGATTTCAATCACTCAAAAGGTGAAATTCCTTCACTTATATATGTCTTAGTTTTCTTTCCAGAAGAAATCCAATTTGTAGGAAAATTATTGGTTCTAATTGAGGAGCTTCCCATCATGATTTTTTTGTTCTTGGGTGGAAGGGTATGCACACCCACCACATACCATATCTCAACTAGATTTTCTTCTAGTACTGACACTGCTTCTTTATTTCATCTTCATAAAAAGTTTGGGGGAAAGTTTCCTCCCTATTGGGTAGGTATTTGGTCTTGAACTGGGAGCTCTGTGGTCAGTAAGGAAGGTTCAAAGCAATACTAGAGTCATGTGCCACGTTTTTTCATGAACATATGGGGAGTGGCCATTCTAATGATACTCTAGATGCTCTATATTCATATGAAACTATGGGAGGATTATATGGAAATGGACATTATGGAATATGGAAAATGAAGCACATAATTCAAATAGGTAATGTAGGAAAGATAAAATCTTATTCTCTAGAGAGGAAATATCTCAAGGGTTGACCATGGTTTCTGGGATGCTTTAAAAAAGGTTGATAAATGCCTCATGAGGCCCTAATAGTTGAAAAATATCACCCAAATGTGTAATTTATCCATTAAAAGGATTCAATTTTCAAGATGAGGAAGACATGGAGGTAAGGCTGTAGATGAGAAGAAGATGGTTAAAGACTCTAGGAAAGATAAGGTGATGAATTGGTAACATAGTGAACTATATGTAAATATACATGGCCTTTTGAGATGAAATGCCTAGGAGAAATCATTTCACCATCAATGTGATGTCCTCCAGGATCTATATCCTCGAGTGAAAATTGGATTTGGATTGATATATTATGGAAATAATGTCACCAGAGATCAATTAAATACCCACGTGTTTAATAAGTTTCATATCAGGTTTAATATTTTGCCACGTCATACTTTCTCGCCTAAGGAAGGTTTGATCATGGAAAATACCTTGCTTTATTTTAGTTGGATCATGATAAAGAGATTGTAGTAGGAAGGATTATATGTTTTCATGGACAATTATTCCCATATACTCCTAGGAATGTCCATGATATGACCTAAATGTGAGTCAGTTAGAATCGACAAGAATATTCTCTAAAAACCCCTTAGTGGATAAACATATAAGGAAGGGGGCTTAGGGATAAAATTGGAGAGGGTCATGACGGGGAAATTATAATTCTAAACTAAATAAATATTTCCCACAGAAACGAATCCTTAATACAAGTATTGGTAGACACATGTGTGCCTAAATGTTCCTAATAATAATCATAGTATATAAAGTTATTTCCATAGGTGAAATCAATAAAATCTAATGGAACCGTAATAGGTAAAATGGTAAATGAAATAAATAAAAATACATTTTTCTTTGAAATAGGAACAAAGGGTTACATGTTAACTTTTCTTCAAATGATTTTATGTTTTATAATAGTATTTTCATTATTTGAATTGATGTGCATCACGTGTTATCAAGTTATATATGTGTGTTCATGTTTGTGAAAATATATCATGTTTTGTGTATTACCTTAAGTGATCCCATATTGTGTCATGTATCAACTAATGAAATTCCCCAAAAAAAATATTTAGGTGTATTTGTGTGCGTAATGCATAGGCGTGAAAATTAGAGTGGAGAAGGAGCATTTCGACACAATGTCCATTAACATAGTGTTATGGTTTCAATTTGGAAAAGAAGGACTAACAACATAAAAACCACTTTGATAAGGATAATAAAAGGAAAAATTAAGATATAAGAAAGAGGTTACTTTTCTCACAATGTATTTGTTGTGTTTACAATTATATTGGGGGTATGAAATAGTATTTGGTTTGAATTCGGAAATTTTCACACCTGATCTGTGGGATAAATGGGCATGAACTTAAGGAGGATATACACACCATGTCCTTCTTGAAGATAATTCCCATCATAGTGGAGAAGGAGGATGTCCACACAACCCCTTAACTAAGTATGAAAATTTCGAGAGAAACATATAGGCCTTCAAAAAAATTCACTTGGTAAATGATAATAAATAATCAAACTAGATATATAAGGAAGAAGATACTTATCTCATACCATATTTTTTTGTGTTGATGGTGTCCTTGCTAGAAGGAAATATAGTTGTGTGTAAATGGTTGATTTTCACATGTGATTTGTTACAAAATTGGTGAAGACATTAATGGAGCACATCCAAACCCTCTCCTTGTTTAATGATCTTCCTATTAGAGTAAAAAATGATAACAACCACATAATCTCCTTCAATTGATATGATTATTTTATGTGGACCAAGAAGGAATTCCAGCACAACATACACTTTGACAAGAACAAGAAATGAGACATACTAAGATATAAGGTAAAAGATACTTATATCACAATATATTATTTGTGATGACTCATTTTTATAGGAATTAAAAAGGATTACGCATAAATTGGGTGGTTTTCAAATTTCTTCTATTTGATAATTTGGCATGAAACATAGAAGGATAAAATCCACACAATCTCCTCCTTGACGATCCTTTCGATCATAGTGGAGGAAAAATATGTCCACACAATATTTTTCACCTCATATGATACTTTCAAGTGGAACAAGAAGGCCTTCTATCATAACATCCATTTTGACAAGGCCATATTACTCTTCATCTTGGTTTCCATTCACAACCAAATTTTGATTGTTATAGATTGAACCTCATCCTTATGTTTCGAGGTTACTAAGAAGGTTGGTTATATTTTTCCTTTCCTTAGATTACTTAGTGTCATGGTATCAAGGAGATATATTAATAAAAATTTCTTCTAGTGGTCATATATTTCCTTCCACATGGTTATCAGAGCTCTTTTCTTATTGATGGATAAAATTTCCATAGCGTCCTTTCTATGAATTTTAACACTCGATGTCCTTGCCAAGTTTTCTAATAGGTTTTTGATAAAAAAAAATCATTTTCAATCTTATCTATATAGATATTGTTTGTTTTATTGTACTTGAGGACATAAATATTTAATTATATATGTGTTAAATACCACTTCTTACAAAATTTGAGCACACTATTCAAGCCATATATTGTAAAAACCCCTTAGTTTCAAAACAAAAAATTAAGTAGTATATCTAATGGAGTAGATATGGTAAATTCTAATGATTTTAACATAGTTTGAGAATTTGGATGTATTGTATGTATCTTCAAATTTTGTGTAATTTACATGTATCTTATTAAACTAAACCTATATGCTAGGAATAAAAAAATATAAATCATATACAATACATAGGTGCAAAAAGTTAAATCCCAAAATAATATAAAAAATGCTAAAAAAGTGAATTTGGTTCTCTTTGTTCCTTAATTGATCTATAAACTAGGTGGATATTTCACACTAAGTGTCATCAACACAGATGTTATACATTCCTCACAATTCCCACCATTCATCAGGATACTATTTTCTTTCAAATTACATAAATAGTGCTTAAATATGCTTTAGGAATGAACTAGGAGTGTTTCATAATCAAATAAATAATGATTAATGAAAGATAAAAACATAATGAATGAGACACAAGATTACTCTGAAGAAATTCAAATTAAAAAAAAACTCTAATAAGAGTGAAGCAATGCTTCCTCAATTCACTATCACACCTTTAAGAATAGTCCTACTACCTTCTCAGGGGCTCTATGAACAACATGATGTATAAAAACTCATACAATCTATGTATCTCACTCACTTACAACTTCTAATCACACTCCAATTAAGAAAACAAAATATGATCAAGAAGAAAATTTGCTTCAAATATATTTTTCTTTCTACAAAAATCTTCCCCATTTATATATATATATATATATATATATATATATATATATATATATATATATCATAACTCAAATTAGAATCCCAAACAATTAAGAAGTTGAAGACAAAATTTTTGTAGCCGTTTCCTCATCCCAAACTTTCCTGTGAAACAAAATTGTTATTTTCTACCCAAGGTAGTTGTGTAACCTCCATGGTAATTTTGCAACATCCATTGATGGTTTCAAAACAACCAAAATGTTTTTAAAATCACCACTCTTTCACTAGGGGAAGTTTTTTCACAATAAAAATTTCGTTGCCTTCCATAGGCCATAGATTTTTCATATGAACTCCAAATTAGGTGTAATTTTCTTGAACTTGAATAAGTTTTTTAGAGGAACACAAATATGTAATAATTTTTTTACTTTTTAATGACATATTCATATTGTTTAATCCATTGTATTGAAACCTATCTTTTTTAAGGTCTCATGGTTTCACAACATCATATTTATTCTTGTTTCTAGGTTACAATTAACAAGATCCATAAAAACAGTGTCAAGTGATCAAAATTTACATAATCATGATGTTGATTTCATTACCTCATGATGCTAACATTATTGATCATAAATATGAAGAAAACCTTGCCAATTAGAGTATTTTCATCCCCAAAACCTTATAAAATCGTATGTTGAAGAAATTTATTCCCTGACTTCCATAACCTCTCTTGGAGAAGGAGTTGCATATGCTTAAATAGATTATTTTTTTTATGTAATAATTTTTTTACTTTTTGATGAGATATTCATATTGTTTAATCCATTGTATTGAAACCTATCTTCTTTAAGGTCTCATGGTTTCACAACATCATATTTATTCTTGTTTCTTGGTTACAATTAACAAGATCCATAAAAATAGTGTCAAGTGATCAAAATTTACATAATCATGATGTTGATTTCATTACCTCATGATGCTAACATTATTGATCATAAATATGAAGAACACCTTGCCAATTATATTATTTTCATCCCCAAAACCTTATAAACTCATATGTTGAAGAAATTTATTCCCTGACTTCTATAACCTCTCTTGGAGAAGGAGTTGCATATGCTTAAATAGATTATCCTTCATGTGAAGTTAATTTTGAACCTTTTCATGTCCTTGGTTTGTTTCCTTCCTGTTATCCCAATTTTACCCCCTCCCCCAGGAAAAATTTGTCACACATGACCTTACATAAGAAAATTAGAAGGGTTGTTTCAGTCCAGCGAGTTCACAATCTATTCAAAATCAAGGGACAAGTGGGCTCGAACAATTGAGGAACAAGGGCTGGCGAAGGAGACCAATGGACATCAAAAGAGACAAGAGGATCAATAGGAAATAATTGGAGAAATGGCTCAAAGTTCTCAAAATCCACATACAAGCCTACTCGGGGCCAAGCGTCCAAGACTAGTGGAAGGAGCCACGTGACTCATCAGCACAATTCTAAGGATAGACTACAAAGCAGGGTCCGCAAATGATTACCAACCCTCCACGTGGTCAGATTCTAAAAGGTAGAAGGTTGAATCGGCTAAGTGCAACAAGGTTGGAGGAATCCTCCACGTGCCACATCGATGCAACTTCAAAAGGCACAACACAAAGAAAGAATCTCAAGATAGCGTAGACCGTCCACATGTCCAAAGCCTCAAAACATTACAATGACCATAGTGAAAGTCAGTGGACCAGTAGAAGCCTCCATGTGTCACCTTAGCATAGCTTAAAAATTGAGACACAAGGGACAATCCCTAAATGATTCCAAAGCTTCCATGTTTCCCTGGTCCAAAAAGGAGACACAGTTGATAGTTGAAAAGTCTCAGGGAAATGGAAGCCTCCACGTGTGTCGGGTTAAACATAAAGCCTTCGTAAAATAGAAAGGACTTGGGTAGAGCATGGGAAGGTAGATCAGAGCCACGAAGGGTTCCATGTGCCTCATCGGCACAACTTTGAAGGTGTGACCCAAAGAGAGAACTTGAACTAGTGTCAGCCCTCAACGTGTCCTAGGTCCAAAATGGGGCCACCGGCTGTTGAAAATTCCAAGCTCAAGAAAATCCAAAGGAAGCCTCCATGCATCATCTCAGCACATTTTCAAGGTTAAAATATAGAGGTGGTCCCAAAACAAGCACAGGATTGCCATGTGGCCAGATGTAAAAGGGGGTAGATCCAAACGTTAAATCAACTAGGTATAGCAGGGTCAGCGGTAGCCTCCATGTGCCTCATCCATGTAAATTCAAATGGAAACTTCATAGGTAATTCCCAAACATGTGTTGAGCCCCTACGTGTCTTGGGTCAGGAACAGTGTCTCCGCCAATAGTAAGGGGCTTACGATGAAGCTCATGAAACAACGCAGGCCCACAGATAGTGCCACATGCCTAAGTAACGTAACTTCAAGAACGAGAGGAGGGGGATGAATTTTCAAAAAGCATGGGAATGTCACGTGGCCCTTTTATGGATAGACCCTTTTGGATATTGTGATCCTACATTAAGCACCTGAACCAAGGCACCTTAAGAAAATAATGTCTTTCAACTAGGAGCTTAGAATTGAGTAGGAAAGGAATTTTCAGAGAGCTCTCGACACCTTCTACTCATCTACCACAATTAATGATCTTGTCCCCCATTTTTAATGTTGTAAATTCTATCACCTATCACCATGATGAGGAATGGACTCCTTTCTTGCTCACTAAGGAACAACACATGGAGGCATGGGTCTTGCAGTGAAGCCCATAATTGTTACAAATAGATTTTAATGCTTTTTTGAGTGGTTGGAGTAGGTGGATTCAATGCATTACAGGCGTGGTTGAGGTAGGATTCGATTTTACCTCTCTCCTTCTCTCATTATTCTATATATTGTAAATTAGCGGCATATTTCGAGAGGTTTGTCATTGTTTCGCTCCTACCCCCTCTCTCTTTCTTCCCTAGGGTCAAATGTAGAGCTTAAGCCTCCTCCTATGGCTTTATAATGTCGTTTTCTTGCCTCTTGCCCATTGATGGTGTAATGTGTGAACTCATGGAGAAAGAAAATATGTTTTTTGATTCCTTTTGTCCATCCATCCTCATTTTCTTGTCTCTTCTTTCCTCTCATTATTGAAGGGTATACTATGCATATTTTTGATGTCTATTTCAGGTTCCGGGAGTTGTATTTAATGGGTTTGAAGTGTTTTTTTGTGTGAACTCTATCTTTGGTCTGTGAGGCATTTGTCCATCCTTTCCATTTCTCACCTCTCTCCATTTTAGGTGGTTGGACTTTTGATCAGCCACTTCCTTTTCTAGTGTATTACTACTTTAGTGTAGGCTCTGTTTTTATGTATTTCTTTCTCTCCCTATCTACTTGGAAGGTTAGATTAGGATTATATAGTTTTCCTACACTAGAATATCTTGTGGCAGGTACTTTATAGAGGAGAAGAAAAATTTCTCCGAAGGTCCATCTGAAGTCTACAAGTCCCAAAGCTTAAGAGATGGTCCCATGTTATGTATTCACAATGGATGCCCCACTTAGATTTGAGGCCATTCGGGGGTTGTGATTTTTCATCAACAATTTTTGCATGCCTGGTGGGACAGGTCTGAAGCACCTTACCACTTCACTTTATAAGGTTTGATGTGCTCTTGGTGAAGATCTCAGCCTTTGGAGGCACTTTCAAGCACATATGGAGACTCAATCCGGTCAATAACCCATCCTCTGAGTTACAGACCTTCTCCCATCCATTTTCATCCATTTTTCCTTCCACGTCTTTCATTTTCTTCCATTCCATGAAGTTGTGCAATCATGAGTTCATTTCCCTCTTCGAACTCACACTTATAGCAACAACATTGTGGTCCTCCTCAAATTTACTTCTCAAATCCTCTAGATCAGCACTATAGTCAAATTTAGAACCATTACGCTTACCTATATGAGCAGTGTCAAAGCCATTCTGGCTATGGAGCTTATCAAGAACATGGGGACACATATAAAGGTAAGAATTATGTGGAGAATGAATATGCTATAAAAGATCATAAGAATGGAGGCTAGCGTGGTGCATTCCAGGGATACACCACAAATGAAAGCCTTCAGGATTTGTTGCAGGGAAGATTATCCATGGGTCAGCCCTTTTCCAAGACACTATAGCCCATAGTAGAAGCTTGACTTCATGGTTGAGATTTCTTCCCCACTTGCACAGTGGACTGAGGAGATAGAGGCCTAAAAACTTGGTGTCAAGGAGCCTTGTCAGTCGGTAATTCCTACACCATCATCTGGTAATTTTCTATTCACTCCCGAAGCAGCACCATGTCAACCTGAGCTTCAATTTCCAAGCTTCACATCTACTGCCCCTAGTGTTGGTTTCTCTTCTCCATCCCCTAATCTTCCATCTAATCTTAATTCCTCTACCCTTTTCCCTTAAAAATTACAACTCCCCTCCATAAGAGCCAAAAGAAATACCTTCCCCTCCACCACAAATAAAGAAAAAACTAGTGGATACCCCACCCACCACTCCTCCTACTCTCCCAAGTCCATGTCAGGGAGAGACTCCAAAAACCAATCAAGGAGAGCAGTAGGAAGAAGAGCCAAGAAGAGAAGAAATGATAAAAATCTTGGAAAGCTTGGCTCTAGGATTTCTGATTACAAAAATGCCGTTGATGGTGAAGCCTCTAGAGGAGGTCAGGGTCAGACCAATTATGGCTAAAGCTGAGTTTGCAGTAGAAGAAGAAGAAGATCATCAATCTATTTGCTCTGAATGATTTTCTGCAATGGCACATTGTCAGAAGAGGATGGTGATCTAATCCAAGCTGCACAACCAACCAAGAGAGAGGAAGAACAAACAGCTCCAAGTCCCATTGAAGAGGAACAACTAGAAGAGATCAAATAAAAGTTGAGGGTAAGTGCACCAAGTTGGGGGACAATTAAGTGGACATCAAATCTTGAATTTTACATTAAAAACAACAAAACATTAAATTTAGTCTTCCACGGACTTGAACCATTCTAAAAAGTAAAAAATATCTCATAAAAATGGCAGCATTGTATAGGGAAGACTGTCATCTTTGTAGAAATACTAATTTTAAAATGAATAGAATAGGATAAATATCATTTTATAATTCTTTACTAGTAGTAGGTATTTAAGACACTTTTTCTCATGAATGTTTATGTCTACAATTAAGACTGCAAATTTTGTTTCACTTATTAGAACAGTGATAAAACTTATACCATCCCAACCGTGGTGAAATTATATACATGTTCAAAACAAAAATTATTTGATTTCAATATTTTTTTATGAAGTTATGGTGGGAAAACGGAAAGTGCTATGTTTTCTTTATGTTTTCATACCACTTTCACGGAAAAAATCATAGAAAATAAAGTATTTCTCAAAAAAATACAAAATAAAATCCATCCCAAGATAGATAGTGGCCTCTAACTTCTCACCAAAGGAGAAAAATATATATCAATTTTTGGTCATCCAAATCGTGGGCAAACAGACTATGGCTTTTTTTTTTAAAATACCAAGTCATTGACTTTTTAGTGTTTAATATAGCTAATCTTGTCCATTTTTTTTTTAAAATAGTATTTTAAAAACTAGATTCCGGATGCTACGATTCATATTAATATAAGTTTTTCTAATTTTGATTTTATGTATTGCTAATAATCCCTACAAGTTGATATTATGTTGTTATTTGCAATATGACGTCCACTTATGACCCCTTTTTTGTCCCCCAACTTGCTACACTTACCCTTGAAGCCACTTGATGAAGAAAGCATCATTGAAGATTTTTTTTTTTGTTTGAAGGGCCTGATTGATTGATGAATCCATAATGGAGAAGAGCTATTAAGAAGACCTTGCCCCCAAATTGTCCTCTAGAGAAACAAATTAAAGATTTAGATTTGAAAAATTTCATACTAGAGTAAGAGACTATCCAAGAGGAAGTCAGTCATCGGGAAAAAACAGAGGAAGGAAAAGAGTATAAAGATAAAATCTCTTGCACATCATTCACCCAGAAAGGTCTGCAAGAAGACACCATCCTTGGAGTTGAAATTCGAATTTCAGAACCATGGGCACATTCAAAGGACCAGATCATTCCCAATCAGGTACTTGGCTTCATTGAGGCCAAGGGAGAATCCAAAAAAAGTCATGCCCACTTCAGGGCATGAGAATGAGCTCCAAAGTACCAAGGATCAGCTACAATGCCTCTTCAATCTAAATGCAGAGAAACTAAAAGAGGCATTTTTCTTGTCTTCAGTTGAAACCTTGATGAATTGGGTGGAAGATCGGCCTCCTGTCGGTTTATCACTCATAATAAGAGACATATTCAGCACCAAATCATATACATGGCTGCATTTTCTAAGAAAGGGAAGATATTTGTCCCTGGCTGTAGTAGGATTTGTTTAGATTTTCTTTGTTAGGGTTAGTGTAGGACTAGGAGTAGGTTTTTTTCAGTAGAATAAGTTCTTTTTCACACTCTTCATGTCTTATTTGAGGCATGTATGATTTAATCTTTGTATATAGGTTTTTTCATATGTTTCTGAAGGTCAATGGGTCATGCCCTTTAGTATTTATGACAGAGAGACCCATAGTTTCCTATAATAGTTGCTAATTTAAACAGGAAACAAATAAAAAGAAACTAAAATCAAGTTTGGTGGGGGTCCATTTCAAGAGCAAGTGAAATCCCCAAATCAATACAATTTTCAGCTCTCAGAACCTCATTTTCAATATTTTCTTATGAAAATTGAGAGTGTAGATAATGGGGCAAGCTTAGGGTCACCAAGCACAAGCAGTCAGGCTCACATTTTCAAGGACAAGATCAATACCAAGCTCTCATTCATGACTCCGTGCCCAATGGATACTTTTAAGGAAATTGGTCGCTTCATTATGTAGGTAGATGCCCTCGTGAGACACGAAACTATTATCCCAATTTTACCCTCCCAATGAAAAAAAGGTCAAGCATGACATTGCATAAGAAAATCAGAATGGTCGTTTCAATCTAGCAAGAATATAATTGATCCCAAATTGAGGGACAGGTTGGCTTGACAATGGAGGAACAAGGGTTGGTGAAGGAGGCCAATGACATCAAAAGAGACCAGAGGCTCAACATGAAAAAATTGGAGAAAGGGCTCAAAGTTCTCATACTCCACATAAAAGTCTACCTGTGGCCAAGTGTCTAGGACTAGTGTAATGAGCCTTGTGCCTCATTGGTGTAATTCCAAGGGTAGAATATAAAGCAGGGTCCCCAAATGAGCGCCAACCCTCCATGTGGCCAGAGTCTGAAAGGCAACAGGACGAATCAGCTAAGTGTAACAAGGTGAGTGGAAGCCTCCACGTGCCTCATCAGTGTAATCTCAAAGGTGGGACCCAAAGAAAGAATCTCAAGCTAACGCAGACCCTCCATGTGTCTAAAGCCACAAAAACATGTAACGGACATAGAAAAATTCACCTGACCAAAGAAAGCGTCCACGTGACTCCTCAGTGCAGCTCAAGAAGTGAGACACAAGGGATAGTCCCTAAATAAATGTAAAGCTTCCAAGTGTCCCAGGTCTGAAAAGGAGACAGATTTAGTAGTTGAAAATTCTCAGGGCATCGAAAGACTCCATGTGTCCCAGGTTAGACATAAAGCCTTCATCAAACAAAAAGGACTTGGGTAGAGCATGAGAAAGTAGAGTAAATCCCTAGAGAGTGCCACATGCATCATCGGTGTAACTTCAAAGGTGTGGCCCAAGGAGAGACCCTAAACTAGTGCCAAACCTACACGTGTCCCACGTCCAAATGAGGGACATCGGCCGTTGAAAATTCCAAGCTTGGGAGAGGCCTAAGGAAGCCTCAACGCATCATCTCGGTGCATCTTCAAGGTTAAAATTTGGAGGTGGTCCCTAAACAAGCGTAGTTTCACTGTGTGGCCAGAAGTCAAAGGGGGCAGAGAAAATCAATGATTCGGCTAGGTATAACAGGGTCAATGGAAGCCTCCACATGCCTCATCCATGTTACTTTAAACAAAAACTTTGGAGGTAGGTCTTAGATGTGTGCTAAGCTTCCACGTGTCTTGGATCAAACATAGTCTCTCTACCAATAGGAGGGGGCTTACGTAGGAGCGAATGAAACAAAGCAGGCCCACGGATGGTGCCACATGACTCAACAACACAAATTCAAGAGCAAGAGGAGGGCATTGAATATTCAAAAAGCACAGGGCTGCCACGTGGCCCCTGTATGGATAGACCCTTTCACATATTGCGAGCCCACATTAAGCGCTCGATACAAGGCACCTTTAGAAAGCCATTTCTTTTAACCAGGAGCTCGTAATTGAGTGGGAAAGTACTTTTTTGAGAGCTCCCAGTGCCTGTTACTCACCTACCACCATTAATGATCCAGTTTTCCATTTTTGAGGGTGTCAAGTCTCTCACCTATCGCCATGATGAAGAATGGATTCCTTTCTTTCCCAACAAGGAACAAAACATGGAGGCATGGGTCTAACAGTGAAGCCCATCATTGTTACAAATGGATTTCAATGCTTTCTGGAGTGGTTGGAGTAGGTGGTTGAGGTAGGATTCGATTTTCCCTCTCTCCTTCTCTCAGTCTTCTATATATTATAAATGAGGGGCATATTTTGAGAGGTTTTTCATTGTTTCTCTCCTTCCCCCTCTCTCTTTCTTCCCTAGGGTCAAATGTGGATCTTAATCCTCCTCCCATGGCTTTGTAATGACGTTTCCTTGCCTCTTGCCCATTGATGGTGTACTATGTGAACTCATGGAGAAAAAAAAAATGTTTTCTGATGCATTTTGTTGATCCTTCCTTATTTTCTTGTTTCTTCTTGCCTCTTATTGTTTCAGGGTATATTGTGCACATTTTTTATGTCTATTTCAGGTTTTGGGAGTTGTGTTTAATGGGTTTGAAGTTTTTTTCTGTGTGAACTCTATCTTTGGTCTGTGATGCATTTTTCCATCCTTTCCATTGCTCACCTCTCTAAATTTCAAGCGGTTGGACTTGTGATCAGTCACTTCCTTTTCTGGTTTATCAGTGCTTTAGTGTAGGCTCTTTTTTTATGTATTTATCTCTCTCTCCCTATCTCCTTGGAAGGTTAGATTAGGATTAGATAGTTTTCCTACACTATAATAGCTTGTGGCATGTAGTTTGGGAAGAATAAGCCAACTTTCTCTGTAGGGCCATCTCAAGTTCACAAATCCCATAGCTTCAGAGATGGTCCCATGTTATGAAGTCTTACCGGATACCTCACTTAGATCTAAGCCTATTCAAGGGGTTCTGTGATTTTGTATCAGCACTTCCCTTCCTTCTATATGTGAAGAAACTAGTTAGAAATTTAATCTCATGATCCTTATCAATAGAACAACTATGGATATCATTATATTCTTGCATATATTTTAAAATGAGAAAATAAACCCTCACACTAACATTAAACAAATGGTTACATTGAGTGGAACATACCAAAGAGAAGTTTGATTTCCCTTCATAGGAGTTTATGGTTTATCTTTTTCCATCCATAAGAAACCGTTTCTTGGTTCAATATCATCCTTGAAATTACATCATTGACATACATATAGAGGATTCCAAAAACTATACCAAATATATAAATATGAGAAACATCTTAAAAAACTTTATCAATCATATGTTCAATTATTGCAAACTTGAAATTGCATTGTGTAGAAACCCTTATCTCCGCTCCTATTTTAACCATTCCTACATAATAAGGATTGAGATGATCATACATTTCCATCCCAAGTTTATCTACAAACTCTTATTGAATTATATTTACTTGTGACCAAGAATAAAAAAGAACATCAACTTTTACCATGTTCATTTGTCCCTTGCTATGAAAAACCAAAGAAGGTTCACCTTTGTAATCATCATTACCTAAACATTTGTTTTCCTGAAGGATGGTACAACACAAATGATCATCCACTCCTTGGTTGTAGTCAATAAAAATTGGTTCTTGTTGAAGTGATGGAATGGACTTATTTTTCATTTTATTGTTCTTCAATGGATACAATTTCATATATAACTTCTAAGAAGTCTCAACGACCAATATGACTATCAACTTCACAATGCACACAATGCTTTTATAAATATTTATTTATAATCATAGAATTCGAATCGACCCCACCTTTATTCTATAAAGAATTAGAAGAATCTAAAATGGGTCATTGACCATTTTCTCAACCATATCAACATAATTTGCTTAATAACAAGCATCATCTATGTCATTTGGGTTTGCAATTACAACGGGCCTCCTTAAGTTGATACGCATCCCTTCGACATAATTCATGAGGATATCATGGTAAAATGTATCTTTTCCCATTTGGAATGCATTTTTTCGAAACTCACTTGTATATACCTTCACACTTTGACCTTATTTTTTATTATAATATTTACAATCAATAAACATTCCCTCTTCTAAAAAAATAGGATAAAATTTCATGTTAATGAAAATTTTAAATTCATAGTATTTAATAACAAGGGGTAGTCTTGTAACAACCAAAGAATTAGGAAAACTGTCAAACCAAGTTAGACAATGACTTGCTATCTTCGTCATTGCGAAGAAAATTTGTAGCTCTTCACTAAATTTATATAAATGAAATTATACATATAATTGAGATAACCAATGATCAAGCTTATCTTTATTCACCTTACCTTAATATGGATGAATATAATTTTTCTCCTCTTCTTTAAATATAGGTGGAGATTGTTTGGAATAGGGATTATCTTTCTCATGGTGGGAAGACTCAAGCTCCTCACTTGCTTTAGAAGTATCCATAGAAACTCATAAATTTTCCATCGCATCCTCCATAATCATTCAAAACTCATCCATGAAGTGGGATATGAGGGAAAAATCATTCCCAAATATACAAAACATTTCTTCACCATCTTCACATATTCCCTCTTCATTTTTGAGATTTCAAGTTCCAAAGAAACAAAATAACCTTTTCCAGTAGAACTTTATGCTCTTGTAATGGTCATATATCTCCACAATGATCACTGAATGAACCACATACTATGGAGCATGAAAAAAATATAATAGCAAGAGAATCTATAAATTTTGTGGTTATTTGACAATAGTTTTCACCAACACAAAACATATACACTCCTCATAATTCCCATCATTCATCAATATACTATTTTATTTAAATATGCATAAATATTTAATAAATGTGCATTAGAAATAAACTAGGAGTGTTGCATAATCCAAGAAATATTGAGCAATGAAAGAGAGTGAAAGAGAATGAAAGAGAGACATGATTAATGTATAAAAAATTACATTTAGAAAAATCTAACAACAATGAGTCGATGCTTCTTCTTCTCACTATCATGTTTTTAATAACAATATTACTATATTCGAAAGGTGTTCATGAACACTATGATTTTAATACACTCATACAAGCTCTGCAACTCACCCACTCATACCTTTGTATCACACTCTAATTCACAAAACCACATATGATCTAGAAGATAATTTTGTTGGAATATTATTTGTACAAATACCTTCACTACATGTATATATATACAATGTTGACACCAATGATGTCTCGAACTAAAATCCAAAAATACTCACAACTCTAAGGGGAACTATCGACAACCATTTGTTTTCCCAATACTTTCCTGCATAAATAAATTGTCACTTTTTGCAGGAGGTGCTTTTGTAACCTCCACGATGGTTATGGAACTTCAAGTGATGGTTTCAAAACTTCCCCTATGGTTGTAAAATCACTACTTTATCTTTAGGGGAGTTTTTTCATCATACAAAGTCTGGTACCTTCCAAAGGCCATAAATTTTGCATACAAAGTTGAAATTGGGTGACAATTGTTGTCAAGTTGCATATTTTTTTTAGAGGAAAAAAATATGAAACTAAGTTTTGATTTTTATGAAATATACATATTGTTCAATCCTTTGCATTGATACCTATATTGTTTAGAATGTCACGGTTTCACAACTTCATATTGAGTCATGTTCTGTGGCTATATCCTACAACATCCATAGAAATAGTATTAAGTGATAAACAATTACATAATAACAAATTTTATTTGATTGGCTCATGATGCTAATATTACTAATCCAAAATTTGTAGTATTAAAAAAGTTAAGAATGATTTTATGGTCTTCTAGATCAAGCTTCCTTTTTTTTCTTTTACAATGAGATGATATTGGAGCCAAGTGAAGAGAAGGTGGTTTTAAAGGATAACCTTCGTATGTAGAAGATATTAAATACAAATTATTTAATCATCTATCTCTTTATCCAATTGCATCAAGTAAGTACCCTCAATCAAAAGTGGTTGTGCTGTGAAATAAATTCCCATCATTGTTGATAATTGCAGTAATGAAATTTAATGTTTTTATACATTTTAACAAATAGTGATCCACACTTTTTACATTATTTTACTCTACAATGATTGCAAATATAATATTATAGAATAATAAAATTAATTATAAATATACATTATTTCAAGAATAAAAATAATAAAATTTCCAATATACTACAATAATGAGTTTTTCCTTCTCAAACAAATCCAGATAAATAATCATAATCATAGGTAAAATATTAGATATTGCAAATCCATATCATCTTACTCAAAAGGATGTATCAAATGTATTATTTTTTAATCCCAATCATGCACATATTTATTAGTATTTTTTTCACACAAACTTTCATATCCATCTTCATTTATACAAAAATCATAAATAGAGGAATAATCTCTATCTTCAATATAGCTAGGGTATTTTGTGTTGTCATAATTTTTTGAAAATCCTTGATAAAATAAATACTTATAGAGTTATATTACTGTGAACAATAAATATCTCATAAAAAAATGTCAAACATAAATTCATATAAGAATGAAATAAGTATGTTAGTAGAATTCAATTTACCTTTCACCCCCTAATAATATATTATGGGAAATTTGCATTTACACCTATCTTGAGACCACCTAAATGTGGGTTACAACACTTAACAAATTTAGGGCGTAATAAAGTTAAACCACATAAAATTAGAGGTATTTCCATTGAACTGAATGTTTTATAAAACAAATTTCACCATCATGTTCCCCTTTTCAATCCCAACTTTAAAAAAAAATACACATATTATATGAAATGCTTACGATACATATGAATAGCCAATATAATACTTTAGAAAAATTTAAGTGTCGAGAATAACTATCTAACTAAACCCAATATTTGTTAAATTTTATATGATGTTAATTAATATATTTAAAAATATATTTTAGAAATGAGAACAAAAAATCTATCATATCTTATGTCATTTCTGAAATAAAATGAACCCATTTTGTTATCACTAGAATTTTGTCCATACTATGAATCCCATCATTGAAATAATGTTCTCCATGCCTATTAAAAAATATGCACAATGATGGCCACCTAGTTTGAATTATAATATTGACTTTGAATTTTTTTTAATACAATGAATATATTTGTTAGTCAATTCAACCATATACATAATGTAACCAAGACGAAAACTATTATTACATTTAAAAAACATAAAATATTTCATCCTTGAACCATATCTATATTGTATATATGGATACTTTTTCATGAACATGGAAAGGAAAGAAAAAAAAGTAACTTACGTTTCCATAGAGGAAATCTCCCTTAATTACTTTCATAGATTTATATTATAAACATTACTATCAGAACCACCTTTATATTAAATTATAGACAAAATAATACAAAGTGTTACATAGTAAGGAGGTAGATGGTAGTGTTCAGAACCTCAAAAAAATTAGATCCCACGTGGGTAGAAAAGACACAGGACATGAAAGTGAACAAAACCATGCCACTTAGGGCTACACAAAATGGACATCAGGAAAGGAGAAGGCACCAAAACCTATATGACATCATTAAAAAATTAAGAAAAAGGAACCATGGAATCCAGAGGAGAAGGTGGATCATCCCATGGCGGAAAAATGTCAAGAGAACGCGGCTCATCAGATGGTGGATTGAGAAGCCAACCATCCTGGTCTGGAATTTGAACCGTCATAGGAACCATAATTCCCCACTCAGGGGGTCGCGAGCCATGAAATTGGGAAACCCTTCAAGGATAAGAGACCCAGTTGGAAGATTAGCCATAGCCTTGCCATGCGTCATCGGGCTCTAGCTTAGACTAGAAGAAGAACGCCATAGGCGTGCTGGTGGCGCAGATGGGCTAGTGCTTCTGAAATGATTGCAAAATCATGCACATCATCTAGGAAGTGGCTAAGGTGGCGGGGGTGCCAATCATCATCATCTAGAGGAACCTGAATCGTGGTTTAAGGTGTAATTCCCAAGAGCTCAAGTATCTACTGGAGATGAAAAAACTCTAACACCATCTTTTACACTTGAGAATGGATTTTCATATGAAAAAAACAAAATAAATTCACCTTTTCATTAAATGTTAGTTCTCTAAAAATATAATAATGCTTGAATAATGAAGTATTTCTAGCTTTCTAGAGTTGGAACATAATAAGAGAAAAAAAAAACTGAAGGGAAGAAATGTAGGAGGGCCAGTTAGCATGGTCACCAAACAAAGCAACTTTCCAATTAAAACACTTAGGATGAAAAGGCCAAAAGAGGGAGTAAATCCAATGCCAAACATGTTGAGCATGAGTGAAAAACTATAAAACATGTTTTAAGGACTCGAGGTGACCACAACACCTACAAACAAGGTTAGGGATGCCAAAATGACTTAATATTTCCCCTAGAGGAAGCCCCTGATAAATCAAACATGAAAGAAAAAGATTGAACTTTGGATCAGAGGTGGGGTTACAAGCTCATTTGAAAGGCTTTAACTAGGTGAGATGAGAGGAATGTAAACACCATCTAGAATTAATCTTATCTAAATACAACGAGGTAGGAGATAATAAGGAGTAGATAACTCCAGAATTATACTAGAACAAGAGGATGTCCACATTCCATTGGAAATATTTCCACCAAGCCTGAGGTGGTTGAAGACCCATTTTGTGTAGAATAACATCTAGAAAAACAAATTGAATTGCTAATATTGATGGAAAACAAGAATTAGTAAGATTACATTTCTGTTTTAGCGCGAGCCTAGGAAGCTAGTCCCGAGAGGAAACAAAATCCTAAATAGTTGAGATGCCTTTACGAGCTAACGGCACTACTTTAGTATTGGGAGATCATCAGGAGAAAAAATGGGTGACCATGATAAATTATGCTCGTTGAAAGAGAGATTTGATCTTAATCCATCACTAACCTACCGCAGTAAAGGTTTAACCATCTCAAAAGTTTTCCAAATGCTTTTAACCACAAAGGTGCTAGGTATATTTGTCAGAAATTTTGTAATTAAGAAAGTATGAAAACCAATTTTTTTCCAACATATTTTACCATATGGTACTGAAGAAATACAAAGCCTAAAAAAATATTCCAATCTTGGTTTCCCTTGATACAACGAACAATTGACTTAGGACATATAGAAACACTCTTCCTGTAGACATCAACAAAACCCATACTACCTTATTCCTTGGGAAGGGTACAAACCTCCTGGGAAACCCTATGAAAACCACCATGTTTATAGCTAGACCAAAGAAAATCCCGCAAGATTTTAGAAAACTTTTCAGAGGAATCCCAAGATGGAAACCAACATGCTGCGTAATCGACCTGAGTAATTGAAAGAATTTTAGTGCAAAATTGGAATTTATTGGCCAAATACAACAGATGAGAGATCCATTTCTACACCTTCTTCTCAAATCAGTTAACCTAAAATTGCCACAAGGTGGAAGAATCAATATCAAAAGAAAAACTAATTCCCAAAAACTTGAATCATTCTCCTCTCTAAATTTAGTGTTAGGGATAGGCTGCCATCTAGTTGGGTATAGGCTAGGGACTTTGGTGAAAACTGAACGACTTGGAAAAATCAACAAGGGATTGATGATCAAGCAAGTATATACTACTTAATCAACCTTGTGCAATTCTCTTAGAAAGGAGGTAACCAAAATCGTCTGCAACCAAAACAAATAGAGCCAAAGAAATGGGAAAACCCTTCCTTATCAATCAAAACAACACAGGAATAGAAGATTGGTGTCCAGTAATGGTAAGCTAATATGAACCATTAGCAAAAAGAGTGCACACCACATTTAAGATAAATTATCCAAAACCTAGGGCTTTAAGCATGACAAGAATGAAAGGCCACTCAATACAGTCGTAGGATTTTTTGAAATCAATTTTGAGAAAAATCACATTCTAAAGAGAGGATTTAGCCCATTCCATCCCTTCCTAAATAGAAATTAGATTTTCCAAAATGAAATTGCCTTTGAAAAAACCAGATTGTTTAGTTTAGACAATTTTTGAGAGAAAAGAATACATCCAAAGAGAAAGGAGCTTAGGGATAATTTAACAAGAAACATTAAGAAGTATAATGGGCCACCAATTGGTTATAAACTCCATGTTTCCAGGCTTGGGGATGAACTTGATATTACCTTTATTAATATAGTTCCTAATAGAATGTGATTGTAATGACTCATGATAAACATGCAAAAGATCTGGCCCAACAATGTGCCATGTTGCATTGTAAAATTAATGAGGAAACCCATCCAATCCTGGTGATTTCTCATCTACAAGATAGAGAAGGGAATTGTGAAGTTCATCCAGAGAAAGAGAAGCATCACTATGCTTTCAATCATGTGGGCTATGTTTACAGGGAACCACTTCAATACACTAGCGTAAAGCCATTACACTTTAAACATAAGGATCTTGTTCTTGAAAGACTAAGGTATAATTGTCCACAAAATTAGAAGAATTTTTTGGTAAAGCTGTGATACAAGAGTGAGCCAGCTTGATAGATTTTATTTTCTCCTTGACATTCCAAGCCTTGAGAATTTTGAAGAAACTTTTTGAGGTCTTATTACCAGTCTTCAACCAGTGCAAGCAAGCCCGAATTTGAGTTACTTTGTCTTTATGCTATTTAATAACCTTAAGTTGGTGTCTAATCTTAGCATCTCAAAAATGTAGTGTAAAATGGTTGTAACTTACGCAATTAAGTTATGCGTTAGAAATCCTATTGGAGAAACTCTTCAGTATGTTTGTGGACCCTTGTTAGCTTTTTACCAAAGTGGAAAATTAATTTGGTGGTGTGTTGAATAGATTCATCCCACCAATAAATCCATCTAGAAGCATAAAGAGGATGTTGCACCATATTCCATACTTGGGCATTGTGTAAGCCAAAACCCTCAAATGAATCAAGAAAGAGACATTCATATAAAATTATATGGTTGTCTTTTTAATAGAGGCACCATCCCAGGTAAGCGTGAAGGAAATCAGACTGGGATCTGGTAGCAGAATTTTAGGCCATGTTGTGATAGGAGAGTGACCATTGGAAGCTAACTCAAAACGTAGGTGCTGAGATAACATGACATGATCAATTTGATAAAGGACACATGCCGAGCCTTCTCGAAAATTGGACAAACTAAACCAATGTGTAGAAGTAAAGTCCCACCACCTTTTAAAAAGAGGGTCTTTTATGTCCCACCTATTTTTGAAATAAAACCATGCTTCACGCTCTCCAATGCACCAGAAAATTGGTAGAAGACATAACTTATCAATGAAATGTTCCACCATATTAAATTCACCACAGAATAACCAATATGAAAAAGGAAAATTAGCTCCTAACCATTGTCATACTGTCATCTTTTCTGGGCCAATATTAAAGGCATAAAGATTGACAATGCCAAAAGAAAATCCATTATCATTAAATATCACCCAAACCACCCTGTTGCTAGGATCATAACCCATGACATAGATCATGGAAAAAAATCTAGGTGACATAGAAATAGAAAAACCAACTTTTCCTTCTGAATGAGAGGAATAAAAATGTAGAAATTTTGGTGTAATACTTGTTAAGGAAGTATGCAACAGAAAACCTGTAATCTTAACATCTTGCAAACAAACAATATCAATATTATCAATAATTTGACAAGAATTCTTCTCAGAATATTTTGTAGAGGATTCTAAGAGACCTCTAACATTCCAAGAGATACAATTCATGAATAGATGGACATGTAATGTTCTTCCTCTTGTCCATCCTATAATATATCCTCCAAATTTAAAATGCCAAAGTGATTTCATACAAAACTAGACTTGTCTAGAGCATGTGGCTCTGTCGTTTAAATGATTAGGCCCATTTGGTCCAATGATCCCTAAAAAATCCTGAGATGTACTCTAGGAGAGGTGTTATGAAGGCAACGGAGTAGTCATTTTCCCAACATTCTATTGAATGAAAGTTATTTGGCTCTGCATGTCATGGGTATCTTTAACAGGCTTAGTAAGAATATAAGCAAATGGTTAACGAGCTGAAGGCTGCTTAGGAGGAGGTGGAGTAGCCGTCATGTTAGGATGACTCACTACCTTCTTCTCACAACCTAGGTCAAACCTTGAGCATTATCCACCTGCGAAATAGACACATTTTGCACATTGGAAGGCTTACCATGTTGGGACAGCAGACACTCACAAATACGATGATCAAACACATGATAGCGAAAGAAGGTTTTTGGTAATTTGAAATAGACAACCTTTTGCGAGATACATGTGGACCCAACTTGAATGTCAATGTCATCCTGCAGATTAGAAACTAAATCAACCTCAACAAAAACCCATTTATGTAGGTGAGCATGAAAGAAACAACCAAGGTCATGAAAAATCACATAGTCGAGTGGGGCAGAAAATATCATTAAAAAATGGTAAGAGTTGTAATGGAAGACCTAGAAATTCAACACAAACTGGAACTCAAAGAGAGACCTAGTTAGCTAGGTTGAAATTAGGCCTCCATAGTGGCAAAACAAGTAAGGTGTTTTCCTATATACAAACAAGTGGAATGCACAAAAAATAGTTGGAATTGTGACGGTTAACGAAAGGTACAAAAAATAAAAACCCTTAGTGAGGTTTTGAACACCAGTAACTTGGATACAGGAGGACCTCAAATGGGATTTAATCCATTTCTTGAGATAAGACTCAGATGGAATACGACCAAAGAAATAAGCGACCAAACCATTGTTATGGTAAAATTGCAGAACAAGATCTACAAAAGAAAGCTCAATAGTAACATCTATGGGAGATTCAGAAGAATTACCTTGTCATACACATTCAGGAAAAACTTACTCATGTGCTTGGGAGCCATCTTCACCAGCGTGTGTAACTTATGTTGTAACTAGTTTGTTTGCATCCATTTAAATGGCTGTTGCCTCCAAAAATTGGCAGAATAAATGTCTAAAGCACTACGAAAAATGGAAATAATAACATGAAAAATCTTGAAAAGACCGGGGCAAAAAGGATAGCACGAGCATAATCATGCGAGAAAACCTTGTATTATTAATTTTATACTCGAACCTTTTTCAAATAAATGTCTTCAATGTCTTCTACTTTCTTCATTAAATTTTCACATTCTATACATACCCATTTCATACAATCATCCTTAAATTTAAATGCACCTTCTACTTTAATATTACAAAGAATATATATAATAGAATTAATTGCACATGGACGAAGGACATTATTTGGTGCCATATATTACCTAAAATTTATAAATGTGGCTATATGTAGACCAAACGTTATAGGTTAGGGAAAAAAACATGTCTCATGCACTGTATTTTTTGTTTTATATAACGGATTCAAATTCTGAAATGCTTATTGTGTAATTTTGATTTTGGGATTTTAATCTTTAAAATTTCTATACAACTATTTTTTTGTTGAGAAAATGTTTTGGGTGTTCTTCCCTAAAACCATGATGAACCCTAACTTATTAAGCATCATTTGCATTGAAAGAGACATGGCTATGTTTTTTGAATACTGAATATTCATTTTTTTTACACCATTATAAGTTTTATTTCTTCGAGTTACCCTCCATATCAATTCTTAATTTTCTTTAATGATTTCATCCAATACAATTCACATATGTTTAGATAGCTCTTCCACATTTATAAAAAAAACAATTGAAGATTACTATGACTTTGTACGTTTTGACTATTTATGAACCCACTAAAGACATTATTATACATCTGTGTGTTGGAGAAAGGTATTTCCTACTAGAGAAGCTACCAATAATTTCAGTTACGTTATGTAAGTTTTGTATATTGATATATTTCATGTTATATGTATATTTACATCAAAAACATCTACCTAGTAATTGATCTCCACAAATAAATTTTATTTTCTGAAAATATTTTTTTACATATCTTCCTTTAATGGGAATTTACTGTGTTTAAATAATCTAACTTAATATCATTAATAGTATAAATGAAATAAAATCCATCCACATAATCAATATTATTGAAGTTTTGCTTGCAGTTAGAAAAATATATTCTTCCGCTCCATGAGCACAATCAATGTCTTCTTCCATGGTTATTTTTCCATTATTTCAATAACTTTCTTCATCTGTTATCTATTGAGCTTCAAAATATTATTGATATTGAAGTTAGTGTCGAGTTTGAATAGGGTCACGATCACGATCTTATTTTACTTTGAAGAGCTTCATGAGATTGAAAAGAAAAATGTTCCCTTTTTAAATTTATTAATTTGTTTCTCTTTTCATCATAATTCCTTCTCCTTTTTAGGGTTTCTATTTCAATCAAATTTCTTTGATCTTATATTTTTTTATTCATTACATACCAAAATTAATTCCAAATTAAAACAATTGGATTTACTAATTTAACTTTAAAACATTAAAGTAAAAGAATGGTGTCATATTTGAGTTAAATGAGGAAAATGGAGATAAAATAACTAAACAAAATAACATGATTGAATAGGATTTGAAATTAAATAAAATACTTTAATTTCATATTTAAAATAGGTAAACAACTTTTTTTTTTACAAAATGAAACAACTTAATTGAAACTACAAAACTTAAGTAAATAAAATATTTTTATTTCATACTTATGAAATAAATGAATACACATTTAAATAAACAAAACAACTTGATTGATCATGACATTGAAGTAATATAACTCATTTAATTTCATATTTGAACTAAAGGAAACAAATGAAATTAAATTTAGTGAAAATAAATAACTCAAGATTTATTGTAAAATTTTAAAAAAATAATAATTTGATTTCACACTTAAGATACAGAAAATAAATGAAATAACTCGATCGATTCCAAAATTCACAATGTACATTACAATGTCACTACCACCACACAAACACACACACACACATATTCTTATAATAGTTTATGCTCTTTTTGGTAATTCCTACGTAGAGCTGATATGTAGAAAATTAATCCCATGATATATTAAATTTGTGCCAAGTTCATATTAAATTTCATGTCCAACACTATCATATTAAATATGAACGTGATTTTTTAGAGATAGAAATGAAAATTGTGAGACAGTAATTAACTTTAAACATTTCATATTTAATCTCAGGGATAATGATATTAAGAGAAAAGTATTCTTCTATTTGAAGTTGTCTGACAAATACTATCCTTATACAAGATTCAATGGGTACTTGAATGTTTAACTAACACATATTTCTCATGCTATCAATATATATATGTTAAAACAAATAACTTTAAATGCGACTATAAATTCAATCTAAAAATAAACACACACACACACACACACACACACACACACACACACACAGATATATATATTTCTATTATTTAAAATATTATTCCCATAAACATATAATGATAATGTGAATCTTGTGTATATATATTGAATCTTTTTTCCAACATGTGTATAAAGGATCCTTGCAATATACATTGGGATGAAACTATACACCTATAAATTGACACAAGATTCCTTGTGTACATGACTTCTTAAGGTAATGCTAAGAATACCAAAATGTGGAAATTGAGATGGGTATGGAATAACTATAGGTGATAATTATGGAGTATGTGGAGATGATTATGGGTCAAGATTTCAAGGCTAATCCAATTGTAGTGGATAAAATTGCATGTAAGAAACATGATCATCAAGGATGATAAGATATCATCTAATCTATGTGGGTGAGATGTTATGATGAAGGATGATTGCTATGTGCAATTATCGATCTATGTCTGTTAGACTAAAAATCCTTTGACTAGGCTAACCGAATCTTGGAAATTATATGTTGGTATTTAAATAATCCTCTCCATATATGTTCATCGGAGAATGTTAATGATGAGGCGACATAACTTGTGGAGACCATAACTTTTGATCTGACCATTGGATCGTCTTGAAATTTTTTAGGGTGGTATATATACAATACTACTATGCTAGGGTAAAATTTTCCTGCAAGGATTTTCCCTTTTTGGCACATTTTTGGACCTAGATTCCTTCATCTAGTGGCCTAAAATTGGCTCGTAATGTCTTTTTTACTTTTGACTAGGTCTTAGAACTTTAATAACTTTTGTTATGGTGGTTAGAATAAATCCTAATTTCGCTTGAGCCCTAATTTATGAGGTAATATTTGGCACACAAATTTTGGGGCCCATTTGATCTATTTTGCTAGTAGGTAATTTTTGGCTTTTTAGGATTTTAGGATTTTTAGGGGTTTTGGCATTATAGGGATTTTTGGCATTATAGGGTTTTTAGTGTAGATGTGAAATAAAAGGAGGATGGTAATGATTTAAAAGATTAGTGTGGATTCCAAAATGAGAAGAAAGCTATTTTGAAAATCCTAGTTTTTATTTGCAAATATTTTATGTGTGTTTTGGAGGTATTTCAACCTCTTGCAACTAGATTCACATCAATTGGTATCAGAGCTAGATTTTGATCTTGCAGAAATAGTTAAGGTAACATATTAAACTTTTATGTGTAATTTTTTCCCTCTATTTTATATAATCATGGCTAGACACGGGAGGGGAGGTTATGTCCAGATGAACAGGCATATGCAGGAGCTGTAGAGACAGGTTGCTGAGGTGACAAGATAAGTTACCCCGCCTTAGAAGGAGACACGCAAATGGGGATGTAAACCCAAATAGTGATACTAAAGAAGTAACTCTATTAATTAATGAAGGAGGGGATGAAGAATAAAATTAGAGAGATGAAGAAACGTTGAATGAGAGGCCATTTGAGGAGAGATTGATCCAATATTTATAATAAAAAAAGGACGACATCAAGATTAATGTTCCTAATTATGGTGGAGGGTTACGACCAGAAGAGTTGATTGATTGGCTGAATCACATGGAAAAATTATTTTAGTGGAAAACCTTTTCAGAGGAGAAGAAGGTTAAGTTTTCATGCACTAAGATGGATGGACATGCATTGATCTGGTGGGATCACCTCCAAAATGAAAGACAGGGGAATGGAAAGGGAACGATCTGAAACTGGAATAAAATGGTAAAGAAGTTGAAAGAAAAATTTCTTCCTATAGATTATGCTCAGACACTCTTTCAAAGGTTCCAAAACCTAAGAAAAAAGGATCTCAGGATTGAGGATTATACGAATGAATTTTACAATTTGTCAATTAAGGTTGAGTAGGGAGAGTCTGAAGAATAGAAAGCTAGACGGTATATAAATGGATTGAGTTACACCATACAAGATGAGCTAAGTATGCTCCAGATCCATAACCTAGATGATGTTTATCAACTCACATTAAGGGAAGAATAAAAGAACAAGAGGAATAATTTTAGAAGAGGTGTGAAAAGAGGTCCATCATCATCACCAATGAGAGGCAGGGGTAGATTTAAATCTAAAAAAGGTGAATCCTCTAATGCAGAAGGGCATGACGATTCCAATCAAAGTCATGGTAATTACAAAAGAGGTAGGGAGTTTCAGAGGGAAACACGTTATAATGGAGGACATGGCTGGAATATCCCCTGAAGGTAATATACATGTTACAGGTGTGGTTAAGAGGGTCATAGAGAATTTGAGTGTCCGCACTATCCTACACAAGATAGATGGCAAGGAGAACATCCACGAGTAAATCTAGTTGAAGCTGAAGAGGAAAAATAATTCGAGGTTGCTGTAAACTTGGGTGAAACCCTCATGATAAGGAGGATGATGATTGTCCCAAGGAAATAGAAGGAAAAATATGATGCTGGTGCTTATTCATGGTTATGAACAAATATATTTCTAACAAGATGCACCTCTGGAGGAAAGGTATGTAAAATTATTATTGATGGTGGTAGTTGTGAAAATATGGTTTCAAGTGTGATGGTTGATAAAATCAATCTGAAATGTGAAAAGAAACCATATCCTAATCATATATCATGGTTCAATAAAACGAATGAGGTAACCATAGAAAAAAGATGCCTTATAAATTTTTTGATTGGGAATACCTACAAGGATGAGGTATGGTGTGATGTTATCCCAATGGATGCATGCCATATATTACTGGGGAGGCCTTAGCAGTACGATAGGAAGGTTACACATGATAGAGGAAAAAATACATATACCTTTTGGAAGGATGGTGTAAAGGTTTCTTGTTACCATTCAAGGAAGAAGAGAAGAGTGAGGGCTTATTGGTAACAAAAGAGTTGGTTACAGAAATGGAAGAAGTTGGCTAGTGTTCTGCACTAATGTCAAAGAAGGTGGAAACAAAGGACTTCAATATACCTGTTCATAGGACAAAGGTATTAAAATAATACCAAGATGTCATACCAGATGAGCTACCAGATGGGTTATCTTCGAAGCGAGATATTCAACACCATATTGATTTGATCCCATGATTGGCCCTTCCAAACTAGGCAGCCTATTCGATGAGTCCGAAACATAGTGAAGAGTTGAACAGAAATGTGACAGATGTAATAAATAAAGTATTAGTGAGAGAAAGCATGTGTCCATGTGAAACCCCAGCCCTATTGACTCAAAAAAAAGATGGAGACTAGAGAATGTGTGTAGACAGTAGGGCCATAAATAAGATTACAATTAAGTACCAGTTCCCAATTCCAAGATTGGATGATATGATGGATGTGCTAGCTCGAGCCCGAATTTTAGCAAGATGGCTTTCAAAATAAAAGAAGGGTTGTATGAGTGCATGGTGATGCCATTTGGGCTATCTAATGCACCCAGTACATTCATGAGGCTAATGAATAGAGTACTCCAAGAATACAATGGTAAGTTTTTTTTTTTTCTATTTTGATGATATTTGTATATTTAGTAAGAGAGTGGAAAAACAATTGTTACATATGAAATTGGTGTTAGACTTGTTACATAAAGACAGTCTATATGCAAATTTACAGAAGTGTAGATTTCTTCAGAAGAGTTTGGGTTTTTTTGGGTTTGTGATATGAGAGGATGGAGTGAGGATGGATGAGGAGAAATTAAAGGTGATTTTGGAACGGTGTATTCCAAGGAATGTGACAAAGGTTTGTAGTTTTCATGGATTGGCAAATTTTAATAGGAAGTTCATCAGGAATTTTAATAGCATTGCTACACCCATAACAAAGTGTAAAAAAGGGAGGGATCATATATGGACTAAGGAAACAATAGATACTTTTGAATTTTTGAAGAAGAAAGTGTTAGAAGAACCTGTTTTGGTATTGCTAGATTTTAGTAATGTCTTCGAGGTTGACTGTGATTCCTCACATGTCGGAATTGGAGGTGTACTGAGTCAAGAAGGATGACCTATAGAATTATTTAGTGAAAATCTAAATGAAGTTAGGAGGAAATATTCTACTTATGATGTGCAATTTTATGTTATTGTTTAGGCATTAAGGCACTAGAGACATTACTTGGTAGCAAAGGAATTTGTATTGTTCACTAACCATGAAGAATTGAGGTATGTAAACACACAAAAGACATAAATAATAGGCATGCAAAATGGGTTTCATTTTTGCAAGAATATTATTTTTTCTTAAAGCATAAGTCAGGTAAGTAGAATCAGGTTGCTGACACCTTGAGTCGGTGTGTAGCACTTTTGACAACAATGGAAGATGAAGTAGTAGGTTTTGGGGCAATAAATTAATTTTATGAAGGTGATCCAAATTTTGGTGATGTTGTGAGAAAAATTAAGGATCCTACAGTAGGTATTGGTTCTTCTATTTATTTGATGCAAGACGGTTATTTGTTCAGGGGGAAACAATTGTGCATCCCTACTAGTTCAATGAGAGAAAATATTATAAGAGAGTTGCATACTGGGGGGTTGGCTGGACACTTTGGTCTAAGTAAGATGATTTCTCTTATCATAGATAAGTATTATTGGCCAAAGTTAAAGAGGGAAATAAGTAGGATTGTAGCAAGATGTAGAGTGTGCCAAATGGCTAAGGGCCATGCACAAAATACTGGGTTGTATATGCCATCTCCTGTCCCTACAAGGCCATGGGTTGATTTTAGTATGGATTTTGTGTTTAGACTTCCTAACACATAGTGAGGGAATGATTCTATATTTGTTGTGGTTGATATATTCTCTAAGATGGCACATTTTGTTTCTTGTAAAACAATTAATGGTGCTTCTAGAGTTGCAGATTTGTTTTTTTTTAGAAGGGGTTAGATTGCATGGAGCTCCAAGAATGATCACTTCAGATCGGGACACAAAGTTTTTGAGTCACTTTTGGAAGACTCTGTGGAGGAAAATGGGGACACAACTATAGTTCAGTAGTGCATATAACCCCCATATTTATGGGAAAACCGAAGTAGTGAACAAAAGCTTGGGAAATCTACTACATTGCATAGTTGGTGAAAAACCAAAACAATGGGACTTGGCTTTACCACAAGCTGAGTTTGCCTATAATAGCTCCGAAAATAGGTCAACAGGGAGGTCTCTTGTCTACATAGTATATGGTAGGAATCCCAAGGGGGTCCTAGATCTAGTTGTGTTACCTAGTGAAGATAAAACTACTGATGATGTAGAAGCATTTGTAGAACACATTCTACAGCTACAAGATGAAGTGGGGGAAAAGCTAAAAGTGAGTAGTGAAAAACATAAAGAAGCTGCAGATACCAGTAGGAGAGTAAGTGTATTCAAAGAAGGATATATGGTGATGGTTCATCTTAGAAAGGAGAGTTTTCAAAAATGACATATAATAAACTCCAGTATAAGAAGCTTGCGCTGTGTAGGATTCTGATGAAAATGAGTGATATTGCCTACAAGGTGGAGCTACCTGACAACTTTTCCATCTCACTAGTTTTTAATGTTTCTGACTTATATAAGTTTCCAGTTCATGATCAAAATGTTGTGGAGGAAGAAGAAATAAACTAGGAGTAGTAGATGTCGAAGAATAAAAAGGAAAGGGTAATGCATGTCTTGGATTAAAAGACAATCACTACTAGACATGGGAGCTACAACAGATATTTGGTATAGTGGGCATGTTTGTAGCATGAATAAAATACTTGTATTCTTGAGTGGGATTGAAGAAGATTGAAAGTGAAAAATTAAATCAATTTCGTCAACTAAATTTGTATGAGCTGAATTCTTTTCAACCAGTGGAGAATGATGCGTGGGCATAACTTGCGGAGATCATAAATTTTGATCCGACTATTGGATCGTCTTGAAATTTTATAGGATTGTAGATATACATTAATACTATGTTGGGATCAAATTTGAATACAATGTTGTGCCCATTTTGGCACGTTTTCAAGCTCTGATTCCTTCATCTAGTGGCCTAAAATTGGCTCGTAATGTTTGTTTTTCACTTTTGACTAGGTCTTAGAACTTTAATAAATTTTGTCGTGCTTGTTAGAATAATTCCAAATTTCATGTGAGTCCTAGATTATGAAAGCATATTTGGCACACAAATTTTGGGGCCCATCTGATTTTTTTTGCTGGTAGGTAATTTTTGACTTTTTAGGGTTTTTGGCATTTTAGGGTTTTAGTGTAGACGTGAAATAAAAGGAGGATGATAATGATGTAAAATATTAGTGTGGATTCCAGAATGAGAAGAAACATATTTTGAAAATCCTAGTTTTTATTTACAAAGCTTTTATGTGTGTTTTGGAGGTATTTCAACCTCTTGTAGCTGGATTCACATCAGTTAATGAAGGAAGAAAAGAGAAAACTAAGGATTGGGATGTCTAACTTGGTTTTCTTGGTTGGCCTATAATTTCTCATATAAAATTGGTTATTCATTTTTTGCATCAAGATGGATAATAATCTATTGAGGAAAAAGATTAAATCAGAAAACAATCACTCCTAATCCTAAATCTATGTATTCTTTGAATAATTCGATATCTAGTGGGTGAAAACATTGTTTTTGTATCCTCCTAAGAGATTTGAATGGTCATGAAATGGCCTCAACTCCTAAGAAATGGTAAAGGAAGTTGGGAAAGTAGCCAAAGATACATAAGGGACTATGAACTAGTAGTGATATTCACTAATGACTAAGTTTTTTTTTTGGTTTGGTTTTCTATGCTACGTTGAATTTTAATTTAAACAAATAATGAAAACAATTCTAGTTTAAATAAAATACATTTTTATTTGAAATTTTAAATAATTAAATTCATTTAATATTAGTTAAACAAATAAGTGCAACTGTCTATATTAAATTTTAATATTTTACCATAGATTTTGAAGGAAAAGAAATAAATTAAACTAATTAACTAATGTTTTAGTGTTTTATATATTAATTAAAAGAAATTATATTCACTTCTAGAAACAAAAATAAATGATTGGGAATAAATCTATTACTTATTATAAGAAACTGAAACTAAAATATGGGACAATCATATGTGGATATTCCTCTCTTGAAGGGTTGTTTTAAAATACTACTCTAAAGAGAAAGCACTCAAAATTTTATTAATAAAATATAACTTGCTATGATAAATATTTTACCTCGAGTTTTTTAAAAAGGGAATGATTCGAAAAATTATTTTCATCTTTTTCAATTAAACGTTCTCTAGTAAAATTATTTCCAAATTAATTGTAAGAAACAAAAATGAAAGAAGATACAATAATTTTACCCACTTCTTGCTCTAACCAGTTTGCTGAGAAGATCCATATAGATAAGATGAGAAGGGTCTATCAAGGGAAGAATTTTTATGAGAGGAATATTTTGAAAATAAATTTAAAACTTGTACGGGAAGTGACGAAATCTTTATCTTTTAACAAAATAAACAAATTAATTATTAGAATTCTAATGGACTATAACTATGTTTAAAGTTTCAAATAATTGAAATATAGGTCCCCAACATTGTCACTATTGAACTATATTGGTAGCTTGTTCCTATGATGTTTATCATGTATCTAGTATCTCCTCAGCTTCTCGATACTCCTAATGTATGAGCTCCATTTGATTCACATAAGTAAGGTTCTAGATATTAAAACCAACTCAAGAAAGAAAGTTGATTTTTTGATGTAGATAAGGTGGATGGAATGTAAGTAGGAGGTAAAAAGAGTAGAGAAATGGATCTAATTGTAAGATCTTCTCAAAAATTCGGTAGCGTAACACTTAGCAAAATTCCAAATCACCCAATTTATGATACAAATAAGAGTTCCATTTTTGTAAGATGCTACAGGAGAAGATGTCAGGAACACATTGCAAAGAAGAAATGATGAGTTAGCCAATAGAGAAAGATTTAACATACTATATTTAGAAATAATTGAAGATAAAATCAATACCAATAAAACTATCCTATTTTTAGATAATTTGACTAAGTAATGTGACATAAATCTATTTGAAATCAAAACATGAGTTCAAAAATTTATGTTTTAAATTTTTTAAGTGGTCACAAGACCACCCCTGTTGAAAGAGGGGCAACTCTATTACCATCGCGGTGGCTCAAAAAATTCCGCTCTTGTAATAGGCATGGTTGCAACACCATTTCTAAAATAAAAAAATCAAAGCTAAAATTTCTCTTTATGAGTAAAATGAATTTGTAATAGCCCCTTAGGGCACAAATAAGCTAAACTAGAAACTCCCACAAACCTTTATGCAAAACTATAACCAAAAACTTTAAATTTATGATAAAAATCATCTATTATTGCCAAGAATAATATAATTACCTGAATTTTATTTCAAACCCTTGATACTAAAACCATAGACTTCTGAAATGTCTATATATTGATAAAAATAGTTGTAATCTAGAATACCCAGAACGCTTAATACATCATAGAAGCCTCTCGTAACATAGTTATGTTAAATACAATAATTTTTCTAACAATGTTTTAATTTACCCTTTTTATTTTTCACAACTTAAAACAAAAAATACTAATGTATAATTATAAAAAATTTAGAATAAATGAAACTCCAGGTGGCATGAAGAGGCAAAATGATGAATATGAAACGTAGATTTGAAGAAATCTGCCCATGGATGATGTCCTAAGTACTAGTCTAAAATCCCAAAGGGTGTAGATAGCCATAAAAAAGGTTGTAAATATTTCCTTGGAAATCCCTTCTTGATGTATTTGAATAAGTCTCTCCCGTAAATGAATTTATTTGTTTGAATTACATAATTGAAGAGGAAAAATATAGAAAATGTGCTCATAATGTGTGCCCTAGGTCTGATAATTCTAATCTAATATTTTAACTTTGTTGATTATAAGCCCAAATGTATCTCCTGATTGGAACTACCTCAGAATATTAGTGTGATTTCCTTCACAAATCTAAATACACTAAATTTTTGTCTTCCTGAAATGCAGAACTTGTAGAAGATACTCAAACCTTAAATGTTGAAATAAATGAAAGTAAAAGTATGTGTCCAAATGACCCGTTAACATTGTTTTATAACTTTACTTTTTCTTTTCCTATATAAAATCCTCCAAAATAAACATTACTTTTATATTCCTTACTTATGACTTTCTTTTCAGAAAATTAACATTTTATAATATTAAAATTGTATCAAAAAGTTACTTTTTATGGTAATAATACATAATTGTCTTATATAAAGGTAGTTTTTTTAAAGTTAAGTTTTCTTATTATTTTATCATAATTGAATTGGAAAGGGAATATGAGAATTTACCCATCCCAAAAATTATTTTTTCTCATTCAATGACTAATCCAACTTTTCAATTCCTTTTGACTAAACTGCATTACAAATTCCAATATCCCAATTTAATATCAAGAAATGCTTCCGCTACACCACTCTAGTATAATAAAAAACTAAATATTGTAGACATCAATCAATTTTTCCAAACTTCCTTATGTAGCAGAATTAGGATCAACTAATTTTTCTTTGAAAATTTTATCACTTCCTTTAATTTTATTCTAAAATTTCTGCCAAAATTAAAAAATCTTATCAATATATGTTTTTATCCTCAGTTTTCCTTCACATGTTTTACATTGATAGTTTTTTTATTTTTTATTTTTCTAAAATTAGATGCTTCCCACCTTAATTGCATCCTAGAAATTATTGGAAAATTACAGCTTTTATTGAGTTGTCTTATGGTTGAATTTTTTTTATCAAGTGCTAATTTCATCTCCATAGAATAACCGATGAGATGCAACCCCTTAACCTTGTTGATAGATAAAAGTGTCTTTTATTCGGCAATAATAATTTCACACTTATCGTATTTTTGACTTTTTTTATGTCGAGAAATATCTCCTGGATCCCATAGTAAAATTTGTAAAGACCTTTTTAAGTAATATGAACTCTGTTCTGGGTCATATAAAAATTATCCCTAAAATTTCCCTAAATATTGAAATTAAATATCTCTATTTTTCCACTTCTTTGTGTATGGTAACCAATTCAAAAATTGATCTTTCTTGTAGATGACTAAACAAACTTCTTCCAAAAATATTTCAGAGATTTTCCATTCTTATTACTGATAATATTTTCAAGTAAACCATTTATCTTAAACTCCTCTCTAAAAATCAACTTTGCCATTTTATGTGATTTGAATTCCACATAAATAAAAAATAAGTGTGCATATAATAACTTATCCTACCCTCAACATTGAATTCCATGGACAAAATTTTAAAATTGCGAAAGGATAAAAAATGTTTCCCAAAATCACGTAATTTACCATATTTTATTAGTGGTATATACATTCCCTCATACATAGGAGATCCTACTCCTCAAATCTCTTCCACGAGATTCTTTCTCTTATATCTCTCTATAGTGTTCCACCATGCGTGTATCATGTAAGATCTTCCATAATGTTTGTTTCATATTTTATTTAAATCATGGAAAGATAATATTATTATACAAAATGGGTTTAGCTGTGAGCATATAGTTGTCATAGTTCACATTTCCTTTTAATATATTAGTATAAAATATTATCTTGACATATTCTACAATGATAGAGACATAGAATTCATAAAAAATGACAAAGCAAACAGTGGGCATTATATGAAAAAAGTAATCATATGATAGTTTTCTTACCCCTTTTTGGTTTTGATCATTCAAGTCAAGTTGTCCCAAAAATATCTTCAATCCATGTTAGTCTACCTCAAGCATGCATCCACACTAAACTTAAGTTTTTTTGAAATTCTCCAAAACATCCATCATGACAATAATTTCCTTATCATAAATAGAGAAACAATGTTTTGAATTTTTCAACTTTATGACCTTAATTTTAATGGAGTTCCCATTTTGTATTAAATTACATCCTCGTGATACATCACATTATACCATTAATAGTTGTCAGAAATATGAAATGTAAAAATACAAGACATGAGTTAAAATCCTACTTAATCTTAATTCAAAAGCTTTTTGAGTTCTACCCCTACAAGTATGAGCTCCTTTCTTTTTAATTTTTTTAAGGGTGTTTATTTATGTCAACACCCCTTAACAACCTTTTTATTATATTTATACAACCTAAAGAGACTCCTCAACAAAGTTAGTGTGATATCTGATGTCCAAACTAGAAAATATTGAATCCTCTTATCATACACGTGCATACTTTTGTAATTAATGACATTACCTAAACATGGAATTTTTTGTGACAAAAAACTCACACATAAACTATTTTACAGCCATAACATGTTTCTCTATAATTCCATTGATCAATTTTAGTTTCCTTAGATGATCCTTCCCTATATGGTTATGTATAAAAATATTCTCAAGATATATCAAAATATATTGTCTCAAATGACACTTGAGTACATTATTTATCATAGATTGGGTAGTATTTGAACTGTATAAGGAAAATTTAATGGTATGACCAAGAAATCAATGTTTCTAACAAAACATCTAAAAATTATATTGTGTATAAAATTCTTGCAAATCAAAGCAAATGGTTTCTAGATCTTAAATTGTTCTATGAGAAATGGGGAGTAATAAGCATATGCTTACACCAATATTCAACTTTACGGAATACTAAAAACCTCTATCTATTAGATATTCCATCGACATATTATTGCATAAAAATTATGTTGTATTGGAATCATTTAAAAATCAACATAAAGACAATGTTGATTACCAAAAGATTAAATATTTTTCATGCTCTCCAACTCAAAGTAACTTGATTTCCTAGAAACTTGGAATTGAGAAAAAAATTTCTCTTCCCATTTTTTAACCTTCCAAACATCATGCATCTACCATAGACAAAAATAATATTAAAGCAGATATTCCACATGTACCATATTACACATTATGTCCCTTACACTATTACCAATATTAGCATGTTTTTCATGAGAAAACAAATTTTTAAGTGACAGAGGATGAATCAAAAAATATTAATTATGATCAATAATGAGGTCACCTTTTGAAATTTTGAATGATGGCTGATGTTATTGCATTGTTTTCTTCCTTTTGATTTCTCGAATCTCTAATTTTTCCTCTTTGACCTTTGGAGGTTCTGTTGTATCTACCTCTTTTTCAATTCTTCATTTAAAAATACTTCCCCATGTCCTATGCCTTGATAACCGTGGTTTACCATTATTTTGTAATTCTCCATTAATTTTTTGGTTAAGTAATGTGTCAACTTTTCTTCACATTGATAAACTATACTTTTAGGAAATAAACTCGTACCTGGTAATAATTTCTACTCAAAACCATCCATCAGTACTGATACTAAATATTTTGAAGTATCGTCACTCTCATTGAAGACTATATTTATAATGGTCTGCATTTAGGCTACTACATTTTCCATATGATTTTTATGGACAACAAAAAGTAATATTCAAACATTTGGAGAATAAGATGTAGCATTAAAACACAAGATGTTTTTTTGGCATGGTTTCTAGGATAGTGACCATCATAGTAAAATAATGAATTTTAATTTAATCTATACCCTCAACACTATATACCATTAGATGAATTATTTCTCTCATGTTGTTTTAATTGTATGGACTTTTAAAGGATTTAATCCTGGTAATTTCACTAATACAAGTGATAAATAGAAGTCTCATAACTTGGTTTGAGTGTGTCAACAACTTGGGATTAACCATATTATTTAATGATGGATTTATTTCCCAAAACATAGAATTATATTCTGAATTTCATATTTTGGAAAAAATAGTTTGCCACTTCCTCCAAAATACTAAGTATCACATTTTTAGAATGTGGTTGTTGTTCAAGTTTCTTCCCTACTCTACCAAGATTTGTTCACAAAAAATATTTTCTCATTAACTCCATGATTGTTTTTAGATACATAAGTTGTATAAAAAAATGTATCATCTCTTAACCTATATGGAATTTTAATTTAATCTACTCAAAGTGGCATAGAGAAGCCAAATGATGAATTATGTAACCATAATGATTTTTATTCCCTAAATCCTCGGTACAAAATCCAAAAAATAGTTGTATATATTGTCAAACATTTAGCTATCGATGCTTCATGGGAGAATTTCATTGTTTGAATTGCATATCTGAAGCATGGAATGTAGAAATAGCCCTTAAAACACAATCTAATGTTAGAATGTTTGTTGATTGGATTAATAGTATTTTGTTCACAAACATGAATACAATAGAGGGTTTTTTTCCTCAGAGGTGAATTAAAAATGAGGTGTTTCATAAGTTCTATAGTGTAGCCAAATCAATCTTTTATATTTTGATACTTTCACTTTATCATAGTAAAATTTTTTCAAAGTTAATGAATTTTAATTTAATGAAACTATACCCTCAATTTTTTGACACACTTCTATTCATCATACTATTAAGTCTGGAATTAAGATGAATTATTCTCTCTAGATCTCATTCAATTAGTTTCTTCATCAACTAAAAAACAAGTTGTTTTTTGCAAATTGTATGGATTTAGTCCATGAATGTGCCAAATTTTTTAAAGAATGGTGCTTCCTAAAACAAGATTTAATCCTTTGGTAAACACATTCACTATGGATACAAGTGAATATAAAGCATAGAAAAATGTCTCATTTGCATGGTTAAAAAATCTAACTTGGTTATTGATGAAAAGTGTGTTAGGAAAATAACAAAATTATTACATCTTTGATATTTTTAGGATTAACATTATGGCAAGGATATAAGTATTCGCAATGATAATGATTTGTATCAATTTTTATCTTTTTTTTCCAAAACATATTTTTCTCTGAATGAAGTCTATAAAGATTCTGAATTTCATATTTTGGATTTTTAAAATAGTGTACATTGCCATTGGAGTGCTTATGAGATTGAGTAGTAAAAGAAAAAAAAAGTCCATTCAAATACTAAACAAGAAATTTGTATCAATTCTCTGCAGGTCCATTTAATTTTTGGATACATACATCATTTCTCCCTAAGAAGCTATTTTTTAGGAACATGAATGTTCGAAAATCCTTGAATATGTGAGAATGGTGCTGTCCTAATACAAGTAGGGTATAGAGAGAAAACCTTATCTAACCATGCTTTGGTATAAAGCCAGTTTGACTTAAAGACATGCAAAAGAGCATTGTCTAGTAAGACCTCCATCTGAAAATATTGGGATTTATTTAAAATAATAGAAAAAAATTACTACCATTTTTGCATGGTTAAAAAATCAACTTGGTCCACCGTTTTATCAGATCTATCAAAAGATCTACATCAAAAGAGAATATGTCTTGTTCATTCACCATAACATTTATAATCTCTGTTTGAGGATTATATTCATTCCTGTTTTCCAAAGTTAACAAGAGGAATCCAAAAATATATAAAAGTACAAGTTTCTTGTAAACATAAGTAAAATAAGGTTTCTCAAAATGAAGTCTTGGGGATCCAACACAGCTAGCACATGTAGAAGGAAAACTAATGAGGTGAATTCTTCAATAGTTGAAATCCTACACATATTATAACATAGATGGTATAAAAAAATGAGATAGTATGCCAACCAAACAATATCAACCAAAGATCCTATTGATGATTATTAAAATTACAATTTGGTGAAAGAAAAAGTAGGATCAAACCTTTTACAAGGATTTTAAGTGTAAAAACATTTGGTAGTGATTTGTAGTACAAAATCCACGATTTTTGTAGTCTTTCGTAATTAAAAATCAATAATTTGTAAGGAAATGAGTACTAATATGTTAAAAAGGTAAATTGTATTGTAAATTATAAAATTGAATCATTTTAAAATAATAAGCAAAGAATAAAATAAAACATAAGTTTACACTATAGAGAAGAGTTTTACACATTGGATTAGAGGGGAAAAAATATATTTTGTACTAATATGTGTAAGACGAGTGTTTTTTATAGAGAATATTTGGTAGGGCTATAGTGATAACTATTACGACTCTAACTCTTACATCCATACAACTTATGGCCATACCAATTATGACCATAAGGATTACAAATGTAACTCTCTAGTGGTAGCTTGGTTGCACACATGTGTGATAAAAAAAGGGCATCCAATTCTATCCATGAATTTTTACCACTTCCGTACTTTGAAAAAATGGTTTTAGGTTTTTTTAAACTAGGATTTTTTGTACCTATCGTTATGTATTCGGTCTATTTTTTTATAATTTAAAGTTTAATTTTCTATTATTATTTTTTGTTCTACAAGTCACATAGGTGTTGTTTTCCATTATCACTCCAATTTTCTGACAGATTTTAATATATATGTATATAGCTTTAAATATGTCATGCATTATAAATATGTTTATCTTAATTTCGCAACTAGATTTCATTTATAACTATGATACTTTGAATTTTTTCTCTATTGATTATGAGACAAAAAATACTAAATTTAAGATAATTTTCCTATAAATAATCAAATAGAAAGTTATATTTATATAAAAACATTATAATAAAATTATTTTGTGCTACAACATTGAAAATATAATGTCTTCATAAAATCTTGTTTTACTTATTATATATCATTATCATATATGTGTGTTTTAATTTTTCACGCAATGTCCTAATTTGGGATAAAGAAACTAGTGTGCTACAGCAACTATACATACATACATACATACATACATTACATACACATTACACATGTGTTGACACACACACACACACACACACACACACACAGATATATATATATATATATATATATATATATATAAATATGGTATATATATCATATATAGTTGTGTGTGTGTGTATATATATGTATGTATATAAAATAGAATTCTTCGCTAAAAACCTTTTATTTTTGTATATGTACACTAACACAAAATTTGGGATAATCATGTGTCCATTATTATCAATTCAAGTCATGTCATAAAGTCTCATTTTTATGATAATGACATGTCAATTATCTAAGATAATGGTGGGTCAAAGGTTTTTTGAAATCACACTCATATGTTAAATTATTTTTATTGCACATCTAGAAGTGTTTATAGATCAACAAATAATGATTTCAACATATATTAAATAATTACATAATTACAAATATATATGCCATATTTTATCCTATCTAATAGGAGGCCTACTATGCACTTCAAAAATAAATCTCACTTTATTATAGGATGGTTGTTCTTACTAAATTTAGATTCTATCATCCTTATTTTTCCTAAGCTACAATATATATGAGATTTGTTTTGCAAATCACTCAATAGATTATTACAATATATCACACATTTAACAACATTAATAGTATTGACTAATACTTTTAATTCAAACATAGGTAATGACTCACTCATAAATTTGAGCTCTAACTACAAATATTTCTAAAAATCCCTCCTTAGTCAGATAGATTACGAAATAATGTGACATTATAAAGTGTGTAGGTTATCGTTCATCCTACATATTTCAATTTTCTATTCACACTTGGAATTATTTACGTTTTTAGTTTTCCTTCCCTCAAGTATTGCATCTCTTAAATATCAACTTCTACCAAACAATGCATACAATTAATGAATAAATAAATAATATATCTTGTATACAATAATTTTATGAAAAATATATTCTTTCCCCTTTTAAAAATATTAATCTTTGATTAAATAATGAGGACCCCCTAGGTTATACAATTTTTCAACAAATAAGAACCCATTAAAAAATCACTTTCTAGATAAGCGGTCTTGTGGTATGATCCAAATACCTAGCATTAATCTAATGTTGTTAATATAAAACTTAGTTTCTAGTTGCGGTAATAATACCACCAAGATTAATTGTCTAGTATTTTAAAATTAAATTGTAAATTCATAATTTTATTTATTTTTAAATCACTTGGGTTCTAGGGTTAGGTCATGTAAACACTTAAATGGCATGGACTTATGGTATTATTTTGTTCTGGTCTCATACTACTATTAGAGACATATTGTTTTTGAGTGAAGATAGTAACTAATAAAACCCCATCTTTTGGCCATTTTACTTTTCTTTCTAATCATCACTTCCAACGTTCTGCACAAACATGCCCAGTACCTTTTTTTTGTCATTTTGCATCATTTTATGTCCTTACTGGGGACCCTAGGCTAGTACTGGGGCACCCACAGAAACTCATGGTTCCACTTAAGCAACCCTAATTTATTTCCCGTTCTTAAATCCATATTTTGGGCACTTTCTAGTGGTTTATAACATTATATTTTTTTTGTGGTCGGTCTTTTTGGGGTTAATTAAAAAATTAAAAAAAGAGATCTAATATAAATATAGAGTTAGGAGACCCTAATGAGGGACTTGAAAAATTAAGTAATATTATCATCACCTAAGGTTACATCCATTAAAGGATCTATTTGCATCTCATTTAGCTCCATCGCATGGGAAAAGACTCATTTCATTTGCATCACACTGCATAGGAGGGAAGTTTGTTATATTCCATTCAACATTATATGACATTTCTTCACATAGTTATTTCTCGTTACTTTCATAAAGTGTGAATTTGTCATAATGATAACCTAGGGCATGTTTGTACACTTCTTGACATTTAAATTAGAACCCCGTCAGTTCTAAAATGTAGTGCAAAACTTAGTTAGTAAGTTCACCATTTTGGCTGTTGAGGACAGACCGACCCCTTCCTAAAATGCAATCTTTATTTTTTTAGGGGGTTGATATTTGGTTTTGACCAATTATATCAGGTATTCACTTCATCACTTATTAGTAATGAAATCTACTATGGTTTCAACTATATTACTACAAAAGATGGTGAAGACTTTAAATTATCTAGTGACCCTGTAAAATTTGGTTTTCATTCCTCCTATGGAGACCAGGGTGCCCACGTGCAAATCTAATCCTCTCCCTAAGTTGGACAAAGATTTCTCAAATTTATACTTTTTTGGACTTCAGAATATTCATTTACTCATCCTTTTTCTCAGGACATATCTGCAATAGAGTCCATACAAGCTCGTCAAATCAACTAAGCATCGTTCTAGCCCTACTTGTAAATTTTGGTTTGCAAATTTTCATGTATCTAAATTGTTTGGGTAATTTATTAATTTAACAACTTATTAGGTAATTTCTTAGATTAGTTTTATGAATGATCAATAACATATTTAATCATTTCAGTCAACCTGAATTTTGTCTTCACGTCTGATAGGATCTTCATTCATTGAATTGCTTATCAGTACCAATGTTTAGGTCATCATGACAGTGATTTTACTTTAATACAATTTTTAACCATCCCAAATTTACTACATAATTCCAATTCTAGATACTACTTGACAAATCGTATTCACCCTTTATTTCATAGAAACAAGCATTTGAAGATTAAACCTTTTCTTAGTCCATAAATAATTACACATCTAGGACAATTAGGGTTTAAAGCTTATTTAATAATGGACCTTGCATTAGCATTGATAATCACTAGTGAAAAATGGTATAAGCGTATTTAGTTGAACATCTGATATGACACTTAAATTGTGTCCAATGTCATTCATTAAAAATGTTCATTTTACTATTCCTTATTAAACCGATCTTGCAATTCGAGACACCAATATGATGTGTTCAGTTCATCCAAATAAATGATGTGAATCCAGCTGTAAGAGGTTGAAATACCTCAAAAAACACACATCAAAACACTTTGCAAATAAAACTCCAAAAGTTTAAAATAGATTCCTTCTCATTTAATCATGAATTCACACTGTTTCCTAAATACATCATTACAATTCTCCTTTTATTTCAAGACTACTCTAAAACCCTAAAATCCTAAAAATGGCTAAAATACAAAAGCAACTCGGATTGCTACCCCAAAATTTTTTCGTACGGGCCAAATATTGCCATTCATAAATTACATGCTCACGTAGAAATTTGGAACTTATTCTAACAATCACAATGCAAAAGTTATTAAAATTCTAATGACCTAGTCAAAAGCGAAAAAATTGACATTACAAAGCCTAATTTTAGGCCACTAGATGAGTGGAATCCGGGCCTGAAAATGTGCCAAAATGTGCTCCAATTAACCTTGCACCGGTGAAGTTAGTTATCGTAGTTTACTAATGTATATCTACCACCCTGTAAAATTTCAGGATGATCCAACGGTCGGATCAAAAGTTATGACCTCTGCAAGTTATGCTCCCGCATCATTCTCCCCTACTTGAAAAGAATTCAGCTCCTGCAAGTTCTTCTTGACGGAACTTCATCTAATTTTGCACTGTCATCTTCTTCAATCTCTCACTCTAGGAATCTAATTGTATTTCTTCTTTTCCAAACCTTCCCACTGTACCAAATATTTTTTGTATTTCCCATGTCTAGTAGTGATTGTCTTTTGTCCAAGACATGCATTACCCTTCCTTTTTCTTCTTCACTAGCATCTGCTGCTTCCAAGTTTATTTCTTCCTCCTCTGCAACATTTTCATCATGACCATGGAAACTTATATAAGTCAGAAACATTAAAAACTAGTGAGATATCAAAGTTTTCAGGTAGCTCCACCTTGTAGGCATTATCACTCATTTTCTTCACGAATCCTACAGGGCCCAATTTTCTTATACTTGAGTTTATTATATGTTCCTTTTGGAAACCTCTCCTTTCTAAGGTATGAACCATCACCATATCTCCTTCTGTCAAATACACTTACTCTCCTACTGGCAGCATCTGTTATTTTTATATTGTCATTACTCACTTTCAACTTTTCCCTCACTTCATCTTGTAGCTGTAGAATGTGTTCTGGCAAATGCTTCTGCATCATCACTAGTTTGCATCTTCACCTGGTAGTTGTGCCAAATAGATCTAACACCCTGTTTAGATTACTCCCATACATAATCTGAAAATGAAGACTTCCCCATGGATCTATTTATGGAGCTATTATAAGAAAAAGTAGCTTGTGGTAATGTTAAGTCCCATTGTTTTGGCTTTTCTCCAACTATAGCACCTTAATAGTTTTCCCAAACTCCTATTTACCACCTCACTGCCCATCGGTTCTGAGGATGATAGGCACTGTTGAACTATAGTTGTAGTTCCCAACTTCTTCCATAAATTCCTCTAAAAGTGACTTAAGAACCTTGTGTCCTTATCTGAAGTAATAGTTTTTGAAACACCATGCAAACAAACAACTTCTCTAAAAACAAAGCTGCTAATCTTGTCGCATCAATAGTTTTCTTGCAAGAAATAAAATGAACCATTTTAGAAAACCTATCAACAACCACAAAAATAGAAGTCATTACCTCATTGTGTTTTTGGTAATCCCAAACACTTAATCCATACTCAAATCTGTCCACGACCCTTTAGGGAATAGGCAACGACATATACAACCTTGTATTATGTGCATGGCCTTTCGAGACATTGGAAACATTCGACACCTCTCCACATATCTTATCACATATCCCTCTTTCAACTTTGGCCAATAATACTTTCCCTACTACCAAGGCTATCATCTTATCCTATACCAAAATACCCAGCCAATCCTTTGTTATGCAACTCTCTTCACAATATTCTCTCTCATAGACCCAACTGGATGCTACATAGTTGGCATCCCTTAAATAGAATAGTCATCTTGTAAAAGGTACTAATCCTAAGACATCACCTACATTGTCTAATAATGGATGACTTAACCTTTCAACAATATTATTAAAATCAAGATCAGAAGAATACAAATCATTTATTGCTTCAAAACCAACCACCTCATTTTCCATAGTTGTAAATAGAGCTCGCATGCCTACTCAATGCATCCACAACTTGATTATGTTTTCCTAATTTATGCTTTAAAGAAAAAGTATAACCCTGCAAAAATGATACCCACTTTGCATGCTTATTATTCAAATTCTTTTGTGTAGTCACATATTTCAAGGCTATCATGGTCTGTAAATAACACAAACTCCTTAGGCTATTAAGTAATGCCTCCAATTCCTCAATTCTTGTACAATTAGCATAAAATTCAACATCATAAGTAGAGTAGTTCTTTCTTACCTCATTAATTTCTCAGTAAATAAAGTTATTGGCTTTACACTTCTTGACTTAGGACAACACCAATACCCAACATGTGAGGTGTCACAATCAATCTCAAACACTTTATCAAAATCTGGTAGTGCCAAAATAGGCGCCTCTGATCACCTTCTTCTTCAAGAACTGAAAAATATCCTCAACTGCCTTTGTCCACACAGAATTCCCTTCCTTTTGTGTACACTATGTTATAGGTGCTACAATACTGCTGAAATTTTTAATAAACTTTCTATAAAATGTTGCTAAACCATGAAAGCTTCTTACCTCTGTTATACTATGTGGAGTAGGCCATTCAATAATTATTTTTATCTTCTCAGAGTCCATTTATCACCCCATCTTCTGAAATAATAAAACCCAAAAATACCAAGACTCTGTTGCATAAATCGTGCACTTCTTCATAGTTTTCATAGAGCTTCTCTTTCCTGTAACAACTTCAAATATCACCAATTTCAGATGCCTCACAATGCTTCTTCTTCAGTTCTTACTGAAAAATCAAGATATCATCAAAATAAATCAACAACAAGCTTACCATTGTACTCTCACAGTACATAGTGTTCATCAACCTCATAAAAGTGTTAGGTGCATTAGATAACCCGAATGGCATCACCATCCACTCATATAATCCATTCCCTGTCTTGAATGTTGTTTTCCGCTCATATCCTTCTATGGATCCAAATCTGATGGTAACCACTTTGAAAATCAATCTTTGCTGAAATACCTAGATCCAATAAACACATCCATCATATCATCCAAGGCAACGTATTTGGAACCTATACTTGATTGTAAATCTTATTGATGGCTCTCTGTCTAATCATGCACATTCTCCAGTGTCCATCCTTCTTTGGAGTTAATAAATCTGGAGGTTTCACACATGGACTCATGCTCTCCCTTACTACCCCCTTTCTCACGAGATTTTCCACTTGTCTTATTCAATCTATGCACTGCAATTTCAGGACTCATCCTATAAGCCACTTGATTTGGGAGTGAAGATCCGTGGGATCAAATCAATATGGTGTTGAATATCTCACTTTGGGTGGTAATCCATCTGGTAGCTCATCAGGAATAACATCAGAAAATTCTTCTATTATCTTCTATCTACTTCTACTGGTATATTAAAGCACTTGCAGGTTCATCCTTATTCTTTGACATTAGTGCATAACAAACCAACTGGTCTTCCTTTGCCTCCTGTCAAAAACTCTTTTACAGAAATCATTTTCAGCCTTCACTCTTCTCTTCTTTTGAAGGGTAGAAAAGACTTTTTTTGTGCCATCCTTCCAGAAAGGTATAAGTATTCTTTCCTTCCATCATGTAATAACCTTTCCCACCAAATTTCCATGGTCTTCCTAGCAACATATGACATGCATCCATAGGAATAACATCACACCAAATCTCATCCTTATAAATTTTCCCAATAGAAAAACTTTATTAAGGCATCTCTTATCAACAGTAACTTCATTACCCTTCTTAAACCATGCATATATGGTAAGGGTTATGGATTCTTCTCACAATGTATACCTAGTTTCTCAACCATCTCATTTGAAACCATGTTCTCACAACTACCACCATCAATAATAACATTACATACCTTTCCTCCTGAAGTGCATCTTGTTTTGAAGATATTTGTATCGTAGCCATGCATCACCCCTTGACATCTTGTTCTTTCTCCTTCTTGGAGAAATCATCATCCTCCTTGATCATCATATTTTCTCCCACAGTCTGGTGGAATTTCTAGGTCTTGTTCATCTTCTTCTTGTTTAGATTCAACAAGATTTAACTCTTGGAGATTTTGTCCTTATCCATCTTGTCATGTGTAGGATAATGTGGGCATTCAAAATCCATATGCCCCTCTTCACCACATTTGTAACAAATATATTTTTCTTCGTGGAGCTATCCCATCCTCTACTGTCAGCATTATAACCTCTACCCCTCTAGGAAATCCTCTGCCTCTTTATTGATTTGGGGAATGGCTTTGACTTGTATCTTCTTGCTTTTCCACTCATCAGAGGTGGTTCTCCCCTACCTTCAACTGAAACCAGCTCATCCCTCGAAAGGAGATGATAATGACTCCCCTATTTATCACCAAGTGATATCCTAAAATTATTCCTGATGATTTTTTTTCTTCGGCCTTTAATGACTAGCTAATAGGCATCCTCCATACTCTATGGATCCTATGCATGCTTATTTCATCTTGAATAGTGTAATTTTAATCCATATACATACCTTGTAGAAATTTGTTCCTTAGTTTCTTCATGCTCTACACGAATGGACAACTTGTAGAACTCATTTGTGTATTCTTGCACGGTTTGTAGATCCTTCTGACTGAGATTCTGAAACCTCTTGAAAAGAGTGTTTGTGCATAATCCACAGGGATAAATTTGTCTTTTAACTTCTTCTACCATCTTACTCCAGTGTCCTAATCCTTTCCCTTTCCCCTTTCTTGACCGTTCTTTTTGTATGTGAACCCACCATAAAATCGCATGACCTTTTAATTTTGTACATGCAAATTTTACCTTCTTTTCTTCTAACATAGCCTTCCACTCAAAAAAAATTGTCCGTATGCGATTCAACCAGTTAATCAACTCCTCTTGTTGTAACCCTCCACCATAGTCAGGAACATTAATCTTTATGTCATCATTTTTTCCCTCTAAAGCCTTGGGTCAATCTCTCCTCAAATGGTCTCTCATTCAAGGTTTCTTCATCTCTCTCATTGTATTATTCATCTTCGTCCTTCATTCATTAATGGGGGCTACTTCTTCAGTATCACTATCTGGGTTTTCATCCTCATTTGCATGACTCCTTCTAAGGTGGCTAACTTCTCTTATGATCTCAAAAAAAATTATCTCTGTAGCTCCTACATATCCCTATTCATCTGGGCATAACCTCCCCTCCCACATATATCCATTATTATATAAAATAGAGGTAAAAAATACACATAGAGAAATGTAATATGTTACCTTAACTATTTCCGCAAGATCAAAATTTGGCTCTGATACCAATTGATGTGAATCCAACTACAAGAGGTTGAAATACCTCCAAAGCAACACATGAAAGACAACTTTGAAAATAAAAACCATAAGTTTCAAAATAGCTTTCTTCTCATCCTGGAACCCATACCAATCTATTTACATCATTACAATCCTCTTATTTCAAGACTACTCTAAAACCCTAAAATGCCAAAAACCCTCAAATGCCAAAAAACCCTAAAATGCAAAACAACTCGGATTGACCCCAAAATTTTCGTGCCAAATATGTATTCATAAATTAGGGCTCACACAAATTTGGACTTATTCTAACAATCACAACAAAAGTTATTAAAGTTCTAAGACCTAGTCAAAAGCGGAAAAAACATTCGGAGCCAATTTTAGGCCACTAGATGAGGGAATCCGAGCTCTAAAATGTGCCAAAATGAGCACAACCTTGCACCTGAAGTTAATGACAATATAGTACTAATGTATATCTACCACCTTGTAAAATTTCAGGATGATCCAACGATCGGATCAAAAGTTATGGCCTCTGCAAGTTATGCTCCCGCATCACATTCCTTGGCCGCATAACATTAACCATTACCATTGGGCTAAACATTGTTAACACGGTTTTTTTTTTATTATGGATTTCACAGTCCCTCATAACTATTTACTGGGAATACCATGGATTTAGGTGATACAAGTTGTTGTTGTATATCAAGGTCTTAAACTCCTACATGAAGGCATTGAATGTAACATTTTTTTTAATCCATTCCCTTCAAATATTATGACCATGATCTTAACATAATTACAACTATTATCAACGAATGGATGATCCACATCCTTTTCAACCACTTGAGGGTACCATTTGTGTGATGGATGTAGTCTCTTCGATGCCAACTTCCACTACTACTTTTATGATTTTTTATCAGGGGCCTATCTAGTCTTTATATGTCACTATATCACCTCCACCTTCACATGTCCCACCCACATTAGTGGGCCCACCATTTACTTGCACACTCTTCATGAATGATTCATACAAGGAACATATTCCATTTGATCATACTTGTGATCTCACTATATATTCACATGATGGTCTAGCTCGAGACGGTTTCACTTTCAATGGCCTTTATCCTCCTACTCATCATCCTCACCTATATTATTTCTTCATCACTATTATTTCTACTTATGTGTTTTGAGTCTTTCATCTTATATTATATCTATCATGCACTCCTCTCTCTTCTCCACTCACATTAGGAGTGTCTTGGCTTACTTATATGGTGGGAACATTTGGTTATGATAATATTGATATCTCATTTCCTATTTATTTGTAGGCATATTAATTTTTAATAGTTCCTTTCTTGGGTATACACAAAATATCACTCATTTGTATGCACGCAGTTTTCACCTTCCCCCATTTATTGATAAGTAATATGCCATGAGGTATGTACAATTTGCACCTCAATGGATCATTATGGGATCAACAAGACACTATTTCTTATCAGGTAACAAATTCTTGTCCATATGAGTATGACCTTTAAAGAAATGATATTTTAGATGGCATAACATGATTTCATCCTTCATCTTACATACTTGAGGGTAATAGTAACCAACACATACCCCTTCTCATATTAGCATCAACAAATTTCTCACACTTGCATAATCATACATCAATCTCATTAAATAGGCATACTCATCACATGCTTTAGCATCATCATTAACTGATGACATACTCTTGTGATTTTTTTCATAATTAAATCTTGAGGGCTACATACTATACATAAACCCTACACACTACACAATAGATACTACACATTATGTCTCTTTACATTTCTCGCATCACATGTCTTACATATTACGTTCTACATTCTACATTCAACCTACATTATTTTTAAATTTTAACATCTACACATCATTCATATTCTACATATCATACCAGTATTCATCACACATTTGTCACACTACTATTGTCTAAGAGTATAGATTTCTATACTATTCATCTTGCATATCATATATCGTGCATTCTCACATTATTAGGATATCTACACATCTTGTAATGCATATTATACATCACATGACCATCTTTCATCATTCCACACATTACATCTACTTCCACACACTACAATCACTACCCTATGATGCATTTTAGTTCCTCGTTCCATACTTGAGTACTGAGGGTTTACAAATCATATGGACCTTATCATACTTACATGTTCATAGTTTTACCTCCCATCATGAAAAATTACTAGGTTAGTGACATACAATATAGGATAAATGGTCATGTATCCCTACATCTTGTACTTGTATACGCATTAGGATACATCACTACTTCCTTTATTTATCTAGTCATGATATCTGCTTTAGGCTATAAAACCAGTCCTTCTATTCATGTAGTTGTGATATACACTTTAGGCTAAATCATCACTCTTTCAATCATCTTGTTTTTATATGAACTTCTGTTATAAGGGTCACACACATATCATCTCTAGTTCATATATCATCATAACATAGAAAATCTTCACAACGCGTTAGATAGAACACAAACTTCGACCATTTCCTGAGGTCACACTCTCGTTTACAGTCCATTCTTGACTACTGCGGGGGCATACTAAATGAACCTCATTGCATAAAAATCCATTAACTCGAGGGGTATGTAGCTCCTATCATCCATCTTTCATTCCATTCCATTCATCCACAACATGATTCATCTCTTGGTTATTTTTTACTATTTATTACATTTTCATGTATATATTCACTTTATTACAAATGCTAGCTAGATTTCTTATATGTCATTATCTTTACCATACACACATGCACATTCAATTTCTTTTCTATTTCTTATCACATATATAGGTGTACTACATGCAATACAGATTCATGCCTTCTACCTATCCTACAAAGGTTTTTGAGGGAATCAACATTCATCTCTCATATGTGCTATTATTTCATTTTGTACTTAGAACTTTACATTAGTTGGTTATGCACGGTTTTGAAACATAGGTTATCTTTCTAACATGCTAACAGGTGCTTCATGTGTAACGTTTTTTTTACAGGATTACTTGCTTCTATGGTTATCTATTATTTTTACTTACTTGTTTCTGTTTTCTATTATATACTGGATTTGGCCTATACTTCGTGTGCATACTTTTTTTTGTATGCAGCCATCATGTCCTTGAGTGTTTTTTGACACCATGATTGGTATCCCATGTTTTCCACCATCTTTGACAATCTATTGCATGTTTACTTTTTTTATATCTTACACGTTTTTTATTATCTTACACATGTTTTCTATATGCATGCTTTTTCATACTAAGAATTGTTTCTAGAAACTTGTTTTTGTACGCCTTAGTTTCTACCAAGATTATTCCCTTCCCCATGTATGGAAAAATCTATGTAGTTGGTCCTATTTAGGGACCACATTATACTATCAACGATGTTGCATGTTCCCTGAAAGAGGTGGAGAATCATTTGGGGTTTTACATACTACACAACTCTTCTACATCGGTTTAGTTCAGGTCAGTTTCTATCCTTGGCATTGTGGGTTATATAGAGAGTATTTTTCAGAAAAATATACAAATATCATACACAAAAATGTTTACATGACATGGTTTTCCTTAGCATTCTGGGGAGTAGTTACAAGTTAGAGGATGCAAATAAATTATTCTCTACACTACTTCAGCTAGTGGTGTTGAATCCCCAAAAAAACTAGGCAATACCGGGATTTCTTCACACAACTTCAAGGCAACAGTTAAAATTTAGAGAATAATATAGCTCTATACCTACACTACTTCTGCTAGGGTGGCATGACATCGCCCAAAAAACACATAGTATAGGATATCCCCTCTACACCCGTTCTCACATTATAGATCAGGTGCATATGTTCGTTTTACATTTTCCATTTCCATTACACACTTCTTACTATATACATGCTTCTTTACATGTGCTTTTGGCATATATAAATACATATTTTAGTACTTTATCGTATTCTCCTTGTATTTATGACCATATGAGAAGTAAGCAATAACTGACAACAACATTTTGTGGCAGCATACATACCATAATAAAATGTGGGTACATCATACACATCAGTAACTACACACGCATTTTGTTCCTAGGTTCCCTCACATCACTTTTTTCTCTTTTGAATTTTTACTTTCCATGCTACATCATCTTTTTTCCATTCCACGATTTTTCTAATCCTTCGATGCTTTTTCTACATCACTCTACATGGACATGAAGTAACACATCTCTATCTACTTTACGTTACCGAGCATTCCGCTAACCAACATAAAGTGGGGCAAAATGTAGACACTAAATCACACACTTTGGGTATTATTTAGTCCAGGTCTCATACTACTATTCATATGGTTTTTGAGTGAACAAAGTACTAATTAACACTAGTCTTTTGGCCATTTTACATTGATTTTTATCATCGCTGTTGACCTCCCACACATACATTCCCATTCTATTTTTTCATTTTGCATCATTTTAGTCCTTTCTTGGGTACCTGGTCTAGTACAGGAGCACCCCGATATTTTTCCCACTTTACATCCATCTTTTGGGCATTTTCTAGTTGTTTTAGCATTCTATATTTTTTGTAGTCGACCTTTTTGGGGTTAATTACAAAATGAAAAAAATAGAATCATATAAATATAAAGTTATGAGGCCATAATAAGTGACCAAAAACTAAGAACTATTATCATAACCTAACGTTACATCCATCAAAGGCTCTATTTGCATCCATCTAGCTCCATGATAAGGGACAAAGCTAGTTCACTTGCATCACACTGCATAGGAGGAAATTTAATTATATTCCATCCACCATGCTATGACATTTATTCATGTAGTTATTGATCGTTACTTTCACAAAGTGTGACTGGAACAAGAGAACCTAGGACATGATTGGAAACAGACACAATGAACTACATCAGGCCTGAGATGTAGTTCAACGCTTAGTTAATAAGTCCACTATTGTGGCTATTGAGGACATTATGACCCCTTCATACACATATTTCATTTTTTAGGGGTTTGATGCTTGGTTTGGGGTTTCCCAGGTCTTCTCGTCATCACTTATTAGTACCAACATCCAGTGCATTTCAGTAACATTAGTTTGCTAGGTGGAAAATCCTTCATATTATCTAGTAACCCTAAGAATTTTGTTGTTTGACCCTCTACACAGACTAGGGCTCCCAAAAGATAAACTAGGGAAATATCCCTAATCCTCTCTTGGGTGGCCCAGTCCACTTAGATTTCTTAGATCTACACTTTGAGGACCTTGGCATATTCATTTACATGTCTTGTTTCTCCAACCATCTCTACAACATAGACCAAAAATCTCATCGAATCATCTAAGATATTTCTAACCCTACTTGTTAAATAAGGTTTCACATTTTTTTTTACTTAGTTTCTTGGGTAATTTTCCTTTATACATTTATTGTTTTACTTCTTAGAGTAACTTTATAATACCCACATTTTAGTTAATTAGGTCATTTTTGAAAAAATCTAGTATTATGAGGGTTACGGTATCGATATTGAGTGTGGTAGTATAGTCAAGTGAAAATTAGAGAGTCTATTTTTCCACTGTAGTTGAGAGACTGTGTTTATCTACATAGGAGAGGAACTTAGCCATATGAATGTCCTCTTGTTATCCTATCAAGGAGAGGGTGATCATATATATACCATGAATAAGTAATATGCAATACACAACAAAGAGTCTTAGTGTTCACCTCATTTAAAGGGGATACATTGGATATCTACAAAGCTAGAGTGAGACTGAGTTAATGGATAATCCATTTTTGATCTCAATTGTGAAAATTGATGAGTAAAGAGAGCATCCACCATAAATTGGACTGAAAATATTATTTATATGGCAAAGTGTGGCATAACAAGGATATACTTTGGATAATTTTGATCCACTGAGGTAGAGAATGGCTTTTTTTGAGTCGAAGTTTAATCAAGTCACAAGATATATGTACACTTGAGTTGAATATAGAATGAACTCAAGATAGGTCACTTTTGTAGAGACCAATGGATATCAGAGGGCATGATTTTGGTACTTCATGTATCAAAGATTAGGAGATCAAGTAGATCAATTTCAAATATTCACCAAACGTATTAGCATCTAGTTGAAAAAATAATTATGCATGTTAATTAATGGCATATCACACAATAATAATATGATCTCATTGAGGTGCTAAAAAACAATAGGATCAATTTTGTAATGATGGAGATTCCTTACATGGAGGGGATTTCATGGGTAAACTAAGACGATTCATGGAGCACAAGGGTTTGCAAGTTTAACTTAGGGATTCATCGCAACGGAATGTAAAATAGTTGGTAATAATAATATGTTGATGTAAAGACAATTATTTCACAACCATTCTAATGATAACAAAAGATATTCCAATAGGATGTAATGATGATACATCTCAATGGAAACCATATGAAAAACCAAATTAGATAAGAAAATTGTAATCAATCAAGAAGTTGTGGTTGCACCTAGGTCAAGCCACTGATTGAACTTTAGAAGAATTATTTTCTCTTTTTTCTTTATGGAAATCCAATATAACAAGATAACCTAAAAAACATCCAAAAATTCAATATTTAACTATAATATAAGTATTTCATATATAAATTATTTAACAAAAAATATTCATTCATTTTAAACCCTAGATATTTCAGAGTCACGTATGATAAATAAAACACTAAAGCACATATATTTCCATATGTGCATGATAGGGAATAAAAGACTTATCTAATTTCCTAACAAATCCTGATATATTCTTGACTATAAAAATGGTAAACAGGAGGAGCATACTGTCACAATTTTTGTACAATAAATTAAGGAGTTGTTGAATATTCCATCATTTGGGCGTTTGTACTAGGGTGAGGGCACCTAGGTGTAAGACACCTCTATAGGGTTCCTGTGACTTTTCAGAACCTTGTAAACTTATTTTCCTTGTGTCGAAATGATGTTGCTAACTTTTTATGTTGATCACCTATATCTCACACTATTTTTGTAGAATTGATTTTTAACCTATTAAAAGAATGATCTCTTTTAAAACCCTAAAACACATCAAATTCTAAAAATAAAAGATGGAAATGGGAAGTTGGATGTACCCTAGTGGTCCCCCAAAATAGTGAAATTATGACTGAGCGTTGCAATACATATCAACAACATGTAGTTTTGTGTGTGTTTGTGTAAAATTGTTCCTTAGGAAAATATTGTGTAGGATGCACTTGATAGTGAGAAATAGCTAGATGTAGCAATGTAAATATTGATGCGTAATCACATCACCCCTTAATGTATGCAACTCGATGAGTTGAAACTCTCAATGTGATTGCATAACATGGAGCTTTTCCAAAAGTGTGGGACTTTGCAATTGGGAAATCTCTCCGAATGAAGGCCAGTTCATACTTCTCTTTTTAGATGCACACATTAAAATCATAGAGGATATACTCTAAAATATTCTCTATCTTACCAAGGACACAGGGTTAGAGAGATTGTAAGTAAATAGACCTAAACTAGCAGAGGTGATGCACCAAAGGAATTCTCAACAGTTATTTTTCCATTAATCAAAAACCATTAAAAATGAATTCAACCACCATGCACAGATAACCAAAACTGCAATGAGAGATCAGATGAAGCTAATGAACATAAGAAAGGGTTGAAATCATCCACATGCCTATTTTATTGCTCAATAAATTTGATACATTGCATCATAATGGCCAAGAGGCAAAACTTGCATTTACCATGTGAATTAGAGGTTTAAACTCCAAAAATCTACTTACAGACCAGAGAAGAAGGGAGGATGCACAGCCAAAATGTCTAACCTTTTGAAAAATGCCCCTCCTTACAATATATACGAAGAAAATGAGAGAAGAGGGGAGAGAAGAATTCGAATTCTTTCTTCAACCACCCAAAAATGCATTGAATTTTCCTACAAAAATAATGAGTTTCATGACAAAACCCATACCTGCATGTATTGTTCCTTGTTGGGCAAGAAAGGAAGCCCATACCTTCATTACTGTGGTCGGTGAGAAGCATAAAACACTAAAAATTTGTAGATTGTATTTCTTAATTTTGAATAACTTAGTCTCTATAATTTTATATTGTAGTTAAGTAGAAGATATTGAGAGTTTTCTAAAAAGTCTTTTCTTGTGCAAATATGAGCTTCTAGTCAAAATTTATGGCCATTTGAAGGTCATGGTGTCATTCTCTAAAAATGGTGAAATGAGAGTTCCAAAAGTCTGAAAGGCTGAAATTTTAGACTTTCAGGTTTGAGAGTTTTTGAATTTGAATTGTGATTTTTGTGTTTTAGGTTTTCAAACTTTTGAAACCCCGAACCCTAAAATCCTGAAAGCCTGAATTCTGAAAACCTAAAATTTCAGACTTTCAGACTTCAGGTTTTTAGACATTATTGGTCACTTTTCTGATTTTGGCCATAGAGAACTCTGAATCCCCAAAACCCCGAACCTTTGAAGTCCAAAACATGCCACCCCATTGACCCCGAAACCTTCGTTGGCTTACGAAATGTAAACCCTTTCTGACTCACTTCCTAAGATCTCTGAAACCCTGAAACCCGAACGTCTAAAATTTCAGACTTTCGGAGTTTGGGATTTCAGACATTGCCACTCCCTTTTCTTTTTACGCTCACCAAGACTTCCGAAACCATGAAATCTAAAAGTCTGAAATTTTAGAATTTCAAGGTTTTAGGTTTTAAAACCTTTTGGGCATTTTTCCATTTTTCTTGTTGATGACTCTGAAAGTTTGAAACTTGAAAGTCTGAAATTCAAATTTTTGTACTTTCAGATTTTTGGCACTACTCATCTGCCTTTTCCTTGAAATACTGAATGCCAAAACTATGAATTTTCAGGCCTAAAACTCCATCCTTCCACTTGAGATCGAACCCCTTCAAAGTTCCCTAGGCCACCCATTGATTTTTTGACATTGCATTCCCATTATCGAGCCTTCCTGTAGCTTTATTTTTCTGAATCAAATGTGAGATCGCATTTCTAAACTAACCTCTCCTTTTTCCCTCATGTAAGTTCGTGTCTATTAAATTTTTCCTAAGGGGAAAAATTGGATAAAAATATATATATGTGTGGATAGAAAAATGATGTTTTCCTCCTATGATGTGTATGCAGAAAATGCAATCCCTTGTCCCTTGAGTGATAGCTAGATGGACACTTTCATTATTGTAGAATGCATTTCGATGCAATCTTAGGTGGTGATAGTATATTCTCAGAACTTGGTCCTTTATTATCGTCACATACATTTGTATTTATATGATTTCCTTGTTTCGATTTTTTAATTTATAAATAAAATGCTAACCCATAAGAAATCAAGTTACCAAAAAGATGAAAAAGGCCCAGAGGGGAGGAAGGTGCCTGGGAGTTGGCATATTGGCTGGGTGCTGGTGTACAGAGTCAATAAAGATAATGAAAGTAAAAAAATTACTAGGTTGTGTGATTTGTAAGACTAGAAAGACAATGAGAAAGAGAAGAAAGAAAATAGTGAATTACCTTTTTTCTCACTTAGGAATCAAATGAATAGTGTTATGTGAATAGAATCTAGAAATGTACCGAAGTGTTTAATTTTGTGTGTATATTTACCCCCAGTTTATGTTGTTGAGTAAATACTTGATAACATAAACTAGATAAGTGTTGTTTACCTAATAACCATGTAGATCGATGGAGAAAGCGTGCCGAAGAGACAAGAAAAAGTGTGGAGTGATAAAAATGAAGAGTGGAAGCTAAGGAAGATGAAGTGACCCTAGAGGTTAAACATATGAGTTGATATCTATTGTACTTATTGTCATTTTCATTTTATGAAGGGTTTCTTCTCATTACGTATTAAGGAAGGACCTGTAAAAGAAGATAAAAATAGTAGTCCAAGGTTTGTGTATATGAAAAATATGATCTGAGTATGTAAAAATGTGAAAAAGTAGTGCAAAGGAACATGTGCACATGATCATGGACAAATGAAAAGGATATATAATGACCTGAAATGGTTTAAAAGAATGGGTTTATAGGTGATCTCATGCCAAGAGAGTTTTTTTAGCGATGTCATGCCAAGAGTGTGTTTTTTGGTTGATCTCATGGAAAGTGTGATTTTTTAGCGATATCACACCACAACAGAAGAAGTTTTGGGGAGAAAGATATAGTATTATTCTCCACCCCTGTTTGCTTCCTGAAATTTATATACAATTGTAGATGGTGTGATCCTACTTTGTTCCAGTTCAATCAATTTCAATCTAGTTCAATCAAAATAGAAAAGGAAGGAAATAAAGATAAAATGGATTTTGATTACTGAAGGATTATGATTAACTAAAATTTAACTAACTAGGTAGTAATGGGGATAGTTAATCTAAGCTATGAACAACTGTAATAAAGTAAATAAATTCATTAAAATGACGTGTGTAAATGATCTAAACAACTATGCTAAAGGAAATGCTAACCATAATGTGCAAGAGATAAGAGGAAATAAATAAGTTGAATAGAAGATGTTCACAGGACAATGTCACAGTGATGACCGAAAATATAAAAAATAAGAGCGACTGTGAAGAAGTCCCAAAAAATATGGATTTGGAGTGAATCCTTGGACTGGAGCTCCTAGGAAGGGACTGGGGTGCATGTAGGTTCTCTATTATGCAAACTGGGGGTTGTGGTCTATGTAAAAGCTCTAAACTTGATCTTCACAGGCTTGGAAGATGATCTGTAACCTTCGCTATGTGTCGTATCAGATTCAATTTCCCATGCCATATGTCACAAATAATGAAATATGATGAGAAGACCTAGAAAATACCAAAAGAATTATCAAAACCCTAAAATAGAGAAAGATGAAAATGAATGGGTCTGACTGACCTCATCTGCCACAACATTGCGCTTACTAGCTGAGTGTTGCAGTACATTTCAGACCCAAATGTACTTCTACTGAGTGTGTGTATGACATGCCCTAGGTGATCTTTTTTCCTATCATACTTTGTGAAGTAGCGAGTAATAGATAAATTTAGAAAATGTAATAGTATCTTTCCATGAAATATAATAGAATCTCTCCCCCTATGAAGTGTGATGTAGATGTCATATCCTTCTACCTTGATGATGGAGCTATGTGGATGAAAGTGATCACCAATGCAATAGATGGATGCAACTCTAGATAGAGTGGTATTTTAAAGTGATGTTAGGTCCCTCATTATGGCCTCATAACTTTATATTTATATTTTTCTCTTGATATAATTTCATAATTAACTCTAAAATATCAAACCACAATAAAGATAAATAAGTAAAATGGCTCGAAAGAGCCCAAAAAGTGGTGGGAAAGTACAAAAAGGATAAGGGTCCCCCTGGTGGAACCAGGGTACCAACGGGTGCCCTAGTCGTGACTTAAATAATGTGGGATAATAGAAGTTAGCTGGGATATAGGTGTAAGAGGTCAATAATGATGAAATAGAACAAAACAAGATGGCCAAAAGATAGGGGTTAATTAGTACTTTCTTCACTCAAGAACCTTCTAGATAATTGTATGATACATGGATAAATAATGTTAAAGTGCATGATTTTGTGACTACATTTTTCCCCCACATTATGTTGGTGAGCAAAAATCTCGGTAACATAAAGTAGATAGAGATGCATAACTATTGTCCATAAAGAGTGTAGTAGAAATGTGCCGAAGGACTAGAGAAAGTGTTGAATGACAAAACAAGGAAGGAGCATAAAAATTATTGATGAAAAATGTAAAAAGAAAAGGTGATGAGAGTGTACCTAGGGAATAACATGTGTGTATCTTCTACATGATGTGATGTATATGCATGGTTAGTAAAGCATGTGTTGTCGTGAAGTAATTTTGTTAACATTGTTTTTGTTTCCATCGCTCCAATTTGAATGCTTGTTTCTCATACAGTCAAACATACAAGGAGAAAATTATGTACTAGTCAAATATGTATGTATATATGTGTAAAAACACAATGTAAAAGATGCATGTATATGAAATCATGAAAATGTAAAATACACAAATGGAAAAGTGTAAATGGAAAATGTAAATGGAACATGTGCACCTGATCTATGTCATGAAAGAGAGTGTCAAAGGTTATCCTGTACTGCAAGTTTTTTTTCAGAAATATCGCACTATAGACAAAAGAAGTGTAGGGAGGAAATTCTCTTTGTCCTCCAGGCTCTAACTTATTCCTTGCACTTTGTGTGAACATATATCTATATCATCCTTATTTTTTTGGTGATCAGATGAAACTGGAAGAATTAGTGTAGAGAGGCACACCCACTATAAAATCCAATCCTATAAATCCTTTCTAGAATACTAAGGACACCACTTCCTATAAAATACACTGTGTATGAGGTTTGTAGACATGTCTAAACCCACTCTTTTTATGTAACTAAAGTGAACCGTTGTAGAATCTTTGTGTTAGTATGTAAAACCACCAGATGATGTCCCCCCTCTTTGGGGGCGTATGCAACATCACTGATATGAGAAATATAACACAAAAAGAGTACCAAATCCATGTATGCTATAATCTTGAAAATTTCTTGGTAGAAAGAAAGGAACACACAAACAATAAGGGTAGCCAAAGACAAGTGTAAACATGCATGCATATAGAATTCAATGTGTAAGCTAGACAAATAAGGTAAAAGCTACCAAGTAATCCTGTAAAAATGCAAGAAGACAAAGTAAGTAGTAAATAGTGGATTGTAAACATGGGACATCACTCAAGATGTCACAAGACACGTAAGGCCATCATGGATACAATAAAAAAAACAAGTGTGCACACCAAACATATGGCAAGTCCTGCATACAATATAATAAACATGTATGGAAACAAATATCCTTGCATAACATTTTTTTCACATGAAGCACCTATCAACATGTTAGAAATATAACTAGTATGTCAAAGAGTATATAAGCAAGTAAAGTAAAGTGCTAAGTACAAAATAAAACAATAACACATATGAGATACGAATGTGGATGCCCTGAGTGACCATTCTATGGAGGGTAGAAGGAGAGCATCCATGTTGCATTTAAGAGACTCATATCTATGATCACAGCCAGAAAAAGACATGAACACACATATGTGGATGATATATATAAATGATATATAAGTAACCCAACTAGAATGTTTACTAAAGTTACCATGAACAAGAACTAGGAAGTAAGAGTAAAATAAACCATACTATGCACTATGTTGTGGATGGATGGAATGGAATGCAAAATGGAGTGATAGAATCTGTGTTCCCACCAAGTGGAAGGAAATCTATGTAATGAGGTTCAATTTTTCCCCCTTAGCTGTTAATAATGAGCCGTAAACGAGAGTACGTCATTGGGAAATGGTCAAAGTTGGTGTTCTATCTAAGGCATTGTGATAAATGTGTAGGAGTAGTGATGAGATGCAACCCATTGATGATGTGTGGGTAAACCCTTATAGTCAAAGCATATATCAAGCCCAAATGAACATATAAGTGATGATTTATCCTAATTGTATATCATTATAAAATGAATGGAGGAGTGATGATTTACCCTAAATGTATATCACTATAAGATGAATCGAGGAAGTGGTGATGTAACCTAAGGTGTATACCACCACAAAATTATATAATAGGTGATGATTTAGCCTAAAGTGTATGTCAGTATAAAATGTAAAGAGGGCATGGAGACTTAGCCTCAAACATATACCACTACAAGATGATAGAATATGTGACGATCTATCCTAAACCATATGTCACTAGCCTAGGATTTTCACATGATGAAAGGTACAATAGTAGATGTTTAGTGAGTGTAAGGTCCATTTGATTTATAAACCCTTGGAAGTGGACTATGGACCGAGGAACTATAGTGTGTCATCAGGTAGTGATTTCATCGCGTAGAAGAAAATGTAGTGTATGTAACAATAAAAGTCTACCATGTGATGTGTGGAATATGTAAGTATGCGATTTGTACGATGTAAGCTAAAAGGTATAGAATGCGTAAAATGTAATGGATAAGGTTACATGTGCTATATGTAGATAGACCAGTAATGTAGTATATTAGAGGATGTAATTATAGACTCATATATATTGAATACTAGCATATTATATAGAATATGTGTGATAATGTGCACTATGATATGTATGGTATGTAGAAAACTGAATAATGAATTATGTAGGATAAGTAGTGTAGGATGCGTAGACAATGGTGTAGATAGAATGGTTACTAGAATGAAGTATTATGTTAAAATTCACAAATGTCAAAGCGTTGTAGACTAAATGTAGAATGAATGGTGTATAAAGCGTGATGTATGATGAAATGTAATGTGTAATTCCTATAGTGCAGTGTGTGGGATTCATGTTTAGTAAGCCCTCAATAGTCAATTATGAACTGAAGCATAAGAGTGTGTCATCGGGTAATGATGACGCTACAATTAGAATGAGTATTTGTATAATAGGGGATTTATGGATGAGAATGGAAACATGAAAAATGCATATATGTAATGATTATAAATGTGCCTGTGATGATATGATGGGGTGGAGGATTTGAATACTATGCTCCTAATGTATGCGTGGTGAAATAGGTTATCATTTAATGTCATCTAGAAGATCATTACTCTCAGGTTCATACTCAAATAGGTAAGCATTAGTGACTTAATATGCAATAATTTCATGTGTATTTCATAATGAAAAATTAAGGAGTGAGTTGTAACTATCCATACCATAATCCTCATTGATGAATGGAGGAAGTTGGAAATCCTTGTCATACCAACAAGTAAGATTATGTGTATGACCTTAGAAAGAGCTATTGCAAATGAATATGCATCTAAAAGGCATATGGAACCAAATTTCTATATGGTTAGGATCTAGAATTCCCCCAATATAATCAAGTCATGATTTCCCAATATGAGTTAATGAGAACAAGAATTGCATGATAGATATACCATAAGATGAAAGACGGGGAAAACATAAGCAATATTAATGTGAACAAAGCCATAATAAATATTAGGAACATGTGGTATAGGATAGAGGTCCTTGAAAGTAAAACCTAATCGAGTGAGACACTCATGTTTGTAGATAGTTTTGTCAGAAGTGTGATCAAATTGAATATGTTCCTAGTATGAGTTATTCATAAAGAGTGTATAAGTGAAAGGTGGGTGTGTTAAAGTAGGTGGTGTATGCGAACGTGGATACGATAGAGCGATGTCTATCAACTAGACATGCCCCTGACAAGGAATCATAGGAGTAGTAGTAGAAGGTGGAGCATAAGAAACTACATCTATAAAAAAAATGGTACTATCAATTGGTGGTAAATTATGTGGTTCTTCGATAGTTTGAGGGTCATCTGTAGTGTTAGTACCTGCAAAATTTCACCACACATCCTCAACTAGGCTAGGTCAATGATGATTATGGTGAAATTTTTCCCAATGGGGTTGCTTTTGCGATTTCGTTCGGAATTTGGTATTTCTTAAGGATTGGAAGAATTATTTCAAGCATGTAGGTGGACAAGGTATTTTTAGGGATGTTAAGTGATAAAGATAGGAAATATAAAAAAAGATATAAAAGGAAGAGGATGTATGTGTCAGGATAAAAGCATCATAAATAGAAGGTTGGTTAGGGCATGTGAGATATTAATTTATTAATTAGTTAGTTAATAGGAATTAATTAATTAATTAATAGGAATTGGATGGGAATTAAAGGTGGTAGGATAATTAAGTGGGTATTTTAATTATATAAATCGAGATGGATTTTATTAAACGGGGACCTAGATAGAACCCTAAAAAATTAAGTGCACAGAGGAAAACAAGGGTAGAGATACTGAATTTAGGTGTCAACACCTTCTTCACTCAAGAACCTTCTAATTAGGTGTATGAGACTGGGATAATTAATACGTAAATTGCATGATTTTGTGACTACATATTGCTCCTATACTATGAAAATGCTGTGTGAAATGCTAAAAAACTATGTTGATCTAAGAAAGTGACTGTAAGTTACCCTAGTCATAGTCTCCAAGGAAAGGTCAAGAGGGCCTAGAATCTCATGCCTGTGTCTAGTCGCTAGTGTTTGTGTTATACTAAGGACATAAGCAAGTTTGTAGGCCATTTTTGTAACTGAAGACTGCACTTTTTTCCTGTATTGTGTGAGTTTGAAATGTTACTTTGTACTATTGAATGGGATGAATGATTCACCCAATATATTCTCCCCTCATTTGGGGTGTATGAAACATATCTATGAGGATGCTGCCCATAGAAGAGGACCGTATGTTGATCTGAAAGTGATACCCTACAAGGGTAAGCAATGTGCTTGGTAGAAACCAAGGCACATGTAAACAAAGTGGTTCGAAACATGTGTTAGTAAAAATAAAAAAAAATATACATATAGAAGAGATTGTGTAATATAGAAAGTAAGTAGACAATATAGACCTCAAAAAGTGGGTTTCAAACATGGGACTTCCTCACAATGTCTTAAGAAAATAAGGGACGAAGCGGCTAAAAAAATACAAATATTAGTCAAACAAGTCATTGGGAAAAACCCTAAAACAATGTCAAGAAAAGTATCAGAAAACCATCATGAAAAATAGTTACTGGAAGGAAAATTCTACACATGAAGCACTCGTTAGTATGTTAGAAAGATAAAAATTCTATCAAAGTGTGTATGATCTGATATAGACTAGTGTGCTAGGAAGAATAAGAACTAGTATAAATAGAAACAATAACACCTGTAGTGTGTAAGAAAGTAGATGCCTGAGGATCCTTAGTGGGACAAGTAAGAGGTGCATTTCCGAACATCCATGCTACGTAAAACTATATTTATAAATTCTACTTTCATAGATAGAGAACAAATGAACACGCACGTGTATATAGAAAGGATAATGACATGCAAACTAGTTGTCTAGTATGATATGAAAAATATTCATATATAAAGTATAAACAAGGAGTATGTGCAACCAATATATGAAGTATGTTGTGAGTGTGATGGGAGTAGCATGACCCTAGATCATGTATGGATGAATATGTATGAGATGAGGTTCATTTATAAATTCCTCCTCAACTGTCAATAATAAAATATAGAAGAAGAGTTTATTCTCGGTAAATGGTTTGAAAATGTGCACTAGATATATTGATCAAAGAAGATTAGAGTGTGCATAGTGTGAATGTCGGTAGGTTCAATTCAGATTTAGAACCTCAACAGTCGAATATGAACTATGGACTAGAGGGTGTCATTGGGTGGTGTGATTTGTGAGAATGTGATGCAAGAAATATCTATTGTGAATGCATAGACTATGAGATGTGTAGTGTATGTGATGTGAGTCTCATGGATGTAATATTCCCTCAACATTAAAGTGTGAACCTTAACAAAAGAGTACATCATATGTTGGTATGATGATACAAGTTGTGTGTATCAATGTGCGCATGATGAAGTAAAAATAATAGATGTGAAGCATGAACCGTAAAAGTAGAAATGTGAGACACCTAATAATTATAAAAGGGGGAAGAATAAACATGATTTGCCTAGTTGTCTATTGATGTGAATAATAAAGTTATGTCATCTAATATGTCTTAATTGGCATGATCAAATCCAAATGGAGATGTGGCTCAAACTTGGTAAGAAATAGTATGCGGTTGTGTGGGAAACTTGGATAGTAAGAGGGGGTAAATAAATGTCTAATTCAAATTTTACAAGAAATTTTATTTTCTTTACCTTCTTATGAAAAACACATAAAACCATATACAAAAAGATAACAAGAGAATGTACATAGAGACATAAAGTTAAATGTGGGAAACCCAACTGCAAAAAATCCCACTTAAATCAAGAACTTTGATTGGGACACAATTGTCCTGAATCAATTCCAAAATTTGACTAAGTTTTCACTTATGCTGTGATAGAATTCAATCTATCTAGAAGCTTCAACACCCAAGTTTCGTTCAACTGTGAGCTTCAACACCCAAGTTTCGTTCAACTGCAACTGACCTTTAGTGAGCTTCAACTCATAGGGAAGTTATAACTCCCCATCTAGTAGGCTAAAAATTAGAATGTTTATTATATGTTTTCGCACTCAAACGGTTGTCTTATATAACTGACAGTGACAACTATATTATCTCACTCAACATGTCTTCTCAATCTTTATTTCTGATTTATTTCTATTCTACCATCCTCTGTAATACATGAATGACTAAACGCATAATCTTTTATTAGATTCCAATCTCAGACTCTATTACATAGACCATGAATTTCAAGATTATTCACCTGCACCTTTTACTAGATTACTTTGAGTTGTGTACATACAGTTAACAATTTATCTTCAAGTATATTTGATCATCCTGAATAATTCTTTCCATTTAATCAAAATGATCTTCTCAATCCTTAAGCTATCTCAATTCCAACTTGAATGCTACATCATTCAAAATGCTACTCACTCTTCCATTCAGTATGCTCATCATCTTTATAAAATAATACATCCTTTCATATTTCCTCCATTGAATTCTACCTACACTCTTCATTAGATTCAACTATACGCCTTCACTAGAGTCTATAACCTTTTTCACATCTATGTATCTATTGGTTCATCTCCTCTCCATTATCATTCATCTTCATGAATTTTCAAGATCATTCATTTAAAGACTATATACATATGATATGTGCTTATGTATGTTGTTCTTACTTTTTCTTGGCACAAAGAGAGTATATATCTCTATCAACAAGTGTAACTCACTGTATTTCTAGCCCTTCATCAGGTATTTCTAAGTTAATAACATTCATCAATTCAATATCCACTATTTTATATCCACTTCTCTTTTTTCTTTCTATCACAGTCCAGAAAAGTTTTCAAATATACCATCTTCCTAATGTCTCACTATATTCTTCCTGCTTCAAGTACTCACTCTCTTTTCATTCTTATGTCTTCTGAATTCTAAAACCAAAAGTTGGGCATAGGTATTTTCAACTTCCCTCATTTTTCTAACTCATCTGCCCTCAATACACAGTTGTCAATTCGTTTCCACTTCTACTCAACTTACTTTCACTATATTGAACATATTTATTCCAGGTCTCTAACTTTGAAAACACAATATTTCCATATTCCCTCTTTTTATTTCTTAATCCCTTTAAACTTACTAGTTGTTCTTTGACCTTGGAATAATGTTTCACCTTCTTGCTCAATCTTGAAGGAGATAGAAAGTGTTTTAAATTTATCATGTCCTTTTTTATTTTCCTAGGAATCATTCACATTGAGCTATACCTTCTCATGACTCTTAAACTTCTTAGGAAGAATGAGCAGTGACTTGTAGAAACATTACAAAATTTTGTGTTACAACCTAGAGAAGGTAGAAAATATGAACATTTAAAAATTGAGACACCTTTTCAAGGCACACTTTTGAGTATAGTTTATCATATGAAACCATTTTAAGTCCCATTTATAATTCTATATCATTGTACAAGGGAAAATGATAACCTAAATTCAACTTGGGAGATTTTTCATTAACTGTTACATGAAAAGACGACCATTCAAACATTATAAAATATTTTCAAACATATATTAACCTCATTTGAGTTGAAAAATAAATAATGGTTTTTCCATTATCAAAAATATGTTTTAAAATAATGAAAAACACATTATACTTCCCTGACACAACTATATAGGTGTATTTTCATGAACATTTCTCTTGATTCGACATGGAAGAGTTATATTCCTTTTACATTGTTGTTATGCTCTCCCTGCAGATATTTCTTCAAATATCTAGGGATTTTCATTGGATAAAATTTGATATTCGAGCTTCCTTCCTTTCAAAACACTAGGTACAAGGTTTTTTGTCATTGTGTGCACACCCGAGAGGCTAAAAAATTGGTATTATTTGTGGATTCTTAATAGAAATAAAATATTTCAATTCATGTTGAACTTTACAAGTCTTTCAAACCTTTTGAATGCTCTTATTAATTTCGAAACACTAGAATACAATACAACCATAATTATTTAGCACTGCACAAAGATAAAGCAATGATTGTTCAAGAACTTGTCAACAAAGGAGACCTAGAAAAACACCCTGTCTAAAACCTTAAATATATTAAAAAGAACGATGAGAAATTACATTCAATGTTTCAGAGCCCAAAGAGCATTTATACATTAAAATTTTACTTTTATTTCTCACACCGTGACACTCAGACCATATCATAACCAAATATATGCTTGGTCTTCTTCAACAAAGTTTGTACCTACTTCAACAACTTTGGAGGTGTGAATGACTAGGAGAATGGAACATTATATTTCTCCCATTCTAAGTCCTTTCACCAAAGAATAGATATATACCTTACAACTCAAGAATTCTACTTTATGTTGGTCTTTGACAACAGATTGAGAGTCATGAAATGTAAGGTCAACAATCTATTAGATTAAATTTTGGCTTAGAGAAGTTACTACGAGTCTAGGGAAGTCGTCACGGTCTACTTCAATCTCAAAAAAGATGAACTCTACTAAATCCTAAGGACTGTAATATCTAATTTGATGATTGGAATATGACACTAGATCTCACTGGAGGGACTTGAGAAGAGAAAAGATGCTTGAGTAGATTTATTGATGTTATCTGATCTGAATTCATCCATGAGTAGCTTGAAATAACTTCGTACAAGTTTTTTGCATGAAAACAAACTCATTTTACTTCCACTACTTGAGAAGGTGCTTCGAAGAGAGAGAAACAATGATGGAGAAGAGATCATAATTTTTTTTATTCTTTTCCAAATTATTTAAAACATTTTTTAGGACTTCAGTTGTGGAATTCTCAACAAAATGTTCTTCTATGAATCCCCACAAGACCTATTCACTTTTGCATACCTCTTCAAAACTTGATGAAATTTTTCATGAATCCTAACAAGACACCTCTCTAAACACTCCATATGTTGGTTAGCCATATACTTTCCTGTACAAATCAAACCTATCTCATTTACCTTAATCTACAATGTAGGTCCTCATAGACAATTTTAGTGCACTTTTGAGTTTTTCCTCCAAGATTTGAAATAAGTCTTTTGGATTCTCAAACATGCCTTAGGAAATGTTCCTAGGATGCTCCCATGCCCACCTGTTCTTGCCATGATGTACTCTAGTTGCAACTATTACAATTGTTAACCCAAAGATTTGACATGTTACTTACTCCAAAATCTCTTTCTCATGCAAGAATTATCATATGCAGCCTATAGAACATATGATTAAAGAATACCAACCATTTTCATACCTATATTATATTCCTACCTCACTAAAAAATATTACATCAAACTTAAACCATCTTAAATTCTCAATATACCACTGAGAAGTGACTACCAATAAACCTTCATGCCTCTCACTGATATTTTCTTTACCATTCACTCCATTTCCATTAATGAAACACTTGACATAAATGACAACGCCAATGACAAGGGTTCAAAAATATCTTCCTTTTTCATTTATGAAACCACACTCATAAACCTTTGATGGAAAACACACTACACCATCTCACATCACTCTTCCTAGTTTACGATAGCACTCTCTGCCCCTTTGCGTATATGAAAATTTTCCATACATTCAATAAGATAAACAAAAAATACATCATTAATTATAAAGCATTGGCTTACATCAAGAAGCTACACCTTGGATTGAAATCATTATCTTGCTACTTGTGTTTGGAATAAATCCATGAATTTCTTGACCAATAAGCCTCATCACTCACCCTAAACCTATATTCCCTATATCAGTCATCTCATGTCACCAAACTCATCTTCAATTCTATGACCTTAACATCATACCTATTCACTCTTTTCCTTGAGCTGATAAACTAGCCCTCTTGTGAAAATAATTTCCATTGATATATAATTCTTAAAACTTCGCCCTCTTCATTTTCAAATAAATCTCTTCTTGTCCAAGATACATCATTATTCTTTAAGACATATAGGAACAAATTAAAACACTTTAGACATTATTTAGAATGTTCTCAAGAGAATAAAGGTCTAATGAATCCCACCTTTTTGCCATCTTTATTTTATATTTTATTTCGTCATTCCTGCATATTATCTTGCAATTATCTATCCATTTCGCAAGTACACCAACATTCTATCCGAAAATCACAGTGCCCCAACAATTACTAGGGTGCCCTTAGGCACCCTCATTTATGAACATCCTTTCCCTCTTCTTTTTTGGGAATTTCTATCCATTTTTCATCCTTATAATTTTCTCATTCAGCCTTATCAAGATTAATTATGAAACTAAGATTTAGAACCCTATAAATATAAAGTTATAAGACCATAATGAGGTTCCTAGTGTCACATACTACTATCACTCCATCTAGAGTATCATCTATTACATCAATTACATACACATAGTGTCATGAATCAAAGCTAGGAGATTAACATCACACACACTACATAGGGGAAGGGATTTTATTCTATTCCATGCACACATGCTATATAAATTTTCTATAGTTGCTATTGCTCACTACTTCTCAAAGTATGACTGTCATGAGTGCACCTAGAGCACGACATGCACACACTCACCAAAACTACATATGAGTCTTAAATGTATAGCAGTTCTTAGTGATAAGACCAATAGTTTGGTGGATGAAGTCAGTCTGACCCATTCATTTTTTATCTTTATTTTTACTAGGGTTTGATACTTCCTTTTGTATTGTAGGTCATTATTCAACTCATTTGGTGAATCCAATGTGACAAAGTGGGAATATTTTCTACACTTTTATGACCTAGAAAAATTCAGATCCCGAAAACCTGCGAGGACTAGAGAGCCTAGATCAAGGACTGGAGAGCCTAAGGGTGCTCTAGTCCATTCCGAGGTGCTTCATTCCATTCATATCCTCTAGATCCATCCTTTACTGGGCCTCTATCTAGATATTCCTACTTATAAAATTCAATACATGACCTATGACACTCTGCAATAGTTTTCTATTATCATCTAAGTCATTTCTCTCCCTTCTCTTCCACATCTAGGGTTTCATTTCACTTATAATAATTAGTTACAATTGCTCCATACTATTTTAGTTTATTTTATACATTTTTTTAGTCCTCCTAATTAGATTAACATTAGTACCTTATACTCCATTTAGGTTTTATTTTTGTTAATCAACACCTTGTCTTCTTCATGATCAATTTTACACCCAAAAGTAGCTTATTCTACCCTACATGCTTATAACATATGCTACACACTTCATCAGGGCTTCATATTTCTTGATATTGACTCCCATTTCTATAAATAGAGTATTTTAGGTCCAATTTCTTATTTTTATAACATACAACACTTAGAGACTCCTCCTAATTTTCCCCATTGCACATTTTCTTTGTCAAAAACTTGAAATGCTCTACTACCTTTAAACTAGGATTTTAAGATTTCATATTGCAGTCAAATTACTTATTTCATAGTTTATTAGGAATGTATCAATACATATATTTTCATAATTTTACTAGCTCAACCATAATGACATAATTTGAATCTATACAAGCACATTTTCAACAAGTTATTAAAAAAAAATTCATGGAGTATTATCATTTGTACTTGTCCCCTTTGTTTATGTACCCTTATAAGAAAATTAATTGCTATGAGATCATAAAATTTACATGCAAGGATACATCCTTGCCATCTTAACACCTTATAAAGTCTTTAGCGAGTTTCATCATGAACCTGCAACACCTAAATTATGACTCTAAACCCCTAAAAATCAAAGATAATTATACATTTGTATCCACCTTCTACGATTCAATTGCTTTCTTAATGCATTTTTGATGACTTGAATGAAATACAACAATACTTTTCTATCTTTTGGAGCATATATACTCAATTCTTATCAATGTCTAAGACAATCTCCCAAATGTAGATTATAGGGAGCTTAAGAACTTTGTTTAGTTTTATATAACTAGTCACTTGAACTATACCTTCATAAATCATACTATTTCATTTAAATAATAGTGATTTTTACAAACCTTATATTGCAGGTTGTTTATACTTTTCACACTTTAGGATGAACTTCAAATAATTACATACCAAAAATATTATGCACATTTCCTTTTCTATTTCTAAAAGTACTTGTTTTCAATTATGCACATAGGCTAAGTATTATGAGGTAGCTAATTACCTTTAAATTAATCTAGAGCACATCAATTTTTTTTAGAATTTCCCATAAAATTTATACAATCTTCTGCTATGAACCATCAACTACTCTTGTTTAGAAGTTCCCTTAAAATCTTGTTAATATTCTGCTATGAACCATCTCCTACTTTTCAAATATATCCACCTTATACACTTCTGTAAACTTGAAACTTACCATTTCTATTTTTATAGCATTCTAAGTTTGATGTAAATATTTTATTTATGCTACATGATTATGTACCTTCTAAAAAAACTTACCAATTCTTCAAAAACTTGCACAAGCTCAAGTATACAAACTAACCAACCACCTAGTTAGCTCTTTGGGGGAAAACTTGGAGTTTACCATTCTGTTTAAAAATTCATCTTTACTAAGAGAAATATTGTTGGGGTTAGTAAAATGTTGTATAGATAATATATCATATATAAGCATACATGCAAATAAAAACAAATATTCTTCCAAAATAAATATAGAAAATAATAGATAAAAATCAACACCAGATTTAACATGGTTAACCCAGTGTGGGCTATGTCCACCAAGAAACAAGACAATCTATTATCTAAAGCTTTTAGAAGATATACAATTGAATATTTACAATCTTCAAAACCTCTCAAATGTACAATACTATCTTTCACTCAAGATTTTTCTTCTTCTCCAAGAATTCTCTCGCTCACAATTATTCTCACAATAATCATCAACTTTTACAAGTTCTTCTTAATTATTACTTTCTAAACCCTAGATTTCATGATTATATAGGCTTATATAAACTTAAGGAACTTAAGCATGTAATTACAATCAATAGATATGCTCTAATACTAAAAATAGATCTAATTTCATAGAGCTAAATAAAAGACTCCCACACATGTAACCAACTATCATCCCTAACCAATGTCACTTCATCCTTTCATGACCAATGTTAATCCCTCCTTAACCAATGTTGGTTGCTATATTTTTCAGTAAGTTCCACATTACATGTTAATCCAAAGTAATTGAGCTCCACAACTCAACAATCTCCCACTTGGAGATAAATTACTACACCATACCTGTACAACATCATTCTTGGATCCTTCCTTAGCTTTGTTTCTTCCTTTTCAGATCTCAAACTTGAAGACCAACTAAAGTGGAGTGTAGCTCCAACTTATCCTTTGCTAACAACTTCATTAGCATTTCTGCAGGGTTCTCACTTGTATGAATATTTTCCATATTCAACTGCCCATCGTCCAATACTTGTCATATGAAGTGATACCACAACTAAATGTTTTTCATTCTTGAATGAAACGATGATTTATTTTTTTTAAAAATTACACTTTGACTATCACTCAAAAAATAGCAATCATCTCTCTCCTTCCCCAACTCTTTCATGAACCTACTCATCTATATCATCTCCTTATTAGCCTTTGTAGCTGCAACATACTTTTCCTTTGTAGTAAACAAAGCCACAACATATTGCAATATTAAATTCCAGCTAACTTCCATCCCAACTACTGTGAAAATATACCCAATAGTGCTCCTCCTACCATCCTGATCCCCAACCATATCTAAATCTACATAGCTACATAATGAAATATCCAAACCTCCATAAAATATTTGCATGTTAGATGTCCCTTTCAAATACCTAAGTATCCATTGGAATTCTTTCCAATTCTCTTTACCTGTATTGGCCATATATCTACTCACAACTCCCAATTCCTGTGCAATGTCTAGTCTGGTAGAAATCATAAAATACATGAGACTCCCAACTGCTAAAGGATATGGCACTCATTTCATGTATTTGACCTCCTCATGTGATGATGGACATGTATATTTACTCAATTTAAAGTGTCCAGCCATAGGTTTACTAACAGGTTTTTCATTCTGCGTCTTGAACCTTTCAAACACCTTATAGATATAATCCTCATAAGACATGCAATTTCTTGTTCTTTTTGTCTCTGTGTATTTACATGCCAAGGATTATTTTTACAGCTCCTAAATCCTTCATATAAAATGTGTGAGCTAGCTTTCACTTAAAATCACTAATGGCTTGCATACTAGATCTTGCAATAAGCATATCATCCACATACAATAACAAAATAATATAGCTCCCATTTTCAAGCTTCTTGAAATAAACAAAATGGTCAGATCCACATCTCAAGTAACCATGCTCATGCATAAAACTATCAAAAATCATGTACCATTTCTTTGGAGCTTGTGTTATCCAATTTTTCCCCTCAGGAAAAATTTGATCAAACAAGACCTTGCATAGGAGAAAATGGGAGGTTGGTTCAGTCATGTGAGCTCACATTTCAATTCCGAAAATCAAGTTTTAGGAGGGCTTGACAATACAAATGCAAAGTTAGAAAAGGAATGGCCAAGGGAATGTTGAAGGAGATATGAGCTCAAGTGGAAAAATGGAGGGGCAAGCCTAAAGTTTTGGAGTTTTAGCATTCAGCTTTTCAGAGAAGAAGCAAGGCAGGAAATTTTTTGAAAAAATTCTAAAAGAGCAAAAAGCCAGAAATCTAAAATTTTGGAAGTCTAAAATTTTAGACTTTCTCGTTTCGGGGTTTTGGAGAAAGAGAATGGCTAGTCAAAAAAATGGGATAAAAAAGCTTGAAATCTGAAATTTTTGACTTTCAGGTTTTAGAGTCTTCGGTTGCAAAACATCACAAGAGACAAAAAATCGCTAAAATCCTGAAAGTATGAAATTCTAAAGGGTTCAAATTTTAGAAGTCAACGTAAGTTTCAAGGACAACATGGTGGAAATTTTGGGTTTTAGAGTTTTAGACTTTCTAGTTTCAGAGTTTCAGAACTGTCGAGGTGATTTGGGCAATGAACAGTTAAAAAGGTCTGAAATTGAAAAATTTCTGAAATTCTAAAATTTCAAAATTTCAAGTTTCGGAGTTTCGGAACTCTCAAGGGATCAATCAGATGAATAATAACTCAATCTTCGAAATGGAAATGTCTGAAAGTTTGAAATTCGGGATATCATAGGTTGCATGCATTTCAGACTCCCTAAGGTAAGATCAAAAGCTTACATTTTTTGAAGAATGACACCCCGACCTTTAGATGGCCGTAAATTTTTACTAGGAGCTTGGATTTGCACAAGAAAGGACTTTTGGTTAAGTTATTAAAAATAAAAAAATATAGTCCACCTTATTTTAGGGTGTCAGACTTCTCACCTACCAAAATAATGAAGTATGTGTTTCCTTTCTTTCTCACCAAGTAATAGTACATGGAGGCATGGGTTTTACAGTAGAACCCATCATTTTTGTAGGTGATTTCAATGCATTTTTGGGTGGTTGAAGAAAAATTTCATATTCTTCTCATCTCTTTCTCTCATTCTTCCTATATATTTATAAGGAGGGACATTTTTCAAATGGTTAGACAATTTGGATTTGCACCCTCCCTTCTTCTCTTGTTTGTAAGTGATCTTGTGGAGATCAATCCTCCCATTTAAACTATAAAAATGAAATCTTGGATCTTAGCCATTGTAATTCAATGTATCAAATATTTGGAGCAATAATAAAAGTTTGTGGGTTATTTTCAACCCCTTTCTTATGTTCATTGCATCTTCATGGTCTCTAATTGCAATCTTGCTTATCTGTGCATGTTGGTTGTATTACATTTTTATGGTTTGTTTTTAATGGTAAAACATGTGTTCAACATTTCTTTTTGTGTATCACCTCTCTTAGTTTAGGTTTATTTTCTTGCAATCTTCTTAACACTGTCTCCTTTCCAAGTTAGAGTAGATCCTCTAAAATTTGAATGTGTACATTAGAATAGAGGAATAGGAACCGACCTTCATATGGAGATATTTACCGATTGCAAAGTCCCACACTTTTGTAAAATACCCATGTTATGTAATCACACTGAGAATTCCAACCCATCAAGTTGTAGACATTAAGGGGTGTTGTGATTAGGCATTAACAACTTTCTTGATCCTATATCTACTCTTTTTTAACCTGCACACTAATTTGTTCTTACCCTTGACTTCATACCCAAACAACTGTTGCATATAAATCTCTTCATCAAGATCACCATGAAGAAAATCCATCTTCACATCTAGTTTCTCTAAATTCAAATCATGTACTGCAGCTAAACTTAGTATAGTATGAATAGAAGTCATCTTATCAAAAAGAGAAAATATTTAACCAAAGTCAATACTTTATTTATGTGAAAATCCTTTTACTACAACCCTTTCCTTGTGCCTTTTTTATCCACCCTCTTCTTCCTTGATCATATAAACCCACTTGTTCTGCAATGTCCTCTTTCCTACTGACAACTTAACCCAATCCCAAGTATGGTTCTATTCTAGGGAGTCCATCTCCTTATCCATGCCATGCTCCCACTCGATGTTAATATTATTCTACATTGCTTCTTAAAAACATTTTGGTTCACCATTATTAGTCACTAATAACTAAAATAGATAAGGTGTAAATATTTCTAGAGGTTTACTTACCCTTTGTGACCTTCTCAAAGAAGTTTTGGGTACCAGAGGCTCATTGTAGACCTCCTGGACATTTTTATCCAAATCTTTTAGTAACTGATGCCGGTCACCTGTATCCAATGTCAGTTCTTCTAACTGATTCCGGTTGGGATCTTCTATTACCAATACTTTCTTTGCTGAATGATGTTGGTCAACTGACACCAGTTATTGTGTAACCCTATCAGTATTACTTTTAAATCCAAGAGTTCATTTTCATTCAAAAACTTCTCATTTGGTTCCTCCTTGGGTACAAAAATTTGATCATTGTACATTATCTATTCATTCCATTCAATGTAATGATTCCAAATAATATTAGAATTCTCTAAATCCCAAAAACAAAATATGAAATCACCAGATCCATAACAAATTAAAATGCATCTCTTGGATTTTGCATCCAATTTATTTCTATTGTCCTTATTAATATGCACAAAATCTTTTGAACCAAAAAATTTAAGAGAAGATATATTTACCTCTTTTTCAGTCAATTTTTCCTCTGGTATTCCTTTATCTAGTGAACTCAAAGGCCCAAAGTTAATCAAATAAACTAATGTATCAACTGCTTCTACCCAAAACTGCAAGGGCAATCCAGAATATATCCTCATACTTCTATCATGTTCATTCTTACTGCAATACCATTCTCTTGTGGTGTTCTTGGAACCATTCTTTCACAACCTATCCCATTCCTTGAACAATAATCATTAAAAACCTTACTAAAGTACTCACCACCATTATCATATCTAAGGCACTTTAACTTTGAATTTGATTTACTCTTATCAATGGCTTTCCATATTTTAAAAGTTTCAAAAAGATCAGATTTACATTTAATACAGTAAACCCATAACTTTCTTGTAGCATCATAAATGAAAGTAACATAATACTAGGACCCTTCATGAGAACATACCTAAGCTAGTCCCAACACATCTAAGTGCACAAGATCCAATTTTTTCTCCTTCTTAGTTGCCCCAACTTTGAGAAATATCACTCTCTTTTTCTTTCCAAAAACACAATGCTCACAGAAATCAAGATTTAAATCTTTTAAATCTAATAACTTACCCTTAGCCTTTAATATTTACATTTCTTTTTGACTTACATAGCCCAAATGATTATGCCACATACATGCATCTGAATCTGGAGTAGATAATGTAAAAAGGAATTAGTAACACATGTAGATAAATATAATATTCCTACCTTCTTACCTCTTGCAAAAAAATCACCCTTGGTGACTTTCCAAGAGTCTGTTGTGAATGTAACGATGTAGCCAGCTTCACCTTGTTACCTTGTAGAAACAAGATTCCTCTTGAGACTTGGAACATGCCTCACATTTTTAAATACCCATTCATTTCCATTCTATAATTTTAAATGAACTTCTCCTTTACAAGTAATTCTCCAAGGTTTATCATCACTGAAATAAACATGTTAAACATTTCCCCAGACATAATTTCTAAAGGAACCCTTATTGGGGGTTGCATGGAAAGAAGATCCTGAATAAAAAACCCATGATTTAATTCTATTATCTAAAATAATAATAAGAGAATATTTCATTACCACTGCTATAGAAAGATTTTCTTATTTACCTTTGTCTGGTTGTTGGTTCTCTTTATCCTTTCACCAAAAATATTTCTTTTTATGTCCTTTCTTTCAACATTTTCAACGATTAATTCCCTTACCTCTGGATTTAGATCTTCCATCCCTTCACTTTGATTTCCCATTATTCTCACTCTTAGATCTATCCTTCTTCCTACCTCTTCTTTCTACATTAAAAGCATTATGTGATTATCCCTCTGTAATTTTTAGTACAAATTTCTTCATTCAAGATTATACTAACCACATCATTAAACTTCAAAATATTATTAGCAGATGTATTTCTAATAGCCATTACCATGTTATCCTAACTATCAGGAAAATAACATAATAATAAAATTACTTTCACTTCATCATCAAATGTTATATGAACCAAATTTAACTGATTTATAATAGAACGGAAATCATTCAAATGACTAGATTCAAATCCACCTTCATGCATCTTAGAACTAAACAGTTTATTTATCAAATAAAATTTATTTCAAGCAATAGTTTTTTCATATAATGCAGTAAGATATTTCTTTAAATCTACCATAGATGTCGCTTCTGTAATAATGGAAGCCACAGATGCTTTCAAGTTCAATATTATAGATCCCAAAGCCTTTCTATCAAGAATATTTCATTCTTCATCAGTCATCTTCATAGGTTTTGAATTTTTGTCCAACGGTAACTATAATTATCTTTGATACAGATAATCCTCAATCTACATCTTCCATAATTGATAATTTTAGACGTCAAACTTCTCTACCTTGTATTTTTTTTCTTCTTCCATTTTTATAGTTCCCACTCAATCAATAAACCATCTATGAGTAAATCTATCAACACATAAAACCCTCAAACAAAGGTCTGATACCAGTTGTTGGTGTTAGCGCAAGGTTGTACAAATAATATATTAGATCTAAGCATACATGTAAATAAAAGAGGATATTTTACTAGAAGAAATATACAAAACAAGAGATATAAATAAAGACCAGATTTAATGTGGTTCACCGAGTGTGGGCTACGTCCACCAAGAAAAAAGAGAATATATTATCCAAAGCTTTGGCAAGATTTACAATCTTCCACACCTCTCAGATGTAAAATATTGTCTCTCACTCAAGCTTTTCTTCTTCTCCAAGAATTCTCTCTCTCACAATTATTCTCACAATAATCATCAACATTTACAAATTCTTTTTAATTCTTACTTCTAAACCCTATATTTCATGCTTATATATGCATATACAAACTTAGGGATCTTATCCATGCAAATGAAATAAATAGATCTACTTTAATACTAAAAATAGATCTAATTCCTGAGAGTTAAATAAAACACTCTTGCACATGTAACCGATGTCGGTTAGCCCTAACTGATTTCAGTTCCTCCTTTCTTGACTGATGTCAGTTACTGTATTTTCCACCAAGTTTCATATTGCATGATAATATGAAGTAATTGAGCTCCACACCTCAAAAAATATGTTATTCATGAGGACAATCAAAAGTAATATTTTCAAATCTTAATGAACTTGTCTTAATTTTCCTTAGAGACACCATTCACATATCAATAACTTATGGCATCAAGAACCTACTGCCACAGATTGTGAAATTTATACATAAATCCATATACTCTTTGATGTAAACTTATTCTTTCTTTTTCTTGTCTTCTAACCAAATGACAGAGTGGCTAGACGTTATAAGCAATTTGGGACAACTTAAATCCTTTAAAAATTCTAGAGATAACTAGGTAACTAAGCACACTTTGAGAACAAACCATGAGATGTTTCGGAAACTCTGACATGAAAAGAACCCATCCTTATTCAATTGGAATTCACAAAAATAACTCAACGAAAAATTAATTATAATACAACAAGACACTCAACTTGAAATTTTGACTTAGAAACCTCTCTTAGAGAAACTTATTATTTGAGGAAAAATCTTTGCAACATTTAGAAGACAAATGCAAGTCGTTGAACCTATTGACAACATTATATTTATATGAATGATTAAGAATAAAATACATGATTTTAATCAAGTACTGACATGGTAGGCTTTGAAATATAATATTAGACCTATTTACCAATCTAACTAACTTAGATAGACATATAAAGTAATCAAACATATTTTGCAAACTACTCATACACCAAGAAAATGGAATGAACTCAACAACATGCATTTTGATGCTTTCTTTCTCAAGAACATCACAAAGATGAAATTTAACTCGCATTTATTCCTTCATGAATATATACCTCCTAACAGCTTAGGGAAGGTATATCATGCCTCTTAGATCATGTCTAAATAACAAAAATTCATGAAGAAAACATGATGACTTAGTCTTATCCTTTCTTGTCCTCAACACTTTATCAACCTTGTTACATGCATTCCTTGGTGTTCCACCCATATCACCTAAGTATTTTTTTATGACCTGGCACCTGATAAATATCTGTGATGTGTATCATATATTTTTTCTACAAAATCTAGACGTAAAACTTCCTTTTTAGCTTCATCACAATTTTATACTTGGATTAAGCTTGCTTCTCCTACAACTATTAAGTCTTGTCTTATGTCTTCATTATATCCCCTTGTTGTTCCTTTGTCCTTATTTACATTTTCATGGTTAGAGTTAGCATTCTCGACTCTATAGATATGTTTTCCATTCTTATTTCCAACTCCTTTTTCAACCATGATTAAATTGAATTCATCCTTGGAACTAAACATCATTGTATTTTTTACTTCCTTATTAGGTGTATGTAGCTTGTTGTTATATCTAGGAGATGTTTAACAATGTCTAACAAAGTGTCCTTGTCCATGACAATTGAAGAAAATAATGGAGTTATAACTTCTAGGACCTTTATGCACCTAATTTTGATTAAATAGATCATGGAGACAATATTGAGAAACATGACCTATCTCTTGAAAATTGAAGCACATTATGTTCTTCTGATAATGAGACCTAAATTATCTCCATGGATAGTCCTAATCTACTTTTATCCTAAAATATCTAGATTTATTCCCAAAAACATTGCATGAAAAAAAAATTCTGTGTAACTTACCTGATAGTCTTGTTGTGTTATGTGGTATCCTTCATGGTCTCTAAAAATCATTGAAAAGATACATGTTTTGACTCAACCTTCAACTCCCTTATTCTTGCTTGTTTTAGTTGCTCTTGTAGATTTTTCAATTTTGCATTTAGTCTCCACATTCTTCACTGTTGAATTAAATAGTTTTTTGAGATATATTATGCTCTAATTCACTGGAATTCCTTGGTTTTATTTTCAATCCCTCAATTGGTTAGTAACTTGTTCTAGCTCAATCTTCAGGATCCTTAATTCCTCTTAAAATTTTAGGAAATCATTTTCTTTTTCTCTCAAATCCTTTGACACTTTAATACTTATTTAGTAAGTTTGATTTCTCTATTTAAACATTTAATGAGAGATTGATAAATTTCATACTTCTTTTTCAACACTAATTCTTCTAATCTACTCATGTTTGTGTCTTTAGGATCACCTCCAAGCCTCTAGGATTGATTCAGGAGGACCACACTCTTATAAAAAAATATGGAAACTTGGACGCTGAGACAGGAGTGAATTAGTGTTTAAATTTTCTTAACCTTGTTATGAAGAACACACAAAACTATATACAACCAGATAAAAAGAGAATGCACACAGTGACCAAGAGTTTAATGTGGGAAACCTAGCCATGAAAAAAACCCAATGAAATCAAGAACTATCCTTGGGACACAATTTTCCTAAATCAGTTAAAATTATTTCATGGTTGAGATTCAATTCAACCTAGAGTTGGAACTCCAAGAATTTTTCCAAGATATCACTTAGTATTTGATAGGCTTCAACCTATCTAGAAGCTTTAACTCCCATATTTGGTTAAGCTAAAACTAGCCTTTAGTGAGCTTGAAGTCACATGGAAGCTACAACTCCCCATCTGTTAAGCTGCAACTTAGACTGTTTACAAAATTTTGTCATACTTAAACTATTTTTTAGTACAACTGATATTGACAACTAGATTAATTACCTCAACCTATGTTCTGAATTTAAATTTCTACTTGATTTATTTGTTACCACCCTATGTCATGCAAGGCTGACTTAAAGCATAATTTATGATCAGATTCCACTATCTCACTCTGTTAGATACACCTTGAATTTCAAGATTATTCACATGTACCTTTTAGTAGATCACTTTCAATCAGGTTCATACACTTCACAATTTTTCTTCAAGTAGAATCGATAATCTTGAATAATGCTCTCCCTTTCATGGAAATGATCCTCTCAATCCTTAAGCTATGTAGGTTCTGACTTCAATGCTACATCATTCAAAATGCAAGTTACTCTTCCATCTAGCATGCTCATCATCTTTATAAAGGAAAACATCATTTCATGTTAGATATATCTACATTGAATTTTACCTACACTCTTCATTAGATTCAACCATATCCCTTCAATAGTGTCTCCAACCTTTTTCACATCTATATATTTGTTGCTTCATCTCCTCTATGTTATCATTACTCATCATGCCCTTTAAATATCATCCATTTCAAGACTATATCAATTTGACATCTCTTTACATATGTTATTCTCTCTTTTCCTAGGCATAAAGAGAGTATATATCTCTATCAAGAAGTGTACCTCACTTTTTTTCAATCCCTTCATCCATTATTTCCTTGTTAATAATCTTCATCAATTCAATATCCATTGTTGTAGATTTTCTTCGCTATTTTCATTTTATCTCAGTCAAGAAGCATTTTGACATATACTTGCACTTCTACCTAATGTCTCACAGTATTCTTCATTATTGAAGTACTAAGTAACTTTTCAGTCTTGTGTCTTCTAAATTCTAAAAAAAAAAATTGGGCATGGGTATTTTCAACTTATCTTTCTAAAGCATCTTCCCTCAATACACACTTTTCAAATGTTTTCGACTTTTACTCAACTTAATTTCATTATGTTTTACACATTTGTTCAAGTTATCTAACTTCAAAAACATAGTCTTTCCATATTCCCTCTTTTTGTTTATTAATACCTTTGAGCTTAGCAATTATTTTCTGAACTTAGAAGAACATTTCAATTTTGATTTCTAGCTTGAAAAAAAGAGAAATTAATTTTAAAGTGCCCATCACCTTTTCATTTCTTCTAGGATTCATTAACTTTGAGCTGGACCTACTCATGATTCTTCAACTTCTTAGGAAGACCAACCAGTGACTTGTAGAAATATTACAAGAGTTTTTGTTACAAACTAGAAAAGGTAGACACCAATGAACATTTGAAACTTTTGATAACTTTTCAAAACACTCTTTAGATTAAATTTGATCATACAAAACCATTTCAGGTTCCATTCAGAAGTCTATCAAACTGTAAAAGGGAAACTGATAACCTCAAGTCAACTTGTAATCTCAATCATAAATTGTCACATGAAAAGAGGCTCATTCATATATTATATAAGATTTAAAAATATTTCTTATCCTCATTTGAGTTGAAATATATATATATATATATATATATATATATATATATATATATATATATATCTATATATATATATATATATATATATATATATATATATATCTCCATTGTCAAAAAGAAGTGTTAAAATGATGAAAAGCACATGTTACTGCCCTGACACAACTGTACAAATGTATTATCATGAAATGTCTCTTGATTCAATGTTGAAGAGTTTTATTCCTTTTAAATTGTGATTGTTGTCTCCCTGTAGACATTTAATCAAATTTCTAGGGATTTTGATTGACTAAAATTCGAGATTCAAGTGTCTTTCCTTTCTAAACCCTAGACAGAAGGTTTTGTAGTCTATGCACACCTAAGAGGCCAAAAAAATTGTTTTCTTTGTCAATTCTTAATAGAAATAAAATATTTCAATTCCTTCAAAAATTTTCAAGTTGTTCTCACCTTTCTAATGCTCTTCTTCAATTTGAAATAAGGAAAAACACCACTACCAACATTACTTAGCAGTGCACAAAGATAAAGAGATGATTGTTCAAGCACTTCTCAACAAAGGAGATGTGGAAAAACAGGCATTATTTTCCATGTTTCAGAGCCCAAATAGCATTTACCCATCAAAAATTCACTTTTACTTCTCACACAAATGACACTCAGACCATATCATAATCAAATACAAACTTGGTCTACTGCAAAAAAACATCTACCTACTTGAAAAACCATGGAGGTGTTTATTAATAGAAGAACCCAACATTATATTTCCACCATTATGAGACATTGTACTGAAGAATAGAGATATACCTTAAAACTCAGGAATTCTTCTTTATGTTGGTCTTTGGAAGTCGATTGCGAGTCATGAGATTCAAGGGCACCATTCTATGAGATTAATATTTTTCCTATAGAAATTACTTTGATTTTAGGGAAGAGTGCATTTTCTACTTCAATCTCAAAAAATACAAATTCTCCTTACTCTTCAGGACTATATTGTCTCACTTGATGATTGGAATATGTCACTAAATCTCATTGAGGGGACTTGAGAAGAGAAAATATGCTTGAGGAGAATTATTAATGCTATCTGATATGAATTCATCCCATAAAAACCCTAAGTAACTTGAAAAAAAATTAGAGAAGTTTTTTGTAGGAAAAAAAATCATTTTATTTCCGCTACATGAGAACGTGCTTAAAAGAGAGAAAAACACTGATAGAAAAGATCTCGTATCTTTTTTTATTCGCATCCAAAGTCCATAAATTTTTTGGAAACATTTCAGACTTAAAATTCTCTCAAAAAAATTCTTCTATGATTTATTTGATGAAGGCTCCATATTTTTTCTTTGGTGCTAAGAAGATAGAGGGCTCAATTTACATTTTTCAATGACCCAATATTAGAAAACATTGCATAAGTTCTACATACCTCTTCAAAATTTGATAAAATTTTGCATGAAAAACCACAAGACACCTCTCTACACACTCCATGGTTTTTTTATCCATAGATTTTCATATACATCTCATACCTATCTCATTTACCTTAATATACAATGTGATTCCCCAAAGTGAGTTTTAGTGCACTTATGAATTTTTCCTCTAGGACCTTAAATATGTATTTTGGATGCTCATACATTCCCTAATAAATGTTCCAGGGATCCTCCCATGCCTACCTACTCTTACCATGACCTATATTTACGTCTTACACCTCATTAGGCTCTAGAACTATGGCTAAATGAGATAGTTAAAATTGTTACTCCCAACATTTAATGTGTTACTTACTCTAAAATATCTTTCTCATAATATAATAATCATATATAAACTTTTTAATATCTTTGTCAAGCATACCAACCATGTCCATACCCGCAGTAGACTCTTACCTCATTAACCAAGCCTGCAGCACACTGAAACCATCATGAATTCTCAATATGCCATTGAGAAGGAACTAACAATCAACCTTCATTCCTATGACTCAGATTTTCTTCACCATTCAATCCTTTTCCATCAATTCCACACTTGACATCAATGAAAACACAAATGAGGAGGTTTCAATAGGTTGATCATATAACAAGCCATTGTTGTGTAAATTGTACATGCCCATTGCATAATCTTTGTTAATGAAAGGTGGTAGTGGAAATTCATTCACATAAAAACAAGTAATATTTTTCCAATAGTAGATGAATGAATCATTACAAATAAAACACCTTAGAATGGCATGTGGAATGAAACTTTTATATGATCATGATCTAAAATGTTTTTAATGCCCTCAAGCCAAGAATTCCCTTGTATAAGTGGAGATGTGTGAGAAGTGTGTGTAAAAAAAAATGATAAATGGAAGACTTGAAGGCCATAAGAAGTAGTGATATAGACATATCCATGATAGAGATGAGAAGAATGAGGTGAAGAGATAAGATCATTAAGCGTGAATCCGATCCGAGCTAACCCATCATATGTGTAAACAATATAAGACAAAGTGGGATCGAATGGGATGTGATGCAAATAAAATTTATTCAAGAAAAGAGTGCATGTGTAAGGAGGAAGCAAAAATGTAGGATTCTCATCAGAAGAGGACTATGGTATGAAATCAAATGTATGGAAATAACCCTTATAAAGTACCATAATATTCGTATAAGGATTGGGTTTATTGAATTGATATTCACCAGGGCCTATAGCAATGAAAGTATCATTGAAGTATGAATCATCTATCTTGATAGGAGTAAAGTTATGATTGCACATATTTTCATCTGTAAGCTCAATGGTATCAACCTCTTCATCAAAACCATCAATGCTAGCATTGTCATGTTAGATAGTTTTATTAAGGATATTGGTAGGGAGTGAGCTAGATGTAGGAGTGAGAGGAGTCTCTACAAGTAGAATGGTGGTGTTTACATTAGGTGAAATGATGTCAGTAGTGTGAGTGGAGATTTATGGAATTCCTATAGAGGTGGAATGAGGATTTATGAAGATATCCAAAAATAATAATGCATTAATCAATATAGTAATACCTTCATTCAAAAGAGTAAATTTTTTTGGAGTTATTTATTTTTGTCTTAGAGAATAAAACTTTTAATATATATATTTTTCCACTTTATATATATTTATTTAGTGAAATACCCTATCCACCTAGCTCATGCAATGTCAAATGAACACATTTCATACAACTCCTCTCACTCTTACCTTTCTTGAACTTGCCCTTTACTCTTCTTCACTAGTTCATATCACAAACAAACAACATTGGATCTTAATCTCCAAAATAACACCTTCTAACACTCACACCAACCTGGGATCTAACATCAAACTGATTAGTGACAAGAAACTTTGTCAATTTCTATTATATTTACTCAAACTCCCCCCATAGAACTCTCAAGAATCATACATGTTCTTGTTTCATGGATAAACTCATCTAATATGAACAAATACAAAGTTTAAAAACCTTTAGAAACCCTTTATGATTATGGTGCTATGTGAAAAATTTCATTACTCATCTCAATAAACTTCTCTATCAGACCCAGAAAAAAATTCCTAGGTTACTAGCAACAACTAAACCTGTATAGTGAGGTTTTCCTTTATATATTTGTTTAGGAGGCTTCATTCTATAAGATAAAATCATATTTGTATACCCATTTGAGTCATCCTCCCTTGTGGAAAGTTATTTGCTAGGTTTTTTTAGAAACAATGGGATCATCTTTGTTTGATAAGCCCCTAATAAGGCCTTTTATGACTTTGTGAATAACCTTCCAATGGAGTGTTAGAAATATCTCAAAAAACACAACCTATTAATTAAAATTTATTCAATAATATGTTTTATCACCTCATAATGATGACATCCTTAAAATTTCATCATTTTCTGGTGGCAGGAACTCTCATAATTCATTTTTTGTTCAAAAACCCTAACTTAGGGTTTTATAGGTCTTTATGAACCTAAGAAGGTATTTATTTATCCAAATTATTAATACTTATCCTCATTTATAATTTATCTCTGTTTTAATTTGATCCACCTTCTTATCTTGATAGTATCCCTTAACCAAGTTTAAAAATCTCTCTTTCAATGACTACTTTCATGTGTGAGACTGGGAAGGAAGGGTATCGATCAAGTAGCATGAGATATATAAAAAAATATAATTGAAACTTGAATATTTTACAAAAAAACCACTTTATCACTAGTCCAAAACAATCTACATATTTTTCCTCTAGTTGACATGATAACTTGCAACCAATAATTTACCTTATTTCCACATTTACTAATTTTGACAGAGTGTTACTAGTAAGAATATTAACAAAGTTACTAAAATCCTTTACCAATAAATTAATTCAATGATATTTCCACATTTTCTCAGGTCTTATGCAACCAATTATTTCTCCTTCAATCCCAAAGTGTTATCAAATCATGCACAAATTGATCTTAACCAATATTTTCAAATCTACACACAGAGTATTTTCTCTATCAACACTGTCACAGTGGTTTATTAAAACATTATTACATGCATTGAATTTTTGCATGGATGGATTTCCCACATTCTCATAATTTTCCAACCTCTTAATCATATTAGCAATAATCACTATAATGATGATAAGATTAGTCAGAGGAAACAAAATTTACACGACAAGCTATCATCAACCATGTCTTCCAAAAAATGTTTATATTCATATTTTATTAAACATTAAAAAATTGCATCGTCATTTATTATTTAACTTCTCCTAATCCTCAAGAAAATCCCCCTAAAACTAACTTCTTCATGATCTTTAATGTCATTTCCTTCTTCATGTTATGATCCCTAACTAAATTTCAAATGCCCAATGATTATACATGGCCCTTAAAGTCAATTTTCATCATAGTTAGATATTTTGTAGTTCATACTTCATTCCTAAGACATTTGTAAGATCTTACATACTCTCACACAATTTTGAAACTATTACACTCACCATAAAACTACTTGACACTTCATATTTCCCTTTATATACCTCTTGAACACTCAGGTTATTGACTACTAGTTCAAATAATTGAATTATCACTTTTGGAGGGAAAATTATTTTCTTACTCTTATGAAGAGATACTTGACCTATAATGGTCCCTATGGACATCCCATAACCTATGATGATGTTTAAAACCCTTAAATAGATGATTTGGATTTAATTCCCTTGCATCATAGTCTTAAGGCTATAAAATTTGAGCTTCCATCTCAATTGATTGTTTTTCTTCTTCCTTGTCTTCCAATTCTTAAGTACCTTAACATGTTATTTTTATTTCTCTTTATTTTTATTCTTCAATAGTTTCTTTGTATTTATTTGTGTAATATCTCATTTACACTTTCTTTTTTTCTCTTCTTTCTCGTTTTTAACCTTCATGCGTCTTGAAATATGCTTATTTTAATTTTCTTCTCTTGTACCTACACAATCACAGTCTAAATCAATGTTAGACTTGAAAATTAGTAGTCTTGAATGCCTTTTCCATCAACTTGATAACGTTATCTTCCTCATCTCAATTGAAGGCTTCTTCAAAAGCCTTCATGAACTTGTCTAGAAGTTGAACATCCTCTATACAAAACTTCTTCTCTTATTAATTCCATCTATATTCCACTTGGGTTTTGTCTCTCCATCATTCATGTATGTCTTCTATCTCATTTTCCCTTTTCTCATCATCTTCATCATCTTCATCACCCGATACTTCCTCCATTAATCCTTTATCTTTATTCACAAACACTTCATCACTCATTTCCTCATCTCTTTTTTTTCTTCCTAATTTTCCATCCTCATCCTTCTCTTTCTATGGGGCCTTCTTCTTCCCTTCACAAGCATGAAAATATTCCTCTACTGCTCCATGTTCCTTATGTTTCACATCTTTCAATATTTCATATTTCCTTTATTTTATCACATCCTCCCTTTTCTATAACTACTTTGTATTATAATTATTGAATTTTTTCTTCGTGAGGTCCGATTATTTATTTTTTCCATTCACTAGCTTAGTCTCAACTTCCTTTGTTCTCACTATTGATTTCTTAAGCCATACATGCATCTTATACCCATGATCTTGGGCTTGGATTATGTGCTTAACAATGTTCTTTATTTCACCTACATGTACATCAACGTCTTCATCCATAATTGTTTTCATAGAATCAATATTAAAAGTTTCATTTACCTATTCAATGTTTTTCTCCTTTTTCTCATCACCCTACATACTTTATTTTCTTGCATTATTCGTGCTTAACCATTCTTAATTATCATTCTCTACTGGTACACTATCCAAAGCATCTTGAAATACTATATCTTTCCCATTTTATTCACTATCAATCTAATCAAATCCTTCTTCAACATGCATTCATTCTTTATTACTCTTATCTTCTTCCATGAATGCTTTTCTAAATCCATTCCTTTCCTTTTATCTTATTTTCTCTCTCATGTTCTTCATACCTGTGTTTAAAAATTGAAACATAGAATTTAATAGAAAAATAATAAACCATAAAATATTTAATAGTGCCTCATTTCTGAATTCTATTTTCTTCTTATTCATATATTTCTCTCTCTCCAAGGTTACCATTCTATGTCTTCCTCTCACTAACATCTTGATAGGCCATTTGAACTTCTTTTTCATCAAATACCCAACGATATTGTTTATTTCTTGATACATGCTTATCAATTCCTCTAATTTTGCTACATCCTTCCTGAGCTCTCTTTTTTTCCAAACCAAATCTCTTTTTTAATTTTTTTTTCTCTTATATTTGATTCTCTATCCTTCTTTTCCCTCTAACTCAACCTCTACCATTTTCTTAGCAATGTCACTAAATCTATTACCAACTCTTCCATGTCCATTTTTCTCTTTTTCTTCTTCTTTCTCAATCACCTATCACACAAAAACAACATGCACACTCCTAATTCACTGTTATAAATTAATCAATATTAAATTCCCTCCCTGATATGAAATTCATGCAAATTATCATAGAAAATTTTCATGCTTTAATCAAGATAAGAATACATTCATTCAAAAGTCTACCTTATTTTAGAGGTATTGACCTTACTCTTAGAGACTCAAAATTGTAATATATGTGTTTTTACACATTATATGGATTTATTAAGCTAAATACCTTATCCACCTAGCTTATTCAATGTCAAATGAACTATGAGAGTGAACACAATTCATACAAATCCACTCACTCTTACTTTTCTTGAACTTGTCCTTTATGTTTCCTCACTAGTTCATATCACAAACGAGTAACCTTGAGTTTTAATCTCCAAACTAATATCTTACAACATTCATACCATTTTTTAAGTTTTCATACCAACTTGAGATCTAACATCAAACTGACTAACAATAAGAAATGTTGTGAATTTATTTTATTTTTACTCAAATTGCCCTCATAAATCTCTCAAGAATCATACCTCTACTTGCTTCGTGGATAGAATCATCTAATACTCCCCAATACAAATTTTAAGAACTTTTAGATAGATTTTATGATCATGGTGATGTTTGAAAATTTTAATGACTGGTCTCAGTTAACAGCTCTCTCAAACCCCAAATTTGTTTTCCTAGTTTACTAGCTACAACTAGACCTAAAGAGTCAGGTTTCCCTTCATATATTTTGTTAATAGGCTTCATTCTATAAGATAAAATCATATTAAGATTCCCATTTTATTTTTCCTCCTCTGTGGATAGTTTCTTGATAGATTTCTTTGGAAAGTGTTTTCTCAAACTTACTTGATAATCCTCTAATCAGCCCTTTTATGACTTTATGAGTAACCTTATAATGGAATTTTAGAAAAATATCAAAATACACAACCTATAAACTAAAAATTCTTCAATAATTTGTTTGTGTACCTCATCAAAATTATATCTTTTAAATTTCATCATTTTTGGGTGGCTCAAACTCTCACAATTCTATTTTTTGTTCCAAAACCCTAACTTAGGGTTTTATAAGATTGTGTGAACCTGAGAAGGAATATTTTTTGACCAAATTCTTAATATTTATCCTCTAGACATAAAAATCATATTTGAGCTGTATTTTTATATTATCCATCTTCTAGCCTTGACAATAGCACTTAACAAATTCAAAAAAACCTCTTTTAATAACGATTTTCAGGTGTTAGACCTGGAAGGTAGGGTATTACACAAGTTGAATGATTTATTTATATAAAAGATATGAAAATTTATGATTAACCTAACCACTACTTTATCACTGGTCCAAAACAATATACATCTCTTTCCTCGAGTTGTCATGATAACTTGCAACCAATAATTTACCTTATTCCCACATTCACTAACTATGATAGAGTGTTACCAGTGAGAATATTAACAAAGTTACAAAAATCCTTAACCAATAAATTAAGTGAATGATATTTCAAACCTTCCTCATGTATTACACAAAAAATGACTTCTCCTTAGATCTGAAAGTTTTCTCAAATCATGCATATAATTATGTGAACCGATATTTTCACATCTACACACACAATCTTTTCCAATTCAACACTCTTATAGTGGTTAATGACACATTCTTACCCACAATGATATCCTACATGGACATGGAGGGATTTCCCACATTATCATTCGAACCTTTGAATCATAATTTGATTAATCATTCTAATGAATATAATATTCGTAGAAGGAGGAAAACAAATTTATAAGACAAGATATCATCAACCATGTCCTTCAAATAGAATTTATATTCATATTTTGTAAACATTAAAAAAATGCATCCTCATTTCTGCATTCCCTACTCTTGATCCTCGAGAAAATATCTAGTTAAATAACTTCCTCATGATATTTTATCTCATTTCCTTCTTCATCCTATGATCCCTACCTAACTTTCAACTCCATAATGCTTATACATGACCCTTAAGGACGTTTTTCATCATTTTTAGATATTTTAAAGTTCATAATCCATTCCTATAACCTCTATAATCTCTTGAATACACTCATTAAGCCTTGAATATCTTACACTCATCAAATAACTCCTTGACACATCATATTTCACTTTACATACCTATTGAACCCTCAGCCTATAGACCATTACTTCAAATATTTGAATGATCACTTTTGAAGGGAACTTAGTTTTCTTCTCTTATGAATACATTTTTGAGCTCTCATGGTCCCTATGGACCTCCCATAACCTCTGATGATGTTTAAAACCCAAAAATAGATGCTTTAGAGTTGATTCTCATACATCAAAGTTGTGGAGCACTATACCAAATAATATCTTATATACTAATATTGCTATATGGAATAGGATGCGATGAAGGAATGGACATAGCAATATAAGGGTCTATGTAGAGGAACTTGAATGAATCAGAGTCAAAAGAAATTGTATGTTCATAACCATCATGTAATAATTCAACACATCAATTAACAATAGATGGAGAAACATGAATCGCATGAATCTAGGGTCTACCCAACAAGATGTTAAACTGAAATGAGGCATCTATAAAAAAGAATTTTGTAGGAAAAAGATTAGGCCTGATTTTTATAGGTAATGTGATAATGCCTAGGCATGTGCGAGTAGTGGAATGATAGCCACGAATGAGAGTAGAATTTTTAGCAATGAGATTATAATAATGTCAATTTTCTTAAAGGGGAGTGAGAACACAAATTAATGGTAGATCCGTTATCAATGAGTACATGTTTAATACAAATGGTGGCAATGATAGAAGTGGTAAGGAGTGGTGCACACGGATTATAAATAATAGATGGTTATATGTCCTCATCATTAAATGATATATCACATGTGATATTTTTGAGACACTGAAAGAGATTTGTGAAGGCCACCAAATAAGTATTTCATTCATTATTGATAAAAAAAATTGAGGCCTCTAATGTATGATGAAAATCAGGGACATTACATAATAAATCATATAGAGATATTTTGGCTGGTGTATTCTTAAGTTTCTCAATGGTATCATAGCCCTTATAATTGGTGGTCGGATCCGTAAAGGTGATAGGTTGTGGGATAGAAACTAGCTGAGCTGTAAGAGAATGAGTGTGGGGAGTGGTAACTAAATTAATAGTTAGATCAGCTTTAGGTCTAATAAAGCAAGGATGATGCAAATTATGAATTTGCATAACATAAAAAACAATAGTAAACATGTTAGAAACCTTAGTTGGGGTGAAATAGGGATACACATATTGATCCATAATTTGAGAAGAAGAGAAGTTTTGATACATTCTTAGAAGGTGGGATTTGAATGGACAGGCTCACCAAATAATTTAATTAAAAAAATTTATTAATGTTGAACCCTACATATTTTAGATTCATATTTGATAAATAAAAAACTAAAACACAGATATGACCCAAGCAATAAGATGGATAAAAATGAAACCTACAATGGAAGAGAGGGAATATAAGACTTATCTTATTTCACAATAAATATCAAAGTATTATGGAATGGAAAACTGGTAAACATGAGGAATATACTATGGTAACTATGCACATTAAATTTAGGAGCTATCGAATATGACAATACTAGGGCCAGAGCGCTTAGGTGCCAGAGACCTCTGTTGGGAACTTGTGACTGTGAAGAACCTCAGAAAGTATTTTTTCTTGTGTCACACTGATATTTTTAACCTAAATTTTTTATCACCTATATTTCTCATTATGTCCATAAAATTCTCCTGTAACCTCAAAAATAAATGATCTTCTACAAAACCCCAAAACACATAAAATCCTTAAAATAAAAAGATATAAATGGGGAGGTGGACTAACCCCAACACTTACCCAAGAGAGTGAACTTACAACCAAGAATTTTGTTACATCTCATACTCCATGTAGTTCTTTCTTTTTTTGTGTAAAATCGTGCCCTATGAAGATCTTGTGTCGAATGCACTTAATAGGGAGCAATATCTAGATGTAGCAATATAGATTGATGTTTGGATTTGAAAATGAATTTTCCCTCTTATGAAGTGTATGCAAAAAAATTTGTCCCATATCCCTAGATTTATATCTAGATGGATGCATTGATTCTCTTAGAATGCATTCAGATGCAATGTTTGGTGGTCATAGTAGATGCTTAGACCTTGGTCCTTTATTATGGTTACATTTTTTTATATTTACATGATTTTCGTGTTTGATTTTCTTACTTTATGATTAAAAGGCTGACCCATAAAAAATTAATATTCCCAAAATAAGAAAGAGGCCCAAAAGGAGTGAGTAAGATAGAAAGAGGTTGGGGGCACCTATGGGGGATGAGAGTGCCTAGGTGCTGATATCCTAGCTAGGCGTTGGTGTTTAGATTCCATAAAGATAATTAAAGTAAAGCATATAGTGGGTTGTTTGGTATGTAAGACTATAAAAATAGCAATAAATACAAGAAAGAGGCCAACGACAGTGGTTAATTACTAGTTCACTCACTTAGGAGTCATTTGAATAGTGGCATGTGATTACAACCTAGAAATGTACCCAAGTGTGTGATTTTGTGTCTACAACACACACACACACACACACACACACACACACACACACATACACACACACACACATATTTCAACATGTTTGAATGTACAAAATGGAAAAATTGGAATTAAAACTATGAATACAATGAAAAAATCAAAAATCCATAAGAGAATAGAAGTGGATGGTGAATTTAAGCCATTTCACATGTGGTCTACACTACTAGTTCCATTTATAAAGTGAAAGAAATATTAAAAAATTAACAAAGGGGTTAAACAAGGTCATTGGTCTCATCCCACATTTGTTCGATCCTAAACACAATTAGAATTAGGCTCAAAATAATCTATTATTATTATTACTAATACAAAACACACAATTAGTAGTCATGACAACAACAACATTACATTCTCCTTTACAACGCAACAAGGAAAAAATCATGTCAATAAATGAACATGCTTGCTAAAAGATCAATTCATATGATGCCTATATTTTGATTTAGTGTCTAATCTAATTTTTTATTTACTTAGATCTTTTGTTAATCTAGTAATGAATATAACTTGTACTAAAAAAATTATTATGATTTAAGAATGTAGTTATGGATTTAATATTCAAATAAATGACGCATATATCAATTAAGGATTATAAGTTAAAATATTCCCTATCTTTGAGAGGTCATATTATGGAGATATAAAGGATCAAGCAAGGAAAATTATAAAATAAAAGTAAGTTAAACACTATAAAAATAGATAAGAGTGAATGTTGGAGTTGTGGTAAAATAGAGAACTTTAGGAAAGAATGAATATCTGAAAATTCATAAAAGGGTAATTCATATTAACATGATGTATCTTAAGCAATGAAACACTATAGTGAAGAATCAAGAAAGTTTTTTATTTGTGCCTAACTCTCATACATTTGATGGTGCATGGTTTATTGATTTTTACATCTCTTTTCATACAAATCATTGTCATGAGGGGTTATGTGAATATGAAAAGATCAATGCATGTAACATATTTTTGGTAAGATACTTGACATAAAATATTATAGGTTGCCAGAGATTCATGTTGAGGTTTATATATGGAAGGCTTAACACCTAGTTTTGTAGTAAAACTAATATGTATAAGTAACATAAATGATGTTTATGTGGAGGTATTATTTAATAGGATAGTTGAAACATGTTTCAAGGATATATATTATTCATAATTGGAGTCTATTTAGGAACAATATTTAATCTTGAGGTAACAACTATGAATAATGATTGTAATAGCTCTGTGCTTCTAGAGCATAAGAAAACTATAGATCTAAATCATACATCTCCCACATAGAAGATAATGTTTTGACATCAAATAATGGGACCTATTGGATATAAATATGTTCATGCACTTATAAACAAACATATGGTTAAATTAACTTCTTATTTTCCATTAGTTTTTTTATTTCTAAGAGTACTAGGTTTTCAAAATGTAAATCAGGGTGAAGTGTACTTCAAGTGATATAAGATCATAAAGGATTCTACATTTAATACATAGTGATGTGTTTGGACATATAATATTTCTAAGAAGAAATATGAATATCTATTAATCATGTCACTTTTTATAAATTATTTCTAAAGGAATACATAGGTATATTATATCTCGAGAAAATATAAGGGTTTCAAAAGTTCAAAGAGATTGAAAATCTTATGGAAAATCAATAGAAAATAAGATAATTCTTTTGTGAAGTGAAACAATGCCTTGGGGAATAATTCTCTAATACCGTTGAGAAATTATATAAATAGTGTGAAATATAATGGTAGAATAAAAATCCATATAAGTTCCAGAAAAAAAATGGAGTTACATAAGGAAAGAAAATAACTCTATTCGATAAATGTAGTAATATGCTCTGTGGGATATATTAGTAAGGTAAATTCAACATAGAAGTAGTGAACACTATTATTTACCTTATAAATAAATAACCCACATCCAACCTTGAAGCCAAATATCCATAAGAAGCATGGACTAGTAAGAGAACATGTATTCAATATTCAAGGATATTTGGTTCTATTTCTTATATGTATATCTTGAAAACAAAAATTCCATACCTAGATAATAAGTCTACTAAGTGCATATTTATTGGATACGTTGATAGTATTATAGGACACGAGTTATGGAATCACAATACAAATTAGGATATTAAAAATTGTAATGCAATGTTAAGAGAAGTTAAGGGGATTCTTGAGTAGGAAACATGTAACGCCAGCTAATACACACATAAATACAACACTAAAAAAACTCAGATGATTATTATTTTTTGAATTTCTTGGGGTTTACACATCAACCTAGGCGACCAGAAGGGGCTACTACCAACTCTTAACAAGCCAAACACAACATAGATCATATAGGAAACAAGGAATCATACAACACCCATCACGAATAATTTTCTTTACTCTTCGATAAGGCACAACATAATATACTGACCACAATACACAATTACAGTTAAGGACATCCCATGGTGTAAAATATTTTAAGGTTATACATTTACTAGAAACTAATTTCAAGACTTGACTTTATGATGAAGGAGATTCATGTTTTTATTCGAGGAATTTTTCTTACAAAGGTGAAATTTTTTCTTGTATGCTTATGACTAATTAGATTAAGATCAAGTTTTCAGAAAGAGGACCATCTATAATATGTCAATAAATTGCTTAATTTGTTGATTTATAAAATACATTTTCCATTCCTCAAAAAATTAATTAATCATACTCAAGCGACTGAAACTTGTTCCACACCTCCATTGCATATGCGAAAAGAACAAGCTCTGATTGAGAAAAAGTACCATTTTAGGTTCAAAACAATAATCTTCTTTGTGTATGACTCAAAATTTTAACATTACTTAAGTAATATTACAATGAACCAAGGCAAGGGTTAAGGGAACCAGGTAATAAATAAGTCATCTTTAAGGTCTCATTGGTTATTAACCAGTCTTTTATTGAGGCTAATACTTTATCCAGACTGATTAAAGGTCTCACTTGACGAGATTGACATGAGCATACAAATTAAGTTTGTCAAAAGGGTGAGATAGATTGAAATTTTTCTAATCAGTTTCATTTAACTTATTATGACCTTACTATTTTCCAAAATTTAAACAATAATTTAATGTTAAGATCATTTAAGAATTAACCATAAAAGAACAAAGTTCATTAGTCTAGCTTGGGAAAAACAAGGTATACATATATTTTTATTACCAAAGATAGTTTCCTCTTTCATCATTTAGGGGCTAAAATGTTATCAAGTAGATAACATCTACATTAATTTATTCACACATATATATATATATATATATATATATATATATATATATATATATATATATATATATATATTAGTTTAACTTTTATAAGGATTATCCAACCCATTTTATTATGTTTAGAATTGCATTGATACTATGTCATAGAAGGGTTTACAACACAACATTTTATCTCAAGAGAAATGTTTACCATTACTTGTTTATGAAAAATTTACATGGTTACCTCAATTATTTCCAACACGATGCACAACCTAAAGGAACAACCAAATCTATGGAACCATGAATAGGGAACAAGATAATAATAACATTGGTCACGCCACACTATACTATTCTTATCATTTCTATGATACATTAGAATCACCCATAACCATGCGGTAATAAACTTTTATATTTTCCCCAATAATAAAACAAGCAAAATTTTTCCACAACAAAAACAAAAATATTCATACAAAGGAACTTCATAACCAAGATTGATGCAATATTATACAAGTTTTTCCCTCATCTACTTGCATAATCCATCTGTAACAATTAATAACCTAAGTCAGTTTGCGAGAACTGAGAAAGATAAGACTACAAAAAGCAACAATACACTATTATCTAACAATATCAAGAAAGAAAACATTTTTTTACAAGAATTGAATCAAAATTCTAAATACTAACAACCCCTTAAGTTAAATAAAATTTCCACCATGCCAATCAAGAAGCAATTTTTATACTTTAGTTATGAACATTGTCTTAAAAGAAATGAAAATTTAACAATCATTTGAGGAGGGACCATTGGCCTGATAAGTTAGAAACAATAGTCTAGTGTAATGGAGTTTCCATCGAGTAAACAATTAGGTTATAAGATTGCAAAGTGATATTCAAACCAACAATCTAAAATAATAAATGGTACCAAAATCACAAGCTACGATACTAAAATTTTGAAATGACAAAATTGAACAACTAATCTAGGAAGGAACATGGGATTCAAAGGTTAACACGAAAGGTCGAGATGTATTAATATTTTAAGCATGTACACATATATATTATATGATGGAAATATTAATACATGATCACCACTCAACATTTTTTAAAAGGGAAGGTATATAATACTAGTTTCCGCCATTGAATCCAAATAATTTCACAATTATTCACTAAGATGTCAATGCCCTTATAGGATAGCAACGAAAAGCGAGATTAAAAGAGGGTTCTGTTAAACAAGTTAGCATTCAAAACTTAGATCCAAGTTTTATGACACTAAGGATTTTGATACCTCCTCAAAATTCTAAAGTTCATATTAAATGAAAAGGTATTATCACTTCTCAACACAAGATCATTTAAAGAAACCCCGAAATAACATAAACAAAATCTTTCTAACATAGGCATTAACATATATTACTATATTTCATTATCAAAGTAACACCTTCCATCATAAATCAATATGATATTGATGCATATCTATTTTCTCAAAAATTCATTAACCTTCATATCATTTTCCATCATAAAACATTAATGTATTTATATGCATATAATCCAACCAATTTTAAATAACATCATTAACAATATAAAATAGAAAACAATGACATACAAAAATATAATATGCTGCCAACAGTCATCCCCGAAAGTTAAATAAACTAGAGAAATTCTAGTAATTATGGGGTACTAGAAATGTACAAATTTAACATCAAACTTAGGTGATCCAAAATTAGTTATGGTTCAAGCTTGATAAGGAAAGTCAAGGTATCTCATAAGGAAGACTTTAAAAGTCTAGGAACAAGTTTGATGATCAATAAGGCTTATAAACAACCAAGATCCAAATATGTTGCACTCAAACTTCAACATTCTAAAAGTTATAAACCAAAAGTCAAACCTAGATTAGCCCAAGTATTGATCACTCCACTCCAACAAACCTTCTTTCCCGAGATCAAATGGTTATCAAAGGGGATTTGAGAGTGAGTCATCAAAGAACAACAAAATAAATATGATAAGCTTGTGTTAAAAGCAAGAGGTTCATAGTTACCACATGCTTGCTTTCCCAACAGAAAACTTCTAGCCATAAACAACATAATAAATTTCATACCTAAACAAAGAAATGAAGATAAAAATGTTAGGAATTAGTATTTACATCATGGTAAATAATTATATGGTTAGTTATATATATATATATATATATATATATATATATATATTGTTATAACAAATGTATAACAATATATATTCGGGTGTGTTGTAGTTTCCTATTTTATAGGAAGTCAGTTTTCCTATTGATATGGCTATATAATAGCCTGTGATTGTAATTCAATATGGGTCGAATACAATATCAATTAATATATTTTTCTATGTGACAATATTGTTGTCCCGACATTTGGTTTCAGAGTGATTTGATCCAGCGTTGTGATGGAATAAGAAATGTGAAGGGGGCGGCCTTTTATTTTCAAGCCCCGATCAATGCATTCTGCTGTCCCGATTAAATTCTCTCACAAGAACTACTCGCTTATGCTTCTGTCTACGATCTACATATATGTCCTCCAGGGAGGAAGAATCCTTCTAGCTCCACAACGTACTCCTCCTGCACACTTTGCCAAACTAATTTGTTAATCAAGATGTTGTATCCCTGACGTCCCCAGTCCTTGAAACATCTAAGTTCTTTCATTGGCATAAGGATTATCTTCCTTCAAACGATATCCCGTCACTTCAATATTTGTGAGGTTCGAGATCATATGAATCAGATTTCTTCAGTAGAGCATTGGAGATTTAGCACAGATCTGAGACTATTACCTCATACATATCCTACAGTGTTCATATGAAGTACAAAGGCTCCAAACATCTATGTATTTATGACTCAAGAATCTCATTGGACTGCATATCTGTGGAGGTGCTAACATAAGGTAGTGTCTATTAGATACTATGTATTTTTATCCATCATTCTAGCTAACCATTGACAACCGAGCATATGTGCGGTGGTCCGGCGGATCTGAGCTTATTCCATATCCTGCAGCTGTTAATAGATTCTCAAGCCGTCCAAAGAAAACTGGAGATAAGATACTAGATTGGAATAGGGTCAATTTACATGACAGTTTCTTCAACATGCCCTCTATACTTGCCATTTGTCCTCTCCAAGATCGCAGTTAAAAAAAAAAGGTCTATGTTTTTATTTATTGTTAATGTCGATTAGTTTGATACTCATTATTTATAGTGTTTTTTTCTTGACTGTCTTGAGTCTAGTTATAGTCGATTTTGAAACTAAAAGCTTTGTAATTGTTTTAAAAAAGAAAATCATAATTCATTGTATTGAAGTCGTTGTCAATAGTTGGTTAGAATTTAAAAGTTTAATTACATTTAGTTCTTTGGTTCTGTATTATATCTTATTTGTGACAAGTTAAAAATTCATAGTCAAATTTATTGTCCGTCAAGTCAATTATCAAATTCGATGTCAAGTCTTCTTGGGTCCATAGTCAAAAATTTGTATTGTCAACATTGTTATATTGTGTTTAGGTGAATATAGGTAGTCAATGTTAAATAGGTGATTTTAGGATTATTGTCTTGTCAAGTGTTAAAGTCATGTCATTATATTAAGTCCGAAAAATAAAAAATAAATTTTCCTTACGAACGCATTTTCGGTGGAATCCGACGTTCGGGTAAGGTGTGTAATTTTTGAGCCTCAAATTCCAAATCTGCTAAGTTAAGTAGCATATCAATGGAGGATGGAGGCATCGGAGGTTAGAGGTCAGTCAGCGACCTCTCGTCAGTCACCAATGACGAGGCCGTGCAGAAGCTATGGTGGCATATGTATGGTGTGAGTATATGATTTTAAGTGTGGTTTCCATTTGCTTAGTGTGCTTCAGTTTGCAGTATTCCTGTTGCTTTGAGTGGTGTGATTTATTGTTAATACTGAAAATAATTGTATAAGAGAGCAGAAAACTATGGAGATCCTCTGACTGTCGTACTTCGTTAGAAGATGATCGGTCAGTGAATACGTTCATTGGCAATGGTGATCATGTGCAGCAAGATCAAGACAACAAGATCCAGTTAGTATGATACAACACAATACATTTTTCCCTTTTTGATTTCTTATTTGGAATTTCAAATTGTGGGGGGGGAATACATACCAATGTTCCATTCCCATTCTGCACCCAAAACGACTTAGTCAAGGAAAGCTTCCAGTGGAAGTGGTAGTTTTCTATGTTGTTTGAGATCGAGTGGCAGCGATCAATGACAAAGACTACGATTAAGAACATTACGATTCTTATAGGAAGTAATGTGAAATTTTTTCAGTATATCTTCTATTGTGTAGTTTTGTGATATGCAAGTTGTGTTTCCTACATAATTCCCTAATGTATAAGCATAGTGATGAACAATAGCACCAGAGTAAGTCAGTTCATGGATCTTGAAAGGGTTTGTGGGAGGATCCAGAAAACCACACGAGGTGGACAGTTGATGAAGTTCCTGTCACGTCAAGGTTTGTGGTAAGCCTGTTTAAAACCATGGAAGGAGAGAGCCTTTCTTTTGGATCAAGGTCATGAGTCACAGAGTTGGACATGCCACAGGGGTGAGCATACTGTAGTTGAGAGTGTGGATGTTTTTCTACCATGTAAACACTAAGGGGGGGAATGTTAGGAATTAGTATTTACATCATGGTAAATAATTATATGGTTAGTTATATATATATATATATATATATATATATATATATATTGTTATAACAAATGTATAACAATATATATTCGGGTGTGTTGTAGTTTCCTATTTTATAGGAAGTCAGTTTTCGTATTGATATGGCTATATAATAGCCTATGATTGTAATTCAATATGGGTCAAATACAATATCAATTAATATATTTTTCTGTGTGACAATATTGCTGTCCCGACAAAAAAGGGTTGAAGGTTGATGACATGAGAAAGAAAACATAAGAGATAGATGAGAGGAAAATACATCTTAGCTGTCCACTTAACACTGACAACTATTATAACAAAAAAAACAAGACCATTTCAAGAGGAAATGAGGGACTTCCCCACATGGCATTCAACCCACCAAAAAATTAGCAATGACAAACCAAATCCCTGGAAGGGAAGGTTATATTTCATATTATTTTTAAATCTTAGCAATTATTGAAAAGGATAGATTTATCTTACATGTTTCTCCAGCTTCAACTAGTCACAAAAACCACTCTTGGGCCTGCAACTGCAACCCCAGGTTTAATCTCAACTCTTCCACTGGTTGGATGCTAAAACCACACTCACTCCCACGTTGGCATAGGAAGGGAGCTCCAAAATCCACGATCGACATTATTCAGAATAAATGTGGTCTCAAAGACTATCATGACTGCAGTATATATACCAATGGGTTTATTGAAGAAGGCCCAAAAGCTTCAAATACACGTGAGACAGGAGAGGGGGAGAAGCCAAACTCCACAACCTTACAGGAGAACCGTCTAACGTAAATCCTCAAATAGATGAGGTCGCAAGAACACCATGACTACATGGTCTACAAAGGATGACCAGAAAACAAAAAAAATGGCTTGTATACCCACATGCAACCATCAGGTTTCCAACCTCCTCAGTTTTTCTGTGCCAGCATGTACACAGTCAAGAAACAATAATAGCTTATGAACAAGGTAATAAAATACATCAAAGAAAAATGAAATGGAATTTAGAAAGATGGAATCATAGGAACCTTTGAAGTCGATAATGCAAACGTGGAGGAAGAAAACAAAAGGTGTGACAGTTTTTGAAAAAAATTACCCAAAGAGATGTGGTCTCCATTGCTAGCTAACCCAACCATTACCAAGAGGGACGTTACATGATGTAAATCGAAGCCATAGCAGAGTAACAGGGGAACAACCATCCAAATGAAAGTGGCTAGCAAAAAACAGGGAAGAAGGATGCTTCATTAGAAACACTTACACGGTCAGAGAATATTGGCGTAAGCAGATAAAAAACTTCTCCAAGAATATTTGAAAATCAAAATAATAATTAAATAAAGGTGTGGTCACCCACAAGGAAAATTCCAACATGGTAGCATTAAATAGGATTATGGAAATGGAAGGTGGCCATCAAATCCACCCACCTCTAGCCAAACAAGGAATCTAAAAATAATTAGTTAACATCCCCATCCCTTCATGCCAAATAACGTAAACAATGATCAAAAGAGAAAGGCAAGGTCGGTGGGGAGTATAGTAAATTCACTCTTAAATTTAGTAGTTAAGATAACCCATGCCTGAAGGATTTGTTGGCCAAGGTGGAATGTTGTGGCTGAAGTCTTGAATAAAATACTAAACGTGAACACAACTACCAAACCATGGTGCCACCAACAAAACAAGCTCCTCCTCTTTTACGCAATCGAGTCTCATTCAATGGAAGTGAACAACAAAAAAACAATAATTTAATGACAAATAAAGATGATATTGATAACAATCGACACTAAAATAATAATTAAATTTAATATTCAATCGACAATTAAAATAATAATATCATTATTATTATTATTATTATTATTATTATTATTATTATTTTACATATTAAAAATAATTATTAATTACAATTACAATGGTCGTAAGTCAAGATCAGAAATTTAAAATAATTATTATTATGGATATTTCTTTTAACCATAAATGCCTGAACAACACCAAATCGCCATTCTAGCCTCCTACTAGGATTTGAGAACATGATCAACCTTAAATAGGGTAATCGTAAACCACGCTATAGAGGCCCTCCGCTAGAAGCATTGACAAGGACACGGGGAGACAAGATGGGGAGGAAGGATGCTAATACTTCTCTGTGACAAGGTCAAGGTCAACTAATGGTCAAAAGGATCACAAACACAACCTTCACACTCTTATCAAAAGGGTTTTCGAAGCAAGTACTGGGGTAACATCAAACGTGGAATTACAAAACAAAACCAATGGATACTAATGCATTATTATATGTTGAAATAGAAGATGATGAATCTATTTTTGAGTTTGATTGAACTACAAAACATAAACTTGAGAGAGGGTTGAAAGAGGAATATTTAGATGAAGTAGCGAAGGAGGAAATTAAATAAGAAGAATTATAAACTCCAATATATATAAGATGAGTTTCCATGAGAAGGGAACCTAATTGGTAAAGCCCTCTTAGGTACAAATTTTTCTATTATTAGTTTAAACTGTTACTGATGATCATCCAAAGAATCTAAAGGTGATTTTTTTAAAGAAAGTAAATCTTGAAAGAAGGATACGAGGTAAGTGATGGAGACCTTAAAGAAGAATTATATAAGAAGTTGGTAAATTATCTTGTAGAAGATGACATGTTGTTTTTAAATGGGTATTTAAGTAAAAATATAATGCAAATGGAAAAATTCATAATTATAAAACTCATGTTGTAGAAGAAGGATTCTTGTATGTAGAGGGTCTTAATTTTGGTGATATTTGTTCTCCTATTTATAAGTTATATTCTATTAGATTTTGTAACACTCAAATTTGGTAATTTTCACTTTGACAACCTTTAATTTGACTATGCATTATTTCCTTGATAAATACAACATATCCATCCATTCTTAACAATTTTTGAGGTCCATTTTTTATATTTTTCATCCTTGCACAATGAAATGTTCAGACATTTTGAGATTACAATGAAAAAAATAAGTACACAAAAATCTATATCAGCTCCAAACATCATTTGGCATATTTATTAATCTCATTCAAGACCATAGATATTATTCTAGATAGTAGATACGGTCCTACCATACTTGTACAGTCTTTGATTAACATGTCTTCTAGCTACACTATCAAATTAACATCCTTTTTTGGGTCTTAGGCTTAATCCAGGTCAAAATTTCTTATATAAATCATCTATAAACCCTTTATAAGAGAGTAAACAATACCTCAGTTTCCAACATAAAAATCCTAAGGAAATTCCCTAAAGTACTAACACAAAACACTTGTAAAAGCTATCCAAATAGCAAAGCTACATATTGTAATTTAACATCTACAGTAATTAGAAAAACACCCACATATTTCAAGATACAAAATAGGTCAACGAAACAATATCTCTCACCTATAAGAATTCAAACATATCGCAATGTATTTTAGAAAGATACAACTGAAAGTAAGAATGGTAATAAAAATACCAAATCTGGTTGATCTATCTCGATATCACATGTCAGGTGGAGAATGACATGTTGTTTGAAGCCTCTATGGAGTAGTGTCAACATCGTGGGTACCTAATACACATTTTAATGACCATTACATTCAAATATCCTCATTTTATGTGAAATAACTAGGGTTTGACAACAATCAACACATATAGAAAGAAAATAATCCGAAAACTTTGTAGAAGTTGATTAAGAGAAATTTTAAGACCATATAGAAGGGCTATAATCATATGTTATGTTCACGGTATTTTGGTATCATTCTACCCTACATGGATTTAGTGTCACAATATTAGTTACAAATATTATTTAGGTTTATATCTCCCATTTTTACTATTACAAAGTTTCAAATTTCATTAACAATCATTTTTAATCAACTAATTACATCTATACATTTGTTTTTTGCTTTCAATTTCATGTTAGATTTCATTTGGTCTATGTGAAATATTTCTATATAATTTGAGTTGTAAATATGATTTAGTATTACTATCGTAACGTATTTGTAAGATTTGTAATAAAATCTAACATATTCTAAATCCTTATTAAATTTACCTATAATATAATTAAGAGCTAAACATTTTGGTGAACCTTCTTTCTATTTAACCCTTCACCTAATATAGGATCTTCTTAGATCATTGTGTATTACATTAGTTGATCTGAAACTAATTTATTCTATATTGTTCCATATCTACATTGTATAGTTTAGATCCACAGTTGATTTCCATATATTTCCTTCCATAAATCTGATATCCAAAAACTTTCCTAAGGTTTCATACTTAGTCCCACACTTTGGGTATTTTCGCAGTGATCCTAATTACCACATCATCTTTTGTTTCATATCTCAATAATATTGACTCTATTTTAAAATTATGTTTATTCCATTTTTAATTCTTATATATTCAACAAAGAATTATTTTGATTGCACTCTTTTCACCAAATTTTTCTGAAATTTAAAATTACTATATTCAGTACTTAACACATAAAAAAAAATGTAATCTTCCTAAAAAATGTGTTGGATATTATTAATTTCAGATAGTTATATACAAAAAATACCATTTTTTTGTAAAATTCAAATTCTATTTCAGGATATGGTATTTATTCATTTGACGATGGTTGGTTTTTGCTCAACATCGAATATTGGGTGTTATCCTGATGGTCTCTAGATTGTTGGCCCTCCATATAATAATCATTACTATTTTCTACCTAATCAGAGATTCTAGTATCATTTTTCCCTCCATCATGGCCCATTTTAGATTTTCTCAACTCTCCTTGCCTCATTTACTTCAACGTCACACAACATGTACAAATAATATCACAAAACCAGTGCATAAAATAAAATCTCCCTAATAATATGACACCTTCACATTTGAATTAAATTTTACATATTATTTCATATCCCTCTACTAGTAATGATGACACCTTTCATAAGAATAAATTATATTTTTTTAAAGATTTACGCCATTAATTTATACGATACATTTTAAGCTATGAATATTGAGATCACATATGTCAAGTGTGACATAACACATCAACATGATTATTCAAATACCCAGCTCCATCATATCTCTATGCATCATGATTGATCCACTTCTAGGACCACTTCAAATAATTGTTATACACACATATTGCATTGTGCATGTTCCTATATAGGTGAATCCAAAGTCCTATGATAAAAACTAACTCTTTGGTTTGAAAAGAATGCTTGACAACATGATATTCTATTATATCTACTCAATAAATGGGTATGAAATTTACTACCTACTCATTAATGCCCTTGTTACCAGATTACAAACTCAAATTTAAACCATTTTTCAATTATAATAGAGTTAATAAATATTGTCACAATGATTTATATGCTTTATAAATAAAAATACAACAACATTGTTCATCAAGGCTTTATTTCATTTGCTACATAATATTCTACTAAATATTCATCTCAATTTTATGAATCTCAATGCCTTCCTAGAGTTGATCCATCTATGTCTGGTGAACATAATGCAATATTTAATGAGGAAAACTCTACAATAATACAAGACCCACATAGTTAACCATACAACAAGAATGACATACCTCCTTTGGAAGAACTAACATCAGTACCCAAACTACATGCTACTACTTTGCACCTTGTGATGGATTCAATCCCAATCAAGAATGCAAAATTACATAGCACATCAAAACATCTAAATAATACATAACGAAACTACATGCTACTACTTTGCTTGATTGTGTAGGGCTTCAGTTTTAGGGCTTAAGTTATTATGAGGTGTTGTTATAACATCATCCTTTATCATAGGATGAATAACTCCTATTTATTTGTGCTCGGATGGTAAATATAAAGTTGGTTATGATAAGCTTTGTTTCACACCACTCTTGTGTTAGGGACGACTCTCGTACGCCTGGTGTTATAGTTTGGAGTAGTTAGTTCAATGTGTTATTTGTGTTGTAGTGTTGTAGTTGTAAAGACTACAAGTTAGCAAGAAAAGATCTTAGGATCTCAAGTTTGTTGAGCATCTCACCTAAGAGTACTATTTATTTTTGCATGTATTGCTTTCTTTGATTGAATAAAAAATGTTGAGTTGAAAGCTCCATACTTTATAATCGTGTTTGTGTGTAATACATTTTATGCATAATATTATGTGAGTATTCCGAGGGTTGTGTAGTTTACAACATCCCATAACAGGGAATTGTAACTGTGGCTACATCACTAATCCAATGAAATCTTGTTTTAGTCTAAGGGCAACAACAAAGAGAAATTCACGAGTTTGCAATCATGTCATCAAGAGTTTGGAAGGATATGAAGTGGATGGTTCTACTCCCTCTCTACGTGCTCTCTATAACAACAATGGGAAGATTGTCCCCCAACCACGGCTAAAGCACCACCTACTCAATGAGATCCTTATAGATTTTAAAGTTGAAAAGGCTAAGAGAGAGGCCATCAAATTCAAACATTGTCCAAATGGCCTAGTTAGTTGGGTCCACACTCCAATCCACCACAAGAGATGTACAAGGGTGATATCATGGTGACATTAACACCACCATTGTTGGGTTTATGGTGTGACAGGTAACAAACATTGTCAGATCAAATAGTCTTCATTCAATCTGTAAAGAAAAGCCGATAACTTTTTGCAAACACAATGGATGTTTTTTTTCAAAAAGCTGACACCTGATCCTAACCATGTATTTACAAGGTGAGTCACTCAATCCTCAAACTTTCTATAAGATAATTCAGAGTCCAATGGACGGTCATAAGAGTTCAGAGTTACGGAGTTTATAATTAGGAGACTTTTCATGGACCAAACGGGGGAATATGATATAAGAAAGTTAAATTGTGATATTAGAATGCTATGATATCATATAAGCCCCTGGCCTGTAAAGTCTTTTCAATTCTTTATGGTGTAGTAAAACAGCTACTCCATTATTTCTTCTCCACAGGGAATACTCCCACATCATTCATGAGAAACAGAAGAATTTTTTTTATTAATTATATTGCTAAGGATTCTTATCTTATTGATTATCCCCTCTCAATTTCAATCTTTGGTCATGTAAGAAGTGCATCAAAAGAAAAACATCATTTGAGACTTTTCAGATTGGGGTCTAAGATTCACCAATGGACTCAAAAACCCTCATTCAAGAGCAGAGGACTCCAATTTTCCAGAAAAACTGCAGTAAACCACCATTTTTCTATTTGAAACATGAGAGGAGTTATTGGTAACATACCATGCAAGCTACCAAAGCCCTGGGCTAGAATGAGGTGGAATCAAACTCAGACTAAGGCCACCAAACATTGTTGACTTCATAACCATGAATTGGTAATGGAGATGCAGCTTGTTCAAATACTGTCAGCAGCTTACCTTCAATGCTTCTCATCATTCTTCCCTCTGCATCAAACACAATCAACTTCTTCCCGTACAAGTGTAGCAAAACCCACCCACAACTATTAAACACCACTTGCAAATGATTGTAGCTGAATCCAACATTACTTTGTGGATTTCTCTGCATGCTCAAATCATTGACAACAGATCCCTGGTTCAGTGCTAAATCTTCAGAGAGGCTCCTTGGAAAAACCTGCAATTCTAACCAGCTATACCCTTTGTCCTTCACATCTTCATTTAATTTCCATAGACAGAGATCTTTATTATCCACCAAAACCACATTCCCATCACACCCAGTTAACTTCCCATAACATAAGTGTTCAGGTTGCTTTATAACATACCAACTCCTCTCTGCTACATTGAATGCTGCAACATCAAACCTAAACATGGATCCAACTTGGGTTTTATTGATCCAATAAAACCTTCCTCTAGAATACACACCTTTCCCTGTGGGGAAAAGTGGCATTGGTGTATTAATCTCCAATTTATTCCATGAATCAGTTTCGGAGTCATAGATCTCCATATCCACAGTGTTTTCGTTTTTATCTCCTCTGTTTTTGCCTGTGATTAAGATGCAGGTCCTTGTGAAGGAATCAAAAGCCAATCCAATGAAATTTTATCTTGATCCAAGCTCAACACGTGGGGGAAGCACTTTCCATGTCCTGGTGACAGGATTGCAAATGTAAAATAAAGTGGGTGCTTCTGCTCCTTCTCTGTAACAACAATAACAGAGGAGACTCTTGCAGCTAGTCACCACGCTGCCCCAGTGAGCTCCCAAAAAATCCAATGAGAACCTGTACATACGAGAAGTGGGTACTGATTGAAGTAGATACAAATCATTCATCACAGACTTCTTCATATGGGAGAAACATAGGCCTCCTATGAGAAAGGCAGGGGAGGGATTACAAGGACTTACAGCTGATGAAATTCTTTTCAAGGCATTTCCAGGTGGTGAAAGAAGAAACTTCCATCTTTTACAAACAACCCTAAATTTTCCAATGTTGAGAGTGGGAAGTTTAGCTAAAACTAACATTAATATCTCTTGTGGCAGCCCACTCCATATCTCACCATTCATCTCTATAGTCTCTTCCTTAATTGCAGGTTTCTTCAACAACTCTAACTCCAATACCAATTTTAATGAAGACGTATAGTCTGAAAATAATTTATGGGCAGCAGAAAAACTTATAATAGCCTCTTTAGACATGTTGCTATTGGCCAACAGAGGTAGAATGGGCATCTGATAAATCAATTTTCATTAGAAATTTTGAAAGCATATCCGAAGAACACATGGATCGCACCAAAAGACTCCATTTCCAAAATTTCAATTCTATTTTTTCGCCATGCAGGTTCAGGAAGCCATTATCAACATCCAATCGATTCAGAGCTTGCTCTCATTAACTCCACCCAAAAAAACATACTACAACCTATCAATAGAGGAAAACACGTATCTTTAAACTTAGCCGTTTATAGCTTCAGTTGGGGTAGAATCACTTATACCCTGTTCTCTGAAGCATTAATCAAGACTATCATTTCATCTTCATTGTATCACTTTCACTGCTGGATAAACAGTAATTCACTTTTCCAGTTTATAAGAATATATGAATGAATGAGAGAGGAGCGTTTTTTGAATTATGTAATTTTATTAAAATTACGATATACTAAATTTATTACGCCGAAGGCGTTTCCCCTATGGGAAAGGCACTTGCGTACATTTATATATCCGTCTTAAATTTGACGGTTTGACGGCCGTCTAGACGTTTTTGCTGTTTAACAGTTTTTTGGGACTTTTTGCTTTTTAACAACTTTTAGATAGGTCGACTGAACTCCAGTCTCATGTGCTACTCTTTTATTTTTGTAAAACCTGCATGTGCTTTGCTTAGGACATCGGTGAATCTTATTTGTGGATACCTTGGCTTGCTACCCAATATTTCAAGCGTAGGAAAGCCCTACGATCATCTCTTCACCGTCGAATTCGACATAGGAAAGAATGAGGATTTGAAAAATATCAACAACCATGTTGGAGTAGATATCAACAACTTGGTCTCTGTGAAAGCTGAGCACGCAAGTTACTAGATTGACGACAATGAATTCAGAGAATTAATACCCAACAATGGGTAGAATATTCAAGCCTGGATCGATTACGATCATCTTCAACATCAATTCAGTTATATCATAGTGAAAGTCGGCTCAATACGGCTGCAGAAGCCCCTGATTTCTCTGAGAAACATTACTCTATCTGACATTCTTGAAGAAGAAATGTATGTGGGCCTTAGATGTGTTCGGCTTTGGTATTTTGCTGTTAGAGGTTGCATGCGGAAGGAGAGCAGTAGATCCCTCTCTCGAGTCTGCCCAAATAATTATGGTGGACTGGTTAAGAGAGCTGCGTGCCAAAGGCATGCTGATGGATGCAGGCGACCTGAATCTCTGTGATGAATTTCCAGTAGAAGATGAGATGGGGAGAGAGCTCAAATTGGGGCTCCTGTGTTCCAATCCTAATGCGGAAGGGAGGCTCGGCATGATACAAGTATTGCTAATACTTGAAGGTGAAGCTTCCCTACCAAATTTTAACGCTGCATCTTATTGGCATAAGAGCCCATCAAGCCATATCTTCAAGTCTACTCCATATATTAGTCGTAGCTCAGATATTGCTCTCATTAACTCCACCCAAAAAAACATACTACAATCTATCAATAGAGGAACCAGGTATCTTTAAACTTAGTTGTTTATAGCTTCAGTTGGGGTAGAATCACTTATACCCTGTTCTCTGAAGCATTAATCAAGACTATCATTTCATCTTCATTGTATCACTTTCACTGCTAGATAAACAGTAATTCACTTTTCCAGTTTATAAGAATATATGAATAAATGAGAGAGGAGTGTTTTTTGAATTATGTAATTTCATTAAAATTATGATGTACTAAATTTATTACGCCGAAGACATTTCCCCTATGGGAAAGGCACTTGCGAATGTTTCTATGTCTGTCTTAAATTTGACGGTTTGACGGCCGTCTAGACGTTTTTGTTGTTTAATAGTTTTTTGGGACGTTTTTACTTTTTAACAGCTTTTAGATGGGTCGACTGAACTCCAGTCTCATGTGCTACTCTTTTATTTTTGTAAAACCTGCATGTGCTTTACTGAGGACATCGGTGAATCTTATTTGTGGATACCTTGGCTTGCTACCCAATATTTCAAGTGTAGGAAAGCCCTACGATCATTTCTTCGCCGTCGAATTCGACACAAGAAAGAATGACGATTTGAAAAATATCAACAACCATGTTGGAGTAGATATCAACAACTTGGTCTCTGTGAAGGCTGAGCACGCAAGTTACTGGATTGACGACAATGAATTCAAACAATTAATACGCAACAATGGGAAAAATATTCAAGCCTTGATCGATTACGATCATCTTCAACATCAACTCAGTGGTATCATAGTGAAAGCCGGCTCAATACGGCTACAGAAGCCCCTGATTTCTCTGAGAAACATTACACTATCCGACATTCTTGAAGAAGAAATGTACGTGGGCCTTAGATGTGTTCGGCTTTGGTATTTTACTGTTAGAGGTTACATGCGGAAGGAGAGCAGTAGATCCCTCTCTCGAGCCTGCCCAAATAATTATGGTGGACTGGGTCAGAGAGCTTCGTGCCAAAGGCATGCTGATGGATGCAGCAACCTGAATCTCTGTGATGAATTTCTAGTAGAAGATGAGATGGGGAGAGTGCTCGAGTTGGGGTTTTTGTGTTCCAATCCTAATGTAGAAGGGAGGCTTGGCATGCGACAAGTATTGCTAATAGTTGAAGGTGAATCTTCCCTACCAGCTTTTGACGCTGCATGTTATTGACATAAGAGCCCATAAAGCCATATCTTCAAGTCTACTCCATATATTAGTCGTAGCTCAAATATTGCTCTCATTAACTCCACCCAAAAAAACATACTACAACCTATCAATAGAGGAACCAGGTATCTTTAAACTTAGCTGTTTATAGCTTCAGTTGGGGTATAATCACTTATACCCTATTCTCTGAAGCATTAATCAAGACTATCATTTCATCTTCATTGTATCACTTTGACTGCTAGATAAACAGTAATTCACTTTTCCAGTTTATAAGAATATATAAATGAATGAGAGAGGAGCGTTTTTTGAATTATGTAATTTTATTAAAATTATGATATACTAATTTTATTACGCCGAAGGCGTTTCCCCTATGGGAAGGGCTCTTGCGGACGTTTCTATGTCTGCCTAAAATTTTACGGTTTGATAGCCGTCTAGACGTTTTTGCTGTTTAACAGTTTTTTGGGAAGTTTTTGCTTTTTAACAGTTTTTAGATGGGTCGATTGAACTCCAGTCTCATGTGCTACTCTTTTATTTATGTAAAACATGCATGTGCTTTGCTTAGGTCATCGGTGAATCTTATTTGTGGATACCTTGGCTTGCTACCCAATATTTCAAGCGTAGGAAAGCCCTATGATCATCTCTTCACCGTCGAATTCGACATATAAACAACCATGTTGGAGTAGATATCAACAACTTGGTCTCTGTGAAGGCTGAGCATGCAGGTTACTGGATTGACGACAATGAATTCAAACAATTAATACTCAACAATGGGCAGAATATTCAATCCTGGATCGATTACGATCATCTTCAACATCAACTCAGTGATATCATAGTTAAAGCCAGCTCAATAGGGCTGCAGAAGACCCTGATTTCTTTGAGAAACATTACTCTATCCGAAATTCTTGAAGAATAAATGTATGTGGGCCTTAGATGTGTTCGGCTTTGGTATTTTGTTGTTAGAGGTTGCATGCATAAGGAGAGCAGTAGATCCCTCTCATGAGCCTGCCCAAATAATTATGGTGGACTGGGTCAGAGAGCTGTGTGCCAAAGGCATGCTGTTGGATGCAGGTGACCTGAATCTCTATGATGAATTTCCAGTAGAAGATGAGATGGAGAGAGTGCTCAAATTGGGGCTCCTGTGTTCCAATCCTAATATAGAAGGGAGGCTCGGCATGAGACAAGTATTGCTAATACTTGAAGGTGAAGCTTCCCTACCAGCTTTTGACGCTGCGTATTATTGGCATAAGAGCTCATCAAGCTATATCTTCAAGTCTACTCCATATATTAGTCGTAGCTCAGATATTGCTCTCATTAACTCCACCCAAAAAAACATACTACAACCTATCAATAGAGGAACCAGGTATCTTTAAACTTAGCTGTTTATAGCTTCAGTTGGGGTAGAATCACTTATACCCTATTCTCTAAAGCATTAATCAAGATTATCATTTCATCTTCATTGTATCACGTTCACTGCTGGATAAACAGTAATTCACTTTTCCAGTTTATAAGAATATATGAATGAATGAAAGAGGAGCGTTTTTTGAATTATGTAATTTTATTAAAATTATGATATACTAAATTTATTACACCGAAGGCCTTTCCCCTATGGGAAAGGCACTTGTGGACGTTTCTATGTCTGTCTTAAATTTCATGGTTTGACAGCCGTCGAGACATTTTTGCTGTTTAACAGTTTTTTGGGATGTTTTTGCTTTTTAACAGTTTTTAGATGGGTCGACTGAACTCCAGTCTCATGTTCTACTCTTTTATTTTTGTAAAACCTGCATGTGCTTTGCTTAAGACATTGGTGAATGTTATTTGTGGATACCTTGGCTTGCTACCCAATATTTCAAGCATAGGAAAGCCCTACGATCATCTCTTCGTCATCGAATTCGACACACGAAAGAACGAGGATTTGAAAAATATCATCAACCATGTTGGAGTAGATATCAACATCTTGGTCTCTATGAAGGCTGAGCACGCAGGTTATTGGATTGACAACAATGAATTCAGAGAATTAATACTCAACAATTGACAGAATATTAAAGCTTGGATCGATTACGATCATCTTCAACATCAACTCAGTGGTATCATAGTGAAAGCCGGTTCAATACGGCTGCAGAAGCCCCTGATTTCTCTTAGAAACATTACTCTATTCGACATTCTTGAAGAAGAAATGTACGTGGGCCTTAGATGTGTTCGACTTTGGTATTTTGTTGTTAGAGGTTGCATGCGGAAGGAGAGCAGTAGATCCCTCTCTCGAGCCTGCCCAAATAATTTAGGTCGACTGGGTCAGAGCGCTGTGTGCCAAATGCATGCTGATGGATGCAGGCGACCTAAATATCTGTGATGAATTTCTAGTAGAAGATGAGATGGAAAGAGTGCTCAAATTGGGGCTCCTGTGTTCCAATCCTAATGTGGAAGGGAGCCTCGGCATGAGACAAGTATTGCTAATACTTGAAGGTGAAGCTTCACTCGACTCTTTATGAACAAAGCAAAAAATCACCCAAAGATGTTTCTAATTTTTATTTTTATTTTTTTTCTGTAAAGTATTTTTATAATATAGATACACAAAAAGTATATTTTGTTTTTGAAATTGTTAGAGATTGTGTTAAATTGTAAAAGTACATAAAACTACGTAAAGGTAGGACACTACAAAATGCCAAATCATGTTTAACTCAAGAAAATGCAATAAGCACATATAAAAGGTTGTTAAACATTATACTCGTTCAAGGGGGATTAATCCCTAGGGAGACGAGGCAACTTCTTAGGGCACTAGCAATCAAGGGCGTTTGAATCTAAATATTTTCATTATTTTTAACTATTATTGCAACTCATCCCCTATGGGAATTTTTTTTACGCAGACGTCTATATTAATTATCCCTTATATTTTACGATATTGTAATGCCCATCTATTTTACACACACAAATACAACAGTTAAAGCTTTTTAACAGTTTTTAGATGGGTCGACTGAACTCCAGTCGCATGTGCTACTCTTTTATTTTTGTAAAACATACATGTGCTTTTACTTAGGACATCTAGTGAATCTTATTTGTGGATAGCTTGGCTTGCTACCCAATATTTCAAGTGTAGGAAAGTCCTACAATCATCTCTTTGCAGTCGAATTCGACACAGGAAAGAACGAGGATTTGAAAAGGTAAAACAACCATGTAGAAAGTAGATGCATGAACAACTTGGTCTCTGTGAAGGCTTAGCACGTAGGTTACTGGATTGACCATACAATGAATTCAGAGAATTAATACTCAAATAATGGGTAGAATATTCAAGCCTGGATCGATTACGATCATCTTCAACATCAACTCAATGGTATCATAGTGAAAGCCAGCTCAATACGGCTGTAGAAGCCCCTGATTTCTCTAAGAAACATTACTCTATCCGACATTCTTGAAGAAGAAATGTACGTGGGCCTTAGATGTGTTCGGCTTTGGTATTTTGCTGTTAGAGGTTGCATGCGGAAGGAGAGCAGTAGATCCCTCTCTCGAGCCTTCCCAAATAATTATGGTGGACTGGGTCAGAGAGCTGCGTGCCAAAGGCATGCTGATGGATGCATGCGACCTGAATCTCTGTGATGAATTTCCAGTAGAAGATGAGATGGAGAGAGTGCTCAAATTCTGGGCTCTTGTGTTATCAATCCTAAATGCGGAAGGGAGGCTTCGGCATGAGACAAGTATTGCTAATACTTGAAGGTGAAGCTTCCCTACCAGTTTTTGACGCTATGCAATCTTATTGGCATAAGAGCCCATCAAGCCATATCTTCAAGTCTACTCCATATATTAGTCGTAGCTCAGATATTGCTTCTACTTCCATGTCTTTGGAAGGATGGTAAATTCCACAGACAACCAAACATGAACTTTGCACTCGACTCTTTATGAACAAAGCAAAAATTCACCCAAAGATGTTTCTAATTTTTATTTTTATTGTTTTCTGAAAAGTATTTTTGTAATTGAAAAGTAGATACACAAAAAGTATATTTTGTTTTTGAAATTGGTAGAGATTGTGCTAAATTGTAATATGAAATGATTCTTATGATATCCTATAAGGGTGGCATGGTGTATGGCATCTCATAATGTCAAATTTAATCCAATTTTAGAGAATACAATTCAACGTAGGTAAGTTTGTTAATAATTACAATTTACTAATAACTACTATTTAGAAATAAATGAATATGTAGAATACATATCTATTAAATAAATTTTTATATCTTATTGCAAGTTTGTGTGATATCTTGTTCTTTTGAGTAAAATTAGCAAAAAACTAAAATAGGCATATCTTTTTTATTATCTATATCAATTATTAAAATCTTTAAAAATTTCAGACCATGAACAAAAGCTTTGGGGAAATTGAAAAAGGTCGAAGGCAAACCACCACCTTTGAAACAGGATATGCAAATGCATCAAAACATAATGAAGGAACATTTTTGATAGATAACATAGTTTCAAATTCCATGGTATCCCAAAAAATGCTCGACATCATTGCTCATTTATGGATTTTTACATTCCTCCCTTTCAATTTAGGCACAACTTGAGATAATTGTTTTCTCGAAAAATGTACATTCAATATTTATGTGTATGGATCAATCATACAAACTGCTTTGGTACAAATACCACTGGTTTTAGACATCTATCAATTTAATAGCAAGCCCCTTATAATTTACCCCCTTTTGTCAATCACAAGGGGTTTTAGTAGGTTTTTCCTTCAATAATTTGTTTTCAAATTCGTATTATGTTTAGTTGTATTCGAATTTTTTTGGATAAGTGAATTAGAATGCTAAAGAAATAAATATTGATAATGAGCTTAAGTATCTATATAATGCAAAAGAAAATTATACCTTTGTTTTGCTGGTATGGAATGAATGAAATAAAATAATTCTTATCCTACTCAAGAAAACATTAGCTTGGAGGGCTGCATGGAGTGAGGTTTACCAGTGAGGGATATAAATGAGTCTAAAGCCTGAGCATTCATGGCTTCAGAATGAGGTTCCATCTATTTTGGCTCCTGATTGATCAATTTTTGTGCACCTCACCTTGTTCTATCAAGAATCAACTTGATTCAAGTCCGATTTTTCATCTAGCACTCTGCTCATAGATTTTTATTTGAAAAAAGTGTGATAAGTGTCAAGGTAATAAAAGAAAATTTGAATACGGGGTGAGTTGTACATCTTTAGAAGCCTGTGTTGATGCCCCAGTGGATTGTGGGCACATTTGATTATTCTGATTTAATATCAACCTGAGTTAAGGAGATTGCGAGGAAAAGAGGTGCATGCAAAAAGAATGGGCAAACTTAAAAGATGATAATGTAAATTTGATTTGATTTGATTTGATATTGTAGGTTAGAGATTGATTGGATTCTTCTATTTCAAAATATGAATCTACAATGTACAGATCCATTTTTCTTCATAACATAATCATTTTACTCATCGTGTAGGATGTCCCACAGAATTCCGTTTACCATGTAATCATAAAACAATAGGTTTCCAGGTGGAGAAAGTGAATATCCATACAGACTCACAAGATTCCTTTGCTTGATGCTTCCAACTGTTTCGAGCTCAGTTCCAACTTCATGCAAGCTTTGTGGGTAGTGACTGTGCAGTCTCTTTATAGCAATTCGATTACAATTCTTTAGAACACATTTATAAACAGTGCGTGTAACACCATAACCAATTACATATTTCTCATTTATATTTTCTTTGTTTCTCATTATGTCATCATACATGTGAAGAGCCATGTCCATAAATCATTCCAGCCAATGGTGCAAGGTTTAAGACCATAATTGTTCGTTATGTTTCTTTTCTCTTGTGCATAATCAGAAGCTTCTTCAGAATCACACCTAAAGACATCTTTTTCGGTCACACTATTCTAGATGGAAAGTATGCCAGTGACTGCGGTGTATGGGTGCAATATATGTATAGAGTGTAGTGTAGTGAGAATATGTTGAAGTCAATGAGAGGTGGTGTAGTTAGTTACAAAAGAAAGGTATTTGTCAATTCCTTTGTGCCTCAGTCTCAAGAAATCATTGGGAATCATATGGTTGGAGCTCTGAATGTTGTTTCTATTCACTACAATGAATCATTATGCCCCAAGCTAGGCAACCAGTCTACATGTGAAGATAAAAACTAGTATTTCAGACCATGAACAGAAGCTTTGGGGAAATTGAAAATGGCCGAAGGCAAACAACCACCTTTGAAACAGGCTATGCAAATGCATCAAAACATAATGAAAGAACATTTTTTATAGATAACATAGTTTCAAATTCCATGGTAGCCCAAAAAATGCTCGACATCATTGCTCATTTATGGATTTTTACATTCCTCCCTTTCAATTTAGGCACAACTTGAGATAATTGTTTTCTCAAAAGATGTACATTCAATATTCATGTGTATGGATCAACCATACAAACTTATTTAGTACAAATACCACTGGTTTTAGACATCTATCAACTTAACAGCATGCCCCTCATAATTTACCCCCTTTTTTCAATCACAAGGGGTTTTAGTAGGTTTTTCCTTCAATAATTTGTTTTCAAATTCGTATTATGTTTAGTTGTCTTCGAACATTTTTGGATAAGTGAATTAGAATGCTAAAGAAATAAATATTGAGAATGAGCTTAAGTATCTATATAATGCAAAAAATAATTATACCTTTGTTTTGTTGGTATGGAATGAATGAAAGAAAGATAAGATTTTAATAACATCTACAATCTAGAAAACAGTCTATGGAATCAGGGGCTACCATGAAAATTATCAATCTTACAAACTTTACAACCCTTTTTGATATTGGATATTTTACTGTATATCTATCTTGATCTCACCAAGCATTTTGAAGCTTCTCCCACTCAAACAAATTGTTTGATTTGCATAGAAACATGCAGAGCCATAATATGTAGATAGACGCATCTGATAGTAACCATTTCATCACTAAATTTGTACAACTACAGTTATATACTGGTAGAAGAAACAACTACAGTTATGTACAACTTTAAAGGAGCAACAACTATGGACTAGTGTTAAATCAAGGTAGCTCAGTAGAAACATGACATTATTAAGGACCTTCACCTATCAAGCTTAGATACAAATAGATATCAAGTGTACACAAATTTGTCTAAATCTTATTACTTGGTCACTTTTTCATCTTCCCCCCCACCCCCACCACCTCTCTATCATCCCTGTTCCAAAAACTTCATGGAGTTCATCTTCAGTGTATTAAATGTGCCCTTGTTTATGTTCTAGAAGTGTTTTGAACTGCACTACATATATAATTCATTTAAAATATTGTAAAATTACCGAGCTATATTAATTTGTACCTTTGAAAATTGGTGCTCAGCTATTCATTGATCAATTTATAATCTTGTCGAAATTACGGTTGTTTTTGATGTAACTAATTGAATAAGTATAGATATATTTAGTTTTATTAACTTCTTTTTTCACTTTTTTGTAGGGTATTTGTGATTCTCATTCTCCCACAATAAAGAAGAGAGTGTCGTCTCTAAACGAACTTCAGGTGGGTTTCAATATTGATTGAAGTATTTATTCATTTGTTTTGTTTATTGCATGTTATGGATTAAAAAATTATTATAGAGTGCTTTCATGTTATTTGCTTTTGATTGTTACATTTATATTTAGACTCTAATCCTTTTTCCGAAGTGAAATCTGGGGGCATGTGCCTTCGTTAATGACATGATTTGTTATGTGTTGAGGGGCTTGTTCCCCAATGAGGCCATTTCAAAGTGTCTTAAGTTGGACGTTAGACTGGTCATAGACAAGGTTTTTTAAGTTGCCCGTCATACCTAAAAACATCTTCTAGGACTAACATACTTATTTTCCCTCTCCAGTTTAATATGATGTAGACTAGAAACACAATTCCCCTCCCTACAACAGGACTGACTTAACTACGCCTTGCTTGCAGAGGGAAGAAGAGTTTAAACGTAGTCAATGTGTTGTCAATGTTTTGCATTGCAAGAAACCAAAACCACCAAAAACAGTGATAGCTAAAATGATCATAGATCGCCTCCACTTGATGCCAACATCCCCAATTTTTCTCTCCAAAATATGAACGATTGGAGATGATTCACAAGGCTTCTTCTTGATTTATGAGTCTAACGAAGATGCATTGAAATATGATACACCACACAAACTGAGGATAATGGGAATTCCAATTGAGGCATCTGCAACTGGACAAAAATACAAGAAATGTGCAAAGAAAATTGCACAAGCAAAAAACTTTGTACATTATATCAGTTTTTTGCATTTTTAATAATTTTAAGGGTAAGACCTCATGTTTGCACTTTTTAAATGAAGTGACTCATCTATATTTATACACATACACAATCAATCACCCATAGTTTAAACAAACACAACTACAAAAAAAAAAAAACTATCCCTATAACACAAATAACATATACCAATTTTTTGTTTGCAAAATGCCTCAAAGAAATGTGGTCTCATGGAATGCTATGATTGTAAGATATGCACAAAATAGCTCTAACAATGATGCTCTCAAACTCGTTGAGGTAATAAAGAAATTTGGAATGTACCATAACCATTTCAGATTTGTTTATATATAATTGCATATTATGTCTCATTTTAGTTTCATGGAGAGATAATATGTTAAAGCACTTAGTCATTCTTTCAATCTACTTTGACAACAACACTTCACATTCACTACATTCTTGAGAGTGAGTATTAGCAAACTTACATGTCTCACTTGCATTTGTATTCAATTATTACACAACTAACTATTCTCTAACATCCCTTCTAATGTATTTTGCAACATTTGTTCTGGCTTTAATAGAAAATCAGTATTGTCAATCACACCCCTTATCAACATCAACTAAAATAAGTAATAATTGTCTTTCTAAATCTAATAACATATACCATTCGGCGTTCACATTGCATTGTACACATGCGATTGCTAAATTTTATAAGATTCTTAGAATCTTCTAGTGTGTAAATTATCGTATAGTTGAATGGAATTTTCAATTTTTTAGAACTTATTTAAATCTTAATTTTTCTGAGACTTTACTTCTTTTATATGATTGTGTAGACACCTATCTTTGATACCCTACATTGTTTATCTAGGGTCCTCACATTCACACACAATTTACATTAAATTATTTATTATTCCTAAAACCATGTCCTCATCCCCATAAATCTTATCTTATACCTCGATAAAAACCTATTCTACCCATCCTAAGTTACATAAAACCATCCAAACCACCTACAACTCATCTTAGCCCATTTTGGCCCTAACCATCTAACATCCTAACATCCTCAACATCTTCCTAACCATCTTCACTCGCCCCATACTCAAAATAACCCTTTTCAAGTTGCCAACGATTTGAACTAATCGTCTATGATTATATAAGCAACATCAAACTTCTTGAATAAGATCCTTAGACATTTGCAGTGAAACTTTGGTTCTCTAACAACCTAGATGATACCATCGCAGATATCTTGACATCCCCTGTACCCCTATCATGTTTTTGGAAGCTTCAAAAATCTTGTAAGATTTTCACAATGTTGTTTCTTATTATTCTTCATCCAAGGTAAGCTCTAGTCATCTATTTTCATATTTAATTTGTTAACACATCATCTAAAAGCTCAAATCAATTCTTAAATTATATATTCTACACATTATTGACATCTTATTTGAAAATCAACTTTTTCCACAGTAAACACCAATGATCCATCTAAATTGCCAACGATGACCTCAAATCGCTAGTGATCCTTGTCTTTTTTAATCATTTTGAATCACATTTCTCATATTTGCAACCAATATATCAATCCGTTTTTGGTCTAAACTACCTATTTTAAAGTTGTTTCTCTGTGTAGATGATTGTATCAGGTCAGAAACATCTTATTACAAGCATATACGACCTTCCTATTGTTTCACAACCACTAGTGTGGGAACACATCGACATTGCACATAAACTTAGCCTTTGTACGATCTCCTTGATACCAAACGTCAAAGACGTTGAAGATAAACTTGAAGTTATATGCGAAGAACAGGACGTGCTTGAACAAGCCTGGTTCAAATGCTTATTGTATTTCGAGCTTATTGTAGCCCTCGCCTGGGCCACCTATCACGTAGTGATCACGCAAAACAAGATCCCTATTTCCCTTTAGATTTGTAACTTCATCCTCTCATTGTCAATTATTTTCATATCATTATCACTTGATTGTAAAGTGAGTTGACACCCTTTAAGGAAGCCCTTTGGTTCCTAAGATTGGCATTTGCCAAACAACTCCTCATATCCTTATCTAATATTTGTCTTGTCTAGTCATTTTTCTGTGTGTAGGTTTCTCTCATTCGTTGGAAACAAGACTCTTACACCCATGTTGCATCCACATATCTCGACATTGCATTATCGACATAGGTATCGCTAAACCCTTTGTCTTTCGAGTTTTTGGTGTTTTTCATATAATCAACGAACCGAAATCCACCACAAATAAATTGATTCATAATGATTCACAAATTTTCCTTAATTATCTTACACTTGTCATCAAATTTGCATATTCTCTTCTTGGTCTTCTATGTTGCAGAACGTTGCTTCCTTTATCACGCACGAGACTTTGTACTCCTTATTTTTGGAATTGTATATGTTTTTTGCACAACATGATACTTCCCCTCACTCATTTGCACAACTAATACATTCTCTTAATCAACAAATGTCCAACGATCACCTTATTTTTGATAAGCAACTGATTATTTTTGGGAGTTTCTCAACTTCCTAATGCTATTCATAAGGTCAACCCTTGCAAAAGGCCCATCTTAGGTATTAGAATCTCACATTTCATCTGTAGTTAATTTTAAAATGTCATGTAAAACCCTCCGAAACCACTTTAGTAATTTAGAAGAGGTCATAAAAAAATATTTTTAAAAGTTTGGCATAAAAATAAAAAAAACTAAAGTCACAAAATACAAAACAACTTTTTTAGTTAATTCTCACAAGAAAAACAAATTAAGAAGTTACATATCACTTAGGATTGAAAACCATATATAAGAAAATAGAGAGACTTAGAATTTACTTAAATTTCTTAGTGATCGTTAGTTGACATTCTATTATTGTTATGAAGACTTTAAGAACAAACCATATAATTACATGTGTAGTAATAATGAAAGGGGGATAGTGCCATGTGAAGATGGGACATAACATAATAGAAAGATTACAAAGTCACAAATAATTTGAAAAATTATATCTGGAAATAGTAGTTGATGTTAATAGATTAAACATTACAATGTAATTAAAGATTTAATTAAAAAATATTATTGAAAAATTCTATAAAATTATTTGATGTTTTATTATTACAAAGACTTTTAAAAAATACAATATAATTATATGTGTAGTAATAATGAAAAGGGAACAATGCCATGTGAAGATGGGACAATAGCACAATAGGAAGATTACACCACCACATAATTTTTTTTGGAAAATTATGTGTAAAAGAAGTACTTGATGTTAATTTACCTTAAACATTTTAATGTAATTAACTATTTAATTAAAAAATTGTTATTGAAAAACTTATAAAAATAAATAACAAAACTTTAGAATCGTCATGTTACCTCTCCACCACATCACCACCATAGTAAAAATATTATAAAATTAAAAAATGTAAATACTTTTTTGAATGTCCAAATTATACCAAAATTTCCTATTAAAAATTCGCAATATGTAAACTGAGAATTGTAACACGTGGAGATGCCAGCTAACTCTGGGCAAACTTGTATTATAAGAGCCAATCCAAAAGAATCTGTACATTGTAGATTCTTTAATAAAATGAATAATCACACTTTAATACCATTATATATAATTGTTATAATTCAAATGCATAGTTCAAATAGTTATAATTTCATTATTCTAACTTTTAAATAGAGAGACTTACTTAAAATGAAAGTAAAAGCTCATTTAACTATAAAAATAAAATTATAAATAAAGGTTACCCCTATATAATTATATGTGATATACACCATCTTATTAAATTTATCTATATTAATTTAAATTATTATAACTTTACAAATATTTAATATTTAATTATCATAATTCAACAATTACAACTTTGATATTGTAATTCCAAATTCTATATAATTATTTAAAATATTAAAAATATATCTGATAAACTTTAAATATAACATTTTGGCATGCAATATGATACGTGAAAGCTACACCATGAAGTTGATGAACATTAAAATCCGATTACAATATATATTTTAAACCATTATTATTATTATTAAAATTCGATTACAAAATGAAAAGAATGGGAAGAATCTTCTAGTTCATCTGACGATGACACCGGACCCAGTGTCCACTACAGTCCGTAAAGCTATGATGACAGGTTTGCTGTCATCTTTGCAAAAGTATGATATGACTCTACTTTATATAATGTATGGTGGACCTCCCCACTTTTAAAAGGTGTTATGATGAGTGGCATGTGCTCATCCGTCTTAGTAGGAATATTTTGGTAACCTAGGTTATCGGTTCCCGGTCTTTAGGTTATCCCTTAATCCGGTGAAAAGCCTCTCTCTTTTCCAATATAAGGAGATGTGGAGACTCATTCACTACATCGGGTTTTAGGATAGAGTCTCCGCTTAAAGAGTTATAGAAAGTTTGTAAAATCTTTGTAGTTTGTTGTCTATAGCATCTCATGTTTGTTGCTAGTCATAAGAAAGAATATTGTAATGGAGTTTTGCTCTTACATAAATATGATTACGGTTTGTTGTTTAATGTTAAGATCCTATTTCCGCATTTGTGAATTTTGGTATCAGAGCTGGTTGTTATTCTTGTTTTCTAGCTTAGACTCATCTTATTCTTCATTTCCATTTGCGTCATTTTTCCCGTTTCTTTGAATCCCGTAAGACGCGCAATTTGAGTGTGGACCTTTTGTTGCCCGGGTGAAGCGTGCGTTGTGGTCATTTAAACTCTTGTAAGCCGTTGGTGCTAGGAAAAACAAATTCCAAAGTACGCATTAGATACTGAATGAAGGGGTTGCGTGCAGAGCTATCAAATGCATAGCTAATCATCGCGATGACGCTTTCGTGAATATCTTCAGTTGTGATTCCATGCCAATGACCGAAACTTTTTCTCCTTACAGAAGAGGAGAACCCTTTACCAGGTTGCAGCAACTTGAGCCCAAGTAATTGCTTTTGACCAATCAGGATTAGTACTTTGGGAACTATGAAGAGATGTTGCTTTTAATCAGACTAGTAAGTTTTCTAATTTATTGAAAGCACTTGTGAGAGCAGGAAAATTATGTTCAAGCTCAGAGACTGAAAAACAAAGATTATTTACCTTATCATTGACATTCTGAGATACTGTCAATGACTTTCTTTTCTGATATCCTTCAGAGACAGCATGTATAGATTGTTGAATATGTGACTGGAGACTATTGCTGACTTGATCTGGAACTTTGTTGCAAAGTGGTAGACATCTGCTGGATAGTTGAAGACATACTATCTACCTTTTTATTTAGACAAGAGAACAACAGAGTGAATCATCTCCCCGCTTATGGAGTTCAATAGTTTTCAAAGTATCTTGACATACGCTTGAGCTTTTCATTGTGGGAGGTGAGATAGTCATTCTATGACCCTGGTGGCCTTGTTGTTCCAATTCAGCATGCGGGCTGATTCAGGACTGCATACTATTTTGGAATCTAACTGACGTTGATACCAATATTGTCGACGTTTTCGTCGATCATTAGTATAGACTTCAATAATCTATTAGCATGAGGGAAGTCTGTAAACCTCCAGCGTGCAAACCACGGTAGCCTCCTACATGAATCCATAGAGTCATCCCCTTTGGCTCTTTTCTAAGCAAAGACTTTGCCTAATTTAAAGTCTGATTAATAAGTGGACTAGGAACAATTATTTGCTATTTATATGTGGCCCATTCTAATGGAATATATTTTTGTAATGGATACTAATTTAACTTGCTCAAAAAATTCACACCAGAGACAGTCAGTTACCTAGGACAAGATCATAGAACCTAAAGAATGGACTGGCTACACTTAGGAAGATCTGTCTTCATGACTCTTCTCTTTATCAGACCAGAAAGACTGAGTCAGAGGAAGAGGTAGATAAGCAAGGCTTAACAGCTAGCTAGATCTTACTAAGAAGATATAGCTCAGCTTAAGCCTCACTTATCTACCTCTTCCTCTAACCTTGGAGGCTCTCTTGTTTGACTAACGAGGTAGTGTTCTGAAGACACACTATTCCTGGAGATAGTACCCATTCTCGAGGTACTCTAGATCTTGATCCCAGGTAACTGACTGTATCTGGTGTCAATTTTTTTAGCCAAGTTAAACTAGTCCATGCATTACAACACTGCTTCCCTTAGAATGGCCACCATGTTTAATAGCAGGTTATTGTTCCCATTATCATACTGTTAATCCAGGAAAATGATCCGATAAAATATAGCTTAGAAGGGGATGACCAAAATGGCTTCATATTGAGACCCGTGGTTTGAAGATGAAGTTTTAAAACTTGGTCTAACAAATTGTCGGTTTGTATGGACACATAGATAATTTGGAAATACATGCTAAAGATGTCATGGGTCCATTACTGATGACTAGTCTGACAGAGCAGCTAGTCAGACAATCTTTGAAGCTCTCGTGACGGGTATCTAATTAGATTCAACATAAGACATATGCATTTAATCCTTGTCTAAGTCAAAGCCCGTTATGCCTGAATCTGAACACAACCAATATGCCACAAATTTCATAGACATGACTATTTTTTCTCCCACATACTGTAAAGCTCACTAGGAGATATGCAAAGGGATATCATACTCAGATTTTACAGAAGTTTTTAGCTTGGATCAGCAGGGGGATATCTCTAGATCTAATAGAAGCTACTAGCAATTAAATGAAATGCTTTAGATTTCTAATAGACTTCAACTATAAGGAAGCTTAGGAATGTTTACCAACCTGGTCAAAGGGTTCTCTTCTTCCGTGATGTGCGTTTCGTTAGTTGACAGGCATCAGATCTGAAAGATTCACAAAAGCATCATCATGATCATTAGCTGTGCATCTCCAGGAAGTCGATGCAACCCAGGTCGTTCAGTATCCATTTCGCCTTGAAATGTCATTTGTCCTACACCGCGTCTTACAAGAATCTTAAATGACCACAACACGCCTCTAAGCTCGAGCAACAAAAGGTTCCTGCACTCACAATTGCACGTCTTACGGGATTCAGAGAAACAGAAGGACGCAAAGTCTGAATGAAGAATAAGATGATCTCTTTGAGCTAGAAAACAAGAATAACAACCATCTCTGATTGGTCAATTCAGCAAATAATAGGATCTTAACAGAAACAACAAACTATAAGTCATCCTCTTATGTATGGTGAAAAACTCCATTACAATATGGCACGGCTCAGTGCTGAAGAAGCTGAAAGTGTCATGGATGAAGGTATGCATGATAGCTCTGCACCACCCCTTCATTCTACAATGCGTACCCATAATTTCCACCCCAATTACTACAAGATTGAATGTAAATCTCCTGAAGAAATCAAGGAGATGCTTCACGGTATGATAGGTTGGGCCAATACCCAAGTCCTACAATTCAACAAACATGATAAATATGTTGCAAGTATTATTACTAATGGATTTGTAGGCATTCTAAAAGAATGGTGGGACGCCATCCCTGAGCAGCAGAAAGACACCATTATTAATGGTGAAGGACAAGGCAATGATCGTACTGATGGAGGAACTGTCAAGTCTAACTGCTGCCATTATTGCTAAATTCATTGGCACCATTAATGATGAGAAGTGGCTTAACATCATTGAATTCCTGAAGAGCACAAATCTGTGACATGACAAAGGTACCTGAATATCAGTGCTACATGCAGAAAGTTTTTCTATAACACAAGCATGCCCTTTGACTGCCACTACAAAGCTCGAGTATGTGGAATCTTATCCACAATATTTTGCTGATGAATATAAAAAAGCTATGCATGGGCCTCTTAGAGGCATATATAACTTTTGGTCGCATCAATCAAATTATCAATGAGACTAATAAGTGCACTTCTGTCTTGAAAAGAAACATAAAAAGGAAGCCTTGAAAGCTGAAAAAGATCTTTAGGGGTTAAGTTTTGTCACCTTCAAGTCCAAAATCAGTTTGGATGTTCTTCGCAAAAATACCCCAAGCACAAAAGGTTCAAGAAGAAGTTCAAAGGTAAAAAGAAGTGTCTTGATTTTATGTCTCGACCATCTGTCAAACCTAGAAGAAATTTTTTCAAAAGAAAGAAATATTTCCCCAAAAACAAATCTATTGAATGTTTTATCTGTAAGGGAAATCATTATAGTAGAAATTGTCCACAGAAGGGACAGTAGGCCAAAGCTAAGGCCAAAGTCAATTTTGTTCATGAGCATCATCTTAATGAAGATGATTATTTCCTTATATCTGATGATGAAAGTTACATATCAAATATTGAATATCCAAAAATCAAAGTTGCAGTTAACCAGTTTATCGAGCATCTTCTGAAGCCAGCTATTCAGATTCTGATACTGGTTATGATTCTCTACCATCATTTCACTGTAACATGATTCGAAGCTCTTATGAACATCTGTTAATCCCTCCTAGCTCCATTTTTCTCAAACAAAATTTGGATCGTGTTAAGCACGACCTTGCCAAATGCCCTCCTCATATGGTTCACCGACATTATTCTCTACAATCTCAGCTCCACAATCTTCAGATCAAGCTTGATGCTAAGATCCAACAATAGAATGCCGAAGATTTGCACGTTGCTCAACGTGCTTCACCCACAATCCAAAATTAATCTTATCATTTTTCTCTCCCCCCAGGTAGAGATCGAGGACGAGATTATCCTTCTTCCTTTCATGGTCGTGGATCTTACAGCCACTAACCAGTGGGACACGGCTCATGACATTTTCCATTCCTATTCCCCGAAGGAGAAGAATAAAAGGTACCAAAACCTCAGGCTCCAGAACCTCTGACTCCAATTCCTGGTCCTGGAACACTAGAAAGAAAAATCTGGTGACAACAGCATCTCTCTCTTCTTGAATGAGCAATTCAAAAAGCTACAGAAGAATTCCAAATATTGTTCCTAGAAGAAGAATCAGCTCCTAGTCCAGATGCTGATGAAGAAGCAATCGATAGGCTAATCATGGAAAAGGCCTATGATCAATATGAAGCAAAACAAGAAGCAAAGGTAAGTATTGTTAAAACCACTTGCAATCCTTTTTGTAGAATTCAGCTCTGCATTCCCAACATTAAACCATATTCTCTAGATGCTAAGATAGATACTGGTGCTGAAATTAGTTTGTTAAAAGCCAATGCTATTCCTAGAGATTGTTGGGACACAGAACCCCTCCAAATCAGTTTTGATTCTAAGAAAGTGTTCTCTCCCTGTTCTGCCTTCATACCTGTTAAGCTAGGAAAAATGCAGACTACCTTCAAATTACATCAGTTTTACCTTCTACATTATGACATGCTGCTTGGTTCAGATAATCTTAATAATTGCATGCCTTATACTATTAGTCAAGATGAGATCCGTTTTCCACAAGGATCAATACCAAGACTTTAGACTTACCATTCTATTGTGCCTTCTGCACCAAAGCCCCATAAAGCTTCCAATCTTGACCGGCTCCATAAGTCTATTTCTCTCAATACCTCTTCCATTGATGTAATCATCAATAAGATAAAGACAGACTGCACATCTGATAATCCCCAAGCCTTTATCCATCAAAAAAAAACATTTTTTTCAGTTAGACTTCTAGACTACCACTTCTCCAAAATTTAAAGCTCATCACATAGGGATGCCTCCCTCAAAAAAATATGAATGTCAGGCATAGATAAACAATCTACTCAAAGGATGATTTATCTAGCCTTCTAAGTCCCCTTGGACTTGCCCTACTTTTTATGTGAATAAACGAAGTGAGATAGTTCATGGCAAGAAGAGGTTAGTGGTCAATTATAAGCCACTCAATATATATATACTGCCCATCCAACATCCCATTCCAAGCAGAGATGATTTTTTAGCACATATCAGTTGCAGTAAAATTTACTATAAGTTTGATCTTAAATCTGGTTTTTGGCAAATCTTCCTGAACAAAGAGGATACTTATAAAACAACCTTCAGTATTCTAGGTGGTCAGTATGAATGGAAGGTTTTACCTTTCGGTCTTAAAAATGCACCCTCCATTTTCCAAAAGAAAATGGATCAGATCTGTGGTCACCTTGATAAATTTCTAATTGTTTATATTAATGATATTTTGATCTTTTCTCAAAATAAAAAGGATCACTTAGAGCATCTCGATCAATTTTATCAAGTTGTTTATGCCAATGGACTTTGTCTCTACGAAGATGGAGACATTCAAATATTATGTTCAGTTCTTAGACATCACTCTTAGGGATTGAGCCATTTTGATGCAAGATCATATAGTCTCCAAAATTAGTCTATTCCTTGATGAGATCACTGATAAAAGGAAACTTTAGAGATTTCTAGGTTGTGTAAATTATATTACAGGGTTTTATAAAAATGTTGCTTCTGACAGACTACTTCCCAATAAGAGGCTTCACTCTAATGCTCTAGCTTGGAATTCAAATATGACCAGAGCTGTCCAAAGAATCGAATAGAGTTGCCAAACTCTTCCTCCTATGTACCTTATAGGGATTGGTCTTAAAATTGTTGAAACAGATGCCTCCAACAAACACTGGGGAGAAGTACTTAAAGAAAGGATGGAGGATAATGTTGAAAAAAAATTGTAGATACGCTTCAGGTTCTTTCAAAGGGCCAGAGCTTAAATATCATTCCAGCCATAAAGAAATACTTGTTGCAAAGAAAGCTATCAAAGCTTTCTTGTTTTTTCTACAACATGGGAAATTTCTTCTCCGAAATGACTTGCAACATTTAAAATGCAGGCTTTACAAAGGTGACCCGACCAACAAGACTACCTATGGGGTCACCTAAAGAGATGGGCATAATGGTTTGATGGATATGAGTTCGATGTTGAACATATCTCTGGAAAGAAAAATTCTCTCGCTGATTTTGCCAGTAGAGAACTAACTCATATCAAACATGTAAATATCACTCAGGTGTTTCATGAATTTGTTGAACCCATATGGAATGTTAACATGTCAAAATTATTTGAAGTTTGTAGAAATAAATGACAACCAGATGTCATGTGAAGCACACCATCTGCTCCTTTGTAGAGGGATTATCTCAGTATCCCCTTATCAGACATGTGAGGTAGCCTACAGATCTGTTGATCTAGAAATTCCTACTACAGAATTTCACTCCAGGCATGAACCTATGGTGTTTTGTAATCTACAATGGCAGTGGTGACACTTCAGATACGTTGAACCCCCACTCGATGATATCCCAGTAGAAGGATGATGCCTCAGTAAATTGGTCCCCAGACCAAATACCCTATGGAGGTTTGAATTTTCTAGACTATGGCCTGAAGTTCATCCTTTAGAAACTGATGCGTGGAATCGTCCTAGCATTCCTCATGATAGGCAGTATATTGCTAACCATTTCAAAAAAAAATTATCCAAATTTCTGCCTACCAAGATTTCTGACAGTCCGCCAATCAATGCCAATCAATGGTGTAGATTACAAAACACCATAGGTTCATGCCTGGAGTGAAATTCTATAGTAGGAATTTCTAGATCAACGAATCTGTAGGCTACCTCGGATGTCTGATAAGGGGATATTGAGATAATTCCTCTGCAAAGGAGCAGATGGTGTGCTTCACATGACATCTGGTTGTCATTTATTTCTACAAACTTCAAATAATTTTGACATGTTGAAACATTCCATATGGGTTAAAAAAATTCATGAAACACCTGAGTGATATTTACATGTTTGATATGAGTTAGTTCTCTACTAGAAAAATCAGCGAGAGCATTTTTCTTTCCAGAGATATTTTCAACATCGAACTCATATCCATCAAACCATTATGCCCATCTCTGGAGGCGACCATAGGTAGTCTTGTTGGTCGGGTCACCTTTATAAAGCCTGCCTTTGAAATGTTGCAAGTCATTTCGGAGAAGAAATTTCCCATGTTGTATAAAAAACAAGAAAGATTTGATAGCTTTCTTTGCAACAAGTATTTCTTTATGGCTAGAGTGATATTTAAGCTCTGGCCCTTTGAAAGAACCTGAAGCGTATCTGTAATTTTTTTCAACATTATCCTCCATCCTTTCTTTAAGTACTGCTCCCCAGTGTTCGTCAGAGCCATCTGTCTCAACAATTTTAAGACCAATCCCTGGAAGGGACATAGGAGGAAGAATTTTGCAACTCCGCTTGATTCTTTGGACAGCTCTGGTCATATTTGAATTCCAAGCTAGAGCATTAGAGCAAAGCCTCTTATTGAGAAGTTGTCTGTCAGTAGCAACATTTTTATAAAATCCTGCAATATAATTTAGACAACCCAGAAATCTCTGAAGTTGTGTTTTATTAGTGATTTCATCAGGGAACAGACTAATTTTGGAGACTATATGATCTTGCATAAAAATGGTTCCATCCCTAAGAGTGATGCCTAAGAACTGAATAGAATCTTTTAATGTCTCCATCTTCGTAGGGCTAAGACAAAGTCCATTGGCATAAACAACTTGATAAAATTGATCGAGATGCTCTAAGTGATCCTTTGTATTTTGAGAAAAGATCAAAATATCATCAATATAAACAATTAGAAATTTATCAAGGGTGACCAAAGATCTGATCCATTTTCTTTTGGAAAATGGAGGGTGCATTTTTAAGACCGAAAGGTAAAACCTTCCATTCATACTAACCACCTGGAATACTGAAGGTTGTTTTATAAGTATTCTCTTTATTCAGGAAGATTTGCCAAAAACCAGATTTAGGATCAAACTTACTGTAAATTTTACGGCCACTGATACGTGCTAACAAATCATCTCTGCTTGGAATGGGATGTTGGATGGGTAGTATATATTTATTGAGTGGCTTATAATTGACCACTAACCTCTTCTTGCCATGAACTATCTCACTTTGTTTATTCACATAAAAAGCAGGGCAAGTCCAAGGGGACTTGGAAGGCTGGATAAATCATCCTTTGAGCAGATTGTTTATCTCTACTTGACATTCATGTTTTTCTGAGGGAGGCATCCCTATGTGATGAGCTTTAAATTTATGAGAAGTGGTAGTCTGGAAGTCTAACTAGAAAAATTCTTTTTCCGATGGATAAAAGCATGGGGATTATCAAATGTGCAGTCACTCTTTATCTTATTGATGATTGCATCAATAGAATAGGTATTGAGAGAAATAGACTTATGGAGCTAGTGAAGATTGTAATATTTATGGGGATTTGGTGTAGAAGGAACAATAGAATGGTAATTCTGAAGTCTTGGTACTGATCCTTGTGAAAAACGGATCTCATCTTGACTAATAGTATAAGGCATGTAATTATTAACATTATCTGAACCAAGCAGCATGTCATAATGCAGAAGGTCAAACTGATGTACTTTGAAGGTGGTCTACATTTGTCCTAGCTTAACAGGTATGAAGGCAGAACAGGGAGAGAAAACTTTCTTAGAATCAAAACTGGTTTGGACGGGTTTTGTGTCCCAACAATCTCTAGGAATATCATTGGCTTTTAACAAACTAATTTCAGCACTAGTGTCTATCATAACGTCTACAGAATATGGTTTAATGTTGGGAATGCAGAGCTGAATTCTACAGAAAGGATTGCAAGAGGTTTTAACAGTACTTACCTCTACTTCTTGTTCTACTTCATATTGATCATAGGCCTTTTCCATGATTAGTCTATCAATTGCTTCTTCATCAACATCTAGACTGGGAGCTGATTCTTCTTCTAGGAACAATATTTGGAATTCTTCTGTAGCTTTCTGAATTGCTCATTCAAGAAGAGAGAGATGCTATTGTCACCATATTTTCTTTCTGGTGTTCTCGGACTAGGAACTGGAGTCGGAGGTACTGGGGCCTGAGGTTCTGGTACCTTTTATTCTTCTTCTTCTTCGAGGAACAGGAATGAAAAATGTCATGAGCTGTGTCCCTCTAGCTGGTGGCTATAAGATCCATGACCATGAATGGAGGAAGTATAATCTTGTCCTTGACCTAGATAAGAAGGATAATCTCTTCCTTGACCTCTACTGGGGGGGAAGAGCAAAATGATAAGGATTATTTTGGATTGTGGGTGGAGTGCGTTGAGAAAGGTGCAAATATTCGGCGTTCTATTGTTGGATCTTAGCGTCAAGCTTGATCTGAAGATCATGGAGCTTAGATTGTAGAGAATAATGTTGGTGAACCATATGAGGAGGGCATTTGGCAAGGTCATGTTTTACACGATCAAACTTTTTTTTGAGAATAATGGAGTTAGGAGGGATGAACGGATGTTCATAAGAGCTTCGAATCATGTTGTAGTGAAATGATGGTAGAGAATCATAACCAGTATTAGAATCTAAATAGCTGGCTTCAGAAGATGACTCAATAAACTGGTTAACTAACACTTTGATTTTTGGATATTCAATATTTGATATGTAACTTTCATCATCAGATATAAGGAAATAATCATCTTCATCAAGATGATGCTCATGAACAAAATTGACTTTGGCCTTAGCTTTGGCCTGCTGTCCATTCTTTGGACAGTTTTCTACTATAATGATTTCCCTTATAGATGAAACATTCAATAGAATTGTTCTTAGGGAATTATTTCTTTCTTTTGAAAAACTTTCTTCTAGGCTTGGCAGATGGTCGAGACATACAATTAAGGCACTTCTTTTTCCCTTTGAATTTTTTCTTGAAGTTTTTTTGCTTGGGGTATTTTTGTGAAGAACATCCAAACTAATTTTGGACCTGGAGATTACAAAACTTAACTCCTAAAGCTTTTTCAACTTTCAAAGCCTCTTTTTTATGTTTCTTTTCAAGACAGAGGCGCTTGTTAGTCTCATTGATATTTTGATTGATGTGACCAAAAGTTATATTTTCTTCAGAGAGCCCATGCATAGCTTTTTTATATTCATTAGCAAAATATTGTGGCCATCAAAAGGCATACCTGTATTATAGAACAGTTTATGCATGTAGAACTGGTATATAGGTATCTTTCTGTTGCTTAGGGATGGTGTTCCACCATTCTTTTAAAATGCCTACAAATCCATTAGTAATAATACTTGCAACATCTTTATCATGTTTATTGAATTGCAGGACTTGAGTGTTGGCCCAGCCTATCATACAGTGTAGCATCTCCTTGATTTCTTCAAGAGATTTACATTCAATATTCTAGTAATTGGGCTGGAAATTTTGGGTACGCATTGTAGAATGAAGGGGTGGTGTAGAGCTATCATGCATTCCTTCATCCATGATACTTTCGGCCTCTTTAGCTGTAATCCGTGCCATACCAATGTTTTTCTCCTTACTAAGAGGAGACTTCATTGCAGCAACTTGAGCCCAATTAATTTTTTTTGACCAATCAGGATTATAGCTTTGAGAGCTTGAAGAGATACTGCTTGTATCAAACTGTGAGCTTTCTAATTTATTAACAGCTCTTGTGAGAGCAGGAAAATTCTGTTCAGGCTCAGAGACTGAAAAACAAAGATTACTTACCTTATCATTGACGTTCTGAGTACTGTCAATGACCTTCTTTTCTGTTCCTTCAGAGATAGCATGAATAGATTGTTAAATATGTGACTGGAGACTATTACTGACTTGATCCGTTACTTTATGCAAAGTGGTAGACATTTGCTAGATAGTTGAAGACATGCTATCTACCTTTTTATTTAACAAGAGCACAGCAGAGTGAATATCCCCCCGCTGATGTAGCTCAATGGCGTTCAATGTATCTTGCATATGCTTGAGCTTTTCATCATGGGAGATGATTTGATCATTTATGACCTTTGTGGCCTTGTTCCAATTCAACATGCAGGTTGACTTAGAATGTTCTATTTTGGAATATAACTGAAGTTGATACCAATATTGTAAATGATGTTGTCGATCATCAGTATAGACTTCAAAATATTTAGCATGAGGGAAGTCTGTGTTGTCAACTTGTGAGGAGGTAGCCTCCTTAGAATCCATAGAGATTTTGGTTCTTCTAAGAAAATACATTTCCTGGTTTAAATTCTGATAATAATTAGACTGGGAACAACTATTTGTATTTATATGGGGGCCATTCTTTGGAATATATTTCTACTAGACTAGTACTTGGCAGTGTTCACACCAGAGACAATCAGTATTAGGATCATGAACTAAAGAGGGATGGGTACACTGAGGAATATCTTCTTCATGACTCTTCTCTTTATCAGATAAGAAAGACTAAGTAGAGGAAGAGGTAGATAAGCGAGGCTTAACTGAGCTAGATTTCCTGTTCAGATATAGTAGCTTTTCCTTTTGCTTCAATTACCTTGGAGGTAGACTAGACTGAAGAAGTAGTGTTAGAGACACACTTTGTGGAGATAGTCCATTCTCGAGGTACTCTGATCTTGTCCCAGGTAACAAATTCTAGTTCAATTTTTTGAGCGGTTAAATTGGTATGCATTACAACACTGCTTCCCTTAGAGGGACCATGTTTAATAACAGGATGTGCAGTATTTGTTAATTGGAAAATGATCTGATAGAAAATAGCTAAAAGGGATGACCCTGGCTTCATGTTGAGACCCGTGGTTTGCAGATGGAGCTTTAAAACTTGATCTAACAGATTGTCGGTATGTATGGACACATGATAATTTGGGAATACATTAAAATGTATGGGTCCATTACTGAGGCTGGTCTGGAGGGCGGCCAACATGTACACAGTCAAGCAAAAATAATAGCTTATGAACAAGGTAATAAAATACATCAAAGAACAATGAAATGGAATTTAGAAAGATGGAATCACAGGAACCTTTGAAGTTGATAATGCAAACGTGGAGGAAGAAAAAAAAAGGTGTGACAGTTGTTGAAAAAAATTACCCAAAGAGATGTGGTCTCCATTGCTAGCTAACACAACCATTACCAAGAGGGACGTTATAGGATGTAAATAGGAGCCATAGCAGAGTAACAGGGGAACAACCATCCAAATGAAAGTGGCTAGCAAAAAACAGGGAATAAGGATGCTTCATTAGAAACACTTACACGGTCAGAGAATATTGGCCTAAGCAGATAAAAAACTTCTCCAAGAATATTCGAAAATCAAAATAATAATTAAATAAAGGTGTGCCCACCCACAAGGAAAATTCTAACATGGTAGCATTAAATAGGATTATGGAAATGGAAGGTGGCCATCAAATCCACCCACCTCCAGCCAAACAAGGAATCTAAAAATAATTAGTTAACATCCCCATCCCTTCATGCCAAATAATGTAAACAATGATCAAAAGAGAAAGGCAAGGTCGGTGGGGGGTACAGTAAATTCACCCTTAAATTTAGTAGTTAAGATAACCCATGTCTGAAGGATTTGTTGGCCAAGGTGGAATGTTGTGGCTGAAGTCTTGAATAAAATACTAAACGTGAACACAACTACCAAACCATGGTGCCACCAACAAAACAAGCTCCTCCTCTTTTGCGCAATCGAGTCTCATTCAATGGAAGTGAACAACAAAAAAACAATAATTTAATGACAAATAAAGATGATATTGATAACAATCGACACTAAAATAATAATTAAATTTAATATTCAATCGACAATTAAAATAATAATATCATTATTATTATTATTATTATTATTATTATTTTACATATTAAAAATAATTATTAATTACGATTACAATGGTCGTAAGTCAAGATCAAAAATTTAAAATAATTATTATTATGGATATTTCTTTTAACCATAAATGCCTGAACAACACCAAATCACCATTCTAGCCTCCTACTAGGATTTGAGAACATGATCAACCTTAAATAGGGTAATCGTAAACCACGCTATAGAGGCCCTCCGCTAGAAGCATTGACAAGGACACGGGGAGACAAGATGGGGAGGAAGGATGCTAATACTTGTCTGTGACAAGGTCAAGGTCAACTAATGGTCAAAAGGATCACAAACACAACCTTCAAACTCTTATCAAAAGGGTTTTCGAAGCAAGTACTGGGGTAACATCAAACGTGGAATTACAAAACAAAACCAATGGATACTAATGCATTATTATATGTTGAAATAGAAGATGATGAATCTATTTTTGAGTTTGATTGAACTACAAAAGCTAAACTTGAGAGATGGTTGAAAGAGGAATATTTAGATGAAGTAGCAAAGGAGGAAATTAAATAAGAAGAATTATAAACTCCAATATATATAAGATGAGTTTCCATGAGAAGGGAACCTAATTGGTAAAGCCCTCTTAGGTACAAATTTTTCTATTATTAGTTTAAACTGTTACTGATGATCATCCAAAGAATGTAAAGGTGATTTTTTTTAAAGAAAATAAATCTTGAAAGAAGGATATGAGGTAAGTGATGGAGACCTTAAAGAAGAATTATATAAGAAGTTGATAAATTATCTTGTAGAAGATGACATGTTGTTTTTAAATGGGTATTTAAGTAAAAATATAATGCAAATGGAAAAATTCATAATTATAAAACTCATGTTTTGTAGAAGAAGGATTCTTGTATGTAGAGGGTCTTAATTTTGGTGATATTTGTTCTCCTATTTATAAGTTATATTCTATTAGATTTTGTAACACTCAAATTTGGTAATTTTCACTTTGACAACCTTTAATTTGACTATGCATTATTTCCTTGATAAATACAACATATCCATCCATTCTTAACAATTTTTGAGGTCCATTTTTTATATTTTTCATCCTTGCACATATGAAATGTTTAGACATTTTGAGATTACAATGAAAAAAATAATGTACACAAAAATATATATCAGCTCCAAACATCATTTGGCATATTTATTAATCTCATTCAAGACCATAGATATTATTCCAGATAGTAGATACGGTCCTACCATACTTGTACAGTCTTTGATTAAACATGTCTTCTAGCTACACTATCAAATTAACATCCTTTTTTTGGTCTTAGGCTTAATCCAGGTCAAAATTTCTTATATAAATCATCTATAAACCATTTATAAGAGAGTAAACAATACCTCAGTTTCCAACATAAAAATCCTAAGGAAATTCCCTAAAGTACTAACGCCAAAACAATTGTAAAAGGTAATTCAAATATCAAAGCTACATATTGTAATTTAACATCTACAGTAATTAGAAAAACACCCACATATTTCAAGATACAAAATAGGTCAACGAAACAATATCTCTCACCTACAAGAATTCAAACATATCGCAATGTATTTTAGCAAGATACAACTGAAAGTAAGAATGGTAATAAAAATACCAAATTTGGTTGATCTATCTCGATATCACATGTCAGGTGGAGAATGGACATGTTGTTTGAAGCCCTCTATGGAGTAGTGTCAACACCGTGGGTACCTAATACACCTTTTAATGACCATTACATTCAAATATCCTCATTTTATGTGAAATAACTAGGGTTTGACAACAATCAACAAATATAGAAAGAAAATAATCCGAAAAATTTGTAGAAGTTGATTAAGAGAAATTTTAAGACTATATAGAAGGGCTATAATCATATGTTATGTTCACGGTATTTTTTGGTATCATTCTACCCTACATAGATTTAGTGTCACAATATTAGTTACAAATATTATTTAGGTTTATATCTCCCATTTTTACTATTACAAAGTTTCAAATTTCATTAACAATCATTTTTAATCAACTAATTACATCTATACATTTGTTTTTTGCTTTCAATTTCATGTTAGATTTCATTTGGTCTATGCGAAATATTTCTATATAATTTGAGTTGTAAATATGATTTAGTATTAATATCATAACATATTTGTAAGATTTGTAATAAAAATCTAAGATATTCTAAATCCTTATTAAATTTACCTATAATATAATTAAGAGCTAAAAATTTTGGTGAACCTTCTTTCTATTTAACCCTTCACCTAAAATAGGATCTTCTTAGATCATTGTGTATTACATTAGTTGATCTGAAACTAATTTATTCTATATTGTTCCATGTCTACATTGTATAGTTTAGATCCACAGTTGATTTCCATATATTTCCTTCCATAAATCTGATATCCAAAAACTTTCCTAAGGTTTCATACTTAGTCCCACACTTTGGGTATTTTCCCAGTGATCCTAATTACCACATCATCTTTTGTTTCATATCTCAATAATATTGACTCTATTTTAAAATTATGTTTATTCCATTTTTAATTCTTATATATTCAACAAAGAATTATTTTGATTGCACTCTTTTTACCAAATTTTTCTGAAATTTAAAATTACTATATTCAGTACTTAACACATAAAAAGAAAAATGTAATATTCCTAAAAAATGTGTTGGATATTATTAATTTCAGATAATTATATACAAAAAATACCATTTTTTTGTAAAATTCAACTTCTATTTTTAGGATATGGTATTTATTCATTTGACGATGGTTTTGTTTTTTGCTCAACATCAAATATTGGGTGTTATCCTGATGGTCTCTAGATTGTCGGCCCTCCATATAATAATCATTACTATTTTCTACCTAATCAGAGATTCTAGTATCATTTTTCCCTCCATCATGGCCCATTTTAGATTTTCTCAACTCTCCTTGCCTCATTTACTTCAACGTCACACAACATGTACAAATAATATCACAAAACCAGTGCATAAAATAAAAGCTCGCTAATAATACGAAACCTTCACATTTGAATTAAATTTTACATATTATTTCATATCCCTCTACTAGTAATGATGACACCTTTCATAAGAATAAATTATATGTTTTTAAATATTTACGCCATTAATTTATACGATACATTTTAAGCTATGAATATTGAGATCACATATGTCAAGTGTGACATAACACATCAACAGGATTATTCAAATACCAAACTCCATCATATCTCTATGCATCATGATTGATCCACTTCTAGGACCACTTCAAATAATTGTTATACACACATATTGCATTGTGCATGTTCCTATATAGGTGAATCCAAAGTCCTATGATAAAAACTAACTCTTTGGTTTGAAAAGAATGCTTGACAACATGATATTCTATTATATCTACTCAATAAATGGGCAAGAAATTTACTACCTACTCATTAATGCCCTTGTTACCAGATTACAAACTCAAATTTAAACCATTTTTCAATTATAATAGAGTTAATAAATATTGTCACAATGATTTATATGCTTTATAAATAAAAATACAACAACATTGTTCATCAAGGCTTTATTTCATTTGCTACATAATATTCTACTAAATATTCATCTCAATTTTATGAATCTCAATGCCTTCCTAGAGTTGATCCATCTATGTCTGGTGAACATAATGCAATATTTAATGAGGAAAACTCTACAATAATACAAGACCCACATAGTTAACCATACAACAAGAATGACATACCTCCTTTGGAAGAACTAACATCAGTACCCAAACTACATGCTACTACTTTGCACCTTGTGATGGATTCAATCCCAATCAAGAATGCAAAATTACATAGCACATCAAAACATCTAAATAATACATAACGAAAATCAAAGGAGGACATGCCAATGCAATTTATATATCTCTCTACTTCATGAAAAAAAAAATTGGCCAATCACTAAGTTACTAATTCACAAATGTCCACCCATAATATGAGCTATATAATTGGTTTTATGATAGTAGTGATGATGAATAAATTTAAACACCAACTGATACTTCTACGGATATCTCTACTTCACTAAAAAAATTTATGATAAATTCTAAAGTCATAATCACCACTAATTGCTATAAAAATATAAAAAATTCTACAATAAGTATTAAATATATGGCACCTATTATGGATTCTCATAATATAAGCATCGATGATTATGATGATGATGATAAGACATGGATCTCCATAAAAATAGGAAAATATACTATAAATGCTAAGTTTTACTATAAATATTCTTCTGGGGAAATATGTAGAATAATCCCATGGATAACACTAATTCAAGACTACACCTCAATTTTAATGACGGTAATGATTTCAATATTACCTACTATTCTGATGACTATAAACACCCTGATCATTTTTTGCCAAGTATTAAGCATATTGATTAATAATAGGACACTATTTAGCCAAAAGTATTACATATTTCTTAGCGTCTAGATGTTAAGCATAAAACTACCCAAATGGCCAAGTATAGCACCCCAATGAATTGACATCCCCATCCTTTTAATAAAATCTTATGGTAAAAGCCATGTGTCACTATTATACACAACCAACATGGAAACCATGCATTCATCCAACATTACATTCTCACTTATGACATGTTATTGTTAAGTAATACTACAAACTGTTACTATATATTTGACCTTTTTCCATTTATACCATAGTATGATACCTTCTCAAATACTCATTCACATTTACAGATATCCCTTCCTCATTTTCAAATAGTAGTTCTCCTTGCCTTCCCATGTGTACTTTGCTAAGGGTTACATTTCCTATATGTTTTCTAATCATGTTATGGGGTATCATAAGAGGTATAGCCTACAATATCTTTCATACATGTTCAATGAAAGCAACTAACAGACACTTTTCTATTTGTTTAAGACACAAAATCCTTATCAAAATATGAATGCCAAGTCTTCTAAAATTAAAATATTCCTTCATAGATACTTCAGCTTCATTCTTATCTCAAGTCTTCACTAGGCAAGTAAAACTATTATTGAATCCTTTTTATGCGTGTGTATCTAGCATGTGGGTATTAGAACCATAGTTTTATTCTGACCTAGAAGATGCTCAACCTATTCAGAAAGTTATCATTGAAAAAGTACCCAAGTGCACTTTATAATATTTGTACATATCAATGAAATCTTTGCTAATATAAAAAAATTCAACATATATTTATCAAGGGTAACATTCACTACATATTCATTTCACTTGCATTAAAAGCAATCTCGATTACACATCTTGTATTCTAGTAAGAATAAATCTCTTCCACAATGAACTACCACACAGTCATGAATCTATGATCTTATAAATTGAGATAGATGTGGGATAGTAAGACATATGGTACAAGCATTATAGGAGAAGTTAATTTTCATTGCAAAACTAAGTCTTAGTAAATACTAAGAAATAACACAATATTAGTGCATTGGTTGATACTCTTATCTATTACTATTTTATTTTAATTAGTATGCACGAATTGGTGAATTATGGCACCGTTTTATTTCCCCTATAAATAAATGATGGCTATAAATTAATCTTAAATGCATAAAATAGTATATGAAATTTACTTATACTAACAATTAGTCTTACTATAACCATTGGAAGTGGAATTGATTGATGACTTCCTTAGAACCAATAGTCTCAAGAGCCCTACCCCTGCCTACCAGTATTACTTCTTACCCACAATGACATGTCACAATTCAAACATCTTAAATTTGATTACACTATGCTATTGTAATAAGCATGCAATAGGAATAATCCATTGATAAAGATAAATGTAAATAAGAGGTTTTTACATGTTATTTCTATCATTACTAAAAGGGAAACATTTCATTAGAAGTTTCCAAATAATTTTTGGAAAGAAAATATTTACAAATTGTTATGTTATTAGTTCTCTAATGCGGTGAACGCTTTTGGATCATCTAGAAAAAAGAATCTTAGACATCTCAAAAATCAGTCACATAGGCCTATTTATAAAAAGATACATAATAAAGGACTGGATTTCCACATATGAAACTAGAAAGAGGATAATCAAAAAAAATTTATTATACATTTTCACGAAATATGAAGAACATTTTTTTTGATGAGGATTATGATGTATGTTACATAAACCAGTCAAGAAATAAGTTCTCAAATTCATATTTTATGTCAATCAGAAAAATATTTCGAAAAAGACATCATGCATTCAAAACCATACACTTTGGTTAGAACTGTCGTGGTATGGTCTTGACCATGCCCACATTTTTTACTAGGGGTAATTTCAGCAAGTTTTTCAAGATTTTCTAATTTCCACTTATGTTTACAAGTTTTCTACAAATTTTCACATGTAGATATCTTAGTTTAGATGACAACATACCCATGAAAATTTAAATCCTGATTCGCACTAACACTTAAGGTTCAGGATTATTTATTAGAAATATTAGAGGGTGATATAATATCCTTCAAATTTAAACATTGTTATCAAACATTTTTAACATATTTAACAAATTATTTCTACTCATTTTAAGTTATTTATCTTAAGGGGAGAATTTGTAGGCATGTAGTTCCCACTTCCCTTCGACACCTTTTGTTATTGATTTTCATATTATCGACTATACTTATGGATATTATTGTAGTTTTGATTTAGCATTATGTTAGATGTTAGAGATACTGGAATGTTGTTGATTTCTATTCATACATGATGTGTGTGGATTATTAGAGACATTTTATATTGATGTTGGGATTTTGTTGACATGGTTTACATACATACATACATACATACATACATACATACATACATACATATACGGTATATATATATATATTATTGGAGATACGATATTTTGTCATATTGAGTAAACCTAGACAATTGAACTAATCTTATGATCATATGGATATAGCTTCATGAAATGTAAAATCAAGATATTTTTAGAAATTTTAAATGATATTGTTACTTTTCTAGATGAAGTTTTGAGGTTCATATATATAGATGATTGTGGAGCTATATTGTATGTTTATTTTGGATGTTTTGATGCAACCACGAGACCTAAGGAAGTGTTGCTGTGTTTTGTAGGTAAACATGTCATAACAAACATCGGGAGGATTGGAGACTCAACCACATTAGAATGCTAGATGAATTCGAAAAGGGTCACCATGTGCAAAATATATTTTGTTATGTGTGTGTGTGTGTGTGTGTGTGTGTTTGAATTGTTGTTAGGGGGTTCCCATGGGGGTAATCACCTCCAATTGTGAGCAAGGGGTATTCGTGTTTTCTTTGTATTTACTTTCCATTATTTAATTTTAGTATGTGAAATTATAGTAATGTATTCTCCTTCTGTTAATAACTTGATTTATGTCAAGATTAGTAAATTAATTAGTTTACTAAATTAATTGAGATTGGGTAAAAATGAATTCATTGATTAGATTAAATGGCTATTGGATTATGTTTTTATAAGTTGAGTGCTTGTGATCTTGAGTTTTGTGCACTATACCCCTTCATGGAAATTCAAATTTATGTCCTTAAGGGACAAATTAAACTTAGATGTCCTTGGAGGCTTGTGGGAAAAGTTGAAATTGTCCCACACATCTTAAATTGCTATATTAACCCTACCTATGGGTTGAGGGGTCAAAAATAGACCCCATTATGTGTTTGGGGAAGATAAAAACTTAAAATATTATTGCACCTTCTTCCATGAAATTAAAGTTTGTCCTTAGGGGGTGTGGGCTTCAATTGTGTGTGTAAGTAACATTTTCATTCCTCTAACCCACCAATTGATGGTGCATTGGGGTTGAGGTTTGACTTGTGAGGTGGATTTGAGGATGAATGATGTTACATCCTACATGGAGCAACCTCATCCTTCTCTCTCCATTTTCTATTTATTCAAGTTATTTTTCTTGTTTGGGAGTTACTTGATTTCTTTGTGCTCTTGTGTTTTTGGGATATTAGAGGATTTTGGAGAACTTGTGGATATTGTGGAGCTTCAAATTGGTGATTTCTTGGGCTTGAAGAAGATTTTTTTGGAACTGAAATTAGATCAAGCTCTACCATAGAAAGGTAGGAGCTACACTCTTGTAAAATATTTTCTTTTATATTGTGTATATCTACAATGTTTTTGAGTGTTTTGGTATGCTTCTTTGGGTGCTTGCGTAGATTTCTTAAGTGTTAATCTGTAGGAGGGGACTATGGGAATATTACATGTGGGGAGGCATAAGATTTCATTTCATGATTTGGAGGGAGTTGGGTTGGGTGCCTCACCTTGGACAAGAAATGTTTTTGCATTTCTTACTTGGTCTATTTTTATGAGGGAGCCATAAGATATTGTAGGGACGCATAAGAGGTTCTTGAGGAAGGAATAAGAGTGTGTAGGGATTTTGTGATGTTTATTGGAGGGTTTTAGGTGGGCACCTATTTCCCATTGGGAGGCATAAGTGACCTCCCCATAGATCTTACTCCTTTGGCTTTTACATGTTGAAGACTTGTGTATTTTGTTGCTTTCCTTCTTAAGGATTGTAGTTGTATTGTTTATGTTCTAGTATGGTTGTAAAATGTTGTATTGTGATGCGGAAGATTGTTTTATTTCCATGAGTTGAAACCATTTTTTATTTTAATGTGGTTGGGGCTCGGGGTCCAATGAGGAGGATGACTTCTCCTCCTCACTGGAATTCTTGGTTTGGTAGAGAGTGTTACCTCTCCCCCCTTTATTTTTGTGATCAAATGAAGCATAGTGGAGCTCTCTTGTTGTTGATGTGAAACATAGAGCATTTTTAGTGTCCTGAAGAAATCTTTACTTATGATAAAACATCTCATTTTTATTCTCACTTAGGGTGGAAGATTTGTAATATTGCATTCCTTTTAGATTTCATTCTTGTAAGTTTTCCCATTTTAAGTGGAAGATATTGTATTAATAACTGTGAAGGAAAGTTGTTTTCGATTATTGGACATTAAATTTGTTATTGTATGTGAAAAAGGGAAACAAAGATTAGTTTTTTTTGTAAAGCTAGTTTGGTTGTAATAGGAAAGAAGTTATAAAGGGAATATCTTATTTCATTATAGTTAATTATTTCCCACAAAAGTGTGTAAATCTCATTGGAAATATGTAAACATGGACAAAAGCTTGTAGATTATATTAATCAGAATCAACCAAAAATACAAAGAATGGGCTACAATATTTATAGATATTGCATAGCCAAATACAAACAAATAAACTAAGTTGCAAAGGTGAAACCATATTCCATATTACATAAGCATACAATATTACATCCGGGAAGCATATATATAATATTATACCCATGAAGAAATAAAACAAATATGGTTGATAAAACCATATAACAACATTATTTAATTAATAACATTAATTAAATAATTAATCATATAATGCATAATTAATTTATCCTAACATTCCCCTCCCCCCTTAATTATGCATTGTCTCAAGGGATGAGGAGAGGAATTCTCTGAAAGAATCGAATGTGTCATGTGCAAGTTACTTTGTGAAGATATCTACTCATTGTTCAGATGTTGGACAAAATTGAAGCTGGATGTTGTGCTTTAACACATGTTCATGTATGAAATGAACCTGTACCTCAATGTGCTTTGTTCTCTCATGAAAAAATAGATTGCGAACAAGTTTGAGAACACCTTTATTGTCAACATACGTGGTGGTCAGTTTTTCCTGTGGTATTCCAAGTCTATCTACTATGCGACATAGCCATATTGCTTCACAGAAAGATTCTCCTACAGAATGATACTCAGCTTCGGTGGAAGAACGAGAAACAAAGTGTTGTTTCTTGCTTCCCCATGATATTGGTCAAGATCCCATAAAGAACACAAATCCAGAAGTGGTATTTCTATCATCAATATTTCCTACATGATCTGAATCTGAATATTCAGATAACAATAATTTATCGTTCTTCTTGTATTCTAGACCAAGATCCACTTATCAGTTGAGATATCTCAAGATACGCCTTGTTTCTTTCCAATGACATACTTTGGGTTCCTAAATGAACCCAGATAGATAGCTTACTATAAAGCTGATATCTGGTCTAGTGTAGGTCAAGTAAATGAGACTCCCAATCAACTACCGATAGAGAGTGACACTTACCTCAGGAAATGGATCTGAACAAGATAACTACAATTTGTTATCCATAGGTGTGCAATCCATCATCTTGGACTAATCAATCGTTGTCTTGGTATATTTCATTTGAGAAACAAAGATGTGATTCTCTTTCTTTCATACTTCCAATCCAAGACAATAATAAATTATCCCGAGATATGTCATGTCGAACAATTGATTAAGATATTTCTTCATTGCATCGATCATCTTAACTAAACTACCAGTGATAACTAGATCATCGACATACACAAAAACAATCACAATCTCCCCCCTTTCTTTTTTAAGAAGAGATTGGAGTCGTATGGATTTATAAAAAATCCATCTTGTACAAGATGCTCATTAATCTTGATGTACCATGCTCGGGGTGCTTATTTAAGGCCATACAGAGATTTCCTAAGTCTGCATACCTTTGCTTCTTGACAAGATACTACATATCCCTCAGGTTGACTCATGTAGACTTCTTCTTGTAAATATTTGTTTAGGAAGGCACTTTTTATGTCCATCTAATGGAATTTCCAACCAAACTGTGCAGCTAGAGAAAAGATCATTCTGATTGTTTTGATCTTAACTGTGGGAGAAAATGTCTCCTTGTAGTCTCTGCCTTTTTTTGTGCATACCCCTTTGCTACTAGTCTAGCTTTATACTTGTCCATTGTCCCATATACTTTGTACTTTGTTTTAAATATCCATCTGCACCCAATGGGTTTCTTTCCTAGTGGAAGATTGACAAGCTTCCAAGTGTTATTCTTCATCACTGATTGATATTCGAAATCCATGGCATCTTTCCAAGATTTTGACTGTATATCTTCCTGAACTGAAGAGGGCTCATCAGATTCAATAACTCTACTCATCAAAGCAAAGTTAACTTCTTCTCTTGCTTTACTATGAGTCCATGGTCTAGGGGTGGATGTATCTAGTGGAGCATCCATTCTTGCATCTCGTAATGTGCTACTACACCACCTGGGCATACGCTGAACTATTCCCATGGGTCATGGTTCTATCTGATTAACACCATCATCCCCATCGTCACTTTTATCTTCTGAGGGAACATTAGCTTCAATTTTTACAACTTGTGAAAAATTTACATCTAGTGAGTCTGAAGGAGTCTCTACTTCAGTCTTCTCGAAAAACTTGACATCTCTATTGGTGTAAACTTTTCTATTCTTAGGATCCATTAATCTATACCCAAGAGTCTCTTCATTGTACCCAATGAAGATGAGTTTTTGTGACTTCATGTCCAATTTCATTCTATTTTTCTTGGGTATGTGCATGCTTGCTTTGCACCTAAATACTCTAAGGTGTGTAATAGATGGTTTTCATTTTGACCATGCTTTTTGTGGTGTTACTCCTTCAACAGCAACTATGAGAACTCTGTTTGTAAAATACACTTTTCGTTTTTTCTGCTTCTTCCATGAATGTCTTTGTAAGTCTAGAATCATCGATCATGCATCACACCATTTCTATGATAGTATGATTTCTTTTCTCAACAACACCATTTTGTTGCGGTGTGTGTGGAGGAGGAAGTTTTCGATGAATCCCATGAGTAGGTAGTCTTTGAACTCATTACTAGTGAATTCCCCCCCTCGATCTGAGAGGAGAGTTCTGATGTGACAATCATTTTCATTTTCAACTACTACTTTGAAATTCTTGAAAGTTTCAAAAGCTTAAATGTTTTTGTGAAGAAAAGAAATCCACATTTTCCTTGAATAGTCATTAACACATAACATAAAGTACTGAAATCCAGAATGACTTGGTTGCATCAGACCGCAAAGATTGATATGAACCAGATCAAGCTGACCATGAGCTTGATATGTAATCTTCTGGAATGATGCTCTGTGTTGTTTTCCTGCTAAGCAGTGAGGACACTTGTTTATATCCTTCTGAAGAGATGGTAGCCCATGTACCATATTGTGCCAGAAAAGTGTCTCGAGATACTTGAAACTTACATCACTAAGTCTCTGATGCCACAAATGTGTTGAGGTAGAGTTCTTAGCCACAAGTTCTTGATCATCTTTGTGGAAAAAATCAAGGTGAAACATGCATCCCACATTAGAGACTTTTGCAACTATTTTCGAGCCTTGTGATTTATCTCGAATCAAACATGTTTTCTTGCTGAAATGACTATCAAAGTCAATTTTTAGATTGTGATCAAGGAGTTAACTGACTAAAATAAGATTATTTGTCAACCCATGGACATATAAAACATCTAATAGTCTACATTTTCTTGAACAAAGGGGTAGAGAAATGTTTTCAATCCCCTGAACTATATATGAATAATCATATCCCAACGAAACATGATTTTTCAATGGTGTTTCCCTCATTGAAATGAACCAGTCTCTATGGCTGGTCATGTGTCAAGTGGCCCCAGAATCAACATACCAAACATCACTAGATGACGTGTATGGTTCACTTCATCGAGCAGTGAACAAGTAGTCTTCAGTGTCTGACTATTCTTGTTGCTCAACAATATTTTCTTGTTGATGGGATCTTCTTTTCCAGTTCCCATTTTTCTACCCTTGATTGTAGTTAGAATGTCCCTTCTGATATTTTTGTGGAGGTCTGGAGTTTCTTGATGAACCTTTCTTGTAAGTATTATACCAACAATATTGTAGGTCATTTCCTCTTTTACAGATTGGAAATTGCTTCTTCTGTTGTCTGTTCCCTTGATACTAATTTTGATTTTGGAATTTTTTATAGGAATTAGGTTTTCCTTTACCTTTTCCTTTCCATTTTTTATGTGAAGAAATTTCCTGCTCTTCATTATCATCCTTATTATGTATGACTTCCTCTTGTTGCAGTAATTTTACCAATTTGTCAAAATAAATGGTCGTATCTGACACGTTTAGTGTTGTAACAAAAATGAGGTAAGAAGAGGGGAGTGTTGTCAGAACAATGGGAATGAGAGCATCATCTAAGACCACTTCTCCTAAGACTAGAAGTTAAGCCAACAACTCTACAACTCTTCTTAAGAAAGCTTCAATTTTCTCATTCTTCTTGAACTTCAATATGTGTAACTATCTCAGCAAATTCAGTATAACATTCTTCTTCTTGGCCTCGTATATTGTGCTCCACTTATCCCATGCTTCTTTGGCTGTTTTGGCATCTCTAATGTGGGGTTGCACATTGTCGGACACTCCAAACAAGATAATGAGTTTTTCCTTCTGATCTGCTTTATCAAACTACAACTGTTGTGTTGTATCAGTAGTTGATCTCGTCAGACTACCATTCAAAGTAGGATAGATCTCTTCAAACTCAAGCAGTGTCTTAATTTTTGTCTTCCATATAACATAGTTGTTTCCTCTGAGTAATTGTGAATCTAGAAGAAAAAAATATGGGGCATTGGTGCCAATTTTACAAAGATCACTGATAGGGTTTAGCTTTTATCACTCCAAGTAAAAGGTCTCGCAATCTATCTGATATACATAACCTTTCCATATACATGCCCTTTCGATATACCTAGCGGTACATGCAAGAATCTCACCATTTCTATATACATGGTGGTACGTGAAAGAATTCAATACATGGTACTAAGATAGTACTGAAAGGGGTATGTGCGATTATGGAAACCGACTCAAACAAATATCCTCATACATGCACGTAAATTTCTATATACTTGGATAATTTCTCAGTCCGGATTTATGTCATGCAATCATTCAAAGACGAATGGGATGGCTCATAGTGTGTGCACTGTGACCTTATTACTCCCCGTCGATTTAAAGGTTCGATGCCTAGATGATGTTATTGCATCTATATTAGGCATTAAGTGTTGTAGTATTCATGACAGTTTTACCTATAAGTGCTTCCTAGAGTCACCGTATATACCAAACACTGTGAATGAGATCTAGGATCTCGTCAATGTTACAAAACGAATTTTTATTTTGTTATTTTTTATTACAATTCTGCCAGTTTCTAATAAGTTCCAGATTTTGTAGTTGACTTATGGAAACCTAAAAATTATTACAATATATTGCAACATTCAATTACATTCAAAAATCTAGAAAAAATTGAATGGCAGACAAAAAAAAAATGTTTTGTGGGCCCTAGTGGCCTCCAAAGCCCAAAATGATATCCTATGCCAAAAAAATGCAAAAATATAGCTAAAAATGAAATTTATGGATAGGCCTCATTTAGCAAAAAATGTCCAGAATTAAAAAACAGGTTGAACGAAGGAAATAACAACTTTTACCCTAAATTAGGGCTTTCCCCGATAAATTTAGTTAGTTATAACTAAATTTGAAATTTCTTCTAAAGTTAGCGATTCCACTAATTTTTTTGCCAAATTTTGTAGTGGGTGAGGGAGGGGGATTTTACCCCTTGACCTCTCTTGATGGAAGTGTCTTACAAAATTTATGCTAGCCACTTGGGTAGCTATGCTAAACAATTATATGTAAAGAGAAAAACGTAATTAAACATTTCCAAACTGTAAAACCATACCTCTTCAAAAATCCACAGTTTTGGAAAGGTGGTTTGAGTAAAAATTCCAGCAAAGATAAAAAATGACAGGTGGTTTTGGCAAGAATGAAGATGGTTTTGAGTGTGTATGGAGCCTTAGATCATTTTTCTTCCTTTGAGCTTGTAATTCCTTCCTTGGTGAATTCTATCCTCCTCAACCTTAATTGCAATGAATAAATGTGGTTTTGAGGAATATGATGGCAGTTTTGAGGAATTTGATGGTGGTATTGCATGGGATGGGGCTGGGAAGTTGCAGAGGCAACTCTGGCTCTCCTTTTCTTGCACAAGCTTCTCTAATGCTCCTCAAACTCTGCTGCAATCCTCCAATATCCTTCAACCTACTCTAACACCAAATGTAAATAGGGACGGAAGGATATAGATTGTATTAATAATAATCAACCAAAAATACAAAGAATGAGTTGCAATATTTATAGATATTGCATAGCCAAATACAAACAAGAAACTAAGTTACACAGGTGAAACCATATTCCATATTACATAAGCTTCGAATATTACATCCGGGAAGCATAACAATAATATTATACCTGTGAAGAAATAAGACAAATATTGTTGATAAAACCATACAAAAACATTATTTAATTAATAACATTAATTAAATAATTAATCATATAATGCATAATTAATTTATCCTAACCAAATATAGTAGTTCTGATTTTAGAAGTTATTGAAAACCTTGTTAAAATTGGGTGTGATAATGGTTGAAAGAAATAGCTACTTTTATTGTATTCCATGAAAATTTTAAGGTTGTGAAAAAGTTATGTTTGTTCATTCTCTTATAGTAGTTGAAATAAAATTTAACTATATTCAAATAGATGGTAAGAACTTAGTTTTACTTGTCTTTACTTAGTTGATAGAAATATAGTAATTCTTAACACTAGCAGAGATAAGAAGTTTCACATTGTAACTAAGGCTTTAACCTCCTTACAATGTGCAAATTAATTGCTCAGCTGTTGTGAAATTTCTTTAAAACCCATTATACTTCGATATACAAAAAGGTGAAGTTTGACTTGGCTCATTTTAAAACCTCTTACTCTCATCCTATCAAACTTTCACAAAAGAAAATCTTGAAATATGAAACTAAAATTAGGTACCACAAATAATAATATAAATATTATTACCTTGATTAGTACTATTAATAGTTTAAATATTATCAATGATAAACTATCTTATATATTAATATACTTATTAATATGAAAGCCTATTATTATTAATATACTATTAATATTATTATCTAAATAAAAATATAGTATTGTTAATATTGTCTTTGAAATCATATAATAATATTATATATATATATATATATATATATATATATCATATAAAATAAAAAATTATAAATGTAATTTTTTGTTTAAAAAAAGATGTTGTGAAACGGCTAAAAACCACGGCCCATGCTTATGGGTTTAAACGAAATGGTGGGGTAGGTAACCCCAGCCCAATAGTTTTTAAATAGTATTAAACCCCAATAAGGGGTACCATGTATTATCTTGTTCACTTCATTTTTTTTGCATAGTATGGCCGCAGTTTTTGATACCCAGGCTCAGGCTGAACCTTGTTATAAATACATATATATATAAGATCTCTGCAATTTCTTTTTATAATTATTTCGGGTTTATTCAAATAAAAAATCTCTATAATTTTTTTGGTATATAATTATTTCAGGTTTATTTTATTAATTTTTTTGAAATGTATATACATATTCTTTTATCTAAATGGAATACATATCAAATGAAACTACATCATAAAAGGGGGTAAAAACCTCAAACCCATTTGTGAAAATCTTAAACTATGAGATAAATAAAACATCTAAACACTTGAAAACCCTAAATGAGGGTATAAAAAAATAAGAAAATAGATGAAGAATGTAAACCTCTTCAAAATCTTGGAATGGCCTCTAATGGTATCCTCATCCTCCTCCTGCAAAAACAAAGAGAAACAATGAGCGAAATGAAAAGAGAGAGAAGCATTCTTAAGCATGATTTAGGGTTAGTTTCCCTTCTCCCTCATCAAGGGTCCTAAATGACTCCATCCAAGGGATGAGATACATCCCTACCAAAAGTAGGTAGAGAGTGGGTGAGTGGAAATTGTCTTTTAATTTAAATGTTTTTAATTTCATATACATGGGTTGATTTTTTAAGGGGTCACTTTATGAGGTATAATTATAATGTAGCCAAATTAAGAACAAACCAGATATGCTGCAAATATTATGAACTCTAAAATAAAATAGATCTCCTTATTTATTCCCAAATAATGAATTACAATGATTCCCAAATAGGAAAACAACTCCCAACTCAAGTTGCCAAGTAAACTCTAGCTAACTCTGACTAAATCTACTCTAGGTGGCGAAATTACTATTTTTAGGAGTTTACTAGAACCTGCTATTCTTAGTAAGTTCGCATGCTTATTCCTACGGGCACAAAAATTGCCATGCATCTTCTACATCCCTAAATTAGAGGAATTTCCAACTTTCTAACTCATAATGCAATTAATAGACTAAAATTAACTAATGTTCAAAAATAGGAAAAAACCGAACTATAACTTAAATCCTAATTTTCGGCCTCAAGATGGCGGATTTAGGGCCCAAAAACATGTCGAAAATTTGCCCCAAATGGTAGGGTGGGTACCCGCTGCATTTGTCTCATTGAAACACGTGGTTTTAAAAAAAAAAGTGGACTCAAACGGACACCTGGAACTCAAGTTATGACCTTGTCAAGTTCCTGCTAATTCTGGCGCATCATTCTCCCCTGCTTGAAAAAAACGCAGCTCCTGCAAGTTGTCTTCTTCAAATTACTTCCATTTATCTACATCCAACTTTTAAATCTCCCACTCTGTGACCCAAGTATTGTCCTCTTGTTCCAGTCCTTTCCAATGTACCAAATATTTGTTGGATTTCCCATTTCGTGTGTCCATTGTTTTCTTATCTAGAATTTGATCCACTTCTTCTTTCTTCTTCACCGGAACCTATTTCCTCCAATCTACTACTTCATCAATAGAATCCCCTTCTGCACCATCCCCATGAAAATAATACAAATCTGAAACATTAAACACTGGAGAAATATCAAAATTCCCTGGCAATTCTACCTCATAAGCATTATTGTTATTTTTTTCACGATTTTGCAGGGACCAATCTTCTTGTACTTCAGATTGTTATAGGTTCCTCTTGGAAACCTTTCCTTCCGCAGATATACCATAACCAACTCACCAATTGTAAATACCTTTCTCCGTCTGTGCACATCTGCTATTTCTTTATACTTATCATTACTATTCTGCAGCTAGCTTCTTCCTGCAATTGTTGTATATGTTTGGCAAATGCTTCTGCATCATCACTGACTCTACCATCAACTGGTAGTTGCACCATTTCTAACACCCCATTTTGATTACTCCCATACACAATTGAAAATGGAGACTTTCCCGTGGATCTGTTTATGGAATTGTTATATGTAAACTCAGCTTGTGGTAATGCTAAGTCCCGTTGTTTCGTATTTTCCCCAACAATGCACCTTAACAGGTTTCCAAAACTCCTATTTACCACCTCTGTTTTCCCATCAATCTGCGGATGATAGGCACTACTGAAATGTAGTTGAGTTCCAAATTTCTTTCATAAAGTCCACCAGAAGTGACTTAAGAACCTGGTGTCCCTATCTGAAGTAATAGTTTTTGGAACACCATGTAAACGAACAACTTCTATGAAAAACAAATCTGCTACGCCTGTTGCATCACTTGTTTCCTTGCAGACAATAAAATGAACCATCTTAGAAAACCTATTAACAACCACAAAAATTGAGTCATTACCTCGTTGTGTTTTTGGTAATCACAAAACAAAGTCCATACTCAGATCTGTCCATGACCCTTTAGGAACAGGCAATGGCATATACAACCATGTATTCTGTGCATGGCCTTTTGAGACTTGGAAAATTCGATATCTTTCCACATATCTTACCACATCTCTTTTCAACTTTGGCCAATAGTATTTTTATGCTACCAAGGCTATCGTCTTATCTTTACCAAAATGCCCAGCCAACCCTCCGCTATGCAACTCTTTCACTATATTCTCTCTCATAGACCCAACTGGAATACATAGTTGGCATCCCTTGAATAGGTAGCCATCCTGTAAAATATACTCATCCAGGACATCTCTTGCATTGTCTGACAATGGACTAATTAGTCTTTCAACAATATCCTTGAAATCAGAATCAGAAGAATACAAACCCTTTATTGCTTCAAAACCCACCACCTCATTTTCCATAGTGGTAAACAAAGTCACACGCCTACTCAATGCATCTGCAACCTGATTCTGTTTTCTAGATTTATGTTTTAGAGAAAAAGTATATCCCTGCAAAAATGATACCCACTTTGCATGCCTACTATTCAACTTATTTTTGGTATTCACATACTTCAGGGCTATGCGGTCTGTAAATAACACAAACTCCTTAGGCACTAAGTAATGCCTCCAATGCCTTAATGCTTGTACAATTGCATAAAATTCCACATCATAAGTAGAGTAGTTCTTTCTTACCTCATTCAGTTTCTCACTAAAGAAAGCTACTGGCTTTCCTCCTTGACTTAGAATAGCCCCAATACCCACATGTGAGGCGTCACAATCAACCTCAAACACTTTATCAAAATCTGGTAGTGCCAAAATGGGTGCCTCTGTCACCTTCTTCTTCAAGAATTGAAAACTATCCTCAGCTGCCTTTGTCCACAAAAACTCCCTTCCTTCTGTGCAATCTGTTATAGGAGCTACAATACTGCTGAAATTTTTAATAAATTTTCTGTAAAATGTTGCTAGACCATGAAAGCTCCTTACCTCTGTTATACTCCGTGGAGTAGGCCATTCAATAATTTCCTTTATCTTTTCTGAGTCCATCTGTACCCCATCTGCTGAAATAATAAAGCCCAAGAATACCAAACTCTCTTGCATGAATGTGCACTTCTTCATATTTGCATAGAGTTTCTCTTTCCTTAACACTTCAAATACCAACCTTAGATGCCTCAAATGTTCTTCTTTAGTTTTACTAAAGATCAAGATATCATCAAAATAAACCACAACAAACTTACCATTATACTCCCATAGCACGGTGTTCATCAATCTCATAAAAGTACTAGGTGCATTGGATAACCCGAATGGCATCACCAACCACTCATATAATCCATTTCCCATCTTGAATGTTGTTTTCCACTCATCTCCTTCTTTGATCTGAATCTGATGATAACCACTTCGAAGATCAATCTTGGTGAAATACTTAGATCCAGCAAGCACATCCATCATATCATCAAGGTGAGGTATTGGGAACCGATACTTTATTGTAATTTTATTGATCACTCTACTATCCATGTACATTCTCCATGTTCCATCCTTCTCTGGTGTTAATAAAGCTGGTGTTGCACACGGACTCATGCTCTCCCTTACGAACCCCCTTTCGCACAAGCTCTGCCACTTTCCTATTTAACTCTGCATGCAATTTCGGGCTCATCCTATGAGCCGCTTGATTTGGGAGTGAAGACCCCAGAATCAAATCAATGTGGTGTTGAATATCTCTTTTGGGTGGTAATCCATCTGGTAGCTCATCAGGAATAACATCTGAAAATCCTTCTATTAATTCTGATGTTTCTATTGGTTTTTGAGCACTTACAAGTTCATCCTTATTTTCAACTAGTGCATAACAAAAACTAGATTGCCTTTGCCTCCTTCACAAACTCCTTTGCAGAAATCATATTTTCAGCCTTCCCCTCCACTTTCAGAGGTAGCAAAAATATTTTTGTGCCATCCTTCCAAAAAATATAAGTATTCTTTCCCCCATCATGAATAACTATTCTATCAAATTGCCATGGTCTTCCTAGCAGCATATGACATGCATCCATAGGGATAACATCACACCAAATCTCATCCTTGTAACTGTTCCCAATAGAAAATCTTATTAAACATCTCTTATCAATAGTAACTTCATTACCCTTCTTAAACCATGCAATACGATAAGGGTTAGGATTCTTCTCACAATGAAGACCCAATTTATCGACCATCTCATTTGAAACCATGTTCTCACAACTACCACCATCAATAATAACATTACATACCTTTCCTCCTGAAGTGCGTCTTGTTCTGAAAATATTTCTACGCAGCCATGCATCCCCCTTGGCCTCCTTTCTTGGAGAAATCGTCGTCCTCTTTATCATCAGAGTTTCTCCGACATCTGGTGGGATTTCCAGGTCCTTTTCATCTTCTACTTGCTCAGCTTCAGCATGATTTACTCTTGGAGCATCTCCTTGCCTTTTTTCATGTGTAGAAGTATGTGGGCATTCAAAATCTCGATGCCCTTCTTCACCACATTTGTAACAAAAAAATGGTCTTCGTGGAGCCTCCCATCCTCTATCACCATCATATCCTCTGCCCCTAGGAAATCCTCTACCTCTTTGTTGATTCTAGAAATCTTGTCTCATATCCTCTTGCTTTTCCAATCCACGAGATGATTCTCCCCTACCTTGGCTGAAACCAGCTCGTCCCCGAAAGGAAGTTGAGGCCCCCCTATTCAATCCAAGTGATCTCCTAAAACTTTGACGATTTTGTTTTTCCTCAGCCTTTAAGGCTAATTGATAGGCATCCTCCATGCTTTTAATCCTATGCATACTTATCTCATCTTGAATAGAAAATTTTAATCCATTTACATACATTGCAGCCTTTTGTTCCTCAGTTTCTTCATGCTCTACATGAATGGACAACTCATAGAACTCATCTGTGTATTCTTGCACTATTTTTGCATAATCCACAGGGAGAAATTTATCTTTCAGCTTCTTCTCCATCTTACTCCACATCCTAATTCTTTCCTTCCCCTTTCTTGACCGCTCTTTTTGTAGGTGATCCTACCATAACATAGCATGACCTTTCAATTTCATGCATTCAAATTTTACCTTCTTTTCTTCTAACATAGTCTTCCACTCAAAAATAATTCCCATGCTAGTCAGCCAGTCTATTAGCTCCTCAGGTTTTAGACTACCACCATACTCTGAAACATCAACTCTTATCCCATCATTCTTTCCTTCTAATGCTCGAAGCATCCTTTCTTCAAAAGCTAATGATGGTGCTTGCGTCTCCTCCTCTTCACAAACTTCTTCTTCATCTATGTCATCTCCACATTGATTTCCTCTCTTGGTTATCATTGCAGAAAGCGCAACAACTTTTCTCTGCAGATCTTGCATATTTCTACTCATCTATGCAATACAACCTCCTCTTCCTCTTCCTGCCATTTTTTTTTTAAATTACTTCGAACCTGCTCCGATACCAGATAATGTAGCCAAATTAAGAACAAACCAGATATGCTGCAAATATTATGAACTCCAAAAGAAAATAGATCTCCTTCTTTGTTCCCAAATAATGAATTACAATGTTTCCCAAATAGGAAAACAACTCCCAACTCAAGTTGCCAAGTAAACTCTAGCTAACTCTGACTAAATCTACTCTAGGTGGCAAAAATTACTATTTTTAGCAGTTTACTAGAACCTGCTATTCTTATTAGGTTCGCATGCTTATTCCTACAGGCACAAAAATTGCCACGCATCTTCTACATCCCTAAATTAGAGGAATTGCCAAATTTCTAACTCATAATGCAATTAATAAACTAAAAGTAACTAATGTTCAAAAATAGGAAAAAACCGAACTATAACTTAAATCCTAATTTTCGGCCTCAAGATGGCGGATTTAGGGCCCGAAAACATCTCGAAAACTTGCCCCGACTGGTAGGATGGGTTGCTGCTGCATTCGTCTCATTGAAACACGTGGTTTCAAAAAAAACGGACTCAAACGGACACCCGTAACTCAAGTTATGACCTTGTCAAGTTCCTGCTAATTTTGGCGCATCAAATTATGTTTATTAATTCTAACCCCATGTCAAATGGGGACCTTGTCAATTGTTATTAAACCTTGTGGGATTAATTAATTTTTTGTAATTATTTATATTGACCCTTTTACCCTTGAGATTTAAATGTGGAAATTTTAACTATAGTGAATTAAATTGTTATCAAAATTGTTGTTAGGGAGAAATTAACCATGCTTGGTCAAATTAAATGTATTAAATTATAAATGTCAGTTTTCAATATTTTGTTATTATGGGAAAAGTTTTATTATTAAATTTAATTGACTTAGAAACATTAATGGGACAACTATATTTTCGAAGTCTATATGCAGGCACATTTCTTACAAAAACAAATTCCATAATTTTTCTAACTAACCCTAAGTTGTTCTTGGGTCTCGTGTAGGAGTTTTTAGCAGGCGTTACAAGGCACATATTCTCTTTTGTATTGTTTTTTTTATTTGCAATATAGTGACACGATCCATTTGTAGTGGTGTGATCCATGGGGTTATTGAAGTCATTGAAGTAGATAATTCCTTTTTAGGAGGATATTTCTCTCTTATTACACTTAAAGGTGAAGTTATCATAGTTTCTAAATAATTTTTTTACATGGTATTATTGCTTCGCAAGGGTGAATTTGAACCTATTTATTCTTCTCTATCTTTCACATTTCCATGTTGATTTGTTTACACCTAATATCCTAGATTCTCCTCAATACTTATTTGGGATCAATCACACTAATCCTTCAGCTAAGTTTAGCATATAAATATCTCCAAGAAAAATTAAGGTAAAATAAAATAAATGAATTGGATTATTATTCAATCAACACATGATCCATTTATAATTTTTTTGGAAGAGGGAGAAGGAATCCTATTAACAAATGATATATATATATATATATATAAATGAATTGGATGATAGGAATAAAAAATGCATTCAATGAAGCAAATAAGGAAAGCATTAGATGATTATTCAATTAATAGATTATTCATATATACATGTCATGGAAGAAGGAGAAGGAATCCAAGAGTTAGTTGGGACCTTGAAGGTCACACGACGTGGAAAGATGAAGATACAGATGGAAAAATAATGGAATATTCCACCATTCCCCTCGCATTTCATTTTTTACAAAGGCACCCCTAAAACATCATTATAATCTTATAATTATGGTACTTCTTATTCTTATTTAGTATCTTGTTGAGTAGTGATGTGTCCTTTCTACTTATTTTAATAAGAATGACATCTGGATTTCTGTGAATCGCAAAGACTAGATGTGCTCTTGTTCCCTAAGTTACGTAGGAAGAGGCAAGCTCAGTATGATTGTACAGTGACACATGAAAGCTGCTGGGGGTATTTTATATATCATTTTTCAATTGTATAATAACATTCTTCAAGATTGGAACGAATCCTATCCTTATGGTATCGTACATCGAACAAGACTTAGACACGTAGTCCTTGATGAACTATGTCCTTGAATTTCAACATTTGAAAACTTTTAGGCAACACAAAGTACAAATTGGCGGTCACTTGGGCTTGACTTAAATCTCTCAAATATTGAAGGTCTCTATGACTTCTAGTAGTACAAGTAGCATATCTGATCATGATTTTCGTGCTCTCATATTGTTGTACGTGATCATAGGCTTTACCTTGTTGATGGGTTTCTCACATTTTAAATGAATATGTTTTTCTCTTGTAGCCTTAAAGTAGAATTGATGACGTTGGGGTTTGTACTGAACTATTAGAGATAATAAGTCCCCATTTGAATAATGCATATGATACTGGCACTTTTAAATACACTATAGAAAAAAATCCAATTCTATGAAAACTTCTTTACTCAAAATTTAGAATACAACACAAACGTAGATAAATATGGAAGGAAGGATAGAAATTCAGTGAAGGAATTGTTTTCTTCTTATTCTTTTAATACATGGATGAGTCGGTTCGGGTAAAAGCATATCCTTCTCAATCATACAGGTCTCCAACATAGGAGTGCTAATTAATATCGACCAAATATACTCTTCAATTCCTCGATTATCTTGTACCAACGATGTTCCCTGAACTGATTTGAAGTTGAATAACATTAAACTCCAGCCTACAGTTGCACATGTGAAGGATACGTTGGGTTGTAATTGCTATTGGTAATAGTTACAACTTACGAACGTTGACTTCCTGTAATCTGAAAGGCTGGCTAATGATCCTTCCTACACACATTCACCCACAGATGCATGTCAAAAAATTTACCACGACACGCCCTTTGTATGTATGTTGGCGCCTCAATGGAATATATGCTAGCGTAGAATTCCACAAAAAATATTTTGGAGGACTGGGTTTTTAATTGTATTTTGGCACAGAATAAAGCTTTGTCTAAAATGGGTATTACCGCCAACACCTCAATAAGTAACATCAATGTCCATAGACAACAAAAGGTTTGTACACGACACTCCATGACCATAGGTTTAACCCCCACTTGGCACGCAACGTTCCCCTTCCGATTCAACACTAGGTCATATGACCAATCTATTAAAAATAGGATTCTTGCATAGGATAGTAACAATGCTTAGATACCAATGATATGAAAAAACAAATAAGGAAATGCTTTGGATGATTATTCAATTAACATATTATGTATATATACATGTCATGGAAGGACGAGAAGGAAGCTAAAAGTCAGTTGGGACGTTGAAGGTCGCACACCATGGAAAGGTGAAGAGATGGATCACAAAATAACATAATATTCCAACAACTATCATCAAGATAAATAATAAGATCCCTCCTAAAAAATTAATGTAGATATTACTTTGAGAATTTCTATAAATTACTTTCGAAATCTTGGCAAATGCCATGAATTGAAAGGAAATATTCCCAGCCAGTATAAACTATTTTCTTCTAAAATTAGGCAACTGACCGATATAACATATCTCTTTATTGTTTATAGTAAAGGTGATTTAAATAGATAATTTTTTTAATTTCTGTAAATGCTAGTTGAATTAATCTGAAAGCTTTACCCAAAAAAATTAGGTGAAATAGTAAGTGACCTAACCCCTCGATATTAGCCAAATCCAAATTTCAAAAACCTAAATATTCGTGAATTAACAAAGATTAGCCACTAAAATTTACATTGGTTTCCACCATTTGCAAACACATTTCCTTGTGTAGGATAGGTTCTCTAAGGTGGAAACCTTATTATTACTCTACATATCTTCTTAGACATCTCTTTGAGTAGTACATAACTTTTTCTTTTAAGCTAGATGATAAAAATTTTGTTTTTGCACATGACTTAAAAGAGAGCATTTATATGGGTTTATTATACACTGTAAGCAGATAAAAATATAATTTCAGGGGTAGATGCAGGTACATATTTGGTATAGGCACCCAAAAATGTATTCATAGACAATTGTTTTACAAAACCATCGAAGGATCAAAACCGTACACTTTGGTCAGAACCATATTGTATGCTCTTGACCCACCCGCATCACATTTTTGACTAGGGGAAATTTAAGCAAATTTTTAGCATTTTCAGATTTCTACCAATGTTTACACGTTTTCTAGAAATTTTCACATCCACATTACCTACTTTAGATAAGTATAAGGGGCAAAAAAGTTTCCAATCCTACTTTGCACTAAATCTTAGCTTCAAGATTAGTTTCAGAAACCTTGGAGGCATAGAAAGCCTTCCTAGTTAAGCATTGTTCAAAAAAATTCACCATATTTTAAACATTATTTCTATTCATTTTCAATTTCTTATCATATAGGGAGATTTTGGTGGAACCTATTTTCTTTTGTATTGTATTTAATTATTTGCAAAATCAGGTTAAGATCCATTTGTAGCAGTGTGATCTGTCAGATTATCAAATACATTGAAGTAGTTAATGAATTTGTGAGAAGAAATTCATCTCATATTACACTTAAAGGGAAAGATATCAAAGTTGCTAAATTACTTATGTACATGGTCTTATTTCTTCGTATGGGTGAATTTGAACCTCTTTATTGTTCTTTATCTTTCACATTTCCATAGTGATTTTCATGCTCTTAACACTCCATATTATCCTCAACACTAATTCGGGATCGATCACCCTTATCCTATAGCTAAGTTTAGCATATACAAATCTCCAAGATAAATAATGGTAAGAGAAAAGAATTGTATTCTTTCCTTATTTACATATTTTTACTTCACATTTATGAAAATGTAAATTTGTTCCATTACATGTTTTATTTGACATAAGGTCAATTATTTATCATATGAATTGACTAGATTCTATGGTACATGTTTCATCTTAGAGGATGCTAACACAAAACATAAATAATTACACTATAAAAAAACATTCAATCAATAGAAAAGATTGTTTACACAGTTAGGTACAAATTCCCTTAAGCATGTAATTTTCAATTTCATACTTAAATTTGGGAAAGGTAGATACTTATGGTTGGAAATTTTCACTTTGGAAACCCTTCATTTGATTATGAACTCTTGTTATAATAAATACAGCTTCTCCATTCAGGTATTGATCTTTCTACGGTCTATTATTTAGATTCTTTATACTTGGACACTAACATGTCAACACATTATGATAATACAATGAATAAAATCAAAAGAAAAACATTAGTATATTAGATTCAAATTATATTTATCATATTTCCTACTCACAATCAATATTATACAATTTATTCAAGATAGTATATCTAGTTATCTATCCACATGCCTTCCAACTGTACTTTCAAATCAACATCTATCATTGGATCTTATTGTTCATCCATGTTTTACTTTGTTACATAAATCACCTATGAAACCCTATATAAATAAGTGAACATGACCTCCTTTTCTAACATATAAATCCTAAGGAAATGCATTAGAGTGCTCACTTCATACAATTGCAAAAGACATCTAAACTTTTATAAATATCAAAATTATACATCTACATTAATTAGGGCAGAACCAACATCAGGATTAAATCTACAAACTAGGTCAAGGAAGCCATATCTCTCATCTACAAGCATTCAAACATCCTATGTCCAAGTATTTTAATAGGAGATAACTCAAAGAAACTATGGCTAAAGTTAATGCTAAATCCAATTGATTTATCTAGATTTTAAATGCTATGTCGAGAATGATGTGTGATTTAAGGCCTCTTTGGAGTATCCTCAATATGAACATTGCACTGAGTGTGTGCACTAACACTAATGTTTTTTTAGGAATTTTCATCCATATATAGGTTTTGAGATGATATTCAGTCCACTTAGAGAGGCTTATTACATGTGTGACAGCTAGGGTTTGATAGCGATAAAGAAATCTAGAAAGATAATAGAACTATAAAGTTATAGATTATGATTCAGAGTATGCCCAAGACTGTATAGCCATATTAGGACCCTATGGTATGTCCTTATAGATTTGTTACGGTTCTGGCCAAAGTGGATTTACAATCATAGTCTTAGTTGAGAGGGTTATTTAGGTTCATATCTAGAAGTTTTATTATGTCGTGCAGTCCTAAATCTATTCATAAGTTATATGTAATTAGCTAAGTTTCTCTGCACATATGTTTCATCCTCTAAATTACATGTTAGTTTTGTTGGTGCATGCAAATTTTTTCTATCTCATATAATTTGTAAATCTAAGATATTATTCATATTGTAACATCTTTGTACAAAATTAATCAACACTAATTTGTTCTAAAACCTAATTAAATATACGTAAAATTTAATTAACGGTCAAACAAATTTCCTATAGCTATTATTTTTACTTTCATTCTAGAAATATAAGATATGGATGTTAAGACAATGTATTTACATGATGAGCTTAATGAGGAAATGGAAGAAACGAGAAAGATTTAATGGTACAAGAAATTTTTTGTTTGCAATCTGAAATGGTTTGTAGGCTCTTGGAAATTTCGCTAAATGGGGTGCTTCGGGGGCACGAACACCCCATCAAGCATTTTGGGTTGGCCCCTAAGAATTTTTTTGTGGTAAATTTTATAGGATTTCAAGGCCAAATAGGTTTTTAGTAACCTAGGCTATTATGGCTTTTTAGGTACCTCGTGTTTATAGGGAACTGTTATGGGTTTGTTTCTTAGCCTAGAGTTTTGGTACCCATTGTTTTATAATACCATTGCGACAGTTACATATTTTTGAGCCTATATATATCTTGAAAATTAGTAGCATAAAGAAGAAATAAAAATATAGATTATTCTATTGTAAAATTGTTGAGTTAATAAAATAAGGAGCTAAGTTACTATGTTGGGTTGTTTCCCAAATAAGTTTCTTATGACATATTTTGTGTCTTACATTTTTTTTTGTATTTCATTTCTCTATTTTTTGTTTTTCTCAAATATTATGTGAAGTATTGTTTCCCTCTTATTTATTTATTAGATCAAATTTTGTTCACTAGGAGACTTCACTATAAGAGGAGAATAATGTGCCCAATAGATTGACTAGGAGATTATGCATTGAATCGAATAAATTAATTAATATAGCCCAAAGATGTGAGTAATGAATAATTTTTTTACGAACTTAAAGTCCCTATCCATCCATGTAGTGAAATGTATATAGATTTTCTCCTCCGATAAAGAAACTCTTTGAATCTGTTAAATAATTTGAGAGGAGAAATAGTGTACAACGATATAAACTACATATGAATAACATGGTTTCATATATTCTCTGTAATATTAAAAACTAAAAAACAAATATTTTGGACCTCTTAAAAACATGTGCTCGAAAAACTAATATCTTTACATGAAAGCATACAACTATCAAGGATGTTGCACATTAGCATTTAATGGATATTTATTATTAAAATTAGAATTTCAGTTGCACATAGCTATAGGATGAGCTTACGAAAAGGTTTAATGTTCGTCACCCTCAGACAATCTATTTTTATAAGTGTAAAACTTAACCATCATATTGTAAAGGTTTTGACCTTATTTATGATATTGTTCAACATACAATTCCCTATAAATGGGGACATATGTTCATTGAAAATGCGTTTCAAATTCTAAATTCAAAGAGATATGCGCAAATGGAACCAAAAAATTTATGACGGGAAGAAACTTAATAGTAGATAAAATTATATTATATAAATATGTTGTATAGATCGGTACTAATACTTAAAATTAGTTTTAGATTTTGTTTTATGTTTGATTACTCTCCTTTTTTATGTTAATTATATTTAGTTTATTTCACATATTTATTTTAGTTAACATTTACTTGATTTGTATCGTAAAAATATTTTGTAACAATCAATATAATAGTACTAGTGTAAATTGTAGGAAAGCGGGCATGGAAATCAAAATTATACTTTTATGTTTGTTTCCTTAACAAAAATACAAATAAATATTATATTTTTGCATATAATAGATATATATTTATAAAAGTCTATTTAAAAAATTATGGGGCTTTTCTAAATATTCTCTCTAATATGAAAAGATAGAGAGGAGAGGAGAGGGATTTGCTAGGGTTTAGGTTATAGTTTCTTGTTCATGTCCGTCGTCATCCGTAAGTTTGTCATACCGCAGCCCGTTAGAGAAACCTGCAGGATTTTTTGTTTTTTCGCTCATTAATTTTGATTGCATGGGACTTTATGCCGCCCTTTGGGCAGCATTTGACCCTTTTTAATGGCCTCCATATCAACACCCCCATCTATTGATGCAGGGCTCGTTAATGGTTTGGCTTCTAACCATGTCTTAGAAGAAATATCACAAATTCATCACAAAGTTTTTCAACAAGGTAATAAGTCTGATAATCCTATTCCTAATGTTGTTCTTGATTTACCTGGTTTTGATAATGCATGTAATTGGTTTGAAAATCACACGTTAGTAGCTTATTTTGTTTGTTGAGGCCCCCCTGATATCCTTTTAAAGAAAATGGTTCACAACCACTGGCAGCACCATGGTGTGAAGCTCGAAGGCATTCAAAACCTTGGGAAAGGCTTTTTATTGTTTCATTTATCAAACCTGAAGCACTGCAAGACCTCCTTGGTTTATTCGAAAGTTGCTAGTTGTTTTCTCTCAAATGACTCATGATTTCCAAGTCTCAAAGAAGGCAAAGCTCAAGGTCCCTATATGGATTGAGTTTCCAAGGTTACCTTTACCTCTGTGAACTTTTAAAGGGGATCTTAGCAAACCCTTGGGAAGAATCATTTGTAATGAGTAACCCAAATTTTTAATGCTCACCCTCAATGTCGTGTGTGCGTTGAAGTGGATATCTTAAACGATCTTAAGGAATCAATTGATATCCAAGCTAGCGACACCTCATTCACTCAAAGGTTCCTTTACATCAATCTCCCGAACACCTACTTTCGTTATTTGTCATCTAAGGACATGTTTCGTGAATTTCCTCTGATGGCCAACTCACATCCTGTTCATGTAGAAAAAACTTCATCAAACACTAAAAAATCATCTGATGGATTGACAATTATAACTAATAAAAAGGGTTCTTAAAAGGGCCCTTCCAAACTACAAGATTTTCTTGATCATCTTTTTACTAACAATGGTGCTAGCACCTTCACCACTCCTCCGACCAAACAAATAGTGCCTACTAAGACCGAACTATCTATCTCCCACTCACCTGTGGCCGCGGCTTTATTTCCCTTGTTACCCTTCCAAAAAACCCTTTTTGTAGGGTTTCTGTACCACCTTTCCAGGCTTGAAAAACGTGATCTCGTAGCCCTTCCCTTATGAAGGTTGGTGAATATGTGCAAGAAAATTAAAGAGCTTGAACCTTTGGAGATAATTTGAGCCTAGTTCTCAACTAAACATCTTTTTTCTCAAAGAATATGAAGTCCTCTCTGTATTGGACAGTGAGGGAATATGAATTTTAGGTCTTTATCAATGATTGTGTATTCTTGGAATATTCAAAGGCTTAATAAATCGACCCAAAAATATATGGTCAAGGACATTTTTCAGTATTTTAGCCATATGAAAATTTTGTGTCTATAAGAAGTTATGTTTTCTGGCTGTTTGTTACATTCTTTAGCTCATACTATTTGGCCATAAGCCATATGTCACACCTCGAGTCATGATAGGGGCTACAGTGGGGTTATGAATTTCATTGCTCCCGACATTTCCTAACATGTGATCTCGTTGGGTTTTGACCCCATGCATATTGTATTGTGGTCTCTATTTTATTTTGATGGTATTCTTTTTTATTTTGCTAACATACATACCTCCAATGATGTGGGGGAAAGGGCTCTTTTTCAGCGTTGACTTGCGGATTCTCTGCCTTATTCTTTGTGGGTGGAGTGTGGTGAATTTAATATTATAGAGAATACAAATTTTAAATAGGGTTGACTTCCAATGAGGGGGTGTGCAGGAGAGAGAGAATCCTGGTTTCATTTTAGGCATGAACTAGGCCTTTTTGACCCAAATTTTCCTTATTGTAACTCTTCTTATGCTCCTTGGTTTATTTGGTCCAATTTCCAGAATGGGAAAGATCATGTTTTTAAAAGACTTGATTGTGTTCTTATTCCCTCTAGAGAATTTTTATACATTTCTTTTGTCTGAGATCAACCTGTGGCTGTGGCCAACACTACTTTTCTTTCAGATCACGCGCCCATTTTCTTCAACATTACTTGGAATCATCCTATTAAGAAACAGAAGGGATTTTCTCAAATTTATATCAATACTTCTAATGTGAAACATGCTTGGAATGTGTCTCACATATAATGCATTTGAAATATGGACCCTCATCCCTCAGTTTCCTCTAGTTGGATTCAGTGGGGGAATTATGCCATCAAACACAACAATATTTTTTTACGTACTTATGGAAATTAGGCTTCCATTTTCAAGAAAAATGATCATGCAACTGCTTACCATGAATTTGAAACAAATTCATAAGAACTTGAGGCCTCTCCCTTCGACAAAATTTTGCAATCTCATGTTGCTGTTTGGAGGGATAATCTTAAGGTTCATGAAAATTACAAAGCACGAGGAGCTCAATTGCATGCAATATTACATTGACTTAATATTGGTGACAAAGCTTCTAAATAATTATTTGCCATGTTACAGTCCAAGCACTCTTTAGGTAAGATTAAAGCCATTTTACATGATACCTTCAGGCTAAATTCCTTACCTGATATTCTTCAAGTCTTTGTCCATCACTATCATGTATTTTTAGATGCTCAATCAACAACTCCTTCTAGAGAAAAAGATCTTTTGAAATGTCTGCAAGTGGTTCCTTATAAATTTTCACACTCTTAGAGGACTACTTGTGATCACCTTCTTTCACTCTTTAATCTGAAGGAAGATGCTTTTCAAATGGCAATTGATAAGGACCTTGGAGTTGATGGTTTTCAAGTGAAATTTTACCAAACCCTTTAGGACAAGGTTGGTCAAGACCATCACCATGTTTACTTAGAAGCTCTTCATTCCAATTCCCTGGGGACCTCATTAATCATGAGGTAACATAAATTTCATACCAAAAGATGGGGATCCTAAAATCATTACTAACTAGAGACCCATTACCTTGCTTAAAGTTTCTTATAAGATTATTGCTAAATATTTAGAGAAGAGGATTAGTAATCTCTTTCCTTTAATTGTTCAAAGTGAGCAAACTAGTTTCTTTAAGAACAATTTTATTCTTGATAATGTCATTCTTTTTTGGGAAGGTCTAAAATGGGCTCACCAATCATCCTAGATTTTGCTAAATCTTATCTCTTCGTTAAGATAGATTTTGCTAAAGCTTATGACAAGATTGAGTAGTCTTTCATTCTAGCTATGTTACATGCTCTTGGATTCAGCCCTAGGTTTATATAGTTTGTTCAAATGTTGTTTAAGAATTTTGGGGCACATTCTTCCATATTATGTATTTTCATGTCTATTCGCCAAGGCTGCCCTTTGGCTCCTTCCCTCTATGTGTTGGCCATAGAATGTTTGAATTATCTTCTTGCCCATGGAGCTTCTCAAGGACTTTTTAAATGTATTTTGTTACTTTAAATTTCTTGACAGCTTATTAATCATCATTTTGTTGATGAATCTTTCCTCACACTCTTGGAGGAGTAAAAATCCTTTTGTAAAGCTATGGACTATTCAGACATTTTTTTTCTTTCTTCAAGAGTTTTTATTCAATGCAAGAAAACCAAATTCTATAGATAGTCTCAACTTCGCATGCCTAATTTGATTGTAGAGATGAAGTGGAGATGGATTGAGCCTGGTATGCATGTAGTGCTCACTCCTCTTTGACAATGTTTCATCTTGATATTGATTCTATTGGTCTGATATTCAGACATTTTGATTGTGATACATGGATCAGTAGATGATATATTTCACTGATATTTTGACTATTGACATTATGATGTTTACGTTTTATTATGATGCACTAGATAGTGATGTTAGACAGTTTGATATATATAGATTTTCATGATGTATATTTTATACTGACATGTTATGTTTTGGGATGTTATGAGTAGAATTATAATCTCATAGAGGTTAGGGTTAGATTTTTATATATTGATGGATGATACAGTTTCTAATGTCGAATAATGATCTTTTATTTTACATGTATATCGTCTCAATGTTGTTAATTCAGACGATAGGCCAGAGAGGTTTTTTTTTTGTGGAGGTATTTTATCACATTCATAAAATGGGATACGGTACTAACCACCGAAGGATGTCGGGTGTTGAGAAATGAGGTAAAATTTGACAACTTGTGTAATATTGTTTAGTGTGATGTTTTTCATGTCTTGTTTGAAGGTATTCTATGGGGAAGTGACTTCACATGTGTGGCCATGGGGTGAAACTGAGTCCTCTTTATTTATTTTTGCATGTTCTTTATTCATTTTTATGTCTTTAAAATTGAAAATTCTTGTCACTTTATTTTCATGTGTAAATATGTCTTAATTAAGCTAAACTTATTCTTCTTGGGTTAACCAAATTAGGGATGTCATAAATAGTCATGATGAGGTTTCGTGGTCCTTGTTGTAAGTAAAATTTATGTTGATTTGTAAGTGTTTTACTCCACCCCAACTTAAAAATTCGGATTTTGACTTTGGGGGCATTTTTAGAGGCTTGTGCGACAAGCAAGACTTGTCACATGCCTCTTAAATTTACCCAACAACCCTACCTATGGGTTGGGAAGCTTGTTTTTAAATTTTTAATCCATATTTAAGTGTAAAATAGAGAAAATTATTGCACTTTCTTTCTACCCAAATTTATTATGTCCTTTGAAAGTATGGTGTGCAAGTTTGTGAGCCATGTGGGTTGTCATAGTCCTTACAAGTGCATTGATTTTATTCATCTTGGTGTATTGAGTTGAGTGTAGGAATGGAGGAATGATACAGTGGCATCCTACATGGAGCAACCTCATCATCCTCACAATCCATTTCTATTTATTGGTGATTTTTGTTTGGAATGGAGGTTACTTGTTCTTTTCTCTTCTTTTGCACTTTTTGAATTAGAGCTTGTTAGAGTGCTTTTGAAATTACTTGGCTTGGGATTGAAGATACCTGTAGGATTTTCTTGGAGCTTCCTGGAGAGGTAGGATCTCCACCTTTGGAATATGTTATTTTACTTGTTTGTCTGCAATGTTGTGCTTGATAAAATGGTTATTTTCTTGTGAAGGTGTTTGTGTGTTTATTGGGTAGTACGCCTTAGTTAGGTGTGGGAGAAGAGCTTATGGGACCATTGGGGAGGGAAAAGGGATCTTTGTGAGGCATGCATTTTGGTGGCAGTGTGAATGGTAGTCTTACCTATGGGGAGTGAAAAGGAAATAATGGTTTTGTTGCATGCTTGCAATGGAGAGATGAGGAATTTGTGTTGATCAACTTTTGCACTTGGAGGTTTAGGTTAAGACTCTCACTTCACTTGGGAGGCATAAGGAGGTGGTTTCCCATAGCCCCTGTTGTATTGGTTTTGATCCTCCAACCTTTGTATTGTTGTGAATATGTACACTAGTTGGATATTTTATCTTGGTTGAGTTGAATGTCTTGTAAGTTTTTTTGTTGTGAAGGTAGATTGTTTAAAGTTGTCATTGTTGCTCAATACCCCTCATGGTTCTTTGGTTGGGGCTCGACGGACACTAAGGGGATGACTTCTCCTCTTAATGGGTTCAAGGTAGGGTGGAGAGGATTGCCTACTCCCCCTTTCTTTCTTTTTTATTCCATTGTGAAGTTTGAAGAAAGAAAGAGTTGGAGCTACCATTTTGATGAAGACATGCATATTGAAAGCTTGAAAATTGACCTTGTGGAAAGCCATTTTATTGTATATTATCCAAATCTATACTTTCCACTTGAATGGATGATTGTAATTTTTAAGCTTGGGAGAAGTTTGGTGTAATAATTGGAAACTCTTTTCGTATTGTGAACTCTCTTTAAGAGTGCTTGTTTAAGAGACTTATATTTTCAAATGTACTGGATTTGTGAATAGGATCTACAAAATTTGTTGCATTAGCTAAATGAAATAGACAACCTGCAAATGGGTGAAATAATAATATATCTCTTCCTATAAAGTTTTTTTCGCTCCCTCCAAAGTGTGTTTCTTGTTATTTTACAATCCTTGAGAAGGCTTGTGAAATTCCACTTGTTGATTGGAATGGATGAAAATTAGTTATGGTGAATCAAAGTAGATGGTTAATTATTTTATTTTAAAGAAAGAAAATTTAAAAATGATAGGATTCATAGCTTTATTCTTTGCTTTAGTTGTAGTAAGTTTTTCCCCTTACAAACTTTATTAGAATTAATAAGAAAATTTTCTTTTTCAAAATTTTGTCCAAATCACTTTTGAAATAATATGTAAAAGAACCGAAATTGTTGATTTGAAAAATTACTTATATAAATTTTACTAACTAGTATTCTCATTTAACAGAATAAAAAGGAAAATAATTTAAATAAGTTACATTATCTTCATATTTCTAATATATTAATATTATAATAATTTAATATTAATGATGGGTTTGAAATATTAATTTTATATATATATCTAATTTATTATTAGTTATTATTATTATCATTAATGATAAATAATAATAATATTAATAATAATGAACATGGTTATTAATAAAGTTTTTTTATTAAATATATATTTTTTAAAGATGTGAATCAGCGAACATAGGTTTGAAGTTATAAATTAAAATAGCCATTTAGGATTTGTTTTTCTTATGTAGGAAAGTGGGTTGGGGGAGCGGGCACCGCCCCCACCCAAACCCATATTAATATGGGTTGGGGTGGGATCGTGCTCCCTCCCCCAACCCACCAAATATTAACAAAAAAAGACTTGGGGTGGGGCCGAGCCCCCATCAAACTAATTAATTTACTTTGCATTGATAAAACATTTGGCAGAGGGAATTTAAAGCATAGTTTTTTGATTTTTATAAACCGTGACCTCCTTTTTGGATGCCTATACATACTTTGTTATATACGTATATCACACACACACACACAAGTATATATATATATATATATACATGTATATATATGTATATACTTCCAAGACTTAAGATATATATATATATATATATATATATATATATATATATATCTTAAGTCTTGGAAGTATATACATATATGTATTTATATATTCAGAATGAGAGCTTTTTCAAAGGAAACGAAGTGCAAATACTACCAAAATGTAGTTCTTTTGGGAAATTGAGAATAGCCTAAATGGGTATTTTATTAAATCAATCTTGCAACAATAAAATGAATTTGTCTTTATCTTTAACGCTAGAATATGATAGAATAGGATAATATACAAATGAAAGTAAAATATATTTGGGGATTTTCCCATACTTTGTCCTCCTTCCATGACTTCCTCCTCCTCAATCTTCCCTTAACATGTAAAACTAAAAATGAATGAAATGAGAAAAGGGGTGAAAAGCTTTCCTTAAGAGATTCTAGTGTTGATTTAAATTTTTCTCATCGAATGGCCAATATTGGTTTCATCCAAGGGCCAAGATTGTCCCCTAAAAACATTCGGTGGGAGTTGGTGAGATGATCATCTGATCACATGGGTCTTGTTTTGAATGGGGTCACTTGTGTGGTTTGTAAGTAAATTAAATTTAAGTAATTCCTTTTCGATTTATTTCTTTTGCAACTACAAAATTAATTAGGCCATGACCTAGGGAAATTTAAATAAACTCCCTTCATTAATAGTTTAAACCCATTTTATTTTGGTAAATTAAATTAATAGCATTGTGTAAATAGAAGGGTTATTTTAGACTTGGACTTTAAATATTAATTATCGCATGACCTTAGAAACCACTATGTTAAAATTTATTTAGGATTAATTGAATGAAATTTTTAAAAATGAACCAAAGAATAAATAGATTCTTTTATTTAAATATTATATTTAGGTAATTATTGTGAGGACCTCTTGAAACTAAAGGTTAACCTTATTGTTTCTTTCGTTTGCTTTAAAAAAAATATTATTCCATAATTTTTCTATAACCTTTGTTTCATTTTGGGTTTTGTGTGTAATTTTTTTGGGTTTTACACTTGGTATTAGAGCGAGGTTTAATGATTGGACCCCGAGCACACTAGAAAACACAAAAAAAAAAACCTAGTACAACTTTAAACCTAGTACACACAACTACGCATGACGTTTTGAAATGTAGAAAATTTAGAAAATTGAAAACAAATAAACTTAGATGATTGTAAACTAACTCTCGACTTGGTCTGTGCAGGAGGCGCGGACAAGACGAGCGGTTGCTACATGTGCATCTAGACCAACCATCCGTAGATTAGGTTGTAGTAGTTATTTTGCCTCAGATGTTGTAGATGCTACAGGAAGTTAATGCCACTATACGTGGAGAATCATTACGAGGGAGACGTAACAGATAGGATATAGAGCCATTAGTGGTCACTCCTATGTCTTCACGTCACATTATAGAGGAGAGGGTAGAGAACTCCCACGTGGAGTTATTTATACATGAGTCACTACCTAGGGAGCTCAGAGATTGAGATGTGATGCACAAAAGATAGGTCTAGGAGCCCTAAGACGAGAGATGTGTAGGTTGAAAGGCCTAGAGGGTGACAGTCATTTGCAGTGGTACACATTAGTGAGATATTGAAGTTACACTTGCCTCAATTTTTTTTGAGACAAAGGTGAATTTCAGGATGAGGCATGGTTGGTTATCTTGAGAGGAGCTTCAAGCTATTCCATTGTTATAGCAACATGAAATCTCATGTTTCCATTCACCTTATGAGAAATGGAGCTGGAGTTTGGTGGAGGAACAAGGAGTAGAAGCTTCATGTAGATTCTGACACAGTCACTTGGGAGATCTTTGAGGGGCATTTCAGGAGTATATATATTTCCAGGTGGTTCATTCAATAGTGGACCAATGATTTCCACAATTTACGAAAAAGCCTCCATGATGGTAGTAGAGTATGAGGGACCATTTCTGGATCTACTTCAGTATGTAGACTACATGCAAGATGAGCAGGTTCGAGTGCACAGGTTCATTAGGGGCCTGAACTTAGACTTGGGTATGGAAATACGCATTCACTACCCACAAAAATTATCAGAGGCCATGGAGAAGGCCTATATTGTAGAGGAAACCAGGGGGAAAACTCATCAAGTATGTGATAGAGTGAGGAGTTACATACAACATTTGGAGGATAATACATCGAGGTGGTCACCTCCTTCTCATGGGGGACACACTTCAGCATAGTATTTGTTCCAGCCTCCTTCACCTCCTCAGTAGTAGAAAAATCGATCACCCTTTCGACCTCTAATGCATCATGATTCTTACAGAGGGCATAGTATGGGAACTCTAGCTAGGGGGCCCAATAGGACATAAAATCCACCTCGAGCATAGTCAGTAGGAGTACCTCCACCAAAGCAGCAAAAAATATATATGGTAGGATCATCAGTTTCTTTAGCACGTAATATTGGGCCACCTAGAGGACTATCTACATAGTGAAGAGGACTAGGGACTTGTTACGGATGCGGCATGAGATGAACATCACTAGAGGGAGTGCCCTCAGAACCTTGTTAATTATGGTAAGGGACTTGTTTCTAAGCCTACTATCAATGGTGACATGGATAGGACCCATAAGATATATGTAGCTGTCAAGAACCATACAGAAGAGCACTAAAACATGGTGATAGAGACCACAGGTAGCATTGGTGGTATTTATATCGCTATTTTATTTAACTCAGGCTCATCAGATTATTTCATTTCTCCATCTTTATATGATCATTGTAGGATGGTGGTTATTAGGCTGGGCCTTAGTTGGGACATTAAGATGGATTCTAGAGCCACGATTTTTAGTAGACTCCTTAGTAATGAAGTATGTAGTGGACCCAAGACCCTTTACCACGACTTTAGATCTTCGTATCCTTCCTTTATGTTTAAATGGAGTTATCTTGGGTATGGATTGTTTTTTTTGTGCACATAGCTAGAGTTTATTTCTATAGTAATATTATATCTTGTGTAGATAATTTGGGTGTGGAGTCACTAACAGTTGGAGTGAGGAGACCCATCTCTATTCGCACTATTTCTTCTATTTAAATGAAGTTGTGTGCGTGGAGGAGTTGTTAGTTATATCCTATTACAGATAGTGATAGGTCGTAGGATGGTGCTAGTGGACCTTCACTTGATGATCCCCCCATTTAGTAAGAGTTTTTGGATGTTTTTTCCTATTGAGTTTCCAATGATGCATCCCCCACGTGAGATGTTTTTTAACATTGATTTTATTCTAGGAGCGGAACCTATCTCATGCACTCCTTATAGGATGACCACACCCGAGCTATGTGTACTCAAGTTGTAGCTAGAGGGCCTTCTTGAGAATGGCCTAATCCATCCTAGTGTATCCCCTTGGGGGTGCACCAGTGAATTTTTTTAAAGAAAAGAATGGATCCTTGCGGTTCTGTGTGGACTATCATCAACTAAACAAAGTAACGATAAAGAATTTTTTTCTAATATTGATATTAATTCATGATACAATCAAGTGAGGATTATTGGGGTAGATATCCACAACTCAGCTTTCCGCATGAAATATGGCCACTATGAGTTCACAGTTGTGCCATTTGGTTTGATAAATGCCACTACAATATTCATTAGTTTGATGAACGAGATGTTAAGGATATTTTTATACCATTTTGTATGTGTGTTCCTTGATGAAATATTGATGTATTCATGCACGCATGAGGATCATGAGGAACACCTTCATCATGTTCTGCAGTGTCTTCATGAGCAGCAAATTTACGGGAAGTTAGAGAAGTGTGCATTCTTTCAGTCAAAGGTGAAGTATTTTGGTCACATCATTTCTAGGGAAGGTATCACATTCGATCCTTCCAAGATTAGAACCATTATGGATTGGCCAACACCTTCTAGTGTGACTAAGGTGCACAATTTTATGGGGTTGGAAGGATACTACAGGATATTTTTTCATGAATTTTCTCGGGTTGTGGACCCCATCATTTCCCTTCAATGGAAAGGGAAAAAGTTCATTTGGTCAGATAGATGTGAGCAAACCTTCAGGAAACCTAAAGGAATGCCTTATGAAAGCATCTATGGTTGTAATTCCAGATCCACATGGCAAGTTATTTGTTTGCAGTGATGCTTCTTTGGCAGGATTAGGAGGTGTATTGATGCAAGAGGATCATGTAGTTAACCTTTGAGTATCGCAAACTCAAGGATTATGAGATCAATTATTTGACTCATGACCTAGGGATTGCAACATTTGTGCATGCTTTTTTTAATGGAGACATTTCCTTCTATACTAGAGATTTATACTCAGGACTGATCACTTGAGTCTTCGCCACCTCTTCATGTAGCTCAATATCAATGCTCGTTAGCGGTGTTGGATGGAGTTACTTTTTGAGTACGATATGGAGATCCATAATGTGAAGGGGAAGGTGAATGTTTTTGTAGACTCTATGAGTAGATGGAGACATTTGGCTATGGATACACCAGTGGGTACATATTTATGGGGGCAAGATTTTGCAACATCTTCCTCACTACAAATTTTACCTTATAGCTAGATCAGAATTTGAGTCTCAAAGACCCCTTGAGGGAAAGTTTAATGGTTTTTCATTAGAGGAAGATGGTTTTTATCAGACATAGAGGTTAGATATATGTTCCTAAAGTTGGAGGATTGAGAAAGGATATCTTGGTAGAGGCTCATCGTTCACCTTATTCATCCCATCTAGGGGTGAAAAAAGTGCATGCCACCTTAAAACAAACTTAACCATTGGAGAGGTTTATGGAGATATGTAGCTCAGTTTTGTGTTATGTTGTTTAGATTGTCAATACGTGAAGGTCCAAGCATCAGCATCCAGTTGGCCTTCTCTACCCGCATGTCATACCAGACTGGAAATGAGATACCATTTCCTTCTATTTCATCGTAGGGGCTACCGACGTCAAGATACTAAAACAATGTCATCATGCTCACGGTGGATTGATTAATGAAATTGGATCACATTTTTCCTATGTAGACCATCTATACAACTAGTGCAGTAGCACGAGTATACCTTCATGAGATTGTTAGACTATGTTGGTGCTCAAAATGGGCACATCCTGATTTTTCCTTTGAAACCTATCAATTTACGGCCTCTGTCATTTATCATTCCCCTATGTTGTGTCTAGGAAAGTATTTTCTTTCTTTTTGTTGCCATAATTAATATGTTCCTGGGTCGAGGATCATGTATGGGTCTATTGATGTTTCCTTGTTTCTCTTTCTCTCTTATAGGTCTATAATTTGGGTCTCCCATTCTCTGTTAACTCAAAAACTCAGGATTTCCCGTTCTTTTCATTTTCCACAGTTGGGATTTGTTTCCCTTTTCATTTTCACCACAAATAATTGATTAAAAATGAATGGATATAGCTATGAAGTGTGCATTTGAGCCTTGTAACATTTCTAAATCCTTTGTCCTTGGAAAATGTTTCATCTCCGAGCTCAAATGGTCATTTTTATGCATTTTACGGTTTGACGGGCATTTCTACTTGTCAAATTTGCATCCTTGCATCTATAGGAAACGTGGCCTCTTTTGGATGGACACAACTCAGTGGGATACTTCATAATTTTATAAGTCACATCAACTTGAAAACCGGCCTACGTGGAGGAATGGGTGCTCATTTGAAATTTTACTTTTACGTTTGGCCTTGAAGTTGCGTCGAGAGGACACGTGGAGGTTTCCATTGCTTTTCCCAGACTTAGACATATTTTTATGCAGCTAATATAGTTTGGCAGAACAGATACACATGGCGAGCCCACGCTCATTCAAGTTATTTAATTTGGGCACCATTCTAAAATTACGCCATAAACACACGTGGAGGATTTTGCGAGGTCTTCCCATACTTAGTCATTTTTCAAAAAGATTTTGGGAGTTCTAGGACATGTGGAGAAACTACGCATGTTTCGGGACCGGCCCTTAAGTTTCATTTTAAAGAAGTGCCAGGAGGACACTTGGAGGCCTCCACTCACTTTGCATTTTTCTTGGACTTTTAAATGGCCAAAGGAGATTGCCTCTAGACTCTGACACATGGAAGCCTTCCGTACTGAGCTTCAAGCCTTCAAACAAAATTTTTCCAGGCCAGGACACATGGTGAGCCTGCGCTATTTCAAAGTCTTAAATTTTGGGGACCATCTCAAGATGCGTCATTGTGACGCGTGGCAATTTGAAAATTCAGAAGGGGTGGGGAAGTGGACCATTGGGGGCAACTTAGAAATTTTTTCCTTTTATACTCAAAAGGGTTAAAATATCAAAAATGGCCCACAAGTCTGATAGAGGAAAGTCAAAGCTTGCTCCAATCAATGATGGAGGTGCAGACCCTCGGGGGAAATTTGGAAAATTTTCATTTTAGGAGAAAAGAGTTAAAAGTTAAAAAGGAAGCGCATGGTTCCACTGGGATACAAATTGGGACAAATGTTAGTCCCATTTTTCAAGGGTGGAGCTATGCAGGGAAAACTTGAAAAATTTTCCCTTTTCCAAAAAGGAGGTGAAATAGTAGAAATTGGCCATGGTTCCATTGGGACCCACATTGGGACACTTGTCAGGCTCATTTCTCAAGGGTAGAGGCGCATGGAGTAAAATTTAAAAATTTTCCATTTTTCAAAAGTCATTTTAAAAGGTCAAAGAAAAACCCCCGCCCATATTAAATTGAATCTTCCATGTGGACGACCCAAATTCAAAGTAAAGATCAATGGCAGCTGAGAGTCTGAATCTGATTTTCCCCCCCATTTTACTGAAACACTCCTGGAAGTGCGAGTCTTCATGATTTCTTGGTATTTCCTACATGCCAAACAAAGAGGAGAGTTAATTTTGATATCTAAGTTTGGTGGAGAGAGATCTAGAGACGTCTTTCACCATTAAAATGGTCTGACTATCGGGCTCAATGTGATTTCCATTTTTCTTCTATCCTGCACAAAAGAGCATGATTTGAAATATTAGGGGTGGAAGTATTTAGTGAGTTGAAGGAGTGATCTACCAGAAAGAGGAGTTGAATGCGGGAGATATTTGAAGAGATTTTCCCCCTGAGCACCTAGTGAAAATTTTTACAGATCTGATTCTAGAAATCGTGATCGTGATCATGGTGAGCACTGGTAGCACTCAATGTCAGTGATTTTTTGGGGGAAAAGGGGCTCTTTTGTAAATTTTATAAATGGCACAAATTTTTCATGCAAATGGTTGGAGTGTTAGAGGTTGAACAAAATTCCCAAGAGGAAAATTTGACATAAAGGCTCTCTTTTGAGAAGCCATCTGAGAATCCTGGTATATCTCTTTTGTATAAAGTTTGATCGTGTCAAGGTGGTTTCAAGTGTACATCCATTGAAGAGCTCTAAGATTGTTCTAGAAACTTTCCCCTACTGATAAATTTAATCAAACTCGAGTTATTATGTGTTGATCTTGAGAAAAATGTGTTTGTTTTATTTCTGAATGTATACAAATAGTTTTTCTTCTTCCTATTGCAATCTTGTATCAAAATCTATCTTAATCACATAGGTCTCAATCCTTGTGATAGTTTAGTGGCATCTGCAATTTCATTTCTCAGAAGAGCTTTCATCTGGGAGGGAAATAAACGATTTAAAATCACTTTTCTTTCATTTGTTGACATAGATTGTCTGTAAGCCTCTGGGTGTACCTCAGGCATGATTGATCTTAGATCTTTATCTTTTATTGGGTTCTTCTAACTTGAGCCTTCTTGTTAGAATCCCATAGATTGTTTGAAAAACTGCTAATCTGGGCCTCCATTGAAGCACATATTCTCGTTAAAGGAATATTTTAGCTATTCTGAAGCATTCTGTTATCTAGACTTTCCATTTTGTAAGAGTTCTCAGAGATTTGGTAAATCAAGTTCATTCTACCTCACCTCCCACCAAAATTTATTTAAAACAACTCATCCTACCCATACTACCCCTATGTTGTCATGTGTGTATACAAATGCATGAATTTCTACTACCAAAACATGTAGAAACAATCAGGATTCAAATGTCTTTAAGTAGCCTGAACCTTGCTTAGAAAATATCTCCACTATCTAGAGTGACAACTCATGAGAGTTATATTTTGTTTGCATTGATCATATTTTCTTAAAGGTCTCATTTACAACTTCATTAGAAAGGATATCTCCATCTCCTCCATAAACAACAGGCTACAAAAGGGTTCTCTTATCTTGGTTTAAAGGCACAACCTAAAATACTGAGGATAGATCAAATCCTCTTGAGGGTGTTATCCCTTTCTCCACATTTGAGTGATTAAGGGCCAATTAGATCCCATCGCCAGCTACAACATGACATCATAATGATCTATCTGTCTCTAAGTTTCCTATTAAACCTGAATGCTGCTCAAACTTTGAAGGAGAATCAAGTTGGGTACCAACAGACTATATGCGATTCTATGGAAGATCATTTGTGAACATGACCCCTGAGTACACTTCTCACTTCTAGAGTACCATGTTGTAGTTTCATTGGACGAGTATAAACTTCAGAAAAACTTATCATCTAGAGTACAAATGGATAGATTTCAAGGGAAGGTAAACTTATATCTTAGATGTTATATGTTGTAGAATTTATGTCATGGATAACTAGTCTAGGTGTGATGAGTACCTATATTTAGTGGATTTTTCCTACATAATTTTTTTTTGCAGTTTGATAGGCATGACTCATTTTTAGGCATTTCATGGTAGAGAGTGTAGTGAAACCTTTGAGTTGGGATATATTGGAGGACAGCTTTCTCTTGGGCCGACAGTAGTATAGGATATGGAGTAGTAGAAGTTTTCTTGATCCCCACGGAGGCTTCACGTGGCTCTGAGGATAGGTAGAAGAAGTATAATAGATGGAAAGGAGGATAGAACCTTGTTTTGAGGTGATCATGAAGGTGTTTCTTAGTATCATTACTCATAAGATCCCTATCTGCTATGGAAAAGGCTCTAAGTTAGATTCTATATTTGTGGGTCCCTTCGAGATCTTCGAGTGTATCGGTCAAAGAAATTTCCTACAAACTAGACCGGACCATAAAAGGGGAATTGGGCAAAGCTCACAAGGTCATGACAATTAAATAGCAAAGGCCAAGACAAGTTCACAAATCACCAAAAATCTAATGACAGAGGCAAGGGACCTGTTGGATTTGGAAATAGGTAGCCCCAAGGTAGGGAAAATAGAATGAGTGCCTGATCCTTTGACTGCCAGAGTTGATGTTGTGGAGGAGAAAAATTTCATTGATTGGTGTAATAGATGTTTCATGCCACATATTCCATGTGGGGTAGACTAGAAAGAAGTTGAGGAAGAAGCAAATGATGAAATTGATGATGATTCTTCCATGATGGAGATCCCTGCAAGTTCACCAAGGGAAGAAACTTTAACTAAGGTAATAAGTTCTAAAACTGCTATTTTTTTTGGGATTGCATCCACCGTGTACCTCCTCTTCCTACCTATCATACTTTAGAAGTAGCCAACTGTACAAGTTTTGAATTCCACACTAATGATTTTGAATACTTGAGATCATTAATGATTGAAAAGTATGATGGAAGAGTTCCTTCAGAAGAAGATAGGCAGCTATTAATGAATGTTGTAGTTGTCCAACAAAAGGAGCACAATACAAGAAGTAAAGTTGCCAAGGGGCCACAAGCCAAGCAAAAATTTCCATTTCTTACCAAAGGAACCCCAAAGAAAAAGGCATCTGGCAGAGAGCTTGTTTCCCCAAGAAAAACTTATGTTCCTCCCCATGCCCAAACTGAAAAGTATCCCATTCCATTTGATGAATTTTCCAATATTTCTCCTAGTGTTGCTTTACCCAAATTTGTTCCATATGACATTGCCCAAGTTTTGAGTCAAATGCAAAATTCTTGTCCCAATTTTTGAGCTATTTAGGATCCCTAAGCACAAGAAGAGGGCTTTTGAATGTTTAGGGTTCAAAGCGGAAGGGATCATACAAGCCAGATATGTAAACAAGGTTGATATTCCCCTTACTGTTGCAGTGGGTTGGAAAAACCACAAATGGTGGAAGGGCTGGGGGAACCACCAGAGGTTTATTTAGAGAACTTCTTTGGTTAAATCCCAGCTAAATGTAGATCCATTCTTCACTACCCTGGTTATCAAACACAAGTTGTTACATAACTATATGTTTGATTATGGAGCCTCATGTAATGTCATGCCTCTTGAAGTTATGAATGAGTTAGGTATCAAAGTAACAACAACATATGGCTAGTGCACTGCCATGGAATCCAGAGAGGTGCTAGTTGTGGGATGTGTCAACGATCTAGATGTGCAACTTGCATCTTATCTCTGGAAGGAAATTAAAAATTGATGTAGTGATTGTTGACTACCCTGCCAAGTGGGGGATGTTGTTTTCAAGAAAGTGGGTAGCAAGTGTTGGTGGTAGTGTGTAAATGGACATGTCTTATGCCATTATCCCCATTGAAATGGGAAACTTGGTGAAATTATATGGAGAGAAGAATATGTTATACATGATTGAAGACCCAAACAATGCATCTTATGAAGTTATGCAAGTAAACACTAATCTTAACAACTTTGTGAGTTTTGTGGATTTCAGGAAGTATGAAAATGTTGAAAATAGAGCTCCTAATCTATGTTTTTTTTCTTTGGGAATTGGGTCTATGATTCAGCCTTGAAAAGTGTTCTAAGAATTTGAGCTAAACACAATGGAGGAGCTTTCAGAGAACATGGATGGTTTACAAACTGAACAAAGAAGAAAAAGAGGTATATTTCTAGTTGATGAAAACATAAGAGAACTTTTTGGCATGAACATATCCTAGGATGGCAGACAATTGAAGATTTTCCTTGATTGTTTTCTTTGAATCAAGGTGGGCATAATTTCTAAAGTGTATAGTTTGTCCCCATGTTTGTTTCCTGTCTTTTGTGTTTAACCTGCTCATGTTTTGGTCAAAACTGGTGCACCTATTTTCTATTGGTTTCTTTTAAGCCTTCATTCTTGGAAGATGAGTTATGTCACCCAATGGATATTTTTGGCACTTGGTCTACCTTTGTTCTTATAGAACTCGCAGGGAGTTCCCATCCCTGAGTCATAGCTAATGTTGGTGCTAAAATGAGTCTCGCCCATTTTGCCTTTGAAGTGATTTATGAATATTTAGGAAAGCCTTTGGAGATTTAAGAGAAATTTCAGCACAAACAGTTGTTCATGAGGCCAAAGGAGCTTGCACTGCAAAAAAAAACCCTGAGATTTCAAATAAGATTTAAAAATATGAGGAATGGGTTCAATTCTCTACATGGTGGGTACATTCATATTTTTCTTAAGGCTTGTCAATTTTGTCCCACACCACATTATTTGTAGGAACAACTTGAAATCTAGATAAAGAATGCCATTTTTTAGACGTTTTCAAGTTAAATCAGACCTTGAGTCCCATCCCATTTTTGCTAAAAATGTATCTTGATAATAAAATTCATATGGATGTAAATTCCTATAAATTCCTCCATTTGATCTCAAGAAACTTCATTTTATAGCTCCTCTTTCCTAAGGAAAAAGCTCTATCTACTTCAAATGGTCTATTTTTTCAATATCACATGGTTTGTATGAGGCTCCCTAGGTGCACTTTTTTTTCCCACTTATTATATCTTCGCATGGTTGGAAAAGGGGCTCAGAAAGGGTACTTCATAATTTTTCCCTCCCCACCTTAGACCACTTTGAACCCCACATGACCACGGGGAGGACTCTTAGGTCAAGGTACCTTTTGGAAAATGTTTAGCCCCGCTCCATACTATACATGGAGGTCCCACCACTTTTCGCTCTATGGATAAGGAGAACCATTGTGTCCCCCTTCTATCCCTTTGGAAGTGGACAAAAATGAAAAAAAATATGCACCACCCAACCCGTCTCTTGTTTGATCCCTCATTCATGACCACACTTAGCTCTCGGGTGCCAAAACAAAGCCTTCCGTCGGTTCTCTCTCCATCCACCTATGCAAGCTCTCCACTTGTTCTCATAGGCCTAGGGTGTACTTTTGTATCCCCTTTATCTATTTCTTGGGGACCAGAGGGAGGAAGAAATAATATTCCAACCCCCCCTCAAGGCATGTAAAACCAAGGAGGCCTAGCCACTTTTTTCATCTCCCCCTTTTTTCTCCAAATCTACCTAGAAATCCAGGAGATTGTTCAGACTCCTAACACATCCTTCACCTTCAATTTTTCTTCTTGCCTATCAAACAAATCCATATTGTCCGTGACCATAGTAGAATTATTTTCCTAAAAAAATCTAAATTTTTAAAGGATCTCTAGTATAATTTATTTCTAGAATTACGTCCATAGCCCACGAAGAAAAAATTTCCATATTTTACAAACCAGTGTGACAGATCGAGGTGGGGGTTTAGAATTTTTTCATTATTTACCATTCTCCAAGGGCCTTCATAAAAAAAGTGATAGAAATTACATGCATATATCACATTTTTTAAGGTGAAAAATCCTATACTTCCTACCCTAGTTTTAAATTTTTTTGGATTTCCATCCGTTTTGGTGATCAGATTGAAACATTGAAAAGGATTGAACGTGAGATCGAGAGAAGAAACCTATCACAGTTGATGTTGTTTCATAAAAATACAAGGTGTGAAAGGGAAATTTCAAAAAATATTAATTTTATACATGAGTTAAAACTTACTATAAATAACAAATTCCATTGGGACCCACCATGAGAAAATTTCTTCAAAACAATGTTCAGCAGGGAACAAGGTCAGAGAAACAAACATGGTGGTTTTTCCATTTCTACAAAAAATTGAAAAAGGAAACTTATAAACAATAGTAAATCCCTCATTAAAGGTATTGGAGGGGTCCATGATGGATCAACCATAAAATTCAATTTTTTTAGGGCTCTATCTTGTCTCGAATTTCTCATCTGAATAATTTGGTTTGGGGGGATTTTAGTGAAACACATCTGGACAGTGTGAGTCTTAAAGATTTCTTAAGAACCATATGCTTAGTGGACCCAAAGAGAGGAGTGTTAATTTTGATATCTAATTTTCTTGGAGAGGGATCTATACGAATCAGGTTTTCATCAAAATGGTCAGTCTATTGAGTAAATAGTTGGTCTTTTTCCTTCTCTCATGCACGCAAGAAACTAGATTTGATAGATTATGGGTGAAAATGGTTGGCGATATTCATAAGGAGGAGTGTTATACCCCACAGATAGAAATAAGGATTTGAGTGCTGGAGATTTTCAAAGAGATCTATCCCCATGAGCACTTAGCATAACTTTTTACACATCTAATTCCGTTTAAATCGCGATCGATGATCATGGCGAAGCACTGGTAGCACTCAATGTCTTGATTTTTGTGGGGGAAAGGGGGATCTCTGTCTGTAAATGTTATAAATGGCAAAAAAAATTTTGTGAAAATGGTTGGAGTGTTAGGGGTCAAAGACTAATTTTTATAATAGAAAAACACTTGATAGATCCCATCCTTTTGAGAAGCTGTTTGAGAATCCTGTATATCTCTTTTATATCAAATGTGATCGTGTTAAGGTGGTTACGAGTGTACAGCTATTGACAAGCTCTGAGATTTTTCTAGAAACTTTCCCCAGCTAATAAATTTGATTAGACTTGGGTTATTCTAAGTTGATCTTGAGAAAAATGTCTTTGTTTTATCTCTGACTGTATGCAAAGAGATTTTCTTGTTCCTGTTAGCAATCTTGTATTAAAATCTATGTCTTAATCACACAGGTCTCAATCCTTGTGATAGTTAAATGCCATTTGCAATTTCATTTCTCAGAAGAGCCTTCATTTGGGAGTGAAATAAATGATTTAAAATTGCTTTTATTTCATTTGTTGATAGAGATTGTTTGTAAGCCGTCTGGATATACCTCTGGCGTGATTTGATCTCAGATCTTAATGTCTTCGTTGGGTCTTCCAACTCGATCCTTCATGTTAGAGTCTCATAGGTTGTCATGAAAAAGTGCCAATCTGGGCCTCCATTGAAGCACATATTCTGGTTAAAGAAACATTTTAGCTGTTTTGTGGTATTCTGCTGGTATCTAGACTCTTCCATTTGTAAAGAGTCTCTCAGAGATCCGGTGAAATCATAGTTCATTCTTGCCTCACCTCCCACCAAAATTAATTTAAAAACAACTCAATCCTACCCATTACTATCCCTTTTTTGTCATGTGTGTATACAAATGCACATAATTTCCAGCACCAAAAACATGCAGAAACAATTAGGATACCAAATGTATTTAGTAGCCTAAAACTTTCCTAGAGAATATATCCACTATTTAGAGTGACAAATCATGAGAGTTAAATTTTTTTTGCAATGATCATATTTTCTTCAAGGTCATCCTTAACAACTTCATTAGGAAGGCCATCTGCATCTCCTCCATAAATAACAGGCTATAAAAGGGTTCTCTTACCTTGGTTGAAAGGAACAACCTAAAATAGTGAAGATAGATCAAATCCTCTTGAGGGTGCTATCCATTTCTCCACATCTAAGTGATTAGAGGGCCAGTTAGATCCCATACCCTAGCTACAAAACAACTCACCATGATCTATTTGTCTCTAAGATTCCTGATAAACCTGTGATGCTGCTCAAACTTTGAAGGAGAATCAATTTGGGTACCAACATACTACATACGATTCTAACGAAGATCATTTGCAACTATGACCCCTTGTACACTTCTCACTTCTAGACTACCATGTTGTAGTTTCTTCGGATGAGTATCAACTTCAAAACAACTTATCATCTAGAGAGAAATGGATAGATAGGGAAGGTAAATTAGATCTTAGAGGATATGTTGCGGATATATGTCATGGACCACCAGTCTAGGTGTGAGGAGTACTTATATTTGGTGGAGTTCTCCTACAACAACAATTTTCATAGTTCAATTGGCATGACTCATTTTTAGGCATTGTATGGTAGAGAGTGTAGGAAACGTTTGAGTTTGGATATATTGGAGGACATGGTTTCTCTTGGGGTGGCATTATTACAAGATATGGAGTAGCAGGTTTTCTTGATTCAACGAAGGCTTCACGAGGCTCAGGATAGGTAGAAGAAGTATGTAGATGAGAGGAGGATAGATCGTAGTTTTGAGGTGGTTACGAAGGTGTTTCTTCATGTCATGTCTCATAAAATCTGTATCCGCTATGGAAAAAACTCTAAGTTAGATCCTATATTTGTGGGTCCCTTCAAGATCTTGTAGTGTATCAGTCCTTTGGCCTACCATCTAGAATCGCCACCAATCTTGTCCTCATGTGCATAATGTATTTCATATGTCTGTACTTAGGAAAGATATTCCATATCTCTCTCATGTTTTGGATTGGACAACATTGGAAGTGTAGGACAAAGGACATGTATCATTGAAGCCCGTGCACATCATAGAATGAAGGACCCTGGGCCTTTGAGGTCATGATATTGACCAGCTGTGTGTCCAATGGGATAGGTACAACAAAACTACAACCACATGTGATGATGACACTATTTTGCAAGCTCAGTTTCCTCATCTATTAAAGTTACTTTCAGGAGGAAGTTGAGTCTAACCGGATGGGGATGTATTGCCCACTCCTCTTCGAAATTGTTTCATCTTGATATTAATACTATTGGATTGATATTAAGACATTTTGATTATGATAAATTAATCAGTAAATGATAGATTTCACTAAAATTTTGACTATTAACATTATGATGTTTACGTTTTATTATGATGCAGTAGATAGTGATGTTTGATTATTTGATATATGTTGATTTTCATGATGTGCATTTTATACTGACATGTTATGTGCTGGTACATTATGAGTAGAATTATAATCTCATAGATGTTAGGGTTAGATTTTGATATATTGATGGATGATAGAATTGCTAATGTCGATTGATGATTGTTGCTTTTACATGTATATTGTCTCGATGTTGTTAATGCGCCGAAAGACCAGAGAGGTATTTGTTATATCTTGAAAGTGCACCCTATGGAGAGATGGTTGCAGGTGTTGTAGGCTTGAAAAATTTATCTCTCTCTTTCGTAGATATTATGGAAACACCTAAGGTATGTGGGTATACCTATTTTGAGGTGAGTCTTCGGTGTCAAGGTCGGTTCCTTATTTATGTATCCTAAACTGATTTTCTGGGGTTTGAGGGTAAAAGATGGTTATAAAATGATTTAAAATTGAGGTGATACACCAAACTTGTATGAGGTATTTGACTGAATATATGCACAATTGATATGGGAATGAATTCTTGATGCATAAGCCAACAATTTTCTGTAGAAAATTAAGGGTAAACACTTGGATGTATTGAGGGAAAATATCACAACAATACTGCTAAGTTAAACATACACATTAATATCATATAGAAATTACCAAATTTGTAATAGGGTAAGATGATTAATCAAGGAATTGAACATTTACAAGATTAATGGAACATACATTAGACTGTACAATTAATTGGAAAGGCAGAAAATAGTTCACATTCAAAGGGTGAAACTGGCAGAAACTGCTTCAACACTCTTGTATCTAAAAAATTCCTATTTTGTGCTTTGTCAAGGCACACAATATATAGAAAAATTGATCCACTCACCCTTCCCAAAAATAGATAAAGGCTTTACTCACCCATGCATCCTATTTTTATGATTTATTTATTAATAAATAAAGGAATAAAATAAAACAAACTAATATAAAGTGGCATTAATAGCCTTTGCTTACATCACAATCAAACTGTAGTTGACTTTTCTATTTTTAAGAAAAGCATGAGTGAATAATTCGCAAAAAAAAAATATTGCTTGATGAGAAAGTGTCCTTCTTTGAGCATGTAAATTATGTCTTCTTGTTGATGTGTCCTTTTGTGGAGGCATGCAAAAATTATCTCCATGTGAGTGAGAAAAATTAATTACATCAATTGCAATACTTGCAAAAATAATTCATATAAACATCCACTTTATGGGGACCACCTCCAAGCTTAGTTCATGATGCTAAAATTCCTTTGTAAACTAGTGTGTTCATATGGATAAAACACAATAAATAATCTCCAAGCCCTCCAATAGTGAGGACCACCTTTGCAGTTCACCATTTGATGGGTACGAGGTAACTTTTGTAAGTACTAAGGTAAGTGTTCTTTGATTATTGGTTTAGATGGCATATTATATAGTTTGGACCTTATACAAGGTTAATGTAAATAATTCCATTCGGCCACCCTTTAATAACACATGGTACATTATAGTCTTCCACCTTTGATCATCACTACCTTATGTATTTCTTGTCGGATTTTGCATTTTGATTGGAATAAGACTATTCTTCACCTTTTGGGAAATGTTGCATGAACATTGTTTGGTTGACTTTTCATCATGGTGCTTATACTATATTTGGGATCCTTTTTGACATGTTAAATGAAATAAATTTATTTTAATCATGGGGTTGGCCCCCTTGTGACGATGACTCACCTTTCGTACAATTTTTCGGTGACATGGTTAACTCAGGTCGAGTTCACTTTTATATTTGGTGATCAATTTATGAGCATTGATCTAGTGTCCTTTCAATTTGTGGTCGTTGATGTCTAACCCATGATTAGGGTTTTTGAATTTAACATTTAATGTGATAGGTGATATCTATGATCATGGTAGTGTTATTTGATGGTTATTGATCAGTTTCCAATCATTGATCTCTGTACTGGACATCTCAGGCCGTTTATCTTTGACTCGTGGTTAGGGTTTTTGACCTAGAGTTTAATGTAGTAATGACATCTAACCATGATGGTTTTCTTCAAACTTGGGGATCAATCTTAACATGTTAATCTTTATACACTTTGATTATTAGACGTTGATCATCTGACTGTGGTTGTGTTTTTTTGGCTCACCTCTCTAGTTTGCAAGGTAAAGGATAACTCGACCTTGATGATCACTTCATTTGGATTTTGGCTTGAAAGGAAAAGCCCTGGCGAAAAAATTTTAGACACCATTGTTAATTACTTTGTGATCTTAGTTCCCCTGCGAAAATTGTTCCCTATTGTTTTCCACTCTTTCTCAGTTCTTTGAGCAAGGTGGTCATGGATTTTGTCTTATCATGATCTTTGAGCTCGGGTCTCACTGCAGATTAGTATTGCATCTTTATTTATTGGTCATTTCTCTATTGAGCTCAGATTTTGAACTCTCTTAATGGTTTTCTGGCCACCATTTTTATTATTTCGATCTCTTAGTTGTTCTCTTGTTCTACCTCTGTATTATTTTCGTTCCTCATAATTAAGCCATTTTGGAGTATCAAGATTTACGTATTCACTGTAATACTTCGAGATCACTTAAAAGTTGAGTTCTCTCCATTTGCAAGACCTAGTATTTTATATTTTGTTTCCTCCTCACTCGAAGATCTTAAATGGTTCGGAAATGGTCATGATTTTTGAGCCTAAACTCTTTATAGCCGTTATAACAAGGTAAGTGGATTTTCGATCCTAGTGTGAGCTAGATATACCTTCAATGGGTGTCGTAAAATATATGAACTTATGTTTTACTTGAAGTGGGTCTGTATTTTATCATCACGGTCTTTGTGATTCTTCATGCTAGCTTACTTGAACGATTGTGGAGGGTTTGTTAAACAATTTCCATTCTGGGTACTAGCTTTCTTGCATAAAAAACAACATTCTATTACAATTATGGCTATTGTTGTTCTCTATTATTTTTCACCTTTCTAAGCTCTAAGAATTTTTGGTAGTGAAAGGCACCATTATGAAGATTTGGGCTCTTCTTTATGAATTCATGTTTTCTACATTTAGCATAAAATCTGCATTATGTTGGGGCTTTAGACCGAATTTATTTTGATCTCAGAAATTCGTGAAGAATTTATTGAGTTCTGGGTATACTCATTTATACTTTATTTGGTTTGAGCCATCATTGACGAGAAAATCACGTTTTCTCAGATGGAATTAATTGAGTTTCTGTATTTCTACCTATTTATTTTGATCTATTTCCTAATCTTGTGAACATTTAGAGTTAAAAGTATACTTTGTACTTTGAAACTTGAAAACTATTTTTTGTCCTAAAAATTTGAACTTGAAGTAATTGATGATGTTAATAGCAAGGTAGAGGTGTGAATATTCTTTGTATCAGGATGCAGTGCAAGTTGATACTGTTATCATGGAACTTCATGTTGGACCCTCTTAGAGACTCGAGCTCCTCTATAGATATTCTTTACTAATTAGATTTCATCTACAGTCTTTCTTTTGCATTTCAAACTCTATTATTCCCTGTTTTGGAGCCTTATGTTTAGCTTGTAGATACCATTGCTAAGGGTTGTTTTTCCTCAATTAACTTATTTCTGCTTTCAAAATGTGTTTGATTTAATGTTAAAACTCTTTGAAAATATCTGAATCTGGATTTAATCATTAGATTTCAACTTCTTGGTTTTCTCATTTGTACAATGCTTATCTCCTTTTAATGGATGGCCTATCTCTCTTGACTGCTATAACATTTTGAGAATTCTTGTTTTCTCCTTCAGTTGGCTGTAACACTTCAAGCTTATCATTTCTTGGTCTGATTCTTTCAAAGTTGAACCTTAACTCTATTTGTTTGAGAAAATTTTATACTTAACTCCACGTTATAGCTAGGAATTACTTTTCTTAAATGCTTGTACTTCATTGATATTGTAGCATTTATGTGCACTCATATTTGCTTCATTCTCTAAACTACAATTTATGATGGCTGAACTTTTTAAGATTATGAGTTTGATTTCCTTAATTTCTCACTATTTGGCCCTCCTTTAACTCTGTTGTGAGTTTCCTTCTTCATTTTCAGTTGTAAAATGACGTTCAAAATTTGATTCAAAAACTAAAAACTGTAGATGTTAATCATTTAATTTAATTTGAGAATCTGGAAAGGACATAGCTAAACATTGAAGTTTTTATTGAGATGTTGTAGTTCCATTTATTTTATGCTTAAATAATGTATTTAAGCTTCATTACAACTTTAGTATGCATACTGGAAAATTTAAAATGTCCATTTTACATGGCGATGACATGTCAAAATTTTCTCAAACCTCTTTCTCATTTTGTTTCAGCTGTAATATTCTCTTTCCAGTTAACTTGAGCTTTAAATTATGATTCTTTTGCTTCACCTTGGAGTTGTATTTTGAAACATGTACTTCTATTTATAAGTCGCTCCTCTGGTCTGTACTATAATTTTTTCTATATCTAGAATAGCTACTGAAATTTTTAGTTGCATTCTTACTTTATGGCATCATGTACTTATGACTTGTCTACTTCATGTACCATAGGATAGAATTCATGGAACTCTGTAATCTTTTTCTAGAGTGAGGACTATAGAAATGATTTATTTTTCCTTGATTCCAACCTATACCTGCACACTTGATAAAATAGTTATAAAATATTTATGCTTTTGGCCTCTCTTATCTCCATGGTTTTCCTTTTCTTCTCTGTCTCCTTCTTTCTGAGTGAGTAGAACATGTATGTTGTTTACGTAGAAGTACTTCTATTAGTAGTGCCTTTGATATTCATATATTTTATATCTCCTATTGCTAAGGGATTCATCTGCACAAATTAGGATATTATAGGAATATGGGTTAACCCAGAGCTCGTAACTGATAGTTTTTCTCTTTTCTTCTTTTCAGATTGATTTCTTTCAGCAGTGAAGATGGAGCTGCCTGAACTGGAGAAGAAAACTCCAAGGAAATGATGGGTTCACTCATACTCATCTATTTTCTATTTCATGCATATGTACCTCTTATTTAAATAGATGTACTTTACTTTTCAGTTACATCCCATGGCTTGTGTGGGAATATTTGAAATTCCTTATGAATAAAAAATTGAATTCTGAAATTGAGTTGTGTATTTCTTTTTGCATTTCATCTTTTTGTATGGATTGTATGATGAACTAAACAACCCAATAATATAATTAAATATCTTAATCATAAACGAAAGAACATCAAAGAATACCTATAACATCCAATACTGAACTCTGATTTTTGTAATCTATAGTTATGATTACTGTTCCAAAACCTAAAACTTCACCTATTCTCCAATTTGATGTTTTCATCAAGATAACATGACTTTCCTTCAGGGATTTGTGTTGTTTTGTTGAAGATAGTCATGAAATTCCAGACTATGTGATCTGTTACATTTTGTAACAACACACATAGTTGTAGATTTCATGTAATCATTAATTAATTTAGTAGAAACAATATTGACTGAAAGAATCTCCCCTAGCTTAGGTCCATTTCATAATGCCATCTATCATAATGGAATTTTGAGTTTCCCATTATTACACAAGTATAAAAATTATCAAAATTTCTTGCAATCCTTTGGGGAAAGTTACCTACTAGCTTGTAAACCAATGCCTTATTCTTGTCCATTGGGCATGGAGTATAAATCATGTAACTAAAATCTACCTTTTTGAAGATCCAACCCTTCCAAAATTAACTAAAAATGGGAAAGGATCTAGTAACCAAATCATGTGCATGAATGCACTTATTAAATTGAAAAAAATTGCAATGTGCAGGAACTACACTTATCGAAGGGAAATCCTACTCTAAACAGACACTTTAGGATTTTCAATAACAGTGTTTGAGAAACATACCATTCACAGGAATGGGAAGTTCCTCTCAGTTCAACCTTGAGAGATGAAAAGAATTGTGTTCTTTGTAATTTGAAATCATGTAAGGACCACTCCAAATTGTGTCAAACTTCATGTGTCTTCCTGGCGTTACATGAGTCAACATCCCACTTTAACACAATATATCCTTCACTGAAGATTCTGAACTTAGATTTTTTATCAAAAGTATTCTTCATCTGTTTCTAATTTTTTTCCATGTTTATATGAGCTTGATCTCTTAGCTCTTGTAATTCCATTAATTCTAAATAATGAACCTACAACGGTTCTTTCTCAATCAGTTCCATTTGATGTGGAAAATCTTATGCTGGTAGCTCAACGTAAATAGGCATTCTTGCTTCTCTTCCATAAACAAGCTTGTATGGTGAAATACCAACTGATCTTTTAGGAGTCACTCTATCATCCCAAAGTACTAAATTAAACATTAAATGCCAAGCTCTCTGGTTATCTTTGAGTGTTTTTCTAATGATCCTTAAAAGATTCTTATTAGTACTTTCAGCTAACCCATTACGTTGTGGGTAATAATTAGATGACGAACTTATTTAAATTCTATGGTTGACGGAAAAATTTGTTACATTTGCACCAAGAAATACTAAAGCATTATCTGATATGATATTTTTTGGAACACCAAATCTACAAATTATACCTTCATAAAAGGATAGTATCGAAGTTTCATTAGCATATTTCAAAGCTATTGCTTCAGTCCAACATCTAAAGTAATCTATAGTATTCAAAATCCACTTGTATCCTTGTGACGATGGTGGGTTTATCATGCCAATAAAGTCAAAACCCCACTGCATAAAAATTTGATCAACTGAAAGAGACTGCAAGCGAAGTGAAGCTAAACTATCTTTTCTAATAAAAAAAGCACATTTTTTACAATTTATGATCCATTTGAAACAGTCCTTGAGTGATATGCTGGGCCAATAATAACCAACTTTCATAATTTTTAAGGCTATGGTACATGCTAAAAAATGACTTCCCACAGGTCCTTCATGGAATTCCGATAATAATTGCTGAATTTTATCATAGTCAACACATCGAAGTAGGATTCTATTTATATCTTTTTTAAACAACACACCATCAGTAAATACATAGGATACGATTTTTAATCTGAAATATCTTGGTTTGTTCTTTTCTATGTTGAAATATAATGATTAAGTGGTCTGGTCAACCCTTAATGTATATGGGTCCATTACTAATATATAGGTTAATATTTAATATTTTTATTATTAAATATGCTAACCTAGGTATATACTTTAGGTTAAATATTTAATATCATGAAATGATTATATTTTTAATATTAAATATCATAAACCTAGGTGTATGTGTCAACCATTTCAGGTTGAAAAGGTGGGTCGAGAGACATACCCGATCACCTTATATAAAAAGGACTTTAGGTCCTCATTTGATATGTTCGAGAAATATATCAAAGGTGTGAAAATCAAATGATTTTGTTTTACACTTAGTAAATAGGGTTTCAAAGGAGGAGGTGATCTTACTAGATGTAAAATAAGTTCTCTAAAGTAAAAGGTTATTTTCAAAGTGATTTTTACCCTATTGGGGTTTTCTAATATAAATATTGTGTCACATGTGTTATTTATTTCCTCTAAGTATTTCTTTATTTACTTATGTTATGATGTAATCTTTATTTAAATATTTATTTTAACATTATGTAATATGTAAGTTGATTAAATCCTTATTTATTAGAATCTTCAAATTATTACATGGTAACAGAGTGAGGTAAATTAAATAAATTAAGATCAAATGTTTTTTATTTTATTTATTTAATTTGTACGGGTTTTTTCAACTAACCCAAAAGGGTATTTAAAATTATCTGGTCGCCTTCTTTATTTTCCCTAATTTATTTTGGCATTACATTTGTGTAATTAAACTCTCGGTAAAAAAAATTAGGTTTTTCATTTTTAAATCCCTATTTTTTTGGGTGGGATATGTAATATGATATGATTCTTAATTTCATTTACATTTTGTAAATTATATGGAATTAATGTTTGTTTGGAGATTGATGTGTGCACAGGTGAAAAGGGCTTCAAATATTTACCTATGTGAAAGTCACATATAGAAAATGATAGGATTTATTACCATATGAAATAATTTTCATATTTTTTATAATTTCAAATGTTTGCAAGTTAAATATTTTGGAAGGTAAATTCATACCCGTGTTCTTTGGTCCCCTCTAAAAGGATTTGATTTTAAAAACTATAGTTTATAGTTAATCTATAACTATATCCTATGTAATTTGAAAACTATATTATTATTTTTAAATACAAATATATATAATCTAGAATAAATTTTATATAATAATTTATATAAATATCATATTAAAATTTATATAGGTTTGAAAAAAACCTATATATTAAAAGCCTTAAACTATATTAAAATTACATGAGATTGAGGGAAGAGTCAAAAAACCATATTCTCATCCAAAGTCTAAATCATATTTAAACTTAACTTATAAATCTAGGCATATATAGTATATATATTTTTTAAGAAACAAACCTAATTTTGAATCATCTTTTATATATATGTTTATTTTAAACCACTAAAATATAATGTTTTTTAGATTTGGTTTATATATGTTTAAAAAAACTAAAGTGCTTACCTTTTTAGTAAGGGGGCCCATGTTTATTTCTTGACCATGAAGAGATTAATTTTTAAATCTTATTACTTATTAAATAAAACCTAACATGTGTCCCTAACCATTTATATTATCCATGTAAGGGGGCGGACCCATTCATTTAGATCTTATAGTTTATAAGAACTATATAAATAAACTTATTTAAAGGTTTTCTTTTATATAGGAGTGGGAGTAGAGAATAAAATGAGATAATATCTCAGGTATAAATGTGTAACTCTCAAGTATAAATGGAGAATTAAAAAAAGGCTAGTTTATTGGTGGCTCACGTGAAGTGTGGTAAATATTTATTAAAATATTGGTAGTTATAGCCACATAAACATTTTAAAAAATTTTAGCTTGCAGGAATTAAATAAAATATTTTAAAATATTTCCATACTTTTAAATGTGTGCAAGATAAAATTAAGAGTAAATGAAGGGAGGAGACAAGGTTCATGAAAATAGGGATTTCAATTTATTTCATTGGTCGGGTGAAATCACTTGTCCCCTCTGTAAATTATGCAGATTAATCTATACTCTCATAAATCTACTTGCACCTGGTAAAATTATTTTAACCTAGTCTATGTTCTTTAAACCCGTTTAATAAGGGTTATGTGTTTTTTAATATAAAAATAATATACTATAGTTTATAATTTTTATGAAGTATATGTTGTTTTTCATTTTCATTCTTTAAATTATATACATTTTTTTAATAAAAAAGTGTATATATTTTTACTTTGTAAATTATAATAGGTTATTATAATGTGTTAAAATATAACCTCCCTAATAATATACAGAAGAATAAAATCTCAAATTTCACATTCTAGAAATACACAACAAGTTCTGGCTTCATTAAATTTGACAGACAAATGACCATCATGGTAGACAAAACATAAGACAATATGGAGGTCATTTAGACGTCAAATTTAAGCTCCTAGGTTCCAAAAAACTTTAAGTGTGTTAAAATTGACGGTTGATTGTCACAATAGACCAAAAAATAAGCCGTTATGATGGTCATTTAGACGTCAAATTTAAGATGGGCAGGATTTTTGTCTACATTAATTTTTTCATAAATTTGAAGTCGTTATGCATTCTTAGGGTCTCTTCTTCACTTCTATATGGTTGGAAATATTTTTTATATAAATATGATGTATAATACAGAGGCCTTTATAATGCAGGTTATTATTTTGATCATGGGAGGTTAATTAGTATGCATTATAATGACAAAATTAGTTATGATAAAATAGTTTCTTTAGATCTGTAAAATAATGGGGTGTGTTTTACAGGTTTAGGAAAATAATGACGTCAAACTATTTATGTCTTAACAAAACCAAAATCCTGAATGAAACCAACTACAATATCTAGGTCAAAATAGAATTTATGGTGAGGAAAATTTGGACGATTGTTTATGGATCTGAGGTTTCTCCCACCGGTCATCAAGAAACTGTAGATAACAAGAATTCATTCTTGCAACGAATGTAAGATGTTCTTTCTATGCAATCTGAACAATGAGTTCTTTCTACACATTGGTAATATCGAACACCCAAAAGAGGTATGGACAAAACTAGAATCCATGCATGAAGGATACTTGGTATATCAAGGATAGTAATGAGAGTATAATAGCTGAAATAATTCAAAGAAATGACCTATATATTTTTTATTATTTATCTTCTGCATCTTGTTTTATATTTCAGAGTTTAAATAATTCAAAACTATGGCATGAAAGGTTAGGAAATGTTAATTATCGAAGCTTATATGAAATGTATAGATATAGTCTAGTGAAAGGTTTACATGTGTTGTCTTCTTCTCTTGAAGTTACTTCATTAAATGCTTCTAAATGATGGTTTTGATTCTGATTTAGTAAATTGTCATAATGATATTTTGATGTTATAGATGTTTCTGAAACTCTTATCTTCCTAGATAAGAAATTAAATTGGGCTCAATATATGTTAGAAAACTCAAATCCTATTATCCTTAGGAAAATGACCAAAATCCATCATATGTACCATGCATTAATTACCTTGTATGAACCTAAGTCGTGAAGTATTATAGGATGTAAGTGGATATAAGAAGTAAAATATAATGGTGATGGTAGTATTAACAAACATAAATATGGACGTATTACAAGAGGTTTCACTCAAAAACTTGGTATTGATTATGTTCAGACATTTCTTGTAGCTAAAATGAGTACTGTTAGGGCCTTATTTGTAATTGACGATCAATTGTGGTGGAAAATTCACCAAATGGATAAGAAAAATGCTTTTTTTTAATTATGATTTAAAAGAATAAATTTACATGTTTCAACATAAACGATTTGAAGAAACTGGTAAAGAAAACTATGTTTGTAAGTTGAGAAATCCATTTATGGTTTAAAACAAGCTGTTAGAGCTTGGTATGAGAAAATTGTTTCCTTCTTTAAACTGTTAGGTTTTCTTAATTGTTCTTCTAACAATGATATATTCATTAAGCAATAAGGCTCATATATTATCATTATATGTATATATGTTGATGATTTGCTTATGTCTAGTGACAATTCTGATTTAATTCATAGGATTAAAGAGAAATTGAAGTAGTACTTTGAAATGAATGAGTTAGTCTCTCACATTATGTTATTTGAATGATCGTATTTCATTCTATTGTTATTTTTCAAAACACAATATACAACCATTCTATTGAAAATTTTTCTTATGATTTATTGTAAACAATTTTCTACTTTAATGGAAGTTGAAATAAATATTGATCATAAATATGCAAATGAAAAAGGTTAATCCTATTTTATATACGTTGTTAGTTGATATTTCTATTTATCTAACTATAACTAGATCAGATATTTCCTATACAAAAGGAATTACTTTAAGGTTTATGTAAAAACCTTTTTTAGAGATCATTGGAATCTTGTAGAAAGAATTTTTAGATATTTGAAAGGAGCAATCAATTATGGGTTGCATTATAATAAGAATGAAAATGCTATCTTATATGGATTTTGTGATTCTAACCATATTGATGTTGTGTTATTACATATACTGGATATGTGTTCAAGTTTTTTGGTGTAGGAACCATTATTTGGAACAACAAATACAATCAACAGTCTCTATTTTTTCTACTAAAGAAGAAAATTACAATGGAAGAAGTAAAGAAGCCATGTGGCTACTATGGCTATTGGTAGAGATACACATGGAAGCTAAAGGAAATATTTATCTTCTATGTGGTGGTCAGAGTTATATTACTCTTGATTAAGAATCTAGTTCAACATCAGAGGACAAAGAACATTAAGATACTTATATGCTTCACTAGTGAGAAGGTGCAAAGTGATGAGATAAATCTCAAGTTCATGTTGACTGAAGATCTTGTCACTAACATCTTCACAAAGTCCCTGAGTGTTGCAAAGTTTTGTCACTTTAGTGAAAAACTTGAATTGTCGGAGTTTCCATTGAGGGGGAGTGTGCATGACAATGTCAACTCCTAATGGAACTTGATTTTTGTAAAAAGACCTTCGGGAAAGTGTAAAAATACCTTAGAGCATGTATACCTCATCGACTTATTTTCTAGAAACAAGTGTAGAAAGATCTTAAAGGTGGTTTATTGGTACTCAAAACAATCTCGCCCCATTTTACCTTTGAATTATATCAATTTACGGCCTCTTCTATATTCTCTCCCCTGTGTTTTTCTTGAGAGGTCTCTGCTTTCCTTTAATTACTATTTTCAATCCATTCCTAGGTCGAAGACCACGTATGGATCCATAATTTTTTCCTCATTCCACTGTTAGTCGAAATGAATCTGCAGTTTGGGTTTGAAACTCGAGCAATCCCATTCTTTCAATTTTCCACAGTCGGGAATTGTTGTCCCTATTGTTTTCATCCTAGATACCTAAATAAAAATGAATGGATGTAGCTTTAAGGAATGTATTTGAGAGTTGTAATGTTTATAAATCCTCTATTCTTAGAAAAAAAAATATCTCTCAGCTTGAATGATTGTTTTTCTGCATTTTACGATTTGATAGGAATTTCTCACAGTAAAATTTTTATCCTTGCATCAATAGGAAATGTGGCCTCTTTTAGTTGGATGTAGCTCAGCTGGGTACTTGAAAAATTCTATGAATCACCTCGGATTAAAAATTTTTCCACGTGAGGAATGACGCTCATTCTCATTTGAAAGTTCACTTTTGGGCTTGGCCTTGATGTTGTGGTGGGAGGACACGTGGATATTACTACTACTTTTCCCAGACTTAGACAATTTTTTATGCAACTAGTATAGTTTGGTGGAATAGAGACACATGGCGAGTCCGCGCTCATTCAGGGTCTCCGTTTTGTGAATTTTTTTGAAATTATGTCATGAAGAAACTTGGAGGATTCCACCAAGTGTTCCCATACTTAGTCATTATTCAAAAGGTTTTGGGAGGTCTGCGACATGTCGAGGAACCGTGCATGTTTGGGGATTGGCCCTTGAGTTTCATTTTATAGAAGCACCAGCAGGACACTTTCAGGCCTCCGCTCACTTTACATTTTGCTTGGAACTTTCAAAGGCAAAAGGAGATTGCCTCAAAATTTGACACATGGCACCTTGTGTTGAGCTTCAAGCCTTCAAACAAATTTTTATAGGCTAGGACATATGCCTAGCCCACGCTCTTTGAGGGTCTCAAATCTTGGGGACTATCTCAAGGTGCGCCATTGTGATGCATGGCAGTTTGAAAAGTTAAAAAGGGCGGGGAGACGGACCATTAGGGGTAACTTGGTTCTGTTTCCCCATAATATTCCAAAGGATTAAAACATCAAAATGTCTCGCAAGCCCGATAGAGGAAATGTAAAATCTTCCTCCAGTCAACGACGGAGGTACGGACCTTCGGAGGAAAAGTGGGAAATTTTCCATATCTGTGAAAAAGAGTTAAAAGTAAAAAAGAAAGTGCAGTTCAGATGGGACCCACATTGGGACATGTGTTAGGCTCATTTCTCAAGGGTGGAGGCACAGAGAAAAATGTGAAATTTTTCCATTTCTTTAAATGGTTGTAAAAATTCAAAGGGAGCCCTCAAGCTTGTTTTAAAATTGAATCTTACCTCTAGACGGCCCACATTCAAAGTAAATATCAATGATAACTGTGAGTCTCAATTTGATTTTCCCTCCATTTTTAATGAAAAACTCTTGGAAGTGCGAGTCTTCATGATTTCTTGGTATTTCCTACATACCAAACAGTGAGGAAAGTTAATTTTTATGTCTAAGTTTGGAGGAGATCTAGAGACGTCTTTCGCCATTAAAATGGTCTAACTATTGGGCTTGATCTGATTTTCTATTTTTCTTCTCCCGAGCACATAAGGACCTAGATTTGACAGATTACGCATGGAAGTGGTTGGTGAATTGGAGGAAGATTGATTTTCCAGAGGAAGGAGTTGAATGCGAGAGATATTAGAAGATATTTTCCCCTGAGCGATGGAAAATTTTTACATATCTGATTCTAGCAATCGCTATCGTGATCAAAACAAGAAGCTTGTTGCACTCAACGAATTTTTTTTCTAGGGGAAAACGGCTATGTTGTAAATGTTATAAATGGCACAAATTCATCATGGAAATTGTTAGAGGTTAGAGGTTGGAGTCTTAGAGGTCGAAGAAAATTCCTAAGAGGAAAATTTGGCAAACCCTGTCTTTTGAGAAGCTGTCTGAGAAGCCTGTATATCTCTTTTGTTTAAAATTTGATCATGCCAAGGTGGTTGTATGTGGTACAGCCACTAAAAATCTCTGATATTGTTCTAGATACTTTACCCTACTGATAAATTTAATCAAACTTGAGTTATTCTGTGTTAATCTTGAGAAAAATGTGTTTGTTTCATTTCTGAATGTCTGCAAACAATTTTTCTTGTTCTTATTGCAATATCGTATCAAAAATTGTCTTAATCACACAGGTCTCAATCCCTATGATAGTTTAGTGGCATCTATAATTTCATTTCTGATAATATCTTTCATCTGGGAGTGAACTAAACAATTTAAAATCACTTTTCTTTCATTTTTTGATAGAGATTGTCTGTAAGCCTCTTGGTGTACCTCAGGGATGACTGGGCTTAGATCTTGATGCTTTATTGGGTCTTCCAACTCGAGCCTTCGTGTTAGAATCTCATATATTGTGTGAAAAAGTGCTAATCGGGGCCTCCATTGAAGCATGTATTCTGGTTAAAGGAACATTTTAGCTATTCTAGAGTTAATTTTGTTGTCTAAGATTTCTATTTTGTAAAAAAATTGAAAGATCTTGCAAAACAAGTTCATTCTACGTCACCGCCCTCCAAAATTTCCTTTAAAACAATCAATCCTACCCATACTGCCACTGTTTGTCATGTATGTATATAAATGCATAATTTTTACTACCAGAGCATGCAGAAATAATCAGGATTCGAAATGTCTTTAGTAGCCTGAACCATTCCTAGTGAATATCTCCATTATCTAGAATGACAACTCGTGAGAGTTATATTTTTTCCCATTGATCATATTTTATTCAATGTCTCCTTAACAACTTCATTAGGATGGATATATCCATCTCCTCCACAAACAATAGGCTACAAAAGGGTTCTCTTACCTTGGTTGAAAGGAAAAACCTAAAATAGTGAGGATAGATCAAATCCTCTTAAGGTGTTACCCACTCTTTTTCAAAGCCTGAGTGCTAAAATATCAAATAGATTGCTTCCCCGGCTACAAAATGACATACATAATTATTTATCTACCTCTAAGTGTCTTGTTAAATCCATGATGTTGCTCGGCCTTTGAAGGAGATTAAATTTGGGTACCAACACTTGAGTGGTGCCATTTTCGGGGACTTCTTTGAGTTACTAAGAATATTTTGTTGATTCATTGCTAGTTCATATCTATTTAGCCCATCAAAAACACCTAATTGGCACCATTTCCAGGGACATTGTGATTGCAGTTCATATTCATACCCTAGTAAACACTTCTTGAATGCTAAAAGTGCTAATACATATTTTTCCGGCATCATCCTGTGTTTAGGCTTGTAATAATTGTCAAAGTTACAAATTTTATGTGCAATATTTCCATTTTCTATAGTTATTGTACTAAGTTTCATTGATAAATCAGAGTAAAGAAGAGTCAGAATCTTTCCTTGTCTATTTTCTAGTGTTGACAAACATTTGACAAATCATATTTAGTGCATTTTCAAAACTAAGGTGGAAATCCTTGGTGGTGAATCCCTATTGATTCTTAATTAATATCAGTGTCTTAACCTCTGTCAAGTGGTATTTGTTACTAACATTTACAAATCTTGATGGAAGGAGGTCTTTCTTTACTAGGTACCTTATTAGGAGATTATTTCCAGAGCTAAGAAAATAAAAATCAGAAGGAAGAAGATCCTGGAGAGTTGTGGGAGATCAACAGACAAGAAGAGGGATCTCCATTGATGAAACTGATCAGCCTATCATTGAAGAATGCTATTCAAGTGCTTCTGAATCAATTAGCCTCTTTGTGGAATTAAACTCTCCAACTGGAGAGGGGCCTTCATTTGAGTTTGAAAAAATTTCTTCTCATTTTGCCCCTGTCTTTTCAGAATTTGATAGGGATTTCCGAGAAACAAGGCCTTTAGGGGATATCCACTTTGAAAATTATAACCTTGTGTTTAAAAGAACCTCTTCCCCTTATCAATTTGTCACCTGTCTAGGGTCACCTCCTCAAATAAACATGGCCCTATCCCCACCAAGACCCCCATTTGTTGTAAATACCTTTGGACCTATAAATTATGTAGGGATGGCTGGTTATCCAAATGCAGTTCCTCAAGATGTAAGTAACAGACTACCAAAGTTCCAAGGAAACAATGCTATAACTGGTGATCAACATCTGTAGATTTTTATCAATATGATGGAAGAATTTTAGATTGATCATGAAGATGTATATATCAAATTTTTTATCCATACTCTAGAAGAGGATGCAAGGGAATAGTATAAAGCTTTTCCATATAATTCAATTGATTCTTAGACAGAGATGAGAAATTCATTTCAGATTGCATTATGATGATAGAACTGACCCTAGGTTTCTTTTAACAAAATTTGAAAACATCAAGAAGAATCTTAATGAGTCAATACATTATTTCAACACAAGGTTTAACAAGACCTTGAGGAGATTTCTTGTTACGATAAGGCCATGTGATGAACCATGTTTGATCAAATATTCAGATGCATTTGATAAAAATGTTTCTTAATACTTGAGGGATAAAAACCCTGCTAATTTGAGGCAGGCCTTCACCATGGCTATGCAAATCGAGAATAATATTAAGGCAATTGGAAAGCCTCCAAAAAGGGAGGGTGTAAAACTAATCAACCCAGAAAAACCTTAGACAAGCAAGGCTACTGATTTGGAGGATGTTGTGAAAACTTTGGCAAGGGTTGTCAAGGAAAAATCATACAAACTAGACCAGGCAGAAAAGGGGATTGGGCACAATTCACAAGGTCAACACAAGAAACAACGCCAAGACAGGTTCACAAATCACCAAAGATCTGATGACAAAGGTAAAGGATTTGTTGGATTGGAAATAGGCAGCCCCAAGGTAGGGAAAATTGAATGGTGCCTAATCCTTTGGCTGCCAGAGTTGATGTTGTGGAGGAGGTAGATGTCATTGATTGGTATGATAGATGTTTCATGCCCCATGCTTTTTATAAGGAAGATCAGTAATAAGAAGAAGAATCTTATGATGACAACGATGATGATGTCTGCATGGTGGGTTGCTTCACAAGCTCACAACAAGGGGAAACTTCAACTGAAGTGATAAGTGCCTAGACTACTACAACGTTTTGGGACTGCATTCATAGGGTACCTAGTCTTCCTCCCTCTCATACTTTAGAAGTCGATACTATACAATTTTTTGAATTTCCCAATAAAGACTTTGAATATTTAAGGGCCTTAATGACAAATAAGTATGATGGAGGAATCCCATATGAGGAAGATAGACATTTATTGATGAATGTGGTTGCTGCTCAAGAGAAGGAATATAACACAAGAAGTAAGGTTGTCAAAGGGACAGGGCCTCAAGCCAAGCCAAAATCTCCCTTACTTTCAAACATTCCTAAAGAGGCTCCTAAGAAAGATGCATTTGCCAAAATCCCTGCAATTCCAAACAAAAATTATACCCCTCCTCATGCCTAAGTTTTCAAAAATCCTGTACCTCCTAGTGAGTGTGCTAGCTTTCCTTCCAATAATGCCTTTCCATCCAATGTTACATTTCCAAATAATGTCCCATATGAAATTTCCCAAGTTTTAAGTCAAATCAATGTTTTTTACTCTAATTGTTGAGTTGCTTAGGATTCCTGAGCACAAGAAAAGAGCATTTGAGTACTTGGGATTGAAAGAAGGGAAGATTGCCCCAGGAAAAAATATAAACATTATGGAGACTCCACTTGTCATTAAAGAATTAGAGGCACCACCAACATCAAAAGAGATGGATGAACCACGTGAGGTTTATTTGGGAACATCCTTGGTAGATTCTCAGCTAAATGTGGATCCATTCTTCACTACCGTAATCATTAATGATATATTGTTACACAACTATATGTTTGATTTAGGGGCATCATGTAATGTTATGCCTCTAGAAGTTATGAATGGAATAAATATCAAAGTAACAACTACATATGGTAAGTGCACTGCAATGGATTCCAGAGAGATGCCAGTGGTGGGGTGTGTGAAGGGTCTGTGGTGTAACTTGTAGCCTATCCAGGCAAGAATTTGAAACTTGTTGTAGTTATTGTTGACTACCCCGCCAAGTGGGGTATGTTGTTATCTAGAAGGTGGGCTGCAAGTTTTGGTGGGAGTGTTCAAATGAATATGTCATATGCCACCATCCCAGTTGAGGGCAGCCTTGTCAAGTTGTATGGGGAAAATAAGATGTTACACCTTATTGAAGATCTCAACAATGCATTTTATGAAGTATTGTACACAATTGTTGACGCTAATAACTTTGTGGGGTTTACTGATGGAAAGGATCAAAAGATTGAGGAATGTAGGTGTCTTGAACAAGAAGGCTCTCCTTGGACTCTATTTTTTTATGGAGCTTGCTCCAAGTTTGGGAATGGTGTTAGTGTTGTTCTACTTTCTCCAGGTCAGGAAAAATTTGATTTTTCTTTCAAACTCAACTTTGAGTGCACTAACAACATTTCTGAGTATGAGGCACTATTGTTGGATTTAAGAATTTCTTGGAATTATGGTGTCAAAGACATCATTGTCAAAGGAGATTCAAAATTAATTCTAAAGCAAGTCAGAAAATGATTTGCCACAAAAAATTAGCGAATGAAACAATATAAGCATGCAGTTTGGAATCTCATTGAGATGTTTGATTCATTCAACATTGTGCATCATGCTAGGAAGTTCAATGATTTGGAAGAAAAACTTGCAGTAATAGGATCTCGGTTTGATAATTGTGTAATATCCCCATTTTATGAGTGTGATGTTGAAGTGCTAACTAGGCCATCTATACCTCACAATATTAAGCATTAGCAGTTTTTTTATGTTGATTCTCAAGTGAGAAGATTTCTGTAGAACAAAGAGGAGTTTTCTGATTAGAATATTGATTAGGAGCCGATGGTGTGCATAGCATAGGGTAAAGAAACCTTGTTTGGAAAAGGAATCATCCAACTAAAGACTAATACCATTCCTAGAGGGTTGGTTGTTTTTGAGTCCAAATTTGACAATGTTGATCACATTATTAATAAAAGCATAGCAGCCTCAATGGATATTGAGGACCATGGGCTTGGCACAAAGGAGAAACCAAGGAAAATTTGGTTAGGTAGCAATCTCAGCAAGGTGAAGAAGCAGTCATACATCCAATTGTTGAAAAAGTATCAAGTTTCATGGCATGGACCTATTCTGAACTAAAGGCATATAGATAGGATCTGTTCCAACATGAGATTCCCTTGGAGTCTAATGTAAAACCACTCAGAAAAAAATAGAGCCCAATCAATCCTCTCTTATCTCTTAAAATGCAAGAGGAACTGAAGAAGCTAAGAGATGGAGCAATTATTAAGCCCACAAGGTATTCTTCTTGGGTTGCAAACATAGTACCAGCAAGAAAGAAGAATGGTGACATCAGGTTGTGTGTTGATTTCAGGAATCTAAACAGAACATCCATGAAGGATAATTATCCTTTACCAAATATGGAAAACATGTTGCAATTAGTGACTGGTTCTAAATTTCTCTCCACCCTAGATGGGTTCTCTTGTTATAACTAGGTTGTGGTGAAGGAGTCATAAAGGATCAAGACAACCTTTACTACTCATTAGGGGACGTATGTGTATGTTAGGATGCCCTTCGGTTTGATGAATGTTGGAGCAAAATTTCAAAGAGCAATGGATGTTACATTTGCTGGTTACATTAATGAGTTTATTGCAGTTTATCAAGATGATGTAACTATATTTTCTAGGAAGAGAACTTATCACTTGCTGCACTTAGAGAAGATGCTGATAAGATGTAGAGAATATGGGATCTCACTTAATCTAAAGAAGATCCATTTTGGAGTGTAGAAGGAAAGGTTTATTGGTCACATTATGTCACAAGAAGGGGTGATGATTGATCTAGAAAGGTTTGAGACCATCAACAAGGTGCCAATTCCATGAACCAAGAAAAGCATTCAGTCTTTCTTTGGGAAAATAAACTTCATCAAGAGATTTATATCAAACTTTTCTGAGTTGACCATTCCAATCACTTCCATGCTAAATAAGCACTTGCTCATCAAACAGGAAGAGACTTCCATCCAAGCTTTCAATGGGATCAAGGAGGCATTAAAACATGCCTCTATTTTAGCATCTCCAGACTATAAGAAGACTTTCCAACTATTTTCCTTTGCTTCTGAGAACACTATTGCATCTGTCCTATTGCAAAAAGATGATGAAGGGGCCAAAAGGCCAGTTTCCTCTTTCAGTAAGGCCTTGCAGGGGGCTGAGATGAGATACACTATTATAGAGAAACAAACATTTTCCTTGGTAAAAGCAGCAAAGGTTTTTAGGCCTTACATTTTGAGTTATAAGATTGTTTCTTATGTTTTGTATACCATGGTGAAGGACATCTTATGAAAGATGAAAGTATCAAGAAAAAGATGCATGTGGGTGAACAAGTTGCAAGAATATGATATGGATATCCAAACCATGAAGTTTGTGAGTGGTTTGGACTTGGATAAGCTTATGGCTGAAATAAAAATTGTAAACTATTGAGTTAAATGAGGTAGAAGAAGAAAGGGCGGGTGGGTGTTTTTGAAAGGTTGATGATTTTTGAGTGGTACAAGGATACGATTTTTTATCTCAGACACTTATACTGCCTTACGTATTTAAGTAAGAACCAGAAAAGAGCTCTTAAGTTGACCTCCTAGAAATATGTCATTACTGATTATGGGTTTCCTTGGAAAAACCTAGAGTGAGTCCTCTTAAGGTGCATTACAAAAGAAGAAGCCCCCGAGATAATTGTTGATCTTCATGGAGGAATTTGTGGGGAACATTTTGTTGTAAGAGTCACATCACACAAGATCACGAGGGTTGGTTATTGGTGGGAAACTATCATCAAGGATACAAATATTTTTTTTGGAAGATGTGAGAATTTCTAGCACTTCTATAGAAGACTGAAAGCTTCGGGCTCCCTTCCTTTGCAGCCTGTATCGATTGAAGCCCCATTCAAGCAATGGGGAAAGGATTTCATTGGTGAGATTTCAAACCCTTCAAGTGTTGTCCATAAGTGGATTCTTGTAGCCACTGATTACTTTACTAAATGAGTGGAGGAAATCCCCACCAAGAAGGAAACACACCAAATTGTCATAGACTTTCTACTAAACCACATCATCTGCAGGTTTGGAGTGCCAGTCAAAATTGTAGCTGACAATGCCATGAGTTTCAGGGCTAAACCTCTGGTGGTAATGTGTTAAGAGTATGGGATCAACTTGACATATGCCTCTAACTACAATCTCTAAGGAAACAGACAAGTTGATTCCAATAATAAAAAGCTGCTAAAGATTATCAGAAGAACCTTGGGGGTGAATGAGAGAAAATGGGTGAATAGTTGAAGTTTGTTGTTAGGGCTGATAGAATCACTGTTAAAAGAGCCACTGGAAAGAGTCTATTTCAGTTGGCTATGGAACTCATGCCCTGTTGCCCCTACATATGCAACTATCCTCATATCAGTTCATCAAACAACTGGAGGATCAAGAAGTAAGTCCTTATGATGCTTGCATTAAATAGATTGTTGAACTTGATGAAGAAAGGAGGGCATCCCACTAAAGGCATGTAAAGTTCAGAGAGAAGCTGAAGAATTTGTTCAACAAGAAGGTCATCCCAAGAGCTTTCGATCTTGGAGATCTTGTGCTACTATGGGATAGTAGGCATGAATACAAGGGAAATCATCACAAGTTTGACTCATTATGGAAGGGCCCTTACTCCATTGATATTAGGATCGGTGAACATAACTTCTTCTTGAAGGATTTGGATGGTGAATTGCTTGAGTTACCTATTAATGGTAGGAATTTGAAGCATTTCTTAGACTGATTCCCCAGAGTAAAGGTAAAAAATATTTTGTACAGTGTATAGTTGGTTGTTTTTTCTTGTCATTTATGTTTTTTACTCGTTCTGGTCCTTGGTGACCTATTTTTGCTAGTCTCTGTGTTCATTTTTTAAGATGGCTCTGTTTCTTCACTCTACAAGCTGACTCATTTTCCCAATGAATATTTTTGGCACTTGTTCTACCATTGTTCTTGTGGCATTCACAGGGAGTGCCGATCCCCAAGTCGGAGGTGATGTTCATGCTCAAAATAGTCTCGCCCCATTTTTCCTTTGAAATCAATTGATTTACGACCTTTGCTATATTTTGTCTCCCCCGTGTTGTGCCTGAGAGGTCTCTACCTTCCTTTGGTTGCTATTTTCAATCCATTCTTGGGTTGAAGACCACGTATGGATCCATAATTTTTTCCTTGTTCCTCAGTTCATCCAAAAGAATCTGTAATTTGGTCGTGAAACTTGGGCTATCCCATTATTTCCATTTTCCACAGTCAGGAATTGTTGTCGCTATTGTTTTCATCCTAGATATACTTAAAGAAAAATGAATGGATGTAGCTCTAAGGAACATATTTGAGCCTTGGAATATTTCTAAATCCTCCATCCTTGGAAATTATTTTATCTCCAGGATGGAGTGATTATTTTTCTACATGTTATGGTTTGAAAAGAATTTCTCCTGGTCAAATTTGCATCCTTGCATCAACAGGAAATGTGGCCTCTTTTGGTTGGATGCGACTCAACTGGGTACTTAAAAAATTATATGAATCACCTCGACTTAAAAAAATTTCCACGTGGAGGAATGATGCTCATTTGAAAGTTCACTTTTGGGTTTTGCCTTGAAGTTACGTTGGGAAGACATGTGGAGGTTTTTGTTGCTTTTCCTGGACTTAGACAAAAATTTATGTAGCTGGTATAGTTTGGCAGAACAGAGACATGTGGTGAGTCCGCGCTCATTCAGGTTCTCTGCTTCGGGCACCATTTTTAAATTGTGCCATGAAGAAACGTGGAGGCTTCCTCCGAGTCTTCCTATACTTAGTCATTTTTCAAAAGGTTTTGGGAGGTCTAGGCCACGTGGAGGAACCACACATGTTTGGGGACCGACCCTTGAGTTTCATTTTAAAGAAGCGTCAGGAGGACACTTACAGGCCTCCACTCACTTTGCATTTTTCTTTGAATTTTCAACAGCCAAAGGAGATTGCCTCAGAATTTGACACATGGCACCTTCCACTGAGCTTTAAGCCTTCAAACAAAATTTTCCAGGCAAGCACATGTGGCGAGCCCGCGCTCTTTCAGGGTGTCAAATTTTTTTGACTATCTCAAGCTACGCCATTATGACATGTGGTAGTTTCAAAAGTCAAAAAGGTCGGGGAGGCAGACCATCAGGGGTAACTTGGTCTTTTTTCCCCCTGATATTTAAAGGATAAAAACATAAAATGTCCCTCAAGCCTAATAGAGGAAACGACAAAGCTTGCTACAGTCAATGATAAAGGTGCGGACCTTCGAAGGAAAAGGTGGAAATTTTCCCTTCGTGGGAAAAAGAGTTGAGAGTAAAAAAGGAAGCACAGTTCTGCTAGGGACCCACATTGAGGACATGTGTAAGGCTCATTTCTCAAAGGGTGGAGGTGTGAGGAGAAAAATGTGAAAAATTTTCCATTTATTCAAAAGTTTGTAAAAATTCAAAGGGAACCCTCGGGCATGTTTTTAAAATTGAATCTTCCATGTGGAACAACCCAAATTCAAAGTAAAGATCAATGGCAACTATGAGTCTAAATCTGGTTTTTACCCCCCCATTATTACTGAAGTGCTCCTGGAAAGTGCGAGTCTTCATGATTTCTTGGTATTTTCCTACATGCTAAACAAAGAGGAGAGTTAATTTTGATGTCTAATTTTCATGGAGGAGATCTTGAGACTTCATTCACCATTAAAATGGTATGACTATTGGGCTCGATCTGAATTTCCCTTCTCCCAAGCACGTAACGAACCAGATTTGACAGATTAGGGGTGGAAGTGGTTGGTGAATTGAATGAAGATTGATTTGCTAGAGGAAGGAGTTGAATGCAGGAGATATTCGAAGAGATATTCTTCCTGAGCACCTGACGAATTTTTACACATCTTATTCTGGGAATCGCGATCGTGATCATAGCAAACAATGGTGGCACTCAATGTCTAGTTTTATTGGGGGAAAAGGGATATATTGTAAAGGTTATAAATGGCACAAATTTATCATAGAAATGGTTAGATATTAGAGGTTAGAGTGTTAGAGGTAGAAAGAAAATTCCTCAGAGGAAATTTTGACAAAGACTATCTTTTGAGAAGCTATCTGAGAAGCCTGTATATCTCTTTTGTTTAAAATTTGATCATATAAAGGTGGTTGCAAGTGTACAACCATTGATAAGCTATGAGATTGTTCTAGATACTTTCCCCTGTTGAGAAATTTAATCAAACTCGAGTTATTCTATGTTGATCTTGAGCAAAATGTGTTTGTTTCATTTCTGAATGTCTACAAATAGTTTTTCTTGTTCTTATTTCAATCTTGTGTCAAAATTTGTCTTAATCACATAGGTCTCAAACCTTGTGACAATTTAGTGGCATTTGAAATTTCATTTTTTAAAAGCACTTTCATCTGGGAGTGAAATAAAACGATTTAAAAACAATTTTCTTTCATTTGTTAACAAAGATTGTCTGTAAGCCTCTAGGTGTACCTCAGGTGTGACTGGACTCAGATCTTGATGCTTTATTGGGTCTTCCAACTCAAGCCTTTATGGTAGAATCTCATAGATTGTGCGAAAAAAGTGATAATTTTGGCCTCCATTGAAGCACATATTCTGGTTAAAGGAACATTTTAGCTATTCTGAAGCATTCTGTTGTCTAATCTTTCCATTCTATAAAAAATTTTCAAAGATCTAGCAAAAAACAAGTTCATTTTACCTTACCTCACTCAAAAATTTCATTTAAAACAACCAAACTTACTCATACTTCCCATGTTTGTCATGTATGTGTATAAATGCATAATGTTTAGTACCAGATTATGCAGAAACAATCAGGATTCCAAATTTCTTTAGTATCATAAACCTTGGCTAGAGAATATCTCCACTATCTAGAGTGACAACTTGTGAGAGTTAGATTTTGTTGCATTGTTCATATTTTCTTCAAGGTCTCCTTAATAAATTCATTAATAAGGATATATCCATCTCCTCCACAAACAACACGATACAAAAGGGTTCTCTTACCTTGGTTGAAAGGCACAACCTAAAATAGTGAGGATACATCAAATCCTCTTAAGGTGTTACCCACTGATTTTCAAAGCCTGAGTGTTAAAAGGTCAAATAGACTGCTTTCCCAACTAAAAGATGAAATACATAATTATCTATCTCTGAGTGTCCTGTTAAATCCATGATGTTGCTTGTCCTTTGAAGGATATTAAATTTGGGTCCCAACACGGTCTTTAGTAAACTCTTTAGTGGTATTGAGTTTACTGGTAAACATTTAGTACAATCATATTGTTAAGGAGGTCCTTTTTTTTAAAAGGCTCCTATATGCTTGGGTTTAATAACCTTTTATGAGAACCTATGAGAACATGTAAAACTCACAAATAATATTTAGGCACTGATCATGGGAGGATCTTTTGAATTCCAAATTCTTTTGTACCAAAAGGTAAATTGAGTATGATGAAGGTGTTACAATTCCTTCAACCGATATGCTAGCCTAAAACATTTATGGTTTAAGGATTGTAAATCCTATAGTGTACCACAGGTAGGTAATCTATTGGCATATGTTATGTTATCGCACTTAACATTAAGGGGGTGTGTTGGAACATAATGATTAAGTGGTCTGGCCAATTCTTAATGTATATGGGTCCATCACTAATATATAGGTTAATATTTAATAATATGAAATATTTATATTTCTATTATTAAATATGTTAACATAGATATATACATTAGGTTAATTATTTAATATCATGAAATGAATATATTTTCTAATATTAAATATTGTAAACCTAGGTGTATGTGACAACCATTTTAGGTTAAAAAGGTGGGTCGGGAGACATACCCAATCACCATATATAAAAAGGACTTTAGGTCCTCATTTGATATATTTGGGAAATATATCAAACATGTGTAAATTAAGTGATTTGGTTTTACCCTTGGTAAATAGGGTTTCAAAGGAGAAGGTGATCGTACTGGATGTAAAATAAGTTCTCTGATGTACAAGGTCATTTTCAAAGTTTTTTTTACCATATTGGGGTTTTCCACTATAAAACATGGTGTCACCTGTGTTATTTATTTCCTGTAAGTATTTCTTTATTTACTTATGTTATAATGTAATCTTTATTTAAATGTTTATTGTAACATTATGTAATATGTAAGTTGATTAAATATATGGATTTATTACAATTGTAAAATTCTAACAGTCCATACCTTTTGGATAGATGTCATGTTATAGATAGTTAACTAAATCAGTCATCCATCTTGATTCCTGAACTTCTTGAACAAATTCAAGTTGTTGATTTTCTGGCTGCACCATGATGTCTGATTGCTGATACATAATTTCAGCATGCTGTTTTTGAATTTTTTGGTTCCACAACTTACTATTTTTCCATATCAGAAATTAGATGTTCACATAAACCTTTACCTCCAACTGTGTTCGCAACATGAATATCAACATCATACTCTATGACCTTCGTTATTCAGCCTGCTCTTTTCTCATTCATTTATTTATTTAACAAGAAAGCTTTCACACTTGGATGAGAAACAAAAATATGAATTTTGTTGTTTGAAAGCAGTGTACTTAAAATTCTTTAGTCCTTTGACTACGTAAAGTACTTGTTTTTCATAAAAAAAATTACCTTGTTTCATAGTCATGCAATCTTTGTCCAAAGAAAGCAATTAGCTCCTCAATATTTTCATCATTAACTTGATTTATATGACTAAGATTATTTCATCTCGTCCAAGTGCATACATTGTAAAATATTTATCAAAATTTGGATTTGCAATAGTAGGATCTTAATAAATGGCTATTTTGATTGTTTCAAACCCTTCTCTGCCTTTTCTAGTCCAAGAGAAAGTTTTCTCTTTCTTTAACATAATTGTTAATGGTTTAACCAATGCCGCAAAATCTAGAACAAATCTTCTAACAAAGTTAATATTTTCAAGAAAACTATGTAATGTCTTCTTATGATGAGGTAATGATAGTTGTGATATGGATTCGATTATTAAAGGATCAATTGCTAAACATTGCTTAAACCCATTATGACCAAGTAATTTTCCTTTATGTACCAAAAAGATAGACTTTTTGGGATTCAAAGATATTCCAAATTGTCTGCATAACTAAAAATTCTGCCTTAGGTGTATTAGATGCTCATCTGAATGTTTTGAAAATACAGTAACATCATCTAAATAAACAAGGATGCATTTATTTAACAAGCTGCGAAAAGCCATGTCCATTGCACGTTGAAATGTTGCACCAGGATTTGAAAGGCCAAAAGGAAAAATTTTTTAAGCATAAGTAACCCACTTGGTGGTAAAATTTGTTTCGTACCTATCTTCTTCTCAAACTAGAATCTGATTGTATCCACTATAACCATCTAGAAGAGATAGTCTATCTAAACCATATAATGTTCTTAAGATCTGATCTATATTTAGAAGTGAGTAATGACCTTTTAATGAAGCTTTATTAAGATCTCTAAAATCCACACATAATCTAATTTCTCCATTCTTTATCCTGACAAGAACAAGATTGGCTACCTAACTTGAATGCTTAACTAGAAAGATTATACCTGATTCCATCAACTTTGATAATTCTTTCCTCATTAGAGGCTCTATTTTTAGGATTTACTTGCCTATGTTTTTTTCCTAAATTCTTAGAATTTAATTATAATTCAATAGTATGTTGTGCTAAACTAGGATCAACCTGTTTTAGGTCTTCGTATTCCAAGTGAAAACATCTTTAAATTCCTTGCAAAGATTAATAAATCAATGTTTTTCAGCCAAGGGAGCATACCTTTCTGAGATCTCTTCATAGTTATCAACATGTGTTGACATCTTAGTTTTTTCTTTCCTTAATTGATCATCAGCGGTGAATGTGTCTTCTAATGTGACTAGACCTCGAGGTAGCTTATTTGTCTTTAATTGAACAATCTTTTCACCATATAAGTATTGTGATTTATCTTGATTTACTGTAGAAAATTTAGCTTCTTGCTGCAAAAACCTGTAGATTTGTTCATCATTTTCAAAAACCTACCAATTCAAGTCATTATCAGGTATAGAAGGCCTAACAATTAACTTAATATGAGGCTAAATTTTGTTATTTTCAATCTGTTCCAGTACTTAAAAATTGGCACCAATTGCTACAAGTCTATTTGCATGTTTATTTTCTTTTCTAGGAATGGAATGGATATTAATAGCTTTGAAATCTTCCATTAATTCTAAAATTCTATGTCTGTAATACTTCATTAATGGATTCTTATAAACACTAAAATTTCTTACTTGATTTATAACCAACTTATAATCACCAAAAATTTGTAGCATGCTAATACCTCTCTTTCTGGCTCAAAGTAAGCCATGAATTAATTCTTCGTATTCATCTACATTATAAGAGGATGAAAAATTGGAGACTCAAAGCTAAAAAATACATTTCGTTTTTTGGGTAAGTGAGCATCAAACCTGTGCCTTTTTCTTTCTTGTTCTTAACTCCATCAAAATGAAGCTTCCAAATCCCTTTTGCTACATTTTCTATTTTGGACAACTAGGGGATTGGTGTGTTTTCCCCATGCAGACAATACACATGAAAAATATGTTCTTCAACTTCTTTGAAAGGATCATGAGCATGTTCTTCATGTGTATTTTTTTGTCCATAAACAGGTTAGAAAAACTATCTAATGTTGAAACATGAGATGTATTATAAATATCAAATTGGTCTAAGGCTGCATAATTAGCTAATGCATTAGAAGCATGGGGCTCAATGTGAAATATGGCCAATGGTTCTATATTGATAGTAACCTTGGTTCCATAACGTGTGCTAAAAAATCAGAAGGACTAATTAGAAGAGAGATTAACCCCCTGTTTTTGTTGTGAAATCTTTAGATAAGCATATGGAAAAGTAAGGAGGTAAATCTACAACAATAATATCTTACAGAATGGAAACATTTGGGCAAGCATGAAATGTTAACTCTATATTTCTGATGACACATACTGTATTAGTTTCAGACCCATCAAGTTGTAGAACACTCTTTTCTATACGTTCATACTGCAGACCCAATTTTTCTACAATTACTTTTTTCATAACTGTACTACTTGCACCATTATCCACCATACAGTTATGAACAAGATGTTCTCCAATAATTAGTGACAGATAAAATGGTAGTGGCTTCTTGATCTCATGAGCATTTAATACTTTCTGAACCATCCATTTAACCTCTTTTATGTGGTCTTGTTCCATTGTTCCAAGGACCATGTTTGCTTTATGAACTTCCTTTTCTGTTGTTTTAGTAGAAATATACTTCTTAGCTAGTTCATGAGAAAGTAAATCTTGATGTACTAGAATACTTATAGCATATTACATGGAGATGTTAACATTATGCTTTTTCATTGCATCAATAATGTTAAAAGAAACAACAATTTTAGAGACAGATTCTATTCTTTTAGCATAGGCTTTAGCGAAAATTGATTATGTTTCAGCTGCTTTTTATAACCTTCTTGGATCAGGCTGTATTTGTTTTTGCTACTCTTTACCAGTTGAAACACTTGCTTTTTTTAGGAATAGTGGCACTATTGGTTGGTTTTGGGCCTATAATTGTTTTTCAGTGACTGTGGGCAGAACATGCCTGTTTTGGTATTTTTTACTTTCTGCAACTTTTTCTTGAGCTCTAGTAGTAACTGCAATGAAATCATCCTCACTCAAATTGACTAAATTCTATTCAGGTGCCTTCTGAATGTGAGTATATTACTGCCCACCCTCCATTTGAGGCATGAACAATGTATCAGGTTGAGGTTGTGCAACAAGACTTATGTTTAGAAAAGCATTTGGGCAACTTACAGTTGGATGAGGTTGATTACAAGGTTGACACCATTCTTTTGTAGCCATATTAATTGAGACTAAATCATTAGATGAACTAGGATCCTTTGGGTCAAACTGCCTTTATTGATAAGAATTCCTATAATTTTTATTCTGTTAGTAATGATGCCTATTTTGTTGGTTTTGCTGATATGGAGCCTGATAAGGTTTTCTAGGTAATGCAAGCCTATTCTCAATTGAAGTCATCTTATTTCCCATAGTCTGCAAAGCATTAAAAAATTCATCTTATTGGGGTGTAACAACGTATTCTATAATTGTGATGGGCTGTGGAATAGGAGCTAAATCTGCCAAAAAAGGTATTGAAGGCCTTAGATATAACTTGTCGACTTGAATAAGACTATTTTTAGCTCGGATGGTGATATCATAGGCTACTAGGAGAGTCTCTCCTCCCATAGACTGAATCATAGTTGAAATATCACTGTTTAATGCTCTAAGATGATAAATAAAAGCATGATCAGCTTGAGGCTTGACACTTGCTGGAGTTTTTTCCTAAGTTGTGGCAAAACGAATGTTGAAACTAGACATAAATTCATGGGGACCTATTTTTATGGTAGCTAGTTGTTATATGAGATATTGTATTATCTTGAATTTTTTTTAGTAATTTGCCCCCTAAATCATCCCAAGCTTTAATGCATCCAGTCTCTATATTTCTATACCATTATAAGGCTTGTTCTTTGAGGGATGCAGCTAAAAGTCTTAAGGCCACGTCTTCATGGTTTATGTTATGAAATGCACACAGGGATGTAACATATTTAATTTTCTCTGTAGGTGTAACCTAATTTTCACCAGTGAATGATGGGAAAAAATTTCATGGTAGCATTAGGGATATCATGATAAACTAGAATTACTAATGGGCTGCCATTAGGAAAGGTCAAAAAATTCCTAGGTGGTTGAGTATCCATTGGAAAAATAGGAATTTGAATAGGGAAATTAATACATGGTGAAGGAATAATAGGAGGAGGATTACCAGATCTAGGTCTATTATAAGGAAAAGTATTACCAACTCTTCTCCTTCTTGGAGAAATCAAAGGTAAAGAAATAAACTCAGAAGGAATTAATCTTACTGATGATCTTGTAGTCACTCTAGGCATGGAACATGCTGCAATATTGGTTTGAAATCAATTTTACGGAGTCACCAAATAGATCTTTAAAACTTTAGAATAATTTTTTGTAGCTTGTTGTCCCGAAAGTAACTTTTGCTTGCTGTAACTTTCATGAAGATATGATTTGTTGTCCCACCAGGCGTGCCAAACACTATTATCTCTTGAAAGTGCACCCTACAGAGAGATGGTTGCGGGTAGTCTAGGGTTATAAAATTTATCTCTCTTTCATAGATATAATGGAAACACCTCTGGTCTATGGGTATACCCATTTTGAGGTGAGTATCTGGTATAAAGGATAGTTCCTTATTGATGTATCCTAAACTGATTTTCTAGGGTTTTAGGGTAAAAGATGGCTATAAAAAGATATCAAACTGAGGTGATACACCAAACTTGTATGAGGTATTTGACTAAGTATATGCACAATTGATAGGGGAATGAATTCTTGATGCACAGGCCAATAGTTTTCTACAGATAATTAAGGGTAAGCACTTGGATGTATCAAGGGAAAAAATTACAACAATACTGCTAAGTTAAAAATACACATTAATATCATGCAGAAATTACCAAATTTACAATAGGGTAAGATGATTAATTAGGTAATTGAACATTCAAAAGATTAATGGAACATACACAAGACTGCAAATAATTGGAAAGGTAGAAAATACTTCACATTCAAAGGGAAAAACTAGCAGAAACTGCTTTAGCACTTCTGTATCTAAAAAATTCCTCTTTTGTGCTTTGCCAACGAACACAATATATAGCAAAATTGATCCACTCACCCTTGCTAAAAATAGACTAAGGATGTACTCGCCCATGCATCCTATTTTTATCCTACTAATAAATAAAATAATACAAAGGGGAATTAATAGTCTTTGATTACATTACATTCAAACTACTAGTTGACTATTCTATTTTTAAGAAAAGCATGGGTGAATAATTCACAAAAATAAGTCTTGCTTGATGAGAAATTATCCTTCTTTGAGTATGTAAATTTTGTCTTCTTTTTGATATATCCTTTTGTGGAGGGATGCAAAAATCATCTCCATGTGAGTGAGAAAAAATTATTACATCAATTGCAAATACTTGCAAAAATAATTCATCCAAACATCCACTTGATGGGGACCACCTCCAAGACTAGGTTCTGATGTTGACATTCCTTTATCTTCTAGTGTGGTCATACGGATAAAACACTGTAAATCATCTCCAACCCCTCCAATAGTGGGGACCACCTTTGCAGTTCACCATTCAATGGGTACAAGGTAACTTTTGTAAGTATTAAGGTAAGTATTCTTTGGTTATTTGTTTAGATGGCATATTAAATAGTTTGGACCTTATACAAGGTCAATGTAAAGAATGCCATTCGGCCACCCTTTGATAACACATGGTACATTATAGTTCTGTCACCTTTGATCACCACTACCTTATGTATTTCATGTAGGATTTTGCATTTTGATTGGAATAAGACTATACTTCAACTTTTGGGAGATGTTGCATGAACATTGTTTCATCAACTTTTCATCAGGGTCCTTGGACTATAGTTGGGATCATTTTTGACATGTCAAATGCAAAAAAATTGTTTTAATCATGGGGCTAGGCTCCCTTGTGACGATGTCTCACCCTTAATACACTTTTTTGGTGACATGGTTAACTCAAGTCAAGTTCGATTTGATATTTGGTGATCGATTTATGAGCATTGATCTGGTGTCCTTTCGATTTGTGGTTGTTGATCTCTAACCCATGATTAGGGTTTTTCAACTTTAACATTTAATGTGGTAGGTAATATCTTTGATCATGGAAATTTGCTTTGATGCTTGTTGATCAGTTTCCAATCATTGATCTCTGTACTGGACATATCAAGCTGTTAATCTTTGACTTGTGGTTAGGGTTTTTGACCTGGAGTTTAATGTAGTAATGGCATGTAACCATGATGGTTTGGTTCGAACTTGGGGATCAATCTAGAGATGTTGATATTTGCACGGTTTGATTTTCGGACGTTGATCATTTGAATATGGTTGAGTTTTATTTACTTACCTCTTGTGTTTTCATGGTAAAGGATAACTCAACCTTAATGATCACTTCATTTGGATTTCAGCTTAAAGGGTGAAGCCCTAGCAAAAAAAATTTAGATGTCATTGTTAATTACATTGTGAGCTTGTCTCCCATGTAAAAATGGTTCCCTGTTGTTTTCCACTCTGTCCAAGTTCCTTGAGCAAGGTGGTCGTGGGGTTTGTCACCATTGTCATGATCTTCGAGCTCGTCTCTCACTGTAGACTGGTATTGCATATGTGTTTCTTTGTCATTTCTCAATTGAGCTCGGATTTTGAACTTTCTTAACGGTTTTATGGCCACTAGTTTTATTATTTTGAGATCTGCGTTGTTCTTCCGTTATTCCTCTATATTATTTTTCATTCCTCTAATCGAGCCAGTTTGGAATATGAATCTTTATGTCTTGGTTGTAATACTTCGAGCTCGCTTGAAAGTTGACTTATCTACATTTATAAGCCCTGGTATTTTACATTTTTTTCCTCCTCACTGGAAGATCTCAATAGGTTCGTCCATGGTTGTGCTTTTTGAGCCTAAACTCTCTGTAGTCATTAAAACAAGGTAAGTGGCTTTTCGATCCTAGTGTGAGCTAGATTTACCTTCAATGGGTGTCATAAAATAGAAGAACTTCTATTTTACTTGAAGCTGGTCTGTATTTTATCATAACATTCTTCGTGATTCTTCATGCTTTCTTACTTAAATGATTGTGGAGAGTTTGTTAAACAATTTCCATTCTGGGTATTAGCTATCTTGCATAAAAAACACCATTCGATTGTACGATTATGGCTATTATTGTTCTCTGTTATTTTTCACCTTTCTACACGCTTGAGAGTTTCTGGTAGTGAAAGGCACAATTATGAAGATTTGGGCTCTTGTTTACGAATTCACATTTTCTGCATTTAGCATAAAATCCACATTTTTTGGGGCTTTAGACCATCATTGTTTTAATCTCTGCAATTCGTGAAGAATTTCATGAGTTATGGGTATACTCATTTATACTTTATCTTGTTTGATCCATCGCTGAGGAGAAAATCCCATTTTCTCAGATGGCATTATTGGATTTTTTCTATTTCTGCCTGTTTATTTTGATCTATTTCATGATCCTGTGCACATTTAGAGGCAAAAATATACTTTGTACTTTGAAAGTTGAAAAATCTTCTCTGTCCTAAAAATTTGAACTTGAAGTAATTGATGATGTTAATAGCAAGGTAGAGGTGTGAATATTCGTTGTATCAGGTTGCAGTGAAAGTTGAGACTGTTATCATGGAACTTAATGTTGGACCCTCTTGGAGACTCGAGATCCTCTATAGATAATCTTTACTAATTGGATTTCATCTACAGTCTTTCTTTTTCATTTCGAACTCTATTATTCCCTGTTTTGGAGCCTTATGTTCAGCTTGCAGACACCGTTAATGATGGTTGTTTTTCCTGAATTGACTTATTTCTACTTTGAACCTGTGTTTCATTTAATGTTGAAACTCCTTGAAAATCTTTGAATCTAGATTTAATCATTAGCTTTCATCTTCTTGGTTCGTTCATTTGTACAATGCTTATCTCCTTTCAATGGTTGGCCTAGCTCTCCTGACTACTATAGCATTTTGATAATTCATGTTTTCTCTAGTAGTTGGCCGTAACACTTTGAGCTTATCATTTCTTGGTCTGATTCTTTCAAAGTTGAACCATAACTCTATTTGTTTCAGTAAATTTTATAGTTAACTCCATATTATAGCTAGGTGTTACTTAGCTTAAATGGATGTACTTCATTGATATTGTAGCATTTATGTGCACTCATATTTGCTTCATTCTGTAAACTGCAATTTTGGATGGCTAAACTTTGTAAGATTATAAGTTTGATTTCCTTGATTCCTCATTGTATGGCCTTCCTGTAACTCTATTATGAGTATCCTTCTTCATTTTCAGTTGTAAAATGACTTTGAAAATTTGATTCAGAAAACTGAAAACTATAGTAGTTAATCATTTATTTTGATTTGAGAATCTGGAAAGGACATAGCTGAACATTGAAATTTTTGTTCACATGTTGTAGTTCCATTTCTTTTCTGCTCAAATACTATATTAGAGATTTATTACAACTTTAGTATACATGCTGGAAAATTTAAAATGTCCATTTTACATGACGAAGCCCTATTCAAAATTTTCTCATAACTATTTATCATTTTATTTTCAACTGTAATCTTCTCTTTCCAGTTAACTTCAGCCCTTTAAATTATGATTCTTCTGCTTCACCTTGCAGTTGTATTCTGAAACATGCACTTCTATTTGTAAGTCTCTTCTCTGTAATCTGTACTGTAACTTATTCTATTCCTAGAATATCTACTAAAATGTTTGAGTTGCATTCTTCCTTTATGCCAGCATGTACTTATGAATTTTCATGTTTCATGTACCATAGGATAGAAGTCATTGAACTCTGTAATCTTTTTCTACATTGCAAGGACTGTAGATATGATTCATTTTTCCCCTGACTGCAACCTGTACCTGCACAACTTGAGAAAATAGTTAGAAAATATTTAGGCTTTTGGCCTCTCTTATGTCCATGGTTTTCCTTATTCTTCTCTCTCTCCTTCTTTTTGAGTGAGTAAAACATGTATGTTGTTAACATGAAAAGTACTTCTATTAGGTAGTGCCTTTGATCTTCATGTAATTTATATCTCCTGTTGCTAAAAGATTCATCTGCACCAATTAGGATAGTATAGGAATATGGATTAACCCAGATCTTGTAACTGATAGTTTTTCTCTTTTATTCTTCTCAGGTTCAGTGCTTTCAACAGTAAAGATGGAGATGGAACACAGCTGGAGCATGGAGATGCCTCAACTGGAGAAGAAAAATCCAAGGCAATGATGGGTTCACTCATACTCCTCTATTTTCTCTTTCATGCATATGTACCTCTTGTTTCAGTAGCTGTACTTTACTTTTCAGTTACATCCCATGGATTTTTTTGGAACATTTGAAGTTCCTTATGAATAAAGCATTGAATTCTGAAATTGATTTATGTATTTCTTTCTACATTTCAAATTTCTGTATGGATTGTATGATGAACTAAACAACCCAATAATATAATTGAATGTCTTAATAATAAAGGAAAGAACATTTCAAAGAACACATGTAACATCCAGTAATGAACTCTGATTTCTATAATCTATAGTTATGATTATTGTTCCAAAACCTAACACTTTGCCTATTCTATCAATTTGATTTCTTCATCAAGATAACATGGTTGTCCTTTAGAGGCTTTGTGTTCTTTTTCTAAAGATATTCATGAAATTGCAAACTATGTGATCTGTTACATTTTGTAACAGCACACATAGTTACAGATTTCATGTAATCATTAATTAATTCAACAAAAACAGTATTGACTGAAATAATCTCCCCTAGCTTAGGTCCATTTTAGCAATGCCATCCATCGTAATGAATTTTTCAAGTTTCTCGTTTTTTGAACAAGTATAAAAAATTGTCAACAATATTTTTTTTTTGTGCAAGACTTTTATCACATACATTGAAGGGGATAAGGGACCAACCAAAGAAGGATGTCGGTCTTTAAGCAATGAAGCCAAATTTGACAACTTGTGTAATTTTGTTTAGTTTGGTTTTTTGTAGCTCTTGTTTAGAGGTCTCCCATGGGGGGTGACTTCACATGTGTGGCCATGGGGTTGAACTGTGTTTCCTTTCTTTAATTTTGCATGTTCTTTATTCATGTTTATGTATTTAAAATTTTAAATTTCTTGTCACTTTATTTGCATGTGTAAATATGTCTTAATTAAGCTAAACTTATTCTTCTTGGGTTAACCAAATTAGGGATGTGACAAATAGTTATGATGAGGTTTTTTTGGTCCTTGTTGTAAGTAAATTTTATGTTGATTTGTAAGTTTTTTACTCCCACCCCCAACTTCAAAATTCGGATTTAGACTTTTGGGGCATTTTTTAGAGGCTCGTGGGACAAGCCTTGCTTGTCCCATGCCTCTTAAATTTACCCAACAACCCTACCTATGGGTTGGGAAGTTTTTTTTTTAAATTTTTATTTCATTTTTGAGTCTAAAAGAGAGAAAAGAATTGCACTTTCTTTCTACTCCAATTTATTATGTCCTTTGAAAGCATGGTGTGCAAGTTTGCTGTGCCATGTGAGTTATCATAGTCCTTGCAAGTGCATTGATTTTCTTGGTCTTGGTGTTTTGACTTGAGTTTAGGGATGGAGGAATGATGTAGTGGCATCCTACATAGATCCACCTCATCATCCTCACAATCCATTTCTATTTATTGGTGATTTTTGTTTGGAATGGGGGTTACTTGTTCTTTTCTCTTCTTGCACACTTTTTTGAATTAGAGCTTGTTAGAGTGCTTTTGAAATTATTTGGATTGGGATTTAAGATACTTGTGGTATTTTCTTGGAGCTTCATGGAGAGGTAGGCTCTCCACCTATGTAATATGTTATTTACCTTGTTTTTACACAATGTTGTGCTTGCTAAAATTGTTTTTGTGTTGTGAAGGTGGTTGTGTGTTGGTTGGGTAGTACGCCTTAGTTGGGTGTGGGAGAAGGGCTTATGGGACCATTGGGGAGGGAAAAGGGAGTTTTGTGAGGTATGCATTTTGGTGGAAGTGTGAATGGGTGTTTTAACTATGGGAAGTGAAAAGTAAATCATGGTTTTTCTGCATGCTTACAAGCGAGAGATAAGGAATTTGTGTTGATCATTTTGTGCACTTGGAGGCTTAGGGTAAGACTCCTACTTCACTTGGGAGATATAGGAGGTGGTTTCCCATAGCACTTTCCCTATTGGGTTTGACCCTCAAACCTTTGTATTGTTTTGAATGTGTAAATTAGTTGGTTATGTTATCTTGGTTGAGTTGAATGTCTTCTATGTTTTTTTTTTTTGTGAAGCCACTTTGTTTAAAGTTGTCATTCTTGCTGAATACCCCTCACGGTTCTTTAGTTGGGGATTGGGGTTAATTAAGGGGATGGCTTCTCCTCTTAATGGATTCAAGGTTGAGCGGTGAGTGTTGCCTACTCCCCCTTCCTTGTTTTGTGATTCCATTGTGAAGTTTGAAGAAAGCAAGAGTTGGAGCTACCATTTCAATGAAGACATGCATATTGAAAGCTTGTAAATTGGCCTTTTGGCAAGCCCTTTTGCTCTATATTATTCAAATATATACTTTCCACTTGACTGGGTGATTGTAATTTGTAAGGTTGGGAGAAATTTGTTATAATACTTGGAAACTCTTTTCATATCGTGAACGCTCTTTTAGAGTGCTTGTTTAAGAGACTTATATTTTTAAATGTATTGGTTTCGTAAATGGAATCTAAAATATTTGTTGCATTAGTTAAATGAAATAGAAAACTTGCAAATGGGTCAAATAATAGTATATCTCTTCCTATAAAGTTTGTTTCACTCCCTCCAAAGTGTGTTTCTTGTTATTTTACAATCCTATATAAGTCTTGTGAAATTCCACTTGTTGATTGGAATGGTTGAAAATTAGTTATGGTGAATGAAAGTAGATGGTTACTTATTTTATCATAAAGAAAAAAAAATTGAAAATGGTAGGATTCATAGCCTTGTTCTTTGCTTTAGTTGTAGTAAGATTTTTCCCTTATAAACTTTATTAGAATTAATAACAAACTTTTCTTTTTCACAATTTTGTGCAAATAACTTTTGAAATTATATTTAAATGACCCAAAATTCTTGATTTGCGAAATTACTTGTATAAATGTAACTAACTAGTATTGTCATTTAACGAATAAAAAAGAAAAGAATTTAAATAAGTTAGAGTATCTTAATATTTATAATATATTAATATTATAGTAATTTAATAATAATGATGAATTTGATATATATATATATATATATATATATATATATATAATTAATTTTTTTTTGATTAAATAATTTTTATAAAATATGTGAATCGGCCAACATATGTTTAAAGTTATAAATTAAAATAGTCATTTAGGCTTTGTTTTTTTATGTGGGAAAGTGGGTTGAGCGAGGGGGCACCGCCCCCACCCCAATATATATATAGGGGTGGGGGCCTAAATGACTATTTTACTTTATAACTTTAATCCTATGTTGGCCAATTCACATCTTTTAAAAAAATATATTTAATAAAAAAATAATTTAATTACAAACACACACACACACACACACACAGACAAATGTGTGTGTGTGTGTGTGTGTATTATTTACTATTAGTATTATTAGTTGTTATTATTATCATTAATTATAAATATTAATATTAATAATAATGTACATGGTTATTAATAAAGTTTTTTTTAATTAAATAAATATTTTAAAAAGATGCGAATCGGCCAACATAGGTTTAAACTTATAAATTAAAATAATCATTTAGGCTTTGTTTTTTTTATGTGGGAAAGTGGGTTGGGGGACAGGGCACCGCCCCCACCCTAGCCCATATTTGGGGTGGGAGCAGTGCTCCCTCCCCCAACCCACCAAATATTAACAAACACAGACTTGGGTGGGGATCGAGCCCCCACCAAACTAATTAAATTACTTTCCATTGATAAAACATTCGGCCATGGGAATATAAAACACAGCTTCTGATTTTTATAAACCGTGACCTCCTTTTTGGAAGCATATACATACTTTGTTTTATATATATATATATATATATAACAAAGTATGTATATGCTTCCAAATAGTATGTATACATACTTTGTTACACACACACATACACATTCCTGTGAATATATAAAATATAAATTTTCAGGTTATATTTTATTTTAAATATTGTATTTAAATATATTTATACACACAGAGAGAGAGAGATATATACACAACTGTATATATATCCTTAGTCTTGGAAGTATATACATACATGTATGTATATATTCAAAATGAGAGCTTTTTCAAAGGAAAAGAAATGTAAATACTACCAAAATGTAGATCTCTTGGAAAATGAGTAATACCCAAATGGGTATTCTATTAAATTAATCTTACAACAATAAAATAAATTTTCTTTATCTCTAACCCTAGAATAGGGTAGAATAGAATAATATACAAAAGAAAGTAAAATAGATTTGGGGCTCTTCCCAAGCTTCCTCCTCTTCCATCATCCCTTAACTTGCAAAACAAAAAATGAATAAAATGAGAAAATGGATGAATAAAAGCTTTCCTTAAGAGATTTTCGGGTTGATTTGAAATTCTCCCTATACCCTACAAATGTTAGGTGGGGGTTGGTGAGATGATCATTTAATCACATGGGTCTTGTTTTGAATTGGGCTACTTGTGTGGTTTGCAAGTAAACTAAATTTTGCTAATTCATTTTTCATTTATTTATTTTGCAACTTCAAAATTAATTAGGGCATAACCTAGGGAAATTTAAATAAACTCCCTTCCTTAATAGTTTAGACGCCTTTTATTTTAGAAAATTAAATTAATAGCATTGTGTAAATAAAAGGGTTATTCTAGACTTGGACTTAAAATTTTAATTATTGCATGACCTTATAAACCACTATATTAAATTAATTTATGATTAATTGAATGAAATATTTTAAAACGAACCATAGAATAATTCAATTCTTTTATTTAAATATTATTATTTGAGTAATTATTCTAATGACCGCTTGAAACCAAAGGTTAACCTTATCGTCGCTTTCGATTTCCTTTAACAAAAAATAATTATTCCATAATTTTTCTATTATAACCTTTGTTTGATTTCAAGTTTCGTGTGTAATTTTTGTGTGTGTTATAGTGCAGTTTAAATTCCTTGGGATCCCTTTCGCCTTCCAGGTCACATCTACTCAGCTTTGGGCATATGTCGTTAAGAGAGTTGAGTGTAACATTTCTTATTAGATCTCGAAAATTGTCTCTTTAGTAGGTAAGTTTCAAATATGCTCCAAAGTGCTAGCTTACGTGCATGTTTATTATTCTTCTTGTTGGGCTCTGTCTATTGTTGTTTATGCTAAACTTGAGAAGCTTTTGTAGGACATTTTGTGGGCCAGTGCTGCAAGGTACTAGGGTTTCCATAGGGTAGCTTGGGACATATGTTTTATGCCTAAAGAAGCTACGAGCTTAGGTCAGATCGATCTCAAACACAAGGGTAAAGTTATGTGCTAAGTGGATCTTGAACAATTTAGAGGGTAATAAAGCTTGGAAGCTACTTCTTCGACACGACATTTATTAAGGCATCCCTTTGGGCAGACTCACTTGGAAATGCCTTAATTTTCAATCTTTGTTGCTTTGTTTGGTTTTTTCAAGGTTAATAGTTCATTTATTTAGCAAAGTATTTGGAAGGCCCGGGAACTGTTCAAACCTAATATGCTTTCAGTCGGTGACGGTTTCAGATCCGGTCTATCTATTAATTCGTTATCTCTCTGGTTGTCCCCTGTGTTTTGATTTCTGGACAAACCCCTAGCTTTAGCCCCTCAGTCTAAAGCTCTCAGATTATTTTAAAAAGGGATTCATTTTATTGGGGATTTATTCTGCAAAAATTGCACAAATTTGATTTCTTGGGATTCTCTTTCTTTAAAAGTTCAGCTTCTCCCTACTGATGGAGCTCCTATTGAAAAATTGATTAAAGAAATAACTACTAACTATTTACATAAAATTGGGCTTACCTCTAGTGTACCATGGTGGTGTGACTAGAATTGGTGTACTATTAAGCCTTTCCACCATTGCAAACCCTCCCTTGACTACTTGTTGTTGGCTCCTAAGTAATTGATTTTGCTACTCTTAACATATATTGGTGTCTTTCATCTTCGGCCTCTGTCTAGGCTCGTCATTTCGAAAGGGTTTCGTCTGCTCATTTTCGATCTCAAAGGCCCATTTTTTATGTTGTATCCTTCAATAGGGCTTTTTGGCTGGCACTCGGCCCATGCATCTAGGTCTTAATCCAATCTGTTTGTGTTGCCAACAACTGGAATCCATTAAACACATTGTTTTGTTTTTCCCTCTAGCATAAATGACTTGGAATTGGATTCATACCCTTTTCTACAAATCTATTCTCCTGGAAAATGGCTCTTCTGGGGGACTCAGCCATGCTACCTGCAATTTACAACAAATTCTGGCATATCTTCAGAACTCAAATTCAATTCACATTATGGAAAGATAAAAATAATTCAGTTTTTAATAACACTACACTTGATTATGATTTCTCTGTTCCTAATAAAGTGGTTGTGATCTCTAATGTCATGCTTCACATTCAAAATTAGGTTGGGAAGGTTAGGCTCGAGGTGGAGCATCTCCAGTGCCTCCTTGATCATTGGAGTTTGGTCCCTTATGCTGCAAGTTGGGTTCACCCAGATGCACCCTCGCGTCGTTGTTCACCACTGCCATGTCATCGTTTGCCACCTCTGCCTCGTTGATCTTCGCCTCCTGGCTGTAGGTGGAGGTGACTTCATCAAGGCCCAATAACTCTTTCTCCCTAGAAAAATCTCCTCGCTCTCGGCTGCCTTCGCCTATGCCTCCTCCGACGGATGGTTTTGGTTGGTTTTCTTTTGGTCCGAACAAGTTTCCTCGGCTTTCACTAGCCATTTCTCCCACTCGGCCTGTGAATGAATCTGGTGATAAACAAGATAATGGATGGGATGGGTGGTATCTTATTAGTGATGAGGCTCACGCCTCTGGCTCGGGTTGGGATGGCAAGCGTGACATTCCCCCTGCCCCCGCCTCCTACCTCCATGTTTGCGGTTGCCGCTTAGTTGTTTGTCTTTTTTTAGTTGCACTTCACACTATTTACTTAGTCGTTTTGGTGCTACGACTTGCCTCTCTCGAGGCTTTTTAATCTCGATTTGACTTTTGGGATTATGGGGTATAACTTTTCCACCCATTTTTGTACGAATGACGTTGTATATATTGTTCTTTTAATATGAAAGTATGATTTTCAATCCAAGAAAAAAAATTAATATTCTGTCCATCATTCTTTACAGCTACCTATATTTTTTACCAGAAAAATACACTTGAAATCACCATATAAAAAATTAAAAAAACAAAAAAAAACCCTCTCCTGCCAATTTTAATAAATGTACGGTATTTTCCGGTTGAAACTTTGTGCACGATAACATGTGGACTTTGTTTGCACGTAAGGGAGTACAAAATAGGTACTGTGGGTCCATCATTAAAAAAATAAGTTCAATACAGACAAAGTAGCTACAAACCACATATTGCACGTCTTCTAATTCTTATCTTTTAGATCAGGTGTACGCAGCACATCCATGAAAATTTGTAGTAGTTTAGAATACTACATGGCATTTGGCCCCTTTCAGATGTTGCTGCGATGCTTCGCTCCCGACTCCCCATATACATGTAAATTGTTCCAGATATTTAAATTATCTATTTTTGAATATACGAATAGTTACATATGAAATTAAGTATACTAAATGAAAAAAGTGAAATTTTGATTGACCGGAGGAAAATAGACAGTTGAACCTATTTACAAAGATGACATGCCGAAACGTCTAAAACTGAAATTCAAGCAACTTCCTCCCACCTTCCTCTGGTAATCTCAAGCGCAGAAATTTCTGTCATATGTGGGGCGCTTCAGATATTTTGTTTAAATGATAACATCTATACTCCGATTTGATCAGCATGGATTCTTATATAAGAGCAGGGAAGCTCATCAAGGAATCCCAAAGCTTAGTTGAATTGATAATTAGTGGTGAAAAGTATTTAGTTTGTCCAATAGAAAAAAATAGTTGGGATTTTATAGATGGCTTCAGTCGTCGATCCTCAGATTGACTGTAACTGGTATTATGGTTGTCTCCTCAGTCCTAAGAAAAGTATTGACATCAAAGGATTTGTTAGTGTTGGTGTAGGTAAACATGACGTCCATATCAACAGCAATAGAAACCATTATTCCAATGCAGAGGGTGAGATAAGCCATCATTGCATTGGGTCAAGTGATTTTGATTCGGGTGCAATGTCTAGTAAGAATGATGTAAATGATGAGGCTAACTGTCATGCATTTATGTTTAGGGTATTGGATGAAGATGGAGATGGAAAGGTTACTGTAGATGAAATAATTAGATTTTTAGAGAGATTAAGTCTGGAAATGCCAAAGGAAGATGTGGAGTTCATTGTGAGATCTGTGTCTGCAAGTGGGGCTGAGTTTCTGAATTCCATGGAGTTTGACGAATTTTTAGGACTTGTATTTGTAGAGGAGGAAGAGGAAGTTGATGATGTGAAGGTAGAGGAGAAAACAATATGTGAGGCATTTGCGGTGTTTGATAAAAATGGAGATGGATTCATCAGTGCAATGGAGCTGGCTGATGTTCTCTCCAGTTTGGGATTTGTTGAGGGAAAGGATTTGGATTGCTGCCAGAGTATGATTGAGAGTGTGGATTATAATGGAGATGGGTTTGTGGATATTCATGAGTTTAAGCATTTGATCACTAGAAATAGTACTTCCCCTCGTCGTCATGGTCTCCAATGTGTTGTTGCTGTTATTTAGTGGCAGAATATATCATGTTATTCATACCCTGAGATTCTCCTGTCCGAGCCCAGAATAATTTCAGTTAGAGATCCTTTTATCTTATTGAATTACATTGAAGTTCTGTACGACAAGTGGAAAATTAAGTAATCTATTAGAGCAAAATATTTTGCTGATTTTTCGCTACTGTAGTAGGTAAAAAGCATTGTACTAAAGATTTATTTATTTGTCCCAAGTGTTGTACGTATAGATAGCTTTTCGATAGTAGTAAGGTTTGGACTTTCAAAAAGCGTTTATATCCTTTCGGTAAAATAAAAGGTTAATCGAAATTTGTCAGGTTAATCGAAATTTGTCGACTCCTAGATAAATGTCACTGCACTCAATTGAATTTTAATCGAAGAGACAATACCTATATAGAGTTAAATATAATACTTAACTTTCACAATCTTTTAGAGGGCATAAAGTTGGTAGGGTAGAGAATATAACATTAAACATCTTTCAAAATCTTTTAGAGGGCATAAAGTTGGTATGGTGGACGAGGATGTTGGGGGTTTTAATTACATGAAAGTAATAAATTAAATTTAGATACACAAAAACAAGTGTGTGTGAAATAAATTAAAGCACGCAAGAGAATATTAACATAGTATTTTCCCTTGAAAACCCCTTTCAAGTGAGAAACCCACAAAGACTTTCTTTCTTGTGCTTAAGAATTTTTTTTTGCAAATACAATAATCAACATACAAATTTATGGCCTCTAATTATTAAGTCTTTCAATCATGTCTCTCATATTGAAAGAATATGCTTTAATAAACAAAGAGCATTTCATGATTAACCATTTTTGAAAAGAAAGTTAAAGTATTAAGAATATTTTAAAGAAAAGTCACTACTTGAACAACGAGCTCAAGTTACAAAGTTAAATTAGCTTTATTTATTTTTGGTTGTTTTTGTATTCCAACAAATAACACCCAAAATAGTCCCAATCCTTACATAGTGCCATATGGAATATGCCGACATCCAACAATCTCCCCCTCATTTCCTATTCCATCATAGAAAACACAAACTAATTCTTCGACAATTGTAAAGTGTTAAGCCCATTACTCCCCTACACTAAGCAAAATAGTGTGTGCTCATGGCCTTAATAAATGAATCTCCAACATTCATTTTCATATCCATTTTCTTTGGCATCTCTATCTTCCCTTCTACCATGTCTCTAACAATATGATGTTGCAAACCAAATTGATTTATTCGAGGGTGATACTATGGATCATGTTCCATAAAAACAACATTTTGTAGATCACAATCTATCCTTACATCCTTTTGAATGAACTCAATTCAGGCACATAGCCTTTGAATCCAAACTGCTTCCTTGCATGCATGTGTAGCCCTCATGTATTTATCCTATGTGGTGGATATTATAATAGTTACTTGAGGTTTACTCATCCAATTTACAAATGTACTAAACAAGTTGAATACATAACCAATAGTATATATTTTTAGGTAAAGATCACCACCCCAATTAAAATACATAAAATAATGCATATTTGATTTTTTCTTACACTAAGGGCCTTCCCTTCATAAAAAAATAGAATGAGCAGTAGTTCCCTTTAAATATCTAAAATTCCACATTACCAAATACTTCAATGCTCGTTTCTTGAATATTTCATATATCTTATAGCTACTCCCAATACATCTGCAATACCTGGTGTTATGTAGGCTATTGCATACATCAAGCTTCCCATGACACTATTATATAACATATACGTATTATTCTCTCAAGAACTTCTTTGTTGGTGTAAGTATATATTTTCTTTGTATTTATTTATTACTTGGAATATTTCCGTCACACATGGTGACTAATCTTTGTTAGGTGTTAGGTGTTTGTTGTTTCATATGAATTACTTGACTTTTCATAGACTATCATACATATCATAAATTGTCTTAGCGTTTCTTAGGAGCTACATTTGAACAAAAAAATTTGGAATGTAACTCTCCTTCCTATTCTTGGACTCCTGAATACTATTTTCATAGAAGAATTGCTCATCAATATCCTATTTGTAAACACCACATTTGAGCTACTGAGTTGTTCTTTGTTTTAGCATTATTCTTGTGTTTTGTGAGATTATTGTCATATTTTGTCTACTTGTTAATGATTTTGATATTTGTGTAACTACATGTGCATGCATTGTTATCTAGATCTATTTTAATGGGAACTCCATTATCCACTATTAGAGCAATTTAGGTAAGACATTTGTCCATTTTTTCATGTTTTGTTTTCTATCAAAATAATTTAATTTTTTAAAACTAATAATTGTATGCATAAATATTTGTTAACATTTCTCAGATCACATCCTTGTATGAATTTTTTTTTGGTATGTTTATAGAGATTTATCTCGGTTTTAGTGAGTTCATGTGAAGTGCTCTTCAATTGCTCTACTCAAATTAGATTGGCCCTAGCTCCCCTCTCAACTCAGCTCAATCTTCATTGATTTTGCCCTTCATTAGATATAGACTTGTTTTATACATTCCTATCTCCGTGGATCTTCCAACCGAGCTTCGTGTGCTTAGTCTGAGCTCATCACCGCATATATTTATTCTATTGCCCCACTTCTCTTAAACCCTGATTAACTTGATAAGATCCTTAACAACTTATCCTTTTTGGATTTATGAGTAGTTCCACAGATCTTGTCTTTAACTTGCGCAGTGGCTCGGCCCTAGATTTACCTAGTTCGACCTCATTGTTAGCTCATCTCACGACTCTTGTTGCTTACTTGTGATGAAGGTAACCTACCCAACGTGGGATTACACAGTCTTTCTGACTCGTCCTTTATCGGGATCCTCTTTCTGCCCTCGCAATCCTAGCTCGGCATGTTTCTCCACCACAGACATATCCTAGTTTTTGCCATACACTATGTGGCTCAGGTAATACTTTGTCCTGACTTAACTCGGCCATCCGAGCTTGTTTTCCACTCACCCAACTTGGGTTCCCTCTCCACTATGATCTCGACCTTTACTCGGCCAAAACTGGGACTAGCTACTGCTACCTACTTGCACCCACATGCTAGCTCAGCCTATCAAATCAATCAACTCCAAGGATCCCAACCAAGGAATTCAAAAGTTAAGTTTAAATTTATGAAGAATCTTAGGTTATTTATAATGTTTTAAAAAGGATTTGAGATCTTCTTGAGGTAAAATTGAGCTTGTAGGCTAATTTGATAAGATTACGTGGATTGCAGGCAAGTGTTCTAGTGTTCATATCTCACAACTTTTTATGCTTAGCCCACCTTTGTAAGAGCATTTAAATTATAAATGTAAAACCTTTTAATAAGTTAATTATGAAAAATTATTTACCTCATAACTTGTGAATGGATACTCAGTTTTGAGTGTTATCTTTTGTTAAGCTGATCACTTATATGTTTCCATCATAACGAGCCTATTTATTTTGAAAAATATCATGCCTATTATTAAGTTCAAAAACTGGGTAGGTCAAAAGAATAATTTCAGAGAGGGTGTATTATGTTGCCTCCTTTTCCACTCTATTGTATGTTCTTTCTTTTTGCATTTGTCTACTTCTTACACTATTGATTTAAGTTTGATAATTGAATCATGCCATATAAATATCATGATTGGAATTCCAAAATTAACATAATTCTAAGGGTCTGCATCATATAACCATAGGCCTGAAAACATAACCGATTCCTATTGCCAAGAAAGTGAAATAGCACAACAAGTGTGATTAAGCTTTCAGATTGTTTTGTCTGTCTACGTATCAAAATATTCTTGTGCCTATTAAAATTGCTAAAAGTCCTAACAAAATTTGGACCGTATTAGAAAAATTATCTGGGAAACAATACGAGATGAGAGGTCATGAACTTGAAAATGAGCTTATTAGTCTAAGCCCCTATTCGAAATGAGAGGGCATGAACTCAAAAATGAACTTATTAGTTTGAGCCCCAATATTCTTGACACAATTCAAAACATCTGCATAAAGTTTAAATCAATGAGATTGTACTTGATTAAATGTGGAATTGACAAGGAATCACATCTTATCCTTCAAATCCTTTCAAAACTAGGCCCAGAATACTCACTATTCATCTCGTCCTTTCATGCTTCCAAGGATGTACTTAGAAGATCATGGAAAATGATCACTTTTAATGCATCTTCTATGATGTTTACTATGTAACATGTTATGTTGATATAAATGAGAACATTTACGTTTTCCATGTCAAGTGCCTTTATTGAAAGGAATACAAAATATAAGCCTTCTAACAACAAGGAGAAGACATAAGATAAAAAGAATCAGAAAATAGGAAACCCTAAAAAACATTGAACCATCCTCCTATGAATCTACACCTAAGAAGGAAAGGTTAAAGTGTAACTATAGCAATAAACTTAGGCATGATGAAAAAAATTGTATTAAAAAAAAATATTTACCACCTTGCTCACATACTAAAGGAAAATATCATATGGGTCCTTGAATCAATCAAATATATTTCATCGAACCAAGAAACTTCTAAGGAAAAAGACAACATTAAAAACCAGAATAAGGAAAGGATTTTGTTTCTGTAATGCCTACAAATTGATCATGGGGTTATCGCCTCTGGTGCTTTGCACCATATAGGTTTCTTAAAAAGAAAAATTATCTATGGATCTATGTAGCTTGTTCTCTATTACACTCGGTGATGACACCTATGTAGAAATTAAGGATTAAATATATTGTAGTAAATGGTTAAACATTAAATTTATTTGTAAGTATTCCAATACTTTCCACCAAGTTACTATTAGTGTTTGCGATCACTCAAATAGGGAAGGGAAAGAAAGTTGAATTCAACCTAAATTAGGTTATCATCATTGAGTTATAAAGTGATAATAAAGTTGCGGAGGAAAGGAAAGATCACTAGCCACAATTTTATACTTTATCTGATTTTACTCTTGACACTTCTCCAAATGCATTTGTAACTCACTTAGATGGCGTTAGAAAACTTTTGTATTAGCAATTTTTAGACCTTAACTATTCTACTTGGAACAATTGATAAAATATTATATGGTCAAAAGATTTCCTAGAGTTAGTTTTTGTAAAGGTAGTTTTGAGAGAGGGACCCTTCGAAAGCATCCAAAAGAAGAATTTCACAAAAAAAAGCTTAGAGAGCTACACATGTATTCAATTTTATTCATAATAATTTCTCATGGATGTTTCTTAAACCTTCCTTCACAAACGCACAATCCATTATCACTTGTACTGATGACTCCTTATAATACACGTGGATTTATTTCCTCCATCAGAAGTCGGGTGTTCATGACTTTTCCCAGGATGTCAATGATCTTGTAGAAAAGTAATCATGGAAATTCATCATAATTCTATGGACAGATAATGGTAGGAAATATGTCAATAAAAAATTTGAACATTTCCGCACTAGAGAGGAAATTGAGTTATAATGGATAATTACCTTATAGTCCTTTCCTGAAAGATATAACAGTTCTGCAGAATAAAAGAATATTTTCCTGAAAGATATAGCCGACCGTTTGCATCACTCCATCTCCTTACCACCATAATACGAGGTAGAAGATATTAACTATGTCAATCACATCCAGAAACATGTCCCTCATAAATCCTTGAAACGAGTCACTCTTTCTTAAGATTTGCATGGCTAGAAACCTTCATTTAAAAAATTTAGAGTATTTGGATCTCTAGTTATGTATCACACCTGGAAGGGTATGGAACCAAAAAGTTAGCGTTGTATATTTTTAACATACCCTAAAGGTGTTAAGGCATTAAATATTCTTCATTTGACCACATGCAAATTGTTCATTTAGAGGAGCGTAAAATTTTTGAAGGCCCACCAGATTCAAGATTTGATTCTTCTCCTCTTCCATCAGCTTCACTTGGATTTATAATGTTAACGTTGAATGTTCTGATAATCTTGAACAAGTTCCCGAGTATATCTCTACTACAGAGGTCTGTTTCTCTTCTAGTTCATACAACGAGAGTGATTATGGAGCTTCATCTGCGTCAAAATCTAGCCATGATTCAGATGATGAGATGTTTATTCCCGACTCTCCCATTTCTAGTACTTTCTGGATTATGCATATATTACAAAGTACAGGTACTTGGGCATGGTATCCGACATGTGTCAGATGACATGTTATTAGTTTAGGGATGGGCTAGATGCTTTACTTTGGGTAAGTGCATGGAAATGAGTGGCTAAAAGGGGGTCTTAAGTGGACACTTTTTTTGAGATAAATATAAAACTTCAACTTGTACGAGTTAAGTGAGATAGTGACACTCAAATTTTGAAGATGTTATAAGAACATTGATTGTAACATTTCGAGTCTAGTTTCTAAACTACTATTATTTTTAAATGGTTAAGTGTCACTACTACAAGGGGGGATGTTTTGAGACAATACTCAATCAAATCGTCTCAAATAGAGACAGTAAAAAAGTTGTATATTGTCTGAAAGCGGGTGTCTCTAATATTGTCTCTCCAGAGACAATATAGATTGATACATATTATGTCTCTTGAGAGACTATAATTTGTCTCTCCAAAGACTATCATTTTCGTCTCTCTAGAGACAATATTAATATTGTCTCCCTAGAGACAATATAGAATACTAATTTTTTGTCTCTCTAGAGACAATACTAATTTCAACATTTTTTTCTTTCTAGAAACGATACAAATTTAAAGAATGAAAAATCTGAATTTCAAGAATAAAAAATAACCAAATATCATATAGTGCGATCAACAACTACATATCGTTTATCATGTCATAGTCGGCTAGTAATTAATACTATAAATTAAAACCAATTTGATTTGAATCTTGTGCCCAACAATTGGGTCCAAAAACATTTTATTAATATCAAATAAGATAAAATACAAAAGGGCGTCTAAATACTGTTAACCCTTAAAATACAATGATAAAATAGAAAAGGGTGCCTAAATGTCATTAAACCTTGATATACAACATTAACAATTTCTTTCCACCACCAGCGTTATACAATCCATCTAATTCCTTGCTGCTACTTTAAGGTTCTTTTTCTAAAATTTTATTTTGAACAACTGTCTCTCTGCCGGAAGTTGTCATCTTCATGTTCTTCACTTTGATTGTCTCAACTTTGATACGATTCTCTACTATCGTTAGCAATGAATGTGCATTGGATTATGAGGTATTAATAACACATATATTTCCCCAATTCTGTCAAATGTATTCAAAAAATACATTTAAAGTAGGGAAAATATTAAAACATTGCACAAAACTAATAAACTAAGTTACAAACTTAGAGACCTGTATGAGAAAATCCACCCAAGTGTTCTTCCAAAAACATCCTTGATTGATTATAAAAAAATAAAAACATAATTCGTAGGTCAATTCTGATGTTGTAGTTGCAACAACCCTTGTAGACATGCATGCAAAATGTGGAATCATAGACAAGAAAAATGAATTGTTTGACATAATGTCTCGAAGAGATGTGTTCATGAAGACAACATTGATTTTAGGCTATGCAAAAAATGGATTTGTTGAAAATGATTTAGAAAATTTCAAGAAAATACAATTGGCAGACTTATACAAAAATTCCACCACCTTTTCCAGCATCACACTAGCCTATGCTAAAATGGGGGTTTTTGAACATGGTATGAGTATCCATATAGGCATAAAGGATTAAGGTATTTTTTCAAATGTTGTGGTTGCAAATGCCCTGGTAGACATGCATGCAAAATGTGGAAGCATAGATAAGGCAAGTGAATTATTTGATAGAATGATAAGATGTGTTTACATGGATGAAATTGATGGCATGTTATGCAAAAAATGGATATGTTAAAAATGATTTAAGAAATTTCAAGAAAATGTAATTATAAGATTTAAAACGAAATTCAACAATCTTTTCCAACATCCCCTAACTGCATGTGCCATAATTCTATGTGAAGGAAAGTAGGTGCTAGCTATCCTGGTGTTAAGGTGCACATTTTATGTGTATGCCTGCATAGAATATATATCAAATCGGTTGAAAAATGAAATAAATATTCCAAACTCAAAAAAATGTTTTGTAAAGCAATGCAACAATGACTAATAAGTCACAAGTTTTAATCACACTGCAATAGTTGTATGTATGTTCCACATAAAAAGAGACATCCTAGGGCGACAAAAACCACAAATATGAAAGTTAGGGAGATGTTCATATAAAATTCTCTTCATAAATTAAATTCTTGAGATAGTTAGCACTTGCAAACCTCATTTTTTAATTCTGGCATCCCTTGGTAGGCATTGATAGAAACATTTTTGACTGTAACAAAGTATATATATATATATATATATATATATATATTTAAAGAATAAAGAAAGCTCATAGTCTTAGCAACCTATAAAATATTAGAAGCCAATAAAATATTAGAAGCCATCTAAAGCAATATTTAGTTAATACATGAAAACCACAAAATAAAAAATCTACGAGGCTATCTATTAATGGGCCCACAAATATTCCACTTATGGTTAAGGCTCAAGGGAATGGTTTGGGGAGAAGGAAATATTTTCATACAGTTTTTTAGAGGTAGCTACTTGGAGAGTGGACCCTTTGATCCACCTCATAGTATCCCAAAAGTCATTCTCATCCTCCATAATTAGTCTAGTAGAGGGAACTGTGAAAGCATTTCTGGGCATCATATACATTCTGAAATGAGATTGAAGAAGCTTATCTAAAGCTTTATGATTTTTCCATTCCATTCACTTCTCAAATCTGTACAAGTTATGTAATATTTTAATTCCTTTCTCAAACCAAATGAGGGCAGAGTAGCCTCTTGTCAAGGCAAGGATCTTGTTAACGAAAGGATCCTTACCTTGATAGAAGGCTGATCTTCCCTCTGGTTTGAGAAATGAATTAAAATACTACATGACTTGTACAGATTTGGGAAGTGAATGGAATGGATAGACCTTAAAGCTTTCTATAAGCTTCCTCAATATTAGTTCAGAATGTATACAATGCTCAGCTCCCTCTATTGGACTAATTATGGAGGATGAGAATGACAACTGGGATACTATGAGGTGGCTGAAAGGGAACCCTCTCCCACACATTTTTCAGATTTAAGACATTTAATTAAAAGCACAACAGTGTATTTTTCAAATTTAAGACACTAATCTAGATTTTAGAATATATCATAATCATTTGTCTTGCATCCATGCTTAAAAAATTATAGTTGTAACATGCTTCATTTTATTCATTTGATTGAGAATTCCAATGCAAAATTCTATTCTATGGAGCAGTAATACACTGACTCAAAACCTACTTTCTAGCCTACTATTCTGACCCAAACTATATTTAGGCTTGTTTAATGTGCCTTCTTGCTAGTATAGTTTTAATGTTATAAGAATTTACAACTGAGTGCACTGTAACTTAATCTTAGGTTTGGAAAATTATGTGAGCAAAAATATAGCATATATTTGAAAAGATTAATTGGAGTATCATAATAGAAAAATTGAATAAACTATAATAAAATAAGATATATAGTGAAGGAGGACGCGGGTGGGGGACAGACAATGGACAACTTCAACATTATATTCAAACCTCCATTTTGAGTGCGATAGGAGTGGGATCACATAATGGATGGGTGCATCAATTATCAATCAGATTACATATGTAATATTTATGAGTCAACCCGGATAGATTTCAGTATCCATCTAGATACGGATCATGGGGGCACTGTTAGGGAGAAGAGAATTATCTATAATTTGAGGCCGAGTGAAGTGCGAGTGCTCTGAGTCAGTATGGAGTGGGATAGTAGGTTGGTCCAATGCCTACTATAATGGATCAGATTAGAAATGCATTGGATGGATGCCATACCTTCAACATTATATTCCAACCTCCATTTTGAGTGTGATAGGAGTGGGATCACATAATGGATGGATGCATAAGTCATCAATTATATTACATATGTAATATTAATGAGTCAACCCAGATAGATTTCAGTATCCATCAAAATATAGAGTATGGGGCACTGGTAGGGAGAAGAGAATTTTCTATAATTGGGGGGCGAGTGAATTGCGAGTGCTATCAGTCAGTATAAAGTGGGATAGTAGGTTGGTCCAATTCCTACTCTAATGGATCAGATTGGAAATTCATTGGATGGATGGCATGCCTTGTAAAAAAATTTAGACATTGAGAGTGAGAGAGAAGGATGCAAAGGCATATAGTTTTCTATGGGGGATGTTTGCAAGTGCTATGAAATGTTGTGAGAATGTTGTGGGTGTTGTGAGATACTGCAACACACTACAAGGATACTGTGAGTTTTGCAAGGTGTTTCCAGGTTTCTCCTAGCACTGTAAAATTCTATAAAATGTGGCATGTGTCGTTTCCCTGTGAAAGGGGGCATAGCTCCTCAATCCCGCACCAACTAATCCTTTGAAACTCGCATGCTCATGGCCTATTTTGTGGAGTGTGTGATTTTATCTTTTATGTTGTGCAACATGTTCCCTAGGGCTGCACAAGAGCTACACGATGTAAGGGGATGCTTGTAGGTGAAGCACGAGTGATCAAGGCACTTAAGATGAGGGTGCATGACTGTGTTGCTGCGCATGGATCATGGAGAAGCCTAATATTAGCTGGTCCTAAATGGGGGTGATAATCTACTAAGAAAATTTTCTTGGAAACATAAACAATATCAATAGCCAACAAACAGATATCAAGCTGAAATCCGCAACCATGAAACAAGATAATTAAGATACTAATCTAGCTTTTTGTGTATAAACTTTTTTACTTTCCCATGTTATATGTTAGTCATTCTGTTGTAGAGTATAAAATGCCACAAAGTTTGGCCCAAAACTACTAACTTTTGTAGTTTGATTGTCTTCTAATTCAATAGATATTTTTTCTATATTAAGTGGTTGTATAAAGGAAATGCACAAAGACTAATATTTATTCTGTTGCAGAGTGGAAAATGGAAAAATGTTGGCGGAATCTATGTTTCTATTCATTTTGAATAGAATTATTGTTAATATTAATGGTGGTTGTCCAAAGGAAATGCATAGAATGTTAGGTGGGGATCATAAATGTTGAGAAGAAGAGTATGCATAAGAATGTTATGTGGGGAACATAAATCTCCATGACTTAGTGATCGTTACAAGATTAAACTACAGTTTTCTTCACTAAAAATTTCTTGGTAGCAACTTGTTGGAACCACAATATGCTCTGAATGAATTCTATACCTTATTTAGGATAGTTGTAGGTTGAGAGAGCATTAGTAACTGAGATGATGGGATTTACCTGTAACCTTACATAGGAAAATATTCTCATTTGTATAGATTCAAAAATGGAACATAAACTAAAGTTATAAAATCGAATTCATAGAAAAATTTGTAGAAAAGTAATTAAAAACCATTCAAGTCAAATGAAAAGAGGGTCAATAATGGAAAACCCTGAAGGTTTTTCAATCACAACCACTTATCACTCCCTTCAATAGGGACTCAAGCTAAGGCCTTGAACTTCTTTTATTAATCTTAGATTGAACATGATATTTCAATTAGAGAGGAACTGTGACTAGAACATGATGATCAATGACTAAAGAACTCAAAGAGAACTGTGGCAACTAGAACATGTCAAATATTTATAATTCCAGTGTGTTTCAAGCTTAATTGTTTTATCTAAATCTTCTGTTTTCAATCTCTGTGAATTGGTGATCATTACAAGCTTAAACTAAATTTTCTTCACTAAGAACTCCTTGAAATAAAATATTACAATATCATGTTGAGAAACTCTGTAGAAACATGTTGGAAGTATAAGATTTTCAAAATGAATTTTGTACCTTGTCCAGGATGGTTGTAGGTTCATAGAGTAGTGATAATTGATATGGCGTGCTTTACGTGGAACCTTATAATAGGAAAAAGAATCTCATTTGTATAGATTCAAAAATGGAATCTAAACTAAAGTTATAAAATCAGATTCATAGAAATTTTTGTAGAAAAGTAATTAAAACCATTCAAGGAAAAGGATACTAATGGAAAACCCTAAGGTTTTACAATCATGAATACTTATCACTCCCATCATTAACGACTCTAGCTAAGGCCTGGACTAATTTTATTAGCTTCAGACCCAGTGGGATATTTCAATTGGAGGAACTCTGACTAGATCATGATGGTCAATGAATACAATAACTAGAAGAGAAAGGAATCAAAAACAAAACAAGCCCTATAGGGTAGAATGGAAATTGAATAAAATGTTGTCTACAAACATCAGTAACGATTCTATGTGGCACATGATTTTAGTAGAGTTTTTTATATAGATGGTCCAATAATAGTTGGTATAAGGACCATAGTTACCTAAGACTCTGGGATGACGGTTGCAGCAGGACAGGGTTTCCAGGAGACCGCAAAAAAATCCAAAATTTGGGGATGGTGAGGGGACGACTATTAAAATAATATATATAAATTATAAATATTAGAAAAAATACAAGACAAAATTTAATTTTTTTATGGATAGTATCCTCGTGGCAGTCCAGCAACTGCATTTGTGCTCAAAATATTTTGTATGCATACATCACTCTTGATTCTTAATATGTCTGTGTAATACAATACAATTGGGTTACGGTGAACTAGTAAATGTTTTGATATATTCCTTATTGTATTTATCATCTATAAAAAAATTCTCTTCATGTAAAATTATACATATAGTTTTTGTAAGTTTGTTAAGTGATTGGAGCTTACAAAATGAGTTTTATTTAAATTTATAATTTTAATACAAGACTACAATACATCATCATCCTTTACAAATTTATTTTATTTTCAAGTTTATTCGATCCCAACCCAATGGTGCAGCTAGATTGAGGCTATCCATGACTAGACAGACATCAAGAAATTTTTGGAGATATGGTGATCCAGTCATGTAAAACCATTCAATGGAGAAAAACTATGTGACAAAATCAAGATAAGAACCTTGAAATGTCCTAAACATTAGAATCATCATCTGAATTAATAGTATTAGCTTTATTGTTTTATTTTAAAAAGGAATTTTTTAAAGAGAACAACAAAAAAGAAATAAAATATGTTGGGGATATCCTAATGTCCTCGACATCCCCAAAAGCTAACAAGAATTAAGGGGACGTTTCAGAAACATCCCCTGATTTTCAGGGACATCCCCCATGAATATCACTGCACGATGAAATGTGGGGGGAACATTTTCCCCTATTGCCAAAACCACCAAGATATCTAAGACTTCTATTTTTTATGGGGAATATTGTGTCCCGACATAACAATGATAAGGACTGAAATGATGTTACGTGTCAAGACATAACAAATCTAATTAGCAAAATGTGCTATGATTCTTTGTATAGAAAGATTCATTAACATCCATCTTGTACATTATTGTAATGGGATTTTTGGGTTTGACGTAATTTGTGCATGGAACCTATAGGATGTCAAGTAACTTCTATAAAGTTTTCCTTCCAAAAACTTGGAATTTTCAAAACCAGAGTGATGAATACACAATTTGTTAGGGCTCTTAAAATCTTATACCTTGAACGTGTATCAGATTGCCAAATATCAACAGTCTATAAGAAGACAAACCAGAAATAAAAGGAATCCTATGACCATCATTAGCAAGGAAGATAATAATTCGTTCTCACCTTACATTGAAGGTACTAAGAGAAACTTTCTAGGATTTTGAGAAGAAAGAGCATTAGAACATACTTCAAAGTTCAAACCATAGAAACAACCTTAGCAATGTCAAATACTACCATGGATATAAAATTAAAATAGGTGTTTATAAGATCACGTGTTAATGTTCCCAAGATTTGTAATACATGTAGATCATTTTGAACAAGAACTAAAGAATGCGAACCCACCATGTATATCATGCAGTAGGGCAAAAAATCAACATTAACTAAACATGAAGGTCACACCAATCACACAATCCAAATTGACTCTTTATTTGGAGGGTGGTAAGAAGGATATAAGAACTAGGGAAGCCATGGATATCAAGAAATGACCTAGAAATCTGAATACGGATGATAATTTGAAGCCTGGTCAAACCTAGAAACCCTTATTTCACAGACTTGGGAAAAATTTGAATAATATCAAATTGATTTTTGAATTCAAATGACTAATTATTTAATTAGTCAATATTTAATAGAGAAATTACCACACAAACCCATCCTTTCCCTTTACCTAGCTCACCCCTATTTCCCCTATTCAATAATTTATTTTCCTTTCCTTTTGCATATCCATATTTCTATATTTTTACTTTATTGCATAACTATTTATGGGAAAGTAATTCAATATCTTCATTCAAAAACTAGCTTCAAGATATATTCCCTATAGATGGACGAATAACGAGACCCAAAATGTCAAACTCAAATTTTAACTATGTGCCAAATTTTCCAGACAACTTACCTAAGTTTTCATTAATGGCATTAATCTTCAAAAAACATATATAGAAGCAATCTGGATGTTAATATATTCCCATGAAATAGTTATTTTGCAAAAATAGAAATCTCTAAATAAGCATTGGAAATAATAAATCTACAAATGAAACACTAACAAATATATGGTTCCATGTAGTCACTGACCTATGGTGGTTCTATAGCCCAAAATTGGTGAGATGTGATCCGAAAATTATGTTAAAAATCTTTGCTTTTGTATTTAAATTACTTCTCGAGCTGGGCTGCAAACTGTGCAATTTTAAGTTGGCACTGGTTAGTTGTACTAGTAACTTCTTCACCTTGATAGAGCTTTATGCAGCTCCCTCAAAATAATCTAGATCCAATTGGAAATTTTCTTCTGCTTCATATATTTCACCAATCTCCTGTGGAAAAAAATATTTTGAATTTTATTGAAGGGCTTTGTTTAGAAGAAATGGGTATATGTACTCAAAACTTGATCAATGAAAATATATTGACAAATAGATCATACAACTTTTGCATTGAATAACTATATACATTGGGCCAAGAAATTGTAGTCTACACAACATGTCACACATCATATCAAGCATATTATTGTAGTAGAAAGGAAATCCTTCCACTAGTTCAAAATAAAACATAGAAAACCTTCAAAGTCAAAGAATAGGTCATCTTACACCAATTTCAAACATTGAATTACCTTGTAGTGTTTTGCGATCCATCAATAGTCATCCTATCTCCATGCAGATATTAACAGCCAGAGACAAGTAGTTAACAGACCTCTACACAAAGTTAATGGGGATATCAAGACCATTTCCAATCCAACAATATTTAATGAATTCAGCTGAATAGAAGGGAAGCTCTAGACTAATATTATAACACAATCACATAAAGGAGATGAAGGCACTTTATTATAAACTAGAGGTAAGTATGAAATGTATTTTCCACTCCAACAATAGTTAATGAAAATAATGTTTTCAGATACTGATATAGCCTAAAGAGAAACTCTACCACTGAGTCAGAAGGGAAGCTGTAGACTAATATAACAATCACAATAACATAAAGAAGATGAAGGAACTTGACTATAAACGTGAGGAAAATATGAAATTTATTTATCTACTCCAACGATAGTTGATGAAAACAACATTTTCACATACTAATATAACCTGAAGAGCAACCCTACCACTGAGCAGAAGAGATAACCTTTAGATTAATATTATAATACAATACCATTAATTAGATGAAGCTCACTTGCTTATAAGCTAGACGAAAATATGAAGTGTGTTTTCTTCTCTCTACAATTCATTAAGACTACCAAGAGGAATGAATTTCCATTACAAGCATAAAATTGTTTTCGATCAAATTGAATTTTAGTTTTCTAGTTCCCAATTATGAATTCTACAGTCTAGGAAATTTAATCAGAACTAATTTTAGAAATAAATACAGTTTTCTATGTACTCAGTATCAAAATGAGGAGCGAAAACACGTCTTGGGAAATTTATACAAAATTCAATACGGAAAATAGAATCCAAACAAAGGGAAGAATGTCGTCTGTCAGTAAGTCAATAACACCAATAAAGTAAATCTCATACAAATGCATACATGCAAAATCCCCTCCAAGATCATTCTTTTGTGTAATAATCCCCAAACGTCCTCCAAGATCACCCATGAGATGATTTTCTATGATTTTCTCAACCATGTCATGATCAATTTCATATTTAAAGCCTCTCAAAAATATCATTAAGAAAGTACCACATTTCATCCCAGAAAAAGAATGGAAAAATTAAACAAGGGAAAACATAAAATATTTAGTTATAACAGAACAAACATTTTAATATTTGACTGGTTGCTTACAGAAAATGCAATTAATGCAAACACACTTCAGCAGAAAATGACTATCGAAAACTTATATGAACCGAATTCCACTTTAATATTAATATTTTTTCAACAATATTAATATTTCTTTCAGGCTCTACAAGTGTAGTAATCTTGTCAAGGAATAGTGAATACTTCCACCAACTACATTTTGGAGCTCCACTGGTTTTATCTTAAGGAAAAAATTCTAGTGCATAAAATCTCTAAAAATTTTCAATCTCAAAGATTATGAACAAAATATACCCATAAGATAATTATGAATATATTTTAATCAACTAGGTGTCTTTACATATCAAAAAAATCCTGCAAATCACTCTAACTCCATTATTTTCAATGGAAAGTAATCAAATGGAAGCCCCTTATGTAAAATAAATTACTAATCAAAAAGTAGAGTTTCAAGTTTGATCACTTACCCACCAAGAGCCACCAACAGAAATATTTTCTAGAAAATGGCACAAGTCATTGCAAGGCATCCTTTTCGGTACCAACACGAAGAAAATTAGAAACAATAAAATAAATCACATATATACATTTTCATGGAGATTGGAAACATAAAATAAAATACTAAACTCATAACATGGGGCATGAGTGTAAGTGCAACATATATACATTTTTAGAAAATAAACAAGGGTCCCTTGCTATAAGTGCGAGTTTTCACATCCAAAATAAGGTACCACAATCGACCAGTTTTTAGATCCAATATAACTGATCATACTTAACTCAGAGCATGGGGCATGAGTATAAGTGCAACATATATTCCATTTGGACAATACAATCATTTTCCCCTTCATGGAGGTTAGGATGATGTTTGTCACCTTTAACTACATCATCTAGATTAAGGTGAATGATATTCACAGTTCTAATGTATTGATACCATTTACCCGCATCAACACTCTCAGTGAAACAAACAGTCTCATTCAAATCATCAGAATGTTATGAACCCAAAGTTATTTGCACCATTTGGTATGAAAAAAAATCAATCTCATGCCTCAAAAGCCTGTTAATAGTTCTAAATAGGATGCTAAATAAGGATATTAAAAGAACCACTAACCTTTTCACTTTCTGCATGCCCATGCCTCAGAGCCTGCTCTGTACCATTATTGATCAGGGAAAAAGTGAGGAATCCTGCTTCATTGTGAACCTTCACACCCCATGAAGTTTCCATAATATATTGTTGTAAAATCCATGCATAGAATCCAATCAGACACCATGGAAATTACATCCCTCATACACCTACAAACAAATTTCAAATACCAATGACCGATTAATGGATAATGTCAACTACCCATGATAATGATTACTAATAAATAAACCCTAGCAATAAGAACAAAAAAATACTATCACTATAACACCCACAATGAAACACACCTGAAAAACCACTATTATATAATAAGAATTTCACAATCCATTGCTATGAAATCATACTCAAAGATATTACATTACCCTGCAAAGTAAACAACCCTCAGGCTTCATTATCTAATTTGTTATATAACCAGCCTAAATTGGGTCAGACTCATTAGTAGGTGCCATGGAAACATGGCCATTATTTTTGGCTAGATGGTAGACATGAATGGATTCATAGTAGATCTTCACAATGTCCCCTTTCACAGGAGCTTGAGGATAAGGACCATCTTCATAAGGGGCTTGAGTTGGCTACTGCTGATCATGCTGGCATGGTGGTGTCCAAACATCTTAATGATCTTGTGAACACCAAATACTTTATACCCACATTAGATGATATAGAAAACAATCCTTATTCATCTATGAGAACAAAATAATGGAATTCAATACAAAACATGAGTCTTTATCTATGCCCAACCAGAACCAAGAAAATTAAAACCTTTGAAACAAAGAATGTCAACATGAGTCTTTATTAATCTATGAAGAGAATTGTCTGTTGAAAGTTTCTGGTCTCTACCTTTGCTTCCCTAATCCTCCATGTAACCCTCGCTTGGGGGCGTAGAAAAATCACCTGGGCCTTGGCTTCTTCTAATTCGATGGGTAGAACTTGTGGGTTATCCAAGGGCATCATGGGATGAATCTATTGATTAAAAAATAGCTCATTCGGTCGAAACCGCGTGCCCGTCAAACTCATAGAATCCTGCACTGAACTCAAAATCTGACCCACAACCACCCCTTCAAATACTTGGCCATTTGACATCACAGAGGATCATTTTCCTGATGGTGCCTTTGAACCCCACAAAGAAGGATTGTGTGGATCGAAAAGATTAGTTTTGAAGATCATATTGTCTGAAAGATTCACAGAGCTTTAGAATGAGATGTTTTAAAATATTTTCCCATCTCCCAATCGAAGCCCCAAAAATTAATGTTTTTTTGACCTTTACCCTCTATTCCCCCCCCCCCCAAATTGCGTTAAAATTCAATTTATTATTAAACTAAATAAAACAAAGTTAGAGAAGAATTTAAAGTTAGAGATGAATTTAAAGGTTTGTCTCTAACTATCATCTCAAAATATTCCCATGTGTAGTAGTGTTGAAACATCGAGGTTTGTATTTCAGAACGTTCTCCAAAATAGATTAGTATTACAAAATTTGTTTGTAGAGTGACAATATCAGGCTCTTGTATCAAAAATACTATCACTATACAATAAATTTTCAAGTAAAATTTAGGAGTACTGTTTGTTCACCCCAATAATTCAATCAAACAATCAAGCATCTTAAAGACACTATGCTCCATTTACTGACTTTCCTCTTTTTGTGAGAATGAAGATAGAAAAAATTGAAAGACATCTCTTAGTTTACTGGAGTTGTTGAACTGCTGATATCTGAACAGTGATATAATAAAATTCATTGCATCCCAACATTGTCTATTGTACAAGGAGTCATATTTTTGTTTATTATTTTTTCAATTTCAAAATTTGCAGCAAAGTAAGCTTTATAATACATTACAAGTGTGCAGCATTAGGCATTTTTAGAAGTTTCCTTCATAACCATAACAAAACACATAATAAAGAAAGAATCAGATTGGCATTTACATTTATTTAGGAAGGGGTATTTTTTTTATGGAAGCATTCATCATAGCCTATGCACCCACTCCTCATTATTTCTGTGCACAAATTATCTAAATTGGAAAATAAATAAGTGAATTAAAAAGGAGACTAAATGAATGAACTGCTTACTATATCTGAAATTTTGACTCAATATCCATACTTGATTCAAATAATTTTAAACACAACTAGGAAAAACATTGCATGCAGACCACCATAACAGCGAAATGTTTCCAGGAATAAACACAAAGTACCTCTCACCTTTGCTACAGGTTTTACAAACTTGGAAGTGGGAACACTCGTACAAGTCTTTGCAAATCCATCAATAATCATTATGATCTATCATTTCCTCAAATATATTTAGTTCCTCTTTCATAACCATTCTAAGCATATATTGTAATCATTATAGTCCATGAAAGCACATTCTATTAAAGCATTTTTCTAAACAGGTCTAACGCTTCATTTGGATATCCGGAAATCATTATATTCCATGAAGTTGTATCCCATTAGGAATTTTGTCAAAAAAAATTCATGCATACCATATATAACCACATTCATCATAAATTTTAAACAAATCATTACCAACGTAAAGATCTAAACAGTAAACCCACTTTTTGTGTATATCTTCATAAATCTTCTTACCCATTTCGAGAGCTGAAAAACTAGAACAAGCTTGTAAAATAATATCATAAGTGAACTTATTATTTGGTTTGATACTTTCCTAATGCATTTAAAATAATAATCTCAAGGCTTACTTACCTTCCAAAGTAAATAATATCCAAAATGGAGGTATGGCAAGCTAAGCCCAATTTACAAGATGCCTTGTATAAATCATTCTGTGCTACCAAGGATCAAAAGTTTCATTTAATTCAACATTTACATTTGTATCAGTCTTCATCTGTTATCTATTATTGGAAAATTTAGCATGTAGTAACATGATTTGGCTTACCATAACCATTAGATATTTTAATTCCCTTCTAAAAAAAAGGAGAGTAGAGAAGCCTCTTGTCAAAGAAAGGATCTTGTCATTATATTTCATATTTGACAAAATTGATTTTTAGGCTTGGCACCTAGTGTCAAAGGAAGATAAGATAGGCTTCCCAACCACCAAGTGCTTCACTTGTTACCAAGAATAAAGGACCCAAGAATAATAGAAGTTTTATATTTTAAAGTTTATATAGGCAAAGTTATAGTGTGTTGTATGATAAAGCCTATAATAGCCCTAAAAAGCATAGTAATATTATGAAAATCAATATAAAACAAAGTTGCATATTACATATTGTATGGAGGAGTAAAGATAACAAAACATCTATGTGACAATGCAATAGACTAGAGCCATATGTTTGTTATTGTGATTCAAACTCATACCAATGAAAAACAAACATATAGTGGTATTAACATATGTGGGAGAAAATAGATTTAAGAATGCATAAATTCTTGGATAGGTAGAATAGCGTGTTAAATTTGATGCATAAGTCCCCTTCAAACAAATTGCAGGGGAACTAGATAAAGTAGTAGTGTAATTAGTACTAATAGATCCAAATAAGGCTTGTTTATATGATCTAGTCATGCTATGTATGATGCTCAGGTGAACGATGTCTTAAATCCTCATCACATTGACATGTTCAGGAAGCCCTAAAAAATATTTGGATAGGAATAGATGTAACCTCTACCTCACAACCTAGCACTGTATAAATATTCACCTTCTTTAGAGTTTATGATGATGGTATCTAAGAATTATAATAGTATTTTGATGTTAAGAGGAGAATATGCATATACTGAAAAGTAACAAATTGATAGGGAGTGGGAAAATAGTATTAAGTATCTCATATTCCAAAGAATTTTTTATTGAAATTTCTTGAACAAGTTTGGGTGATGGAAAATTGGATTTTTTATTAACTCCTACTATGATTTATTTTTGTATGGAAGATGAATTTTGAAGGACTATTTTTTTCAAAAATCAGGCTGATTGAGTAGAGAAATCAACAATCAGACTTGTTATACAACACCGAACTCATATTGTTAGGATATCCATTTGATTCACCAATACCCAGATGATATTTTGCAATATTTTTCCTTGAAGAAGAACTAATTTCCACTTGTAGATTTTCCCCAAATTGCTTCCTTCATACAAACCAAATTCATACAATGAAAAATTTAAACAACCTTAGAGAAAACATCAAAACTAAAATGACTCACACCTTTTGAAAGGAAAACAAGAAATCCTAGTATATAACCTTAAATTATAGCATACTCACTCACCCACATTTCGTAAACAGGCTTAGAAAAAATCATAATGTAAACCTAAATATCAATTAAAATTCACTATAATTTAAACATAGACATAAAGTTGGATTCATAAGTCATGTATTAAGTTTTATTTCAAAAGTTGAAGGTTTATGTAAAAACTCATAAACTAAAATGTATCTTATTGCAGAAAATGAACTTATTTCGAAACTAGATATCTAACAGAGAGTTTGTCCTAAGGGCTGTGAAAAATAATACAATCAAATCATCCTCTAAGAAAAATAAAAAGAGAAAGTTGTAAAACAGTAAGAAAACTATAGGTTGAGAGATTTTACGTAATTTTAGACTCGGTCAAAAATAATTTCTTCTTCACACAGCTCTACAAGACAAAACAGTGATTAAAAATTTACTTTCTTTGGATGGTTTGTTAGTAGAACACATAATTTATAAAATTAACATGAGTTACAAAGGTTGAAAATGATTTCACAATATCCTGTCAAAACTGGTAACCAACTGAGATGTTCAATAATATTCTACCAATTGACTCAACAACAATATATAAACTAAAAACTATTAGAAGCCATAGTTACTGAATATCTTGTTCATATTTCTAACAAATTCTATCCATGAAGATTTCCATTCTTCTAGTAGATGGAGCTCTAATTTTTTTATGAAAACCCTTTTTTAGTCATTCATGGGGAACTCATTGTTAATTTGTGAGATCATTTTAGTAATATTTGGTGTTTAATGTACCTAGCTTAAAGAAATAACAACATCAATAAAAAAGGAATCATATATTTTCAGATAAAAATTGATGTAAGCAAGAGATCAAGGAAAGTACTTACGACGCATAACATTGCATCAAGTGAGAGATGTATAGAAAAACCTAACCCCAATCTTGGAAGATTGATCCATCTTAGAAGATGGAAAGGTGAAATATTTTTATGTCACTACACTCAACTCAAAATTATATATGTTTTCATCAAGAAATCTATCTTTTTGGGCATCTTCTTTGAAAACCATGCCCAAATGCCCATATGCTTTAACATGGGTATCTTTCCAATTCCCTGGAATAACAACCTGTCTCTTGTCTTTAACAACCTTTCATATATCATATATTAGAAAATCATAGACATACTTGATTGTTTCAAAGTAAAAGGACCTTATTCTACAAAATAGTACTTCCAAAGAAACCAAATAGATAAATAAAACTCAAATAACCACTTAGAATTAAAGTTTAATACAATGATAAAACTCACCATTATTATTATCACATGAACAAAGATTGCAATAAAATTAGTAAAGAGTTACAATGAATGTTTTCCATATAGTCATAATCGTGAAGTTTTCCTAGCTCGAACTCATATATATATTTTCATTAGGAAATCTATCCACATCAAATCATTCAATTCCCAAATGTTTTTACATGGGCATGTTTCAAATTCCTAGGAATAAGACCATGTCTCCCACCTTCAACAACCCATTAGATATCATATATAAAAAAATCATAGATTGGTACATTGTTTACATGTAAAATGACCTTATTCTACAAAATAGTACCTGTGAAAGAAAGAAATTAATCAAATAAAACTCAAATAACCACTCATAACTAGTACAGTGCTAAAACTCACCATTATAATCAACACATGAACACATACATCAACAAAATCAGTAAACAGTTCCAATGAATGCTTGACAGAGTCATAATCCCCAATGTTTCCCCTCCCAATGATCATGTAGCTATCGAAGATGATATACCCAAGGGAAAGGAGTAGACCAATATCAATTTGTATGGTGAAACCATTAGTTGTAATTAAAATAAAATGCTCAAATGCGACTGGTTATGTTTCCCTATAGATATAACCAAAAACACTAAATGGTCTTGTAGTTTCTCACTTTTTTATGGTAACATAAAGTGAACCTAAAGAATATAAATAAGAAAATAAACCGATCAATATTAGTTTTGTTATACTTTGCCTCTTGAGGAAAAGATAAAATTAGATTCTTGACAAAGGTATCCACTTGAGTCAAGATTATAGTTTACATATGGAAAGGTAAAATTTATTATTTAATGTGAAAGAGTTGGTCCTGCCCTGTTTGGTTTCCAAATCAAAACTCTTTATTATCTTATCATTGTATAGGCGAGCTAGGTGGTCAGAGTCCCTTAAGAGAATAGAAAGAAAGACATATATGTAACTTTCTTCCATAGTGTGTCTCTACCAGTATGTAGAACCAACTTGTGAGAACAACATAGAAGTTTATTAAATAACATAAACATAAAAGTAGGATAAATATGTGCATACAAATAATAAATAACAATCTTTCAAGAAAAATCACCTTGTTCCTAATCAAAATAATGAGTTTTCCACAAGTTCATAAATCAATCGAAAGGGGATATTTCTAGGGTTGAAGAGAAGAGAACACAAGGATTCAGCTACCTTTATGCACAGACACCTCAGAAAAACACCTACCAATAACTTGCAGCACAATAAACAAAATTTTTCTGTACATGGCTATCTAAAAGTGAATGGAGCCCTTTTTCTGTAGAATTGAAGACAAAAATGCTGTACAGGAAGACACACTTCGAACGGAGCGGTATGCCTTATTTCCACCTCCTATCTTATAACCCTCATCGGTGGTAATGATAAAAAATAAAGTGCATACATTTCACTACCATTAAAAATAACATTAGCTACATGCATAGATTGGCAAGCCAGACATAGAAGCATTTGGGAAAAATAAACCCACAAAAAAAATCATAATGAGAATATATAATTTTTCTTGCAATAAAAATTTATTGAACCCACTACTCACCAAGTGGAAGCATCCAAAAGTACGCCAGGTATCTTATGTTAATCCCATCACCAATATAGCCCACAACTAGGAAAAATCCCTAAGCCCTATCCAAAGTGAACCCCAAACGCTTATATTAGGATGCAATGAATACCCAAACCTTCTACACAATGAACAAAATGTCTCTTATTTAAGAGGAGTGAAACTCTTGGTAAAAAAATTGCGCACATATCATGTCGATTCAATCCAAAAATGATAAAATCTCCATACTGTTGCCATATCTAACTGTGTTCATGACCATCTCAATCCACAATGTTGTAAAAATAGTCTACACACAAAACATTAAATAATAATACCAAAAATAAACCATTATCTCCAATGATGGATGAATCTACACCATGCACAACTATCTTACATTCGAACACACGGTAATTTCAGTAATATTTTCCCAATCACACACAAAACTTTCATAGCCCAATCCAACACAAAACCCTCATAACATCTAGTAATTTTAGTAATAGTTTCCCTCACAAAAATTGATTACCAAGTTGACTTGATAGAAGCATTTGCCTAGTTTAGAAAATGGGGTTTGACCATGGATCAACTAGTATAGTCTTAGTTTACAGCCACAACAGAGAGAAGGTCATTGCCCTAGTCTCCAAGAAACTGCTCTAACTTTGCGTCCACCCCATTAGTCAAGGAAATTTCACACTCTGACCCCTAGACGATGAGATGGTGCCCTACCCCGTGCCCATCCGACGCCGACAAACCCAAAAAAACTCCTCACGGTGAGATGTTACTGCCTCAACCATTTCCTCATGAACCAGGGCTCATCAAAAACATCCCACACCTTCACATTCTTTTAAATTGCAACGGAAAAAATCTTCCCTCCTAAAAAAAACCACATGTAACTCGCTGCCTGGTAGTGGCCCCACGCACCCATCACACATTTCTCCGTCTTCCGAATATCATAAATCCTCTAAAGCATTTTACTACCATGGTACTACATATAAAAATGCCCTCTCAAAAGTAGCAGCATACAAAATGGGCAAACAAAACATTTTTATGTCAATAATACCCTCCAACGATGTGCTAAAAAGAAAAAAAGGGGGAAATTTTTGAGATGAAATTATATTTTAGAGACAAAATTATATTTTTGTCTCAAATGACCCCCTCTTGTAGTAGTGGTTAAATATAAAATGTCAATAGGTGCTCTTGTTTATATAAAAAACATAGTATAGAGTCGATCGTGCCCCCTATTTTTTTACTAATATTTACTATTGTTGAAAACCCTTTAGTAGAAAGATAAATAGGAGTATCTAATTTGAGGTAGAATTTTTAAATATTTCTTTGTGAGATTTTATTTTTTTATGATTGTTCAAATAATTTTTTTTTTTTAAATTTAAAAATAATGGATAGCCGACCATGCCCCCTCAAACTACCTCAAAAAACATAAAAAATTAGAATTTTCTTTTTGAATATGTATAGAATTAGGCTTTGTTTGGGAATTCTAATGTTTTTCCAATTTGGAGAAGTGAAAAAAATGATACATGACTAAAAAAATAAGCATTTACAATCACTAAAAGTAGAGGTTTAGAAGACATAGTTTGAAATAAATATAAATGGAAACCTTAGAATAGTAATAAAAATATAAAAAGTATATATGTAGAAAGAGGATAGTTTTCTTGCTGTTGTAAGATATTTTTTAAGAAATATAAAACTTATTTGTTTAGGATTTATCATGGTGGAAGGTTTTTTTTTGCATATTTTTTCAAAAACACGTAGGTTGTTGTGATGTTATAGGTCCGAGGCACAGGTTTGGGAAACCAATATAATTCCAATCCTATAAAATCTTTGTTTGGGGCTTAATAAAGGTAACATGTTCCCATTAAAACACATACACGTTATAACATGTACACATTTTAATGCTTATGTGTTCCTTAGAGTATAAGCATTATATGTGTTTGTGGAAGGATTTTATTTACTATTATTTAAATTTTATTAGTTCTTATACTTTAAATTTATTTTAGTAAATATAAGAAATTACAGCCACTTTGCAGCTTATGAAACTACTCTCATATCTCCATGAGTCATAGTTAGGAGATAGTTTTTTATAATCTAACTTGGTTAGTACATAGGTAATTTTAAGGATTTCAGCATTCAAGCTAGATCTTTTAGCATTTCAATTTTACAATCAACGTGTATTTGATTAAGAAAATTCTAGAAATCAATGCCTAAATTTAATTGTTATTACAAAAATAAATGAATAAATAATTTAGTACTGAAATTAACCCAAAAAAACTAAGACAAAATGTATGGAAACCTAAGTGTAAAGAACAAGTAAAATTACTCAGTTATTTAACAATTACTCCTAGACTATGCCGAAGTGCTAACCAAATAAACATGGAGGGAGATGTGTCACACCAAACCTTGGAAAAGTGTGTGAGGTAACGATTTTTCTAGACTTAGCCACCTAGAGAGCAACAGGGGAGCCTGCGGGCACCCTAGAGCTATTTTTAGGTGCCCATGTGTGCAAAAATGCTCAGAAAAACCTCCTCTAAGTCGTGAGGCATTATTTGTTGTTCTCCTTTGGTCACTATGAGTTCTAATAATGATCACCGAAGTCTTTGGAAACCTAAAATGAAATAATGATCTGCAAAACCCTCAAAGAGACATCAAATCCTAAAAATAATCATGCAGAAAGAGGGGTCAGAGTGTAATCAACTGTCACAATGCTGATATTATGACTAAGCACTACACTCCATATCATACCCAATGTATTTCTATGTGTGTGTGTGTGTGTGACTAATTGTGCCCTACATGGCTCTTGTATATGTCAAACTTGATAATGATAAAAGTAGCTAGATGTAAAGAAATGTAGTAAATATGTACATGGAATAGAATGAAATTCCCTCCTATGCAGTGTATGCAAAATAACCACCCCTTTTGTCCCTTGGATGGTGATATATGGATGCAGTGGAGGTCTTAGATACTTGATGGAGGTAAGCTTAGGTGGTGATAGCTAATGATTAATGCTTGGTTCCTTATTATGATCACAAAACTTTATACTTATATGATTACCTTATTTGAATTTCATAGGTAACCCCAAAAAGGATGACTAAAAAAATTATAAGATGCTCAAATGGATAGAAAGGACCCAAAAAGTATGAACAAAGTATACTGAGGTCAGGGGCACACATATGGGATGAGGGTGCCTAACGATGGCATCTTGGCTGGGCACTGGTGTCCAGGATGATAAATTATAAGATATAAAAAGGAAAAATGAGAAAGTAAGGGTGTAAGACCAAGAGTGGTGAAAGAAAGCAAATCAAGGTGGCCAAAGACATGGGTTAATTAGTACTTTCATTACTTAGGAATTATATGATTAGTAGTATGCATTCACGACGAATTAGATACCCAAAGTGTGTGAGTTTTTGTCTACATTAGCCCCCAGTTTATGTTGTTGTTAAAAATATCGATAATATAAAGTAGATAAGAGATGCGTACCTGATAACCATGTACATTGATGATGAATGTGGGCTGAGGGACAAGAAAAAGAGTATAGTGATAAAAATTTGATGCATGGATGCTAAGAAGGGAAATGTGCAAAATGTGATGATGAAAGTGACCCGAGGGAGAAAACACTTGTGTATATGTCATGATGTAACTATTTTTGATGTTGATTATTGCTGTGATTGGTGTTATTGATGTTGTGATCTGATGTGACTACCACTTTCCATAAGGATGGAACTTTAAAAGAGAAGAACGATTAAGTAGTCAAATACGTATTTATGTGATAAAAAATGTGTGAAATGTATGCAAGGAAAATATTTAAACTACGAAAATGAAAAAGGAACATGTGCAATGATTTGTGATGAGTAACAGGGTGTAGAAATGATCTCAAAGATGTTGTATAAGAATTAAATTTTTGGTTGATCTCAAGCCAGTTGCGCTGACCATGATTTTTTGGGCTGACCTCATGCGTAGTTATGGAAGAAGTGTAGGAAGAAAAATTTAGTGCTATCCTATAACCTTTAACTACATCCCACAATATAGAATACCACTAGTGATGGGGTGTAAAAATTAAAATAATTTAAAAAAATTCATCCAACGTAAAAGTAAAAGGTTTTGTGTAGTACATGCATGCCGAGTGCTAAGGATTGAGTTCTCTATAAAACCCTTTCTGTGGTGTTTTATTGACTATGTCAAACTTCTAAATTCTATGTAACTACTCCTTGGTTACAAACATCCATGAAGGCTTATGGGCACTGACGTGCTACTCTATTAGTCTAGGCACTAGTGTATGTGTTGTGCTAACGACCCAAATATGATTCTAAACCTTGTCTAATAATGAATATTGTGATGTATCGATATTGTGTTTTTCTGAAATTTCACTGTATGATGGTGTATGGGGTGACTAATTCACCCAAATCATGCCCCATTTTTTGAGGTGAAAGTGATGTTGTTGAAGGAGTATTTTTCCTAAAATAGGACCCACTGTTGTGCTGAAATTGTGCCCATCACAGGGGAGGGAGTGTGCTTTGTAGAAACCAAGTCACACGAATTAGACATAGAAATAGAAAATGTTTGAGAATGATAGATGAAGAACACCCATGGAGAGATTTTAGGATTGGATATGAAAATAATATAGTTTGTTACAATTGTCATGACAAGGGTTAAATAGGAAATATTTTTCTTTAAGAGCGTATGAAACAAGATTGAAAAAATTGAACACCTAGATACAATAATCAACTTGTATGATTTAAGTGAAACAAAGTATATCACTTTACAAGAAACTGTAATAAGAGGAAGTTTATATACAAAATAAACGATGAATTCAATATCACTTCTATAGAAACAACCATGAAAGATTCAGAACTACTAAATGAAGAAACAATCTCAAGAAAGGAATATAGAGGTGATGATAAACCCAAGAATAAGGAATTGGTAGCATATGGATTTGCACACATGCAAATCACATGAAACAGTGTGGGAATGAAGTCCCTCCTCAATGAAGGTGATGCTGTCTTTATTGAAAACCAAAACTGTATTTACATCTATACATTCAAAATTGTATGTGGGGGGTGTTTTGGAACATCAATGGAAAGAAAAGAGAATGAGGGAGATGGAATGGAATGAATTGAAAGAACATGCAAGATCTAGGTAAAAACAGAGCCTAATATTACACTAAGAGGAAAGATGAATAACTAACAACAATAAAACGGAGTTTGAGTTAGCTAAACAAGAATATGTAAAAGGGAACACATGTGAGCAAGTAGATAATCAGATCTTGATCACTGTGAACTAGAACCATAGATTAATAAGGTTGACAATAAGATCAAAGAAAATATTTGCATGCAAGATTCAACAATAACATCTAATGAACATAGGAACATCAAATGTTGTAAGAGAAAATGAATGGGACACAAAGTTCATATTTTATTAACTCCAAAATGTTTTCACAAAAGAACACAAAGTTTCTTCCTGAAACAAATCTTGCACACAAAAGTATTTTATTCTCCTCTCTCAAAGTAACCTTTACAAATGAGCTCCTCACTTCCTTTTATAAGACAAAAGTTGGTTACAAGTAGTTTGGGTTTTACATGATCATTAAATAAGGCACTTAAGTGACCTTTGACTTTTTCTAAGAAATTTTATTAAAGACAACTACAAATAGAAATCACTTAAGTTATCCATAGCTTCTCGAAAGTAAATAACAACATCCTTTTCTTAAAAATACACTTTTTAAAATATACAATAATAATTAGTGCCTTATCCATTGAAATGGAGTCCGCTTATCTCAAACATATGAGAAATGGAATATCTTGCTTCGTTAGATACCAAGAAAATTATCTCCCTGAACCACCAGTGAAATGAGGATCTGCCACTTTTGCCAGTTGAAAGGATCTAAACCTTTCCAAAGTTTCAAACATCTTTTCTTTTTCTAGAGGTTCATTTGGTCGAAGAATAGCCTCACAAAATACTTGCAATTCAAGAATCCTACATAGCATATCATTTAAATTAATAATCTTTGATTCAGAGTTATCAAATAAGTCATTTAATTTGATCCACCACTCCATTAAAACTGATGAGAAATTATTGGTGGGAGTGTACATGTCCTTAAAAAATTGTGAAAATTGCTCTTCCACCTGTTTTGATGAACACCTTTGATTATGTTCATTTACAAGGTTACAAGGGATCTCATATATGAATTCTTGAATCAAGGTGAGTGAAGTGAAGGCTTCATTTCATAGGCTCTGATAATGGATCATAGAATCCTAGAGAAGTGTCTTACTTGATTAGAGATGCATACAGTAAAGAAAACGTGTCCCTTGATGTTCAAATTCTAGAATTTCTTCAATGGCTAAAACTGAGGATTCCATACTGATCATCTCCTATATACTGGGTAATATCTCATCCAAATTTGATATATTACAAACAAAAGTTTCATTGAAAGAAAGAATTGGATCAATATGTGCACTGACATCGTCATGGAGGTTAACACTGTTTTGATCATCCCTTGGCCTAAAACGATAATCTATAAAAGCCAAGATTTAGTGACATGGCCCAATTTGTTTATTTATTTTGAAAAATTGAGAGTTTATTCACCAGGGGCGGCCATTGCATCAGGTACTGGGAAAGTGGATGATATGGGATTTATCAGATGTTGAACATATTCCACCAATTGATTATTTTCGGCCTTGAGCTAAGAGTTTTAAGACTTATATTTCTCAAGTGTCTTTAGCAAAATATCAATTGAATCTCGAGCCATTTCCATGTCACTTTCTAACATGGGTCTCCCAATTCCAAGTATGGAAACTTCATAATCAGCAGGTTTCATGGCATCACGCTCCTTATCAACTTGTGGGATGGCAAGATATGCAAATCTATTTCCATCATTATCCACCATTATTCGAGAAAGAACCTTAGGATTCTTTGGAATGATGTCATTTGAAAGTTTGAAAAGGGCATCAAAATCAATATCAATTTCCTTGAAAACCATTTTCCTTTTCTTAACCTCAGAATCAACCCAGGAAGGAGTATTGATCACTATTTCTGCATACATAATCCTATAGCTCGAAGTAGTATTCTCATTGTTCTCGTCATCATGAGATCCTGTAAGAATCCTATCCACAACTTCGATTTGAGGAGAAATAACCTCAATATCCACCTCCTGATCATTTGAGATATTTTGGGAAATTTCTTCATGAACTGCATGCTCCGAAGTGTTTGATATTTGGACTAATTGTACTTGAGTGGACGGTTGTGCAAAGTATGGCCGAAGATCGTTTCTCTTGAGCTTATGAGAAATATTAAAAATATGAGTAGAAGAATCTCTACTTGAAGTAGAAAATATTGATGCACACTCTCTTCCTTCGCTAGGGCTAGGTTCTTTATATTTTTCTCCTTGTGGCACATTATTCGGCAAGGTGGATTTTGGCAACAAATCCTTTCTTGCTTGTTTTGTATGATTGGATGGTACGGAGGTTGATTGAGAAGAGGCCTTGGTTGAATGAATACCTCCTCGAGTTGGAATTTTTTTGATCCTAAAGTATGATCTTAAATTGATTGTAACTTGGCAAGTTCTCTGTTGTACCAAGATATGCTTCTTTCACGAATCGATTGCTTCTTGCTATCAAGAGAAAATTCATCTCTTTTGGTCCAATCAATTTGAGGTAATGGGGTAAACGAAAATACATCATTTGAGGGATCAATAACATCTTCATCATCATTTATGAATGAATCAAGAGTGTTCTCGATGTGAAAGGCCTTGATCTGAGAAAGTGTTAGGTGAGAAAGCTCTTGTCTTCTTATTTCATGTTTGTCCAAATAGGCAGCCCAGAAATATTCCATGGTAGGGTTATGTTGATACTTTTCTCCAAGAATATTCTACATATATCAATTGATATCAAACTGGGCTCTCTTCACATATGGATGAATTTGATGAGGGAGAACTCTTTTTCCATGAGTTGTGCATTGAAAAGATTTGGACATTGGTATTCCCCCAATTTTGATTAGGAAATAAATTACTAAACGATGCTTGTCACTGAGAAGACAATGAACTTGGAATAGTTCTTGTGCAAGCTCCCTTAATGCCCATCTGTCACTCAAGTACTTGGGAAGCTTCCATGGAGTACCAATAAATCCACTCACGTGAATGTAGGAAAATAATGAAAATTGTAAAAAACCAGGTTCCCCATTGGGAAATGACATTCATGTCTTCTTTATAAAATCTTTCCTCTGTATTCCAATTCAGGTTCCAAATCACACAGAAGGTAAATGCATTGTTGAATCTTAGAAAATGGTGAGAGCTATTTTTGAAACTTAGTTGTAGATAGTAATGGAAGACACTATTTGATGGCCCTGTGACTCCTCTTGTTTTGAGTCAAGAAAATAGCTTTCTCCTTCCTACTACATAAGTCAGATTACGATGTCATATAGAAGCATCCAGTCATCTTAACTTGTATCAATTGTTTGTCAAGGGTATTATAGATGATGGTGGCCCAATACACAAACTATTTCTTGGTGAGGATGATACAAATAAACTGATACATTCATGGGTGGAAAATCCTAGTAGCGGGTAATTTGAAAACTCAACTTAAGAGAGTAATCATGTTCCCGATTTATTCCACGAACTCAACTTGGTACAATTCTTTGGGATGTTGGTCGATTCAAGGCCTCTTGGTCACTAACCAATTGTTATTAACCATCTTGCTCCATCTCAGGGGTTCTTCATCTAAAAATTCTTGCGTTAACTGACGAGTGATATCTGCATTCTCAGGAAAGTCAAGTATGTGAAGCAATACCTCAATGTGCTCTGATGTGATTAAGAGGAAATGCTCACGATTATCTTTAAAAAATTCTCATCTCTCAAGATCATAATACTCCGCATAAGAGATAACTAGTTCTAGATATTGTACCAAGACAGGAAATTCCGCTGCTTGGGGTAGAATACTATGGTAAATCCTATCCGAGAATATGGTTTTGCCTTCAGTTTTCACCCATTCACAGAATTGTTGCACATTGATGTTACCCCAGATTTGTATCAGTGATATTGTCATATGATGACTTAATGGAACTGGGAGAGATTATTTCTTGGAATTCATACTTGAGTGCTAACTTATTTGATTTATCCAATGGCTTCCTTGATTTTCCTGAAGATTTATTGGATTTTTCGGCCATTATGAATTTACAGAAAAATGACTCAGGTTCGCAAAACAATGTAAAATGGTGTTAAGTCTCAGTCTCTGAACCAACGTTTACATAAGAAAAATGTGGCTCATTTAATTTATAATTATTATTATTATTTTTTATTTTCAAAAAAATAAATAATTATTATTTATTTACACTTTAAAAAAAAATACTAACACGAGAAAAATATCAAGACTAGGATCAAATTACAAATCAGGTTAAAATAACAAATTTTTAATATATTCCTGATTATAATGACTTCATACAATATTGATTGAAATTATTTTGCTAATGTTGGGATCGTGTGTAGACTACGGATACTAATATCATGCCAATACGTGTGCTCTTCAGGAACGTAATAGACCCTTTCCATGTGAAATATTACCCATTACGTTCGAACGCGTATTCTTTTATTTTATTTGACTTTGCATGAACAAATATTTTTCTTTCCTGGAGTTTGAATGCATTGGATAATTATTTCTAACTTTTGGCTTTATTCCTTCCTCAGGTTTGCGCAGGAACATTTTCAATACAACTTTATGGAGATTCGTATTTGCATGAGCGTGGATATTGCTAATCCTTGGCATGTGTGGATTTATTTTTGCTTTTCCTGCATTGATATTCACCTAGCAAATGATGGAACGTGGCACACCTACCTTGAAAACCTATGTGAATTCCTTTCTTCTTTCCCACATGGCCTGTGCTTTCACCTTGCTGCCCTCCCTTGACTATGCATGGAGATTTCTATGAAGATGTTTGAAATACTTTTTTTGTTAATATTGTTTTCTTGTTTATCAATGCGTGAGTTCCTTTGTAATTCAAAAACCTTCTTATTTTTTATTACCTTAGTGTAGAAATTTGTTTTCCTTTGGTTGTGTTGTAGATTTTTATGAATGTGTAGCCTTACTTTAATGAATGTGTGGCCTTCTTACTTTTACGCTGGTTATTTTCCCTGCATAAGCATTGCAATACTTTCTTCTTTCCCACCTGGCCTTTGCTACCTTATCCCCTACGTGGACTTGTCTTTATGTTGTGTTTTGGATTGGATTAATACCTCCTGATGCATGGATTGTTATGGCGTTTGGATTGTCCTCTCCTCTATTGGTGAATGGGTGGCCTTTTCTTGGACTGACCTCCTTCTTGTATTTCTCTTTCAAAATGGCGTTCACAAGTACACTAGTATTGTTTGGGGGATGTGATACAAATATTATTATGTTCCTTTAGAATAAATAAGAAGCTATTTGGAAAGCATCACACGACTCTTTCCAACTATTTTTATGGAGGAATTTATGAGGATTAATCCAAATTCCCTTCTTTCCGGGTAGTGAAATTAATTGCCAGGGGGAAATGGGGAAAGCAACGGCCAATTTCCAATGAAAATGGCAAGGCGGGCTAAAAATCCCCATTTTATTTCCCCATGTGGGAAATCGGGAGATTTTATGCCCATTTGGTAATTCATTAATTTGGCAATCAGGGGAAGAAATCCCGCAAGCGGGGATTTAAAATGAATTTTTCCAGGAAAGGGGAAATCTAAGTCCGGGAAGCCAATTTGGCATCCCTGGTAATGGGAAGCGGTAGCTTATTTTTCCCCTAGAAATTAAAATAAAAACTTGTTGAATGAAATTTTAATTATTATTTATTTAATTAAATACTCCAAAAAATTTAATTTTATCAAACAAAGAGTAATTAATTCATAAAAAATTTATTAATTAATATTTAACATAGTTTAAGATTTGGCGAGAGGATTTCTCGCTTGAAATGGATGAAATGAAGATAGGAATGATCAAAAAAATGAGATGGTCATGATGAGAGTGATAAACCATGGCAAAGTAACACTTTTGAAAAAATTCAAAATTTCCATTTTTTTAAAAAATTATTTTTGTGAAGTCAAAATTAGCTGACAACAAGAAGAAAATTCTAGTGAAAGTGATGAAGAATTTCCACCTCAAGTTTTGCTAGAGCAGGTATATTAAATGCTACATGAATGTTGGTCAAAAATTCAGTCAGACAGTGAGATTGAATTCTTTTCGGACACTTAATTAGAAGGTGAGATCTAAGGTGATGAGATTATCACATAGAGTACACCCAAGAATAATGGCAAGAGCCTAAACATAGGAAGGGAAGGGATGGAGTCATCATATTGCTTTGATGACTATATTTTATTTTGAAGTGACCTCATGATGTGCAATTCCTTCTCTAGGCTTCTAGAAGGCATATTTAACTTGAAAGAAATAGGGTTTATCCATCATCAGTCTCCCAAGTTGCAAATCAAGGATTTATCCATAATTATGCTATCTGAACAATCTGTTATATGTTCTTGCAATAAAATTGACATCAATTGTTGCTAATTCGATTCCTCATTACGTTGTCAAGGTATGTGATGTTCAAGATGGTTTTTCTAGACTCATGTTGATGTTAGTGCTCATTGAAGTTTATGAATGTTCTTATTGTGTATTCATGCAAAGGGAGTATGGTCAAGATGTCCCAAGGTGTTTATTATCTTTATGTATGTTGTCAAGGCCGGGTCATAGATGAGCCATAATTTTTAAGTTGTTTTCATGAAAGAAAAGACTTTAAGATAGGTTAAAGCTTTTGAAACATGTCGAGTATCTTAATACAATATTTGTATACATGTTGATCCTAATAAGCCCTCAAATTGTGTCAAGTGATTTCAATCAATTGTAGGTATTATTGTGTTTTGAGAGAACATCCTTATTTGAAGGATTGTGTCAATGAGTGTTATATGCTAACACAGATTCAAAAGTGTGTAAGACCATGTCTATCATATTGTTCCCATGACCTGATTCATGAAAGGAGTACTTAACATCAATCAAATACTATAAATCAGTCATTGCAAAAATTGAAGTTGAGTAAAGTGTTGGTATTGTTTTTTGTAAATAATCATGATATGGAGTATCTTCAAAGGGGGAGTGTTTCAAAGTGCAAGTATCTATTTTTAATACTAAAGAAGAAAGAATAAGAAGCTCAAAAGTCTATGAAGCCCATGCAATCTAAGAAAATCTAAGTCCCAAAATTAAAAATATTATTTTGTGTTCTGAGTTGATTATTTATCTCATGAGAAGATCTAAGTTTGGAAATTAGATATATCAATCTACAAGCGATGTATTGAAGATAGACTTTGTCCTATGAAATCAAAGTGTTGCAAAGGAAATGATGTGTTTATCAAAATTGAAATAAGGTATTTAAGGAAAGATTGTAGTTTATGTCAAATTCCTTCAAAGGAAGTTGCAAATATCTAGAGGGAGCTTGGTATATTATGTAATGCATCATTTTAAATATTTCATAATTTTTGTTAGTACCCAAATCGGTCCTCCCTTTGTAGTCGAGTAGCATCAAGAAGCTGAGAGGGATGCCTAGAGAATTATGGATCAAGATTTAAGTCATTTTTCAGTTGGGGAAGGATTTAATCATCTCTTGGTCACTCGAGTTTGGAGGAGTTGGATAACACCATGCTTACAGTATGACATACCGTCCTACTTTAGGCTATGCCTTTATCCAGGGTGAGAGGGTGCATTTTGTAGTATGTATTTGTAAGGTAAATGAATATATCAACAGTATTTGAAACTCCATTATAAGGCAAATGAGAAATAACCTTGGGAAGACATGGTCAATTCAAAAAAGTCTAACTCTCATGAGTTGTCACTGTAGAAAATGCATATGTAACCTAAAACAAGGTTTGGACTACTAAAGAAAGCAATGCAACCAGCTTGCTTATGCATATTTTGGCTTTAGTAAGGAAAGCATGGGTAGTTCTGGTGGGATTTTTCAGTTTTTAGATGTTTTATTTTAGAATTAAGCATGATAAAGTTTATTATACCAAATATTAGAAGATCTTTTAAATGAGATGATGAAAACACTTTAAATAATCAATAGTGAACCTTCAACTAAAAGATGTGTGTCCATGCAAGCACAAAGATAAATGGTTTCACACATTCTTTTAGAATTTCAACATTCAACCTCATGATAAAGAATCAATGAAACATCAAGGATACCACATCCATCACGCCTAAGATACACTAATAAGCTAACAAACAATCTGTATCAACAAAATGGAAGAAAAAAGAATATAAATATTTTTATTGCAAAATGATATGAAAGCTCTTCTCACAACATAAGTTCTTGTGTGATAAAGAGGAATTCTTAATATAATATTGGAACTGGAATAGGAACATGAAAAGATATTTGAAACACCTCAACTTAAAGTATACACAACATTGTTCATGATTAACATAATTAACTCAGGTATCATCAAAATAATAAGCAGGGGAAAGTTTCATTTACAGTATCAATGCTTTTCAATGGCTGAACACTTGCAACCATCTTGACATGATTCAATTCGAAAGCTCAAGAAATTAACAGGATTCTTAGAAAAGTTCCTGGAAAAATGGTTTCTCTAAGTTTTAGCCTTTCTGTTCTAGAAATTTCATAAAATTTGTAACCCCCATTATGCAAGATTATTCTCATAGCATTAATACAATTCCACCCACTCACTCATTCACTATTTTTTACCCAAATACATGAATCTTTGAAGAAAATATTCTTCTCTATTTTTTCTAGTTGGAAAAGTTGTGAGACATTCACATTTCTTACCTTCATCGGATATGATTTGGGCACCATGTTAATACATTTTTATAATTTTAAAATTCATTCCTTTCCTCTTGGCATGCAGGAAACCCATTTTTAATAACTCCCAGGTGGTTCCATATGTGTTGATGTGATAAGAAATCCTTTACATCTTTGAAAATATTCCTCGAGCAATGCGTACCTACATTTGTACCTCTAAGAATTGAGTGTCCCCACATGGATTGTATCACATCAATCAATCACCTTTTGTCACAAAATTCTAATTCCTCTCAAATTTATTCTACTCATGTGAGTTGTAATAAAATCTTATTTATTTTTATGGCAATGATTTCTCTTGACTTACCGTTTATGTACAATCCTCATTATAAACACAATTCTACTTTCTCACCAATATGCATTCTTTTGCCTATCTTGAAAGTGAAGAATTTTTAAATAGATTTTATTAGAATAATGGTGAATTTGGTTGTGGAAAACAGTCGGAAAGAGATTTATATAGAATATTTAAAACAAAACTTTTGACTTGCATGGTCTAGATGAAGCCTTTTTCAGAGCCTTGTTTGATATCACAGTTCCATGGGATACTAGAGGGCTCCTGACCTATAGGAAAAAATTTCTCGCACTCCTCGAGAGATTGATCAAGATCAATCCTATCTTCTCATCCTTCCAATCCATGTATTTCCATATTTTTCAATGGGAAACCCCTTTGTAATAACTCCCAGGTGGTTCTATATTACTTGATGTGACAAGAAATCCTTTAAATCTTTGAAAAATATTTCTCGAGTAATGCTTACCTGCATTCGTATGTCTTGGAACTGAGTGTTCCTATGTGAATTGTATCACATCAATAAAACACCTTCTGTCACAAAATTCCAATTGCTCTCAATTTTATTCTACTTGTGTGAGCTGCACAAAAATCTTATTTATTTTTATGGCAATGATTTCACTTGACTTACCCTTTATGCACCATCCTTGTTATAAACACAATTCTACTTTATCACCAATATGCATTATTTTTTCCTATCTAGAATGTGACTAATTTTTACATAGATTTTATTAGAATAATGGTGAATGTGGTTGTGGAAAACAGTCTGAAAGATATTTAAATAGAATATTTAAAGGCAAAAATTTTGACCTGCATGGTCTAGATGAAGCCTTTTTCAGAGCCTTTTTTGATATCACAGTTCCATGGGATACTAGAAGGCCCCCTAACCTACCGGAAATTTTGGCTCACACTCCTTGAGAGATTGATCAAGATAAATCCTATCTTCTCAGCCTTCCAATCCATGTATTTCCATAGTTTTCGATGGGAACATCAAAAAGTTCTAGAAGACTTGAATAAATTATGGACCGAAGAGGCCTTCTATGTCAGGGAGGAATGATTACTAGTGTCCATTTTTATGCAATGAATAATTTTTGCTAAAGGATATTCATAAGGAGTCTTATGTGTTGTATGAAAAGTCTTCCATTTATACAGTTTCCTGCCATTTCTCACAAAATGGATGAACTATAGTGGATAATCATTTCTCTGGAGAAAGGTAACGAAGGACCTTGGCCATTACAACTATCCACCACACCAATACCATCTTCAGGAAGGAAGAGGGGAATCAAGCTCTGTCTTGCAATTGATCGAAAATTATCATCTCAAAGGTGGCAATTTATTTTGTAAGGGACAATTGGGGAAAGATTTCTATCTGATATTTGTAGTGCCCACTTCCCTTCAAAACTTTTGATATTGATCATGATACTACTGACTATATTATGCACATTATTATAGTTTTGATTTAGTATGGTGTTAAATGTAAAATCATGGATTATTTTTTACTCTGATTCATATATGATGCATGATGATTATGTAGTGCCCACTTCCCTTCGACACATTTCTATATTTATTATGACACTGTTGACTATATTATGGACATTATTGTGACTTTTGAGTTAGTATGATTGTTAGATGTTAGACCATGGACTATTATTGACTCTGATTCACATATGATGCATGATGATTATTAGATACATTTCATATAGATGTTGACATGCTGTTTAACATGGTTATATATATTTATGGATGTTGTTAGGACATGTGATATTTGGATATATTTAGTAGACCGAGAAAATTTGAATTAAAATTGATGATGATATAGTTGTTGATGAAATTGTAAGTGATATTGTTGATTGTAAGGATTTTGTTGTGATTGATATATATATTAATGATTTTGAAATTATATTTATATTCATTTGGATGTTCTGATATGGCCACGATACCCAAGGAGGTATTTTTGTTTTGCAGGTTTAAAAAATTTTATTGCAACACACATCGGGGGATTGGAGACCAACCACATTGGAATTCTAAATGATTTCAACAAGGTCACCATGGCTACTTGTATTTTATGTGTGTGTTTGATTGTTGCTAGGGATTCCCATGAGAGTGATCACCTTCCCATGTGACCAAGGGATTTATGTTTTTTCTTTTAATTGGTCCTTTGTTAATGTTGTCTGTGTTTTATAAGTGATGTGCTTTCCCTTTTCATTATTGAATTAAATTGTGGTAAATAATGTAAGTATTCATATTGTTAAAATTGATTAATCAAATTGGGTTAGAATAAATTAATTATTAGATTTATTGGCATAAAATTAAAGTGTTGTAAGAAATGTGTAAGTTGATTTCGGATTATGATACACTCCACCTTCATTGAAATTCGAGGCTGATTTTGGAGGCTAATGAGACAAGATAATCTTGTCCCACACCTCTTAAATTTATTTAGAAACAATATCTATGGTTTGGGAGTTAAACTTAAACTTTCATTATTCATTTTGGTAAGTCAAGTTGTATTCTTTATTGCACTTTCTTACAAGATTACAATTTCAGTCCTTATGGGGTGTGGGTTTGATTTGAGAGTGTAAGTAAATTTGTTGTATTATTCACCTACTTATTTGTTGTGACTTGGATATTGAAGTTGACTTATGAGTTGGAGTTGAGGATGTGTGATGTGGCATCTCACTTGGATCCACCTCATACTCTTCTCTTCCCTCTCTATATATTCAAATTACTTAGCTTGTTTTTGGGTGTCTACTGCAACTTGCATTGCTTCATTTTGGGTGACTTCTTTTGGTTTTGAGAGCTCTTTCTTTTGGAGAAGATTGGGGAATTGTTACATAATTCTTGATTTTTGATCTCCTGGATTGTTTTGCATTGGAGATCTTGCTGTTTTGAACTTGGAACAAACCCCATCATGGAGAGGTAAGAACTTGGCTCTTGGATATGATCTTCTTTCCTTTTTATGAATATGTAAATGGTTATAGGTTTTTTGTATTGCTTGTTGGATGGTTGGGTAGACTGCTTAGGGATGGTATAGGAGAAGACTATGGGGTATTATTATGGGAGGAATAACTTTTTTTGGGGAGGTATAAGTGTGGAGGGAGTTGGGATCTGGGTTTCATTTCTTTACTCATTATGGGGTGCCATAAGAGGTTGGGGAGGCATAAGGAAATGTGAGGAATAAGGGGGTACTTGGGGGAGGCATAAGGTCATGTCAGGGATTTGAAATGATATATATTTTTGATGGTTTGTTCCCAGGTGGTGATACCCATTTCCCCTTTGGGAGGCATAAGCAACATCCCCCATAGTTTCTTGCTCCCTTGGCTTGCATGATGAAGCATGAGTTTTTCTTGTTATGTTTCAATGTGGTTGCAAACTACATTTTGTTTTGGACTGTGTTTTTAAATGTGAAATTTACATGTGTGTTTTTGGAAGCTTATTGTTGCCATGAGCTGAAAAACATCTTCTATTGCACTGTGGTTGGGGCTTTGGGGAAAATGAAGAGGAAATATTACCGTTATCATTGGATGTCTTAGCTAGGTGGAGAGCGTTTCCTTTCCCCCTATTTTGTTGTGATCAAATTGAAATAAAGAAAATTGAGGATATTCATGTTGCTATTTTGGAGCAGAAGAAGATAAGTTTGACAGTGCTTGTTGAGATTATTTTTATTGTAAGTCTTTCCCACTTTGAAGTGGATGACCTTGTAAATTATTTATGATAGAAATATTTTTTGTATTGGCTATGAAAGTTACAATTTGAAATCTGAAAGAGATATACTCTATTTTTTGTTTTTGAATAAATGTGGAAGAAATTATATTATGTATATTGTAATTGAGGAATGAAAGAAGAAGTTGTAAAGGTATCTTTTTGAATCAATAAAAGATTATATTACTTTTCTCAATGGCATTATTAACTATTGAAATTGGATTGTTGAGTGTATTTTGAAATTCTGATTGGAAAGATGAAAAAAGTGAATACATATGGAGAAATGTCACAATGCTCTATTGTTTAAAAATGAATGTTTAAGAAATCAAAATCATAATTCGGCATTTGAATACCTTGCTTAAATAAACTTAATAGGGAAAAATTAGTTCTAGAATAAATTTTAAAACTTAGACGATGATAAATGAAAATAGACCCATTCGAATATGATCTCCATTAGATGAATTTCAAACTCTACAAATTAATTAGAAAATTGAATAGAATGACCCTTCAGCATCAAAAAAGAAAAAATTAAATAACAAATTTGACTTGTAAGATGAAAATAACCCCAAACAAACTAAAAAACTTAAGAATTTTTTTAAGAACCTTTCAAATTGAGCAAAGGAAAAATTACAGGGTTTTGCATTGTAAACAATGGTAAATTTTTGAATGCAAATCAATCAAGCAAATTGAACCTTGCAATCTATCCTAAAATATTCCAATTAAAATCATACATGCCTATTTGGAAAGTTGAGAAAAAATTAACGGAAAACTTGATCAAAATTGATAGGTTAAAAAAAATATATACCAGTTCACTTTCTAAGTGACAAAAAGACATTTTCTCAAAATTTAACCTTAAAACTTTACCAAAATTAAATTGTTAAGGTTAATGTGCAAAGAGGACATCGGGATCTTACTAGAAAGTCCTCGTTTTCCAAAAATTGAGTTCCCAATCAAAAGTTATGACCTTCTAAATTTTTTACTTCATCTAGCTTCAAAAATATTCTAATGGTAAAATTTAATTACTAAAATATTTCTTTTGCACTTTTGCCTTAAAAATACAAAAATCATGAAGTTTCTCGCCGCTCCATGGGCCAAAAACCATCTTTTTTGTAAAAAAAAATCTATGTTCGACAATGGAAAATTTGGAAAATTATCCCTATGGCCCCGCCGCCTTGCCCTTTGTGTTTTGAAGAATTTCCGCGGGCACGTGGGCCTGCAACCACTAACTTAACATTTTTCTAATTTTGGAGAAAATTTATATCTTCCTCTATGGCCCTGCACCCCTACCCTTCATTTGGAAAAGCTCTTTCATGGGCACGCGGGCTCGTGCTAACAAACTTAAGTTTTTTGAAAAAATTATTTTGGCAAAAATTTGAAATTTTCGCCACTGTCCCACCACCCACAACTAATGAGAGCCTGACATGTGGCATTATCCAATGTTAGTGGAGGTGTGGGATAATTTTAGCCTTTGTAGTTTTTATCCAAAAAGTATTAACTTATTAAGTTTTCCCACAAGTTTGTTTTCTCCGCATGAATCAAGGCTTCACATGTGGCGCCTTAGGTGACAAAGGAGACGTAGATCATTTTGATCCCCTAACAATTTTTTTTTGTAAAAAAAGCTAAATTTCTTAAATTATTCCAGAGACATGCCTCCCCTTTGGCTTGAAGCTTTTTGACACATGTCCCCTTACGGGCTCGCAGGCATGCAGAGGTAAACTGCACCTTTTTCGCAAAGGGAAAAAGCACTAAATTCCTTCCCCATTTTGCCGACCCGCATCTGGGAAAAGTTTTCTTCCCTACTCCACTAGTCTACTTTTCTCCTCGAGGAAAAATTTCTCTTCGAATCCCGCAGGCCCAAGTTAGGGAAAAGTGTTTCCTCTCCAGGCCCGCAAGCCCGCTCTTGGGGAAAATGTTCACCCCAAGGCCCGCCGGCCCATAACTTGAGAAATATGAAGAGTTAGAGAGACTTCTTTATTACACTGGAAAGGTGAGAAAATTTCCTATCTAATGGGATTGTTTTCAAGAATATTTAAGTGCATAAATTATGGGAAAAATCATATTGAATCCTTAAGTGATTTATGAGAATGAGGTAGAGATAATTTTACCCTTATAATTTTAATGTTTAATCTAACCCCATGTTTAAGACCTTGTAAATTTTTTTAAATCTTGCGGAATTAAATACCTTGGGTTTTTAATTGCTTTATCTCTTTTTACCCTCTGAGTTTAATTAAGAATCATTTGTCTTAGTGTTAATCTAATTTTAAATAGTTAGATTATCACTTTCGGGAAATTTAACTGTGCTTGGTATAAACTTTACTATCTTAGTGTTTGTTAAGGTGATTTGATAATTTTTTTAGTGGACTCTGAATTTTTTTTTTCTATAGATTTTCATCCAATTTCGGTTTTCAACTTTTTGGCAAGTATTACTGTATTTTGGTTTAGAAGTTCCCATCAGTATTACCAAAATCATGAACAGAAAATTGATCAGTAAGGAATCCAACAAGATTAATCGACAATAATTAATTGTATCAGGTAATATTGGCCCAATTAAAATTCACTAAAACTAAGAAGGCCTTCAAAATCAAAAATTAGCAGTAAAAGGCCTCCAAAGCTGAACATTTTTGACAGGAACTCAAAGTCAGAACGGCAGTAGGCCTTCAATGCAGGCCATCCAGATAGATTACCCCTCCACACTCTTCCAATGTTGGCCATCCTGATCAAAGAGGCACTTATTTGACATACAAGCAAGAATTACAAGCATAGAACACATCATTCCACATACTACGTATAATTTAATTTACAACTAAAAATTTATATTCTTCTTAAAAACAAATTGAAAATATTTTAAGCTGAAATAATAGAATTTTCAGCTCTATATAATTCTAAAATGCATAGAGTCCATTTCCCTTAAAACATTATGAAGATTACGCTTATAATTTTGGTAGGCAGATTCATAAATTTGAATTTTCTTCTTCTGGATTCTGAAACAATCCATTTTTCCTCTGTGAAGAAATCATATTTCAGACATTATCTGCAATTCCGAAATTACTTTGTTTCAGCCATTGAAATAGCAAGTGGAGTGCAAAGAATGAAGGCAAAGAACGAAAACCAAACGTTAACATTGTAGCCTGAAGAGGTTTGAGGAGGTACTTCAACATAAAAACAACAAACAAAAAGATGGTGCAGGATACAATTACTATACAGTGATACACAGCTAAAATTAAGTTATTAGTATTGTTGTGACTAATTTTCTGTAGGAAAAGTCCAAAAATTGAAGATGAAAAACTGCAAATGAGATCCGTCTCTATATAATTTGGTAAGTCTTCATTATTTATCCTTTCCAAGTTGAATGCTCTAGCTTGTAAAAAATTGTCTATGGTCATCAACAATATTCATGTATTTCAACCATATTTATAAGCATCATATATCATTAGAAAGCTCTTGGATAAACTTTGCAATTGTGAAATTCTCATTTGATGTTTTAGCCTCTAATTCTACTTTTACTTTAAGACTCCATGAAAGTATAAGATTTTTGTACTGAGAAAAAATTCTCAGGTGAATAAAGGCATGCCTTATTTATCATTGCACAAAACTTTGCAATGAATAAAAGGCATGTTATATATCATTGAAAACTTCATGCAATGTGCAATAATATATAGCTTATCTGATGTTATCTAGGTGTCCAGGTTATAAAAGTTTGTACATTTTGCTTTATATGACTACACTACAAAACTAAATAAAGAGAGTATTATAGTGGAATGAAATCCTCAACTTATACGGGATATGCCACTCTGTTTGTGAACTGTAGTAAGGAAAGATTTGCAAAGCATCACAAGATAACAACCACAAAAAAGAGGTCCACAAGGGCATGACTACAGTAAACTCGTCATAGGGAGATATCTTAAAATACTTTTTTTAATCTTAGGTATGTGACATGGACTAAAAAGAGTCTAGGGGGAGGGAAGCAGCCAACAATACTGTCAGCCCCACATGATCTGTTCTGCAGTTTGGCTCATTTGCAGGCCCCCTCGTGGGATCTAAATGGCCAAAATAAACTTTGTAATCTGCTGCCACTGTTGACAACCCCAACATGGCCCCTAATCTCCGTGCTCCGATAGTCTTGTGCTCATGCACTCCAGATCTGCCATCGCATATTCTGCCAACTTGTACCCACCCATGCCTGCTGACTACAGTCCCTACAGCATGCACTACCGAAAAGCCTGTGCATCTGCTGTACTTTTGGCAGCCCCCTGCCACCTCCAACATCACTCAGGTAAAGCCCCCCCCACAAGAGCCACGACATTGTTAATCTGCTGCCACATTATACTCTCCCTCTAGCATGTCCTAGCGACTCCTGTTTCTGCCTGCAGTCTGATTTGAACTACACTTGTGTGCCTTGTCACACACACTACCCAAAAAATGTTGTCGTCGCCTCCAACACAATTTTTCCGTGCCCTGTAATATCCCTGACAAATAATTTTAAGTAGTTCTGGATATTTCCACAACCCCTAGGGCAACAGTAAAAAAAAATTATCTTTTATGACAGCAGCAATAATCTGATTTTATATAAGAAAACAGCAAACCCCAATATGCAGAAAAAAAACAGATTTTTATTTATTTATTTCAATTTAACTTCAATGAAAATACCAGAATGTTTGAATACGCTTATTTGCTAACTGTTGATCTAGATGGAAAGATGGGACGTAAGATAAGAGCATGCAAACTGATTTGACTGAAATTTTCCCCCAAATGCGGCACCAACACTGAATTTTGTTCCCAAATGGAGACGTCCCCCACTATGGAAGCCCTGAATGGCTCGCAATGGCCTAGTTTGTTGAAGCCCTAACTGTACTTGCTGTTTTGTATATAGAATCAAGCCTGAAAAGTGTGCCCTAGCTGAACTGGATATGCAACTGTGCTCTGAGGTACCACTGCAACCCCTGAATTGAATTGCCAAGCTTAGATATGAGGTTTTTCTGTCCTCAAATCTGTGTGCGAATGAGAGGTTTTCGTCCTCTCTTGCTGATGCAGAAGCAAAAGCTACTTGTAGACAATGGAGTAGTTGATAAATTTCCAAGATGATCTAATAATGAACCCCAAAATCTGCTTTTATAATTTTAATGCCTTCTCCCAAAGGGTGGTGCCCCCTTTTAGAGTTTCATGCATGCTAAACAGCGATTAAAAATTATTTATTGGCACATCCAAAGTTGTTGTTCCAACCTAAAAATATAAGCTTGATGCTCATGCAAACACTTCTACCTTTGGTGCCCCATATTGGAAATTCATTATTTTATTCCTCATGCACTCACTTCTGCTTTTGACGCCCAATACTAGAAATATAATATTTTATTCCACTTCTGCTTTATGGCCCCACTTATTAAAATATAATTTAAGTGTCTTTTTTCCGAATTAAAATATAAAAGCACCCTTGGATCACTTAAATTAATTTATTTCCCTCATTAATTTCCTTTAGCCTACGAGAAATAAAAAGAATAGGTTTGGGGTATGCAAAATCAATTAATCCTTAAAAGGGGACATTGCATGCCCCTACTAGCATCTTTGGCACTGTACTTTGTCGCTGCCAAAACCTGTTGCGGCTTGATCTCCATTTGACGCTGACCACTAGTTCCACCATGAACTTCCACCCATGTGGCCCCTGCCACACCATGCAACATATCATTCCACCGCACAAAGATCCTCTACCACTTGCACGAGGCTTCCAAACCCATGCACTCATGCCAACGGGACAGCCACCAATGTCACAACTACTATGTCCGAGTATATTTGTTTGACTATATTCTCCAATATAACCTTTTGAAAAGGTTAATTTTTAATTTTATTTAAAAATAATATAGTTTTTATAATAAGGCTTTATTATAATGTTTTAAGGTTCTTATAATAACTATTATCTTGTTAATAGTTATTTGAAAATCAATATAAATATATATACACAAATATTTATTTATTTGACAAAATTAAAGTAATTTAATTTTTAAAAAGCAAATGAGGGATTCATGTTCTAACTTCTAAGCATAGTTACCTAAGTCTTGGGGACGGGGGGGGTGACAGGGAGACAGACGAGGGACGGGGTTTCTGGGACGGGAAAAAATTATCCCAAAATTTTGGGGGACAGCAAGGGGGGCGGTTATTAAAATAATATAAAAAAATATTAATATTTGAATATTTTAAATTTATTCAATGAAATTTAGGAATTTAAACTCTATTCAGGTACTTTCATGATTATAATTTAATGTTCTTCGTAAAAATAACAGCTTTTTAAAAGTAAAAACATCAGAAGTTTTTTGAAAGATTTAAAAAAATAAGGGGACGACCCCTCCAAGTCTCCAAGTCCCTGAAACGTTCAGGATGTCCGGGACGTCACCAAAATCTAGGGGACGTGTCCCCGCGTAACACTGCTTCTAAATCATCATGGAAGTTACATGATAGACCCCCCTTCACCAGTTCTAGCAAAAGTGCCCATTTTGTTTAGTTTGCGGGGTAGACTTTTTATGCTCCTTTGGCATCCTCCATGTGATCACATTCAGCTTGTTAAGCAGATCTTTTCATCTGATATCTCCGGTACCTCAACATAAGCACTGTAGTGCCCCACTTCCCTTCGACACCTTTTGATATTGATTATGATACTGCTGATTATATTATGGACATTATTATAGTTTTGATTTAGTATGGTGTTAGATGTCAGATCATGGACTATTATTGACTCTGATTCACATATGATGCATGATGATTGTTAGAGACATTTTATATAGATGTTGACATGTTGTTGAACATGGTTATATATATTTATGGATGTTGTTAGGACATGTGATATTTGGATATATTGAGTAGACTGAGAAAATTGAATTAAAATTGATGATGATATAGTTGTTGATGAAATTGTAAGTGATATTGTTGATTGTCTGGATGTTGTTGTGATTCATATATATATTGATGATTTTGAAATTATATTTATATTCATTTGGATGTTCTGATATGGCCACGAGGCCGAAAGGAGGTATTTGTGTTTTGCAGGTTTTAAAAAAATATCACAACACACATCGGGGGATTGGAGACCAACCACATTGGAATTCTAGATGAATTCAACAAGGTCACCATGGCAACTTATATTTGTTGTGTGAGTTTGATTATTGTTCAGGGATTCTAATGGGGGGATCACCTTCGAATGTGACCAAGGGATTTATGTTTTTTCTTTTAATTGGTCCTTTGTTAATGTTGTATGTGTTTTATAAGTGATGTGTTTTCCCTTTTCATTATTGAATTTAAATTGTGGTAAATAATGTGAGTAATCATATTTTTAAAATTAATTAATCAAATTGGGTCATAAGAAAGTAATTATTAGAGTTGTTGGCCTAAAATTAAAGTGTTGTAAGAAATGTGTAAGTGATGTGTAAGAGATGTGTAAGTTGATTTTGGAGTATGAAACACTCCACCTTTTTGAAATTCGAATTTGTCCTTGGAGGCTGATTTTGGAGGCTTGTGGGACAAGTTAAACTTGTCCCACACCTCTTAAATTTATTTACCAACCATACCTATGGTTTGGGAGTTAAATTTAGCCTTTCATTATGCATTTTTGTAAGTCAAGTTGTATGCTTTAATTGCAATTTCTTACATGCTTTCAATTTCAGTCCTTATGGGGTGTGGGCTTGATTTGAGTGTGTAAGTAAAATTTTCATATTATTCACCTACTTATTTATTGTGCTTGGAGATTGAAGTTGACTTATGAGTTGGAGTTGAGGATGTGTGATGTGGCATCCCACTTGGATCCACCTCATCCTCTTCTCTTCCCTCTCTATATATTCGAATTCCTTAGCTTGTTTTTGGGGGGTTACTTTAACTTGCATTGCTTCATTTTGGGCGACTTCTTTTGGTTTTGAGAGCTCTTAATTTTGGAGAAGATTGGAGAATTGTTGTACTTGCTTGTGGATTTTTGATCTCTTGGACTGTTTTGATTGGAAAGCTTGTTATTTTGAACTTGGAACAAACTCCATCATGGAGAGGTAAGAGCTTGGCTCTTGGAAATTCTCTTCTTTTTATTTTATGAATATGTAAATGGTTGTATGTTTTGGCATTGCTTGTTGGTTGGTTGGGTAGAACTGGCTTAGGGATGGTGTAGGAGAAGACTATGGGGTATTCTTGTGGGAGGCATAAGTTGCTTTGGGGAGGTATAAGTGTGGAGGGAGTTGGGATTTGGGTTCCACCTTGTAAAAATAAATAGCTTGCATTTCTTTACTCGTTATGGGGTGCCATAAGAGGTTGGGGAGGCATAAGGAAATGTGAGGAATAAGGGGTACTTGGGGGAGGCATAAGGGCATGTCAGGGATTTGAAATGATATATATTTTGGCGGTTTGTTCTCAGGTGGTGATACCCATTTTCCCCTTTGGGAGGTATAAGAAGCATCTCCCATAGTTTCTTGCTCCTTTGGCTTGCATGATGAAGCCTGAGTTTTCTTTGTTATGTTTCAATGTGGTTTCAAACTGCATTCTATTTTGGACTATTTTTTTTTTAAATATGAAATTGGCATGTGTGTTTGTGGAATCCTGTTGTTGCCATGAGTTGAAACACATCTTCTATTGTATTGTGGTTGGGTGCTTGGGGGATAATGAAAAGGGTAGCTTCCCCTTGTCATTGGATGTCTTGGCTGGGTGGAGAGCGTTGCCTTTCCCCCTGTTCTATTATGATCAAATTGAAATAAATAAAATGAAGGATATTCATGTTGTTATTCTAGAGTAGAGGAAAAAGACAAGTTTAACAGTCCTTGTTGAGATTATTCTTATTGTAATCCTATCCCACTTTGAATTGGATGACCTTGTACATTATTTGTGATGAAAATATGTTCTGTATTGGCTATGAAAGTTGTAATTTGAAAAGTGAAAGAGATATAATGTGTTTTCTATTTTTGAATAAATGTGGAAAAAATTGTATTCTATATATGGTAATTGAGGAATGAAAAAAGAAGTTGTAAAAGTATCTTTTTGCATCAATAAAAGATTGTATTAATTTTATCAATGTAATTATTAAGTATTGAAATCTGATTGTTGAATGTATTTTGAAATTTTGATTGGAAAGATGAAAAAAAGTGAATACGTATGAAGAAATGTCATAATGCTTTGTTCTTTAGAAATGAATGTTTTAGAAATCATAATCATAATTTGGCATTTGAATACCTTGCTTAAATAAACTTAATAGGGTATAATTGGTTTTGGAATGAATTTCAAAACTTAGAAAATGATAAATGAAAATAGACCCATTAGAATCTAATCTTTGTTAGATAAATTTCAAACTCTGCAAATTAATTAGCAAACTGAACAGAATGACCCTACGGCATCAAAAAAGACAAAATTAAATACCAAATTGGACTTATAAGATCAAAACAACCCCAAACAAACTAAAACACTTTTGAATTTTTTACAGAACCTTTTCAAATCGAGCAAAAGCAAAATTACAGGTTTTGTTGTGTAAACATTGGTAAATTTTGAATGCAAATCAATCAAGAAAATGTAACCATGCAATCTATCCTAAAATTTTCCAAGTAAAATCCTCCATGCATGTTTGACAAGTTGAAAAATAATTAATGGAAAATTTGAACAAAATTGATTATTTAAAAAAAATACTAGATCACATTCTATATGATAGAAAGACATTTTCTCAAAATTGACCCTTTAAACTTTACCAAAATTAAATTCTTAAGGTTTCTATGCAAAGAGTACATTGAGAGATTTCCAGAAAGTCCTTGTTTTCAAAAAATTGAGTTCCCAATCAAACGTTATGGCCTTATGAAGTTTTTACTTCATTTGGCTTCAAAAATATTCTAACGGTCAAATTTAATTATTAAAATATTCCCTGGTAGACCCGTGGGTGAAACTATTCCTTTTGCGTTTTTTTCCTTAAAAATGCATAAGTCATGAATTTTCCCACCTCTCAGCGAGCCCAAAACCATATTTTTTGTCAAAAATAATCTAAGTTCGAAACAAGAAAAATTGGAAAATTTTCCCCGCACCCCCACCAGTCACTTTTGGAAGCATTTCTGTGGGCGTGCGGGCTCACACTAACTTTTTCTAATTTGGTAAAAACCTTGACTTTTTTGAAAAAAAAAATTGTCAAAATTTTTAAAGCTTCTTCTCCACCCCACTGCCCGCAGCCAATGAGAGCCTAACACGTGGCATTGTCTGGCACTGGCGGAGGCATGGGTTAATTTTATCCTATGCACTTTTTATCACAAAATTATTAAATTCTTAAGTTTGCTTGCAAGTTTGTTTTCTCTACACAAATCAAGGCTTGAAACGTCGCACCTTGGGCGATGGCGGAGGCGCAGATCATTTTGAACCCCTAATATCTTTCATAAAAAAAGCTAAATGTCTTAAATTTCTTTGGTAAACCATCTCCCCTTTTGGTTGAATTTTTTGGGCACGTGTCCCCTTACAGGTTCACGGGTGCACAGAGGTAAACTACACCTTTGTCCAAAAGGGCAAAAGCACTAAATTCCATCCGTGCTCTGCCGGCCCGCATCTGGGAAAAGATTGTTTCTCTGCTTGGCCAATCCACTTTTCTCCTCTAGGAAAAATTTCTCTCTGAAGCCCGCAAGCCTGAGTTAGGGAAAATTTTCCTCCCCATGTTTGCAGGCACGCTCCTGGGGAAATTTTTCACCCCGAGGCCCGTCGGCCCATAACTTGAGAAATATGAAGAGTTAGAGGGACTTCTTTATATCACTGGAAAGGTGAGGAAATTTGCTATCTAATGAGAATTTTTTCAGGAACATTTAAGTGCACAAACTATGGGAAAAAAAACTAGATTTAATCTTTAAGTGAGTTCTGAGAGTGGGTTAGAGAGAATTTTACTCTTTTAATTTTTATTTTTAATCTAACCCCATGTTTAAGACCTTGTAAATTGTTTAAATCTTGTGGAATTAAATACCTTGGGTTTTTAATTGTGTTGGCTCTTCTTACCCTCTGATTTTAATAAAGAATTGTTTGGCTTAGTGTTAATATAATTTTAAATAGTTAGATTATCACCTAAGCGAAATTTAACTATGCTCATGAAAACTTTCAATCTCTTAGTGTTTTGTAATGTGATTTGATAATTGTTGTAGTGGACTTTGAATTTTTTTGTTGTGAAATCTTTACAAAAAAATTAGTCCATGATTTTTCTAACTAAACATAGGTTGTTCTTTGGTCTCGAGTGGTTGTTTTAGCAGGCGTTATAATCTTCCAATAATTTAATGCTTCATGATGCTCCGATGGAGTAGGAATTTTTTAAACTCCAGCCAATTCCTTCTCTACAAGAGCACCCACCCTTCACAAGGAGATGGAAGGGTGAGTGCAGCTCAGATATATTGTTCCATGCAGTCCTCATTGTGTATTTCATTCTCTTCTAGACACTCTATATGTTCCCCCTCAGTCCCTTCCTAATAATTATACTCCTCATAATGGGAAAGGGAAGATGACATTCTTCACGGCTGGTTTGAATCTTATGGACTAGGTGTTTTGCTATCAGAAGAAGATTGAACTGGAGAAAATCTTGGATAGTCCCAAAATGACCCTTGAGTCATTGATGGATATGGGGATTTCCTGGGATCTAACGGGGTCCATTATTTTTGTTTAGATGGTCCAGGGCTTAAATCAATTCATGTTGTGGAAGAACAGGATATTTAACAAGCTTACTCCACTCAGAGGAAATTTCAACAAAGCAATGAGGGACAACTGAGCGTTGTTTTTCTTATTGTGTCCTTACTTCAAAACAAGTGTTAAAACCTATTCATCATGGGTTGGGACCCCTATAGAACCCAATTTTTTATATATATCTAAAACTATTTCATTATTCATATTTTATGAGTCTGCATGATGTTTGAAAACTTGAAGTTCGCATGTTCATATCACCCAACATTGGCCCATCTTTTGTTTGTGTTCCCGGGGCTTTGATTACAACTCTGCAATTCTTTTGGTTTCATCAAGGGTGCCCATAATTTTTGTTGACCCACGAATGTTTGTCTCTATTTAAAGATCCTTGACTCTAATTTTATCCATGCCTTTGATCTACATGCCTTGGGACCCAAAACCACATTAATTTTTTCCAAATAATGAGTCCTTTTCCTATTCATTTGGTTCTTTCATTAGTGGTGGCTACTTCGCATGACACATGGAGACCCTGCGTATCCTCGGGTCTTATCTCCTTCTCAATTTTCTTAATCTATGCTTGGGAAACATGTGGAAGCCTGTGATCCCTCCCTCTCTTCTTTGAATTTTTGGCCTTGCTGGGCTACGTTGTTGCACCATTAGCCACGTGGTAGATACTCACACCTTTAGATTATTTAATTATTTTTGCCTTTCCAATGATGTACTGAAGGGACATGTGAACACCTTCTGCATTTTTTTTTTCTCCTTAGATAAGTTTGAGTCCCGCTAAGCACAAAAGAATATCAAGAGGATAAAAGGGGCCATTTTTCACAGGATTCAAAGGGGTAAAATAAATATTACATTCCTTGATAGAAAAATAGGATTCACACCCTAAACACATGAATCACTTGTGTTTCCAACATGATTCTATCTTTGAGTATACATTTTAAAACATGATTAAACTAGTCAGGGTAAAAATTTCAAAGGCATACATCAGATTCAAGGGAGAGATAAATTTGAAGACTAACACAGGATCTGACTTGGCAATGGGTACCCCCCATGGGTTCCGCAAGAACCACACAAACCCTAACCAAATAGACCAAGTGCCTAAAATTAATTGGGCTATGGAGTTAAATTAAAATGTGCACAGGGTGAAATAAAGAAAAATTTCCACAAAAATATACTGAGAAACCAAGGAAAATAGTCACTAGAGATGAGGAGACAAAAAAGGGAAAAACAAAACAAAAAAAATATACACTATATAGGAATGCGTACCTTATTTGGATCAATCAAGAAAATGTTGTAGGTTCCTTCCATTAACAGGAAATTCAAGAAGATCCCTATATAGATCCTTCAAGAATAATTTATGCTCACCAATTATTATGTCAATGGAGTAAGGGAATTTCCGTAATGCATAAAAATTTCCATTATTTATTTTGTCTTCATGTTTGTTATCCCAAAGTAATACCAGATCTCCAACGTTGAAAGCGCTAGGTGTCACCTTTTTATAAAAAAGTTTCTTGAGTTTCTCTCTAAAATTTAGGTGCCTCTAATTAGAATCCCTTCTCTCTTCATCTAATGCCAATATTTGATTCATTATTTTATCATATGAGCCTATCATCCCTTCTTCCCCAATTTGTTGCAAAAATTGATATGATGATAGTTGCAGATGCAAGGGCAATACAACTTGAATTCCACATAACAGCTCAAAATGAATCTTTCAATTGACTCTTTTAATTATAACAATGTCTTCCCATAACGAAAACTTTAGTTGCTCACCCTACTTATTATTTTTGACCTATAAAGTTATTTTAATTATCTTGAGAAGGTTTTTGTTACTGAATTCATCTTGACCATTCCCTTGTGGATTATAATTGAAAGCATAAGTCAAGTTGATGTTGTACTACTGACACATACTTATTAAGGGTTTATCTCTAAATCTTGTAGCATTTTCAACCACAATTGTTGCTGGTACTCTAAATCTACATATGATGTTATTTAGGATAAATAAATCACTACTTGATGAGTTACTTTTTGTGTAGGTATGGCTTCCACCCATTAAGAAAAATAGTCTATAGCTACTAGAATCCTCTTGTGTCATCTAGTTGAGGAATCTATCATTTACCATATGAAATATATACCCCATTATTTGAATGGAGCCTCGAAAGATATTGGTTATAAAGGGAAAATACCAGATACATTCATTCTTCAAGAAAACCTTTGACATTTTTCACATTTTCTAACTAATAATGTTGTATCTTTAAAAAAATTTGGCCACCAATAGCTTGTCCTTTGAATCTTATGAGAAGTTAATGTTCCTCCAAAGTGACTTGCACATACACCCCCATGAAATTCATCAATAATATTGGGGGACTCTCCCTCTATTATACACCTTAACAAAACTCCCTCTGGGTTTTTGTAGGCCAACCCATACTCTGTCATAACATATTTTTGGGAATTTAATTTATGTGTCCTCCTTTGATTTTTATCCAAGTGACCTAGACACTCTAAATTTATGGGGTAGAATATAAAATCTTTGTACTATATGGAATCTGTTAGTTTATCCTGAGCACCCTCATTTTATCTTTCAAATTCATTTATTTCCATGACATGTTGATTTCTTTCTACGATTAATCTTACAAGACCCAAACCCCTTACCAATTTTATGGTCTGAATATCCATATCATATTCTTCTAACTTGTTCACCTAGTGGAATTTTTTACTAAAAACCTCTATTTTTGATAAAAGTTCCTTGACCATAGTGCGTGGAACATAGGTTACTATTTTAGAGCTCAAGATATAAGGCCTGAAAATATTAGATCATCTTACCAAAGTGAAGGCTTACTTTTCCATGATGGTATACTTGAACTGAGCCCCCTACAAGGCTTTACTAAAAAATGCAATAGGAATTTCATTTCCTTCTTCATCCTTTTGCAAAAGTACAAATGCAATAGTGTTCTCAGATGCAAAGGAAAATATTTAAAAAACATTCTTATAATCAGGGAATGCCAATATTGGAGCACTTTTCAATGCTTATTTAAGTCCAGTGAAATCTTGGAGACCTCCCTCGTCCAATTTGATAATCTGATCCTTCTTTAACATGCTTGTAATAGGGATAGTCATTTCATAAAATTTTGAAAAGAGTCTCCTAATAAAATTTACCTTGAAAAAAAAATATTAGATCCCTTTCCTAGTTTTTGGGATAGTAACTTTACGAATTTCTTGCACTCTTTCAGGGTCAATCATGACCCCTTCTTTTGAATCAATATGCCTAAGCAATTATTCCTTCTGTACCCCAAAATTGAACTTTTTTAGATTCAATTTGATGCCATATTTCATACATGTAATAAAATTTTTGTCTACATGACTCAAGTGATCATTTCTTGTTTTGGATAGTACTATCACATCATCCTAAAAAACTAAAATTAAATCATTGATGTAATTGAAGAACGCAACATCGATCGCTGTTTGAAATGTAGCCCCAAGATTCATTAAACCAAAAGGCATTCTCACATAAGCATAAGCACCCCATGGAGTTGTAAGGGCAATATTTATTCTCTTTGATTGCTTCACAACCACAGGGTTGTGTCATGAAAACCCATCTAGTGTGGAAAAAAATCAGATCCAGTGCCTAAATGCATCATGTTATCCATATTAGGCAGTGGATAATTATCTTTAATTGAGACCTTGTTAAAATTCCTGAAAACAACACACAACCTTATTTCTCAATTTTTGTTTCTAACTTTTCCACCCATGAAGAATATCTAGTTGGTTGTATAATCCCTCCATCCCTTATATTTCTCAATTATTCTTGCATTTTGAGGTAAAGGAGTGGATTAATCAGCTTCTACTTCTACCTAAACGGTTTTGTATTAGGTTCTAGCGGTATCTCATGTTTTAAAAAATCCTTCCTATATGATTTCAACTCTAAATAAGACCATGCCAGGAAATCTTGGTAATTTTTGAGCAAGTCAATGTAGGACTTCTTTTCATCCTTACTCAAATTACTACCTAGCCATACTTTCCTAGGTTTTTCTTCACTTCCCATATTATAATCTTCCACATGTCTTGAAGTAGAAATATGTCTATGAACTACTGTTATCCAAAATTCACCCCCAAGGTAATTTTGATAACATGCAAGCAATTATATTGATTCAGGGCAAAAAGTCATGTTTCTAGGGTCCCCTCATATTTGTCTAACTCCCCTGTCCAAGAGGAAGAGAGTAAGTTCTGAGAAAATGCGAAAAAAAGGTTCAAGAAGGAAAATAGGTCGATCTAGGAAAAATCGTGAAAATTGGCTAAGTCCTGCTCAAGGTCGCCTCCGGGACGTGTGGGATAGAAAGGCGCGAACCGGCCGGTTGGGCCGAAATCATCACAAACAGTCTGAAACGCAGCAGGGACAAATGGGACAAAAGTACGCGGTAGGCGCGAAAAGCCAATCCGGCCAAAAGAGGAAGAAAAATTGGCTAAGTGTTGCTCGGGACGTTTGGGACAAAAAGACCCGAACCGGCCGAACCGGCCGAAATCAGTCAACGCAGTCCAAAAACAAAGCAGACCAAGTGGAACAAAAGGCACGAACCGGCCGAACCAGGCGAAAAAGGTCGAGTCAGTCCGAAGGCAAATGGGACAAGTGGGACATATGGACGCGAACCGGCCGAAATTAGTCAAGGCAGTCCAAAAACAAAGCAGGCCAAGTGGAACAAAAATGCGCGAACCGGCCGAATCGGCCGAAATCAATCAAGACAGCACTAATCAAATGGGACATCCGAGACAAATGGAGCCGAAGGAGCCGAGCACCAATCAGATCATGACACGTGTTGCAGGAGGAAAAGTCAACGTTTGGTCCGGAAACTTCAAACGGCCATAACTTTTGACTCCGAGCTCCGATTTTGATAAAATTGGACTTTCTGGAACGAGCACGATGTCCTCTACGCCACAAAAACTGGATTTCTTATTTTTAATGAGGGTAGATATATTTAAATAAAAGAAACATATTCGGCTCCAGTGAATCAATGCTCATTCCCGTCAAATGACAGAAAACGCCTGCGAGGCCCAAAATAGCTGCCCGCACTCAGAAGGCCATAACTTTTGCATTTCTCAACGAAATCACACAAAATTGGTACCGTTGGAATCGTGGTTCCGAGGCTGACGCAAAAAAATCAATAAATTCCATATTTGATCAGAAATTGATCAAGATTTTTAAGAAAACGTGGCTGGGTTCAGAACAGTGTTTTATTTGGTAGCTGGGAGTGCAATTAAGAGGCATGGTCATCATTCCTTCTCTGCTGAAGCACATGGGACAGTATGGGGAGCCTTTTGCAAGTAATTTATACCCATTCCACTCAATTTAATGCCTCTTACAGGTGGTTGAAGGACAGATTTTGGGATTTCCATTTTTCCCTTCTCTTTTCCTTCTCATTTTTCTATAAATTGGAGTGTTGGGCTCATTGTAAAGCAGGAGAGTTTTTGGGTAACAAAGCTCTGTCAAAATTGCTTTGTGAAGCTAGTGTGTTATAGGCCCTTGTAGTGGACTCCTTGCATGGTGATCCAGGCCCTTATCTTGTAATAGATTGAACTGTGCATATCATGAAGCAATAAAATATCAGTTTGTGGATATATCTTCCCCTGCTGTGTTTCCTTGCATTCTTCTTGCCCCTTTAATCTTTCTACAAGTATATTTTGTCTATTTATTATGTTCTTGCAGGAATTCATTATCATTGTGTGTGCTTGGAATATTGCTATGAATGCATTTTGTTGGATTATGGTGAACTGTCATCACCTCTTCTAGTGTGCACTTTGCCTCTGTATTTCACACATTTGGAGATTACTCTCATACCCTCCTTTTCTGGTGTATCACTGCTTTAGTGTAGGCTTTCATTTTATGCATTCTCTCTCTCTGGTCCCTTGGAATTTTAGGTTAGAATAGCTAGTTTCTCCTGCATTAGAGTAGATTGTGGCAGGTAGTTTAGGAGCAAGAACCAGCTTTCTCTGGAGGTCTATCTCAAGTAGCAAGCCCCACAACTTGGAGATAGTACCCATGTTATCCAATCACACTGGATGCTTAGAGTGATCAAACTAGAAATTTGATCAACATCCAGGGGTGCTGTGATTCGGTGATAACAACTACCCTATTAGCATTATAAAATTTGTATTCTAAAGTCACTAATCCTCTGGAGATCGTCTTTGTCTTCAATTGGATTATGTCCTTACCAAATAGGGTCTCTTTCCCATCACACATAGTCACCATTAGTTCCCAATCTATGCACTAATAAGTAAATTTTTCTCCATTCTGTAAGAACCATTGAACTTGGGCATCATCATCAAATACTTTCCATTATTTGACATTGGCAGGGACAAATGGTCTTGATAACACTTCAATATTGTAATAATAGTAAGGATAGATAGTAAAATTTTCAAATCTAGAACCAATCACTGCCAACCTATCTACTGTAGCATTCTGAATTCTGTCATGGTATAATATATTAAAGGAGTAAAAAATGTCAATAAAATCCCACACTATATGCTTATAGTTTTACATTCTCTGATTCTTCGTAGCATAAATTTTTCTCACTTTATTTAGCCCTAATTCCAAGTCTCCTTTAACAATTATATCCTTGATACCATGCTTCCAAGCAACCCTCAAGCCTAAGAGCAGTACCTCATACTCAGGGATATTATTTGTACATCCAAACATAGTTTTAAAGGATAAGTTTAAGGTTTCTTGATTTTGATATATCAATATAATCCTAGCTACATTTCTGAAAGTAGAGAAAGCACCATCGAATAACAAAGTCCAAGAGGATCCAATTTTATCTAAGCACCTACTCTATGTAATGGCATGATCCTCAAAATCTACAAACCCCACAAAATTATTAACATCTATATCAACATACAACACTTCATAAGAATCATTTTTAGGATCTTTGAGAAGGTGTAACATCTTCTTTTCTTCATACAACAAGTGACAAGGTTCCCCTCTACTGGTATGGTGGCATATGACATATCCATCTGCACACTTTCACCCAAAATAGCATCCCACTTTATTTACACTAACATACCCTATTTAGTTGAGCAATCTACAATGATTACATTTATGGTTAATAACATACTAGGATAGGTCGTTAATTGGACCACTAGGCCTTTCACATACCCAATCATTGACAATTACCTTGAATCCATAGTGGTGTATTTTCCAAATGCTGATGTAACATTGATATTAAATTCATTCATTACTTCAAAAGGCATCATATTACATGAAGCCCGTGAATCAAACATACAATTGTGCATGAGTCTTTCTTTAATGATTAAAGTTGTATAAAAAGGGTCAACATCAAGTTTAGATTAAACAAGGGACATACCCAAATATTGTTAGCATATTCTACGTAGTATTTTATTGTTAGGCTAGTTGTTATTATTTATTCCATTATTCACTTTTATTGTTAGTAACAACTCCATCCATTCTGAGGAGTAACTCCCAGGGAGTATTTTTAATACATGACCATATAAATATTGCACATGCTTTTGATAAAATAAGACTAGGTAAGATATATTCAATCTCTATTTGAGGGAGAGAAATTTTATCTACAGAAAAGAAATCTACCTAGATTGTTGCTATTGGAAGAGTGACATCGTGCCGAACCTGTTGCATGGAGAGAAGATCATTCTCAGTGTCAACATATTTTAATTGTTGAACATGCATGAAGCCTTTTATATGTTTTTCAGTGACTTGCAAATATCCCACATGTGGAGACTGCTTCCCTAGGCATGAAACGTGAAGCTAAACTAAACTACATGAGCCAACATGAAATTGGGGATTTAAATATTTGTTTTTTCTTCTACAAATCAAACGTGGAGGGAGATTGAATATTTTTTTACTGCTAGAATATAAACACCCTTGCAAACCTCTAGTGACCTGCAAATAGCACACGTGGAGGTAGATATGCATTGGATTTATGTTTGTTAGATTGTTACGTGGTGGAGGAAGAGTTGGATGTGGAGATTTAACATGTTACACACATTTCATGAGAATCTACCTTTCAATCTTTGATTCAATCTGCATGGATGTGTGACGTGAAACCTATGTGAAAGTGAAAGGTAAGTATATTTACTGTTTAAAAAATATATATACAAAAACGTCTGAGCTACCTAAGATGTGGTGATCAACAACCTTCGTGTTTTGTGGAAAATAACTACAACCTCAAATCCCAGTGTATGAATACTTGAGTTGGTGAAAAATCTCAGTGCTCCATACCTCACAACAAGAAGGAGAAAACAAACAAATTGCAGCCAACGTCATTTGCGCTGGAAAATATGATTTTTTGGCTCAATTAAAAAAAAAAGAGTCAGTGTTTTCTGATGTAGTCTCAAATAAGGCATGTAGGATTGAAATCAGTCTCAGCAATACCCTAAGTGTAGACTTCTTCTTGCATTCTCTTCAAAGAATTGTGCGGATAATAGTTTTGGCTATAAATTATTTCAACCTACATGGGTTAAGACTCTAGTTTCTACGTGGAAAATTAATCTTGTTATTTGCTACTACATGGAGTCTCTCAAAGCCAAGCTGAATGACAAGTGTGAATGACATGATTGTGACTGCTGAAAGCCACTACATTAACTCGCAAGCCACATAACATTATCTAGAAGCTCTTGAAATCTATGGGTTCTACTTTGCACTACTCAATGAGCTATGTAACACTGAAAACCTTGTCTTTGACAAATTGGTTCACAAAGTACTCTTGGAGTATTTCCTTTTCGATGTCAGATGTCAAGAAAAATGATTTTTAAATGAACTATAAGTGGGGCACAACGTTGATTGTGAATATGAACACCCCCCAAATCATCACCGTCTATCAACACCTGAGTATCGTGAGCATCTATGAGATGATACTTCTCATTAGTTAGTAAAATTGTTGGAAGCAATAAATAATTTTTTTTTTATTACAATGTCTACATAAAAATGTATTCTCTTAGATGCTCAGTTACTTAAAGATCCCAATTATGCAGCATGGAAAACAAAAATGAAGAAAATCCTTCAGTTTGAAGGATTATGGGGCATTGTCATCGAGTGTGTGACTGTTCCCACATCCCCTCATGAAATCATGAAATATGAGATGGCTAGTGCCAAATCCTTAATGCTGATAATGCTCAGTATCAGTAACGATGTGCAACCACATGTTAATAATGTGGAGAAACCAAATTAGGCATCAAAAAAGGTGGAAACCATTTAGAGAGCCAAAAATTAGACTAAGATCCTCCATCTTCAGTCAAAGATGTACACCCTCTCTATGGGGTTAGATGAGAAAGTGGAGAAGTTCTTATGTTGTGTGGATGAGATGAGATTAAATTTATTAGTGCTCGATGAAATGGTGGATGATAAACTTCACGTGCCAATCACCTTGAGAGCACTCCCTTCTCAATTCTGAGTGTTCCTTACAACACTAAATATATCTAAAAAGATAGTGGAATTCTAAGAACTTGTGTACTTACTGCAGTAGGAAGAGGTCATCAATTAATCCCAATATAAGACTCCAGAAAAATCCCTGTTCTCAAAGTTATACCATGGCCATATGAATTGGAAGGGTCCCCTAAAGAAGCCAACATAACTATAACCAAATCAACAACAAAAATATCAAAATTTAAAGAGGTGGTGTCACATTTACAAAACCAACACTCATGACACTGATTAGTGCTGGTAAAATTGTTTGAAACAAAGGTCTTCGAGCCAAATAAGGACATCTAGGAGTAATTATTTTCAAACATCCAAATGTCGTCCCCTCCTAAGCAACTAGTAGGGACACCTCGACACCCTACATGATGATGAATATGATGAGGAGTAATCAGAAGGAGATAATTGTGGTAAGAACCTTGTACTAGTATCTGAGACTTTGTAACCCATGAAGAGAGTATGGATGATAGAATCAGGTACTAGTAAGTGTTGATGTGAAATCACATCACCCCCGAATGGCCTCAGATATGAGTGGGGCATTTATTGTGACCTGTATAACATTGGACCATCTCTCAAGATGTGGGACTTAGGGACTTGAGATGGCCCTCTAGAGAAAGCTAGCTTCTTCTTCGTACACTACCTACCACAAGCCTCTCTAGTGCATGAAAACTATCTAATCCTAATCTAACCTTCCAATGGACTAGGGAGAGAAAGTGCATGACAAAAAAGCCTACACTAAGCAGTGATCACAAATCAAACTTCTTGAAATGGAGAGAGGTGAGAAATGCAGAGGATAGAAAGAAGAATCACAGACCATAGATAAATGTCACACAAAAAACCACTTCAAACCAATTAAACACAGCTCCCAAAACCTAAAATTGACATTAGAGTATGCATAGTATGCCCTACAATGACGAGGGGTAATAGGAGACGATAAAATAAAGAAGGATGGACAAGATGCATCACAAAACAAATTTTATTACTCTAAAATTTCACATAGTACATCATTAGTGGGCAAGAGGTAAGAAAATGCCATTACAAAGCCATGAGAGGAGGCTTAGGCTCCACATTATACCCTAAGGAAGAAAGAGAGAGGGGAGAAGGAGAGAAACAATGACCAACCCTCTGAAATATGCCCCTCCTTTACAATATATTGAAGAATGAGAGAAGGAGAGAGGGAAGAATTAAAATCTTACTTCAAGCACCTCAACAAGAGCATTGAATTTTACCTGCAACAATGATGGAATTTACTGCAAGACCCATACCTCTATTTGTTGTTCCTTATTGGGTAAGAAGGATGCCCGTTCTTCATCATGGTGGTAGGTGGGAGACTTGACAGCCTCAAAATGGTAGGCTGAGACATAATGGTGGTGGGTGAGAAGTCAGCGCCGAGAGTTTTCCAAAATGTCCTCTCCCACTTAATTCTAATCTTCTAGTCAAAAGATATGGCCGTCCGAAGGCGCTTTTCATTTGGGGTGTATTCGTACAAGGAGCACATGGTAGTCCCATGTGTGTTAAAGATTCACTCACTTCCTTCACTTTTGAAATCACGCTGAAGAGACACGTGGCATCATCCTTTGTCTTCTACCTGAGTCTCTTCCCTTGGTGGAGACATTCCACCTGACCCGAGACACGTGGAGGCTCAGTGCACATTTGGGACCTCCATATGAATTTTACTTTTCAAGTTGCATCCTATTGACACGTGGCTCCTTCCACTACTATACCTCTGTTTAGAAATTTCAATGGCTGGTTCTACCTTTTCAGGCCAACACTTGTTTGAGTCTCGGCTTTGGGTAGCACCTTCGAATTTGTACCGATGATATATGGGGCATCATCCGCTGGCTCGAGAATTTTCAACTGCTGAGTCTATTTCCTTTTTAGACCTAGGACACATGGAAAGTTGGCGCTTGTCTGGGGCACCACCTTTTTCTTCGACCCTTAAAGGTGCGCTGATGAGACATGTGGAGGCTTCCGCTAGCTCTTCTATACTTATCCGATTCAACGGTCACTTCTGATCCCTTTTTGACTTCTTGCCACATGGCGAGCCTGCACTTGTTTGGGATCTCTGTTTTAGATTCTTTCTTTGAAGATGTGTCGATTGGACGCATTGAGGCTTTCGTTGACCCTCTTATACTTATTCAATTAACGACCGGATTTGTCCCAATTCTACCTATTTTGGAGCAACTCTTTGGACCATAGACAAGTGGAAGCTATTGACATTTTTTACACCTAGTGTGAAAAGGTCAACTCGAGACTTTTAAAGTTTCTCATATTGGTCAGTTGTGATTTTGGTTACATTTGGTACAGCCACCTTGGATTTAGATGCAGTTTTTAATTATTTGGTTCTGGACAGTCTTAGAAGTCATTTGGCATCAAAACAATAAAATTAGTACAGTTTAAGAATGCCATGCCTCATAGATGTCACCTTTCCATTTGAAACCCTTGTCAAAACTATGCAATAGCTATAAACAACCATTGTAGGGCCCTGAGGAAGGTAGGAAGGGAAACATGTATCAGACATGATGTTCTGAAGCTGCAGACAGATGGCAGTTTTGAAGGACTATTTATAGTTTTACAAGCAGCTTACATTTTCAATGATCAACAATAAGGTACACTCGATTGTTTATTTATTTCTATGATTAAGTGAATTATTTAAGTGTTTTGAGTTGTATACGTTCATTCATTATCCATAAAAATGAAAGAAATTACAGAAAGGAAGGACATACATCTCATAACATGAAAATATTTTCATTTATTCATGAGGAATAATAGTACATATTTTTCTCACACAAGCCGTGAGAAATAACTGAAAGGAAAAATAGTGCATATATTTATGAAGCTGAAAATGTAAAGAGGTAAAAGAAACCCATCATTTCCTCAAGAGAGTGTTCTTCTCCTTGTGTACTGTTGTTCCAATTGTCCACTACAACTGGATCATGGTACCTAAAAAGAGAGAAACATATGATCATCAATACTGAGCTCATGGTTTAGTTTAACTCTTTATACTTCCAACATCATAAATTCATGCATTAAAAAGTATAACAAAGGTGAAGTAGAAGAATCAGAATTTAAAGGTTGAAGTTGGCTGAAATGAGATAAAATTGCAGCTGAAATAGAATGAAAAGAGAATTTTGGGAAAATTTTGCCAGGGCGTCACCATGAACAATCAACATTTTAAATTTTCCAGCATGCATGTAAAGTTTTAATGAAGCTCAAATATAGTATTTAAGCAAAAAAGGAAAAGAAACTACAACATTTCAACAAAACTTCAAAGTTCAGCATACAAGAATTTGTGAAACAAAAATTGCAGAAATAATGTGTCCCTTCCAGGTTCTCAAACAAAATAAATGATTAAATTCTATAGTTTTCATTTCTAAGAATCAAATGTTTCAAAGTTATTCACAACAAAAATAAGAATTATGTCCAATACAGAGTTATAGAAAATGGAAAATTCAATATCAAGCACATAAGTTTACAAAATGAAAACCATCATATGGTACTATTTTTAGAATAAAATGTACATCATTTTTAGGTAGTTAAGGTGAGAAAGAATACTTCACACCAGAATCCAAGCTATGATACTTTACAAAAACCTCTGTTGCTTTGAAATAACATGATTGAGACTTTTCAACTCATAAAATGCCCCTACAGGTTACAAGAGACCAAAGCATAATCCATTTCTACAAATGAGGATCAAAGTATAGTTGTGTTATTTGAAGCTCAAAAATAAATAAGCATGATGCAACAATATCCATGCCTCTACCTTGATATGAACATCATCAATTACTTCAAGTTTGAATATTCAATACAGAAAGGAGTTTTCAATCTTCAAAGCACAAAGTATATTTTGGATCTAAATATAGAAAGGATGAAGGAAATAGATCTATTAACATAAAGAAGAAGATGTAGATTTAGTCCAATAGAAAGAAATAGAAATTCCCACTAAAGGCCCATAATAAGATGAAAGGGAAAAATTCTTTGAGGCAAAGATAAGAGTAAGTTACAAGTTTGAATTTTCAAGAAACAAAACCAAAATACTCAATTACAGAGCAATAGGAGCAGCTAATATTCAACGTGATTTTATATCAAAAATAATACCTACACCTGGGTTATCAAAAAAAAGTTTTTGAGATACAATTAATTATATGCCATCATAGATTATGATCATTTCAAGAGCCATCAGTATTTTACAAAATATTATAATTCAAAACTAGAGAATTCACCAGTTTCAGCCAAATTGGTGGAAACCCTCAAAAGATCAATGAAGTGCAGAGGAAAATTAAACATCCATGATGATTTATAGTTCAAATTTTCCACATATCACAAAGAAATGCAAAATAAAATGAGTATCAGTTTTGGGGGTTGAAATGTCAAGACCAAGTAACAGTGAATTATCAGGGTCAAAACTTACTGACTTCATCAAATAGTGATGCAAAGAGAGGGAAAACTAAGCTCAATCAGTAAATAGCATCCATGTTAGAAAATCCTCACATAGCTCAGATTCTTAGTACAAACTTAAACATCCAAGGAAGTTACAGAGAGCTTGAGTTACAACGAACGACCAACAAATCTTCAAAAAGGCCAAGTTCCAAGAGAAAAACCATTGTGGCCAATACAAAATTGAGGTCAAAAACACTAATAATGGCGTCGTTATTACAGAAAACTCACTTAGAAGAAGCACAAAATGTAGAGAACCATTTTTGCAAAGATCCGATTATAGAATAATCAACAATGGCACTCCCATAAATGCTCAACAAGCTCTAACAATGGCGTTGAGAAAAAATTTTTCCAGGGCTTCACCCACAAAATAGGAAACCAAATGAAATGATAATAATGTTTGAGTTACCTTTACCATACTAACTCGAGAGGAGAGTTAACGAAATCCTAACCAAGGTTCAAGCATCTACGATTAAGCTCCAACTGAGTATGAAGATCAAAGGCCAAGGATCGAGCTTTAGGCTCGAAGTAATTAACCACGGTCATGCCCACTAACCACATTAAATTCCAGACCAAAAACCTAAACCGCAGGTTCAAGATCGAAAGTCAAAGATGAAAAAGGACACAGATCGATGACTCAGAATGATCAACAAATATCAAAGCAATCTCAACTTGAATTACATATGCCACTGAAAAAGTTACCAAGGGGTGAGTCACTATGGAGAGGGCGACCAACCCCTCGTTTGAGTAAAATTATCATTGCATTGGATTTATAAAGTCTAGGCCATATTCCATAGCCCAAATAATCCAAAAGCTGATAAGGAAATAATAATCAAAGTGGCCAAGTATTATAATGTGGCATATGTGCATTCAAAAGGGGGCAAATTCATTAGACTATGTTACTACTATAGTCTAAAGTTGGATAATCAAGAGTGACCAAACCAATGAAGACTAATGGTCAAGTTGAAAGGTGGTCCCCACTAGTGGGAAGGTTAGAGATAATTTACATTGTGCTATCCATGTGATCACTAGAAGAAAGAACAAGTGTCAACATCAGAGACAAAGGTGGTCCCAATCAGGATAGATATTTGGATGAATTATTTTGCAAAGTATTGTTATTAATGTAATTTATTTTTGCTCAATACATAGGAGTATTTTTGCATACCTTCACAATAGGAAAAAATAGAGAAGAAGACAAAGTTGCATGTTCATGGAGAGAGACATTCCTAACAAGCAATCTTATTTTTAGCAAATTAATTACCCTTCTTTCTTAAAAATAGAACAGTCAACTTCAATTTGACTGTAATATAATCAAGGCTATTAATGCCTATTTGTAATCATATGTTCTTTTTTTATTCCTTTATCTATTATTAAATAAAGGATAAAAATAAGATGCATGGGCAAGTATAAGCCTTAGGCTATTTTTAGGAAGAGGGTAAAATTTTATTTTGCTATATATTGTGTGCCTTAGCAAAGCACAAGGGAGAACTGCTGGAGGAATTTTTGGATATAGGATTACTGAAGCAAATTTTTTCCAGTTTTGCATTCTAAGTGTGAATAATTTCTTCTTTACCAATTATTTGCAGTCTTTTGTATGTTTCTATTAGTCTTGTGAATGCAAATTATTTGATCAATCATCTTACCCTGCTGCAAATTCAGTATTTTCTACATAATTTTAATGTGCATGTTAACTTATCAGTGTTTTTTGTGATATTCTTTCCTCAGTACAACCAAGTTTTTTCCCTTAAATTCTATACAAAATTTTTGGCTCGTGCATAAAAAATATTTCACATATCAATTGTGCATATACTCAGTCAAAGCCCTCATACAAATTTGGTGTATCACCTTAGTTTTAATCATTTTACAATCATATTTTACTCTCAAACTCCTAGGAATCAATTTAGGACACACCAATAAGGAACCAACCTTTTAATCTTGGAGACTCACCTCAAAATAGGTATACCCACAAACCTAAGGTGTTTCCATTGTATCTACGAAAGAGAGAGATCAATTATGCAAGCTTAGAAAACCTACAATAACCTCTCTACAGGGTGCACTTTCGAGAGATAACAGAAGCTCCACACATATTTGGAGACCCTGTTTCTCTTGTACCTTTTGGAATTACATCAAGATAACATGTGTTACCTTCTGTGGCTCTGTTCTATCTTTCCCAGAGTTGAATGGTATGTGGCAAAGTTCAAAAACTTCTATCCCTTTCTCCAATTTTATTCTTTCAAGCTCTAGACTCATTTGGTGTTGTTTGGCCTCCTTCAATGACCTTGCTCCTCCATCTCTGATCCCACTTGCCCCCTTGATTGTTGGATTTAAATGTGAGCTCATAGAATATATCTAATCCTTATGATTTCCTTCTATGTGGGGTCTTGTTTGATCAATTATTCCAGGGGGAAAATTTGGGATAAGAACAAGCATATGTCAGGTGAAAAGAAGTTGTTTTATTCATTAAACAAATAACCAATTGGATATCAAGTTTGGATATCTAATGAAAAATATTACATTGTAGACGGAATAGGCCAAGTCACCATTCCTTTGGGACCACGCAAATGTACGCTTACAAAGGTACTATATGTTCCTAGCTTGACTAATAACCTCTTATCAGTGATTGAGCTCTTGAATCATCACCTGAAGGTAGCATTTATTTTCCAAAATGGCATTAAATCATGCTTGATCTCATGAAAAGGTAATATTATTGATAGATCTTTTCTGAAAGATAATTTATTTTCTTTAGATACAGTTTCATCTTCCACAATATCTTTATTTGCATTAATAGTTCAATCTATCACACTCTGGAATTTTAGATATGGAAAATTTTCAGCTAGTTCATTGCATCAGATGAGTTCAAAAATAATGGTCCATGGAATACCCTAAATTTTTATTTCCTTACCTATTCTCCCTAGTTTTCTTGTAGAAAAACAACACAGGGATCTATCTCAAAAAAGCACCTTCCATGCTAAGAAGCATCCAGAGGTAGTTCATACCAATTTGAACGGCCCACTACTTGCTTCCTTTTTAGGATACAAGTATTTCCAACTGTCCTTGGATGACCACTCTCGCAAGATGTCGGTGTTTTTCCCTGAAGAAGAAAAGTGATGCTCTTCAACATTTTCAGAATGTATATACTCATGTTGTTAAATAGGTCGGACAACTACTTCTAATTCACTCAGATTAAGGGGGGAATTCACATCAAATAAGTTCTTGGACTTCCTAAATAAACAAGGAATTAAGAAGAATTTGACTCCTCCCTACATGCCCCAGCAGAATGACATTGTTGAGCATCACAATCATGTAACAATGGAGATGGCTCACTGCATGCTATCAATAGCAGAACTGGAGGAACGGTATTGGGCTAAAGCTATACAAATAAATGTATATATTCTTGATAGGGTACATTCTAAATGATCAAATTCAAGAAGAGTTATGGAGTGGTAAAAATCCATCAATCTCTCATTTGCAAGCATGTGGTTCCACAACATACATTCATGTCCCAGCTAAGAAGATTAAAAAGGTTGAGCCAAAGACACTCCTATGCATCCTTCTTGGCTACAACACTACCTCAAAGGCATATTATCTCATGGATCCTGAGATAAATAAAATCTATGAGATTTGAGATGTGGTTTGTGATGAGTCATCCTTTGACTCAAAAGTATCAGCAAATGATCCACTACCAACCACCTCTCATTGAATAGACTCTGAATCAAATGGTGAGTCAGAGGATACTACTCAAAGAAAAGAAATTATGTAAGGACAACTATTTGTTGACCTTGGACAACTAAAGAATGTGACTCCACATAAATCCACATGACAACGAAACAATTATTCTCAAAAGCACCCAAGTTCTCATCTGATGTGGGTACAAAGCACCATCAAAGACTCTCGTTTATAATAACTTCAAGACACTTCAATCGGAGTCAAAATGAGAAGTCAAACAATAAATGAGGTAAATTTTGCACTCATGATTTCATTGATTAACAGCTCTGATCCTGATAATTTTCATGAAGCACTCATTAAAACTTAGTGCAATGAAGTCATGGATGCATAGTTTGACTCAATCATGCAAAATCAGACATGGGTTCACTTGTCGATCTGCCTACAAGAAAAAAACCCATAGGATAAAAATAGGTTTCCAAAAAAAAATATAAGGCAGATGGATCCATTGACAAACATAAAGTACAAATTTTAGCGAAAGGGTATGCTAAAAAAAAGGCATTGACAATGAATAAACCTTTGTACCCACTGCGAAGATAAATACCATCAGAGTTATTTGAGCACTAGCATCACAGAAAGGATGGATACTTCAGCATATGGACATCAAGAGTGCTTTCCTAAATGGTGATTTGAATGAAGAAGTGTACATGACCCAACCTGAAGGATTTGTTAATGAAAAAAATTATAAAAATGTATGTCATCTCATTAAATCTATGTATGGACTGAAACAAGCTCCAAGGGCATGTTATATCAAGATAGATGATCACCTTATATAGAATGGGTTCGCTCGTATCCCCTTAGATTCATTTTGTATATAAAGAAGGTAGGAAAATAAATTGTCATTCTTGTTGTGTATGTAGATGATCTTGTGATCACTGGTAGTTGAGAATATTAGGTTGATATTTTGAAGAATGATCTCAAGAGAAACTTCAACATGACAGATTTGGGGCTACTACATTACTATATTGGCTTGGAGATATGGAAAACAAAGGATCATATTTTTGTCTCCCATATAAAGTGTGCCAAGAAACTCCTGGAAAAATACAAAATGTCAAACTAAAAACCTATATCAACTCCAATGGAAAAAGGTTTGACACTTTCATGATTCCAGGATTCACCTCAAGTAGATGTTACTCTCTACAGACAATTTATTGGGGGACTCATCTACTTGACATAAACCAGACTAGACTTATGTTATGCTATGAACTATCTTTCTAGGTTCATGCAAGAGCTGAAGAAATGTCATAGATTACAGAAAAACATGTTTTTAGGTATGTTTGAGGTACAATTGATTATGGTCTAGAATATAAGAAGAATGATCAATTTGTCTTATAAGGATACATTGATTCAGACAACTCCATAACTTTTGATGACAGGAAGTCAACCACAAGATACATATTTCATCTCAGATTTGGACCTATCTTGTGGATAAGCAAGAAGTAGAATGTTGTTTCAATCTCATCCATGGAGGCACAATATCACACCACATGAATTCCTAAAAAATAATCACCTATTCTCTATTGTGACAATTAGAGTGTGTTGAAGCTCGTGAAGAATCCAATTTTTCATGAAATAATAAATCATATTGAGATTGCTTGTCATTTCATTCGAGAGAACGTCTTGAACCATCACATTCAGCTCTAGTACTATCCTACAGAAGCACAAGTTGCTGATATTATCAGAAAATCTCTTGGAAAATTGAAATTTTAACTTTTCAGGGCTCACATTTGTAAGAATAATGTAATAAGGGGGCAATGTTAGCATAGTCTACATAGTATTATCTTATTAGGCTAGTTATTATTATTTATTCCATTATTCGTTGTTATTGTTAATAATAACTCCATCTGTTTTAGGGAGTAACTTCATCCATTATAGGGAGTATTATTTGTGCACAAACCTATAAATATCATACGTTCTTTTCATTAAATAAGACTGAGTAAGAGATATTCAATTTCTATCTATTCTCCTCAAGCAGCTACTCACAAATACACATTAGGGGATTCACCCAAGTATTCTTATTCTTTTAGCACCTCCAACTCAGCAATCGTAGGGGAAGATCCACACTATTTACATCCTTTCCTAGGGGCACTCCCTCCTCTTTGAACCCTAAATACTCAAATGCCCTTTTCCTATTCTTAGGGATCCTAAGAAATTCAAAAATAGGTACAACTATTTTTATTTGACTCAAAATATGGACAATATCACAGGGGATATTTGGTAATACTATGTTGGGAGGGATGGTAACTACCCCTTCTTGTGGTATGAGAGTCTTCATGAATTGGGTATGGGCATGGGTACAATATTTATTGGGAATAGTTAGACCTCTGTTAGGCACATGCTTCTCTAGATTATCCTTCAGGATATTAGTGAGAAGGGATTTATTTTATTTGGATTATGGACCTCCTCTTTTCAGAGTTATACTCCTGAGATTGTACTCTTTTTCTTGAGCCACTACCATGATCATAAAAAGTTTTATGTCCCTTCAAAATGAGTTAATCATCAGAGCCCTTAAGTACTCAAAGTCATGATTAAGAAATTCGAAACCCTGAACCATATCAATCTTGACATCATCAAGGGAAGGAAGAGGAGATATCCAGTGGATGTAGTCCCGAAAATGTTCCACATTTCAAGTACTTATTAATTCAGTGGAGGAAACCCCATGTCATGAATCATCAAGAAACTCCATCATATAGACATCTCCAAAAGTGGGGTCATCCTTAGGATCTTCACGCTCTTAACTTAGATCAGAAGGAGTGTTGGGTAAGAAACATTTGTCACACCATTCAATGACATGTGCTTCTTCAACCATAGATACTTTTACAGTAAATGGATCAGGATCAAGTTTATTTTCTCTCTCAGGATATTGTTTACTTCATGACCCCATATGTCCCTTTCCTCTATCTTCATTTCTATGCTCACCTATTGGATGACCATCAAATCCATTCATCTCTCTAGGATGATTATGACCATGAGAACTCTCTCCTGTTCCCTTCTCTTCCCTAGAAATTTTGTTTGAAATTTATTTTACCGCCCCTCCTAAGGTTTTAACAACTTCTTATAGATCCACTGCCTTTCTCATTTGAGCCTTCTAAGGATTGATCAATTTAATACCTTCCCTCTTGGGAGGCTTTCCTACATCCTTAATATTATTCTTAATTTTCACCTCCATTTTGAATGCTTTCCTTAGATTTGAAGGGTTATTGTCCCTTAGATAATATGTTTCCTTATTATTAAAGGCATCAAAATATTTAATCAAACAAGACTTGTCACTTGGTCTCCATATTATAGGTACCTTGTTTATAGTCTTGTTCAACCTGGTGTTAAAGTCTTGAACTGAATCATTAGGAATTTTATTAATATTCTAAAATTTAGATAGAAGAAACCTCGGATTGGTTTTATCACCATATTGTCTCTTAACAACATTTTTTAATGTGAACCAAGAATTAATAGAATCATCCAACAAATATTTATACCAATCCCAAGCATATTATTAGAAAGTATGGATAAAATATTTCACATAGATATCCTCATGTTCGATCTCAAAATCTTCTATGATGTTACCAAAAATCCTGAGATGTTGGTCACCGCTAATAAACTTATTTCCTTGAAACTTTGGCAACCTATTTCTAATATTGTTTGGTACTGCATTTGGATATGCCACCATCCCCTAAAATTTTATGCGTTGATAAATATTCACAACAAATGGTGGTTTAGGTGGACGTTGAGCCATGTTATTGATGGGGATACAGACAATAATGGGGTTGACAATGTTGGTAGTAGCTGTTAGATTTTGGGATAATAGAATAGGATCCACAAAGGATAAATATTTCAATACTTCCCTCTCACAATAAACCTTACTATCATGAAAAAAAACAAAGGGGATTACAAAATACCTTTATGATTTGCAAAGGAAGTTCCCTCACCAACAGGAGTATGTAACTTACCTCTAGGGGTATGCATTTCAGAATGATCAAATGTGCTAGAATATTCTTCAAATAATGGCTGATCTAAATCATGGGTAGGTATTTCTTTTCAGTTTTTCCCCTAACCACGTAAGGATTTTTATATATTTCTTCTTTCTTGACTTGTTTTCCCTAATTCTTGAAACAATTTTCTAGTCAGATCTTACTTGAAGAAAGACCTTCTTCCTTCCAGTTGAACAATTTTTTCAACATATTATCATTAATAAATACTTAAGGTACTGGTATTTACAGAATTTATCTGGATTGAATGGAGTTACCACTAAGATATTTCATCTTAAATGTATAAACCACTTGAAACAAATGACTAATTTAATCTGAACACTTATTTCAACAAAGTTTATCAAATTCCATCATCCAAGTAATCAACATTTACTCTTAACCGAGTGAGATTTAATGGAAAACCACCTCAAACTAGGAAAATATCAAGCAATAGTATTCATACTTAGCTCAGTTTTTGTAAAGCCAGATAAAGGATTTAAGATAGATCATAAATTTACATTGAGATATATCTCAAACATTACGTGAGGTCCATATATATCTGTACTTACACAGATGTCCCCAACGATGGTGTGAAGGCAATGTTGGTACCCAAATCGGTCCTCCATTTGTATTTGAGCAACATCAATAGGCTAAGCGGGATGCCTAGAGAATGATGGATAAATATTTAATTCATTTTAGAGTTGGGGAAGGATCTCATCATCTGTTGGTCACTTGAGCTTGTAGGAGTTGGATAACACCATGCTAAGGGTATGACCTACCCTCCTACTTTAGGTTGTCCCTTATCCAGGGTGAGAGGACCTATTTTGTAGTTTGAATTTGTAAGGGAAATGAATATATCAGAAGTATATAACACTCCATTATAAAGAAAATGTGAAATAACCTTGGGAAGACATGGTCAATTAAAAAAATTCTAACTCTCATGAGTTTTCAATCTAGACAATGAAAATTTCTCCTAAAACAAGGTTCAGACTACTAAAGACAACAATGTAATAAGCTTTCTTCTACATATTTTTCCTTTATCAAGTCAAGCATGGATAGTTCTTGTGGGATTTGTCAGTTTTAGATGTATTTGGTTAGGGAATTAAGTAGGATAAAGTGGATTATAGAAAATCAATAATGAAACTTCAACAAGAATATTTCCATCCATGGAACCCCAAAGATACATGGTTTCACACATTCTTTGAGATTTTAAACATGAAATTTCATGATAAATACTCAATCAAACATAAAGGATCCCTGATCCATCACACCTAAGATCCACTCATAGGATAAAAAACACTCTGTATCAACAAAATGGAAGAAGAATGAATTTAAAATTTTTTGTTGAAAAATGAGATGAAATATCTTCTCACAAAACAATTGTAATTACCACAATGCTACCAAAAGGGATTCTTAACATAATATTGTGACAGGAACATGAATAGCTACTTAAACCACCTCATCTTAAAGCAAACACAATAATGTTCATGATTTACACAATTAACTCAGGGCTCATCAAATTTATCAGCAAAGGAATTTTTTATTTATCTTCTAAATACTTGTCAAAGGTTGTTCAATTGCAACCATCTTGACATGATTCAATTTAAAAGCTCAATAAATTAACAGGTTTCTCAGAAAATTTATTGGAAAAATGGTTTCTCTCAGTTCATTCCTTTCTCATCTAAAAATATGAGATATTTTTTAACCCCCCTTATGTGAGAGTATTCTCATCGCATTTATAAAATTCCACTCACTCACTCATCAACGATTTTCCCCTAAAAAACAAGAATATTTGAAGAGAATATTCTTCTATATTTTTTCTTGGTGGAAAATTTGTGAGCCATTCACATTTCTTACCTTCATTGGATGTTATTTGGGCACCATGTTGTTTCCTTTTAACAGTTGTCTCAATCATTCCTGTCCTCTTAGAGTGTAGGGAACCCATTTTTAATAACTCCCAAGTGGTTCTATATGGCTTGATGTGAAAAGCAATCCTTTTCATCTTTGAAAATATTCCCCGATCTATGCATACTTGCATTCTTGCCTCTCAGAATTGAGTTTCCCTACATGGATTATATCACATCAATTAAATGCCTTCTGTCACACAATGCTAATTCCTCTCAATTTTATTCTACTCGTGTGAGTTGCGCAAAATATTCTTTCATTTGATAGTAATGATTTCACTTGACTCAACCTATCTACACCATCCTCATTATAGACTCAATTATACTTTCTCACCAATATGCATTCCTTTTCCTATCTTGAAAGTGAAGAATTTTTACATATATTATCAGGATAATGAAAAATGTGGTTGTGGCAAAAATTCTTGTAGAGATTCTATATAAGATTTAAATAAAAGTTTTGAACTGCATGGTCGAGATGAAGCCTTTGTCAGATCCTTGTTTTATATCATAGTTCTAGGGGATATTATAGGGCCCCTAACCTATCAAAAAGTTTTGATTGTACTCCTCGTGAGATTGATAAAGATCAATCATGTCTTCTTTGCCTTCCAATCCATGTATTTCCATATTTTTCGATGGGAACATAAGGAAGTTCCAGAAGACTTAAATAAATTATGGATCAAAGGAGGGCTTATCTATCAGGGAGGATTGATTACAAGTGTCCCTTTTTATGAAATGAATATTTTTTTCTAAATGATATTCCCAAGGAGTCTTATGTGTAGTATGACAAGTCTTCCATTGATAAAATGCCTACCATTTCTCAAAAAATGCATGAACTGGAGTAGAGAATCATTTATCTAGAGAAAGGTCAAGAGGGACCTCTGCCATTATAACCTTCCACCATATGGGCATCATCTTCAGGAAAGAATAGGGGGAAATCAAGCTCTTGACCCCTAATTATCATTTCAGATAGAGAAGAAGAAATGTCTCTATATTCTCATCGCTCTAAGGTGGAAATTTATTCTACCTGGGAAAATAGGGGTGGGTTCATTGTCATATCCTTTACTTTTTTAATGCATCATGCACCTTTTTTGGAGATAGAATTTTTATGGCCCTCACCAATTTATCCACCATAAGAGTGCCCACCATTCACAAGGAGATTGAAGGGTGAGTCCTACTCAATATCTTTTATTCCACCTGGTTTCCAGAGTGCAGTTATTGCTCTTTTGGTCACTCCATAAATCCCTCGTAAGTCCATTCCCGATTAGTATACTACTCACAAGGGGAAAGGGATGATGGAATTATTCATGAGGGGTTCAAATATTCTGGACATGGTGTCTTCCTATTAGATGAAGATTGAACTAGAGAAAATTATAGATAGTTCTAGAAATACACTTGAGTCATTGATGGATATGCAGATGTCCCAGGATCTAGCAGGGTCTCTTGTGTTTATTTAGATGACATAGGGCTCAGATGAAGTCATGTTGAGGAAGAACATGTTGTTAAAAAATCTTCCTACGCTCAGAGGAATTTTCAAAGGAGTAAGGTACAACGGAGCGTTGTTTCTCTTCTTGATTCCTTACATCCAAACATGTATACAATTATTTTCATAATGGGCTAGGGCCCCTATAGAACAAAATTTCTTAATTTATATATTAAATTGTTTCTTTATTCTTATTGTATGAGTCTGCATGATGTTTGAAAACTTGAAGTTCACATTTTTAGATCACCTTGCACTGGCCCATATTTTGTTTGCATTCTTGAGGCTTTGATTGCAACTCTATAATTCACCTAGTTTCATGAATGGTGCCCATGATTTTTATTGACCAGCCACCAGTCTGTCTCCATCTAAAGCACCTTGACTAATTTTAGTCATGCCTTAAATATGCATGCCTCAGGACCTAAAACTGCATTAAATTTTTTCAAACACCAAGTCATTTTCCTATTCATTTGGTACTTTTTCCCATGGTGGACACTTCACATGAAACATTGAGAACCTGTACATCCTTGAGTCTTCTCTCCTCTATTGTTTGAATCTTATCTTGGGAAACACATGGAAGAATATGATCCCTGGCTCTCTTCTTTGACTTTTAAGCCATCCTGGGATACCTTGCCATGTTATTAGCCACGTGGTTGATCCTCACTCCTTGATTATATTTAATTATTTTTTCCTTTCCAATGATGCACCGAAGGGACACGTGGACACCTTCCATATTTGGTTACACTCCTTAGGTAAATTAGTGTTCCGTGAAGTACACAATAATCTCAGAAGCATAAAAGGGGCCACTTTTAATAGGATTTACATGGGCAATATAACTATTACATTCCTCGACCAAAAAAGAGGATTCACACCCTAAACACATGACTCACTTATATTTATAACATGTTTCTATCTTTGAGGATACATTTTAAAACATGGGTTAACCGTTCAGTGTAAAAATTTCGCAGGCATATACCATATTCAAAGGTGAGATCAATTCAAACACTAACAAGTGCTGAAGACTAAGAAAACAGATTATCAAGGAAGAATATGTTGATTTTCCAATGATTCCTTAAAAGGAGAAGTCCAGAAATTTATGTAGAACCAAGATGAAGAAATAAGATGGTGTAATAAAAGTAAACTCATAATGGAAGTTTTCCCAATGAAAAAAATAGGACCATGAATCATTATGTTGCTGATTAGATTCAAGAAGAAAGAGTACAATCTTAAGGCGAGCCTATGAACATGTAAGTTTTTTTCATAAATTTATGTTCTTTGTTATCAATGTTGAGTTCTCAAGTTACCTTTTTTATATATGTCAAAGGGGGAGAGTGAACCAAAAAACATGACAAAAAGAGGTCTTGTAGACATTGGTCTTATTTTGTTGCCATCAATTTCTCTAGGCAATTTCCATCAATTACAAAGGGGAGATTGTTAGGAAATGTTTCAAAATCATGTCATTAATATTAATTTTCCATTGATGTCATAGTGTCCCCAAGAAGTCTCATCTGACAAATCATGATATTATAATATCCAAGCATGATCTAGGTTCATGATCAGACAATTAAGTTGTGTGAATTTTACCTCCCAAGGTTGTAAATAGGCCTTTTAAGGTAAAAAATTATTAATAGGATATGTGTAAGGTTTTAAAAATTATTTGGTAGGTAAACATGGTAAAATTCATAAATATTCAGGTAGGTCTAGCATTAAGTTTTTTCCTAAATCAAGTAGGTTGGCATGGAGACATGGAAAATGAATCAATGTAGAGGGGGATAAGAATTGATGGAGAAATATGAGATGGTATAACAACCTTAAGAGGAGTCTCGGGTGATGAATCAGGAACATATAGCATGAAATTGATCATTCTTAGGTTTTATAAGTAGTACATGTCTATGAGACAAATGATATAGATGATCGAAGGCATGATGATGTAAACCAAGCATGGAATGAGCATAATATGGTGGTGTATGAGGTTTACAGGTCTTCGTGTATGTGAGTAAAAAGGTGCATTGAGCACTCATAGAGGTTTGAATAGAATTTTTTCCAAGAACTAGAAAACTAATGTTGCACAAATGATATGACACAGAGAATTTTGGACAAATATTTTACAAAGTGGTCATCAGAATTCATGGAGGAGTGACTTTGAAAGGTGTGAATGGTGAAATGAAAATAATTTAAGAGCATGAAGGTTGATTGGTAGTTCCTTCTCAATAATTGTTCAAGCGTACATAGTGGAGTTAGAAGTGGTTTCAGGATGACTTCAATGTGTTACAGTTTTGGTTAGTGAGGTAGGATCCCACTATATGTATGGATATATTTATTGTGCTATCGAAGAATGATTATATTGTATAGAAATGGGTCTAATTTTGTAAATATTAAATATATAGTCTATTTTTGAAGATTACAAGGTGATCCACTAGGTGTAAAATATTATGCTTAGTGTTTAATCATTTCTCTCAAATGTTTTCAAGCATTTACTTTAGTCATTTGATGTAAACTCAATCATTTCCCCCTTATATCACTAAAGTGTAGTTATGCCAATCTCTGTAGGAAGACTCATAAGTTGTTAAAAGGGAGTTTTTGTTGAGACTTGAGATAGAATATGGTCATAATCCCTCATACAAGTAAAATGTGTTTTAATTAAGCTCTTGGTGTGAACTTTTGATTAATTTAGGAAGCCTAAAAACTCAAATTTTCTAGACACTCTTGTATTATCTTGTTAAGAATATTCTACTTTGTATTGTGCTAGGAAATTTTTCCCTAAAAGATCTAATTTCAAGATTTATGGAGGTTATTTTCATGTTATCCTTAAAATATACTTTTCATAGATGGTGATATGAGTGAAATTTTTTTACCCCAAAAACAAGGTCTCGATATACAAAAACAAGATGGTCTGGACACACAACAACAATAAGGACTTGACGTATGAAAACAATATGTTCTTGATGCAAGACAACAAAAAGGTCTTGAGGTATTGCAAGAAGAGGATATAACTTGTTTAAAATCTTATTTTTTGAAACTATGTTTAGTCTTTGTGGCAGAATTGAATAAAAATGATTGTGACTTAAAATATTAATCTATTATAAAGCATTCATTGCATAATAAGGTCTAATATGATTGAAGGAACCTCAAATATGCATACACATGAGTTTGCAAAAATATTAATTAAGGAAATTGAAAAATATTCAAATAGAAGAAAAGAGTTTGAATCTCAAAACCCTCAATGTGCATAAGATTTGAAAAGTAAAACAAGTTAAAACTAGTGGGAACAATAGCAGACAACCTATGGAATGTTTAAGGTGTGCAAATTGTTTCTCCATTATGAAAGATGATTTTACAGTCATCATAGACTAAGAATATACGTGAAACCATCAATTTCCTCAAAGTTGAAAGTTTGAGTTGAAAAACACAAAATACCCTGCGTTCAAAGAGGATTAATGATGAAAATTATTGAGTTCTTATATTTATTGAAAGTTTTAGATGATGAAATGCTTAAAAAGGAAACCTCTCATAGTTGAGAAACTTCTTAAAGATATTGTCTTTATTCCTTGACAAGAATATTTGTGTCTGGGTTGATCTTTCTCCATGAAAATAAGCTCTTTATTTGTATTAAATAAGAGTTATGTTGCTCTATAAATTTTATGATGGTGACTAACCTCCAAGTTTTTATATAATACTTCATATGAATCTATCTTACATGTATGAATGTCTGAGTTTAACACACAAGTATCTTCACTTTATGGGTCCAAGCCTAAAGTACACATATGGACTCAAATGAATCTTTGAAGAAAAATGGGAAAGAAGGGGTATTGCAAGGGTTATGAAGAATGTGTAGAGGCCTTTATTGAAGTTAAATCCATGTTAGTTAAGCTTTACATGGGTTGTATTGTAGTCTTATTTGGAATATAATCAGCTGTGGTAGAATGAAAGGGATTTTAATATCCATCATACCTTATCATTTGAACTTAAGGAATATTGTATGAACTTGTAGATCATTAAGACATAACTATTGCAATGTCAAATGCATGAAGATAAATTTTGAGACAGTTTTGTGAATACCTATACATCTTTCTTATACGTATGGAAGAGTGAGTCATTTGAAGAGTCATTGAACATGAAAATTAAATACTAATGTTTATATATATGGAAGAGTGAGTCATGTGAAAATTAATTAAACATGAAAAGTCAAGATTCATTTTTATGAGTCATGCTTGTTTATATAAGCTTATTTTTTAACATATAAATGTGGTTGATGGGAGGAGAGTTCTGTGCCACTTTTGAGAAAGTGAGAAGTGTGTAAGTGTATTGAAACCATGGAAAATCAGTAGAAAATAAGATATGAAAGTGATCTTAAACAATCATTAGATTAGGTTGGTGTAAGCAACCATGTGAAGAAGGTGATCAAAAATATTTTGACATAAGTTTGATTTGTTGATCGGTAACTTTAGAGTGGGTTCTTGCAAGAAACTAGGTACTTTCCACTATCAAGTGGTTGTTTAGCTTTCTATTTTATTTGTTACTATCAAACTTTGGAGTGGTTTCTTCAAAACAAGTAGGTGCTTTCCAAATCTGTCAAGTGGGTGCTTGGCATTGTATTAAATTGGGTGCCTTATTTTGTACTTGAGAGGGTGCTTCAAAAATTGGGTCAGTGCTCTAACATGAGTGGGTGCTCACCACAGGGTGAAATCATTATAACTTTATAAGACAATTTTCCAAGATAGTTCTCCAGTTTCAGTGGGATTTTTTCCGAGATGGGTTTCCCACATCAAATATTGTATCCTCATGTGTTCATGTGTGTTTTCTTAACTCTCTCTCTTTATCTCAAGGTTGAATTTTTATCCTTCATCATAGTTAAGATATTTTAATAGTTGATGATTTAAGAATTTTGGATTGTTTCAGAAGTTGTAAATATCCCTGATGCATCCCCCCCTCAGTGCTTAGAACTCCTAACAACTATAACTAATATACACCAACAATAATTGTCTGATTTATGATATGATCAAAAAATTATTTGATTCTTCTTATAATACAAAATTTTATATACGTGAGGGTATAAAATACCACACACCTCCCAAAGAGCATTTTATTACTTTGTTTTGAAATCATATGAAATGATAAATAGATTGGTTGAGGTGACATAGGATTATAATTTGGTACAAGTTCACTGTTAAATTTCATAACACCAAAATTGTCAAGTAACTAGTAGTCAATATAAAAAGCTGAAGTTCCATATTTGAATATTTGAGAAAAATATCTCAAATCATGTGATATAATTTTTATGGAATCAGGTTTGGATCCTTCTAGGATGTGGACCAAAAAAGGAACCCATCATTTATAAACATTAATATAATTTTCCTTACCATATAAGTAATTCAAAAGGATCATTGACACATATTTCCTTTCTAAATGAAACAATTGTATAATTTATTTATTCATTATAATTTAAATCAACACCTTCTACTTCCCATCCATGGAATATATCTATAACTTTAACCCTATTAACACATACCTTGGTTACTTCCTATATGTCATTATAGTCCAAAGTTGACATCATGTACATTTCCTGGTATGTATATCCCACTTCAATAGCAAGAGTTTCCCTATCAAAATTGTTTTTAGTTTTATTTTAATAAACAATTAATTTATGAGGATCTGGTTAAACAAATCATAATATGGAAAAACTTCTAGCCTAGCAGTAATAAGATAAAGTTTAGACTTCATAAAATCCTTCAAATATTCCCAAAAAATAATTTGAATTATCATCACTATTAGATGGATGGGGACCCCAATCGCATTTTTCAATCTCCAAAAATTTCATTATAGTTCTTGATCCTTCTACATTAATACTTGGTGCATTGATTATCTCTAAATATGCCACCATTTTGGCATAGTTTTTCCTTAAAATTATCTATTTTATGGTTTCTAGCTTTCTATTACCTTTATCATGACTCATGTTCCTTATTACTTCAATTATTTAAAACAAGAATAATTAAAAAATTGAGAAAATATTATGTGAATACCTTTTTAAAAATCCTTTATCATATCTCTTTTCTTCATTATGTTTATTGAAATTTTTTTCCATGTTTATAGTTTTCATAGTAATCAATTGCTTATAAATCTCTATTTTTTTCTCTTTTTATGACTGTGATTTGAAAAGGTTTACTATTTTACTTCATAACCATGAATATTTAATTTTGTGTAACCATCAAATCAACCTTGTGCATTGAAAACATTCATTCGAAAAAATTAGGGATTTTAACTCCCTAACTGCACACATAAAACAATCACATTCACTTACATTAACCTTCCAATAAAAATCATGATTTTAAAACATTTAACACTAATGACCATGCTTCTGTATTAAATATTTCCTTTATGTTTGGTTTCTTAATCTCTAACAACACATGTGGCACAATCACGTTCATCTACATCTTGGTGATCTGTACCCTTTGGAAAAAGTGATGTGCTAGAAAATTATTTATGACGATGTTACCATGTGATGAAATATTTCTTCCTTGAAATACACACCATTAGGCATTAAACCAGCATGGTGATGTAGAATTTTTAGGAATGAGATCCCATCACATGTTCTCATCTCACCTGCTTGTGTACATTGTGGACATTGACCCAAATTTTGTATTGGGTCTATCATGAGTGTATAGCTATTTTTATGTCTTTTGTCTAATTATTTATGGTTTTATTATAATATTTAATTTATAAATTTATTTAATTTATCACTGTATTTAATTTAATTTATAGTTTTACTAGAATATTTTATATTTGTAATTATGATTAAATACAATTATATACTTTTATAAATTTTTCATTTTTATGTATATCATTAAAATTTAAAATAACATAACAATTCATAAATAAAATGATATAATCTAGTAATAAAGTTTAAAAAACAAATAATGAAAATATATTTGAAAATAATGATGATATTAATCACATTTCTAGACCAATAGAATTCATAATTTGAGTTACAGTTAGTGTTCCAATTAAAGCCAGATGTAGTGTCACCATTTAATTCACAACTAGTGTCTCTATTTAAGTTACAAATAGTGTCATGATTAATAAATGATGTACTTGTATCATATATGTCACATCTAATTCCACCATTAAGGTCATTACTAATTTCGACATCATGTCATAACTTGTGTCGAAATAAAATTCATAACTAGTGTCACAATTTAAGTTAGATGAAGTTTCATTTTTTAGTCACATATAGTGTCCCAATTTAAAGTAGATGCAATATCACAATGAAATATTTATTTGAAGTAACATGCATTGTATTTGTTTAAATTATGTACTAGGTTGATGTAAATATGAATTCTAAGATATCTATAAAGTAATAAATCAGCACACACAAAAGTCATCACTTAAGTAAGTTATGAAGTTACATTTTTAGGCACCCTAACATTTGATTTGATGACCCCAAAACATCATGATGAGGACGTTATTAAACATGCACTCATAGACACTCTAACATCCCCTATTAAGACATTCTAACATCCTAATAATGTTACACTTGTGTCATGCTAGAATATTTTAACATGGGATGTTAGCATGTTTTTAGTGTGACATTATAATTTTTTTCATTTAAATTCATTGTTTATGTCATTCTTAATTCATTTTCATGACATTAAATTTGAATTTACGATACCTAAATGTAATTTAAAAAGAAATGTGTGGTGACATATTGGTAACTTAATACTAACTTAAATTGTGACTTCAATTTTTCAATGTGTTATGTAAGTCATGAAGTTGCAAAATCATCTAAATTATCTTCTTTAGTTCACGTTTACAAGATTTTAGAATCATTTATTTCATTAAGGTATTTTTTAACTAGTTCTCTTGATTCTCATGTGTCACTTCATTACCTATGATATTTTTCTAAAAAAAACACTTAATGGATTAAATTATTAGATATCACATCCTCACCATGATCCCATAGATATATCACCTCAAGAGATTCTTCCATTTGTTTCTTTAGATCTTGAATTTTCATGTCTAAATATTTCTTTGCTGCTAATTTCCTTCATTACCATTCCTTGAAGAAAACATTATGGCTATAAAAATTATTTATGATTTATAAATTATACATCTTTTAACCTTTGACACAACTCCTATACCTGATAAATATGCACTTATATGACATATAGTCACGTTTATTTCTCTTCTCCTTTAGTATATTCTTTTATGCTTTAGAATGGAAGACTCTTAGGTTCTCAACATATGGATTATTACCCATTGAGGTTTTCTACATTGGTTTTTTTCTATTAATACTTATATAGGTGACATGTTCACCCAATAAAAAACAAAATCCAATACTTCAACCAATACATTTGATCTAATATGTTTCCATTAATATTATATGGGCCCTTATCCATATATGTTATGTTCATAAACTCTACCACTCTATTATATTGTTGAGTATATAGAAATTTATTATACCAAATTATACTATAATTTTCATAGAATTCATCAAGTTTTGTTTAAAAATACTCCCCTTCATTATACATACATAAAACCTATATCCTTTTCTCAGAATAGTTCTCAAGAATTTCCTTGAATTTCTTAAATGTTTGCAATAATTTAGAATTTTTCTTCACAATATATATCAAATAATATACCAAATCATTCTCAATAATTTTGTTGAATTTCTTAACAATTTTATATAATTTAGAAATGTACTTGATTATAGTTATTCCTAGAATAATAATATATAGAATACACATAATATACAAAATTTCCATGTGAGAGAACCTTAACTTTTCCTAGTCGATCACTTTATATAACCAAAACATTTCTAGTTGAACAAGTAGTAGAATTGGGAAACTATACTATGTTATATTATCCATACACACAATGTGTATAACAGTCATTTTTGCAAAAAAAATATGAAATTAATTATACCATGTATTTTGATTTTAAGACATGAAGAAATGTTTCAATAATAGTTCCCATTCATTCATGCAAATAATTGGTTTATCCTATAAATTCAATTTAATGTTCATCACCAAATCTAACTATTGTAATATTTCTCTGGAAGACTTCATTTTCTATATTGTTACTCTCTATGGTGATATTTAATTTATATTTATCTTCGAAATATCATAAATTTACGTAGAGGTGAGAAATACCCTTTTCTCTTTATTTCTTCCTTGATATCTTTCTTAAAGGAGTACTATTGTTTACCCAACTTTGAGGTCCCTACATCCTTTGACTAAGGACATAACTAATTTTCCTTATTCCATACAGAATTATTGATATTTCAGTTAGGATAAATCTTAACTTCCTACTTCCTATACCCCATGAAATGTATTTGGAGTGACATATAAACTAACTACATCCCGTCAAATTCTATGAGTCGTCTCTTGGAAATATGTTAACAATTTTCCCCCCAACTTGCATGATATTTCTCTAGGGTGAAATCATAATCGAGTGCTTTTAGAATTTTGTAAGTTATATGTGAGGAAACAATTTTGGCCCCTTTTGACACCCATATTTTACAAGATTTCGTTAACGATACATGTCATTAATATTTATCCATGGAAAAAAATAAGATTTCTCCAAGGAGGTATATTATCAATAAGTCTTCTACGAGACTTCTCATCAAGATGTTTTAACTAATATAGTGCTAAAATGCTACTATAGATCTATTTTCTCTAAAACAACATTGGTAATTCTTACATCATTTTATTTTCTACCATAAATAATTAAACCAAAATTCCTTTATGCAATACTTCAAGAACTAGATTTCAATGCACAATTTAACACACAACTTTACTAAATGATACCTATACATGAACATCATTAAATAAATATTATTCACTCTAACTTTATATCTCATAACGTGTGGTATGCATAATACACTATGGAGATAATTGATTCTCAAGAATATCTAAATATCATATTTTCTCTTCCTCTCCCAACAATCGTTTAGGTAAAATTATTTCCTACAAACATTTGAAATTTGTGATAAATATTATATTCTAACAACCAATCCCTCTGAAGATTTATCTAAAATGAAACACCAAAATCAATTATCTATGGATAATTTCATGTATATATGCTTAAGGATGTAAGGTAATAATCAACAAAATCCTTAATTATTCCTCTATCTTAAGACAATGGATTATTTTGTGGATTTATGTTCCTATTATAAATACAATACCAATTAAATTATACTATTTTACCATATTTCCAAAATAATTTCCAACTTTTCTCTAGAGTCTTGGATCTATTTTAAGACTTTGACGTTTTACCTATTCCTTTGTTCTTCTTATCTATTTATTTCTCTCTACCAAAAATTGATAAAGCTTCCTTTGAGTGATATTCATTAGCATATTATATCGTCATCTCTTAAAATTATAAATTCACCACTATGGGATCAAGCTTTAGTTTCATATTTGTACTGGTGAAAACCATAACCAACATTTAATAAAACTCTAGCAAAGAGTAGTGCATTTTAATACAACTCTTCTAATTTTCCATCTTCATATCAAAGGAAAAAAAATCATTCGAAATAATTAATATTATTTAGGCTCTTACACCGATTCACCATAAATCATAAACAAATCATACAAATTTTTCGTCACCAAAATATTCATCACCAATTATTTTTCCTCTTATAGTGTTCACGTCTTATCTGAATTCGTTTTCATAACTTCATGGGAAATACTTAATAACATAGAAATATAAATACATCATCTAATAATAATTTATTATAGATATCAATATTGTCCCATTCTTTTGTGTCAAATTCCTAGGATCCTATGTGTCATAACAATTCATTGATCTCTTTATACACAAATCCTCCATATTGAGTTTCCACAACTCAATTTTTTTCTCATCCAAACTATCAAACTAAATTCTTTTCCCATTACCTTCCATATTATGTATTTAAATAAAAATATATATTTTTTATATCAAAAATCATATAGGGAAAATAAAACAAAAACCCATAAAATTGGTAACCTTATATAATATTATTTTTTTGTTTTTAAGGAAATGTAAACAATACACTATTCTATAATGTGATGAAATAAGTAGAATTGAAACAAAGTGAATCATGCAATACAATACTAACATGATATTTATCCTGTAAGTGCCCATTGGATGAAAAAATAGAAACACTACACTTATGGTATTAACTTAAAAATATTGTAAATACAATAACAATAAACAAACATGTGGACGATGAAAATTAAGTCTTTCAATCATACCTCTCACAATGGGATAACGCACTTTCTTTTTTATCTGTAAAAGAGGTTTGGTGGGTCCCTTTTAATATTTTATGCATACTAAAAAATTTGAGATAACTTTTTTCCAATTAAGTCAATAATAAAAATGAAAACATAGAAAATATCATTATAAATCATCATAGCTATAACTATCGTAGACACCAATATAAAAAATATATATTAAATACTGAATATTGGGTCCTATGTATTGTCTCTAGCAATATATGTAACCTAGGTAATCTTGTTTGCAATATCTTATGAAAATAATGTTGCTTATGCATCAGGTCATATTTTCATTACCTTCGTCTTAGTTTAATTTTAATCATTGACATAAAGTAAAAAAATCAATGGATGATGTGGCTAAATCATTAAAAAAAATCATAATAGTTATGGGTAGCTTCAAATCTTAGTGATTTAATGGTTTCTTCTTCTCATTCCATAAGAGTTTTGTTTATAAATGGCATGAGCACTGTCCAAACTAAGGGAAAATGAAATGTTACCTTGAGCCACCTAATCCTTCCTCTTGATCACTATAAAATAGAACTATTTATTAGTCTTTTTTCTCCAAAATTTGTTGGAGACATAAATAATCATTTTTAAGAGCCTATGGGAGTATCTTCCACCAAATACAATAGCCATTTTAATCGTAAAATCCCAACTCTTTAAGTTATTTTTGTCCTAATTACATCAAAGATTTCTTGATTTCATCCATATTACTCCTAATTTTAATACTTCTCCATAATTTATAGTAATTTACCCATATTCTAGTGGGATTAGGATATTCATCTATTTATTATACAAACTCAAACTATTCATTTTTCACATAAATATCTCTTTATCTAGCAAATGGAAACTTATTTTGAATGTATGAAAATAAATCCCTTAACAATATATCTCTAACAAATGGCTTGGGGTTATAATAATAATTTAATGGAAGTACAAAATTACGTCCATATTTTTTACAGAAAATATTCTTCTTATTTTCTATAAAAGATAAGAGTACTTCACAAAATAAAATTACCTCTTCAAATTTTTTTGGTAGTAAAGAACCAATTCTATGAAGATAAAACTTGATCAAAAATATTTAAGCACCATAGCATAAACTGTAGGATGTTCCCTCAAATCATACAATTGTGCCCCAATTATACATGAGAGATTAATATTGCTTTGTAATATTTAAATTTATAATGATTTTATTTCTTTCATTATATCAACAAGTCCAATATAATTTTTTAAAATTTTTACCTATATTAATATACTACAATATATGTATGATTTAATGTTCCTAAATCCTGCTTTATCATTCCAAGTTGTTTTTGTATTTGTTGCTGAAATAATTTGTCACAATAGAAATTATTGGTTCTCGGAAATATTCATGTGGCTAAAAATCTCCTTCTTGGGTATGGGGAGGCTTCCATTATTGAATATAGAATAAAAATATTATTTGATGGTTGTTATATAGGGGATCACATAGGAATAATCCACTAAACATTTGGCAAAGTGCTTGTACAATGTACAATTGATTAATTTCCTAGGAAAGACGTAAAGGGGAGTAAGAGATATAGGGGAGAGGGTTAATGTTTTGAGTATAAAATAACCTATTCTCACTAACTGTAACCACAATAATTCCAAATTTAATTAGTATAATACAACGATGTAAGAAACCACAATACTAATAAACAAGAGACAAACAATTCTAGAGATCCATTAATCAAAGACACAAATTTCCTTCTGGGATGTACAAGATAAAAATTATTGAAAATTTGGAGAGTAGAGAGGATAGACAAACATTGGAAAGAAGCTAGAGGAAATGTTACTTTTATTGTTTTATGTAATAGTGATAAAAATCCCAACAAATTAGAATAATAAAAAATTGCCTACTGTTTGGAATGGAGAAGTCATTCAAAATAATTTAGCATTACGAAATTTATTTTGATATCCCTCACAAGACTTTTAACCTTTCCTCATCACTTTTGACCTTTCAGATTCATATGTAATAAAATTGATCCTTTTTCTTATAATGAAAAAGAACTCTTACAATGTCAAATTAAATGCCACTTGAGTGAATAAGATAAAATAGTGAAAAAGAACATTCTTAGTAAAGAATTAGAATATTGAGAGAGATGGACAAAGAGAGAGAGAGAGATAAGGGTTTCTCAATCTAAGGAAGATGAAGCCTCTTTTGATAAAAAAATATGCCATTTTTTAAACTTAAGGAAAAACATCTGGAATGAGCTCTTGGCCTTTAATTATTTTCTCAAACGGGATACCGCCGGTGCCACATTTATAACTTTAGGGATGATCCATGTCTTGAAAACATAATTTTTAGTCTTACACTGGCTAAACCAAAACTTATATTCACCTACAATGTTATAGATTGATTCTATGATTTTGGCTAGGGTCTCCAAAGTATCCTTGTTTAAGGAGAAAGAATCACTCGCATCTTTGTTGAAAAATTCTTAGAAAGAACTAATGTGTACATCTGAAAATTAAATTATGGTGCGGGGGAAGTGATGCATGATTTTGAACATAGTTGCTGACATCATCTAAAATAATGAAGGCATGTTCCTCACTACATTCAAGTTCCGAAATGACACCTTTTATCATGTATTATTTTGATTTCAGTGTGTGGGTCGAAATTGGGGACAAGTTCTCATCAATAGATATGAATACATTCCTTCTCATGAGACTATGGTAATTGAAGAAACACATGTTAGACACAAGTGGAAAAACATTATCCAAATGAGTATTATTTTTTTCCTATTTCTTTCTTTATTATCCTTACCTTATAAATAGTGGCAAGAACATACTTGAACAAAGAGAAAACCTCTAGTAGAAATTTATTTCCTTTCTTGAGAATATTTTCAACCCACTTGTCATAAGATCTCTCTTGCATTGTATATCCTCATGCCCTTTTTATCACCTCAGACATAAAAGTTATTGGTGGGAGAGATTTATTTATATAGGACGGGGTGGTGGTACTACATTGGTCTCCAAGAAATGTTTAACATAAGAAGTGATATTTCTCAAATGTTCATCCAAACTCTTCATTTTTTAATTATACTCCTTTCGAGAAAGAATGTGAATAAAAAACTCCTTGAAAATATGAACATTGTGTTCATGCGTGGATTGACCTAAGGAGAATTTGGGTTAACTCATAGTCATCTTGATTCATTTCATCCATAAGTTTTACAACTTTTGGATGTGTAAACTCCACTTATTGAGATCCAAAGGCTCCATAGAAGAAACATAAAGTAACTTTTTCTTTAATTATTCAGTTGGTTTTTAATATATTTTGTGATGGGATCCGAAGTCAAGGACTACATATTTCTACACTATTCTTGATTCACTTCCAAGAAACTCTTGAGTCTCTGGGAATGCTTATTCTAGAGTATATCTGAAGTCATGTATATGGTTAATTTCAAGAGCTTGGTAAGGGACCATTGTTTTCTACTGATGGGAATATTATGCCACTGATAAGACACACTTAGATCTTGATGAAGAAATAGAGACTTTGATGGATCAATTGAACTTGGCTAAAGAGGCTCAGTGAAGTCTTCAATGATTTATACATTCTTCTGAATGTTCATAAGGGAAAAATATACATTATTCTTTTATTGCACCATTTTCCTCTTCAAAGTTTCAGGTTGAATGGGTAGGGATTTTTTATTTGTAATATGTATTGAAGGAAGAAGTGTGAAAAGCTTGAATTTGTGGATATAATCGACAACCTGACTTGATGAATGAATTTATCTTATGTTTGAGTCATTCTTTTGATCAATGTATCACTTCCATGGTCCTCTCTTTGATATCCCCCTCATTACCTGTTATTCAAGGGAGTGAGAGGGAGAGGTGAAGATTTTTTCTGCTTGATATTCAAGATCAAACAAATCGAACACATCATATTTTGTTCCATCCCCAAAGTAGTCAATCTTGAAATACCTCATTTGGTCTACTTTCATCTAAATGTAGTCTCTTTTTTAGAATTCAAATTCGTTTATGCGGTTGGTATAATAGTCCTTAATTTGTGGAACATCATGTAATTTTAGTAAGATGACAGTTGTTGGATCCTCCCTAAATTATATTCATCCCATGAGATGTAGGAATACAAATTAAGATCCACAAAATATGTTTGAACATTTTCTGCATAAAATATATTTTTTCTTTATTATATACCAAGAGAGACGGGAAATGATAAACCTTTAGGTCATATCGTATAATTTTGTCCCATTTTTAGTTAGTGTAACTTTAGAAAAATATTTCCCACCACCAAAAACATGACTAAAAAACATGTAAAATGACCAAACATGTATTTTTAAGACCTAAAATAGACCAATGTGTAAGGTTGTCCATAATTGACCTGAAATTTTTAAATTTTTATAGTGTTTTTAAACGTTTTTTTACTAGTAAGTTTTGAATTTTTTTTACTATTCACCAAGTGGGAAAAAGTTATATTCATTAACTCCTTTATTGTTTGCATTGTTTATCTTGGTATGAGCATTCAATAGTTGTTTTTAGACTTCAACTGTTGCAATATTATCACTCAGGTACTTGTGTAGCCTAATAGGGTAATGATCAAATCCTCTGATACTAATGTAGGTGAAGGTAAATTTTTTTATGAAATGAATCCCATAGTTTTCAATTGATTAAAATAATTTTGATGACATTCTCTTCTTTGGATGGTCTTCAAGAATTCTAATGATAAACATAGTTAATACATCATTCACCTTCGTATAGTGGTAATTACTTTCATTGTGAGTGAGATGTAGATACTTCTTATAGGTAAGTAATTTCTAAGGAAAATTGAGAGAAAATAATAGGTCTCTGAAGGGTATTTTCAATGAAATCAAATAAATAAGGAAATATCTCATCCTTAACTTCATAGTAGTGGGAAACTAAGGTAATTACTGACAGATGTTGTCAATGATGATTTTCCCCCAATGTACCACATGTTTTCTTTAAGTAAACAAAGGCATAAAATATCCATCACATATTTTAAGTATGTCATGATTTCTTCCCTCATCACCCTACTTAGTACGCTAATAGCATCATAATAGGCCTCATTGAACTCCACTCCTTGACAATTTTATAGGTATACGGGAAGTTTTTTTTCCATATTTGAGACATACAAAAAATTCTAGGCCTTTTATATATGAATAAATCCTTTCCCACTCCTTTACTATAAATATTTTTTTTTAATGAATGATGTTTCTTATGGTAGGAATTTCAATACATTTAGAGATACCTTTCGGTGTAAGAAAAATGATGATTGAATTTTCATTTTCTTCATTTTTTCTCAAATATGGATCGTAATATTCTACACATGCTAGAAATAACTTAATGCTCTTAATAAATAGTTGGTGTTTGCATTTTTTGAATAGTCTACTTGAAAATAGTTTATCCTCATCTATATCATGGGATCTGCAAAGAATTCTTATTTGTAGATCATCCAGGTACATGTGGATGATACATTTATCACTCACACCTGGATATTCAGTAATCAGAGTAGAAATGGGCTACATACTTGAATAATTGAACTTCATGTTTTCAAAAAGTTGTGATATATACATAATTTGAATTGAAATAATTTATTTGAGCTCAATTGCAAGAATTTCTATTTTTATAAATTCTCATCTAGGATAGCTTCTTTTAGTAAGTTTTCACAATTTTCCACCTTATGATGGTTTTTATTTTTCTAGAGTGAGATGGTATCAAAGGTTTTTTTGTTTTTAGAAATATAATATATTATGACAAGAATATCCTTCCACAATTGCTATATTTTTAATAAGGTCTTCTGTTTTGTTTTGTTTTCAACCAAAATGGGCCTCAAAATTTTAGGTTTTTAGTTTAGGACTTTCTAATTAATTTTTTTAATGTTTTTGTCCACCATAATTTTGTAGATATAAAAAATCATTTTTTTGGTCTAAAATGTTTAGGATACTATTATATATTATTCATATAATTAATTTGGTTTATTTCATTTTCAACTTAAATTTATTTTGAGGGGGAGTGCACATGAAAACAATTCCTTCAAAATGGGTGCACAGTTAGAGAGTGTTAAACATTTCTACATTTTTTAGCATGGATGGTTAGTCAAATATTAACAGAATGGATGTCTTGTGAACTATAAACATTATCTATCCATTCCAAAGGGTTTTTCTTATGGGCGTTAAAAAAAAACCTTGAACGAAATAATGAATAAGTATGAGAGGTGAGGAGAGTTATTCATTTTAAATTTTCATATTTTAACTCACCAATTCACTATGCAGCTTAACCAGGGTTAGAATTGCATTGAAATTTTGTTAAAATAGTTAAAGGGTGAAAAAGGGTATACAAGGGACATAAAAGTGTGCATTTCACTATATGTTGACAAGTGGTAGCTTTTGGTTAAGTTATGATGAGATGCACAAGATAGGAAATGAGCTCCAGAAGGTAAATAGTAAGTTCTAATGTGACTGAGAGCTTAATTAGCTGAGTGGTTGGATAGGGGGGAAAATTATGCATCCTCATTTTACCCCATATAATTCTTACACATTGGTGGATATATCAATCTAAAAAATATGCCATGGGTTTGATTTCATGAGAAGGAGACAAACTAGAATGCAAACTTGGAAGAGCTAGGTGTAAAAGTGATGAGGGCTGAGTTGTGAGGAGTTATCCAAGAGTGGGAGGAAAATGTATGTGTCATTCTTGTCCCATTTAGAACTTGGGGGATATGTGAGGCTCAAAAACATTTCCAATGGGTGTCTCCATCAAGAAAACATGGGTTTTAAGCAACATAAAAACACTTCACACATCCATCCTAACACCCGAAGTCAAAATTATTAAGTCATGTTGATTGAAAAAAAATGGGGGGAGTGAACTTTTGTGTCCCCTTGTCTAATTTTAACTTGGATGATACACCTAGATTTAAACCCCACTCATGCAACTTTTAGGATGTTAAATTTACCCATGAAGTTAAAATGAGAATAATGGAGTTTATTTCTACCTCAAGAGCATGAATGAATGTTTTGAGGTAAAATATTAGATAAATTTAACTTAATATCACCTTATGAGATCATTCCAGCCATTATAAGGAGAAAATTCCATCTAAAAGATCATTCTTATGACCAATTTCATTCTTGACTAGAAGGGGCAGTTGTTGTGCTCTTTATTATCACATAAAATACTTAGAGTTTTGGAACATAAAAGGTTTCCGTCATGTATAGGGTTCCAATATATATTTTAAAATTATTTTTGGCCTACTAAATCCTTTTTGATTTCCTGAAATCATTTAAAGAAGTTATCTTTCATCATTCGAGGCTTCACTCCTTGTGCCCAAAATTGACATAATTTTGTTTAAGTTATTCCTATTACCATTTTTTCTCATAGAATTCTTAGAAAATAGCTTGTACATGTTTATTTTTTATTTTTAAACCATCAAAAAATGATTTAAATCTTCCCTAGAGGATTTAAGAGGTTATATACCAGCCACAAAATGGCTAAAGAAGACTTTTTTAGACCTTCGAAGAATGTTGTTTCTCTTTGAAATTCAAAACAAAAATTAGTCACCTTGGCCATACATATCTACACATTAAATAAACTTTGAATTATTTTTATAATGTTCCAAAAAAACAAAATAAGATTAAAATTGATGACTGGTTAGCCATATGAAGCATTCACAATGATTGAAGGCAAAATCTTCAAGTTGGGGCTTAGTTGTCATGATCAAAAGATTAAATTTTGCATGCTAGACATCTAACATGAAAATAGTTGGCTCTAACTTGTGTAAATTTAAGTATAGGTGCTAATGAATAAAATTAGTAATATATTTCTTAAGAAGACTAGAAACTTAACATTTTGGCTGATAGATTTAGTCGCCAACTAATACAAACACACAAAATAGAAAGAGAAACAAAAAAATGGAAAACTATGTTATATTTGAGGTAAATTTATAGAGGTGAGGGAATAATATACACATACCCAAAAATGGGATGAGAAAATTATGTACCATTATGAAACAATGGAATGAATTCATACCACTTTCGAATCTCAATAACAACTAGTTGGGTCGTACCACACTCTAATGATGGATTTGCATGTATTCAAAAGAACGAGAAATATCAACATTCCATTTTCATAATAATATTTTGTAGAGATCACAGTTTTATCCAATGACCACTATATAATTCATTTTATTTTTCTTCTCTCTATAAGTTCTCCGTCAAATATCACATGAACATAAGAAGCCATCATTCCAGGTTTCCAAAAATATAATTTTTTTTTTCAACATGAAGGTGGTCATCATCCTTTGGATAAAACTACATTATGGATTTTTTTCCAAAGTTAGTAGGGAATTTATAGGTCATTCGGAACAAGTTGATTATCACACTATTTAGGATCTTCTTCTAGAATGTAAATTTTCCTATCGAAAATGATTTTTTTATGCATACTATCTCATCTTTCATATGACATTAATTGTATGAAGAATCCTCCTCATGTAAAGAGGAAGGACACAATGCCAGAGTTTTAAGTTAAGAATAATAATTTTGTCCATCTTGAACATCACTTAGTGAGTCCTCTTCATTCTGGGGAATAAAAAAGGAAACATATTCATAATTATGATCGCTATCACACTCTTTTGGTGATGAACAGGAAACCAAATCATCGGAGATATATCATTTGATCATTTTTCATCTGTAATTGTTTTGAAGAAGAAATTTTCACTCTTCTATTTACTTTATTTTATCATTTGGCATTTTTGTATCAAATTAAGAGCCAAAATTAGAAGGAAAATCATAAATAATTACCTTAAAAATCGTTTAATCTTCAAGAACATGTGGTGGAGAAGGAGGATTCATATCTTGAATGTCTTCACCGTCATTCAAATTATCAATAAGCACTATATCATCCATTATGAGATAATAATTCTCATCTCCTATGCACATTGCTTCTCCAATGAATTGTCTTTCAGACCATAGTGTAGTTGTTGATGAAGACTCAAATTCTATGATTTCTTAATTAACTGTCAAGGTGCCTAGTTAAAAATCACTGGAATTCTCTAGAAGATGAAAATAATGAGAAGAACTGACATGTGTTGATGGGATTAAACACTTCATAGTATGCAAAATCCTAAGAATTTGGTTTTAGAATATGGATTTATTTGTCCTCATTATGGAGTGCCACAACCTACTCATACCATTCCTGTATAGCCACAACATAGCTCATAATTTCAATATTAGTTTCAAAGTTATAAATTCCTTCTGCAATTCTCAAAATTCTTGTGCACATACTCATTTTTATTGGATTCCATTTCTTCATCTCCACATGCCAAGACAATAATATAAAGGGGAGAGAGACAAAAGATAAATATTTGAGTTTTTTTTCCAGCAATGAGGAATTAAAAACAAAACCTTCATGAGATTCCCCTTTTCTTACTTCATCTATAGATTCATATTCATATTTTTCATAAAACAAGTGATATCTTTTCTACATTATTCTCATTAGGCTGTTTGATTCATGGTCATCAGTTGGTGTAATTCCCATTTTCTTTCCTCAAGGAGTAGTTTGTTTGAACTAAAGGCACAAGGATTTGATAGTAGTATATTCATATGCATAAATTTTATCCATTCTCTCATTTTGTTGATTGCATATTTTTGGTTAAAGGAAAAGACCTCTTCACTGTTCTAGAATCCATATGTTTTCAAGCACTAGTCCACAATAATGGCTAATTAGAAATTTGCATCTATTTATCTTCTTCTTCTCCATTGTTGTTGTCACTTAATAGTATTGAACACCGATATAAAGAATTCATAATTTTTATGTGGGAAACAAACGTGAAATGAATTTATTCCTTGATAACATCGCCTTCAAAATATGATTTTTTTATATATATTATTTGTCTATGTTTGGAATATGTATCTTTTGTTCTTTCTAGAGATATTTAAATGTAAAAAATGACATATCTCTCACCATTAGAGTCACCAAAAACTGTTTGTGAAATAATTTTTCAGAGTGCAAATTATTGGTTTTCACCAACTATCATGGGGCTAAACCCCTCATTCTTAGGTCATGGGTAGGCTCCCATTATTCAATGTAAACTAACTAAAATTGTTAGGCGGTCATTAGACATGTGATCAAAGAACAATACTCCACTAATACTTTGACAAAGTGCTTGTATAATGTATATGGGAAGAACTTTTTTGGGAAATACATAAAGGGGAATACGAGATAGAGGGATAGAGGGGTTGATGTTATGAGTGGGAACTAGATGATTATCACCAACACTAGAAAAATTAGGTTCACCTGTACTTATAAAAAGAAAATAATGTAAGGAAAAATAGGTCTAATGAACTAGATAAAACAATTTAAAATTCCAATAATCGAAGACACAAAGTTTCTTCTTTGTTTTACAATACAACAATTCTTGAAAAAATTGTGAGTAAAGAGGATAGATGAACATAGGAAAGGTGATAGAGGAAATGTATATTTTATTGCTTGATGAAATATTAATAGAAATCTCCATAGCTTACACCAATCAATGATTACTAACCATTTGCAATGGAGAATCCATTCAAATTTATTGTGTTACAAAATGTTTTTTTCATCTCCCCCCTAACAAATTTTCACCTTTCCTCATCACTTGATAGATTTTATATGCCTAGGGAATAAAAATGATCCTTTTTCTTAACAATGCAAAATAATTCCTACAATTTCCAATTACTGGTCACTTTATTCAATAACACAAAATAGTGAAAAAATACATTCTTAACGAAGAATTAGGATATGAAGAGAGATTACATCAGAGAGAAATTGAAGCATTGATAAATCTGAAGAAAATGAATCCTCTACCGGTGAATAATAATCAATTTATGAAACTGTTATCCAAAATGAGTCCCCACTGATTTTGGCTAACTTGCCTTCATTCTTCCCTTCCTTGTGCTTAAACTTCCATTTTCACACATTTCAAGCTCTAGGGTTTCTATAAATGGCTCCATCAAATAGGATATTTCTTCCCATTTCCAGAAAGGTAAAATTGTCCTCCTAACTCCAAATATTTTGAAAGTTATGGCCTAATGGATTTTTTTAGGGAAATTTTCCCTTCATAGGCCTACGGCCAATGAGAAGGTGCCACGTGGTGGAGGAGGTCAGGCTGGTGGAGGTAAGTTGGAAAATTTTCCAAAGAGGGCAAAGGGCACAAAGTGAAAATTTTGGCTCGCAGGCCCATGGAGGAGGATGGAGAAAAATTTGTAGAAGGCCCACGGCCAATGAGGAAGCGACACATGTCCATAACAGTGGCGGGAGTCGGAGGTGTAGAGGAAAATGTTGGTTTTTTTCCAAAGTGATAGAGGCCCAAATACAGAAAAAGAAAGTGCACCCCTGCCAAGCAACGAGAAGTTGACACATATCACCAGAGTGGTGGAGTGTGGGGGAAAATTTGGGCAATGTTTAACGATAAAAAAATCAAAGGGGAAAAGTGAGGTTTGAGCCCGCTTTTCCATAAAGGAATGGAAAAGTTCCCGGGTGGCAGAGGAGTGGTGGGGGCACGGGGAATTCTTTAGACATTTTCCTAAATTCAAAAAATGGAAAAGTTTCATGTTTCGGCCCGCCAACCGAATTTTTTCAATAAATCTTCAGAGGGGCATAAGTTTCGATCCCGAGTCTCGGATTCTTTGGTTTCTTTATATCATTGGAAATTTGTTGAAATACTATACATGATGGAGGGTTCAATTTACATATTTTAGGGATATTTTTTGGAGAAAATAGGAAAACATCTATGCCATGAAAAAAATGTAGAAAATGCCCCTAACCACTAAAATTAATGAAGTATGGACCTCTTTTGTTGCTCTGCAGAGAAAATGTACTTTGGCATATGGGTTTGTCCCATGGAGCCCATCACTTTACAGGTGAGATTGGAGGGATATTTTAGTGCTTTTGAATTTCAATTTGATTTTCTCGTGTTTTCCACATTTCTTTCATTATGTTTGATTGTTAAAAGCCTAGATTTGGCTCATTTGTAAAGGTTGTTCATCATTCTTCTCTGCCTCTAACTTTTTTTCTTCCTGAGGGTCAAAATTGGAGTTTGAACCTCCTCCCTTGCTCTATAATGGCATTTTTTTTCCTCTTACTAGAAAAATGATATTTTGTGCAAACTTCTAGAGCAATAAAAAATGTGTTTTGTGATGCATTTGTCTATCGTTGCTCGTTTTTCTTGTCTTCTTCTTGCCTCTCTTCATTGCAGGTATTTGTGCATGTTTGAATGTTCATTGTAGGTTTTGGAGCTATGTGAAATTTATCCTTTGTTTTGTGATGTACTTGTTCATCCTTTCCATTACTCACCTCTTCTTATTCCATGGTAGTTTTGATAGATGTTCAAAAAAAAATTCTCTGGTGTATCACCGTTTTAGCGTAGGCCCTATTTGCACTCTTTTCTCTCTCTCTATCTCCTTGGCATAGTTAGATTAGGATTAGATTAGTTTTCTTGCAGTAGAATACCTTGTGGTAGGTAGTTTAGGAAGAGGAACCAACCTTATCTGGAGAGCTTTCCCCATTTTCAAAGGACCAACACTTTGGGAAAGCTCAATGTTGTGCATTCACACCAAATGACCATTTCCTTAGAAAATAAGATCCATAGGACATTTTGGGGGGCTCTGTGAATTGGGGACTAACAATTTTGGCATGCCTGGTGGGACCTTAGAGGTCTTCCACTTTATTTTTGACAGGTTGGTGTGTTCCTGTTAAAGATTCAACCATTGGAGGCATTTTCAAAAGCACATTTTTGTGACTCCATCTGGTAAATAACTCATTCTATGAGTTGCATACCCTCTTTCCATTCATTTTCATTCATTTTTCATCCATTATTCCTTCCATCTCTTCCATCTTCTTTACATTCCATGAAGTTGTCCAATCATGGACTTCATTTCCATCATGGAATTCACATTTACAAGAGTAGTATATTCCACCTCCAACATGTTTTACAACTCCTTCAAATCAACATTTTGATCAAATTCAAAATCAGTATGCATATCCATATGAGCAGCAATGCAAAAATCAGTTTGGCTATGGTTCTTTCCAAGAGTAGGAGTATGCAAACAATGAAGACAATCAAATGGAAGATGCAGATTTTGTGGAGAAGATCCAAAAAATGGAGGCTAGCATGGTGCAATCAAGAGCAATAGCTCAAATGAAGGCTTTCAAAATTGGTTGCAAGGCACCTTGTCCATGGGTTGGCCCTTTTCCCAGACACTTCAGCCCTCAGGAGAAACTGGACTTCATTGATGGAGATGCTACCCCAAACTTACACAATGGATAGTGGAGATAGATGCCCTATAAATTTGGTGCTGAGTCAACCTTGTCAATGGGTAATTTTTACACCATCATCTAGTTTTTCTTCTTCCATTCCTCAAGCAACACCATCTCATTTTGAATGCCAAATTCCAAATCCAGCCCATGCTGCCCCAAGATTTGATTCCATTTCTCCATCCCCTAGTCTTTCCATCCCATCTAATTTTTTCTTCTCTCTTCTCTTCCAAATCCAAATCCCCTCCATAAGAGAAAAAATAAATACCTTCCACTCCAAGGAAACAAGAAGTTTCATCTCCTCCACTAGAAAAAACGAATTGCAAAATCAATTGAGTTACAACTCACCCCTTCTCTTGCATTCCTAATTCCATGTGGGGAAGAATAAATTGTAAAAATCAGTCATGAAGGACAGCAAGAAGAAGATCCAAACAAAAAGAAGAAAAAATCAGAAGTTTGGTAAGCTTGGCTCTTAAATTCGGGATTAAAAAAATCTCCTTGATGGTGAAACCAATAGAGGAGGCAAAGGTTGAAGAACAAGTGGTGGTTAGGACTGATTTTGTTTGCAGCAGAAGAAGAGAAAAAAAAAGAGGAAAATCAGCAATCAATTTTCTCAGAATGTAGTGTCCATGTTGGCACTCTACTTGACGAAGGTGCTGATCCAATTCAAGTTGCACAATCAGCCATGGAAGAGGAAAGCTCTAAAAGAGATCTTGCATTCCCAACTCGTCCTACAGAGCAGCAGATTGAAGAGTTTGACTTGACAAACTTCATGTTATAGGAAGAGTTCAATCAAGAGCAAGATTGTCTTCAAGCAACAGAGGAAGGAGAATCTGCTCCAAATCCAAAAGAAGAGGAGCACATTCTAGTCTATGGGGGAGAAAAGTGCAGATCCAAAAGCTTTGAGCACAAAGTAGGCTATAGAAGAACCTTCAGTTCTTCTTTCTACTTCATCTCTCTCGACTTCTAGTGTTGAAGAAGAGTTTGATCTTTCAAACTCAATGTTGGAGGATGAAAGAAACCATGGTGATCAAGTTGTAAATCAAAATAACACCATGGGGGAGGTTGAAAATTTGCAGAAGGATAACAATGAGGTAGTTTATCTGTCAGATTTGGAAGACTGTTTTGATGAAGAGGAACTCGGTTGAGATCACACCATTTTCTCCTTCATCACCCACATTCCAAACACAAGAACCTTTCGCCATGAAGGAGGGCATTCATTTGTAGCAATCTGCATTTTATAACAACCTTTTGGAGCCAAGATTGAAAGATATTAATCTTCCATGTTCTTCATTAGGGGAAGAAGGAAAATGTCTGAAGAACTTCATCACTTCTCCCACATCATCCAAAGAAGGTCTACAAGAGGACTCCATTTTTGGAGTTGAAACTTAGAGCAATGGGCATATCAAATGGATCAGACCTTTCCCAATAAGGTATTTGGCTTAAGTGGAGCCAAAGGAGAAGTCACAACAAGTCATGCTTGCTTCTAAGCATGAGGATGAGCAACTAAGCACCAAGGATCAGCTGCAATACCTGTACAATCCAAATGCAAAGCAACTAAAAGAGGTATCTAAGTTGTTGTCAGTTAACACCTTGTTGATATGGGTAGAAAAGAATCTTCTTGTTGATTTTCCACTCATCCTAACAGCCATGATCAGCTCCAAATCACTTGCATGGCTGCCCATTTTGAAGAAAGGAAGTTATTTTGCACAACCAATTGTAAGGTTTGTTTAGCTCACCTTTTCTTCCAGTTAGAATAGAGTAGGTAGGTTTTCTTTCAGTAGAAGAAGTGTTTTTGCACACTTTGCATATCACACTTAGGGTATGTATGATTTCAAATTTTGTACATATTTTTTTGGTGATGTTGTGTTGCTCTTGCACAATCCATTTTAGTGGGTTTTGGTGAAGTTCAACTCTAAAGTTTCAGTGGGTTTCCAAGTGATTAAAAGGTCATATTTTCATAGTTCAGATCAAAATTAGTTTATCAGGCTTGACTCCATGCCAAATGGATGCTTCAAAGGCCACTAATCATTCATCTAGTAGGTAGATGACCCCTGAGAGTCGCCAAATTGTTATCCAAAATGAGCCCTCTACTTATTTTGGCTTAACTTTCCTTCATTCTTCCCTTCCTTGTGCTTCAAATTCAATTTTCACACATTTCAAGAACTCAAAGGTTTCTTGAAATGGCTTCCATCAGACAGAATTTCTTCCCCTTTTCTAGAAAGGTAAAATTTTCGTCCTAACTCCAAATATTTGGAAAGTCCCAACGGAGTCTTTTGGGGAATTTTTCCCTTGAAGGCCCACGGCCAATGAGAAGGTGCCACGTGGTAGTAGAGGTCAGGCCAGTAGAGATAAGTTGGAAAATTTTACAAAGAGGGAAAAGGGTGTAAAGGGAAAATTTTGGCCCACAGGCCCGCAGAGGAGGATGGAGAAAAAGTTGTGAAAGGTATGCGGCCAATGAGGAAGCGATACGTGTCCATGACAGTGGCGGGAGTCGGAGGAAAAGAGGAAATGTTGGTTTTTTCCAAAGTGAGAGAGGCACAAATAGATAAAAATGAGCATGGCCTTACCAAGCAACCAAAAGCTGACATGTGTTACCAGAAGTGGTGGAGCGCGAGGAAAATTTGGGAATGTTTCCCGATAAAAAAATCAAAGGGAAAAGCGAGGTTTGAGCCCACGTTTCCATCAACGAATGGGGAAAGTTCCACATGGTAGTGGAGTGGCGGGGCTTCAGGGAATTCTTGGGACATTTTCCCAAATTCAAAAAATGGATAAGTTTCAAGTTTCGGCCCGCCAACTTTATTTTTGCCCTAATATTGAAAATCTTCAAAGGCCATATAACTTTCGATCCTGAGATTGAATTTTCACTTTATTTATATCGTTGGAAAGACTTCGAAATAATATACATGATGGAGGGTTAAATTTTGATTTTTAATAGATATTTACAGGAGAAAAAAAGGAAAATGTCTCTGGCATGGAAAAAAAGTAGAAAACACCCCCAAGCACCAAAGTTAATTAAGTATGGGCCTCTTTCTTTGCTCTGCAAAGTGGGATGTACTTTGGAAATATGGGTTTTTCCATGAAGCCCATAAATTTACAGGTGATATTAGAGGGATTTTTTAGTTATTAGAGTTTCAATTTGATTTCCCTGTTTTTTCAACATTTCTTTCATTCTGTTCGATGGTTCTAAAAGCCAGATTTGGCTCATTTGTAAAGGGTTGTTCATCATTCTTCTCTGCCTCTCCCTTCTTTTCTTCCCCAGGGTCGAAAATGGAGTTTGAACCTCCTCCCACTTGCTCTGTAATGGCATTTTTTTCCTCTTACCAGTAAAATGATGTTTTGTGCAAACTTCTGGAGTAATAAAAAAACATGTTTTGTGATGCATTTGTCCATCCTTGCTCGTTTCTATTATCTTCTTCTTGCCTCTCTTCATTGCAGGTATTTGTGAATGTTTTGAATGTTCATTTACACATTTTGGAGCTGTGTTCATGGAGTTTTGGAACATTTTTTGTGTGAAATTTATCATTGGTTTTGTGATGCACTTGTTCATCCTTTCCATTGCTCACCTCTTCTTTTTCCATCACAGTTTATATAGATGTTCAACATTTTCCTTCTCTGGTGTATCACCGTTTTAGTGTAGGCCCTATTTTTCACTCTTTTCTCTCTTTGTGTCTCCTTGGCATACTAATATTAGGATTAGATTAGCTTTCCTACACTGGAATAGCTAATGACAGGTAGTTTAGGAAGAGGAACCAACCTTCTCTGGAGATCTTTCCCCATTTGCAAAGGTCCCACATTTTGGGAAAGCTCAGTGTTGTGCATTCACACCAAATGACATTACCTTAGAAAAGAAAATCCATAAGGTCATTTTGGGGGTGCTGTGAATTTTGCACTAACATAAACTTGAGGGGAAAATTACGGAATGATTCCTTGGCCTTTTGAATTCTTTACTTAAACGGGGGTGTCGTAGGTGCCACCTTTCCTACTTTATGGAATATGAATGCATCTCAATACTTTAATTCATGTCTTAGGAACTGTTGAGAAATAAAATAACACTTGATTCATTATACGAGTTCAAGTGACATTGTAATAAATTAATTATTTAATTAGTTAAGTTAGCTTAGATAAATTCTATTATTAGTGAGTTGTATTTTAGATTTCTTATCCCTTGGTTTCTGGGATAATGTTCTATCTCGCATATTTAGTTTTGAATTTTATTTCCATGAGGAGCATTAGGGACAGTTAGGGGAAATAGGCTATTCCTGCGTATTTTCTCAATATTAGATGATCTATTTCCATATATTATGGATCCCGATATAGAAGTTTTCCAATATCTATAAGTATTACAACTCTCTAATTTTTTGGAATGCTTGATTTTTATATTTATAAAATACACAAGCATAACCTTGTTTCTATGTAAATATTTTGTGTTAAGTCTTCTTTTCATGTATTCATTGTCAAGATTTGGTATCAATGCTGGAAGAGCCTAAAACTATGAGTTCTAGGTGAGTATACAAAGTTCGAGGGAGGAGGAATAAGAATCTTATGCTAGGAGGATCCAAATTTTCCCCCAACCTCTTCACAAAGCCCCAACCCCTACCCCACACACCAGCAACAACCAAAGTAACAATACAAAAAATTCCAAGGGCAGTGTTTTTTTTGGAACTATAATCATAGGCCAAAATACCTCGATGCACCTATAATATTTATCAAAAAAAATTCATCGACGATGGATTTCATTACATGGTGACTGAATATCATGCATCTGGATGTTTTGGGGCATCTTCGCTACTTTTAAGCACTACTCATATCCGCCATACCAACGAAAATTTCTTCATATCCTATCTAACAAGTTTTGTATCAGCCATGAGGTGGGGAGACATCTAAATCGGGATGAGCGTGTATATTGGTTGGAGATTCTCCTAAAATAAGTGGATGCCCCATATTCCCAGTAGACCCTATAAAATACAAAGGTGCGCAGTGAAGCCTCCAAATAGTTCAAACATTGATCTACATGTAGAATAAAAAGTATGGAAACCATGAAACAAATCTTGGGGATTAAATAAAAGAAAGATAAATGACAGATATATTGAAGGTAGTAGAGAATAAAAATCTCTAAGGAGATAGGTAAACTTTAATTCATGTTTACTTTTTGGATTTTGTGAAAAAAATTAGAAGGATGGAATTTTTTTTCCACTTTTGGAAAGGGCCCCAGAAAGATATTGAAATCAGAATTTAAACAAGTTATAACTTTCAACGTGGTACCTCAGATTAAGGTGCCCTTTTTAAAAAGTGTATGGTTTTTCAATCTCTATGTCTTGGTTTGAGATTTTAATAAGTTTTGTTTTAAAAAATAGAACAAATTAGAGTATATTTGTATTTGAAAAACAGCCAAAGAGACCAGAATTTATTTGAAAAATTCAAATCATGCCAAAGAGCCAAATTTGTAACATGGCCAATAGTGCTACGAAAATTCATTGTACACATCCAAAAAGGAGCCCAAGCTGAATAAAATATTATTTTTTGGGGGGTGCATGCATGTTTTAATGGAGGAAAAGCATATAATTTTTTTTTCTACTATTTATCAGTATTCATAATGGTCCTAATTATAGCACAATTGTTTTTGCCAAATTCTCAAATTTTATGATTTTGATAATTATCTACCATGGAAAACTACAAAAATCATGCACAACTTGACTTTGAAAATATATGGTAAAACATTGTTTTTGGGTACATTAATAAGATTTACAACAGATGATACACAATAAGATACATTTGATAATGAAAATAAAAAAACAAAGGTCAATAATTTTTTTCCAATTGTTTCATATGAGGTAAAACCTCATATTCGCAAGGCACAATGAACTAAAAAAGAATCTTTGAAAAATTTGAAAAAAATATACGAGTCCAAAAATAAGAACATAACACTTCGTATTCAAAGTCAACTATTGAACTTGAAAATGCAACCAACTGAGAAAGCATGAAATGTTTTTGAGAAGAGTAGTAACTTTGTGTGCCTCACTTCAATCTTTGGAAGAAGAAGTAACTGACCAATCACACATGCCTATATTATTGTATATATATTCCTCCTTATAGGATTTTTTTGACTGTAATCCCAAATTTAACCCAACCCGGGTTATTTTGGATAAACCACCATAAATGGACTTAGCCACTGTTAATTATTTGATGGGGAGATGACCGTTAAAGTTCAACCCCAAAAAAAGAGAAAGGTGTCCCATGTTTTGGCTCAAACATTTTGTTTGTGAGGTTGGTCGAGAAGGGTGTGTTGGCTAGGTTGGTTGCGTGATGGTTATGTCGACCAGGTTCGTTGGGTGAAGGTTGGTCGATCATAGGTTTGTCAGTTGATTGGTTGGTCGGATGGTTTTGTCTATTGGGTGGGTTTGATAGGTTGGTCTGTTGGAATTAGATAGATGGTTCAGACATGGAAGCATCATATGAACAAAGGATGGATGGCAAGGCTGGTTAGTATGGTTGGTAAGTTCAATGGTTGGTCGGCATGGTTCATGGTTCCATAGGATAGTTCTGTCAGATAGGTTGTTCGAAAGGGGTGGGTCTGATAGTTTCGTCGACCTTGGTTTCGTTAGATAGGATGGAAGACAAATTCAGTCAGTACGGTTGGTCAGCCAGGTTGGTCACTGTTAAATTTTTCACATGGCTAGATGGGTTACCTTGTTGGATGTGTAACAAATTTAGGTGACATATAGGTTGGCCAAGCCACTCACCTTCATCCATGGTAAAAATGAGGTTAAAACGGTTCACCAGGTTGAATAGGTACCAGAGTTGGTTAGTAACTACAGAAATGTATGGGTCACATGGTTAGATGTACCGTAGTTCAGGTAACGCATGGTTATATGGGTCATGAAGTATGATTCCTCGGTGGTGCTATAGCATGGCTGGATCAGGTTACATGGTTGGGTGGGCCACGAGTCCCAAATAAGAGAAACGAGGCAAACGAATGACAACCCAACAACCATATTTAATTCAGTATGGTGCCCATGTCTTTTTATTACAAAAGTACCCTCAGGAAGTGAAATTGTATAGGTACCTATACCTCTTTAATGAGGGTGGGTGAAAATTGGCTATATAATGCAATCAAACACCTCATTTTTTTAGAATAGACATTCTAGATAGCTAGGGAAACTCTTGTGAATTTTCCTTTGACTACATTTGATTTGTAATCCTTCTCCTGCACCTAGAAATTGTATTTATTCCTATGAGCATTAATGTAATGATCTTTGAACCTTATAGAGAAATAAAATTGTGTGTTTGTGGTGTTTCTCAACCCTTTCTAATGTTTTGTTTTTACATGTATTTCACATTTTTTAGGTGTAAGATGTGTTTCAAGTAGTGCAGATTGAACATGGAGTTTGAGTCAATGTCAATATTGTTCTGACCTCACCCAGCTCTATTTTTTCCTCTTCTTCCTCAATTAGTATAGTATATCACCCTTTTTTCTTGTGTTATCTCCTTGTTAGTGTAGGATTTCCCTTTTCAAATACTTTATCTCTCCCTGTCTCCTTAAAATTGTTAGGATAGGTGTAGTTACACATTTTTTCTACATTAGGAGTATTTTAACTTTAGGATCAGGTAGATGAATCTTGCGTTCTGTGGAGGTCCATATTATTTTCGCAAGTCCCACATCTTGCAAGATGGACCCATGTTATGTAGATTACACTAAATTCCCTTTTCACTATCAGGCCATCCAGGGGGTGCTGTAATTTTGACATAAAAGTTACCATGTTAAACATAATTGGTAAAAGAATAACTTTTAAAGAGTTATTGAATATGCTCCAACAACAAAAATTTATTTACTCAACTACAAAAATTGAAGAGTAGACACTTGCTTGTAATCAAAAAAGCCAAAAACTAGGCTAAGTCTAGTTAACAATCTCAGAAGCAAGGTAATACTCAACAAGGCCAAAGGACAAAATAAATTGTCTTATTTGTGGTCTAAAAGGACATGAGTTAAGGAATTTTCGATACACCACATTGTAACAAGGATCGTCAAGTGGAAAAAATATTGATTACCAACAAACAAAATTTGGCCAAAAATAGAGTAAACATGGACAAAATAATCAAAAGTGTAAAAAAAACCAACTCAATAAGGAAATGTAGCCAAACAGGAAGATCAATTTGTTGATGTTGAATTCCTATATTTTGCATAGTCAAATGAACTTTCCAATTCTACAAATAAAACTTGGTATGTCGAATCAGGTGCAACTTGGCACAATACAGGAAAGAAATACTGGTTCTTCACAATGAGTAAAATACCCACCAAAAATCATGTCTCTTAGGGTAATGATACATCATACATTGTTGAAGGCATTGGTTTCATTTAACTACCAGTTGGGAAACATAATTTCAAAATTACATATGATCTTTGTGACCCAAGTTTAACAAAAAATATGTTGTCCGTGAGTCAATTATTAGATCAAAATCACAAAATTATTTATTGTTTCAGATGAGGTAAAACCTCATATTTGTAAGGCCACAACAACAAAAGAATATATGAAAAATTTGAAAATAATATATGAGTCAAAAAATAAGAACATAACACTTCGAATTCAAAGTCAACTATTGAACTTGAAAATGCAACCAACTGAGAAAGCTGAAATGTTTTTGAGAAGAGTAGTAACTTTTTGTGCCTCACTTCAAGCTTTGAAAGAAGAAGTAACTGACCAATATCTCATGCCTATAGTATTGAGAGATATTCCTCATAGGATTTTTCTGACTGTAATCCCAAATTTACTACTCGGGTTAATTTGGATAAACCACCATAAATGGACTTAGCCACTCTTAATTATTTGATGGGAAGATGACCGTTAAAGTTCAACCCTAGAAGAAGAGAAAGGCGTCCCATGTTTTGGCTCAAACATTTTTTTTGTGAGGTTGGTCGAGAAGGTGTGTTGGCTAGGTTGGTCGGGTGATGGTTGGTTGACCATGTTGGTTGGGTGAAGGTTGGTCATCATGGTTTGTCAGTTGATTGGTTGGTTGGATGGTTTTATCAGTTGGGTGGGTTTCATAGGTTGGTCAGTTGGGTTGGACAGATGGTTTAGACATGGAAGCATCATATGAACAAAGGATGGATGGTGAGGCGGGTTGGTATGGTTGATCAGTTGAATGGTTGGTCGGAGTGGTGTGTTGTCATGGTTCATCAGATAGTTTGGTCAGATGGGCTGGTCGGATGGGTGGGTCTGATAGTTTGGTCGGCTGGTTTCGTTGGATAGGATGGAAGACAAATTCAGTCGGTACGGTTGGTTGGCCAGGTTGGTCAATTAAATTTTTCACATGGTTAGATGGGTTATCATGTTGGATGTGTAACGAATTCAGGCGATACATAGGTTGGTCGAGTCACCCACGTTATATGGTATAATGAGGTTGGTCGGTTCACCAAGTTGATCAGGTACTGGAGTTTGTTAGTGACTACAAAAATGTATGGCTCACATGGTTAGATGTTCATAGTTAGGAAATGCATGGTTAGATGGGTCATGAAGTATGATGCCTGGGTGGTGGTATAGCATTGTTGGGTGGCCCACGAGTCCCAAATAAGAGAAACGAGGAAAATGAATGACAACCCAATAACCATATTTAATGCAGTATGGTGCCCATGTCTTTTTATTACAAAAGTACCCTTGGGAAGTGAAATTGTATAGGTACCCATACCTCTTTAATGGGGGTGGGTGAAAATTAGCTATATAATGCAATCGAACACCTCATTTTTTAGAATAGACATTCTGAGAGCTGGGGAAACTCTTATGAATTTTCCTTTGAATCCATTTGATTTGTAATCCTTCTCCTGCACCTAGCAATTGTATTTATTCCTATGAGCATTAATGTAATGATATTTGAACCTTATAGAGAAATAAAATTGTTTGTTTATGGTGTTTCTCAACCCTTTCTAATGTTTTGTTTTTGCATGTATTTCACTTTTTTTAGGTGTAAGATGTGTTTCAAGGAGTGCAGATTGAACATGGAGTTTGGGTCAGTGTCACTATTGTTCTGACCTCACCCAGCTCTATTTTCCCCTCTTCTTCCTCCCTCAAAAAATTATATCACCATTTTTTCTTGTGTTATCTCCTTGTTAGTGTAGGATTTCCATTTTCAAATACTTTATCTCTCCCTGTATCCTTAGAATTGTTAGGATAGGTGTAGTTACACATTTTTTCTGCATTAGGAGTATTAACTTTAGGATTAGGTAGAGGAATCTTGTGTTCTGTGGAGGTCCATATTAGTTTCGCAAGTCCCACAACTTGCGAGATGGACCCATGTTATGTAGATTACACTAAATGTCCCGTTCACAATCAGGACATTCGGGGGGTGTTGTAATTTTGACATAAAAGTTACCATGTTAAACATAATTGGTCAAAGAATAACTTTTAAAGAGTTATTGAATATGCTCCAACAGCAAGAATTTATTTACTCAACTACTAAAATTGAAGAGTAGACACTTGCTTCTAATCAAAAAGCCAAAAACTAGGCTAAGTCTTGTTAACAATGTCAGAAGCAAGGTAATACTCAACAAGGCCAAAGGACAAAAAAATTTGTCTTATTTGTGGTCTAAAAGGACATGAGTTAAAGAATTGTTGGTACACCACATTCTAACAAGGATCATCAAGTGGAAAAAACATTTACTAACAAACAAAATTTGGCCAACAATAGAGTAAACATGGACAAAATAATCAAAAGTGTAAAAAAAACCAACTCAATAAGGAAATATAGCCAAACAGGAAGATGAATTTGTTGATGTTGAATTCCTATATTCTGCATAGTCAAATGAACTTTCCAATTCTACAAATAAAACTTGGTATGTCGAGTCAGGCGCAACTTGACACAATACAGGAAAGAAATATTGGTTCTTCACAATGAGTAAAACACCCACCAAAAATCATGTCTCTTAGGGTAATGATACATCATGCATTGTTGAAGGCATTGGTTTCATTTAACTACCAGTTGGGAAACATAATTTTAAAATTACATATGATCTTTGTGACCTAGGTTTAACAAAAAATATGTTCTTTGTGAGTCAATTATTAGATCACAATCACAAATTTTTTTATTGTTTCAGATGAGGGAAAACCTCATATTCGCGACGCCACAACAACAAAAGAATATTCAAAAAATTTGAAAACAATATATGAGTCCAAAAATAAAAACATAACACTTCGTATTCAAAGTCAACTATTGAACTTGAAAATGCGACCAACTGAGAAAGCTGAATTTTTTTTGAGAAGAGTAGTAACTTTGTGTGCCTCACTTCAAGCTTTTGAAGAAGAAGTAACTGACCAGTCACTCATGCCTATAGTATTGAGAGATATTCCTCCTTATAGGATTTGTCTAACTGTAATCCAAAATTTACTCCCCGGGTTAATTTTGATAAACCGCCATAAATGGACTTAGCCACTCTTAATTTTTTGATGCGAAGATGACCGTTAAAGTTCAACCCCAAAAGAAGAGAAAGGCATCCCACGTTTTGGATCAAAAAAAATTTTGTGAGGTTGGTCGAGAAGGTGTGTTGGCTAGGTTGGTCGGGTGATGGTTGGTCATCATGGTTTGTCTGTTGATTGGTTGGTTGGATAGTTTTGTCAGTTGGGTGGGTTTGATAGGTTGGTCAGTTGGGTTGGATATATGGTTCAGACACAGAAGCATCATATGAACAAAGGATGGATGGCAAGGAGGGTTGGTATGGTTGGTCAGTTGAATGGTTGGTCGACATGGTTGGTTGGCATGGTTCATCAGATATTTTGGTCAGATGGGCTGGTCGGATGGTTGGGTCTGATAGTTTGGTCGGCTGGTTTCGTTGGATAAAATGGAAGACAAATTCAGTCGCTACGTGGTTTGTTGGCCAGGTTAGTCAGTTAAATTTTTCACATGGTTAGATGGGTTATCATGGTGGATGTGTAACAAATTCAGGTGATACATAGGTTGGTCGAGTCACCCACGTTATATGGTATAATGAGGTTGGTCGGTTCACCAAGTTGATCAGGTACTGGAGTTGGCAAGTGACTACAGAAATGTATGGCTCACATGGTTAGATGTTCATAGTTAGGTAATGCATGGTTAGATGGGTCATGAAGTATGATGGCTGGGTGGTGGTATAGCATGGCTGGATAGGTTACATGGTTGGGTGGCCCACGAGTCCCAAATAAGAGAAATGAGGAAAATGAATGACAACCCAACAACCATATTTAATGCAGTATGGTGCCCATGTCTTTTTATTACAAAAGTACCCTCGGGAAGTGAAATTGTATAGGTACCCATACCTCTTTAATGAGGGTGGGTGAAAATTGGCTATATAATGCAATCGAACACCTCATTTTTTAGAATAGACATTGTGAGAGCTGGGGAAACTCTTGTGAATTTTCCTTTGACTCCATTTGATTTGTAATCCTTCTCCTGCACCTGGAAATTGTATTTATTCCTATGAGCATTAATGTAATGATATTTGAACCTTATAGAGAAATAAAATTGTGTGTTTATGGTGTTTCTCAACCCTTTCTAATGTTTTGTTTTTGCATGTATTTTACATGTTTTAGGTGTAAGATGTGTTTCAAGGAGTGCAAATTGAACATGGAATTTGGGTCAGTGTCACTATTGTTCTGACCTCACCCAACTCTATTTTCGCCTCTTCTTCCTCCCTTAGAAGAATATATCACCCTTTTTTCTTGTGTTATCTCCTTGTTAGTGTAGGATTTCCCTTTTCAAATACTTTATCTCTCCTTGTATCCTTAGAATTGTTAGGATAGGTGTAGTTACACATTTTTTCTGCATTAGGAGTATTAAATTTAGGATTAGGTAGAGGAATCTTGCATTCTGTGGAGGTCCATATTAGTTTCGCAAGTCCCACAACTTACGAGATGGACCCATGTTATGTAGATTACACTAAATGCCATGTTCACAATCAGGAAATTCGGGGGGTGTTGTAATTTTGACATAAAAGTTACCATGTTAAACATAATTTGTCAAAGAATAACTTTTAAAGAGTTATTGAATATGCTCCAACAACAAGAATTTATTTACTCAACTACTAAAATTGAAGAGTAGACACTTGCTTCCAATCAAAAAGCCAAAAACTAGGCTAAGTCTAGTTAACAATCTCAGAAGCAAGGTAATACTCAACAAGGCCAAAGTACAAAAAAATTGTCTTATTTGTGGTCTAAAAGGACAAGAGTTAAAGAATTTTTGGTACACCACATTATAACAAGGATCATCAAGTGGAAAAAAGATTGATTAACAACAAACAAAATTTTGCCAACAATAGAGTAAACATGGACAAAATAATCAAAAGTGTAAAAAAAACCAACTCAATAAGGAAATGTAGCCAAACAAGAAGATCAATTTGTTTATGTTGAATTCCTATATTCTGCATAGTCAAATGAACTTTCCAATTCTACAAATAAAACTTGGTATGTTGAATCAGGTGCAACTTGGCACAATACAGGAAATAAATATTGGTTCTTAACAATGAGTAAAACACCCACCAAAAATCATGTCTCTTAGGGTAATGATACATCATACATTGTTGAAGGCATTGGTTTCATTTAACTACCAGTTGGGAAACATAATTTTAAAATTACATATGATCTTTGTGACCCAGGTTTAACAAAAAATATGTTATCCATGTGTCAATTATTAGATCACAATCTCAAAATTGACTTTGATTGTAAGGGCAGTAAAGAGATGTTCTTAATTCAAGATAAGTCAAGACGATTGAAAATTATTGCAAACTATTCGAATGTGGGAAGAATGTTTCAATTGGATTTTTTCTAACGAAATGATGAAGCACTTGTAGTGAAGGATACATCATCAACTCAACTATGGAAATGAAGACTTGGACATGTGAGTTTTGGCTATCTTGACACACTCTCAAACAGGATTTGAAGTATGTGATATTTTATTAATCATCCAAATTAATTTACAAAATATGTGCTACAATATTTATACATATTGGACAGTAATATACATACAAATAAATGGGTTGCATGGGTATAATTGTGAATGAATAAAAACAATAATATTGTTAAAACAATATAACAATTCCCATATGTTTGAATAAAACAAAATAGAAGGTTATAAATAAATATAATCATATAACAATTAATTATTAAACAAACTAAATATGAAATGCATAATTAACCTAACATTCCCCCCTTTATCTTACTTTCCTCAAGGGATGAGGAGATGAAATCTATGAACAACTCAAAATTTTCATGTGCAAGTGAATTTTTGAAGATATCTACTCATTTTTCAGATGTTGGAAAAAACTAAAGCTGAATATTGTGCTTCAAAACATGCTCGCTTATGAAATGTACTTGTACCTCAATGTGTTTTCTTATTTCATGAAAAACATGATTACGAACAAGTATGAGAACACCTTTATTATCAACATACAAGGTTTTCAGTTTGTCCTATGGTATTCTAAGTCCTTCAAGTATACAACGTAGCCATATTGCTTCAGCGAGAGCTTATGATACAAAATGATACTGTTTGCTGCATGATCTGAATCTGAATATCATGACAAGAAGAAGTTGTTGTTCTTCTTATCTTCTAGACCAATATCCATTGATCCTATGAGATATCTCAAGATGCAACTTTCTTCTTACCTATGACAAAATTTGGGTTCCTGCATGAACCCAAATAGATATCTCACTGTAAAGATGATATTTGGACTAGTTTAGGTCAAGTAAATGAGACTCCCTATCAACTCCTAATAGAGAGTTGCATTTACCGTATGAGATGGATCTAAATGATATAACTGGCATATGTTCTCCACAGGTTTAGCAATCGGTGTACAATCCATCATATTGAATTTCTCGAGCATTTTCTTGGTATACTTAAATTGAGAAACAAATATGTGATTCTCTTTCTACCAAATTTCCAATCCAAGACAATAGTGCATCATCTCGAGATCTATCATGTCGAACGATCATTTAAGATCTTTTTTTGTTGCATCAATCATCCTCATTGAACTTCGAGTGATGACTACATCATCAACATAGACAAAAAAATCAGAACCTCCCCCTTTCATTTTGAGGTAGAGATTGGGATCATATGGATTTCTAAAAAATCCATGTTATAGGAGATGCTCATCAATTTTGATGTACCATGCCCAGGGTGCTTGTTTGAGGCCATACATAGATTTCCTAAGTCTTGATACCTTTTGTTCTTGTATAGGTACAACATATCCCTCATGTTGAGTCATTTAGCCTTCTTCTTATAAATCTCCATTCAGAAATGAACTTTTTACGCCCATCTGATGAAATTTCTAACAAAACTGTGCAGTTAGAGAAAATATCTTCCTAATCGTTTTGATCTTAGTTGTGGGAGAAAATGTCTCCTTGTATTCAATGCCTTCTTTTTGTGCATACCTATTTTCTACTAGTCTCATTTTATAATTGTCTATGGTCCCATCTACTTTTTACTTTGTTTTGAATATCCATCTGCATCCAGTGGGTTTCTTCCATGGTGGAAGATTGATAAGTTGCCAAGTGTTTTATGTCATGAATGAGTTGTATTCAACATCCATGGCATCTTTCCAAGCTTTTGACTACAGGAATTCCTTGACTTTAGAGAGATCATCTGATTTAATTACTCTACTTATCAAAGCAAAGTTCACTTCTTCTCTTTCTTTACTACGAGTCTGTGGTTCAGTGCTAGAGCATCCATTCTTGCATCTTGTAACATGCTAGTATACCACTTGGGAAAATTCTGAATTGTTCCTGTGGGTTGTGGTTCTATATGATCATCACCATCATCCCCATCATTAATTTCATCATCATTGGGAACATCATCTTTAGTTTTTACAACTAGTGAAAATTATACATCATGTGAGTCTGGAGGAGGACACTCTGCAAGTCCTTCTTCTCAAAGAATTCAACATATTTATTGGTGTATACTTTCGTGATCTTCAGACCCTTCAATATATACCCAAGATTCTGTTCACTATAGACAATTAAGATTATTTTTGTGATTTCATATGTAATTTTTTTCTATTCTCCTTGGGTATGTGCATACATTCCTTGCACCCAAATACTTTGAGGTGTACAATATATGGTTTTGATTTTGACCATGCTTCATGTGGTGTTACTCCGTCAAGAGTAAATATTAGCACTCTATTGAACAAATGCACTATTGTCTTTACTACTTCTGCCTAGAATGGTTTTGCTAGTTTGAAACCATTGATCATGCATCACACCATTTCCATGATAGTATGATTTATTATTTTAATGACACCATTCTATTGCGGTGTGTTTGGAGGACACATTTGTTGATGAATCCCATGATCTTGAAGGTGGGATTTGAACTTATTGATGGTGAATTCACCCCCTCAATCTGAGGGGAGAGTTTTAATGTGACAACCAGTTTCATTATCAACAACCACTTTCAATTTATTGAAGGTTTCAAAAGCTTCACTTTTCTTGCAAATACAATATATTCACATTTTATGTGAGTAATCATCAACACAAAGCATGAAGAATTGGAACCTAGAATTACTTGGTTTCATTGAACCGCAAAGATCAGTATGAGCCAGATCAAGTTTTCCATGGGCTCGATACACACTATTATGGAATGAATCTCTCTATTGTTTACCTAGAAGGAATTGAGGAATTTTTTTTGTATTCTTCTCAAGAGATGTTAAACCATTTACCCTATTACACCAAAGAAGTGTCTCGATATACTTCAAACTTATATGACCAAGTCTCTGATGCCACAACTGTGTAGAGCGAGAGTTCTTAACCATGAGTTTTTGATCATCTATGTGAACAAAATCAAGTTGAAACATGCATCCCACATTGGAGGATCTTGTAACTATTTTCGACCCTCTCGATTTGTTTCGAATTGAACACATTTTATTTCTGGAATGACTATCAAATTAAATTTTCAAGTTGTGATCTAGGAGTTGACTAACTAACAACAGATTTTTAGTCAACCCAGGGACATATAATACATTCGAAAATCTATAGTTGTGTGAACCAAGAGGTAGAAAAATATTCGCAATCCCCTGAACTATGTATGAAGAATCAACTCCTAACAAAACATGGTTTTTCTAAGGTGTGTCCCTCATTGAAGTAAAGAAATCTTTGTGATCATTCATGTGTCAAGTGGCTCTTGAATCAACATACCGAACATTAATAGATGTCGTGGAAGGTTCACTTGATCATTCAGTGTACAAGTAATCTTTAGTATCTGAATTTTCTTCTTACTAAACAATATTTCCTTGTTGATGGGGTTTTCTTTTCCAATTCCCCTTTTTTAACCCTTGATTGTAGTTATTATTTCCCTTGTGAGATTTCTCATGTTAAGGTCCATAGTTTCTTGATGAACCTTTCTTATAAGTGTTATACAAACAATCTTTCAATTCATGTCCTCTTTTCCAATCAGAAATTTCTTCTTTTGTTGCTTAACTCCTTGTTGATTCTGATTCTGATTTTGGGACTTTTAATAGATATTATGTTTGCATTTCCATTTTCCCTTCCATTTTTTATGAGAAGAGAGTTTCTTCTTCTCTTCATCATCCTTATTATACATGGCTTCCTCTTATTGAAGTAGATTGCCTAATTTGTCAAAACTTGCTGTCTGGTCTGACAAGTTGAGTGTTTTTACAAAAATGTAGTATGAAGAAGGGAGGGCTCTCAGAACAATGGGAATAAGAGCTTCATCTTTGAATGTTTCACCAAGGGAAAGAAGTGAAGACCTTAACTGTACAAATCTTCTCAAGAAAGTTTTGATTTTTTTTTTTGCCTCAACTTCATTGTGTGTAACTGACACTACAAATTCAATATGAATTTTTTGTTTTTGGCCTCATACATCATGCACAATTTATCCTATTCTTCTTTGGTTGTCTTGGCATCTCGAATGTGGGGTTTCACATCGTTGTACACTCCAAACAAGATGACGAGCTTCGATTCCTTATCCAATCTATCAAACTCTCTATGTTGTGTTGTATCAATAGTTGATCTGGTTAGACTACCATTTACAACAGGCCAAATCTCTTCAAACACATCTTGTGTCTTGATTTTTTGCTTCCATTCAGCATAGTTGTTTCCTCTAAGTAGTTGTGAATCTCGAAGAAATAATTTCGGGGAATTCGTGCCCATTTGTTACAAATCACTGACATGGTTAGGCTCTAATCAGTCTAGGTATAAGGTCTCCTAATCTATATACCATCAGTCAGATATACCAAACCTTTCCATATAAACACCCTTCTGATATACCAGTCAGTATGTCGAAGAATCTCTCTCTTTCTATATACCTGACAATACATTAAAAAGGCGTCAACATACGTCAAGGAATTTGATACATGGTACCAAGACAATATTGAAATGGGTTTGTGTGATTATTGTCACCAGATCAAAGAAATGTCCTCATACGCATGTGTAACTTCACTATATACTTGGATAATTTCTCAGTTTGGATTTACGTCGTACGATCCTTCATAGATGGATGGGATGGCTCATAGTGTATGCATTGTATCCTTATTACTCTCCGTCAATTTAAAGGTTTGATGCCCAGATGACATTATTGCAGCTACATTAGGTGTTAAGTGCAGTAATAGTCATGACAACTTTACCCCTAAGTTATTCCTAGAGGCACTATTTATACCGAACGCTATGAATGAGATTTAGGATCTCGCGAGTGTTTTCAGAACAAAATTTCATTGTTTTTTATTACAATTCTTTGACAGTTTTTGAGTAGTTACAAGGTTTTCTATTGACTATGGTAGCCTGCAAATTCATACAACATACTAAAGCATACAATTACATTGAATTTTTTTGAAAAATTGAATGGTAGCTAAATATTTTATTGTTTTTTAGGGTTTTGGTGGCCTCCGGAGCCGAATATGGATTTAGGAGCAAAAAACAACAAACACGTGGCTCCAAATTCTATTTTCAGCTACCCCTCCTTTCGAAAAAAATTGTCCAAAATAAAAAATTGTGCAATTTTGGAGATTTTTTTAACCCTTTGTAGGGTTTTCTCTGCTAAGTTTATTTGCCTATTTAGCTCTAGCTATGTGCTTTAGCGGTGTTATGCCACTAAATATGCATCGGTTATACCAAATTTTCCACTAAAAATCAATTGTTTTAAAAAACAAGTTAGGGGTGGGGTTCACCCTAAACCTCACAGCCCGAAGACTCTCTACTTATCCAACTTAGCACCATATGTTCTTATCCAAAGAAATGGCATAATTTATATTTTTAATACCTCATAAAAGACTAACCTTTTTTTCAAAGGCAACGTGGCATGGAGGGACTACTTTTCAATGGTTGAGTAGAAGTCAGTTTAGGTCTTCTGAGAAGAAACCAGATCTAAAAATGCTTTTATCTCCCTCACTTTTGCATTGTGCACCGCTGCGAATGTTATTTCCACCGTTTAGATTTATTTTATTTTGAATCCTATGATTATTGATGCCAATGTTTCTCTTTCCATATTTTAAAAGATTGATCGGCCTCGACAACAACTTAGGGATCGATCAATGTCAATGCAGTTTGGTTTGGTGCTGCCTTATGTATTTATCTTTGTTTTTTGATTGAACTCCACCGCTTCTGTTTGTAATTATGTTTCTTCCAACATTTAACTGCAGGGTATGCCACAACCATTTTGTGGTTCGATCATTTATCACATTCGCTTGTGCTTGCACATAGGATTCGATCACTGATTTTGGTGTGTGCAGGTTGCAGTGTATGCAAAGGAGTTACCGTTTGGTATTAGACCTCCTCCAATGAATGGACGCCGCCATTTATGATAACTATTTGATATGTTTTTATAATGTGTAGGTTTGCAGTGGACTCCACACATTGTTGGAAACAGTTATGCTAGCTCAACATTGAAACAAAGAAAGGAGACTTGATCTCTTTAGCTCAAAGGAAATCATGACCGCTTATTATTTTATTGGCTCGGTTGTTTATTCAGTGGAACTCGCCCAATGCAGGATAAATATAACTCGGCCTCTTAGAAGATGGTTTGGTTGAGAACTCGGTTGAGACCTCGATCAAGAGCTCTTTTAGGAGCTCTTCAAAACACATGCCTTCAAATGTAAAAGTCTGCTAACTATAGCAGAGACCAAATGCACCTCCAATTTTGATAGTACAGATAATATTATCTCTAACTAAACAATTTTAGAGACAAATTCCCTAATGGGGAAAAATGATTTTTTTTAACAAAAATTCATGTATATTTTTCAGCTCCAAAAATAAATTTTCCTCATAAAAAGGGCACCAAAGAAAAAAACATTTGCATTACGTTTACCTAAAGATTACAAAAAAAATTTGTAGGACTGCAGGGAGATTTGGGAAGTTGTTTGAGATAACATTAGCTCTCTGACGAAGCATATTTCATCTCCAAAACCTTTCCTTCCTCTAAAAGCTTTCTCCAACCTTGCCAAGAACTTCAACTAACTATGGTACCAAATGTAAAATAGGGACAAAATCCTGTGATATTTTATTAATCATCCAAATCTACTTACAAAAGATGTGCTGCAATATTTATACATATTGGACATAAATATACAAATAAATAAAAGGGTTGCACGGGTACAACCATGAATCGATAGAAATAATAATATTGTTAAAACAATATAAAAATTCGCTTATGTTTGAATAATATTATTAAAACTATATTACCTGTAACTAAACAATTTTAAAGACAAAACCCCTAACGGGGAAAAACGTTTTTTTTTTGAAATCCCTGTATATTTATTATCTCTAGAAACAACATTTCCTAGTGCAGAGGGCACCAAGGAAAGAACAATTTCTTTACGTTTACCTAGGGATTACACAGAAGGTTGTGGGACTACACGGAGATATGCAAAGCTACTGGAGGACACATTAGCTCTCCGATGAAGCATATTTCTTCTCCAAAACCTTTCTCCAACTTTATTAGGAGCTTGAATCAGCTTTGATACCAAATTTAAAATAGGGATAGAAGTCTGTGATATTTTACTAATCATCCAAATCAATTTACAAAATATGTGGTGTAATATTTTATACATATTGGACAACACTATACAAATAAATAAATGGGTTTCATGGGTACAACCATGAATCAATACAAAGAATTATATTGTTAAAAAAAATAACAATTCCCGTATGTTTGAATAAAACAAAATAGAAGGTTATAAATAAATATAACCATAAAACAATTAATAATTAAACAAACTAACTATCAAATGCATAATTAACCTAACATAATTAAGCTAACACACACTTTTTTGATACAATATGGTTAGGGGTTTGCCACTTATAAAAAATGGTACAAATAAATGTCAACATTGTTTGGCAGGGAAAAAAAATATATCACCATTCAAACATAGTACATTTCGGGCTAAGAAAAAACATGGCTTGGTGCATAAAGATCTGTGTGGACTAATGAGACCTAAACACTCTGTGTTTGAATATTTCATGCTCTTTGTTGATGATTTTTTGAGAAAAATGTGGATATATTGACTTTCTATAAAATACAAAGATTTTAAAACTTTCAAGAAGTTCAAATCCCTTGTTGAAACTGAGTCTTATAGGAAAATAAAAACACTCCACTCAGATTGAGGGGGAGAATGCACCAGTAATGAGTACAATTTTTTTTTGGAAAAATGTCGCATTCGTCGTGAAATGGCTCCTCCTCACACACCGTAACAAAATGGTTTTGTTCAATGGATAAATAATACTATCATTGATATGGTGGAATTTATGATTGATGGTGTAGGTTTATTAAAAAAATTTTGGGCCAAAGTAGCTAAAATGAAAGTCTATTCACTAAACAGAGTTCCCACTGCAGCTCTTAATGCAGTAACACCACATGAAGCATGGTAAGGAAATAAACCATATATTTCACACCTAGTTTTGGGATTTAAAGTGAGTATCCACATTCTTAATAAAAAACAACTAAGCTTGATATAAAATCAAATAAAATTATCTTGTCAGGATACAATGATGAAGCACTTGGCTATAGATTTATGGATCAAAGAACAAGGAGGGTATACGTTAGTTGGGATATTAATTTATTTGAGAAGAAATAATTAGATGCTCCTTCAATTAGCTCACATGATGAAAAAATCATCCCTATAGTGAAAACAATGGATGGTAATCACTTTGATGATGACATTGTTGATGAGGAAGATGGGGAAATTCAACCTCCCACATGAACCACTAAAATTATGCGTAAATGGTATACAAGTATGATGAGAGATGAGAAAATGGATAGTTGCCCTGACACATCTACCATTGGAATGAGGACTTGTAGTATGGATTGAAATGAAGTCAATTTGGCCTTAATGGGTAAAGTTATTTAAACTACTAAGTCGTCCATGGTTTCAGAAGCCCTATAGATGATATTGATGTAGAATATAAGTCACTTATGAAAAATAATACATGACAACTTACAGATCTTCCACCAGGGAAAAATCTGATTGGATGTATATGGATCTTCAAAACAAAGTACAAACCAAGTGGAAAAATTAATAAACGCAAGGCTAGATGATTTGCTAAAGGATAAGCTCAAAACAAAGGCATTTATTATGAGATAAGTTTGTTCCCACAACTAAGATTAAAAAAATTAGGTTAATAATTTCTCTAGCGGTATAATTTGGTTGGAAAATACACCAAATGGATGTGAAAAAGTGTTTTTCTTAATGGTGATTTATAGGAAGAAGTTTACATGAGTCAACCAGAAGGTTTTGTCAGAACAAGTAAAGAGGAAAAGTTATGAAAACTCATAAAATCACTATCTTGTTGAAAGAAGTCTCCCAGGGAATAGTATATTAAAATCGATGAGCATCTCATTAAACATGGATTCAACATGATTCTATACAATCCTAATCTTTATCTCAAAAAGTAAGAGGGGGAGAAAGTGATCGTTGTAGTATATGGTGATGATCTAGTCATCACCAGAGGATCAGTGAGGATGATTGAGTCAAAAAAAATATAACATGATCATTCAACATGAACTATCTTAGATTTTTTCATTATTGTCTTGTATTTGGACATCAGCAAAGAGAAAATAATATCTTTGTGTCACAATTGAAATATTCCAAGACAATTATTCATAAGTTCAATATATGATGGATTATAAACCAATTGCCACACCTATGGAGACAAGAATTCAACTATCTCGAACATATCCATCACCACAAGTAAATGTAACTCTCTAGTCAAAGTTGATCAAGAGTCTCATCTACTTGACTTACACTGGGATGGAAATCAGCTATGTAGTCAACTATCTTTCAAAATTTATGTAAAAAACCAAGGGTTTTCCACTTGAAAGTAACAAAGAGGATACTAAGGTACATCAAAGGAACCATGGACTATGGCCTAGAATATAACAAGAATAATAACTTCTTTTTGACAGGATATTGAGATTCAGATCATGCATGAAACACAAATGATAGGAAATCCACTTCAATATTTGTATTCCTTTTGGTATCTAGACCAATATCATGCGGGAGTAAGAAGTAGACTTGTGTTTCAAGATCCTTCACATAATCAAAATATCATGCACTAGGTGGAGCTATCTATGAATTTATATGGGTCTGACATATACTTGAAGAATTGGGAATACCGTAGAAAGATCCAACAATCCTATATGTAGACAATGAAGGAGTAATAAAAATTGTTCAGAATCCATTTTTTCATGAGCGTATTGAAATTTTTTAGGTGAAAGTAAATTTAATTTGTAAACATGTTCAGAATAACAACATCGAGCTCCAACATTTCCCGATAGAACATCACCGTGTAAGTATCTTCACAAATCCTCTTGGTAATCAAAAAATTGAGGCATTAAGAGTTTTTCTCTCCTATTCACATTAGAGATTTCTCAATTAAGGGGGGTAACATTGGAAATAAACTAACACTTAATTCAACATATGAGTTAAAGTGATATTTTAATGAAGTAATTTTTTAATTACGTAAGTTATCATAGATATAATCTATTATTAGTGAGTTGTCTTTTAGTTGTCGTATCTCTTGGTTTCTGTGATAATGTTCTATCTTTCATATTTTTTCCCAAACGATTTCCATGAGGGGAAATCAGGGAAGTTAGGGGAAATTTGTTATTCCTATATATTTTCTCAGATCATATGATCAATTTCCATATATTGTGGATGAGAAAGAAGTTATATAATATCGATAAATATTGCATCTCTCTCACTTATTTGTAGAGCTTGATTTTTATATTAATAAAATTCACAACAACTGTCTTATTTTTGTGTAAATCAACTATGTAAACTATTCTTTTGAAGTATTCATTGTCAAGAGGAACATCGTTGATAGTCTTTCACTTATTATATCAAACCTTATGGTCTCTTTTCACGTTATAGATATAGCCTCTGATGTTAGTAAGGGTCTCTAAAGTATCTTTGTTTAAGGAGAAATGATCACTTACCACCTTCTTAACCATCTCTTGGAAAGAAATAATGATTTTTTATGAAAATGAATTCTCGGTCAGGAAAAGTGATCCAAAATTTAAAAAAATCATTTCGACATCATCTAAAATATCAAAGGTATGTTTCCATCTAGATTCAACTTTAGAGATATCATTATTTATCAAGTCATATATGTAATTCACTGCGCAGGTCGAAATTAGGGAATTTTTTTTCGGAACAAATGTGAATGCATTCCTACTCATGATAGTATGGGAATTGAGGATACTCATTTTAGACACTTGTGGAAACAAACTATCATAGTGAGTCTTTTTTGTTTTTCAACATGTTTCCTTTTCCTTTACTTATGAAACAATGACAACAACATAGTTTAATAAATAATAAACCTCTGGTATCAGTGTATTTCCTTTCTATAAAATATTTTCAACCCACTTGTCATTATCTCTACCTTGTATTGTATGTCCTTGTGCCTTCTTGATCACTTTAAGCCCAAAACTATTGATGGAAGAGGTGGATTCTTTAGGAGGGGGTGTCACTACATTGAATTCTAAGAAATATTAAACATAAGCAGTGAGAATTATCACATTCTCCTAAAATTTCTCCATTGTTTGTGTGTACTCCTCTTTCCAAGTAATAATGTAGGTAGAAGATTCCTTGACCAAATGTGAATCAATTTCATCCACAACTTAACCTAAGGAGATGTGGGTCAACTCAAAGTAATCTTGAGTCATTTCTTCCATAGGTTTTGGAACTTTCGTCAAAAAAACCTCCACATATTAGGATCCAAAGGTTATAGAGAATAAAACATGAGGTCACTTGTGCTTTCCTTATTTTTTTTGTTTTTAAGATATTTTTGTCGGCTCCAAACTCACAAATTGTAGCTCGGTGCACCATTCTTGATTCAATGCAAAGAAACTCTGAAATCCATGGGAATACTTCTACTAGAGTAGATATGAAGATGGGTGTAAGGTTAATTTCAAGTGCTTGGTAAGGAACAAATTTCTACTCACAATTGGAATATTTTCTGACTAAATAAGATAGACTTGGATGTCAATGAAGAACAAGATACTGTTCTGCATTAGTCTCACATAGATGGAGTGGCTGAGTGGGGTCTTCAGTGATTTTTTCCTTATTCTAAATCCTCATAGGGGAGATTCTTCATTATTCAATTGTTTCACCATTTCCTCTTATAATGTTGTGTTAAATGGGCAAGAATTTTTTCTTATCAGATAAGCGTTGTGGATTTACTAGTTTGAAGAATGCAAAGGTGAATGATAAGAGATGTGAATTATTCCAATACAAAACAAAGCAAGCATACACTATTACAAATTACAGAAATAAAAGAGATATAATTAAAATAACACATAATTAACTAGAACCCAATACGATGTTCCATGAGTTAGAATGATCTAATTATTGTATATATAGGAGGTTAATGTGCAACTGCCGCCTAGATCATCGGTGATTGAATCTCACTAAATGATACTTGAAGTAGATTCGACTAAAAAAAACTAGTAAGCTAACTCAACACAACTAGTAAGACAACTCAACATAGCTAGTACACCTAAACAAGAATGTCCCATGAGTATAGGAAAATGCCAATTAAACAAATAAATACAAGAGAAATGAATATCCTACACTAACACCCTAAATAAGAACAACTTAGCTAGGTAATGAAAAAATTGTTAGTCCTAACAATAACGTGAGATGAGAAAAGGAGAAAACCAATTGGGAAAAAAACCCCTAGAGGAAATAAAAAATAAGAGATCTTAGTACTAGAAAGCCTCACTCAAAGATGATGAAACTGGTAATGTGGATAGAATAATGTGGTCTCAATAATAAAGCTATGTTAGGTACCCAAGTACATAAAAAATGAAATGCTACGAAATAAGAAAACCCTATAATAATATAAAATTAGATGAGAAACCGATAAAGAATCTCAATCAAGTATAATTTTTTCCAAAGATCACCCTCTAATAAGAAGAATTTTCACGAACAATTATGATGTGAATCCAGCTGCAAGAGGTTGAAATACCTCCAAAAACACACATAAACACCTTTACAAATAAAACCAGGAGTTTCACAATAGCTTACTTCTCCTTCTGGAATTCACACTGATCTATTACATCATTACCATTCTCCTTTTATTTCAAGACTACTCTAAAACCCTAAAATGACAAAAACCCTAAAATGCCAAAAAACCCTAAAATGCAAAACAACTCGGATTGACCCCAAAATTTGCGTGCCAAATATGAATTCATAAATTAGGGCTCACGCGAAATTTGGACTTATTCTGAAAAGCACAACAAAAGTTATTAAAGTTCTAAGACCTAGAGAAAAGCAGAAAAAACATTCGAAGCCAATTTTAGACCACTAGATGACGGAATCTGAGCCCGAAAACGTGCGAAAATGAGCACAACCTTGCAGGAAAGTTGTCCCCAGCATAGTACTAATGTATATGTACCACCCTGTAAAATTTCAGGACGATCCAACGGTCGGATCAAAAGTTATGGCCTCTGCAAGTTATGCTCCCGCATCATTCTCCCCTGGTTGAAAAGAATTCAGCTCCTGCAAATTCTGTTGACGGAACTCATCTAATTTTGCACTGTCAATTTTCCTCAGCTCCCACTCAGAAATCCAAGTATTTTCTTCTTGTTGCAAACCTTCCCACTGTACCAAATATCTGTTGTAGCTCCCATGTCTAGTAGTGATTGTCTTTTGGTCCAAGACACGCATTACCCTCTCCTTTTTCTCCTTCGGCATCTGTTTCTTCCAGTTTATTTCTTCCTCCTCTGCAACATTTTCATCATGACCTGGAAACTTATATAAATCAGAAACATTAAAAACTGGTGAGATAGCAAAGTTTTCAGGTAACTCCACCTTGTAGGCATTATCACTCATTTTCTTCAGAATCCTACATGGCCCAATCTTCTTATACTTGAGTTTATTATATGTTCCCTTTGGAAACCTATCTTTTCTAAGATGAACCATCACCATATCTCCTTCTTCAAATAAACTTACTCTCCAACTGGCATCTGCAGCCATTTTATATTGTGCATTACTCACTTTCAGCTTTTCCCTCACTTCATCTTGTAGCTGTAGAATGTGTTCTGCAAATGCTTCTGCATCATCACTAGTTTCATCTTCACCTGGTAGAACAATTAGATCAAGGACCCCCTTTGGATTCCTACCATATACAATCTGGAAAGGAGACCTCCCTGTTGACCTGTTTATCGAGCTATTATATGCAAACTCAGCTTGAGGTAAAGCTAAGTCCCATTGTTTTGGCTTTTCTCCAACTATACAACGTAGGAGATTTCCCAAGCTTCTGTTCACTACTTCAGTCTACCCATCAGTCTGGGGGTGATATGCACTACTGAACTGTAGTTGTGTCCCCAATTTCTTCCACAGAGTCGTCCAAAAGTGACTCAAAAACTTCGTGTCCCGATCTGAAGTGATCGTTTTTGGAATTCCATGCAATCAAACCACTTCTGAAAAAAACAAATCTGCAATTCTGGAAGCATCATTAGTTTTTTTACAAGAAATAAAATGTGCCATCTTAGAGAATCTATCAACCACAACAAAGATAGAATCATTCCCTCGGTGTGTGTTAGGAAGCCCTAACACAAAATCCATACTCAGATCAACCCATGGCCCTGTAGGGATAGGCAATGGCATATACAACCCAGTATTCTGTGCATGACCCTTAGCCATTTGACACAATCTACATCTTGCTACAACCCTACTGATGTCCCTCTTTACCTTTGGCCAATAATACTTTTCTACGACAAGAGAAATTGTCTTACTTATACCAAAGTGTCCAGCCAACCCTCCACTATGCAATTCTCTTATAATATTTTCTCTCATTGAACCAGCAGGGATGCACAATTGTTTCCCCCTAAACAAATAACCATCCTGTATCAAATAATCAAAAGAATCACTACCTACTGTAGGCTCCTTAAGCTTTCTGACAACATCACCAAAATCAGGATCACCTTCATACAATTCCTTAACTGCCTCAAACCCTAGGACTTTATTTTCCATTGTTGTCAAAAGGGCTACACGCCTACTCAAGGCATCAGCAACTTGATTCTGCTTACCTGACTTATGCTTTAAAACAAAAGTTTATTCTTGCAAAAATGAAACCCATTTTGCATGCCTACTATTTAGTTTCTTCTGTGTGTTTACATACCTCAAGGCTTCATGGTCAGTGAAGAGTACAAATTCCTTTGCTACCAAGTAATGTCTCCAGTTCCTTAGTGCCTGAGCAATAGCATAAAATTCCACATCATAAGTACAATATTTCCTCCTGACTTCATTTAGCTTTTCACTGAAGAATGCCACTGGTCGTCCTTCTTGACTCAACACAGCTCCAATCCCAACATATGAGGCATCACAGTCAACCTCAAAGACCTTGCTAAAATCTGGCAATACCAAAACAGGTGCTTCTGATACTTTCTTCTTCAACAATTCAAAACTATCTGTTGCTGCCTTAGTCCATACAAACTCCCTCCCTTTTGTACACTCTGTTATGGGTGCAACAATGCTACTGAAATTCCTGATGAACTTCCTATAAAAAGTTGCCAATCCATGAAAACTACGAACCTCTGTCACATTCCTTGGAATAGGCCATTCTAGAATTGCCTTTACTTTTTCCTCATCCATCCTCACTCCATCCCCTGATATGACAAATCCCAAAAAAACAAGACTCTTCTGAAGGAATCTACACTTCTTTAAGTTTGCATATAGACTCTCTTTACGTAACAAGTCTAGCACCAATTTCAGATGTAACAAGTGTTCTTCCACTGTCTTACTAAATATCAAAATATCATCAAAATAGACAACAACAAACTTACCATTGTATTCTCGGAGTACTCTGTTCATCAACCTCATGAATGTACTGGGTGCATTAGATAGCCCAAATGGCATCACCATCCACTCGTATAATCCATCTTTTGTTTTAAAAGCAGTTTTCCATTCATCCCCTTCACGGATTCGGATCTAGTAGTAGCCACTCCGTAGGTCAATCTTGCTAAAATATCGGGCTCCTGCTAGCACATCCATCATATCATCCAATCGCGGAATTGGAAACCGATACTTAATCGTGATCTTGTTTATGGCTCTACTGTCTACACACATTCTCCAGTCTCCATCTTTTTTGGGAGTCAATAATGCTGGAGTTGCACATGGACTCATGCTTTCTCTCACTAACCCTTTCTGTATTAGATCTGTCACTTGTCTGTTCAACTCTTCACTCTGTGTCAGACTCATCCGATAGGCTGCCTGGTTTGGAAGGGCCGATCCTGGGATCAAATCAATATGGTGTTGAATATCTCGCTTTGGGGGTAACCCATCTGGTAGCTCATCTGGTATGACATCTTTGTATTCTTTTAGTATCTTTTCTGCTGCAATAGGTATATTAAAGCCTTCTTTCTCCAGCTTCTTTGACTTTAGTGCATAACAACATCCAGCTTCTTCCATTTCTGTAACAAACTCTTTTGTAGCCAACAAGCCCTCACTCTTCTCTTCTTCCTTGAAGGGTAATAAGACCACCTTTACACCATCCTTCCAAAAGGTATATGTATTTTTCCCTCCATCATGTGTAACCTTTCTATCGTATTGCCAAGGCCTACCCAGTAATATATGACATGCATCCATTGGGATAACGTCACACCACACCTCATCCCTGTAGGTATTCCCAATTGAAAACTTTATAAGGCATCTTTTATCTATGGTTACTTCATTTCCTTTCTTGAACCATGATATACGATAGGGATATGGGTGCTTGTCACAGCTCAGATTCAGTTTATCAACCATTACAGTTGAAACCATATTTTCACAACTACCACCATCAATAATAATTTTACATACCTTTCCTCCAGAGGTGCATCTTGTTCGAAATATATTTGTTCGAAGCCATGAATCAGCTCCAGCAACATCACGTTCTTTCTCCTTCCTTGGGACAATCATCGTCCTCCTTATCATGAGGGTTTCACCCAAGTCTGCAGCAACCTCCATTTCTTCTTCCTCTTCAGCCTCAACCAGATTTACTCGTGGTTTTTCTCCTTGCCATCTATCTTGTGTAGGATAGTGCGGACACTCAAAATCTCTGTGCCCCTCTTCACCACATCTGTAACATGTGTATTGCCTTTGGGGGCTATTCCAGCCCCGTCCTCCATTATAACCTCTTCCCCTCTGAAATCCCCTACCTCTTTGGTAGTTACCATGGCTTTGACCAGAATCTTCATGCCCTTCTGTATTAGAGGATTCACCTTTTGTAGATTCAAATCTACCCCTACCCCTCATTGGAGATGATGATGGACCTCTCTTCACACCTCTTCTAAAATTACTCCTCTTGTTCTTTTCCTCTGCTTTTAATGCAAGTTGATAAGCATCATCTAGGCTATGGATCCGGAGCATACTCAGCTCATCTTGTATGGTGTAACTAAACCCATTTATGTACCGTGTAGCCTTTTGTTCTTCAGACTCTCCTTGTTCCACCCTAATTGATAACTTGTAAAATTCATTAGTATACTCCTCAATGCTGAGATCCTTCTGCCTTAGGTTTTGGAACCTTCGAAAGAGTGTCTGAGCATAATCTACAGGAAGAAACTTTTCTTTCAGCTTCTTTACCATTTTATTCCAGTTTCGGATCTTGCCCTTTCCATTCCTTTGTCTTTCATTTTGTAGGTGATCCCACCAGATCAATGCATGTCCAGCTAACTTAGTGCATGCAAACTTAACCTTCTTCTCCTCTGAAAGGGTTTTCCACTCAAAGAATTTTCCCATGCGATTTAACCAGTCAATCAACTCCTCTGGTCGTAACCCTCCACCATAATCAGGAACATTAATCTTGATGTCGTCATTCTTTCCCTCTAAAGCCTTGATCAATCTCTCCTCAAATGGTCTCTCATTCAAGGTTTCTTTGTCTCTCTCATTTTCTTCTTCATCTCCTCCTTCATTCATTAATGGAGTCTCTTCTTCAATATCACTATCTGGGTTTGCATCCCCATTTGCATGTCTCCTTCTAAGGCGGGTAACTTCCCCCGTGAGCTCAGCAATTTGTCTCTGTAGCTCCTGCATATGCCTATTCATCTGGGCATAACCTCCCCTCCCGCGTCTAGCCATGGTTATATAAAACAGAGGTAAAAACTACACATAAAAATGTAATATGTTACCTTAATTATTTCCACAAGATCAAAATCCAGCTCTGATACCAATTGATGTGAATCCAGCTGCAAGAGGTTGAAATACCTCCAAAAACACACATAAACACCTTTACAAATAAAACCAGGAGTTTCACAATAGCTTACTTCTCCTTCTGGAATTCACACTGATCTATTACATCATTACCATTCTCCTTTTATTTCAAGACTACTCTAAAACCCTAAAATGCCAAAAACCCTAAAATGCCAAAAAACCCTAAAATGCCAAAACAACTCGGATTGACCCCAAAATTTGCGTGGCCAAATATGCATTCATAAATTCGGGGCTCACGCGAAATTTGGACTTATTTCTGACAAGCACAACAAAAGTTATTAAAGTTCTAAGACCTAGACAAAAGCAAAAAAAAACATTCGGGAGCCAATTTTAGACCACTAGATGACGGGAATCCGAGCCCCAAAAACGTGCCAAAATGAGCACAACCTTTGCAAGCAAAGTTGACCGCCCCAGCATAGTACTAATGTATATCTACCATCATGTAAAATTTTGTAGGACGATCCAACGGGTCGGATCAAAAGTTATGGCCTCTGCAAGTTATGCTCCCGCATCAAATTATGTCCAATATTGTTTTAAAATCCATTCATTGGCCATGTAGAAATATAAATAGAGGAAAAATTTGAAACTATAGAGGAATAGAAGATTTTTGTGAGCATGCCATACTCAAAGAGTACTATGGGAGTTCCCAAATGATATAAGGAAGGCACAATGATCCTCAATATAGGTTCCGGTAATAGGCACCTTTTTAAATACCCATTAACAATACATGTAAAAAATTATTCTCAAGAGAAACACATGCACTAAATGTTCTTAATAAAAAAAGAAGAAATGAAAACAAAAAGGCATTATTGGGGATTTGGTCTCCTACCAGACTAGTCCCCGCCCTTAGGTCTTCAAAAAATATTTTGGGAAAATGAACCAAGTGATCATCTTCTTCTTTGTCATCCATTATGATAATCATCCCAAAATGTGGCACATTATAACTTAGTGTTTTTTGCAATATAAATAGAACCAATGTGTGAGAAATGAAAAAATATGACTTTTTGGAAAAGATGAAACTCAGCTTCGAGCTATAAATGAAAATTTATTACAATAACTATTTCCCGTAAATGAGGCCTATATAAATAAAATTACACTCAAGCATTAAAAAAATGCACTACATGAGGATGGACCAAACCTACCAACCACTTGCTAGAATCGACATGAAATTTATATTACAACAGTTTTAATTGTGAGGGGAGATTTATCTAATGCCAACTCAAGTCTCAACGTTCTTCTTCGCTAGGAAAAGATATAAGCTCAATTAAACACTTAATTATTTCTAATGTGATTTTTTATCCAAATGATTTTTTTGTTCTAAAAAAAAAAATTGTTACGTTTTGAAATAAATTTAGAGTCAAAATTGGATATAATTGCAATAATACAAAATATGATTAGTTTGGGTGCATTGGAATATGTATATAACTTACCAAGGGTCGTTTTTATCATACCATGTGTAAAAAACATGTCAAAAATGAATGTATACACTGCCAGAGAAGTAAGAATCCCTCCTCAATCATATCTAGATGTCTTGAAATAGTAGAAAATCCCATGAATAGGAAAAATGCCCCTCTATACTACAAAAACGTGGCTCACAACAGCGAAAATCCCCTTCACATAGTAAAAATGCCCCTCCAAACTACAAAAACTTGGCTCCAAATAACAAAGACACCCTTCATGAAGTAAAAACACCCCTCCATACTGGAAAAATGAGGCTAAAAAAAAGAAGAGATGCCCTTCACACAGCAAAAACGTCCCTCCTAATGCAGATTGAGACCATGAATAAAGAACCCCCTCAGTCTGATTTCTGAGTGAAAACAAAACAAAGTCAAGTAAAAAATGTCTTTGGAAGATTATTTGTAACAATAAATGGCCCAAAAAGATTTCCAAAAGCTTTTTCCTACATAGAAATGGCTGCCACAAAATAAAAAATACAAAGATTTCTCCTTTACAAGCAATAAAGTAATGTGATTTTCTTGCAAATAACACTCAACATTGAAAAACATGTAGGATAAAACCAGACACACTTAATACTACCATGAATTTGATACTATATTAGAGAAGCATTAGAGATCTATTCTTGCAAAGAATGTATAGGTGAATGTTGTGAGACATGAATTGTTCCAAAACAAAACAAAGAAAGCATACAGGAGTGTAAAATATGAAAATACAAGAGAGATAATTACAATAAAACCAAAAATATCCAATTCAATAAAATACTCCATGAGATAAAAGTATGCAAGTAATGTACATATTGGAGGTGAATGTGCAAGTACAACCTAGATCAGTGGTGAATAACTCTCAAGAACTAATATTGGAAAAATATTTGACTCCACAAAACTAGTAAGCTAACTCAACACAACTTGTAAGATATCTAAACACAAATGGTACACCTAAGAAAGCATATCCCATTAGTGTAGGAAATCACCAAGTAAATAAAAATATACAAGGAAAATTAATATCCTACACTAACATTGATTTATCATATGTATTGAAGAAATAAGTGATAGAAGCTTGGCTTTGTGGAGATGACATAAGAGCTTAATTGATGAAGGAATATCTCTTCCACTCGAGTAATTATTTTAATTTTTAGCTCACTTTCATGTTCGTCTCTTTTATATCACCCAATTCCTTGATGTTTCATGCAGTAAGAAGGAGAGGGGATTATTTTGCTGCTTGATATTTAGGATTAAAAATCGCTGACCCATCATCTTTCATTCCATACACAATCCTATCAAACATGAAATCCCTCATCTGGTCTACTGTCATCCATAATTAGTCTATTTTTTTGATATCAAATTCATCTATGCACTTGGCTAGTAGTCCTTAATTTTTAACATGTGGTGTAAGCCTAAAATGAGTATTTTTCATCGATCCTTCCTAATATTAAAGTCAGTCCATGATATGTAGTAATGCAAATTGAGATTGAGAAAATATGCTTCAACATTTACCAGATCAGAGAAATTATTTCATTAGTATATACCCAAAGAGATGGGAAATAAAAAAAACCTTTATTTTTGGCATTCTTCAACTTGATATGAACATTAGATAGGTGTCAAAAGAGTTCAACCATGATGATCTTATCACTCATGAACCTATGTATCTCATTGGGGGAAATATACAAGCCTTTAACCTTGATGTAAGTGATGGTGGGGAATTGGTTTAAATTAATCCCATAATTTTCAATCAACTCAATTTCTTGTGATGGAATTCTCTACTTTGGATTTACTTCGATAAGTCTTATGATAAACATAGTGAATGAATCATTCACCTTGGCATAGTGGTATTTTTTTTCCCTATGAGTGATTTATGGATACATCTCATAGTTAGGAGAGTTTTTAGACACATTAAGAGGAATCGATAAGCCTCTAAATGGTATTGTGAAGGAAAGGGAATACACTAGGTAATAATTCATGGTGAACTTATTAATAGTGGGTAAACATTTCTTATCGATGTTGTTACTAATGATTTATCCCCATTATACCACCTATTTTCCTTCAATATCCAAGAAAATCAACCAAGCCATCCTATGTTTGAAGTATTTTGTTTTTTCTTCCCCCATCAACCTGATTATCAGGATAATGAAATCAAAATATCTCTCATGGAAATCAATCCTTGACAAGTTCTTGGGAATACTTGAAAAAAGTTTTGCTTGTTTGATCCATGTAATAAACATTCGGCCTTAAAAATATTAATCAGTTCTTTTCCACTATTACAAAGTAAATTCCTTAGTTATGATTACCATGTTGTTATTGGTTTGAATTTTCATACACTAAAATATTACTTTCAGTGTGAGAATTGCAAGAATTAAATTTTCATTTTCTTGATTTGTTATGGAATCCACATCATAATGTCTTGTACATGCCATTACTAATTCACTTCTTTGAATAGTCCTCTTATGAATATTTTCTCCTCAACTGCCTCATGGGGTCCCCCAATAATTGTGGTGTTTAGATCCTCTAGGTCCATGTGGGTGACATGACTATCTTCCACACTACGATATTCAATTATTAGAGTATAAATGTGCTCCCAACTTGATTACTTACACTTCATGGTGTCAAAATGCAGTGAGATAGTTAGAATGTGAGTTGACATAAATTATTTGAGTTCAATTGCTAGAATTTATATTTTTTGCAAGTCCTATCTAGTACATTTATTTTTGTAAGTTTTCACAGTTTCCACCTTCTGATGGTTTTTTCTCGTTTCAAGTGAGTTGATGATGAAAGTTTGTTGTTTTAAGAAACTTACTTTATTTTGAAATTCAAATCATTTCATATCTAATACTTTTTAAGGAGGTATTCTAGGTTTTAGTTTGCAATGAAAATGATATCAAAAGTTTAGGTTTTACTTCAGGATCTTCTAATCCAATTTTTGAGGTTTTCTTTCACCAATAGTTATGTAACTATGAAAAATCTACCTCTAGGTCTAAAATTTTTATGAAGTTGCTGTAAATTATATAGAAAATTAATGGATTTCCTCTCACATTATAGTTCACTTAATGATTTTTCAATAAATTATAACTTAAGGGATTTTTTTAGTGGAGTGTAGAGGAAAAAAATTCGTTGAAAATGGTTACACGGTTAGAGAGTTATCAACATTTCTTTGTTTTCGACCATGAATGTATAGTTAAAATTCAACAACATGTATGTTGAAAATAGAGGTTTAGTATGGAGTTAAGAAAACACCTTGAACAAAAAAATACTAAGTATGAGAGGTGAGGGGAGTTATTCGTTTTAACTTTTGTAAAGTTAACTCACCTCTTCACCATGGAGCTTAACTTGGGATGGAGTGTGGTTGAACTTGATTTGTACTAGTGAAAAGGTGAAAATGGGGTCAAAAGGGAAACCAAAGTGTAATTTACACTAGATGGTGATAAGTGGCAGCCTAAAATTAATTGAAGATGAGATATAGTGTCTTGGAAATGATTTCCTGGGTGTTAATCAATGTGTTTTTGATGTGACAGAGAGTTTAAATTCCTAAGTACTTTGACCAGGGGCACATGTTTGTGTCCCACTTGTCAGCTTTTAACCTCTTACACCTTATGGGATAATTGAAGCTCAAAAATGTGTCGTGGGTTTGATTTCATGAGAGGAGGAAAATTTGGAGTACACATATTGAATACATAAGTACAAAATTAATGAGGGATGACTTACAAGGAGTTAGTCAGGTGGCATAATTTTGTATCCCTTTTTTCCAATCTGACCCTTCATGTAAAAATGAAGCTAAAAATGAACCAATTAACCACTAGATTCAATTTTGAAGATAACATTGTTAGCATGTAATATATGTTGTTTAGTACATGGGTCCAAAATTGGAATTTGTTCTCAGCAACAGATGGAAAACATTCCTATGCACGACAGTGTGGGAATTGGGGAAAATTATTTCAAAAAGTAGAAACACACTATCCTAATGTTTCTTTTCTTTTTACATATCTCCCCTCTCACATGTTTACTTTCAAAAAAATGGAAAGAACATACTTAAACAATGAGATAACCTTTTGTAGTAATGTGTTTCCTTACTCAAGAATATTTTCAACCCACTTTTCATTGGTTGTCCCTAGCATTTTATATTATTTTTCCTTCTTGATCTCCTTGAGGTCAAAACTATTGAAGGAGGAGATGGATTATTCAAGAGAGGGTGGCACTGCATTAGACTCCAAGAAATATTAAACATAAGTCATGAGAGTTCTCACATACTCCTCAAACTTCTCCATTATTTTTTGTACTCCTCATTATGAGTAAGCATGTGTAAAGCATTTTTTTTAACAATTTTTCATCACCTTGGTGTGTGGATTGACCCAAGGAGATGCATGTCAACTCAAAGTCATCCTCATTCAACTATTCCATACATTTTGTAACTTTTGGCTGAGAAACCTCTACATATTGAGATCAAGAGGCTCAAAAGAAGAAACATGAGGTTAGTTATTATTTATTTCTTCACTTGATTTTCAATATTTTTTGGATGGATATGAAGTTTGGAAATGTATTTTTCTACTCCATTATTGGCTAACATCCAAGCATCATGTGCATCCATTTGAATACTTAGGATATTTTGATGGATCAATCTCACATGGGTGAAGAGCTTTAATTTGCTCTTCAATTATTTTCCCCTTCTTCTAAAGCCTCATAGATGGAAAATATTTAGTCTGCTTTTCTTCCAATATTTTCCTCTTGGAAGTTTATGTTGAATGGGTGGGAGTTGTTTATTTTTTATATGTCTTGAATAAATAAGTGTGAGAAGTATACCTTTGAGGAGAAAACATACCACCTAACTTTAGGAATTAATTTTTTTTTTTCTTTAGTCATTGTTTCAAACATTTGATTACTACTATAGTGATCCCTTTGATATTACCTAATTACCTGATGTTACATAAAGAGAGAGAGGGGGGAAGAACTTTATTCTTGATATTTAATATCAAACAAGTCTAACCCACCATCTTTCATTCCATCTATACACAAGTTAAATTTGAATTCCATCATCTGATCTAATGGCATCTGCATATAGGATGTCTTTCTAAATTCAAATACAACTGTGTAGTTGGACTCGTAGACCTCAATTTATGGCATTTGGTGAAATTATGTCAAGGTGGTAGTTCCTAAATCCCTACTAATATTAATTTAAGTTCATTGTATGTAGGAATGTAAATTAATCTTGGAAAAATATTTTTTAACATTTACTGCATCAAAGACATTATTTCATGATTATATACCCATAACACTAGTAAATCACATTACTCTCTTATTTGAATTATTTAAATTGATATGAACATTAGATAGTTTTCAGAAAAGTTAAATCATGATGATATTATCACTTGGATACCTTGGTAGCCTACGAGGGGAAACCTCAAATCTTATGATCCTGATTTAGGTGTAGGTGGAGAATTGGATCAAATTACTCTTTTTATTTTCAATTAAGTGAATGACTTGTGATGACATCATTTTATCTATATTTTCTTTCAGAAATATTATAATAAACATCGTGAATGAATCATTCATACTAGCATAGTGATAGTTTCTTTCCCTGTGATTAAGTTGTGGATACTTCTCGTAGGTAGGTGATTTTAGAGGCACATTGAGAGAAATAGATAATCCATTGAAGGGTCTTGTGAAAGAAAGGGAATACATAACATAAGAATTCATGGTGAACTTACTAGTACTAGACAACTAAGATAATTAATGATAGATTTATCACTACTGTTTTATCTACAATCTTCCACCTATTTTCCTTTGGTAGAAATGAACATGAAATGATCGATTCAATATTGGACGTATTTTGTTGTTTCTTCTCCCAACATCGTACTTAGTAGGATAATGGCATAAAATAGGTCAACAAGTAATTCCCCTTACAAGTTGGTCTACAGGAAAGAAGCAATGTTGCCTATATCATTAGAACTACCTGCATTGGAGCTCATGAAGTAGTTGGAGTTGTCTGAGATCGAACCAATGGAGGCTAGGTATGCAGATTTTATGGAACTAAAAGAAATAAGAAAACATGATGTTCAAAGGATAAAGAAATATAAATCCTCAATTAAAAGATGGTTTGATAAGAAACCAAGAGAAAGGACCTTTTAAGAAGGGAACTTAGTTCTAAAGTGGGATGCAGATCAGGAAAAACTAGGAAGACATTCCAAGTTTGATACCATTTGGAGTGGCCCCTACATGGTAACTGCATGCAAAAATAGCAATTCCTTCCAATTTTCTACATTGGAGGGAGAGGAGCTTACGATTCTGGTTAACAAGATCTATCTTAAACATTGCTACTGAAAAGGAAAGTTTCACCCTTGTTAATATTACCCTAGGATTTTAATTCCTCTAAGTGTGTATGCACAATTGTCTTATTGTATCTTGTGTTTCAATTTCCTTTAGTGCTTTAGCACAGGTCTTGGTGCTCTAAATTTGTATCACTATGCAATTCAATGTGCCTCTAGGTGAATGTCGTAACAATCCATTTCAGAAGTAGGTGAATGCTTCAGGTCTCGAATATTTTTTACTCTCAGAAATGTCACCTTCAAGATTTTCATATAAAAATTGAGAGTGAGGGTAGTGGGGAAGGTAGAAGATCACCAAGTGCAAGCAATCAAGTTCAGGTTTTAAGAACAAGATCAGTGCCATACTATCAGTTATGAATCCATGACCAATGGATACTTCACGGCAACTAATCTTACAATCTAGCAGGTAGGTGACCCCATAAGTCACCAAATTATTATCCTTTTTTTCCCCTCAAGAAAAATTGATCAAACACGAACTTGCACAAAAAAATGGAGAAAAGGCTCGATGTTTTCAATTTTTGCATTTTTGGCACTTTGGAGAAAGCAGGGGAAAAAAATGGTAGCAATGTCTGAAACCTGAAACCCCAAAATTCTAAAATTTTGGAATTTTAGGTTTTGGGGTTTCGAAGCTCTTAGGCACGAAGTTGGAAAAAACAGCACCAATGTCTGAATTCCCAAAGTTGGAAAGTCTAAAATATTGGACTTATAGGACTTCAGAGTTTCAGGAACCTCGAGAATCATCCCGAAAATAGATTAGAAATGTCCAAAATCCTGAGGTTCGAAAGTATAAAAATTTGGACTTTGTGGGTTTTAGGATCTTATAATTTTTGGGAATCATGCTAGAAAAGTAACAAGCAAAAATCCTAAAATCTTGAAAATCTAAAGTCTAAAATTTTGGACTTCGGAATTTCAGGGTTTCAGACTTTGGATTTTCAGAATTCTTGAGCCCCAAAACATGAAAATCGCACCTCAATCTCTGAAAATTTGTAACCTGAAAGTCTGAAATTTTAGACTTTCAAGATTTTAGGTTTTGGACTTTTTAAAATCTCATGCCATAGTTTTAAAATGAAATTTCAACCTTCAGATGGCCATAACTTTTGACTGGGATCTCGTATTTGCACAAGAAAGTTATACTAAGTTATTCAAAATTAAGAATTACATTTTGCCATTCTTAGAGGGTGTTCCAAGTTTCTCACCTACCACCATAATGAGATATGGTCTTCATTTCTTTCCCAATAAGGAATAGTACATGGAGGCATGGGTTTTGCAGTAGAACCCATCATTGTTGCAGGAGAATTCAAGGAATTTTTTAAAGGAGAATTCTCTAATTCTTCCTATATATTTATAAGAAGGGGCATTTTTCTAAAGGTTGGATAATTTTTCTTTGCTTCCTCCCTTCTTTTATTCTCTGCAAGTGGATTTTTGGATTTCAAACCTCCCATCTAAACTGTAAAATGCAATATTTCCTATTTCCCATTGGAATGCACTATATCAAATATTTAGAGCAATAATAAAAGTATTTGGACGATTTTCAACCCTTTCTTATATTCATTGCATCTTCCTAGTCTCTCATTACAATGTTGGTTATCTGTGCATGGTGGTTGTATTACATTTTTTAATGGCTTGTGTTTATTGAAAAAGGATATGTTAAATATTCCTTTGATGCATCACCTCTATTAGTTTAGGTTTATTTTCTTGTAATTTTCTTAACCCTGTCCCCTTGGCAAGTTAGAGCAGGTTTAATAGTAGATCCTATACAATTTGAATGTGTGCATCTGAACAGAGGAATAGAAACTGGCCTTCATCTGGAGACATTTCCCAATTTCAAAGTCCCACACTTTGGGAAAAGTGCCATGCTATGCAATCACACTGATAGTTTGAACCCATCGAGTTGCAGACATTCAGGGGTGTTGTGATTATGCATCAACATGTTCTTCACCTCTTCTTCAAGAAAACTTGCACAAACACAAGTACAAAAAACCTTATATGAAAAACCAAGATAATTTTATGTCTCTTTAAATTTTTCTTCTTCATTTTAAGTATTCACATCCATCTTCATAACTTCCTCTTCATCACACCTCTTCTTCACCATTCAAAGCACATTCAAGTGCTAAAATTTTTTCCTCTAACTTCTCTCTACTTATATACACAAATTGAAATATATATTTCTCACATTCCCTTTACAATTCCTCTTCACAAGTGTTTTATTCTTTTACTATTTCTCTGATTTTTACTTCTTCTTTCTTGATTGCCTTATTTTCCATCATTTTTTAGCTTCTTGTCATCTTTTCTTATCTTCCTTTTCATCTGCACTTCAGATTTTATTTTCATGAGTGACCTTAGTGGCTATTTAACAATCTTTCTTATCACCATTCCCATGCCTTGTCTTTGCTTCTTCAAAAATATTTCCATCTGCTCCACATCTTCTCTCAATTTTCATATTTCTTGCTTCATCCAAACTCTCTTCACTTATTCTTTCTCACTCTTTCTATATTATTATCTCCTTTTCTCTTTCCTCTCATTTCTTATAATCTTAATTAATTCTCTTAGTAACTCCACTTGATCTTCATCCATCCTTACTAGACAAGTCTATTTCACCTTTCCCAAACCTCACCTAGGTTTCTGTCTCTTACCTAGTCTTTTGATTTCTACTCTTCCTTTTTATGTCTTCACCTTTATTCAATTTCCATGAATAAATCTATCTCTTCACACATATTCAACTCATAATAAGGAAACAATTAACTTCAACAACCCAATAAACTCAACCACATTCTATCAAACAACTGTATACAATGTTGCTTACCAAATTTTTTTTTTCCCTCAAAATAGAAAAATTCAAACTCCTTTACATTTCTTCTATGATACCAAATGATGCAAATCCTTTCATAAATACCTTCTTATTACACCAACAATTGAATACGAAGCATAAAATTCAACTTTTCTAGACATTTTCACTCAACAACCATCACCTTTCATAAAAAGCCAAATCTTGCTCGAAATACTAAAATGGCTTAAATCACTTTAAAAAAGCATTAAAAAACCTTAAACATGCTAAAAATTTCCTATTAAACATTTTCATTAACCTCATAAAGTTATCATACCATCAATTTCACCCAATCTCCTTGTAGACCTTAAAATTACCTTGTAGCCCAACTTTAAGGCAAATAATGAGGAAATTATAAAAAAAAAAGGAATTAATATTCTCTGGTAAAATTTATAGATACCTTTTTTGACAGATAATATTAATACAAATTTTCAGCACTCAATTCCAATCCAATCCAATTTTATTCTCCTTTTATCATTTTTGACTAGGTATAGTTTGGGCGCTTCTTAGCTCTCTGATCTCCATCTCTGGAAAAACATGAAAAATGTCATGCTAAATTGATTTTATATCCTAATACCATTTATGGATCTTGTACTTTCTACCAATTTTTATTCCCCAGTTCCCCATACAACTCACCCAACAACACTTTCGCTTTTCTACACTTGTTCAAGCTAGGTCTCTCAAGAACCCAAAAATGAAAAATTAACCTTAATTTATTCCACATGTGAATTTAGTTCTAAAATGTTACACATATATTATTATTGGTATAGAATACCATACATTCCAAATATTAGAGGAACCCACTTGATAAATCTTAAATTATGAAGTTTTTAGAAATTTTTCCAAACATGGATCATCAAAGGCCAACGAGCATTAAAAAATCCATAACTCAAGTTATATAAAATTTCATAACCTAATTATAATTTTAAAATTTATGTTGTGGAGAGAATAAAATTTCATATTTAGAGTGTTTTGAGTGATTAAACCTTCATCAAAATGATTCACAATATTTTTGGTGATTAGTTTCTTAAACAAAATGAGAGTTTGAGACTGAGTTTTCTCATTTTGACCTATCAAAACATATTCATTTCCTAGTAAATTTTTTTAAACCTTATTTCATGCCTTAAAAAATCTTCATAAATTTTTTTATACTATTATATTGAATTTAATTCAACTTATGAATATTTTTTCTCTCCTAAATCAACACGACATATCACAAATAATTGGCATGTCTCCTTCATATTCACTACCTATCCTCAAATGCCTGCAAAAATACTTAGAACACCTTTAAACACAATCTATAATTCATTATAAATGATATTAATTTACACAAAACACATAAATAAGAATCCTTCATAAAAACAATCTCAAATATTCATTCTCATCAAGCAACTATGCACAATTTGCTAAGAAGAAGCCTTTATTTGATAATCCCGTCAGATTACTAAGCTTCATGATACATCTAGGATTTTATTTTAAGATTTTTTTCACTCCACACTCTCCTTTCCTCTCACCAACCTTTCTTTAAATTCATCTCATTAGAATACATTACATTTTGATGAGGAATAGAGGTAGTTAGGGCTAAACTACTAACTCAATTAAGATTAGACTAACTTTGTGGGGTTTAGGGTCTAGATAGAATCTAGTGATTGATTTGAAAATTTAACACATGTTTTATGACCCATTGTATTCAACTATTACACATATACTAACAACTAGATGACTAAGATACTAACGTGAAAATTCAACTATTCATACTATGGTTTTGGAGAGAAACTCTCAAAACCATTTATTACCTTCTTAGAGAATTGAAATGGTGTCAACACTCCTCAAGGAAAACCAAATGGAGTAAACACACCTAAAATGACTAGAATTTTTTTTTAATGTACAATTGATTCTCCTGCATCTCAAGACATGTATGTCAAGATCTTATGAAAACATTGCTTACATGGAAGCTAGAGCTCATTGTTTTCTACACCTAACTCACTGAGTTATAAGAATCTAAAACAAAAAATATATCTTGTGCCTCTAAACCAACAACCCAATTTAAAACATGACAAGAATGAATTATGTGTAAACCCCAACGAGAATGAGCAAGGCTTGGCCGAATTATAAAAAACCCTAACATCCAAGACAATGAAACCATGGTTACAACATAGAGCTACATGCATAAGTAATAATGGAAAAGAAAATAAATTGAGCTCAAGTTCACAAAACCATTCAATCAGATAGGAAAATGAAAGCATGACATTCGCCAGAGAGCTCGAGTAGAATATTAATGGTGGACAACAAATTTACTATAATTTCCCAAGGAGGAAGAGAATCCAAAAGAGTCTAGGTGCAAAATGAGAATATTTTACTGTTTCAATCCTAACGAGTGTGAGTAGTCAGTAATAAATTTGACCATGGTTAGGGTTTCTTAGACATTTTCCTGATATGCCCACATAGGTGGTATATCCATTATCATTTTAGTTATTTACAACATGGGGGATAAACAATGCCTATCCAAATCAAAGAAAAATAAAAATAACCTCATGCACATGCATCAAAATGAAAAGTTAAAAACAAATTATTACCTTAATTTATGTCAAGGAAAAAGACAATTACGTTAAATTTTGCAAAGAAGAGGTTTACTAAGTTAAACACGATGATATGTACCATGCAAACCTTTTGTTATACCTTGTAAATCATGTGTGATGATAATATATGATTATTATTAAATAATTATATTTTAATCAACAATGGGTCAAATTTTGCATGTGAGAGATATGAGAGCTAGCATTAGATTTGTTTCCAACTAGCAAACTGAAGTGAAGTAAGTGTTGATTAGTTCTAGCTCCACTCCTTCTCTTCTTACTCCTCCTTATTTTTTCTATATATAACCATTATATTTAAGCGATTATGGGGGATTTTGATTTTTTCATGTGAAAGGCCATGCCAAATTTTGTACTCTAGCACCTATTTGTTAAATTAAAAGATTGAATTCCTCCATTTGCAGCAGAATTGAAGTGTTTCACAAAAAAATAATTGGTATGTTTAAGTGAATATATTGTTTCTTTTGCATCTTCATCAACCTCATCACATCCAATAATATTTTTGAAGCTTTCACATATTATGGTTAAGTGCACATTTAGTTTTTTAATTAGTTTGGAAGTGGAAAAATACCTCATATTTTCCCACCCATGCTAGATTGAAGGCTTGTTCATGCCTTTTTTATTATGAAAGTCAATCGAAAAAAAAAATGAAGTGATCGTTAAGGTCTTAAAGAATAAAATAGTGTGTCTTGTGCAGTCATATGTCTCTAAAACAATTTGTGTATCACCTATTTTTTACATGATTTTTTTTAGTTTATGTTATTTGTTTCCCTCATCCTCGGTAAGAGAACTATTTTAGGTGATTAATCCAGGGAACCAACCCTCTCTAGAGGTTATTCACAACATTGATTCACCCACACTAAGAGAATATCCCATTGTATCAACCGATGATAAGGATTGGTTGCACTTCTTCAACTCAGGGTGCTCTTCGGAGTGATAACAGTAAGAAAACATATCCTACTAGCTGGTAGAATATTGTATGCTACTGGATGATAACTTAAAAAGTGATATTGATTAGTATTATAATATATGTTACCTAGAAATATCATGGCCGAAAAAATAATGTATGCTACTAGTTGGTAACATATATTATGTTACTGGGAGGTAGAATATAAAAGTAGGGAAAAATTATGTGATTTTTTATTGTGCAATATTTTGTGAGGAAATTTTTCTCATTGAGACAAAAATTTTAACTACTAACATCAAAAAAATTTAAAACAAAATTATTTTGATACAAAATTGTTGAAATATTCAATAGCTTCACAAAACATTACTTATTGGATTTGTTTGCTACTTCCATATTTTGTGGGGATATAATTCTCAATGAGACGTTTATTTTAATTAATACTATAGAAAACTATATTTTATAAAATTATATATGTTGTTTGAAATCACTGTTTACTATGAACTGAAAACATATATTCTCAGCACATAATTGCTACCAAATGACACACTTATCAATTGATTATCCAAAATTTTCAAATCATGTTTCCTTCAAATTCACCATTATTTTGAAATTAATTTTTAGAGATTCACCAAGTAATATCTACAAGATTTTTATGGTGTTGTTTTAATTTGTGTTAGTGAAAACATCTAAAATTAAGTCAAACTCTAAATATAGATCAAATTTGGTAATTCTTCAATCCTTAAAATTTAATTTCTTTACTTTTCATTCCTACCAGAATATTGATGTTGACTTCTAATAGTAATGTAGTTAACTAAAGATAAAATTTATGTGTGAAGGGAATGAAAATTCTCAAAAGCTTAAACATTCACAACTACATGAGGAATAAATGGAAAACCAAATCTAAAATTAAATTACAATGGTAAAAAATTCTTACATCTCAGCTTAATAAAGGATAAACTACATAAAAAACGTGTAATTTCTAAGTTATTTATTCCGATATCAATTTTATTTCCAAGTAGGGCTCTTAAAATATGTCCCTCACCCAATGTAGATAGAAAGGACTAGGATGCTTATGTAGTGAAATGACATATTTTATAATATTTTACAACTTTGTTTAATGTGTGGGAGTAATTTTTTTGTGCCAAAAGTTGTCAATTGAAATATATCATCCTAAACACCCAAACAATTACTGACACTATGTTTTTTGGAGTATTGTGTTAATTGACACCATGAAAAAATGAGACTATCAAAGAAAAATACAAAAAATATTTTAAAGATAAATTAAATGTTGATCATTATATTTAGATGAGACATTCTTAAGTGGAAAAAATTGGGATAACTTTCCGGTCAAATTTGGACAACTATTTAATCTCAGGGATGTTAAGAAAGCTGGGTCAAATAATGTAGCTAAAATTAAAAGGGATACTTAAGTAGAAAATTTATTCCTCTAATGGAATATACAAGACCTAAAAAATGTGTACAAAGTATAACTTTTATGCAATGACGTGTTGATTTCAAAATACCACCCTCATCACCACAAGAAACATGTTAGGATGCAAGTAAAAATATTATAGGATTTCATGTACATACCTAAAATCAAGATATATATTTACTTGAAAACATTTTTGTGAAATGGTTTGCATGATATTTCTCATATACATTTAACAATTTTTATCTCTTGATAATTCTAATAGACATTGTCTAGAAAATGCAGTCAGACATGATAGAAATAGTTGGTTAGAAAAAATATACCTTTGATTTTTATAAAATTAAAAATAATGCATTTCATTATTTTAATTTTTGTACCACAAGGTGTTAATTGTAAAATATGGGTCTACAAAAACTAACACTAACATAGAATGGTATTTTGTAGTACATATTACATTTGTTTCCACTATAAGAAACCTTGCGTGAGAGAATAGATACCATTCAAGCATTTTGAGGATGGATCCAATTGAAATGTATAGTTTCAAATGAAACATTCTCATGTGTTATAACCTATAATAACCTTCCCATCAATGTTAGATAGTTTGATTCTATAAGGGATCATATTAAAAACCACCTAACCTATGTAGCTATAATGGATTAAGATGTTTGGTTTGAAAAGTAATAAATTAAATAGTATCTACCCATGTTCTCAAATGTGCAGGAGATATAATTTTAGTTCTATGAGGTTTTGATAACTAAGTATCCCCCATAGACACCCTAACATTGACTCAAATTGTTGTGTTTCAGTATGTTGCATTTACTTCAACTATGATAAGAATGAGAGGAGACATGAGAACATGAATTTATTTTTGGCCATTGTCAGTTACTGTTGTCATGGTGATTTATGAGTCTCCCTATGATGTTATTCATCTATCATGCATGATGATCAAGTGGTTTGTTGAGTTGTTACAGTGTCCTGGTAGATAGTCGGATATGAAAAATCATGTTTTGAGTCTTTGAAAGGTGGTTTAAGTGTTTCATGAGGCCAAACATGGTCCATATGATGTATTTTTGCTGTATAAGAGTTTACATGAGGTCAACATGGTCAGGTCATGTGCTGTCATGGTTAAGTCAAGTCATTCCAGGTATGTTTCTATCCCTGGAGCATGCAGAATAAGATAGAGATGTGATATTTTGGTGTAATACGTCATCTTGAATCATGAATTGTTTTTTGGTAGGTTACGTGATATGTTTGATGATTTTTGGGTCATAAATTAGAGGTTAGACACATATTTGGGGTCCTTTGGAAGTTACATGTGAGAAACATGCAATTTAGCATAGGTAAGTCATTGTGGATGGAGATTTTTAAACAAATTTGAGATATGTTTTGAATTTTAAAATTTATATGATGTTTTCATGGTGCTTCATGCCAATTTTTCAGTTCAGTATGTAAAATAGTTTTAAATTTATACAAGTTTTGGTGAAACCAAGTAAGGAACATTATGTTTTTGTGATAAAAGTTGATCTTCTTATGCTCATTGTGAATTGCATACTTTTCATGGGGACATAAGATATTACGTATATATTATATGGTAATTTATGAATCATTCAAAAAAATAATGAGGTCATTTTGTGGTCACATTTTTATGAATGAATGTTAAGAAGGTAAAGAGGTAAAAAACCCTAGTTAAACCTTGGCTATGAGTAGTTTGTAAAAAGTGAAGTATACTAGCCCAGTTTTTATTGAAAGTTAAAATGTGATGATTTTATGTTACATATGACTCCTTATTATTTCCATAAATTTATGGTTGAGGTCACGGTGATGAGTGTGCCCCACCTAAATATAGTAGTTTATGTAGAAGAATGTTTTAGGATAAGATGGTCAAAAGGACTAACATCCAAAACTGATGCAGCATGATTACTTGGATATAATATTGATGTCCATGAAATTTTAGGACATTATTTCATAAGTACATGGTTTTGTGAGGCTCAAATAGGTTGACTAGTCAAAGGGCAGTTTTTGAGTCTCGTATAGCAGAGTCTAGTGTGTTGGCCATAGCTTATGCTACTAGTGGAATTATTAGGTGATTAAATTTTTCATGGAAATAATATTTAGATATATTTCCAATGATAAATTTATTTCATCATGATGAAGTTATTTTATAGGGTTTCTAGGGAATTATTTCAGTAATAAGGTTTTTTAATAGTTTTGGACCACATCTATTTTAGTTCAAGTTTGATTTTATTTGAGGAATGAGATGGTTATTTTATGCTTCTTATCACTTGTAATGTGATTATGCATGAATTAGGCATCCAATTAATCCATTTATAGGTATTTAATGTATATAGAAATGTTTTTATGAGCTAACCTTCAGAAACGACTGTTTTGGTAGGTTGATTTGGTGAAGGCAAATCTTACTATGGTTTTAAGTGAAATACGTTTCATGACATATAAATTGTTTATAAGTGTTATAAATGTTCTTATATTTATTTTTAGTGGTCACATGGGATGTCTTTATTTAATAGAAGTGATTTTTTTATCAGATGAAGTTTCCAGGGTGCTGAAGGGTATATGAAAGAACCGTTTATGAAAGGAAATTGGGCCCATTAAATGAAATAATTGGGTTGGATGATATTAATTATGCTAATGTATGAATTTTTTATGAAATTTTAATCATGTATAATGGTTCATGGGTCATGTAAAAGTAAGGTACTCATGTTAGGAAAATTTTAAGATTGCTCACATGGGGTTTTGAGCCATTTTTGACACATGTAATGTTGTTTTTGGCTAGGCTGACCTACTTACCTCATATGTAGCTATTTTAATTCAAATTTTTGAATGTTATAGAGATGTATGGTTCTAAATTTTTATGAGGGACCCACATAATTTTATTTTTAAGGAAGAAAAACATATTTAATTGCTTCATTTGTTCATTTTTGAACTAGTGCTCTTGGAGGGAGGGTGTGCGACCTAGAGAAATATATTTTCAAGTACATCATCATGTTTTGAAGGATGATGAAGAGAATTATATGTTACGGAAGATAATATAGAATGAGATAAAAATGATAGAGAAATTAGAGAAGTATAAAAATAAGTTTGATTCCCTATGGTATGAGCTAGGGTTTGTGAGTTGAATTAGTTATCTCCATTAGTTGTGGCAGAAGAATTTTCAGAGATAAAACATATTTAGGTGGCTGATTTGGTGCTTGGTAATTGTTATCTCTCAAAATTTCACCTTGCAAAGAGATGGCTACAGGTGTTCTAATATTACAAATTTTATCTCTCTTTCGTAGATACAATGGAAACACCTCAGGTCTTCTTATAATACAAAAATTTATATACATGAGGATATAAAAAAGTCACACACCTCCAAAAAATCATTTTATTACTTTGTTTTGAAATCTTATGAAATGACAAATAGATTGGTTGAGGTGACATAGGATTATAATTTGGTACAAGTTCACTGTTAAATTTCATGACAACACAAAAATTGTCAAGTAACTAGTAGTCAATATAAAAAAATTAAGTTTATTTTAAAATATTTGAGAAAAATCTCTCAAATCATGTGATATAATTTTTATGGATTCAGGTTTGTCTCCTTCTAGGATGTGGAATAGCAAAGGAACCCATCATTTATAAACATGAATATAATTTTCCTTACGATATAATTAATTCAAAAGGATCTTTGACACTCTTATTTCCTTTCTAAATGAAACAATTGTATACTTTATTTATTCATTCTAAGTTAAATAAACACCTTCTACTTCACATCCATGGAATATATCTATACCTTTAACCCTATTAAGACATAACTTGGTTACTTCCCATATATCACTATAGTCCAAAGTTGGCATCTTGTACATTTCCTAGTATGTATATCCCACTTCAATAGAAAGATATTTCCCTATTAGAATTGTTTTTAGTTTAGTTTTATTAAACAATTTATTTATGAGGATATAGTTAAACAAATCATAACATGGAAAAAAGTTTGGCCTAGTAGTAATAAGATAAAGTTTAGACTTCATAAAATCCTTCAAATATTCCAAAACAATAATTTGAATCATCATCGCTATTGGATAGATGGGGACCCTAATTGCATTTTTCAATCTCCAAAACTTTCATTATAGTTTGTGATCCTTCTACATAAATACTTGGTGAATTGATTATCTCTAAGTATGACACCATTTTGACATAGTTTTTCCTTAAAATTATCTATTTTATGGTTTCTAACTTTCTATTACCTTTATCATGACTCATGTTCCTTGTTACTTCAATTATTTAAAACAAGAATAATAAAAACTTGAGGAAATATTATGTGAATACCTTATTAAAACTCCTTTATCGTATCTCTTTTCTTCATCATGTTAATTGAAAATTTGCTCCATATTTATAGTTTTCATTGTAATCAATTGTTTATAAATCTCTTTTTTTTTCTCTTTTTGTGACTGTGATTTGAAAAGGTTTACTATTTTACTTCATAACCAGGAATATTTAATTGTGTGTAACCATCAAATAAACCTTGTGCATCGAAAACATTCATTCAAAAAAGTTAGGGATGTTAACTCCCTAACTGCACACATGGCACAATCACATTCATTTACATTAACCTTCCAATCGAAATCATGATTTTAAAACATTTAACACTAATGACCACGCTTCTGTATTTAATATTTCATTTATTTTTGATTTCTTAATCTCTAACAACACGTGGCCCAATCAGGGTCATCTACATCTTGGTGAACCGTACCCTTTGGAAAAAGTGATGTGCTAGAAAATTATTTATGAGGATGTTACGACGTGATGAAATATTTCTTCCTTGAAATACACACCATTAGGCATTAAACCAACATGGTGATGTAGAATTTTTAGGAATGAGATCCCATCACATGTTCTCATCTCACTTGCTTTTGTATATTGTGAACATTGACCCAAATTTTGTATTGGGTCTATCACGAGCATATAACTATTTTTCTAATATTATATTTGTATGTATTTTGTGTAATTATTTATGATTTTACTATAATATTTAATTTATCAGTGCATTTAATTTAATTTATGGATTTACTAGAATATTTTATATTTGTAATTATGATTCAATACAATTTTATACTTTTATTAAATTTTCATTTTTATGTATATCATTAAAATTTAAACTAACATAACATTTCACAAACAAAATGATATAATCTAGTAATAAATTTTAAAAAACAAATAATGAAAATATATTTGTAAATAATGATGATATTAATCACATTTATTAACCAATAGAATTAATAATTTGAGTTATAGTTAGTGTTCCAATTAAAGCTAGATGTAGTGTCAGCATTTAATTCACAACTAGTGTCTCTATTTAAGTTACAAATAGTGTCATGATTAATAAATGATGTACTTGTATCATATATGCCACATATATCTCCACCATTAAGGTCATTACTAATTTTGACATCATGTCATAACTTGTGTCGAAATAAAATTCATAACTAGTGTCAAAATATAAGTTAGATTAAGTTTCATTTTTTAGTCACATATAGTGTCCCAATTTAATTTAGATGCAGTATCACAATGAAATATTTATTTGAAGTCACATTCATTGTATTTTTTAAATTATGCACTAGGTTGATGTAAATATGAATTCTTAGATATCTATAAAGTAATAAATTAATAAATGCAAAAGTCATAACTTAAGTAAGTTATGAAGTTACATTTTTAGGCACCCTAACATTTTATTTGATGACCCCACAACATCATGATGAGGACGTTATTAAATATGCACTTAAAGACACTCCTATACCTGATAAATATTCACTTCTATGACATATTTCATGTTTATTTCTCTTCTTCTTTAGGATATTCTTTTATGCTTCAGAATGGAAGACTCTTAGGTTCTCAACATATGGATTATTTTCCATTAAGTTTTTCTACATTGGTTCTTTTCTGTTAATACTGATATTGGTGACATGTTCACCAAATAAAAAACAAAATCCACTACTTAAACCAATACCTTTGATCTAATATGTTTCCATTAATCTTATATGGGCCCTTATCCATATATGTTATGTTCATACACTCTACCACTCTATTCTATTGTGGACTATATAGAAAATTATTATACCAAATTATTCTATAATTCTCATAGAATTCATCAAATTTTGTTTAAAAATACTCCCCTTCATTGCACAAACATAAAGCAGGTATCTTTTTCTCAAAATAGTTCTCAATAATTTCCTTGAATTCCTTAAATGTTTTGAATAATTCAGAATTTTTCTTCACAATATATATATATATATATATATATATATATATATATATATATATATATATACATACATACATACAGTATATATATATATATATATATATATATATATATATATATATATATATATATATATATATACACCAAATGGTTCTCAATAATTTCATTGAATTCCTTAATTGTTTTATATAATTCAGAAATGTACTTGATTATAGGTCTTCCTAGAATAATAATATATAAAATACTCATAGTACACAAAATCTCCACGTGAGATAACCTTAACATTTCCTAATCGATCACTTTATATGACCTAAAAATTTCTAGTTGAACAAGTAGTAGAAGTGGGAAACTATACTATGTGATATTATGCATATGCACAATGTTTATAATAGTCATTTTTGAGGAAAAATATGAAATTACTCATACCATGCATTTTGATTTTAAGACATGAAGAATTATTTCAATAATAGTTCCCATTCATTCATGTAAATAATTGGTTTATCCTATAAATTCAATTTAATGTTCATCACCAAATCTAACTATTGTGATTTATCTTTGGAAGACTTAATTTTCTATACTAGTATTCTCTATGGTGATATTTAATTTATATTTAGCTTTGAAATATCATAAATTTACATAGAGGTGATAAATACCCTTTTCTCTTTATTTCTTCCTTGATATCTTTCTTACAGGAGTACTATTGTTTACCAAACTTTGAGGTCCCTACATCCTTTGACTAAGGACATAACTAATTTTCCTTATTTCATACAAAATTATTGATATTTCAATTAGGATACATCTTAACTTCCTACTTTCTATACCCCATGAGATGTATTTGGAATGACATATAAACTAATTACATCCCGTCAAATTTTATGAGTCATCTCTTGGAAATATGTAAACGTTTTTTCCCCCAACCTACATGATATTTCTCTAGGGTGAAATCATAATCTAGTGCTTTCAATAAAAAATTAATTTATATGTGAGGCAACATTTTTTGCCCCTTTTGACACCCATATTTTACAAGTTTTCGTTAACGATACATCTCATTAATGTTTACCAATGGAGAAAAAAGATTTCTCCAAGGAGGTATATTATCAATATGTCTCCTACGAGACTTCTCATCAACATGTTTTAACTAATATAGTGCTAAAATGCTTACTATAGATCTATTTTCTCTATAACAACATCGGTAATTCTTACACTAGTTTTTTTTTTACCATAAATAGATAAACCAAACTTCCTTTATCCAATATTTCAAGAACTAGATTTCAATGCACAATTTTACACACAACTTTACTAAATGATACCTATACATGAACATCATCAAATAAATATTACTCACTCCAACTAAATATCTCTTAACGTGTGGTATGCATAATACACTATGGAGATAATTGATTCTCAAGAATATCTAAATATCATATTTACTCTTCCTCTCCCAACAATCGTTTAAGTAAAATTATCTCCTACAAAAATTTGAAATTCGTGATAAATATTATATTCTAAGAAAAACTACATCTGAATATTTATGTGAAATGACACACCAAAATCAATTATCTATGGATAATTTCATGTATATATGCTTAAGGATGTAAGGTAATAATCAACAAAATCCTTAATTATTCCTCTATATTAAGGACATGGATTATTTTGGGGATTTATGTTCCTATTATAAATACAATTCCAATTAAATTATACTTTTTTTTATCATATTTCCAAAATGATTTCTGACTTTTCTCTAGAGTCTTGGATCTATTTTAAGACTTTAACGTTTTACCTATTAATTTTTTCTTCTTGTCTATTTATTTCTCTCTACCAAAAATTGATAAATATTCCTTTGAGTGATATTCATTAGCATATTATATCCTCATCTCTTAAAATTATAAATTCACCACTATGGGATCAAGATTTAGTTTCATATTTGTACTGGTGAAAACCATAACCAACATTTCCTAAAACTATAGCAAAGAGTAGTGTATTTTAATATAACTCTTCTAATTTTCCATCTTCATATCAAAGGAAAAAATATCTTATGGAATAATTAATATTATTAGGTGATCTTACACCGATTCACCATAAATCATACACAAATCATACAAATTTTTCCTCACCAAAATATTGATCACCAATTATTTTTCCTCATATAGTGTTCATGTCTTGTCTAAAAATTGTTTCATAATTTTATGGGAAATACTTAATAACATAGAAAGATATATACATCATCTAATAATAATTTATTATAGATATCAATATTGTCCCATTCTTTTGTGTCAAATTCCTAGGATCCTATGTGTCATAATAATTCATTGATCTCTCTATAAACAAATCCTCCATATTGAGTTTCCAGAACTCAAATTGTTTCTCATCCAAAATATAAAACTCAATTATTCTCCCATTACCTTCCATATTATATATTTAACTAAAAATATATATTTTATATCAAAAATCATATAAGGAAAATAAAAAAATCCCACAAAATTTGTAACCTTATATAATATTAATTTTTGGTTTTTTAAGTAAATGTAAACAATACACTATTCTATAATGTGATGAAATAAGTAGAATTGAAACAAAGTGAATCATGCAATATAATACTAACATGATATTTATCCTGCAAGTGCCCGTTGGATGAAAATCTAGAAACACTAAAAATTTGGTATTAACTTAAAAATATTGTAAATACAATAACAATAAACAAACATGTGGATGATGAAAATTAAGTCTTTCAATCATACCTCTCACAATGTGATAACGTACTTTTTTTTTATCTGTAAAAAAGGTTTGGTGGGTCCCTTTTACTTTTATATGCATACTCAAAAAATTTAGATAATTTTTTTCCAATTAATTCAATAATAAAAATGAAAACATAGAAAATATCATTACAAATCATCATAGCTATAAATATTCCAAACACTAATATAAAAATAGAATAAATATTAAATATTAGGTCCTATGTATAGTCTATAGAAACATATGTAACCTAGGTAATCTTGTTTGCAATATCTTATGAAAATAATGTTGCTTATGCATTAGGTTATATTTTCATTACCTTCATCTTAGTTTAATTTTAATCATTAACATAAAGTAAAAAAATAAATGGATGATGTGGCCAAATCATCAAAAAAATTCATAATAGTTATGGGTAGCTTAAAATCTTAGTGATTTAATGGTTTCTTCTTCGCATTCGATGAGATTTTTGTTTATAAATGGCATGAGCATTGTCCAAAATAAGGGAAAATGAAATGTTACCTTGAGCCACCTAATCCTTCCTCTTGATCACTATAAAGTAGAACTATTTATTAGTCTTTTTTCTCCAAAATTTGTTGGAGACATAAATAATCATTTTTAAGAGCCTATGGGAATATCTTCCACTAAATACAGTAGCCATTTTAATCCTAAAATCCCAACTCTTTAAGTAATTTTTGTCCTAATTACATCAAAGATTTCTTGATTTCATCCATATTACTCCTAATTTTAATACTTCACCATAATTTATAGTAATTTACCCATATTCTAGTAGGATTAGGATATTCTTCTATTTATCATATAGATTCAAACTATTCATTTTTCACATAAATATCTCTTCATCTAGAAAATGAAAACTTATTATGAATGTATGAAAATAAATCCCTTAACACTATATCTCTAACAAATGGGTTGGGGTTATACTAATAATTTAATGGAAGTACAAAATTACGTCCATATTGTTTACACAAAATATTCTTCTTCTTTTCTATAAAAGAGAAGAGTACTTCACAAACTAAAATTACCTCTTCAAATTTGTTTTCGTAGTAAAGAACCAATTCTATTAGGATAAAACTTGATCAAAATTATTTAAGCACCATAGCATAAACTGTAGGATGTTCCCTCAAATCAATATACAATTGTGCCCTAATTGTACATGAGAGAATAATATTGTGTTGTAATATTTAAATTTATAATGATTTTATTTCTTTCATTATATCAACAAATTCGATATAAATTTTCTATAATTTTACCTATATTAATATACTACAATATATATATCATTTAATGTTTCTTAATCCTACTTTATCATTCCCAGTTGCTTTTGTATTTGTTGCTGAAATAATTTTTCACAATAGAAATTATTGGTTCTCAGCAACATTCATGTGGCTAATCCTCTCCTTCTTATGTATGGGGAGGCTCCCATTATTAAATATAGAATAAAAAAATTATTCGATGGTTGTTATATGGGGGATAACATAGGAATCATCCACTAAACATTTGGCAAAGTGCTTGTACAATGTACAATGGATTAATTTCCTTGGGAAAGAGGTAAAGGGGAGTAAGAGATATAGGGGAGAGGGTTAATGTTTTGAGTACAAAGTAACATATTCTCAATAACTGTAATGACAGTAATTCAAAATTTAATTAGTATAATACAACATGTAAGCAACAACTAGACTAATCACCCAGAGATAAACAATTCTAGAGATCCATTAATCAAAGACACAAATTTCCTTCTGGGATGTCCAAGATAAAAATTCTTAAAAATTTGAAGAGTAGAGAGGATAGAGGAACAATGGAAAGAAGCTAGAGGAAATTTTCCTTTTATTTTTTTATGTAATAGTGATAAAAATCCCAACAAATTAGAATAATCAACAATTGCCTACTATTTGGAATGGAGAAGTCATTCAAAATAATAGCATCACAAAATTTATTTTGATAACCCCATAAGACTTTTAACCTTTCCTCATCACTTGTGACCTTTCAGATTCATATGTAATAAAAGTGATCTTTTTTCTTATAATGAAAAAGAACTCTTACAATGTCAAATTATATGCCACATGAGTGAATAAGATAAAATAGTGAAAAAGTACATTCTTAGTGAAGAATTAGAATATGGAGAGAAATGGATGAAAAGAGAGAGAGAGAAGGGTTTCTCAATCTAAGGAAGATGATTTCTCTTTCGATAAAAAAATTATCCATTTTTGAACATTAAGGGAAAACATTTGGAATGATCTTTTGGCCTTCAATTTTTTTCTCAAATGGGTTACCGCAGGTGCCGAATTTATAATTTTTGGGATGATCCATGTATTGGGAACATCATTTCTTGTCTTACACTGGCTAAACCAAAACTTATATTCACCTGCAATGTTATAGATTGATTCTATGATTTTTGCTAGAGTCTCTAAAGTATCCTCGTTGAAGGAGAAAGAATGACTAGCCTCTTTGTTGAAAAATTATAAGAAAAATCTAATGTGTACATCTGAAAATTAAATTGTAGTGCGGGGAAGTGATCCATGATTTTGAACATAGTTGCTAACATCATCTAAAATATTGAAGGCATGTTCCTCACTACATTCAAGTTCTGAGATGACATCTTTTATCATGTATTATTTGGATTTCAGTGTGTGGGTCCAAATTGGGGACAAGTTCTCATCAATAGATATGAATACATTCCTTCTCATGGGACCATAGTAATTGAAGAAACACATTTTAGACACAAGTGGAAACACATTATCAAAATGAGTATTCTCTTTTCCAATTTCTTCCTTTATTATCCTTACCTTATAAACAGTGGCAAGAACATACTTAAACAAAGAGAGAACCTCTAATAGAAATTTATTTCCTTTCTCGAGAATATTTTCAACCCATTTGTCATAAGATCTCTCTTGCATTGTATATCCTTGTGTTATTTTTATCATCTCAGCCTAAAAATTATTGGTGGGAGAGATTACTTATATAGGACGAGGTGGTATTACATTGGTCTCCAAGAAATGTTTAACATAAGAAGTGATATTTCTTGAATGTTCATCCAACTTCTTTGTTTTTTATTTATACTCCTTTCGAGAAAAAATGTGAATAAAAAACTCCTTGAAAATATGAACATTACCATCATGTGTGGATTGACCTAAGGAGATTTGGGTTAACTCATAGTCATTCTGATTCATTTCCTTCATAAGTTTTACAACTTTTGGATGTGTAAACTCCACTTATTGAGATCCAAAGGCTCCCTAGAATAAACCTAAAGTAACGTTTTCTTTCATTATTCACTTGGTTTTAATATATTTTGTGATGGATCCAAAGTCAAGGACTACATCTTGCTACACTATTCTTGATTCACTTCAAAGAAACTCTTGAGTCTCTGGGAATGCTTATTCTAGAGTATATATGAAGTCATGTATATAGTTAATTTCAAGAGCTTGGTAAGCAACCATTGTTTTTTACTGATGGGAATATTATGCCAACAATAAGACACACTTGGATCTCGATGAAGAAGTATATACTTTGATGGATCAATCAAACTTGGCTAAAGAGGCTCAGTGAAGTCTTCAATGGTTTTTCCATTCTTCTGAAGCTTCAAAGGGGAGGATCTTCATTATTATTTTTTTCCACCATATTCCTCTTCAAAGTTTCAATTGAATGGGTAGGGATTTTTTATTTGTAATATGTATTGAAGGAAGAAGTGTGAAAAGCTTTAATTTTTGGAGATAATTGACAACCTGACTTGATGAATGAATTTATCTTATCCTTGAGTCATTCTTTTGATCAATGTATCACTTCCATGGTCCTCTCTTTGATATCCCCACATTACCTGTTATTCTTGGGAGTGAGAGGGAGAGGCGAAGATTTATCCACTTGATATTCAAGATCAAACAAATTAAACACATAATATTTTGTTCCATCCCTATACTAGTCAATCTTGAAATACCTCATTTGGTCTACTTTCATCTACATGTAATCCCTTTCTCGGAATCCAAATTTGTTTACGTAGTTGGAATAATAGTCCTTAATTTTTGAAACATCATGTAATTCTAGTAAGATGAAAGTTCTTGGATCCTCCCTAAATTATATTCAACCCATGAGATGTAGGAATACAAATTTAGATCCACTAAATATGTTTCAACATTTTATGCATAGAATATAATCTTGCATTATTATATACCCAGAGAGATGGGAAATGATAAACCTTTGGGTCAAAGCATATAAGTGTGTCCAATTTTTAGTTAGTTTATCTTTAGAAAAATATTTCTCACCACCAAAACATGACCAAAAACATGTAAAATGACCAAACATGTATTTTTAAGACCTAAAATATACCAATGTGCAAGGTATCCACAATTTACCTTAAAATTTTAAATTTTTATAGTGTTTTTAGATGTTTATTTACTAGAAAGATTTGACATTTTTTATTGTTCACCAAGTGGGAAAAAGTTATATTCATTAACTCCTTTATTGTTTTCATTTTTTAAGTTGGTATGAACGTTCAATACTTGTTTATAGACTTCAACTGTTGTAATATTATCACTCGGGTACCTGTGTAGCCTAATAGGGTAATGATCAAAGCCTCTAATACTAATGTAGGTGAATGTAATTTTTTTTATGAAATGAATCCCATAGTTTTCAATCAATTCAAATAATTTTTATGACATTCTCTTCTCTGGATGGCCTTCAAGAAGTCTAATGATAAACATAGTGAATACATTATTCACCTTCGTATAGTGGTAATTACTTTCACTGTGAGTGAGATACAGATACTTCTCATAGGTAAGTAATTTTTGAGGAAAATTGAGAGAAAATAATAGGCCTCTGAAGGGTCTTGTGAATGAAATTGAATAAATAAGGAAATATCTCATCGTTAAGTTCATAGTAGTGGGAAACTAAGGTAATTACTAATAGATGTCGTCAATCATGATTTTCCCCCAATGTACCACATGTTTTCCTTAAGTAAACAAAGGAATAAAATATCCATCACATATTTTAAGTTTGTCATGATTTCTTCCCCCATTACCCTACTCAATAGGCTAATAGGATCAGAATAGGCCTCATTGAACTCACTCCTTGAAAATTTCATAGGTACACACGAAGCTTTTTTTCTCTATTTGAGACATACAAATCCTTTCCCACTCCTTTGAAAGAAATAAATTTTTTTAATGATGATGTTTCTTGTGGTAGGAATGTCCATACATTTAGAGATACCTTTCGGTGTAAGAAAAATGATGATTGCATTTTCATTTTCTTCATTTTTTCTCAAATATGGATTGTAATATTCTACACATGCTAGAAATAACTGAATGCTTTGAATAAATAGTCGGTGTACTAATTTTGTGAATAGTATACTTGAAATATTTTCTCCTCATTTAGATCATGGGATATTCCAAGAATTCTTATTTGTAGATCGTCAAGGTACATGTCGATGATACCATTATCTCTCACACCTGGATATTCAGTAATCAGAGTAGAAATGGGCTACATAGCTGAATACTTGAACTTCGTGTGGTAAAAAAGTGGTGATATATACCTAATTTGAATTGAAATAAGTTATTTGAGCTCAATTGTGAGACTTCCTATTTTTATAAATTCTCATCTAGGATAGCTTCTTTTAGTAAGTTTTCACAATTTTCAGCTTATGATGGTTTTTGTTTTTCTGGAGTGAGAGGGTATCGAAGGTTTTTTGTTTTTTAAAATATACTATATTTTGACATGAAAATCCTTCCACAATTACTATATTTTGAATGAGGTCTTCTATTTTGTTTTGTTTTCAACCAAAATGGCTCAAAATTTTAGGTTTTACTTTAGGACCTTCTACTCCATTTTTTTTATGTTTTTGTCCGCCATAATTTTGTAAATATAAAAAATTATTTTTTTGGTCTAAAATGTTTAGGATAATATTAAATATTATTCATATCATTAATTTGGTTTCTTTCATGTTCAACTTAAATGTATTTTTGAGGCGAGTGCAAACAAAAAAAATTCCTTCAAAATGGGGGCACAATTAGAGAGTGTTAAACCTTTCTTCATTTTTTAGCATGAATGGTCGGCTAAATATTAACAGCATGGATGTCTTATGAAATATCAACATTATATATCCATTCAAAAGGTTTTTTTTTGTGGGCATTTTTAATAAAACCTTGACTGAAATAATGACTAAGTATGAAACGTGAGGAGAGTTATTCATTTTAATTTTTCGTATTTTAACTCACCAATTGACTATGGAGCTTAACCAAGGTTAGAATTGCATTTAAATTTTGTTAAAATAGTGAAAGGGGGACAAATGGTATACAAGAGACAAAAAAGCGTGCATTTCACCAGATGCTGACAAGTGGCAGCTTGTGGTTAAGTCATAATGAGATGCACAGGATAGGAAATGAGCTCCGAAAGGTAAATAGTGAGTTCTAATGTGATTGAGAGCTTAATTGGCTAATTGGTTAGATGGGGGGAAAATTATATGTCCTCATTTTCCCCCTTATGCTTCTTACACATTGGTGGATATCTTAATTTAAAAAATAAGCCATGGGTTTGATTTCATCGGTGGTGAGTTGTAAGGAGTTATCCAAGATTGGGAGGAAAAATTTTGTGTCATTCTTGTCCCATTTAGAACTTGGGGGATATATGAGGCTAAAAAAATTTCCAATGGGGGTCTTGACCATTAAAACATGGGTTTAAGCAACATGGAACACTTCACACATCCATCCTAACACCCGAAGTAAAAATTATTAAGTGACGCTGATTGATGAAAAATGGGGGAGTGAAATTTTGTGTCCCCTTGTCTAATTTGAACTTGGAGGATACATCTAGATTTAAACCCCACTCATGAAACTTTTAGGATGTTGAATTTATCCATGAAGTTAAAATTAGAATGAAGGAGTATATTTTCTACCTTAGGAGCGTGAATGAATGTTTTGGGGTAAAATATTAGATGAATTTAACTTAATATAACCTTATGAAATCAGTCCAACCATTATACGGATAAAATTCCATCTAAAAGATCATTCTTGTGACCAATTTCATTCTTCACTAGAAGGGGCAGTTGTTGTGTTCTTTATTATCACATAAATACTTAAGAGTTTTGGAACATAAATGGTTTCCGTCATGTATAGGGTTCCAATATATTTATTTAAGTTATTTTCAGTATACTAAATCATTTTTGATGTCCCAAAATCATTTAAAGAATTTATCTTTCATCATTCGAGGCTTCACTCCTTGTGCCCAAAATGACCTAGTTTTGTTCAAGTTATTCCTATTATCAATTTTTCTCATAGAATTATTAGAAAAATAGCTTGGAAATGTTTAGTTTTATTTTAAACCATCGAAAAATGATTTAAGTCCTCCCTACAAGATCTAAGAGGTTATACACCAGCTGTAAAATGGCTAAAAAGGACTTTTTTTAGACCTCCAAAGAATGTTGTTTCTCCTTGAAATTCAAAACAGAATCAATCACCTTAGCCATACATCTCTACACATTCAATACACTTTGAATTATTTTTTATAATTTTCCAAAGATCCAAAACAACATTAAAATTGAGGACCAGCTGGCCATATGAAGGATTCAGAACGATCGAGGGCAAAAATCTTCAAGTCGGGGCTTAGTTATCATGGCCAAAAGATTAAATTTTGCATGTTAGACATCTAACCTGAAAATAGTTGGCTCTAACTTGTGTAAATTTAAGTATAGGTGGTAATGATTAAAATTAGGAATACATTTCTTAAGAAGACTAGAAACTTGACATTTGGGTGATAGATTTAGTCACCAACTAATACAAACAAGAAAAAAAACAAACACACAAAATAGAAAGAGAAACAAAAAAAGGAAAACTATGCTATATATGAGGGAAATTTATAGAGGTGAGGGAATAATATAGAAATACCGAAAAACAGGATGAGAAAATTGTGTACCATCATAAAACAATGGAATGAATTCATACCACTTTCGAATCTCAATAACAACTAGTTGGTCATACCACACTCTAATGATGGATTTGCATGTATTCAGAAGAATGAGAGATATCAAAATTCCATTTTCATAATGATATTTCGTATAGATCACAGTTTCATCGAATGACCACTACATAATTCATTTGAAGTTTTTTCTCTCTATAAATTCTTTGTCAAATATCACATGAACATAAGAAGCAATCATTCCAGGTTTCCAAAAATATTTTTTTTTTCAACAAGAAGGTGGTCATCATCCTTTGGATTAAACTACATTATGGATTCATTTCCAAAGTTATTAGGGAATTTATACGTCGGTGGGAACAATTTGATTATCACATTATTTAGGTTCTTCTTCTAGATTATCACTTATCTAAATTATTATTTTTGCATACTATCTCATCTTGGATATGAGATTAATTATATGATGCATCCTCCTCATGTAAAGAGGAAGGAAAAAATGCCATAGTTTCAACTTGAGAATAATAATTTACTCCATATCAAACATCACTTATTGAGTCCCCTTCATTGCGGGGAATAAAGAAGGAAACATATTCATAATTATGATCGCTATCACACTCTTTTGGTGATGACTGGGAAACCAAATCATCGAAGATATCATATGATATTTTTTCATCTGTAATTGTTTCTAAGAAGAAATTTGAACTCTTCTATTTACTTTATTTTATCACTTGGCATTCGTGCATCAAATGAAGATCCAAAATTAGAAGGAAAATCATAAATAATTACCTTAAAAATCATTATCTTCAAGAACATGTGGTGGAGAAGGAGGATTCATATCTTGAATGTCTTCACCATCATTCAAATTATCAATAAGCACTATATCATCCATTGTGAGATAATGATTCTCATCTCCTATGCACATTGCTTCTACAGTGAATTGTCTTTTAGACCATAGTGTAGTTGTGGATGAAGACTCAAATTCTATGATTTCTTCATAAACTATCAAGGTGCCTAGTTAAAAATCACTTGAATTCTCTAGAAGATGAAAATAGTGGGAAGAAGTGACATGTCTTCATGGATTAAACACTTCATAGTATGCAAAATCACAAGAATCTGGTTCTAGAATATGTCTTTATTTGTCCTCATTATGGAGTGCCACAACGTAGTTCATAATTTCAAGATTGGTTTCAAATTTTAAAATTCCTTTTGCAATTCTCAAATTTATTTGTACATACTCATTTTTATTGGCTTCCATTTCTTCATCTCCATAGGCAAGACAACAATCTAAAGGGAGAGATACAAAATAAAAATCTTTGAATTTTTCATCCAGCAATGAGGAATTAAAAACAAAACCTTCATGAGATTCCCCTTTTCTTACTTCATCTATAGATTCATATTCATATTGTTCATACAACAATTGATATATCTTCTACATTATTCTCATTAGGCTCTTAGATTCATGGTCATCAGTTGGTGTAATTCCCATTTTATTTCCTCAAGGTGCAGTTTGTTTGAATTAAATCCACAAGGATTTGATAGTAGTATATTCAATTGCATCAATTTTATCCATTCTCTCATTTTGTTGATTGCATATTTTTGGTTAAAGCAGGAGATCTCTTCATTGTCCTAGAATCCATATGTTATCAAGCACTTGTCCACAATAATGGATAATTAGAAATTTGCATGTATTTATCTTTTTCTTGTCCATTGTTGTTTTCACTTAATATTATTGAACAACGATATAAACAATTCATAATTTTAATGTGGGAAACAAATGTGAAATGGATTTATTCCTTGATAGCATCACCTTCAAAATATGATTATATATATATATATATATATATATATATATATATATATATATATATATATATATATATATATATTATTTTTCTGTATGTTTGGGATATGTATTTTTGTATTTTCTAGAGATATTTAAGGGTACAAAATGACATATCTCTTACGATTAGATTCACCAAAAAATGTTGGTGAAATTTTTTTTCGGAGTGCAAATTATTGGTTTTCACCAACCATCATGAGGCTAAACCTGTCCTTCTTAGGTATGGGTAGGCTCCCATTATTCAATGTAAACTAACTAAAATTGTTGGGTGGTCATTAGACCAGTGATCACACAAAAATAGTCCACTAATACTTTGACAAAGTGCTTGTATAATGTATAAGGGAAGAACTTTCTTGGGAAAGACATAAAGGGGAATAGGAGATATAGGGATAGAGGGTTGATGTTGTGAGTAGGAACTAGATGATTATCACCAACACTAGCCAAATTAGGACCACCTATACTTATAAAAAGAAAATAATGTAAGAAAAAATAGGTCTAATGAACCAGATAAAACAATTTAAAAATCCAATAATCGAAGACACAAAGTTCCTTCTTTATTTTACAATAAAACAATTCTTGCAAAAATTGAGAGTAAAGAGGATATATGAACATAGGAAATGTGATAGAGGAAATGTATATTTTATTGCTTAATGAAATATTAGTACAAATCTCTACAGCTTACAACAATCAACAATTACTAACCCTTTGGAATGGAGAATCCATTCCAATTTATAGCGTTAGAAAACATTTTTTCATCTCCCCCCTAACAATTTTTCACCTTTTCTCACCGCTTGATAGATTTTATATGCCTAGGGAATAAAACTGAATCTTTTTCTTAGCAATGCAAAATAATTCTTACAATTTCGAATTAATGGTCACTTTAGTCAATAACACAAAATAGTGAAAAAATACATTCTTAATGAAGAATTAGGATATGAAGAGAGAGTACATCAGAGGGAAATAGAATCATTGATCAATCTGATGAAAATGAAGCCTGTACCGATGAATAATAATCCATTTATGAAACTTGAGGGAAAAATTATGGAATGAGTTCTTGGCCTTTGAATTCTTTACTTAAATGGGGTTTCATAGGTGGCACCTTTAATGCTTGTGGAATACGATTGCATCTCAATAATTTAATTCATGTCTTAGGAACTATTGGAACTAAACTAACACTTAATTCATCATATGAGTTAAAGTGATATTGTGATAAATTAATTATTTAATTAGTTAAGTTAGCTTAGATAAATTCTATTATTAGTGAGTTGTATTTTAGATGTCTTATCCCTTGGTATGTGGGATAATTTTCTATCTTGCATATTTTTTTCCCGGATGATTTCCATGAGGGGCAATCAGGACAGTTAGGGGAAATATGATATTCCTGCATATTTGCTCAAATTAGATGATCTGTTTCCATATATTATTGATGATATAGAAGTTTTCAAATATCTATAAGTATTGCAGCTCTCTCATTTGTTTGGAATGCTTGATTTTTATATTTGTAAAATACACAAGCATTACCTTGTTTCTATGTTAAATATTCTTTTCAAGTATTCATTGTATAGATTTGGTATCAATGCTGGAAGAGCTTAAACCTATGAGTGCTAGGGAATATAGGAACTTTGAGGGAGTAATAAGAAGCTTACACTAGGAGGAGCCAGAGTTTCCCCCAATCTCTTCAAAAATCCCCTACCCCTACTCCAAACACCAGCAACAGCCAAAGTAACAATGTAACAAATTATAAGGGTAGGTTTTTTTTTTTGGAACTATAATCATAGGCCAGAATACCTCGATGCACCTCCAATATTTAGCAAAAAAAAATTCATCGAAGACGGATTTCATTTCATGGTGACTGAATATCATGCATCTAGATGTTTTGGGGAATCTTTTGTACTTTCCACTAGTCATATCCACCATTAGCAAAATTTTCTTCATATCTTATCTAACCAGTTTTGCATAACCCATGAGTTGCAGAGACCACTAAATAAGGATGGGCGTGCATATTGGTTGGAGATTATCCTAAAATAAGTGGATGCCCCATACTCCTAGCAAACCCTATACAATATAAAGGTGAGTTGTGAAGCTTCCAAATAGTTCAAACATTGATCTGCACACAAAATAAAACTTGTCAAAAACATGAAATAAATATTGGAAATTAAATAAAAGAAAGGTAAACAATGAATATATTGAAGGTGGTAGAGGATAAAAATCTCTAAGGAGATAGGTAAACTTTAATTCATGCTTACTTTCTGGATTTTGTGAAAAAAATTAGAAGGATGGAATTTTTTTTCCACTTTTGGAAAGGGGCCCAGAAAGATATTAAAATCAGAATTTAAACAAGTCATAACTTTCAACTGGTACCTCAGATTGAGGTGCATTTTTTTTAAAGTGTATGGGTTTTCAATCTTTATGTCTTAGTGGAGCTTTTAATAATTTTTGTTTTGAAAAATTGAACAAATTCGAGTATGTTTGTATTTGAAAAGAGGACAAAGAGCCCAAAATTTTATTTTTGCAAATTAGCCAAACAGCCAAATTTGTAACATGGCCAATAGTGTCAAAAATTCATTGTACACATTGGAAAAGGAGCCCAAAATGAATAAAATATTATTTTCTGGGAGCGTGTGCATGTTTTAAGCGAGGAAAAGTGTATAATTTTTTCTTCTACTATTTATCAGTATTCACAATGGCCACAATTATAGCATAATTTTTTTTTCCAATTTCTCAACTTTTACATTTTGATAATTATCCAGCATGGAAAACAAAAAATTGTATGCAACTTGAATTTGAAAATATATGGTACATTGTTTCTGGTACATAATAAAATACATTTGATCATGCAAATTGAAAAACAAAGTTAATAATATTTTTTATCGTTTCAAATAAGGTAAAACCTTATATTCGTGAGGCCACAACAACAATGGAATCTTGGGAAAATTTGAAAAAAAATATGAGTCCAAAAATAAGAAAACAATACTTCGTATTCAGAGTCAACTATTGAACTTGAAAATGAAACCAACTGATAAAGTTGAAATGTTTTTGAGAAGAGTAGTAACTTTATGTGCCTTACTTCAAGATTTGGAAGAAGAAGTAGCTGATCAATCACTCATGCGTATAGTATTGAGAGATATTCCTCATTATAGGATTTGTGTGACTGTTATCCCAAATTTCCCCCCCAAGTGAATTTGGATAAACCTCCATAATGAACTTAACCATTCTTAATTTTTTGATGGGAAGACGACTGTTAAAGTTCAACCCCAAAAGAAGAGAAATTCATCCCATGTTTTGGCTCAACCATTTTGGTATTTTCTCATGGAGAGTTGGATCACTGTGGAAAAATGTTTGATAGGTTGGTAAAAAAGGTGTGTCGGCTAGGTTGCTCAGGTGATGGTTGGTTAACCAGGTTGGTTGAGTGAAGGTTGGTCATCATGGTTGATCGGTTGATTGGTTGGTCGGCTAGGTGGGTCTGATAGTTTGGTCGGATCGGTTTGTCGGATAGGATGGATGACAAAGTTGGTTGCTACGGCTGGTCGGCTAGGTTGGTCAATTAAATTAGTCACATGGCTAGATGTGTTATCATGTTGGATGTGTAATGAAGTCGGGTGAGACATAGGCTGGTTAGGTCATCCAACATGTATGGTACAATGAGGTTGGTTGGGTCACAAGGTTGAAAAGGTACAGAGGTTGGTCAGTGACTATAGAAATGTAGGGCTCGCATGGTTAGAGATTCAAAGTTAGGTGATGCATGGTTAGACGGGTCATGAAGTTGGATGCCTGGGTAATGGTACGACATGGCTGGAAAGGTTACATGGTTGGGTGGCCCACAAGTCCTAAATAAGAGAAACTAGGTGAACGAAGTTCAACCCAACAACCATATTTAATATAGTATGGTGCCCATGTATTTTTATTACAACAGTACCCTTGAGAAGAAAAATATTATGGGTGCCCATACCTCTTTAATGAGGGTGCATGAAAATTGGCTATATAATGCAACTAAACCCCTCATTTTTTAGAAGAGACATTCTGTGAGCTCCAGAAACTCTTGTGAATTTTCCTTTGACTGTATTTGACCTATAATCCTTCTCCTGCACTTAGAAAGTGTATTTATTCCCCTAAGCATTAATGTAATGATATTTGAACCTTATAGAGAAATAAAATTTTGTGTTTGTTGTGTTTCTCAACCCTTTCTAATGTTTTGTTTGTGTATGTATTTCACATTTTGTAGGTGTAAGATGTTTTGTTTCATGAAGTGCAGATTGAACATAGAGTTTGGGTTAGTGTCACTATTGTTCTAACCTCACCCAACTCTATTTTTCCCTCTTCTTTCTCCCTCAACAGAGTATATAAACTTTTTTTCTTTTGTTATCACCATATTAGTGGAGGATTTTCCTTTTCAAGAACTTTCTCTCTCACTGTCTCCTTAGTATTCTTAGGATAGGTGTAGTTACCCATTTTTTTTACATTAGGAATATTTTAACATTAGGATTAGGTAGAGGAAGCTATCTTTCTATGGAGGTCCATATCAGTTTCACAAATCCCACAACTTGTGATATGGACCCATGTTATGTAAATTACACTGAATGCCTCATTCATAATCAGGCCATCCGGGGGGTGTTGTAATTTTGACATAAAAGTTACCACGTCAAACATAATTGGTCAAACAATAAGTTTTAAAGAGTTAGTGAATATGCTCCAAAAATAATAATTTATGCACTCAACTATTAAAATTGAAGAGTAGACACTTGCTTCTAATAAAAAAGCCAAAAACCAGGCTAAGTCTAGTTAACAACCTCAGAAGCAAGGTAATACTCAACAAGGCCAAAAGAACAAAAATAATTGTCTTATTTGTGGTCTAAAATTACATGATTTAAATAATTGCTGGAACATCACATTCTAAAAAGGATCGTCAAGTGGAAAAAATATTAATTACCAACAAACAAAATTTGGTCAACAATAGAGTAAACATGGACAAAATAATCAAAAGTAAAAAAAAAACCAACTCAATAACGAAATGTAGCTGAATAGGAAGATTAATTTGTTGATGATGAATTCCTATATTCTGCATAGTCAAATGTATTATCCAATTATACAAATAAAACTTGGTATGTCGAATCAGGTGCAACTTGACACAATAGAGGAAATAAATATTGGTTCTTCACAATGAGTAAAACACCCACCAAAAATCATTTCTCTTTGGGTAATGATACATCATACATTGTTGAAGGCATTGGTTTCATTTAACTACCAGTTAGGAAACATAATTTTAAAATTACATATGTTCTTTATGTCCCAGGTTTAAAAAAAATATGTTATCCGTAATTCAATTATTAGATCACAATCTCATAATTGATTTTGATTGTAAAGGCAGTAAAAAGATGTGCTTAATTTGAGATAAATCAAGAAGATAAAAAATTATTGCAAACTATTTGAATGTGGGAAGAATGTTTCAATTGGATTTTTTCTAACGAAATAATCAAGCACTTGTAGGAGAGGATACATCATCAGCTCAAATATGGCAACGAAGACTTGGACATGTAAGTTTTGGCTATCTTGACACATTGTAAAATAGGAACTGAAGCATGTGATCTTTTATTAATCATCCAAATTAATTTACAAAATATGTGCTACAATATTTATACATATTGGATAGTAATATACATACAAATAAATGGGTTGCACGGGTATAACCTTGAATGAATAAAAACAATAATATTGTTAAAACAATATAACAATTCCCGTATGTTTGAAAAAAACAAAATAGAAGGTTATAAATAAATATAACCATATAACAATTAATTATTAAACAAACTCAATATGAAATTCATAATTAACCTAACATTCACCCCCCCTTAGTTTTAATTTCCTCAAGGTATGAGGAGAGGAAATCTATGAACAACTTGAACTTGTCACGTGCAAGTGAATTTGTGAAGATATCTGCTCGTTTTTCATATTTTGGAAAAAACTAAAGCTAAATATTGTGCTTCAAGAAATGCTCGCGTATGAAATGTACTTGTACCTCAATGTGTTTTGTTCTTTCATGAAAAACATGATTACAAACAAGTTTGAGAACACATTCATTATAAACATACAAGGTTTTCAGTTTGACCTATGGTAATCCAAGTCCTTCAAGTATACAACGTAGCCATATCACTTCAGAGAGAAATTATGCTACAGACAATACCCAGCTTCTGTGGAAGAGCGAGAAACAAATTTTTCATTCTCGCTTCCCCGTGATATTGGTCCAAATCCCATAAAGAACACAAATCCTGAAGTGGATTTTTTGTCATCAATGTTTCCTGCATGATTTGAATATGAATATCCTAACAAGAAGAAGTTGTCATTCTTCTTATATTCTAGACCAATATCCACTGATCCTCTGAGATATCTCACTGCAAAGATGATATCTAGTCTAGTTTAGGTCAAGTAAATGAGACTCTGAATCAACTTCCGATAGAGAGTGGCATTTGCTGTATGAGATGGATCTGAATGAGATAACTGTCATATGTTCTCCATAGGTGTATCAATCAATGTACAATCCATCATCTTGAATTTATCAAGTGTTTTCTTGGTATACTTCAATTGAGAAACAAATATGTGATTATCTTTCTTCTATATTTCCAATCCAAGACAATAGTGCATCATCCCAAGATCTGTCATGTCAAACGATCATTTAAGATCTTTCTTTATTACATTGATCATCCTCATTGATTTTCTAGTGATGACTAGATCATTGACATAGACAAAAAAAAATCACAACCTCCCCCTCTATTTTTGAGGAAGAGATTGGGATCATATGGATTTAAAACAAATCCATGTTATATGAGATGCTCATCATTTTTGATGTACCATGCCAGGGGTGCCTGTTTGAGGCCATACATAGAATTCCTGAGTTTGGATACCTTTTCTTCTTGTCCAAGTACAACATATCCCTCATGTTGAGTCATTTAGCATTCTACTTATAAATCTCCATTTAGAAATGAACTTTTTACATCCATCTGATGAAATTTCCAACAAAATTGTGCAATTAGAGAAAATATCTTCCTGATCATTTCGATCTTAGCTGTGGGAGAAAATGTATCCTCGTAGTCAATGCCTTCTTTTTGTGCATACCTTTTTACTACTAGTCTCGTTTTATACTTATCTATGGTCCCATCTACATTATACTTTGTTTTGAATATCCATCTGCATCGAGTGGGTTTCTTTCATGGTGGAAGATTGACAAGTTGCCAAGTGTTTTTCTTCATGAATGAGTTTTATTCACCATCCATGGAATCTTTCCAATATTTTGAATTTAGGGATTCCTTGACTGTAGAGGGCTTATATGATTTAATTAATCTACTCATCAAAGAAAATTTATCTTCTTCTCTTTCTTTGCTATGAGTCTTTGGTCCAGTGGTGGAGCATCCATTCTTGCATCTTGTAACATGCTAGTATACCACTTGGGAAAATTCTGAACTGTTCTCATGGGTCATGGTTCTATATGATCATCACCATCATCCCAATCCTCACTTTCATGATTAGTGGGAACATCATCTTTAGTTTTTACAACTGCTAAAAATTATACATCAGGTGAGTCCAGAGGAGGACACTCTGCTTCCTTCTTTTGAAAAAATTTAAGATCTTTGTTGGTGTAGAGTTTTGTGGTCTTCAGAAAATTCAATCTATACCCAAGACTCTCTTCACTGTAGCTAATGAAGATGAGTTTTTGTGATTTAATATGTAATTTATTTCTATTATCCTTGGGCATGTGCATACTTTATTTGCACCCAGATACTTTGAGGTGTACAATAGATGGTTTCCATTTTGACCATGCTTCATGTGGCGTTACTATGTCAAGAGTAAATATTGGCACTCTATTCAACAAATATAGTGTTCTCTTTACTACTTCTGCCTAGAATTTTGTTGCTAGTATGGAATCATCGATCATGCATCACACCATTTCGATGATAGTATGATTTCTTCTTTTTAATGACACCATTCTATTGCAGTGGGTATGGAGAAGGCATTTGTTGATGAATCCTATGATCTTAAAGGCAAGCTTTGAACTCATCACTGGTGAATTTTCCCCCTCAATCTGAGGGGAGAGTTATGATGTGACAACCTAGTTTCAATATCAACAACCACTTTGAATTTATTGAAGATTTCAAAAGCTTCACTTTTCTTGCGAATACAATATATCCACATTTTCCATGAGTAATCATCAACACATTGCATGAAGTATTGGAACCTAGAATTACTTAGTTTCATTGAACCGCAAAGATCAATATGAACCGGATCAAGTTTTCCATGAGCTCGATACGCACTCTTATGGAATGAATCTTTATGTTGTTTACCTAAAAGGCAGTGAGGACTCTTATCTGTATCCTTATGAAGAGATGGTAAACCATTTACCCTATTACGTAGATGAAGTATCTCAAGATAATTGAAACTTATATGACCAAATCTCTAATGCCACAACCGTGCAGAGGTAGAGTTCTTAGCCATAAGTTTTTTATTGTCTCTGTGAACAAAATTAAGTTGTAACATGCATCCCACATTGGATGATTTTGTAACTATTTTTGACCCTAGTGATTTTTCTTGAATCGAACACATTTTATTTCTGGAATGACTATAAAATTCAATTTTCAAGTTGTGATCTAGGAGTTGACTGACTAACAACATATTTTTAGTCATCCTAGGGACATATAATACATCTGAAAATCTAAATTTGTGTGAACCAAGAGGTAAAGAAATATTCCCAATCCCCTTAACTATGTATGAAGAATCATCACCTACCGAAACATATATTTTCTTAGGTGTGTCCCTCATTGAAGTAAACCAATCTCTGTGGTCGTTCATGTGACAAGTGGCTCCTGAATCAACATACTAGACATTACTAGATGACATGGAAGGTTCACTTGATCATTCAGTGTACAAGTAGTCTTCATTATCTGAATTTTCTTCTTACTCAACAATATTTCCTTGTTGATGGGGTTTTCTTTTCTAGTTCCCCTCTTTTACACTTGATTGCAGTTTTTATGTCCCTTGTGAGATTTCTCATGTTGAGGTCCCTATTTTCTTGATGAACCTTTCTTGTAAGTGTTATACAAATAATCTTTCAATTCATGTCCTCTTTTGCAATCAGACATTTCTTATTTTTTTGCTTATCCCCTTGTTGATTTTTATTTTGATTTTGGGACTTTTGATAGATATTAGGTTTGTATTTCCCTTTTCCCTTCCATTTTTTGTGAGAAGAGAGTCTCTTATTCTCTTCATAATTCTTATTATACATGGATTCCTCTTATTGATGTAGATTCCCTAATTTTTCAAAACTCACTATCTGGTCTGACAAGTTGATTATTATTACAAAAAATGTGGTATGAAGAAGGGAGGGCTCTCAGAACAATGGTAATGAGAGCTTTATCTTTGACCACTTCTCCAAGGGAAAGAAGTGAAGAACTTAACTGTACAACTCTTCTCAAGAAAGTTTTGATTTTCTTATTTTACATCAACTTCATTTTGTGTAACTGACTCTACAAATTCAATATGAAATTTTTGTTTTTGGCCTCGTACACCGTGAAAAATTTATCCCATTCTTGTTTGGATGTCTTGGAATCTCAAATGTGGGGTTGTACAACATTGTACACTCCAAACAAGATGATGAGCTTTGATTCTTGATCCGATCTATCAAACTCTCTTTGTTGTGTTGTATCAATAGTTGATCTAGTTAGGGTACCATTTACAATAGGCCAAATATCTTCAAACTCAAGTTGTGTCTTGATTTTTTTATTCCATTTAGCTTATTTGTTTCCTCTAAGTAGTTGTGAATCTTGAAGAAATAATTTCAGGGAATTCATGCCCATTTTTAAAAAATCACTGACATGGTTAGGCTCTTATCACTCGAGGTATGAGGTCTCTTAATCTATATATCGTCATTCAGATATATCGAACCTTTCTATATACACACCCTTCCGATATACCAATCAGTACATGGAATAATTTCACCCTTCCTATATACCTGACAGTACATTAAAAAGGTGTTAAAATACGTGAAGGAATTTGATAAATGGTACCAAGACAATATTGAAAGGGGTCTGTGTGATTATTGTCATTAGATCAAAGAAATATCCTCATACGCCTGTGTAACTTCACTATATACTTGGATAATTTCTCAGTCTAGATTTATGTCATAAAATAATTCATAGATGGATGGGATGGCTCATAGTGTATGCATTGTGTCCTTATTACTCTCCATCAATTAAATTTTTTGATGCCCATATGATGTTGTTGCAGCTACATTAGGTGTTAAGTGCAGTAGTAGTCGCGAAAACTTTACATGTAAGTGCTTCTGAGAGGCACTATTTATAACGAATGATGTGAATGAGATCTAGGATCTCGTGAGTGTTTTTAATTCAAAATTTCACTATTTTTTATTACAATTCTCTACCATTTTCAGAGTAGTTACAAGGTTTTCGGTTGACTATGGTAGCTTGCAAATTCATACAATATACTGAAGCATATAATTACATTCAATTTTTTTGAAAAATTGAATGGAAGGTAAATATTTTATTGTTTTTTGGGGTTGTGGTGGCCTTTGGAGCCTAATAAGGCTTCAAGATAAAAAAACCATAAAATAGTGGCTCCAAATTCTATTTTTAGATACCCCTCCTATCGAAAAAAATTGTCCAGAATTAAAAATTGTGCAATTTTGGAGAATTTTTTTTCACCCTTTGTAGGGTTTTCTCTACTAAGTTTATTGGCCTATTTAGATATAACTATGTGCTTTAGCAGGGTTATGCCACTAAATATGTGTCTATAGTTTGCAGTTATACCAAATTTTCCACTAAAAATCAATTGTTTTAAAAAACAAGTTAGGGGTGGGGGTCGAACCCCAAACCTCACACCACTAAGATTCTCTACTTATCCAACTTAGAAAAATATGTTGTTATGCAAAGAAATGGCATACTTTATATTTTTAATACTTCATAAAATACTAACCCTTTTTTTAAGGCAACGTGGCATGGAGGGACTACGTTTCAGTGGTTGAGTAGAAGCCAGTTTAGGTCTTTTGAAAAGAAATAGGATCTGAAAATTCTTTTATCTCCCTCACTTTTGAATTTTGCACCGCTACAAAAGTTATTTCCACTATTTAGATTTATTTTCTTTTGAATCCTATGATTATTGATGCCAACATTTATCTTTGCAGATTTGAAAAGATTGATCGGCCTTGACATCAACTCAGGGATTGACCAGTGTCAATGTAGTTTGGTTTGGTGTTGCCTTGTGTATTTATATTTATTTTATGAAGGAAATCCCCACTTCTATATGAAATTATGTTCCTTCTACCATTTGACTGCAGGGTATGCCATAACCATTGTGTGGTTCAATCATTTATCGCATTGGCTTGTGCTTGCACATAGGATTGTATCATAGATTTTGGTGTGTTTAGGTCACAATTGTTGCAATAGAGTTACCATTTGGTATTAGACCTCCTCCAATGAATGAATGCCACCATGTATGATAACTATTTGATATGTTTTTATAATGTGTAGGTTTGCAGTGGATTCCACATGTTGTTGGAAACAACTATGATAGCTCCACATTGAAACAAAGAAAGGAGACTTGATCTCTTTAGCTCAAAGGAAACCATGACCGCTTATTATTTGATTGGCTCGGTTTTTTATTCAATGGAACTTTCCCAATGCAGGATAAATATAACTTGGCCTCTTAGAAGATGGTTCAGTTGAGAACTCGGTTGAGACTTCGATCAAGAGCTCTTCAACACACATGCCAACAAATGTAAAATTCTACTAACTATAGTAAAGACCAAATTTTGATAGTACAGATAATATTATCTGTAACTAAAAAATTTTAGAGACAAAAACACCTAATGGGGAAAATTGATTTTTTTAATAAAACTTCATGTATATTTATTAGCTCTAGAAACAAAATTTCCTCGTGCAAAGGGAACTAAAGAAAAAAAAATTTACATTACGTTTAACTGGAGATTACACAAAAGTTTGTAGGATTGCAGGGAGATTTGGGAAGCTGTTGGGGACAACATTAGCTCCCTGATGAAGAAAATTTATTCTCCAAAACCTTTCCTTCCTCTACAATCTTTCTCCAACGTTTCCAGGAACTTCAACCAGATCCAGTACCAAATGTAAAATAGGGACGAAATCCTATAGTATTTTATTAATCATACAAATTCATTTACAAAAGATATGATGCAATATATATACATATTGGAAAAAAATATACAAATAAATAAAAGGGTTGTATGGGTACAACCACGAATCGATACAAATAATAATATTGTAAAAACAATATAACAATTCCCTTATGTTTGAATAATATTTTTAAAAATACATTACCTGTAACTAAACAATTTAAGAGACAAAACCCCTGATGGGTAAAAATGATTTTATAAAAAAAAATCATGTATATTTATTATCTCTAGAAACAAATTTTACTGGTGTAGAGGGCACCTAAGAAAAAAAAAATTACGTTTACCTGGAGATTGAAAAATTAATATCATAATTGCATGAAGAAAATTTGAAATCTTACTCTTTATTCTTGCTCAATTCATAGGAAGTATTACATATATTTAAATAGGAGATATTGTTCCTATATTTAAGGAGATATAATCTCCATAAATATGTCCACACAAAACACCTAAAACAACTCCATGCTATTTTCCGTGAGATTTTGTTTTCTCACAAAACTAATATTGTTAATGATTTGTTTACTCAACAACTCATAACAATATTTACTCACCCACTCATAATTACATTTACAATAATGTAATTAATTATTACAACACATATTATATTATCCTTGAAAATATAATCACTTACATAATATTCTATGTTCAGACTACAACATAGATATTCCTAACATTCGTGCCCTTAGTGTGAACATGGGGTAAGAGCTCCTGGAAACATCGAACTTGTCAGAGTAGCCATTGCTACTGGATTTTGCTATCTGGATCTTGCTGCTAATGATCATCCTTGTCATATGAACATCTTCATCGACTGATCACCTTCCAACGAAGTACCTTCCACCGAAGTATGGCAGTCAGAGGACCGTACGTAGATGATTTGCCCCTGTAACCTGAGTCAAGCTGTTTGCTTCTTCCACACGAAATAGACACTCAGGAACTGTTGTTAGTCTATGTGAACACATTAAAATCAAAACATGAAACTAGTTTCACCCCCTTGTGTATAAACACACTACATAACTGAAATAAAATATCACCACATCTGTCTGTGACCCCATCATTGGTGAATGACGAGAGGACGCTGATTTTCCTCCTTCCTCCATTGCCTCCTTCCTCCAACGAGAAAAGAGTCTACCATAGGAAATCCTCATCACTAGGACATGAAAGTTCTTCATCAGTTGAGTAGACTTCCCAATCAGTTTCTACTTTAGCTAGAAGGGATTTCTGATCTATCTTTTCATCAAGAAGATCCTGAGCTCTCTTTTTACAGTTCAGTATTACATGCCCAATCTCATTACAATAAAATCATTTTATTTTTCCATGTGAAGGAACCTTCTTCGGTTTATGTTTTTCCTTCTTAGATGAGGAGCTAGGTTTGTTTCCTACATATAGTACTTCTTCATGTTCTTCATGACTGCTTTGTTCTAACAATGTATAAGTCACTCCTTCTAGACTAATAGTAATTTTACTCAAAGTAAATACAATATTTGAGTAACTCTTAGGCATGCTATTAAGAAGAATAGCTTTAGCATCATCATATTTTACATGTTCTTTAATTCCAGCTAGTTGATTTAGCAAAGAATGAAACTTACTTATATGATCTGCCATTTTTGAGTTCTCTTCCATTTTCAACCCGTACAAGTGTTGCTTCAGTGTAGTCTTTGCCATTTCATCTTCAGAACCAAACAATTTGTTAAGAGACTCCCAAATTTCTTTTGCAAATTTTATGAAATCCACATGATGTAGATAGGCTTTTGATAAGCCCAGACCAATGGTACCCAATCCTCTCTGATCTTTTGCATTCCACTTTGCCAATTCATTTCCTCTAGTGGGTGGAGTTGAATTAGACTTCACCACATCCCATAGATCATTTTCTATTAAATGTAATTACATCTGTAGTTGCCATGTATGGAAATCTTGTCCTTCAAACTTTTCAATCAGATTTAGTTTCTCCATTATTTTGTACAATACTGATAAAAAAATACAAAATTGAATCAATTAATTTAAAATTTTATATTGAATACCTTTTAACCTCCAAGCAAGTCAAGAACTTGTATTAACAATTCAACATTATTGAAAATTGGAGAAAACTTTCAATAGAAGAATTGATGTGCTTAATTTGATAGCTGCATAGTAAAATATGGACTTCTTCCAAACTACGTTCTGGGTTGTACTGAAATTTCTTTTGTAGTTTCTTGACCAGCAAGTGATTATGCACGAAAAACTATAGAAAAACCCACATCTGGAAACGAAAAATATTATATATTATTTGAGACGGATTTGATCATGAAAGCACTGAAATTTCTTGCATCAAACCTGCTCTGTTACCAAATGAAAAATTAATATCATAATTGTATGAAGAAAATTAGAAATCTTACTCTTTATTCTTGATCAATTCATAGGAAGTATTACATCTATTTAAATAGGAGATGTTGTTCCTATATTTAAGGAGATATAATCTCCATAAATATCTCCACACAAAACTCCTAAAACAACTCCATGCTATTTTACGTGAGATTTTGTTTTCTCACAAAACTAATATTGTTAATGATTTGTTTACTCAACAACTCATAACAATATTTACTCACCCACTCATAATTACATTTACAATAATGTAATTAATTATTACAACACATATTATATTATCCTAGATAATATAATCACTTACATAATATTCTATGTTCACACTACAACATAGATATTCCTAACAGAGATTACACAAAAGGTTATGGGATTGTAGGGAGGTATGCAAAGCTGTTGGAGGAAACATTAGCTCTTTGATGAAGTAGATTTATTCTCCTAAACCTTTCTCTAACCTTACCAATAGCTTCAATAACCTCTTATACCAAATATAAAATAGGTACAAGAGCCTGTAGTATTTTAATAATCATCCAAATCAATTTACAAAATATGTGGTGCAATATTTATACATATTGGACAACAATATACAAATAAATAAATGGGTTTCACGGGTACAACCATGAATCAATGAAAACAACAATATTGTTAAAACAATATAACAATTCCCGTATGTTTGAATAAAACAAAATAGAAGGTTATAATTAAATATAACCATATAACAATTAATAATTAAACAAACTAACTATGCAATGCATAATTAACCTAACACACACTTCATTGATACAATATTTTTAGGTGTTTTCCACTTATAAAAAATGGTAAAAAAAAATTTTAACATTGTTTGGTAGGAAAAACAATAGATCACCATTCAAAAATAGTACATTTCAGGCTAAGGCAAAACTTGACTTGGTGCATAAAGATCTGTGTGGACTAATGAGATCTAGCCACTCTAGGTTTGAATATTTCATGCTCTTTGTTGATTATTTTTTAAGAAAAAAGTTGATATACTGACTTTCTATAAAATACCAATATTTTTAAACTTTCAATAAGTTCAAATCCCTTGTTGAAACTGAGTCTGGTAGGAAAATAAAAACACTCCACTCAAATTGAGGGGTAGAATGCACCAGTAATGAGTTCAACAATTTTTTTGAAACACATGGCATTCATCGTCAAATGGCTCCTCCTCACACACCGCAACAAAATGGTGTTGTTGAATGGATAAATCATACTATCATGGATATGGTGTAATATATGATTGATGATGCAGGGTTATTAAAAACATTTTGGGCCAAAGTAGCTAAAACAGAAGTCTATTTACTACACAGAGTTCCCACTGTAGCTCTTAATGCAGTAACACCACATGAAGCATGTTAGGGAATAAGCCATATATTTCACACCTTAGAGTTTTGGGATGTAAAGTGAGTATGGAAATTCGTAATAAAAAACAACTTAGATTGATATAAAATCAAATAAAATTATCTTCTTGGGATACAATGATGAAGCACTTGGCTACAAACTTATGGATCAAAGAACAAGGAGGGTACACATTAGTTGGGATGTTGATTTATTTGAGAATAAATTAGTAGATGCTCCTTCCATTAACTCACATAATGAAAAAATCATCCCTATAGTGAAAACAGAGGATGGTAATCACTTTCATGATGACACAGTTGATGAGGAGCATGGGGAAATTCAACCTGCCACAAGAACCACTAAAATTATGTGTAAATGGTATACAAGTATGATGAGAGATGAGAAAATGGATAGTTCCCCCGACACATCTACCAATGGAATGAGGACTTGTAGTATGGATCGAAATGAGGTCAATTTGGCCTTAATGGGTAAAGTTTTTAAACTATTGCATCATCCACAATTTCAGAATCCCTACAGTCTACACATTGGAAAGATGCTATTGATGTAGAATATAAGTCACTTATGAAAAATAATACATGACAACTTACAAAATGGGATCTTCAAAATGAAGTACAAACCAAGTGGAAAAATTTATAAACGCAAGGCTAGACTAGTTGCTAAGGGATAAGCTCAAAACAAAGGCATTTATTATGAGGATAACTTTGTTCCCACAACTAAGAGAAAAAAAATTAGGTTAATATTTTCTCTAGCGGTATAATTTGGTTGGAAAATACACCAAATGGATGTGAAAAAGTGTTTTTCTTAATGGTGATTTATAGGAATAAGTTTACATGACTCAACCAGAAGGTTTTGTCAGAACAAGTAAAGAGAAAAAGTTATGCAAACTCATAAAGTCACTGTCTGGTTGAAAGAAGTCTCCCAGGAAATAGTATATTAAAATCGATGAGCATCTCATTCAACATGGATTCAACAGGAGTCCATACAATCCTAATCTCTATCTCAAAATGTAAGGGGGTGAGAAAGTGATTGTTGTAGTATATGGCGATGATCTAGTCATCAAGAGAGGATCCCTACAATGTCATAATTTTAAAGCTACCGTGTCATCCATGGTTTCAGACTCCCTACAGTCTACACATTGGAAAGATGCTATTGATGTAGAATATATGTCACTTATGAAAAATAATACATGACAACTTACAGATCTTCCACCAGGGAAAAATCTGATTAGATGTAGATAGATCTTCAAAAAAAAGTACAAACAAGGTGGAAAAATTAATAAACACAAGGCTAGACTAGTTGCTAAGGGATATGCTCAAAAAAAGGCATTGATTATGAGGATAACTTTGTCGTCCCACAACTAAGATAAAAACATTCAGGTTAATCATTTTCTCTAGCTGCACAATTTGGTTGGAAAATACACCAAATGGATGTGAAAAGTGTTTTTCTTAATGGTGATTTACAGTAAGAAGTTTACATGACTCAACCAGAAGGTTTTTTCATACCATGTAAAGAGGAAAAGGTATGTAAACTCATAAAATCACTATATGGTTTAAAGAAGTCTCCCAAGGAATGGTATATTAAAATTCGATGAGCATCTCATTCAACATGGATTCAACAGGAGTCCATACGATCCTAATCTCTATCTCAAAAAACAAGGGGGGGAGATAGTGATCATTGTAGTATATGTCGATGATCTAGTCATCAAGATAGGATCAGTGAGGATGATTGAGTCAACAAAGAAAGATCTAACATCGATCATTCGACATGACCATGATCTCGGGCTTCTGCATTATTGTCTTGGACTTGAAGTTTGGTAAAGAGAAAATCATATCTTTGTGTCACAATTGAAATACGCCAAGATAATGCTTGAGAAGTTCAATATGATGGATTATAATCCAATTTCCACACCTATGGATACAAGACTTCAACTATCTCGAATAGATCCATCACCACAAGTAAATGCAACTCTCTATCAAAAGTTGATTGGGAGTCTCATCTACTTGAATTACACTAGGCCTGGAAATCAGCTATGTAGTCAAGTATCTTTCATGGTTCATGCAAGAACCAAGGGTTTCTCAATAGAAAGCAGCAAGAACTAAGGTACATCAGAGGAACTATGGACTATGGACTAGAATATAAGAATAACAATAACTTCTTCTTGACAGGATATTCAGATTCAGATCATGCAGGAAACATAGATGATAGGAAATCCACTTCAGTATTTGTATTCTTTTTGGGATCTGGACCGATATCATGGGGGAGTAAGAAGCAGACTTGTGTTTCAAGATCCTCCATAGAATCATAATATTGTGTAGTAGGTGGAGCTATCTGTGAAGTGATATGGCTCTGACATATACTTGAAGGATTGGGAATACCACAGAAAGATCCAACTATCCTACATGTAGATAATGAAGGAGTAATAAAACTTGTTCGAATCTATTTTTTCATGAACGTACCAAACACTTTGAGGTGCAAGTACATTTCATTCATGAACATGTTCAGAACAACAACATCTAGCTCCAACATTTCCCAACAGAACATCATTGTGCAAATATCTTCACAAAGTCACTCTTGCAGGTCAAAAATTTGAGGCATTCAAGATTTTTTCTCTCCTGTTCACTTCAGAGTGTGATGAATTAAGGGGGGGAATGTTAGGAATAAACTAACACTTTAATTCATCATATGAGTTAAAGTGATATTTGTAATAAGTAATTTTTTTAATTACTTAAGTTATGTCAATAGATACAAGTCAATTATTAGTGAGTTAGTTAACTTTAGTTTTCTTATCCCTTGGTTTGTGGATCATGTTCTATCTTGCATATTTTTTTCCAGATGATTTCCATGAGGGGAAATAGGGGCAGTTAGGGGCAATATGCTATTCCTGCATATTTGCTTAGATTAGATGATATTGTTTCCATATATTGTGGATGAGATATAAGTTGTCCAATATCTATAAATATTGCAGCTCTCTCATTTGTTTGTAATGCTTGATTTTGATATTAATAAAATTACACAAGCACTGTCTTGTTTCTTGTGTAAATATTCTAAGTGTAAAATATTCTTTTCAAGTATTCATTGTCAAGAGGACCATCTTTTGGTAGTATCAAAAGTTATATTTTTTGATCAGAAAACCTGTAGGAGCTAAAGTCCTTTCATCTTAGGATTTTGAGGGAGCCTAGATGAAATTTCTATGAGTATTTCTTGAGTAAGCAAGAAAATGATCAGATTTCCACACTATCTTAACTGGATCTCATTTCCAAGTCACTTAGTTCTTGCATGAAAATTTTTATGGTTAAAGTTACTGAAGTGATGCAAACATTACATACAATGTTCCAATATTATCTAGAATATCCTGGAGGTATTCATCCCCTATATTCAAGATTCATATGTTTTGTAAATTTTATCATTATTTATGCAAGTGCACCTTAATGGTTAATTAATTTGCACTAGGTAAATCTTAACACATATTTCTGTTAGTATAAATTGCAAATTTATTCAAATCTCCAAAATGATAGTATAGGAATTATAATTATCTTAGTTACACATATACTTGTATAATGGAAATACACGTGTCAATTAATTGTTCAAAATCTTTCAAGTTGATAGTTCCTTTTAGTCAACTTTTACTTATTGACTCTTGTTGAACTACATTCCTCATTGTAAATAATCAAGACCTCCAATGGTGATCCACTTATTTAATATTCTATAAAATCTTTTCAATTTCAAAATTGTCATTAGCATAGTACATTTATAGTGTAATTTGTACCATATCCTTAATCCCTTATTATCACTTGCCCAATAGTACAATGTCCACAGATCAATTCTACTAAAGAAATTGTGTCCCTACATTGGGATAATTACAATTATTAAATAGTAAAGCTATAGTCAAAATTGATCCATCATTCATCCTCACAATTAGCTATAGAAATTTAAAAAGGTACTCATGACAAATTTCTAGTTGTTAAAATGTACCCTAAAGATTCCTTGATTTAGAATCAACTTTGATGCGACAAATTAACCTAATGTGGATATTTTTAGCTTCATATCCAAACTACAATTGTAGTTAGCATTGTCATTCCTATAAGTTTTGGAAATTGAGGATAAAAATAACCTCCACATATCAGATCCAAAGGTTATAGAGAATAAACAATGAAGTCACTTGTGATTTCTTTATTTGCAAGTTTGTTTATTAAGATATTGCTTTTTTAGAGTTTGTATCTTTCACAAATTGTAATCTATGTTACACCATTATTTGATTCAATGCAAAGAAAATATTAAATTATTGCATGGGAATTATTCTATTAGGGTAGATTGATAAATATGGGTTCTAGTTAATTTAAAAATGGCTTGGTAAGGGATCCGTTTTAAGGAACTTCATGATTGGAATATGGTATGAAATTAAGAAAGATAGACTTGGATATCGATGGTTCTTAGAAAAATTTGTGCTGCATTCCCCAGTCTCACATGAGATCAAGTGGTTGAGTGGAGTATCTTAGTGATTTTTTCCTAATTTAAATCCTCATAGGGGATGATTCTTCACTATTCAATTATTATCACCATTTTCCTCTTATAATTTTTTGTTAAATGGGCAGGACTTGTTGCTTATCAGAGAAGTGTTGTGGATTTACTAGTATGAAGAATGGTTTAAGGTGAATGATAAGAGATGTTAATTATTCCAATACTAAACAAAGCAAGCATACAATAGTACAAATTACAAATAATGAAAGAGATATAATTTAAATAACATTATAATTAGATATGAACCCAAGATGATGCTCCATGAGGTAGAATGATCCAATTAATGTATATATAGGAGGTGAATTGTTTACAACTACCACCTAGATAGTTGGTGACTGACTCTCACCTAAATGATTTCCTTGAAGTAGAGTTTGACTCAATGTAAATGGTAAGACAACACAACATAACTGGTTCACCTAAGTAAGCATGTCCCATTTTGTATATGAAAATGCCAATTATTACAAATAAATACGAGAACAATGAATTATCCTACACTAACACCCCTGAATTAAGTTGTCAACTTAGGTAGTTAATGAAAAAAATAAAGTTAGTTCGGCAACAATGTGATATTGAGAAAAGGAGAAAATTCATACTGGGGAAAAAATCCCATTAAAAGGAAATAGAAATGAAATAAGAGATGAACTTAGTACTATAAAGCAATCACTCGAAGAGTGATGAAACTGCTAATGTGGATAAAATAATGTGGTCTCATCACAAGGCTATGTTAGGCTACCCAAGTACATAAAAAATGAAATGGTACGAAATAAGTTAAACTCATATAATTACCTATATAATTACCATGAGAGACCGATAAAGAATATAAAACAAGTAAATTTTTTTCCAAAGATCACCCTCTAATAAGTAAGAATTTTCACGAACAATTATGTCCAATATTGTTTTAAAAGCCATTCATTGGCCATGTAGAATGAATAAATAGAGGAATTAATTCAAAACTATAAAGGAATGGAGAATTTTTGTGAGCATGCCATGAAACTCAAAACATTACTAAGGAGAGTTCCCAGAATGATACAAGCAAGACACAATGATCATACAATATAGGTTTCGGTAATAGGCATCTATTTTAATATACCCATTTACATTACATGTACAAAATTCTTCTCAAGAGGAACACATGCACTAAATTTTCTTAGATTATTAGAAATTAAGCAAATGAAAACAAAAAATGACATTATAACATAGGGGATTTGGTCTCCTACCAAACTATTCCCCAGTTTCAGGACTGGATATCAAAAAATATTTTGACAAAATGAACCAAGTGATGGATCTTCTTCTTTGTCATCCATTGTGATAATCATCCCAAAATGTTGGCAAATTATAACTTAGTGTGTTCTACACGTATAGGAATAACCAATGTGTGAGAAATGAAAAAATACTGACCTTTTGGAAAATACGATACTAAGTTTTGAGCTATCAATGAAATCATGTTATCTATAATAACTATTTCCCGTAAATGAGGCCTATTTTAAATAAAACTTACACTCTAGCATTAAAAAAATGCACTACATGAGGATGGACCTAACCTTTCAACCATTTGCTAAAATCGACATGAAATTTAGATTCCAATGGTTTTAATTGAATAAGGGGGGATTTATCTCTTGCCAACTCGAAGTCCAATGAGCCTTTTTCACTCGCTCTAGGAAAATATATAAGCTTAATTAAACACTTAATTCCTTTTTTTATGACAGTTCTAAAAAAGAAACTAATGTTAAGTTTTGAAATATATTTAGAGTGCAAAATTAGATATAATTGTAATAATACAAACATATGATTAGTTTGGGTGTGTTGGAATCTCAAATATAACTTACCGAGGGTCGTTTTTATCATACCATGATGTAAAAAACATGTCAAAATTCAATGTATAAATTACCAGGGAAGTAAGAATCCCTCACTCAATAGTATGAGAGGTCCTGAAATAGTAGAAAAATCCCCTGAAAAGGAAAAATGCCCCTCTATACTAGAAAAACGTGGCTCACAATAAGAAAAATCCCCTTCACATAGTGAAGTTAAATGCCCATTGCAAACTACAAAAACTTGGCTACCAAATAACAAATATTCCCATCACTCGAAGTAAAAACACCCCTCCATACTAGAAAAACTGAGGAAGGTAAAAATAACAACAAATTCCCTTCACACAAAAAAAAAGTCACCTCCAAATACAGATTGAGACATATGAATAAAGAACCCCCTCTCCATCTAGATTTTTGAGTAAAACCAAAAAAGAGTCAAGTAAAAAAGTGTCTTTGGAATATTATTTGCAACAGTGAAATGGCCCTTTTGCAACAATGAGTTCCAAAAGCTTTTTGTCTACATAGAAATGGCCGCCACAATATAAAAACTACAAAGTATTTCTATTTTACTACCAATAAAGTAATGTGCATTTTTTTCCAAATAACAGTTTAACATTGAAAAACATGTAGGATAAATTTACCAGACACACTTAATACTACCATGAATTTTATACTATATTAGAGAAGCATCTAGAGATCTATTCTTGGGACAAAGAATGTATAGGTGAATGTTGTGAGACATGAATTGTTCCAAAACTAAAACAAAGATAGCATACAGGAGTGTAAAATATGACACCAATACAAGAGAGATAATTATAATAAAACCAAAAATATCCAATTCAATAGAATACTCCATGAGATAAAAGTATGCAAGTAATGTACACCTTATTGGATGACATGTTTGCAAGTACAACCTAATCAGTGGTGAATAAAAATCTCAAGAACTAATATTGGAAAAAATATTTGACTCCATATAAACTAGTAAGCTAACTCAACACAACTTGTAAGCTATCTAAACACAAATGGTACACCTAAGAAACCATATCCCATGAGTGTAGGAAATCACCAAGTAAATAAAAATATACAAGGAAAATAATATCCTACACTAACATTTTGCCCATTTATATATATGTATTCACAAGAAATAAGTGATAGAATCTTTCACTTTGTGGAGATGACATACACCATAGCTTCAATTGATGAAGGGAATATTTTTTCTATTTGAGTAATTATATTTCATTCTTTGATCACTTTCATGTTCATGGTCTTTTATATCACCTGATTCCTGGACATTTTGTGTAATAAGAAGGAGAGATCCAAATATTTTTTTAGCTTGATATTTAGGATTAAAAATGGTTGACCCATCATCCTTCATTTGGCCATACATAATCCCTATCAAACATGAAATCCCTCATATGGTCTAGTGTCATCTAAAATTAGTATATTTTTTTGATATCAAATTCATCTATGCACTTGGCCAGTAGTCCTTAATTTTTGGCATATGGTGTAAGACTAAAAAGAGTATTTTTGACCCATGATCCTTCCTAATATTAAAGTTAGTCCATGATATGCAGGAATGTAAATTGAGATTGAGAAAATATGCTTCAACATTTACCGCATAAGAGACATTCTTTCATCAATATATACTCAGACAGATGGGAAATAAAAAACCTTTATTTTTGGCATTCTTTAACTTGGCATGAACATTGGATAGGTGTCTGAAGATTTCAAACATAGTTATCTTGTCACTAATGAACCTACGTATCCCATTGGGGGAAAGATCAAATCCTTTGACCTGGATGTAGTTGATGGTAGCGAATTGGTTTAAATTAATCCCATAATTTTCAATCAACTCAAATTCTTGTCATGGAATCCTCTAGTTTTGATTTACTTCGATAAGTCTTATGATAAACATAGTGAATGAATCATTCACCCTGGCATAGTGGTATTTTTTTTCCCTATGAGTGATTTGTGGATACATGTCATAGTTATGAGAGTTTTTAGACACATTAAGAGAAACAAATAAGCCTCTAAATGGTATTGTGAAGGAAAGGGAATACACTAGCTAAGAATTCATGGTGAACTTATTAATAGTGGGTAAAACTTTCTTACTGATGTTGTCACTGATGATTTATCCCCGTTATACCACCTATTTTCCTTCAATAGCCAAGAACATCAACTAGGCCATCCTATATTCGAAGTCATTTTTTTTCTTCCCCCATCCTATATTGGAAGTAATTTTTTTTCTTCTCTCTCATGAAACTCAATCCTTGACAAGTTCTTGGGAATACAGGAAATATTTCTTCCTTGTTTGATCCATGCAAAAATCACACGGCCTTAAAAATATGAATCATTTCTTGTCCACTCCTATGAAGTAAATTCCTTAGTTATCCTTTTGCTATTGGTTTGAATTTTCATACACTAATATAATACTTTCAGTGTGCGAATTGCAAGGATTGAATTTTCATTTTCTTGATTTGTTATGGAATCCACATTATAATGTTGTGTACATGCCATTACTAATTCACTTCTTTGAATAGTCCTCTTATGAAAATTTTCTCCTCCACTACCTTGCGGGGTCCCCCAATAATTGTGGTGTTTATATCCTCTAGGTCCATGTGGGTGAAATGACTATCTTCCGCACTACAATATTCAATTATTAGAGTATAAATGTGCTCCCAACTTGATTACTTACACTTCATGGTGTCAAAATGCAGTGATATAGTTAGAATGTGAGTTGACATAACTGATTTGAGTTCAATTGTTAGACTTTCTATTTTTATCAAGTCCTTTCTAGGACATTTATTTTTGTAAGTTTTTCACAGTTTCCACCTTCTGATGGTTTTTTCTTGTTTGGAGTGATTTGATGATGAAAAAATTGTTGTTTTAAGAAACTTATTTATTTCAACATTCAAATCATTTCACAGCTACTATTGTTTAAGGAGGTCTTCTAGGTTTCAATTGGTAATGAAAATGGTATCAAAATTTTGGGTTTTATTTCAGGACCTTCTAATCTAATTTCTGAGGTTTTCTTTCACCAATACTTATGTAAATCTAAAAAATATACCTCTAGGTCTAAAATTTTTATGATGTTGATATAAATTATATAGAGAATTAATGGATTTTTCTGACATTATACTTCACTAAATGATTTTTCTATAAATTATAACTTAAGGTATTTTGTTAGTGGAGTGTAGAGGAATACATTCGTTGAAAATGGTTACACGGTTAGAGAGTTATCAACATTTCTTTGTTTTCGACCATAAATTTATAGTTAAAATTAAACAACATGTATGTTGAAAATATAGGTTTGGGATGTAGTTAAGAAAACTCCTAGAACAAAAAAATACTAAGTATGAGAGGTGAGGTGAGTTATTCATTTTAACTTTTGTAATATTCAATCACCTCTTCACCATTAAGCTTAACGTGGGATGGAGTTTGGTTAAACTTGATTTGTACTAGTGCAAGGGTGACAACGAGGTCAAAAGGGAAACCAAAGTGAAATTTACACTGGATGGTGATAAGTGGCAGCCTACAATTAATTGAAGATGAGATATAGGGTCTTGGAAATGATGTCTTGGGTGTTAATCAATGAGTTTTGATGTGACCGAGAGCTTAAATTCCTGAGTAGCTTGATCAGGGGCACATGTTTGTGTCCCACTAGTCCCCTTTTAACCTCTTGCACCTTGTGGGATAACTAAAGCTCCAAAATGTGCCACATGTTTTTTTTCATGAGAGGAGGAAAATTCGGATTGCACATATTGAATACATAAGTACAAAACTAATGAGGGGTGAGTTACAAGGAGTTAGTCAGGCGGCATAATTTTGTATCTGTTTTTTCCAATTTGACCCTTCAAGTACAAATGAGGCTAAAAATACAACAATTACCCACTAGATTCAATTTTGAAGATAATATTGTTTAGCATGCAATATAGGTCGTTTAGTACATGGGTCCAAACTTGGAAATTCTTCTTAACAACAGATGGAAAACTTTCCTATGCACGATAGTGTGGGAATTGGGGAAATTCATTTCAAAAACAAGTAGAAACACACTATCCCAATGTTTCTTCACATTTTACATATCTCCCCTCTCACATGTTTACTTTAAAAAAAATGCAAAGAACATACTTAAACAATGAGACAACCTTTTATAGTAACGTGTTTCCTTCCTCAAGAATATTTTCAACCCAATTTTCATTATCTTTCCCTTGCATTGTATATTATTTTTCCTTCTTGATCTCCTTGAGGTCAAATTTGCTAAAAGAGGAGATAGATTCTTCATGAGGGGGTGGCACTGCATTGGAATCCAAGAAATATAAAACATAATTAGTGAGAGTTATCACATACTCATCAAATTTCTCCACTATTTTTTGTACTCCTCATTATGAGTAAGCATATGGAAAGCATATTTTTTAACAAATTTTCATCACCTTGGTGTGTGGGTTGACCCAAGGAGATGCTTGTCAGCTCAAAGTCATCCTCATTCAATTATTCCATACATTTTGCAACTTTTGGTTGAGAAACTTCTACATATTGAGATCAAGAGGCTCAAAAGAAGAAACATGAGGTTAGTTATTATTTCTTTCTTCACTTGGTTTTCAAGATTTTTTGGATGGATATGAAGTTCGAAAATGTAGTTTTCTACTCCATTCTTGGCTAACTTCCAAGCATCATGTGAATCCATTTGAATTCTTAGGATATTTTGATGGATCAATCTCACATGGTTGAAGAGGTTTAATTTGTTCTTCAATTATTTTTTCCTTCTTCTAAAGCCTCCTAGAGGGAAAATACTTAGTATGTTTTTCTTCCAATATTTTCCTCTTGGAATTTTGTGTTGAATGGGTGGGATTTGTTTCTTTTTTATACGTCTTGAATAAAGAATTGCGAGAAGTATACCTTTGAGGATAAAACATACCACCTAACTTTATAAATTAATTTTTTTCTACTTTAGTCACTATTTCGAACATTTGATCACTACCATAGTGCTCCCACTGATATTACGTAATTACCTAATGTTCCATGAAGAGAGAGGGGGGGATAATTTTTTTCTTGATATTCAACATCAAACAAGTCTAACCCACCATCTTTCATTCCATCTATACACAAGTCAAATTTGAATTCCCTCAGATGATATAATGGCATCTACATATAGTATGTATTTCTAATTTCAAATGCAACTATGTAGTTGGACTCGTAGATAGGTCAATATATGGCATGTGGTGAAAGTATGTCGAGGTGGTAGTTCCTAAATCCTTACTAATATTAATTTTAGTTCTTTATATGTAGGAATGTAAATTAAGATTGGAAACATATTTGTTAACATTTACTGCATCAGAGACATTATTGCATGAGTATATACCCATAACACTGGTAAATCACATTACTCTCTTATTGGAATTTTTTAACTTGCTATGAACAATATATAGTTTTTGAAAGAGTTAAATCATGATGATATTATCACTTGGATACCTAGGTATCCTACGAGGGGCAAGATAAAATCTTATGATCCTGATTTAGGTGAACGTGGATAATTGGATAAAATTATTGTTTTAATTTTCAATTAAGTGAATGACTTGTGATGACATCCTTTTCTCTATATTTCCTTTCAAAAATATTATGATAAACATAGTGAATTAATCATTCATCCTAGCATAGTGATAGTTTCTTTCCCTATGATTAAGTTGTGGATACTTCTCATCGGTAGGTGATTTTTGAGGCACATTGAGAGAAATAGATAAGCCTTTGAAGGGTCTTGTGAAATAAAGGGAATACATAACGTAAGAGTTCATGGTGAACTTATTAGTACCAGACAACTAATATAATTACCGAGAGATTTATCAATGATGTTTTACCTACAATCTTCCACCTATTTTCCTTTGGTAGAAATGAGTATGAAATGATCCATCCAATATTGGATGAATTTTCTTTTTTTTTCTCACAAAATCATACTCAATAGAATAATGGCATAAAGAGGTCAACAAGTAATTCCCCGTATAAGATGGTTTATGAGAAAGAAGCGGTGTTGCCTATATCATTAGAAATACCTATATTGGAGCTCATGAAGTAGGTGGAGTTATCTGAGATCAAACGAATGGAGTTTAGGTATGCAGAGTTTATGGAATTGGACGAAATAAGAAAACATGATGTTCAAATGATAGACAAAGATCAAGCCCTAATTAAAATATGATTTGATAAGGAACCAAGAGCAAGGACCTTTTAGGAAGGGGACTTAGTTCTGAAGTGGGATGCAGATCGAGAAAAAATAGGAAGACATTCCAAGTTTGATACCATTTGGAGTGGCCCCTACATGGTAATAGGATGTAAAAATAGAAATTCCTTCCAGTTTTCTACATTGGAGGGAGAGGAGCTTCTGATTCCAGTTAACGGGATCTTTCTTAAACATTTCTACTGAAAAGGAAAGTTTTACCCTTGTAAATATTATCCTAGGATTTTAATTCCTCTAAGTTCGTATGCACATTTGTCTTATCATAACTTAGGTTTCAATTTCCCTAAGTGCTTAGGCACAAGTCTTGTTGCTCCAAGGTTGTATCAATATGTAATTCAATGTGTCTCTAGATTAATGTTGTAACAATCCATTCTAGAAGTAGGTGAATGCTCTAGGTCAAGAAGACTTTTTAATCTCAGAAATCTCACCTTTGAGATTACTATATGAAAATTAAGAGTGCAGGTAGTGGGGCAAGTACAAGATCACAGAGTGTAAGAAGTCAAGTTCAGGATTTAAGAATAAGATCAGTGTCAGACTATCAATTATGACTCCGTGACCAATGGATACTTCAAGGCAATTAATCTTACAACCTAGCAGGCCGGTGACCTCGTAATTCACCCAAATTATTATCCAATTTTTCCCCTCAATAAAAATTTATCAAATATGACCTTGCACAAGAAAAATGGAGAAAAGGCTCAAAGTTTTCAATTTTTACATTTTTGGCACTTTGGAGAAAGCATGTGAAAAAATGGTTAGCAATGTCTAAAACCTAAAACCCCAAATTTCCAAAATTTCATACTATCAGGTTTTGGGGTTTTGAAGCTCTTAGGCATGAAGTTGGAAAAAATGGCCCCAAAGTTTGAATTCCTGAAGTTCGAAAGTCTAAAATTTTGTACTTTCAGGATTTCAAGGTTTCAGGAACCTCGGGAATCATTCCAGAAATAGATTGGAAATGTCTGAAATCCTGAGGTTCGAAAGTATGAAAATTTGGAATTTTGGGATTTTAGGATCTTAGGGTTTTTGGGAATCGTGTTAGAAAATAAACGAGAAAAAATCCTGAAATCTTGAAAGTCTGAAGTCTGGAATTTTAGACTGTGGAATTTTGGGGTTTCAGAATTCGGAGTTTCAGAATTCTCAAGCCCCCCAAAACATGAAAATCGCACCTCAATGTCTGAAAATCTAAAACCTGAAAGTCTGAAATTTCAAACTTTCAATATTTCAAGTTTTGGACTTTTGGAAATTTCATGCCACAGTTGCAGAATGACACCTCAACCTTCAGATGGCCATAACTTTATACTGGGATCTCGCTTTTGCTCAAGAAAGTTAGACTATGTTATTCAAAATTAAGAATTATAGTATGCCATTTTTAGAGGGTGTTCCAAGTTTCTCACCTACCACAATAATGAGGTATGGGATTCCTTTCTTGCCCAGCAAGGAATATTACATGGAGACATGGGTTTTACATTAGAACCCATCATTATTACAAGAGAATTCAAGGCATTATTGGGGTGGTTGAAGCAAGAATTTAGATTTCTTCTATCTCCTTTTGTAATTCTTCCAATATATTTGTAAGGAGGGGAATTTTTCTAAAGGTTGGATAATTTTTCTTTACACCACCCCTTCTTCTCTTCTCTGCAAGTGGATTTGTGGATTTCAAACCTCCCATCTAAACTGTAAAATGCAATCTTTCCTGTTGGCCATTAGAATACATTGTATCAAATCTTTGGAGCAATAATAAAAGTCTATGGATGATTTTAAACCCTTTCTTATGTTCATTATATCTTCTTGATCTCTCATTACAATCTTGGTTATCTGTGCATGGTGGATGTATTACATTTTTTAATGGTTTGTGTTTATTGGAAAAGAAGATGTTAAAAATTCCTTTGGTGCATCACCTCTATTAGTTTAGGTTTATTTTATTGTAATATTATTAACCTTGTCTCCTTGGCAAATTAAAGTAGGTTTAATAGTAGATCAGGTATACAAGTTGAATGTGTGCATCTGAACAGAGGAATAGGAACCGACCCTCATCTGGAGAAATTTCCCAATTTCAAAGTCCCGCACTTTGGGAAAAGTCCCATGTTATGCAATCACGCTGATAGTTTTAACCCATCAAGTTGAAGACATTCAAGGGTGTTGTGATTACACAACAACATGTTCTTTAACCCTTCTTCAAGAAACTTGCACAAACACAAGTACAAAAAACCTTATATGAAAAAAGAAGAGAGTTTTATGTCTCTTTAAATTTTTCTTCTTCATTTTAAGTATTCACATCAATCTTCATAACTTCCTCTTAATCACACCTCTTCTTCACCATTCAAAGCACATTGAAGTGCTAACAAATATTTCTCTAACTTCTCTTTGCTATTTACACAAACTGAAATATTTATTTCTCACATTCCCTTTACAATTTCTCTTCACAAATGCTTTATTCTTTTACTATTTCTTTATTTTTTACTTCTTCTTTCTTGATTGCCTTACTTTCCATCATTTTTAGCTTCTTTTCCTCTTTTCTTATCTTCCTTTTCAGCTGCACTTTATTTTTTATTTTCATGAGTGACCTTAGCGGATATTTAACAATATTTCTTATCACCATTCCCATGGCTTGTCTTTACTTCTTTAACAATACTTCCAGCTGCTCCACATATTCTCTTAATTTTCATATTTCTTGTTTCATCCAAACTCTCTTCACTTCTTATTTCTCACTCTTTCTATATTATTTTGTACTTTTCTCTCTCATCTATTTCTCTTTCCTCTCATTTCTTATAATCTTAATTAATTTTGTTACTAACTCCACTTTATCTTCATCCATCCTTACTAGACAAGTCTATTTCACCTTTCCCAAGCCTCACCTAGGTTTCTCTCTCTTACCTAGTCTTTTGATTTCTATTCTTCTTCTTTATGTCTTCACCTTTATTCACTTTCCATGAATAAATCTATCTCTTCACACATATTCAACTCACAATAACGAAACAATTAACTTCAACAACCCAATAAATTCAACCACATTCTCCCAAACAACTATATACAATGTTGCTTACCAAAAACCAACCTTTACCTAAAAATAGAAAAATTCAAACTCCTTTACATTCCTTCTGTGATACCAAATTATGCAAACCCTTTCATACATACCATCTTATTGCACCAAAAATTGAATTAGAAGCATTAAATTCAACTTTTCTAATCATTTTTACTCAACAACCATCACTTTGCATAAGAAGCAAAATCTTGCTCGAACACAATAAAATGGCTTATATCACTTAACCAAAGGATAAAAACACCTTAAACATGCTCAAAATTTTCTATAAAACATGTTCATTAACCTCATAAAGTATCGTACCATCACGTTCGCCCAATCTCCTTATAGACCTTAAAATTGCCTTGTAGCCCTACTTAAATGCAAATATTGAGGAAATTATCAAAATAAAAGGAATTAATATTTTCTAGTAAAATTTATAAATACCTTTTTTGAAAACTAATATAAATACAAATTTTCAGCACTCAATTCCAATCCCATGTAATTTTATTCTCCTTTTATCATTTTTGACTAGCTATAGTTTTAGCACTTCATAGCTCTCTAAATTCCATCTTTGGAAAAACATGAAAAATGTCATGCTAAATTGATTTTATATCCTTATACCATTTATGGACCTTGTAATTTATACCATTTTTTTTTCCCTAGTTCCTCATACAACTCACCCAACAACACTTTTTCTTTTCTACACTTGTTCAAGCTAGGTCTCTCAAGAACCCAAAAATGAAAAATTAACCATAATTTATCCCACATGTGAATTTAGTGCTAAAATGTTACACATATATTACTATTGGTATAAATACCATACATTCCAAATATTAGAGGAACCCACTTGATAAATATCAAATTATGATGTTTAAATAAATTTGTCGAAACAGGGATCGTCACATGACAACGAGCATTAAAAAATCCATAACTCAAGTTATATAAAATTTCATAACCTAATTATAATTTTAAAATTTATGTTGTGGAGAGAATAAAATTTCATATTTAGAGTGTTTTGAGTGATTAAACATTCATCAAAATGATTCACAATATTTTTGGTGATTAGTTTCTTACACAAAATGAGAGTTTGAGATTGAGTCTTCTCATTTTGACCTATCAAAATTTATTCATTTCCTAATAAAATTTATGAAACCTTATTTCATGCATGAAAAAAATTTCATACCAAATTTTATCCTATTATATTGAATTTAATTCAACTTATGAATATTTTTCCTCTCCCAAATCAACATGAAATATCACAAATAATTAGCATATCTCCTTCATATTCACTACCTATCCTCAAATGCCTGCACAGACACTTAAAACACCGTTAAACACAATTTAGAAGTCATTATAAATGATATTCATTTACACAAAACACATATACATGAGAATCCTTTATAAAAACAGTCCTAAATATTCATTCTCATCAAGCAACTATGCACTATTTGCTAAGAAGAAGCCTTTATTTGATTATCACATCATATTACAAAGCTTCATGATCAATCTAGGATTTTATTCTAATTTTTTTTTCACTCCTCACTCTCCTTTCCTCTCACCAACCTTTCTTTAAATTCCTCTCCTTAGAATACATTGCATTTTGATGAGAAATAACGGTAATTAGGGCTTAAACTACTAACTCAATTAAGATTAGACTAACTTTGTGGGGTTTAGGGTCTAGTTAGGATCTAGTGATTGATTTCACAATTGAACACATGTTTCATGACCCATTGTATTCAATTATTACACATATACTAACAACTAGATGACTAAGATACTAACGTGAAAATTCCAATATTCATACTATGGTTTTGGAGAGAAACTCTCAAAACCATTTATTACCTTCTTAGAGAATTGAAATGGTATCAAAACTCCTCAAGGCTAACCAAATCAACTCAACACACCTAAAATGACTAGAATTGTTTTTTTGAATGTACAATTGATTCTCCTGCATCTCAAGCCCTGTATGTCAAGATCTTATCAAAACATTGCTTACATGGAAACTAGAGTTCATTGTTTTCTACACTCAACTCATCACATTATAATAATCTACAACAAAAAATAATATCTTGTGCCTCCAAACCAATAAGCTGAGTTAAAACATGACAAGGATGAGTTATGTGTAAACCCCAACAAGATCGAACATGTATTGGCTGATTTATATAAACCCTAACGTCCAACACAATGAAACCATGGTTATAACACAGAGCTACATGCATAAGTAATAATGGACTAAAAACTAGATTGAGCTCAAGCTCACAAAACCATTCAATCGGCTGGGAAAATCAAAGCATGGCATTCGCTAGGGAGCTTGCGTAGAATATTAATGATGGCCAACAAATTTTCTAGAGTTTCGTAGGAGGTAAAGAATCCACAAGAGACTAGGTGAAAAATGAGAATTTTTTAGTGTTTCAACCCTAATGAGTGTGAGTGGTCAATGATAAGTGCCATAACTGTGGTCAATTTGACCATGGTTAGGGTTTCTTAGACATTTACCCGATATACTCACATAGGTGGTATATCAATAATCATTTTATTTATTTGCAACATGGGGGCTAAAAAATGCATATCCAAATCAAAGAAAAATAAGAATAAGCTCATGCACATGCATCAAAAGGATAATTTAAAAACAAATTATTACCTTAATTTATGTCAAGGAAAAAGACAATTACGTTAAATTTTGCAAAGAAGAGGTTGAATAAAGTAAACACAATGATATGTACCATGTAAATTTTTTGTTATAACTTGTAAATCATGTGTGATGATAATATATGATTATTATTAAATAATTATATTTTAATCAACAATCGGTCAAATTGTGCATGTGAGAGAAATGAGAGCTAGCATTAGATTTGTTTCTAACTACCAAACTGAAGTGAATTGAGTGTTGATTAGTTCCAACTCCAATCCTTCTCTTCTTACTGTTATCCAAAATTCACCCGTCAAGGTAATTTTGATAACATGCATCAAATTCTTTAATCCCAAGCAATTATGTTGATTCAGAGTGAAAGGTCATGTTTCTAAGGTCCCATCGTATTTTTCTAAGTCCCCTGTCCAAGTAGAAGAGAGCAAGTTCTGAGGAAAGGTAAGAAAATTGCAAAAAATAGACTCGGGCCAGGAAAAATCACAAAAAATGGCTAAGTCCTAGACCAGGCAGCTTGGGACAGTTGGGACGAAAATGTGCGAACCGGCCGAAATGAGCACAAATAGTCCAAATGCAAGTGGGACAGATGGGACATCCGGGCGCGAACCGGCCGAACCGGCCGAAATTAGTCAAGGCGGCCCGGAAGCAAAAGGGACGCGTGGGCCAAAAGTACGCGAACCGGGCGAATCAGCCGAAATGAGTCAAGGCGGCCCGAAACAGTTGGGCCGAAGGTACGCGAAGTACGCAAACCGGCCGGCTCGGCCGAAATGAGAACTTTTGTCCCGGGACAGTTGGGACAAAAAGGCGCGAACCGGCCGAACCGGGCGAAGTTGTCCCAGACAGTCCAAAAGCAAATGGGACACGCGGGCCAAAAGTACGCGAACTGGCCGGATCGGCCGAAATGGGAAATTTCAGCACTGTGCCAAATGGGACAAAGGGACATCCAGGACGCGAAAAGCCGAAATGGCCGAAGGCAGGGAAGAAAAGTCAACGTTTGGTCTGGAAACTTCAAACGGCCATAACTTTTGACTCCGGGCTCCGATTTTCATAAAATTGGACTTTCTGGAATGAGCACGACATCAATAAAAGAAACATATTCGTCTCTAGTCAGTCAATGCTCATTCCCGTCAAATGACAGAAAACACCTGCCAGACCCAAAATAGCTGCCCACACTCAGAAGGCCATAACTTTTGCATTTCTCAACGAAATCGCACAAAATTGGTACCGTTGGAATCGTGGTGTCAAGCCCGACACACAGAAATCAAGAAATTACAGATTCGATCATAAATTGATTGAGATTTTTAAGAAAACTGGCCGGGTTCAGAACAATGTTTTATTTGGTAGCTGGGAGTGCAATTAAGAGGCATGGTCATCATTCATTCTCTGCTGCAGCACATGGGACAGTATGGGGAGCCTTTTCCAAGTAATGTATACCCATTCCACTCAATTTAATGCCTCTTACAGGTGGTTGAAGGACAGATTTCGGGATTTCCATTTTCCCTTCTCTTTTCCTTCTCATTTTTCTATAAATTGGAGTGTTGGGCTCATTTTAAGGAGGGAGAGTTTTTGGGTAACAAAGCTCTGTCAAAATTGCTTTGTGAAGCCAGTGTGTTGCAAGCCCTTGTAGTGGACTCCTTGCATGGTGATCCAGGCCCTTATCTTGTAATAGATTGAATTGTGCATATCATAAAGCAATAAAATATCAGTTTGTGGATATATCTTCCCCTGTTGTGTTTCCTTGCATTCTTCTTGCCCCTTTAATCTTTCTACAAGTATATTGTGTCTATTTATTATGTTCTTGTAGGAATTCATTATCATTGTGTGTGCTTGGAATATTGCTGTAAATGCATTTCGCTGGATTATGGTGAACTGTCATCACCTCTTCTAGTGTGCACTTTGCTTCTGTATTTCACACATTTGGAGATTACTCTCACATCCTCCTTTTCTGGTGTATCACCGCTTTAGTGTAGGATTTCATTTTATGCATTCTCTCTCTCTGGTCCCTTGGAATTTTAGGTTAGAATAGCTAGTTTCTCCTGCATTAGAGTAGATTGTGGCAGGTAGTTTAGGAGCAAGAACCAGCTTTCTCTGGAGGTCTATCTCAAGTAGCAAGTCCCACAACTTGGAGATAGTACCCATGTTATCCAATCACACTGGATGCTTAGAGTGATCAAACTAGAAATCTGATCAACATCCAGGGGTGCTGTGATTCGGTGATAACACTTACTTCTCCTTACTTTTTCTATATATACCCATTATATTGAAGCAATTATGGGGGACTTTTATTTTTTCATGCGAAAGGCCATGCCAAATTTTATACTCTAACACCTATTTCATAAATGAAAATATTATATTCCTCCATTTGCAGCTGAATTGAAGTGTTTTACAAAAAAATAATTAGTTTTTTTAAGTGAATATATTTTTTCTTTTATATCTTCATCAACCTCATCACATCCAATAATATTTTTGAATCTTTCACATATTATGGTTAAGTGCACATTTAGTTTTTAATTAGTTTGGAATTTGAAAAATACCTCATTTTTTCCTTCCCATGCTAGATTGAAGGCTTGTGCATGCCTTTTTGTGTATGAAAGTCAATTGAACAAAAAATGAAGTGAATTCTTCAGGTCTTAAAGAATCAAATAGTGTGACTTGTGCAGTCATATGTCTCTAAAACAATTGGTTTATCACCTTTTTTTACATGCTTTTTGTTAGTTTATGTTATTTATTTCCCTCATCCTCGGTAAGAGAACTAGTTTAGGTGATTACTCCATTGAACCAACGCTCTCTAGAGGTTCTTCACAACATTTAGTCACCCACACGAAGAGAAGATCCCATTGTATCAACCAACGACAAGGATTGCTTGCACTTCTTTAACTCAGGGTGCTCTTTGGAGTGATAGCAGTAGCAAAATATATAATAGTGGCTGGTAGAATATTGTATGTTACTGGATGATAACTTAATAAGATGATTTTGCTAGGTATTATAATATATGCTACCTAGAAGTATCATGGCCGACAAAATAATGTATGCTACTAGTTGGTAAAATATATTATGTTACTAGGAGTTAGAATATAAAAGTAAGGAAAATTTATGGGATTTTTTATTGCGCAATATTTTGTGAGGAAACTTTTATCATTGAGAAAAAAATTTAACTGTTAACATGAAAAAAAAAAATTTAATTTTTTTTATTTTGATACAAAATTGTTGAAATCTTCAATTGTTTCACAAAACATTACTTATTGGCTTTGTTTTTTTATTCCATAGTTTGTGAGGATATAATTATCAATGAGACGTTTATTTTAACTAATACCGTAGAAAACTATATTTTATAAAATTATATTTGTTGTTTGAAATCACTATATACTATGAACTAAAAAAACATATATTCTCAACACATAATTGCTACCAACCGAAACACTTATCAATTGATTATCCAACTTATTTGAATCATGTTTCCTTTAGATTCTCCATTATTTTGGAATTAATTTTTAGATATTTTCCAAGTAATATCTACTAGGTTTTTAATGGTGTTATTGTAATTTTACCTAGTGAAAACATCTAAAATTAAACCAAACTCTAAATATAGATCAAATTTGGTAATTCTTCCATCCTTAAAATTTCCTTTCTTCACTTTTCATTCCTACCAGAATAATGATGTGGACTTCTAACAGTAATGTAGTTAACTAAAGATAACATTTATGTGTGAACGGAATGACAATTCTCAAAATCTTAAACATTCACAACTACATGAGGTATACATGGAAAACGAGCTCTAAAATTAAATTCGAATCATATAAATTTCTTATATCTCAAGTTAATAGAGGATAAAATACATTTAAAATGTGTAATTGCTAAGTTATTTATTTTGATATCAATTTTATTTGCAAGTAGGGCTCTTAACAGATGTCCATCACCCAATGTAGATAGAAAGGATTAGGATGCTTACGTAGTGAAATGAAATATTTTATAATATTTTCCAACTTTCTTTAATGTGTCGGAGTTTTTTTTTGGTTCCAAAATTTGTTGATTGAAATATATCACCCTAGAAACCCGAAAAATGACTGACACTGATGTTTTTTGGAGTATTGTGTTAATTAACACCATGAAAAAATGAGACTATCCAAGAAAAATACCAAATTTATTTTGAAGATAAATTAAATGTTGATCATTATGTTTAGATGAGACATTCTTAAGTGGAACAAATTGGGATAGCTTTCCAGTCAAATTTGGACAATTATTTAATCTCGGGGATGTTAAGAAAGTTGGGTCAAACAAGGTAGCTAAAAGTGAAAGGGATACTTATGTAGAAAACTTATTACTCCAATGGAATTTACTAGACTTAAAAAATGTGTACAAAGTATTATTTTTATGCAATGAGGTGCTGATTTCAAAATACCACCCTCAACACCACAAGAAACATGTAAGGATGTAAGTAAAAATATTATAGGATTTCATGTACGTACCTAAAACCAAGATATATATTTACTTGAAAACCTTTTTGGTTAAATGGTTTGCATGATATTTTTTGTAGACATTTAACAATTTTTATCTCTTGATAATTTTAATAGACATTGTCTAGAAAATGTAGTCAGAAATGATAGAAATAGTTGGTTAGAAAAAATATACCTTTAATTTTTTATAAAATTAAAAATAATGCATTTCATTATTTTAATTTTTGTACCACAAGGTGCTAATTGTAAAATATGGAGCTATAAAAACTAACACTAACATAGAATGGTGTTTTGTAGTACATATTACATTTGTTTCCACTATAAGAAACTTAGTGTGAGAGAATAGATACCAGTCAAGGATTTTGAAGATGGACCCAATTGCAATATAGAGTTTCAGATGAAACATTCTCATGTGATATAACTTACAATAACCTTCCCATCATTGTTAGATAGTTTGCTTCTATAAGGGATAGACACCACCTAACCCATGTAACTGGAATGGATTGAGATGTTTGGTTAGAAAAATAATAAATTCAGTAGTATCTAACCACATTCTCAAATGTGTAGGAGATATAATTTTAGTTCTATGAGGTTTTGATTACTAATTATCCCCCGTAGAAACCCTAAAATTGACTGAAATTGATGTGTTTTAATATGTTGCATTTGCTTCAACTATGATAAGAATGAGAGGAGACATGACAAAAGGAATTTATTTTTGGCCAGTTTTGGTTAGTGTTGTCATTGATTTCAACCCCCATTTAATGGAAAATGGTTTCATTGTGATTTATGAGTCTCCCTACGATGTTATTCATATATCATGGATGATGATCAAGTGGTTTATTGAGTTGTTAAAGTGTCCTGTTAGATAGTCAGATATGAAAAATCATGGTTTGAGACTTCAAAAGGTGGTTTAAGTTTTTCATGTGGCCATACATGGTATATATGATGTATTTTTTGTGTATAAGAGTTTGCATGAGGTCAACATGGTCAGGTCATGTGTTGTCATGGTGGAGTCAAGTCATTCAAGGTTTGATTATATCCCTGGAGCATGCGAAATAAGGTAGAGATGTGATATTTTGGCCTAATACATCATATTGAATCATGGAAAAATTTTTTTTATATGTTACATGAGATGTATGATGAGTTTTGCGTCATAAATTAGAGGTTAGTCACATATTTGGGGTCCTTTGGAAGTTACATGTCAGAAACATGTAATTTAGCATAGGTAAGTCATTGTGGATGGAGATTTCTAGAAAAATTTGAAATATTTTGTGAATTTGAGAAGTTATAGGATGTTTTCACGGTGCTTCATGCCAATTTTTAGGTCATTATGTAAAATAAGTTTAAAGTTATACAAGTTTTGGTGAAACCAAGTAAGGAACAATGTGTTTTTGTGATAAAAGTTGATCTTCTGATGCTCGTTTTGAATTGCATGCTTTTCATGGGAAAATAAGATATTACGTATAGATTCTATGGTTATTTATGAATCATTCAAAAAAATAATGAGGTCATTTGATGCTCACATTTTTATGAATGAATGTTAAGAAGGTAAAGAGGTAAAAACCCCTAGTTAAACCCTAGCTATGAATAGTTTGCAAAAAGTGAAGTATACTAGCCCAGTTTTTATTAAAAGTTAAAATTTGATGATTTTATGGTATATATGACTCCTTAATATTTCCATAAATTTATGGTTGAGGTCACGGTGATGAGTGTGCCCCATCTAAAAACAACAGTTTATGGAGAAGAATGTTTTAGGAAAAGATGGTCCAAAAGAGTAACATAAAAAAGTGATGAAAAATGATTAATTGGATATAATATTTATTTCCATGAAATTTTAGGACATGATTTCATAAGTACATGGTTTTTTGAGGCTCAAATAGGTTGACTGGTCAAAGGGTAGTTTTTGGGTCTCATATAGTAGGGTCCAATGTTTTGGCCATAGCTTATACTCCAGGTGGAATTATTAGGTTATTAATGTTGTGATGGAAATAATATTTAGATATATTTATAATGATATATTTATTTCATCATGATGAAGTGATTCGACAGTGTTTCTAGGGAATTATTTTAGCAAGAAGGTTTTTTTATAGTCTTGGACCACATCTATTTTGGTTCACGTTTGATGGTATTTGAGGAATGAGATGGTTTTTTTTATGATTATTATCACCTCTAATGTGAGTAGGTATGAATTATGCATCCAATTAATCCATTTATAGGTATTTAATGTATGTATAAATGTTTTTATGAGATAACCTTTGGAAATGACTATTTTTGTAGGTTGATTAGGTGAGGGCAAATATTACTGTGGTTTTAAGTTAAATATGTTTCATGACTTATAAATTATTTACTAGTGCTATAGATGTTATTATATTTCATTTTAGTGGTCACATGGGATGTTTTTATTTATTAGAAGTGATTTTGTGAGCAGATGACGTTTCCAGGGTGCTGAAGGGTATACGAAAGAACTATTTATGAAAGGAAATTGGGCCCATTAAATGAAATAATTGGGTTGGTTGATATTAATTGTAATAATATATTAATTTTTTATGATATTTTAATCATGTATAATGGTTCATGGTTCATGAATAAGTAAGGTACTCATGTTAGGGAAATTTGAAGATTGTGCACATGGGGTTTTGAGCCATTTTTGACACATGTAATGAGGTTTATGGCTAGGGAGACCTAATTAGCTCATACATAGTTATTTTAATTCAAATTTTTGAATGTTATAGAAATTTATGGTTCTAAATTATGATGAGGGACCCACATCAATTGATTTTAAAGGAATTAAAACATATTTAATTGCTTCATTGGTTCATTTTTGAGCTAGTGCTCTTGGAGGAAGGGTGTGCGACTTAGAGAAAGATATTTTCAGGTAGGTGATCATTTTTGAAGGATGATGAAGAGAATTATATTTTATGGAAGATAAGATAGCATGAGATTAAAATGATAGAGTAAAGAGAGAAGTACAAAAAATAAGTTTGATTCCCTACGGTATGAGCTAGGGTTTGTGAGTTAAATTAGTGATCTCCATCAATTGTGGAAGAAGAATTTTTAGAGATAAAACATATTTAGGTGACTTATTTGGTGATTGAAAATTGTTATCTCTCAAAATTTCACCTTGCAAAAAAATGGTTGCAGGTGTTCTAATCTTGCTAGTTTTATCTCTCTCTTTCGTAGATACAATGGAAACACCTCGGGTCTGTGGGTATACCTATTTTTGAGGCGAGTCTTCGATATCAAGGCCGGTTCCTTATTGATGTATCACAAACTAGTTTTATAGGGTTTAAGGGTAAAATATGATTGTAAAATGAAATTAACACTGAGGTGATACACCAAACTTGTATGAGGTATTTGACTGAGTACATGCACAATTGATATGGAATGAATTTCTGATGCAGAAGCTAACAATTTTATGAAGATAATTAAGGGTAAACACTTTGATGTATCGAGTGATAGAATCATAAAAATACTGCTAAGTTACACATACACATTAATATCATGCAGAAATACTGAAATTGTAACGGGGTAAGATGATTAATTAGGGAATTCAAAATTCACAAGATTAATGAAAAACATACAAAAAATTACAAATAATTGGAAAGGTAGATTATACTTCACATTCAAAGGGAAAAACTAACAAAAAATTGCTTCAGCACTCCTGTATCTAAAATTTCCTCCTTTGTGCCTTGCCAAGGCACACAATATATAGCAAAAAATATATTTTACCCACCCTTCCTAAAAAATAGACCAATGTTGAACTCGCCCATGCATCCTATTTTTATCCTTTTTTATTAATAAATAAGGAATAAAATAAAACAAACTAGTACAAAGAGGCATTCATATCCTTTTATTAAATCACAATTAAACTACATTTGATTATTTTATTTTTAAGAAAAACAAGGGTGAATAATTTACTAATAATAAATCTTGCTTGAAGAGAAAGTATCCTTCCTTGTGCATGCAAATTTTGTCTTCTTACTGATATGCCCTTTTGTGGAGACATACAAAAAGTAATTCTCTATGAGTGAACAAAATTAATTAAATTATTTGTAATACTTGTAATAATAATCCATCCCAATATCTACTTGATGGGGACCACCTCCAAGCTCAGGTTCTGATGTTGACATTTTTTTTTCTTCTAGTCGTCACATGGATAACACACTATAAATAATTTCCAACTCCTTTAATAATGGGGACCACCCTTTCAGTTCAGCATTAGTCTCACCATGGTTTGGATTTTGCATATTGAAGAGGATAAGGTTTAAATTTACCTTTTCGGTGATTATTGTTAACTTGTATAGTGATTGGTTCTCTTTGATCATGAGGACATATTCTATGGTTTAGACTTTTGAAAGTCAATGCAATGATAATTTTTCTTTAATCTTGGGGCTTGCCCCCTCTCCATGGTGATTCACCCCTTCACAGTTTGCGTTTTTACTTTTCCTTAAATATATTGGCCACTGTGATTGGATATGACCGTTGATTATAGCACTTAGATTATTGTGAACCGTCGATCTTGATCTTTGTTCAGGGTTTCACTTGGCTTTGGATATGATTGTCGGCATTTAGCCTGTTCGTGACATTTTTTGAGCTTGCACCTTGTTTCCCTAATATTTCAAATCTATATGTTCTCAAAAACATTTTACCCTTTGAATTGATGGTCTGAAATTCTTCCCCTCCAGTTGGATGCTTTAAAATTCTCACAAACTTGTTGTTTTGCCCTAATTTGAAAGAATAATCCAATTTTTCCCTTTTCTGTGCCCTAGTTTTTCCAATTTCACAGTCTATGTTGTTTTTCCCTTTGCCAGATCATGGAAAATTGAATTTTAACAATTCATACTTTTTTGTATTTGAAAATTCAAAACCAAGGTCGAAAATGTTGTAAAATCATGCTTCAATTGATTTAGAATCGAAAAAACTGCCATCCTTGGTGAAAAAATTTAATTCTAGGGCATCCCTGGAATTTTTTACATTTTGATGGTCAGACGGGCATCATTTTCCTATCAAATTCACCCTCAGAAGGTATTGGAAATGTGGCAGGTTTTCATTGGCCAAGGGGATGTGAGTGGCGGAGGATTTTGTGGTTTTTTTGGCTCAGGGTGTTAAAGTAAGTTTTTGGCCCGAAAGCCCTCAGCCAATCGCAGGTGGACACATGTCCATGAAGGGTCAGAGGGAAGTGCGGGCCATGGAGCGAAATGGGGAATTTTTCCCCTTTTTGGGAAAATGGATAAAAGGTAAAATTTTGGGCGAGGTTTCATAATGAATAAGAAGAGGACACGTGTCCACAATTTGTGAGCAGGTTAGCGGGCCAGCAGAGGTTTTGGTGATTTTTAAGTTTTTAAACTTCAAAAGTCAAATTTAGGCCCAAAACTCTGCAACAAACCAGGAGAGAACACACGTCCTGAAAGGTCAAAATAGAGCGTAGGCCAATGGTGGAAATTTTGAATTTTCAATTTTTTTTACAAGGAAGGGTTAAAGGAAGAAAGGGAGAGTTGGACCCATAATGAATAGGAGGCGGACACGTGGCAAAGGACAAGGCGGGTTGGCAGGCCAGCAAAGGTAAAAGGGGATTTTTTCTCTTTTTCACAAAAGAGTTCAAAATTAAAATTTTAAGTGTTGGCCCGCTAGCAAATCACAAGGAGACACGTGACAAGGGAGAAATCAAAGGTGTGGGCCCGTGGGGCAAAAGGTGAAATTTTTCCAATTTTCTAAAAAAGGTCAAAATACGCATAATTGAAGCATGATTTCAATTGGGCCAACTATATGCCACGTGTCAGCTCCAAATTTCAAGGGCAAAGGGGCGGACAAAAAAAGTCAAATTTTTCTATTTTTCCAAAAAATGCGGAAAATTCAAAAATGTTCCCAATTTCCGCCCCAATTGTATTTTAACACATAGAGGACCCAGTTTAAAGGATAGAGATGGATTCGATCGATGGTTGATGTGCATCCATTTGTTTTGACTGCCATGGGAGCTCCAGGAAGCTTGGAATCATGATTTTTGCATCAAAATTCATCAAATTTATAGTGATTTTTTGTCGTCTCGGCATTCTATGATCATTTGCATCACTTTCATGGCTTAATTCTTTGATTTGAGGTGTTTTTGTAATAAATTTTTACTCAGCCTGAGCAAGAACGTGAAATGAAAAATTAAAAGTTGCAGATGTAATTTTAAAAGGTAAAAAGGTGGAAATGATGAGCCAAAGGTGTTTGCATGCCTCAATGATGAAAAACATGCCTCTAGGATGGATAATGATCCAGATATTTGTAATGATTTAATCTTTTTGGGCACACCTGGCAACCTGTGAATGTTTTGCTGTTTGATATCATTTTCATTGAATACTGAGGATTGTTTTGTAAAAAACTTGATCCCATGACATATTCTTTGCTTGGGAAAGAAGGATCCAATGTGGCCTAAGGTATATAATGAATTTGGGAGAAATTGTAAAGAGGTTGGGGAAAAAATGAAAGTCACAAGCAAAATTTGAGAGAAATCTCATCTTCTGAGAAACCCACCAAAGAACCAAGATAATTTCTTCTGTGTTAGATCTTCATGTATGTGAGTTCGTTACAAGTGTATATCCATCACACAGGTCTGAGATTGTTCATGAAACTCTCCCCTGCTGATCAGTCTAACAATATTTTGAGTTAATCTATCTTTTTCTGGGCAATATAGTGTATGTTAAAATTTTTAAATCCCTGTAAATAGTTTTCATTGTTCTTGTTACAATCTTGCATTGAAAGTATTTAGAAATCACACAAGATCTCCATTTCTGGTTGATAGTTTAGTGGCATTTGCAATCTCATATTTAAAAGATCCTTCATTTGATAGGGGAGATAAACAAATTTAAAATCACTTTACCTTCCTTGACTACAAAGATTTCTTGTAAGCCTTTGGGGGCACCTTAGGCATGGTTTGATCAAGGATTTTTGTTTTTAATTGAGTTCTTTACTTCAATATTTTGTGGTGAGTTCTCAAAGATTGTGATAAGAGTGCAACCTAGGCTTCCATTTATGCCTCTTCTGGTTAAAAGAATATCTTGATTATTTGAAGCATGTTATCTGATAGTTGTTCAAGTATTGTAGAGGTTGTCAAAGATCTGATATATCTCAGTTGTCTTGTCAACACCCTACAAAAATTTCATTCAGAATAACTAATCCTACCCCATATTGCCCCTGTATTACATTGTGTGTCAACAAAATCATCTAACCCATCTACAAAAATGCACAAGGAAAATCAGGATTATAAAATGTCTTCAGTAACCCTTTCCTTGCATTGAAAATATCTTCATGATCTGGGAGTGATAACTTGTGAAATTCAGATTTAGAGTGTTGATCATAATTTCCCAAGGCCTTTTCATAATATTTGCATAAATTAAGGGATATCTTCATCTCCTTCACCATTTGGGGGTTACAATATAGGTTCTCTTACCTTGGTTGAAAAGGCACAATCTAAAATAGTGAGGGTCAGATCAAAATCCTTTCAAAGTGTTATCCATCTCTTCAAAAATCTTAGTGCCAGTTAGATCACCTCCCCATCTACAAAACAACACACATCATGATCTATCTAAATTCAAGCTTCATGCCATACTCTTTGATGCTGCTCAAACTGAAAAGGAAAATAAATTTTTTGTACCAACACCTTCAGGCGCCGTTGCCCGGGGACTTCTTGGAATTTCTTGGTGTTTATGGAGTGTTTGAAGAGTTTTAGCATTTGTGTATTCAAGTATTTGAGCTGCTACATTGTTAAAATTTCATTCTATGCTTCAGATCTACAATTTTTAAATGATGGTTTCTAGTTTTGTCTACCCTTTTTCCATTTCCTAGCAGTTCATATACTTTGGGTGCATTGTGATTGATTGATTTAAGAAGAAGAAGGTCTGATTTATAAGGCTTTGCAATGTTTTTAGTGCTAGAAAACATTTAACAAATTACTTTAGTGTATTTGCACAACTTAGGTGAAATTCCTTAGCGGTGAATCCATGCTGATTTGATCTTAAAAATACCAGCTATCTTACCTTTTCGTCATTTATTTTTGTGTTGCTAATCTCTGCAAAACTGGAAGGAAGAAGATCTCTCTTCCTTAAAGACTCTACTAAGAAATTGTTTTCAGATTTAAGGAACTCAGAGTTAGAAGGGAGAAGAGTTTGGAAAGTTGTTAAAGGTCAGACATCAGGTAAAGATATATCCATTGGTGAGAGAAATCATCCATTGGTAGAAGATTATCATTCTTCTTCAAGTGATTCTGATTCAAGCAATACTCTCATAGACTTGTTTACGTTAGCTAGTGAAGGTCCTTCTTCTATATCTGGTAAGCTCCTTCTCTAATCTGTACCTCCGTGTTTTAATCCAAATAAAACTTTCCAAGAAAGTCAACACATAAAGAATACCAGTCTTGTGAATTAAATTCTTGAGTCCCAAAGACCTTGCACTCCTCATCAGCTTGTTTCACCTCCAAGATCACCTCCACCAAACAATATGGCTCAACCTAGACCTCCATTTGTTGTTAACACCTTTGGTCCTATAAATTTTAGAGGAATGGATGGTTACCCAAATCCTGTCCCACAAGATGTCAAAAATAGGTTGCAAAAATTCCAGGGTAACAATGTTATTACTGGTGATCAGCATCTCAAACTTTTTGATAATATGATGGAAGATTTTGAGATAGAGTTTTAGGATTTGTATGTCAAATTGTTTATTCATACACTAGAAGAGGATGCTAGGTATTGGTACAAGGATCTTCCTGATAATTCTATTGATTGTTGGACTGAAATGAAGAATGAATTTAGGTTACAATATGGTGATAGGACTGATCTTAGGTTTCTCTTGTCTAAAATTGAGAATATCAAGAAGAACCCTAATGAATCTGTCAGAGGAATGATGAAGATCTGGAGGGAATCCGGTGAGCACCAAAACATTGCACTCAACTGCAAAATGATGTAGCTTCAAGATCAAAACAAGAAATCATTCATGGAAGCAATGTGCATGCACTAAGGAAAAAAAAGATAAAAAACACAAACTCTATTTCATTCCCCATGTGTTTCTCAAGATGAAAGGGTGTAAAAATATTAGTGGGGTGTGTAACTCCCCCACAAATGTAGCTGTCAAGAAGTGGGAGTTACATTCCCAGAATAGCCAGTCAAATGTAACTCCAATGACACTGTATGAAGTGTGTAAGATCCATAATGACACCCTAAGACACCTAAGCATGGTGAATCACCTATGTGGAAGGTATTCCTATGTGGAGGTATTCCATGTATTAAAAATAAATACATGGAAAATAACCTACACCAACACCCCCCCTCTAAAGCATAACTTAGGTAGAGACATAGATGAAAAACAAGGAGAAGTGGGTCCTGAAAAGAAGCCTAATGAGGTACCCACATACAAGAAGCTCTCAAAAAGTGGAGTACAAGGAGAAAACCCAGTGGGAAAAAACTTCTCCCCCAAAAGAGAGACAAGTCCACTCTCTAATCTAAGAAATATTCCAAGGATGGGTCCCGAACACAGACGAGGCCTTAAAAGGTACCCATGTACAAAGAGGCAATCTCTCAGAAAGAAGAAGAAGAGAGAAGAAGAGGGAGATGAGAGGGATGTAGAAGATGCCATGGATAGATTTGAACTCTGTAGCTCTAGGAAGTATCCCAGAAGAATTTCGATGATGAGATCCTCTGCTCTAGACTGAAGAAGAGCCAACCACATCGAACTGTGTGCCTTCCCTTGGGAAGGATAGAAATGATGTGTTGAAAGTCTGCCCACTCCATGAAGGAAACTGAAGGAAGTAGCATGAAGATTTCTGAGTTTGGTGCACTGACATGTGACATAGGTCAAGTGAGTGAGTGCCAAAGAACTGAAGGTAATGCCACATGCATAGAACTGACAGAGTGAAAAAGAGGAACACCTGTAGAAATGATGTCCAAGTGATGTGAAGGGAACAAAAAATCCTCCACAACAAAAAAGGGATCCATAGCTGAGGGTGGATCAATGAAGGTCTCTGGAAATGTGGAAGTGACATGATTCTCAGAAGGGACACTCTCAACAACAGAGATGATGAACTCTAAAATATCTGTAGATGGATGAGGAACCTGTAGAGCATCATAAGTGGACTCTGCGAAAAGACAACTAAGGTCAGGAAAACAACTAAGGTCAGGAAGATACACATCCTAATGAGGGGGCTCAAAAAATAGAAGAGTGATGTCAAATAGGTATGAGTCATCCAATGAAGGTATAGGAGTGGAAGGGGTCTCATACACTAGAAGTGGAAAGGAGGCGGGTGTAATCATGGTGTGAGACTGAGTAGGGAGACTGCTTGATATCTTATGAGATGTGGGGGATGACAAAAATGTCTAGAATAGTGAGAGAAAGAGGAGAAGATTTCTCTGTAGTACTCTTGACATTAGAACTGGATGCACAATCCTCATCATCAGAATTAGAAACAAGCGAGCATGTGTCAGTGGAACTGTCATCACATGAAGAAATGAAGGAGACAACTAAATCGGTAGCAGGGAAAATGGTGGTAGTATGTGAAGGGTCTCCATAAAGGGACTAAAGAATGCTCCAAACATGGTGAGGTGAGGTGGATCTGATTGTGCCACGTTAAACCAGAGAGATCGAGAGACATGCATCATCATGTGACCAAAGACATGGTTGCAAGTGTCAAGGAATTCCTCTAGATGATGATGATCAGTGGGTGCAGGAACTGGCCCAACCAAGAAGGGTAAAAAACCCTCATGGGTGAAGTAACATTCTATGGAAGCACGCCAATCTAAAAAGTTTCCTCTCCCGGTGAGAAGTGGTGGAGGCTGTAAGGCTATCCTATGACACTCAATTCTAGAAAGAGCACTCTCCATGATGTAGAATGAAATATGCATAAAAGCAAGACGTCAAAATTGGCTGATAATGCGGTCTACATGTGTAGGCCCAAGAGTACAAATCCCCTAAGAATGTGGCACTTTATAAAAGTATTTCATTTATAAAAATGAAAATGTCATCATGTAAAGTGTGAGAAAGTTTCATGTAACTTTAACCAAGGAAACACTCAAAAATGAGCTGCGAGTCAAAAGTTATGGCATTAAAGAGATTCCCGCAGCTGATGGAAAATGCCACTAAATGTTGTAAACGCATTAAAAAAGTACACAAGATGGGTGCAAAGGGTATCATGTGGGTACTCATTGGAAATGGATTCAAATTTTAGGTATAGTTTGTTTTTCTTGCGAGGGAGGATTAGCCTCGCTGCCAACCCCGAACCTCGTCCTCCATCTTTGTCACTCGAAGGAAGGACATAATACAAGCAAAAATGAAGCCTAAAATTTATTACATGCCATGGAATAATTTTTTTATCCTCAAAACATCAAAAAATGGATTGTTTTAACCACCCAACAATTCTAAAAGGGATGAATGGGGCCCACGTGGTCAAGTCATGGAGTTGGAGTCCACGTGCTTGCGCTGGTTGGAAGGTCTTGTTTGAGGCCAATAGGCTGGCTGTTGACCGAACCAGGAAGAATGGGCCATGTCAAAGTGTAATCTGTTGCATGCAATGGGTTTTTGGGTTGTCAGATGGAGCTGACACCCGTCCAAGGAAAGATGGGCGGTGGTGAACAGACACTAAGATGAGTGTACATGATGTAAGGGAATCCTTTCAGAGTAGTTAGAAGGTGGTGTAAGCCTGAGTGTAGTATCCACGTGCCAAAGCTTCCAAATGCAGGAAAAAAAACATTGAACAAGATTCTAAATGCATGCAAAAATGTTGATCAGAGGAAGCACGAGCTAGTCAGAGAGACTACATAGAGAATGGCAAGGATGTGACATGTAATATGCAAGGAAACCATAGGAACATGTTCAATAATGCAACAAAATAGCACGGGAGTCCAAACAAAAACACGAGAGCTAATTCAGGAGAGAAAACCAACTAGATGGAGTGCAGTTTGTTGGAAGGAGGGGACATCGTGGAGATTGAAACATGGCAAAGGAGGAAAAACATGCCAAGGACTATGTAGAAGACTGAAAAACGTTGGCTATACACAGGACTGAAAAATGCAGGTAAATGAAACCACGTCCTTGTCAAATGAAACAATTTCTTTGTCAAATGAATCCATGTTTGTTGCAGCAAAACCACTAAATCAAGGCCGAGAAGGTTCCAAACGTGGAAACCAAGGCAGTGTAGAGGGCTAGTACAAGGATGGCGGGTTGAGCAGAGGGTCACACAATGGAAAAAATTGCCACACTTGAGCAGGGAACAAGATATGCTATAGAGAAGCAAACTGGATGATCCTGAATAGCAAGAAAAAATGGCCACGTTTAGATTCCACACCAAAAAAATGAGCCTATGCAGGTTGAGTTGTTGAAAAAGGTTGGCATCGAGCTATTAATGAGACACAACCCAAACTAGCACACTTTTTTACTCTAATTTTTCTGGAACATGTACACGAAGTACTAGAAAAACACTGCATCCTATACACAAAACAAATTATTAGAACCCCTTGACAGAATGCAAGTAGAGCACAAAAAAAAATGGGAACTTGCACAAGAAAATACAAGACGAAGAGTAGTAAGCTGCTATTGCAAGCAACAAGATTCCGATCCCTAAGCTCTGATACCATGTCAAAGGAATGAAAAAGATCTAGAGGGAATCTGTGAGCACCAAAATGTTGCACTCAACCGTAAAATGATGTAGCTTCAAGATCAAAGCAAGAAATCATTCATGGAAGCAATGTGTATGCATTGAGGAATTTTTTTTTTGAAAAAAACAAACTCTATTCCATTCCCCATGTGTTTCTCAAGATGAAAGGGTGTACAAATAGTAGTGGGGTGTGTAACTCGCCCAAAAATGTAGCCGTCAAGAAGTGGGAGTTAGGAGTTACATTCTCAGAATATACGGTCAAATGTAACTCCAATGACACTCTATGACATGTGTAAGAGCCATAATGACACCCTAGGACACCTAAGCATGGTGAATCGCCTATGTGGAGGTATTCCATGTATTTAAAGTAAATACATGGAAAATAACCTACACCAACAAAATCAGTCCATGACTTCAACACAAGATTTAACAAAACTTTGAGAAGGATGCCTATTAATTTGAGGCCTTGTGATGAATCTTGTCTAATCAAATATGTAGATGCATTTGATAAGAAGGCAGCCTATTACCTAAGAGACAAGAAGCCTACCAATTTAAGACAAGCTTTCACCATGGAACTTCAAATTGAGAACAATATCAAAGCAATTGGGGAAACCTCTTAAGAGAGATGGTGTAAAATTGATAAACCCTGAAAAACCTCAAGCTAGAAAAGGTGCTGATTTAGAAGAGGTTGTTGAAAACTTTGGTATGGGTTGTCAAAGAAATCTCATACAAGTTGGCAAGAGCTGAGAACAGAATTGGGTAGACTTCACAAGGTCAGTCTAGGCAGTAAGCACATGATAGATTTGGCAATCACCATAGGAATGAGAAGAGGTTTGATCACAAAGGTAAAGGGCTTGTTAGATCTACAAATAGACATCCTCAAACACATGAAGGAAGAGTGTTTCCTGATCCCTTAACTGCTAGGGTTGCTATTGTTGAAGAGGTTGTTGATATTGATTTGTGTGATAAGTTTCTTCTACCCCATCCTCCATGCAAAGTGTACAACAAGAAGGTGAAGATAATAATGATGATGGTACTGATGATGATATTTGCATGATGGGTTGTTCTTCAAGCTCATAATGAGGAGAAACATCTACTGAAGTAATAAGTGCTAGGAAAGCTGTAACCTTTTAGGATTGCATCAAAAAGGTACAAGTATTTCTCTCCCCTCATGCTCTTGAATTCGATGTAGTGCAAGCTTTTGAAATTCCTAACAATGACTTTGAATAACTAAGAGCATTGATGATTAAGAAATATGATGGTGGTATCCCTTTAGAGGAAGATAGATAATTTTTGATGAATGTTTTTGTAGCTCAAGAGAAAGATTATAACACTAGAAGCAAGGTTGTTAAAGGATCTAGTCCTCAAGGCAAGCCTAAGACACCCTTGCTCACAAGCATCACTAAATAAAATCCTAGAAGGGAAACACTTTCAAATAATTCTACTGTCCCATGCAAAAATTATAGTCCTCATCATGCCCAAGCTGCCAAGAGTCCCATGCCATCTAGTGAATCTGCTTGTCTCCCTTCCAATGTTGTCCTACAAAAATACTTTCCCCTATGACATAGCCCAAGTATTGAGCCAAATTAAAGTGAGTGTTCTAATCATTGTGTTTCTTAGAATTCCTGAGCATAAGAAGAGAGCATTTGAGTATTTGGGATTGAAAGAAGAGAAGGTTACTCTAGGAAGAAATGTAAAATGTTGTTAAAACTCCACCTCAGATCATTGTTGACCTTGAAACACCACTAGTAGTAGAAGATCTTGGAGAGACACCTGAGGTATATTTGGGGACATCTTTGGTTGATTCCCAATTTAATGTTGATCCATTCATCACAACTTTGATTATAAAGGATAAGCTACTTCACAATTGTACGTTTGATTCCGGTGCATCATGTAATATCATGCCTCTAGAAGTCATGAATGAGTTGGATATCAAAGTGACAAATACCTGTGGGAGGTGTACTACCATGGATTCAAGGGAAGTGTCAGTGGTTGGTTGTGTGAGGGGTTTAGTAGTGCAACTTGTAGCCTATCCGGGTAAGAATTTGAAACTTGATGTTGTAATTGTTGACTGCCTTGCCAAATGGGGTATGATTTTGTCAAGAAAATGGGCTGCAAGTGTTGGTGGCAAGTGTTCATATGGACATGTCTTTTGCCACCATTCTAATTGAGGGCAGCCTTGTTAAACTTTATGGTGAGAAGAAGATGTTGCACCTAATGGAAGATCCCAACAATGCTTCCTATGAAGTGTTATTTGCTGATGTAGATGCTGAGAATTTCATTGGTTTTGCTGATGGAAAAGAAAATAAGATGGACAAATCAAAGTTCCTTGATATGGTAGGTCCTCCATGGACATTTCTATTTGATGGAGCTTGCTCCAAATTTTGGAATGGTGCTGGTATAGTTCTACTTTCTCCTAGTTTGGAAGAGTTTTTCTTTCTCCTTCAAAATTAATTTTGAATGCACTAACAACATTGCTAAGTATGAGGCATTGTTGCTGGGGTTAAGAATTGTATGGAACTATTGAGTGAAAGATATTGTTGCAAAAGGAGACTCAGATCTGGTTGTCAAACAAATAAGAAAATTGGATGCTACAAAAAATCAGCATATGAAATAGTATAAGCATGAAGTTTGGGATCTAATTGAAATTTTTGATTCCTTTAACATTGTGTATCATGACAGAGGTCTCAATGTTGCTGTTAACAATTTGGCAGTGTTGGGTTCTAGATTTTGAAATGCACCATTTCACCTTATTGTAGATACAACATTGAAGTGCTAACTAGGCTAGTTGTCCCCTGATAATGTGAAACATTGGCAAGTGTTTGATGATGATTCTCAAGTGCTAAGGTTATTTGAAAACCAAGGTGATTTTGTAAATCATAATATTGATTGGGATCCAATGGTATGTATGACTAAAGGAAGAGAGAATTTTTTTTGAGAAAGACATCAGCCAATTGAAAACAAACACCATTCCTAGAGGTCTTGTTGCACTTGAGTCAAATTTTAACAATGCTAATTGCATCATAAATAGAAACATTTCTGCCTCAAGGGATGTGGAAGAGCATAACTTGGGCACTAATGGTAAACCAAGGAAGATTTTGTTGGGCAGAAATTTAAGTAAAGAGGAAAAATAGTCCAATGCCCAACTCTTGAAAAAATATCAAGACTGCCTTGCTTGGTCTTATTCCGAGCTAAAAGCATATAGAGAAGACTTGTTTCAACATGAGATCCATCTTGAGGCCAAGAATAAGCCATTCAGAAAAAGGCAAAGGCCAATTAATCAACTTCTCTCCATGAAAATGCAAGAGGAGTTAAAGAAGTTGAGAGATGGAGGTATTATTCAGCCCACTAGATATTCATCCTTGGGTTGCAAACCTTGTGCGAGTCAAAAAGGAGAACAGAGACATCAGAATATGTGTGGATTTTAGAAATATAAAAAAATCACCCATGAGGGACAACTATCCCTTGCCAAATATAGAAAATATGTTGTAACTTGTGATAGGGTTTGAGTTGTTTTCTACATTGGATGGTTTCTCCAGATACAATCAAATGGTTATCAAAGAATCATAAAGACTTAAGACGACATTCACTACTCCCTTGGGGAACATATGTTTTTGTTAGGATGCCCTTTGGTTTGATGAATGTTGGTGCCCACTTTTCAAAGAGCAATGGATGTTGATTTTGTTGGTTACATCAATGAGTTCACTACAGTTTACGAAGATGATGTGACTATGTTTTCAAGGCAGAGAAGTGATCATTTACAGCACTTAGATAAGATGCTTATCAGATGTAGGGAGTATGGAATTTCTCTTAATCCAAATAATTTTCAATCTTCTTGGTCACGTTGTGTCAAACTATGGTGTTATGATAAACCCTGAGAGAGTCGAAGCAATAAAAAAAGTACCTATCCTAAGAACCAAGAAAGGCATTCAATCTTTCTTTGGTCAAATTAATTTGATTAGAAGGTTTGTTTCCAACTTTGCTGAGTTGAGTCTTCCAATAACAAGCATGATAAAGAAGGACCAAGCTATTAAATGGGAGGAGGCTATCATTCAAGCTTTTGAAGGAATTAAGGATGCACTTAAAAATGCATCTGTTTTAGCAGCCCCAAACTATAAGAGGCCTTTCAAAATCTTTTCCTTTACCTCTGAGTATACCATTGCTTTTGTTTTTTTGTAAAAGGATGAGAATGGGGCTGAGAGGCATATTGCCTTCTTTAGTAAGGCTTTACAAGTAGCTGATATGAAGTATACAATCATGAAGAAACAAGCATTTGCCTTGGTGAAAGCAACATGTTGGTACCCAAATCTATTCTCCTTTTCTGTCTGAGTAGCATTAGAGATGTTGCATGAAGCTTGAAGTAAGATACATCTTGATGTGTGTCATTTTGGAGCCGGGGATGTGATCTAACTGACACTCAGATTCATGAAGAGATGGATAGCACCTTGAAAGGATCTCATCTGACCCTCACTATTCTAGGTTGTTCCTTTCAACCAAGGTAAGAGAACCTATATTGTAACCCCCAAATGGTGAAGGAGATGAAGATATCTCTCAATTTATGCAAGTAGTATGAAATGGCCTTAGGAAAATATGATCAACACTCCAAATCTGACTTTCACAAGTTGTCACTCTCAGATTATGGATATATTTTCAATACAAGGCAAGGGTTACTGAAGACATTCTATGATCCTGATTTGCTTTGTGCATTTTTGTAAATGGATTGTGTTCTTCTATTGACACACAATGCAATGCAGGGGTAGTATGGGGTAGGATTAGTTATTCTGAATGAAATTTTGGTCGGGGATTGATAAGAAAAACTGAGATAGATCAGATCTTTGACAGTCTCTACAGTACTTGAACAACTATAATATGAAATGCCTCAAATAATCAGGATGTTCTTTCAACCAGAAGAGGCACAAATGGAAGCCTAGGTTGCACTCTTCACACAATCTTTGAGAACTCATCACAAAATATTGAAAAAAATAAGTAAATTAAACACAAAAATCCTTGATCAAACCATGCATAAGGTACCCTCAAAGGCTTACAAGAAATCTCTGTAGTCAAGGAAGGTAAAGTGATTTTAAATTTTTTTATCTCCTTATCAGATGAAATATCTTCTGAATAAGAGATTGAAAATGCCACTAAACTATCAACCAGAAATGAAGATCCTGTGTGATTTCTAAATACTTTCAATGCAAGAATGCAACAAGAACAATAAAAATTATTTACAGGCATTTAAAACTGATAACAGACTCCATATTACCCAAAGAAAACATGGATTTAATTCAAAACTTGTTAGATTCAATAGCAGGGGAGAGTTACATGAACAATCTCAAAGCTGTGTGATGGTATACACTTATAACCAACTCACATACATGAATTTCCAACACATGAGACATTAACCTCGTTCTTTGATGGATTTCTCAGAAAATGTGCTTTCTCTCAGAAAAGTTTGCTCATGAATCTCAATTCCCAACACTTTACAATTTCTCTAAAATTCATTATATACCTCATGCAAAATTGGAGCCTTATTTTACAAGAAAATAATATGCCATGGGATCAATTCTGTTACAACAATTATTCATGATTCAATGAAAATGACATCAAACAGAAAAACACTTTCAGGTTGACAGGTGTTCCCAAAATATTAAATTATTACAAATATATGGATCATTATCCATCCTGGAGGCATGTTTTTCATCATTGAGGCATGCAAACACCTTTAACTCATCATTTTTATCTTTTCATCTTTTAAAACTAACTCTGCATCTTTTGATTTTGACATTTCATGTGTTTACTTGGGTTGAGTAAATTTTTGTTTCAAAAACACCTCAAATCAAAGAATTGAGCAATGAAAGTGATGCTAATGATCCTGGAAGGCTGAGATGACACAAAATCACCATAAATTTGATGAATTTTGATGAAAAATTCATGATTCCAAGCTTCCTGGAGGAAAAATGGCGGCCAAAAAATGAAAATACACAGTTGCCCTTGATCTGCTACGTGTCAAACTATGATTGGAAACAAATTCGGGCTTATTTTTTACTTTTTGAAATCTTTGAAAAATGGAAAAAATTGACTTTTTCCCTCACCCCTCTGCCTTTGAATTTTAGAGCTGACACGTGGCACATGGTGGGTCCCATTGAAATTGCGCTTCAATTCTGTGCATTTTGACCTTTTTTGGAAATTAGGAAAATTTTCACTTTTTGCCCTGCGGTCCCGTACCTCCGATTTTTCCCTTGCCACGTGTCCAACTCCCTTTCGCTAGCGGGCCAGCGCTTAAAATTTTGATTTTGAAATCTTTTGTGAAGAAGGGAAAAAATCCCCTTCTACGTCCGCCGGCCCGCCGACCCGCCTTGTCCTCTGCCACGAATCTATCTTTCATTTGTCGAGGACACACAGGCTTAATCTTAATTTTTAATCCCTTTAAGCCAAGGGAAAATTCTCAACTTTGTCTCGACAGGCCTGCACCTCCAAATTCTCCCCTTGCCATGTGTCCAACTCCCATTCACTATGGGGTTTCAGGTTGAAACATGACTTTAAACCATTAGAAGTTTAAAAACTTCAAAATCACTAAAACCTCGACTGACCCGCTGACCTGCCTTGCTCTGTCATGCTACCACGTGTCCATCACTAATTGGAGTGGGGGAAAAACTTATTTTGAAACTTTATAAAATTAGAGCCAAAATACTCTTAAGTCCACCCGCGGCCCGCACTTCCATTTTGAAACTTTTAGGACACGTGTCCTCTTACGATTGGCTGCGGGGTTCGGGAAAAATTTTGAATTTTACAAATTTCACAAAGTAAGGTATAAAAACCTGAAGGAAATACAACCACCCGCTATCCCCCTGCCAATCAGAACATCCCATGTAGGCAAATTTGGAAAAATCAGGGCCTCAGGCCCGAAAATGCCGCATTTTCCTGAAAAGGCAAAAAATGAAAAGTTAGAGAACCTCCCTACGTTTCCTCAGCCAAAGTAAACCTGCCATGTTGCCAATACCTTTTGATGATGAATTTGATGGGAGAATGATGCCCATCTGATAGTCAAAACGTAAAAAATTCTAGGGATGCCCTAGAATTCAATTTTTTCACCAAGGATGGCAGATTTTTCGATTTTAAATCAACTGAAGCATAATTTTACAACATTTTCGACCTTGGGATAGGATTTTCTATTATAAACAAGTATGATTTGATAAATTCTTATTTTTTCCATGATCTAGCAAAGGGAAAAAGACACAACTTGCAAATTTGGAAGAAGTAGGGCACAAAAAGGGCAAACATGGAATATTCCTTCAAATTTGGGAAAACAACGAGTTTTGTGAGCATTTTTAAAGCATAAAATTGGAGGGGAAGAATTTCATACCATCAATTCAAATGGTAAAATGGTTTTGAGCAAATATATACTTGGAAAATTAGGGCAACATGGTGTTAGCTCAAAAATGGAACCAACATCGGCTCTTGCTTGGGGATGGCCACTCCCAGTGAGTGCCAGAAGTACAAAACGTAGACCAAGTGCCAAAATATCCATTGGGAAAAGGATTCACAAGCCAAAATCACCAAAAACTAGCTGAGAACCTAACAAAAATGGCTTCCGCACGGCAAGGCAAACCACAAAACCGACAAAACACCAAAAACATAGCAAAAACCAAACAATATACACTATACAAGCTGTGCATACCTTGAATTTGGGGATTAGTCCAAAAAATACTTCAGATGCCTACCATTAATAGGCAATTCAAGAAATTTCCCATCTAAATCTTTGAGAAAAAAGGTATGCTCACCAATTCTAATATCAATGACATAAGGACACATCCATAATGCATCAAATTTGCTATGCTTGCGCTTGTCTTCATGCCTACAATCCCACAACAAGACTAGATCTCCAGCATTGAAGGCTCTAGGACTGACCTTCTTGTCAAAAAATCTCTTCAATTTTTCCTTAAATCTGACATGTCTTTGATGGGATGCTCTTATCTCCTAATCAATCTCAATAATCTGATTGATCCTTGATTCATATGGGCCAAGCTCTTGATCTTCCAACTGTTGGGAAAAATGAAATGAAGATAATTGTAGGTGCAAGGGTAGCAAAGTCTGAGTTCCATACACCAATTCAAATGGGATTTTACTTTTATCTCTTTTAGGAGTTATCTTATCATCCCAAACTGTAAATTTCAATTTTTCACCCCGTTTCTTCTTATTTTAATCCAAGGTTCTTCTAATGATATTCAACAAGTTCTTATTGCTAGACTCATCTTGTCCATTCCCTTAGGGGTTAAAGTTTGAAGAATAATTCAGATTGATTCCATATTCATTACTTATTCCCATTAAAGGTTTGGCTCTAAAGCACATGGCATTATCAACTACAATCTTGACTGGGACTCCAAATATGCATATGATTTTATTCAACAAGAAGTCCATTACCACTTGGTGTGTTGCCTTCTTGGATGGGATTTCTTCAACCCACTTTGTAAAATAATCGGTGGCTACAAGAATCCACTTATGGCCTACACTAGAAGGATATGAAATCTCACCAATGAAGTCCATCCCCCATTGCTTGAAAGGAGCTTCAATTGGTACAGGCTGTAATGGAAGGGAGCCTAAATCTTTCATTCTTCTAGAGAAATGTTGGCAACTATCACATTTTCTAACCAGATGGGTTGCATCTTTGAAGAGAGTAGGCCACCAATAACCATCTCTCAAAATCTTATGTGTTGTTACTCTTCTAGTAAAGTGTCCTCCATAAACTCCCCCATGGAAATCAGCAACTATCTTAGGAGCTTCATCTTCAGTTATGCATTTCAAGAGGACACCTTTAGGGCTCTTACAAGCCAGCCCAAAGTCTGTGATGATATACTTTTTAGAAGAAATCTTGAGGGCTCTTTTCTGATTTTTATTTAAGTGACTAGGGCAGCACATGTGTCTGAGGCAGAAGATCACATCTTTGTACCACTCATAACTTACCAACTTTTCAATCACATCTCCCCTTTCTTCCTCTAGCTGATTCACTTCCACATTATGCAAGTTTCTCTCAGCCATGAGCTTAGAAAGACCCAAACCTCTTACCAACTTTGTGGTTTGGATGTCCATATCATACTCCTACAGATTTTTCACCCACCTACATGTCTTGCTTGAGATCTGCATCTCTGATAAGATGTCTTTCACCATGGTGTGGGGAACATAAGCAACAAATTTTTAACTCGATATATAAGGCCTGAAAATCTTTGTTGCTTTCACCAAGGTAAATGCTTGTTTATCCATGATTGTATACTTTAACTCAGTAGCTTGTAAATCCTTTCTAAAGAAGGCAATAGGCCTCTTAGCCCCATCTTCATCCTTTAGGAGAAAAATAGATGCAATAGTATTTTTAGAAGAGAAGGAGAAGATTTGGAAAGGCTTCTTGTAATTCGAAGCTGCCAAGATAGGTGCATGTTTGAGCGCCTCTTTGATTCCTTCAAAATTTTGAATGGCAGCCTCCTCCCACATGATAACTTGGTCATTCTTTAGCATTATTGTAATGGGAAGAGTCAACTCAGCAAAGTTTCCTTTCTTGGTTCTTGGGATAGGTACTTTGTTGATTGCTTCCATTCTCTCAAGGTCTATCATAACACCATATTTTGACACAATGTGACCAAGCAACTTGGCCTTTTGCACACCAAAATGACACTTCTTTGGATTAAGAGAAATTCCATACTCCCTACATCTGATCAGCATCTTCTTCAAGTGCTAAAAATTATCACCTCTCTGCCTTTAAAACACAGTCACATCATCTTGGTAAACTACAATGAACTCGTTGATGTAACCAGAAAAAGAAACATCCATTGCTCTTTGAAAAGTGGCACCAATATTCATCAAACCAAAGGGCATCCTAACAAAAACATATGTTCCCCAAGGAGTAGTGAATGTTTTCTTAATTCTTTCTGATTCTTTGACAACCACTTGATTATATCCGGAGAAAACATCCAATGTAGAAAGCAATTCAAATCCTGTCACAAGATGCAACATATTTTTCATATTTAGAAAGGGATAGTTGTCCTTCATGGATGCTTTGTTTAGATTTCTAAAATCCACACAAATTATGATGTCTCCATTCTTCTTTCTGACTGGCACAAGGTTTGCAACCTATGATGAATATCAAGTGGGCTGAATAATACCTCCATCTCTCAATTTCTTTAATTCATCTTGAATTTGCATGGAGAGGAGTGGATTAATTTTCCTTTGCCTCTATCTAAATGGTTTGGAATTTGTTTCAAGAGGAATCTCACGTTGAAACAATTCTTCTCTATATGCTTTCAGCTGTGAATATGACCAGGTAAGGCAGTCTTGATATTGTTTCAACAATTAGAGGTAGGACAATTTTTCTTCCTTGTTTAAACCACTGCCCAACCAAACTTTTCTTGGTTTTTCCTTTGTGCCTAATTCATGCTTTTCAACATATCTTGAGGAAGACATGTTTCTATTTATGATGTAATCAGCATTGTTAAAATTTGACTCAAGTGCAACAAGACCTCTAGGAAACGTGTTTATTTTCAATTGGATGATATCTTTTCAAAACAAAGTCTCTCTTCCTTCGGTCATACACACCATTGGATCACAATAAATATTCTGATCTACAAACTCACTTTGATTTTTCAAGAACCTTTGCACTTTAGAATCATCATCAAACACTTGCCAATGCTTGATGTTGTCAGGGACAGCTGGCCTAGTCAAGACTTCAACATTATACTCACAATAAGGTGAAACAGTGCAAACTCCAAATCTTGACCCCAACACTACCAACTTGTCAGCAGCAGCATTCAAACTTTTCTCATGGTGCATAATATTGAAGGAATCAAACATCTTAACTAGATCCCAAACTGCATGCTTATACTGCTTCATCCACTGATTTTTTGTAGCATACAGTTTTCTTATTTATTTGACAACTAGCTCTGAATCTCCCTTTGCAATTATGTCCTTAACACCATACTTCCATGCAATTCTCAGACCCAACAAAAAGGATTCATACTCAACAATGTTGTTAGTACATTCAAAATTTAGCTTGAAGGTTAAAAAAAATTCTTCCAAGTTAGGAGAAATCAGAATTACACCAGCACCATTTCAAAATTTGGAGCAAGCTCCATCAAATAAAAAGGTCCAAGGAGAACATAACATATAAGGGAACTTTGATTTTTCCATCTTATTTTCTTTTCCATATCAAAACCAATGAAATTACTAGCATCAAAATCAATAAACAACACCTCATAGGAAGCATTGTTGGGATCTTCATTTAGGTGAAACATTTTATTTTCTCCATAGAGCTTGACTAGGCTTCCCTCAATGGGAATGGTGGAAAAAGAAATATCAATTTGGACACTCCCTTAAACACTTGCAGCCCACTTTCTTATCAAAAGCATACCCCATTTGGTAGGGAAATCAACAATCACAACATCCAATTTTAAATTCCTACCGGCATAAGATGTAAGCTGCACAACCAAACCTTTTACACAAGCAACTACCAGTACTTCTCTTGAGTCCATAGTAGTACATTTTCCGTAGGCTACTGTCACTTTGATATCCAACTCATTCATGACTTCTAGAGCCATGACATTACATGATGCACCGGATTCAAACATACAATTGTGAAGTATCCTATCATTTATAATCAAACTTGTGAAAAATGGATCAACATTCAATTGGGAATCAACCAAAGATGTCCCCAAATATACTTCAGGTGTCTCTCCAATATATTCTACTGCTAGTGGTGTTTCAAGGTCAGCAATTATTTGAGGAGGAGTCTCAACAACATTTACATTTCTTCCTGGAGTGATCTTCTCTTCCTTTAACCCCAAGTACTCAAATGCTCTCTTCTTATGCTTAGGAGTTCTAAGCAACTCACTGATTGGAACACTCACTTTAATTTGGATCAATACTTGGGCTATGCCATAGGGGACATTCTTTGGTAAAATAGCATTGGAAAGGAGACAAGAAGATTCATTAGATGGCAGTGTATTCTTGGCAGCTTGGGCATAAGGAGGACTATAATTTTGGTTTTGGACAACATAAATTTTCCTAGGCACTTCTCTCCTAGGATCTTCTTTTGGAATGCTTGTGAGCAAGGATTTTTTAGGTTTGGCTTGAGGCCCAACACCCTTAACAACTTTTCTTCTAGTATTATACTCTTTCTCTTGACCAACAACAACATTCATTAACAACTATCTATCTTCCTCTGAAGGGATACCACCATCATATTTCTTAATCATCAATGCTCTTAGGTATTCAAAGTCATTGTTAGGAATTTCAAAAGCTTGCACTACATCAACTTCAAGAGCACAAGGAGGGAGAAATACTTGTACCTATTTGATGCAATCCCAAAAGGTAGCAGTAGTCCTAGCACTTATTACCTATGTTGATGTTGATGTTCCTTGTGAGCTTTAAGAACAACCCATCATGCCAATATCATCATCAGTTTCATCCTCATTATCAGCTTCATCAACTTGTTGGTCCAATTCACATGGAGGATGAGGAAGAAAACATCTATCACACTAATCCATATCAATGACCTCATCAACAACAGCAACCCTGGCAATTAGAGGGTCAAGAAGCAATCTACTTTCATATGCTTGGGGTTATCTATTTCCCCCTCCCATAGGTCCTTTACCTCTATCATCTTGTCTTTCATCACCCCTAGGATGATTGCCAAATCTTTCGTGGTTCTGTGCTTGTTTCCTAGGCTGACCTTGTGAAGTCTGCCCAATTCCCTTCTCATCTCTTGCTAACTTGGATGAGATTTCTTTGACAACCCCTGCCAAAGTTTTCACAACCTCTTCTAAATCAGCACCTTTGCTAGCTTGAGGTTTTTTAGGGTTTATAAATTTTACACCATCTCTCTTGAGAGGTTTCCCAATAGCCTTGATATTTTTTTCAATTTGAAGTGCCATGGTGAAAGTTTTTCTTAGATTGGTGGGGTTCTTGTCTCTTAGGTAGTAGGTTGCCTTCTTATCAAATGCATCTGCATGTTTTATTGAACAATATTCATCACAAGGCCTTAGATTAACTGGCAGCTTTCTCAAAGTTTTGTTAAACTTTGTGTTGAAGTCATGAACTAACTCATTGGGGTTCTCCTTAATATTCTCAAATTCAGATAAGAGAAACCTAGGACCAGTCCTATCACCATATTGCAACCTAAATACATTTTTCATTTCAGTCCAAGAGTCAATAAAATTATCAGGTAGAGCCTTGTACCAATCCCTAGCATCCTGTTCTAGTTTATGAATTAAAAATTTGACATACACATCCTCAAACTCTATCACAAAATCTTCCATCATATTATCAAAAAGTTTGAGATGTTGATCACCAGTAATAGCATTGTTACCCTGGAATTTTGGCAACCTATTTCTAACAGCTTGTGGGACAGCATGTGGGTAACCATCCATTCCTCTAAAATTTATAGGACCAAAGGTTTTAACAACAAATGGAGGTCTAGGCTAAGCCATATTGTTTAGAGGGGGTGATCTTGGAGGTGAAACAAGATGATGAGGAGTGAGAGATCTTTGGGAAATGGGAATGAAAACTTCAAGATAGATCTCTCTTAAGGGCTCTCCTTCTTAAGGATCTCTAGAAAATTTAGAAAACACAAGGTTAGATTTAGGAGAAATCCTTTCAAATGCACAAGAAGGTCCCTCACCTAATGGGGAATTCAAATTTGCAATAGGATTGTTTGAATAAGATCCACTTGAAGAAGAATTGCAGTCCTCAATAACATGCTGCTATCTTTCAAACTCAACAATAGGGATCTCCTTTCCTGTAATCAAGTCTCCAACAACCTTCCACACCTTTCTTCCCTCGAGCTCTGAGCTTCTTGAATCTGTAAACAACTTCTTAGTAGAGTCCTCGATGAAGAGATATCTTCTTCCCTCCAGTTTTGCAGGGATTAGAAACACAATAGTAAATGATAGAAAAGGTAAGACAACTGGTACTTTCAAGATTAAATCAGCATGGAGTTGGCACTAAGGAATTTCACCTTATTTGTGCAAGACTGCACTAAAATAATCTGTCAAATTTTTGCTAGCACTAAAAACTTAGCAAAGCCTTATAAATCAGACCTTCTTTTTGTTAAATCAATCAATCAAAATGCACAAAAAGTTTATGAACTAGTAGTAAATGGAAAAAGGGTAGACAAAAATTAAAACCCTTGTTTTAAAACTTGCAGATCTGAAGCATAAAATGATATTTTAAAATTTTAGTAGCTCAAATACCTACATACAGAAATGCTCAAACTCTTTAAACACTTCAAAAACACCAAAAACTTCCAAGAAGTCCCTAGCAGCAGCACCCGAAGAGCGTTGGTACCCAAATTTGTTCTCCTTTTCAGTCTGAACAACATCAGAGATGTGGCATGAAGTTTGAAGTCAGATAGATCTTAACGTGTTTTGTTTTGTAGTTGGGGATGTGATCTAACTGACACTCAGATTCAGGGAGAGATGGATAGCACCTTGAAAGGATCTAATCTGAAATTCACTATTCTAGGTTGTGCCTTTCAACCAAAGTAAGAGAAGCTATATTGTAACCCCCAAATGGTGAAGGAGATGAAGATATCTCTCAATTTATGCAAGTTGTATGAAAAGGCCTTCAGAAAATATGATCAACACTCCAAATCTGACATTCACAAGTTGTCACTCCCATATTATGGAGATATTTTCAATACAAGGCAAGGGTTACTGAAGACATTGTATGATCCTAATTTGCTTTGTGTATTTTTGTAAATGGATTTTATTCTTTTGTTGACACATACTGCAATGCAAGGGTAGTATGGGGTAGGATTAGTTATTCTAAATGAAATTTCGGTGGGGAATTGACAAGACAAACTGAGATAGATCAGATCTTTGACAATATCTACAATAATTGAATAACTCTCAAATGAAATGCCTCAAATAATCAGGATGTTATTTCAACAAGAAGAGGCACAAATGGAAGCACATGCTGCACTCTTAACACAATATTTGAGAACTCACAACAAAAGCTTGATACAAATAACTCAATTAAACAAAAAAATCCTTGATCAAACCACAAATAAGGTACCCCCAAAGGCTTACAAGAAATCTCCACAGTCAAGGAAGGTGAAGTGATTTTAAATTTGTTTATCTCCTTATCAGATGAAATCTCTTCTTAATATGAGATTGCAAATGCCACTAAACTATCAACTGGAAATGGAGATCCTGTGTGATTTCTAAAGACTTTCAATGCAAGATTGAAACAAGAACTATAAAAATTATTTGCAGGCATTTAAAAATGATAACAGACACCATATTGCCTAAAGAAAACACATATTAAATTCAAAACTTGTTAGATTCAATAGTAAGGGAGAGTTACATGAACAATCACAGAGTTGTGTGATGGCTATACACTTGTAACCAACTCACATACATGAATTTCAAACACATGAGATGTTAACCTAGTTCTTTTATGGATTTTTTAGAAAATGTCCTTTCTCTCAGAAATTTTTGCTCGTGAATCTCAATTCCCAATAGTTTACAATTTCTCTAAAATGCATTATATACCTGATGCCACATTGGAACCTTCTTTCGCAAGCAAAGAATATGCAATGGGATCAATTCTGTTACAACAATTCTTCATGATTCAATGAGAATGACATCAAATACAAAAACACTCACAGGTTGCCAGGTGTTCCCAAAAGATTAAACTTTTAAAGTATTACAAATATCTTGATCATTATCCTTCCCGGAGGCATGTTTTTCATCTTTGAGGCATGAAAACACCTTTTAGTCATCATTTTTATCTTTTCACCTTTTAAAACTAACTTTGCAACTTTTGATTTTGACATTTCACATGTTTGCTCGGGCTGAGTAAATTTTTTTTTCAAAAACACCTCAAATCAAAGAATTGAGCCATGAAAGTGATGCCAATGATCCTGGAAGGCCGAGATGACACAAAATCACTATAAATTTGATGAATTTTGATGCAAAATTCATGATTCCAAGATTCCTGGATGAAAAATGGTGGCCAAAAAATGAATATGCATAGTTGCCCTTGATCCGCTACATGTCAAACTATGATTGGGAACAAATTCAGGCTTATTTATGACTTTTTGACATCTTTGAAAAAATTGAAAATTTTGAATTTTTCCTCGCCCCTTCACCTTTGAATTTTGGAGCTGACACTTGGCACATGGTGGGTCTAATTGAAATCATGCTTCAATTCTGCACATTTTGACCTTTTTTTGGAAATTAGGAAAAATTTCACTTTTTACCCCACGGGCCGGCACTTCCGATTTTTCCCTTGCCATGTGTCCAACTCCCATTCACTAGTGGGCCAGTGCTTAAAATTTTTATTTTCAGCTCTTTTGTGAAAAAGGGAAAAAATCGCCTTCTACCTTCACCTGCCCCTCGACCCACCTTGTCCTCTGCCACACATCCATCTTTCATTTTCCGAGGACTCGCAAGCTTAATCTTCATTTTTAATCCCTTTAAGCCAAGGGAAAATTCTCAACTTTGTCTCCAAAGGCCCGTACCTTTGACTTCTCCCCTTTCCACGTGTCCAACTCCCATTCACTAAAGGGTTTCGAGCTGAAACTTGACTTTAAACGATTCGAAGTTTAAAAACTTCAAAATCACCAAAACCTCCTCCAGCCCACCGACTTGCCTTGCCCTACCATGCTACCATGTGTCCATTGCTGATTGGAGCAAGGGTAAAACTTATTTTCAAAATTTATAAAATTAGAGGCAAAAAACTCTAAGTCCCCTCGCGGCCCACACTTCCATTTTGAAACTTTTAGGACACGTGTCCTCTTGTGATTGGCTGTGGGGTTTCAAGCCAAAATTTGACTTTTAGAAATTTCATAAAGTAAGGTCTAAAAACCTTAAGGGAATTTGACCACCCACCATGCCCCTGCTAATCAGATCATGCCACATAAGAAAATTTGGAAAAAATGGGGCCTCGGGCCCGAAAATGCCCCATTTTCTTGAAAAGGTGAAAAATGAAAAGTTAGAGTGCCTCCCCGCCTTTCCTTAGCCAATGCAAACCCCCCACATTGCCAATACCTTCTGAGGATGAATTTGATGGGAAAATGATGCTCATCTGATCATCAAAATGTAAAAAATTCTAGGGATGCCCTAGAATTCAATTTTTTCACCAAGGATGGTATATATTTTTATTTTGAATCAATTGAAGCATGATTTTATAGAATTTTCAACCTTGGGATAGGATTTTCAATTACAAACAAGTATGATTTGATTAATTTCAATTTTTTCCATGATCTAGCAAAGGGAAAAAGATATAGCCCACAAATTTGGAAGAATTAGGGCATAAAAAGGGAAAACTTGGAATATTCCTTCAAATTTGGGAAAAACAATGATTTTGTGAGCATTTTTAAAGCATTAAACTGGAGGGGAAGAATTTCAGACCATCACTTCAAAGGGTAAAATGTTTATGAGCAAATATGACCTGGAAAAATAGGGCAACATGGTGTTAGCTCAAAAATAGTACCAATAAAACAAAAGTTCGCAGGCCTTATATATTGAGTTCAAAAGTTGTTTCTTGTGTTCCCCACACCATGGTGAAATACATCTTATCAGAGATGGAGATCTCAAGAAAAAGATGTAGGTGGGTGAACAAGTTGTAACTGTATGATATGGACATCCAAACCACAAAGTTAGTAAGAGGTTTGGGTCTTGCTAAGCTCATGGCTGAAAACAACTTGGAAAATGTCAAAATTAATCAGCCAGAGGAAGAAAGGTTAGATGTGGTTACAAAGTTGGTAGGTTCTTAGTGGTACAAAGATGTGATTTATACCTCAGACACTTGTGCTTCCCTAGTCACTTAAATAAAAATTAGAGAAGAGCCCTCAAGCTGGCTTCTCAAAAACATATCATCACAGGCCTTGGGTTGGCTTGGAAGAACCCTGAAGATGTCCTCTTCAAATGCATAACTGAAGATGAAGCTCCCAAGATAGTAGCTGATTTCCATGGGGGAGTTTATGGAGGAAAGTTTTCTGGAAGATTAACAACACATAAGATTTTAAGAGCTGGTTATTAGTGTCCTACTCTCTTCAAAGATGCAACCCAGCTGGTTAGAAAATGTGATAGTTGCCAACATTTCTCTAGAAGACTGAAAACCTCGGGCTCCCTTCCTTTGCATCCTGTATCAATTGAAGCTAATTTCAAGCTATGGCAGATGGACTTCATTGGTGATATTTCAAATCCTTCTATTACTGGCCATAAATGGATCCTTGTAGCCACTGATTATTTTACAAAGTGGTAGAGGCAATCCCCACCAAGAAAGTAACACACCAAATAGTTATGGAATTCTTGTTAAATCAAATTATATGCATATTTGGAGTCCCAGTCAAGATTGTAGTTGATAATGCCATGTGTTTTAGAGCCAAAACTTTAATGGCAATGTGCCATGAATATGGAGTCAATTTGACTTATTCTTCAAACTATAATTCCCAAGGGAATGGACAAGCTAATTCCAACAATAATAATTTGTTGAAGATCACTAAAGAAACTTGGAGAAAAACAATAAGAAATGGGATGAACAATTGAAATTTACAGTTTGGGCTGATAGGATAACTCCTAAAAGAGCTACTGGTAAGAGCCCATTTGAATTTTGTATGGAACTCAGGATTTTCTACCCTTGCACATGTAATTGTCTTCATTTTAGTTTACCCAATAGTTGAAAGATCAGGAGCTTGTTCCATATGAATCAAGGATCAATTAGATTATTGAGCTTGATGAGGACAGAAGAGCATCCCATCAAAGGCATGTCAAATTTAGGGAAAAATTGAAGAGATTGTTTGACAAGAAGGTCACTCCTAGAGCCTTCAATGTTGGAGATCTGGTGTTTTTGTGGGATAGTAGGCTTGAAGACAAGGGCAAGCATGGCAAATTTGATGCATTATGGATGGGTCCTTATGCCATTGATATTAGAATTGGCAAACATACCTTCTTTCTCAAGGACTTAGATGGGGGATTACTTGGAGCTTCCTATTAATGGCATGCATTTGAATAATTTATTGGATTAAACCCCAAATTTGAGGTATGCACCAGCTTGTATAGTGTTTGGTTTTTGCTCTGTTTTTGGTGTTTTGTTAGTTTTTTGGTTTGCCTTGCTATGTGGCAGCCATTTTTGTCAAGCTCTCAGCTGGTTTTTGGTGATTTTGGCTCTTGAATCCTCTACCCAATGGATACTCTAGCACTTGGTCTATGTTTTGTCATTGTGGCACTCACTAGGAGTGCCTATCCCCAAGCAAGTGCCGATGTTGGTGCCATTTTTTGACATTGCACCTTGTTGCCCTAATCTTTCAAATCTATATGTGCTGAAAAATGTTTTACCCTTTGAATTGATGGTCTAAAATTCTTCCCCTCTAGTTGGATGCTTTAAAATGCTCACAAACTTGTTTTTCTTTAATTCTAAACAATAATCCAAGTTTGCCCTTTTTCGTGCCTTAATTTTTCCAATTTCACAGGCTATGTTGTTTTTCCCTTTGCTAGATCATGGAAAAATAAAATGTGACCAATTCATACTTGTTTATATTTAAAAATCTGATCGCAAGGTTGAAAATGTTGTAAAATCATGCTTCAGTTGATTTTGAATCAAAAAATCTGCCGTCCTTGGTGAAAAAATTGAATTCTAGGGCATCCTTGAAAATTTTTACGTTTTGGCGATCATACGGGTGTCATTTGCCCATCAAATTCTCCCTCAGAAGGTATTGGAAATGTGGAGGGTTTTCATTGGCCAAAGGGATGCGGGTGGCAGAGGATTTTTTGGTTTTTTGGCTCAAGATGTTAAAGTAAATTTTTGACCTGAAAGCCCTCGACCAATCACAGGTGGACATGTGTCCATGAAGGGTCGGAGGGAAGTTGTGGACCATGGAGCGAAATGTGGAATTTTTCCCCTTTTTGGAAAACTTGATAAAAGCAAATTTTGGGCCGCGGTTCCGTGACGAATTAGAAGAGGACACGTGTCCACAATTTACAAGCGGGTTTGCGGGCCGACGGAGGTTTTGATGATTTTGAAGTTTTTAAACTTCGAATGGTGTAAAGTCAAATTTAGGCCTGAAACTCTGCAACAAACTAGGAGCGGACACGTGTCCTAAAAGGTAAAAAGGGAGGGTGGGCCAATGGCGGAAATTTTGAATTTTCAAATTTTTGCAAGGAAGGTTTAAAGAAAGAAAGGGAGAGTTGGACCCGCAACAAATAGAAAAAAAGAGTTCAAAACAAATCTTTTAAGCACTGGGCCACTAGCGAATCACAAGGAGACACGTGGCAAGGGAGAAATCTGAGGTACGGGCCCACGGGGAAAAAGGTGAAATTTTTCTAATTTTCTAAAAAATGTCAAAATGCGTAGAATTGAAATGTGATTTCAATGGGGCCCACCATATGCCACGTGTTAGCTCCAAATTTCAAGGGCGGAGGGGCGGAGAAAAAAGTCAAAATTTTCCATTTTTTCAAGAAATCTGGAAAATTCAAAAAGGATCCCAATTTTGGCCCCAAAATTGTTTTTTGACACATGGAGGGCCCAATTTAAAGGACAGAGATGGATAAGATCAATGGTTGATGTGCATCCATTTGTTTTGACCACCATGAGAGCCCCAGGAAGCTTAGAATCATGATTTTTGCATCAAAACTCATAAAATTTATAGTTATTTTGTGTTGTCTTGGCCTCCCAGGATCATTGGCATCACTTTCATGGCTTAATTCTTTGATCTGAGGTGTTTTTGAAGTAATTTTTTGCCCCATCCTAAGCAAACACGTGAAATGTCAAAATCAAAAGTTGCAAAGTTAGTTTTAAAAGGTGAAAATATAAAAATGATGAGTAAAAGGTGTTTGCATGCCTCAATGATGAAAAACATGCCTCCAAGATGGATAATGATCCAGATATTTGTAATAATTTAATCTTTTGGGTACACCTAGCAACTTACAAGTTTTTTTCTATTTGCTGTCATTTTCATTCAATCATGATGAATTGTTGTAATGAAATTGATCCTATGGAATATTCTTTTCTTGGTAAAGAAGGCTCCAAGATGGAAAGAGATATATAATGCATTTTGAAAAAAATTAAAATGGGTTGGGAATTGAAAATAACGAGCAAATTATGAGAGAAATCTCATTTTTCTGAGAAACCCACCAAAGAACCAAAATAATTTCTTTTGTGTTGGATCTTCATGTACGTGAGTTTCTTACAAGTGTATATCCATCACACAGCTCTGAGATTGTTCATGAAACTCTCCCCTATTGATGAATCTAATAAGCTTTTGAGTTAATCTATGTTTTCCTAGGCAATATGATGTTTGTTATCATTTTTAAGTGCCTGTAAATAGTTTTCATTGTTCTTGTTGTAATCTTGCATTGAAATTCTTTAGAAATCACACAGAATCTCCATTTCTTGTTGATAGTTTAGTGGCATTTGCAATCTCATGTTCATAAGAGCCTTCATCTGATAAATACATAAACAAATTTAAAATCACTTTACCTTCCTTGACTGCAGAGATTGCTTGTAAGCCTTTGGGGGTACCTTAGGCATGGTTTGATCATGGATTTTTGTGTTTAATTGAGTTATTTACTTCAAGCATTTTATTTGATAGTTGTTTCAAGTATTGTAGACGTTGTCAAAGATCTGATATATCCTAGTTTCTCTCATCAATACCCCACAAAAAAATCATTCTAAAATAACCCATATTACCCCTGCATTGCATTGTGTCTCAACAAAAGGATCTAACCCATCTACAAAAATGCACAAGGAAAAGCAGGATTATACAGTGATCTTCAATAACCCTTTCCTTGCATTGAAAATATCTCCATGATCTAGGAGTGACAACTTGTGAAAGTTAGATTTTGAGTGTTGATCATATTTTCCCAAGGCCTTTTCATACTGTTTGCATAAATTAAGGGATATCTTCATCTCCTTCATCATTTGGGGGTTACAATATAGGTTCTCTTACCTTGGTTGAAAGGCACAACCTAAAATAGTGAGGATTAGATCAAAATATTTTCAAAGTGCTATCCATCTCTCCACAAATCTGAGTTCCAGTTAGATCATATCCCTAACTACAAAATGACACACATCATGATCTATCTAACTTCAAGCTTCATGCCATATCTCTGATGCTGCTCAGATTGAAAAGGAAAACAAATTTGGGTACCAACATAGCCATTGTTATTTACTTCAAAAGTTGGTAATGATCTTATCCATTGATCTCTGCACTGGACATCTTCAGGTCGTCGATTTTTTGACCGTGGTTGAGATTGAACCTAACCCAACTCTTGAGTTCCATGGTAAAGCTCATTTGACCTCAATGATTGCCCCATTTTCTTTTGTCCTGTGGGTGAAGCCCTGAAATTTTTTTATTTCAACGCCATTGTTGTAGCTTTTGAAGCTTGGATCTTCTTTTGGTTTTCCTAGTGAGATTGGTTTTGGTGAAATATGGAAGCATTTTACTTCATTTTTGGCCATTGTTTATGAGCTCGACATTCTTTGAATCTCTCTCTGACTGTAGATCTTTTGAGTTAGTTACTCATGGATGTGGCCACGTATTTGTTGACTTTTCAAGATTTGATTTTGGTACTATAGGTTTCTGAGCTTAGTTGAATCTAAATCTTTATGGTTCTGCTCTATTTCAGTTTTTTGAGGAGGTGTCGTGCAGGTTTTCACCACTGTCATGATCTTTGAGCTCGAATCTTATTGTAGATGGGTATTGCTTCAATATTTTAAGTGATCATTTCTTTATCGAGCTTGACTATTGAACTCCTTACTAGGTTTAATGGCCACCATTTTATTTATTATTTTAAGTTTCTGAGTTGGCTCTCCTTACAATATTTAATCGATTTTACCAGTTATCATTGTATTCAAGCTTGACTTCTTTTTTTAACGATAACTATGTTCTTCGATTCATTATCTATCCTCTATGAGCTCGGATATGTGCTATTAGAATCACTCTCTTGATGCAAGGATGGTAAGTCTTTCACTTCTGAGAATGAAAACTGCTTCCTCATTATCACTTGACTTTGATATATTGATATATTACTCTTTATTTGCATATTTTTTAATCTCCTAGGATGACCTTGGTCTCTGAGCTAAAACTTGTAATGGTTCCTTTGTTTTAGTCTTGAATTGATCACCGTTCAAGGGTTTACACAACTTCAGTTTAATCAATAAGTCCTTATTTCATTACTCTGATTTTGATATACCCATTAATGGGTCTGCCATGAAAACTAGAATCTTTATTTTTCTTCTTCTATTTTGCAACCCAAAAATGATTTTAATGGGGATGATTATTTGAAACTTGAATGTTTCTTCAACTCATATGTGCATGCATTTAATTCGAAGATTTTCTATCTAAGCTTATGGCCTGAGCACTAAATGGGTATTTTTTAGTTACTTGAAACTTTCTAGATAGAATGTTTACTGATATTATGATCCAAAATCCTTCATTTCTTTTGATTCTTCAAACTGTTCTTAAGGAATATAGTGTTTTCAGAAAATTTGAAATCCACTTCTCATTATCTCAAGTTCTACATTATTTGATTTGATTCAACCATTACTATCCACCAAGTTTGATCTCTAAAAAGTATTTTCAAAATATGTTTACTTGGTACCTATTTTCATAAGGAACCCCACTTTAATTTAGACCGGTTTTACCTTTTCTCTTTTCAACTACCTACACATTTATAATTATAAGTTCTAAAAACTTCCTGCCTTCCTACATATAAAACTAGGAGTTTCAGTTTGTTATTTTGAAACTTATAGACACCCGAGAGAGGCCATTATTCTTCTGTGCAAGGAGAGAACCTTGTATCTTGGTAAATTACCCACTTCAATTTGGTGAAACCAATTTGAGTTATTCGTAAGTTGTCTCCTTTTGAAACTTTCTGAAAAATTATTCTATTTTGATTTAAAGCTTGGACTATTCTATTTTCTATTTTAGTTTCATTGGGTTGAGCCATTGTTAAGTCAAGACTCCTTTGACTTTTCTTTGTTATTCTCAGTTCTATTTAACGATGAATCTTGCATTTAAATTTGCCTCTAAAGTATACTGTAGCATACTATACACTTCCATCTGTCCCAGGTTTGAGTTTGAGGTCTTGAATGATTATGTAAATTTGAAGTTGTTTGGCTGAACTTTTAGTTCCTCTGTTACAAACATATATTTTGCCATTGATTTCCTCTTCTATATTTCTCGATTATTGTAGCTTGGATCTTCTGAGATTTTACATATTATTGATAGATAGATAGGCTTGAATTTGATTCTAGAACTTATAGTATTAGTACTTTGACTGTTTCTCGATTTTATGAGATCTGTGTACCTATAAAATCTTGCACTTATGAAACTAGCTTTGACGCTGTACAGTAGCAGTATGTATAATTAATGATTTATTATTGAAAGCAATACTTAGGGATGACTTTACTTTGTAAAATTATGAGCTTGAATTCCTTGATTATTCACTGTTTGGCCCACCATGTTATAGATGAGTACAAATTTTCTTGAATGGATGTACATTGATATTGTAGTATTTTTGTGCTCTCATATTTTCTTCATTCTGAAAACTGCAACTTAGAATAACTGGACCTTGTAAGATTATCTTGAAACTTCATTTTATTCAACTGTTAAGCTATAATGAATGTTCCAAAGTATTTCAATTTGATGAGTGAAAGTGCAGTCCATTTCTTTTCTGTTTAAAATACTGCATTTCCATTTTATTACAACTTTGATATGTATGTTGGAAAATTTAAAATGTCCATTTTACATGGCGAAGCCTTGTCAAAATTTTCCCATAATTCTTTCTTTCATTTTTGTTTCAGCTGTAACAGATGTACTTTCTAAAAGTTGAAACTACAGAATGTATCAGTTTTCCTTTTGAAATTGATTTGTTGTTGGAAACTGAAAAATGATAATTGTTATCCAATTAAAGCATGCTTTTCTTTTTTATGTATCACTTATTTTATTTACATACAACTTTTAAATTATTTATTATTTTAAAAAAAACATGATGGAAATTTAAATGTCCATTTTACATAGTGAAGCCCTGTAAAAATTTTCTTACACTTCTTTCTCATTTTGTTTCTAGTGTAATATTCTCTGTCTAGTTAACTTCATCCTTTAAATTCTCACTCTTCTTCTTCATTTGTAATCTAGAACATGTACTTTTATCTACAAGTCTCTCCTCTATTTTGTAATGTAACTTCTTCTATTTCTAGAATAGTTGTTAAACTTTGTATTGCATTGTTCCTTTATAGCACTATGTACTTGTCACTTATCTGCTTCATGTACCATAGGATAGAAGTTATTGAACTCTTTAATATTTTTCTATAGCAAGCACTGTAAGATATGATTTATTTCTTCTTGACCACAACCTATTTCTACACACTTGAGAAAATAGTTAGAAAATATTTAGGTTTTTTTGGCCTCTCTTATGTCCATGTTTTTCTTTTCTTCTCTTTGCTTCTTTCTGAGTCAGTAAATCATGTATATTGTTTCATCTTCAAGTAATCTATATCTCCTATTTGTAAGAGATCCATGTGCATGAGTTATGACAGTTTATGAATATGGATTAACCATGAGCTCGTAACTGATTATTTTCCTCTTTTCTTCTTTTTAGGTACAGTGTTTTTGGTAGTGAAGATGGGAAGGGAAAAAAGATGAAGATGAAGATGCATGATAACCGAAGGATAAAACTCCAAGGCAATAATGGGTTATCTTATACTCATTTATTTTCTCTTTCACACATGTTTTCCTCTTATTTCAGCAGCTATACTTTACTTTCCAATTACATCCCACAGCTTGTGTGGTAACATTTAGTAAATTCCTTATGAATAAAACATTGAATTGTGAAATTGAGTTCTGTATTTCTTTATGCATTTCTACTTTCTGATATGGATTGTATGATGAACTAAACAACCCCATAATATAATTAAATGTCTTAATCATGAAGGAAATAACATTAAAGAATACTTGTAACATCTATTAATGAAATTTTTTTTTGCAATCTACAGTCATGATTTATGCTCCAAAACCTAACACTTCATCTATTTTACAATTCGATGTCTTCATCAACGTAAAACAAATGTCCTTCTGGGATTTGTGTTCTTTTGCTCAAGATAACATGAAATTGGAGGCTATGTGATCTATTATGTTTTGTAACAGCACACATAGCTGCAGATTTCATGAAATCATTAATTAAATCAACAAAAATTATATTGTCTAAAAGAACCTCCCCTAGCTTAGATATACTTCACCAATTCTATCCATCCTAACGAAGTTTTGAGTTTCCCATTTTTACACAAGTGCAAAAATTGTCAACAATAATCATTTGGGGGTTATAGCTTCCTTGTGGAGTGGGGGATTCAATAAATTAAGGGTTGGTGCTACTTGTGAAGTTGGTGCTTACCTAAATTATTTTTATTGAGTAATATAAGAAGATTTTTAGTGGTTTTTCTTCCCTATGAGGTTTTCCCACTTACATATTGTGTTCTTCTGTGGAGTACTTTACTTTATTTCTGTTGTGGCTGACTTTTCATATCTTAATAAGCACACATGATCATGGATGCTGTATAAAAAATTTAATGGATGTATGTATGGTTTGGTAAATTAAAGGAAATTTATCATAGGATTGATTCAATACCCTCTATTTTTCATTTATCTTTCTAACAATTGGTATTAGAGTTGGTCCTTATTTTCCAAAGTTTGACAACTTGAAGGAGATCCTAGAAGCACAATATGGTGAAGAAAATCATAAAAGAGATTGAGGAATTGAAATTCATGGCCAAGAAGGATAAAGAAACCATAAAATATTTCAAAAGTAGTTAGAGAAAGCTATTTCATATTTGAGCAGAAAGGAAGAGGAGTGTAAAAGACTAAAAACCCAGCCATGTGAGGTGTGTGTGCATGGACAAGTTGAATTCAAAGAGGTGACATGTAATATACAAGAGTATTTGGTATTTCATAGGATGGAGAACATCATATTAAAGACTGAAATCAAGTATTTGACAAGTCTTTGGAAGGCCACAGAAGACTAATTTTACAAGCTTAAAGAATCAATTCTAACCCTAAATATCTAATAAGTTAAGAAGCTTATCCTTGTAGATCCAGTAGTTGGTCTACTTTTTTAAGGAATTTAAGATGTTGGTGTTCATGACAAGAAGGTACATTCAAGGTCTAATCCTATTAGAAAACAAAATGCAATGAGATATGCAAAGTTTCACAATTATTGTTATCCTTGCAATGGTTATGGTCATAGATCAAGGGACTGTTAAAAGTTGTTTAGCTGTGTGTACCCTTGGAGCAATGGAAAATATCACAAGAGTGATCACTCTAAAAAGAAACAAGAGGTTGTTTTTAATAAGTTCCTTCACAACGGTTGTATTGCAATGTTTTGTTCACATGATACATCAAGCGAAGTAAAGGTGATTTTTTCTCCCAAGATGAAAGATGTATGGATGCCAAAATAAGTTATAGAACAAGGATATTTCAATCAAGATGATCAAACCAAAAGGAATTAAAGGACATGATGAGCTCAAATAAAGGATGTCAAGAGAAAAATAAATAAAATGTTGTCAATAAGACTGATTCAAGAACTGAAGTGAAGCATTCTACTATACATGAGAAGCTGAGGAGCCTATGTATTTGGGATACTTCTAAAGTCATAAGGTATGTCAAATTATGCCTTCCATGAGTCCTTGTGTTCATTGTCTATTACAGGGCGTATGTTTTTGTAATCATGTGCAATTCATTATTCTTATGGTATATGTTTTTAAATTTCAAGTACAATATTATGAAATACTTATAATGGTATATGTCACTGATATGTGGTTTAATTCAAACTCTTTCATTTTCATTCTTACTTTGTGTGTGCTTCTGATCATGCATGTTTTTCAATGTCTTCATGTGCACCAAGCCATTGGTGAATTTTTTGTCTTCGTAGATTTTTTAGATGCATGTGGCAATGTTAAAAACTATAAATTGGTTCTTGAACATGTAACATTGTCATGAATTGGTTTGAGTTTGAAATCATGTTCTTTTCAAAGTACATGTATTTTTCATACAAGTCTATGAGTCATACACAACATGTTCAACTAAAAGTCAAAGAAGTCTAATAAGATGCATATGGTGTCATAAAAGTTCCAAATTTGTTTCTTGAAAGTTTTGATGTCAAGGTTTCTCTATTTCATTCTATAAGGTGTTTTGAAAACCTAAAATACAAAAATATGTGTTGCATCATATATCATGAAAGATAAGTCTGTGTTCCTCATATAAAGTTGTTCTCTTTAATCATAAAGGATGATAATTTTCATTATCTATTTAGTAAATATTGTAGAGAGGAGATATGGGCTCTGAAGAATGTTTCTATTAAGTTCATAATTTGGTTTGATAATCATGTCAAAGTGTATAAGGTCTATAATGTTTCCAATGATCAGTGATGTAATATGGTGATCATGACTGTTTCACATCCTATGGTGTCATCACCTTAAGCCTGAAGTTGAAATTACTATGTTATGTCATAAATAATTTTATTGTGGTTTTATTGGATCTCTCTATAGTCAGTGAGTCACAAAAGTAGCCAATATTTTATGTCACTGATTCCTAGAAACCTGTAGATTGAGATATTGATTTTTTATTAAAGCACATTGATGTCTAAAGATCTGATCATGAGTTTTTGTATGGTGTCTTGAAATATTAGTCATTGTATTGGTAAGTTCATAAGTGTACTTTGATATAAATATTGTGGTCTTCAAACTCTATTTTGTGGGAGCATTAATCATGGTAGTCTTTCAAAGAGACGCTTATCTCTCAAATAGTCATAGATCATTTTGGAGATATATGTTAATGCTAAGATACCTATGAGTTGATTTATACTTGAAGGTGTAACACTGTATCCATGAAGTGGCTTGAGCTTGAAGATATGTTCTCTTGTCAAGTATGCACATGTCTTTTTCACTATAAAGGATCTATGACCAGTGTCACAGTGTATTCAACCATAAGGGTGATCAAGGATGTGTATCCCTAGTTGTAATGGTCATATCTATGCTACTATGTAATAGGGCTTGAAGTAATAGTTGTGTGTGGTTACAAATGATGGGATCTATGTATTATTTACAAGAGGTAAGACAGTCTTGGTCATGGTACAGCATTGTAACTTTTGGACTTGGGATTAAAAGTGAAGTTCTTAGTCATGAAAGATAGGATAGTTTTCGGTATGCTGTAAAGATTTTGTATGAACAACTTCTAAATTATACAATACAATCAAGTTGTCTCAGGGACTGCCAAGAAGACAAGAGTTCACAATAGGTATGAAACTTGAAGGACCTCAGTGTACAGATGTGTGGATGAAGGTCTGACATGGTGAAATTTAAAACTCATAATATACATGAAGGTGTGTCTACTTGAGTTGTGCATAGTCACTTTGTGACCAACAATGGTCTATGAATGTGTGTTAAGGGATCCTTGTAAAAGCATTATGAAAGTATACTACAGAGATATATGGATAGACTGTCTTGGCTAAGAGATGATCTCAATTGTAAAGGAAATCAACTAGTGAGACCCAATCCTCTTCTCCCTATTGGCCTTCAAATATTGAACCTAGGTACAAGTCATTAGAGGAGGTATGTAAAGAAACTCTACTATGGGCATACCGGAGTGTGCATCTAGCTTAAGTTGTTTGACTAAGAAAACTTGACAAGGTGTTTATAAGTGTTATGTAAGGCCTAATGTAGTAATTAAGAGACCTTGATCTGTGTTTCATGTTAGTCACTATTGAGTCCAAAAATGGGTATTACAATCTATCAAATACAGTTTTTATGGGTGTTGAAACCCTAGTAGATTTGACTCAATTCCACAACCAGTGGCTATGGCATATCCGTGAAGTCCTCTATGTACATGTCATGACTCCTTAGGATGTACTAAAAAAGTGAATGAGCAAAAATCAATTGTTTTGCAACGCCATTAGAACCATGCACAAAAGTATTTTGAATTTCTACAAATCTAAGAATACCTTTGAAGATGGTAATGACTCGTGGCGTTATCAAGGTCAGCCTCTCAAGAGTAATGTCACTGGTCTCAAATGACATAACAGAGGATAATTTGAAGAGTGCTCCTGTGCTCTTGAAGAAAAAATTGATGATTTTATGTGATATATTGAATATGATGTAGGGTCTGGTAAAGTCTAAATGTATGTTCTTGACTAGGTCTGCAATCATGTGTAATGCATTGTAGATCCTGGATGATAGAGATAGAGGATCCTATGTTGCTCATTCTCATTGTAGAAAGGTTTTGAATTCTAAGTGTTACAGTGCAATCTTGAAGTATGTGAAGGTGTCTTCTAAGGTTTACATGAGGTTAAAAAGGTTCAATGAACATGGATGAACCACTAATGATATAAGCATCTATAGAGAGTATCAAGAAGTGTTATAAGACTGTGAGGTCATCAAGTGGTGCAAATTGTAACATTGAAGGAACTTGAGTATCATCGATGTGAATCATTGATAAATACAGTGGCTATGAGTTTGAATCCTAAAATAAGGGATCAGTGATTCATGACAAGCTATGAGGATTGGGTGAAGAGAAATCAGTTATGGGGTTTACTTGATTTTTCTAACGTATGGTATAAAGTTCTAAAAGTTAGCATCATAACAAAGACCTTCTAAGGTTGTACCTCCAAGATCTGGATCAGGCTAGATTCTATTGAGTAACTGTGATGGAGACAGTGATTGTGTAAAATGCATCTCTAGAATGTGAAAGTATAGAACATACATTCATCTTAGGTATAGAATTTGACTATCTTTTACTTCTTTGGATAATCAATAAAGGTCTCATGTTTGAAGCTATAGAACTGTGTGCTATGACGTGGTTTGAACAAGGACAAGTCATATGGGTGTCACCTAGTATAAATGGTTAATATGAAAGGGTATGTGAAATTTTTGAGTATGAATCTACATAGGCCTGAAGATGTGTTGTGATGAAATATGGTACTGACAGACTGAGAAAAACAATGTGCATGAGATGAGCTACAGGTCTTGCATAAAGTTTTTTTTAATAAAGAAATATATCTGTGTACAGGCATATAAAGATGTCTACAAGAGTCTGTGGTTATCAGGGATCCTGAAATGAGATATGTATACAAGGCAATGTAATTAAAGCTTAAGTGAATGACATATATGACTAAAGAAGATGCAGGAAGTGTTGCATAAGGGTTGTTTGAGTTCTGTGATTAAGGAAGTTCTATAGAGTGATTCTTCATCTTGAAAATTGGGTGATCAAGAAGATAGAAATGTACCCTGTGTTTGAATTTATAAAATGAACTCAAGAGCTTTGAATGCTCATTACAGAGATCTTAGGAAACAGTGCTACAAAGTTTGATATTTTGTGGGGTACTTGAGGATCCTAAAATGTAGGGTATGAAAAGCAAGATAAATTGATTGATATTAGGAAAGGATAAAATGGATTATTACTTAACATGTACAAACTATAGTTGGAAGGTTTGTAATGCTTCATGGTACAATAAAGGTGCTAATATGACTGTGGAAGTAACTCAGAGACAATAGAAAGCCATTTAGACTATGTTTATGCACTTGTTTTTCAAGGTATGAAGCTCAAGTATCCATGTTTTTTAGTTAAAATTTAATGCATACTAGGTCTAGGGGATGCTTTGCAAGAAGCTTGACATGTTGTGTAATGAGATTCTATTAGTTGTGTGAAGTTGGTTCAATTTTACACTAAAGTTTGTCATTTAGGATACAGTAGTCCTAATGTGTGGTTTGACAATGCATTGAATGCCAAGAATTTGTGATCTTGATTCATGTAAGATGACCTAGAAAGTTATGAAAATAATATATGAAGGAAGAATTGAAGGAATATCATGTCTCAAGGAGAGTCATTTATCCTAGAACTCATAGAGGATCTTCATGTGTTGTTGAAGGAGTCAAAGAGGTGCAATTTACAGTCGCAAGGGGGGCTTATTGGACAAGTAAGTCGATAATTTGTGCATTGTTGTCATTTTCTCTTGGTCTTATGTTGTCATTTCTCATGCCTAGATAGTCTATGTAGCAACATTTATCCATAGATGGAAAAGTGGGAGAGAAGCTCATAAACATGGATTTGAGGTCATGTAGGTATGTTTTTCATGTTGGTTACCATCAATGTTTCTGACATGATGGTTGTCAATCAATGATAAAGGGGGATATTGTTGGCCATGTGTGTGTTTTTGATTGTCATTGATGTCAACCCCCCATTGACTGTCAAAGGGTGTCATACATGGTCATGTATGAGTCTCCTTATGATGGTGTTAGTTCAATGGTCAAAGCACGATTGATCAAGTGGTTGGTTGAAATGTTCTTAGGTGTCCTAGTGTATGGTCTAGCTGATGCGGAATCATAGTATTGAGTATTCCCAAACTGGTTTAGAGTGTGTCATGAAGTTGAAAATGGTCCATATGATGTGTTTATGAGTGTTTATGAGGTCTGTATTGAGGTCATCGATGGTCAGATCATGTGTGTTGTCATGGTTGAGTCAAGTCATTTCAGGCATTGTTTCTAACGCTTGTGCAAGTAAAATGAGGTAGAGATGTCATTTTTAGACCAAATGAGTCCTTTTGGAGACTGAGTTACAAAATGTTTTGATAGTTTATCCCTGAGGTATGTGAAATGAGTTTCAAGTTAGAATTTAGAGGTTAAATGCATATTATGAGGTTCATTGGGAAGCTACATCTGATAAACAAGCAGTTTAGCACATAGGTAAATGAGATGTGGCATGGAGATCTTGAGATGTATTTTGAGCTATTGAAATGACTTTGAGACAGTTATAAGATGTTGTCATGGTGCTTCATGTCAATATTTTAGGATCAGTATGTTAATATATTTTTGAAGATATGTAAGTTTTTGGTGAAATCAGGGAAAGTAACAGTGTGTATTTTATGAGCAAAAGATGAACCTTTAGATGCCCGTCTGTGAATTGTATGATTTTCATGGGGACTTGATATCTTAGGCATAGCTTCTAAGTTCAATTTTGAAGCTTTCAAAAAAATAATGAGGTGGTTTGATGGTAACATTGTTATGAACGAATGTTAAGAAGTTAAAGAGGTCAAAAACCCTAGTTAAATCCTACCTAGGAGCAGTTTGCAAAATATGAAGTATACTCACCAAATTTCTATTGAAAGTGAAACTATTATAATTTTATGTTATAGAAGACTCCTCATAATTTCCATAAAGGTATGTATAAAATCATGGAGATGATTGGGCACCACCTAAAAATAGCATTTTCTTGAGAAGAAGGTTTTAGGACAAGATGGTACAAAGGAGTAACATACAAAAGTAATTTTTCATGATTATTGGGAGATAATATTGATGTTCATGAAGTTTCGGGACATGAGGTTTTAGGTACATGGTGTTTTGAGGCTAAAAGAGGTTGACTGGTCAAAGGGTAGTTTTGGGGTTTTAAATAGTACGTTCCAGTGTTTTGGCTATAAATTGAGAAACAAGTGAAACTTTGAAGTGATACAAGTTGTGTTAAAAATTATATTCAGAAATATTTCCATTGATATATGGATCATATCATGATGAGGTGATTTTTCATAGTTTCAACAGAATTATTTCATCAAAAAGGTTTTTGGCACTTCAGAACAACATCTATTTTGATGTTATTTGAGGAAAGATATGGTTTTTGATATGCTTAGTATAACATGTAATGTGAATAGAGATTAATTGGGCTCTTGAATCCATTTATAGGTATTGAATGTATGTAGAAATGTTTTTATGAGCTAACCTTTAGAAATGAAATTTTTGGTAGGTTGATTTGGTGAAGGAAAATCTTGTTGTGGTTTGAAGTGATAGATGTTTCATGACATATAAATTATTTACAAGTGTTCTAAAATTTATAAAATTTATCTTTAAGTGTCACATGGCATGTTTTTATTCATTAAAATCATCTGGTGATCATATGAAGTTTCCACGGTACTGAAGGGTATAAGAAACCTTTTTTTAGAAGTTTAAAAGAAACTGAACCCATTAAATGAAATACATTTGAGTGCTTAGTAATAATCACTACCATGTATTAATGTTTTATGATATTGTAATCATGTATAATGGTTCATGTACCATGAAAAATTATGGTACCCATGTTAGGGTAATTTAACGATTCTTCTCAAGGGGTTTTGAGCCATTTTTGGCACATGTAATGAGTTTTTTGTCTACGCCGCTACTTGGGTCATATGTAGCTGTATTAATTCAAATTTTTAAATGTTATAGAGATGTATGTGTCAAAATAATGATGAGGTTTTGATCTCTTTTTATTTGGAATGAAGAAAAACATATTTAAATGCTTGTTTGGTTCATTTTTGAACTAGTGCTCTTTGAGGGAAGGTGTGTGACCTAAAGAGAGATATTTTGAATGTATGTGAGAATATGTTGAAGGATGAGGAAGAGAATGATAGGTTAAATAAGATCAAATAGCATGAGATAAAAAGGATAGAGAAAATAAAGAAGGAGAAAGAGCAATTTTGTTGCCCTATGGTATAAGCTAGGGTTTGTGAGTTGAGTTAGTGATCTACTTTAGTTGTGGTAGAAGCATTTTCAGAGATCAAACATCTTTAGGAGGCTGACTTGGTGCTTGGTCATATTTAGGGGATTGTAGCCTCCATGTGGAGTGGTTCCTGTTAGTGCAAAATCACAGCACCCCTTGATGTTGATCAGATTTCTCTTTTGATCATACTAGCATCTAGTGTGATTGCACAACATGGAATCCTTTCTCCAAGTGTGGGACTTGCAAAAATGAGAAAGGAATCTCTAGAGAAGGCTGGTTCCTATTCCTCTGTTCAGATGCACAAAAAAACGTAGAGGGTTTACTTAAAACCTAATGTAACTTGCCAAGGAAACAGGGTAAGAAGATGCATAAAAATAAACCTAAGTTAACAGAGGTGATGCACCGAGGAATGAAAAACATCTGTCTTGCCAATAAACACAAACCATAAAAAACACAATGCAAGATCATACACAGATAACCAGATTCACAGTGAAATATCAGGAGGATGCAAATGAACACAGAAAGGGTTGAGAATCATCCACAGACATGCATTAATCTGCTCCAAAGATTGATACAATACACTAGAAAATTCCAAGAGGCAAGGTTGCATTATAGTTTTGAATGGGAGGTTTGAACTCCATAAATTCGCCTGTCAAAGAGAAGAAGGGAGGGGCAAAACAAGAATGTTCGACCTTTAGAAAGAAGCCCCTCCTTAAAATTTATAGGAAGAATGAGAGAGGGAAGAGAGAGGAAATCCAGATCTACCCCAACCACTTCTAGGTTGCATTTAAATCATCTCATTATGGAAGAAGCGGCGAATCGTGGCAAAATGGCAGACTGTCTAGCAGAAACGGTGAACTGTCTGTTGCATTTAAGCTGGTTGTTGAAACATCATTTCTGGCCATTACAACGCGCCAGAGACGTTTCTTGATTTTCTCTCTCTAAATTAAACAAAAATGCAAAAATTACCTTGGAATTGCGTAGATAATTTCACCAGCTTTCCAATGATATAAAGAACATGAAAATCCGAGCTCTGGATCGAAAGTTATGGCGATCTGAAAATTTAGGGCAAAAAACAGGCCAAAACGGATCGGCGGGAAAAAATTGAAATTTTCCCATGCTCTGCCACTTGGATGACATGTGTCAGGCTCTTATTCATCCACGGGTCCATCCTCTGAAAATTAATTTCAGGCCCTTCCTTAATTTCTTGCCACTTGGACATGTGGCACTATTTTATTGGCTCGGGCCTGAGGGGCGCATTTTGTCTTTCGAAAATTTCAGCATTTTCACTTTGGGAACATTTTCCCATTTTTCCCCCATGCTCCACTACTCAAGTGCCACATGGCATGATTTCATTGGTCGCAGGCCCTTCCTAACCATTTCCCTTTTGTTTTTGATGTTGGAATTTTTTTTGAAAATTTTCCCGCCGGGCCGATGAGGTGAAGACACGTGGCAAGATTTGATTCGTTGGTGGCTCTTTCAGCTTTTCATGTCCCACGCGTACTTTTGGCCCAGATGTCCCAAACTGCCTGGGAAAAATATCTCTGAACTGCCCAATTCGGGCTTCCTTGTTCTTGTTTGAGGTGAAGACACGTGGTGGGATTCCATTCGCTTTCGGCTCTTTCAGATTTTCGCATCCCACACGTACTTTTGGCCCGGATGTCCCAGACTGTCTGGGACAAATACCTCCAAACCACCTGAGATGGACTGACTTGCGTCAAACCGGCCAATCCACGTCATGCGCGTACTTTTGTCCCAGATGTTCCAGACCGCGTAAAACAAGACTTAGGCAATTTTCTTCATTTTTTTTTGGCTGGTTCGGCTTTTCGCGTCCCGCACGTCCCGACGTCTCAACTGTCCCAAGTGCTGTGCAAACCACCTGGTGGATTTTCAGCCGATTTGTGCCCTGGCATCCCAACTTTCCCAAGGACCGCCTGGACTAGGACTTAGCCGATTTTCTCTGTATTTCAGCACCGAGCTTGTCTTTTACAAATTTTTCACATTTTTAAAACTTGCTGGGTTTTCTTCTTGGACAGGAGGGTTAGAAAGAAACCGAGGGGACCCCCAAAACATGATTTCAGGTCTTGAATCATTCTACTTGCTCGGGACTGACAATCTGATGCATGCTATCAATATTACCTTAAGGGGGGGGGGAATTTTGGATAACAATTTTGGTGACTCAGCGGGGTCATCTGCCTGCCAAATGAAGAATGGCCAGCTACTTGTAGCAATCCATTGGGCCTGGAGTCTATTTGATAACCTCTCAGCTGATCTGAAATTTGAAAACCTGTGTCCTTGAGCTATTGAAACCTTTGTTGATCTGGTTCTCTTGCGGCTGCAAATTCTTTTCCAGGGGCTTGGTGAACTGCAAACATGCACATACTAGAAGCAATAGGACATGTGCACAAGCACTTAGGGAAATAAAATCTACTCTAACAGCAGTACAATGTGCATAAGCACTTAGAGGAATGGAAATTCTAAATTAATATTTACAAGGGTGAGAAGCTTTCTTTCTAGTAGCAACGTTTGAGATAGATCCCATTGACCGGAATCTATAATTCTTCACCATCCAACTTATCTAGTTGGAAGGCATTGCTACCTTTGCATTCAATGATCATGTATGGGCCACTCCAGATGGCATCAAACTTGGAATGCTTTCCTGGCTTTGCACGATCTGCATCCCATTTCAACACTAGATCTCTAATTTGGAAGGTTCCGGCCTTGGCTTTCCTATCAAAAGTCTTCTTGATCAGGGATTGATCTTTCTCTATTACCTGAGCTGCATGCTCTCTTGTCTCTTCTAATTCCATCATCTCTGCATACCTTATTTCCATAGGTTCAAAATCAGCTAGTTCCAACTGTTTCATCAGTTCTAATGCTGGCAACTCGAGTGATATGGGTAGAACTGCTTCTTTCCCATACACAAACTTGTATGGAGAACTTCCTATAGACCTCTTGGGTGTGATCTTATCAGCCCATAGGGCTGATTTGAGCTTTGAGTGCCAAGTCCTCTGATTCTCATCCAGAGTCCTTCTGATGATTTTTAGTAGATTCTGGTTCGTAGACTCGGCTTGGCCATTACCCTGAGGGTAATAATTAGACGAAGTGATGAGATACACACAATTCTTGACAGCCCATTCGGTGATCTTTGTGCCAAGTAATGCCAATGCATTGTCTGATATGATAGTGACAGGGGCACCAAACCTCGTGACTATCCCTTCATAGAAATCTAAGATATTAGATTCATTTGCCTCCTTGAGTGCCACTGCTTCGGTGCACTTGGTGAAATAATCCGTTGTTGTAAGTATCCACTTGTGACCTTGACTCGAATTGGGATTGATAACCCCAATGAAGTCCAATCCCCATTGCATGAATGGCTGGTTTACTAAAATTGGATGAAGGGGCAGTGCTGCTAACCTTTCTTTCCCTATGAAGAATGCACATTTCTTGCATTTTTTGACCCATGAGTAGCAATCATTGAACATAGTAGGCCAATAGTAACCAGCTCTCATGATTTTGAGAGCTGTCACTCATAGAGAAAAGTGGCCTCCTGCTTCCCCGTCATGGAACTCGTGTAAGATCTTCTCAATTTGACCTATTCCAGTGCATCTTAATAGAACACCATTGATGTCCTTCTTGAATAAGATACCATTAATGAGTACATACGGGATAGCTTGTAGTCTAAAGTATCTCCTCTTTGCTTTTCTCACTTCTGGGGGGTACAAGCCTATTTGGAGGTAATGCACCAAGTCTTGACTCCAACATGGGATGAGTGCATCATCAGCTAGTTGTTCTTGATCATTCTATAGTAGTAGGACAACATCTTCTTCACCTTCTGAACTGTTTGGTTGTTTGGAAGTGAGATGCTCACACAAACCTTTGCCACGAACTAGCTTGGTCACTTTGATTTCAATATCATATTCCATCACCCGAGTGATCCAACCTGCTCTCTTTTCGTTTAAATCCTTGTTTAGGAGGAAATCCTTGACACCAGCATAAGACACTAGCAGTTGAATCTTATTGTTCGAGACCAAGTTTCTGAACTTCTTCAAGCTCCTGATGACAGAAAGGACATGATTTTTGATGAAAGAATACTTTATTTCATAATCTTCCAAGGTTTGACCGAAGAATGCTATGGGCTGTTCTGAACCTTCTCTATTCAGCTGTGTCAAGATAGCTGAGATTGTATCTGATCCTCCAAATGCATACAACATGAAGTCCTTTGAAAAGTCTGGGTTGATAAGAGTTGGAGCTTGTGATATTGCATGCTTGATGTTTTCAAAACTCTCTTTACCTTCTGCTGTCCATTTGAATCCCAGACTCTTCTTCAACATCATTGTTAAAGGCTTCACAAGAGTGGCAAAATTAGGCACAAATATGTAGACAAAGTTTATCCTTCCTAAGAAGCTTTGAAGAGATTTCTTGTGATGTGGCAATGGGAGTGTTCGGATGGCTTCAACCCTTTCAGGATCAATTGTTAGCCCTTCCCTAGAAACAATGTGACCCAACAATTTTCCTTCGTGTGCCAAGAATATACACTTATTCGGATTCAATGACATTCTGAACCTTCTACACCTCTAAAACACTTGCCTAAGGTGGAAGAGATGGTCTGCTACATTCTTTGAGAAGACAGTGTTATCATCTAGGTATACCAGCACTATATTGTTGATTAAGCCTTTGAATGCCATATCCATAGCTCGCTGAAATGTTGCTCCGGTATTTGACAGTCCAAATGGCATCTTCTTATAAGCATATGTGCCCCATTTTGTAGTGAAGGCCGTCTTGAATTGATCTTCTTCTTTCACCATTATCTTATTATAGCCTGAATATCCATCTAGCAATGAAAACCTTTCTGAACCCACTACAACCTGCAATATTTGTTCCATTGAGGGAAGTGGATAATGATCCTTGAGTGATGCTCTATTTAGATCGCGAAATTCCACACAAAATCTTATTTCTCCATTTCTTTTCCTTACCGGCACCAAGTTTACAACCCAACTTGAGTGTTTGATGGGGAAGATGATACTGGCCTCAATGAGATTTCTTAACTCTTTTCTTATGAGAGGTTCGATATGAAGATTTACTGGCCTTTGCTTTTGCGTGATAGGCTTGGATCCCGGATCCAACTCAATACTATGTTGTGCCAACTTTGGGTTGAAACCTCTTAGATCTTTGTAAGTCTAAACAAAGACATCTAGGAACTCTTGACAAAGCTGAACAAAATCAAATTTCTCTTGCGGAGTACTTACTTTGCCAATTTGGAATGTCTTGCCCTCATCTACTAAAATAGGTTCTGAATCTTCACCCTTTACTTGAATGTTCGCTTTCTCCTTCCGAAACTGATCATTCGGGTTGAAGATTGACTCTAAGGTTATGAGGCCTTTTGGTAATTTGTTAGTTCTTAGCTGCACCACTTGGTCACCATACTGCTGCTCTAGCTTGCCTTCATTTCTGGCAGAGAACTCAACTTCCTCTTGCAGGAAATTAACAATTTACTAATCACTCTCGAAGACTTGCCAACTTGTGTTGTTATCCAAAACAACTGGTCTCACCACCACTTTGATATGAGGCTGAGATTTTTCATTTTAGATATTTTGTACAACATCAAACACAGCCCTAATTGCTGCTAGCCTGTCAGCAGCTTCATTCCTTTTCCTTGGGATGGAATTGATGCTAAAAGTTTCAAAATCTTCAATAAGATCCCATACTAGATTTTTGTAGCACTTGAGCAGATTATTCTTGACAGCATGCTGCCCCTTAACTTGGTTTACGATCAGCTCACTATCACCAAATACTTGCAAATTCTTGATGCCTTTCTTCTTTTCCTAGTGCAATCCATGAATTAAGGCTTCATACTCAGCTGTGTTGTTTGAACAGGAAGACTGGAAACGGAAGGCTGAGTAATACTTTGTACCTTGCAGAGAAATGAGCATAGCTCCTCCTCCTGCACCTTATCTAGTCCTTGACCCATCAAAGAACAATTGCCATACTTCATTCTTGTCTTTATGATCTGGCTTGGTGGTGCTGGGGAGAGGTTGATTTTCTTCATGTAAACAATAAACTCCTAGCTTAGATTCTTCTATTTCTTGATAAGGATCAAAAGCATGCACCTTGCTTGCCCATTCATCAAGAGTCAAATCTGGGATGCTTCCAACCTTGGTGTCAGCTTCATCAGTGCTTGGATAATCTTCTTGATCAAACGCTGAACAGTTGGTATTGATTTGGCTCGGAGTGTAAGGCTCAATGTGAAAGTTTGTAATAGGTTCAGATATGATTGTAGCCTTAGTTCCATACCTTGTTCTAAACAACATGTGTGACCAATCCGCTGAAAGATAGCCTACAATTTTGGCAGTGAAGTCTCTTGACAAGCATAATGCAAAGAGTGGTGGCAGGTCTATGACCGACACATCTTGTAACACTACTACGTTTGGACATGCGTGCAGTGTGAGGCTCAAACCTTTGATTACTCCGACCGTTGTCACTGCTGTCCCATCTAATTATACTACACCCTTGCAGATGACTTTATATTGAAGTCCCAATTGATCTGCTATTTTCTTGGGCATTACTGAACTACTTGCCCCAGAGTCAATCATGCAATTATGTACCAACTTGTCTCCTATGATCAATGAAACATAAAATGGAGGGGGCTTCAACATTTTACCTTGCTGTCCTCCATGATTTCCTTCAGGCTGGGAAGCATTTGTGAGTACCTTCTCTTGCATTTAGACCTGTTGATTTGAAGTTGACCAGTCCTTCATGGCAGCTTGTAACAAATCTCTTTGGCCTGGGATAGATAGGGATTCCCACATTGATATATTCACGTTTGACTTCTTCATTTGGTCAATGATGATAAATGGGGATGAAAGATCTCTTTGTTGTTCTTTAGTCTGTGTGTTCATTTCTTGTGCATGGGCAACAACAACTGGCATTTGAGTTGGTTTAGGAGCTAGTTTAGGCAATCCTTGTGTGTCTGGAACTGTATTTTTCTTACCAACACCTTGTGGAATGGTAGAAGGTTGTGGATCACTTGGAGCCAATGGCTGTTCTTCACCCAAATTTCTCCTCTTTGACCTTGTGTTGGATGCAACACTTTGAGAGGGTATTTGATTCATACCACATAAATCTTTCACCTGCCAATTGACAAGAGTAGTTTCATTCAGAGATGTTCCTTGCTCAGGTGCTTCTTGCTGCTGATCTCCTTAGTGGCTGGACTCTTGTGACCCACCAATGGTTTGCACCATAAGAGCCTGATTTAATGCACCATTAAAGCACATTGATTGGTTATGGGGTTGACTGCACGGGAAACACCAATCATATTCTTGGGCCATGTTATTTTGGACTGGCACTAATGCTTTAGAAGCAGATATGACATTGGGGTTATAGGGCTGAAATGGTATATTAGCGGGAGGCCTTACTTGGCTTTGATTTTGATTTGCAGCCTGAGTTGGTGACCTATTTTGTTGGTATGGGGGCCTAGCTTGGTACTGCGCTTGAGGCTGATACAGTCTAGCACTTTGAGCTTGTTGTCTTTTGATAGTAACCAACTCATTTCCCAAATTTTGCAATTGTTTCTTGACCTCTTGGAGTTCATTTGAAGCACTAGAGGATGAAGTAGAAGTCTCATTTGAACTTTGATTTCTAGGAGTGGGAATAGGAGCCAAAGTGGGTGCTTGACTAGTGCTTGGATTTTCTAAGTTCGGATACAAGGGCATGGGAGGCCTAGGAGCCAGTTTACCAGCTTGAATAAGACAGTTTTCAGCCCTAATGGCAATGCTATAAGTAGCAGGTAAGGTTGTGCCTCCCATAGATTGAATTAACATGGAAATATCAGAATTCAAAGCCTTTAGATAGTATAGAAAAGCACCTTCTGCTGCTGGCCTTACTGCCATTGGAATCCTCTCCAAAGACCTTTGAAATCTGAAGTTGAAGTCAGTCAGCTTCTCGTTGGGAGCTCTCTTGATAGTTGTCAATTGTTGTAGTAGAGAAAAATTGTCTCCCTTTTCCCCAAACTGCTCATGGAGAACTATGCATAACTGATTCCAATTTGTGATAGAACCAGCTCCAAGGCTCCTAAACCATTGCAATGCCTTCCCTTTCAATGAAGATGCTAGCAATTTGATAGCCACATCCATTTCATTTATCTCATGGATTGCACAGACGTTAGAAATGTGTTTGACATGATCACAAGGAGTGGTATGATTTTCTCTAGTGAAAAATGGAATGTTCTTCAACGCTGCAAATGGAACTGGATTCCATGCATTGAGGGCAAGTGGGATACTGCCAGTGAAATTGACAAAGGGATTCGGTGGTTGCGCCATTCTAATTGGCCTGAGAACCCTTGTTGATTAGACAAAAGGTCTACCAGGTGGAGGTGTAGAGAGAGTTCTGTTAGGTGGAGATGGTGATCTTTGAGCTCTTGTTCCCCTTCTTTCTCTGTATGGAGATAGGTGCAGATAAACAAACAATCCTTCCTCCCTAGTTCTTGACCTGGTCTGTATTCTTCTCATAAATTTACCAGGCTTGGACTACTAAAACTAGTGGATTATGCCTCTTTTGGAGTCGCCATATGTGTAATTTCAAAGCTCCTACAAAGATGGAATGTGGAACAAGTGCACATCGATCTTCTTGTAATGAAAGTAAAGACCTCTAAGGTCCCACTGGGTGTGCCAAAACTGTTAGTGCAAAATCACAGCACCCCTGGATGTTGATCAGATTTCTCTTTTGATCATACTAGCATCCAATGTGATTGTACAACATGGAATCCTTTCTCCAAGTGTGGGACTTGCAAAAATGAGAAAGGAATCTCTAGAGAAGGATGGTTCCTATTCCTCTATTCAGATGCACACAAAAACACAGAGGGTTTACTCAAAACCTAATCTAACTTGCCAATGAGACAGGGTAAGAAGATGCATAAAAATAAACCTACGTTAATAGAGGTGATGCACCGAGGAATGAAGAACATCTGTCTTGCCAATAAACACAAACCATAAAAAACTCAATGCAAGATCATGCATAGATAACCAGATTCACAATGAAAGATTAGGAGGATGCAAATGAACACAGAGAGGGTTGAGAATCATCCACAAACATGCGTTAATCTACTCCAAATATTGAAACAATACACTACAAAATGCCAAGAGGCAAGGTTGCATTACAGTTTTGAATGGGAGGTTTGAACTTCATAAATTCACCTGTCAAAGAGAAGAAGGGAGGGGTAAAACAAGAATGTTCGACCTTTAGAAAGAAGTCCCTCCTTAAAATTTATAGGAAGAATGAGAGAGGGAAGAGAGAGGAAATCCAGATCTACCCCAACCACTTCTAGGTTGCATTTAAATCATCTCATTATGGCAGAAGCGGCGAATCGTGGAAAAATGGTGGACTGTCTAGTAGAAACGGTGAACTGTCTGTTGCATTTAAGCTGGTTGTTAAAACGTCATTTCTGGCCATTACCACGCGCCAGAGACATTTCTTGATTTTCTCTCTCCAAACTGAACCAAAATGCGAAAATGACCTTGGAATTGCGTAGATAATTTCACCATCTTTCCATTGATATAAAGAACGTGAAAATCCGAGCTCTGGATCGAAAGTTATGGCAATCTGAAAATTTAGGGCAAAAAACAGACCAAAAAGGATCGGCGGGAAAAATTTGAAATTTTCCCGCGCTCAGCCGCTTGGATGACACGTGTCACGCTCTGATTCATTTGTGGGTCCATCCTCTAAAAATTCCTTTCGGGCCCTTCTTTAACTTCTTGCCACTTGGACACGTGGCACTATTTTATTGGCTCGGGCCTGAGGGGCGCACTTTGTCTTTCGAAAAATTTGGCATTCTCACTTTGGGAACATTTTACCATTTCTCCCCAAAGCTCTGCTACTCAAGTGCCACATGGCACGATTTGATTGGGTGTGGGCCCTTCCTGACCATTTCCCTTTTGTTTTTACCTTTAGAAAATTTTTTCAAAATTTTCCCACCAGGCCGATGAGGTGAAGACACGTGGTGAGATTTGATTCGTTGGCGGCTCTTTCAGCTTTTCACGTCCCACGGGTACTTTTGGCCTGGATGTCCCAAATTGCCTGGGCCAAATATCTCCGAACCACCTGATTGGTGCTTCCTTGTTCTTGTTTGAGGTGAAGACACGTGGTGGGATTTCATTCACTGTCAGCTCTTTTGGCTTTTTGCGTCCCACGCATACTTTTGGCCCGGATGTCCCAGACCGCGCGAAACAAGACTTAGGAAATTTTCTTCATTTTTTATTTTTTTGGCTGGTTCGGCTTTTCGTGTCCCGCGCGTCCCGACGTCCCAACTATCCCAAGTGCTGTGCAGACCACCTGGTGGCTTTTCGGCTGATTCGTGCCCGGGCGTCCCAACTATCCCAAGGACCGCCTGGGCTAGGACTTAGCCAATTTTCTCTGTATTTCGGCACTGAGCTTGGCTTTTGCAAATTTTTCACATTTTAAAAACTTTCTGGGTTTTCTTCTTGGACAGGAGGGTTAGAAAGAAACTGAGGGGACCCCTAAAACATGATTTCAGGCCTTGAATCATTCTACTTGCTCGGGACTGACAATCTGATGCATGTTATCAATATTACCTTAAGGGGGGGGGGGAATTTTGGATAACAGTTCCTTCACTAAATTAGGGGTTAGTGATCCTTATAAGGTTGGTGCTCTACTAAACTAGGGGTTGGTGCTCCTTGTGAAGTGTGTGCTTCACTAAATTAATTTGATTTAAGTAATATAATTAGCGTTTTAGTGGGTTTTCTTCCCCATTAGGTTTTCCCACTTATATATGGTGTTCTTATATTGATTACTTATCTTTCGTATTCTTGTGGTTTATTTTTCATATCTTACTCAGCACACATGATCATGGATGTTGTAGAAACAATTTAGTGGATGTATATATCGTTTGGTAAATGAAAATAAATTTACTGTAGAACTTATTCACCCCCTCTCAGTTCCTTCTTCTTATAATTTTTTTTGAAGGACATGATGTTTAGTAGTACTTTTATATGATATGGTCCTACATGTGACATTTTGCAAGAAATTTTCTCTTAACTATTTTTCTTTCAAGGATCTGTTATCTAATTTTTCCCTTTAGGAAAAATTTGAAAAGCTTGACCTCACACAGAGAAAATGGAGGGATTGTGTCTATCACAGGAGCTCACAATTCGGGCTCAACTCAAATGATTTGAAGTGACGTGGAAGCATTCCGATTCAACAAGAAATTTTTCTCAATCGGAGGATTCAAAATATACGAAGGATGTCGAAGTCCAAAGTCCAAAATTTGGACTTCATAAATTCGGGAGTTCGAAGTTGGTCACAGTGTCAAGTAATCAAAAGTGTCATGTGAGGAGGAAAAAATAAGTCTGAAATTTGGAATTCAGGATTTGGGGATTTAGGATATATCGGATGATCGGATGGATTAATAACCCCCAAAATCTTGAAACCAAAACCCCCAATATTCCAAACCATCAACCCCCAAAACTCTCAAAACCTGAACTCGTAAATCCTTGAAAACACAATGGTTTGAAACTTGAAGTCTGAATTTCAAACTTTGGGGTTTTGGCATTTCAGAACTCTTGATCCAACTTTCTAGATGAACAGTGATGACGATCTCCATTGTTGAAGTACCCAAAGTTCAAAATCTTGAAAGTATGAAATTTTTTATTTTAGAGGGTGTGATACAGGTTTGGATTCCACAAAGGAACATCAACCACTCACATTTATTGCACTATGGAACCCTCATCTTCAGATGGCCATAACTTTTGACTGGGTGCAAATATTTCCACAAAGTTAGAATTTTTTGAAATATTTGTGTCCTCTACAAAAAAATTAAATGATTCCAAAATAAATTTAAATATGTCAAAATGTGGAAGTACAGTCCGCCAGTTCAGAGGAATGATTCCAAATTTCTCACCTACAACAAATGATGAAGTATGGCCCTTTTATCTTCCCCAAAAAGGTAAGGTACAATGGATTATGGGCTTTACAGGCTTACCCATGACTCCTATAAGGAAAATGATGGATTTTGTAGGATATTGGAGTGAATTTTTGAATTTTCTTTCCTCTCTCTCCTCATTCATTCCTCTATAAAATGGAAGGGGTTTGCATATGCAAAGGTTTTTGATCATGTTTTCTCTCCCATACAACACCTATTCCTCTTGGGATTTAGACCTTCCTCCAAACTCTGTAATGGCTTCATGCCTTCCTCTACATGTAATGTACTATGTAAATCTTAAGAAGTAATAAAATTGTGTTGTGTTGATTGTTCTAACCGCTACATGATTTTATTGGTTTTTCTTTCCTCTCATTACAAACAAATGGTTGTGTTTATCCTTGTTCATTACATATTTGGGTTTTTTGTGCTCATTTTGAGAGTGATGTACTAGGTATGATCTATTTTTTGGTGCAATACCAACCTCTCTAGATTCATTTATTCGTCATTGTTGCACCTCTCTTAGTGTATCACCACTCTTAGTGTAGGTTCTCATTCCATGTCTCTTTCCCCATGTCCTCTTAGAAGCATTAGATTAGAATGAGTCATTATTTTTTCTATATTAGGAGTAGTTATTGGAAGGTAGGTTAGGAGAAGGAACCAACCTTCTCTAGAGAGCTATCTTGTTTCGCAATGTCCCACACTGAGGAAAGCTCCATGTTTCACAATCACACCAAATGGCCCATCTCAAACAGGGAAATTTGGGGGGTGCTATGGTTTCACCGTAGCAGGATCTTAACATATGTTATTCAATATTTATGTAGCCAAGAAGGACCGATAAGGATGAAAAACCATCATGGATTTGTGGTAATTTTTAGTTTATCCCCACGAGTGTTCACCTAAACAATATCACCCTAGATACCCTAACACTAACTCAAGTTGACACTTTTTGTCACATTTCATTTGATCTTACCATGAAAAAACCACCAGGAATCAAGAGAAATAGGGATATGATTTTTAATTAAATTTATGCTCATTTGTAGTTTCAAATGATATATTCCCACATTCAATGTTGTTTGAGAATTTAGAAACAAATTTTTGATATTTTTTTCTCTTGAATATATTAGGAGACATTGCCAAAGTGATGTAGCTGGGAAGGACTGTGATGGTTTTGTCACAAAATTAAACCACAAAATATTGTATATTATCATTTCTAGATGTGCACGAATTGATATTTTCGTGTCATAAGGTATCTATTTCCAAATGTGATCTTAGACACCCTAACACTAAGACAAACTAATGATTTTCGTGTGCTGCATTTTCTTCCAATGTGAGTAAATTAAAACAATCTTTGATAAATTAAGAGAGTATATCTTATATTGAGAAAAATATAATTTTGAGGATTATGTTTCTAATTCCTAAGTTCTATGATTAGATTTTTTTACTGAGGTTACCTAGGGAGAGGGCCCTAGCCCTTTTTGACATCACTAGCCCACACTGTCTGTGGAACCATCTAAGGATCGAAGCTTTAAGTTCTTGGCTAGCCTACAGATTAAACCACATTATGGTGGTGCCCTATACATGGGGTATCTTAACTTTTGGTAGTAGGCCACCTTAATAGGGAGACATCATTTAAACCTTGTAGCTCCCAATTACTATAAGACACAAGAACCATTATACCAGTACACGTTTGATAGTTCTATGATTAGAAATAACTTATGATTCAAAATTTTAAAATTTTTCTTATATGGGATCTTAAGAGATAATGTAGGATGTATGTACCTAAAAAGGATTGGATGTCTTGGCCAGTAAAATGACTCCTTTGATAATGTATAATGTCCTATTTGGATTTATGTGTGCTATCATTTTTGAGCTATAAGTTATCGATTCTATTATATCACCTTGAAAACCCTAACACTGAATTAAACTAACACTTTTTTGGGGAATTGTATTTCCTTCCCACCGTGAGAAAATTTATAGGATATGAGAGGGAAAATGAGATAATATTGCAGATATATTATATGTGAATGGTTTTTTTAGGAGATACATTCCCAATTTCCACATTTGTTTATGGTAAAATCCGTATCAAAATTTGAAATTTATTTCTGTTAGAGATCTTAAGAGACATAACTTGAATGATGTATTTGTGAATGACTATGATGTTTGAGGAGAAACATGAATCCTATAATAGTTCTAACCTCACACTAACTTGTTGGTAATGTTTTGTTGGTGCCATGAGATTTAGATTGCAAGATATTAGTCTTGACATGGTAAAACTAACTCATATGGACTATTTTTGGAAAGTTGTGTTTACTTTCATTGAAAAAAAAGTAATTTGAGCCAAGAGAAACCAAGTGAGGATTGTTTATAGGTACTTGATATTGAGCTCTAGATTTAGAGACAATGTTCCTATGGTTTACTTTTTGTTAAAACATTCTCATTAAAGTTTGATAGTGTTTATTCTCATTGATCTTAAAATACAATTTTGGACTAATGTAGTTGATAAGAACTATGATGCTAGATAAAAGTAATGATGCCTATGATAGATTCATCTGTGATTTTTAGACATGTGGGAATTATTATTTTCTTTCCATGAGGTGTCAATTGTAAATCATTACTTTGGACAGCATAACACTAACTCAAAGTGATGTTTTTTAGCATGTTGTGCTAAATGCCACTACAATAAAACTTTCATTAGATTAAATAAATTATCAAATAAATTTTTATGTGGATCCAATTCTAAGATTTAGTTTAAGAAGATAACTTGTTAGGTTCCATGGTTCGGGATAACATTCTAGTCATAGTCTAATTGATTTTTTCTCTCAATTATCTTACGAGACAATGCCCATCCTATGTATCCTAGAAGAAAAAATATTCTTATAATATCATCTAACATCCATCGATACAAGTGGTCACTTTTTATTTAGTTGAATGAAGTTTTTAATTGTAAAATATCACTCTTAACACCTTATCATTAACTCAAAAAATTGCATTTTATTGCGTTATGTTCTCTACTACCATGATAAAATCACTATGATTTACAAAATGCTAAGAGAAAATTTTGTAGAAAAACTCATTATAAAGATGTAGGTTAAGAAGAAAATGTCAAGTTTCATGGTTTGTCATAATTTTCCCATCAATATTTTATAGTTTTTAGCTCTCGAGGCTCTTAAGAGACAATTACCAATTGAGGGATATATATAGGATTGGCATTATTTGGTAGAAAACTAAAATATCTAATAGACTCTACAAACACATGTAAATTTTTTGATAGTATAACTATGTTGCCATGGGATTTCCAGTGTAAACTATTGTGTTTAATACCCTAATACTTACCTAAATTGAACCACTTATTATAGCGTTGCATTAGTTCCCACTATGTGAAAAATTATAAGAGTTGAGAGAATCTAAGTCATGATGTTGTATATGGTTTTTGATGAATTTATCTTTATTTAGATGATACATTACTAGATGTTACAATTTGTAATACATTTCTTGGCTACTGTTGATGACTTGTTTATTGAACGGATGTAAAGAGACAATGACTAATCAATCTAGCTGGATAAGACGATGATGATTATAAAACAAAAATATACCTAGGTTATAATATACCAACACACTTGAATGTCGAGGAACTATAAATTTTTTTCCACAAGGTACATATTGAAATATATCATCCTTGAAACCTTAAAATTGAATCAAACTAACATTGTTATTGGTTTTTTATACTTTCTAGAACCAAGTTAAAACCCCAATAACATGAGTGAAACCAAGATGAATTTTTTAGATGGTCCCAAAAAATCATTATGGATCAAAAAATATTTTCCTATGTTCTACTCTTTACAATAACATACCCATCAAACTTTGACAGTTGATTCTCTTAGGGATCTTAAGAACCATTTCCTGGATGATGTAGAGGGGAATAATCTATGTGGTTGAGAATCAAAGTAAATCAGAAAGTATTATTTAGCATCCCATTCAATATGATATCCTACTAAAAACTCATAATTACATAAAATTATTTATATCTAAGCCCAACTCTTAAGACTACAATATTGTGTTGATGTAAGTTTGTCACACAAGATTCAAAAGAAGATAGAGAATTAAACCTGCTAATTTTATAAACACTTATAAAAATATGATTTAGAGCTCATAATATTATTAATTTATATTTTTTGTTTGGAGACTATATGGTTTTAGACATAAACTCATGCACTTGGGTTCATTTCTAGGTCCTAAAATCATAAGAGCGTTTAAATGATTTCTAAGCAAGAAATCTAGTGGTTGACAAGTATCTTTGGCCTCATTTCTATGTTTTTTACTTTCTCTTTAGTCTTACACACCATATGATTTTACAAAAATAAACTAAATGGATAGTATTACTTATGTTAAATTCTAAGATGTGTTACAACAAGAAGATATGACAATAAAGAACAACAGATGACTGAAAGAAAATAAGCAATGAAAGTAAAACCCTAAGTGCAAATGAAGAGTTATAACACTTAGATGATTTTGTAAATATCCCAGAGGTTTGAAAAGGTGTAATATTGATTAAAATTGAACAAATATGGTTGCATATTAACCCAAAAAAATTCATAAGTGTATAAGGATTAGGGATTGAGATGCCTTGAGTGGTATTGGGGGTGCATGGGTGCTAAGATTCCTTCCTGATTGCTAGGGTCTGAAAAGGTGGCCTAGAGATGAGTTTTATAGGGTAACTTGATTATCTTAAACCTTAATTTTTAATTGCTACGTGGTGACACCATGATCTCTGATGTCATTGATAACCTGGAATAAATAGATCACCTAAAAAATCCTCAAAATAAAATAAAATCCTAAAAAATAAAGATGAAAAATGAGGGTTCAGTTTGTCCTCAACTATCAAAATAGTGATCTTAAGAATAATCACTACACTTCATCTCAAACCCAATGTAGTTCTATGTGTTTGTATGACAAATCATGCCATGGGTAGTTCTTAAGCATGTCACACTCGATAGTGAGAAAATTAGCTAGATGTAGAAATATATAGTAGAAATGTCCATGGAATAGAATAAACTTCCTCCTATGAAGTCTAATGTAGGAAAATGACCCTTGTCCCTTGTAATAGTGTTAGATGGATGAAATTATTCTCTTCAAATTCTTATGAGATGTAACCTTAGGTGATATTATATAGATGCTTAGAGCTTGGTATTTTAATTTGGTCACATAACTTTATGTTTATATGATCTTCTCTTGTTCAAATTTCCTAATTGATCACTAAAAATCCAACCCCTAATAGATAATAATTCCCAATGGATACAAAGAACCCAAAAAGTAGAAAAATAAGTATAAATAGGTCTAGGACATTTAGAGGGTATAAGGGAGCTTTGGATTTTGCATCTTGTCTAGGTGCTAGTGTTAAAAACCAGAAAAGGTGAAGTATGAAGGGTCAAACTGGGCAGTGAAGTTTTACATGTCAAAAGGGAGACTAGGAAGGAACCTAAAAGACCAAGTATAGTGATCAACCAATAATTTTATCCTGTAAGAAGCATATAAATAATAATATGTGATTAGATCCTAATAATGTACCAAAAGTTTGTGATTTAGTGTGTAAATTTTCCCCCACTTTATGTTTGTGAGTGGAAATTTCGGTAATATAAAGTAAATAAAAATGTGTACATGATAACCATGTAGATCGATATAGAAAGAGTGTGCCAAGACAATAAAAGTGTGGAGCGATAAAAAGTGTGAAGTGTGAAAACTATATAAGAGGAAGTAAAAAGATAACTGATGATGATGACCATACGGTTGAAACACATGTGTAGCTTGTTGAAGTTGTACATGTTATTGATATGACTAACACTTCCAATAAGGATGAAACTGATCCATGATGAGAAAAATAGTGGAGAGAGGATCTTGAAGGGATATTTTCTAGGGTGATCTCACGAAATGGAAGGAGTAGTGTGTGGATGTCTCGTGTTATTCTCCAACCTTTGAGTGCTTCCTAAAATTGTTGAGCACACTGAATGTTGCTTTTTTGGGTGATCATTCTCCACGACATAAGTAGTGTATGGAGAAACAACTATTGTCACTCTCCAACCTTTGAATTTTTCCCAAAGTAAATAAATGACTGCAAATGGTGTGTACAAGTCCAATCTAATGTGAATAAGTGTGACTAAATCTGATTTCCCATTTTTTAAGGACTTCCCACCGTATAAAAATCCTCTGTGACACTATAAAGAATTATGTTGAATTGAAAAAATCTATGTATCTACCCCTTTGTCTTAGGCTCGCAGTAAGGGATAGAATCCCCTAGGTTCCCAAGTCTTATTTCGGGTTCTATTTTATGTGTTGAAGTAAGGACCCAAGTCTTACTGTGAGCCCTATTTGAGTCTATACACTATGTCAAATATGTGTTATATTGTACTTAACTGTGGTTATAAATTGTTTAATTGTGACTATAACTGTTGAATGGGGTTAATGATTCACCTAATAGATGCCCCCTTATTTGGTGTGCATATAATGCCACTAGGAGGATGTTTCCCTAAAGAGGAACCCATGCTGAACTGATACCAATATGTAGGAGGAAATGTGCTTTGTAAAAATTGAGGATACTGTAAAGAATTACTAGAAGACAAGTGTTAGTGCAAACAAGATAAATAGGTATGTAGAAAACAACATGTAATCTACCAGGAAAGAAGGAAAAGTAGACTAGTAAAATATTTTTACAAACATGGGACATCACTCATGATATCACAAGAGAATCGAAGACATAATGGATGAAATCATACAATGTGCACATATGAAAATTCATAGGGAAAATCCCACAAAAAATGGAAAAAAAGGGTAAAAACACATCAAATAACCATGGAGTCATATAATCTTGTAAAGAAAATGTTGCACATGAAACACCCATTATCATATTAGGTAGATAAAAATTATTTCAAAGAATTTATATTCTGATATAGTAATGTGCTCTGAAAAATGAAACAATAGCAGCTAGAAAGTGTGTGAACGTGGATGCCCCCATGAGCCATTGCGGGACTGGTATGAGGCCATTCATGAAGTATCCATGTTGTGTGTATCAATTTTTGTATATTTTGTGATTTTGTAAATAAACTTACAATAATTAATATTTTTTACATTAGGTTACATTCATTTAGTTTTCATACCAAAGAGCATAGAATTTAAATATTTCCTATAGTTTATGCACATTTATAGTTGATCTAAGTTGTTGGAAAGGAAATAACTGTCACATAACAATGTTGAAATTAAAATAAAACTTAGACTTGAAAATGGAATATTGATAAATGTTATTACTGAAACAAAATTGAAAATTCAGATAGAATATTATTCCTAAGAAAATATGTATGAAATGAAACAATTGGATGGGATTTATTATACCTCAAGTGGGTCCTAAAATGGGTTCTAATCCCTTCCTAACTTTGTAGCTAAAAACTAAATGAAAAAAACTCGGATTTCTTTATTTATTTTCATAAAAATTTACATCTAACAATAAAAGACATTACTCTGATTATCTTCTAACTCTATTGACTCTTTTTTCTAATTCCAAATCTGACTTCCTTGACTCACCCTTACAAGACAATGACTCTTTCCTATATATATTATCATTTACAGCATGTGAGAAGAATATGAATACAACAATGATTCTTCATGCTAATAAGTGAGATGTCCAACATGTGTTTGAAACACGCAATAAGTGTTCAACTAATAGTTAGTTCTTCACTAGTTCTTAAACAATGAAAAAATAAAAAGATTAAACTATTTCTTGATTTTCCATGTTTTTGTTGTGACTACTTCTCTAATGGTGCATAAGGACTTATGTTCCATCACTTCATGTTTCGAAAGATATTCATAAATATGGGTTCTATGATGTGAATGATTTCCTTATGTTGCTTACAAGTTCTTTGGCTAGAGACAAGTTTCTTCGGACAGGTTCCTTTCTTGCATATGAAAAAGTTCCTACAACCAATATTGACATCAACACATATAATCATCCAAACAATTTATCATAGTAAGAAGAATAAATTCACACATAATATCAAAAAATAAAGACAATTATATGTATGTATATCAATTATTCATTATGCCAAAAGTTCATGGTTGTAATAGTGATGTTTAGATATGTACTTAGGAAATACATATATGTGGATCTAGGTCTCATCACACCTGAGGCTTAAGTGCTTGAATTTCCTCATTCAACAACTTCATATTTATCTACTGGAAACTGTATTCTCACCTTAAATCTATGGGTTATCCTTTTCCTTTCTCTTCTAATAAGTAATATCCATAACTCCTCAATTTATCACATACTCATTCTTGCACCCTCTGATTGATTGGTATATTTCATGTCCAAGGTGCAATTGGGAAATGAAATATTTTAGAATGATAATCTATAGGAAACCAAACATCCTCACATTCATTTTCTATTTTAATATACTTGTTCACATTTTCTTCTTACATAGTATCATTTTATGATTGTTCAACAAAATTGTTAATGAATTGTTCATTGACATATTATGTAGTCATTTTTTCTTGTTCATTTCCTCCATCCACTTCCTCTTCTAGCTCTTTAGTTATTATGGGACCAATATCTCTATACTCTTTTTCAAACGGTTCAGACTCAGGATTTTATTCTATTGCTTCCAAATTAATATCTAATGAGACATGTTGACATTGTCATAAATTTGATGTTTTTATCCTTGTTTTCCTAAACCTATTGGATCTCATAGTTTGTTTTGGAGCATAATGAGTAGATTTAATTTTTGTTTTGTAAGTGGAGGTTATAGGGGAGGAAAATTCCAATAAAGGTTTAGAAATAAATATTCTCTTAGGTAAAGTAGGTGCAGGGGTTTCCTCTGTTGAAGGTAGAATTTAAGAATTTATTGGTTTGTGAGGTGTGGAAGAGGGTGGTACAACTTTTGATATATGTGAAGTAGTACTTTTAGTTTTGTTTCTCCTTTTTTCCTCTTTCTCAAGAAGGTTTCAATATTGTTCACTCTCACCAATTCATCGCATGATATATAAAGGTGCTCACTCTGTAATTTTTGCTTGGAAATTATGTTTATTATATAGTGATGTGACATGGATACCCTACCCCTTTAAACCTCTTTGGTCATTTTCTTAAGCATATCATAAAATAAATTTGAAACATTCACTTGATTATTTTTCAAATGGTTTAACAATTTGAAATGCAATGTATTTAACCTTGAATTTCTCCCTTCACAAGAAAAATGTTGAACGAAAAAATTGGTAGCTTCTACTCGTAAAGTTTTGAGAGATGTTCTAAAAGTACCTTTGCAGTCTGAGATGAACTACTCATCATTTTCTATAAATTTTATACTTATTTCTTCCAGGTTAGATTTTTATTGAAAAGGATCTCTCTGAGCTAGTAAACTAGTAAGATTTACACAAATCTCATCAATTAATATGATTTTTAACCCTTCTACCTTTCTGTCTCCATTATTAAAGGTATTTGCAAACTATTCCACAATTGTCTCATCAACACCTTGAAATTTGTTAATGTATTGCATCCATCCATGATTATCAAAGTACTACACAACCTCAAGATGATTTAGAAGTTGAAAATACACAAAAGGTTCATATCTGATGAGGTCACCTCCAAAGGTAGATACATAGATTCTCCCAAGTGTAATACACACCCATTTAATTTTTCCTCTAAAGTACTTTGCAAAAATGAATTATGTTAATGGATTTTCATTTCTTTGAAATTTATTACCAATGGGACAAGCAATACATTTAGGGGTGATTAATCATTAAGTGGATGTGATGACATTAAGTATAAGAAGAAAAATGATGTGACATGTTGGCTTACAGGGAGGGCTTAAGTGGACACATCATAAATGAAATTCAATGGTAATTTTATGTGTCACATGATTTATGACCTATCATAACTCATAATTAAATTTAATTAATCTAAGAATGCTTTATTAAAGTAATAAATGTATGCACTTATCTAGTTGTGGCTTGTAATGATTGATGTGCATGCTTTATTGAATTGACGTCTTAGTTTCATGTAAGTGCCTTGTGATACTACAGATGTGGGTTTTACTTGTGTTGACTGCTCCTTAATACAAAAAGATAATTCTTGGAGAGGGAACTCCCATTGGTTAGGGTTCCAATCATTTTTTGTATATCATCCACATGTGCATGCTTCCTTGATGTTTGTTATGGAACCATGAGTTTTGTCAGACACTTCAAACAAATATGATATTATTTCTTGTGGCTGCAAGTTGAATTCTTGGTCATTACACTTTGTCCTTGTGATGGAGATCATGTTCTTGTGTAATAAATTTTCAATGAAACTTGTAAAACAAAAAATTATATAAAATAATGGGTTAACAGAATGTTGATGATCACCTAGAAAGGTAGATCTCAACAATTGTATTTATGCTTTAAGTATTCAACAAGATGAAAGTTGCAGGTCTACTAAAATATCATCAATTATCTAAAATACCATAAGGTGAGACAACAGGATCAACCTCTAAGGTTAATTCGGATGTTTATTTCTCCATTTGTCTCTAATCTACTCTTAATAATTCTATAAATGATCTTTAATCAATTAAGTTTTTATATAATCTTAACCTTTAGCCATTCACCAACAACTTAAATCCCATAGGATCAACAGTAGTAAGCTTCAAAACTCCTTTAAGGAAGATCTTCTCAATTTCATGGGGACTATCCACCTTGTTTTGAGATTCCCTATGTGATTATTGTATTTTTGAGTAAAAAAATGTTCCTGGTCACTTTCCAGGAACTACCTTATTTTAATAAACTAGTCATGCCATTTTATTCTATATTTTTACACTACCTTTGTGTTATAAACTTATTTATTTTCTTAATTCATCCAACTCATTGACATGGAGAATTCTCTGTCTCTAATCTTATAATAAGTATATTCCTAGCTCAACATTTTTCAACATATTATGGTAAAATTAGATTAACAAAATACCAGTCTTACTATAAAATATTTTGAATGGTGTGAAGAAAGTTGTAGTCTTCCATGTTGTATTGAATTCGCATACTTCTTCTAGAATCCTACCTTTCGAGTATCTTTTTTGGAGTGCTATATTATTTGTCAATATGGCGTCTATCTCTTTGTTTGTAACCTCCACTTGGACGGTAGACTGCGGATGGTATGATGTAGACTGTTTATGCCTGATTTCATATTCACTAAACCAAATTAGCAATCACATCAATAATACAATGTGTACCCTATTCTATCCTAATATACCTTGGGACTCCATATTTGGTAAAGATGTTCTCATCTAGGAATTTTTCCACCTTCGCACTGGTATATTTTTGTAATTTTTTTACCTCTATCCACTTGGTTACGTAATCTATACAAACCAGGATATACTCTTTCTACTGATATGGAGGGTCTATAGGGCCAACAAAATCTAGTCCCCACTTCTCAAAAGGTTACATAACCAATTGAGGTTTTAATGGCATCTCACCACAACTATTGGTTTTTCCCATTATCTTACATTTATCACATATCTTACTATATAGTGTAACATCGTTAGGCAAAGTTTTCCAATATTAGCTAGTAGTCAACACCTTCTATTTTTTGTGTTTACAACAAAATTCCCTCCACAAGGTTCATTAGGACAGGCTCTAAGGAAATAAAATATATCATCATCCTCTATACATATTATCTTTACTTGATCTTGACCTATATCACAAATAAGTTTAGTTATCCAAGAAAAGGGTAAATTCTTTTTAACTAAATACCTATTCTCAGAAGATGAAAATTGTGAAAGTCTTTTACCTGAGACTAATTAGTTGTCTATGTCTGCATACCAGGGTGACCTTTTAAAAAAAGAAAATAGGTTCTCATCTAAAAATGAATCATCAAATACTTTTTCATCACTTTTGGTCTCCATCCTTGAGATGAAATATGCTACCACATTATATTTTCTAACCTTTTCCACTATTGTGACATCAAATTCTTGCAAAAAGAGCAACCATCTTATGATGGTATTGCTTACTTTTGGTTTTTTTACCATATACATGATTGCACCATGATTAATGTGAATAAACAGTGGGTATCCTTTGATATCATCTATGAATTTTTTTATGGAATATACTACTACTAAGAAGAAAAAAAATTGTTACTGTATAGTTTAATTCTACATATTTCAAATTCTTCTTGACATAGTATATTTCATAATTCACACTACTATATTTTTTACATAATATAACTCCAATAACATGTTCTTATTTATATGTGTAGATGTGAAAAAATAGGTTACAACCAACTTATCTTAACACAAGAGCATTATTTATCATCTCTTTTAAAGTTTTAAAATAAATTTCACAGCATTCAGTCCATACAAAATTGAGAACTTTTCCCAAAAATGTAAAAATTTGAATTGCAATTGTTTGAAGTATTCAATAAACCTTCTGTAGTATCCAATATGGCCTAAAAATATTATAACATATTTTTGTTTTCTTGGTGTGGGAAGGTTGATTATGGCATACAATTTTCCTGGATCTACTTGAACTCCTACCAAGGAAAGGTAGTGCCCCGACACTATGCCCTCTAACATCATCATATAACACTTATCATTACTCAGGGAAAAATTGTGATCCTTGAATCTTCCTAATACCTTAACCATATTTTTCATAGGATCCTCAAATGTACTTCCATGAATAGTGAAGTCATCCATATAGAATTCCATGTAGTCATTTTTCAAATCAGAGAAGATACTTAGAAATTCCCTCTAGAATGTGGTAGGTGAATTACAAAGGCCAAATAGGAGAAATGAATAGGAAAATGTCCCCATGGACATGTGAATGTAGTCTTATGTTGGTCCTATGGTGTAATTTGGATCTGATTACAACCATTGAATCCATCAAGAAAGGAGAAGTAAGTTTTATCAGCTAAGGTATTGATCACTTAATCAATGAAGGGAAATGAGAAATGGTCTTTCTTTTTGGGTGAATTCAGTTATCTATAATACACACAAATTCTCAATTTCCCATATTACTTGGTGCAATTATTAGAGGTGATACCCATCACTTGTCTAATTTTGGGTATATGAATCCAACAACTACTAACTTCTGTAATTCACCCTTCACAATTTCTCTTACTGTTGGGTTCATGTGCCTATGTGGTTATTTGATTTGTTTACATTCTTATTTAATATAAATTATATATGTACAAAGCCTAAAATTAATCCCATAAAGGACCCTATGAACTTTTACTAATCCCTGGGATTAACTTTGAGCTCTGGTTCCATAGCTTACGTGGAAGGAAAAGAAGGGCCCTTTCCAGGGAGGTTGAGGTATCAGTGAGATACCACTCTAGAAGAGCTATAATTATAACCTTGCGTTAGAACCTACTATTCAAGAGACAGTCATAAGTATAAAGTTTCAATGATTTTTTTTTTCTTTTAGTACCCAATATATAAATAATAGGAATGAATAGATACTTTCATAGTTAAAGGAAAAGGTTAAATCTATTATTTGAACAACACTAATAAAACATAAATTTCTATTAGAGAGTAATATTTTAAATATACCTAATGGAATTTTAGTTCAGTTGGTTAGAATATTTCCCATATATCACTATAATTTCAAGCAAATGTTGTATTATTTTCTTAAAGAAGAGTAATAAATAATTTCTCCTTTTTTGTATTCAGCATCTGGCTTACACTTAGTGGCCTCTGTGATGTTTTTTTTACATTTTTTGGAGAGGTATAGCATTAAACACATGTTTCTCTTAAAAAAATTCAATATTGAATTATGAGGAAGAAGTTGGTAAAAAATATAATTGTTAGCTGGAATACTCATCGTGCTATGTTGTGGTAAGACTTGGTTCAAAGGATAGCTCAAGTACCTCAATATATCACCAATTTATTCATTTACTCCATATTTTTTTACAAAATATTAGAAAGAAGAACATCTTTCTTGTAATTTTCAATAGCGCAAAATTTTTATAATAGCATCAGCTATTAAACATATAATTGATCAATTTATGGTTCTTTAACCCAAACCATTTGATTCTCATTACTCAATGGTTGGGAAGGAGGATAGAGTATAAGTTTCTCGGTATCATTTACATTTTAGATGATTATGTTTCTAGAACTATACCTGATAAATACATGAAAACCGGCCATCCATAGTTTTCGTAGTATAAGATGGTAACCTCATATACTTGACTTTTGTTGTAGGAGAATGAAATCAGTAGGTTATTCCAAAGCATCCACCACCATAACAATTTCCTCAAGGACACCTTCATGCCTTATTGTTCATTTATCTCCTAATTGTAATATTGTAATTGTTTTCCTCAGTCCTTTAAACTTCTGGTCATCCATAATTTGCTTGGTTATGAAATTTTTTTTTTCCCCTAAGTAAATCAAGGTATTTTTTATTTTAGTTCCATTGATAGTAACATTCACCATAGAACTTATTGGATCTATGTATGTAGGTATCACATATTTTCCAAGAATGGTGTCAGCCAATTGTCAAATGACTTGTATAGTTAATGTATCTTTTCTTTTTCTTACTGGATTCTTTAAACATAGACCCTTGGTAAAAATTTTGTACATATGAAAATCCTTGATGGTTTAGATGGGTGCAACTATTACACAAATTTCCTTCAATTGATTAATAAATTCATTATAAGAATCTAATTTAGGGTCATATTTTTTCTATTCCAAAATTTCTGGAAATAGGCGTCCATTGACTTACATTTTGCTTTTGTTGGGATTTTTTTCATGTTTTTGTGGATCATCTTGCAACATATTATGGATTTTATGTGGATGGATTTCGATTAATTGTGGTTCATTTTATATCTTCATGATTATAGATTTAATTTGTGACACAATCACTCTTCCTGAACAAAGATAGATGTTTTTGATATCAATTGAATAAGAAGAGTATTGGTTTGATTCAACATTATAGTTTGGAAAAATAACCTTATTATTGGGGTTAGTTGTTAGTTGAGATGGCAATTGAGTAGATTTTTGTTTAGATCTAGAATGGGGGTTTGTTATTAAATCTTGTTGTTGTGGGTAGGGAGTTTGTTGCTATGGTCTTTTGTAGTTATGAGGTTGATTTCTCCATTTTTGTCTTCTTCTCCAAGGTTTCTGTCATGAATAAAGGGGGTGATACCATTGTTTTCTTGAGAACTAAGGTTTCAAGAACTGTTGGTATTGGCTAGAGTAAAGAGCCCTTCCTTACTAAGTATTAGCCTAAGGTGGGGGTTTCATATTGTTATATGAACTACTAGCCCAATTTTGAAAATATTGCATGGGATCTTATGACATACATCCTTGTCTTGGAGGCCATGGATTCCTTTAGGAAACATGTAAACTTTCCCGTTTTCCATTTCTATCATTTTGAACTCTAGTGTAGCCTCCTTTCCTTTTATAATGTTAGCCAGTCCCTTGTATGTGCAATCATCTTACTTTATGTAGTAAGAATGGTTGAACTTTGCAAGTGATACCTTTCCATCATCTCTCTTTTTATTTACATGTAGAGCATCAAGTTACATGGCCATATCATTAAGTATTTCTTGTTTCATATCCTTAAACATGTTTGTAATATTTATTTTGATATTTCCCCAATTCCTTTTCCATATGATGCACCCTTTGATCTATTACTTATTATTTTCATAGTTTCTCTAGAATAGTTCTTGCAGGATTGAAAAATAACCTCAAAAGTGGATTTGGAGGTGTCTCCAGCTCCTATTAATTCCAAAGCATCCATATCTTCCTCAATGATTCCTTTTAAGAAAAGTAACTTGAGAGACTCACTAGGAAACCTTGTATGTCTTGAATTTCAACCACAACATAGGAATCTCTCAAAGTAATATTATTGTGGCTCATCTTACTTTTGTTTCATCTTGAAGAGCTCATCTCCTCCTTTAATACTTGACCTACAGTAATCTTGGTACTTGGTCATAAACTTATCTTTCCTCCCCTGTCAGGTAGTAATAACATCTCTTCCTAGGACCATAAACCATCTTAAGGCTACATCCTTGACTGTGGAAGGGAACAACTTCAACTTTTGTGCATCAGTTGTGTATTCATAATTCCAACATAATACATCATACTCAAAAAATTAATTACCTAGGTATTCAATCATAGATCCATGAAAATTAGGAAAATATAACGGAGAAATTTTGTTCATTTGAGACTGTTGATTGTTATTGGAGATAGGAAACTCAAATGTTCTTGGTTCTCTTGCCTCTTCTTTCATGTTTTGATTCACCTCCTCTACCATGTTGGATTGATCAAGAACATCCTTAGAAATATTACTCGGGGGTAGTGTTCCATAAGAAAACGTTTTATAGAAGAGGATGTTTCTTATTAAAAATTAGAAGTAATTTCTACTATTTGTGGATTGTGTAGGAATCTACCATAGGAATCTCTATGACTGTGCATACATAAACACACTCAACTCAATCGATCAAGGTTCATTTTAAGAGACCTCTTGGAAATCGGAGCTGGAGGATACCTGGCGAATATCCCCGGAACCGCTTTTGCGGGAAGGCGATTTTTTTGGGGGTTGTATGAAAAAATTTCACTTGATTGTCAAGTGCTGCGATAGAAGGCTGCAGACGCGCGATGGGAGATTTTGCTGTCGCGTGTCAAAAAAAAAGGCATTGATGCACGTCACTACACCTCAGTGACGCGCGTCAACAACCGTAATGACGCGCGTCACTGAGGTCTAGTGACGCATGTCATTACGGTTGTTGACGCACATCACTGAGGTCTACTGACGCGCGTCAATGCAATTTTTTTTTGATGTGCGACAACAAAATCTCCTGTTGCACATCTACAGCCTTCGACCTCTGCTTTCTCATCAAAAAATCTCCGTGTCGAGCATCAACAAACTCTTTGTCGTGTGTCTGCTATGCGTCAATATCTGTTGTACCTCCTTGACGCGCATCAACAACCGTAATGACGCGCGTCACTAGACCTCAGTGATGCACGTCACTGAGGTCTAGTGAAGCGCGTCACTGAGGTCTAGTGACGCATGTCGCTAAGGTCTAGTGACGCGCGTCATTGAGGTCTAGTGACGCACATCATTAGACCGCAGTGATGCGCATCACTATGTTTTATTTGGGCCTTATGTTTTAGTTTCTCTCTCTCTCGTTAGACTATCTGTCTCATACTATTTGTTTGACTTTGATTCTTTGTGGTGGCATCTATATGATTGATATTTACAATATCTATATCCGTAGAGTTTCCAAAATACTTGAAGAGTGATTTATGATATTTCTTACTTACTTTTAGGTTATTCGTATTCTTTGAGCTGGCACCTTCCATTATTCGGAAAAGAGTCCAAGTAGCGACTCTGTCCAGTGTCTAAGGTCTTGTTGCACATCCCTTGTCTGAGGTCTTTGTCACGTGTTAACTATGCACTTGTCGCGCGTCAACAACCCTTTTTCTGTCGCACGTCCACTGTCTGTATATACTGTCGTGCGTCAACACTGCCCTTGTCGCGTGTCAACTTCTTCACCCAAGTCACGCGTCAACACTTCCTCTGTCACGCATCATTATAGCTGTTGTTGTGCATCAACAATGCCCTTGTCGTGCATCATCACTACATTTATCGTGCGTCAAATATCACAGGCTAACAGTAATCTGAATCTCTGGTGCTTAAGGGTATGTGAGTTCAAATTTCACAGTATTGGTAATTTGTTAAGCTACTTGAGGTATACTACCCGGCAAATCAGCTAGGTTTTTATAGGTCTGATGTTTTCAAATGAAGGCAAAGCTGACCCCCAAAAAAAAATATACTATATATTTTAGGCGAACAGGAAACCGACCCACTCTGAATAATTCACCTTTTCAGATTTTCCTAAAATGAAATTTTCACCATATTACGAATATTCGCCGCTAAAATTATCCCTGCAATCGACCTTCATTAGTGGGGGGTTGAAGGTGGAATTTATACACCCTCATATTTTCTAAGAAATTTCAAAATGTAAAACCTCACAAACTCTTACTATTGGTGTCCAAATTGATTCTCCTGTGAGGGATGAGTAGCATCACAAAACTGATAGAATACTTAGATATAGATGAATCACAATATGAGTCATTTCATAGCTAGTGAGGGGATTTGATAGACTCTTTATCACTGACGCATTGGATAAATGGATAGCACCTCATTGAGGGTTTGATCTACCCTCACTACTTTAGGTTGTGCCTTCAACCAAGGTGAGAGGGCCTGTTCTATAACCCGTGTTGGTTAAGGACATCAAGAGATCCTTCTTTGCACAATTTTCATGAGAAACTTGAGAAAATATGATCAATACAACACAATCTAACACTGACAATCTGTCACACTAGAGAGAGGAGATGTTTCCTAGATAAGGTTTAGGTTACTAAAGACAATAATTCAAACCTGATTATCTCTGCATACTTTCGCAATGTAATTTGTTCATTTTTTTATACAAAGTAAAAACAGGGGTAGTTCATGTAGGATTCATGGTTTGAGATTTTTTTATTGGGAAGTTAAGCAAGATAAAGTTGATTATACTAGATCATTGAGAACCTTTACAAATATTAGAAAACTCATAGACATAATGCTTCAAAATAGCCAATATATTCCTTCAACTAGAATATGTGAATCAATGGAGGCCCAGAGATGCATGATTTCACACACTCTTCAAGAATTCAACACAAAGGCTTGTGCTAAAGAATCAATTAAATGTTATAAATTCCTAGTTCATCATGCCTATGATACACTCATAGACTTACAAACAGTCTTTATCAACATAATGAAAGTAAAGTGATTTAAAAAAATTTATTTACATCACAAGATGAAAGCTCTTCTCATGATGAAATTACAAATTCTACAATACTAACACACATACGAAATCTTGTGTGACTCAGAGAGATTTTAACATAAGATTGCAACAGGGACAAGAAAAACTATTTGAAAACATTCTTAAATAAGAGAAAACATATTTATGCTCGTGATCAACACAAATTTTTTCATCGGAAGGGGAAAGTTTCTTGGATAGTCTTAGAGCTTGTTAATGGTTGTAAACTTACAGCCTTCTTGACGCGATTAAATCTAAAACACATGAGATAAACAGGTTTCTCAGATGGTCTCTCAGGAAAATGGTTTTTTTCTCAAACTTTCTCTGAAAAGTTAACCCTTCTTAGAGTATTCTCATTATATTTATATAATTTCACTCGCTCACTCATCCCAAAGTTCCCTCCAAAAGAATAATATTCAAGGAATCCTTTTTTTGTTACAAGTTTGTTCCAGAAAGTGATGTTTAACAAATTTACACCAAAAACTTGTCAAGTAGATAAATCATGAACTAATCAGGTTTCTCAGTCCCTCAACTATGACTAGGATGCCATATCATAATTTTTTACAACCTTTTTAATCATTCATTTATTCTTTCATGCAATAAATCTCCTTTTTTATAATTCTCAGGTGGCTCCATATGGCTCGATCTTACAAAAAATCCTTTCACCTTTGAGAATACACTTTGAGAAATGAGTGCCCTCACATGGATACCTACATTCGTGCCTCTCAGAAATGAGATTACTCTCATGGATTATACCACATACGTAATATGCGAGTTTGAGTTAGCCAAGTGTAAAGAGGAGATAACCGAAACCTCCACATGTATCCTTGATGCCACTACAAAGGTTAAGTTTAGAGGTACGTTCCCAAACGAGCATGGGTCATCCACTTGTTCAAAACCCTAGAGAGTTGCACTAGTTTCTGAAACATCAAAATATGGGAAGGTGTAGCAGAAGTTTGCACATTTCTATTTGGTGCAACTTCAAAGATGAAGTCTAGAGGTGGGACCTCAAATGAGCGTAGGCTCTCCATGTGCCTTGAGCCCAAGAAAGTTGCCTCAGCCATTGAAAAAGTCTCAGTATAAAGATGATCCAGTGGGAGCATCCACATGTCTCTTTGGCACACTTTTGATATGGTGCCCAAAAGCGGACACCCCAAACAAGCATGGACTATCCACGTGTCTCGGCTCGGAAAAGTTGTTGAAAAATTTTAAGAACCAGAGGAAGGTGCCATGTGCCTAGGCTGCGAGAAATTTTCATGGGACACTTGAAAAGTTTAAGTATGGTTAGATCCACCAGAATCCTCCATGTGTCTCCTTAGCTTAACTCCAAAGGTAATACCTAGAGGCAGATCCTCAAATGAGCACAGGCCCTCTACATGTCCTTTGGTCTAACAAATCTGCACCAACCGTTGAAAAGTATGAGCGTGGTCAAAGCTAGTGGAAACCTCCACGTGTCTCTTCTATGCTTCTTCAAAAGTAAAATTCAAGGGAAGGTCCCCAAATAGGCACATTCCCTCCACATGGAAAATATTTGAGTTAAAGTGGGCCTAAGAATATCAAAATTCCCCAGTGACCTGCCTTTCTACTTTTAACTTTTGATGTGGGTCCCAACGGAGTTACGTATCACTTTTATACTTTGACTTCATTTCAAAACAAAGTTTAAAACTCTAAAGTGCTCTAGTGACCCACCTCCCTGCTTTGAATTTTCAATGCTGACTCAAACATGTGACATTAATTTGTCCCCCGTGGAATTGCGGACTATTTTATAACTTTACACCTTTTCACAAAAAGGAAAAAATATTAAAAATGATCCAACAATCCACCTCTCTGCCTTTGAATTTTCAAACCACCATGTGTCCTTTTTCGGGCCTTAGGAATTCCTTTTATTTTTTCACTCCTTTCATCATAATGCCTCAAAACACAAAAAGGACATGCCTTCCTACAACTACTTGTCATATGACACATATACATCTTCGGGGCCAAAGTAAGAAATTGCTCCATTTCTTCGTATCATTTACTAGCCAATTAAAATTCATTGGAGCTGCGGGACCAATTGGGAATTTTTTTCAAATGTAAAAAAAGTGACAAGTTTAAGAAATAGACCCGCCATGCCACATATAATCAAAAAATTCCAAGTATCCACGAGCATTGGGATAAAATTTGACAGGTAAAACATGACTGTGGAAAAATAAAAGGAAGGGGAAGCCCCAACATTCACGCCCAAATTTCAATTTTTCCCACAGAGAGAAAATGGTAAATAATACCAAGAATCAACGTGATCCACGACCATTTAGACATATTTACAACAACACTCTGGTGAATATAAAACTTCAATCATCCACACAAGGAGACAAAAAATATTTCAAACCATCCAGAGTGAGAAATTAAATCAAAACAGAGTGAGATTAAACTGAGCAACAACACCTACAACGTTAGCAACGTCGCCGCCAATGTCACAAAAAAAGGTGGTGTAAATCAACTTGCAACAATGAATATGTTACACATTAGGTTACATTCATTTAGTTTTCAGGCCAAGGAGCTTATAATTGAACTATTTTTAGTGTTGTATGCATATTTATAAATGATCTAAGAGGTTAGAAAGGAAATAATAGTCACATATAAATTTTGAAAGTAAACTATAACTCAGACTTGATAACACACTATTGCTAAATGTTATTACTAAAAAAAAGTTGTAGATTCAAAGAGAAGATTGTTCCTAAGAAAATATGCATGAAATGAATTGTTGGGGAGGGGATTTAGCAAACCTCAAGTGGACCCCTAACCTAGGTTTTAATGCCTTCCTAACTATGTAACTAAAAACTAAATGACTTAACTAATATTTCTTTATAGATTTTCACAAAAAAACATCTAGGAACAAAATAGATTACTCTTATTCTCTTATAACTCTAATCACGCTTTTCTCTAATTCTGAAAATGACATCCTTGACTCACCCTTAAAAGGAACAAAACCTTTGATTTATATCTTATCATTTACAACACGTGAGAAGAAGAAGAACATAAATATTCTTCAATAAAACAAATGAGAGATTCAACAAGTGTTTGAAGCACACAACAAGTTTTCAACTTACAGTAAGTTTCTTCACTATTTCTTAATCAATGAAAAAATCAAAGATTGATTTGTTTCTTAATTTTCCATGTTTATGTTGTATCTACTTCATCGATGGAACGTAAGGACTTAAGTACCATCACTTCATTTTTGAAAATATCTTCCTAAATGCGGGGTTCTTTGCTATGAATTATTTCTATATGCTATGGATGTGTTGTTACGGATAATTTCTTTATATGTGGACAAGTTGTTGTAGATAGGTTTCTTTACTACATATAAAAACTTGCTTGTAAAAAATAGTGGCATAAAACACATATAATCATCCAAAAATTTTATTGGAGTAACAAGAATAAATGAACACATAATATCACAAAATAAAGATAATTACATATAACTAGATCAAGTAATCATTATTCCAAAAATTCAAGGTTGTAATAGTTATGTTTAGTAATATGATTAAAAAATACGTAGACATGGATACAATAATTGTATCAAAATAAAATAGATGAGTTGTTATGAAATAATTTAACATAGATAATTAATATGCAATCACACTTAGAAGGTAAGTGAGCATGTATGTGTGTATGATGAAATAATGACATACAAGATATATATTTAGGATGTGTAATAAATTGTACATGTAGGTGTAAGAAAGAAAGTGTAAATGTATTGAACATATGAAGTGAGTTGTGGATGAGATGGAATGGAATGCAATTTGAGTGTGATAGGGGCAGCATGCTCCCTGATTAAGGGATATATACGTGCGTGATATTAGGTTCATTTATACAAGACCTCTCAGCAGTTGAGAACGAACTATATAGAAAGAGTGCATCATTGGGAAATGATTTGAATGATTTGATATGTAATAGATAAAGATTAGAATATTAGAGTGTAGAGTGTAAATTTTAAATTTATTTCTTGTGATGCATAAGATGTAGGAAGATGTGAATAAAATTATAGAATGATTGATGATGTAGTGTAGAACATAGAATGGGTTGATAAGATTCTAAAAAGTTCATTGAATGTGAAACAAGAAGTGTAGATTGTAAATTTATGTCATGTGATGTGTAAGATTGAATGTGACATTAGAAGGATTGATAAATAAGCTTAGGATGATATGCTATAATGATTCATGATGTAGCATAAAGTGTAAATCATGGAATGTGTGAATAAGATTGTAGAATGTATTTATTTTGAAGTGTTGGTATCTAAATTTGTTCTCCTTTTCAAGCTGATAAGCATCAGATTCTTGGCACGGAGCTTAGATACAGATAGATCATGATGTATGTCATTTTGTAGTTGGAGATGAGATCTAATTGGCCCTTTTTCACTCAGATTGTGTAGAGATGGATAACACCTTCAAGAGGATTTGATCTATCCTCGGTGCTTTAGGCCATGCCTTTCGACCAGGGTGAGAGGACCCTTAGTGTAACCTCTGTTTGATGAAGGAGATAGAGATATCCTTATTTTTCAAAAAAATTATGAAGAAAACCTTAGGAAAGTATGTTCAATAGTCCATAATTTAACTCTCAAGAGTTATCACTTCTAAAAGATGGAGATACTTTCAAAACAAGGCTAGGGTTACTAAAGACATTATGAAATCATCATTGTTCTGCATATTTTAGTAAATAGATATTTTTCCTTTGTTGATATACAAGGAAAAAAGGGTAGTTCAAGATGGATTCATTGTTTTTGAATAATTTTGGAGGGAGATTAAGCAGGATAAAATTGCTTATACCAGATCTTTGAGAGAATTCACAATAATTGAAAAGCTAAATTTTAGAAAGCTTCCAAATAGCTAAGATATTCCTTCAACCAGAAGGTGTGCTTCAATGGAGGCCCAGATCTACATGGTTTCACACAATATTGAATAATATACCATGAAGGATCGAGTTAAAAGACTCAATTAAACATCAAAGACCCCTAGTTCCTCATGCCTAAGATACACTCAAAGGCTTACAAACAATATTTAACAACAAATGTTAATGAATTGATTTTAAATTGTTTTAACTCATACAGGATGAAAGGTCTTCTTGAAATGAAATTACAAATGCCACTAAAATGTCACAGGGATGAGATCCTATGTGATTCGAAGGGACTTTAACACAAGATTGCAATATGAATAAGAAAAAATACTTGCAGTGATTTTGGAAAAAAGTAGACATAAATTGTGCCAATATTGACAAAAATTAACTCAAAATTGATTAGATTCATCAACAGGGGAAATATTCTAGAGTAATCTCAGAGCTTGTCAATGGCTATACATTTACAACCAACTTGACATGATAGAAAATCTAATATAGAAGAAATTAACCAGGTATCTCGTATTGGTCTCTCAAGAAGATGGAATCTCTCAAATTTTCTCTTAAAAATTCAACCCCTAACCCTTTACAAGAGTATTCTCATTGCATTTATACATTTTACTCGCTCACTCATCCCAAATTTTCCCCCCAAAAAGAAGAATATTCAAGGGACCTTTGTTTGTTACAAATTTTCCACTGAAAGCGAGGTTCAACAAATTCACATCAAAAAGCTTCTAGGTGGACCAATTATGAACTCATCACATTTTTCAAACCCTTGACTAATGAAAAAGATGCCATACCAAAAACCTTTTTTATAATCCCTTTAATCATTCTGATTCTTTAATGCGAAAAATCCCCATTTGAATTATTTTCCGGAGGCTCTATACAGTTAGATATGACAGGTAATCCTTTTCTCTTTTGAGGCAACAAATTTTTTAAAAAAATTCACCTATAACCTCCATCATTTCATCCTTTTCCCTCTCTTTCCTCTATAACTCTGCCCCGCATCCATCTTCTCTGGTAATTCACATTTTTTCAAGTTCCCGAGCAATTCCAACTTAAAAATATCAACCTTAATGATCCTTGGACTCACAAATTAAGTTCTGGATACATTTAATGGAACTTTATAGGAAAAAATGACAAGGAATTTCATCAAAAAATGATGAAAAATAGTGCATATTCACATCTCTAGGAGTCTTAGAGAAAAAATGGTGGAAAACTAGACGTAATGCATAATAACAGTTGATTCTGACCCCTTCTCTACTTTATATGATAGTCGTCCATGTATTTCCTTGGCACAACTGCAAAGGATAAGTATAGGGGCAAGTTTCCAAAAACGTGCAGGCCTTCCACATGCCCTAGGCCTAAGAAAAATTCCTTTTGGCCTTGGAAAAAGTCTCAGTAGAAAAAAGGAGCCAGCAGAATCCTCCATGTGTCTCAATGGTTCACTTTGAGATGGTTCCCAAAAGTGGAGACCCCAAACAAGCACGGGCTCACCACATGTCTCAGTCTGGCAAAGTTGTTAAAAATGTTGAAGTATTAGCAGAAGGCATCATGTGTCTAACATCTAAGAAAATTTTACTTGGCCATTGAAAAATTCAAGCAAGGCTAGAGAGAGTGGAAGCCTACAAGTGCCCTCCTAGCACTTTTTCAAAATAAAATTAAGGGGACAGTCCTAAAGTAGGTGTGGTCCCTCCACATGTCCCAAGCCTTAGAATTTTATTTTTTAAAGTTTAAGTATAGAGTAAATCCGGTAAAACCCTCCACGTGTCTCCTCGACGCAACTGTTAAGGTGGGACCCTAAGATAGATCCTCAAATGAGAGTCATCCCTCCACATGTCCATGGTCTACCAAAGTTACACTAGCTGCATGAGAAAATTGTCTAAGTCTGGGCAAGGCAGTGAAAACCTCCATGCGTCTCTCTGGTGCAACTCCAAGGTCAAACCAAAAGGAATATTTTCAGATGAGTGTTAACTCTGCATGTGGAAAATATTTGAGTTGAATCGGGCATTAGAGTTTCAAAGTTCCCACCAAGCCATATCCAACTAGAAAGGGACACGTTTCCACAGATGCTGAGATGTAAATTTGATGGGGAGAAACACACCTGTCAAACCTTAAAATGTAGGAAAATAACCATTTGCATCGGGAAATGAATCTTTCTTTCAAAACAAAGAATTTGGAAACAATAGAAGGCCAAAATATGGTCTTCTGAGTCCCATCCAATCACGTTTCCATAGATAATGGGACAAAAATTGAGAGGGAAAATTAAACGTGACTATGGAAAATTGGAAGGAAGGGAAAAACCCTGATTTTACACACAAGTTACAAATATTTTCACATGGACAGAGGAATGAAAAAAAAAATTGGACTTTAAGTGATCCTCGACCAAAGGAAGGGACTGATCATGCAAACCAGATGAAGCATAGAGCTTTCATGCATCAATACGGGGAAATATAAAACATGACAGAGCCCGCAAATTGAAGAATTTTAAGGAAAATCATGGCGAGATCAAATTGAGCACCAATTTTCAGCTCCGAGTCAGGGATGGGCACTCCATGTGAGTGCCACAAGAACAAATAGCAGACCAAGTTCCAAAAATAAACCATTGGGGCAATGGAGTCAAAGAATAAGCTTGCAGAGCAGAACAATACTAACCAAGTATCTCAGATTGGTCTCTCAGGAAGATGGGATCTCTTTAACTTTCTCATAAGAATTCAACCCCCAACCCTTTTCACGAGTATTCTCATTGCATTTATACATTTCACTCGCTCACTCATCCCAAATTTTTTCCCCCAAAAAGAAGAATATTTGAGGGAATTTTTCTTGTTATGAATTTTCCTCTGAAAGTGACGTTTAACAAATTCACATTGAAAAGCTTCTAGGTGGACCAATTATGAACTGAACACATTTCTCAGACCCTCGACTAATGACTAGGATGCTATGCCACAACCCTTTTGACAATTATTTTAATCATTCTGATTTTTTCATGTGAGAAATCCCCATTTTAATCATTCTCCAGAGGCTCTATACAACTGGATCTGACAGGTAATCCTTTCTACTCTCGAGGAGGACACCTTTTTCATCTTTTGCACATATAACTTCCATCATTTCATCCTTTCCCAACTCTTTCCTCTGTAACTCTTCCTCGCATCCATCTTCTCTAGTAATTCACATTTTTACAAGTGTGTCCGAGCAATTCCAAATTAAAAATATTGACCTTAACAATCCTTGGACTCAAAAATTAAGTTCTGAATCCATTCAATGGCACATTTTAGAAAAACATGATAAAGGAATTTCATCAAAAAATGATGAAAAATAGTGTGTATTCGCATCTCTAGGAGTCTTGGAGAAAAAATGGTGGAAAAATAGATGCAATGCACAACATCCATTGATTCTGCCCCTTCTCTACTTTAGTTTTTATCCATCCATGTGTTTCCTTGGCGCAACTGCAAAGGAGAAATATAGGGGCAAGTTTCCAAACAAGCGCGATCCTTCCATGTGTCTCAATGGCACACATTGAGATGGTCCCTAAAAGCAGAGACCCCAAATAAGCAAGGGATCACCGCATGTCTTAGTCCAGTAGAGTTGTTAAAAAATTTGAAGGATTAGCAGAAGGCACCATGTGTCTAGGGTCTGAGACAATTTTCCTTGGCCGTTGAAAAATCCAAGAAAGGTCAGAGTGAGCAGAATCCTCAAAGTGTCCTCCTGGCGCTTCTTCAAAATAAAATTAAGGGGCCAGTCCTTAAATAGGGGTGGTCCCTCCACGTGTCTCAGGCCTTAGAAAATTGGTTTGAAAAGTTTAAGTATAGAGCAAATATTGTGAAATCCTCCACATGTCCTCCTCGGCACAACTGTTAAGGTGGAACCCTGAGACATATCCTTAAATGAGCGTCGTCCCTCCACATGTCCATGGTCTACCAAAGCTACATCGGCCACATGAAAATATTTTCTAAGTCTAGGCAAGGCAGCGGAAACCTCCACGCATCTCCCCGATGCAACTCCAAGGTCAAACCAAAAGGTTGATTTTTAGATGAGCGCTGGATCTCCACGTGGACAAGATTTGAGTTGAATCAAGCCTTAGAGTTTTTCCCCGCTGAGCCTTATCCAACTAGAAAGGACCACATTTCCATAGATGCTGAGATGCAAATTTGATGGGGAGAAACACACCAGTCAAATCGTAAAATGTAGGAAAATCACCATTTGTGCCACAAAATGAATCTTTCTTTCAAGAAAGAGAATTTGGAAATGATAGAAGGCCCAAATATGGTCTTCCAAGCTGCATCTAATCATGTTTCCACAGATAATTGGATAAAAACAAAGAGGGAAAACAAAACATGACTGTGGAAAAATTGAAGGAAGTGAAAAAACCTGATTTTATGCCCAAGTTACAAATATTTTCACATGGACAGAGGAATGAAAAAAAAATTCTAGACTTTAAGTGATCCTCGACAAAAGGAAGTGACTGATCATGGTAACTAGATGAAGCATAGAGCTTTCATGCATCAATATGGGGAGATAGAAAACATGAAAGAGCCCACAAATTGAAGAATTTCAAGGAAAATCGGGGCGAGATCGAATTGAGCACCAACATGAAAAATGGAGAGTAAGTTGTATAATAACATTGCATGACGTGATAACTACAAATATTTATTGATTGTGAGGAGTAAATGTATAATTATGTAAATGTGATGAGGTAATATTTAATCAAGATATAGACCCTCAATAGTTAGTTGTGAACCATGAGACTGGATTACATCATTGAGTAGTGTGCACTTGTAAGGTTTTGATCCTAAAGTTTAATAGTGAGATGTATAAGTAAGATGTGCTATAAATATGTAGATTGTAATTTTGCATTATGTTGTAGGAGTATGTGACCCTAGGAATAAGTTTTTTGAATGTGTCGAGTCAAGATATGTAGTGTACAATGAAAGATGTATAGAATGTGTGGTAGAAGAATCTAAAGCACTTTTTTTGAAAATAATATGTAATAAGATGATATTGAAGACTTGTATAGTGTGTAGTAGAAAATTTATATGATGTATTGAAGAATATGTATAAAGTGCACAATATGTATCATGTGTAGGAATAAGAAGATGTCGAAGATATGTAGGGTGTGAAATGTGTAGTGTGTGACGTTCATGTGTAGTATGCCTACAACATTCAAGTGTGGAACTTAGTAAAAGAGTGCATCATAGGTTAATGATGATACAAGAGTGTATCAATTTGTGTAATATTTCTCAAATATGTGAAATATGAAACATAAAGTGTAATAGTAAAAATTTATAGTCATCTAGTGATGCTAGAAGGAGGGAAGAGTAAGCTTGATTCCCCCAAGTGTATAATTGGGATCTATTTGGGAATGGAAGAGCAAGCGTGCAATGGTGGAGGATGTCGCAACGTGTTAGGAGTACTTGATTTACCAAAGGAGGTTGTAGCAGGGAGAGAAAAGTGAAATTTTTTTTTGTGATGATGAGTATTTTCAATAGTGTAAACCTCAAAAGGAGATGCAGAAGGAATAAAATAAATGACATTGGGGTGATATTCGAGGCCGAGCTTGGTGGATTTTGTAATAATGGACCATTTTTCTTTAACTCCTTTTTCATACTTTCATAACCCATTTCCATTGAAACTGTAGTGAAGAAGATATCTATACCTAGGGCCATATTGTTTAAAGTTAAGAGTAGAGGTTGCCAAATTATGGATTTTAGGTGAATGATCAATAGTGTTGAAATATGCAAATGGAGAGTGATATGCTAAGGCTTCATAAACCACAACTTGGTATACACATTTAATACGTGCATGAAGGGTTTAAGGGACTGGATGCATGGCATGGATCTAAGGTCGTCCAAGAAGAATATTATATTTAAGCTTGTTAGGCATGACATGGAATGGAACAAACAAAGTGCATGGCTTGAGAATAATGGGAAGCCTGATTGTACGTAATAATGTTTTATGGATATTATCAAAGGCACACATAGAAATTGGTGAAGACATTAGGGAGTCTTTAAAGAGGTTGATTTGATGAGGGAATTTCATATTAAAAATATTAATCCAGTATCCATTATCGACTAAAGCACGCTTAACCCCTATGTTATTGATACAGACTTGAATATAAAGGGGTGGATCATTACGTAAAAATATATTGAGAAATGATTTCATTAGATTTAAAAGAAATATGCTCCTCATGAAATGATAATGTTGTAGTGAATCTACAATACACATACTCACGAGAAGTTTTAGGATGAAGAGAAGTAGTAGATAAAAAATATTGAATTTTATTGGCACACTGAGGATTGCCATACAAGAAGCCATTGAGGGACATACTAGTGGTAAAAAATAATGAATTAACTGAATTTTTAATATTTATAAAAAGAGTGTATGATCTTTAAAAAACATGCATCCCCTTTTTATATTTATATACAAATAAGGAAGTTGAATGAAAAAAATAGAATTTAAATAACATTTATAAAGGTTGTATGCTCATTTAATTTTTTTGTTAAAATAGTAATATTTTTCCCTTCTTAAAATCCATGGATTTTGGCTATCAACCGAAATATGATTATCCATGAAGGATTTTGGAGGGTTTTGAAAATTTATTTATATTTGTAGGTGCAAAATATTTGTTTAATTTATGTATTTTTAAAAACGATTACATGATTTTGTATATTGTACAATCATGTTTTTGATGTTTTTAAAGATTTAATTATTATTTATCAACTAATAATTATTGTTTACATATTTTAAATTATTACCATTGTTTTCTAACATTACATATATTTGTTAACTATTTGATGATCAACTTATGGATTAAAAAACTTATATCTTAAAATTCTACTCATGGTTGGATACTATTAAATAATAAATATATGAAGTAAGTCTCAAAAGATTCTATTTTTACACTTGAAATTTTAGTTTTCCTAATTTCTTGAATTTAATAAGCATTTAAAGTTATTATATTACATGAAAATATATATATAAAATATTCTCAACAATATTAAAGATTTTTGTAATTCCTACGTTAAATTTAAATCGTTTTCTTAAAAAAAGTGTTATGACAAGCACACATTTATTACAATTTAGAAAATTTACTATGTCATTGTTATAAGGGAGTGAATTTCACATACTTATTTAATCTAGATATTACAAACAATAAAGTATTTAAAAACTTCAATAAATTATTTTATTTAGCTTCTTGCGTTGTCATAACATTATTTGATTAAAATTCTTCTAAAAGTCTCACCAAGTTCACATATTCCTTTTTTAAGGTGGTCAGATGTCCCACATTTTACCCTCATCATCCTGTATCCAATCTATTGAATATATATTCAGTAATTTATGTATATTTTAATATTCAATGTTCAATTCATAAATAATTTATCAGTACATTGTATCGAGTGATAAAGTTACAATTTTATATTAATTAACCTTAGTGTATATTGATACTAAATGTTTAATTAAGTGAAAATTCAATTCATAAAATCTATTTAATGCCAAAATTACTACCATATAATCAATATATATTAATTAAGTTTAGTGCATATTTAATAATTGAATCTTGTATATTCAATGAAAAATTATAAATTATGATAGTAGATTAATGAAAAATTTATTAAAGTGTTTCTAAGGATAGTTTAACAAATTTAATTTGAATATCCTATACTCAAATATCTATACCATGTAATATTGAAATACTAACTCACATAAATAGTTAAAAAATATGTAAATAATATTAAACAGATTCACACCTCATTTATTTTATCCTATAACTCATCCTACCTGCTCCATGAAATTCATTTCTACACCTTTACTCTACTACATTCTACCATTTACAAGTCTCATGAATCATATGTAACCCTCCATATTGTGGATCTAGTAACTCTATACTAATGTTAGTAATTATATGTTGTTAGTGTCAATCCCTATTGAAATGAACATAAATGGATACATTCATTTTAAAATTTCTAAGACGTTTCTAGCCACATGGATGTCATAATAATAAAATAACCTAGAAAATTATTAATTTGAAATACTAACCCATGGTAAGACATTCTAAGTAGATCAGTAAAAACATGAAATAGTTTGTATACGACATCATATGTTCCTAAAATCACTTTGTTAATGGAATTTCATACATATTTGTATCACTTATGAAATTCCTCTATGCTAATTTGACTAAAATAAATTTTAGGTCATTATGGTACTCACATTTATAGGAATAAGGCTATTACGTAAGCAATAAATGAACCTTATAAAGGGGTGTGAAAATTGATACTCGATGAACATGAAAAATATGTATGGAATGAATATACAAATAAATTAATATAAATGGATTGGTTGAAAGAGGATAATATAAACTTGGGGATTCTAATGAACCTCCCTATGAAGAAATGCCAATTTCAATTAAAATAATTTTCTATTATGAAAATCCTATACAATGAAAAAATGAAGATGATTATAATTTGCAAGTTTTAGATTCGGAGATTCCGGAAACATTTGTATAAGTTACACAATAACATCCATCCAATTGAGAATTTTAAAAAAATTTAAATGGTTCACTATACAATTACCTAAAGCTACTAAATAATACAGTCAAAGAAAAAGAAGAATCTCACATAAATTGTCTGATTTCAATTTATTTAATAAATTGAAGCATGAAAGAAGGAATTAGATAAAACAAAGTTAATCGAAATTAGAAAATAGAGGTGAGAAAGGAAAATAGAATCATCCAACATTAAAAGAAGGAAGAAAGGAATTTGAAATAAAGTGGGAAAAGAAAAGGTATAAAGATACAAAAAAAAATAGGAATTTTAGTAGAAAACAAAGATCATGAGAGGATTCAATGGGAAATGTAACGATTAAAAATGATATGAAAAAGTAAATAAATTTAAGAAATATTTAAAATTGTATTTCTTCTCAAAACCCAATAATGATGGATTACTACAATATTTATAGACTAAATTTTCCATGTGTCAATTACTAAGCATGCCTCCCATATATTGCTAGAAAAAAAAATTGGTTTATTTCATTAAAAAACAATGTAATTTACTATACATGTCACAACTTCAAGACAAATGCAATTTGTTCACGCTAGTATCTTTCAGTTTCCTTCACCAAGCACAACAAACATGTCATATCCTACTTGTGTTACAAATTTAAGACAAATGTAATGTATTCGTTTAATTAATATCCATTTTTCTTCACCCAAAAAAGAAAACATGCCATATACACCCCAAATAAAGAACGAAGAAACAATACAAATTATTGAAAGAAATGAGACATAATACAATCCTTAATAAGAATTAAACATTCATATAATATAGAATTTTGTTTCATGTGGTATACAAAAATCATTTCTAAATTTTTTCAAATGATGAACATCATTAAATGAGAGCATTAAATGTATGATTTTTTAATGATAACTATTCTTAATATAATAAATTATATCCTACATATGTAGGTAACATTGTTGTATGAATATACTACGATGTAAATAATGTATTTTTACGAAAAAATGTTGTCCACTATCTATAATTAATAATAACAACATAAACATAAATTATTGTAGAAGAAAAAATAAACATAATCTATGTTAGTGTTTTCTGAAATGAAAATGATAGTAATCATAGATTTTTGACTTCATCCATTCAATAAAACTGTGATTTTTTTTAATGTGTATAGATATATAATATCCAATTACAGTTTCCAATATCTTTGTGTATAAAAAAAATCTATATTATAACAAGATACATATATAAATTCACCTGCAAAATATTCAAAAAACTAGAATGAAAACTATAGACATCTAAAATGTAAACATGATCAATTACCCACAAACAACATCACCACTATCCACATAATAATTAATCATGAGATTAATTATCATTAATCCCTTTATCACATTTACGATTTATCATTTATCATTTATCCTATCATTTCCTTTAGATCCATTATTATATCACATTTTACAATTAATCACTTCAATTTTCTTACTATATCCTATTATCCTATTTTAATCCATCATTAAAATTTTCTAGGAATTTAATATTGCTACACATCACCTACCACCTACCCTAAACATCCCTACACCTAACATTTCAATGTAACATCTCCCCTAATCATCATTTATTAACATAATCAAAGTCTAATCATAATCGTTATCGTCACCTCATAATCTAGAGGCTTCTATTTCTAGAAGCCTCCCTAAATTTCGATCTCTCATATTTAAAAATTCAATGTATCTCCCTCCCTCCATGAATTTTTAATTAAATCTATACTTCTATCAAATTATAGAAATCTCCATTCTATAATTCTCCATTCCTCACATGCATCCTCCACCCCTGATCTAAGTTCAAAATGGGTTCATCCTATCCATTGAATATTCCACCCAAAAACTATAAATTTATCTCTTCTCTTCTATGAGAGCTAGTTATTCATCAAGCCATTCAATCCATCCATTTAATCCTCTTATAACTCAAGAAATCCATAATTTATCTTTAATCCATATAAAATTAATTCATCATCTTTTTTATCAAGCAATCAAAGGAAATCAAAGGGGTGATGTTGCCAAAATGAATCCACAAATTTGAAGCAAAAAAAACTACAATGCAACATCTTGAGCACATAAAAATAAAAAAAGGGATCTCCACTTTGTTAATTTAAGGAATTTTGTTTTATTCCCTTTTTATCTAGCTCAATCTGAGGTAGATAATAGGTGTGTTAGGTTTAGCATTGATTTGGTTTGATAATTATCTTATATTTTCATACTAACACCACCCATTTTCTACATTTTAGCGCTCAACGTGGGCTCTTACCCACCACTTCTTTATTTTTTTTTACTTTAATTTATCCCTAAAATAAGATGTTAAAGTTTCATGAATTTTCACGTTTGAATTTTTTCTTATGACCTACATCTTGAATTAGCACTTTTGTTTTGGTTTGGTGCCTATTTCCTAAATTGGTGCTTTTTTTTTTCTGTTTTGGGACCTTCGTTTTTTTTTTTTTTTTTCCTACCTTCTGAGATCCATAATGTTTGATCCAGGTCTCGAAATGAATTCTTTTTTTTCCGGAAAGGTATCAAAAATATCTATGCAATGAAAGTGTTAATTTATAATGGTATAGAATATTTTTTTCATGGTTTTCATTTTCCTAAATATTATCATTTTAACTACACATTGATTTATATTTTTTTGATCCAAACTACTAACGCTTTATGTTCATCTTCCTACGGTGACCAAAGATAAAAAGTCAATCTAAAACTACTAACTCTTTGTTTTGCAAGATTATTAAATCAAGACACTTGGGTTTAAATATCAAAGTACTAATCTTTTTATTTTAGGGCCTCCTCTTGAAGACCTAATCATCAAAATACTAATATTTACCATTTTGTTTTATCATCTTGCATCCATTATATTGAATTTATCATCATTTTGTTTATTTTTTTCATCGTTGTTTTTTCATCCAGGAGGGAAAACCATATATGCTCTCCTCTCGCGTCCTACGATGATCTTAAGGATCAAAAGTGGTAATCCTTCCCATTTTTTTATTTTTAATGATAAATGTGATGTGAAAGTGATATCCACCACACACTTTTCATAGTCTTAGGAGTCTCATGACTATGGGCTTCACCTCCACATAGCTAGACACACCCCGTGTTCTGATGGGTTATGTAAATTTAAGAAAAAATGTCACTATTGGCTAAGCACTTGCTTTTTTAACAGTTGCATGAAGTAAGGGGATTCTGCATCCCAAATCCTAGGCCTTAGAAAACATCCTTGCAATATGGAATTGAGCCACACATACCTCAAGGTATATTGGGGACTCATTTAGAGAAATCGTCTATCCTAGAAAAATAAAGCATTTGGCTGCATATCAGGTTACAGTGTAAGGAGGCCACACTCCCTAAGATCACTCACTATCAAACCCCACATCAACACATAGGAGGAGAGACAATTTTGGCACCATATTTTTTTGTGTGAGGTTGTGTGTTGCATGTTTTTTTATTGTAAGTCAACACCCTTAACCATCACATCACATTAAAATATTAATTCATTAAACATTATCCTATAATCTATCCTTAATCAGACGATCCCAATATTAATCCTATCACCATTATTAATCAATAATACTAATCCAAAACTAATCCCCACACATATTACCTAGCCATGGAATTTGATTCTCAATCCATGTCCTCTCTAATCAAACATTCAAACCCTAATCTCTTTCTAAATACATCAACAAAGCTATCTCATCATCCCCTGACCATCAAATTAAACCATATCACTTTGACCATGAAGTCGTAAACACTATTCAATACTTTAACACACAAATTAAAATTTAAAATCGTACCTTAACCATTCAACCCTTGTCATCCAAATCAACCATCCCATGTTGATCCTAATATCACAGAAATCATCAAACATATCAATCAAAAACTATACAAACTCTTCAATCTTCAAGCAATCAATCACCTCCTAAACTATCATCTATCAACCAAACCCATAAAAAAATTCCCCTTTATAATATCCCTACCCCTCACCCCATTGACCTCCTGAATGAGGAACCTGAATAATCTCAATCCACAACTCGACCTAAAAAACATAAACCTGTATCCCCACAAGTGAATTACATCAAAATTTTACCACCTCACTAACTTTAACCTAGAATAAGAGGACCTCCTTTGTGTCCTTTCAAACTTAGGAACCCATCCCAATCCAACACAACCATCTCAAACCACAACCTCTAAATCATCTATCAATCATGATGACCTATACCTTCCTCCGATAAAAACCCATGCGCCACCATCCAAAACCTAAACTCCTAAAACCAATCATGTAAACCCTATCATCAATCCCCATTCACATATCCAAAACAATCCACGTAACTTAACCTAAAATTGTTATCCCCCACATCACATCTTAGTCATCCATGCTCGACATCTTCATTACCCAAATCCAATCCTATGGAATTTATCCTAGATTGTCCCACAATACCTAATCTCCTATCATATTCAACCTATAAGACTATTTCATCTTTCATAACATATGCCAAATCCTATCAAAACTATCTCATCCATTGTGACTCTTAATCCACTGTCATCCCATTCTACCCCTAGTCCTAAACCATCAAATTTGGATTCTATTCAACCCTCATCATATTCATTCACATCTAATTCTAATCCACCACCTTCATCATCTAAACCTAACACTCTTATCCAGTAACCTTATTTCATCCCCACCATCCCCAACATGTAATATAAATCCTAAATCACCAATTCCTAAACCAAAAAAACTCTATTCCCAAACCTCTCCCCATCCTAACTCCTACCGAATCTAGCGAGGATCCTATTCCACCTTCATCTACTTCATCCCCAATATTGACCAAATCTAATGTGGTTCCTACACCAAACCCATCTCCTGAATATCCTTCACCCCTAACATCACCCAAATCTAATGTGACCCCCATATCAAAACTCATCCCCTTAATCTAAATCTACCTCACCCCCTTCATCTACATCTACTAATCCCAAACACTAATCCTCCTAAACAAAACCCATTTAACTCAAAACCACATACTCAAAACATCCAAAATGAAAATAAATATACTTTAACCTTCAATCCCAAAACATCCTCTTTGGCCCCTAGGCATAATCCATTCCATTCATCGTATAAGACACAACAATATAATCCAACTCATAAATGCAAATCAAATAACACATCTCATTATCCACCCAATCCCACACTTTTTACTTCCTACTCCCCAACCCAAAACCATTTACAGTAAACCACTTCCCTCCTTCAGGGGGGAAGTGGGGGGGACAATCCTAGACCACCATCTTCCATTGTCTAAAAACATAAACAAGATCATCCATCCGAAAATCAAATAACACCCTGAAAACCTCCACAAACCATCTTAGTTTCGGGGAAAATATTATTGTGAATTCCATCGCACCCATGGAAATTTTACGAATCGTTGCATACAGTTTATGTCCTACATAAAAAATATCATTAACCAAGGAATTATTATCCTTGTACCTCTTTATCAAACATATTTCCATCTAATTCCTATCCCTTCCCATCTTCTATCATCCAAATCCCATAGTACATCCAACATCCATCACCAACCAAAACTCAAAAAACATTCACAGACCATGCTTTGTTAAGTCCAAACTCTTAATGGATGATAAAATTACAACCCCCCAGTCTTATTATGACCACATGGCATCATCTTCCCTTTCCACTTCATTTCCTATAGATAAAAATATGTTCTCTAAAATGAAACATCGAGTACAAGGATTAGGCATTAATGAACAAGGCATTCACGAACCCATCTCCCTTCATCAAAATCCTTGTCTTTTAGGTTTAGGTTATAAACCTAACACTAAAAAATACCCTCACATTAATCCATCACAAAACCATATCTACCACTCCTATTGTTGATCGTACCATCCCAACCACTCAGCCCAATTAAAAATCACTTAATCCCCTACAAAATAAATACTAAACACCTAAAAATGGATTGAGCACATAATTCCTCACCTATGCACGAATGTTATTTTGTTTCCTACCGATTCTGCTTTCCATCTAATATGCAACTCCCTTAACATCTAATCCATTCTTATCATCACATCCATTAATATCTTATTCTAAATCATTCATTTAAAATTTTGATCAACTTTCTCACACATGTTATAAGCCAATAATTCCTAGTACAAAACCATGTGACCTTGGTCTATCATTACCTCCAACATTCTAGCACAACTGGCCTGCTAGATATCCACACACTTTAAAAAACTCAACCAACTTCTAGTGAATACCCTTGGGTGCATTTGTTTTACACTCTAGCCAATGTCATCTCGATGCTCATTTCTGTTCCCCCATCAAACCAATAGTGATTCTTAACCCCTTAAGAGTTATCAAGATAATGGAACATATTTATGTAAAAAACATCAAAATATAAAATAGAAAAAAAAAAATGAAAAAAATCATATCAAAATTAAAAAATCAAATGAAATTCACCTCAAGACTCTCTTTAGGGGGTGTTTCTAGCAACTCTATTGGGGCTATGGATGTCTTACTAGAATTATAGAAATGTAATAACGAGAATCATATATATATTCGTCATGGATATGGATGCCTAGATGGTAGTGGAGTAATGCATGACTTAACCTTCCTTTCACCTTCTATCAACCTACTTGACTTAATCAATCCCTATACATTAGCTAGTTTTTCTTTACACACTACCCGTTAAGTCTTCAATTCAAGTGGAAATTAACCCTCATAATCACACACACTTTGATATCACAGATACATAGGTCTCACGTGTTTCCAGGTATTTTTTAGACCTTATTCACACTCCTAATTTATTCCTATTCTTTCCTTACAACATGTGTCGTTAGGCTCGTATTTCTAACATCAATGATGTCATTTTCCTTCTATCCATCACATCCACATCCATTTTTCCTTAGATCAAACATTTTTGGGAAGATAACTATCCTTTCCTTTTCATCCAATTTTTATCATGTCCCTTTTTCATATGTCATAATCATGACTGGGGGGAAACCCTACTACCATCAGCTAAGAGAATCACCCATTCTAGATACCCCTCACTTCCCATCCTACCCTACAAATTGGGGAAAATCAAACCCATCCATTCATCCAAATAGACCACCTTACCTTACACTTCGGGGCACACCATATCGATCCCTCAATACATCTCCCCTATACCTATGATCATATATTATCTTATTCATATATTCCATCTCATCCCATCCCACATGCCCATATAATCCTCACCTATTAACCAATCCATATCCTATCTATCTACCATACCCCATCCCATCTAATCCCAACCTATCAACCCATCTTTATATATCCAACCTATCCAATTTCCATCAATCCTTCCCTTTTATCCTACACAAACATACTTTGGTACTTCTAGGATATTGTCACATCCCACATTACATCCCTTCCCATCCCACCATGAGCTATCCCATCCTAAATTCTTTCATATTACTTATCCTTAAACCATTCCCCCCATCCCAAATCAAAATTATCAACATACAACATCCAAAATGAAAAAATCTAAAAATCTAAAACATCCAAAATCCAAAATCCAAAATCAAAACATCCGAAAATATAAACATCCACAATCCAATGCCCAAAAATCCAAACAATCATCAAAAATCACACATCAAAAATCCAAAAAATCATAACTCTACAAATAAAAAATCCTAACATCCAAAATCCAACATCAAAAAATCAAAACATCTAACTATTGAAAACTCTGAAAATCAAAAACATTCAAAACAATCACAAAAATACAATAAAATTATAAAACTGCAATGTGTGTGATTTTGCTTGTGTATGTTTGATTTTTTTCCTGCATTTATAATTTTGGCCAATGATATGAGGCCACTTTTGTTTATTTTTCTTTTTCACAATCTAATGATATGAGGGCCATATTTTTTGCATTAATTTGTCCAATTATATGAGGACAAGGGAATTTGGCAATTTAATCATCATGGTTTTTATACCTTGACGTTCTATATATTTCTCCATGCCACATCAATAAAAATGTTAATGATGATAATAGTGGGCACTTTATGATAGCACACCCCCTTTAATCGTCATTTTTTTTTCACATGATCATCATCCAACTATTTATCTACCATCCCCATCCTCCTATGAAATCATCCATTAATTATTCAATCACTATCCAAATGCAAATTTTATCATCTAACATCCAACGTCCAAAATCCTCACCCACTTCCCGAGGAGTCTTCTAAACATCTTCTCATCATTCCAACCCAATCATAAAACTCAATCCTTCATCTTACATCCACACATCCTCAATCTTTGAATCCTTTAAGATCCTCAAATGTCACATCATCAAATAAAAACATCCTCCAATCTTCAAATCCTACCCCCTTTCCTATGGCATCTCGAAATATAAAATATTCAAAAATCATCACACACCTTACACCTTAACCAAGGAATCCTATAATCCAACATCCTAAATCTTCACCCTTTTCATACATTGTTGATTGAAACATCCTCATCCTCTAAATACTCATCTTCTAAATGCCAATCACCTCAAATATTCTAATCTTCTAATCCTAATACTCTAAATCCTAAATCTTCTCCTCTATTACTCATCTTCTAAATCCTCTTCCTCTAAATCCTCAAGTCTTCTATTCTTTTATTCCTAATCCTCTAAATCCTCATATATTCTATCTAATCTTATAATCCTAATCCCATGAATCCTTATATATTGTAATCCTCTAATCTTAATCCTCTAAATCCTCAAATCTTCTCATCCTCTAATCCTCTCTCATCTACTAACTTGGGTCTCTCTTAATTTTGAGTGGTTTCCCAACTCATTCCTTCCCGCCTAACCCTCGAGGGGGCAACATATAACCATCTTAACATATTCTCTTATTTTTATTTTAATGGTCATTACTCTGTAATAACCCTTCAAAGAGGGGGAAAATATAGACATTTAAAATGTAGACATGATCAATTACCCGCAAAAACATCACCATTATCCACATAATAATTACTTGGGAGATTAATTATTATTAATCCCTTTATCACATTTATCTTTTATCAATTATCATTTATCCTATCATTTCCTTTAAATCCATTATTATAACTCATTTTATCATTAATCACTTTAACTTCGTTATTATATCCTATTTTTTAGTTTAATCCTTCATTAACATTTTCTAGAAATTTAATATTCATGCACCTTACTACCACTTACCTGACACAGCTATCGTTACACCTAGTCTTTACATGTAACCTCACCCATAATAATCATTTATTAACCTAATATAACTCTAAATGCTAATCATATCCTTACCTCTAATAATGGCGTGATGAGACTAGATTTACAGAATAAAACTCACGGAATAATAATATTCATTGATCAATTCATCATGTACAATGTACATACTTATAGGAAAATGGCTTTCCTATAATCTAGGAATATCACTAACTATCAAATTTCTATAATATCTCGTAGGTTACAAACAACTCTATACACGAAATATTATTGTTATATGCAATAATATAACAATTATACTAACAAAAACTATATTACTGAATTTACTCATGGTAAACGTAACTAATAATTTACCATATGGTAAATCAGATGTGAACACTATATTGCAAACATTCCTTCCTTAGTTTTTACATGGAAGCAAAAGAACTTTCACACTTCCTCTGTAGCTTGCCGCCCATGCTTACTCATGATCTCAGTACAACACTCGAACTGAAGGTAGAAGAAGGAACGCATCAAATTCTTATCAACCATGTACTGTCAGGAACACATCTGACCGACGAGAATGGGGAACACGCTCAAGAATCATATGCTTTTCAACTAGTCACCCTAGGGAACACATCTGACCTAGAAGGGTGGGAACTCAAGAAGAAACACATCTGAACAACCTTCAATGGTTTTCAGGAAGCTAACCAAAAACCTAGGTATGAATAGGAACACATCTAACTATTTAACCTCTTCAAGACTCGTGATGTTGCATTTCACTATGTTATTACATATGGAAATTATGTAGGAATACTCACATATACAAGTGAACAAAAACATACCACATTTGCTCTTATTTTTCAAACCATGTTGAAATCCACACCAAACTGAAATGTTGAAAATAAAAAGAACTACATGCTAAAATACTCACACACGTTCCACCAAATCCATGAAGTGGCCCCGTCGTTGGCAACTAAGAAGAGGTCGATGTCTAACATCCAACCCTTGATGCCTTCATCCTCCAATATGTCACTCTTTACTCAACAAATTGGAGCATGGGGCTCAAATTTTTTCACCATCTTTTATCGATGCATCTTCCCCACAAATATTCACTTTTGTTTTGTAAAATTCCAAAGCGAGGGTCTGGGGGCGGCATCCCCCAGGGCATGCTCCCTATCCTGGTATAGGGCGGGGTCAAGGGTAGATCCCCCAAAGCCAAGCACATATTTCTTCTTTGTAGTCATAAAAAATATCATCATAATTGAAATATTATTCATCTTATTCTCCCAAAAAATGGACGTCTGGTAACGGGTAACACCGAAAATACATCTGTCACGCAATATTTTATACACTTTTCACAATGACACAAATTTCAATGATGATAAAAAAATGACAACAACTACCCTAAAATCACCTATTTGAGTAACCTGACAATTGACAACAGAAAATAAATTTAATAATTATTTGACTCTTTTCATGAAAAATGAAACATTTAAAACAATCTCAAAGGATACTTCATTCACAATATAATGCAAAAAAATTGACTCTAGAATAAAGAATAATAACGACAACAATAAAGGAATATATAATCACTTAGTATAAGAAATAATACAAATATATACCTTTTTGACACCGAATTTAAGAGTGATTCTCTTGATGAAACTTTTTAATAGACGTAGACAATGGTACACATTTCGTAAAGTCTAAAAACTATGAACGTAAAAAAAACGTACGTGATAATGACTTATATCGAATAGACATCACAAAACTGCAATTCAAACCCGAAGTAAACATATAATAGTTATCACTTATAACGTCATGTATCATTAATTTCCAGTCGGTAGTGAGAATTTGTCGAGGATGCATGGATGAAAGTTGGTGATTTTCTATTGACATCGAAGGCACGCCGTCTCGATTATTGCATGTTCGAATAATGATCATGGCACAAAAATATCCAATATTGATGCATGCTTCGGTTAAATATATCACTTCTCAGTTTCTTCGGCGTCCAAAGCCACAGTCACCAAATTGATCTGGAAGATTTTTGGAACTAAAATGATGAAAACTGCAGATGTGTTTCCGTACTGGTAATGGAAGTGATGAAAGCTGAAATGTGAAGGCATCAATGTTGTGGATCTGTGAGGGTATTCCCGTGGGTTGACAAGCTCTTTCCTGTAATAGATAGTATGTCAAGAGAATACAGAGAGCGTGGGAGGGCTGATATGGATTTACAAATATGGCTTATCCATGTGATATCAAATTTGCACTAGTAGAATGAGTATGAAAGACGGTTCAAAAACGATCAATCTCCATGTTTCATCCTGTAGGACATCAAGATTCTCCAAATTTCCACGCAGCTACCAGCCAATTAAACGAATTTAATCACAAGGAGAGCGAAGCACTATATTTAATGAAGAGACGTGGATTTTGAGAACAAAAAACCATCTGAGCTTCTTCTTTTGGATGCTCAACTTTTCCAATGCCTTATTTTATACTATAACAGATCATAATTTATCTAACCTATTTACACAATTATTATAAGAAAATGATAGAAGATTACAAAATTACCTACAAATAATTTTATCAAATAATGAATGCCCTAGAATGGGAAAACTGCAGATAAAGATTGTTCCCTTGGCATTTCATTTCTCCATTACATGAAGAGAAAAAGACCGCTCTGATACCAAATAATGGCGCGAGACCAGATTTGCAGAATAAAACTCATGGAATAATAATATTCATTAATCCATTCATCGTGTACAACGTACATACTTAGAGGAAAATGGTTTTCCTATAATCTACGAATATCACTAACTATCAAAACTCCTATAATATCTCGTAGTTTATTAACAAGCCTATACATGAAATATTATTGTTATTTGCAACAATATAACAATTATAGTAAAAAACTATATAACCATATTTACTCACAATAACGGTAAATAATAATTTACCATACGGTAAATCACATGTGATCACTATATTCCTAACATCTAAATCTTGAGGCTTCTATTTCTAGAGGCCTCCATAAATTTCCTTCTTTATATTAATTTTTTTTAATATACCTCCCTCCCTCCATTGACTTTTTGATTCAGTGGATACTTCTCTCAAACTACAGAAATTTCCATTCTATAATTCTCCATTCTTCTCATGCATTCTCCTCCCTTGATCTAAATCCAACATTGGCTTCATCCTATCCGCTGAATCATCCACCCCTCATACTATAAATTGAGCTCTCCTCCTCGATGAGAGCTAGTCTAGAAAGGAAACATGGAAATGCATAACAAACATATGCCATTTAATCTTCTTCAAACATTCAATCAATTCATCATTCATCTCCAATATAGCATCCATTCAATCCTATCAATCCTTCAACAATCATTCTATCAGAGAATTAAATCATCAAGTTACAAGGGGATGTTTTTGACCAAGTCACTCCACAAATCTGGCTCAGAAATATAATGCAATCCATGACATCTTGAGCACATCAAAATAAATAAAAGGGAGCTCTACTTTGGTAAGTGAAAGGTACTTCACTCTATTTCCCTTTCCATCTAGCTCAATCTGGAGGTAGTGTGTTAGAGTGTTAGATTAGGAATAGGATTTTTTTTGGTTTGACAATCATATTGCATTTTTGCATACTAACACCACTCTTTGTACATCTAACATTAAATTTTAACACAATGATGATACTCACCGAATGAAAGTTGACTATCGACATTGTATACATCCTTATAATGACCTTAAAATGGTGGAGTGGATGAAGAGCACCCTAAGTTGTAGGAATGGAAGAAAACATGTTACTCAATCGGTTGATGTAATTACATATTTTCTAAGTGTGGGTAACTGAATGTGGAAAACAACCTCTAGAGAGGGATCCTTCCCTGGATCAAAAACCTAAAAATAAAATCTTCCTATGAGTTTAGTGAAGTCCTAACATGAATTCACTAAATAAAATGTGTAACAATGATAGGTGATAGACCAATGGAAATTAGTTAGATAGTCGTGTGATCTATACACTGAGACACTATTCACAAGTTTTATTAGAGTTTTATATATTCACTATCAATTAGATGAAATATGATGGAATATCTGAAACTCATCTCAGGTAATACCTTTGAATCCCTTGCTTCTATGTTTTAAACTAATCAAAACAATTATCACCTTGACTACTTAAAGTGACCCTGTGACATACTTCACGAATCCACTCAAGTTAAGGCTGATAATGATGCCTCAATTTGACTTACGAAATAATGTCGGTCACTTACTCCATTATTAGGACAACCTGAACATGTAAAACTTAAACTTTAATTCATCAACCAAACACTGGAGGATAATCGGTCACCCTCTATTCAAACAAATTATGGACGCGCAGATGCCAATCTATAGCCAATTTTACAAACCTACCTGGCATGTTACATATATCTCAATCTCCTCAAATGGTCTTTAAAATCCTCAGGTAGATATAGATTTAATAGCTATAAGTAAGAGGAATAAGCGCTGGAGTTAGAACTTCCCAACAATTCAGTCTAAAATGTCACAATGGTCATAAATAAAACTCTAGACTGACTCAAGTCCCTCTCTTACTGCAACACCTTCAATTGAATCAACTGAAGATATCTACAATGCTATTGCTCACACAAACTCTCAAGTGCATAACCAGAGCCATTGTAATTTAACACCTACAATTTTTAAATAATAATCAGTTAGAAAATTATCGAATGCATGAAGGTATAAAAAGGAGACTTATGACCATTTAATTTATCCAAAACTCTTTTTCGAAAATAGACATGACCTTTCTACTTACAGAGGCAATGTACACAAAATCAATTATCTAACTTTAGCTTGGGCTAGCATGACCTAAGTATTTAATTTGAATTGTGTCAACATGTATAACTACTGATGAATATTATAGACCCAACAATGAGAGACATGAACTGGTCCCTTAGAAAAAGTCCACTCAAAATGCTAGTATCTCAGACAAACCCTTGAAATTATTTCAACCGATTAGATTTGGAATTATCAAGGGTCCTGGATGCAAGCATCCACCAATACCATAGCACATTATGAGACTAGACTACCCAAAATATCTAGCGCAACCTCAAACTATTCTCTAACCAAAAATAAATTAACAGACCTTGAGATAAGCTCCATGGCTACCTGAATAGTTGTCCTCCCAGATAAATTAAAAGACACCCTAGGAATGACTTCTAGTCTTAGAAACTGGGTATACAATTCCCATTATGAGACCTCCCATAATGATCCTGAACACAATCTAAGAAGGAGGCTCCACTGCTTACCAGTAATACCAACTAGAAAATAACTACACCAGGGCATCGTGCAATCTCATGAGTCTCTTTGACCACCTCTACTCCTCCTTATTGCTCTCCTAGAGTGTTTAGGTGTACATGCGCTCAGAAAAGGTAGGTCCCATGGCTCTTCCTAAAGAGCCTAACATTATGTATCCCATGAAGGATTCAACACATTCTCATGAATCTTAGACAGACAGTAGAACATGATTAGGAGTGGACAACATTGCTTTATTGATGGTAACCTTGCACTTTAGAACCATTTGATACATATCTAGCATGTCATCGGAGTTGGGGGGTAAATTAGTTAACCAAACCGAAATCCTAATCAAATAGGTTGATCTACCACACTGAAAAAACAAAATTAGAGGAAGCCATTAATGTGATTGTAGGCTATATATAAAGGGGATTAAATCAATCTAGAATCTCCTGATTTTCTGTCTAACGGTTAGAATTTATGGTATAAGCTTACACAACTATTTGGTTAACTCAATAACTTCTCGAAATAGTCTATGCCATGCTCAAGGGGTCCAAATATTGAGATTGGAACTTGTAAAGTCTAGTCATTAGGGTGGTGCAAGTTGGAGAGGAAACTTAATGTGAATTATGGTTGGATAACTCTCACACTTTCATGATGCATACTCACAGCTGATCCAATGAGTCCTTTTGACGATACGTCATATAAATTGCAAGAAAGTGGATATCTTGGATACTTAATGGTATGTATTTTGGAAAAATTGCTTGGTCGTACATTCTAAATGGATATTTAGAAATATATGCCTCACATTTGGGGTGGTGTACCTTGGTGCAAGCTTACAAATCATATCATAATTGATAGGTGGAATTTGCGAAAAAATACAATGATCATTTAGTATAAGTAAGAGACTAGTAAGATCGAGTGTACGATGGGGTAACTACAAAAAAGATTATATATGATGGAAAAAGGTTGAGACATAAAAAGAAGAATGGGAAGAGGCTAGATTCCCCGGTATAGTTGCACTTATCACCTCAGGGTTAAGAGGAATAGTTATAATCAGACATGAATATGGAGGATCTAAGAGAAGAACTTAGCCTATAACCGCTGTGTCTTCAATTACACTTATATTGTGATCATATGGCCATAATTAGCTATTGATTATTGATTTTTATTATGAATATAATTATTTTGACTAAGGTATTATGATATGAAAAGCCATAATACGAGTGATTGTGCAATTGAGTGTACAAGACATCAAGTCCATAAAAGCAAGGATACAAGACTACATTGATCATGAGATTACCAGATTGTAGTTGAGTAGGGATTCCTAGGACTCCATGCATCCTAGTGATTGTAATGTTCCTAATACGTTAGTAGTAGTAATTTAGATATAGTTTCCAGACCTTAACACTAGTAAAATATTCCTTACCTTATCACCCTTCCACCTGTGACCTGTCTAGAATCCTATGTGACAACTGTTGTAGGAGTGGTGCCCCAAGAAAGTAGATACATGCAAGAGGAATAACAAGTGGAAAAGCTTGGGTCCAATGGATAAATGAAGATGTGCATTATGAAAAGAGGTGTAAGACCCACTCGTTAGTGACTCAGAGTATGGACTAAATCTAGAACCCTAGTTTTGACTTATGGAGGTAGATCTTAAGAATGTATTTTGTGATATTTTGGTGTCATTTATGGAATCAAGTGACATCCATAATGAGTGACGTTTTGTCGAGATGATTTAATAAGGGCTAAGAAAAAATTTAGTGTACCATACCTTTTTTAATGCATTACAGTGTATTTAGTTGAACATTTTTGGCATGTAAAGATTTTTTTTTCTAACATATTTGAATGTTTTGGTTGATTTAAAAGTTTTATGAAACTATTTACAGGAAGATGAGAAAGCATGGATGACCCCAATGATAGATGGGATGTACAAGGGCATAAGGCCACATGCGTACCAAAAATGTGAAGATGCAAAACAATTCCCCAACGATTAGGTGGGAGTATTCAAAGGTAAACTCTTCACAGGTAGAAGTGGGATCCAAGGCCATTACGGATAGTTTCAACATGATGGTGAACATAAGCCAATGAAGTGCTGGGAAGAAGCAAGGACACCCCCAGCGTAAGTTGGCCTCCAAGCACATGATAAAAAGGAAGGAGAAGATTATTTTTTTTTGGAAGGGGACAAAGGTTTCTACAAACATGGAAAATAAGTAATCTTATACACATGGATGTTCTAAATGAAGTAGAAGAACGATGTGAATGATATGAATGTAGCTTAGAAGTCTCATGAGACGAGATATGGACTAGAGTAAGAGACTGAACAAGGTCCAAAAAGACACTTGGTAACATACTAATCCTGTTTACTCATACAAATCCAGTGTGTGCACATGGATTTTATTACCTCTTGAAGTGAAGATTTAGTAGACAACAAGTTAAGAGACCCTAGCCAATGTGTAGGAATGATTTATTTTGATAACTGATTTTGTGAATAGAGGGTGAAAGGATAGCCGTACATTGCTCCGCTGCCAGCCAAGCGTCCATAGCCCCAACAGATATGTATTTGATTCTAATCAAAACATTGCTCTACTGTCAGTCAGGCATCCATAGCCCCCGATAGAGATTATTGGAAATACCCCAAGAGAGAGTTATATATTAATTTTCTTTTGATTTGTAGCTTTTAGCTTTTGAGTTTTGTTTGATTCTTTTGCTTTCTGAAAACTTATTTCAGCTCTCTTGTTTGACAAGGGGTTAAGAACCACTGATGGCTTGATGAAAGGAGGTGGAAGTGATTGTGATGATGACATTGGCTAGTGTCAACAAATATGACCAAAATTTCTTCATAACAAGTTTATTAGATGTTTGAATGTGATAGGATCTCCATGAGGTCAGTCGTTCTTTAATTTACCAAGGTGATAAAAGACTTGGGGGAAAACAGATACCATAGAGATAAATGTCACAAAATGCATGCAAATAAGCTAACCAAAATATCACCAAAGGGATGAAAATGGTAGGAAGACTTGCAGAAGAATAGCAAGGAAGGGAAGAAAGAAATATCCATGTGTATGTAACACCTAATTGCAATGTTTGATCTTTGTACATTTGATTTTTGTTTTTTTTTTAATTTTTTAGATTTTTGATATATATATATATATATATAATATATATATATATATATATATTGAACCGTTGCTACTAACAAAGTCACTCTGTGTGATAGGATCCAACAACGATGTTTGCGACTTCCTTGATAAGGGAGACTAAGCGTGTTTATTTATCAAGAGTCATGTTTTCCCCAATCTCGATAATCATGGTGAGTTCACACTCAACAAAGGACTGTGATTTATCTTGAAACATGGATTTTGTATGCGGAAGCTTGAGTTCCCTATCCAGAGGTTTATACACTTTACATCATACTTGATGGTTATGTTGATGTGTGTTCTTGAATCGCGCTTGATTTACAACTTTGAGATTGTTCCAGTTGTTGAGGGATTTTGAGCTCTTGGAAGTTTTGACCTGAGCTTGATAATGAACTTGTTTGGGTTTCTTATAAGTTGACACTTGAATTTTCTGACCTCGAGAAGGAGAAGAATGTGAACATTTATGATTGATGATAGGAACGATAGAAATGGTAGTGGGCTTGGCACAACCATTGGTAGAAGAAATATGTGATAGATGAAAAGGATACAGTCCAAGAATTGAAGAGGATGGGCTACAAAGGAGGTGAGCCATGAATATAAGGTGAAAGGATACTAGGATGTGGCCGAAGAATAGAAGAAGAAGGGCTACTAGGACATGACCCATAAATAGAAGATGAAGGACTACTAGGATGTGGCCCAAGAATAGAAGAAGAAGGGCTACTAGCACATGACCCAAAGATGTAAGATGATGGACTACCAGGATGTGGCCCAAGAATAGAAGATGATGGACTACCTAGGGGTGATCCATACATAGAAGATAAGAGGCTAGTTAGACGTGCCCCAATAATAGAAGTTAGTGGACTTCTCAAAAATGCCCCACAAACAACAGAGGGAGGGCTACTAGAAGGTGACCCACACCTAGATGAAGATGAATGGGTACTTGGCATTGACCCCATAAGAGATTGTGATTGAGGAATTATTACAGACAAAGAGTTATTGGGTGATGAGAAGATAGGCCATGGATTAATGCAAGACCAATGGGTTTCATCACATAATGAAGAATGTGAAGATGGAAGAATAAGAGGAGGATCAAGTTGCATGACTTGAGTCTCTTCCTCTATTTCTTGATAAAAGGAATCAACCCTTTCCTCACAATATGCAGATGCATTGAAGTCTAAAGAGAATATTTTTTTGTAATCTACTAAAGGAATATCTTCATATGCCCCTATAAATGCCCTGATTGTTTCTTCATTCTGAAAGAGATCAATCGGTATGAGTTGTTGATCGATCCCTAGGGGTTTATTGGAAGAAATAGGTTCACTTGGTGTGGAAGTCTTAGAAGATGTTTGATGATTATTGATAGAAGAAGATGATGTGGGGGACGAAGAATATGTGTAGCTAGATGTCTCGGGAGTAGAAGAAGGTGGTGTGGACCTACCTATACAATGGTATGTCATATGTAAAATAGTATGATTAAGTCCAAAGTCTGTAGATTGTGACACATGGGTCGATTTAGATGTTTGTCTCAAAGGACTTTGAGTCACATGAATCTTCACAGAAGGAAGATTCCGTGGGGGTGATTTATGAAGAAGGTCCTGTAAAGAAGGGGAGGACTGTGATTCAAGCATCACATTAGATGAATGATGACAAGGGTCCTGTGAAGAAATGGAGGACTGTGATTCAAGCATCGCATTAGATGAATGATGACAAGGTTCTTGTAAATAAAGAGAGGACCGTGATTCAAGAATTGTATTATACTTCTGATTGGAGGGATTCAGAGTCACGTGTATCTTCAAAGGAAGAAGACGTCATTGGGGCGACTGATAAAAGGGGTCTTGTGAAGAAAGGGAGGACTGCAACATAAGAGTCACATTAGATGATTGATAAAGAGGATCCTGTAAAGAAAGGAAGGACCATGACTTAGGAGTCGCATTAGATGACTTAGGAGTCAAATTAGATGAATCCAAATAATAGTTTGGATCTGAATCATCAAAAGAGTCAGAGGAAATATTTGGATTGGAATCCTCAGAAGAAGAGGAAATGTTTAGATTAGAATTAGAAGAAGAGTGCGGGCAACTCGAATAATAATTTGGATCAGACGTGTCCAAATCATACCACTGACTATGAGATGAAGGTGGGGAATGAGTTACTTGTATGGGCTCTCTAGCACGAAGAACCAAACGAGGTTTAGTTGTGATGGGAATCCTATGATTTGAATTGCTGAACCTAGGTTCTGTATTTTTGTAAGTATGGGGAACCACATGATAGTTAGTCATTTTTGGCATTGTTTTAAGCACAAATGTCTAGATCTAGATAGTGTGATGGAACTCCTTCAAAGGGAAGGAAGTGAAATGTCAATTTGGGTAGCATAAGGACAACCAACCAGAAATTGTGTAAGTATGGGGATGTGTGCGTGATTTTTTTAAGAAGGTCTAAGGAAAATAGACATTGTGACAACATAATATCGATGAGATAAAAAGGGATTTTCCTAGAAAATAAGTTTTCTGAATGAATAATCACAAGGAACAATCATGCGAGTGTGAAACCCAAATCCAATCAACAAGGAAATACACCATATGAAAATGTGATGCAAAGATGATCAACAAGATGTTTTCACTTATGCCAAGTTCAAGGAAATGAAAAAAACGTAAGTAAAAACAAGAAGTCAATGCGATCTTCCAATCAAGATATACGATGAGCGAGCTCAAACTTGATTAAGACATATATCTCAAAAAGTGCCAATTACAATTTGTGAATGACACAACAATATCACCAAGATATGTTAACCCACTTTGCGAGAAAGTGAAGTATTGATATCGAGGTCTTATTGATTAACACGCACAAATAGTAACACCTAGCACTCTTTGAAATCGAGGTAATAATAGAACCGAACTAAAAATCTCAAAGTATAGCTAGGAATAGTTAAAAATGGGTGCAACATAACCATACAATATAGGTATTTATGTCAAGTTTATAAGAAACAAGACGTAAATATCGAAATTGTAGTGATATGATACAAACAAGCTGACTCTTCTAAGGAAGTCTGCGGTGATGAACCATGCTTAACTACAATTATGACCTTGACATAGGTATCAAGATCGCAATGGCTACCAATGACATGAAAATGCCTCCGCACACTTTAGACGTTTCACTAACCCAGCCACAAACATGGATGGGCGTAAAAAGACATAAAAGTGAGAGAAACAGTCGATTGGTAACAAAAAGGTAGTCACCCTTCTTTTTCTCAACAAAGTGTCAAAAGAATGTGAAGGAAGTAAATCAAAAAAAGATGAAAAATGTTAGCCTCACTTCGGCAGAGTTTTACCTCACCCTAAGGCAAGTAAAAACTAGGCAAAAGTAATACATCACATATTTCTCAAAAAGAAGTTTCACAACTCAACACTATTTTAAAATGGTCAAAGTGGGCTCCTACCCAAAGTATATTCTCCTAGGTGGTTCTCTCGCCCTAGGTGTTACAAAGTTGTAACGAGTGAGCGCGATTTACCCAAAAAGTCACACTAACTAGTTTGGGAGTATCTCGGCTTTACTTTACCCCCTTCAAGAACAGTAGGAAACTAGTGCGTCTACGTGTACTATCACTGGGGTCGCCACAATAGACAACTTGTAACGCTATCTCACAAAGGAATCACTAGTCAAGTAGGTAGTGCGGAGCACTTCCCATTTCATCCACAAGGTTCCCTCTTGTGTGGACTACTTTGGGGTTCCTAGAACCACCCCCATTGTTGTAGCTTAAGGTGTTATGCCAAAGGGGTTATGTTCCAGTTGAGCAGAGAGGGACGTAACCTTTTCTGAAACTTGCAATACAGTGTTTTGAATATGTTTTTCTTTTTATCTTGTTTAATTACATGTGATTTTCTTGAACACCTTTTGGCAACCTGTATAACAACTGTATTAGTAGTTTTTGATTTTGTTTTGGTTCCTCCTTTCTTTGACAAGCATTTATAGGTCCTACACTCAAGCGTTAGTAGTTCTCCAAGAAAATCACATTATTTAAAAGAGGATTAAAAGTTACTTTTGATTCTCAAGATCATCCAAGGATGTAAGAGAAGAGCATACATAACAAATAATCCAACTAAAAAAGTAAAGAAAATATTTTCAATCAATGAACCATACCAAATTCTTGATAAATGTTCATTCCCTTAAACCAAAAGTGAAAGATGAAGTTTCCAATTTACCAAATGTTATAAAATGAAGACTAAAGTTGCTTTTGATTCTCAAGATCACCCTAAGGTGCAAGAGAAGAGCATACACAAACTTTATCCCAACTATATAGAAATGGAAAACTTCAAATCAAAGGACCATTGAAAAATACTTTGTAAAAGGTTCATTCCCTTAAATCAAAAGTGAAAGATAAAGTTTCCAATTTACCAAATGTTATAAAATGAAGACTAAAGTTGCTTTTGATTCTCAAGATCACCCTAAGGTGCAAGAGAAGAGCATACACAAACTTTATCGCAACTATATAGAAATGGAAAACTTCAAATCAAAGGACCATTGAAAAATGCTTTATAAAAGGTTCATTCCCTTAAGCAAAATGAATAATCAAGTTTCCAAGTTTAATCCCAATGTTAACAAGATAGAGATCAAAGTTGTTTTTGATTCTCAAGATCACAAAAATGTGCAAGAGAAGAGCATACACATTCTTTGGGCTAAATCGAGTAAGCATGGAAATGCAACATTCTTCAAAACATTAGACATGTTAGAAAATGACCAGTTTTAAAATAATATAAAAACCTATGACTTCTGTAAGTATAAATCTTGAATTTATGTTTTTATTGCATATTTAACTTCAATACCTTTCCAATGCAAAAAAAATGGATTCATTTCAAGTTCAGGAGAAAAATTTATGGCCTTCAGAAGATGGGTTATGCATATGCTCTTATGCTCATGGGTATGCACTTAACATGCACTCAAAAAATGTCAAAAAAACATCCATTAATCTGTAAAATGGTCAAATTTTTCCAACCAAGATTCAATTTTGACAACAACCCATCACATTAATATATGAATAGAAGACTCAACGCTATCAAACATTAACATACATGCTCAATAATTTAAGATTTTCAAGAAATTAACAAAACTAGCATGTAGAATGATGAAAAAGTAAGCTCTAAAAATGAAAACATGATGAAATCTTGAAAGTTTCTTGCCAAGATTAAATTTTGACAGAAACCCACCACATTAATATGTAAATAGAAGACTTAGCACTATCAAACACTAACCTACATGCTCAAGAATTGAAAATTTTCAAGAAATTGACAAAACTAGCATGTAAAATGTTGAAAAAGTAAGCTCTAAAAATGAAAACATGATGAAATCTTGAATTTTTCTCACCAAGATTAAATTTTAACAGCAACCCACCAAATTAATATGTAAATAGAAGACTCAGCACTATCAAACACTAATCTACATTCTCAAGAATTGAAAATTTTCAAGAAATTGAAAAAACTAGCATGTAAAATGTTGAAAAAGTAAGCTCTAAAAATGAAAACATGGAGAAATCTTGAAATTTTCCCATCAATTCTAATTTTGATAGCACTTCACCTCCTTTATACCTATAAGGAAGACTCAACACATGCAAATTCAACAAAACAAGTTAGAAAAACAAGTTAGATCAACATGTGTAAAAGAGGGTTAGTAACCAAAAATAAAACTTAACTACAAAAAATTGAAATTAAGTGCAAAGGACAATGGAGTAAGTCCCACAAGGCATGCCAAATGTGTGCATAAACACCACCTTAAATAGTTCTACAATTTAGCTAAAACAAAGCATAAACACCATCATGATAAGAATTAAACAAGGGTTAGATGCTAGCATTCATAAATACAAACTTTGAAACTAACAATGCTAAATATCTAAACTCCTCTATTCTCTAACAAAAAATAAATGAATGGACCTAAGTAAGCTCCATGACTATCAAAATAGTTGTCCTTAATGTTCCAAGAACCTAGGAATGAGGTCTAATCAAAGTTGGGCTACAAGACCCTTTTGACACCTCCCATATGACCCAAGCACTTTAAGAAAGAGGCTTAACTCTTTAAGATGATGAACTCTCAAAAGGGAAAGGTGCAAGCTCTTAGTCTCTTTGCTATATGCTTTGCATTTTGTCTCTAAGGAGTTTAGGTATACGTAAAAAGGTAGGTCGAGGGCTCTTTATATAGCCCAAAGGATAAAGGATTCAACACATTCTAATGAATGTGGGATAAAGGTAAAACATGATTAGGAATGGATAAGGTTGCTTTATTAAAGGTAACCTTACTTTAGAAGGGTTTAATACATGTTTAGAAAGTCATACGAGTTGGGAGGTATTTTAATTAATCAAAGGTGATTAATTAATAGGTAGATGTAAGCTTATAGAAGATAATTAGAGAAATATTAGTACAATTTAGGATATTAAAAGAGGATTAAATCAATTAAATATTGATTTATTGGTTAAATGGAAGGGAAAGCTAATTAATTAATAATAATTAATTAGTCTAGGTAGAAGGGGTGATTTATTAACGGAAGGTCGTTAATTAGGGTATTTGTTGGATAGGAAACTTAATTAATTAGCTTATTGTAATTAATTAATGATGATATAAGGGAAAATGAGTTCTTTTGACGATACGTCGTTGATTTGTGAGAAAGATGATAATTAATGCAATTTAAGTATTTAAATTGCTTGGGCATAATTATGGGTGTCTACATTTTGAATTTGGAAAATATGATTGTTACCCGCATATGTAGCAAAAATTTAAAATATTTATAAACATTATCAACCCATATATGTAGGCACATTGACAACTATATCTATTAAAAATGTTAGTACATAAACCTCAACATTTTAAATTTGAGAATGGTTGGGGTCATGTTAGGTCAACCATAAACCAATTAGTGTTGAAACCCAAAAAAAATCATTTTGAATTGTGTTTTTGTGGAGGATTTTCCACTTGGGGAAACTATGGAAACAAAATTTGGCTACATTCTTTTGAGGAAGTTGAGATCTATTCATTGCAAACCTGTATTTCTTGTGCCAATTGTGGAGCCTTTCCACCAATGTTTTGTGAATTTGAGTTGTGTGTATCTTCTCAATTGGCTACCATTACTTCTCACTTGGACCTCTAGATCACTTGCTACGAGATCTTTGTATCCCTCAGGAGCCTTGAACATGTCATCTTTGACGTGATTTGAAGGGATTTGTTGTATTTACTTCGAGGGGTCAAGTTCAGTTTTTGTTTGGTTTGGCTTGTGCATTTTCATCACTTGGCCACAAATTCTAAGATCTTGGGCTCTTGTTTATCACTTGGGCTCATATTGGTATTCTTTTCCTAACTCAATGTGGTGTTCACTTACCCATGTCTTCCGTTTGACTTCTCATCTTGAGCTCACCATTCTAAGCTACCAGTAAGTTGTGATTTATTTGTGTAGCTCTGTATTCATAACATTCAAGCTAGGCATTGTTGTTTTTGAGCTTGGTTTTCTACTTTTGGGCTATGTAAACACCCCTAACTCACTATGACCTTTCCTTAGCTCGATATCATATTTATTTTCCCATCTCTACCATTTACTTTAAAGATGAGCTCTACATTTTTCTTTTGTTTACCTTCAAATATAATTTTTGACCACCATTATTTATCTAACTCAACTTGTTGGTGAGCTCGACCGTGATGTTAACATAGATCATCATTGAAAAGCAAGTTCAACATGTTCTTATCCTAGCTCGACCATGTCATCTATCTTGGTGTGTTAAAAACCCATCTCGATTTGAGATCTCTTCTACCATCTCATCCCCTTGTTGATTGACTTGATGGAGTTTTGGAAGAAAAAGCACCATATTCTTCTTTTAATAGTTGTAACCTTTATAAATATTTTAGAGATTATGAAATGCATACTTTGAAGCACATCTTTCTAGAAAACATGATGAAAAACTTGTAATTTCACATTTCTTGTAAAATCTATGGCATCAATGATTCATTAGATAGTGGTAATTTTTCTGTAGCATTTGTCTTCATTTTAAAGAAAAAAAAACACCAAGATTTTAAAATTGATGCCTGAAAACTTTATTTTAGTCTGTGCAAAACTAAATGCCACTTCTAGATCTCAAAATTTGATTTCTCTTACTATGTTGGAACTTGTTTTGAAAATTTTGATACTTGTAATATGTATGGCCATAGTTAGGGCTTGTTCTGAAATTTTGTACTTATGTTTAATGCATGAGGAAGCCTATAATTTATTAAAACTTTTGTAAATTGAACATTTGCATTTTCCACAAAATGTATCGATTTCTTAATTAGATATAAAAATTTGCATTACTAAAAACATTGTTCTTTACAAAATTAAAAATATAGAAACATTACAATTTTGATAGGTAAATACTTCTCTAAATTATCACAAAATCTATATTTTCATACTCAAATTTCTAATTGATAACTCTGAAATCCTTTGTTGATGAATTTCATGAGAAGAAGAAAGAAAACCATCTGTGATTTTTTGAAACTCTATATTTTATTGTTGTTGAAATTGAATGAGATAATGGAAATAAGAAGCTCCACTTTCGTATCATGATATACACTTCAAATATTTTCATTTCCATTATCTTGAATCTGATCTTCAATGTTTCAATAATTTTTCATTAAGCTTGCAAACTCTAGGAAACATACTCCTAAATGAAGCAGAAACAACTGAAAATTAAGAAAATTTATTTTGATATGAACTTTGTATTCTCTCATCTTCATGAAATTCTTTACATGCACAAAATGATGAATGGAAATTATAATCAATTGTAAATTATTTTCTTGTAGATGTGTTATTTAAGAGTATTTTATAATACTTTCTTTTATGAAAATCATTAATTAGTAAAAGAATGCATATACAATGAAGTTGAAAATATATCAAAGCTAAGGTGAAACTTGAGCTCTAACACCTTTGAATTCCTCTCTTTCATCAGTATTGGAGAAACAACATGGAGGAACTTGGAGCGGTAAATTCAATTAAGGGGATTCATCTTTCAGGTAATGATGGGTCCCCTTCTCTTCATTACATTCATAGTTTAAAATATATCTATATTTTTTTTCTTTCATAGTTATATCACAAGGCTTGTGTGGGGAAACATGTATCATTATCCTTATGAATATACTCAATTTTTTATCCAGTGAATTGTCTTTTGCTTACTCTACATTGCTTTTAATTACATAACTAAATCAACATTTGAAAAAAAATGTTAGAACCATAATGTTAAGTGTATCATAATATTTAGAATATATTTAAATAATATAGAATCAATTATATTAGTATTAAATTTAAATATAAATTTTATATTAGGTGGTTAGTTATTTAATTAACTACAATTAAATCGTGGAGGTGTACCACATCACTTTAGAACACCATAACCCTTCAGGTTATTTCAATATGATCATAGGTCATATTAAGGACATTGATATTAGATATCAAATATTTGAATGTCGAGTGATCTTGGTAAAATATGGAGTAGAAGTGAGGAGAGAGTTTTTACTAGACTAGTTGTAATAGTTTCTCATAGAGTGGATTAATTATTCTATGGATTTTACCCATTTAGTGGTTTCCATATTACATGTTGTTTCAATGTGTTATTTACTTTATGTTTTCATTTATTTTACATTTTTGTACACATTTACATTTATGGTTATTAATTATTATACATCTTAAATTTCTTAAGGTTAATAAATCTTTATTCACCCACTCATCCTAACATGGTACTAGAGCAGTATTAAATAATGGAATTTAATTCTAATGTTCTAAGGTTGCAACGGTTGGGAAGTTAGGTGGTTATTTTCTTGAAATACTATTTAACCCCCCCTTCCCTCTCAGTATGATGAATTAATGTGGTGTGCACATGCGGAAATTCAATGGGAGATTTCAATCATGCGTGAAAAATGTGAATTTTAGAATTTAAGGCCCTTGAAATGAAGGTAAGGGTTTGTAAATGTTGTGAACATTTATTTCTATAGTTTTTAAATGTTTGGAGCTAAATTCAAGATATCAAAAGAGAATGAAAAAATTTCAATTTTACAGAGGAGAAAAAAATCCAGAAAAATAGGAATTTTAAATTTTATTATTGGTCGGTTAGTTGATCTTGTCCCCTTATAATAAAATAATAATTAATGTCAATTTTAATTTTAAAGAAATAAAAATTCATTTCCTATATGGACCCTCTTAAAAATTCATTAACCTATAGTTTATAGTCAATATAAACTATATTTTAAATTTTGTATAGTTTTTATAAAAACATCATTGTTTTATAAAAATTATATATATATATAAATATAATGTTTATAAGACCTAAAACTATATGACCTAACCGAAAAAAATTTATGGTCCCCAAAATACAAAAAATATATTAATCAAACTTTATTATAGGGTGTGGCCCCCTCAAACCCCCCATTCTACCTCATGCCACTTAGCGTGCACTCCATGGCTCTACATCGCGTTACCTTTGTATGCCGTGTGTCTCACAGTATTCCACCCATTAACCCTCACCCATGGACCTCCTTCCTCTATCCCTTGTTTTGTGCCACATGGTGATGTTGGGGTAGTGTTCAAGGATTTAATAACTTATGCAATGGTAATGGTGGTGTGAATAAGGTCACACCACTACATTTTGTTCAAATATCTTTAACGGCTTGTCTTGGATCACTTGAGAAGCTTGCCATGTTATGCAATGGGGTATCCACATGGCTTGGTCGCAGTAACATTTATGACTCAGTTTGTTAGCATTCGGTAAATTTGCATAGTTTTAAATATTAGTTATTAATTTGGTTTGGAAATTATATTCAGTTAATATTTAATATGATTAACTTGGTGATAAACGTGCCTAGTTGGCTAGCCAAACTTGGTCAAGGTTATAGAAATTCTTACCTAATAAGGAGAAAGAGCTCCCTTTTTGTATATAAATCATTTTTTTTACAAACTATATATAAAATATCTTATGTTTTTTGAAAATATAAGCAAATTGTAAAAATAATTTTTGTGAAAATTAGTAGAATAATATTGTTTTATTTAAAAATGATATATTCTTATGATACGAAGAAATAATTATCATCATCATTTTGTTAGAAAACTAAAAACAATTCTCTTACATTTTAATTTATTTATTGATATTATACTAATGCATTCATGTAAAGACTATTCAATTAACATGACCTCCTTTTTTAGCATACTGATCAGTGTTAGATTGTGATGATTAAAATATGACAAGGGGAATTCTATTAAAATATTATATCAGTCCTTGTTTATTATTTATTTCTTTTTATGCAAAAATAGGTTCTATTCAGTTTTCAAATGATAAATATCAGATGTTGAATGGAAACAATTACAAAATTTGGAAGATTTGATTGAAGCCCTAATTCATGGCTCACAAATTATGGGTAGTTATAAATGGAACAAATAGATCTCTGACAAGAAGACAAGCAATTGTCAATAAAATCGCTTCTTATCAATAGAAAGTACAAGAGGCAATGTCAATTATTTTGTGAAGCATACAAGATGATTTTCTACTTCATATCAGGAATCAAGAAAGTCTAAGTGAGGCTTAGGCTCATTTGGAATCGATGCATGAAGGTACATGTTTGTTAAAAATAATTAAATTGATTTTAGAAATTATGACAAATCTCATGAAGGGACATGAAAAAGTGATAAATTATTTAGAAAAATTCAAAAATATTAAGTCACAACTAGATAGATCTGGCAGTAATTTTATTCAAGATAAATTAGTTTATTTCATTATTTAGTTGAATTTTCAGGAGAAATTTAGAAATTTCTTTTCAATTTTGAATATAAAATATCAAACAGAAAAAGACATTCTAGATTTACAAACCCTTAGAGCTCTCCTCATACAGGAAGAACAAGTACTGTCAAATTTTGATTCTAAAGAGAATGCCACTCAGGAACTTCTCACTCATAAATCAAAAGGTAAAACCTCTAGATCTAACAAAAATCAAAACAAAACATTTAAACCTCCTAACAAATATAAAAAACAAGGAAATCATAGAGTTAGCTTTGATGGTAAATTTCATTATTGTGGTAAATGTTTCCACAAGAAATAGGATTGAAAATTTTAAAATAATAAGTCAAATTTCAAAAATCAAAAGGGTAACAAAAATGACCAAACCCGAAATTAAAACAAATATAAAAAAATAGTCAAAAATCAAATGTTATTGCTTTTTATGCCACTTTTGTCCCTCGAAAATAAAATTAGTGGATATTGTACAGTGCTTCCTTTAGGAACATGACCTTTAGATCTGATATCCTATCTAAACTTAATGAGTGTAATGATTAGAACTACTTCAATGATTATTCCATTCTCGATGTTCAGGGTTAGGGAAAAACAAAAGATTCAAATGGTTTAAATAACAATTTTTTGTTAGTTTCTAAACTTAAAATTAATTTTCTTTCTTGTTCTTAGTTGACCCAAAATAACTATAGTGTAAGATTATTAAAAGATAAATGGTTTATTAAAAATGAACATAATATTACTATAGTTGAAAGCCTTAAAAAAGATGGTTTGTATTTTTTTAATGGATTTCCTTTTTCTTCTTCTTCAACATCTCAAATAAGTGACATGAAATTGTGGCATTAGATACTAGGTCATGTCAACTTTAAGAGCATGTACGACATGTCTTAACTAAACCTAGTAATTGGTCTTCCAACTATTTCTCAAAATCATGAAACATGTGAAGGATTCTTACATGGTATGATATATATTAATCCCTTTCACATGCACGATGATTATAATCCTTCTAAAACTTTGGAACTTGTCCAGAGTGATGTTGGAGGACCCCTAGAAATTGTGCATTAATGGTTCTTTGTATGCTTTCAATTTCATTGATGATTTCACTCATATGATTTGATCTTATTTAATCAAAAATAAATTTGATGTATTGTCAAATTTTATAGAATTTAAAGCTTTAGTTGAAAACTCTTCTAGTTATAAAATTAAGAGGCTCGAGACTAATAATGGGGGAGAATGCATCAGTAAGGCATTGGAATCATTTTTTATGAATGTGTAATTTAAAGGGAATTGACTAATCCCTATTCCCCTCAATAGAATGGGATTGAAAAAATGAAAAACCGTACCATTCTAAAAATGGATAGAACAAAGATGCATTCATCTCAGGTTTCTATATTCATCTGGGATAAAGCAATGAAAATTGTTGTTCATATCTTGAATAGGGTTCCCACTAAAGCCTTTGTTAATTTCACTACTCTGAAAATTTGGTCAAATAATAAACCAAGTTTAATGTTTGATCTAAACAGAAGACACTTGATTAAACATCTTTTTCTTGTATATTTGTAGGATACAATGTCAAAAGTAAAGTTCTTGGGATCTTTGATCCTTAAAAAATAGAATTTATTGAAAATAGGAATGTTAAAATTATAGAAAAACCTTTTTTTTCTATTATTTATGATGATTCTAATGAAAACGAATTTGAAATTGAAAATTGTTAAAATGATGTATGTGATGAAGAAACTAGAGTTGATCCTATAATTGTGTTGGTTCTGAAATTAGTCTTGCCCCATTTCTCATTGAAATTCTTCAGTTTGTGGGCTCTGTTGTGTTTTCTATCTCCCCATATTTATGCTTAAAGATTCTGTTCTCCATTTCATTGCCATGATCAGTCCCTTCCTTGGTCGAGGATCACTTAAAAATATAGAATTTATTTTTTGTTCTTCTGTCCATCTGAAAGAGTCTATAACTTGGGCATAAAACTCAGGTTTTTCCTTTCTTTTTGTTTTCTACAGCCAAGTTCTATTTTCCTTGTAATTTTTGTCCCAAATATATGAGGAAACGTGATTGGATACGGCTTGGATGATCACGTTTGGGTCTTATAACATTTCTAAACTCTCTTTCCGTGAAGAAAGATTCATTTCTGGGCTCAAATGGTGTTTTTGCAGCATTTTACGGTTTCATGAATGTGTTTTTACCCATCAAATTTACATCTCAACATCAATGGAAACATGGCCCTTTTTTGTTGGATACGGATCAGTGGGGCACTTTGAAAATTATAAGGCTCACTTCAGACTCAAAGCTTATCCACATGGAGGGCCGGTGCTCATTTGAAAATTCACCTTTTAGTTTGGCCATGGAGTTGTGTCGGGGAGACAAGTGGAGATTTCCACTTCCTTTCCCAAACTTAGAAAAAAATTTATGAGGCCGGTACAATTTTTTTGGAAAATGCAGACATGGAGGGATGGGGCTCATTTAAGGATCCACCTCAGTGTCCCACCTTAATAATTGTGACAAACACACATGTGGAGGCTTCCACCGCTTCCGCACTATACTTAAATAAAACCAATTTTGAAAGACCTGGGACACCTAGAGGGACTACACATGTTTGTGGACCGGCCCCTAAGTTTTATTTTGAAGAAGCTTCAGGAGAACACTTGGAGGCTTCCACTCATTCTGCCCTTACTAGGACTTTTCAATGGCCAAGGAAAACTTTCTCGGACCCTAGACATATGGCACCTTCCACTGTACCTTCAATTTTTTAACAAAATCTTGAGATAGGTGTTGATCTTGCACTTGTTTGGGGTCTCTTCTTTTGGGGACCATCTCAATATGTGCCATTGAGACACATGGAGGCTTCCGCTGGCTCATTTTTACACTAAGAATTTTCAAAGGTGAAAAGGCATTTTTCTTGGGCCCATGGCACGTGGAAAGCCCATGCTTGTTTTGGACCTTCCTTTATGATTAACCTTTACAGTTTTGCCAAGGAAACACGTGGATGGCTATGATATAAAGTGGGAAATGGGTAGAATCAACATTTGATGTGTATTTTGTATGTTTTTCTGCCATTTTTTCTCCAAGACTCCTCGAGATGTGAATACACACTATTTTTCATCATTATTTGATTAAATTCCTTATTTTCTTTGTTTGTAAAGTGCCATTTGATGGATTCAGAACTTAATTTGTGAGTGCAAGGATCGTTAAGGTTGATATTTTGAAGTTAGAATTGTTTTGGCACTTGTAAAAATGGGAATTACCAGAGGAGATGGATGTGCGGTAGAATCAAAGAGGAAAGAAAGCGAAAAGGATGAAATGATGAAATTTATAGGTGTAAAAGATGAAAAACGTGTTCCATTGAGAGAAAAAAGGATTTCCTGTCAGATCTAGCTGTGTAGAGCCTTCGAAAAATGATTAAAAATGGGATTTCTCACATGAAATAATGAGAATGATTAGAAGTACTCCGAAAAAAATGTTGGCTTGGCATCCTAGTCATTAGTAGAGGGCCCAGGAAACATGATTAGTTCATAATTGGTCCACCAAATAGCTTTCAAATGTGAATTTGTTAAATGTCACATTCTGAGGCAAATTGGTAACAAGAAAAGGTCCCTCAAATATTCTTCTCTTTTCGGGGGGAAATTTGAGTGAGTGAAATTTATAAATGCAATGAGAATACTCTTGTAAATGGTTGGGGGTTAAATCCTTAAGAGATAAAATTTGAGAAAGTCATCTTCCTGAGAGACCAAGTTGAGATAACCTGTTATTTTCTTCTCTGTTAGATTTTCTATCATGTAAAATTGGCTGCAGATGTATAGCCATTGACGAGCACTGAGATTGCTCGAGGGATTTCCCCTATTCATGAATCTAAGAAATTTTGAAATTAATTTGTATCCAATCTCTAGAAATTTGTGTTTGCTTTGTTTCAGAATGTCTGCAAATGGTTTCTTTTGTTCCTATTACAATATTGCATTGAAATATTTGTGAAATCACATAGGCTCTCATCCCTTTGACAGTTTAATTGTATTTGCAATTTCATTTCAAGAATATCCTTCATCTGGGATGAGATAAACAAATTTAAAATCAATTAACTTTCATTTGTTGATAAATATTGTCTATAAGTCTTTGGATGTACCTTAGGCATGATTGATCAGAGATTTTGGTATTTAATTGAGTCATTCAATTCGATTGTTTGTGTTAGAGTCTCAAAGATTGTGTTAAAATGTGCTAATTTGGGCCTCCATTGAAGCACACCTTCTGGTTGAAGGAACGTCATAACTATTTTGAAGCTTTCTATTGTTGACTTGTCCATTGTTGTGAAGTGCATCAAATATTTTGTATAATAAACTTTATCCTGCTTCATTTCCCACCAAAATCATTCGAAAACAATGAATCCATCCTTAACCACCCCTGTTTACCTTGTATATCAACAAAGGAGCAAAATCTACTTACTAAAATATGCAGAACAATCATGATTTCTTAATGTCTTTAGCAACCTTAGCCTTGGGTTGAAAGTATCTCCATCTTTTAGAAGTGATAACTCTTAAGAGTTAAATTATGAAGTATTGACCATATTTTCACAAGGTTTTATCCAGAAAATTTGTGCAAAAAAAGGGTATCTCCATCTCCTTCATCAAACAGAGGTTACACTAAGGGTCCTCTCACCTTGGTCGAAGATCCATGACCTAAATTAGTGAGGATAGGTCAAATCGTCTTGAATGTTTTATCCATCTGTCCATAAATCTAATTGACAAAGGGCTAGTTAGATCTCATCCCTAGCTATAAAATGACACACACTATGATCTATTTGTCTCTAAGCTCCATGTCCAATCTATGTTGCTACTTGGCTTGAAAAGGAGAAAAAAATTGGATGTCAAAACATGTGGTAGTGTTTCTAGGGATTATTTAGTGTTTCTGGTAAATATTTTTTGATATTTTTCTAGTTCATATCCATTTGGCCCATCAACAATACTCATGGTGTCGTTCCAGGGGATTTTTTAGCATTGTTGGCAAAGATTTGTTATTTTTTTTCCAATTCATATTCATTTGGCCTGGTCAACAACAGTTGTGGTGCCATTTCCAGTGAATCTTTGAAGTATTTGAATGAAGTTGTACATGTACAAACCCTGGTAATGGTTTTTACAAATTCTAAAGTGCAAATACATTGCTGAAACATCATTATATGTTCAGATCTTTAAGAATTGTTCAAAGTTGTGAGTTCTAAGTGCAATATTTCATGCTTATACAATTATTGCACTAAAATTTGTATCATCATTGATAAATTTGGGTAAAAGAAGAGAATATTTTGTAAGCTTTGCATTAATCTAGTATTGACATACATTTGATACGTCTTTCATAGTGCATTTTCACAAACTAAGGTGAAAATACTTAGTGGCGAATCTATGTAATGTAAATTCTATATAAATACTAGTGCCTTAACATATATCAAGTAAGATTTGTCATTAATATCTACAAAGTTGGAAGGAAGAATATCTGTCTTTGCCAGGGACCCTAGTAAAAGGTTGTTTCAAGAGTTGGGAAAGACTAATTCGAAAGGAAGAAGAATTTAGAAGGATGTTGGAGATCAAGCATCAAGATATGAGATCTCCATTGGTGAAACCGATCATCTTGTTATTGAAGATTGCAATACTTCCTCAAGTGATTTTGAATTAGGTAGTCTCTTTGTTGAATTGAATTCTCCATCTGGAGAGGGTCCTTCTTTTGTATTTGAAATATTTACATCTCATTTTGTCCCTGAATTTTACAAATCTAATAGAGCTTTCCAAGAAATAGATGCTTTAGAGGGCAGTTATTCTAAAAAAATTATCCTTGTACCACATAGACCTCTCACCCCTCATCATTTTGTTTCTCCTCTTCACCTCCTTAGAATAATATGGCTCAGCCTCCACCCAGACCTCCATTTGTTGTTAATACTTTTGGTCCCATCAGTTTTAGAGGTATGGTTGGCTATCCAAATGTTGTGGCACAAGATTTAAGAAATATATTTCCTAAGTTTTAGGGAAATAATGCAATCACTGGTGATCAACATTTAAAGCTCTTTGTCAATATCATGGAGGACTTTGAAATAGAGTTTGAGGATTTATACATTAAATCATTTATCCATAGTTTAGAAGAAGATTCAAGGGATTGGTATAAATCTTTGCCAGATAATTCCAATGACTCCTAGGTTTCTTTTATTGGAGTTTGAAAATATAAAAAATAATCTTAATGAGTTAGTGACATATTTCAATACAATATTTAACAAAACATGAGAATATTGCCTATTATTTTGAGGCCATGTGATGAATCATGTCTGATAAAGTATTCAGATGCATTTTATAAGAAAATTACTTACTATTTGATGGATAATAATCCTAGAACTTTGAGGTAGGCCTTTACCATGGATTTGGAAATTGAGAACAACATTAAAGTAATTGTAAAACCTCCTAAGATGGAGGGTGTTAAACTCATTAACCTTGAGAAGCCTCAATCAAGTAAGGTTGTGGATCTTGAGCAATTTGTAAAGAATTTGGTTGAAGTTGTCAAAGAAATATCTTACAAGCTAGCCAAGGCCAAGAAAGGAATTATACAAGGTTCTCAAGGTCAACATAGGCAATAAGGACAAGAAAAATTTACAAATAATCCTATAAATGATCAGAGATCTGATGACAGAGGTAAAAGACCCATGAGCGATAGACAACCCGAAGATTCTTAACCTAGAGTTGTTGAAGAGACAAATCAAATGAATTGGTGTGAAAAATACTTCTTACCCCACCCTCCATGTGAAATAGATCAGCAATTTGAAGAATCTGATGATGATGATGCATGCATGGTGGACTACTCTACAAGCTCATAACAAGGAGCAACTTCAACTGAGGTAATAAGTGCAAGAACTACTGCAATTTTTTGGGATTTCATTCACCCGGGTACCTCTTCTTCCTCCCTCTCATGCTTTAGAAATAGATATGTTATAATCATTTGAACTTCCTAATAATTATTTTGAGTACCTAAGAGCTCTAATTATTAAGAGGTATGATGGAGGAATCCAATCAGAAGAGGATAGAAAACTATTAATGAATGTTGTTGTTTCCCAAGAAAAGGAGTATAACAAAAGAAGTAAAGTTGTTAAAGGGGCAGGGCCTTAAGAAAAACCAAAGACCCCAGTTCTCACCAATGTCCTATAAGAGGCTCCAAAGAAAGATGCATCTAGAAAAGACCTTGTTGTCTCAACTAGAACTAGTGTTCCCACCCATGCCCAAAATGTGAAAAATATATTTCCATCCAATGAGTTTGTCAATATTTCTCCAAATGCTACTTTTCCAAAATACATTCCTTATGAAATTGCCCAAGTCTTAAGTCAAATGAAGATTTCTGTTCCAATGGTGGAACTACTTAGGATACCTCATCACAAGAAGAGTGACATTGAGTATTTGGGGTTATAAGAAGATAGGAGTACCCAAGGTAGAAATATAAACAATGTAAACACTCCTCCTCCAACCATTGTAGACCTAGAAAACCCACCACTATTGGAGGAGATAGGTGAATCGCCTGAAGTTTACTTGGGAACATCTTTGGTTGAGTCTCAATTAAATGTTGATCCATTTTTTTACAATGCTGATTATTAAGGATAGACTGTTGCACAATTGTATGTTTGATTCCGGAGCATCATGCAATGTTATTCCTCTAGAGGTCATGAATGAATTGAACATTAAAGTGACAACAGCTTATGGCAAGTGTACTGCAATTGATTCTAGAGAAGTGCCCGTTATAGGATGTGTAAAAGGTTTGGTGGTACAACTTATTGCTTATCCAGATAATAATTTTAAACTTGATGTTGTTATTGTTGATTTCCCTTCCAAATGGGGCATGTTGTTATCAATAAAGTGGGCTGCAAGTGTTGGTGCAAGTGTTCAAATGGATACGTCTTTTGCCACCATTCTAATTGAAGGAAGCCTTGTAAATTTTTATGGAGATAAGAAGATGTTGCATCTCATTGGAGATCCAAATAATGTCTCTTATGAAGTGTTGTATGTTGATGTAGATGCAGATAACTTTGTGGGGTTCGCTAATGGCAAAGAGCATAAGATTGATTAATGTAAATGTCTTAAACATGTAGGTTTTCCATGGACCTTGTTATTTAATGGAGCTTGTTCCAAGTTTGGAAATGGTGTTGGCATTGTTCTTATTTCTCTAGGCCACGAAGAGTTTGTCTTTTCTTTTGAATTTAACTTTGAATGCACTAACAACATTTTCAAACATGAAGCATTGTTATTAGGCTTGAGAATTGCATGGAAATATGGTATTAAGGATATCATTGTGAAAGGATATTTAGAACTGATTGTCAAGTAAATTAGAAAATGGTATGCTACTAAAAATTAGAGAATGAAATAATACAAGCATGTAATCTAGAATTTGATTGAAATATTTGACTCTTTTAATATTGTGCACCATGATAGAAAGATTAATGTTGTTGCAAAAAATCTAGAACTGCTAGGATCCAAAATTGGGAATTTTATAGTGTCTCCATTTTGTGAGTATGACATTGAAATACTAACAAGCCCATCTATCCTTGATAATGTTAAAAATTGGTAAGTGTTTGTTGATGATTCCTAGGTGAAACAGTTTCTACAGAACTAAGGTGAGTTTTCTGACCAAAGTATAGATTGGGAAACAATGCTATGTGTTGCTGAAGGAAAGGAAACTTTATTTGGAAAAGACATCATCTAACTAAAGACAAACACGATTCCCATAGGTTCGATGGATCTTGAATCAAACTTTGATAATGTTGATTGCATTATTAAAATAAGTATGTCGGTTTCAAGAGATGTGGAACAGCATGTGACCTGGGCACAAAGGAAAAACCACATAAAATCTTGTTAGGAAGCAACCTTAGCAAGGAAGAGAAGCAGTCCTATGTTCAATTGCTGAATAAATATCAAGACTACCTGGCTTGGTCTTATTCTGATTTGAAGGCATACATGGAAGATCTGCTCCAACATGAAATTCCTCTTGAATCTAATTACAAGACTTTTTGGAAAAAATAGAGGCCCATCAATCCACTCCTTTCTTTGAAGATGCAAGAATAAGTTAAGAAGTTGAGGGATGGGGGGATCATTTAACCCATAAGGTACTCATCTTGTGTTGCAAACCTAGTATCTGTCAAGAAAAAGAATGGTGTATAAGGCTATATGTAGACTTCAAGAACCTGAATAAATCATCATTGAAAGATAATTACCCTTTTCCAAACATGGAGAATATGCTACAATTGGTAACTGGTTCTAAACTATTATCCACTCTGGATGGTTTCCCTTGCTATAATCAAGTTGTTTTGAAGGAGTTAGAAAGAATAAATACTACCTTTACAACTCCTTGGGGAACTTATGTCTATGTTAGGATTCCTTTTGGCTTAATGAATGCTGGAACAACTTTCCAAAGAGTAATAGATGTAGCATTTGTTGGTTCTATCAATGATTTCATTGAAATTTAGCAAGATGATGTAACTTTGTTTTCCAGGAAAAAAATGATCACTTGCAACACTTGGAGAGAATGTTTTTAAGGTGTAGAGAATATGGCATATCATTGAATCCCAAGAAGTGTCATTTTGGAGTGAAAAAGGAAAAGTTGGTTGGTCATATTGTATTAAAGGAAGGGGTCATGATTGATCCCAAGATAGTGGAAGCCATCAGCAAGGTTCCAATTCTAAGAACTAAGAAGGGAGTTCAATCCTTCTTTGGACAAATAAAGTTTATCAGAAGATTTGTGTTTAACTTTTCTTTGCTGACCATCCCCATTACTAGTATGATGAACAAGGACCAAGTTATCAAATGGGAAGAATATTCCATTTAATCTTTCAACGTGATAAAAGAAGCACTAAAACATGCCCCTGTTTTGGAAGCTCCAAATTACAAAAATCCTTTTAAAGTGTTTTCTTTTTCTTCAGAAAATAGCATTGCATCTGTCTTATTGTAGAAGGATGATGAAGGGGGTGAGAGATCAATTACATTTTTTAGTAAGGCATTGCAAGGAGCTGAGTTGAAGTACACCGTCATGGAGAAGCAATCGTTTTCCTTGGTGAAAGTAAAAAAGGTTTTCAGACCTTACATTTTGAGCATGGTGAAAGACATCTTATCAGAGATGGAGGTATCAAGAAAAATATGTAGATGGGTGAACAAGTTACAGGAGTATGACACAGATATCCAAACCATGAAATTGGTAAGAGGTTTAGGCCTGGATAAGATTATGGCTAAAAAAAAATTGTAAACTATTGAGGTGAATGAAGTAGAAGGAGAAAGGGTGGATTTCCTTGAAAATTTAGTGAGCTCTAATTGGTACAAAGATATAATCTTTTATCTCAGACATTTATGCTGCCTTGAACATTTGAGTAAAAATCAGAAAAGACCTCTTAAGTTAGCCTCTCAAAAATATTTCATTATTGATTTTCAGTTAACATGGAAGAACCCAAAGGGAGTGCTCTTAAGATGTATTGCTGAGGATGAAGCCCCAAAGGTAATTATTGATCTCCATGGTGGATTTTGTGGGGGACATTTTGTAGGAAGAGTTATAGCACATAAAATATTGAGGGCTGGTTATTGGTGGTAAAATCTCTTCAAGGATACAACTTTATTGGTTAGGAAATGTGATAGTTGCTAGTGTTTCTCTAGAAGAATGAAAGCTTAAATATCCCTTCCTTTCCATCCTGTGTTAGTTGAATCCCCATTTAAGCAATGGGGAATGAATTTCATTGGAAAAAAATTTGATCCTTTGAGTTTTATTCATAAATGGATTCTTGTAGCCACTGATTATTCACTAAGTGGGTGGAAGCAATACCAACCAAGAAGGCAACATGCCAAGTTATCATAGACTTCATGATGAATCAAATCATATGCATATTTGGAGTGCTAGCTAAACTAGTTGCTGATAATTCCATGAGTTTCAGAGCCAAACATTTGGTGGCAATGTGTAAAGAGTATGGATTCAATTTGACATATGCCTCTAACTACAATCCCCAAGGAAATGGACAAGATGAGTCCAACAATAATTTTTTTTTGAAGATCATTAGAAGAACCTTGGAGCTAAACAAAAAGAAGTGGGGTGAGCAACTGAAGTTTTTTCTTTGGGCTAACAGGACTCATTATCAAAAAAGCTACTGGTAAAATCCTGTTTGAGTTGGTATACAGAATTGAAGATTTCCTTCCCCTTCATTTGCAATTGTCTTCATTTTATTTTGTTCAGCAAATTGAAGATCAGAAAGTTAGCCAATATGATGCTCGAATCAATCAGATTATTGAGTTGGATGAAGAAAGAAGCGCATCCCATCAGCGGCATGTGAAGTTCAACGAAAAGTTGAAGAAGTTATTTGACCAAAAGGTGACTCCCAGAGCTTTCATCATTAGGGATCTTGTGCTTTTATGGGGTGGCAGGCATGAAGATAAGGGAAAACATGGTAAATTAATGCATTGTAGATGGGCCCTTATTTAATTGATACTAAAATTGGTGAAAATACCTTCTTCCTAAAATACTTAGATGGGGAACTGTTTGAATTGCCTATTAATGGCAGGCATTTGAAACATTTCCTTGATTGATTTCTCATAATCAAGGTATAATCCATTTTATAGTGTATATTTATTTGTTTTTGTTCTTCTTTTGTTTTTTTGTTTGTTCTGGTCCTTGGTGACATGGTTTTGCTAGTTTCTCAGTTCATTTTTTGGAGGATGGTTATGGTTTCTTTGCTCTGCAATCTTATTCTTTGACTCCATTACCCAATGGTCTGATTTTAGCACTTGGTATGTTATTTCTTCTTGTGGCACTCACAGGGAGTGCCCATACCCAAGTCATAGCTAATGTTGGTGCTCAAATTAGTCTCACCCCTTTTGTCATTTAAATTCTTCAGTTTATGGGCTCTATCAAGTTTTCTATCTCCCCTGGTTAATGCTTGAAGTCTCTTTCCTCCATTTGGTTACCATGATCATTCCCTTGCTTGGTCAAGAATCACTTAAAAATTTAGAATTTGTTTTTCATTCCTCTGTCCATCTGAAAGAGTCTATAACTTGGGTGTAAAACTTGGGTTTTTCCTTTCCTTCCATTTTCCACAGCCACATTTTGTTGTCCCTGTCATTTGTGTCCAAAATATCTATGGTAATGTGATTGGATGTGGCTTGGAGGATAACATTTGGGCCTTATATCATTTCCAAAATCTTTTCCCATGAAGAAAGATTCATTTTTAGAATCAAATGGTCTTTTACTATTTGATGGGTGTGCTTTTCCCTATCCAATTTACACCTCATCATCAGTGGAAACAAGGCCCTTTTTGATTGGATACGGCTTAGCAAGGATTTTTTAAAATCATAAGGCTCACTTTAGACTCAAAGCTTGTCCAAGTGGAGGATCAGTGCTAATTTGAAAATTTGCCTTTTGGTTTGGCCTTAGAGTTGTTCCGGGGAGTCACGTGGAAATTTCCGCTACCTTGCCCAAACTTAAACAAATTTTTATGAGGTCGGTATAGTTTGGGAATACCATGCACCTGTGGAGGGATAGAACTCATTTGAGGATCCACCTTAGGGTCCCACTTTAACAATTGCGATAGAGAGACATGTACAGGCCTCCGCTAGCCCCGCTCTATACTTAATCTTTTCAAAGAAATTTTGAAAGGCCTGGGACACATGGAGGGACCATGCATGTTTGGGGACCAGCACCTAAGTTTTATTTTGAAGAAGCACTATGAGGAAACTTGGATGTTTCCGCTCACTCTGCCCTTGCTTGGACTTTTCAACGGCCAAGGAAAACTGTCTCAGACCCTAGACACATGGCACCTTCCACTGAATCTTCAACTGTTTTATCAAACTCTACCAAACTGAGACACGTGTTGAGCCCGCACTTGTTTGGGGTCTCTACTTTTGGGGACCATCTAAAAATGTGCCATTGAGACACATGGAGGCTTCCTCTAGCTCCAGTTTACACTAAGACTTTTTAGAGGCCAAAAGGCATTTTTCTTAGGCCCAAGGCATGTGGAAGGCCCATACTTGTTTGGGACTTGCCTCTGTGCTTATCCTTTGCAGTTGCGCTAAGGAAACATGTGGACATATATGATATAAAGTGAAAAAGGGGAGGAATCAATGGTTGTTGTGTATTACATCTATTTTTCTACCATTTTTTCTCCAAGACTCCTGGAGACACACATACGCACTATTTTTCATCATTCTCTAATGAAATTCCTTGTTGTCTCTATTTGTAAAGTGTCATTTGATGCATTCGGAACTTAATTTGTGAGTCCAATGATCATTAAGGTCGATATTTTGAAGTTGGAATTGCTCCAGCACTTGTAAAAATGGGAATTACCAGAGGAGATGGATGCAGGGTTGAATCACAAAGGAAAGAAAGGGAAAATGATGAAATGATGAAATTTTCAAGTGTAAAATATGAAAAAGGTGTTTCCTCAAGAGTAAAAAGGATTAGCTATCGGATCTAGCTATGCAGAGCCTCTGGAAAATGATTAAAAAGGGGATTTATCGCATGAAAAAATTAGAATGATTAGAAGGAATCCAAATTTTTTTTGGCATGGCATCCTAGTCATTAGTCGACGGCCCAAGAAATGTGATCAGTTCATAATTGGTCCACCTGGCATCTTTTAGATGTGAATTTTTTAAATGTTGCTTTCTGAGTTAAATTGGTATTTAAGAAAATGTCCCTCAAATATTATTTTCTTTTGGAGGAAAAAATTTGAGTGAGTGAAATGTATAAATGCAATGAGAATACTCTTGCAAATGGTCAGGGATTGAATCCTTAAGATAGAAAATTTGAGATATTCGTCTTCCTGAGAGACCAGGCTGAGATAACCTGTTATTTTCTTCAGTGTTAGATTTTCTATCATGTCAAGTTAGTTTCAGATGTATAGCCATTGGTGACCACTAATATTACTTTACAAGATTTCCCCTGCTGATGAATCTAAGTGATTTTTAAATTAATTTGTGTGTAATCTCTAGAAAATTTTGTTTGATTTGTTTCAAAATGTTTGCATATGGTTTATTTTTTTCCTATTACAATCTTACATTGAAATATTTGTGAAATCACATAGGATCTCATCCTTGTGATAGTTTAATGGTATTTGCAATTTCATTTCAAGAAGAGCCTTCATCTTGGATGAGATAAAAAATTTTAAAATCAATTCACTATCATTTGTTGATAACGATTGTCTTTAAGTATTTGGGTGTACTTTAGGCATGATTGATTAGAGATTTTGGTATTTAATTGATTCTTTCAATTCAAGCCTTCATGTTAGAGTCTTAAATATTATGTGAAAATGTGCTCATTTGGGCCTCCATTGAAGCACACCTTCTAGTTGAAGGAATGTCCTAACTATTTTGAAGCTTTTTGTTGTTGAGTTGATGATTGTTGTGAAGTCCCTCAAATATTTTCTATAATCAACTTTATCCTGCTTCATCTCCCACCAAAATCATTCAAAAACCATGAATCCATCCTTAACTACCCATGTTTACCCTATATATCAACAAAGGAACAAAATCTACTTACTAAAATATGTAGAACAATCAAGATTTCTTAATGTCTTCAGTAACCTTAGCCTTTTGTTGAAAGTATCTCCATATTTTAGAAGTGACAACTCTTAAGAGTTAAATTATGGACTATTGACAATATTTTCCAAATGTTTCCTTCATAAAATTTCTGATAAAGAAGGATATCTCCATCTCCTTCATCAAGCAGAGGTCACATGAAGGGTCCTCTCACCCTGGTCGAAGAGGCGCGACCTAAAGTAATGAGGATAGGTCAAATCTTCTTAAAGGTGATATTCATCTCTCCATAAATCTGAGTGACAAAGGTTTAGTTATATCTCATCCTTGGCTACAAAATGACACACACTAGGATCTATTTATCTCTAAGCTACGTGTCCAATTTGTGTTGCTACTCAGCTTGAAAAGGAGAAAAAATTTGGATACCGAAAAATTGAAAATGAGATTGTTCCTAGTTCCTCTGTAACTAAAATACCTTGATGGGATGAGTCTATTATTAAAGACTATAATCTAGGAAACCCTCATAAAATTACTAGAATTCATCAGACATATCATGCTTTACTGACATTGTATGAACCTAAACCCCAATCTTTCAAAGAAGCTTCTTCTAAAAAAAGATTTCTAGATTCCATGAAATATGAATATACTTCCTTGATTAAAAATAAAACTTTAGATTTAGTCCCTCCTCCTAAAAAAATAAGTATAGTCGGATATAGATTGCTATACAAGATTAAATATAAAGTAGTTGGCAGTGTAGATAAATTTGAATCCAAGCTAGTAGCTCGAGGGTATACTCAAAAACCCGGTATCCACTAAATGGAAAAATTTGCACCTATTTCAAAAATAAACACAATACGGATTTTGATCTCCTTGGCTTCTCGGTATGGTTTTGAAATCTATCAAATGGATGTCAAAAATTCCTTTCTGAATGGTTATTTAATAGAATAAATCTGTATGATCGAACCTAAAGGCTTTGAATAACTAGGTAAATAAATGTATATTTGTAAATTGAATTTTTTTTTGTATGGTTTAAAACAAGCTCCTTGAGCTTGGTATACTGAGATTAACAATATTTTCAATTAAGTTTTCTTTTTAATTGTTCATCAGAAAATTATTTATTTGTTAAAAATGAATAAATTCTATCATTCTCATTGTATTGTATGTTGATGATTTACTTATCACTAGTAGTTCTAATAGTTTAATTATGAACATTAAAGAAAAATTAATTCAATTTTTTTAGATGAAATACATAGGATTATTACATCATTTTTTGGGCATGGCTATATTTTGGGATAAAATTATATTGAAGTATATCAGTCATAATATGTAGCTAATTTACTTAAAATATTTAATATGGTTGACTATAAACTAGTTGTTATTGTTATAGAAGTTATATGTAAACTTGATCCTAAACCTAATTGTGAAAAAGCTAATCCTACTTTTTAAAAGAAACTTGTAGGTAGTTTGATTTATCTAAATATTACTAGACCTAACATAGCTTATGCAATAGGGATTGATTAAAGGTTTTTACGGGTGGCTTATCAACATCAGTGGAAGTTAGCCAAAAGAATATTTTGTTATATTAAAGGAAAAATAAATTTTGGTTTACTTTAAATTTCTTCTAACAATGCATATTTATATGTGGATATTTTGATCTTGACCATGTTTGTGATGTGATAGATCGCAAGTCAACAAATGGATATGTATTGGAATTTAGTGTAGGTGCCTTTACTTGGACTAGGAAAAATAATCCAACCATTTCCATTTCTTCTACTAACAAAAAATATAGAAGTGCAATGGAAGTAGAGAAAGAAGCCATGTGGATAAAGAGGCTATTAGAAGAGATGCACATGAAAGCAAAAGTAAGTACTTCTCTTCTATGTGATAGTAAGAGTTTCATTTCTCTTACTAAAAATCTAGTTCAGCATCAAAGGAAAAAGCATATCAAGATACATATGTAATTTATCTGAGAGAATTTTTTATGTAGTGTTATAGATCTCCAGTATTTCCCAATTGAAGATCAAGTTGTAGACATGTCTACAAGCCATTGTGTGTTGGGAAATTTGACAATTTTTTTGCAATGTTTTTCCTTTAAGACAAGACACTGAAGGGGAGTGTGCATGGAAATTCCACCTCCTAATGGTTGGCCTATTGATGACTCCTTCTCCTATATAATTCTATTCTGGTTTGAAAGTATTGTAAACATATCTTTTATGATCTATGTAAACTGAAAGACTTTATAGTAAACTAATAGAATTTACAAAAAATATAGCCAGTGTGTGCATCTATTTGTAAAGGATGTCCTTATGTTCAAAAGGGCTCCTAGAGATGTGGTTTAAGAATTTTTCCATGAGAAATGGTGAGATTTAGTCTCATAAATTTATATGATATCGTAAACCTTTAGGGTTTATGGATATGTAAATCTTGATGTACAAATAGGTAATGTTGGCATATGGATACCCAATTACTATTAATGGGGAGTTTTAGAACTATAATATTAATTTTATCATAATAATTAGTTTCTATTTAAATAATATAAAATAAATTATATTCTTATTCATTAAATATAAAATTTATATTAGGTAATTAGTTATTTAATTAACTACCATTGAATCGGGGAGGTGTTCCTAGGAACACAAGAAGGTCATAACCCTTCGGGTTATTTAAATATGACCATAGGTCATATTTAGGACATGGAATTTGGAAATCTAATATTTGAATGTCGGGTGATCCTAGTAAAATATGGAGTAGAAGTGAGGAGGGAGTTTTTAGTTGAGTGTTTGTAATATTTTCTCATTTAGTGGATTAATTCTTCTGTGGTTTTTACCCATTTATGGGTTTTCACATTACATGTTGTGTCAATGTGTTATTTAATTTATGTTGATATTTATTTTACTTATTTTTGCACATTTACATTTATGGTTTTTAATTAATATTCACCTAATATTTCTTAAGGTTAATAAATCTTCATTCACCCCCTCGTTCTTACACAAAATTATTTAATACAATTGCATAAAATCATAAGGAATGAATGATGAACTGTATTTACCTTTTCTGATCATTTAAAACTAAGAAAATTGAATAAAAGAATGAATGATCACCATAAAGATGTAACCTCCTTCCATTCCTTTTTTTTAAAATCTGAAACTTTATTCCTTGCTGGCTCCAATGTGTCCTTTTCTGATATATGATATCATTCCCATCTCCATCAGGACCATGTAGTAGTCCACAATTGTAAATACATGATTTTGATGAAGATGAAAAAACTATAATGGCATCCTATATGGGGAATGGGAATTCTGAAACTTGATTATAAGCCTACAAATTACATGTTAATTTTTTGTTCATCTACTGAAAATGAGTAATCTGAAATTTTTTTGTACCCCCAACTATGATGACCAAAATGGTCATAATATTTTGCACTTTTTCTAGAGGGATTACCTACTAATTAACAAGAATCCTATGATCTACTGCATCCTAACCATCAAAAGTAAATTAAAACATTCATACAAGCTTGACCGAAACTTCCTAAGGCCAAGAAGTTCTCCTCAAGACTGAAAATACTCTGCACTTACTAAAAACCAGCACTAAAATGTGTGCAAAAATTCACTTCGAGGAAAGATAAAATTGCTATCAAGGATAGCAAACAAGAGGGAAGGAACTTATTTAAACAAAAACAACAATGTCATAAGAACATGTTTTTCAATAAACAAACCTACACTAACCTATTCTAAATAAATAAATGAGACTCTAAAAAATCTTGATACATGCAGGGAGAAGTACCTTCCCTTTCTAACACATTGAGACCATGTAACTGATTTGGCACTACACATGGCCTTTCGTAAGAGTTGAAAACTATTTAAAACTTGATTTCTATCCTTATTTCTCAAAGTATCAAACAAAGAAAGAAAAAATACCTCTTTTATTTGCTTTGCATTTTGATTTGGGAGGCATTTTTGTTTACTTTCGGCCCATTGTAGCTCATCCTCATGCTCTATATTCTATGTGACTAGTGGAAAATATTAGTTTGATTAGTAACAAATTGCCCTAATGTTTTTATTTTTACCATCTTCTTTAAATCCAAATCCAGCAATGGAGCTGGTAGACATATTTTCTCCTTTCTTAAGCATGTTTTGGAGTTGATCGGAACTTTTTTGTACTTCTTCGAACAACTTTTTATTTTCCATGATGATTGGTTCTACAATGGTTTCATCATATTTTCCCTCATTCTCATCTACCACGAATTTTTAAATATCAATCTCATCCTTTTGTTCGTTATAACGATTGATATGGGCAACGCAATCTTCTTTGAAATCTTCCTCATGGCAGGTTCATCAACAAAATCAAGTTCCACAAAAAAATGATGGGGGAGAAGAATATGAATTTCCATTTTTAAAAGGAAGTAAGAATCTTCCTATGATCTCTTCTTATTCAAACATCTATGCATCTTCCAAGTCATCATGAACTGATTTGTTATCCACCATTTCTAATTTTTTTGATGACAAATTAACAACTTGTTTGAGTATAGTATCAACATGTACACTGCATTAAAAATGGAGAGATTCGTGATCATCCTCATTTGTTTTTGTTGAACAAACATCTTCCTACTTCATCTCTTCAATCCAAAACTATATTGAAAGCTTAACCAATTGTGGCGTCTAAATGGAAAAATATTTTTAATCCCAATCCTTCAATATTTTCATAAATTATTTTCTATCGAGTTATTTCTAAGGTTTCCTTCATTGATTTATTTTATGATTTTCATCTTCCCAAAATGGGTTTGGGAATGTGAGAGGATTAATGGGCTAGGTATCAACTTGATTTTTCAATGTTTATACAAAAGGTAAGGGTGAAAAATCTTATTTTAGGGGAGAGGGAGTGGAAAGAGAAGTCGTAAGAAAGCTACGAACCTAAAAATTGGGAAAACATGGCTAATAAGGAATGTGCATTGGATAATGATAGGGAAGGTAAGTGGGAACATCCTATTTACATGGTTCCTCCACCTTATGAACAATAGCCTCTAATTTATTTAAATATGTAATCCGCTCCTTCACATCTTGTAAATTCTAATCCATTCTATAAACTCAACCTTCAAAATATTCTTAGGGTGTAGAATGGCCTCAAAAGTTGGCATACTCATAAGAACATGCATGCTCAATTTTATTTTAATCATAAAGCTTATTTGGAGGTGTGCTATAATAGCTCAAAAATTGATTTTGGAAGGATGGACTTGGATTCAAATGATTCTTCCACTGAAAGTGAGGGATCCTTTAAGGAAATGAGGTCATGATAAGACAACTTGGCAAAAATATGGAAATAAAGGGAAAATGGTCGGCTGAATTAGAAAATGGATTGTTTGGTCTAGTGGAATGGCTAGATATGTTTTGAAAATGTCTCCAAAGGTTAAATATTTACCAAGAACATATTAAACTTGGAAAATTTTAAATTTAAACCAAGATGTTAGGGAACACGTGCAAAAGATATGACTTTAAGGTACCACCACGTATGCTAGAAATTGTTATCACTGTGAAGAGCACCCTTAATTGAAGAAGTGGAAGAAATCCTTCTCTTTTGTTCATACAAAGGGATATTTTATGATCGTAGGTGACTCAATTTTGAAAGTAACCTTTAGAGAGGGAAGGTTCCCTAGGACAATCACCTAATGTATACATAAAATCACGCACATTCTACTATTATTATACCATGAAGTATGTTGTTTTATATATGGATCTTGCATAAGAAAATTATATGTTGATTACCCATTCCGTATTCCATCTGTTTTTTTTTTGGTATTTATTTTTGTTCATATGCACAATTCTGGTAAGGTCTCAAGGATCCCCGAATGTTAGTTATCACTCATTTGTTGCCACTTATCTCTGGAAACTAGTGCCTAGGGTGAGAAAATAGTTCCAAACACACAATTCCATCTTGGGTGTCATTGTCCTCTTTATTTTTTATCTTATTTTTGACATTTGAGGTCAGTATTTTAGGTTTTCCCTCTCATCTTCCAAGGAACTAGTCAGCATGTCAGGTCATTTGTGTTGAAGCTTGAACAAGATATCCCTATATCACCACATAATGCATACCATTAGATGGGTGGAATATTCTAATCAAGGGATAGCTATCTACATAAAGTAAGAGAATGAATTTGGGCCATTTTTTGCCATACACATTGCATAGGAAGGGGAGTTCATTCTATTTTATCCAAACATTTACATTTTTATATAGATATTACATGTTATCTTGTCCTCATTGGTGCAAGGGAGACCTAGGCATACTATTGCACACAAAATAACAACAAAATACATTGGGTATGAGATGTAGTGCACCGCTCAGTTGTGATTCAACCATTTTAGTGGATGAGGATAGTTTGAACCCTAATTTTACATCTTTATTTTTTAGGTTTTGATTTATGTTTAAGAATTTTGCATGCGCTTTCTTCATTGCAAGTTTACCAACACCTAAGTGATCCAAGTGTGACATACACGTAACAAAAGGAGAACAAGTGTGAAACCCTAGCATTAATATCGGAACCAGATCCTGACTAATTTTGTAGATTAGGGTGCCCAGAAACAAGACTAGGGAACCCACAGGTGCCCCCATCCCTCTCCATGTGCCTTAGTCTAACCAGCTCCACCTATGCTACTTTTTTTGTGGTTTTTTGTGACAATATGTTCTTCTGTATGATCACATTTCGTAAACCCAGGTCACGACGAGGTAAGAAATATCAAGGATAGTACCTTATCCTTCTCATTTAATTTCATTAATAGAATCACATAAACTATTTATCATTCATATTTTACTCCATTATATTTATATCCTATATGTACATTTATATTTAAATAAAATATTTCAGATTTCATTTTATTATTTTTGAAAACCCGTAGCTTAGAATTTTTTACCCTAGAATCCACTAAAACCCTAATGGCGAAGGATAGCTCTTCTCCTCCTAAGCTATTCATGCCTCATATAAGTATTAATCGTATCAACGATGAGGAAACCATTGCTTAACTCACAACCCTATATCGTGATGTTACTCTTCCTGATTTTACTCAGTAAAAACTCTTAGATAGTGAATGTAATGTGCTCACTAGCTTTGATGATTATACTATTGGCATTGTTTATGATCTAATGAGTTTTAATTGTTTTAGGACTTGTTATTCATTTAGCCATGTTTCACCTTCTGTTATTTCTATTAAAAACTTAGATGATGATATTATTAGTTTCATTCTTAATATCGATAAAAATAAACATGTGCATGCTTCTATTACTCCTACTAGTTTAGGGGTCAAAGCATACAAGTGTGTCCCACTTTGTGCCCATAAATATTTTAAAATCTGACTAGTAAATAAATAATTAAAAAATACTATAAAAATTCAAAAATTCAGGTAAATTATGGATGCCTTGCACCTTGGTATTTATAGCCTCTTAAAAATACATGTTTGGTCATTTTATATGTGTTTGGTCATGTTTTGGTTGTCAGAAATAGTTTGCTGAAAGTACAAAAACTACAAAAAAGTGGGACATAGTTATATGCTTTGACCCTTAGATGATTCTATAGTTGCTTCTCATATTCCTTCTATTTCTGAAATTATATCACTTGAAACATCACATACTAGTTCACCCTCTCCTTAATTATATGTTTATGATACAGTTAATTATATCCTTTTATCTGAATCTTTGTTTTATTTTGATGAACCATCTGATGGTGATGATTCCACTTCTTTGCATACTATTGAGTGTGAATCCCCCCTTCCATTATCATCTTATTCTAAGAATGTATATAATCCAATGCATGAATCATATCCTTATATTATTTCATCTCCTCTTATCACTTCATCTCCATATAGTAGTTAATCTCCTCTGATCACTTCATCAACATGTATTAGTTCATCTCCTCCCCTCACTTCAGCTCCTTTTATTATCTCACCTCCTTCTACCACCTCGTTTCCATCCCCTAAATATTTTTTTGATGTTATTACTAATAATTCCATCGATGTTCTATGCCCTTCACTACCTATTTCTTCTTTGGCACCAACACCTAGTTTTTCCTTAGCATCAAGATATCCTATATTTGTTCTTGATATTCCTATGATTACTTCTAATAGAAAATTATAACTTCTTAACACATTATTGCCATCCTATGCTATTCCTTCACAGGATATATTTTCCATCATGTATGTTATAAATACTACACTACTATTGATAATAATTCATTACATGGAAATCCTATTATCAAAAATATTCACAACTCAGCATTTCTTAAGGATTTTTTTATGCCTAGATTTTAATGTTTATATGGTACTGGAAATCCATACTTGCATTTAAAGCATTATCTTATGGCTATGGATTCATATTCTAGTGATTGATTATTACTTATAGAATTTTTCCATAGTCTCATAGATGATGATCCCCAACGTTACACACATCTACCCTTTGGATCTATTAGTTCTTATTGTGAGATGGAAGAAGATTTACTTTATCGATTCATAGTCAATAACAGCCCTAGAGTCACAGATTATCATCTACCTACCCTAAATCAGGGAAAAGTAGAAAATATCATTGATTACATCATATGATTCACTTATTGAATGAACCAACTATTATTCAAGCCTATTGACTTAGAGAAATTGTTTATTTTTTGTCATGGTTTGATTCCTCCCTTAAAAAAAATTACAATACAACACATGTGAATCATTCATGCTTTTATGCTATATAATCATTAACTTATAAAAAATATCATTACTTCACATGTTATAGATCCTCATCCTATTACCAAGATTACTACATCATCTAGTTCTTCTCCACTCCCATTTGTTTAGCATCCCAAAAATTCTCCATCTCCTCCACCTAGTAAGCATGTTTAGTCTACTTCATCATTTGCACATCCTCCACCTCTTTCTCCATGTGAGCATACACATCAGACTACTCCTCCAATTTCACTGGAACCGTTACATTTTTCTCATCATTCTAGAACTCATGATGTGTTGCGTACATTACTTAATATGTGCTTAATCCTCTTACCTTCTAATCATCACCATCGACAAAATCACTTGCAATGTTTGTGTGATAAACCTTACCGCAATTATCACCATATAAATGGCCATTGGGAAGATGAATGTTATTCCGTTCATGATCATTTGTAATGATTAGAAAATAAGGGAATAATTTCCTTTAGATATTTCTCACGTGAATGGTTTATGTCTCTAGTACGTCAAAACATGTTGTTACTCTTGTTGAGTTATCTCCTTCAACTAATTCTAAGGTCATTTTCATCAACTGCCATAGGTATTTTCTCATGCATGCTATCCATCTCATCCATCCATCACTGCACCATCTAATCCATTGCATCATACTACTACTACACATTGGCTTCTAGAGCCCTTGTAATTTTCCCTTCTCGCCACTACCTCACCCACCATTAGTGTTGATTCACATGACATTCAATTCAAATCATACACTCATGCATATTTCATTCAACATGATTCCACTGTTTCATTCCAATTTGGTATTTTGTAGGTGATCTATATCTCCTAACCCCTCGATGATGCACTTGTGTTCTTACATTTATTACATTATTTTTGAGGGATTTTTTACAATAAGAACCTCTCTTCATGCTCTTTATTGATTCATCTAGTGCACATTTTTTATCATTCCCTAATGACACACTCTTTCTTTAGGGTTCATTATTTACTTATTAGGGGTATTATATATTTGAAAATTATAATCTATACAGTAGGGGTATCATTACTATCCTCCCCTTTCTTCATCATACTAAGAAACATTTCACTAAACTATTACAATTGTACTTTTTCACATCATTCATTTTATTTTACCATTCATCACAATGTTATTCATATCCACGATGCACTTTTTCATCATATCCTCTATTACACATACATTGCCAATCATCTTATAGATTGTGTCATCCTCATTAATAACTCTACGATAAAAAATCAAATTAACAACACAATATTTGCAATATCAAAGCATCCAATATAATGACAATCATCAAAACATCATATATTAACATATTGATCCCAATCATCACCATGCCACACATCGAATATAGTAACAATAAGCAACACATCATTCATTACAACCAAATAATCACATCGTATAGTTAATAAAAATCAAATAAAATAACATATGTAAATGTTCCATATATATATATATATATATATATATATATATATATTGATCAATATCATAGTTACAAAAAAACCTATTGGTGGGGGAAACTCCCCTACATTACTACATAAAATTATATTATATCTCGTCATCAATATATGTATCATCTAATGTAAGGGATATAGAACTAGAAGCCTCACCACTCACTCTGTGTCGCTGATTGCAGTGCCTATATCTCTCTATTTGTATATGGAATAGGGTATTGTTTGTCCATGTCTCCACAAAGTGACTCTGTAGCTTAACAAAATGAGAAACTACATCCTTTGCTAGAGGACCATCAACTACCTCTTCTCTAGCTCGTCATGTCTCCTATTCCATTTCATCCCTCTCACTCAACAATATGGTACACATCACTGCTGCTATCACCACTGGATCAAACAAATGGGCATCCTCACCCATAATATCCTCTACTTGTAAGTATGTCGGTGGGAACATTATGTTTCAATGTACGTATAGATATGTCTGCAATCACTGAAAAATATGCATCCCCTACAACCATAAGAACAACATCTAGTATTAATTTCACCAAAAATAGGTGATCACAATATGTAATACTCATCGTCTAGTGTGAATTCCACCTCCCTTGTAGGTAACCGTAAAGTGCATGTATCTGAACACCACCTCTCACACATAACTATAAGTATAGGCATATTATGGGGCACATCCTACATCCTCGTTATTTTTCGTAGGCCGACATGGTCAAGAACTTCCTGCTCATCTTCTGACAACCCCAATCTAAGAAATGTACTCGAGTGAAGACCTCCAAGAGAAACTCTAGAATGCATATCCTCTCCAAACCACAAAGAAAAAAAACACAAAATTAGATCATCATCCATATATAAAAGTACTCATCTACAACATTAAAATGCACTAGCTTTGACATTTACATTACTCTAGACTCAAATCACACTCTATTGACATGGGAACCTTAATGAAGGACCAGGGTGCCTAGGAGTAGGACACCAGTGCCCATGTCTCGATGCTTATGTCCCAATGGAAATTAGATCCTTCATTGCTCTTGTTCGTGTCTAGAATGCTGAAAATTTCCAAAACACAAATTTCCTAAAAATTCATTCAAAATGACTACTATCACCACATTTTTTGAAGAAAATCATGCTTAATAACTCCGTCGTCATACGTGACACCACAGTCATTACCACCACATCAAATAGACTCAATCCCACTGCTTTAACTTGTGACATCCTTACACACCAAGAGCTCACTATCACACTCGCACAAAATACAAATGAGTTGTTTCTTCAACTTTTATAGTAATATTAATAGTCATTTTCTGTTATTCACTTTCCTATGGTCATTCGATGTGTTCATTCTCTTAACTAATTCACATCGCACAGTTTTAGTCATATCTTTATCATACCTACTCAAATTTTGGACTCATTTATGAAATTCTCTTCAAAATTATTCTTACTACCACAACGTACACATTTCACACACATTCTAGTCCTATTCACCATAACTTACACCCAATATATAAAACCTTTTTTGATTTCTATCCTTTACTCATCATTACATTGTTACAAAATTACTTTCAGATCAAAATTTGTTCTCATCATCACTCCCCATTTCACAGAAAGTGAGGGCGTGCAATTGGGGTCATCCTATAAGTCCCATTTTACCTCTACACGATCGATCTACACTAAAAATCCACCATTATCTGATATCTGCTCACACACCGTAAAACATGTCAAATCACTTTTTGGCGATTACCCTTAATGACCTAACATGGGGGTGACACGCCTAAAATATCTCCATGAATAATAAACCAATAAATCAATCACACACATTCAACTCACAACAATACAAATTTCACCAACACATTCACCAAATCAACATGAGCACAACGCATATATCCTCCCAAATGACCTGACATGTGAAGTTATTTTACCTTTTTTTATTGCTTCTATATGACCCAACATGGAAGTACTACATTTCAGTAGCACCCATGGAGTGGGGGAAATAAGAATTATATTCCTTTCCTATATGCCTCCTACGTGGGTTATCATGTTTGATATAAATTTCTATCCACAATAAACAAAACTCAATCTTTTTCCTTCTAAAGTGGTTAGATATTTTGATTATGTGGTTAACATTGGAGAGAGACTAGACTTATCTCCCTACACCCTTCCTCTTGCATTAAGACACCCAAATGCTTAGTTTTTTACACGTACACACACACAATCAGGTTGGGAATTTATCACTCCCTTCCCCGTCACATCTCCATTGGTGATAAAATCACCGAATCTCCAATCATTAATTATCAACATCATCTATTTCACTTAGTCCTTATCATAGCAGCCTCACATCCCTCATCATGCCACATGGATCAACATGTCAATCCATGGTTTGTTGTGCTATATGTTCTCACTCGACACGTACTTCTAATACACTCTTCACATACTTCAGCAACATGGGATTCTCTGGACTTCTTAGGTATGCATCTCTATCTAATTTCTTTTACCAAGCATTTGATCTCCAACATAAAGTGGGGGAAAATGTAGACACAAAATCATGCACTTACTAATATTATTATACCTTTAAGTACGTTGTTTTATATATGGATCTCACGTAAGAAAAGTATTAAATTATGACCCATTCCATATTCCATGAATTTTTCTTTTTGGTATTTATTTTTGCTCATACACACAGTTATGGTCAAGTCTCAGGGATCCATGTCTATTAATTACCACTCATTTTTCATCACTTGTCTCTAGAAACTAGTACCCATGTCATGAAAGTAGCATCAGACGTTCTTATCCATCCTAGGTGCCCATGTCCTCTTTATGTTTTATCTTACTTTTGTACATTTGAGGTCAGTATTTTAATTTTTCCCTCTCATTTCTTGACATAACAGTCAAGATGTCAAGTCATTAGTGTTGAAATTAGAACAAGAGATCCCTATATAAACACAACAAACATACCATTATATGGGAGAATTATTCTTATCAAGGGATAGCTATCTACATTGAGCAAGGGAAAAAATTTAGGCCATTATTTTGCATACACACTACATAGGAAGGGGAGTCAATTCTATTCCATCTAGACATTTGCATTTTTATCTAGCTATTTCCCTCTATCTTGGCGTCATTGGCACGAGGTCGAACTTGGAGCACAATTGCATACATAAACACATAGATTTACATTGTTTCTGAGATGTAAGGAAATGCTAAGTTATAAGTGCACCATTGTAGTGGCTACGAACAGTATGATCCCTCATTTTACATCTTTTTTTTTAGGATTTGATGTCTATTTTAAGGTTTTCCAGGTTCTTTCTTCTTTGTAGGTTTTCAAGTACCTCAACAATCCACATGCAACATTCACGCAAAAAATGGAAGACAAGTTTGAAATCCTAGCGGTCATATCATAACTAGATCTGACCTCTTATATAGACCATGGTGCCCAAAAATAAGTCCAGGGTGCCCACGAGCACCCCTATCCCTCTCTAGGCACCTTAGTCCAACCAGTTCCATCTCTGCTTCATTTTCCTATGGTTTCTTGTGATTATTTGTTCTTCTATTTCATCACATTGCTCAATCCAATGTCATCGCAAGGTTAATACCTTATCCTTTTTTGTTTCCTTTCATTAATGAAATAAAATAATTTTTTTAGCATTTATATTTTTTTGCATAACATTTACATCATAGCTTTGAATTTAGATTTAAATAAAATGTTTCATAGTTTATTAAATCACCTAAACTAGTCTCTTACTAGGGTATATGAAAAAATTAATGCGAATTAACAAAAAAACATGTAAAAATTAGGTGATACACCAATGTTTTGGATACTTATGACTGAACAAGACACACTATGAGACCCTTCACGACATATAAATATCAGTTCAATTTTCTATATGATTGTCTTTCACACTCACAACAGGCATTAGCAAGCTATTAATAAAGTATGTGGAGATAGATCTGAGGTCTATTCCACTTCCTAACTAATCAACAAACTAATCTTCACTTAAAACATCTATTGAAAGCTTTAAAACAACTTAATGGAGGTTTTGAGATTCATAAATATGCAAAGGAAATAATGCATTAAGTTACTCATATTAAGGAAATAATGTATATCACACTTCAATTCAATTTGTAATTTGGTGAAAACAGTATTTTATTGGATCAAATAGGTGTTGGAGTACAAAATTTGGTATAGCCTTGCCATGCCAAAATCACAAGCCCCCTAAATGTTTGAAAAACATGGCTAGATATAGAAAAAAGAATGAGAAGTAAGAGGAAAAGGAGTGGAGATGGAGCTGGTCAACACTTAAGCTCACTTTAGTTTATTCCTAGAACTCTAGAGTAACTCAACTCCCTCTCTTACTTTAACACTTCAATTCTCAGCTTACAACTTTAGTTAGCTAGTTGGAGAGATATCCAATGCTATCTTTCATTTCTCTCAAATGTATAATTTGACCCATTTGTAATTTAAATACAATTTTTAAATAATAATCATAAGATTATTATCATGCAAAAGGTTTACAAAGGTAACAAATGAGTTTACATGGCATTATAACTCTTTGTTGACTGTAGTCAACCTTTTATTTTCAAAAGATAAGGAAACAATTATTTTTTAGCAAAAATTAAGTTTCGAATTCTCTCATACGGGCTTGGGAACACATGAAGAAATTTTTTGATTTGTTTTTACTTTGGAAATTATGATTGTTACCCCCCTATGTAGTAAAAATTGAAAATAATTCAAAACATTGTCAACCCATATACGTGGGAACATTAGCAATAATAACTATTAAAAAGGTAAGTAGATAACCCTAAGAATGGTTGAATTGGAAATGGTTGGGGTCATACTTGGTCGGCAATCCACCAATTAGGGTTGAAACCATAAAACACCTAATTTTACATTGTGCATTTGTGGATGTTTTTCCGCTTAGGGAAACTCTAGAAAACAAAGTTGGCTTCCATTGTTTCGTGGAAGTTGAGCTCTATTCATTGCAGACCTATAATTCTTCTAACATTTTTGGAGCCTTACTGCCAATTTTTTTTAATTTGAGATGTGTGTATCATCTAAATTGGTCATAATTACTTCTCATATAGATCTCTACATCCCTTGCTATAAGCTCTTCATCTCCCTTTAGCGACTTTTTCAGGTTGTGTTCGATGTGATTTCAAGAACATAGTTGCATTTGTGTCGAGCGGTCAAGCTAGGATTTTAGTTGGTTTGGATTGTGCATTTTCATCACATGGTCTCCATTTCTAAGAGCTTGGGCTTTGGTTTTCACTTGGGCTCGTAGTGGTATTTTTTTCATATCTCATTATATTTCTCACTTTCTTGTGGCTATCGTTCAATATCTTAACTTGGGATTACCATTCTTAACTACTAGTAACATGTGATTTATTTTTATAGATCTATTTTTCTTGCATTTGAGATGGGATTTTACACATTTGATTAAGGTTTTCTTCTTTAACACTATGTAAAAACCCCAATCACCAAGACCTTTCATTAGCTCAAGCTCATATTGATTTCCCCAGCTCATCCATTTACTTTGAAGTTGATCTTTGCATTTTTTCTCCAGTTTCGCATTAGATCTAGTTTGTGCCCACCACTGTTTCTCTAATTAATATTTTTTAGTGATCTTTTCCATGATTTTCATCGAGGGTCTATGTTGAAAACCTATCTCGTTGATGAAAATACAGTTTGCCATGTTCTTTTCCTATCTTGGCCATTTAATCTAGCTCGTTGTGTTAAAAAACCCATCTCGATTTGATCTCTCCTCTACCAACTCATCCCCTTTCTGATTGGGTTGCTAAGGTTTTTAAATAATAAGGCCTATATTCTTAATTTAATAGATGTGATATTTAGATTTATTTTATATATTCTAAAATGCATACATTGAATCACATTTTACTCTAAAACTTGATGAAAACTAGTAATTTTCCATTTCTTGCAAAATTTATTGCTTTAATGATTCATAAGAGAGATATAATGTTTATGTAGTGTTTGTCTTCAATTTTAGAGAAAAATACATACCTAGATTTTAAAATTGATGTCTGCAAAAATTAATTTATTCTTTGCAAAACTAAAAGCCACTTTTGGATCTAAAAGTTCTATTTCTCTTACTTTGTTGAAACTTGTAAGATGTATGGCCATGGTGAGGCCTTGTTCTCATATGTAACACCAGCTAAAATCTCCCACTTGATACTCATGAACAACCTAGGTTTAGTTACAAAATTATGGAATAATTTTTTTTTGAAGTGTTAAAAACCAAAGTCTCAAGGACAATTATATTCAACTGACAACTTTTCCCATTATAATAATTACTGATTCCACATTATAAAACAACAAGTGTAATAAGTCCACACCTATCTCAAATCTCCTTAGGGATTAATTCAATCACTAATTACATTGACATTTTAGATAAATATTCCATGATTAAAATTTTAGGGTTAAGGGACCAAAACAATTAAATACCCAAGGTATTTAATTCCACAAGATCTAAGACAAGAGAAAGGTTTAATTATAGTGGGGGAAAAGAATACATATTTAAAATCATCAGAGTAAATTCTTACTTACCCCCTTCCAAAACTCGGTTAAAGATTCAAAAAAAATTTCCCATGATTAATGCAATTAAAAATTCTTGAAAACATTCCCATTAGATAGGGATTTTCCTAACCTTTCTGATGATATAAAGAAGTCCTCCTAACTCATATTTCTCAAGTTATGGACTGGCAGAACTTGGGGTGAAATTTTTCCCAAGAGTGGGCCTATGGGCCTGGGAAGGAAAATTTTCCCCAACTCGGGCCTGCAAAATTTAGAGAGAAAATTCACCCGGAGGAGAAAAGAGGACCGGCAGAGTGGGGAAGAAAAATTTTCCTAGATGCGGTCCAACGGAGAGGGGAAGGAATTTAGTGCTTTTTCCCTTTTATGAAAAAGAAAACTTTACACCCACACCTCTGCTGACACCAAGGGAGGCCACGTGATAGCTTCTTATTAGCTGCAGGTCAACGGGGTCAACGGGGAACATCTACAAACTTTGACTATTCAAAAGAAAGGCTAAAAAGCTCAAAAGGAACCTGCACCTCTGCTGATGCAAGAAGATGCCACGTGTTAGCCAACCATTAGCTTTGGTTTGGTAGGCTGCTGGGGATAATTTAGAAATTTTTTGCAAAATTTTTCTAAAGTGTTAAGGGTTAAAAAGATTCACTCCTCAACTGATGCCTCGTGAAGCCACGTGGCAGCACTTGATTACCTGCGGGCTGGCAGGGCTGCGGGGGGAAAGCTTAAATTTTTTTCCAAATTTATTTCTTAACGCACTTTAGGTTAAAATTGATCCAAGCCTCCACTGACACCCAACAAAGCCACATATTGATCAATGATTGGCTGCGGGGAGGCAGAGCCATGGAGGAAAAATTGCTAGATTAACTTTTTGGACTTAGATCATTTTTAGACAAAAAGAAGGCTTGTGGATTATTGGAGTGGCGGGGGGAAACTTCATGAATTTAAAATTTTTGGGAAAAAAGAAAAAAAAAAAGGAAATTTTTAGCCCGCAGGTCCACCCAAGAATATTTTATTCATTTAAAATTTGACAGTTAGATTATTTTGAGCCCGAAATGAAGTAAAAACTTTAGAAGGACATAACTTTTGATTGGGAACTCAGTATTTGGAAAGCAAGGAATTTCTGGAAATATCTCGATGTCCTCTTTTCACAAAAACCTTAGGAATTTGATTTTGATAAATTTTAAAGGGGTCAATTTTGAAAAGAATTACTTCTATCACCTAGAAAGTAAACTGGTAAATTTTAACTTATCAATTTTGGTCAAATTTGTCGTTAATTCTTTTTCCACTTGCCAAAAAGGCATGCAGGATTTTACTTGGAAGATTTTAAGATAGATTTCAAGGTTAAGTTTGCTTGATTTATTTTCATTCAAAATTTATCAATTTTATACAGCAAGAAGTATGCAATTTAGACTTTTCCCGATTTGAAAGGTTCTTAAAATTTTCATAAGTATTTTGGTATGTTTGGGTCGTTTTGACCTTACAAATAAAATTTTGATATTTCATTTTGTCTTATTTCATGTTGCAAGGTCATTCTGTTCAATTTCCAGTTAATAATTACCACTATGAAAGTTATCTAACAGGGCTCAAATTTCAATAGATTTATTTTCATTTTCCAACTTTAAACTATGAATTCATTCCAACCTAATCTAGCATACTAAGTTGAATCAAGAAAAGTAATCAAATGCAAAATTACAATTCTAATTTCTAAAACATTTATTTTAAAAACATAGAGTATTATGACATTTCTCCATACATATTCACTTTTTCATCCTTCCAATAGAATTTCAAAATAAATTTAACAATCAGATTTTAGTACCCAATAATGCCATTTGAGTAAAGTAATACAATCCTTTATTTCTTCAAAGAGATACCTTTTCAATTTCTTCTTTCATTCGTCAATTATAATATAAAGAATATCATTTCTTTCACATTCTTTCAAAAGTAGAAAAATAGAGTATATCTCTTTCACAATTAAATTTACAACTTTCATATTCCATACAGACCATCTTTCAATCACAAATAATATACAAGATCATCCACTTCAAGTAGGAAAAGGTTACATTAAGAAATGATCTCAGCAATGACTGTCAAACTGTCTTATTTCACAGTTCCTAAATAGTAGTATGAATTTCCATCATTCTCCAATTCGGTCACAACAGAGTAGGGGAAAGGTAACGATCTCCACCCAACTAAGACATCCAATGAAAAGGAAGAAGCCATCCTTCTTCATTGGCCCTTAAGCCCCAACCACATTGCAATAAAGAAATGTGACTCAACACAATGGAAACAACAGGATTCCACAAACACACATCCAAATATCACATTTAAAACACAGTCCAAAACAAAACTATAGTTTACCACCATAGAACAAAACAACAAACAACACACAGGCTTCATCATGCAAGCCAAAGGAGTAAGAAACTATGGGGAATGTTGCTTCTGCCTCCCAAAGGGGAAGATGGGTATCACCACCTAAGAAAAAACCGTGAAAATATATATATCATTTCAAATCCTTCACATGCCCCTTATGCCTCCCCCAAGTACCCCTTAGTCCTCACATTTCCTTATGCCTCCCCAACCTCTTATGGCACCCCATAACAAGTAAAGAAATGCAAGCTATTTGTTTGTAAGGTGGAACCCAAATCCAAACTCCCTCCACACTTATACCTCCCCAAAACACTTATGCCTCCCACAAAATGCCCCATAGTCTTCTCCTACACCATACCTAGGCCATCTACCCAACTAGCCAACAAATAAAATAGGACATTCAAACATTCAACCATTTACATATGCATAAAATAAAAGAAGAAAAATTCAAGATTCAAGCTCCCACCTCTCCATGATGGAGTTTGTTCCAAGGTTCGAAAATAACAATATTTTCAATACAAATAGTCCAAGATCAACAATCCACAAGAATGCAACAATATCCAATCTTCTCCAAAAGGAAGAGCTCTCAAAGACCCAAAAGGAGTCTCCCCAAAATGAAGTGATAAAAGTGAAGCAACCCCTAAAACAAGTTAAGGAATTCCAATCAATAGAAGAGGGGAAGAGAAGAGGATGAGGTGGATCCATGTTGGATGACACATCACACATCTTCAACCCCAACACAAAATTCAACTTCATTCTCCAATGCATAATAAATAAGCAGGTGAATAAATGACAATTTTACTTACACACTCAAATCAAACCCACACCTCATAAGGGCTGAAATTGAAAGCATGTAAGAAAGTGCAATAAAAGCATACAACTTGACTTTAAAAAATGCATAAAGAAGGGCTAAATTTAAATATCCAACCATACGTAAGGTTGGTATATAAATTTAAGAGGAATGGGACAAGTTTTACTTGTCCCACAAGTCTCCAAAATCAGCCTCCAAGCATAAATTTGAATTTGAAAGAAGATGGATTGTTTACTTTAATTTTAGGCCAACAATTCTAATAATCACTTTCTTATGACCCAATTTGATTAATTAATTTTTTTAACAATATGATTACTCACATTAATTTACCAAAATTAATAAATAATGAAAGGGGGTAAACACATCACTTAATAAACACATACAAACATCAAGAAAAAGGAACCAAATAAATAAATGCACATAACCCTTAGTCACATTTAAAGGTGATCCCCCCCCATGGGAATCGCTAACAACAATCAAACACACACAAACAATACAAGTTTTTATGGTGACCTTGTTGAATTCATCTAGAATTCCAATGTGGTTGGTCTCCAATCCTCTTATGTGTGTTGTGATATTTTAACCTGCAAAACACCAATACCTCCTTCACCCTCATGGCCAAATTAGAACATCCAAATGAATATAATATATTCCCAAAGTCATGTGTGTGTGTGTGTGTGTGTGTGTGTGTGTGTGTGTGTGTGTGTGTGTGTGTGTGTGTGTGTGTGTGTGTGTGTGTGTGTGTGTGAATCACAACAATCATCAATCCAATCAACAATGTCACTTAAAATTTCATCAACAACTATGTCATCATCAATTTTAATTCAATTTTCATTTTCTAGGTATACTCAAAATATCCAAATATCGCATGTCCAAACAACATCTATAATGTAAACATGTCAAAAAGTATATGAACATCAATATATAAAATGTCTCTAATAGTCATCATGCATCATATATGAATCAGAGTCAGCAATACTCCATGCTCTAACATCTAATCATTGAATACTAAATCAAACTATACAAATTTTTATGGTATAGTCAATAGTATCATGATCAATATCAAAAGTGTCGAAGGGATGTGGGCACTACATCATACTCTGTACTTTTTTTGAATGCGTGAGTAAAGCTGAAAGTTTTGGAAACTTCTTACAAATTAAAGATTTACATTTTATGTAAAATTTATGGCTGCCATAATTAGATCTGAAAATATGTATTGCTAGAAACATTATTCTTTGCAAAATGAAAAATATGGAAACTTTGAAATTTTTATAGGTAAGTATTTGTTGATATGATCAAAAATATGTATTTTCATACTTATATTTTAATTAATAACTATGGAATCCTTTTTGAAGATGCATTTCAGGCGAATAAGAAAGAAAACCTGTTATTATTTTCTGAGACTCTCTCTTTTCTTGTTGTTGAAAATGAATGAGATAATGGCAATAATAAGATACACTTAGTTATCATGATCTTAACTTAAAATATTTTCACTTTTATTATCTTGAATTTGATCTTCCTTCATTGTTGCAATAATTTTTCTTTAAGCTTACATAATATAGAAAAACTAATGTTAAATCATACATACATAGCTGAAAATACAAGATAATTTATTCTGATTTGAACTTTATATGCTTCCCTCTTGTTGCAATTATTTACATGCACAAACTATTAAATGGAAATTGTAATAATTTTTGTAATTTTTTTCCTTTAGATGCATTATTTAAGAGCATTTTATAGTACTTTCTTTCTGAAAATCCTCCGCTTGTGAAAGAATGCATGTACATGTGAATATGAAAATATAACTTAGCTAATACAAACATCGAGCTCTAATACCTTTTCTTTCCTCTCTTTTAGGTGTGTTTTGAGAAACAACACGAAGCCACTTGTAGCAGTAGCATCAAGGAAGGGGATTCATCTTTCAATAAATAACGGGTCCTCGTCTCTTCTTTAAATTTTTACATTCAAATATATATGTATTCTTAGCTTCCATAGTTATATCCCATGGCTTATGTGGGGAAATTTGTACAATTTTCCTTATGAAGATACACAATTTTTTCATGCAATGAGTTGTTTGATTATTCCTTTACATTTCTCTTAATTACATAACTAAATGAACATATGAAAACTCAACTACTTAATACACTTGCATATAATCATAAGGAATTAATGATGAACTATTTATACCTTTTTTGATCATTTAAAACTAAAAAAACTAAAAAGAGATTGAATGATCAACTTAAAGTTGCAACCTGTTTCCATTCCTATTTTTTTAAAAATCTTAAACTTGATTCCTTGTTGGATTCAATGTTTCCTTTTCTGATATATGATTCCACTCCCTTATTCATTACAACCCTGTAGCAGTCCATAATGGATGATGCATGATCTTGATGAAGATGAAAATACTAGAATGACATCCTATGTGGGGAATGGGAATTCTGAAACCTAACTCCTAACCTGTTCATTTCTTACCTATCTACTAAAAAATCATTAGTATGAAAATATTGTGTACCCCCACTTTGATGATCAAAATGGTAAGCACATAGTTGAACAAAGAACAATTATTAGTTTATTCAAATCTAATGTGTCACAAGACAAATGTAGATTTGTTAATCCAAATATATTTACCCCGAAGGAAAATTCCACATAATCCTACATCCATCATTCACTATATAGAATCACATAACTATATGCAATGATCAAGAATTTAAAACAAATACAAGGATGTATGTATTCCTATTTGAATATGTATAGAGTGAATTAGTGGTGTGAAATTTTATTTTCTTAAGAAATTAAGTGTAGTGATAGGGATGGTTTTTATGTGTAGATTCTAAATTTTAATGCATAGTAGATATTGATAAATTAACAACCATATACTTAATCTATGAATAGTAATAATAGTGTATACTCAACTAGTTTAATATATTATTAATTGTATATTTAGTTACCTTCTAGCTATTATATTAATTGATACTCATTATCGAACCTCTTACTAAATTTATATATTCTTATATTACATGTGTATTAAAAAATTCTTTATATATTTAGAATATTGTGTTCGTTGTTATGATAACTAATATCAATGTATGTTCAATAAATTCATCGTATATTCATATATAAGAGGCCATACATTATATATCCAATAGTTCAGTGTGCATGCATCAAATGACCATATTCTTGATACTGAATACACTTTGTTAATTAAATCAATGATGATTAGAATATTGAATATAACCATACACTAATTTTTTTGGATATGTTGTACATATATGGTTGAAATCCTAGTATTTCCTTTAAATGTGATGAATATACAAAATTATATACATACAAACGAAAACCTAATGAAATTAAAGATAACATAATTTGGAAATTCCAAAAAAAAGAGTAATATAGGATGAGAAATAGAGTTAATATATTTTATAACACAATGATGGAATTGTAGGATGGTGTGGTGTTGACCATTTTCAGTCATCATGATATAGGGGTATAAAAATTTGCAGGCTGCTCAGGTTTAGTGGAAATTTGGACAAACACATAGGAAGTAAACAACTTCAGATGTTGTTCCGGAATGTTTTCTCCTCACATAGGATGCCTTTGCAGTTGTGATATTTTCCAAGACCATACAACAACCACTCATGACTATTGTAGGACCTTGGAAAACATGGGAAAGACATTGTACATCATAAATAAATATATTGGGACTCCAAAGGTTTAAGTTCCATATTTGGGGTGTTAAAGGAAATTACAGTTTCATCAAGTTTTATTACTTGTGATCTGAATGATTAAATAAAGGTAGAAACAATTTACTATGTATTCCTTATGATTATACATAGATGTTTCAAACAGTTAAAATTTCCATATATTCATTTAATTATGAAATTGCAACAAGATAAAGGAAGAAAAAGACAAATTATTACATGAACATTTGTTTATATTCAGAAGGAAGAATTATAGTTTTTTCTCTCAAAATCCGTGAGAAATAACTAAAAGTAAAGGATGCATATAAATGAGAAAACCAATATGAAAAGGAGAGAAGGGACTCATCATTTCTTAATGACTAGATCCTCTTCCTATGCTAAGTTCTCCATCTTGATCCATTGTTTATCCAAACCTAAAAGGAAGAATAAGAACATTAATTAGAGCTCAAGTTTTTCTTTTTAACTCCATTTTCTTTCTAACTTATAATGTATGTGCATCTTAGAAGTATGTCATAGAAGTGAAAAAATATTCTTCTATATTTCAGATCTAAACAAAATAATAAATTTCCATTTTCTCATCAATATGTCAAGCAAACAATAATCTCACAACATGTTAAAAAATGTCAAAAGTATCAAAATGTAAATATTGCATTTATGGAGGATAAATATAGCATATGAGACAATCAAAACTATCAATCATATTTTCTTGAGAAAAAAATAAGGGAAAGATATGAAGTCTCACAAATAGAACAACCATACATTTGTAAGGAAAAATAGTTGTCATATATTAGGTTTTCTAGTAATAAACATTCATTCCGTAAATGAAGTATGTGTATCATAAAATCACGTATATTTCCAAATCTCAAATGGGTGAAAATGATCAAATTAGAATTCATTTAAACTTAGCTTCAAAGAATACAAGCTTTCAAGAAAAGGACAAACATACAATTTTCAAGATGTCCATCAAGCTTTCAATCAAAAAGGTGTTCCAAAATTACATTTTTGAATATACATACAACTATAAGTGAGTTTCCAAAATGAGGTTATCTTCATAAGATTACACCATGAAATATTTCAATACACTTGCAAGGATACCAACTTTCATATTTTACAAAGCAGTGAAAGGATACAAACTAATAAGATAGTTGAAGTTTTTCAAGAAAGATATGTTTTGAATAAATTCATTTATGAATATGAGTATTAGAGATCAGAGAACATATGTCATGAAAACATCTATATTTTTAATTCTTCATGGAAGAATGGTTCTATATATAATTTTTAGATGTGCAAAGTCAAATTACTAACATTTTACAATGTTAAAGATGTTAGCTTAGTTAATATTTGTTTAGTTAATACATTGTCTCCACGTATCTGATACGGTTTCTTCATAACCGTGTAACCGTGTAAATACCTACACCTTCTGTTCTAGCACCTATATAATGGCGTGCTCTCTGTATGTTTGAGAAATAGAAATAAATTAATCTCCTTCGAACACCATCATTGGTATCAGAGCAGGTTTGTTGTGCGTGGAGGAATAGTTAGAGGAGCCCCACGTGAAATTTCTGAAGAGCATTTGGCGTTGGAGGAGCCCCGCATGGATTGTTGGGTGTGGAGGAACTATTGGAGGAGCCCCGCGTGGAGAATTTTCTGTGTGTAGAAAATTTGTTGAGCAGTGTAGATGTTGGCATATCAAGGAAGTGACCTGTGTGGAAGACAAGGAGAACTTGCTGGCATGGAGGTGTATGCTGTGCGTGGAGAATTGTTTACACATTGCCGTGAAGATTGGTGCCAGTGAGTACTAGTTTATTTCATTCCTCTAACTGCCTGAAGCTTGGCACATCTACTTTGGCATTTTTGCTATGATCTATTCTTGGCTAGAGTGAATTGTGTGGACAACGACAAAGGGAGTAGCAGTGAAGAGAAGATTTCATTTTCTACTGTTTTGATTCATTCAAATCTGGCACATACGTTTTGACCTGCTTTGCTGAGAAAACATGTGTAAGTAAAATGTGGAGAATAAAAGGAGCATGACAGAAGAAAGAAGAGTGTCTAGGATCCAAGGAGAACGTTAACACCAGTAAAGCGATCTCAAATTGAGACCAGCACACGTATGTCACAATTTTTGGATGCACAAAGCACCACGAGTAATGCACCAAATATTTGGGCATTGAGTGACAATGAAGACACCACTGGGCTGTTCTTTTCCTTGGTCAACGAGCTACACAACACTGGGAACATTCTCTTTGATGAGATTGTGTGCCATACACGGCGGATTCATGCAGAACTTGAACGTGGTTATGATGTAGATGATGAACGTAAAATAGAACACCCACAGGAGCATCGGCGTCTCACTGCACGAACCTATAGAGCCCATCTTTGGGATAGATTCCTTCAGTAAGCATTGTAGCCATTTTTGAAAATAAATAAATAAACAAAATACATTTTTGAGTTTTTTGAAAATGTCTGCTCCAAAAATATTGCTATCCGATGCCCAACTCTTGAAAGGGCCAAATTTCACCACATGGAAAACCAAGATGCGGATGATTCTTCAGTTCAAAAATCTTTGGGGGATCGTTTCTGGCAAAGACGCCCCTCCCACAGACGCTAATTTGTTGGAAAAATATGAAAAGGCTGATACGAAAGCACTAATGCTCATCACCCTGAGCCTTTATAATGAGGTGCAGCCATACATTCGGGAAGCAACCACTTCTTCTTAGGCATGGAATGCATTTTGTACCATCTACGAAGCTAAGAATCTGACGAAAAAGTTGCATCTTTAGACAAAGCTTCATATAATGAGTATGCATGATGGCGAATTAGTAGAAGCCTTCATACAACGTGTGGCTGAGTTACATGTAGAACTCTCTACTCTCGGTGAACCAGTGGATGACAAGTTGATAGTCCCGCTCACCTTGCAAGCTCTTACTTCCCGGTTTCAGACAATGATCACCACGTTGACCATCACTCAACAGGAGGTGAGTTTTGCCACCGTGGTGAATTATCTGCAGCAGGAAGAAGCCATGAAAAATGTACAAGAAGCCTTCAAAGACAAGGCACTCATCACAAGGCAAAAGCATAAGCCTCGGAAAGGGCATCCAGCCCCCCAGAATCAGAAGCAGTATCCTCAGCAACCATCTTCATAGCGGCCACCACAACGGCCACCCCAGAAGTAGCATAATCACAAGGCGGATTGGTGGTGCCACATTTGCTCCACGGATATGCACACGACTGAAAACTATTATTATAACAGTCACAAGTATGGAAAATCTGGCGAAGAGAGCACTTCTGGCTGAGGATATTCCAAGAAATCCCAATGGCATGCTCGTAATCAGAGGCAGAAGGGCCACATTATTGCTTAGCAGGATGCCACCTCTGATGAAGAGGTACCAGACATGACTCATTCTAACATTGTTCTAGTCTCACAAACTTCGCAGCCATCAGAAGATATCTGGTTGATTGATTCAAGTGCCAGAAAACACATGAATGGCAATAAGAATTTGTTTCATACTCTAAGTGACCAGCCCACTGGAGATCGGATCACCATTGCATACAATCAAGAGTATATTGCGGCAGGGATTGGTGATGTCATCATTCCTCTTGGAACATGAAGATGTACACTCACAAAGGTGCTATATGTTCTAGGTTTGACCTCAAATCTCTTGTCTGTAAGTCAACTTCTTAACCATCGAATGTAGGTTGAATTATTTGTTGAGAAAGGGGTCAAGTCCTGCATCATTTCCTAGGGAGAGTCAATCATTGCTTAAGCATTTCTAAAGGGCCATCTATTTGCACTAGATGCGGTCACTTCATCTATCATTGCTCTCTCTGCATCAACGGTAGATTCCACTGCACTATGGCACTTTCGATATGGTCATATTTCTGCCGGGGCTCTGCATCAGCTTAGTGCCAAGGAAATGGTAAGAGGGCTTCCTCCACTCTCCCATTCATTACCTATTTGCTCGGGATGTCTTGCGGGCAAACAACATAAAGGTCCATTCAAACAGAGCTCTTATCATTCTACAGAGCATCTTCAAGTCATTCACACCGATCTGTGTGGACCCTTACTAGCTAGCTTCCAAGGTTTTACGTACTTTTAGCTCATCATTGATGATTACTCATGGAAAATGTGGGTATATTTCCTTCGGAAGAAGAGTGAGGAACTTGCAAATTTCCAAACCTTCTACCAGCAAGCCACCAGGGAGTCTGGGAAGCCTCTTCTTCTCCTCCACTCAGATCAAGGGGGGGAATTTGTGTCAAAGAAGTTCTTAGCATACCTGAAGTAGCATGGCTTTCAACAACATCTGACTGCACCCTACACACCCCAACTGAACGGGATTTCAGAGTGCCATAACAGGACTGCCATGGAGATGGCTCGTTGTATGCTCTCGACCGCCAAGTTGGAGGATCAGTTTTGGGTAGAAGTAGTTCAGATAGTAGTGTATCTACTCAACCGGGCACCCACAAAGATCTTATAGAACAAGACACCGGAAGAGGTATGGACTAGTCATGAACCTTCTATTCATCATTTGAGAGTTTTTGGTTGTACTGCACATATGCATGTTCCAGATAAGAGAAGGAAGAAGATTGATCCAAAGACACTATCATGTCTTTTCTTGGGGTATAGTACTACCTCAAAGGCGTATCGTCTCATGGATCCTGAGACAAAAAAGATCTATGAGAGTCGAGATGTGGTATGTGATGAGTCATCCTTTAACTCCCTGCCACACAATGGAGATCCAGTACCGACCTCGTCACATAGATTACTCACACATCCAAATGATGAGCAAGATGATTCTTCTCAGAGAGAAGAAGAGCTGAGTGGAGACTTGTTCATGGATCTTGGCACACTGGACAACACATCTTCACATCAGGAGCACCAACATCTAAAATGGGTCCAGAGTACTATTAGGGATGCACATCTAAACTCACTTCCTGGTACTTCTACGGGAGTTAGAACATGAAATCAAGCTAGAGATGAGGTAAATTTTTCACTCATGAGTTCAGTTGTTGAGAGCACCGAACCTGACACTGTTTGTGAGGCATTAGACCAACCAAAGTGGAAACAGGCTATGGATGTTGAATATGATTCCCTAATTCAGAATCAGACATGGGAACTTGTCGATCTGCCTCCAGGTAAGAAATCTATTGGCTACAAATGGATTTTCAAAACAAAATATAAGGTAGATGGTTTAATCGACAAACACAAAGCACGACTTATTACAAAGGGTTATGCTCAGCAAGAAGGAATTGACTATGATGATACCTTTGCACCCACTATGAAGATCAAAACCATCAAAGTTGTTTGTGCACTGGTAGCACAAAATGGATGGAAACTTTAGCAGATGGATGTCAAGAGTGCTTTTCTAAATGGTGATCTAAAAGAAGAAGTGTACATGGCCTAACCTGAATGGTTTGTAGACAAGCATCAACCTCACAAGGTATGTCTTCTGATAAAGTCTCTTTATGGCCTCAAACAAGCACCTAGGGCATGGTATATAAAAATTGATGATCACCTATTGTAGCATGGATTCACTCGTATCCCCTCAGATAAAAATATGTATATCAAGAAGGTAGGAACAGAGATTGTCATTCTAGTTTTGTACGTAGATGATCTTGTGATCACATGAAGTTCTGACAATCTTGTAGATGAGGTAAATAATGATCTGAAGAAATCCTTCAGCATGACTAATTTGGGGCTACTTCACTACTGTCTTGGCTTAGAGATATGGCAGAAGAAGAATCATATCTTTGTCTCCCAAATGAAATATACCAAGACACTCCTGGAAAAGTATGGAATGTCAGATTTTAAACCAATTTCCACTCCTATGGAAAAGGGTTTGAAATTATCTAGATTCCAGGATTCACCGCAGGTAGATGGCACTCACTACAGGCAGCTTGTGGGGAGTCTCATTTACTTGACTTATACCAAACCAGATCTTTGATTTGTAGTGAGCTATCTCGCCAGATTTATGTAGGATCTGAAGAAATGTCATTGGATAGCAGCAAAGCATGTGTTGAGATATGTCTGAGGTACAGTTGACTTTGGTCTGGAGTATCAGAAGAACAATCAGTTCTTCTTACAGGGATATAAAGACTCAGACTATGCAGGATCTGTTGATGACAGGAAATCCACTTCAGCATATGTTTTTCATCTTGGATCTGGACCTATCTCGTGGATTAGCAAGAAGCAAACTATTGTTGCTCTCTCATCCACTGAGGCTAAATACCACGTTGCATGAGGAGCTATGTGTGAAGTAATTTGGTTGTGTCGCATTCTTGTAGATATAGGGATTCCTTAAGAGAAACCTCCCATCATTCACTGTGACAATCAAGGTGTGTTGAAGCTTGTGAAGAATCATGTTTTCCATGAACAAACAAAGCATATTGAGGTCGAATGTCACTACATTCGTGAACAGGTCTTGAACCACCAAATTCAGCTCCAGTACTGCCCTACTAATTTTCAGGTTGCAGATATTCTCACCAAGCCTCTTCGCAAGGTGAAGTTTGATTTTTTTAGGGGGTACATTTGTAAGAGCAATGTATTAAAGGGGGGAATGTTATCTTATTTAATATTTGTTTAGTTAATACATTGTCTCCACGTATTTGATATGGTATCTTCATAACCGTGTAACTACCTACACCTTATGTTCCAGCACCTATATAATGGCGTGCTCTTTGTATGTTTGAGAAATAGCAATAAATTAATCTCCTTTGAACGCCATCAAAAGCTTTACAAAAGAAAACAAGATTTTAAAAGAGCATGCTCTAGGAAATGCATGAATTCTCATATTTTTTTAAGTCAAAAATTAAGATTCAGGTATGAAATTAATATTGTAGGTTACATATCAAATTTTCATTCAAAACCATCAATTGTACATTCTAGAGAGTGTTCCAAGTATACATTTTTAAGGTACAAAGTTTATAAGCTTTTATTAAAGGTACCCATCACTACCAAATGCAAGTATATGGTTATCGAAAGTATATGGTTCTGAGTTCTCAAAGTCAAGAGTTTTCTCAAAATAATGAACTTTGTAAAGACAACCAAAACCATAAAAACGAATATTGTAAACAAACATTCTTCTTACAAGAGTTCAAGAAAGTTTATTGTAGATGATTTTTATTGTCTTCTGGAATTGTAAATCAATTGTTGACAACTCGAGATGGATAAAAGATTGACCTTAAGTTTAAAGAGAATAAGGAAGAATCACAAATAATTAGGTGGTCACAAATATCATTTGTTCTTAGCCATTCTGTTACAAGTAAAACAATTGTAAATACAACCAAACTTCTTGAGAAGGAATAATAATTAAATTTTTTTACTCATGATATTTTTTGGGAGAAGAACCTGGAAACAAACCATATAAAACCATGAAAAAAACCATACAAAATAAAACTAATTTTGAAGGAAGATTTGCACGAAAAAATGAGAAAATGATAGAAAAAATAGTTTAATTTTTCCCCAAGAAAAGGAAAAAGTAGTTTTTTTACATGCTTCTATCTTTTTAGGTATTTTATTTTTAGATTCCTACTTTTAGGAAACTTTATTAAATAAAATAAATCAAAATATTTGTATTACACAAAAGCATGTGCTTTTTAGTTCTATTATTTTGAGTTGAATGTTTTATTGTTAGATGAAGCCATCTATTTATTAGAGGCAATTGTAAGTGTTTTTACATATCAAACACATTCAGAGAGATTGTATTGAGTTGAAGCATTAGAACTAGAAGAAGAAATATATGCGCAAAAGTGTTGATCAGACTTTGAAATAATATGTTTTATTCGTAATTCTTTATTTTATTTCTGTGAGTTGTTATTTTATGTGCCTAATTTATAAAAATGAGTATCAGAGAGGGGATTTTTTCAGAAAGTTTATAATTGACAACAGGTTATGGCCTCTATATCCGGTTTGCAGACACCACAATTTATAGGAAATAATTACAAGTATTGTTTATTAAGCATGAATGGACTATTCAGATCCCATGATGTGTGGGAAATCATAGAGAATGGGTACATAGATCCCACAAATGCAGTAGCATATAGTGCATTCTCATAGGAACAAAAAGACACTTTGAAGGAATTAAGAAAGAAAGAGGGAAAATATCTTTTCTTCATTCATCAAGCCATGCATGAAAGCATCCTAGCAAGAGTGGTAGAAACCAGTAAATTAAAAATTACATGGGAGACTCTACAAGTTGCGTATCAAGGTAAAGAGATAGTAAAAACTACCAAGCTATAGTTACTTCATAGAGATTTTGAAAATATTTCAATGAAAGATTTAGATTCCGTAGAATCGTTCTTTAATTTTGTAGTTGGTTAGTCAATCAAATCAAATATCATGGTGAAACTATTGAGGATAGAAGGATTATTGAAAAATTGCTTAAAATTTTTCCTATAAAATTTGATCCTTTGGTAGTTATTATTAAAGAAACAAAGGATCTAAGTTAGTTTTCAATTCTTGAGTTTTATGCATCACTAATAAATCATGAATAGAGATTGAATAGATTGCATGTATTTGTAGATCAAGCTTTTTCATCATAGGTATCAGGAAATCATGGAAGAGCAAGAGGAAATTTCAGCCCTAGACACAGGAATAATTTCATCTAAAGTATGTAGCAGTGGTCCATCAAACTCAAGTGGAAGAGGACATAGTCAAGAGAACAATCATAATCATTTTTCAAGTCAGACACATGATAAATAGCATGTGCAGTGTCACTATTGCAAGAGATATCAGCACTATGCTTTTGAATGCAGTAAAAACCAATATGATCAGAATAAGAAGAATCAAAACCAAGTTGGGAGCTCTACTCCAAAATCCATATTTATTGCATGTACAAATATTTCCAAATCATCTCCTAATGATTGTAATCTATCCCAAGAGATTCTTGATGATGTGTGGTATTTGGATTCTAGTTGCAGTAATCACATGTCAGGTAACTTAGATTTATTTTCTAATTTTGATGAGTCATTAAAGACAAAATTTCCCCTAGGGAATAATAATACAGTAACTATAAAAGACAAAGGAACAATCAACATTCTAAGAAAAAAGGGGGAGCAAAAGATTATGTAAGATGTTTATTATGTTGCAGGATTGAAGCACAATCTTATGAGTATTGTTCAGTTAGTACAAAAGGGATACATAGTTTACATTGAAGATAATGAATGTGTGATTGTGGATAAAGCTCTAAGTAGCCAAATTATTGCTAAAGTGCAAATGACAAGCAATATAATGTCTCCTTTGAAGACTATACCACCCACATTCAAATGTCATACTAAAAATCAGTCTGGATCTAAGGAGATTGAATCATCTTTTTAGTTAGTTGAAAAATATGAATCATGGCTATGGAATCTCAAGTTTGGTCATTTAAAATTTTATGGTATTAATTTATTACATAGAAAAAATATGGTGAAAGGTTTGCCTTTTATTTAGAAACTAGATAGAGTTTGTGAATGTTGTGTTTTGGGGAAGAAACATAGAGATTCCTTCCCAGTTGGCAAAATAAAAAGAACAAGTGCACCACTTGAAATTGTTCACTCATACTTATGTGGACCGATGCAAAAAACTTCTATTGGATGTTTCTCATACTTTATGACATTCATTGATGACTATACAAGAAATACACGGGTGTACTTTTTGAGACAAAAGTCATATGCTTTTGATATATTTCAGAAATTCAAGGCTTGAGTGGAAAAGAAAAGTGGGTTCTACATCAAAGTTATGAGGACAGACAAAGGAGATTAGTATGTTTCCAATGATTTTCTAAATTTTTGCAAATATCATGTTCTACACAAGCAGTTTACTTTAAGGTATACACTGCAGTAAAACTGTGTGGCAGAGAGAAAGAATAGAACCATCATGGATATGGAGAGAATTATGATGAAGGCAAAGCATATTTCAAATGAGTATTGAGAAGAAGTAGTGGAAACTTTTTTTTATGTCATAAATAGGAGTCCAATGAAAATTGTTCAAAACATGCTTCCTCAACAAGCTTTGACTAAGAGAAAACACAATGCTTCTCATTTTAGAGTTTTTGGTTGTGTGGCATATGGACATGTGCCTAATGAGTTAAGGAAGAAGTTAGATACCAAAGGATAAAAGTGCATATTTGTTGGATATTAAAATAATACAAAGCTTACAAGTTGTTCAATCCAAGTACCAAAAATGTCATAATTAACAGAGATGTACAGTTTGTTGTAAAGGAGGCATGGGATAGAAGTATTGAGAAAAAACCAGTCTAGCAGAATTTATTCCTCATAATGATATGGCAAATGAAATCATACAGTAGCAAGGTATCGTACCTTCTTCGAATCTTAGACATGTACCACAATTCGTAGCACAAGCTACACCTCCATTTACATCTAGGAGATAACCAAGATTTCAGTCATCTTCAACCATTCAACAGATAGAAAAATAAACACCAGAAGTTACTCTTTCAATACAACACATTCCATCATCAGATAGCCCTTTGCAGCAGAAAAAAGGATTCTTAGTGAGATTTATAATGTTGATACAATTAATGATTTTTAAGTTTTTGCATTATTTTCTCAAGCTGCAGATCCATTATACTTTGAAGAGGCTATAAACAAAAAAGTTTAGGTTCAAGCCATGGATGATGAGATAGACACCATAGAGAAGAATAAAACATGGGAATTTGTATATATTCCAGAAAGAAAGGATGTGATAGGAGTGAAGTGGGTCTATAATACCAAATATATTATTAATGGTAAAGTAAAAAAATATAAAGCAAGGTTGGTTGCTAGAGGTTTTTCATAGAAATATGGAGTAGATTACAACGAAATGTTTTTAGTTGTAGCACATTTAGACATGATAAGAATGGTTTTAGAATTTACAGATCAAAACAAATGCCATGTTTATCATATGGATGTAAAATCAGCATTCTTGAATGGTTTTCTTGAAGAAATTTTTTATGTGAATGTGTCAGAAGGTTATAAGATTTAAGGTCGTGAAGAAAAGGTATGCGTGTCTACAAAATTTCTCTAAGGTCTTAAGTAAACACATAGATCTTGGTACATCAAGATCGATTCTTATGTGATACAGAATGGTTTCAATAGGAGCAGTAAGGAGCCTACCCAATACATCAACATCAATGAACAAGGTAAAAATTTTATTGTTTGTTTATATGTCGATGAATTAATCATCACTAGAAATCTATCTACATATTCATTCAAATCACCTAAGAAGAAAGAATTTGAGATGATAGATCTAGTCTGCATGCACTATTTTTTGGGCATACAACTTCAACAATTAGAATATGGAGGTTTTATTTCACAAGAAAGGTATGCTAATGATGTTTTGAAGATATTTAACATGTTGAATTGGAAGCCAACACCAACACCTATTGCAATAGGTTTAAAGTTAAGAAAAGATGACAGCGGATCATTTGTAGATCCAACATTTTTCAAAAGAATAGTTGAAAGTCTCATGTATTTGATGGCCACAAGGCCAGATATTATGTATGGTGTCAGCCTCATCTCAAGATTCATAGAATCTCCAAAAGATTCAAATTCACAAGCTGAAAAAATGATTTTTAGGTATGTACGTGGAACAAAGAATCATGGACTTTTGTATTCAACATCAGATGATTTCAAACTCATATGTTACATAGATAATGACAGTGCCCGAAGTATTGATGAAAGAAAGAGTACATCCGGTTAGGATTTTCACTTTGGAACAGGCGTAGTTTCATGGGCATCGAAGATGCAACCCATAGTCACATTATCTTCAGTAGAAGAATAGTATGTAGTAGAAATAGGAGCAGCATGTTAGGTTGTTTGGATGAGGAGAGTGTTAAAATATTTGAGGTGGAATTAAGAGGATGCTACACGATTTTTTTGTGAGAACAATTTAGCAATAACATTATCTAAAAATCATGTTTTTCACAAGCAAAGAAATAACATAGACACGAGGTATCACTTAATCAAGGAGCTGGGACCAATAATAAGGAAATTTTTCTTGAATTTTACAGATCCCAAGATCAGTTTTCTGATATATTTATGAAATATTTCAGAATATATCATATCTAGAAGTGCACACTCAGCTCCAAAACAATAAAAGTTTCAAGGTCAAAATTAAGGGGGGATGTTAGAAACAACAGTTTAATTTTTTCCCAAGAAAACTAAAAAGTGAGTTTTTTAACATGCTTTTATCTTTTTAGGTAGTTCGCTTTAAGATTCCTTCTTTTAGAAAAATCTATTAAAGAAAATAAATCAAAATATTTGTATTGCACAAAAGCATGTTCTTTTTAGTTCTTTTTTTATGAGTTGAGTGTTTTATTGTTAGACGAAGCCATCTATTTATTAGAGGCAATTGTAAGTGTTTTGACATATCAAACACATTCAAACAGATTGTATTGAGCCAAAGCTCTAGAACTAGAAGAAGAAATATATGGACAGAAGTGTTTATCTGAGTTTGCAATAATATGTTTTATTTGCAATTCTTTATTTTATTTCTATTAGTCGTTATTTTATGTGCCTAATTTCTACTAAAAAAACATATCTTACAATCCTTTAAACACACATCTCAACATTACAAGGAGGTTAATTTTAACACAAGATCCGGATCGAAAAATCAAATACAAAGAAGGTTTGCTACTTACGTAAGTGAATGGTTGATTCACTAACTTATAAGAATTGGGATGACTAATTAGGAATTAGATTGAGATAACAAATGCCTCTGAGAAGGTTTAAATGGACACCAAGAAAACAAAATAATATTAACTGGGCAGCACCATAGAGCACGAGCAAAAATAGTAAGGCTTAGATGAACTAACTAATTGCATAACTCGCCTTGAAATGGATCTCTAACTGATTTTATAACAAAAACAACGATCCTATATTTTTCAGGGTGAGATAACTAATAAATAGGGGCGAGCTCGTTCAAATCATGCTAGATCTGAGCTCACTCAAACTGATCTCAACTTCACATTAAATTTTAGAACTAGTAAATGGGAAATTGACAAACTAACTAACCATGGCTGCGAATGAACGATCTCAACCCAGCAATGAAAAATTGATTCAAGCCTTCCCATAGAGATGCAAATTACTCATGAGATCTAAAATCCATTAGTAGTGAGTCAGGGGAGTGGAAAGATCAATGGGACTCAAACGATAGAACCTCCCGAGCTATGAAATAAGGTGATAGCCGAAGAAAAAAATCCCATCAGTAAACACAATGGTCTAGTCATCAGATCCAAGTCTAAAAATGAAATGTAAATCTCTAACCAATAAATTAAATGTCAGCCATAAATAGAACAAAACACCAAGTTTTTAGTAGCACAAGTCAGCCTCCATAAATGTAGATATATGAAACAAAACATGATTCTTTCCCATCCATGGTGCTAAAAATATAAAACAAATGCAATATATAATAACCCACCATTAGTATAAATGGTGACCATGCGTGAAACTAGGACATCAATGAAGATCGTCAAATTTTTGCAAGAGTATCCCGTTGTCTAGAAACCTCTAAGAAAAAAACCCAAATAACAAATGAAGTGAAAGAGTTAGGGTTTCAACCCTAGTTTCTTGGTGAGCACTTATTTAAACCATGTTTTGGTTAGGTTTAATTATGGTTAGGTTAGGTCTTCTCATAACCCTCCTTGTTTTCCCACTTAGGTGAGCACTTTTAGAACTATTTTAATTATTGAAAATTTTTAGTGGGATGAAGTATCTTACTTAGCTAATGACCCAAAAGGGATGAACCAATGATAAACCTTGCATGATTTCCTTATGAAAAGTCAAGAGAACCTAAATAATTATCATGACATACATGTACCCACAACAAGAAAAAATAGCGCTTTATGTAATTTTTGAAAAAGGAGCCAAAAAGAAAAGTAATATTTACATTAATATTTGTAAACATGCACGTACCTTACCTTAATTCTTGCAAAAAGTAGATTCAAAATTAGTTTGATCAAGTCTAATAAATAAATAAATAGACCATGTAATCATATTTTTAGATTTTGCAAATAATATGCATGGTTTGAATATGTTATTATTAACTTTTCCAAGAAGAGGTGGAACGATGCAGAGATAATCATTTTTCCATGCATTGGATTTGTGTCCAACTGGTAAAATTACGAGTAGTGCTCAAGTTTTCTATATGTACATTGCTTGTGCAAGAAAGAAGGGGGGCTTAATCATTATGCACACTTGTTATGCATAATATTGTACTTGTCCACCTTATAAAAGTAATATAAAGACTATTTTCCCCCAATTTGCATCTTGTCAAAGTGTATTCCAGCATGTTTTTGGTATGTTCTAGTGAATGTTTATTTCCTTTTGTATGCTTTTAACTCAAAACACCTCTGTTAAGTTAGCTTTTTCAAGATTTTACAGGGCATTTAAATGCATTTCAGTGCCTTTTGTGGTTGTAAGAGCCCATCAAATAAAAATTGAGGTGAATTTTATTGTTCTTTTTTGAGTCAATCAAATGTATTTTTTTTCAATCATAAGTCCCAAAATGTTGGTGTATCACATAATTTACTTATTTTCATTAATTTTGTGTTTATTTTTCTCGCTCAACCCCATTATAGTATTAGTTTACAAGATTTACCTAGGGAACTAACCCACTTTGTAAATTCTCCTCAACTCAAGTCACCCACGGATAAAGGAATTTCCCATTGTATCTATTAAAGTGAGGTGTTTACTTGCACATCCTCATCTAGGGTGCACTCTAAACTAATAACAAGTGGATCCCTTATGTTTATGAAAAACATCCATAGTGGGAGGTTTTAGGGAAAATGATCCATGTTAATAGAATAATTGAATAGAGTGATAGTGGAAAACTATCTTTCGCATGGTATCTAGGTGGAGAGATAGAGATGAAATTAATGATGATTTAATTCACACAATAGTATTTAGCTACTATCAATATATAGTGAAACTACAAAATATACATTAGAAAATGGATGTGATTTTTCTATACTTACCATATATTCAATACTTATTTAGTAATGTTAGTGTATATGGGAAAAAAATACACATCACAATTATTTAAAAATATTTTCTTGAGGGGTGTATTTAGTTACCATATTCAATATTTTGAGTGCATATTCAAAGTTTGAATGCATAGTACAAAATGAAAAAATTATAGCCATATATTTGATGTATGTTGAATAAATCTGTTATATATTACACCAAATAATATAATATTGACCTTGTAAGCTATGATATTGTCTTCCTGAAAAACCAACATTAATCTATATTCATATATTATTTAGTAGTTATGTGAACTTATACTCAATGAATATTTGGGTATTCAATGTATATTTTTCTATTTGATATATATTTAAAAAAAATTAAATAGATTTTGGCATTTTTTAGATGTTATGATAAGTTATATTTAATTTATATTAAAAAAATCACTATATGTTGATCTATTGAAAACGTCATCTACATTGTATGTAATAATCCAATGTGCATGCATGAAAGATGTGTTATTGTTAAAATTGAATCTGGTGTATCAATTTATTTTGTGGTGAAAGGAAAATTGAGTATCAACGTACACTCACATTAGTAAATATATACTAACCATATGGTTTTAATCATAATGTTACATACAAATGTGCTTGGTGAAAATAAATGTAGACAAAAGATTAAAAAAATCCACCAAAATGTGGGATTGTATGATGATCTACTTCACAATTCAATAAATGTAGGGATATTTTATGACAAACAGATGAAAAGTTCCATCCTAGAAATTTTTCATTTTAGAATGGATCTATTACAAGAGGGTTTGACTCCCTCATGTTCATTGCTAGGCTCCATAATGTGGAGGAACTTAGATGGATGAGATGAGATAATGTGAACATTTAACTGAGTAATGGTGCATAACTCACTTTCATGGAGGATACATGTAGATTAAAAGTGTTGAAATGAATTATTCTTTAATAAATTTAGTAGTATTTACAGACTATTAATTTTTTTATGAACCATGTTTTATTAAATAAAGTTGAAATAACTATGTAGTATGGGGATAGTTAATCTAAAGCTATGAACAACTATAGGTAAAGTAAATAAATGCAGTAAATAAGTATGAAATAAATCTATAAAACTATGCAAAATGAAATGATAATCCTAATGTGGAAGAAGGAAGAGGAGGTAACTCATTGAAATAAAAGATTCCTTTTGGAGAGTGTCACAGAGGTGAGTAGAAAAATCAGGAGCAAGAACGACTGTGTAGAATTCCTGAAAATGATGGGTCTGGAGGATTTAGCTTGATTAGAGTGCATGGAGGATAAATAGGGCGCCTATGGGAAATCTAGTCTACAATCTGAGCGACTTGGTTTGTGTAAAATCTCTCCAACTAGTCTTTATTGGTTCGGTAGATGGAACGAAACCCTAGTTGTTTATCACATCAACTTCACTATCATACGCTATATGTCACCAATAATCTAAGATGAAAGAAAGACCTATAAGACACCAAAAAAACATCAAACCCTACAAACAATAATGCATATATAGGGGTTAGACTGACCTCATTTGCCACAATGGTGGACTTACTAACTAAGCATTGAATTACATCTCAGAACTGATATAGTTCTATCTGCAAGTGCATATGAACATGCCCTAGGTTTCTCTTTTGTTAATCATACTTTGTGAAGTAGTGAGCAATAACTATATGTATAAAAATGTAATAGAATAGATTCACTCCCCCTATGAAGTGTGGTAAAGATGCCATAGCCTTGTGCCTTGATGATGGAGCTATGTGGATGCAAGTGATCTCCAATGGAATAGATTGATGTAACTCTAGATGGATTTATAGTAGTAAGAGATACTAGGTCCCTCATTATTGTCTCATAACTTTATATTTATAGGGTTATCTTGATCTAAATTCGTGATTAACCCCAAAAAGGCCAACCACAACAAATATAAAGATGTAAAATGACTAGAAAGAGCCCAAAAGATGGCGAGAAAGTGCAAAAGGGACCAAGGTGCCCCTGGTTGGACTAGGATGCCCACGAGCAACCTAGTACTATCTTGGGCATCCCAGTTGAAGCTAAAATAATGGGAAATCACCAAAATAGACTAGGCATGTGGGTTAAAAGGCCTGGTAATGATTAAATAAAATAAAACAAGATGGCAAAAATACAAGTGTTAATTAGTAATTTCTTCACTCAAGAACCTTAAAAATAGTATTATGAGACCGGGATAAATAAATGTATAAAGTGCATGATTTTTTTACTAAAATGTTTTACCATGTGTATATGCATGTCAGCATGTGAAATAGGGACATAGATTTAGTGGTCTACCTTGCGGAAGCCATAACTTTTGATTTGGGAGTCAAAAATATTTTTTCTCTTTTTTTTATGAAAATATCTCACTATTTTGAATGTTGTATCAAATCATGTAGGTGTTTTTGGTAAGTCTTGACTTCTTTATAAGCCAAAATTATCCATCTACATCCCTAAAATAGGGTTTAAAGTATGTTTTCATTTTTTTAAGATTTTAAAATAGTGTTTCTTTGTAACAATGAGTCAACATGACTCACAAATAAAGGAAAAATTTAGTTCAAGTACGTGGTTAATGTGCAAAATTTTGTAGTATCTAGAATGCTAAATTTAGAACTTATTAAAAATAAATATCAATTAAAATAGTAAGTTTTACTAAAGATAGCAATTTTAGTAAAAAAAAATTTACAAGTCAATTTTATTTAGGAGTCTTATAACATTCGAATAAAAACACATATAATGTAACTAAAATATTAGATAATAACAAAGATTGTTGGAATTTATTGATAAAATTTTGTCTTTCCTAATAATTTTTTAAGTGTTGTTTGTTTAGCCTCACCATTTAGTATCATAGTGTAGGTTCAGGATATGATGGAAAGAGGTAAAAAAGTATATACATATGCATAAAACTCTAGAACAATTATAGATTAAAGTAGAGGACTTTTAAGAAGTTGTTATGAATCTAAGGAGAACACATGACATACATTGTATAAAATAAGATTGGTATCAAGAAGAAGAAACCCATAATGAAGAAGAAGAAAAAGAGAAACCCCAATCCATTAAATAAATCTTGATTAAAGAACATGAAGTGAGGAATGGTGGAACTAAGGTATATTTTTATGAGTACGAAGGAATTTTACAACTAGAGGAATCGGTAGACTTCTTAAACAACATGGAGAATTTATTTTAAATGAATCCTAAAACAAAAGAGAAGAAACTCAAATTTGCATGCAAAAAGTTGAATTTCAATGCAATGATATAGTGGGATAATATACAAAAGGAGATGATGCTAAAATAAAAATAAAAAATTAGGAATTGGAGAAAGATGGAGATGGATTTGAATATTTTAATTTCCTATGGACTATACTCACAATTTAAAAATTTGAGACAGAAAGATTACAATGTTAATGTAGCCAAATTAAGAACAACCAGATAAACTGCAATAAAATGAACTCCAAAAGAAAATAGATCTCTTCTTCGTTATCAAATAATCAATTACAATGTTTCCTAAATAGGAAAATAACTCTGAACTTGAGTTACCCAGTAAACTCTAGCTAACTCTGACTAAATCTACTCTAGGTGGCGGAAATTACTATTTTTAGCAGTTTACTAGAACCTGCTATTCTTAGTAAGTTCGCATGCTTATTCCTACGGGCACAAAAATTGCCACGCATCTTCTACATCCCTAAATTAGAGGAATTGCCAAATTTATAACTCACAATGCAATTAATAGACTAAAATTAACTAATGCTCAAAAATAGGAAAAAACCAAACTATAACTTAAATCCTAATTTTTGGCCTCAAGATGGTGGATTTAGGGCCCGAAAACGTGTCAAAAACTTTCCCCAACTGATAGGGCTTGTTGCCGCTGCGTTTGTCTCATCGAAACACGTGGTTTCAAAAAAAAAACGGACTCAAACGGACACCCGGAGCTCAAGTTATGACCTTGTCAAGTTCCTGCTAATTCGGGCGCATCAAATGTCAAAGATTATACTAATGTATTGTATAATTTTTCCATATGAGTAGAATGTGATAAGACGGAAGATTATATGGTTGCAAGGTATGTAAATGGTTTTATATTTTCAATTCAAGACGAATATAAAAATAAATTTGGAGGAATCTTATATGTTATTTTAAAGGCAGAATAAAAGTTAAGTAGTATTTGTTTTAGAAGTTTTGAAGGACAAAATAGAGGACAATCATATCTAATAACAGGATGAGGAGGGTATAATATAAGAAGAGTACAAACATCCCATGACTAGAAAGAGGAAAACATATAAGGCTTCTAGAACCAACAAAGAGGAAGAGGGTTTATATGAGGTAAAGACTATGTGTGTAATAATTATGGTAGCACAAGAGGATGTGATAGCCCACATAGACCTTATGTTATGTATAGTTGTGGTAAAAAGGGGCATAAGGAATTTCAATGTCTACAATATCATGCAAAATAGATAATTCTAGAGGATCATACTAGAAGAAATTTGATCGAGGATGTAATTGAATATCAAGACATATAAGGTGCACCAGATGTGGGAGAGAATCTCATTATGAGAATAATTATGATCACCCCAATGAAATAGTACTTTGAAGGTGATTAATCATGGTTGTAGACTAATATTTTATGAATAATGTACATATTTGAAGAAAATGTATGTAAAAGTATCATTTATGCTAGAATGTTTGAAATTATGGTTTCTAAAGAAATGGTAGATAAGTTAGGGTATCAATGTGAAAAGTGTATTTTCCCCTATCATGTCTCATGGTTTAAGAAAAGGTATGAAGCTACAATAAATAAGATATGTGTGATTAATTTTTCAATAGTAAATACTTATAAGGTTTACATTTGGTATGATTTCATTCTAATAGATGCATGTTATGTGTAATTAGGAATATGTGTGGCAGTTTGAGAGAAAAAAAAAAATCATGATAGGGGAAAGAATACCCATATATTTTTGAAGGATGCAATAATTGTTTTTTATTTCCCACTAAAACAGGAAAAATAAATAGCAATCATTTTGTGTACCAAATATGAAATCACTGAGATAAACATTACATGGATCATCTATTCATTACTAGTAAAAAAATGAAGATGTAGAGATGGAACCCATACCAATTGAATTAGTATAGGTATTATAAGAGTTTTAAGATGTAATACTTGAATATTTACCTGATGGGTTACCACCCAAGAGGTATATTCAAGATAACATTGATATGATTTCAGGATCATTCCTACATAATTAAGTTGCATCACATATGATCCCAAGATTAAATGTCTAAATAAATATACAAGTATCATAGTCGGGGAGGAAAGGGGATATACGAGAATGTATGAGCCCAAGTGTAACCCCAATTCTCTTGACACCCAAGAAATATGGGATGTGATGGAAGTGCACAAATAGTAGAGAGATAAATAAAATTACCATCAAATACAAGTTTTTTATACCCCACCTAGATGACATGATGGATATGATTGAAGTATCTAAATATTTTTAAAAAGTTTATTTAAGGAGTGGATGTTATAAAATATAGATCCAGGAAGGGGATAAATGGAATAAATTGTTGAAAACTTTATATTGCCTACATGAGTTCTTGGTAATTTCATTTGGATTAGATTGTGCACCTATTACATTTATGATTATGATGAATAATATTCTAAAATAATACATTGGTAAGTTTTTGGTAGTCTATTTCGATGATAAATTTATATTCTGTAGAATTAAAGAGAATCATGTATTTCATTTGTGGGTGATATTTGTGAAAGAGGGAACAAAGGTCATCCAGAATGCATGCACATCGATGGATTTTCTCTTTGAATGAAAACACATACTAATCAAAGTAATTAAGAAGAAAAATATCTCAAGGAACTTGTGCATTAGAAAGAAATGTTCTTCATATGCTCATAGATTAAAAAAAATTAAAGTATATATGAAGGTTTATTGTGTAACTCACATTCTTGGTGTGGAGGATTAGGGAGCCGCACACATTCACAAGAAAATAATGTATTTTGTATATTTTACACAACATGATTAATGGCTATTATATAACAAAACAACTAGTCAAATAACCTTCAATTATGAAAGGAGGTGTGATAAAAAATAACCTGAAATACTATTTGCAAATATAAGAATATAAAAATATAACATAAATGGAGCACTAAACAAATATATTACTACCATCCCCCCCTTAGTGTGAACATGGTAGAAAAAACAATCACATTTCCTTCACAGCTTACCGCTTGTGCGTGCTCATGATCTGGATGGTTTTATAGGGAAGACAACAACCTCAACAAGGATGGTTTTAGAGAAAAACCAAAAACCTCAGTAAGGATGGTTTTATAGGAAATCCAACATCCTAGACAAGGATGGTTTTACAAGACAACCAACAACCTCAATATCATGATGTTTCCTTTCCTTTTTTCTTTTGTTTTCCCACAATGTTTTTACTTCAAGGAATTATGTAGGAAATAGTACTCATTGAATACAAATCTTAATAGGAGTGATCTTCAAACATATCACAAAAACAACTGGAAAATGGAAACCAAAACGCACTAAAAATCAGGTACTATAAACGTGAAGCACACAACTAAAATCAAACACAAACACACACTATCACCACAGCATGGTGCGTCCACATCATTTGTGACTGACGAGAGGTCATTGTTCAACCTCTAGTCTCTGATGCCTCCGTCCTCTAGTGAATGATGTTTCTTACTAAACAAATATGATCATGTTGCTCAATTGTTTCCAAATTGTGATTATTCATTTATTCCCTCTCGCAATTTGAAACACTTTATTTTCTAGATGTTGGGTAACACCGAAAATGCGTCTGTGAGGAATTTTTTTTAGTTCTTGACTTTTTGATAAGACATCAATTAATTATGACATAGACATAGACAAGAGGAATCTACATTAAAACATAATAAACACAAATGAATGAATTTTGATGGCAAGACATTTAATGAAAACAGATAACTATATTATAAATGAAAACAAATATATGAATACCTCAATTTAGTGGATAAAGAAAATGGCAACAAAAACTTACGAAAACTTACGTGAAAATTACATTAAATAGATTTAACCATACACCACTTTGAACTTATACACTAACATATTAACTTACCATTCTTTTATTACGCTGAAGGCATTCCCCCTATGGGAAAGGCTCTTGCGGACGTTTCCACAACTATGTTAAAATTGACAGCCTTTCAGACATTTTTTTCAGGGTGTTTAACTTTGATGGTGGTTTATACGTTTTCACTTTCTACGGACAGTTTCTTTTTCGTGGGTATATTAATAGTGCGATGGGAAAAATAGGGCTACTAGGGCTGTTTTGGCAGGATGTTCCTCTTCAACATCTGGTTCCACTGCTCATTTCCCCCTCGCGCAATATTTTTAAGCAGTATGTGTCACACAATATTTGTACGCTGTATGCTTTTGTGTTAACAGGGAAAAAGGAACTTTTAATGTCTTAATCAAAACAACAACTATTTGAAATAAAAGTTAAAGAGCAGGAAAAACGAAGTGGCAACCCTCATCTACCACGAGAATGGTGCTTTGCAAGGCACGTAGCCCTGGGATCATAACCAGGAGAAGAAAAACCAATATGGCGGTTACCCGTATTTCCTCTCGGGGACATTTAAACATACAAATACAAACCCAGATCTATTAATTTGTATATAGAGACAACGGTTACATATTTCTCCGATTATCAAATAATAAAGTGCTTAAACGATAGGTCTAGGAATCCCTGTAGGATGGGCCGCCCTCCATGTTTTGCTTTGGGTTTAGAAGACCACTTAATTCGGTTGGTGGGTTTGTTTGACACTCATCTATTTTCCCACTCAACTTAGGGCTAGGTTAGGGATAACATAATTTAGGGTTTACTTTTTTGTTGAAAGAATCAATTTTTGACCTCTCTTCTTTTTATTTTAAGTTTAGATTTGACTTCACAATAAATTTGGGGGGTTTTGTTTTTCATGTAGAGCTGCACATAGTTTAGAGAGAAGAGAGTCTGGAACAGTAATAGATGGCACAGAGGAATACCTGACTACCCAGGTGAGGGATCCTTAATTAGGCTATGAACATTCTCATTCTTCAAAAAAATTCATCCTCCTTTCTATGTAATTATTTTCTAGGTCTTGCTACTGGTTGTGTTCTTTTTGCAGGGTTTTGGTGGATTTTGAAGGTGGGCGTAGAAGAATTCATTGACTTTATAAATAAAGTTGTTGTGTGTACAGTGTCTGATGATGTTTTCCCATATTTGGCAAGGTTGCATGGGCCGGCCACAAATCACCTTGAATATGACATCCTCCCAATCCATAAAAGATACACAACCCATTCTATTGTACATTTAATACATCCATATTAGTTTGGCACATTATGCAAGCCAGTGGAAGAGACTGCTCTTTACAACATGCTATGTCCTTCACAAACAGGCTAGAAACAATTAATTCTTAGTCACGCCTTCCTCAATGTGACATGGACTAGAAGCATATTTTCCTTGATCAAAGGTTTAGATAGGGAAAACTAGAACATAGGAATGATTGTAACATTGAACTCAGGCCAAACTGTAAGTAGTGACAACAGTTGATAGAAAACACAAATCTTTTGAGTTTTATGCATGAATCTGATACTTTCTCATTCACTTAATCAAGTGGTCCACCATTTCTTTGTTGTATCTAATATTGAAGCTGCACAATACATTTTAAGTTTTCTCTATCTTCTCAAGTAGACCATTAAACATTTTAATGCAATGTAATATTGTATTTTCTTTTATCTCAATCCATTCTCTCCTTGGATATATTCTCATGTAGTTACAGAGGCATATATTTTCTGCCTATAACCCAAGATTCAAACATCCTATCTGTTTTTTGCTCCAAATAAAATCCTTCAACTTTCATTTTTTCATAGCATTTGCAAGCCTCCCCTGGTTTGCCATTCAGAAAGAATCCATCCAACAAAATGATACAAGAACTATCATCAGGACAGAAACGATGCTTCTCCATAGCATTCCGTAGCTTTAAGACATTCTCATGTTGGCCCCAACTACAACACCTTCTAATGGACATAAGGAAAGTTTTCATTGTAGGAGCACAAACAATTTTTTTCATTCTATCAATGAGCTCAAAGATTGCATCCCCATTTTTAACAAATCTAAAAAATGCATGATAGATTCTAATTTTTGGTGCAAACCCCTTTTGAATCATCTCATCCAACATGTTGTAATCCTCTTTCACTTCCCATGCCATACAAAGGTGTAAAACAAGTGAGATGTATGTTACAACATTCAGATTGAAACCCTTTTCTTGAATTTTATTGAAGAGATGCAATGCTTCCTCAATTTTGTTTAGCAGCTAGAAACATAAATTACTGCATTATACACTTTTAAGTTTGGAGTAAAACCTTTCTTCATCATTTCATCATAGCAGTTGATAACATCATAGAATTTGTCTGCCTTTGAAAGGCAACAAATGATAGTAGTATAAGAACAAACATCGAGGGTGATGCATAGATTATACATGTCATTCCACAGCCTTTTGACATGATACATCTAAAATGTTGCCCCAACCATTGAGAAGAACATTAAAGCTCCCTGTTTCCAGTTGAAAGTACTTATTATTGAGATAAATTAATTCTTCAACCTCTTCAACATATTGATATCTACAAAGAGCATGGAGAAGGCAAATGAAATCATCTTATTCTATAACAAGTTTGAACTTTTCTATGGCATGAAACGTTCATATAGCTTTGTCAACGACCTGAGCAACAACATACCTTTAAATCCAACAAAAAGAGTACAATTACCAACTTTCAGATGCGTAAGCCCCCAACAGATAATTGAAGCAAATATAAGGACATACAAAGAAATATTTTAAAATATGATGTTTAAATTGCAAAGCAACATAATTTGATTACAAATCTAAACAAATACAAAGGTACATAGGTTGCAATTGCATAAACATCACAACTTGTTGTCCTCAAAATAACATAAACATGTTACTACATTTGCTTATAAATTCTTTAAAAAGAAGCCTAATCGTAGGTCAGTAAGACGTAAGAGGAAAAATTACTATAATTACTCTGTAAATTTTCACATTCCTCGATACCATGCAACCATTCTACTGATTGAATTAATTTTTAAGAACAAACATAATAACAAATAAGAATTATGTTAACTTCATAAATTTTTGTTCGGATAATGTGATAAAGCAAAACAATAATTTTTGTAGTCCTTTTTGTGGAAAGGAACATTGTTTCTTGTCTTTGATTGTGGATTTGATGTTGTTCATGAAATTCACTGTTTCAACTTATTGGCTGCATGCAGGGCATAAATTGTGTTGTATTTTATTTGTAGTAAGGAAACTCAATCGTATTGTGTTTTATTTGATGTAAGGAAACTCATTTGAATTTAGTTCAGCTATTAGTTTTGTTTACATTTTTTTTCCTGTAATGGATATTTTTTATTTTTATTAATTTTTGTGTGAGAAGTTCTTAGTCATAAGTAAGGAAAAAGAATTTTAGATCAAAAAAATACATATGATAGTAGGCATTGCTCATTGTTAGCAAATGAAATTTTTATTAAGTAGATTGTTTACATTATTCATTAAATTTTTTTCTATTTGAAATTTAATTTTTTACACGGTCATATGTAGGATGAAAACTATGTTGTCTTAGATTAAAAATTCTTTCGATTAGGGTATATACTCGCATCTTTATTGTGAATGAAATCATCCTCCAAAAATGTATTTGGGCCAAAACTGTTGGGAGGGAAATTAAAAACGTAGAAAAGGAAATGAGAGTTGATTTTTTTTAAGGGTGCATATAGAAAAATTTGCATTCAGAGATTTTATCTTGGACTCTTGCTCATATAAGAGAGTAGTTTACTTTCATTTTATTTAAATATTTAAAACTGTAGTACTGCAGTCCTGTTATTATTTACCATAACAAACAAAAAAACATCAGGGCATCTATTCTATTTATGAATCCTTGCCTGATTAAAGAATAAATGTACATATATTAATCCTATCATATTATATACTTCAACAAAAAAAATATTATAGAAGTTGAAATATCTAATAAATTTAAAATTTATTACAAACTTGCAATTCTACATAAATTTGAAATTTATTACAAACTTATAATTTATTTTAAATATTATGTTTAAATTTATAATAAAAATAATTTTCTTGCAACAAAATTGGCAAGTGTTTATCATGAGATGACAAAGTTAATGCAAATATTACTTTTTTATAGTTTATTAGTTTTATGTTGTCATTATTGGGGTTAGTATAATATGGCAATAGAAAAATAAAATCAACTATTTTCTAAAGTTTTGCCACTTGCAAATTATATTGAGACGGAAAATGTTGACGTTGTGGTGTAGACCGTAAAAAGAAACTCGACATGGTTATAAAATGTAGTGATGATATGGAGTTTGCTTTCATGGGATAAACATAACATAAATTAGAAACATTTACATTGTTGTAAACTATAGTTTTTTGCTCCAATGTTTGTAGTGCACTCTTTAAAACTCTTACAAATGAAACTTTTTATTCCCTAGGAGAGCATATAGAATGGCATAAGATAAGTTCCCATAAAGATGACACAAAATCACATGGTCGGCCCTGTGTTTCATGGTTAACAAAATCATAAACTACAATGGATTGACTTGGGATGATGGGTCCACTCCATGTATCCCTCTCTAAATTGTGTCAAGACAAACAAGATATTTCACAATAAATTGAAATTTGTTCTACCTGCCAAAAAAATACCAAGGGGTTTGTTGTTAACAATAACTTGCTCCGCCTGCTTTTCTCCAATTTATACAATAACCAAAAATAGTGTGGTTTGCATGTTCTTAATTATTTGCTCTGACAAAAATTGCATGGCATTTGCATGTGTATTAGTATTTAGCGGGGAGATAGGCATACAATGACATCCACTAACCAATTATATATTAAATTATTTCCTTGCTCTTACAGAAATGTATTTCTTCACATACCATATCCTTGTTAAAAAAGAATCCCATTCCCTTTCATATATAGACAAACGTAAACATAAAGATTTTATAAACAATGTCTTTTTAATCTAATATGAATATTACACATATTTCTTGGTTTTGGTTATGAAGAGAATCTTTTCCATAAAATTCACTCGAGGTATGTTACCCGGTTCTTATTGTTGTACCTTTAATGATAGCAGATTTTTATGGCCATCGTCGGAAATATTCTTGATAAAAGTCCTAATTGTTAACCTCTTAGCTATATATAGTTGGAAATTATCTTTGTAAGAACGACTTCAACCATGGAAAAGGTTTGGGACATGTATGCATTTAATTCACACAATTTTCCCTAACTTTCCATTCGTGTATTTGTATTATCTAACAAATGGATAACCACCCATTCCTGAGCTTTGACACCAATGCTCGTAGATAGTAGGAACCATTACGATTATCGATGACTTTAGATGACGACACCTTTTCCATATATGTTAGCTATAGATAGTTGCTTTCCAATCATCTCCATTTACTACAAGGGTATATTATGGAGGAGGCCCATGACCAACACATACCGTGTTTTATAATTCACCCGTCACATGCGGATAATAATCGTAACTTTCTATCATCAATGTTTGTTTGCAAATTTCTTTCTTTCTTGCATTTACTCAAACTTACAATTGGAAGGAGGAAAACCAAGTAGCAACCAATGTGGTTGGGTTTTGAACAAGTAACCTTTACATTTCCCACAGTTTTTATTTCAACTCTTTAACCCTTCCTACAATCGCATGAATGATGCAAGTGAGATGAAGACAATAATGTAAAGCTCATATAAAAATTTTCTTGCTCTTATTCCCTGTCATTTTTTATTCTTTGCATAAAACTATTCTTCATATCATATCCTTGTTAAAAAAGAATCCCATTCCTTTTCATATATAGACAAACGTAAACATAAAGATTTTATAAACAATGTCTTTTTAATCTAATATGAATATTACACATATTTCTTGGTTTTTGTTATGAAGAGAATATTTTCCATAAAATTCACTCGAGGTATGTTACTTGTTCTTATTGTTGTACCTTTAATGGTAGCAGATTTTTATGGCCATCGTCTGAAATATTCTTGATAAAAGTCCTAATTGTTAACCTCTTAGCTATATATAGCTGGAAATTATCTTTGTAAGAATGACTTCAACCATGGAAAAGGTTTGGGACATGTATGCATTTAATTCACACAATTTTCCCTAACTTTCCATTCGTGTATTTGTATTATCTAACAAATGGATAACCACCCATTCCTGAGCTTTGACACCAATGCTCGTAGATAGTAGGCACCATTACGATTATCGATGACTTTAGATGATGACACCTTTTCCATAAATGTTAGCTATAGATAGTTGCTTTCCAATCATCTCCATTTACTACAAGGGTATATTATGGAGGAGGCCCATGACCAATACATACCGTGTTTTATAATTCACCTGTCACGTGCAAACAATAATCGTAACTTTCTATCATCAATGTTTGTTTGCAAATTTCTTTCTTTGTTACATTTACTTAAACATACAATTGACAGGAGGAAAACCAAGTAGCAACCAATGTGGTTGGGTTTTGAACGAGTAACCTTTACATTTCCCACATTTTGTATTTCAACTCTTTAACCCTTCTTGCAATTGCATGAATGATGTAAGTGAGATGAAGACAATAATGTAAAGCTCATATAAAAAAGTTCTTGCTCTTATTCCTTTTCATTTTTTATTCTTTGCATAAAACTATTCTTCATGTCCATCACATTTTCTCTAGATTATTCACATTCTCTTCACTCGCATTTCAAGTCCTTTCCTTTAAACCATCTTCATGACTACTTACTCCTCTCTAACATTACCACACATTACTCCTCCGCCCTCTGCACTAATTCTGGATTCTATTCCACTCTCTCTTCCTCCTTATAATTGACAAATCAAATAACTTACGTATCACAACTATGCTCCTCTATTTACTTCCCTTCTCGACATTTCTTTTTTCTACCACATCCCTTTCGGCGTTCACATCACACACCTAACGTGCGATTGCTAGTAAATAGACTATTCGAATCGAATGTACAAGTGGAAAACATAGGGTGAAGACTCATTGATATTATTTCCCAAGATCTAATTAACTTAGACCAACACTTAATCCACCCAAGACTATTTTTAATGCAATCAGGCTTTAAGTGAAATGAATAAAACCAAACCTGCAAAGACACGAACAACACTTAAATTTCAAAAAAATACATATTTTAAACATTTTGAGATTTTGATAAGACCTGAGTGGAAAATAGTCCAAGATTATAAGAGCCAAGTCTGAGGACAGATTTGCGACGCTTTAGGAGTTTTGCAATTTTTATAAGATCTAGCAGAGCTTTGGAAAACAGTTCTTTACTTATGATTATTACGTTTTGGAGGAGAACACGTCCACATGGATGCCAAAATGGTGAGATATACAGGCATCTGATATCTTAGTCACACCACAGTTTTGAGTCGCCAAAATAAATTAATCAAAAGTATTCATGCACAAGTGAATGCGTAGATGGCGACAGAATACCGTTTTCGGAGAGATTTGACTTCAATTTGGATGCGGATCTTAATGGCTATATATGTGCTTCACTTCTTAAAATCCTTCAATACATTAGAACAAGACAAAACGAATGCAAGGAATGGTAATACAAATTCTCAATATCGTTCAAATTGATCACCAAATTTGAAAATTAATAGTCTGTAGATGCATGCACTGGATGACGAATCTGATAAGATCTCACTCTAGAGAATTGAAGATGTGGAGATTCGAATGGTCAACTCACTGATCTCAACAAGTATACAAAAAAAATTCTTTGCAACTGAGGGAAGTCTGTATAGATACATCTTTGAAGACATGAGTGAGGATAAAGATGCAGATCACTGGATCTCTAAATAAATTACTTGCTAATCCATCCACCAATGAATAAAATGAAGGATTCAAAATTCATGATGAATAATGGACTATGATTCAATGCACATATTTCAAAAACTCCTCCAAATGTGGCATATGATGCATCTGTTATAAGAATATCCAACAACACATTGAATATGGAGCAGGTGTAAAATTGTTCGCCAATGCAGATGGGTGTTCCTTTGTACAGATCACTCAGCCAGAATGGCCCTTTCTTTCTTCAAGCCTCTCAAGTTATTGTTATCCAAATAACTCTCCTAGCTTTTTGGATGACTTTTACTCTCACTTTGACCCTGATGCTTCACATTTCAGGTTGCGCGCCCGTAGGCTTGCTCATATGGCACTTCATATAGGCTCTAGTCCTTCTGCGCACTCCCCACACCTTATGATTCTTCCACACAACCCTCTTTAGATGCCTTCCAAATAAGCTAAGTTTTGGGTCTTCCTGTGTGCATGCCTTCTTTTCTGTCCCCTCCGCCCTCCTTGCGTACCAAGATGCAACTCGTATTATATCAGCATCCTCCACACGCACCTCTTCAAGATAGATCAAGGCCAACAATCCATTTTAGGAACAGGTGAAAAATCTAGGTCAAGACATTTTTCTACTCTCAAAAACCTCATTTTCAAGATTTTCTTATGAAAGTTGAGAGTACAAGCAGTGGAACAAGTTCATGATCAGCAACTGCAAGCATTCGAGTATAAATTTTATGTAAAATATCAGTATCAAGCTATCATTCATGACTCTGTACCCAATGGATACTTCAAGGAAACTGATCTTTCACCTAGCAGGAAGGTGACATTGCAAGTCACCAAATTGTTATCCATTTTTCTCTCTCAGGAAAAATTGATCGAACAAAACCTTACACAGGAGAAATGGACGTAACATGGTTAAGTCATGTGAGCCTACATTCGATCCCAAAAAATCAAGTTGTAAGTTGGCTCGACAATGGAGAAGCAAGGTTGGAAAATGAATGGCCAATAGAAATGTTAAAGAAAAGTTAACTTTGTAAGTCAAAATTGAGCCCAGAGTGAGTTGACTTGAAGAAAAGTAATAGAGTCATGGAAGGTGTCACGTGTCAGTTCAACGCACTTTCAAAATGTGTAACTAAAGTGGAGACCCTAGGGATGCGTTTGACCCCTACATGGATCTCAACACATAGCAGGCTAGCAGATGATGCCAAGTATCCAACCATCGTAATTTCAAGTTTCACGTATAGACTTCAAACCCAAGGCATTGTTCACTCGAGGCCCGAATTGGCTAAGTATAAAAGGGCCAGCAAAAGCCTCCACTTGTCTCTTTGGCACAACTTCAAAGGTAAGATCCAAAGGTAGTCACCAAACGAGCGCAGGCTCTCCACATGTTTAGAGCTCAAGCAAGTTGCACCGGCCATTGAAAATTCTAAACATGGAAAGAGCTAGTGGAAGCCTCCACATGTCCCTTTGGCACAACTTTAAAGGTAAAATCCAAAAGGTAGTCCCTAAATGAGTGCAGGTCCTCTATGTGGTTAGAGCCTGAGAAAGTTGCACCAGCCGTTGAAAATTCTAAACATGGGAAGAGCTAGTGGAAGCCTCCACATGTCTCTTTGGTGTAACTTCAAAGGTAAGATCCAAAGGTGGTCCCCAAACGAGTGCAATCCCTCCACGTGGTCTGAGCCCGAGAAAGTTACACCAGCCATTGAAAATTCTAAACATGGGAAGAGCCAGTGGAAGCCTCCATGTGTCTCTTCAGTGCAACTTCGAAGGTAAAATCCAAAGGAAGGTCCATAAACATGCGTTGGCCCTCCTTGTGTCTGAGCCCGAGAAGGTTGCACCAGCCATTGAAAAGGCTAAGTATAAAAAATGCCAGTGGAAGCCTCCATGTGTCTCTTTGGTGCACTTGTGGTATGATGCTTAAAATAAAGTCCCCCAAACTAGTGTAGGCTCTCCACATGGTCAGAGCCCAAAAAGGCAGAACTGGTCATTGAAAATTCTAAGCATGTGAAGAGTTAGCAGAAGCCTCCACGTACCTCATTAGCACAACTTCAAAGGTAAAGTCCAAATCCAGGTCCCCAAATGAGCGCCTTCCCTCCACGTGTCTGGGGTCTAACAAACTTGCTCCTAAATAGGTGGAAAATCTAAAACACAATGAAAGTAAAGCAGGCTCGCAGATGATGCCAAGTGTCCCACTGTCACAACTTTAGGAGATAACTACAAAGGTCCCACCCGAAAAGGGATTTTGACATTATATATAGTGGGGCCTTTTACTCGCCCAAGGGAACGAAGCAGCATGTTTGTGGACGGTGCCAAGTTTCAGCACGTCACATTCTAAGTACCCTAAAAGGCGTCAAAAATCTTAAGAAGGCATTGGGCTTCCACATGGATCTTCCACAGATAGATTCCAAACTAAAGCAGTTTGGAAATGATCATAACTTTTGACAAGAAGCTCGGATTTGAGCAAGAGAGGAATTTTTAGAAAGCTCTTGATGTCTTCTACTCAACTATGATTGGATATTTTAAGGTTGTCAGGATTCTCACCTACCACCATAATGAAGTATGGGCTTCCTTTCTTTCCCAAAAAGGAACATCACATGGAGGCATGGGTTTTGTAATAGAATCCATCATTGTTGCAAGTGAATTCAATGTGTTTCTTGGGTAGTTGAGGGAGGATTTCAAAATTCTCTTCCCCCTTCTCTTTCATTCTTCCTATATATTGTAAGGAGGGGTAATTTTCTAGTTGGTTGGTGATTTTTTCTCTCCTGTCCCCCTCCCTCTTTCTTCTCTAGGGTCGAATGTGGAGTTTAAGCCTCCACTCGTTGCTTTGTAATGGCATTTTCTTGCCTTTTTCCCACTTACGATGTACTGTGTGAACTCATGGAGCAATAAAATATGTTTCATGATGCATCTTGTCCATCCTTGTCTTATTTATTGTCTCTTCTTGCCTCTCACCATTGTATGGTATATTGTGCATATTTCTTATGTATATTGCAAGTTTTGAGAGTTGTGTTTAATGGGTTTGAAGTTGTGTTCTATGTGAACTTTATCTTTGGCCTATGATGCATCTTGTTCATCCTCTCCATTTTTCACCTCTCTCCATTTCAAGCAGTTGGATTTTTGACCAGCAACTTCCTTTTCTAGTGTATCATCACTTTAGTGTAGGCTCTGTTTTCATGCATTTCTCTCTCTCCTTAATCCCTTAGAAGGTTAGATTAGGATTAGATATTTTTCCTACATTAGAGTAGATTGTGGTAGGTAGTTTAGTAAGAATAAATTGACTTTCTCCGGAGGACCATCTCAAGCCCGCAAGTCCCACAGCTTGAGAGATGGTCTTATGTTATACAGGTTACACCAGATGCCCCATCACAAAATAGGGCATTCTGGGGGTGTTGTAATTTCTCATCAATAGTTACATTGTCTACTCCTCTTAAATTTTATTCATCCTTGGGGTTAGAGAACAAATAAATTTCCCCCTTTTTCAATGTTTTATATGTGCATTTATACATCTCCACATGGATAGAGGACTGTAAAATATAATATGATTTATTCAACTATATCAGGCAATAGTCCAATGGACTAATGTATGATGAATGTATTCAAACCTCCATGGATTTCACATGATCAAATTAATATGCTTTGATAACAGATGTGAAGGATCAGAGATTTGAATACATACACAAGACGATAATGTATTTTCTATATTTATATAGCATGATTCATGACTATTATATAGCTAAACAAATAGTCAAATAACCTATGATTATGAAGGGAGGTGTTATAACAAATAACCCATAATACTAGTTGTGGGTATAATAATACAACAATATAACATAAATGGAGCACTAAACAAATATATTCATAACACTTGGACTATTCATACCCCAAAAATGGAGAGGTTATTTATAATTCAAAAATTTAATGTACCTCTCATATTACATATGAGACATTGATGCGTATGAAAAATTGTATGAAAGACTATGTCATACATCATATAACTCCATAATGAGTATTCTAAGACATATGACTCACCTAAGTGAGATGAAATGCCATGGGTGAAGGTAATCAGCCTAGTAAATAAATAAAAGGTAAATAATACCCCCTTAAACCAACACCCCTTCAAAAAATATTAGGATGATGGAAGGAAAGAAAGATATAAATTGTTCCCAACAGCTATGCCTGATGAGGTACCTATGTATAATAGCAATATCAAGTAATGTAAGAAAACCAATTTGAAAAATGTTCACTTATAAGATATAGAATACTCGCCTACACAAACTAAGAAATATGCGTCATATGGGTCCCGACAACAATGTCTGGTGAGGTACCCATATACTAATGTTGTCCTTATAAAATAAGAAGAGGATAAGAATAGGAGCAATAGAGCACTATAAATCCTAAAGTATATATGTTATAATTGTAGACATTACCCTAAGTAGAGATCAAAAGAGAAGAACTTGTATTCCTTGAAGGGTTTGATAAAGATATTTGTAACCTGATTTGATTTAGGGAAGTATTATAAATCAAATATGTCTCCAAGAATCAATTCCTTGATGAATTATATGTGGATCTCATTCTTCTTTGTTTGTTGATGTTGAACTATATTTTTACAGATGGAACTCATGTTATGGTTGTTGCAATAAATTATGGTAGGTTATTTGAATTGAATACTAAAATCTTGCACAATCCCCTTTAGAAAAATAACTTCCATGGAATATTTGACTACTCTCCTTTATTATACCTCTATAGAAGATATACAAATCATGTTCTACTTAATGTTTAACCAACTAACATGACCTAAAATATGAGAGAAGGTATATCTGGAGGTAGATTTTTGATGATCTAGATCACCTTCACAATTAGAATCTTAGTATCCAAAAAATTCAATGTATTTCCCTCCCATGTAGTGTATGCCATCAATGTAGGTTATTTTAATGTAGTGAAGGATTTGCTTCACTTATTTCCAATGCAGGTCATGAGGTTCCTACATGAATCTAGATATAATACTAATAGTAATTGATAAATATTTATTATTATTATTATCGGTAAAGTAGGGTTATGGGGACCCTACCCCATACAATAGGTGGAAAAAAATATAGGACATCAAGAGGAACATGAAAAACCAACCTCTACCATTGGCATTGAAGATAAGAAAGGAGCAACATCAAACTAACATCAGAAAACTAGAAACCAGTAGCAATCTCAATAGTTTGGACCCTTTGCTTTGGATCTTAGCTGCATCTTAAGGGGGTATATCGTGCCTTTATTTTTTTGACTAAAAAATTTCCGATCCTCTTCTTTATTTGTATTTACATTTTCATTGTTATGGATTGGAATCAAAACTTCAATGTGTTTCGTAAGGTCATGGGATCCATATAAGGGATCTGATATATTCTCACAAACTTGTTGAACTTCAACCTCTTCAGGGTCAACCGATTCAGATTCACAATCTGAGGGATCATTCACAACCAGGAGACTAGGATTAGAATTATTCCACAAGGATCTTCTACCTTTAGTACATTTTTGAACCAAGTGACAATCTGATGTTAAATGGCCAAAATAAAAACATGTTCTACATCTAAAGGGAAACCCTTTGTAATACATATTATAAATCCAAGTTGTATCTTCAAATTTATGTTCAATAGTAGCAAGGAAATCCATAGAAGTATACATATCAACAACGATTCTAGCATAAGAAATGCACTCGAAATATTTTGTTTTTGGGTCAATAGCTAAAAATTTCCCTAAAGTGTTACTGATAGCAATTAAACAACTCTCCAACCAAAAGTGGAGCTCGGACCAAATTCACAATAAAGGGGAGCATTGAGTAAGGGAGTGGAGAAATGCAATAATAAATTTAATCTATGATGTAAAGGAGTGGGAGATGGTTTGTAATCATTCATGCTAAACCAATAAATAAAATCAAGGGAATACTTGGGTTGAGAAATGTTTATCCCAACGTCAGACTAAGTGATCCGATTCCTAATGATGTAGTGAATCAAACCCTAGTCAGTTACAAATAACTTCTTGGCTAAGGTGGTCTTGAATAATCAATGATGGAAGAATATTTCACGTAATCAACAAGTCCTTGATGTATAATATTAAGATAATCATGGACTTGTCTTTCCATAAAATGTAAATCTTTGTGTTAAATTGACACCTATTGAACCCAAAAGAGAGAAGAAACGATTCTATCGTCTCATACCAAGCCTGAGGGTCTTGTTTGATATCATAGATAGACTTTGTAAATATAAAAAAAATGGGAGGAATATTTAACATAACCTAGAATTTGATCCATATATATTTCTTCCTTTTGGTCACCATGAAAGGAGGAAATATTAACATCCATTTCATGGACATCCCATTTGTTAGTGAAAGTTATGGCTAGGGTCATTAAAATAGAAGTAATCTTTGTAATGAGATTGAAGGTCTATGAATAATCAACCACAAAAACTAGGAGAAGCAATTAGCTACGATTTGAGCCTTATAATTTTGACATTCCCATCGACACCATACTTGGTTTGATATATTAACCTTCACTAAACCATTTTATTCCCCTAGGAAGAGGGTTAATATCTGGAGTATAATTATTAATGAAATTAAAGGAGTGGAAGATGTCTTGTAATCAGCCATGATAAACCAATCAAAAAAATAAAGGGTGTACTTGGGTTGAGAAATGATGATCCCCAAGTTAGACTAAGTGATCTAAATCCTAAGTATGTAATGAATCAAACCCTAGTCAATAACAAAGAACTTATTGGCCAAGTTAGTCTTCAATCTAGAAATTAAAGGACTGTGGGATGGCTTGTAATCAGCCATGTTAAACTAGTAAAGAAAATCAAGGTCGTACTTGGGTTGAGAAATGATAATCATTGAGATAGACTACGTTAACTACATCCTAAGGATGTAGTGAATCCAACCCTAGTCAGACACAAAGAACTTTTTTGCTAAGGAAGTGTTATCCCAATTTTTCCCCCCAACAAAATTGATCAAACATGACCCTGCATAGAAAAAAACCTAAGGGTCGGCTCTGTCCTGGGAGCTCACATTCAAATCCAACAATCAAGGGTCAGGTGGGCTCTAATAAGGGAGGAGAAGGGCCAACGAAAGAGGCCAATGATGTTAAAGAAACCAGAGCTCGAGAGGAGAGAATTGGGAAAAGGGTCGAAGTTTTCAGACTTCACATACAATTCAACTCAAGGCCCGAATCACCCAAGTATAAATGAACTCGCAGAAGCCTCCACGTGTCGACTCAACGCAAATTTAGAAGTGAAATACATAGTGGGTTTCTAAATGAGTGTCAGCCCTCCATGTGTCTAGGGTCTCGAAAGGGTCTTATTGGCAGTTGAAAAGTCGTAAACACTCGGATGGTGTCACATGCTTCAATAGTAGAACTTCAGAAGTGAGACCTAAAGGGTAGTCTCAAAATGAGCACAGACTTGCCATGTGGTCAGGAACCAAATGGGGGTAGAGATGGTTGTTGAATAATCTAAGTACAGAGCAGAGTCACGGAAGGTGCCATGTGCCTCATCGGTGTAATTCCAAGGGTATAATCCAAAGCAGGGACCCTAAACAAGCGCAGTATTACCACGTAGTCAAGGATCGAGAGAGGATCAAGCCCGAATCAAATGAGTATAAAAGGAGTGAGCAGAAGCCTCCATGTGTCTCAATGGTGCACCTTCAAGGGAAGAATCCAAAGACAGTCCCCCAAAATAATGCGGAGCCTCCATGTGTCCCAGGTCTGAAAAGGAGACAGAGTCAGTAGTTGAAAAGTCTCAGGGTAGGGGAATCCTCAACATGTCTCAACGATGCACCTTCAAGGGTCGAATCCAAATACGATGCCCCAAACAAGCCTGGAGACTCCACGTGTCCCAGGTCTGAAAAGGAGATAGATTCGATAGTTGAAAAGTCTTAGGGCAGCAGAATCCTCCACGTGTCTCAAAGGCACGACCCAAAGAAGGACCCTGAACTAGCACCAACCTACCACATTGTTAGAGCCTAAAAGTTGAACTGGCCAAAATTGTCTAAGTATAAAAAAACTAACAGACAGTGCCATATGTCTCATCAACGCATATTTAAAGGTGCAGCCCAAAGTGGAGACTTAAATGAATGCCAACTCTCCATGTGTCTAGGGTCCAATAGAAGTCAAATGGGAAGTAGTCCCAAATCGACTAAGTATAAAAGAACCGGCAGAAGGTGCCACATGTCATCTCGATGTAACTTCAAAGGTAAAATCTAGAGGGACAATCCCAAACAGGCACTGAGCCTCCATGTGTCACAGGTCAGACATATGGCCCAACCAAGCAAGAGGGACTTAGCCAACACACAAAGAAACAGAGTAAGCCAAGGCTGCAGAAGGAACCACTTTTCTCTTTAGTGCACTTTCAAGAGGAAAATCCAAAGGTGGTCCCCAAACATGCACCAGCTCGCCATGTGCTGTGTCCACAAAAATTCAATGGTAAACTTTGGGGGAAGTTTCCAAATGAGCACGAAGCCTCCACATGTCCCAGGTTAGGTATAGGGTCTCCATGAAAAAGAGGGACTTAGGTAGAACACAAAGGAAATAGAGGAGCCCGCAGAAGCCACGATGTGTAAGTCTGATGCAACTTCAAGAGAAAAAAAGGGGAGCTAGATCTTCAACACATGTGGGGCGTTTCCACATGGACCCTATATGGACAGACTCTTTTAAATATTGAGAGTTTGTGTTAAACGCCTTACCTTGACCTTCAGATGGCCATATCTTTCGACTGGAAGCTTGATTTTGAGCAGGAAAGGACATTTTGGGAATCTCTCGATGCCAGCTTCTCATCATCCTCCATTAATGTTTCAGATCACCATTTTCTAGGTTGTTAAGTCCCCCACATGCCACCATGATGAAGAATGTGCCTCCTTATTACCCATCTAGGAACAACATGTGAAGGCATAGATTCTATCAGGGAACTGTTAGTGCAAAATCACACCACCCCTAAGTGCTTACAACCAGATGATTTGAGACTCTCATTCTGATTGCACAACATGGAGCATCTCTCAAAGTGTGTGACATTACAAGTTGAGAGAGATCACTAGATTAAGGCCAGTTCCTATTCTTTTGTTCAGGTGCATGCAAATAAAATCTTGTAGAGGATCTATTCTAATCTTAGTCTATCTTACCAAGGAGACAAGGCTGAGAATATACAAAAATAAATTCAAGATAATGAGGTGATGCACCAAAGGAATCTTTAGTTACTCGTTTTGCAATATAACATAGACCACAAAAATGCAATACAAAAATCATGCAAAAGTAACCAAAATACAATAAGAGATCACAAAGACAACAATGAACACATGAGAGGGTTAAGAATCATCCATAAACATATATATTATTTCTCAGGAGTCGATACAGTACATTTCAGTGGCAAAGAGTTGAAAAATTTCATTACAAACCATATAGGAGGTTTGGAAATCTCCACAAATTATCTTACAAACATGGGAAGAAGGGAGGATGCACAAGGAAACTGTCCAACCCTTTACAATGAGCCTCACCTCTTCTTTTCTAGATTTAGAATGGAGAGAAGAAGGAAAGAGATGCAAGAAATATAATTTGAAGCTCAGCTACTAGCCATTAATGCCTCTACGAATCCACCCTAAATTTGTCGTGTCCACTGCTTTGTGTTTGCTTAGTGTGTTGAAGAAGGGAGAGCAGTGAATCGAATCAAATATAATCTAGTTATTGGGAACAATAAGATTGCATATTAATGGCATGAAGACATTTCCCCATTTTCACCCACCAAACCTCTTTGAAATTAAAGTTCCAGGTTTCCATGGCGTAGGTGAGGTTGAGACCTTTCCAACAGTGCCAAATTTGTTGAATTTTCGGCATTTGGTCAAAAGATATGTCCATTTGAATGTTTGAGTCAGGTCCATACGAAAATGGTGAAAACCAGTGAGTAGAACCAGTCTACAGGCCCCAAACTCACTTTGTTCCTTTTGGCACCAAAAATACTATTAGTGCAGAATCACATCACCCCCAAATTTCCTGACATTTGAAGTGGAGAATTCAGTGTGATTGCACAACATGGGACCATCTATCAAGCTGTGGGACTTTCAAAACTTGAGATGGCCCTCCAGAGAATGCCGGGTCTTTCTTCCTAAACTACTTGCCACAAGCTACTCGAGTGAAGAAAGAATCTAATCTATCTTAATCTAACCATTCTAAGGGGTCAGAGAGAGAGAGAGAGACAGAGACAGGGTGAAAGAGCCTACAGTAAGTGGTGATACACCAGAAAAGGAAGGGGGAAAGAAACTCTATTGAGGGAGGATTAAACAGAGGAAAAAGGAATATGGGAAGGTCAAACAGAAGTGACACAAACCCAGATCCAGATCCATGATCAAAACTCCATGAAACACAACACCTTATACCTAGAAATGTGAAATACATGAACAAAAAATAGATTTGAAAGGGAGAGGCATGGGGAAAAAACAAAACAATGTAAAGGGTTGAAGAAACACTACAAAAACACATTTTATTTTTCTATATGGGTGCACAGACCATTACATTCTTTGCTCAGAGGCACAAATCTACTTTTTAGGCATAAGAGAAGGTTTAAAAATCAGATGGAGTTGGGAAAAAAATTTGACAGAGTATCCATATGCCTAGAATGTCCCCCCTTCTCAAATGATAAGTGTTACAATATATAGAAGTGTAGAACGATGAAAAAAAAAGAGAAAGGAGGAAAACGGACCATGTTTTGAGAGTTCAACCACCCACCATTAATGCCCTACAAATCCACATATAATCTGTCAAATATGCCTCTCTATATCTATTCAGCATGTTTAAGAAGTAATAATGATGGATCAAATCAAATCAGATCTGGTAGTTGAAGCAATCAAATTCTACATTAATGGTCTGAAACATGTTTTCCCATTTTTCACCAACCTACCCTTGTCAAAATTAAAGTTTTAGGCTCTCATGGTATAGACAAGGTCAAGATATTTCAAATGGTGCCAAATTTGTTGAATATCATGTAATGGGTCAAAAGATATGTCCATTTGAAGGTTTGAGTCAGGTTCATACAAAAATTTTGAAAACCAGTAAGCAGAACGGGTCTGCGAGCCCAAAACTCACTTTGTGCTCTTTGGCACCAAAAAATGCAAAATGCAAAATTTTCCCCATAGCCCTACAACTTACTTTTGGAAAAAATCACTTTTGGGCCCGATGGTCCACTTTTTTCCATTTGGGAAAAAATTCACTCCAAGTCCTTTCGGCCTGCATGGAATTGAGGCTTGACGTGTGGCTCTTTGGGCATCGGCGAAGGTGTGGCTCATTTTTTCACTTTACTCCTCCTTGGAGCAAAAAGTTCAAACTTCCTTCGATGACCTGTAGGCCCACTTTGACATTTCAACATGGCCACCTATCCCTTTGTGGGCCTTAGGCATTTTTCTTCATTTGTCTTTAAGACCCCCCTCAGGCTTACGGGCCAAAAATTCACTTTGTGCCCTATTTGCAAAAACACAAAAGTTCCAAAATTCCCTGCAGAGCCACCAACCTGAAATTCACTTGGGAAAATTACCTTCTTCATGCCCACTAGCCTACATTTCCCATTTGGGTGAAAAGTCTCAAAATATCCCGCTGCCCTGCCTCTTTGCATTGCCAAAAAATTCTTATAAACTCCCCTCGGTCTGCTTCTGGGCAAAAATACCTTCCAAGGCCCGCCAACCAATAACTTGTAAAATATGAGTTAGAAATACTTATTTATATTTTTGGAAAGGGGAAGAAATTTCCTATCTAATGGAAATGTTTTTAGGAAACATTAAGTGCTTTGAATATCTGAAAAATTAGATTAAATCACTAAAGGAGGGAAAATGGGTGTAGTTAACAAAAAATAACCATGACCTTATTTTGGATGACAAATACAAAATGCAAAAATTGTCCCGCAATTCACTTTTGGAAAAAAATCCTTTTTAGGCCCGATGGTCCACTTTTTCCATTTGGGTGAAAATTCACTCCAAGGCCCGCCTGCCCGCATGTAATTGAGGCTTCAAACGTCATTCTTTGGGCATCGACTGAGGCGCGGCTCATCTTTTTACTTTACGCCTTCTCGGGGAAAATAGTTCAAATTGCCTCCTACGACTCGCAATCCCTCTTTGAATTTTCAACATGGCCATATGTCCCTTTGTAGGACTTAGGAATTTTTCTTCATTTGGATTTAAGATCCCTTGTACGCTTTCGGGCCCTAAAATCACTTTGTGCCCTATTTGTAAAGAACACAAAAGATCGAAAACTCCCTATAGACCCGCTGGCTTGAAATTTACTTGGGAAAATTTTCCTCTTTAGGCCCACCGGCCTGCATTTTCCATTTGGGTGAAAAGTCTCAATATCTCCTACTACTCCGCCTCTCTGACATTGGCAAAAATCCTTAAAAACTCTTTTCGGCCCACTTTTGGGAAAAAATACCTTCCAAGGCTCGTCGGCTCGTAACTTGCAAAATATGAGGAGTTAGAAGGACTTATTTATATGTTTGGAAAGGGGAAGAAATTTCCCACCTGATAAATATGCTTTCAGGAAGCCTTAAGTGCTTATAATATCTGAAAAAATGGGTGAAGTTAACCAGAAATAAGCATGAGCTTATTTTGGATAGCAGGAACCCATCATTGTTGAATGTGGATTTCAATGCTTTCTAGGGTTGTTTTAGTAGGTGTATTCAATGTAATATTAGGGTGGTTGAGGAAGGATTCAAAATTTTCCTCTCTCCTTCTATCTTTGTTCTATATATTATAAAGGAGGGGTATTTTCTAAAAGGTTGGTCATTGTTTCTCTCCTGCCTCCCTCTCTATTTCTTCCTTAGCGTAGAATGTTGATTCTAAGAATCCTCTCTCAGCTCTGTAATGGAATTTTATTTTCTTTTCGCCATTGATGATGTACTATGTGAATTCTTGGAGCAATAAAATTTGTTTTGTGATGCATTTTGTCCATCCTTTACTTGTTTTATTGTCTCTTCTTGCCTGTCACCATTGTAGGGTATACTTTGCATACTATGATGTCTATTGCATGTTTTTGGAGAAGTTATTAATGGGTTTGAAGTGGTGTTCTGTGTGACATTCATCTCTAGTATGTGGTTCTTTTCTCCACCCTCTCATTTTCTCACCTCTCTCCACTTCAGGTAGTTGGATTTTTGATCAGTCACTTCCTTTTCTAGTGCATCACCACTTAGTGTAGGCTCTCTTTCACTTTATCTCTATCCTTATATCCTTGGAATGGTTGGATTAGGATAGATAGGTTTTTCTTGCACCAGATTAGCTTTTGGCAAGTAGTTTAGGAAGAACAAGAACCATGTTTCTTTGGAGGGTCATATTAATTCTGTAAGTCCCATAACTTGAGAGATGGTCCAATGTTGTGCAATCACACAGAATTCCCCACTTAGATCTGAGGCCATTTGGGGGTGTTTTTATTTTTCCTTAACATTTTTGGCACACCCAGTGGGAGACTGAGGTTAGATTTTTCTCATCTTTCCGAGGTGTCTCATTATCAATAGTAAATATTAAGCCACCGTGTTACCACTCAATATTTTTGGCTTGCCCGGTGGGACATATCTCAAGCACCTTACCACTTCATTTCATCAATTTGATGTGTTCTTGGTGAGATTCAGCCTTTTGAGGCACATGCAAAGCACATCTGGTGACTCCATCTTGTCAACAACCCGTTCTCTAAGTTGTAGACTTTCCTTCCAACTATTTCCACCCATATTCATTCATCTTCCTTTCCACATCTCCCATTTACTTCCATTCCATGAAGTTGTGAAATCATGACTTCATTTCTATCTTGGAATTCACACTTGTAGCAGTAGTGCTATTCAGATCCATTTCTAGGTTACTTCAACACACCTCCAAAAAAATTTCACAATGAAAATCATCACTATGGATATCTAGGTGAGCCACATTCAAATCAGTTTGGTTATTTTCCAAACTACACAGTTGTTATAGAGCATGGATATAAAGATTTTGGAGGTAGTTCCACACCTAAAGAAGCTAATTTATACATGGAAAATTTGAGAATGGAGGCTTACATGGTGTAATCATGGGCCACAGCTTAGATGAAAGCATTCAGAATTGGCTATAGGATACCCTGTCCATGGGTCAGACCTATGCTAAGACATTATAGCTCTCAGGAAAACCTTGACTTCATGGTTGAAATTTTACCACAGCTTGCATAGTCAGGGATAATTTTAGTGGCGAATATTCGTAATATGGCAAAAATTTCATTTTAGGAAAATTTGAAAAGGTGAATTTTTCGAAGTGGGTCGGTGTCCTGTTCGCCTAAAATATATAGTATATTTTTTTTGGGGGGTCGGCTTCGCCTTCATTTGAAAACATCTCCTATAAAAACCTATGTGATTTGCCGGGTAGTATACCTCAAGTAGCTTACCAAATTACCAATACTGTGAAATTTGAACTCGCATACCCTTGAGCACCAGAGATTCATATTACTGTTGACGCGTGACAAATGCAATGTTGACGCGCGACAAGGGCAATATTGACGCGCGACAAGATCTGTACTGACGCGCGACAAGAGCTGTACTGACGCGCGACAAGAGCTGAACTGACGCACGACAAAAGCTGTACTGACGCGCGACCAGAGCTGTACTGACGCGCGACAAGAGCTATGTCTGACGCGCGACTTGGGCTATGAAGTGACGCGCGACAGAGGAAGGGTGGACGCGCGACTGAGGAAGGGTTGACGCGCGACCTCAGACAGTTCACCCGCGACAAGACCTCAGAGACTGGACAGAGTCGCTTCTTGGTTCTTTTGCTGACGCAGGACTCTTTTCAGAATAATGGAAGGTGCCAGCTCAAAGAATACGAATAACCTAAAAGTAAGTAAGAAATCTCAGAAATCACTCTTCAAGTATTTTGGAAACTCTGCGGATACAGATAATGTAAATACCAATCATATAGATGCCACCAAAAAGAATCAGAATACTGACTGTGTGGAAGGCATTATTGAGGTGGACATGCATTCTGCACAGTATCATAGTCAAACAAATGAAACCTACGATAATATGCCAGATCTTGAAGATATTGCTCCTGTTGGGGTGCAACCAGAAGTGCAGCTAGATATCATAGATACAAACACTCAGCAAAATGGAAGACAAAAATCAATATCAAACTCTGGTCCAAGAAAGAGGAAACCAGGTGATTGCGATATTCCTCAAAATTCTACTCAAAAAAGTAAAGCATTGAAAACAAACAAGAATATGTGGACCATTGGCAGGACATACAAGTTTGATTGGGTAGCTAAATTTCCATTTATTGAACCTGTACAATCATCTAATTCTGAAGAAATCCCATGTGAATGTACATGTACAATATGTACGTGGAAATTGGGAAAGCAACAAAAAATGCAACTGAAGCTGGACACAATAGAAAAACATTGTGGAAAACAATATTTAACTGTAACAGGGGCGGATGGCCAGAAAATCAAAACACACAGGTGGAAAACTGAAAAGGAGTGCATGCATGTCAGATACGCAGCGGAATATGAGGCAGAGCAGAAAAAACATAGACATCTGTTGGAAAAGGGAGGAACAATCACATCGCATATTGGTAAGATGAAAGAAACAAATCTACATGCAAAATTCATACAGTTCTCTACTCTTTTTCAAATACTTAAAAAAGGAAGGGCGATGTTAGATTTCCTTGATTTCAAATTTTTGTATCAATTTAATGGAATGCTGAATGTACCTCAGTCTCATTGGTCTGAGAGTAGTGGATGGGAAATGGCAAAATGCCTCTCGATGATAGAGAAGGAAGATTTGAAAGAGAATGTAAAAAAAGCAAACTTTATCTCTCTTTCAATTGATGAAGTGACAGCAGTGGACAACACCGCATGGGTATGTATCCACATCTATACATTAGAAAATCATATAAGGACACCTCATTTGTTGGGTGTTATGAAAATGGTTGAAAACTGCAATGCTGAAAACCTATACAAAATAGTTGTTTCTCATTTGAAAGATGTTGCTGGTATGACTAATTATGAAATTGCTACGAAGTTAGTATGCGTTGGAGCAGATGGTGCATCTGTCATGCAGGGTCACCGAACAGGGCTCTGTGTTAGATTACAAACAACAGTGGCCCCATATATGCTACCAATTCACTGCATGGCTCACAGAATGAATTTAGCATATAAAATGGTAAGCAACCATGAAAATGTTGCTAAATTAGAAGACCTAATAAGAGAACTCCATGCCTATATGTCAAGCAGCCCAAAGCGTTTTCTGGAGTTCCAAAAATTTCCAATTGGAATTACAGACAGCAAAAAACTTCTGAAGGATGTGGAGACTAGATGGATCTCTTTGTATGAACCAGCATGCAGAGTTTGTGAGGAGTATCCTTCATTGGTTGGTTTCATGCACAAATACCGTCATGAAGTTGATAGGGCAAGGGACCTGTTGTTCCGCTTAACTGATTTGGAGACTTTGCTTACATTGGTTGGTATTCTTCCAATGTTAAAGGAGATCAATACACTGATGAAGCATGCACAGGGCAGATTGATCTATATCGTGGATTTTATACGGATGAGGAAAATGGTATGTCAAAGTCTTGATATATTGTACTGTTCCCAGGATAGTTTTGATGCACCTGTTTTTGAAAATTGGAGAGATTTATTAGATCTTAAAAATCCTAACACCTTTTTGAGATTTAATATCCACGATCACCTATGCATCTCTGTTAATGGGAGGGAAATACCAATGCACATCTTGCAAAGACGTCAAGATATTACAGGATCGGAACGAGAAGATGTTCCTGTGACACGTAATTTGTTTGAGTCTGTGATAGTTGAGACAAGAATAAAGCTTAAAAAAATTTCAGAAACCTTGTCATCAGAAATTAGGGAACGTTTCTGTAAAGATAAAATTCTGGAAGCAATGGGTGTGATGAATCCAAATTTTTGGAATACAGAAGGTGGCCGTGCAGACTTTGTCAGTAAGCATTTCCATAAATCAATGGGTACAATAATGGAACAATTTACAAAGACTTCAGAGCTCAAGGGTACGGAAATCAAAGGTATACTGAATGCCGATTTATTGAAGTTTCAGTCAACCAATTTTGCAACAACAATGAGGAACCAATATAAGAATTTAGATCAACCTTCTGAAAGTGGTGCTATTACAAGGCTGTGGCGAGGAATCTTTCAAAGTTCTATCTTACAAGAAGATATCAGTGAGTATTTCAGACTATATGAGTTATGCCAGACAATGATTTTGGGGTCTGTGGAGGATGAAAGGGTTTTCAGTGCATTGTCATTTATAAAATCAAAACTGAGAAACAGGTTGGACAAAAATCTGGAAAGTTGCATGAGGTGTTACGTTTCTCGATACTCCCTCGAAACCTTTCCGTTTGACAGAGCAATTGCGCACTGGAATTCCCTTTGCGAAAGAAGAGGTGTAAATAATACAGCTACAAGTACAAATATTCCCAACCTTGAGAGTGTAATTGGCTCTTCGTCACATTCTACAGAAGACAACATCGACTTTGATGAAGCTATTGATAATGGACTTTTTCAACTTTAAGTAGGTATCTTCTTTATCTATCTTTTATCTTTATCATTAAAGATGTTACAGGTCTATATACTAAAAATGTCAGGCAATTCACCCATCTATCTACTAATCCATTTCTCGCGTTGGATTTTTTTAAAACACAGATCTAGCTCATTACCAGTGGCAGTGATGATTTCAACTTTAAGCAGGTATCTTTTTCCCCTTAATCTTATTGTTAATTTGTTTATTACTATTCAATTTTTGACAGAGCAATTTCTCACTGGAATTCCCTTTGCGAAAAAAGAGGTGTAAATAATACAGCTATAGGTACAAATATTCCCAACCTTGAGAGTGTAATTGTCTCTTCGTCACATTCTACAGAAGACAACATCGACTTTGATGAAGCTATTGATAATGGACTGTTTCAACTTTAAGTAGGTATCTTCTTTATCTATCTTTTATCTTTATCTTTATCTTCATTAAAGATGTTTACAGGTCTATATACTAAAAATGTCAGGCAATTCACCCATCTATCTACTAATCCATTTCCCGTGTTGGATTTTTTTAAAACAAAGATCTATCTCATTACCAGTGGCAGTGATGATTTCAACTTTAAGCAGGTATCCTTTTCCCCTTAATCTTATTGTTTGTTACTATTCATTTTTTCAGCTCTGGTTATAATTAAAGATGTTATAGGTGTATGTATTTACATTTAGATAAATACAATCTTTTTATTTTTTGAAAACGTGGGTTGACATCCGTCCGAGGAAGCTGTTACTTCTCGGGACTGACAATGTCAGGCAACTCACCCATCTATCTACTAATCAATTTTTTTTGTGTTGAATTTTTTAAGACAAAGATCTAGCACATTACAGGTGATGATTTCAATTTTAAATAGGTATCTTCTTCAACATAATCTTATTGTTTGTTACCTTATATTTTTTCAGCTCTTGTTATCGTTAAAGACGTTACAAGTCTAATTTTTTATATTAACATTTATTTAAAGATATTGTTGGTCTATATATTTAAAGATGTTGCTGGCACTTCTCAGGACTGACAATGTCAGGCAACTCACCCCTCCATCTACAATGTCATGTGAAACAAAGATCTAGCACGTTACCCTTGATGATTTCACAGCATTCTAATACGCAAGAGGTAAGGTAAACCCTAGCATATTTGCAATTATATTTAATTTCTTACCAGTGATGATTCTTTCTTGATTTCTTACATAAAATTCACATAAAATTCGGGATAAACAATACATTATACGATTTTAAATATAAGTCCACATAAAATTTCTCATCATCCATATATATCATATCATCACCATATCATTATCATATCCTCATTATCATCATCTATCATTAATTATCAATTATCATCATTCATCATCTACGTCCACATACAATTCATGACAATGCAAATAAACAAGAAACATAGATATAATTCATGATAATCACAATCTAATGCAATTAAAATTAAAGATTGTATGTAAATCCATATAATTAAATTCAAATACCATAGTACATATTCAATAGTAGAAGTTTTCAAATTCAATATTTAAAGTTTCCTCAATAATAAAAGTTTCTAGTTTTCAAAACCCTCTTTTTCTTTATCCAATTCTACTCTGCACTATTTCCCAACAGCTTCTTCCACTGTGGCTGTACCTCTTTCCCCAACACCAGAAATCTCCATGCGACAACAAATTTGGATCAGCTGCAGCGTATAAACTATCCCGTTGCCAATAATTTTCATAACGACTAATAATCTCATTGATAAGAACCTTAGCCCTTCTGTCCCATTCTATAAGCTGATTGATATGAGGAAGCATCTCCATCTTTCTCATCAACCCACACAATCTTTTTTGTGCTTGTCCAGATCTATGAAATACTCCTTGCCCTCTTTAGAGGTACTTGTGCCCAAACCCTGTATGGTCCAAGCAACAAGTGATACCTAATCAGCAAGCGAACAAAACCAGAACTCGAAAACATATAAAGAGGAAAACAAACTAGCATTACTTCTTACTATATGGTCCAGCTGGTTATCGATCCACTCAATGATTCTCTCCAAGCTTCATACTCAGGAATTGTGTAGAAAGATAACACATTTCCATTTTTGTGAGTTGCCTACATTAACATGTGCCGACATTAGACATGGAGATACAAAACATCTGGAGGCTTAGAAAACAAATATAAAAAGTCTCAAAACACAACCAAATATACAGGGGGAACATTTAAAGAAACTAAGAACCGCTATACAAAGATCATGTACCTGGTCTGTCATTATCATCAGATGGCCGTATCTTAAAGATTTAATGCTGTCATATATTTTATCTTCCTGTAGACCAAGGATTTTTTTTCTATTTACTATCTCTTTATTCTCCATTTGTTGGTGAGTGGTAGCTTCCCAAAAAATAGATATTCCTGCCACCTGATAGCATAAAGATAACTAAAATAACAAAAAATTAAATTGGAAAGTGATGTCGAAACATGTCACAGTACTACCAAATTCAATATTCACATTTCCCTGATTCATGGCACAAACACTTACAGCGACTGCAAGTGCCTTGGCTGAGTCACCCTCCGTTAATATTAAAGTACATTGATCAGAATTCTTCCCTCCTGCTTGATTTGCATCAAGTTTGGGAACATCATTTAATTTCCCCTTCTTGGTTCCATCAGTTTTCTTAAGATCTTTTTTTTGTTTAAACTTTTCCACTGCACTCATCAGGTCAAACAAAGTTACAAAGCTCATCTTAGACACTAGCATTGCAAAAATTACATGTACTCAGAAATGCTACATATTAGACACCACGCCTGGATATATGCGAAACAGTGAAAATTACTATAAATTTATAACAGCAAATTGTATCAGAATAAAAAATATGAATTAAAACGAATTATACTTACAATCAACATGGAAACCAAACGTTGATTCGAGAAAATTATTTTCTTCGACGAGTGTTGCCTTGGTTGTAACAATTGGTAAATTTTTGAACGGAAGGCCTGTAAACCGATGGATTTCATTTGCTTCGATACTGAATTGAAAAATTCGGCAGCGGTTTAGAGTCACATAAAAAATGCCGTCCTCTGAACTATAGGATGACAGAAGGTAATTCAAAATATCCGGATCTGTTTTGAAATGGGGCATATTAACGAGCCCTGTAAATTCACACGCATCCATTAAATATTTATCTACTGAAGACATCTTTAAAACAGTATGGATGTGAGGGCATAAGGAACATCGATTGAATTGGATTCTCTTGGTTTTTGTTACTGAACTTACAGTTGGGAAGCATTGAGACCTGCAAAAATTCAAGAGCCGGAAGGTGAAAACGAGAAAATGACCGGTTGAAGGGTATTTATAGGCTAAATCGGGCGTCAAATGCCTCACTTGACGCGCGTCAAAGGTCCAAGATGACGCGCGACATTAGTACATACTGACGCGCGTCAATAGATGCCAGTGATGCGCGTCAATAGAAGCCAGTGACGCGCGTCAGACGATGCCAGTGACGCGCGTCAATAGATGCCAGTGACGCGCGTCAATAGATGCCAGTGATGCGCGTCAATAGATGCCAGTGACGCGCGTCAATAGATGCCAGTGACGCGCGCCAATCCAGTGTCGTGCGTCGAATAGATGCCAGTGACGCGCGTAAGGAGTGATGAGTAAATTCTTTTGCACTAGAGGAAATTCCAGTGTCAATGCGTTGATCGAAACAATTGACGTTCCATTGACGCAAACGTTAAGGAGTGATGAGTAAATTCCCTTCATGTTTGCAATGCAGCCAATTGAGATTAAGCCTTAAAATTTATCCCCAGACCAAACAAACAAACAGTGACACTTGATTTTATAGATTGTACTTCAAGAAGATCATGATTAATCAATTCAAGGCATAGAAATGGCGGAGCTTCAAGAAAATTGTCTTCAAACATTCAGTTGAACATTGTATATTCAGAAAAGGAAAACAAAACATGGTTGTAGCAGGAATCTACTAAAGGATCAAATATTTCAAGTTCATTCTTGTAACTAATACGATATGTAAACAACCTTATTGAGCTATGATCATATGCACCAACTTAAAAATTTGAAAAAAAAGACATTTTAATTCAACCACTCCAAGAAGCAGTCCCGAAGAGAATCCTATACAAATTTAACTTCTATGATTTATCTGGAGAAGGCACTGTATTTTTTCTTGGATGCTAAACAGAAAGGTTGTTAAATCTTATTAAATTTGGCAAGGTTAACCATGGCAATTCACCCATCTAAAATTTAATCCATTTCTCGTGTTGGTTTTTTTTGAAACACAGATATAGCTCATTACTAGTGGCAGTGATGATTTCAACTTTAAGGAGGACGGAGGTATCTTTTTCCCTTTAATTTTATTGTTTGTTACAATTGGTTAAATACAATATATTATTTTTTGAAAACGTGGGTTGACATCCGTCCGAGGAAGCTGTTATTTCTCGGGACTGACAATGTCAGGCAACTCACACATCTATCTACTAATCCATTTTTGTGTTGAATTTTATTAAGACAAAGATCTAGCACATTACCGGTGATGATTTCAATTTTAAATAGGTATCTTCTACAACATCATCTTATTGTTTGTTACTTTACATTTTTTCAACTATTGTTATCATTTATTTAAAGATATTGTTGGTCTATATATTTAAAGATGTTACTGGGACTTCTCAGGACTGACAATGTCAGATAACTCACCCCTCTGTCTACAATGTCAGGTAAAACAAAGATCTAGCACGTTACCCTTGATGATTTCACTGCAATCTAATACGCAAGAGGTAAGTTAAATCCTATCATATTTGCAATTATGTTTAATTTCTTTCCAGTGATGATTCTTTCTTGATTTCTTAGAATTATATTTAATTTATTATATATTAAACTATTAAGTTGAGTGAATTATAGATGCATACTTCATCTCAAATGGGGTCCACGTAATGGGATTATTCAGAGGATAAAAAAGATTGTAGCTAGAAGTATAGAGATTCAAATAGATTGATTGCATTTCACAAATCATTCATTAAAAAAACCTCTATCTAAATTATAATGTATTTTTTTTTAGAAATAGAAAAACATTGACATTCAATATAATGGAACAACATATATAAGAAATTTATCGTCCCATTAGGTAGAATATATATACACTCAAAATTATTCCAACTTATAGACTCCCAGTTCTAATCCACAATACAGACTAATCTTCATGATAAAAACCTTATATGTTTTACATTAAACTTCAAAGTTCTGTATCGAGCTTGACCTATCTTTTAATCACATGGTTATTCCATCTTTGGTTAATCCACCCTCCATAGCCTCCATAATCTACTCTACACAAAACAATATGCATGATAACAAAACCATATCTTTTAAACCATTGTCTTGATTATTTCCCAAGCTCTAATTCTTGTGGCCTGGAATTTAACTATTTCATAATTGGCTAATCTAGCCTCTACATCAATGATTGTTTCCAGCAAAACGTTATTTTCTGATAAATGGTCTTGACTATTTTGGATGTCAAACAACATCTCTAGTGAAAGATTATGCACTAATATAGAGGTGAATCTCTTTACAATAGAATTTTCCTACACCATAAGTCTATTAAGGAGAAATCCTAAATAGTAAAGATCTGTTTCAAAACTTAGTTGCTATTTTTTCCCAAAGACATAATTTTCAAGATAATTAAAGAAATTAAATTGATCATCATATTTCATCAACATCTATCATTGATTATCAATTCTCATCATTCATCATCTTTCATCATCATCTATCATTATCATCATTCATCATCTACGTCCACATATAATTCATGACAATGCAAGTAAACAAGAAACATACATATAATTCATGATAATCACCATCTAATCACCATATAATTAAATTCAAATAACATATTACATACTCAATAGTAGAAGTTTTGAAATTCAATATTTAAAGTTTAGTCAATAATAAAAGTTTCTAATTTTGCAAACCCTCTTTTTCTTTAGAAACTTCTACTCTACTCTCTTCCGCAACGGCTTCTTCCACTCTGGCTGCAGTTCTTTCCCCAACACCAGAAATAACCCCTGAACTTATGAGATCTTCTGCAGCACTGTCCAGATTTTTTAAAATTCTTTCCTCTTGATTTGTTGCATCTCCATGCAACAGCAAATTTGGATCAGCAGCTGCTTTTTCTTTGAACAAAATGTCAGGGTCAAGACCATGCTCTTTAATTATCCGCTTTAGTGTATTGTTTTGTTTGTTAACCAAAACAATATTTTGCTTCATATTTTTTGCAGCGGATAAGTTGTTCTTTGCTGTTTCCAAGTGAACTTGCAAAACCTTCGCCTGACTCTTCAAATTTTCATATTTCAACTGCACAAAAAGAGTAATGTCAATTCAAAATATTAATGTAAATTCAAAATTTCAAATTAACAAAAACGATTGTTTGAATGTAATAGTACTTACAACCGCTCTATCTCTTTCGGCATTTGCGATTGATACCAAATCCTTGTCCTTTGACCATTTGTTAAAATATGCCTGGGCCTCGGCACTAATATTTTCCAATCTGTTTAGTGCCTTATCTAAAATGCCATCTTTATAGTCGTTGTTAAAAGTGACAGTCCCACATTTTGCTTGGGTAAGTAAGGAATCCATCTTCGCAGGTTGATTCTGGACTGCAGCGTATAAACTGTCCCGTTGCCAATAATTTTCATAACGACTAATAATCTCATTGATAAGAACTTTGGCCCTTCTCTCCCATTCTATTAGCTGTTGGATTTGAGGAACAATAAACTCACTGACATGGGATTGACAATCATTACCAAGTAAGTTCTCCAAAGGATAAGGTGGAAACTCTTCACTATCTGATTCTGATGCAGACGATCTTGCTGGAGAAGTGTGGGGGCTTTCACCAAGATCAACTGCTATTTTCTGTCTTTGGGTGGGCTGATCCTGTTTTCGAAAAAATAAATCAAGATTTAGATAAATAAATTTAAATCAGAATGTAATTAAAAATTGTAAAGCATATTAAAATTGAAATTTGAAGTATACCTGCTGGCCTTGAATCATCTCGCGGGTATCGAAAAAACCAGTTGGGTCATTGCTATCAATGCCCAAATAATCTTCATCTAAATTTATATTGTTCAAAACAGATATGCCCGTTGCACTGGGCAAGCCACCAAGTGAGAGAGTTGGAATACGAAACGAGGAGTCAAGGTTTAGTGTCCCACTGGGGGCCGGAGCAAAAGTCATGCGTTTACCAATGGTCTTTTTCACTGTTCCTCTGGTTGGCATTTTAAAAATTAATGGTTGAGTTGGTGTCGCTGCCGTGGTTTGATCATGAATGACATGCGCTGTAAAGTACAAGAAAAAAAGAAAAATATTAGAACAATTCAAAAGTCAAAACTACGAAATTAAACGTACTATAGAAAAGTTGTACCTTGTTGTCGAGGGGTTGTTTTTCTCGGTGCTACTGGTGGCCTTGTAGGAGTTGTACTCAGTGGCTGTTCAGAAGATATCAATGCAGGCGAATGTATGGAGTGAGTTGGGGAAGAAGGTTCCAAAATCCCTGCAATTCATCAATATTAAATGTTAATTCATTTGGTTAAAATATAAATTGAAAAATAAATCTGCAACTTTGGAATTTGTAAATAATATATGAGAATGGATTACTTCTCTGGCGTTTAACGAGTTCAAACTGTTGAGGGTTTGGAGAGGAGTGAGCTTCCATTTCAGATTGGGAGTCCCCCGAAGCCTCTGCGTGTAGTTGGCCTCTTCCTCTCGACATCTTTTTTTTTCGGGGAATGGCTTCAAGATATCTTCTCTGCAAAACATTAAAATTTAAGATTTAATAAATGTGCACTGTAATGAAGAAAATTGTAATACAATTACAAACTAAATAGTTTATACCTGCTGTTCTTCAAATGGAACTGATAATTTCTTCAAAGCCTCATCAGAGCAAGTAGGAATTTCATTATGTTTTAAATTTAAAAGTGCCTCATAGTAGAAGCCGAGGAGATAGTTTGTTGAATATATGAAAGGTTTATCTGAGACTTTTGAATTGGCTATGTCAGTTCTTATTTTTTTCGATAGAAATGTGCACCAATCGAATTTTCGTTTTGTGATAGTGGCACAAATGTATGCAATGGCCCAATTTGGTATATCTGTTTGGCGACCCTGCAAAACAATTCTGGCTTGAAAAAATGAAATAAGTGCAGCAAGAAAGTGATGTGCAATTGATTGTGTATCTACACCACGCCTGGATTTATTGACATGGGCTGCAAATGCGAAACAGTGAAAATTACTATAAATTTATAACAGAATTGTATCAGAGTAAAAAACAGATTAAAAAATATGAATTAAAATGAATTATACTTACAATCAAAATGGAAACCGTACGTTGATTCGAGAAATTTCTTGTCATCTTCCGTGAGTGTTGCCTTGGTTGTCACAGTTGGTAAATTTCTTATAGGAAGGCCCGTAAACCGATGTATGTCATTTGGTTCAATAGTGAATTGGAACATTTGGCCATCGTTCAGAGTAACATAAAATATACCGTCCTCTGAATTGTAGCATGACAGAAGGTAATTCAAAATATCAGGATCTGTTTCGAAATGGGGCATATTAACGAGCCCTATAAATTCACACGCTTCCATTATAGCTGAATATTCTGAAGACATCTTTAAAGCCGTATGGATGTGAGGGCATAAGGGATTCCTGTAGGTGATCTTCGCAATCGATTGAGTTGGATTGTCCTGATTTTCTTCCTGAACTTGCAATTGGGAAGCATGTGAAGTCGACATTATGGATTTAATTCCTGAAATAGCGTCTTTGTCAAAGATTTAGACCTGCAAAAATTCGAGAACAGGAAAACAGAAAACGAGAAAATGAGCGGCACATGGCTATTTATAACCTAAATAGGGCGTCAATGTCCTCTATTGACGTGCGTCATTTGCTTATACTGACGCGCGTCACTAGCTTCAATTGACGCGCGTCATCTTGTTCAGTTGTCGCGCGTCATCTACTTCCTTTGTCGCGCGTCAATTGAATGTAGTGTCGCGCGTCAATTGAATGTAGAGTCACAATTGATTGTAGTGTCACGCGTCAATTGTCAATTGAATGTAGTGTCACGCGTCATTTAATCATAGTGTCGCGCGTCATTTAATTACAGTGTTGCGCGGTCAATAGAGAACGATGTCGCGCGTCAATAGAGGGCAAAATCGTGCGTCATTTACATTACGATGTCACGCGTCAATAGAGGACAACATCATGCGTCATTTAATTACAGTGTCGCGCGTCATTTAATTACAGTGTCGCATGTCAAAAAGAAATGATGTCGCACGTCAAGATATAACAATGTCGCGCGTCAATTGTTTCCTGTGACGCGCGGCAGACTACAGTTGTAAAATGTCGCGCGTCATTACTTCTAGTGTCGTGCCAGTGTCGCACGTTAGTACTAACTATTGTCGCGCCAGTGACGTGCGTCGTTACGGACTAGTGTTGTCGCGCGTTGCTGATGGAACCTTGAAAAACCAGGTGAAATTTTTTTTTTTCAATACTGTCAAATTCGCCTTTCGCCGAAACTGGTTACGGGGATATTCGCCAGGTATTTTCCACCTTCAATTTTATAGGGGTGTCTTAAAATGAACCCTGTGCATAGTGGATTGAGGATATTAAGGCATATGATCAAAGTGCTAGATAACCTTGTCAATGCATAAGTCAATCACTAGCTCCTTATGCTCCCTTTTCTCTATCCCAAACTTTATCATTTTAGCATGGTCAAGAGTCAATCTCGTCACTTTCTACCCAAAATGTTGTTTTCCCTTCTCCATGTCCCAATCTTCCATCTCACCTCGATTCCTCTTTCCTTTTCCCTTCCAAGAAGTCATTCCCTCCAAACAAACAAGAAATTCCACTTTCCTCTCCACCATAAACAATAGCAAAACTTGTTGAATCCAAACCTACCACTCCTCCTAATTTCCCAATTCCATGTTGGGAAGAGACTTAAGAATCTAGTCAAGGAAAACAACAAAGAAAAGAGGAACCCAATAGAGAAGAAATGATAGAAAAGATGAAGAGTTGTGCTGCTAGATTTGGGTTTACAAAGATCCCCTTGCTGACTAAGCCAACAAAAGAGGTCAAGGTTGAAGAGCTAGTGGTGGCTAAAGGATGAGTTTATAGCAGAACAAGAACAAGAACAAGAGGAAGAAAATCAGAAGTCTATTTTCTCTGAATTCAGTGTCCATAATGAAACTTTTCCTAAAGAGGATGTTGATCTAATCCAAGCTGCACAATCATTCATGAAGGAAGAAGAACAATCAGCTCCAAATTCCATTGAAGAGGAACAACTGGAGGAGATCAAATAAGAGTTGAGGCCACTTAATGAAGAAAGCATTATTGAATATTTTTTGCTTTCATTTGAAGGTCCTGATTTGATTGATGAACCCAAGACAGAGGAGGACCATACGGTTCCAGAAGCTTCATGTTCAGAGCAGGCCATAGAATATTTTTATCTTTCAAAGTTCATGTTTGAGGATGAAGGAAACCATGGTTAGCAAGTTGCAGATCAGGACGACACCATGGAGGAGGTCGAGCACATGTAGTAGCAAAGAAAGGAGGTATATTGTCTGTCTGACTTGGTGGATTGTCTTGATTGAGAGGATCATCGACGAGATCATATCATTTTCTCCTCCATCATTCACCTTCCAAGCATATGAGCCTACTACAATGAAGGAGAGCATTCAAGGACAACAACTTGCACTTCATGACAGCCCTCTAGAACCAAGGTTGGAAGATATAAATATTCCATGTTCTTCTTAGGAAGAGGAACGGAAAGAGCATGAGGATCCCATATCTCCCACACCATTCAACTAAGACGCTCTGTCAAGAAGACTCCATTCTTGGAGTTGAAATTCAAAACCATGGGCACATTCAAAGGACCAAATCGTGCCCGATTAGGTACTTGGCTTCATTGGAGCCAAGGGAGAATTCAAAACCATTCATGAGCACTTCAGGGCATGAGGTTGAGCTCTAAAGTACCAATGATCAGCTGCAATGCCTCTTCAATCTAAATGCAGAGCAACTAAAAGAGACATTTGTCTTGTTTCCAACTGAAACCTTGATGATTTTGGTGGAAGATCGACATCTTGTCAGTTTTTCACTCATATAAGTAGCCATATTTAGTGTCAAATCATGTGCATCACTGCCAATTGTGAGAAAGGGAAGCTACTTCTCCCTTCCTATTCCAGGTTTTACTTGAGCGTCCTGTGCCTTTGGTTAGTTTAGGTTAGGAGTAGAATTGCTTTCAGTAAAACAAGTGCTTTTTCACACTTTGTATGTCCTCATTTGAGGCATGTAGGATTTTACCTTTGTACATAATTTTTGTTTGTATTTCTCTAGAGGTATAATGTGCCATGCCCTTCAGTATTAGCAACAAAGAGACCCATAGTTGCATATTAAAGTTGCTAATTTCAAATGAAATAAATGTAGAGAAAATAAAATCATTTTCAAGGACGTCCTTTTTGAGATAGGTGAAAGCCCTAGGTCATTACAATTTTCTACTCTCAGAAACCTCATCTTTAATATTTTCTTGAGAACATTGAGAGTGCAGACAATGGGGCAAATTCAGGGTCAGCAAACACAAATAGTTAGGCTCAAGTTTCAAGGGGAAGACTAGTATCGGGATATCATTCTTGAATCCATGACCAATGGATGTAACAAGGCAAAATTGGCCTCTTCATCTAGTAGGAAGATGTCCTCGTCAGGTACCAAACTGTTATCCTAATTTTTTTTCCCTGGGAAAAATTAATCAAAACATGACCACACACAGAAGAAAACCTAAGGATCAGCTCTGTCCTGCGAGCTCACATTCAAATTCAACAATCAAGGGTCTGGTGGGATAAAATAAGGTAGGAGCAGGGTCAACGAAAGGGGCCAATGGTGATAAAGAAACCAAATCTTGACAGGAGAGAATTAGGGAAAGGCTTGAAGTTTTCAGACTTCACATACGATTCAACTCAAGGCCCGAATCACCCAAGTATAAATGAACTCATGGAAACCTCCACATGTCAACTTGGCACAACTTTAGAAGTTAAATACAGAGTGGATTTCTAAATGAGCACTATCCCTCCATGAGAGTGTCCATGGTCTTGAAAGAATCTCATCGGTAGTTGAAAAGTCACAGACCTTCGGAAGGTGCCACTTGCCTCATTGACACAACTTCAAAAGTGAGAGCCAAGGGGTAGTTTCCAAATGAGGGCAAAGAAAACCGTTGAATTGGCTAAGTACAAAGATGAGTCACAAAATGTGTCACGTGCCTCATCGGTGTAATTCTAAGGGTAGAATCCAAAGCGGGGACCCCAAACAAGTCTAGGCTTATCACGTAGTCAGGGACAGAGAGATGAGAAATCCTGAATTAGCTAAGTATAAAGGAGTGAGCGGAAGCCTCCACATGTCTCAACAGTGCACCTTCAAGGGTTGAATCCAAAGATGGTCCCCCAAAATGAGTGCAGAGCCTCCACATGTCCCAGGTCTGAAAAAGAGATAGAGTCGGTAGTTGAAAAGTCTCAGGGAAGCGGAAGCCTCCACGTGTCTCAACGACGCACCTTCAAGGATCGAATCCAAAGGCAGTATCCCAAAAGAGCACGGATCCTCCATGTGTCTCAGGTCTGAAAAGGGACAGATTTGGTAGTTGAAAAGCATCAAGACAGAAGAATCCTCCACATGTCTCATTGGCGTAACTCCAAAAGGCATGACCCAAATAAGGACCCTGAACTAGCACCAACCCACCACATGGTCAGATCCCAAAATTTGAACCACCCCAAATTGGCTAAGTATTAAAAAATTGGTGGAGGACACCACGTGTCTCATCAGTGCAAGTTCAAAGGTGCAGCCCAAATTACAGACTTAAATGAGTGCCAACTCTCCACGTGTCTAGGGTCTAAGAGAAGTCAAATTGGTAGCAGGCTTGAATTAGGTAAGTATAAAAGAACTAGAAAAAGGTACCACGTGTTGACTTCATGGAACTTCAAAGGTAAAATCTAGAGGGACAGTCCCAAAACAAGCACTGAGCCTCCACATGTCTCGGGTCAGACATATGACCTTACCAAGCAAGAGGAACTTAGCCAAAACATAAAGAAATAGAGTAAGGCGAGGGGTAGCAGAAGGAGCCACCTGTCTCTTCGGTGCACTTTCAAGAGTTGAATCCAAAGACGGTCTCCAAACATGTACCAGATCACCATGTGCCTCATCCACGCAACTTCAAATGTAAAATCTAGGGGTAGTTTCCAGATGAACGCTTAGCCTTAACGTGCCCGGGTAAGGCATAGGGTCTCCACCAACAAGTGGGACTCAAGTAGAACATGAAGAAAATAGAGGAGCCCACAAAAGCTGCCATGTGTCAGTTCAATGCAACTTCAAGAGAGAAAAGAAGGAGCTAGATCTTGAACACACTTGGAGTTACCACGTGGACCCTGTATGGACAAACTCTTTTAAATATTGAGATTTCGGATTAAACAGCTAACCCTAACATTCAAGTGGCCATAACTTTTGACTGGAAGCTCGATTTTGAGTGGGAAAGGAAGTTTTTGAAAGCTCTCAATGTCGGCTTCTCACCTACCTTCATTAATTTTTTTTCCCACCATTTTTTATGTTTTCAAGTCCCACACCTTCCGCCATGATTAATAATGGGCTTCCTTCTTTCCATGCAAGGAACAACACATGAAGGTATGGACTCTATCAAGGAACCCATCATTGTTGTAGGTATTTTTCAATGCTTTCTAGGGTGGTTGGAGTAGGTGTATTCAATGTAATCTTAGGGTGGTTGAGGCAGGATTTGAATTTTCCCTCTCTCCTTCTCTCTTTCTTCTATATATTGTAAAGGTTGTTCAATTTCTATAAGTTTGGTCATTGTTTCTCTCCTGCGCCCCTCTCTCTTTCTTCCTTAGGGTAGAATGTGGAGTCTAAGCCTCCTTTCTTGGATCTTTAATGGAATTTTCTTACCTCTTTCCCACTGATGATGTACTGTGTGAACTCTTGGAGAAATTAAAAAAAATGTGATGCATTTTGTCCATCTTTTACTTGTTTTATTTTCTCTTCTTTCTTCTTGTCATTGCAGGGTATATTATGCATACTATGATGTCTATTGTAGGTTCTGGGAGTTGTACTTAATGGGTTTGAAGTGGTGTTCTTTGTGACATTCATCTCTAGTATGTGGTACTTATGTGCAACCTCTCCTTTGCTCACCTCTCTCCACTTTAGGCAGTTGGATTTTTGATTAGCCACTTCCTTTTCTGGTGTATCACCACTTAGTGTAGGCTCTCTTTAACTTTCTCTCTCTACCTTTCCCCTTGGAATGGTTAGATTAGGATAGATAGGTTTTTCCTACACTAGTGTAGCTTGTTTCTGGAATTTTAGGAAGAACAATAACCAACTTTCTCTGGAGGACCATTGTAATTCAAAAATTCCCACAACTTGAGATATGGTCCAATGTTTTGCAATCACATGGAATGCCCCACTCAGATCTAAGGCCATTCGTGGGTGCTTTGGATTTTCCTCAATAGGAAGTCTTGAAAAATAAAATATGGAGGAATATTTCGCATAATCAATAAGTCCTTGATGTATAATATTAAGATAAGCATGGATACATATTTTTGTAAAATCTAAAAATGTGTTTTAGAGTGACACCTAGTGAACCCTTTAGTAAGAAGAAAGGATTTTCTCTTGGCATACCAAGCCTAAGGATCTTGTTTGATGCCATAGATAGACTTCCTAAGTCTACAAACTAGGGAGGAATATTCGGCATAATCTATCATTTGTTCTATATATATTTCTTCCTTTAGATCACAATGAAGAAAGGAACTCTTAACATCCATTTCTTGGACATCCCATCTGTTAGGTTCTTTCAAATAGAAGTCATCTTGGTAATGAGATTGAATGTCTTGGAATAATCAACCATGGGAACCTGGGAGAAACCTTTAGCTATGATGTGAGCACTATATATTTTAGATTACCAATGACACCATACTTGGGTTTGATATATCCACCTAAACTGAACCATTTTCTTCCCTTAGGAAGAGGGGTAAGATTCCAAATTATATTTGTTCAAGAAATTAAAGGAGTTGAAGATGGCTTGTAATCATCCCTGTTAAACAAATGAATAAAATCAAGGGCATACTTGGGTTGAGAAATGATGATCCCTGAGTTAGACTAAGTGATCAGAATCCTAAGTATGTACTGAATCAAACCATAGTCAGTAAAAAAGAACTTCTTGGTTAAGGAATTATTTAATCTAGAAAGTAAAGGAGTGTGAGATGGCTTATAATCAGACATGTTAAACCATCGAGGAAATCAAGGGCATACTTGGGTTGAGAAATGATGATCCCTAAGTCATAGTGAGTGATCTGAATCCTAAGGATGTAGTGAATCAAACCCTAGTCAGTCAAAAAGAAATTATTCGCTATGGCAGTCTTGAAAAATCAATGATGGAGGAATATTTCCCATAATCAACAACTCCTTGATGTATAATATTAATATAAGAATGGACTCATCTTTCTATAAAATGTAAAAATTTGTGTTAGAGTGAAACCAAATGAATCCAAAAGTAAGAAGAAAGGATTATATCATAGCGTACCAAGTCTGAGAGTCTTGTTTGATGCCATAGATAGACTTCCTAAGTCTACAAACAACGGAGGAATATTTCACATAACCTAACATTTTTTCCATACAAATTTCTTCCTTTATGTCACCATTAAGGAAGGCACTCTTAACATCCATTTCATGGACATCCCATCTATTAGAAGTAGCTATGGATAGGTTCATTTAAATAAAAGTAACGTTGGAAATGAGATTGAATGTCTCTGAATAATCAACCCTGACAACTTGGGAGAAATAATTACCTATGATTTAATCCTTATACTTTTGACATTCCCATCACCACCATACTTGGTTTGATATATCCACCTACACTAAACCATTTTCTTCCCTTAGGAACAGGGGTAAGATTTGGAGTATGATTTTTCATGAGAGAGGACTATTCATCTTCTATAGTAGAATCCTACTCATGAATCCCATTATCCTCCCAAAAGGACTATGTATTAGAAGTAGATTCAAAGAATACATGGGTCCCAGGAAGATATGAAGGGGTTTTTCTCTCATTTGAAGGATCCCATATCCAACCACCAACACTTCGCAAGATCTTCCTAGCCCAACAATGACCATGATGAGAGTTAGTCTCAAAATTTGATGTATCATCGCTGAAGTGAGAGGAAACATAGTCCTCGTCATCATTTCTTTTTGAATCTATAGATAACTGAGTGAGAGGATCAACGTGGGAGGCTCAGAATCAGCAAAATCATTGAAATTGTATGAATCTTGATCAAAGAAGGGAAAAGAGACCTCTTCAGGTGGGGAAGTGGTAGTAGGAGATGTTTTTTTTGGAATTTCACACTTCTCTCAATATATAGCTCATGATTGGTGGGGTTAAGAAGTTTATAACCCTTCATAACTTTGCAATAATTAATCAAGATAAAAGGTTTAGATTTTGGTTCTAAACCCTTGCATTTTTTCTTGGTTATTCGAACCATGGAAGAAGAATCAAGACACAAAAAGTGCTCAAAATTAGGTTTTTGTCCATAACAAGTCTTAAAGGGTGCCATCACTTTTAATATTTTTTCAAATGTGGTTTTGAACATAGTACGAATAGTTCATGGCTTCTACCCAATAGTGCATTATATTTGATCATGCATTTTTCCATCTCTATGAGAGTTATGATCTTACTTTTTGCAAATCAATTTTGTAAAGGATTATAAGACATTTTACACCACAAAAAAATCCCTTCAGTGGTGAAAATTCCCTCCATTTTAATTTCTAAGAAATTATATATATATATTAGTTTATTCTCAGATAGAGAATTGAAATTCCAAAAGTGGTCTAAAACTTCATTTTTTTTTTGAGAAAATACTCCCAAGTGTAGGGTGAATATTCATCATTGAATGTATAGAGGTATTCAGCTCTAGTGAATGAAGGAGATGGAAGAGGGCCAAAATGTCACTATAGAAAAGTTATAAGGTATCAAAATCTCTCTAGGATTTTCCATTGATATTTATCTCTTCTTGGTCCTTCCCAAGAATGCAAACATCACCAAAACCCTTCAAAAAACTAACACAAGGAAATCCATTGACCATATCTTATTCAGTCGATTGCTCATGGTAAAAGTATTTTAAATGACCAAACCATCTATGTCATAGCTTACTAACATCATAAATGTGAGTCGATATGGCGTTGGGAGAAAAATTGGGAGTAATGTTGGGAAAATATGTACAACTGTGCCTAGTGGTATGCCTTTCCGCTCTACTGCAATAGAATTTTTATACATCTCTATGATGATAACTGAATTAGGGTTAAACTCCACACACTTCCCTCAGTTCATATGGGTGATTTGGTAAATTAATAATAGGTTAGTATAATTTTGAGGAACATTAAGCACATTATGGAAGGTTCCACCATCAACTTCCATTAATCCTCTACCACATGTTGCAACATATCAGGACATGCTACAAAATGGATAGTATTGATGATATATATGAATAGTATTCTATACTTATTACATTTTGATTTGGATAATGTTGATGATATATATGGATAATATTGTATCATTTTGACATAACAGGATGTCAGATGATAGAGATACTTAGACTATTGTTAGATTTCAATTCAGAGTATGATTTGTGTGGATTCTTAGAGCCATTTTATATGGACGATGATGTGTTGTTGACTTAGTATATATTTTTGACATTTGATATTTTCTTCATATTGAGTAGACCTTAATAGTTGGACTAATCTTGTGATCCTATTGATATTGATGAAATGTAAAATTGAGATGTTGTTAGAAATTGAAAATAATAACATTACATTCCTAGATGATGATTTAATTCACATGTAGATGATTCTAGATTTATAATTGTATATTTTATATTGGATGTTTTGATGCAGCTATGAGGCCAAAGGAGGTATTATGTGTTTTTTAGGTAAATATATCACAACAATCAATGGGGGATGGAGACCAACAACCTCAAAATGATAGATGGATTCAACAATAGTAACCATGGCAACTTGTATTATATTGTTGTGTGTGTTTGAGTAGTTGTTAGGCGTTTCCCCATGGCGGGGATTACCTTCAATTGTGACCAAGGAGGCTTGTGTGTCATTCTTTTATATTTCCTTTATTTAATTTTTGTATGCGATTTTATAGTGATGTATTTTCCTGTTATTAATTATTTACATTGTTTCTAGCTTAGTAAACTAATCATGTTACTAAACTAATTATGTATAGGACAAAGGAATTCAATTTTTATATTAAATGTCTCTTTGAGTTATGTGTTGTAATTTGAGTGCTTGTGATCTTGAGTGTTATACATTCTACCTCATCTTGGAAATTCGGATTTGCCCTTAAGGGTCAATTTTGGAGGCTTGTGGGACAAGTTAAACTTTTCCCACACCTCTTAAATTACTATACCAACCCTACCTATGGATTGGGGGATCAAAAATAGACCCCATTATGTGTTTTGTAAGACAAAAAGTGGAATTTATTGCACTTTTCTTACATGGGTTTTAAAGTTTGTCCTTAGGAGGTGTGATTTTGGATTGTGTGTGTAAGAGGTTTGTCATTCCTCTCAACCACCATTTTATTGTGCATTGGGGTTGAGGTTTCACTTGTTAGGTGGAGTTGAGGATAAGTGATGTGGCATTCTACATGGAGCCACCTCACCCTCCTCTCTCCCTTTTCTATTTATTCTAGTTCATTTGTTTGTTTGGGGGTTACTTATTTTCTTTTGTGTGCACTTGTATTTTGAAGTTGGAACATTTTGAAGTTATTAAGGATTTCTTTTGGAGCTTTTTGGTGTTAGAGCAAGCTTGAAGTATCTTGGTGTGTCACTCTTGGATCAAGCTCTACCATGGAAAGGTAGGAGCTACACTCTTGTTTAAATATTTTCTTTTATTTGTGTATATGTGTATGTTTTTGAGTGTTTTGGTCTGATTTTTGGGTTCTTGGGTAGGTTTCCTAAGTGTGGTGTAGAAGATGATTATGGTGATATTATATGTATGAATGAATCAGAGTTTATTTCATGGTTTGGAGGGAGTTGGGTTGGGTGCCCCACCTTGGACAAAAACATTCTTGCATTTCTTACTTGTTTTTTTATGAGGGAGAATTAAGAGATAGTAGGGAGACATAAGAGAATGTGGGAGGCATAACAGTTGTGTAGGGGTTTTGAGATTTTATTGGGGGGTTTTAAGGTGGGCACCTGATTCCCATTGGGAGCCATAAGTGACCTCCCCATAGATCCTTGCTCTATTGGCTTTGAATTTTGAAGCCTTTTATATTTTTCAATTTCCTTCTTATGATTGTAGTTTGTGTTGATTGTGTTTTGGTATGGTTGTGAAATCTTTGTATTGTGATGTGGAATCTTGTATTTGTTGCCATGAGTTGGGTCAATATTTTATTACATTTTGGTTTGGGCTCGGGGGTGAATGAGGTGGATAGCTTCTTCTCCTCATTGGATTCTTGGTTAGGTGAAGAGCATTGGCTCTCCATATTTTTTTGTTGTTGATCATGTGAAGACATGGTGGATCTCAAGTTGGTGAGGTGAAACTTGGAGTATTTTTTGATGTCCAAAAGAAGTCCTTCCTTATGAGAAAACCTTCTTGTTATTCCCACTTGAGGTGGAAGACTTATATTATTGTATTCTTAAAAAATAAATGTTGCATTGTAAGTTTCATTTACCAAGTTGTATTATTATTTTGAAGGAATCTCATTGAGGAATTGTATAATTTTATTTATCCTCAAATTTTAGTATGTAAAGATATGAATCAAAATGGAAATCTTATTTAAAAGTTTATTTATAATTTGTATTGTGAGAAAGTAAGTTCTTTGCATTAAAAGAAATGAGACATGCTCAAGGAAAATAAAATTCATTATCATTGTTGAAGTTATAGTATCATAAAAAAATTAGAAAGAATATATAAGTTGTAAAATAATAATAGTGTATGCTTGGAAACCTTGAATGTGGAAAAAAGTTGTTAGTGGTCATTTCAACAAAATGTTCTAGTGTAAATGGAAAGATGTAATAAATTTAAAGTAAATTATTATGTTGAAATGATTCATTTAGTAGTAAGGAAAAACAACAACATTAGAAGTAGATTTAATTTCATTTCTAATTTTGGACTTGAAAGAATTTTTTTGGAACAAAATGAAAATGATATTGTAGTTTGTTTGGTTAATATTGAAATAGGAAATGCTTTAAAATTTGTAATTTTACTATGGAATGAATAGATGGATTAAACCTTTCAACTAGAAACTTTAGGCACATAAATTTAAGTTTGGGATGACTTTTAAATAACTCTAGTAACTTTTGTTTTTAGAAAAATCTTAGATTTGAAGGTTCTTTTTCTAAGGAACAAGACCGCCACCATGTGCAGAGCGGTGGTCTCGTAACTGCCACTCAGGTAAGGTATTGGTCTCAGAACCGCCACTCAAGAAAGGCGGTAGTCACAGGACCGTTGACTTGCTCTAGGCAGTGGCTGTGTCACTAACGGTATAAAAACATAAATCTGCACCTACGCAAATTTTAAATTGGTCTAACTAAAATTAAACTTGTAAAAATTATAGAGGAAACCTCTAACAAGCAAGTGACAGTAAAATTTCATTTTTCAAAGCAAGTAAATCTTCAAATGGATAATTAAAAGTTCTCAATCTCATACATATTAATGGAGGTAGGGTTTGGCCCAACTAAGGAACTCAAACGCAAAAGAATTTTGTAACAAATCCATATTTGGAGTGGAAAACCACTACAATATTCAATGGGAGACTAAACAATAAACCTTTAATCCAAATCTAAACTAAGCTTGATTTTGTAAATTCCTCCGTAGTTCTTCCTTTCTTGCTTCCATGGCTTCCATCTCTCTAACCTAAAAATTTAATAAAGGAAAAGTGAACAAATGAGGAGACTAGGGTAAAGAAAAGGATTTAATAAGAATTCATAAGGATATTTAGGGTTAGTTTGGAAACCTAGGATCTATTGGCCACAATTGAATTGATCCTAGAGTTGAGGATTAACCCTGCAACTATTTTGTAGGAATGAATATTATGGGTGTTTAAATAAAATTAAAGGTATGTGTAGATGGGTTATTAGGGCCATAAAAATTTCTTGGTGTGCAAAGTCATTATTTAGTTCCTAGTATGTTTTAGAAAATTAATGAAATGGACATCAAATTTATCAAGATAATGGAACCAAAGTAACTAGGTATAAGGTCAATAATATTGGGTTTGAATGTTAAGTAAGGAGGAGAAAAACATTTAACTAAGTAAATTTAAATTAGGGAACCTTCCTAGATGAATCTAATTAATTGACCTAAGAGCTAAATTAAGAATATTTAATCACTTAACTTAGCCCTAGTCCATCATTTGTAAAGAAGATATTATTGGTGAAAATTAATTTAACGTACACTAGGATTTAACACCCTTGCAACCTTATAACTTAAAACAAAGCACAAAATTATGCAACCTTTTGGATAAGTGTATAAGATTTAATGTGATCCTGGAGAATCATTTTTGCGGGCATTACACTTGGTATCAAAGCTGTGGGTTCAAATCTTGGACCCTTGGGCACACTTGGAAACATGAGACATGAACTTTTAACCTAGTGCAAATATTTTTATTTTAAAAAAAACCTAGAAAACAACATTGTATGATAATTGTTTAATATAGTAAACTTAGAAAACTGAAACAAAACTGAGAATCATGAACTAACTCTCAACTTAGTCTATACATGAGGTGCAGACCAGACGAGGGGTTCTTATACATAGATTTAGACTTGCCACATCCAGGTCAGGATTTAGTGGCAATTCTACCTCATATTTTATAGACACTTCTGGACGTTAATGCCACTTTACATAAAGGGAGCCATAAGTTGAGGAATGTGTATCTCCTTGGCATAGTGAGGAGCATAGGGCAGAGAAATCCCGTGTGGAGTCCACTAGGGCAGAGTTACCACAGAGGGGACATGAAGACAAGATTTTAGGACACAAAGATAGATCTCAGAGCCCTAGCTAGAGGGAGGAGCATGCAGAGATACCTATCTATCATCAGTTGTCAGGTGCAGACCATATTGGGGAGATACTAAAGCTACGTGTGTCTCACTATTCTAGAGATACAAATGGTTTTTAGGTAGAGGCCTGATTGGTGAGATTGAGTAGATGCTTCAAGCTCTTCCCTTGTACTAGCAACACAAAATATCGTGTTGTGATCCATCTTCTAAGGGATGGAGTAGGTGTCTAGTGGAGGACTGATGGAGTAGAAGCTCCATGTTGACTCAAAGATAGTTACTTGGGAGCTCTTTGAGGAGAATTTCAGGAACAAGTGTTTATTTAGGAGGTTTATTCAACAGAGTATAGATGATTTCCATGACCTCTTATAGGCATCTATGATTGTAGCTAAGTATGAGATTTGATTTCTGGACCTAGCCTAGTATTTTGACTATATGCAAAATGATCAGGTTTGGATTCACAAGTTTATCAAGGGCCTAAATTTATATTTTGGTAGTGCAGTGTGTATTCACTATCCACATACCTTAGTAGAGGTCGTGGATAAGGCCTTTATTATAGAAGAGACACAGGGGAAGACACGCCAAGCCAGGGACAAAGTGTGGAGCTGCATCCAACATATGCAAGACAGTAGGTCAAGGGGGTCAGCTCCTCCTCCTCATGGTAGAAATGGTTCTATATAGTCATCATTCATGCCACCAAAATAGTCACCTCAACACTAGCAGCAACAGACTCATCCCCCATTAAGACCTTCTCAGATATTTGACGCTCAGAGGGGACAAATTATGGGGCCTCCTCCTAGGGGTCCCATTAGGACATAATTTTCACTAAGATCTTAGTCAATAGGAGCTCGTCAATAGAGACCTACGAATTCTATAGCTAGATTGTCAGGATCCACATCACAGACCTCTAGAGTACCAGTTGGAGCTGCATCTCACTAGATAGGACTAGACAGCTATTATGATTTTGGAGTTGGACATCATTGGAGAAAGTTCCCCCATAACACTAGTAACAAGGGTAAGGCGTATATTTTAGATCCTATGGTTGGTGACATAGGACGTAGCCATCAAATCTACACATCGGTCAAGAAGCACCAGACTAAGCACCAGAGTACCGAGATAGAGACTACAAGTAGCATTGTTGGTGTTTTTTCCTTTATATCAATTGATTCTAGTTCGTTTGATTCATTTATTGTACCATCCCTAGTACAGTGTTACAGGTTGGTGGCAGTTAGGCAAGGTCTTACTTGGGATGTTGAAATGGCTTTCGGAGCCAAAATTTTTGTACACTCCTTAGTTAAGGAGTGTGTAGTGGATTTGGGACCCTTCACCACTACCTCGGGTCTTCATATCCTTCCATTGGGTTCTTACGAAGTCATCTTGGGCATGGACTAGTTGTCTACACACATAGCCAGAGTGGATTGTTACCATAAAAATATTTCATGTACAGATGATCTACGAGTTGAGTCGGTGATAGCAGGAGTTAGGGGGCATGTGTCCATCCGCACCATATCTACTTGGAATCTTAAGTGGTGTGTGTGATCAGGTTGCTAGATGTATGTTGTTATAGTTAGTGATAGATCTGAGGATGAGTCTAGTGGGGCATCTCTTGATGACCATCACATCTTGAGAGATTTTGCTGATGTTTTTCGAATGGAACTACCAAGGTTACCTCCCCCACGTGAGAAATATTTTCACATAGATCCGGTTCTGGGTGTAGAGCCTATCTCACGAGAACCCTATTAGATGACTACTCCTGAGCTCTATGAGCTCAAGCTACAGATTCTAGGCCTTTTGGAGAAATGCCTAATCCATCCTAGTGTATCCCCTTGTGGTGCACTGGTGATATTTTTAAAGAAGAAGGATGGATCCATGCGTTTGTGTATTGATTATCGCTAGCTAAACAAAGTAATGATTAAGAATCGTTACCTACTTCTGTCGTCACCAATCCGGCACTATGATAATTCTTCACCAGAAAATCCTCGTGCTATGATTATATACTAATGTGCATCCTTTAGTTTGGTGGATGTAATCTGGAACGCAACAACAAACAAAACACAAGAATACCATAGACTATGATAAGAAGGAATGATGATAAATCTGAAATATCAGTGTAAATTATAATATTAACATGAAATTGTTACAATCTCACCCATGAGGTACTTCAAGTGTTATTGACTTCACTTGCCTTCCACCAATACTATGGGAGAAACTTCACAATTACACCTCTTAATGGCTTCTTTAACACACCTTCAAAATGAAGGCTTCCTTTACACAATTACTCATATAATATTTCTCACTACTTCCTTCTATGCTAAATGAGGGGGGTGGCCTCTCTATTTATAGAACTTCCAAGCTTATCCATCTTATCTCTAAAATAGGATAATAAATCTACTCTGATGAATCGTATTCCATACCTTTACTCTTATCTGTACATGTAAGCTTATCTTTGAAGATAAGATAAACCTTATCATTTCACATGGGTTCCACATTTTTAGACTTTTTACAAATAAAATACACAAAATATTTATGACCTCACTCCTTGTCCTTATTACCAATATAATATTTCTAATTCCTAATCATGTAGACCCTACTTCTCTACCTACCCTAACTTTGACATTTTAACATTACCAGACCACTTACGACAAATGTTTACTTTTTACCACAACATTCCTATTGTACTTTTGAATATTACCATACTATACATTATTAGTAGCGTCGTATTGGCAGCGCCATTATCTTCTATCAGACACTACTACTAATTATACTTAACAACATCCTATTCCTAATACATACATTAATGAAATAGAAATTACCGAGGAAAATTTTAGTGTCGACATCTTCCCCCTTCCTAGCTTCTACTTCGTCCTCGGAGTAGACTATTTTGGTGCTTGGAAAATCTTCAACTTGTCATGGTTGACCAATTTCATAATGGGAGTGCCATCCAATTCCTCCAGTCAGTACGTACCATTTTCATGCACAGCTGCTATTTTGTAGGGCCCTATCCATTTTGGAATAAATTTTCTCTGTCTTCTTTTTTGTATTTCGAATCATATACTAGGACCAAGTCATTCACATGAAATGGAGACCAACGGATCTTTTGATCAAAGTATTCCTTCTACTTCATTATCTTTCTATAGCTTGTATCCTTCACTATTTCCATCATTTCCTCTAGCCAATGAAGATGTACGAACCTTTCTTTTACTGAATCACTTTCATCCATCCTTTCATTTTTCATAACTCTCACAGTGGGAATATCAACCTCAATAGGAAGAACTGGATCAATTCCATAATCCAACTGAAATGGGGAGTATCTTGTTGCTGTCTTTGATGTTGCCCTATATGCCCATAATTTTGCATGAATCCTTTTATCCCCCTTATGTACCTGCAAGGCTGCATCTTTTGCTAGAATTTGACACAACACAAAAATTTGTTTATTCCACCTGTCCATTTGTGCTTGGCTTGTATGTTTTTGCCTTCCTGTGCTTAATGGAAAATTTATTGACTAGGGCTTCTACCACCTCATTAATGAAGCGGCTTCCTTGATCTGTTACAATTTCTAATGGACAACCAAATATGGTGACAATGCGTTCATATATGAACCTTACCACTTCATCCATGGAAGTTGTTTTCAATGCCCTAGCTTCAACCCACTTGGTTAAATAATCTGTGACAACTACAATATACTTATTTTGGCATGGGATAGTTGGAAGTGGACCTACAATGTCTATTCCCCACTTTTCAAAGGGACTAAGTGGAAGAATAGGGCATAATGGAACTGATGAAGTCTTACGGTTACCATGTGTTTGAAAAATATCACATGTCTTACAATAATTTTAATAATGTCTAAAAAGAGTAGGCTAGTGATAACCTGCATCCAAGATCCTTCTTGTTGTAAGTTGTTCAGAGAAGTTTCCTCCACATGTACCATTGTGGAATTCTTCTATCAGCTCCTTCCCTTGATCACGTCCAACTGCTCTCTTATACTATCCATCAGGTCTTATTCGAAATAATACTCCATGTATAATAGAATATGGACGAATGGCTTGAGTAATCTTCCTCTTATTTTTTGCATTGTCGCCATCAAGCAAACTTGAATTCATTCAGATAATTCCAAATATCTATGTATTCACTAGGGATTGTGTCAAGGGATAACAATTGTTGCATCTGGGAAATCATCATCATTACAAGATGAACCTAAACCCTCATAGACTTGAGAGAGTGCATCTGCATTGACATGCTTCTTTCCTGGCCTATCTATAATATCAATTTCAAATTCTTGTAGAAAAATTATCCATCTTGCTATCCTCCTCTAATGGGTTAGGCTTATTTACAATATATTTTAGAGCCTGATGATCTGTTATAACTATAAATTTCTACTCTAGCAAGTAATTTCTAAACTTCTTTACAGAAAAAATGATAGCTAGATCCTCTTTTTCAGTTACAGTATAATTTACCTCAGCACTTCTCATTTGTCTGCTCCCAAAGTAAACTGGATGATCATTCCCATTTTCATCCTTTTGGCTCAGAGTACTTCCTACTGTTGCATCTAAGGTATCAATATACACAATGAATGGCTTGCTCCAATATGGATTCTTTAAAACAGGTGATGACACCAGGGCTTCCTTCAGTTGTTCAAAAGATTCATGCACCTTATTTCTTGGCTCATAAGTAACATCCTTCTTCAAGAACTAGGTTAGTGGGTGTGCAATCTTTGAGAAATTATTGATGAACCTTCTATAGTAACCCACATGGCCTAAAAATGATCTCAACTTACTTCTATTAATAGGAAATGGTAACTCTTTGATTTTTGAAACTTTATTAGGATCAGTACCAATACCATCTGTGGATACAACATGCCCTAACAAAATGCCTTTGGAACATCTAAAAACACACTTTGTAGGGTTTAGTGATGAATTGTGCTTCATCTAACCTTTGAAATGCTATCTCCATCTGGTGCAGGTGGTCCATCTTTCTCCCATAGATGTAAAAATCATCCAAAAATACTCTGATGAAGTTCCCAATGTAGGGTTCAAACACCCTATTCATTAAGCACTAGAACGTTGCAGGAGCATTACACAACCCAAAAGGCATAACTCTATAAGAAAACATTCCCCAAGGAGTGGTGAACGTGGTCTTCAGCTGATCTTTCTCCGCTATACGAACTTGGTTGTATCCACTATATCCATTAGCAAAACTATAGCACTCCTGGCCAGCTACTTCGTCCAAGATCTGATCTGAGAATGGAAGAGGGTAATGATCCTTCTTTGTTGCCTTAATGAGCTTCCTATAATCAACGCAAATGCGTAGCTTCCCATTATTTTTTATTGAGATCACAATGGGAGAAACCCATTCTGAATTCTCCACAACAAATATGAATCTTGCATCAAGCAACTTATCTATTTCTTCTTTTACAGTCTTGAAAAAATTAGGATTCATTCTAAATGGCATTTTCTTTATGGGCTTAGCACCATCTACCAGCTCAATAGAATGTTCTACCCAACTTACTTGATGGAGTTCCTTGTAATCAAAAGTGAATAGGTGTATGTACCTTCAAAAGAGCTGGAGGTAGGATTCCTTCTCACTCTCCATCACAACATCACCAATCTTTATTTGTTGGAGACAGTCATCAATTTCTTCTTCAGATAATTTTATGGGTTCATGAGTCGGTGTGATTGGAAGGATATCCATGACTGAAACATCAACCTCACTTTCTTCATCTTCTGTGTGCACTTCACTGGTATTAGAGTAATCAGAGGATGTCCAATCATCAATTTCATCACTTGAATCCACAGGTTCTATCATACAATGCCAAGGGATCACGTTTATCTTCACCCTCTCTCTACCATGTCCAAGTGTCATGAAGCCTTCATTCCAATAGTTTCTTGCATGAACTCTCCTTAGCCATGGTCTTCCCAACAACATTGGGTACACAACAGTACCATTTTTCATCACCTAAAATTCTACCACACATACAACACCCATAACAGATATTGCCACATTTGAAACTACACCTTCTGTTTTAGTTTTTCCTTTATTTAATGACCTTAACATAAGTGTTGAAGGGTGATCAATTTTTAAACCCAACATATTCATTACAGACTCGGTCATTACATTAACTGCAGCACCTCCATCAACTAAGACATCATGAATTGAAATACCATTACATAATACCTCAGCTTGTGGAGCATAGGGATCCACCTCTGCCTCCAAAACAGGGACCTCAACCTCCTTCCTTCGTCGAGCATTGAGTCCACTTCGCAGCTCCCGTCTCTTCTCAGAAGACATAGCCAATAGTTAACCATATGTAATATTTGCAGGCCTTTTGGATAGATCTTCTAAGATGGAGTATGGTCCTTGTCCCTGTGAAATCAGAAAATCCTGCACACCCAACTTTCTTCTCCTATGTTTCTTACTAGTTTCTCCTTTCATCTTCTTAGGATCATTTCCATCTTGATTATCTTTTTCTTTCTTTCTTTTTGTTACAAACACATCTACTTCATTATTTATGCTCTTATCTACTACATCAAAAGAATTCACATGTGCTTTTCCTTTATCATTATCTCCTTTACCAGATGTAGAAGCTCTATCTGGAAAATTATACTTATAATGACCCTTTTTATAACAACCATAACATACAACTTCAGAAATATTTCTTTTTGGACCTCTATCTCCTCCCTGAGAACTAAATTCTTTTCCTTGAAGAAGATTAATAGTTAACTGACCCATCTTCTTGAGCAGATCTTCATACTCAGTAGATGTACTAGGAGAAATATTTGTGCTCACCGAGAGTGGTTGTGGATTCTGGACCAAAGGTGTTGGTGTAGGCTCTACTTTAGCAACAATTTCTTTGGGCTCCTCTTCCATGCTTTCTTCTTGCCTTCTTGCAATCTCCTTTGCTTGTTCAATGGTAGCTGGGCAGTCATACTTCACTCATTGTCTGATCTCTGGCTTCATCCCAAGAATGAAGTGCTTACAGAGGAGATTATCCACACCATTCATCAACCCATCCGCTAATCCTTCCTTCTAGATCTGGGCATCGAGCTTCCTCCTTAGCTCTAGAACACGACCATGATAATCCCTTATCTTCTCCTTCTCTCCTTGGGATAGCTTTGTGATATCGATCATGAGATCTGCATATTTCTGTTGTTCACCAAATTCTTCAAGAAAACTTTCAGTTAATAAATCCCATGATTTTTTCACATTATCACCTAGTGTTTCAAACCACCTAAGGGCTGAACCATCCAAAAAAGTAGGAAAAAATTCAGTCCATTGTTCCCTTCTTATAAGGCCATTACAAATACAAGATCTGTTTAAACTCTTGAATGAAAGAGGAAGCATCTTCATTAGATTGGGCTGAAAAAATAGGAATCTTCCCCATTTTCAAAAGTAACCACAGTGAAATACCAACCCACAAGTACAATCAACAAGACTTATGTGCACAAATAATTGGAATCACTATAATAGAAAATAGAAATGACCACGGTAAACTATGGTAAAACTTGACTTACTGTGGTAAAAACTGACTTTACTGTGGTAAACACTATTCACAGTAAAAAGTGAAGTTACTGCGGTAAATACTATTCACGGTAAAAAGTGACTTTATTGCGGTAAATACTATTCATGGCAAACAAGTGACTTTACCATGGTAACTACTATGCATAGTAAAAACAAGGTTACCCTCTAAATGATTTTCTGACTAAGTGGGAATATCTCTCTAGAAAATCCACCAACGAGGAATGATCCCGGCAACGGAACCAAAATGTCATCACCAATTTGACACTATGATAATTCTTTACCGGGAACTCCTCGTGCTATGATTATTTGCTAATGCATAGCCTTTTAGTTTGGTGGATGGAATCTGGAAACACAACAACAAACATAACACAAGAATACCATAGACTATGATAAGAAGGAATGATGATAAATCTAAAATATAAGTGTAAATTATAATATCAATATGAAATTGTTACAATCTCACCCATGAGGTACTTCAAGTATTACTGACTTCACTTGCCTTCTAAAAATAACTATGGGAGAAACTTCACAATTACACCTCGTAATGGCTTCTTTAACACACCTTCAAAATGATGGCTTCCTTTACACACTTACATACAATATTTCTCACTACTTCCTTCTATGCTAAATGAGGGGGGTGGCCTCTCTATTTATAGAACTTCTAGGCTTATCCATCTTATCTCTAAGATAGGATAAGAAATCTACTCTGACGAATCATATTCCATACCTTAACTCTTATCTATACATGTAAGCTTATCTTTTAAGATAAGATAAACCTTATCATTTCACATGGGTTCCACATTTTTAGACTTTTTACAAATAAAATACACAAACTATTTATGACCTCACTCCTTGTCCTTATTACTAATATAATATTTCTAATTCCTAATCATGTAGACCCTACTTCTCTACTTACCCTAACTTTGACATTTTAACATTACCGGACCACTTACGACAAATATTTACTTTTTACCACAACATTCCTATTGTAATTTTGACTATTACTGTACTATACATTATTGGCAGTGGCATACCGGCATCGCCGCTATCTTCTATCGGACGCTACTACTAATTATACTTAACAACATCCTATTACTAATACACACATTAATGAAATATAAATTACAGAGGAAAAGTGTCGATTAGATGATTCGATCAGATCCACATTTCTTCAAATAGATCTTAAGTTAGGGTACCATCAGCTATTAGAGACAGATATTGACTAACTTCCATATGAGGTATGGCACTACCAAGTACCTTTTGGTGACGAATGCCCCCGCAGTGTTCATGAGCGATGAATGGGGTATTCAGCATTCACTTCATGCTCATTTTCCTTGATGACATTCTAGACTACTATGAGGAGGAGCACCTTTGGTTCCTCAGTGTCTTCGTGAGGGACCTTGTGTCTTTTAGAGTGTAGTATTTGGGCACATCATTTCTAGGGAAGGTATCCAGTCGATCCTTCCAATATTCAGGATTGGAGCACCCATGGAACATAGTTTGGTTTAGGATACTACATAGATTTGTGATTTTCTTAGGTCCGCACCCCATCACTTCCCTTCAGCGAAACTAAAGGTCAATAGATGTGAGTAGGCCTTCAGGACACTGAAGGAATGCCTCATTGCCTATGCTTGTAGTACCATACCCTCAGGGTGATTTTTTTCATTTGCACAGATGCTTCTTTAGTGGGAATTGGAGGTGTGTTGATGTAAGAGGGAAGAGTAGTTACATTTTGAGTCTTACAAACTCAAATATTATGAGCTCAAATATCCAACTCATGATCTTGAGCTTGTAGCAGTTGTGCACGCCTTACTGCGGTGGAGGCAGTTCCTTATTGGCTAGAGATTTACACTCAAAATTAATCACTTGAGTCTTCACCACCTCTTCATGTAGCCCAATCTCAACTCTCATCAGTAGTGTTGAATGGAGTTGTATTTGTGAGTATGACATGGAGATAGAGCATGCAAAGGGGATGGAGAATGTGGTTACTAATGCCCTGAGTAGACAGAGAGATGTAGCTATGGCTACTTCAGTGGGTATAGATTTGTGGAGAAGGATTTTACTGCAGCTCCCTCATGACAGTTTCTACCTTGCAGCTAGAGTAGAGCTTGAGTCTCAGAGACCCCTTGAGGGGAAGTTTGATGGGTTTTCATTGGATACAAATGGTCTTATTATACATAGAGGATGGATTTATGTCCCAAGAGATGAAGGCTTGAGACAAGACACTTTAAAAGAGGCTCATCATGCACCTTATTCATCGCATCTCGAGGTGAAGAAGATGCATGCCACCTTGAGACATTTGTACCATTAGAGGGGACTTCAAAGAGATGTGGCTCAGTTTGTGTCATGATTTTTAGAGTTTCAGAGGTTCAAGGATGAGCATCAGTATCCAACTAACCTTATCTTTCCTCATGCCATACCAGAGTGGAAATGGAACACTATTTCCATGGACTTCATAGTTGGGTTACCGACGTCGAATTACCACCACGACGCCATCATGGTCATGGTGGATAAATTGACGAAAGTGGCTCATTTTTCTCTAGTGAAGACCACCTACATAGTTAGTGCAATGACATAAGTATATATTGATGAGATTGTCATATTACATAGGATTCCATGGAAGATCATTTGCGACTGAGATCCTTTATACACTTCCAAATTATAGATCACCATGCAGCATGCTCTCGGGGTGAAGACCAATTTCAACACACCGTATCACCCTCAGAAAGATGGACAGACTGAGTGGGTGAATTAGATCTTAAAGGACATGCTTAGGATATACGTTATGAATCATCAGTCAAGATGGGAGGAGTATATTTACTTGGTAGATTTTTCCTATAATAATAGTTTTCAGAGTTCAATAGGCATGGCTCCTTTTCAGGAACTATATAGAAGAGAGTGTAGGACACCTCTTAGTTGGGATAGGATAGAGGACAAGGTTTCTCTTGGGTTGGACTTATTGTAGGATATGAAGTAGTAGGTTGTTATGATCAGGAAAATATTGTAGGAGGTGTAGGATAAACAAAATAAGTATGTAGATCAACATAGAACAAATCATATTTTTGAGGTGGGCACAAGGTGTTTCTTCGTGTCAGGCCACATAAGATCCCTATCCATTATGGAAAATGTTCTAAGCTTTATCCTAGGTTTTTGGGTCGCATTGAGATCTTTGAGCATATTGGTCCCTTGTCCTATCACCTAGCATTGCCACCTAGCTTGTCTCACGTCCACGATGTGTTTCATGTTTTTTTACTTAGGAGATACATTTCTAATCCATCTCATGTATTAGATTGGACCACAGTGAAAGTGTAGGATTAGGGGAAGGTGATGGTGGATCCCATCCATATTCTAGAGCACAAGACCCTAGGCCTTCGAGGAAGAGAGATTGACCAGGTCCGATTCCAGTGGGACATATATGATAAGACTACTGCTACATGGGAGGATGCTACATCTCTATGAGTTTAGTTTCCACACCTATTCCAATGAATTCTAGGAGGAATTCAAGTATAAGGGGATGGGGATGTAGTTCCCACTTCCCTTCCACACTTATTACTGCTGACTTTGATATTATTGACTATACTTACAGATATTTTGTATCATTTTGTCTTATCATGATGTTAAATGATAGAGATACTGAGACTATCATTGGATTTCGATTCATAGTATGATGTGTGTGGATTATTAGTGACATAATATATTGATGATGATATATTGTTGACATGTTTATATATTTCTGACATGCGATATTTTGGTCATACTGAGTAAACCTTAACAATTGAACTAATCTTGTGATCCTATCAATATTGATGAAATGTAGAATTGAGATGTGTTAGAAATTGTAAAGGATAACATTACCTTCCTAGATGATGATTTGATTCATATGTAGATGATTGTGGATTTATATTTGTATATTTTATCTTGGATGTTTTGATGCTACCATGATTCCAAAGGACGTATTATGTGTTTTGCAGGTAAAAATTATCACAACAAACAACTGGGGGATAGGAGGCTAACCACATTAGAATGCTAGATGAATTCAACAATGGTCACCATGGCAACTATGTATGATGTTTGTTGTCATGTGTCTTGAATTATTTTTAGGGGGTTTCCCATGGGGGGATATTACCTCCAATTGTGACCAAGGGGTTTGTGTGTTGTTATTTTATTTAGTTTCTCTTTATTTAATTTTAGTATGTGATTTTATAGTGATGTAATTTACCTTGTATTAATTATTTAAATTGTGTCTATAATTTAGTTGATTAATCATGTTACTAAACTAATTAAGGATGGCAAAAAAGAATTCATTTATTAGATTTGATGGCTCTTTGGGTTATGTGTTGCAAGTTGAGTGCTTGTAATCTTGAGTGTTGTACACTCTACCTCCTTGATGGAAATTCGGATTTGGCCTTAAGGGTCAATTTTGGAAGCTTGTGGGACAAGTTAAACTTGTCCCATATATCTAAAATTACTATACCAACCCTACCTATGGATTGGGGGGTCAAAACTATACCCCATTATGTGTTTTGTAAAGTACAAAAAGTGGTACATTTATTGCACCTTTCTTACATGGGTTTTAAAGTTTTTCCTTAGGGGGTGTGGGCTTGGATTGTGTGTGTAAGAGGTTTGTCATTCCTCTCAACCTCACTAATTTATTGTGCATTGGGGTTGAGGTTTGACATTGGGAGGTGGAGTTGAGTATGAAGTGATGTGGCAGTCATACATGGATCCACCTTAGCCATCCTCTCTGCTCTTTTCTATTTATACTAATTTCTTTTGCTTGTTTTAGGACTTGTTTCATTCTTTTGTGCTCTTGCATTATTCTTGGAGTTGGAGGATTTTGGAGTGCTTGTGGATTTTTTTGGAGATTGTGGGTGATGGAGTTGGGCTTGAGGGAGCTTGGTGTGTGAATATTAGATAAAGCTATACCATGGAAAGGGTAGGAGCTATAATCTTAATTAAATGTTTTCTTTTATATTGTGTATATGTGCATATGTTTTTTAGTGTTTTGGTATGCTTGTTGGGTGCTTCGGTAGATTTCCTAAGTGTTTTGTAGGAGATGGCACTATGTGGAGTCTTACATGTAGGGAGGCATAAGACTTTATTTCATGTTTTGGATGAATTTGGGTTGGGTGCCCCACCTTGCAGAAGAAATTGCTTGCAAAATAAAAATAAGTATTTTTCAATGAGGGAGACATAAGCATGGTAATCAGTAACAAGGCATAAAACATTTCTTACTTGGTTTTTGTGAGGGAGATGTAAGAGGATAGTAAGGAGGCATAAGAGTTTTGTAAGGGTTTTGAGAGGTATATTGGAGGCTTTTAAGGTGGGTACCCATTTACCATTGGGAGGCATAAGTGACCTCCCCATATATCCTTGCTCCTTTGGATTTTACCTTTTTAAGCCTTGTATATTTTGTTAGTTTCCCTTCTTGTGAATGTAGCTGTTGTTCATTGTGTTTTGGTGTGGTTGTGAAATTTTTGTTATTGTGATGTGGAAGCTTATATTTTTTGTCATGAATTGGATCCATATTTCATTGCATTGTGGTTGGGGCTCGGGGGCCACTGAGGAGGATAGCTTCTCCTCCTTATTTGATTTTTTCTTGGGTGGAGAGTGTTGCCTCTTACCCCCTTTTTTTGTTGTGGATCAAGTGAAGCAAATGGTGGAGCTCTCTATTGGTGAAGTGAAACTTGGAGATATTGTTGGTTGTCCATAAGAAATCCTTCCTTGTGAGATAACTATTGTTGTTATTCCCACTTAAGGATGGAAGACTTGTAATATTGTATTTTTTTAAAAGAAAATCTTGCATTGTAATGTTGCATTTACCAAGTTGCATTATTATTTTGAAGGAAATCTCATTGAGGAATCGTATTACTTACTTTCTCCTCAAATTGTAGTATGTTAATAAATTAATCCAAATGGAAATCATGTTTAAAAGTTTAGTTATAATTTGTATTGTGAGAAAAGTAAGTTCTTTTCATTTAAAGTAAATGAGTCTATGCTCAAGAAAAAAAGAAAGTTCATTATCATTGTTGAAGTTATAGTTTTGTGAAAAGAAAAGAAAGAATATAGAATTTGTAAAATACTAGTAGTGTATGCTTGGAAAACTTGAATGTGAAACAAAGATTATTAATGGTCATTTTTGAACAAATGGTTGTAGTGGAAATGGAAAGATGTGATAAATGTTAAGTAAATTATTTTGTTGAAATGATGCATTTGGTAGTAAGGACAAACAACAAAATTAGAATTAGATTTAGTTTCTTTTCTACTCTTGGTTTTGGAAAGAAAGTTTGTTGAACTAAAATGAAAATGATATTGTAGTTGTTATTGTTGCCATTGAATTAGAGAAATGCTTTAAAATGAGTAAATTTTACTATGAAATGAATAGATGAATTGAACCTATTACGAATTAGAAACTTTAGGCACATAAATTTAAGTTCAGGATGACTTTTAAATCACTCTAGTGACTTTTGTTTTTTGAAAAAATCTTGGATTTGTGGGGTTTTATTTCTAAGGAATGGAACCGCTGCCCTATGTAGAGAAACAGTCTTGTAATTGTCACTCAAGAAAGAAAATGGGCTCAGAACCACCACTTAGGAAGGCGGTGATTCATGAATCATCACCCCAGGGAGTGTGGAGGTCCTAGGATTGTCAACCTACTCTGGGGTGGTGGGTTTGTCACTAACGATGGAAAAACATAAATCCGTGTCGATGTAAATTTTAACTTGGTCTAACTGAAATTTAATCATGTAAACATTAAAGAGTAGACCTCCAGCAAGTGATTAAAGGAAAATTTTCATTCTTCAAAGAAATTAAATCTTCAAATGGATAATTAAAAGTGCTCAATCTCATACATATTAATGGGGGGTAGGGTTTGGCCGAAATAAGGAACTCAAAATCAAAATAATTTTGAAACTATCGGTATCCTAATTTGTTCTCCCCTTTCAAGCCGAGAAGCAACACAGATTGGTCATGGAGATTAGAGACAGATAGATCATAGTGTGTGTCATTTTGTAGCCGAGGATGAGATCTAGCTCGCCCTTTGTTACTCAGATTTTTGGAGAGATGGATAACACCTTTAAGAGGATTTAACCTGTCCTCAATACTTTAGGTGGTGCCTCTTCAACCAGGGTGAGAGGACCCTTAGTGTAGCCTCTATTTGATGAAGGAGATGGAGATATCCTTTGTCTTGCACCAATTTAATAAAGAAAACCTTGGGAAAATACGGTCAATACTCAATAATTTAACTCTTAAGAGTTTTCACTTCTAAACAATGGAGATACTTTCAACACAAGGCTAAGGTTATTGATGACATTAAGAAAATCCTTTATTTGTTATGCATATTTTAGTAAGTAGATTTTGTTCCTTTGTTGATACACAGGGAAAACAAGGGTGGTTCAGGATGGATTCATGGTTTATGAATGATTTTTGGTGGGAGATGAAGCAGGATAAAGTTGATTATACCTGATCTTTGAGGGACTTCACAACAATGGACCAACTCAACAATAGAAACCTTCAAAATAGTTAGGTTTTTCCTTCAACCAGAAGGTGCTCTTCAATAGAGGCCCATATCAGCACGTTTTCAAATAATCTTTAAGACTCTAACACAAAGGCTCAAATTGAAAGAATCAATTAAACACCAAAGTATCTAATCAATCACGCCTATGTTACACCTCAACACTTACATACAATCTTTATCGACAAATGACAGTGAATTGATTTTAAATTTGTTTATCTCATCCAAGATGAAGGATCTTCTTGAAATGAAATTGAAAATACCACTAAACTGTCACATGGACGGGATCTTGTGTGATTTCACAAAGATTTCAATGTAACATTGTAATAGGAACAAAAGAAACTATTTGTAGACATTATGAAACAAAGTAGACACAAATTGCTAGAGATTGGACACAAATTAATTTCAAAATTACATTAGATTCATCGGTAGGGGAAAGGTTCTAGATCAATGTCAATGCTCATCAATGGCTATACATATGCCACCAACTTGACATAATAGAAAATATAACACAGAAGAAAATAACAGATTATCTTGGCTTGGTCTCTTGGGAAGACGACTTTATCAAAATTTCTCTTAAGAATTCAACCTCCAACCCTTTGCAAGAGTCTTATCATTACATTTAGACATTTTACTCACTCAAATTTCCCCCCAAAAGAGAAGAATATTTGAGGGGACCTTTTCTTTCTAGCAATTTGTTTAAGAAAGTGACATATAACAAATTCAAATCCAAAAGCTTTCAGGTGGACCAATTGTGAACTGATCACTTTTCTTTGGCCCTCGACTAATGACTAGGATGCCATGCCATAACTTTTTGGGAGTCCTTATAATCATACTGATTTAGTCATGTGATAAATCCCCCTTTTAATAATTTTTTGGAGGCTCTTCATAGGTGTACTTGACAGCTCATCCTTTTTCCTCTCGAGGAAACACCTTTTTCACCTTTTACCGCTTGCAACATCCACCATTTCATCCTTTTCCCTTTCTTTCCTCTACAATTTTGTCCCCACATCTAGCTTCTTTGGTAATTCCCCGTCTTTCCAAGTGCTTGAGCAACTCCAAATTCAAAACATCAATCTTAACAATCCATGGACTCATAATTTAAGTTTTAAATCCATTCAATGACACTTTGTAGACAGAGATGAAAAGTAATTTCATCAAAAATGATGAAAAACAATGCGTATTCATGTTTCTAGGAGTCTTGGAGAAAAAACGGCGGAAAAACATACGTAATACACAACAATCATTGATTCTTCCCCTTCTCAAAATTAAATCAGAGATGTCCACATATTTCCTTAGCACAACCTCAAAGGTGAGGCCCAGAGGAAATTCCATAAACAAGCATGGCCATTCCACATTCCCTGGGTCTAATAAAATATTTTTTTGGCCTTTGAAAAGTCTTAGCACAAAAAGGAGCAAGCGGAAGCCTCCACGTGTCTCAATGGTGCATTTTGAGATACTCCCAAAGAGAAAATACCCCAAAAAATTGCGGGCTCATCACGTGTCTTAGTTCGGTAGAACTTGTTAAAAACATTGAAGGATCAGTGGAAGATGCCAAGTGTCCGAATTCTGCGACAGTTTTCCTTCAGCGTTGAAAATTCCAAGCAGGGGCAGAGCAAGAGGAAGCCTCTAAGTGTCCTCTTCATGCTCCTTCAAAATAAAAATTCAGGGTCGGTCCCCCAAATAGTCAAAGTCCCTCCACATGTCACAGGCCTAGAAAAATTTACTTTGAAGAGTTTAAGTATAGAGCGGAGCTGGCGGTAGCCTCCACATGTCCTTTTAGTGCTTGTGTTAAGGTGGGACCCTTAGGCAGATCCTCAAATGAGTGTCAGCTTTCAACATGTCCATGGTCCACCAAAACTATTCTAGTTGCATGAAAAAAATGTTTAAGTCTGGGCAAGGCAGCGGGAATCTCCACGTGTCTCCCTGACGTAACTCCAAGGCCAAACCAAAAGGTGGATTTTCAAATGATTGTTGGCCTTCCACGTGGAAAATCTTTGAGTCAAGGTGATTCTTATTATTTTCAAAGTGCCTTGTAGGGCCGCATCTAACCAAAAGAGGCCTTGTTTCCATAGATTGCTTGAGATGTAAATTTGATAGGAAAAAAGACATCCGTCAAAAACATAAATGTAGGAAAATCACCATTTGAGTCTGGAAATGATTCCTTCTTCATGAACAGAGAGTTTGGAAATGATATAAGGCCCGAATGTGACCCTCCAAGTTACATCCACTCATGTTTTCACAAACATTTCGGACTAAAATGACAGGGACAACAAAACGTGAATGTGGAAATTGGAAAGAACGAGAAAACCCAATTTTTACGCCCAAGTTACAGACTCTTTCACATGGACAGAGGAACGAAACACAAATTCTAGACTTTTAAGTGATCCTCGACCAAGGAAGAAACTGACCAAGGCAACAAAATGGAGGGTAGAGTCTTCAAGCATCAATACAAGGAGATAGAGAAAACCATAGAGTCTACAAACTAGATAAATCAAGGAGAAACGGGGTGAGACTAGATTGAGCACCAACATCAGCTTTGACTCGGGAATGGGCACTCCCTGTGAGTGCCATAAGAACAAATATACTAGACCAAGTACCAAAAATGAACCATTGGGAAATGGAGTCAAAGAATAAGCTTGCAAAGTAGAGAAACCAAAACCCATCCTCAAAAAAAAAATGAACCAAGAAACTAGTAAAACCAGGTCACCAAGGACCAGAATGAACAAAAACACAAAAACAAAATGAAACAAAAGAACTATACACTATATAATGGATTATACCTTGATTCTGAGAAATAAATCAAGGAAATGTTTCAAATGCCTGCCATTAACAGGAAATTCAAGTAGTTCCCCATCTAAGTCTTTTAGGAAGAAGGTATTTTGTAATGTCCTGCCTCGGGACTCTGGAAAAAAATGGACAAAGAAGATGGTAAAATATTTTATTTAAAAAAAAAAAAATACTAACAATACATATTTGATTTCCATTATTAAATTTATTTTACACTATTTCATTTTTCCCAATTAATAAACCACTAGTCAAATTTCATCTTTAATTATTTATTTCTACTAAGTGTTTTCTAGGGTCACTAAAGGAGGTCTATACACCCCCCCATTGATTTTATTTAATTTTATTTTCTTTAAAGTTAATTTCCCCCATATCTCTTTTAATTTACTTTCCCAAACCCATTTAAAATTCTCATGACTTAAAAAGTGAATAGGTTTGTAAATGTGAGCCCTTGGATCAAATCTGATCTTGACCCTTGGTTTTGAAAATACCCTAAAGTTTGCCCTAATCCTCTCTATGTGATTTCCCTTTTCTTTTCTTCCCATATGAATTTCATTCTTGTTTTCTCCTCTTCCTTCTCATTCTTTTTCTCATTTTCAGGTTGTTTGGGGGATCTATGGAGTTTTACTAAACCAACATTGTATTTGTATGAGGGATTTATAAATAACAAGAATTGTTTTCTCTTTTTTTTGTTTGAATACACATATATTTTTGTTGAAAGAGGGAGGCGGTGGAATGTAAGATGGTGTATGGTAACGGAGACAACACAGGGGAAAAGCTGCGATGTGCAAGTGTTGTGTGGGGACAACAGTGGCGGCAGGGTTGACCGCAAGAGATGGGAGATGCGACAGGGTCGGTAGTGGGCTGCAGCAGGGTCGGCAGTGGGTGTCGTTGGGGGGGGAGTAGTGTGGAGGAGGTTGAGAGTGTGTAGGGTGGAGGACACGTGCAGGCGGGAGGGTAGACAGGTGCAAAAGAGAGGGACAATGTGGAGAAGGGGCATGGGGCAGGTCATGGACAAGTGGGGCGAGGGGTTCGGCCCTCTCCCAACACAAAGCAATGCACAAAAAAACAAAAAAAAAAGTCTATTTTTTTTTTGGTTTATTATTATTTTTTTGGTTTATAAAAACTAAGTTTTAATCTAGTTTGAATATTATATATATATATATATATATATATATATATATATATATATATGCTCATTTTAAAAATAGCAATATAGATATTACTAAGTAATATAGATATAAGCTAAAATCTTGTATGTTTTTTTTAACATATTGTAGTATTTCAAATGTAAAAATAATTTATTTCAAAATTATAATCACAGGTTTTTAGGTTTGTTATTTTAATGCAAAAAGGAACTTAAAAATTTCAACAAATCACACTAAATGATTCACCTATTTTGTGGTGAAGGAATATACAGATATTCCAAATGAGAAAAGGGGTTGATTTCAATAAAATTTGCAAAGATGGATAATCTTTCAAATGAGAATATTAAGAACAAAACCATTAAATTTTACATGAAAAATAATTTCAAACTATTCACATTCCATTCAATGTTATTACAAACCAAACAAGAGGTAGCTCTTTAGTTTCCATTGTAATACCAAATGACAATTCAGATTTTTAAACAAAGCAAAAATTTCAACAAGTGATATTATTTCTTTGGTAATTACACTTTTCCATTAGATAGTCTTTCTTTATCAAAAATATATTCAATCAATGCATGTCAAATGAATTTAAATATATTCTACCAATGCAACTCTAAAGGAGTATAAACATTTTACAAGACTTCTCTTACACAATTTCTCACTACATCATAATCCCAACATGCAACAATACACAAGATGACAATCCAACAAAACTCATTTTCAAGGTTGAAAGAAAGTTTTCAAATACTAATGGAAAACCAATCTTGCAAGTGATGTTAAAATACAAAATGTAAGAGGAATTATAATAAAGAGGAAATTTCCACAAGCCATGCTTTTTAAGATACAATGACGTAATGTCCACAAAGGGAGAGAAGATACCAAAGGAACTCCAACTACCACCAACTTCCATCATGAGATCCAACTTCACATCCATTCAAGGAATCCATGCAAGGAGAATAAGCTTGTTTTTCCACCCAACCATAGGCATCATTACATGCCTTTCCCAAGCTTGGGATGCATCCTAGCCTCCCCCAAGCCCATGGGAAAGATGACAACTATTTACAACTATGCACAAGAGTGAGGGTAAACAAACATCATTACATCCACACATAAACAAGGCAAGGATTAAAAATAAGACTCTAAATTTGTAAAAGTGAAAAGGAGGAGAAACCAAGTTCTACCTCTAGAATGGGGAAGAGAAAAGAGAAGTTCTCCAAAATTTATAACCAACATTAAATGCACAAAAGCAAGATCTCCATATCCTCCTTATTTCTCCAATTTCATTCAACCCCTCCTTATTTCTCCACCCTTTCACCAATCCTTCTTAGAAGGATTTTCAAACCCCAAAGGAGTTTCCTCACCAAGAATGGGGAAGGAGGTTCAAGCCAAATGACCCACCTTCCCCACCTCAAACCATTTGAGGGGAGTAACTAAATCCTACAAGGCTTTCCCATCAAGCCTATAAGGATTGAGAAGGAAAATTCCACTCTCTTCCCCCACAAACTCCAAAACTCCATCATGCCATATGATGGAGGGAGAAAAATCAAATTAAAAAAAAAAAAAATCTTCACACAACAACAAACATTTCCACGAAAACAACTAATATCTAGCATGTTATAAAAAATACAAAGAATCTCAAGAAGCCTACCTCAAAGATAAATCTCTCAAAAATTCAATCTCTTCCACTTCTTGACCCAAGCAAACTCTAGCTCTAACTCTACAGGACTCTAAGCAAAAGCTCCAAAAAAAAGTTCTCTTCTTTTCCCATGAGGGAGAATTTGAAGAGGAATAAGAAAAAATCCTCAAAAATGAGGGGGTGACATGTGTCACCCCTCTCTTCCATCAAGGTCAAATATGTCAAAGATAAATGAGAGAAAGGATCAAATGACTTTTATCCCTCTTCTCCCAAATTACTCAAAATCATAACAAAACAATCTTGTCCAACTTTTAACAAAGCACACTTATCCATACCTCTTACATGGATGTGACCAAAGGAGAGGCAAAAAGGGAGGGAAAACTCCCTCTAGCCTTGGAAATAAGCCCCCCTACCTATTAGGTAGGGTCCAAGGGCTCATTTTCATGTTAAGGGAACTCCCAAACTAAAAAGGGGTCCCTAAAAATGCCTAAAATAACCCAATTTCGGGTTTGGAAAATTTGGCACAAGGTTAGAGGGTGTGGGACCCACCCAAGGGTTCACATGTGACCCTAAACCCTCTAGATTAAGTACATCATTAAACTAATTCAAAACTTAATGAAAGTGGGGTAATTAATTCCCCAAAACAAGTTTACAACACAAAATAAACACCCTAAGCAAAATTAATAATTACAAGACATATTACATTACAAATGAGGGTCACCCACAATGCCCAAAACAATAATTCTAACACTAAGGCCTCAAGCAATAAACATGGCTAGGACTTAGCCCCATGGGCTGCTTGTGTAAAGTTGCGTAGCTGGCCTAAATCCCACGTTCTCCTGTGACCTGTCACCTGCACACTCATTACACACATTAAACGCACCTGTCTAATAAAATGTGAATTAACTACTAAATAAGATATCAATGAATTCTAAACTAACATTTCATCTCTCTAGAATCAGAAATGTGACAACATGCACAATTATACACAATTCACCATAAGTTAGACATAATGATCAAATGACATGTATCCATAGAATCCCAACATGCAACAAACTGAGTATCCATCAATATAATTGTGTTCCAAAACAACATCATATCAATTAGTATCCATGACCTCATAAGATAATGCAACAACATAATAATCAAGCTAAATTGGCGCTATACGCCTAAATCTCCATACATGTCTAATAAGATCAAATCTCCTAATGTAAAGTCCAAAATATATCAAATCTATTCCAAAACATGTCTAAGAGTAAGAGGGATAACAAGTAACTGAGCTATAAAAATGTGGGCACTACATTCCCCTCTACTAAAATTAGAACTTCCTCCTAGAAGTCATTGAAAGAGATAGGGATATCTAGCCCTCAAAGGTGTCGCATCCTTTTAGGTAGCTATGCTATCTCATCGTATCAGTCCCACTGCACTCTAACCTAGTCCAAGTCTCGACCTCGAAGGGCCGACCTCCAGTGCTCCAGTATGCATACGGGCTCTAGTCTCCATTGTCCTCTATCCTCTATCTGTAATGTCGACCAATCCAAAACATGAGAAACATCTGGTACATATCTACATAGTACAAAAACATGAAAAACATCATGGGCCCGTGCAAGGTGTGGTGGCAAAGCTAGGCGTTAGGAAACTGGACCGATGACCTCTAAAATATCAAAAGGCCCCACAAAACGAGGTGATAGCTTAGAACCCTTTCCATAGCGAATTGGGCTCTTATGCGGATGAAATCTCAAGAAGACTTTGTCACCCACTGAGAAGTGATGATCAATCCTCTTGGTGTCTGCATATGCCTTCTGGCGTGCTCTAGCCTGCTCAAGTCATTGCCTAATCAGAACAACTTGTTGCTCTAAATCCTAAAGATATGTTGGCCCCAGAATAATTTTGTCATCTAGTTTGTCCCAACTCAAAGGTGTCCTACAAGGTCATCCATACAAAGCCTGGTAAGGAGCCATACCAATGGAACTATGATAGTTGTTGTTGTAGGAAAACTCAACTAAATGCAAATAATCTTCCCACTTCTTCTGCTAATCCATCACATACATCCTCAACATGTCCTCCAGCACCTGATTAACCCTCACTGTCTGTCCATCTATCTCTGGATGATATGTTGAGCTGAAATTAATCTGAGTACCCAGAGCGGTCTGAAGAGAAGTCCAGAAAACTGAAGTGTAGATGATATCCTGGTCATTGATGATGGTCTTCGGAATCCCATGTAACCTAACAATGTCCTCCATAAATACTTTGGTGATGGCATGTGCATTATAGGTGACCTTGGTTGGCAAGAAGTGCACAACCTTGGTCAACTTATCCACAGTGACCATAATGGCATCATGATGATAAGAAGACATAGGAAGTCCGACTATGAAATCCATGGAGATCACATCCCATTTCCACTCGGGAATATCATGAGGATGTAAGAGTCCTACGGGATGAGAATGTTCTATCCTTGACCCTCTAGCACTCAAGGCAACGTGCAACAAAATCTGCTATGTCCCTGTCGAAGACCTGGCCAGTAATATAACTCCCTTAGATTAGCGTGCATTTTCTTCACTCTAGGGTGTGCTGCATATGGGGCTCGATGAGCCTCTGTAAGGATGAAGCTACGCAGATCACCTGAACTTAGGTACGTAGATGCACCTATGGAACCAAAGTAAACCATTTGTCTCTAAAATACACCCTACATATCTGCCCTCTAATGAACCCTGTGACTCTAACATCTGTCTAGCTCCCTCATAAAACCTGTCCTCTGGAAGATGCTCAAGAATCCTGCCTCTCAAATCTGACTGCAGTGTCAATGAAGCAAGGACATGTCGTCATCTACTAAGTGCATCTGCAACAAAATTTTCCTTTCCTTTGATATACTGCACCTCCATGTCATACTCACATAGGAACTCCATCCAACACCGTTGACAAGTGTTGAGGTTCAGCTATGAGAAGATATGTTTGCAAGCTACAATGATCTGTCCTCAAAATGAAAGGTCTACCCAAAAGGAAATATCACCAACGCACAAGTGCATGAACAACTGCTGCAAGCTCCAAGTCATGAGTAGGGTAATTAAGCTCATAGTCCTTGAGCTTACGAGACTCAAAGGCAATAACCCGATGCTCCTGCATAAGAACTGCTCCCAAACCCTCTAGTGATGCATCAGTACAAACAAAAAAATCCTTTATCAGGGTCTGGAACTGCTAAGATGGGCATCATGGTTAACCTTTCCTTAAGCAACTGAAAGGCCTGCTCACACTATTTCTGACCAACCAAACTTCTTCCCTTTTCTCTGAAGAGAAGTAATATGGTGAGAAATCCTAGAAAATTCCTTCACAAACCTGCGGTAATACCCTGCTAAACCCATGAAAACTCCTCACCTCAGTAACTAATGTGGGTGACTGGCCAGTCCATGATAGCCTGTATCTTAGAGGGATCTACTGAGATACCCTCCCCTGATATGATATGACCCAAGTATTGAATCTCTGTCTGAAAGAAGCTGCATTTTTCCAAGTTCCCATACAACTTCTGCTCTCTCAAAACCTGAAGTACCTGCCTCAAATGCTCCTTGTGTTCCTCCTCAGAATGAGAATATATCAATATGTCATCAAGGAACACTAAAACAAAGTGATCCAGAAAGGTTCTAAATACTCCATTCATGAGGCTCATGAAGACATCTGGGGCATTAGTCAAACCAAATGGAACAACTGTGAACTCATAATGCCCATAACGTGTGTGAAATGTTGTCTTATGAATGTCTGCATCTGAAATGCGCAACTGATGGTACCCTGACTTGAGATTGATTTTGGAGAACACTCTTGCTCCCCGCATCTGATCAAACAAGTCATCAATCCTAGGGAGTGGATAACGGTTCTTTATTGTGACTTTTTTGAGCTGTCTGAAGTCAACACAAAGCCTGTGAGATCCATCCTTCTTCTTCACAAATATGACTGGCGCTCCCCAAGGAGATACACTAGGGCGAATGAGACCCTTATCTAACAAATCCTCTAACTGAATCTTGAGCTCATGAAGCTCTATAGTCATCATCTGATAGGGTGCCCTAGAAACTGGTGCAGATCCAGGTACTAAATCAATGGTGAAATCCACCTCTCTGTGGGGTGGTAACCCTGGAAGCTCTCCTGGAAACACATCGGCATATTCCCTCAAAACTACATGATCATCCAAGGGTGAATTCTCTGGAGTGCTCTCTAATCGATCACTGATGGTGATAGAAAACAACTAACATCCCTTATGCATGCTTCGCTTGAGTTGCTTAGCTGAGATCATACACAAGGAGATAGGTCTCTGCATCCCTAAAATCACAACTGCACTCCCAACATCATCCTGACACTCAATGACCTTATTTCTACAATCCACCTTAGCTCGATGAGCCTTGAGCCAATCCATACCCAAAACTACCTAATAGGATCCTAGAGGAATAACTCGGAGGTCAAGTGTAGTGGAGAAGGCTCCTAAATCAAGTACGCAACTCTCCACATATGAGTCCATGGTGAGTTTGGCCCTAAAGGCCAACTCAACCTGCCAACTATCTGGATTCCTAGCCACCACTAGCCCACACTGGTCCACTATAGAAGGTGATATAAAAGAATCTGAAGCACTTGAATCAAAAAGTACTGAGACTGAAATACCCCTGATAGTACCTGTCATCTCAATGACTATGGCCTGATGCTTGGCCTGGTGGTTGTCAACCGCTGCATATACATGATGAGCGTGCATCCTACGTCACCCACCATCTGCTTGGATGTAGTGGCCCTCTATGTGAGTCCATGGTATTGGGCTTGTGTGGGAACATACACACATAGTGATCAGGAGACCCATAAATGAAACATCCTCCTGTACCCCTCTCAGATGGGGTCCCTCTTGTAATCTAGTGCACTGATCCTACCTATCCAACCCTAGCAGACTAATGTGTGTGAGTTGGCTGTACCTGTTAGTACCATGCCTCCTATCCCTGGCTCCACCAAAACCTCCTCTAGTACCACCTCTCTGAAAACTTTGAGTGTGCCTAGCCCTCTGCTGTTGCTGGTCATGGTGTTGCGTTTGCTGCTATGGGTTTGGTGGAGCCCTCATGGCTATTGGTAGAGGCTAGAATCCTCCTCTAGGGGGTGGTGTTGTACCCCATGACCTCTAAATCTGAAAGGCCTGTATCCTCTCTTGAAACTTGCTCTTGTCTCTTTTTTCTATCTCAGCTAAGTATGCCTTCTCAACATCCTTCTCAAGTGTGGGAGGAGATAACATCCTGACTACTCCTGCTATATCTACATTAAGGCCTCTAATAAACCTATTAACCTGTAATTTATCATCTTGCAGGTAGTCCACATACTACAGAAGATCTAGGAACCTTCTCTCATACTGAGCTACTATACCAGATCCCTGTCATAAGTCATGAAACTCATCGATCCTCTTCTACATGAAGTGCTTTGACATATAGCAAGCCCTGAATCACTCCTCAAACATCTCCCAAGTCACTGTCTCTCGAGTCAGATGGAGCTTCCACTCCTCATTCCTCCACCAAATGCCTGTTGCGTCTCGAAGGAGGTGTATGGTGAACCTTGACTTGACATTGCTCTCATAAGAGTGCAAGCCAAAGAAACTATCCAAGCTAAGGAGCCATGACTCAGCCCCAAAGCCATTTGTAGAGCTAGTGTAGGTAGGCGGTTGCAAGCGAAGAAGATCTCTGATCACACTACCTGTATCTCGATCCTGGTGATGTAGTCCAACAGGTGAAAGGGGTCGCCTATCCCCAAATGGTCCCTCGAGACTGTGTGAGTAGCTACGACGGTATGAGGCTACCCTCTCATGATGAACAGAAGGGCTACGTGACCTCTCCCACCTCGGTGTATCATGCTCTAGTGGCTCTGAATGCGCGTCCTCACCTATCGGATCCTCATCTCCCAACTAGATGTCCTCCTCTCTCACCTCCTGCGGTGGTGGGATGTTACTGCACAACACCGATCAACTGCTGGAGAGCCTCTAAGATATGAGGCCCTAACTCAGGTGTCGGTGGTTCGAGGCGTAGGCGAGCCACATCCCAAACCCCTAACCGAGCATCGTCTCATGGGTGCCATCCTGTGCATGAGGTGAGCGAAGAGGTTATTAAATGGTTGCGGAAAGTTTTTAACCAATTATTTTATTCATTTATGTAATTTAATGTCATTACAATTATTGTTGACTAGTTGATTGATTACCCAGAGTGTCTGCATGTGTGAACCTCTGCTCTGATACCAAATGTATGTCCCGCCTCGGGACACCTGAAAAAAATGGACCAATAAGACAGTAATTTTTTTTTAAAATAAATACTAACAATACATATTTGATTTTCATTATTAATTTATTTTACACTATTTCATTTTGCCCAATTAATTAACCACTAGTCAAATTTCATCTTTAATTATTTATTTCTACTAAGTGTTTTCTAGGGTCACTAAAGGAGGTCTATACACCCCCCCATTTTAATTTTATTTAATTTTCCCTTCTTTAAGTTTAATTGCCCCCACATCTCCTTTAATTTATTTTCCCAAACCCATTTAAAATGCTCATGACTTAAAAGTGAATAGGGTTGTTTGTGAGCCCTTGGATCAAATCTGATCTTGACCCTTGGTTTTGAAAATACCCTAAAGTTTTCCCTAATCATCTCTATGTGATTTCCCTTTGCTTTTCTTCCCATATGAATTTCATTCTTGTTTTCTCCTCATTCCATTTCATTCTTTTTTTCATTTGCAGGTTGTTTGGGGGATCTATGGAGTTTTACTAAACCAACATTATTTGTATGAGGGATTTATAAATAACAAGAATTGTTTTCCCCTTTTTTTTGTTTTTTGAATACACATATATTTTTGTTGAAAGAGGGAGGCGGTGAACTGTAAGGATGGTGCGTGGTAATGGAGATGGCGCAGGGGAAAAAGTGGCTGTGTGCAGGTGCTGTGCAGGGACAACAATTGTTGCAGGGTCGGCCACAAGAGATGGGGGCTACAGCAAGGTGGCAGTGGGTTGCGGCAGGGTTGAGTGGTGGCAGGTGGTGGAGCAGTGTGGAGGAGGTGGAGGTGTGTAGGGATAGGAGAGGGAAGCGCGGGGGGAGGGTAGACAGGGGCGAACGGGAGCGGACAGATGGGGAACGGGTGCGAGGCAGGCCAATGGCTAGGGTAGGGGGGAGGGGTTCGGCCTCCCCCAATACAAAGCAATGCACAAATTTTATTTTTTTAAAATCGATTCTTTTTTATTGTTTATTAATTTTTTTTTGGTTTATAAAAACTTTCTTAATTTAGTTTATATATATATATTATATATATATATATATATATATATATATATATATATATATATATTATATATACATATATAATTAAGAATACTTATATATATATATATTAAAATATATCTATATATTATAATATAGATATTTATTTTACATATATAAGTATCCTTTTATTATATATATATATATATATATATATATATTCATATTAAAATAGCAATAAAGATATTACTAATATTATAGATATAACTGTGCTTAACCTAATGTAGTTCAATTATAAGCTAATGATCTTCTTTTTTATTACATATTGTACTATTTCAAATGTAGAAATAATTTATTTCAAAATGATAATCACAGGTTTTAGTTTGTTATTTTAATGCAAAAAGGAACTTAAAAATTTCAACTAATCACACTAAATGATTCACCTATTTTGTGGTGAAGGAATATACACATATTCCAAATGAGAAAAGGGGTTGATTTCAATACAATTTTCAAAGAAGGATACTCTTTCAAATGAGAATATTAAGAACAAAACCATTAAATTTTACATGGAAAATAATTTCAAACTATTCACATTCCATTCAATGATATTACAAACCAAACAAGAGGAAGTTCTTTCTTTTCCATTGTAATGCCAAATGACAATTCAGATTTTTAAACAAAGTAAAACTTTCAACAAGTGATATTATTTCTTTGGTAAAAGGACTTTTCCATTAAATAGTCTTTCTTTATCAAAAAGATATTCAATCAATGCATGTCAAAGAATTTAAATATATTCTACCAATGCAATTCTAAAGGAGTATAAATATTTTACAAGACTTCTCTTACACAATTTCTCACTACATCATAATCCAAACATGCAACAATACACAAGATGACAATCCAACAAAACTCCTTTTCAAGGTTGAAAGAAAGTTTTCAAATACTAATGGAAAACCAATCTTGCAAGTGATGTTCAAATACAAAATGGAAGAGGAATTACAATAAAGAGGAAATTTCCACAAGCCATGCTTTTCAAAGATACAATGAGGTAATGTCCACAAAGGGAGAGAAGATGCCAAAGGAACTCCAACTACCACCAACTTCCATCATGAGATCCAACTTCATATGCCTTCAAGGAATCCATGCAAGGAGAAGAAGCTTGTTTTTCCACCCAACCATAGGCATCATTACATGTCTTTCCCAAGGTTGGGATGCATGCTAGCCTCCCCCAAGCCCATGGGAAAGAGGACAACTATCCACAACTATGCACAAGAGTGAGGGTGAACAAATATCATTACATCCACACAAAAACAAGGCAGGGATTAAAAATAAGACTCCAAATTTGTAAAAGTGAAAAGGAGGAGAAACCAAGTTCTACCTCTAGAATGGGGAAGAGAAAAGAGAAGTTCTCCAAAAGTTATAACCAACATTAAATGCACAAAAGCAAGATCTCCATATCCTCCTTATTTCTCCAATTTCATTCAACCCCTCCTTATTTCTCCACCCTTTCACCAATCCTTCTTAGAAGGATTTTCAAACCCCAAAGGGGTTTCCTCACCAAGAATGGGGAAGGAGGTTCAAGCCAAATGACCCACCTTCCCCACCTCAAACCATTTGAGGGGAGTAACTAAATCCTACAAGGCTTGCCCATCAAGCCTATAAGGATTGAGAGGGAAAATTCCCTCTCTTCCCCCACAAACTCCAAAAATCCATCATGCCATATGATGGAGGGAGCAAAATCAAATAAACAACAAAAAAATCTTCACACAACAACAAACATTTCCAAGAAAACAACTAATATCTAGCATGTTATAACAAATACAAAGAATCTCAAGAAGCCTACCTCAAAAGAAAATCTCTCCAAAATTTAATCTCTTCCACTTCTTGACCCAAGCAAACTCTAGCTCCAAATCCACTAGCCTCCAAGAAAAAGCTCCAAAAAAAAGTTCTCTTCTTTTCCCATGAGGGAGAATTTGAAGAGGAGCAAGCAAAAATCCTCAAAAATGAGGGGGTGACATGTGTCACCCCTCTCTTCCTTCAAGGTAAAAGATGCCAAAGATAAAAGAGAGAAAGGATGAAATGACTTTTAGCCCTCTTCTCCCAAATTACTCAAAATCATAACAAAACAATCTTGTGCAACTTTTAAGAAAGCACACTTATCCATACCCCTTACATGGATGTGACCAAAGGAGAGGAAAAAAGGGAGGGAAAACTCCCTCTAGCCTTGGAAATAAGCCCCCTACCTATTAGGTAGGGTCCAAGGGCTCATTTTCATGTTAAGGGAACTCCCAAACTAAAAAGGGGTCCCTAAAAATGCCTAAAATAACCCAATTTCGGGTTTGGCAAATTTGGCACAAGGTTAGAGGGTGTGGGGCCCACCCAAGGGTTCACATGTGACCCTAAACCCTCTAGATTAAGTACATCATTAAACTAATTCAAAACTTAATGTAAGTGGGGTTATTAATTCCCCAAAACAAGTTTACAACACAAACTAAACACCCTAAGACAAAATTAATAATTACAAGACATATTACATTACAAATGAGGGTCACCCATGGTGCCCTAAACAATAATTCTAACGCTAAGGCCTCAAGCAATAAACACGGATAGGACTTAGCCCCGTGGGCTGCTTGTGCAAAGTTGTGTAGCTGGCCTGAATCCCACATTCTCCTGTGACCTGTCACCTACACACTCATTACACACATTAAACGCACATGTCTGATAAAATGTGAATTAACTAATAAATAAGATATCAATGAATTCTAAACTAACATATCATCTCAATGGAATCAAAAATGCGACAACGTGCACAATTATACACAATTCATAGGTTAGACATAATGATAAAGTAACATGTATCCATAGAATCCCAACATGCAACAAACTGAGTATCCATCAATATAATTGCATTCCAAAACAACATCATATCAATTAGTATCCATGACCTCATAAGATAATGCAACAACATAATAATCAAGCTAAATTGGCGCTCTATACGCCTAAATCTCCATACATGTCTAATAAGATCAAATCTCCTAATGTAAGCTCCAAAGTATATATCAAATCTCTGTCAAAACATGTCTAAGAGTAAGAGGAACAGCTAGTAACTGAGCTATAAAAATGTGGGCACTACATATTTTCATCAATTCAAATTTTATTTGAATAAGGGCCCATCCACAATCCATCAAATTTACCATGCTTGCACTTGTCTTCATGCCTTCTTTCCCATAAAAGCACAAGATCCCTAATGCTGAAAGCTCTGGGAGTCACATTCTTGTCAAATAAATTCTTCAACTGTTCTCTAAACTTCATATACCTCTGATGGGGATGCCCTTCTTTCTTCATCTAAGTCAATAATCTGATTAATTCGAGCATCATATGGGCTAACTTCTTGATGTTAAATTTGTTGAACAAACTGAAATGAAGACAATTGCAAATGAAGGGGTAGAAAAGATTGAGTTCCATATGCTAACTCAAATGGCCTCTTACTAGTAGCTCTTTTGACAGTGATTTTTGTCATCCCAAATAACAAACTTTAGTTCCTCACCCCACTTCTTTTGTTCAGCTCCAAGGTTCTTCTAATGATCTTTAACTAGTTTTTATTGTTAGACTCATCTTGTCCATTTCCTTAGGGATTGTAGCTAGAAGCATATGTCAAATTGATTCCATACTCTTTTCACATTGCCACCAAAGGTTTGGCTCTGAAACTCATGGCATTATCAACAACAATCTTGACTGACACTCGAAATCTATATATGATTTGATTGAACATGAAGTCCATGATAACTTGGTGTGTTGCTTTCTTGGTGGGAATTGCTTCCATCCACTTAGTGAAATAATTGGTGGCTACAAGAATCTATTTATGAATAGCACTGAAAGGATCAGGAATTTCCCCAATCAAATGCATTCCCCATTGTCGAAATGGGGCTTCAATTGACACAGGCTACAGAGGAAGGGAGCTTGAAGCTTTCATTCTTCCAGAGAAATGCTGTCAACTCTCACATTTCCTAATGAATAGATTTGTATCTATAAAGAGAGTTGGCCACCAATAAACAACCCTCAAGATTTTATGTGTTGTAACTCTTTTAGCAAAATGTCCCCCACAAACTCCTCCATGGAGATCAGTGATTACCTTTGGGGCTTCATCCTCAGCAATGCATCTTAACAGCACTCCCTCTGAGTTATTCCAAGATAACCCAAAATCAGTAATGACATATTTTTGAGAGGATAACTTAATATCTCTTTTCTAATTTTCACTTAAATGTTCAGGGAAACATAGATGCCCGAGATAGAATATTATACCTTTGTACCATTCAGCGCTCACCAACTTTTCAAGTACATCCACCCTTTCTTCTTCTACTTCATTCATGTCAATAGTTTGTAAGTTGCTATCAGCCATAAGCTTAGCTAGGCCCAAACCTCTTACCAATTTCGTGGTTTGGATATCCATGTCATACTCCTGAAACTTGTTTACCCCATCTGCATCTTTTTCTTGAGACCTTCATCTCTGATAAGATTTTTTTCACCATGGCATTGGGAACATAAGAAACAACTTTAGAGCTCAAGATGTAGGGTCTAAAACCCTTTGTTTCTTTCACCAAGGAAAATGTTTGCTTATCCATGATGGTGTACTTCAACTCGGCTCCTTGCAATGCCTTACTGAAAAATGCAATTGGTCTCTCAGTCCATTCATCATCCTTCTGCAAAAAAATAGATGTAATGGTGTTTTCTGAAGAAAAAGAAAAAACTTGAAAATGATTCTTGTAATTTGTAGCTAGCAAAACAGGGGCATGCTTTAGTGCTTCTTTGATCCCATTGAAATTTTTAATGGAATCTTCTTCCCATTTCATAACTTGGTCCTTCTTCAGCATACGAGTAATGGGAATGGTCAGCTTAGCAAAGTTAGACAAAAACATTCTGATAAATTTTTATTTGTCCAAAGAAGGATTGAATTCCCTTATTAGTTGTTGGAATTGGAACCTTACTGATGGCTTCCACTCTCTCTAGATTAATCATGACCCCATCCTTTGATACAATGTGACCAAGCAGCTTTGCCTTTTACACTCCAAAGTGGCACTTCTTGGGATTCAATTATATGCCATAATCTCTACACCTTATCAACATTCTCTCCAAGTGTTACAAGTGGTCATTTATTTTTCTAGAGAACACAGTTACATCATCTTGGTAAACAACAATGAAATCATTGATATAACCAACAAATGCTACATACATTGCTCTCTGGAAAGTTTCTCTCCGGCATTTATTAAGCCAAAAGGCATCCTGACATAGACATAAGTTCCCCAAGGAGTGGTAAAGGTAGTATTTATTCTTTCTGACTCCTTCAAAACAACTTCACTATAGCCAAAGAAACCATCCATAGTTGATAACATTTCAGAACCAATTGTAGCATATTCTCCATGTTTTGCAGAGGGTAATTATCTTTTAATGATTCTTTATTAAGGTTCCTAAAGTCTACACCTAACCTTATATCACCATTCTTTTTCCTGACAAGCACTAGGTTTGTAACCCAAGATGAGTAACTTGTGGGCTGAATGATCCCTCCATCCCTCAACTTCTTCATTTCTTCTTGCACCTTCAAAGAGAGGAGTGGATTGATGGGCCTCTATTTTTACCTGAAATTCTTGGCATTAGATTCAAGAGAAATTTCATGTTGGAACAAATCTTCCATGTATGCCTTCAACTTAGAGTAAGACCAAGCTAGGCAGTCTTGATACTTCTTCAACAATTGAACATAGGATTACTTCTCTTCCTTGCTGAGATTACTTCCTAACTAGATCTTTCGTGGTTTTTCCTTTATGCCCACGTCGTGCTCTTCCACATCTCTTGAAACTAACATACTCCTTTTAATAATGCAATCAACATTATCAAAGTTCTACTCAAGTGTCACCAAACCTTTGGGAATCATGTTTGTCTTCAGTTGGATGATGTTTTTTCCAAATAAAGTTTCCTTTGCTTCAGCAACACACCATTGGTTCCCAATGTATATTTTGGTAAGAAAACACGCCTTGGTTCTATAGAAACTGTTTCACCTGGGCATCATCATCAAACACTTTCCAATTTTTAACGTTATCAGGGACAAATGGCCTTGTTAGTATTTCAACATCATACTCACAAAATGGAGACACTATACAATTATAAAGTATGGATCCTAGAACTGCTAACTTGTCTGCAACAACATTAAACTTTCCATCATGGTGCACAACATTAAAAGAGTCAAACATTTCAATCAAATCCCAAATCACATGCTTGTATTGTTTCATTCTCTGGTTTTTAGTAGCATACAGTTTTCTAATTTTCTTGACAATCAATTATGAATCCCCTTCGACAATGATATCCTTTATACCATATTTCCATGCAACTCTCAAGCCTAATAATAATGATTCATATTAAAAAATGTTATTGGTGCATTCAAAGTTAATTTTGAAAGAGAATACAAACTCTTCTTGGCCTGGAGAAATTAGAACAATGCCAGCACAATTTCCAAACTTAGAACAAGCTCCATTGAATAACAAGGTCCAAGGTAAACTTACTTTTTCAATACATTTACACTGATCAATCTTATGCTTTAAATACAATCAACAAACCCCACAAAGTTATCAGCATACAACACATCATAAGAAGCATTATTGGGATCTTCATTGTGGTGCAACATCTTCTTCTCTCCATACAGCTTTACAAGGCTTCCTTCAATTAGAATTGTGGAAAAATAAATATCCATATAAACATTTCAACCAATACTTGCGGCCCAATTTTTTGATAACAACATACCTCATTTGGTAGCACAATCAACAATAACAACACCAAGTTTCAAGTTATTACCCTGATAGGCTGCAAGTTGTACCACCAAAATTTTTACACACCCTAAAAATGGGACCTCTTTAGAATCCATTGCAGGACACTTGCCATAAGTTGTTATCACTTTAATGTTAACTTCATTCATGAATTCTAGAGGCATAACATTGTAGGATGCTCTAGAATCAAACATACAATTGTGCAGCAGTTTGTCTTTAGTAATCAGTGTTATACAAAATGTATCAACAATTAACTGAGACTCAACTAAATATGTTCCCAACTACACTTCAGTTGGTTCACGTATCTCCTCTAATGCTTGTGGTTTTCCTATGTCTACAATGGTTGGAGTAGGAATATTTACATTATTTAAATTTCTTCCTTGGGCACTCCTATCTTCTTCCAACCCTAAATACTCAAAGGGCCTCTTCTTGTGCTTAGGAATCCTAAGATAGTTTAACAATTGGGACAGAAATCTTGATTTGACTCAAGACTTGGGAAATGTCATGGGGAATGTATTTGGGAAAAGCAGTATTTGGAGACAGATTGAAAAAATCATTAGATGGCACAAGATTTTTCACATTTTGGGCATGGGTGGGAACACCAGTTCTACTTGAGACAACAAGGCCTTTTCTAAATGCATCTTTTTTTTGGAGCCTCTTTTGGGACATCGGTGAGAACTGGGGTCTTTGGTTTTGCTTGAGGCCCTGCCCCTTTAGAAGATTTACTTCTTTTGTTGTACTCCTTTTTTTGGGCAACAACAACATTCATTAATAGTTTTCTATCCTCTTCTGATGGGATTCTTCCATCATATTTCTTAATCATTAGAGATCTTAGGTACTCAAATAATTATTAGGAAATTCAAATGCTTGTACCATATATATTTCTAAAGCATTAGAAGGAGGAAGAAGAGGTACCCGGTGAATGCAGTCCCAAAAACTTATAGCAGTTCTTGCACTTATTATCTAAGTTGAAGTTGTTCCTTGCTGTGAGCTTGTAGATAAATCCACCATGTATGCATCATCATCAGTGTTATCATCATCATCTTCTTCTTCAAATTTTTGATCTATTTCATATAGCGGGTGGGGTAAGAAGCATTTTTCACACCAATCCATTTGAGTTGTCTCTTTAACAACAACAACTCTAGAATTTATAGGATCATGCACTACTTTATTTTCCCTATCTTGGGGTTGTCTAGCTTTCATGGGTCCTTTACCTCTATCATCATACATCTGATCATTTCTAGGATGATTTGCAAGTCTGTATTATCCTTGTTTCCTATGCTGACCCCGAGAACCTTGTCCAATTCCTTTATCTACCCTGATGAACTTGTAAGATATTTATTTTCCAGCCCCAACTAAAGTCCTTACAACTTCCTCAAGATCCACAGCATTACTTGATTGAGGCTTCTCAAGGTTAATCAGTTTTAAAACCCTCCCTCTTAGGCGGGTTTCTAACTACTTTAATGTTGTTCTTAATTTGCAGAGCCATGGTAAAGGCCTACCTCAAAGTTCTAGGGTTCTTAAACCTCAAATAGTAATAAACTTTCTTATTAAATGCATTTGGATACTTCATCAGACATGATTCATCACATGGCCTCAAATTAAGATGAAATCTTATCAATATTTTGTTAAATCTAGTATTGAAATCATGCACTGATTCATTAGGATTATTTTAAATATTTTAAAAACCCAGATAAAAGAAACCTAGCATCTATTTTATCACCATACTACATTCTAAAATCATTCTTCATCTCTTTCTAGGAGTCAATGGAATTATCTGGCAGAAATTTATACCAGTCCCTTGCATCTTGTTCTAGAGTATGGATAAACAAATTAATTTATACATCCTAAAATTCTATTTTGAAGTCCTCCATAATATTGACAAAGATTTTCAAGTGTTGATCACCAGTGATTACATTATTTCCTTGAAACTTAGGCAAAATGTTTCTTAAATCCTGTGGCACAGCATATGGATAACCAACCATACCTTTAAACCTGATGGGACCAAAAGTATTAACAACAAATGGAGGTTTGGGTAGATGCTGAGCCATATTATTTTGAGGAGGTGATCTTACAAGAGAGACAAAATGATGAGGAGTGAGGGGTCTGCATGGTACAAGGATACAATTTTTAGAATGAATTCCCTATAAAGGCTTTGTCTCTTGGAAAAATCTATTAGATTTTGAAAATACCATGGCAAATTCAGAGGAAAATGTTTCAAATACAAAAGAAGGACCCTCACCAGATGGAGAATTTAGTTCAACAAAGAGACTAGCTAATTTAGAAGCACTTGAGGAAGTACTGCAATCTTCAATAAGATGTTGATCAATTTCATTAATGGAGATCTCTTTTCTTGATGCTTGATCTCTAACAACCTTCCAAATTCTTCTTCCTTCTAAATTAGACTTTCCTAGCTCTTGAAAACAACCTTCTACTAGGGTCCTTAGTGAAGAAATATCTTCTTCCTTCCAGATTTGCAGATATTAATGAAAAATCTTACTTAATATATGTTAAGACACTAGTATTTATAAAGAATTTAAACACCATGGAGTCGTCACTAAGTATTTTCACCTTAGTTTGTGCAAATGCAGTATGAAAGACCTATCAAATATCTATCAATACCAGATTCATTCAAATCTTAAGATATCTACTCTTCTTTTACCCAAATTTATCAATTATGATACAAATACTAGTGCAATAACTATATAAGCTGGAAATATTTCACTCAAAACTCACAACTTTGAACAATTCTTAAATATCTGAACAGATAATGATGTTTCAACAATGTATTAGCACTTTAAAAATCTATAAAAATCATTACTAGGGTCTTTACGCATACACCATTGTTCAAATACTTTAAAGAGATCCCCCGCGACGATGCTAGTGGTATTGGTATCCAAATTTTTTCTCCCGTTCAAGCCAAGAAGTAACACAGATTGGACATAGAGCTTAGAGATAGATAGATCATAGTGTGTGTCATTTTGTAGCCGGGGATGAGATCTAACTGGCCCTTTGTTATTTAGATTTGTGAAGAGATCGATAACACCTTTAGGAGGATTTGACCTGTCCTCACTACTTTAGGTCATGCCTCTTTGACCAGGGTGAGAGGACCCGTAGTGTAACCTTTGTTTGATGAATGATATAGAGATATCCTTCTTTTTTCTCAAATTTTATAAAGAAAACATTAGGAAAATATGGTCAATACTCCATAATTTAACTCTTAAGAGTTGTCACTTCTAAACGATGGAGATACTTTCAACACAAGGCTAAGGTTAGTAATGACATTGAGAAATCCTGATTGGTCTACATATTTTAGTAAGTATATTTTGTTCCTTTGTTGATACACAGGGCAAACAGGGGTGGTTTAGGATGGATTCATGGTTTTTGAATGATTTTGGTGGGAGATGAAGCAGGATAAAGGTGATTATACCTGATCTTTGAGGGACTTCACAATAATGGACAACTCAAGAACAAAAATCTTTAAAATAGTTGGGACGTTCCCTCAACAAGAAAGTGTGCTTCAATGGAGGCCCAAATCAACACGTTTTCACATAACCTTTGAGACTCTAACACAAAGGCTCAAATTGAAAGACTCAATTAAACACCAAAGTCTCTAATAAATCATGCCTAAGGTATACCTAAAGACTTATAGACAATCTTTATCAACAATTGACAACAAAATGATTTTAAATTTGTTTATCTCATCTAAGATGAAGGCTCTTCTTGAAATGAAATTGTAAATACCATTAAACAGTCACAGGGATGAGATCCTATGTGATTTCACAAATATTTCAATGTAATATTACAATAGGAACGAAAGAAACTATTTGCAGACATTCTGAAACAAAGCATATACAAATTGCTAGAGATTAGACACAAATTAATTTCAAAATTGCTTGGATTCATCAACAGGGGAATGCTTCTAGAGCAATCTTAGTGCTCGTCAATGGATAGACATCTACAACCAATTTGACATGATATAAAATCTAACATAGAAGAAAATAACAGGTTATCTCAGCTTGGTCTCTCAAGAAAAAAGATTTCTCAAATTTTCTCTTAAGAATTCAACCTTTGACCCTTTGCAAGAGTCTTCTCATTACATTTATAAATTTTACTCACTCAAATTTTCCCCCAAAAGAGAAGAATATTCAAGGGACCTTTTCTTGCTATCAATTTGTTTCAGAAAGTGACGTTTAACAAATTCAGATCTGAAAGATGTCAGGTCAACCAATTGTGAACTGATAACTTTTCTTGGACCCTCGACTAATGACTACGATGCCATGCCACAACTTTTTTGGAGTCCTTCTAATCATTTTGATTTTGTCATGCGATAAATCCCCCTTTTAATCATTTTCTAGAGGCTCTTCATAATCGAACTTGACAGGTCATCCTTTTTTTCTCTCGAGGAAATGCCTTTTTCACCTTTTGTGCCTACAACTTCCATCATTTCATCTTTTTCCCTTTCTTTCCTTTGTAATTCTGTCCTGCATCCATCTTCTGTGGTAATTCCCATCTTTAGAAGTGCCTGAGAAATTCCAACTTCAAAATATCAATCTTAACAATCCTTAGACTCACAATTTAAGTTTCAAATCCATTCATTAACACTTTGTAGATAGAGACAACAAGGAATTTCATCAAAAATGATGAAAAACAGTGTGTATTCGCATTTCCAGGAGTCTTGGAGCAAAAATGGAAGAAAACCAGACGCAATACACAGAAACTATTGATTCTTCCCCTTCTCAAAATTAAATCAGAGACATCCATGTGTTTCCTTAGCGCAACCTCAAAGGTGAGGCCCAAAGGAAAGTCCCTAAACAAGCGTGGCCATTCCACTTTCCCTGGGTCAAAGAAAATCATTTCTTGGCCTTTAAAATGTCTTAGTGCAAAAAGGAGCCAGCGGAAACCTCCACGTGTCTCAATGGTGCATTTTGAGATAGTCCCCAAAAGCACAGACTCCAAACAAGAGTGGGCTCATCACGTGTCTTAGTCTGGTAGAGTTTGTTAAAAACATTAAAGGATCAACAGAAGGAGTCAAGTGTCAAGGGTCTATGATAGTTTTCCTTGGCCATTGAAAATTCCAAGCAGGGGCAGAGCAAGCAGAAGCCTCCAAGTGTCCTCTTGGCGCTCCTTCAAAATAAAACTTAGGGACTGGTCCCCAAACATGCGCGGTCCCTCCATGTGTCCCAAGCCTCAAAAATCTTCTTTGAAGAGTTTAAGTATAGAGCGGAGTTGGCAGTAGCCTCCACAGGTCCTTATGGCACTTCTGTTAAGGTGAGACCCTGAGGCAAATTCTCAAATGAGCGTCATCCCTCCATGTGTCTATCGTCCACCAAAACTATTTCGGCTGCATGAAAAAATTGTCTAAGTCTGGGCAAGGTAGTGGGAACCTCCACGTGTCTCCCCGGCACAACTCCAAGGCCAAACCAAAAGGTAGATTTTAAAATGAGCGTTGGTCTTCCACGTGGAAAAGCTTTGAGTCGAAGCGAGTCTTAGAGCTTTCAAAGTGCCCCATCGAGTCGCATCTAACTAAAAGGGGCCACTTTTCCATAGATTACTTAAGATGTAAATTTGACGGGGAAAAAGACATCCATAAAAAATGTAAATGCAGGAAAATAACCATTCGAGCCCGAAAATGAATCCTTCTTCATGGAAAAAGACTTTGGAAAATATATAAGGCCCAAACGTGACCCTCCAAGTTGCATACAATCATGTTTTCACAAAAAATTGGGACAAAAATGACAGGGACAACAAAACGTAACTGTGGAAAATGGAAAGAAGAAGAAAACCTGATTTTTACGCCCAAGTTACAGACTCTTTCACATGGACAGAGGAAAAAAACACAAATTTTGGACTTTTAAGTGATCCTCGACCAAGGAAGGGACTGATCATGGCAACAAAATGGAGGACAAAGTCTTCAAGCATCAATATGGGGAGATAGAGAAAATGACAGATCCCGCAAACTGGAGAACTTCAAGGACAAACGGGGTGAGACTAATTTGAGCACCAATAGTAACAATTCCAAATTTGGAGTGGAAAACCAGTACAATATTCAATTCGAGACATTACACGATAAACTTTTAATCCAAATCTAAACTAAGTTTGATTGTGTAAATTCCTCCATAGTTCTTCCTTTCTTACTCCCGTGACTTCCATCTCTCCAACCTATAAATTTAACAAAGGAAAAGTGACCAAAGGAGGAGACTAGGGTAAAGAAGAGGATTTAATAAAAATTCATAACGAGATTTAGGGTTAGTTTGGAAACCTAGGATCTAGTGGCCACAATCGAAATGATCCACGGGATAAGGATCAAGGCTACAATTGTTTGGTACGAATGAATATTATGGGTGCTTAAATAAAATAAAATATATGTGTAGATGGGTGATTAGGGCCATTTAAATACCTTGGTATGCAAAGGAATTATTTAGTTCCTAGTATGTTTCAGAAAACTAATGAAATAGACATCAAAGTTATCAAGATAATGGAAATAAGGTAACTATGTATAAGGTTAATCATTTTGGGTTCGAATATTAAGTAAGGAGGATAAAAACATTTAACCAAGTAAATTTAAACTAGGGCACCTTCCTTGTTGACTCTAATTAATTAACCTAAGAGATAAATTAAGAATATTTAATCATTTAACTTAGACCTGGTCCATCTTTTGTAAAGAAGAGATTATTGGTGAAAATTAATTTAACATACACTAGGGGTTAACACCCTTGCAACCTTATAACTTAAAACAAACAAAAAAAATTGCCGCAACTTTCTGGATAAGTGTATTAGATTTAATGTGATCCTAGAGCATCGTTTTTGTGGGCGTTACACCATATATAATATAAATGATAATACATAATATAAATTTTAATATATATTATAAATTTAAATTATAATCTATATTATATAATTTTTTGAAAGTGAGGCCCCTATAAATATATTATTTTAGGTTTTTCATATAATTATCTAAAAACAATATTATAGTATGCAATTTATTATATTATATTATAACTATATTATTATTATTATTATTATTATTATTATTATATTAAGGGTAATAGTAATATGCATCATAAATGTCATCCTTATCATCATGGTTATCTTCATCTTAATCATGATCATTTTCATTATTCTCTTCATCCTTGTCATAATGATTGTCATCGTCTTCGACATGGTTGTCATTTCATCGTAATCTTAGTCATTTGCATCATTGTCATGATCGATTCAATCATCTTGACCATTATCATCATCATTATGATTGTCATCTTATTGATCATGGTCATTCTCCTACACCATCATCACATCCTTCATGACAATTATGTAATATTAATTTTATTTAATTTACTTTAATTAAATTATAAACCATAGATAATATAAATGATAATATATAATATACATTTTAATTTATATTATAATTATTAATTTTATTTACTTAATATTATTAAATTGGAAACCATATATAATGTAAATGATAAATATATAATATAAATGTTAATGTATATTATAAATTAAAATAGATTTGATCTATATAATATTATATAAAATATTTTAAATATTTTTTTACGATATTCTTATGTAATTATTTAAAAGCAAGACCCCTATTCTTATGTAATTATTTAAAAGTGAGGGCCCTTATAAATTAAATTAGTAAAGTGTTTTTTTATAAATGTCTGAATTAGATTTGATCTATATAATATTATATAAAATACTTTTAATATTTTTTATGATATTCTTATGTAATTATTTAAAAGCGAGACCCCTATTCTTGTGTAATTATTTAAAAGTGAGGGCCCTTATAAATATAATATTTTAGATTTTCCACTATATAATTTTTAAATTAACAAATTAAATTACTAAAGTGTTTTTCAAATTTCATGGGCACGACATCATAAAACAACTAATGCCTTTCCGGCTTTTTTTTTTTTTTTTACCATATATTACTTCCAAACAAAACGTTACTTTGGAAAGAAAGAAAAATAAAACAGAAAATATCTCTGATAATTTTGGTAGTTTAATATTATATCAAGCAGTCCAACATAAGCTCTTATCTCAATTTACTGTCGAGTTTTGTAACACCACTAACTTTTCAATACACACAAGTTATTTTAAATGTGAAGGAAAACAAAGCCATAATACAACAGGTATTTGAGCCAAGGGAAAAACAAGGGACTTTCTTTGGTCGTATTTTTCAAATCACAGTGTACTATTACTGAGATCTCGATTACATAATGGAAAGCTTAGCCGTACAAATTTCAAACAACTCAGGTAAACGGAAACCTATGCTATTATAACTATCTATTGAAAAACACACAGAGCCATTAGTTGACAGCAGAAATACAGTGGAGACAAGTACGTGGAAGTGAAGTACTTTTTCTAGCGATCAAATGCTTGAACTCGTGAATATCCACAAATCCATCTCCATTATAATCCACATTCTCAATCATGCTCTCGCAGCAATTCACATCCCTTCCCTCCACAAATCCCAATCTACATAGAACATCAGCTAATTCCATTGCACTGATAAACCCATCTCCATTCTGATCAAAAACACCAAACGCTTCACAAATGGCCTTCTCCTCAACATTCCCGGCATCAACTTCTCCCTCCTCTGCAAATATAATTCTATAAAATTCATCAAACTCCGTGGCAGTGAGAAACTCAGACCCACTTGCGGACACTGATCTCACAGCTAACTCCACCTCCTCCTTTGGCATTCCCAGACATAATCTCTCCAAATACACCACTATCTCATCTACACTAACTCTTCCATCACCATCTTCATCCAGTACTCTAAACATACTTGCAAGACACTCAGCCTCATCATCTACATAATCCTTACTACACATGATTTCAGCAGAATCAAAATCACTTGACCCAACGCTTAGATCAGTTCTATAATTACTGCTCTCTTCTGTCAATCCTTGTCCATCCATTGCATCCTTCTCTGCAATGTGATGCTGCGTTTTCTCACACTCAGCAATGGATTTATGGATTTTATTGATGTTAATATCGACAGTAACATCGCCGACACCACCATTAAGAATTGAATTAATGTCGACAGTTTTCTTAGGACTGAAGAGACAACCATAATACCAAGTGCAGTCAATCATAGAGGTATGCACATCCAGCTCTATCCGAGGATCGAGGAATGAAGCCATTATAAAATCCCAAACTATTTTTTTCTATTCTGCGAACTAATAATGATTCCCCACGACTTATGAATTCCTCTATGCTTTGGAATTCCTTTATCAGATGCTATGCCTTTATATAAGGACTGAGCCTGGTTATACCTCTGTTTAGCAATTTCAATTTCAATAAAACATGTGATCTGCCACACAAATATCAGAAATTTGTGTGGTTGATGATGACAAAGGAAGGTGGGAGGAAGCCGCTTGAAGACTGTGACTTTCATTCAGTTTTGTACGCTCCATATCATGTGTAAATGGTTGTGAATATTTGCCGTACCTCTCTTCCACTAAACAGCTTTAACTTCGTTTGTAATCGTAAATATTAACGAAATTAAAAACAGAACATTTGAAACGTCTATGTCTCGAAAGAAGTATCCAGAGAATGGCTTATACTAAATGACAAGAAATAAAGGACAGATATGTTGTGGTGGTAATCAGTTTGGCTGTACATAAGTAATTTATTTATGTGCAGACAAATATAATAAATGACTGTGCAGGGAAAGAGGTCCTTTCATCAATAGCAAAGGACGATTATGTCCTTTTATCACATGCAGAGGAGGATTGTGGTGCAGTGTGAGATGTGTATTTAAAACTGTAAAACAACATAGAAACATTTTTTTGACTTTCCAGCAGGGATGAGATTTGACTGCTAATTCCATCGGTCAAGCCAAAAAAATGTGATATCAAAAGGTTATAAACAGTCCGTCCATGTTTGTTAAATATCTTTTCTTTATTTATAATTTTAAAATATCTAATTTTGGGATGTATTAGCAATCGCTGAAGTGTATTTGTGTTGGTTAAAGTATTTGATATGTTAGTTATATGAAGGAAGAGAGAGTGGAATAGAATTTAAAATTAGTACATGGGATAAAGGGGTAATGTGTGGTAATGTTAGAGAGGAGCAACTATTTATGATCATTGGTTAAAGAAAAGTACGGGAAATGGGAGGGAAGAGAGAGAAAAAATTGCAGAAAAAGCAGCTGACATAAAAAAAAAATTATGTAAAGAATCAAATTTGATGGGGAATAAGAGCAAGAAATTCCCGTGATATCAACAACAACCAAAAAATATTTACAATGGGGATGTAAAGGATGATGAGAAGTGGTGGACGAGGGATAGTATTTATAGTATGCTTCCTTCTAGGTCTATAGGCATTCGCGTGCACAATGTAAAGGGGTATGGGGGAATACTGCGAAAGTCTAGTATCATACAAGCACATGACACATTTGTGAATTTCTTAGAGGGGTAAGAACTAGTTGTGTAGTCATTAAGGCAATGCATTGTGAATATATCTAAAAAATAAAGAATGGTTGATCAATAATAATAAATTGAATAGTTGTTTGCAATTTCATGCCTTTTATTTTATGGGTAGTTAGAACAAACATATATGTAAGGCTAATTCGTGTGTGTATCTCATGGGACAACTTAGAGACAGAGAAATGTTCACCACAAGTAGAGTGTGAGGGCGGACATTTCATGCATATTTGAGTTTAGGGTTTTCTCTAACTATAAGGGTAAGGAGTAAGAGTTCCCTCATTAATAGTCTTGATGGTGTCATCCACTACCTAGTAAATACTAATAAATTATTTGTAATACTTATATGGTGACTTGGTCTGGATGGTCAGTTTGAAATCATAGTCTTATTAATGCATATAATGTTAAAGCCTATAATTTAAAAGCCACCTTTATAACCATGTAATTTTAAAGCCTAAAATTTCAAAACCAAATGAAATTTTTGAATTGGATATTATTTGTTGTAATCTCAAACGTCAAAGAAGAAATAATTGTTTTATATACTAAAGGTGAATAAAGATTAATATCCCTTTAAATATAGTCTATTCATTTAATTAATTTGTTCATGTGAAAGCCTCCATAGTTGGGGTAGACTTTTTCGTTGCCAATTTTAGCGTGTTCGAGTAGAAAAAAAAAATTATGAAACATTGTGTCAATAAAAGTGTGTTTTTCTTCATTATAAATATATTGGTATCTTTATGTGGTAACAAATGTGTTAAGTTGTTTTAATATGGGGACCATATAATTTTTAAGAAAACAATGTTTTTTTATTTTCGTAAGCATTTGATGGTGGGAATCATGGAATTCTTGCATGCAGATCACTTTTTGCGCTTCAGGATTATCTACAAGAAGTGGAATTCTTTATTCTGATTTGAATATTACAATTCCAAAAAGAGGAAATACCAACCATATCTAATTCTATGGTCCTCTAACACCCAAGTGTCTTCTCTTGTCTATTCCTGTTTTAACCAACATTTGGCGAATGATTTTTTTATCCTTCATACCTCATAATTCTTTCATCAGTTTCAGGGGATTTGTGTGTGGGTTATTATTGGTAGACATTCAGGTGCACCCTTGGTTTGGCTACGCTTATGGGATGATATATATTTGCAATCCACTAGCAAAAACATGCTTCTAGAGAGCTCGGATGGCCATCGTCTGGTAAGTCGTCCTCTCCTTGACAACACATGCTTTCTCAATCAATTCTTGCAAAAGGGGGAAAACAGGAAAAATCAAATTCCTTCCAGGGTCGAAACCCAACCACATTTATTTTTTCATGTGGAACTCTGTACCTCATTATTCGGTCTTAAGCTCAACAATTGCATGAAAACAGTTCATGCATGGAAAAAAAATGACTGATCGAAATAAAAGATTGGATTTTTACTAATAAGACCATCAAAGCACATGCATGTGTGTCTCTATATATATAAAATAAATGAGGAGAATTCAATTTAAGATCATTTTCAATATTAGCTATTTCTTTATTAATCGAGGTTGAGATCACGAACACCGAGACTCAACCCCCAAACTTGTCAAATTTAAGGAAGGGGTCAAATTCCACAATATTATTAGGAGAGAGAAAATTTGTTATAGGCGTGGGAACATATTATTACAAGACCGCATGTTTTTTATATGTAATGAGAAACAAGGTTTGTATTCGATCCCATTCTTGGATCCTTCCGAACCTCTTTCACAGATTTGCGCCCTTATGAAACGTCATGAGAGGAGTGTCATTGTTGGAAGGAAATAATTTTTTGTCCATGTACTTTCACTCCATCACCACATAATTGGGCATCATGTTGTACTTTGCGAGAAAATTTAACTCCATGTCATAAGAATGGAATGTCAACACATACTTGAGCTTTTATAGGTTTTTCTAGAAGAAGGTGACTGAATATGTTGATAATAGATCCTGAAGGAAAGACTTGACCTATTTATAAAGTCAAAAATGGGACACTCGACATCCAACAGTTTGTGTAAATTATTGGTCGGATAGTATATGTCCAGTCGTTTTAACTGAGTGGAAGCATGTACGGAAGCTAACTATCTATCAAATATAATAAATTCGGTGACAAGAGAGTTGCAAAGTGGCACCGCCATTGTCCTGAAGCCATCCATGAAAATGCGAGACATGTTCGGCTCCATGCAGGAAACTTCCTGGAAGAATTTGTTTACTAGTGGTGGACTTTCAAAAGTTTTGTCGTACTTGAATATTTGTTATCTGATGGCTTCAAAAGACTGTAAATAAATTTTGTTGTCAACCAACATAGAAACAATATTGATAAGATGTGTATTAAATATAAAATTACATATCTCAAGAAGGGTGGGCTTACTGGTGTAGTACGCATGGACAAAAAATGAATCTTCTAATTACATGGATGGATTTTAACTAATAAGACCATCAAATCATGTGTATGTCTATGTGTGTGTATATATATATATATATAAATTGTGGAGAATTGAATTTAAGATGAATTTCAATTATTTCTATTTCTTTATTTGTTGAGGACGAGATCACAAACACCTAGCCTCAAACCTTGAACCTATCAGAGTTGAATAAGAAGGGGTCAACAAACAAAACATTATCAACAGAGGGAACATTCATTACAGGCATGAGAACATGGTAGAAGAAGCCCCCATGCTTGTCGTATGTAATGACCAACAAGGTTTGGTTTAGCTCCCATTCACAAAGCCTTGTCAACCTCTTTCCCATAATTCCACCCTTATGACATGTCATGAGAGGAATGTCATCATTGGAAGGAAATAACTTGTTGTCTATGTAATGTCGCTTCAACACTGCATAATCGGGCATCATGTTGCACTTTACGAGCAACTTTATTTCCATGTCATAAGAATGGAATATATACATGTTCTTGATATTTTATCAGTGTCTGTATAACAAGGTGGCAACTATATGCTAATAATATATCTTGAAGAAAAGCCCCGACTCATCTATAAATTTTCAAATGGGGTAATCAATAGCGAAGAGTTTAGGAATAGTGTTCTTTGTATCAAAATTGATTCTCCCGTAGAGTCTGAGCAGCATCACTGGTTTGACAGGAAGATTAGAGACAAATTAGATCATGATAAGTCATTTTGTAGCCCGGGATGAGATCTAACTAGCCCTCTGTCACTCAAATGTGGAGAAATGGATAGCACCCTCAAGAGGATTTGATCTATCCTCACTATTTTAGGTTGTGCCTTTCAACCAGGGTAAGAGAACCCTTTTGTAGCCTATTTTTTATGGAAGATATGGGTAGATATCCTTCCTAATGAAATTCTTAAGGAGACCTTGGAGAAAATATGATCAATGCAATAAAATCTAACTCTCACGAGTTGTCACTCTAGATAATGGAGATATTTTCTCAACAAGGTTCAGGCTACTAAAGACATTTGAAATCCTGATTGCTTTCTGCATGCTTTAGTAATGGAAACTATGCATTTGTGCATACACAGGAACAAATAGGGGTAGTACAGGTAGGATTGGTTTTTTTTGAATGAATTTTTTGGTGGGAGGTGGGGCGAGATGAACTTGACTTCACTATATCCTTGAGGAATCTTACAAAATGGAAGGTTAGAACCAACAGAATGCCACAAAAGAGCTAAAATGTTTCTTTAACCAGAATATGTGCTTCAATAGAGGCCCAGTCATTAGCACTTTTTCACACAATTCTTTGAGATATTAACATGAAGGATTCGAGTTAGGAAACCCAAGAAAAGTATCAAGATCTAAGCCAAATCACGCCTAAGGTACACCCAAAGGCTTACAGACAATCTCTGTCAAACAAATGAAAGAAAAGTGATTTTAAATCATTTATTCCAATCCCAGATGAAAGCTCTTCTGAGGAATGAAATTGCAAATGCCACTAAACTATCACAAGGATTGAGGACCTGTGTGATTGAATCAGATTTTAATACAAGATTGCAAAAAAAACAATAAAAACTATTCGCATACATTCATAAATAAAAACAAACACATTTTGCTCAAGACAACACAGAATAACTCGAATTTGATTAAATCTATCAGTAGGGGAAATTTTCTAGAATAGTCTCAGAGCTTGTCAATGGTTGTACACTTGTAACCACCTTTACATGATCAAATTTAATACAAAAGAGCTATACAAGATTCTCAAATGACTTCTCAAAAATGATGGGCTCTTATCAAGCTTTTTTCTATTAGAAAATTTAGTCCTAACCCCTAACACTCCAACCATTTGCACGAAAAATTTGTGCCATTTATAAAATTTACAATAGGGACCCCTTTTCCCCTCAAAAATCTAAGTCCTTGAGTGCTACCAGTGCTTGCCATGATCACTATCACGATTCCTAGAATCAGATCTGTAAAAATTTGCCAGGTGCTCGAGGGGGCAGATCTCATTGAATATCTCTCGCATTCAACTCCTTCCTCTGGTAGATCACTCTTTCTTCAATTTGCCAACCACTTCCGCCCCTAATCTATCAAATTTGGCTCCTTGCATGCTAGGGAGAAGAAAAATGGAAAATCTCGATTGAGCATGATAATTAGACCATTTTAATGGTGAAAGATGTCTTCCAGATCTCCCCACCAAACTCAGATATCGACATTAAATCCCCTATCTTCATGGCATGTAGGAAATACAAAGAAATCATGAAGACTCGCACTTCCAAGCATGTTTCAGTAAAAATGGGGGGAAAATTAGATTCAGAATCTCAACTGTCATTGATCTTTACTTTGAATTTGGGTCCATCCATTTGGAAGATTCAAACTTAAAAATAGACCCGGGGGTTTCCTCTGACTTTTTACAACTTTTGGAAAAATGGAAAAAATTTCCATTTTTTTCGGCACCTCTGCCATTGGGAAATGAGCCTGACACGTGTCCTAAGGTGGGTCCCAAAGGAACTACAAATAAATTTTTCAATTTGACCCTCTTTTTTAGAAAAAGGAAAATTTTTCCAAGTTTTTCCCCATAGCTCCACCCTTGAAAAATGGGCTTGACACGTGTCCCCAATGTGGTTCCCAGTGGAACCGCGCTTCTCCCCGTTTACTTTTAACTCTTTTCACCCAAAAGGAAAATTTTCCCAAATTTCCCCCAAGAGTGTGCACCTCCGCTGCATTGAGTGGAGTTTCCAAGCTTTGACCTTTCCTTTATCAGGCACTGCTGGGCCATTTTGATGTTTTTAGTCATTTGTATGACAAGGGGAAAAAAATCCAAATTTCCCCCGATGGTCCGCCTCTCCACCCCCTTTGAGCAATTTTCAAATTTCACCATGTGTCACCATGGCGCACCTTTTAGATGGTCCCAAAAATTTTGATACCTTGAATGAGCGCGGGCTTGTCATGTGTCCTGGCCCAAAAAAACTATTTGTCTGAATGCTTGAAGCTCAGTGGAAGGCACCATGTGTCATGCTCTGAGGTAGTTTCATTTGGTCCGTTGAAAATTCTAAGTTAAATGCAAAGTGACTGAAGGCTCTCCATATGTCCTCCTGGCACTTCTTTAAAATGAAACTCAAGATCTGGTCCCCAAACATGTGTCATGCTCCGACATGCAGTCCCAGACCTCCCAAAACGTTTGAAAATTCCTAAAAATGAAAATACCCAGTGGAGGCCTCCAAGTGTCCACCATGGCGCAATTTCAAAATGGTTCGCACAAAGTGAAGACCCTGAATGAGCGCAGGGCTCGCCACAAGTGTCCCTATTTCTACCAAACTGTTTTTTAGTTGCATAAAATTTTTCTAAGTCTGGGAAAAGTAGCAGAAACCTCCACGTGTCCTCCCTGGTGCTACTCCAAGGCCAAACCAAAAATTAGATCCTCAAACGAGTGTCGTTCCTCCACGTGGACAAATTTTGAGTTGAGGCTGATTCATAGAAAATTTTTAAAGTACCTAGCTGAGCTGCATCCAACCAAAAGAGGCCACATTTCCCTATCGATGAAAGGATGCAAATTTGACAAGGAGAAACATCCCGTAAAACCATAAAATACAGAAAAACGATCATTCAAGCCTAAAAATGAAAATTTCTCCAAGGACAGAGAATTTAGAAATGTTACAAGGCTCAAATAAGTTCCTTAGAGATACATCCATTCATTTTTCTTCAATTATTTAGGGCTGAAAATGACAAGGAAGACAAATCTTGACTGTGGAGAATGGAAAATATGGGAGAACCTAAGTTTTTAGATGAACAGAGAATGGGAGACCCAAATTAAAGACCTTTTCCAGGGGAACAAAGAAACAAGGAGCAAACCATGGACCCATAAGTGATCTACGACCCTAGGAATAGATTAAAAATGGAAACAAAGATTAACCAGGCACAACACAGGAAAAAAGAAAGTGAAAGAGGCTGATAAATCGATAGATTTTTAAAAGGAAAACTGGGGCGAGACTATTTTGAGCACCAACATCAGCTCCGACTCAGGGATGGGAACTCCCCATGAGTGCTACAAGTAACAAAGGTAGACCAAGTGCAAAAAATATCCATTGGGCAATGGAGTCAAATTGCAGAGTAGAGAAACAGAGCCATCTCCCAAAAATGAAACAGAGAAACCAACAAAAATAGGTCATTGAGGACCAGAATGAACAAAAACAAAAAAGACAAGAGACAAACAACAAACTATACACTGTACACAAGATTTTTTCCTTGATTTTAGGGGAATCAATCCAATAAATGCTTCAAATGCCTGCCATTAACAGGTAATTCAAGTAATTTCACCATCTAAGTCCTTGAGGAAGAAGGTATGATCACCAATTCCTGATATCAATGGAGTAAGGGCCCATCCATAATGAGTCAAATTTTCCATGCTTCCCCTTATCTTCATGTCTGCTATCCCATAGAAGCACAAGATCTCCAACTATTGAAAGCCCTAGGAGTGACCTTCTTGTCAAATAACTTCTTTAGCCTTTCTCTATGAACTTTACATGCCTCTGGTGGGATGCCCTCCTCTCTTCATCAAGTTCAACAATCTGGTTAATGCAAGCATCATTAGGACCTACCTCTTGATCTTCCAGTTGTTGAATGAACTGACATGAATTAAGATAGTTGCATATGAAGGGGAGCTAGTAGGGTATGAGTCCCATATACCAACTCAAATGGACTCTTTCCAGTGACCCTCTTGAGCAGTGATCCTATCTAGCCCAAACAATAAAACTTCAACTATTCACCCCACTTTCTCTTGTTTAGCTCTAAGGTTCTTATGATAATCTTCAGCAATTTTTTGTTACTGGACTCAGCTTATCCATTTCCTTGGGGATTGTAATTCGAGGCATATGTCAAGTTGATCCCATACTCCTTACACATTGCCATCAAAGGTTTATCTCTAAAGCTCATGGCATTGTCAGCAACAATCTTGACTGGCACCCCAAACCTGTAGATGATATGGTTCAACAGAAAATTCCATGACAATTTGGTGTTTTTCTCTTTTGGTGGGGATTGCTTCCACCCACTTGGTGAAATAATCAGTGGCTACAAGAATCCACTTATGGCCAGCACTTAAAGGGTCTGAAATCTCACCAATGAAATCCATTCCCCATTGGTTGAATGGAGCTTCAATTGATATAGGCTATAAAGGAAGGGAGCCTTAAGCTTTTAGTATTCAAGAGAAGTGCTGAGCAACTCTCACATCTTCTAACCAAAAGAGTTGTATCCTTGAAGAGATTTGGCCACCAATAACCAGCCCTCAGGATCTTGTGTGCTTGCGACTCTTGTAGATAAAATGTCCCCCCACAAACTCCTCCATGGAAGATCAACAATTATCTTGGGGGCTTCTTCTTCAGTAATGCATCTTAAGAGGACTCCCTCTGAGGTTCTTCCAAGCCAACCCATAATTAGTAATGACATATTTTTGGGAGGCCAACTTAAGATCCCTTTTCTGGTTCTTACTTAAATACTCAGGGGCAGTATAAGTGTCTGAGATAAAAAATTACATCCTTGTACCACTCATAACACATCAACCTTTCAAAAACACCTGCCCTTTCTTATTCTACCTCATTTACCTCAATAGTTTGCAAGTTTCTCTCATCCATAAGCTTAGCCAAGCCCAAACCTCTCACCAACTTCGTGGTTTGGATTATCCATATCATATTCTTGCAACTTGTTCACCCACCTGCATCTTTTGCTTGAGACTTCCATCTTTGACAAAATCTCCTTCACCATGGTGTGGGGAACATAAGCAACCACTTTAGAACTTAGAATGTAAGGTCGTAAAAATATTTTTTGCTGCTTTTTAACAAGGAAAATGCAAATTCTTCTCCTTGATAGTGTACCTCAACTTAGCCCCCTGCAAGGATTTACTGAAAAAGGAAATTGGCCTCTCAGCCCCTTCATTATCCTTTTGCAACAGGACAAAAGCAATAGTGATCTCTGAAGTATAGGAAAAAAGTTGGAAAGGCTTCTTATAATCTGGAGTTGCCAAAACAGGGGCATTCTTTAATGCCTCCTTAACTCCACTGAAGGCTTGGATGGCAGCCTCATGTCGTTTGTTGACCTGGTCTTTCTTCAACAAGGAAGTGATTGGAATGGTCAACTTAACAAATGTTTGATATGAATCTTCTGATGAAGTGTATTTTCCCAGAGAACGACTGAATTCTCTTCTTGGTTCTTGGGATTAGGACCTTACTGATGGCCTCTACTCTTTCTAGATCAATTATCACTCCTTCTTGTGACACAATGTGACCAAGTAACTTTTCCTTGTTCACACCAAAATGGCATTTCTTTGGATTGAATGAGATGTCCATATTATCTACATCATTATCATCATCTTCTATAAGTGCAGTAAGTGGTCACTTCTCGTTCTAGAAAACACAGTCACATCATCCTGGTAGACAACAATAAACTTATTAATGTAACTAACAAAAACAAAATCCATTGCTCTTTGGAAGGTGTCTCTAACATTCATTAAACCAAAGGGCATCCTTACATAGACATAGGTCCCCCAAGGAGTAGTAAAGGTTGTCTTGATCCTTTCTTGATTCCTTCACCATAGCTTGGTTATAACCAAAGAAGCCATTCATGGTGGAAATCAACTCAGAACCAGACACTAACTACAACAATGCTCTCCATATTTGGTAAAGGATAATTATCCTTCTTTGATACTCTGTTTAGATCCATGAAGTCCACACATAACCTAATATCACCATTCTTTTTTCTTACTAGGTACTACGTTTGCAACCCCAAGAAGAATACCTAGTGGGATGAATAACCCCTCCATTTCTTTGCTTATTCAGTTCCTCTTGCATCTTGAGAGATAAGAGTGGATTGATTGGCCTCTTTTTTTTGCCTGAATGGCTTTGCATTTAGACTCCAAGGGAATATCGTGAAGAAAAAAGTCCTATTTGTATTCTTTTAGTTTAGAACAGGACCAATCCATACAATCTTGGTATTTCTTCAACAATTGGATGTGTGACTACTTTTCCTCCTTGCTGAGATTGCTTCCTAACACATATTTTCCTTGGATTCTCCTTCGTTCCAAGTTTAGGTTGCTCAATATCCCTTGAGGCTGCCATGCATCTGTTAACAATGCGATCAACATTATCAAAATTGGACTCAAGAGCAACCAGTCCTCTAGGAATGGTATTGGTTTTTAGCTGGATGATGCCCTTGCCAAACAAGGTTTATTTTCCTTCTGTTATACATACCATTGGCTCCAAATCAATGCATTGATCAGCAAATTCTCCCTTGTTCTACAGAAATCTTCTGATCTGAGCATCATCATCAAAAACCTGCCAATGTTTAATGTTGTCAGGGACAGAAGGTCTTGTCAATACCTCAACATCATATTCACAATATGGGGACATTGTAAAATTGTCAAATCGAGACCCCAACACTGACATAGCTTGTCTGCCAATCATTGAATTTCCTATCATGATGCACTATGTTGAATGAATCAAACATCTCAATAAGATCCCAAACTACATGTTTATATTGTTTCATTCGTTGATTCTTTGTGGCATACAATTTTCTGACTTGTTTTACAATTAATTATGAGTATCCTTTGACAATGATGTCCTTGATACCATATTTCCAAGTAATTCTTAAACCCAACAACAGTGCCTCATACTCAACAATATTGTTGGTGCACTCAAAGTTGAGTTTGAAGGAAAAAACAATTTTGTTCCTGACCAAGGAGAAAGTAGAACAACACCAACCATTCCCAAACATGGAGCAAGATCCATCAAACAATAGAGTCCAAGGAGATCCCACTTGTTCAAGACACCTGCATTCCTCAATATTTTGCTCCTTTCCATCAACAAATCCTACAAAGTTGTCAGCATCAAACATTTGTGTACAATACTTCATAGGATGCATTGTTGGGATCCTCAATAAGATGCAACATTTTATTTTCTCCATACAACCTGAAAAGGCTTGCCTTTAATTGGAATGGTGGCATAGGAAATATCCATTTGGACACTCCCACCAACACTAGCAGCCCATTTTCTTGACAGTAGCATGCCCCACTTGGCTGGGCAGTCAACGATGACAACATCAAGTTTTAAATTTTTACCTAGGTAAGCTGCAAGCTGCACCACCAAACCCTTCACACATCCCACTACTGGCACTTCTCTAGAATCCATGGCAAGTGCACTTCCCATATGCCACTGTTGTCACTTTGATATTCAGATCTCGTTCATGACTTCCAGAGGCATGACATTACATGATGCCCCTGAGTCAAACATGCAGTTGTGAAGTAGTCTGTCCTTAATGATCAAAGTGGTGAAGAATGGATCCACATTCATCTGAGAGTCCACCAAGGATGTCCCCAAATAGACCTCAGGTGGTTCACCTAGTTCCTTCAATGCTGGTGGTGTTTCTAATTCTTGAATGATTGGAGGAGTCTCCACAATATTTACATTTCTTTGCCTAGGGCAAGTCTTCTCTTCTTTTAATCCCAAGTATTCAAATGCTCTCTTTTTGTGCTTAGGAATCCTAAGAAACTCAACAATTGGAACAAAGACTTTGATTTGACTTAAAACTTGGGAAATATCATATGGGAAATTCCTTGGCAAGGCAGTATTAGAAGGAAAGCCAACACACTCATTAGGTGGTACATGATTTTTGATAACTTGGGCATGAGGAGGGATATGATTTTTGTTTAGAACTGCAGGGCTTTTGGTAGATGCTTCTTTCTTAGGAGCCTCTTTAGGAATGTTTGAAAGTAAGGGAGATTTTGGCTTGGCTTGAGGCCCTGTCCCTTTGACAGCCTTACTTCTTGTGTTATATTCCTTCTCTTGAGCAACAACAACATTCATCAGTAACTGTTTATCCTCCTCAGATGGAATTCCTCCATCATACTTCTTTATCATTAAAGCCCTTAAATATTCAAAGTCATTATTGGGAAATTCAAAATCTTGTACAGTATCTACTTCTAAAATATGAGAGGGAGGAAGAATAGGTACCCTATGAATGTAGTCCTAAAAAGTGGCAGCAGTCCGGGCACTTATCACCTCAGTTTAAGTTGCCCCTTGTTGTAAGCTTGTGGAACAACCCATCATGTAGACATCATCATCATTATCATCAAATTCTTCTTCTTCTTGCTGATCTTCTTCATAAGGAGCATGAGGCATGAAACATTTGTCACACCAATCAATCGACTTCTGTCTCCTCCACAACAACAACTTTGGTAGCCAAAGGATCAGATACCTTTCTATGATCCCTATCTTGGGACTATCTATTTCCAAATCCAATAGATCCCTTACCTCTGTCATCAGATATTTGGTGATTTGTGAATCCGTTCTTGGCCTTGTGTGCTGGTGTTGACCTTGTGAGCTCTTCCCAATTCCCTTTCTCATCCCAGGCTAGTTTGTAGGAAATTTCCTTGACAACCCCTATAAAAGTTTTCACAACGTCCTCCAAATCAGCAACCTTGCTTGTTTGAGGGTTTTCTGGGTTAACCAGCTTTACACCCTCCCCTTTTTGGAGGCTTTCCAATTTCCTTGATGTTGTTCTCTATTTACAGAGCCATGGTGAAGCCCTGCCTCAAATTTTTGGGGTTCTTGTCTCTTAAGTAATATGCATCCTTTTTATCAAATGCATTAGAATATTTGATCAAACATGACTCTTCACAAGGCCTGATCCTAATAGGAAATATCCTCAAGCTCTTATTAAACCTTGTGTTGAAATCATTTATTCACTCATTAGGATTATTTTTTACGTTTTCAAATTTTGTCAAAATGAAACCTAGGGTAAGTTCTATCACCAGACTACAATCTAAATGCAGTACTCATCTCAGTCCAAAAATCAATAGATTTATCTAGAAATGCTTTATACCAATACCTAGCATCTTCCTTCCAAGCTATGGATAAACAAATTGATATATACGTCTTCATGTTTAATCTCAAAGTCTTCCATCATATTGATAAAAATATTTAGATGCTGATCACCAGTAATTTCATTGTTTCCCTTAGAACTTTGGCATTCTATTCCTTACATCTTGAGGCACTACATTTGGATATCCAGCCATTCCCACAAAATTTATAGGTCCAAAGGTGTTTACAAATAAAATGGGTTTTGGGTGGGGGTTGGGCCATGTTGATTCAAAGAAGGTGACCCTGGAGGGGTGACAAATTGATAAGGGGTTGAGGGTCCTTGGAACACAGGAGTATAATTTTTAAAACGGATACCCCCCAAAGGCCTTGTCTCTTGGAAATCCCTATAAACCTCATAAAACGATGGGTGCAGAATGTGAAGAAAATCTTTCAAAATCAAATCAAGGCCCTTCTCCAGCTAGAAAATTTAATTCCACAAAGAGGCTACCTGATTCAGAGTCACTTGAATTGTAGTCTTCAATAATAGGCCGATCACTTTCATCAATGGAGATCCCTCTTCTTGTCTATTGTTCTCCCACAACTCTTCAGGCTTTTCTTCCTTCTGATTTTGCTTTTCCTAGCTCTCGAAACAATGTTCTTAGCAGGGTCCCTAGCAAAGAAAGATCTTCTTCCTTCCATCTTTTCCAATATTAGTAACAAACCTGACTTTGATAGATTTTTAAGACAATGGTACTTATTTAAAAATCAGATCAATAAGGAGTCGCCATTAAGGATTTCCACCACTAAGTTGTGAAAATGCACTAAAAATGATCTGTCAAATGTCTGTCAATGGTAGAAACTAGAAATGGAAAGATTCTAAACTTTATTTACCTAAGATTTATCACATGAAAGCTAGTTGCACTAGCTGTGAAAAACTTAAAATGAACTTCACAAAACACTTGGAGCATACAAGAAGTCTTTTACCAGGGTCTTGAATTGAACTGAACTTCCCCGAAAATGGTGCCACTTAGGTGTTGACCAGATAAAAATATATGAACTGGAAATAGATCAACAAATCATTCTTCAGCAATGCAAATTAGTTCCCAGTAATTCAAAACAATTCCCCAGCGACGGCGCCACTTAGGTTTTGGTATCCAAATTGATTCTCCCTCAGAGTTTAAGCATCATCACTGAGTTTGACAGGAAGACTTAGAGACAAATTAGATCATGATGAGTCATTTTGCATCTAGGGATGAGATCTAACTATGCCCTCTATCACTCAGATGTGGAGAAATGGATAGCACCCTCAAGAAGAATTTGATCTATCATTAGTATTTTAGGTTGTTCCTTTCAACCAAGGTAAGAGAACCTATTTTTTAACCTATTGTTTATTGAAGAATGCTGGTAGATTATTCTTTGTGCATGAAGATTTTATAGAGAAAACATTGGAGAAAATATGATCAATGCACACCAAATATGACTCTCACGAGTTGTCACTTCCAAATCAGTGGAGATATTTTCTGGGACAAGGACAAGGTTACTAAAGACATTTGGGACCCTGATTTGCTTCATGCATGTTTTGGTAATAGAGATTTTGCATTTGTATGTACACACAAGACAAATAGGGGTAGTATAGGTAGGATTGGTTGTTTTTGAATGATTTTTTGGTGGGAGATGGGGCAGGATGAACTTAGATTCACCGAGATCCATGAGGAATGTTACAATATGGAAGGTTAAACCAACAAAATGCCACAGAAATAGCTATTATGTTTCTTTAACTAGAATATGTGCTTCAATGGAGGCCTACGATTATCATGTCTTTCACACAATGTTTGAGAATCTTATCATAAAGGCCTCGAGCTAGAGAAACCCAACCAGAGTATCAATATCTACTCCAAATCACGCCTAAGGGTACACCCAAAGGCTTATAGACAATCTCTGTCAAACAGATGAAAGAGATGTGATTTTAAATCATTTATTCCAATCCCAGATGAAAGATCTTATGTGGAATGAAATTACAGATGCCACTAAACTGTCACAAGGATTGAGGCATGTGTGATTGAACCATATTTTAATAGAAGATTGGAACAAAAACAAGAAAAACTATTCTCATACATTTAGAAATAAAACAAACATATTTTTGCTAAAGAAAACACACGAATAAGTTGAATTTGATTAAATATACCAGTAAGGAGAAAGATTCTAGAAAAGTATCTTAGAAGCTTGTTCAATGGCTATACACTTGCAACCCGCCCTTGACATGATCAGATTTAATGCACAAAAGATATATACAAGCTTCTCAAATGCAATTTCTCAAAAATGATGGGCTATGTCAGAGCTTTTTTCTATTAGAAATTTCAGTCCCGATCCCTAACAGTCCAACCATTTGCAGGAAAAAATTTGTGCCATTTATAAAATTTACAACAGGTACCCCCTTTTCCCCTCAAAAATCTAGAACTTGATTGCTACTAGTGCTTGCCATGATCACTATCACGATTCTTAGAATCAGATCTGCTAAAAAGTGTGTCAGGTTCTCGAGGGGGTAGATCTCATCAAATACCTACATGCATTCAACTCCTTCCTCTGGTAGATCACTCTTTCATCAAATCCCCAACCACTTCCTGCCCCTAATATGTTAAATCTGGACTCCTTGTGTGCTTGGGAGAAGAAAAATTGAGAATACAATCGAGCACGTTGAGTCAAACCATTTTAATGGTGAAATATGTCTTCCAAATCTTCTCACCAAACTCAGATATCAACATTAACTACCCTCTCTTTGCTTGGTGTGTAGGAAATACCAAGAAATCATGAAGACTCACACTTCTCAACTGTGTTTCAGTAAAATGGGAGGAAAATCAGATTCAGATTCTCAGTTTTCAGTTGATTTTTACTTCGAATTTGGGCCATCCATGTGGAAGATTCAAACTTAAAAACATACCTGAGGGGTTTCCTCTGACTTTTAACAAATTTTATAAAAATGGAAATTTTTTCCATTTTACCTACACACCTCCGCCCTTGGGAAATGAGCCTAACACATGTCCTGAGGTGGGTCCTAAAGGAACCATGGATAAATTCTGCCATTTGACCCTATTTTTTGGAAAAAGGAATTTTTTCCAAGTTTTCCCTGTAGATCTACCCTTGAAAAATAGGCCCGACATGTGTCCCCAATGTGGGTTCCAGTGGAACCATGCTTCGCCTTTTACTTTTACCTCTTTTCTCCCAAAAGGAATTTTTTCCAAATTTCCCCCATTGAGAGTCCGCATCTCCTACCATTGACAGGAGCAAGCTTTGACATTTCCTTTATCGGGCATGTGGGCCATTTTGATGTTTTTAGTCATTTTCATGTCAAGGGGTAAAAAATCCAAATTTCCCCCCAATGGTCTGCATCTCCCCTCCCCTTTGAACTTTTTGAACCACCATCGTGTCACCATGGCGCACCTGGAGATGGTCCTAGAAATTTGATACCTTGAACGAGTGCAAGCTCACCATGTGTCCTAGCATCGAAAATTTTTGTCTAAATTCTTGAAGCTCAGTGGGAGGCACCATGTGTCATGCTCTAAGGTAGTTTATTTTTGCCATTGAAAAGTCTAAGAAAAATGCAAAGTGAGCGGAGGCCTCCACGTGTCCTCCTGGCGCTTCTTTAAAATGAAACTCAAGGCCTGGTCCCCAAACATGTGTGGTTCCTCCACGTGTCCCCAGACCTTCGCAAAACCCTTTGAAAAATACTTAGTATGGGAAGACTCGACAGGAAGTCTCCACATGTCTCCATGGCACAATTTCAAAATGGTGCCCAAAGCAGAGACCCTAAATGAGCACCGGGCTCGCCACATGTCCCTATTTTCTACCACCCTTTTTTAGTTGCACAAAAAATTTCTAAGTTTGGGACAACCTGTGGAAACCTCCACATGTCCTCCCCGGTGCTACTCCAAGGCCAAACCAAAAATTAGATCCTCAAGCGAGCATCATTCATCCACGTGGACAAATTTTGAGTTGAGGTTTTTCATGAAATTTTTGAAATACCCAGCTGAGCTGCATCCAACCAAAAGAGGCCACATTCCCTATCGATGCAAGGATGCAAATTTGACCAAGAGAAATGCCCGTAACACTATGAAATATAGAAAAATTATCATTCGAGCCTGAAAATAAAAATTTTCTCCAAGGTCGGAGAATTTAGAAATGTTACAAGGCATAAATATATTTCTCAAAGATACATCCATTCATTTTTCTTCAAGTATTTAGGGCAGAAATGACACGGAAGACAAATCCTGACTACGGAGAATGGAAAATATGGGAGAACCTGAGTTTTTAGACAAACAGAGAATAGGAGACCCAAATTATAGATGTTTTCCAGAGGAACAAAGAAACAAGGAGGAAATTATGGACCCATAAGTGATCTACGACCCACAAACAGATTAAAATAGGCAATAAAGATTAACTAGGCACAACACAGGGAAAAAGAAGGTGACAGAGGCCGTAAATCGATAGATTTTTAAAGGTAAAGTGGGGTGAGACTATTTTGAGCACCAACAAGTTCTAGCTGAATAATGGACGTACAGTTGGAAAGACTAAGTGGAAGCAGGTGTGAGAGAAAATCATCTATCTAATAAAAAAATCAGTGACAAGAGAGTTGTAGATGGGCACCAGCACTAGCCTGAAGTCATCTATGACAATCTGAGACATGTTGGGTTCCATCTAGGTAGCTTCCTAGAAGAAGTTATTTTTTGGAGGTGGACTTGTAGAAATTTCATCACAATTGAATATTTTTTTCCTAATGGATTCAAGCTAATGTAATATATTTTCGACGTTAACCACCATTGGCACTGAAATGCCTAAACTTCACACTTTCCAATGTTGAATTCCATTAGAAATGGCTCATAATTCCTCCTAACAAAAAAATTATAGTGCCCACTTCCCTTTGACACCTTTCTGATACTAATCATGATACTGGTGATTATATTATGGACATGATTATGGATTTTTTTATAGTATAATGTTAGATGTTAGATCATGGATTATTGTTGACTTGATTCAGTTATGATGCATGGTAATTATTAGAGACATTTTAGATATTGATGTTGATATACTATTCGACATAGTTATACTATGAATGTTGTTCAGACATGTGATATTTAGATATTGTGAGTAGACCTAGAAATGAAAATTATTTGAGGATGATATAGTTGTTGAGTAAAAACTGTAAATGATCTTGTTGATTGGTTGGATGTTGTTGTGATCCATATATCTAGATGATTTTAGAATTTTAATTATATTATTTTTGATGTTTCTGATATGGCCACGAGGACGAAGGAGGTATTCGTGTTTTGCAGGTTAAAATATCACAACAAACATCGGGGGATTGGAGACAAACCACATTGGAATTCTAGATGAATTCAACAAGGTCACCATGGTAACTAGTATTTGTTTGTGCATTTTTGTGTGTGTTAGGGATTCCCATGGGGGGGATCACCTTTAAATGTGACCAAGGGGTTATGTGTATTTATTTATTGGTTCCTTTGTTTATGTTTGCATGTGTTTATTTTGTGGTGCATTGACCCTTTCATTATTCATTAAATAGTGTGTAATATTGTGACTAATCATGTTGTTAAGTTAATTAATAAAAATATATCATAAGAAAGTAATTAATAGAGTTGGTGGCCTTGAATTAAAGTGTTGTAAGAGATGTGTAAGTTAACTTTTGAGTGTGAAACACTCCACCTTCTTGGAAATTCGAATTTGTCCTTGGAGGCTGATCTTGGAGGCTTGTGGGACAAGTTAAACTTGTGCCATACAACTTAAATTTAATTACCAACCATACCTACAGTTGGAGAGTTGAAATTTGACTTTTATAATGCTTTTTGAGAAGGTAAATTTTAGGTTTTAATTGCAACTTTTCTTACATGATTTAATTTCAGTCCTTTGGGGTGTGGGTTGGATTTGAGTATGTAAGTAAACTATCATATTATTCACCCACCTATTTATTATGCATTGGAGAATGAAGTTGACTTTTGGGTTGGGGTTGAGGATGTGTGATGTGGCATCCTACATGGATCCACCTCATCCTCTTCTCTTCCCTCTTCTATAAAATTTGAATTCCTTTCCTTGTTTTGGGGTTTCTCAACTTTGAAGACTTCATTCTTGGGTGAATTCCTTTACTGTTTTGGGAGCTCTTGCTTTTCGAGAAGCTTGAAGATTGTTGCATGCTTGTTATTTGGTGGATTTTTGGATTGATTTCTTGGAAACAAATATTGTTTGGAACTTGGGAAACTCCATCATGGAGAGGTAAGAGCTTGGCTCTTGAAATGCTCTTATTTTATGAATGTAAATGTTAATGTGTGAATGTTTTAGCATGTTTGTGGGTTGTTGGGTAGATGGCCTAGGAATGGTGTAGGAGAAGACTATGGGGTTTATTTTGTGGGAGGCACAAGTGTGTTTTAGGGAGGTATAAGGGTGGAGGGAGTTGGGATTTTGGTTCCACCTTAGAAAGAAATATCTTGCATTTATTTACTCATTATGGGGTTCCATAAGAGGTTGGGGAAGCATAAGGAAATGTGATGATATACGGGGTACTTGGGGGAGGCATAAGGAATGTCAGGGATTTGATATACTATATTTTGGTGGTTTGTAATTCAGGTGGTGATACCCATTTCCCCTTTTAGGAGGCATAACAAGCATCCCCCATAGTTTCTTTCTCCTTTGGCTTGCTTGATGAAGCCTTTGTAATGTTTTTCATTCTTTAATGTAGTTGTAAACTACATTCTTTTTTAGACTATGTTTTTATTGTGAAAATGTTGCTTGTGTGTTTGTGAAATCCTGTTGTTGCCATGAGTTGGATCACATCTTTTATTGCATTGTGGTTGGGGCTCAGGGGCCAATCAAGAAGGATGGATTCTCCTCTTCATTATATGTCTTGTTTGGGTGGAGAGCATTTCCTTTCCCCTACTATTGTTGTGATCACAATTTGGAAGAATGAGAAATACATGTTTCTTGTTCTAGGAGCTTGAGAAAAGAGAGTTTGACCGTCCCTTGTGAAATGAAATCTTATTGTAACTTTTCGCACTTGAAGTGGATGAACTTGTATATGTTTTGTAATGGAAAGATGTTGTATTGGTTATGAAAGTGTATATTGAAATGTGAAAGAGACATACTCTATTATGTTCTTTTGAAAGCAAGAAATTGTGTCCTGTATGATGAAATTGGGGAAAGAAAGAAGGAAGTTGTAAAGTTGTCTTTTGGAATCAATAAAGGATTGCATAAGCTTCCTCAAATTGCATCATTGTATTGAATTTAATCATCTAAATGTGAGTTGTAATCTATGTTTGAAAGAAAGAAATGCGTATGAAGGAAGTGTAATACTTTATCTTTTGAAATATGTGAAAATTGGAAATCAGAGATGTATTCTAGACTTTTGAATAGTTGAATTGAATCAACTAAATGTTTTAGATTAGAATTGGAATGAATTCTAATACTTGGAAGATGAAAATGGTGAATAGATCCTTTAAAATTTGATCTCTATTTTTGTATTTTCAAACTGGCAAATACTTTATTAAAAAATGCACAGTTCGAACCTGCAACAATGAAATAAAAAACTAAAGGATTAAATTGAAGTAGTATACCCTAAATGAATCCAATTGGAAAAAAAATACTTAAGGAATTTCTTAGAAAACTTAGCAAAAATGGGCTCAACCCTCTTACAGTCGTTTTGTTGTCAATAGATGTAAATTTTCAAATTGCAAATCAATCAGACAAATTAAATCTTGAAATCCTTCTTAAAACCATCTAAGAACAATTCTCCATGTCTATTTGACATGTTGAGAGAGGAAGAAGATCAAATTGAATAAATCTTATAAGTTAAAATTTACCAGTTTGCACTATAAAAGTCTATAGATAGTTTTCTTAAAATTTACTCCTTAGAACTTTATCAAAGTAAATATTTAATGATTCTTGAGTAAAGAGGACATCGAGAGATTTCTAGAAAGTCCTCGTTTTCCCAAAACTGAGCTCTCTATAAAAATTTATGGCCATATGAAGTTTTTCTTCATTTGGCGTCAAAAAATAACTTCTAACTGTTAAAAAAAAGTTTGGGAAAAATTTCCTTTATCGGACCCATGCGGGCCTTGAATTTTCCCTTAGCGCATTCAGAATTTTTTTTTGGGAAAATTTTCCTAATTTTCTCCTGTCATAGCCCTACTCAGCCAACATCCAATCAGAGGCTAGCACATGGAACCATGAGGCGTTGGCGGAGGGTAGATCCCTTTTTAAACCTAGCCCTTGGAGAAAAAAAATATTGGTGAAATTTTTCTTAATTTTCTCCGCCGACCCACAACCAATCAGGAAGTTTCCATGTGGCATCATGAGGTGTCAGTGGAGGTGCATGTGTGAATTCTATGCTTTTTTTCCTTTGGTACCTTAAAATTATTCTACCACTGCCACCCTGCTTTCCCCTCGTCTGGTATAAGAGGTGCCACGTGATCCTTGCGGACTTGAAAACTAGTGGGAGTGTGAGTGCAAGCGTGGCTTTTTGCTCAATGTTTTAAATTTCCTAAATGTCTCATCGTGGACCCCGCCAAACCGACTCCTCCTCTGGGAAAAATTTCTCCCCGTGGCCCTGCTGACCTACTTTCCCGTGGGGAAATATTTCTTCCTGTGGCTTGCAGACCTACCCTTGAGGCAAATTTTCTCCCCTGGGCCCGCAAGCACGCTCTTGGGGAAAATTTTGAACACAAGGCCCACTAGCCTATAACTTGAGAAATATGAGAATTTAGGAGGAATTATTTATATCATTGGAAAGGTGAGGAAATTTCCTATCTAATGGGAATAATTTAGGGAGTTTTTAAATGCGCTAATTTTGATGAATAATCAAGTTGAATCTTTAAATCCTGTTAGAGAGTGGGTATGGTGAGGAATTACCCTCTGACTCTAATTGAAGTTTCTAACCCTAAATTTTGGACCTTGTGAGCTTTACTTATTGTTAATAAAAGAAAAGTATATTCTAGTGGATTAGAATTGATTTGGAACTTGTTAGTGACAACTGTTGTCTTGTTACCCTAGTTGTAGACTCTTTTAAACAAAAAAAATTATTCCATAATTTTCCTAACTAATCCTAGGTTGTCCTTGGGTCTCAAGTGGGTTATTTTTAGTGGGAATCACACTTGGTATTAGAGAAGTGGTTAAAATTCTTGGGCCATTGGGCACACTAGAAAACTTGAGACATGAACCTTGAACCTAGCACACTTTTAAATCTAGAAAACAACTTAGTTTAGAAATTTTCATATTTTAGTAAACATGGAAACTGAATAAAACTTAGAAAGATGAACTAACTCTCGTCTTGCTCTGTGTAGGAGGAACAGACAAGATGAGGAGCCTTTTCACATAGACCTAGGACATACCACCTCCAGAGCATGTCGTAGAAGCTATCCTACCATAGATTTTGTAGACTCTTCAGGATGTTAATGCCGCTCTATGAGGAGGATCAGTAGGAGGATATGGGAAGCTAGACATGATAGAGTCACTTCCATTGAGGGTCACGTATCTCCTCGACCTAGTGAGGAGCATGGAGGAGAGAACTTCCATGTAGATTCAGCTAGAGCTAGAGTCACCACAGAGGGGACAGGGTGACTAAGTTTTAGGACATAGGGAGATAGGTCTCAGAGCCCTAGGCTTAGGGATGAGCATGTAGAGAGGCCTAAAGGCTGTCAGACCACAACTGCAGATCACATAAGGGAGATCTTGAAGCTTCATCCATCACATTATTCTGGTGACATAGGTGATTTTAGGAAGAGGCATGGTTGTTGAGCTTGAGCGAGATGCTTCATGCTTTATCCTTGTTCTAGCAACACAAAAGCTCGTGTTGCAATCCATCTACTGAGGGATGGAGCTGGTGTCTTGGTGGAAGAACAGAGGAGCAGAAGCTCCATGTTGATTCTGAGACAGTTACTTGGGAGCTCTTTGAGGAGTATTTCTCGAGTAGATATTTGTCATGAAGGTTCATACAGCAATGGATAGATGTGTTTCATGACCTCCGATAGGCATCTCTTATAGTGGCTGAGTATGAGAGTAGATTTCTAGATCTACTCCAGTATGTTGATTACATGCAGGATGAGTAGGTGCAGATTCACATAGGTTAATCCGGGGGCTGAATCTAGACATTGGAGGTGTAGTGTGAGATCCATTGTCCACAGACCTTAGCTGAGGCTGTCGAGAAGGCCTATATAGCAGAGGAGACGTGGGGAAAGACCCATCAGGACTAGAGACTGAGTCTGGAGCCGCCACAACAGATGCAGGACAATAGATTGAGGGGGTCAATACCTCTTCCTCGTGGTGGATAGGGTTTAACACAATCATCTTTTAGACCATAGCTAGCAGCAGCAGCAACAGTCCCTCCCACCTTATAGACCTCCACAGAAGTTTGATGCACAGAGAGGTCATGGAGTATGGGGCCTCCCCCTAGGGGTCCCATCAGGACATAGGGTGCCCAAAGAGCTCACTCAGTAGGAGCTAGCTATAAGAGACCTTAGTATACCACAGCTAGAATCATCAAGATCCACACCAAAGACCTCCAAAGTACTGACTGGACCTGCTACAAAAGGGATAGGATCAGGGGGTTGTTTTGGGTGTGGTGTTACTGGACATTTTTGGAGAGACTACCCACAAAACCCTAATAACAAGGGTAAGACATAGATCTCAGAGCCTAATATTGATGATATGGGATGAAGTCATAGGATGTATGTAGCAGTCGAGAACCGCCAAGGACAGAGCATCAATAGTATAGTTATTGAGACTACAGGTAACATTGGAGGCATTCCTACCTCCATTTTGTTTGATTCTGGTTCTTCTGATTCTTTTATCGCACCATCTTTAGTAGAGCAATGCAGGTTGGTGGTAGTTACGTAGGGTCATAGTTAGGATGTTGAGATGGCATCTAAAGCCAAGATCTCTGTAGACTCCTTAGTTAAGGAGTGTGTGGTGGATTTGAGACCTTTCACCACTACCTCAGATCTTCGTATCCTTCTATTGGGATCTTATGGAGTCATCTTGGGCATGGATTGGTTATCTACACATAGAGCTAGAGTGGATTATTACAACAAGATCATATCTTGCACAGATGATCTAGGAGTGGAGGTAGTGATAGTGGGGGTCAGGAGACCCGTTTCTATTCACACCATATCAATTATGCATCTTAAGCGGTGTGTGTGATGAGGTTGTCAGATGTATGTTGTTACAGTTAGTGATAGATCAGAGGATGGGTCTAGTGGACCATCGCTAGATGATCATCCCATTTTGAGAGAGTTTGCAGATGTCTTTCTAAGGGAGCTACTAGGGTTACCAGATCTTACCCCCATCAGTGAGATTGATTTTCATATAGATCTTGAGGGCCTTCTAGAGAGAAAAGCCTTGTGTCATTTGAGGTCCACCTTATCTTTGTAAAGATGACCACCGGTTGTGTATTAGAGCTCTAGCTGAGTAACGATCAAGTTCATTATCTTGAGGGCCTTTTTTTGACCAGAGAAGGGCCTAATTTCTCTAAGATCCTAGTGTGTCCCACTTGGGGTGCATTCGGTACGATGCTTTGTAAATAAGAAGGCCACTATGACTTGCGATTGTGTATTGATTACTAATGCCAGTGTTTATGAATAATGGTAATCAGATTTCTTAGAATCATTATCCCCATTTTGATATACTCACCACGCATTGATGAACCTTCACCAGTTTGATCAGATCTTTAAGGGAGGTCATAGGAACTTTCTCTAAGATAGACCTTAAGTTCTGGGGAAGGTATACCATCAACTTAGGATTTCAGAGGCAGGACATTCATAAGACCATGCCTTCCATATGAGATATGGCCACTATGAGTTCATAGTGGTACCTTTTGGGTTTACTAATGCCCCTAGCAGTGTTTATGAGTTTGATGAATGGGGTATTCAGGACTTTCTTAGATCACTTCATGCTCATCTTCCTTGATGACATTTTGATCTACTCACATACGTGTGAGGAGCATGAGGGGAACCTTCACCAGGTTCTTCAGTGTCTTTGGGAGTAGCAGGTCTATAAGAACTTGGAGAAGTGTGCTTTCTTCTAGATGGAGGTGTAATATTTGGGACATATCATTTCTGGGGAAGGTATCACCATCGATCCTTCCAAGATTAGAACTATTATGGATTGGCCAGCACCCACTACTATGACAGAGGTGCGTAGCTTCATGGGACTAGCAGGTTACTACATGAGATTTGTTCAGGACTTCTCTCTGATTGCGCACCCCATCACTTCCCTTCAATGGAAAGGGAAGAAGTTTTTTTGATCAAACAGGTGTGAGTAGGCCTTTAGGACACTGAAGGAATGCCTCACTACAACACCTATCCTTGCAGTGTCAGATCCACAAGGTGAGTTTTTTTTGTTTGCACAGATGCTTCTTTAGTAGGGCTTGGAGGTGTGTTGATGCATGAGGGAAGAGTAGTGGCTTTTAAATCTCACAAAATCAAATTATTACGATCTTAATTATCTAACTCATGATCTTGAGCTTGTCGGATAGTTTTGAACTGCTTAGGTTTGATGGAGGCAGTTTCTTCTTGGTCAGAGATTCACACTCAGGACATATCACTTGAGTCTTCGCCACCTCTTCATGCAGCCCAATCTCAATGCTCATTAGCAGCATTGGATGGAGTTGCTTTGTGAGTATGATATGGATATAGAGCATGTGAAAGGGAAGGAGAATGTGGTGGCAGATGCTCTTAGTAGACGAAGACATGTGGCTATGGCCACCTCAGTGAGAACATATTTGCAGGAGCAGGAATCCTCAGCAACTTCCTCTTGATAGCTTCTACATTGCAATTCTGAGCAGAGATCGAGTCTCAGAGACCCCTCGAGGGAAATTTTGATGGTTTTTCTTTAGAGGAAGATGGTCTTCTTAGGCACAAAGGCTAGATTTATGTTCCCAGAGATGGAGGCTTGAGGTAGGACATCTTGGTGGAGGCACATCGTGCACCCTATTGAGCCCATCTCTGGGGTAAAGAAGATGCACACCACCTTGAGACAGTTGTATCATTGGAGAGGACTTCGTAGAGACATGGCTTAGTTTGTGTCATGATGTTTAGAGTGCCAAAAAAGTAAAGGTTAACCATCAACATCCAACTAGCCTTCTCTTTCCTCATGTTATACTGGAGTGGAAATGGGACACCATTTCCATGGACTTAATTGTTGGGCTACCGATGTCGATGATATCACCACGATGCCATCATGGTCACTGGTTGATAAATTGAAAAAAGTGTCTCACTTTTCTCTCGATGAAGACCATTTATATAGCTAGTACAATGGCATGGGTATATCTTGGTGAGATTATCAAGTTGCATGGGATTCTGCATGGAAGCTCATTAGTGACCGCGATCCTTTGTTTACTTCCCATTTTTAGACTACCATGCAATATGCCCTCGAGACAAAGATCAATTTCTAGTACATCATATCACCATCAAGACAAATGGATAGATTAGGAGTGGGTGAATTAGATTTTAGAGGAGATGCTTAGGATGTATATGATGGATCAATAATCTAGATGGGAGGACTCCCTATACTTGGTGGAGTTTTCCTACAATAATAGTTTTCAGAGTTCTATAGGCATGGCTCCTTTTCAGGCTTTGTATGGTAGATAGTGCAGGGCACCTCTTAACTAGGACAGACTAGAGGACAGGGTTTCTCTTGGACTAAATTTGTTGTAGGACATGGAGCAACATAGGTGGTTTTGATCAGACAGAGACTCCAAGAGGCACATGACAAGTAGAAGAAGTACACAGATCAACATAGGACCGATCTGTAGTTTTGATGTGGGCATGAAGGTGTTCCTTCCTGTGTCAGGCCACATAAGAGCCCTATTCATTATAGCAAATGTTTATAAGTTATCTCCTAGATTCATGGATTCTTTTGAGATCTTGGAGCATATCGGCCCTTTGGCCTACCATCTAGCATTGCCACCCAGCTTGTCTCGCATGTACATGATGTGTTTCATGTTTCAGTTTTTAGGAGATATGTTACCAATCCTTATCATGTGTTAGATTGGACATCATTACATGTGCAGGATCATGTGATGGTGACAATGGAGCCCATTCATATTCTAGATAGCATAGGACCCTATGCCTTTGTAGTAGAAGAGGTTGATCAGGGTCTGGGTGCAGTTGGATAAATATGATGAGACTGCAGCTACACGGGAGGATGTCTACTCTACTATGCAAGTTCAATTTCCACATTTTTTCCAGTGAATTCCAGGATGAAGTCAAGTCTAAGGGGAGGGGGATATAGTTCTCACTTCCCTTTGACACCTTTTTGATACTAATCATGATACTGCTGATTATATTATGGACATGATTATGGACTTTATTATAGTATAATGTTAGATGTTAGATCATGGATTATTGTTGACTTGATTGTGTTATGATGAATGATGATTATTAGAGGCATTTTGGATATTTATGTTGATATAACTATTTGACATGGTTATACTATGGATGTTGTTTGGACATGTGATATTTAGATATTATGAGTAGACCTAGAGAATGGAAATTATTTAATGATGATATATTTGTTGAGTAAAATTACAAATAATCTTGTTGATTTCTTGGATGTTGTTGTGATGCATATATCTAGATGATTTTGGAATTTTAATTATATTATTTTGGATGTTTTAATATGGCCACGAGGCCAAAGGAGGTATTGTGTGTTCAGGTTAAAATATCACAACAAACATCGAGGGATTGGAGACCAACCACATTGGAATTCTAGATGAATTTAACAAGGTCACCATGGCAACTAGTATTTATTTGTACATGTATGTGTGTGTTAGGGATTCGCATGGGGGGATCACCTTTAAATGTGACCAAGGGGTTGTGTGTATTTATTCATTGGTTCTTTTGTTTATGTTTGTCATGTGTTTATTATGTGGTGCATTGACCCTTTCATTATTCATTAAATGTTGTGTAATATTGTGAGTAATGATATTGTTAAGCTAATTAATTAAAATATGTCATAAGAAATTAATTAATAGAGTTGTTGGCCTTGAATTAAAGCGTTGTAAGAGATGTGTAAGTGATGTGTAAGTTAACATTTGATTTTGAAACACTCCACCTTCTTGGAAATTCAAATTTTTCCTTGGAGGTTGACTTTGGAGGCTTTTGGGACAAGTTAAACTTATCTCATACCTCTTAAATTTAATTACCAACCATTCCTATGGTTGGAGAGTTGGAATTTGACTATTTATAATGCTTTTTGAGAAGGAAAATTATATGTTTTAATTAAACTTTTCTTACATGATTTAATTTCAGTCCTTTGGGGTGTGGGTTGGATTTGAGTATGTAAGTAAACTGTCATATTATTCACCCACCTATTTATTATGCATTGGAGATATAAAGATGACTTTTGCGTTGGGGTTGAGGATGTGTGAGGTGGCATCCTACATAGATCCACCTCATCCTCTTCTCTTCCCTGTTCTATAAAATTTGAATTCCTTGCCTTGTTTTGGGGTTTCTCAACTTTGGAGACTTCATTTTTGGGCGAATTCCTTGTTGTTTTGGGAGCTCTTACTTTTCGGAGAAGCTTGAAGATTGTTGCATGTTTTTTGTTTTGGTGTATTTTTTATGATTGTTTTCTTTGGAAACAAATACTATTTGGAACTTGGGAAACTCCATAATGGAGAGGTAAGAGCTTGGATCTTGAGATGCTCTTCTTTTATGAATGTAAATGTTAATGTGTGAATGTTCTCGGCATGTTTTTTGGGCTGTTGGGTAGATGGCCTAGGAATGGTGTAGGAAGAATACTATGGGGTTTCTTTTTTGGGAGGCACAAGATGTGTTTTAGGGAGGTATAAAGGTGGAGGGAGTTGGGATTTGGGTTTCACCTTGCAAAGAAATAAATTGAATTTATTTACTCATTATGGGGGTGCCATAAAAGGTTGGGGAGGCATAAGGAAATGTGAGGAATAAAGGATACTTGGGGGAGGCATAAGGAATGTCAAGGATTTGATATACTATATTTTTAGTGGTTTGTAATTCAGGTGCTGATGCCCATTTCCGCTTTTGGGAGGCATAAGAAGCATGCCACACAGTTTCTTGCTCCTTTGGCTTGCTTGATGAAGCCTCAGTAATGTTTGTCATGCTTTAATGTAGTTGTAAACTACATTCTGTTTTGGACTGTGTTGTTATTCTGAAAATGTTGCTTGTGTTTTTGTGGAAGCCTGTTGTTGCCATGAGTTGGATCACATCCTTTATTGCATTGTGGTTGGGGCTCGGGGGCCAATGAAGAAGGATGAATTATCCTCTTCATTGGATGTCTTGGTTTGGTGGAGATTGTTGCCTTTCCCCTACTCTTGTTGTGATCACAATTTGGAAGAATGAGAAATATGCATGTTGTTGTTCTGGAGCTGAGAAAAAACAGTTTGGCTGTACCTTGTGAAATAAAATCTTATTGTAACCTTTCCCACTTGAAGGGGATGAACTTCTATATGTTTTGTAATGGAAAGATGTTGTATTGGTTATGAAAGTGTATATTGAAATGTGAAAGAGACATACTCTGTTATGTTCTTTTGAAAGCAAGAAATTGCGTCCTATATGATGAAATTGAGGAAAGAAAGAAGGATTTTGTAAAGTTTTATTTTGGAATAAATAAAGGATTTCATAACCTTCCTCAAATTTCATCATTGTATTGAATTTAATCATCTAAATGTGAGTTTTAATCTGTATTTGAAAGAAATAAATGCGGATGAAGGAAGTGTAATACTTTGTCTTTTGAAATATGTGAAAATTGGAAATCAGAGATGTATTTTAGCTTTTGAATAGTTGAATTGAATAAAATAAATGTTTTAGATTAGAATTTGAATGAATGCTAATACTTGGAAGATGAAAATGGTGAATACTTCCTTTAAAATTTGATATCTTTTTTTATTTCAAACTAGCAAATACTCTATCCAAAAATGTACAAATCAATCTTGCAGCAATGAAATAACAAAATAAACAATTAAATTGAAGTAGTATGCCCTAGACGAATCTAATTGGACAAAATTTTTCTTAAGGAGCTTCTTAGAAAACTTAGCAAAACTAGGCTCAACTCTCTTACAGTTGTTTTGTTCTCAATAGATGTAAATTTTCAAATTGCAAATCAATAAAACAAATTGAATCTTGAAATCCTTAAATCCATCTAATAACAATTATCCATGTCTATTTGACATGTTGAGAGAGGAAGAAGATCAAATTGAACAAATCTTATAAGTTAAAAGTTACTAGTTTCCACTGTAAAAGTCTGTAGATAATTTTCTTGAAATTAACTCCTTAAAATTTGTCAAAATCAAAATATCCCAATTTCCCTCAGTGGCCAGCACTTCCCTCTGACTCCGTTGGACACATGTCCACCTGTGATTGGCGTGGAGCCACTTTTCATTTTTTACTTTTTAGACAACAAAGGCAAAAAGTTATAAAATTTTCCTTCGGCCCCTTCCTCCACCTTTTTCCCTTTTGGACATGTGTCCTTTCCTAATTCATTGCAGAGATTCAGCCCAAAATTTCATTTTAACACCCTTTTTTGCTAAGGGAAAAATTCCAATTTTCCATCCGGTGGGTCGCTGACCCGCTCAAAACTGATGCCATGTGTCCTCCTTTGATTGGAGTGGGGAATAAACTGATTTTGAAACTTTTAGGAAAATAGAGCTAAAAAACTCTAAGTTCCCCATTAGTCCGCTCCTCCCTCTTAGGTCTTTTAGGACACGTGTCCACTCCCCATTGGCTGCCGGGCTTCAGAACATTTTGTGACTTTAACATTTTTTCAAAATAAGGTGTAAAAACCTTAAGGAAATTTGACCACCCGCCATACCGCCTGCTAATCAGAACATGCCACGTAGGAAAATTTGGAAAAAATAGGTCCCTAGGCCTGAAAATGCCCCATTTGCTTGAAAAGGTGAAAAATGATAAGTTAGAGTGCCTCCCCACCTTTCCTCAGCCAATGAAAACCCACCATGTTGCCAATGCATGTTTGAGGAATAATTTGATGGCCAAATGACACCCGTCTGACTGTCAAAATGTAAAAAGTTCCAGGGAAGCCCTAGAATTTGATTTTTTCACCAAGAATGGCAGATTTTTTATTATTTTGAATCAACTGAAGCATGATTTTACCACATTTTCGACCTTGGGATTGGATTTTCAAATTAAAACAAGTATTATTTGATCAAATTCAAATTTTTCATGATCTGGCAAAGGGAAAAATGACACAAGACGTGAAATTGGAAAAACTAGGGCACAGAAAAGGGAAAACTTGGAATATTCCTTCAAATTAGGGTAGAACAAATAGTTTGTGAGCATTTCAAAACATTGAACTACAGGGGAAGAAATTTAGACCATCAATTCAAAGGGTAAAACATTTTTGAGCAAATATAGATTTGAAAATTTTAGGGCAACATGGTGAAAACTTAAAACTGGCACCAACATCGGCTCTTGCTTAGGGATGGGCACTCCCAGTGAGTGCCACAAGGACAAAACATAGACCAAGTGCCAAACTAATCCATTGGGAAAAGGAGTCATGAGCCAAAATCACCAAAAACTAGTCGAGAACCCAATAAAAATGACTACCACATAGCAAGGCAAACCACAAAAATTGACAAAACAACAAAAACAAAGTAGAAAACAAAGACAATACAACTATACAATTGGTGTATACCTCATATTTGGGGATTAATCCAAGAAATGCTTCAAATGTCTACCATTAACAGGCAGCTCCAACAATTCCCCATCTAAGTCCTTGAGAAAGAAGGTATGTTCACGAATTTTGATATCAATGGCATAAGGGCCCATCCATAATACATCAAATTTTCCATGCTTTCCCTTGTCTTCATGCCTACTATCCCACAACAAAACTAGATCACCAACATTGAAGGATCTAGGAGTGACCTTCTTGTCAAACAATCTCTTCAATTTTTCCCTAAATATGACATGCCTTTGATGGGATTCTCTTCTCTCCTCATCAAGCTCAATAATCTGATTGATCCTTGATTCATATGGGCCAAGATATTGATCTTCCAATTGTTGGGAAAACTGAAATGAAGATAATTGCAAGTGCAAGGGAGGTAAAGCCTAAGTTTCATACACCAATTCAAATGGGATTTTACTAGTAGCTCTTTTAGGAGTTATCCTATCAGCCCAAACTACAAAATTCAATTGTTCACCCCATTTCTTCTTATTTTGTTCCAAGGTCCTTCTAATGATCTTAAAAAAATTCTTATTGCTAGAATTATCTTGTCCATTCCTTTAGGGGTTATAGTTTGAAGAATAAGTCAGGTTGATTCCATATTTAATGCACATTTCCATTAAAGGTTTGGCTCTAAAGCACATGGCATTATCAGCTACAACCTTGATAGGGACTCTAAATCTACATATGATTTGATTCAACATGAAGTCCATAACTATTTCATGTGTTTCTTTCTTGGTGGGGATCGCCTCTACCCACTTTGTAAAATAATTAGTGGCTACAAGGATCCACTTATGGCCAACACTAGAAGGATTTGAAATCTCACCAATGAATTCCATCCCCAATTGATTAAAAGGAGCTTCACTTGATACAGGCTGCAAAGGAAGGGAGCCTGAAGCTTATAGTTTTCCAGAGAAACATTGGTAACTATCACATTTTCTAACAAGCTGGGCTGCATCTTTGAAGAGAGTAGGCCACCAATAACCAACTCTCAAATTCTTATGTGTTGTTACTTTTCCAGCAAAGTGTCCTCCACAAACTCCCCCATGGAAATCAAAAACTATCTTGGGAGCTTCATCTTTAGTTATGCATTTCAAGAGGACACCTTCAAGGTTCTTCCAAGCTAGCCCAAGGTCAATGATGATGTATTTATAAGAAGCCAGCTTGAGGGCTCTTTTCTAATTTTTATTTAAATGATCAGGACAGCAAAGGTGTTTGAGGTAAAAGAGTATATCCTTGTACCACTCAGGACTTACCAATTTCCCAAGAACATCTACCATTTCTTCTTCTAATTCATTCACTTCTACAGTCTACATGTTGCTCTCAGCCATGAGCTTAGCAAGACCCAAACCTCTTACCAAATTTATGGTTTAGATGTCCATATCATACTCCTGCAGTTTGTTTACCCATCTACACCTTTTACTTGAGATCTCCATCTCTGATAAGATGTCTTTTACCATGGTGTGGAACATAAGCAACAACCTTTCAACTTAAAATATAAGACCTGAAAACCTTTGTTACTTTCACCAAGGAAAAGTCTTGTTTTTCCATGATTGTATACTTCAACTCAGCTACTTGTAAAGCCTTACTAAAGAAGGCAATAGGACTATCAATCCCATTTTCATCCTTTTGTAGCAAAACAGAAGCAATGGTATACTCAGAGGCAAAGGAAAAAATTTGGAAAGACCTCTTATAGTTTGGGGCTGCTAAAATAGGTGCATGTTTAAGTGCATCCTTAATTCCTTCAAAATCTTGAATGGCAGCCTTCTCCCACCTAAAAACTTGGTCTTTCTTTAGCATGCTTGTGATTGGAAGAGTCAACTCAGCAAAGTTGGAAACAAACCTTTTAATAAAATTAATTTGACCAAAGAAAGATTGGATTCCTTTCTTGGTTCTTGGGATAGGTACCTTGCTGATTGCTTCCACTCTCTCAGGGTCTATCATAACACCATCTTTTGACACAATGTGACCAAGCAGCTTGGCCTTTTGTACGCAAAAATGACACTTCTTTGGATTAAGAGAAATTCCATACTCCCTACATCTGATCAACATCTTCTCCAAGTACTGTAAATGATCACCTCTCTACCTTGAAAATATAGTCACATCATCTTGGTAAACTGTAATGAACTCATTCATGTAACCAACAAAAGCAACATCCAGTGCTCTTTGAAAAGTGGCACTAGCATTCATCAAATGAAATGAAATCCTAATAAAAACATATGTTCCCCAAGGAGTAGTGAATGTTGTCTTAAGTCTTTCTGATTATTTGACAACCACTTGATTATATTTAGAGAAACCATCCAATGTAGAAAGCAATTCAGAACCTATCACAAGCTACAACATATTTTCCATATTTGGTGAGGGATAATTTTCCTTCATAGATGCTTTATTTAGATTTCTAAAATCCACACAAAGTCTAATGTCTCCGTTCTTCTTTCTAACTGGCACAAGGTTTGCAACCCAAGATGAATATCTAGTTGGCTGAATGATACCTCCATCTCTTAACTTTCTCAACTCCTCTTGCATTTTCTTAGAGAGAAGTGGATTAATTGGTCTTTTCCTCTATCTGAATGATTTGGAATTTGTTTCAAGAGGGATCTCATGCTGAAATAAATCTTCTCTATATGCTTTCAACTCTGAATAGGACCAAGCAAGGCAGTCTTGATATTTTTTCAAGAGTTGGGCATAGGACTATTTTTATTCTTTACTTAAGTTGCTTCCCAACCAAACTTTCATTGGTCTATGTTTTGTTCCCAAGTCATGATCTTCCACATCCCTTGAGGCAGACATGTTTCTATTTATAATTCAATCAACATTGTTAAAGTTTGACTCAAGTGCAACAAGACCTCTAAGAATGGTGTTTGTTTTCAATTGGATGATATCTTTTCCAAACAAAGTCTCTCTTGGTTCCCAATCAATACGCTGATCTACAAACTCACCTTGATTTTGCAAGAACCTTTGCACTTGAGAATCATCATCAAACACTTGCCAATGCTTGATGTTATAAGGTGAAATGGTGTAATTTCCAAATCTAGAATCTAGCACTACTGACTTGTTAGCAGCAGCATTGAGACTTCTATCATGATACAAAGTGTTAAAGGAATCAAACATTTCAATTAGATCGCAAACTACATGTTTATACTATTTCATATGCTGATTTATTGTAGCATATAATTTTCTTAATTGTTTGACAACCAGCTCTGAGTCTCCTTTTGCAACAATAACTTTCACTCCATATTCCCATGCAATTCTTAATCCCAAAAACAATTCCTCATACTCAGCAATGTTGTTAGTGCATTCAAAATTAAGTTTGAAGGAAAAAGAAAACTCTTCCAAACTAGGAGAAAGTAGAACTATACCAGCACCATTTCTAAATTTGGAGCAAGCTAAATCAAATAGCAAGGTCCAAGGAGAACCTACCATATCAAGGCATTTTGATTTGTCCCTCTTGTGTTCTTTTCCATCAGCAAAACCAATGAAATTATCATCATCTACATCAGCAAACAACACTTCATAGGAAGCATTGTTGTGTTCTTCAATTAAGTGCAACATCTTCTTTTCGCCATAAATTTTGACAAGGCTGCCCTCAATGGGAATAGTAGCCAAAGGCGTGTCCATTTGAACACTCCCTCCAACACTTGTAGCCCACTTTCTGGACAAAAGCATACCCCATTTGGCAAGGCAATCAACAATCACAACATCAAGGTTTCAAATTCTTACCTAGATAGGCTACAAGTTTCACTACCAAACCCTTCACACATCCAACTATTGGCACTTTCCTTAAATCCATGGTAGTACACTTCCCATAGGCAGCTGCTACTTCGATATCCAAATCATTCATGACTTCTAGAGGCATAAAATTACATGATGCATCGGAATCAAACATATAATTGTGAAGTAGCCTATATTTTATGAGAAAAGTTGTAAATAATGGATCAACATTCATTTGGGAATAAACCAAAGATGTCCCCAAATATACCTCAGGTGTCTCTCCAAGATCTTCTACTACTGGTGGTGTTTCAAGGTCAACAATGATCTGACTTGGAGTTTCAACAACATTTACATTGCTACCTGGAGTAACCTTCTCTTCTTTCAATCCCAAGTACTCAAAATCTCTCTTCTTACGCTCAAGAATTCTAAGTAACTCAATGATTGGAACACTCACTTTAATTTGGCTCAATACTTGGGCTATGTCATATGGAACACTTTTTGGAAAAACAACATTGGAAGGGAGACAAGAAGATTCATTGGATGGCAGTGGATTCTTGGAAGCTTGGGCATGAAGAGGACTGTAATTTTTGTTTGGGACAGTAGAAATTTTGGCAAGTGCTTCTTTCCTAGGAGGTTATTTGGGAATGCTTGTGAGTAGGGGTGTTTTAGGTTTGGCTTGAGGCTCGCTTCCCTTAACAACTTTTCTTCTAGTGTTATAGTCTTTCTCTTGAGATACAACAACATTCATCATTAATTGTCTATCTTCCTCTGAAGGGATACCACCATCATAATTCTTAATCATCAAAGCTCTTAAGTATTAAAAGTCATTGTTAGTAATTTCAAAAGCTTGCACTACATCAACTTCAAGAGCATGAGGGGGAAGAAATACTTGTACCCATTTCATGCAATCCCGAAAGGTAGTAGCATTCCTAGAACTTATTACTTCAGTAGATGTTTCTCCTCCTTGTGAGCTTGAAGAACAACCCACCATGCAAATATCATCATTATTAGCTTCTCCTTCTTACTGGTCCACTTCACATGGAGGATGAGGAAGAAAACATCTATCACACCAATCCATATCAGCAACTACATCAACAACAACAACCCTGGTAGTTAGAGGGTCAGGAACCAATATAGTTTCTCATGCTTGGAGTTGTCTATTTGTAGATCCATCAAGCCCTTTACCCTTGTCATCAAATCTCTGTTCATTTCTATGGTGATTTCCAAATCTATCTTGTGCTTACTGCCTAAGCTGACCTTATGAAGTCTTCCCAATTCCCTTCTCAGCTCTTGCCAGCTTATATGAGATTTCTTTGATAGCCCCTACCAAATTTTTCACAACCTCTTCTAAATCAGCACCTTTGCTAGCTTGAGGTTTTTCAGGGTTTATCAATTTTACACCATCCCTCTTGAGAGGCTTCCCAACAACCTTGATATTGTTTTCAATTTGAAGTGCCATGGTGAAAGCTTGTCTTAGATTGGTTGGTTTCTTATCTCTTAGGTAATAGGCTGCCTTCTTATCAAATGCATCTATATATTTGATTAAACAAGATTCATTACAAGGCCTCAAACCAATAGGTAACCTTCTCAAAGTTTTTCTAAACCTTGTGTTGAAGTCATAGACTGATTTATTAGGGTTCTTCTTGATATTTTCGAACTCAGATAAATGAAATCTAGGATCAGTCTAGTCACCAATTTGCAACCTAAATGCATTTTTCATTTCAGTCCATGAATCAATATAATTAATAGGTAGAGCCTTGTACCAATCCCTAACATCTTCCTCTAGTGTATGAATAAAAAATTTGACATACACATCCCCAAACTCTATCTCAAAATATTCTATCATATTATCAAAAAGTTTGAGATGCTGATCACCAGTAATAGCATTGTTAGCCTAGAATTTTGGCAACCTATTTCTAACATCTTGTGGGACAGCATTTGGGTAACCATCCATTCCTCTAAAATTTATAGGACCAAAGGTGTTAACAACAAATGGAGGTCTAGGCTGAGCCATATTGTTTGGTTAGGGTGATCTTAGAGGTGAAACAAGCTGATGAGGAGTGAGAGGTCTATGGGGAATGGGAATGAAAACTTCAAGACATATCTCTCTTAAGGACTATCCTTCTTGATGATCTCTAGAAAATTTAGAAAATACAAGAGCTGATTTAGGAGCAAACTTTTCAAATGCACAAGAAGGTCCCTCACCTGATGCGGAATTCAAATCAGCAATAGGATTGTCTAAATCAGATCCACTTGAAGAAGAATTACAGTCCTTAATAACAGGTTGCTCACTTTAAAACTCAACAATAGGGATCTCCTTTCTTACAGTCAATTCTCCAGAAACCTTCCACACCTTTCTTCCCTCTAGCTCTGAGTTTCTTGAATCTGTAAACAACTTCTTGGTAGAGTCTTTGATGAAGAGAGATATTCTTCCTTCTAGTTTTTCAGGGATTAGCAACACAAAATTAAGTGACAAAAGGGTAAGACAAATGGTATTTTCAAGATCAAATCAGCATGGAGTCGCCACTAAGGAATTTCACCTTAGTTGTGAAAGAATGCATTAAAATACTTCTGTCAAATTTTTACCAACACTAAAAATATTTCCAAAATTTACAAATCAGACCTTCTTCTTAGATTAATCAATCATAATGCAACCAAAGTGTATAAACTACAAGGAAATGAAAAAAGGGCAGGCAGAGTTTGAAATTTTTGCTTAAAACTTGCAGATCTGAAGCATAGAATGATATTTTAACAATGTAGCAGCTCAAAAACTTGAATATACAAATGCTCAAACTCTTCAACCACTTCAAAAACACCAAGAAATTCCAAGAACTCCCCAGCAACGGTGCCTCTCGCGTTGGTATCCAATTTTTTTCTCCTTTTCAATCAAAGCAACACCATATATATGTCATAAATCTTAAAGATAGATTAGACCATGTTGTATGTCATTGGTATCCGGGGATATGGTCTAGATGGCACTTAGGTTTGTGGAGAAATGGATAGCACTCCAATAGGACTTGATCTTGTCCTAGCTATTTTAGGAACCTTGTGCCTTGCAACCAAGGTAAGATGACCTATTTTGTAACCTTGTAATGGTGAAGGAGATGAAGATGTCCTTCTCTTTGCTTGAAATTCTATGATGGAGAACTTGATGAAAACATGATCAACACCCCAGATCTGAACTCTAACAAGTTGTCACTTCTCAAAACATGGGTATGTTCTCAAAACAAGGAAAAGGTTACTAGAGACATTGGAAATCCTGATCTGTTATGCATAATTTTGTAAATGGATTTTGATCTTCTGTGGGTATACAAATGCAAATCAGGGATAATACATGATAGGGTTTTTGTTGTTAGATGATTTTTCAGTGGGGGATTAACAAGACAAACCAGGATAGATCAGATAGTTGACAATCTATAAAATTCTTGAACAACTATAAGATGAAATTCATATAATAATCAAGATGTTCTTTCAACTAGAAGAGGCATAAATGGAAGCCCAGGTTGCACTCTTCACACAATATTTGAGAACTCACCACAAAATCTTGAAGTAAAGAACTCAATTAAACACAAAAATCCATGATCAAACCACGCCTAAGGTACCCCCAAAGGCTTACAAGAAATCTCTACAGTCATGGAAGGTAAAGTGATTTTAAATTTGTTTATCCCCTTATGAAATGAAGGCTCTTCTGAATATGAGATTCCAAATGCCACTAAACTATCAACCAGAAATGGATATCCTATTTGATTTCTAAAGACTTTCAATGAAATATTGCAACAAGAACAATGAAATTTATTTGTAGGGATTTAAAAAATGATAACAAACATCATATTTCCCAAAGAGAAACATAGATTTAATTCAAAACTTGTTAGATTCACTAGCAGGGGAAAGTGACATTAACAATCTTAGAGCTGTGTGATGGCTATACACTTGTAATGAACTCACATAGATGAACTTCCAATCCATGAGACATTAACCTGGTTCTTTGGTGGATTTCTCAGAAGATGAACTTTCTCTCAGAAATTTCTTGTGATTTTCAACTTCTCCACCTCTGTATAATTTCTCCAAAATGCACTATACCCCATGCCACATTGGAGCGTTCCTTCCCAAGCAAAGAATATGCCATGGGATCAAGTTTTTTGCAATAATTCCTCATGATTCAATGAAAATGACATCAAATAGAAAAACACTCGTAGGCTACCAAGTGTGTCAAAAAAGATTAAAACATTTACAAATATCTAGATCATTATCCATCCTCGAGGCATGCTTTACATCATTGAGGCATGCAAACAAATTTGACTCATAATTTTCACCTTTTTACCTTTAGAAATTACCTCTGCAACTTTTAATTTTTTCATATCACGTGTTTACTCAGGCTGGGGCAAAATTTACTTCAAAAACATCTCAAATCAAAATGTTGAGTCATGAAACCAATGCAAATGATCCTAGAAGGCCAAGACGACACAAAATCAATATAAATTTGATGATATTTGATGCAAAGAACATGATCCCAAGCTTTGTGGAGGAAAAAATGCAGCCAAAACTTAAAATGCATAGAAACCATCGATATTATTCATCTTTCTCCTTTAATATGGCCCTCCACGTGTCAAAATACAATTGGGACCTAAATTGGGATCATTTTTGACTTTTCCACATTTTTTGGAAAAATGGAAAATTTTGAATTTTTACTCCACTCCTCCGCCCTTGAAATTTGGAGATGACACGTGGCAAATGGTGGGTCCCATTGAAATTGCGCTTCAATTATATGCATTTTGACCCTTTTTGGAAAATTGGAAATTTTTCATTTTTTGCTGGGCAGGCCCACACCTCCAATTTTTTCCTCGCCACTATCTCCTTGTGATTCATTGCGGACCAACGCTCCAAATTCTTATTTTAAGCCTTTTTGTAAAAGGGAAAAAATTCCCTCCTACCTCCGTTAGCCTGCCGACCCACCTTTTCCTCTGCCACATGTCCATCTCTTATTTGCCAAAGACCCGCAGGCTTAATCTTCATTTTACCCCCTTTAAGCCAAGGGAAAATTCTAAAATTTGTCTCCACAGACCCGCGCCTCCGATTTCTCCCTAGCACATGTCACTCGATGATTTTCTAGTGGGACTATGTCTTAAATTTTTGCCTTAACTCCTTTTTCCAAAGAGGAAAAAATCCCCATTTCCCTCCGCGGCCCCCACTTCCCTCTGACTCTATTGGACACGTGTGCACCTGTGATTGGCATGGAGCCACTTTTCATTTTTTACTTTTAATATAACAAAGGCAAAAACTTATAAAATTTTCCTTGGGCCCATTCCTTTTCCCCTTTTGGACATACGTCCTTTCCTAATTCATTGTAGAGATTCGGCCCAAAATTTCATTTTAACACCCTTTTTTGCTAAGGGAAAAATTCCAATTTTCCATCCGCCAGGCTGCCGACCCGCTCAAAAATGATGCCACGTGTCCTCCTCTGATTGGAGTGGGGAAAAAACTGATTTTGAAACTTTTAGGAAAATGGAGCTAAAAAACTCTAAGTTCCCCATTGGCCCACTCCTCCCTCTTAGGTCTTTTAGGACATGTGTCCACTCCCTATTGGCTGCGGGGCTTCAGACCATTCTGTGACTTTAACATTTTTTTCAAAATAAAGTCTAAAAAACTTAAGGAAATATGACCACCCCACCATCCCACCTGCCAATCAGAACATGCCATGTAGGCAAATTTTAAAAAAAACAGGTCCCTGGGCCTGAAAATGCCCCATTTGCTTGAAAAGGTGAAAAATGGAAAGTTAGAGTGCCTGCCCGACTTTCCTTAGCCAATGAAAACCTGCCACATTGCCAATGCATGTTTGAGGAAGAATTTGATGGGAAAATGACACTCATCTGACTGTCAAAACGTAAAAAATTCCAGGGAAACCCTAGAATTCAATTTTTTCAACAAGGATGGCGGATTTTTTCGATTTTGAATCAATTGAAGCATGATTTTACAACATTTTCGACCTTGGGATTGAATTTTCAAATAAAAACAAGTATGAATTGATCAAATTTGATTTTTTCATGATCCGATAAAGGGAAAAATGACACAGCTCGTGAAATTGGAAAAACTAAGGCACAGAAAAGGGAAAACTTGGAATATTCCTTCAAATTAGGGCAGAACAACAAGTTTGTGAGAATTTCAAAACATTCAACTAGAGGGGAAGAAATTTAGACCATCAATTCAAAGGGTAAAATGTGTTTGAGTAAATATAGATTTGAAAATTTTAGGGGCAACATGGTGTAAGCTTTAAAATGGCACCAAAAAAGTACAATGTATTTAAATTTCATTATTTTAAAAAACATATTTAAATTTTCATGATTGCATTATTAAAACATATTTTCTTGTATATGAGTCTTAATAGGCATGACAATAAATTCTACTATACTTTTCATTATTCAAAAATATATTTGAAATGTTTAAATGGGTCCAATCAATTGAAATATTTACGAATTAATATCATATTAAAGCACAGTACAACATTTAAACATTAAAGAGTGTTGATTTGTTAATGTATTATGGATTGAAAATTTGATTGTCTGTACAAAAATATTACCAGTATGTATTTTTCATTATTCTAATACCTCTTTGAAACATTTAATTGTTTCTAAACATTGGGATGATACGATATTAAAGCACTGAAATATTTACCCTCATGGTTAAGTAATTACAATAAAATTAGGATATTAATATATTAAAGGAATTTAAGCATTAGAGCTTGATGATTTATTATGGTAGGAGAGATTCATATTTCGAGACTTAGGATATTAGGATATTAAAGACACCTAATCATTAAATGGTGGTGATTTTTTCTGGTAGGATAAATTAAAATTTCTAATTTTTGGCATTTTTTCTTTGTCAAGTACATTATAAAAATACTAAATTTGAAGGGCTTGGGTTTTGATTTTTTGTTCTCTTATGAACGTGTTTTTTTCATTCAAAGATTTTCTAGGAGAAAGACAAAGTTATGTGAAATGATTTTGGCTGATTGGATACAAATATTATTGAAAGAGAAACTTGTTGTAGAGTTTATAAAAAAAATATAGAAAGAGATAGGTGTTACTGAGTCTATCTAATCATTTTTTGCGCACCATAAATAGGTACGCATTTTAGTCCTTATGAAATTAATAAAAGTGAAACTATTTTGATTTGTGTATTACGTTTATTAATGTAAACAAATTCATTTATTTATTTGTTTGTTGTTACGTTGATTTTAGTACCACCCGTCTCTTTTTTTTCTTTTTGAATAACTAGAGATAGTAAAAAAAGAATGAAACAATTTTGATTTGTGTATTATGTTTAAATATGTAAACAAAATGATTTCTGTATTTGTTTTTTTGTTATGTTTATGCAAGAAAAAAATTCAATACATTTTTCAGATAGAAAAATAAACAAGATATATGAAAAAATGATTGAGATAGTATATTGTGAATTAAAAGATGTTTGTTTATACATTTTTTATGCTTTAGAAGTAAACTTGGAAAAATGATATATTAAAATCTTGAATAGCCTCCTATACTATTTTTGTATTCCATTTGAGAAATCTCAAATAGTTTCCCTTGCAAAATCACCATATCTTCATCTATTTCATGTTCTTTCTTCTATGAAATATCTGTATCTTCGTATCTCTCCTGCTATAAGCAGCTATATCTTATTCTTTCTTTTGCAGAATCTCATAATCTTTGTATTTCTCTAGCTACATCTACATTCTTCATCTTTCCCCCTGCTAAATCTCTGAATGAAGAAATATTGGTCGCAATAGAGCAAATATCAAAACCCGATTCATTCAAAATCACTATTTTTATAATGTACTTGTACAAAAAAAATTCTCATAAAAAAAGAATGTTGAAAATTCAAATTTTGAATCAAACTTACCATAATAAAGGACCATTATGAATTGCCTCCTAGAAATAAAACAGGAAAATTTAATATTTGAATCAATCTTGCCAAAAATCTAAAACAAAGCACCAAAAATTCAAAATTTGAATCAAACCTACCATAATAAATGACCATTAAGAATGGCCTCCCAAAAATAAAGTGCCAAAAATTTGAAATTTGAAACAATTGTGTTGATATAATAGAAATCAAAGTGTTTCTAATCAAGATATGATATTATTAATTAATAGTTACTCAATAGCATTGATTAGTATAGAAATCATGGTGATTCTTTAATATTAGTATTGATTAGTAAATTAATAACATTAATTAATTAATTAGTATTAGTACTAATTTAAATGATTAATTAATAATATTATAATTAATTAAAAAAAATTATCCTATCAAATAATATTAACTACAAGAATTAATATTACTAATAAAATTCAATTGCTATATTAACTCAAAAATATTAATAACATCTAATTATATTATGAAATGGATAAAAAATATTTTTAAAATAATTACATAATATTATAATAATATAATAAAATTTTATAAAACTAATTATGAACATAATTGCCATTATTTATAATGATTACTTAATTATAGTGCATCTTTAAATTAATTTTATTAAATTATAAGAATATAATAAAACTAATTAAGGACATAGACTCCATTATTTATAATGCTTCACTAATTATAATGCATACAATGGGCATATAAATATATTTAAAATTTAATCATTGAAAAATTAGAAATCAAAGAATATCTATTTAAGATATGATATTAGGACTAAACAAAATTAATTAATAATAGTAATTATTAAATACAAGGAATAATATTGTAGCATTTAATAAAACCAATAAATTTCAAATAATATTTTAAATTATTAAATAAAAATGATTATTATATGTGAATGGGCTTGAACCCATTTTAATAGCTTTATAAAGGTTGTTAGAATGTGCTATCTCTATTCTTCATCTATGATTTCAATAGTAAAATAGGCATATGAAAAATATTAAAATATATCATTAGCAGTTACCCTAAGGCTATGAGAGTGAACCACATCTCTTATTCAATCATTATTATATGATGCTTGTTGTAGAAAGGTCACTTCATCACATTTTGAGATAGTTTTGGAGTTAAGGAGACAACCACCAAAGTCAATAAGTAGTTGCGGGGAGTTGGATTAATCTATGAAGGAAAAAACGAAAGCCGCGAGACAAGGAAGAAAGTTGTGGAATCCAACACAAAGCCGTTGGATGAAGATAAATCACACTAGTTTGTGAAATAATCTGACAAAGGCACGAATCAAGAGAAGTGACTCTTGGAATGTTTTGTATTTTGTATATTTATTGTAATTAATCCATTGTGTAAGGGTGCATCAAAATAAATGTATATGTGAGTGCCACATTGAGAGAATTGTGTAAGGAATGAGATGTATGAGATAAGAATGAGAAGAATATGACTGTAATTGAGGACTAATGTAATGATTTTTTAAGAAATGAATAAAGATTGAACTTTGGGATGAAATATGTTATGTGTTTTCTATTTCTATTAATAGTGTAGATCCATTTACTTTTCTTACATACATCCTTACTTGAGGGTTGAACATCCTAATTCCCACAACGTTGCCAAGCTTTTAGTTTGAAATTTGGTGTCTGAGCCTAGGATTCATTCTGTTAAGCAGATGTTATGAAAAATATCACCAGTGTAATATTGGAAACCAACACTAATAGAGATTGAATATTGGTGAGATGTGCAAATTCAAAAGTCTGTTAAAGCAGGAGAATTTTTTCTTGAAAACATCATACAAAGTAGCATAATCATAAGTTCTTGAAGAGTATGGAGAAGAATTTTGGTCATAGTTTACTCACTTACTGTGGCCTTATTTACTAGCACATGCCAATAGGACAAAGTGGTCTAGATTACATTTGAGATGACTTTTTGAGTGGACTGCAACAAAGTTAACTATACTTAATAATTTGGACGAACCTTGGACAAGAGCTATTGATTACAAGTACAAGAATATGTTGGATTCATACGTAATTACTTGGGCCATATAAATCTTGGACAAGTTTTAATCACAATAAAGGAGAAGTGTTAAGTGGAGCAAGAGGACTATTTTCTAAATTAGTTCCATTTGTAATTAAGGTTTTTTATCATAGAGAAAGGCTTAATCAGAAGCGCAGAAAAGTTATTTTATGGGAAAGGTACCACTGGATAGGGTACATGAAGGGGGGCGATACAAGATAAATAACTTATCAGGAGAAACAGGGTGTTGGTTGGGGGTGGTAGAAATAAGATGACATGGGAAAAATAAAAAGACAAAAAAAATTAAATAGTTGACAAAGAGAAGATTAAGATAATTAAGGAGAGTTAGTTATTTGAGAAAAAGAACTTAAATGAGGAGGATGGAAGAGAGAGAAATGTTATCCATCAAAATTAAGGAATTAGAAAATAAGATAGAAAAAAAAATATCGGAAAAGGGAGGAAAGTGAAATGATGACATAGGAGAGGAAGGAGAAGTTGAATAAATCCCAAAAGTGAGAAAATAAAGAAACACCCACTTCAAGTGGAGGCCAATAAAGGGCTACCTTGGAAAGGAAGGTGGACATATAAAGTCTATCTATAATACCCCACACCCAGGCAGAGGACCAACTTGATTTAGTTATCCCACAAAATCCAATAGGAATAATATCGATACATAACCCTATTCAGAAATCAATATCGATAACAAATATTCTGATGACCGAGTTATAATAGTTAGTAGTGAGTTTGAAGCCAACATTCAAGAAATCAATAGGAGAAGAGAATTGGGGATAAGAAACAAGAAAAATTCCTTTGCTAATCAAAGATAATTGAGAGGAAAAAGAAAATGTTAATGAGATAGAAGAGTTAGTTGAAGAATTTAGATAAAATATAAATATAACAGAGAAAAAGGAGGAAGATATAGTTAATGAGAAGAAAGGGTTAGAGATGAAAGATGAATAAACAGACAATCATGAGAAATAAGAAAAATAAGATTAGAAGTAAAATAAGAAAATAAGAAGTGATGAAGGGTTAGAGGATAATATAAGGTTTAGAAATAATAAAAGAAGGAAGATATACATTGAAATGAATAATTATGAAGAGTCACCCATTAAAAACACACACCCAAATACCATAAAATCCTAAAAGATATGACCCCCGTGGAATGGTCGACATTCCATTTATCACTTGAAACACCAACTCAAAGGATAGAAAACGGAGGAAGCTTGCAAAAAACATATCAAAAATTACAAGAAGAGAGTCCAAATAGATAGGAAATTGTAAGAGAATTTAGAGAACTATTAGGAGAATTATATTTTATCATCAAGTTACCTAGAGACAAAGGATTGAAGAATAACTTGGAAAAGTCATAGAATCAATCCAAGAAGGTAAAACTAGTAAAGAAGAAGAAAATTAATCAATTTGAAAGATATTCTCAACTAGTCGGAAAGATGGCCCAAAAGATCGAATCACTAATATTCGACTTAGACACAAGTAACACTCTGAAAAAAAATGCGTACTAAAAAATCAGTGGAAGAAAATAAACCTAACAGATAATGTAGTCAAATTATGTGAATTCATCATCACTCTGAGGGAATATGCACTAATGTTGTACATGAAAACAAGTACCCTCAGGAACTAAGGATTGGGATGCTATTGAAAATTAATTCGAAACAAACTTCCATTTTCTAGAATCACTATTAGAATTGGTGAGAAAGATGAGAGACGTTTTTTAGGGAGAGAAGGAAAAAGTTTAAAGAATTTAGCCATCGATTCAAAACTATAACTAGAAAGTTAGAGCAGCCTATCCAAGATAAACAATGGATAGAATGGTTTACTTCAAGATTCCACCCTTATCTTAGAGGAACATTTGATGGACCCAAACTTTAACACTCTTGTGGATTTTATAGAAAGGGAAATTAGATTGGAGTCCCAACTGTGGTGTAGAGAAGGAGAAACATCAATAAAAATCATAACTGGAAAGAGTACAACTAGAACTAAAAAAATTTAAACTTCAACAATAGATCTAGAATAATGAAGGGATTAAAAGTAGTTCACCTCCAAGAATTCATTTAAGGCCTAATATTTATTGCACAATATGTTGTGCTGAAGGGGCATATCAAAATAGAATTTTCTTAGTTAGAATGTGTAAAAAGAGTAGCCACGTCTAGATATCATTCCTCATAGAGAGCATCTTCTAGTAATAGATCAGCATCAAAGAGAACATGTTACAACATTTGTAGATTGTGGGACCAAAACACACAAGATACCAATCCCTTACTAGAAGTGGCACCTCCAACTAATCAATTGATGTATTACACTACATGTGGATCATACAACCATTAGCATCCCACTTGCCCCTCTATCGATTCACTGGAGGATTTAAAATAATATAATACTAGAAGAGAAATGGTCATGAGACAAACTAAATCATCCAGTCCTGCCCATACAACACAATAGATGATTACATAAAACCATCCAGCCTCACAACTGGCAATAACTGTACCTTAGTACTCAAACCAACATGGTGGACAACTATATTTTGGAGGTGAGAATCAAGGAAATAACTAGAATCATACTTACCAACAGTATAATGAAGGAGGGTATAGGGGAGGTTATAGAGGTTGTTATGGAGGATGATACATAGGAGGTTATGAAAGCTACCAAAGAGGAAGAGGTTATTAAGGCTACAATGATGGAGGTTATTGCGGAGGTTACAGAGATAATTAAGGAGGTGGATATCAGGATAGAAGACCATTGAATTTCTATAAGTGTGTTCAAGATGGACACCTATTTAGGAACTACATGGAACCCGATCCTTGTCGTATTTTTCTTTGAAGAGGACATGATTCATTTAGCTATCCTAAAGTTGCATAATTCTATTAGAATGGAGGAACCATGATAGAAGCTTTGGGAAAGGTTGGTTAAAAGTATGTGAAACATATTACAAAAAATTCCATGGCAAGAAGAGACAATAAAATAATATAAAGTTGTGAGAAAATCTAGTTAAGGGAGTAGACCAACATAAGAAGATATGAAGGAAGAAGAAAAATAAATTTATGTGAGAAGAAAAGTATCCAAAACAATCAAAAACATCAAAGAACCTTGATATTAAAAAATGTTACAACTAGAAGTTCCGCAAGGAATGAATCTACTCTCAAACATAATAAAATAACAAGGTTTCCACAAGAGGAGAATTCTTCCAGCAAATATGAATGGAACTTTAAAGAGATTAGACCAAATCAGTATATGAAAGAAGTTGAGAAAATTACGGCATTGGTGGAAGAGGCAAAAACCAATGAAGAAAAGGAGAAAAACTGTTATGTGGATTAAGATATCATTTATTTGAAAGAAATAGCTACATTCATGATCAATCATGGTCTAGTAGACAAACTAAAACAATTTAGCAAATACTAGAATAAGGAGGAAAAGAGTTTTCATGTCTGTAGAATTGAAGTAGGAGATAATAAGAAGAAAAGGAATGTTTTTTGTATGCAAGGCATGTTGCATAAATCCGGCATCTGATTGGACATGTATATATTTGACACCACCATCACGCAAATTGTTGCTAGATCTTGGTGTGGATGTAAATATGATGTCAAATACTACTTGGTAAAGACTATGTACACTTCGATTGGAGTCCGCTAGATACATCATTGGCCTAGTAGATTGTTCATTGAGACAACCATTCGGATAATTATAACTTTTTTAAGTAGACGTCATGGGCATAAAGAAGCAAGTCAATTTTGAGGTGGTAGAAAAATGTAGCTTTTAACCCCTCTTATAATGATATTATAGCCTTGGAATGGTTCGAAGATTGTAATGGAACACTCAATTCAGAATAACAATAAGTGACTCTCCAAGTAGATGTCCTATGTGCATATGTACACTTACATGCAAAAATGAGTACCACATGGGCCGAAGAAGTATGAAACGATAATGAAGGTGAATAATTGGATGACATTCAAGGAGTACACACTTTGAGTAAGGTCTCTAGTATTGATAAAATAATTTGAACCAAATTCGGAGGGTGATATTTTGGTTAAGAGTGAAAACTACCAGTGACACTTTAGATAAAATTATTGAATCCTAAATACATATATTTCAAGAATCAAGGACGAGAAAATTACATTACGCAAGAAGGATCCCATCACCACATAATCAATTTTGGATGATGAGTTTGATACCATGGATACTAATCTAAACCATTTTTCTGTCCCATGCGCGATAAATTTTAAGAGGATGATGGTTACTATTATGTAAGAAAAGAATCTAGATTTGAGGACGATGATGAGTACTATTCCGCAAGAGAAGATGTTGAAAACTTACCTATTAAATTCATATAAAGATTAAGTTACGGGTCATCCCACAAAAGCTTACCAAAATACTCAACATTTGGAGAATTAGACGGGTATATTAAGCTAATGGAAAGAAAATTCCCAATTGAAAAATCCAAAATGGAATCTTTGGACGTTACCCTGACCATAAATTCTGAGGGTTTTTGGGTGGCTCATAAATTGAATATATCTCATTGGAATTAATTTACCACATTTCTAAAAAAGATATATCTATAAAGTGAGGTTTATTATGTACCGATACCCAAATATACTAGTAAAAATGATCCACATAGACACCTTCAGATTTGTGAACGTCATTGGAAGATATGTGGGGAGCATTCCCCATGAGTATGTATATAATTATTTGTATTTAATTTAGGACCTATACCGTGGTCTTGGTATATGCACCCAAGAATCAGATGTAAAACAAAGGATTTGGATCAGATCCTCAAATACTTCTATCACACATTTAAATTTTTGGGATCTAGATCTAAAAATCTTCTATGCGCTGTAGAAAATCAGAAGTTTCTTATTATCAACTCCAGAAGAGGAAACATAACAATACTTAAAAGAAAAATCATAAGCTAAAATACAAGAACCTCAAGAAATTTTAAGATTTTTTAAAAAAAAATTCCACATTGTTTTGCAGTGGAAAAACAAGAGAGATAAGAAAAGCTAGAGAATATAAGGTACAAACCAATATAAGTTGAAAGCTAAGTGGTAGAAACCAAGGAGGAAGGGGAAACATATTATTATCATCCTTTGAATATTTGAACTAAAAAACATTGGCATGAACAAGGATGAAAAATTTACAAAGATTCGAGATTACTTGTTACACGAGGAAGTGGCCAAAGTTGTAGAGTTACTGTAGGAATTTCATGACATCTTTCCTAAGTATTTCAAGTAGTTAAAAGGAATGAAATAATAACTAGACGCAATGAAGATCCAAATCAAATAAGGATTCAAACCCTTGAATAAAAGACCTTACAGACTCAATCCTTATTTGAAATTTAAGGTGAAATCAAAGATCGAAAATATGTTGAAATCTAGAATCATCAAAATAGTAGAAGATACAAAATGGAATAGTCCAATGGTCATCCAAAATAAGAAAACAAGATAAATAGGCATATGCATATCTTATAGAGAATTAAAAAAATCTTGCATTCAAGACTTATTTCCTACACCTTTCACAAAATAAGTATTAGAGAATGTGGCAAGAAGGGAAATTTATTCTTTTACTGATGGTTTCTCTGATTACAATAGTGTTAGAATTACTCCTGAAGACTAGCCTAAGACTACATTTTCCACAGAATGGGGGTTCATTTATGTACATTGTAATGTCATTTGGACTAAATAAAAGAACCAATAGTATTTAGCAGGATTATGATTAATGCCTTCAAAGAATTTATGCATTGATTTCTTTGAAGTATATTTAGATTAATTGATAGTGTATGGGTTACTAAAAAATCATATTTAGGTGCTGAGATTGATGTTTCAACAATGGAGGGCATTGTAAAGTTCCCTTAATTTGAAGAAGTGTATATATTTGGTGCAATTTGGAACATTATTGGGACACATTATATGAAAAGAGGGATGTTGATTGACACATTAAAAACTTTGGTGATTGTCAATCGACCCCCTCCTAAAACATAGAAGGATGTAAGCACAATTCTAGCATTTTATAGGATACCATAGAAAATTTATAAGGAATTATATGGAGGTTAGTGCACCTCTAGAAAAATTGCTAAAGAAGAGGACTAATAAATATATACAACTGACAAAAGAATGTCCAGATGCATTTCAATTCTTGAAAGAAAAAATTCTACACGTACTTATCCTAATATTTCCTAATTGGAAGGTTCCATTTCATGTTCATGTGGATGCATCTGACATTGCAATTGGAGTGGTAGTGCTACAACCTAGTCATAAGATGGATCATCCAATTGCGTTTACAAGCAAAAATTCAGCCAAGGTGGAAATGAACTACTAAAAAACAACAAGAGAATCTTTAATTATGGTGTATGCCTTGTAGAAATACTGCCAATATCTATTGGCTATTTCTTTTATGTTTTGTACTATCCATGAAACATTAAAGTATTTCATGAAAAAAATGTTCACATTTTTTGCACCCTGTGCAAAAAAGGGTCAACTCGAAACTTTGAAGTTTCTCATATTTATCAAGTCGATAGGTTTGACTATGTTTGGGACAGCCACCTCATGAATAACATATAGATTTTAATTTTTTTGTTCTACGACAGTCTTAGAAGTCATGTTTGGATCAAACTCCAAATAGGCTGCAGTTATAGAAAGCCATGCCTCATAGATGCATCCAATCCATTTGAAACCCTTAGTAGAAACTGTGTAATAGCCGTAAATGACCATTGTAAGGCCCTGAGGAAGGCAAGAAGGGAAACATGTATCAGACATGAAGCTATGGAGCTGGGGACAGGGTGTGGCATAAATTTTAGTCATCCATGAACATTAAAAGGTATATTTGATTTTTATTTATTTCCACACATAAGTGAATTATTTAAGTGTGTTGAGTTCTACAAGTTCATTATTATCCATTCAAATGAAAGAAAGTATAGAAATGAAAGATATACCTCTCATTACATGAACATAGTTCATCTATTCATATGGAATAAAAGTACATTGAAAACCACACAAGCCATGGGACGTAACTTGTATTTACTAGAAATAAAAGATGCATATACTTTAAACTATAAGCAAATGGAGAGAGAAGAAACCCATCATTTCCTATTTGGGTCGGTTCTCTCATGATTCTGGCTTCGTTTCATTATCATTTGCTACTTCATCATCATCTCCAATTCCCAGTAACAGGTAGTTACATGAACATACAGTATATATTGTTAGAGCTCCAGGTTTGTTCTATATCCATGTGTTTACAGTTTCATGTAATTAAATCCTTTAAAGAAAGCACATGCAAGATACATGAAAGATATAATCAAAGAGGATCATCTCATAGTACATTTGAATAAGATCAAGTACATAGTAAAATGCATAGAAGAATTTGATTTTCAGAAAGCTTGAGACCAGAGGATTAAATAGATGATCAACAGTATAGAATAATCACATAGTGCATATCAATGAATTCATATAACGAGAATCAAGATCAATTAAAAAATGAATTCATAGGTAGAATGTCCTTTTAGAAAGCATGAAAAATGAAACAAATGGTCAAGAATAATAAGAATTGTAGCAAATAGGAACAAGTATAAAAAATATCATCATCTGAATGCAGAAATGGAACTCAATTTTTTTGCTTTATTTGTTAAGATCAAAAGTATGCATTTTCATTATAAACTAAAATGGACTATGTAAGATTACAGTTTATGAAGTAAAACAACTTATGATGGAAATATCATTCCTTCAGTTCAATTTTTTTCTCATGAAATGACGAAGGAATTACATAGTTCACAACCAAAATCAGGTAGCAAATGGCACAAGTAGAAAACAATGGTGAAACGATAAAAAACTCCAAAGGAACTTTATATTCGAGATTTCAGCAATCCAAGCCATAATGTGCTTTAAAAAATCCTGCAATTGCTTTGGAAGAAAATGATTGAGACATTACAACTCAGAATAATTGATTATTTAGATCTTTTTTTTTCACAATCGAATTTTGCACAAAACTCTAAAAAAAATTTTTGGTCACATCAAAGCATCAACTAAATCAAATATAGGTACAATAAAAGAATAAATATCTATAAATGACAAATAGTGATGCCAATTTCAAGTATTAAAATGGATCTGAGATATTTCACTACAATCAACAGTCAATGGAAACATTTTTCTTAAACCCTGAATAATTGAAATATGTGTACTAGGAGGTAAGAATATAAATGTCCAAATTGTGTTTATGAATCAAAGTTTCCAAGGTTAAAAATTCATGCATCAAGCACTACAAAAGGTAAAGCGCATTTAAGTCAAATACAAAACAGAGTTTCAAATATTCAAAAATGACATAATTATTGTGAAATGATAAATCTTTGAGACAATTAATAGAGATAAGGATAAATGATAAATGATAAAACAAGGAGTTCAAATCACAAGGATGTCCATTTGAGAATTCTACATTACTCAGAACTCACTGCTAATGCTATAGATCTAGACTGGAAATGGGAGCTCTGGGTAAGAACAATATAGAACTTAAGTCTTAAAAATGGCAACTGTCAAAATTTAAAGCCTTAAACCCAAATCTGGGTTGATTCAGAGCTCATAAAAGACCTAGAATAGAATATATGAAAATCAAAAATACACATAATCTCACAAGAATGAGTGGCCATCATATACCTCACAAAGGTCCTCTGAATATCAAGCTCAGAATCATCAAGCAGAGAGTTTTCAAATCCTCATCAATAAAATGGTCTTCATTTCACTAGACTCTACCAGTAGGGAGGAATGTCCAACAAAAACAAGATCTCAAAACATATCTCACAAAATACGAGTACCCAAGAAGTACAAATCATAACCCATCAATATGGAGAAATATAGAAACACCAATGAGCATCAAATTATGGTTACTTTTTTTAGGCACAATACATAGTGAATAAACCATAAACTAAAGATGGTGGTTTACAATAGGTTGAACCCGAATAATCAAATTAGATAATAGAGGTGAGTGAAGTTGATACTTCCATGTTTTCAATCTATAACCATTCAACAGAGTAAACAATATAGAAGTCCAAGCTTCGAATAAGAGACACATGCATAGCTAGGTCAAATAATCACAAACTCGTTAATGGGTATTAGGAGATCTAGGTTTTGCAACAACTTACCTAAAGATAAAAAGGTAAACAACTGCCAATAGGTTGAATAATTTTAGATACAAGGAATGGAATACACAGATCAGAAAGCACCCAAAGAGCTGATATGGCGAGACTCTAAAAACCATAAAAAAGATGATTATTTACCTAATAAATTAGAGTATGTCTCCATATCATCAGAAAACAAGAATGATGAAAATATCATAGCATAAGAAGCTCATACAACAAAAAAGGTAGAGTGGGTCTTACCTCTAAAAACCATGAATATCAATAACATAATCATTTGTAAGCAGAACCTAGAGCTCTAAGTTGTTTTTAGCACATATAAACCCCATAAAGATATAATAGAAGCCATAGTGACTCAAAATAGCATGAAACCAAGTCCACAATGTCTTAACCCTTCAAAGTCTAGGCAAAAATTCAGGTCAAAGATGAAGGGAGAAAGCACATCCATATACATCTCAGCTATGAAGCAGATCCAGAGCTAAGAAGTGATTAAAATGATGATGACATTGAAGCAAAAATAAGGAAAAGGAAAATCTCACAACTTCCCCTTGTATAAATGGCGGTTGCGAAACCCTCCACAGAGAAATATCATAATAGGAAATGAGCCCTACATTCCATAGAATCCTCCACTCAAGCTCAAGATAAAAAAATATGTCGGCCATAAAAAAAATATTTGCTGAGTTTGTTTAGCTCGAATAGAGCTCAAGAATGCAAATCAAAAGTATTAGGTTTGCCTCTATTTTTCCTCCTCAACTCATGGAGTGTTACATCACTCAACCATGGTTATCAAATAATCCACGTGTCATACCCAAGAAAACCCTAACTCACCTTGGGTTAAAATTCCCACCAACATTGCACAAAGGGTCAATTCATCGTGAGAAAGGGGAACATTCTTACCCGCTTAAATGATTAACTTTGACTCCAAATTCATACTATGGTTTATAATCATTATGCCTTCAAACTATAGTTTTTGCTAATGTTTCCAGAAGGGGGTGAAAAATTCTAAAATAAAAAGTAGTATATGCCATGAAAACGTGAAGGAGTCAACATCATAATTTTGCACATGGTCAAACAAGATGACCCTTTATTGCTATGATCACCTTTTTCTTAGATGGGAAGATTATTTTTTATTTTGCATGTGCACAAGTGGAAGTGACCAAGAAGATATGATTATTTAATAATTCAAAAGAGACAAAGAGAATTATGCATGGAGATGTCAACATCAAATCCTAGAGATGATTTTTGCATGCCTCCACAAAAGGATAGATCAGAAATAAGACATAATTTACATGCTTAGAGAAGGAGACTTGCTCATCAAGAAAGATTTATTTTTGTAAACTATTCATCCATGCATTTCTTAAAAATAGAATAGTCAAATGCAGTTTGACTATGATCAAATCAAAGGATATTAATGCTTCTTTGTATTAGTTTCCTTTTTTTATTCCTTTATTTATTAAATAAAGGATAAAAAAAGAATGCATGGGTGATTACAACCTTAGTCTATTTTTAAGAAGGGTGGGTGAATCAATTTTTTTATATATTGTGTGCCTTCGCAAAGCATAGAGGGGGAGGACTTTTAGATACAAGAGTGCTGAAGTAGTTTCTGCCAGTTTTTTCCTTTGAATGTGAAGTATTTTTTGCCTTTCCAATTATTTGCAGTCTTGTGTATGTTTCCATTAATCTTATGAATCTTGAATGCCTTGATTAATCATCTTACTGTGTTGCAAATTCAGTAATTTCTCAATGATATTAATGTGTGTGTATAACTTAGCAGTATTGTTATGATTTTATCCCTCAATACATCAAATTTTTTACGCTTAATTATCTTTAGAAAATTGTTGTCATGTGCATCAGAAATTCTTTCCATATCAATTGTGCATGTACTCAATCAAAGGCCTCATACAAGTTTGGTGTATCAATTCGTTTTTAATTTCATTTTTATAGTCCACTTTTACCCTTAAAACTCAAAAAAATCAGTTTAGGATACATCAATAAGGAACCACTGGCCTTGATACTTGAGACTCACCTCAAAATAGGTATACCCACAGACCTAAGGTGTTTTCGTCATATCTAAGAAAGAGAGAGATAAAATTTATAAGCTTAGAACACCTGCAACCATCTTTCTACAGGGTGCACTTTTAAGAGATAATAGTTTTTGGCACTCCCGATGGGACCAGGACTAGAAAATACTATTGATGCATTCTGAAGATTCAAGATCCAAGTAGAATGTTTCTGGTGACTTCATAAATCTGATTTTAGATCAGTAGAACACTTAACAACATCATAAAATTTTTAGCTTTTGTTTTTAGGTATTTCTCAAGAAAATCATATCTGTTTATTTGATGTTATTAGCCATTTTTATGAGCAACAGACTTGCTTTTCATAGTTTTAGTATTTTATGAGGTCCTACAGCCATGAACCCTCATTTTCAGTAGTATTATTAGCCAAACTAGCAGCCCTTTTATCCAATTTCACCTTCAGACTAGTTTCATAACCCCTATTAGAATTAATATCCTTATGACCCAAACCTTGGATATTAGTATGATTGGTAATATGATGATAATTATGTTGTTCAAAGTCAAAGTGTTGCAGAGGGTTATTCTTAATGTGAAAGGAAAAGAGATCTTGAAATCAAGCTTAATGAACTTAAGAAATCATTTTTAGTTGTCAAGGAACTAACGAGAAATCATTAGCAGTGAAAATTGATAGGCATCGGGTTATGGGACCCTATCAATAGATGTTTTCCTACTTACCTTCCATATTAGAATTGAATGCCTATATATTTCCCTTTCCACTCGAAGCATCCCATTGATCAAATTTTAAATTATCAAGATAATAAAATTCCTTATTTTCCTACCCCACAATCATGCATCAAACCCAAATTAAATTGTTCAAATTGGTGTTCAATTGATGTGCTAAAAACAAAGTTTGTACCCCAACCTCTCTTTAAATAATTTCCAATTAGGACTGAGATTAGTGCGACTCCTTCTTTACTCATACTTCTAGTCCAGGAGAAAAAGGACCATAATATCATTCAGGAGGGAAAGCCAGATGATGAAAACAATATGTTAGATTTTTTACAAAACATAGATCGATGGGCATCTAAATTTAAGTTTGATCATACTCCAGAATTAGAGGACTAACCCATTAAAAAGGTACAATCTGATTTTTCAGTATATCTAAAGCACATTAGGGATGATCAACATTCTTTGTGTTTTGATAATAGTGTGCATGAAAGCACCATACTCCTACAAAATTCTAATTCATCCCAGTTGGTAGATCCTGAAGGAAATTTTCAAATCATTTCTCAAGATAAATCAACTGATCTAAAGGATGAGCACTTAGTTTTCAGCTTATCAGTTTCCATGGTTGACAAATGAAAGGAAAAAAATTGGTTTCAGAAAGATCATAATCAAATAGCTGAGTGTGAAGACCCAAGTTACGCTACAAGCATGGATATAGTTGCATTATTAGGGACTTGAAATGTTTCACAATGACTATTAGATGGTACTGCAAGTATCTGGGATAAACATTTTTTGATTGAGGAACAAACAAAATGTGCAGAGAACATTGTAAGAAGGGATAAAATGAAAGAATTTGAAAATGCTGTTGAAATGTAAATCATAATAGTAGTAGATCAGAAAATTGAAGAGGATGAACAAGAATTGGAAGAATTTAAAAATCTTTTCAAACAGTTTAAAGAAGTAGAACAACCATCTCATCATCTTCATGATGTTATGATTGATGAAGTACAACAGATTGAATAGGCTTAATACTTTTCATATCAGTTTCATAGTGGCACAAAGAATATACAACAATTTATAGAGGTAGATTAACTCTCAGAACATAATTCAAAATAACTTCAGAAAGAACCCGTGATTGAAAATAAGATTCATTTTTCAGTACAAGACAATAATATTATCTTTTCAGCTATTTGGAGGCCATGTCCTATTTGATATCTTTCTCATTCACGACATGCCACAAAAATACCAAAATTCATGCTCGTATCAGAGCCTAATAATGAGCATCACATACTCAAGAATAAATTCCAAATCACTTCATAATAGTTTGTAGATAAATTAAAAATATTATTCATGTTTTGGGATAAGTTTTGGAATCAAATTCAAGGTACACATCTTATTTTCAATTCTATCATGCTACTTATTTTACAAGGAGAATTCATCATCTCATTTCTGGAGAAAAGGAAGCTATTTTTCACTACCTGTCTTAGGTTTTATTTAGCCTCGATTTCCATCTGGTTAGAATAGGGTATATTAGGATTTCCCTTTCAATAAGTGTAGTTCATGCACATTATAGTTTTCAATTCAATAAGTGCACCTATGCACATGATCTGGTTCACCAGATCCTTTCCTGTTTTGGTGTGTTTTTAAGAAAAGGCAAGTTTTGGTTGTATGTATTTGACTCCTTGCCCAATGGACAAGAGCAAGGCACTAGTATACAAGCTAGCAAGTAAGCTTTCCCCACAGGATCACCAGAATTGTTGACATTTTTCTCACCCTATGTGTGAAAAAGGTCAACTCGAAACTTTTAAGTTTCTCAGATTGACCAAGTTAGAGGTTTGACTATGTTTGGGACAGCCATACTCAGAATAACATAAAGTATTTTAATTGTTTGGTTTTGGATAGTTAGAAGTCATTTTGGATCAAACTCTAAATAGGGTATAGTTACAGAATGCCATGCCTCATAGATGTAGCCATTTCCATTTGAAACCCTCGAGAACTATGCAACAGTCTGTAAATGACCATTGCAAGGCCCTGAGGAAGGTAGAAAGGGAAGTATGTATCAGACATGAAGTTCTAGAGCTGCGGACAAGGTGTGGAAAAAATTTCAGTCATCCAATGAACATTAAAAGGTACATTTGATTTTAATTTATTTCCATACTTAAGTGAATTATTTAAGTGTGTTGAGTTATACAAGTTCATTATTATCCATTCAAATGAAGAAAGTATAGAAAGGAAATATATACATCTCATTACATGAAAATAGTTCATCTATTCACATGGAATAAAAGTACAGTGAACCCACACATGCCGTGGGACATAACTTGTATGTACTGGAAATAAAAGATGCATATACTTAAAACTATAAGCAAATGGATAGAGAAGAAACCCATCATTTCCTATTTGGGTCATTTCTCTCTTGCTTCTGGCTTTGTTTCATTTTCAGCTGCTTCATCCTCATCTCCAGTTCCCAGTAACAGGTACCTGTGAACATACATTATATATTGTTAGAGCTCTTGGTTTGGTCTATATCCATGTGTTTATAGTTTCATGTAGTTAAATACTTTAAAGAAAGAACATACAAGATATAGGAAAGATAGAATCAAGAATTAGAACATCTCTTAATACAATTGAATGAGAACAAGTACATTTAAATGCATAGAAGAAATTGATTTTCAGAAAGCTTGACACCAGAGGATTAAATAGATGATCAAAATATAGAATAATTACATAGTGCATATAAATGAATTCATGTCACGAGAATCAAGATCAAGTTACAAAATGAATTCATAAGCAGAATGTCCTTTTAGAAAGCATGACAAATGAAACAGATGGTCAAGTACAATAATAATTGCAGTAGATAGGAACAAGTATAAAATATCATTATCTGAAAGTAGAAATGGATACCAAAATTTTCTGCATCATTTGTTAAGATCAAAATTATGCATTTTCATTATAAAATCAAATGGACTATGTAAGGCTACAGTTTATGAAGTAAAACAACTTATGATGGAAAGAGCATTGCATCAGTTCAATTTTTTCTCACAAAATGACTAAGGAATTACAGAGCTCTGAACCAAAATCAAGTAACAAGTGTCACAAGCAGAAAAAAATAGTAAAATTAAAACAAAATCCAAAGGAACTTTATATTTTAGATTTTGGGAATCCAAGCCATAATGCTTTGCAAAATCCTCAATTTCTTTGAAAGAACATGATTGAGACATTACAACTTAGAATAACTGATTATTCAGATCTACAAGTTTCACATTGAATTTTACATAGAACTTTAAAGAAAATTTCTGCTCACATCAAAGCATCAACTTAATCAAATATGGGTACCATAAAAGAATAAATATCTCTAAATGGTAAATAGTGAAGCCAAGTTTAATTGTTCAAATGGATATGAGATATTTCACTCAATCAACACTCAATGGAAACATTTATCTTAAATCATGAATGATTGAAATATGTGTATTGGGAGGTAAGAATACATATGTCAAAATTACGTTTACAAATCAATTTTTTTAGAAGAGGCATCGAGCAATACATAAGGTAAATCTCATTGCAGTCAAGTATGAAATAGAGTTTCAAAGATTCAACAATGCCATAGTTCTTGTGAACAATAAATCTTCAAGACAACTAACAGTGATAAGAATCAATTTCTAAATGATAAAACATGGAGTTCAAATCACAAGGTTGTCCATATGAGAAATCTACAGTATTCAGAAGTCACTGCTAATGCTATAGATCAAGACTTGAAAATGGGAGATCTAGTTAAGAACAATATAGAATTCAAAGTCTCAAAAACAACTCTTGTCAAAATTCAAAGCCCTAAACCCAAATCTTTGGTTAAGCCAGAGCTCAAATAAGACCCAGAATAAAGTATATTAAAATCAAAAATACATAATCTACATTTGCAGTGAAATAAACTGCTTCACACACATCTAAAAACATGCTTAGATATAGCAAAGGATTCACGTCCATCCTCAAGCAAATAAAATCATCTTCATTTTACTAGATTACCAACATGAAGAAATGTTGAGATTTGTAGGAAAATCAACATAGGGTGCACAAATGAACTCAAACAGTGTGATTAAACCCATCACGTAGGTTTCAAAAAAAGGAAATCACCTTGAAAAGATAATTAAAGAAGTGTTTATAGTTTTTTGAATGCAGAGCAGTTAAATCATCCACTACTCAACAATGCAGTCTTGAATCAAACAGAAAAAAAATCCCCAAGTTCAAAATGATGGGAGATTTTAGAAGGATTTTAAATTTACATAGGTAAAACCCTCAGAAAATGAAATTCAAACTAGATTATCCATGGTGGCCATGAGGATTTCCACAGAGGTGAAACCATAGAAATACAATTTTTTCCAAAATTTTCAGCAACGCAATAGAGCCATAAAGAAAAAAATGAGCAAGTTATAGTTAAGTAAATCAGAGCTTCATAGCAGAAAATATTCCCAGATCTACATTACTAATGAAGACATTATCCATGGAATCCATTTCTAAGCACAAAATACAACCCAGCTGATGGGTGAAGCAAATACTAGTTCCAAATTGGCTAGATCTCATATTATTCGAAGCCTTAACATTAAATGATGTCATGTATAAAAGTAATGGCTAGAGTTTTGTGAACTTACTAGAGATCACTGAAGATGATCATGGCTTTGTTGTTAGCCCCAAAATTCCCTTCTTTTGAAGTCAAGTATCAAAAAAATAAATTTGAGCCTATCCTTCCCAGTATTTCAATCACGTCGATCCTGTCATTGTTTCTAGTTTTCCTATTCATCGGAGAACAATTTTAAAGTCAGGCTTATGGTGAAGTTCGTTTCCTTTTTTTAATTTTATTCCCATAGTCAGGAAAGATAATTGTAGTTTCAACGGTTAAATTTTTCCCCAACATCCACGGGTAATATAGGGATATCTTTGATTGGATACGATATGGACATATTTCAAGGTTCAACAGAATCCTCCACAAGTCCAAATGGCACAACTCCAAGGGTAGGATCCAAGGGATAGTCCTAAAATAAGCATGCTTTCTGCATGTCCCAGGTAAAAAATGAAGACAAAACAAGATAAAATCGTGTAAGTATGGAAGGCTCAAAGGACGATGCCATGTGCCTCATCGGTGTAGCTTCAAGAGTCATAGACGGGGGTAGTTCTCAAAACTTACACTAGTCCTCCACATGTCCTAGCTCCAAAAAGGTACTATGTCGATCATTAAAATTGAATAAGTATGGGCAGGTTGGTGAAAGTGGCCACGTGCCTTAACGATGCCATTTTAGAAGTGAAATCAAAGGGTCAGTCTCCAAGTAGCGCCATCTCACCACATGGTTAAATTCAAGAAGGAGACAAAGTTGGCCATTGAAAATTCCAAGATTGGTGGAAGGTGACACATGTCAGCTCGGTATAATTTTAAGGGGTGCTTCAAAAATGGAAACTCAAATGAATGTGATCCCTCCACGTGTCTAGGGGTCGACATAGGTCAAACAGGAAATTGACCCAAATCGATAAAGTATAAAGGAACCGGGTAGAGCTCTCCACATGTTAGCCTAACGCAACTTCAAAGGAAAAAAATGCAGAAGGCATCTCCAAACCCACTCCAATTAATTTTTCCCATGTGGGTGGCCAAAATTTGAATTTGTAAAAGAAAATTGAAAATGGCCCATGTTTTAAGTGGTAAAATAATGTAACGACCGTATATTTACAAAAATATTTTTTCCCATTAATGTTTCTTTGCAAATCAAGATTTCAAAAGGGGCGTGGATGATTGGAATAAGTTGTAACTATTTATTGACTTTCTCGAGGAAGTTGTAACCGTTTCTTGCGAGCTATATCATGGGATTTCAAAAGCCAGTGTAAAGGGTTAGAATTTTTATTATTCTGGAATAGTAATTTTGAATTGGAATAAATCAATACAAAGGTTATTCCATTTCAATCTTATGCTTTCTCTTTCCTTCCAGTTCTGATATGTGAATCATCTAATCCTTGCCGTACTTGGAAAATTTGTGTTCTAGTTTGTACAATCTCTAGAACTTTGAGTCAGCATAATTGTGTCTGTTATAAACGTGGATGGTTATACTCTGAATCTCATTTTCACAATACATATAAGGGTTTTCTGTGCCATCTCATTTCCCTGAAAGTATTATCTTCTTCTGCCTCCCTCCTCTCTTCAAGGTCTTCTATCCTCATGTATTGGGGTAAGTGCACGAAGTTGGTGGACAATTCCGTGGACATAAAAACCCGAAATAAAGGAACCGCGATCATGGTTTTAAAACAGCGATCAGTGGTTTTAAAATCGTGATCGCGGTTCATTTATTCTAGGTTCGGTAATTACCGAACCTAAAACCGCGATTGCAGTTTAGAACCATGAGCGCGGTTATGAACCACGATCGTGGAACTCTGAGACAAAATTTAACAGTCCCGCGACTCGTTATTTTCCTCATTTTTCATTTCGAACCATGACTTTTCCTAAACATTTTTCACTCGCGCTTTGAATACCATCTCAAAAAATTTCATTGAACTTCTGGATAGTGATGTATTCAACCATGCCGCCAAGACGAGGAGGTAAGTCCCCGATTGTAATCATTTTTTTGCATTTTAGGTTTTTTTTTTTTGTATTTTAGGTTTTTTTTTGCATTTTCATGGGTTTTTTGAAATGTTTGTTTATGTATAAAATTTTCTTGTTTTATCAGTTGGTCGGACAAGTTCGAAATCATGCAAACCGTCAAAACATTCGTCAAAACCCTCCGAACATTCCTCAAAACCCTCCTCCAAACATAGATCCGCCTCCTGTGGCTCTTTCTATCCCCACTGAGCCAGCAAGAACGCAAGATAATATCATTGGAAGAATCCAAGAAAATAAAATTTCCATTGAGAACCTAATTCAAAATATAAGACAAAATCATACTACAAATCCATCCCACATGACTTTAGCCAATACATTGCAAACATTGATTGGCAAAGTCGAGTCTGCAACCAACCAAATACATAGATGGAACACCTTTAGAAGTGACTGTAGGTGGTGTTATGCGGATAAAATATCCCATGCGGCCATCAAAGGAAAAAAAAATGGAAAAGACCTCATTTGTGCATTATTTACTGACCCTAGAACCAATGCCCCCCCCTGCAGTTACTTGCAAACGGTTCCCAATCCATTGGTGCCATGATGATAGAATCAAAAACAATTTTTGGGACCGATTGTGGATGGTTTTTGACTATCCACCATGCAACAACAATGAGGTTCCTCTTTATTTTTTGAAGAAATTATATTGTGAGTTCGTGCTCAATGAGGTCTCGAATTATTTTGACTTTTCTGACTTTTTTGGTCGAGGAGGTGGCTCTGCATAGAGAAGACCTAGTGCACGCATAGGTCAGCCTAGGATCCCCCATGCCCCAAAACCCCCACTACCTTCAGTTATCCCTCCTACAGTGAAGGAGGTTGTGGAAATTGATACATTGCATGCATTGAGGGAGCTCACTGACACTCTCACCTAGCATAGTGACCCAGATTACATCTGATGATGTTGGTGGAGGTGCTAGTTCTAGTGCACCACACCACTGTGGATCATGTGGTGCCGTATGCACTACAGGCGAGACATCATTTGCTGGTTCATAGGATTTCTTTTCTATAGATGAGATGTTGGGGAGTGTTTTTGGAACTGGAGCCACTGATATTGGTCTTTCATAGGTAAATTTTAAATCAATTTAAATTATATATATATATATATACAATAGTTTAATTCACATGTTTGAGATATTAATATATATATATTTGATTGTACGTCATGTACATACATGTAAAAAAACTAATTTTTTATTTTATTTTAAATAGCAAGAGTCGGTGAAAGAAACACCCGGTGTCGACATGCTAGCTACTACAGCTAGGCGTGTTTCAAACGTAAGTTTCAAGTTGTACAAACTTACATTTTTAATAAATCATTTAATTGCACTAGATTATTATTATAATTTGTTTCACGTGTATATTGTACATGTATTAATATTTTTCTCTTTTATACATAGGATCCTGGTGGGTCATCATCTGCTCAAGGAACTGAGGCTACTGGCATGCCTCACATGAGTTTTACGCAAGTTAGTAAATCTCTTTACACTTTTGTTTCTAATTACTGGAAAGTTCATGCATGGATTGCATGCTTTGGACCTCTGTGTACATGAGTTTCACTTTCTTATACTCAACCTATATATTATTTAGTAGGAAATGTCAATTCATTTGATATAACTAGCCATACAATGTAATCATATATTGGTTTTAACATGTCTTGAAAGTACCACCTGGGGTAATATTATATAGTAGAGGACGGGAATGAATGTATAATTTCCCTCCTTTGTATAGTTTTTTTACCTTCTTAAAATCTCAACATGTGGAATGAGTGCTTATAAATGTTTCATGTACCTATATATAGATCTGGTGTTTCCTTGATGAACGTGAAAAGATATGTTTAGAGTGTAGGGACCTTTGAGTTCCTTTACTATTATTTTTTTCAATAGGTTTCGATAAGAGTGCTAATCTCTTAAGTAGATTTTAATATTGATTTGTACATATTTTTTGTATAGCTTATGACTGCTAGAGAGACTCCTCCATATATGCAGACTGTGGAGGCTGCTGTAGATACTCGCCATAGCATCTGCAGATTCACTAATTTAGGTACACAATTTTTTAAATTTGTTAAATTTTTGAGACCTTCATTATTTCTTATTAAACTTAAATCTACAATATCAAATTTTGTAGGTATATATGTGAAATATTTAATTTGAAAATTAATTATTTGTATGTAGCTTACCCTCGTGAGTCTATTGTTGTCCCTGCGACGCGTCAACAACAAATTGATAGGGATCATGACATTGCGGTAAGATTTCACATGCATTTTAACTAAATTGTACAAGTTTCTAAATTTTGAATGTATTTTAAAATTTTGGGTGTTAAAAACTTGTTGTTTATGAATGTGCAGGTTAGGTTGCAGGCATGCTTAGAGACACCTAGGACCACACGGATGAAATCCATAGTGGCATCTCCCTCCACTACATCCCCAGGTCGTGGACGTGCTACTTCTAGTAGGGCGAAGAGAGGGAAGATGTTTCATGAGTAGATTTATAGTGGACACCTGGATGTACATATGTGGTCATGAGTAGATTCATAGTCCATTGTACTATATATAGCCTTTTGCGACCGCATGTGGTCCCATATGTACATTATGACATGTGCTTAGTTCGAGATGTATACATACATTATGAACTTATGTACATATATATTTTCAGAGACGTGTGCGTCTGGAGCACACTTTGTTTGATTCTTATATATATATATATATATATATATATATATATATATATATATATCCATGTGTGTTGGTTAAATCATATTTATTTTGGTTATTTTGGTATTATTGCTAACTCTGAGAAAGTGGGTTTTGATCTTTGTTCATTGGAACTTGTAGATGCCCCGAGTATTCTCTATCTGTGAATTTATCTGTACCCAAACCAGGTTAATAATATTTGTATTGTTTATTAAATAAAATTTAGTGTTCAAAAGTATACATAGATCATAATTTTTGTTTGTTGATAAAAGAGATTCCTCCATATATGGAACTCCTATGGATATCTCTACTACGGTTTTGTTTCCGAGGCTATAAATTTGAAGTATTTCAGGTCTTTTAAATCTTGAGGTGGATTTAGTGTATTACTTCTAGTTATATATTTTCTAGTATCTTTCTGATTATTATTTGTGGTATATTTCACCATGGGCATTTTGAATTTTTATTTTTCAAACTAAAACAATATTGTTAGCTCTATTGCCAACTTAAGTATTAGTAACTAAAGCTTATATATTTAATGGAATTCATCAATTTATCATCCTGTTGTATTTGGAAAAGTGTGCACTATGAGTTAATCCTTGAAGTTAATATGGAATTCATCAATTTATCATCTTGATAATATTACAGGTATACCCAAAATTGGGTCTGCATTGTTTGTAACTTTTGTGTACATATGAGTTAATCCTTGAAGTAACTGTATTGATTTTCCAATCCTGTAGCCGTACTGTTCTTTTATAACTCATAATAATCCTGAAATATTGTTAAATCTGAATGATATGTGGCTACATATCTTTATATTATTTTTATTTGCATCATAAGCTTGTACTGTATTTGTATTTGCATCACAACCTAGAAGTTATTTTCAAATGTATTTGTACATTTTTTTTAGCTGATTGCTTCTTGTATTTTGAGTTCCAAAATTGTCAAGAAGTTGTAAGTACCTTCCAACATGCATATTGAACTTGGCAGTTGAAGATGGTAGTTGATCATTTTGATTACGCTCATAGTATCTACATTAGAGTTAGATAAATAATATCAGTAAGAAACCATATAGAGGATAAGGGATAATATTAAATTTGGAGTACATGTTAACTAGTGAAAAGGAGTTGTTTGAACTTGATCAAAAGACAGAGTTGAGTTTTTAGGGAAACATAGAAACCATTGAATACATATGTTATAATTTTTTTGAAATGCAACATGTGGTATCATAACTTGAAGATCAAAGAAGATTAGCCAAAAGGATTTGAGATAAGGTTGATACAGTGGTCCAAGAAGAGAGACAAAGAGATAGATGAAAATGATGGGTGAAGTAAAGAGTGAGGTCATGGTTACAAAATGCCACATTGGATGGAGAAGTTAGTATCAGAGAGATAAGATGCTAGACTAAAGCAATTACATGAAAGGATAAGAGAGTTCAAGAACATATGTGAAAAATAGAAAAGATGAAGAAACGTAGAGAAAGGTAATTGAAGGTTATTAGGCCTCATGAATCGGACTTGATATATGGTGAAGAAGAAGAAGAACTAGTAGGAAATGTGATTCAAAGGTTGATAGAGCTAATGAGGTACAAGAAGAGAGAGAGAGAGAAAGAGAGAAGAGAGAGAGAGAGAGAGAGAGAGAGAGGAAAAGGAAAGAAGAAAGGATGAAGAGAAGATAATTATGGTTTCACAGGAGGTCAGAGAGTTGAATCAAGAGGTAGCACAACTTATGGTCTTCATAGAAAGAGAGAAAGAAGAGAAAGGAAAAGAAAACCGTAGAACAATATTACCCATAATATTATAGAAAAACCAAGTGTTAAGGATAAGGAAGAAAATAAGATTCATGAGCCCCATATATCATCCTACCAAGGACACTTGATGACAACAAGAGATAACATAATAACCAAGTCATTGTAATTTAATTTAAATAAATAAGGAAACACTATATTTTGCAAACGGTGGGTCGTGGCACCGAACGGACTGTGCCGACATGTCGGGGTGGATAGGTGAATGCTAGAGGAGGTGGTGTTTCGGTTCGCGAAATGGTCGTTGCTTTCGGGCTACTTCGTTCGGGCGCAGTCCCTTAAGAGCCTTGAGACCAAAATATCGTTTAACTTTGACGGGTGACTACTCAAATTTTGTGGCACCTAGAGAGGCCTCGTCTAATCTGACACCTCTATGTAGGGACCCTCTACAATAGCCTCTCTCAGTTTTTTTCCTTCCTCATTTCGGTGCTATTGTTGTCCTACTGTTTGCAAATGCACGAAATAGTGCAGTTGGAGCCAGTGTAAGGTTGTCAAACGCTATATTTTACAAACGGTGGGTAGTCGCACCGAACAGACTATGCTGACACGTCTGGGTGGCTAGGTGAATGCTAGAGGAGGTGGTGTTTCGGTGCACGAAATGGTCGTTGCTTTCGGGCTACTTCGTTCGGGCGCAGTCCCTTAAGAGTCCTGAGACCAAAATATCGTTCAACTTCGACGGGTGACTACTCAGACTCTATGGCACCTAGAGAGGCCTTGTCTAATCTGAAACCTTGACATAGGGACCCTATACAATAGCCTCTCTCAGTTTTTTCCATCTCATTTCGGTGCTCTCTGCTGTCCTACTGTTTGCAAACGCGCGAAATAGTGCAGTTAGAGCCAGTGTAAGGTTGTCAAACGCTATATTTTGCAAACAGTGGGTCATGGCACCAAACTGGACTACGCCCCAACACATCTAGGTGGCTAGGTGAATGCTAGAGGAGGTGGTCTTTCGGTGCTGTGAAATGGTCGTTGCTTTCGGGCTACTTCGTTCAGGGCGCAGTCCCTTAAGAGCCCTGAGACCAAAATATGGTTTAACTTTGACGGGTGACTACTCGGACTCCGTGGCACCTAGAGAGGCCTCATCTGATCTGACACCTTGGTGTAGGGACCCTCTACAATATCGTCTCTCAGTTTTTTCCTTCTCATTTCGGTGCTCTCGTTGTTCTGCTGTTTGCAAACGCGTGAAATAGTGCAGTTGGAGCCAGTGTAAGGTTGTCAAACGCTATATTTTGCAAACGGTGGGTCGTGGAACTGAACTGGACTATCACCAATACGTCTAGAGTGGCCAGGTGAACATGCTAGAGGAGGTGGTGTTTCGGTGTGAAAAATGGTCGTTGCTTTCGGGCTACTTCATTCGGGCGCAGTCCCTTAAGATGCCCTGAGACCAAAATATCGTTTAACTTCGACGGATGACTATTCGGACTCTCTGACACCTAGAGAGGCCTCATCTAATCCAAAACCTCAGTGTAGGGACCCTCTACAATAGCCTCTCTCAGTTTTTTTCCTTCTCATTTCGGTGCTCTCGCTGTTCTACTGTTTGCAAACGTGCGTAAAATAGTGCAGTTGGAGCCAGTGTAAGGTTGTCAAACGCTATATTTCGCAAACGGTGGGTCGTGGCACCAAACGGACTACATCGACACGTCCAGGTGGCCAGGTGAACACTGGAGGAGGTGGTGTTTTGCTGCGCGAAATGGTCTTTGCGTTCGGGCTACTTCGTTCGGGTGCAGTCCCTTAAAAAGCCCTGAGACCAAAATATCGTTCAACTTCGACAGGTGACTACTCAGACTTTGTGGCACCTAGAGAGGCCTCGTCTAATCCAAAACCTTAGCGTAGGGACCATCTACAATAGCCTCTCTTGGTTTTTTCCTTCTCATTTCGGTGCTCTCGCTGTCCTACTGTTTGCAAACGCGCAAAATAGTGCAGTTAGAGCTAGTGTAAGGTTTTCAAATGCTATATTTTGCAAACGATGGGTCGTGGCACCGAATGGACTGCGTCGACACATTTGGGTGGCCAGGTGAACACTAGAGGAGGTGGTGTTTTGGATGCGTGAAACGGTCGTTGCTTTCGGGCTACTTCATTCGAGCGCAGTCCCTTAAGAGCCCTGAGACCAAAATATCATTTAACTTCGACATGGGTGACTACTTAGACTCTCGTGGCACCTAGATAGGCCTCATCTGATCCAAAACCTCAAAATAGGGACCCTCTACAATATCCTCTCTTAGTTTTTTCCTTCTCATTTCGGTGCTCTCGCTGTCCTACTGTTTGCAAACGTGCGTAAAATAGTGCAGTTGGAGCCAGTGTAAGGTTGTCAAACGCTATATTTTGTCAAACGGTGGGTCGTGGCACCGAACGAACCTCACTGCCAAACATGTCCAGGTGGCCAGGTGAATGCTAGAGGAGGTAGTATTTTGGTGCGCGAAACAGTCATTGCTTTTGGGCTACTTCGTTCGGGCGTAGTCCCTTAAGAGCCCTGAGACCAAAATATCGTTTAACTTCGACGGGTGACTACTCAGACTCTATGGCACCTAAAGAGGCCTCGTCTGATCCAACACCTTGGTGTAGGGACCCTCTACAATAGCCTCTCTCAGTTTTTTCCTTCTCATTTCGGTGCTCTTGCTGTCCTAATGTTTGTAAACGCGTGAAATAGTGTAGTTAGAAGCCAGTGTAAGGTTTTCAAACGCTATATTTTGTAAACGGTGGGTCGTGGCACCATGAACGGACTGCGTCAAAATGTCTGAGTGGCCAGGTGAACATGCTAGAGGAGGTGGTATTTTGGTGCACGAAATGGTCGTTGATTCCGGGCTACTTCGTTTGGGCGTAGTCCCTTAAGAGCCCTGAGACCAAAATATTGTTCAACTTCGACGGGTGACTACTTCAGACTCTGTGGCACCTAGAGAGGCCTCGTCTAATCCGACACCTCGGCATAGGGACCCTCTACAATAGCCTCTCTCAGTTTTTTCCTTCTCATTTCGGGGCTCTCGATGTCCTACTGTTTGCAAACACGCGAAATAGTGCAGTTAGAGCCAGTGTAAGGTTGTCAAACGCTATAATTTGCAAATGGTGGGTCGTGGCACCGAACAGACTACACTGAAACATCAGGGTGGCCAGGTGAACACTAGAGGAGGTGGTTTTTCTCTGCGTGAAATGGTCGTTGCTTTCGGGCTACTTCGTTCGTGCGTAGTCCCTTAAGAGCCCTGAGACCAAAATATCGTTCAACTTCGATAGGTGACTACTCGGAATCTGTGGCACCTAGAGAGTCCTTGTCTGATCTAAAACCTTGGCGTATGGACCCTCTACAATACCCTCTCTTTGTTTTTTCCTTCTCATTTCGGTGCTCTCGTTGTCCTACTATTTGCAAACACGCGAAATAGTGCAGTTAGAGCCAGTGTAAAGTTGTCAAACACTATATTTTACAAATGATGGGTCGTGGCACCAAACGGACTTCACCAAAACATTTGAGTGGCCAGGTGAATGCTAGAGAAGGTGGTGTTTTGATGCGTGAAATGGTCGTTGCTTCCAGGCTACTTTGTTCGGGCGCAATCCCTTAAGAACCCTGAGACCAAAATATCGTTCAACTTCGACGAGGTGACTTCTTGGACTCTGTGGCACCTAGAGAGACCTCGTCTAATCTAAAACCTCGGTGTAGGGACCCTCTACAATATCCTCTCTCAGTTTTTTTCCTTCTCATTTCGGTGCTCTCGTTGTCCTACTGTTTACAAATGCGTGAAATAGTGTAGTTGGAGCCAGTGTAAGGTTGTCAAACATTATATTTTGCAAACGGTGGGTCATGGCACTGAACGGATTGCGCCGGCACATCCGGGTGGCAAGGTGAACGCTAGAGGAGATGGGGTTTTGGTGGGTGAAATGGTCATTGCTTTCGGGCTACTTCGTTCGGGTGCAGTCCCTTAAGAGCCCTGAGACTAAAATATCGTTCAACTTCGACGGGTGACTACTCGGACTCCGTAGCACCTAGAGAGGCCTCATCTGATCCAGATACCTCGGCGTAGGGACCCTCTACAATATCCTCTGTTATTTTCTTTCCTTCTCATATCGGTGCACATGCGTAAGTATGGTCTTGTAAACACTTGGGGAGGATTTGTTTTCAAAATTTACAACATTTTTAAAATTTACAACTTTTTCAAAATTTACAACTTTTTCAAAATTTACAACTTTTCAAAATTTACAACATTTTCAAAATTTACTTGACTTTTTCAAAATTTACAACTTTTTCAAAATTTACAACTTTTTCAAACAATGAAAGCTTCTCTTAGCTTCCAGAATTTAAAATTCTCTACTAACAGTGCGAACCATGTGAAGGTGGAAGCTTTTATGGCACCACTAACCTAAATAAAAGTGTTAGTCAAAGAAATTTAAGTTTCAAATCAAAACCATATATAATATAGATAGATATAATGTATGTGCAAAATACACAAATTTAAAATAAAATATATATTCAAACTTAAATCTAGATCTTTAATTTCTAAAAAATGTTATATATATATATATATAAATTGAAAAGAAATTATATATATACCAGACATGCTCACATTGTAAATTCATTCCAATGAATCATCAGGATCAGATCTACTCTGAATAGCAGACAAGATTGATTCATGATCTGACTCTCGAACCTTCCGAAGAATCTTGTTATTAGGCCTTCCTCGATATCTATACAACTGAATATTTGTTGCTAGAACTAGATGTGAATATACGAGTATTTTCCTGTGTGTCTCAAAGTCTTCAAACACCCAAACAGAGGAGTTTTTTTAATGGATACCATCGAAGCCAAGTTCCAATAACTACTACTGACCCTGTAGGATACTCAATATCTTCGCCACCTATAATAGGAGAAGTCAACTTCTTTCTTTCCTCGATACAACGACATAAAAAATAGTTTATTCCTTCTTCATTGTCTTCTGTCACAATTACTGCAAACACATGTCCTACAAAAAAATAACCAAGGAAAGTTGAACAAATCAAATTTAAATTACATATTAAAATTTCAATGGACATATAACTCAATTTACAAAAATTAAATAAATATAACCATATTTATACCTTGTCGCACCAATATTGAAATTTCGTTAAAGTCCTTGGATGTTGTATCTCCATCTGCAAAAACAAGTCGTAATGCTTGTGGAGGTTGATAACTAGGAAGCGGAGTTAGAGGCCTAAAAATCCATCCTTCCACCCATTCTTGTGAATCACACTCAGCAGTGAAAAATTCGATACAAGATGCACAAAAGCATGTCAACTTTCTTGTCCATACGGCCCATGAAGTAGCGTCTGATCTACAAAATGAGTGCATATCACTAGACCCAATGAGTGTCATACAATCCTCATAGTTAGCAATATGTTTTTCCCCTCTATCAACCAAAAATATCTGCAAACTATGGAATTTTCTTGAGAACCTTGGGCCATGTTATCAGTACACCATTTCTACTATGCTCTTTACATCTTTTAATTCAGCACCATCTTTGTACTTCAACTCTTCTCTTGCAAGAGCTCTTTTCACACATGCCCCTGCACCATCATGCTCTCCTTTTCCATGTCCAACCTCAGTGAAACTCTAAATATGTTGCACACCCATCTTGACGTGCATTCTGCTCATCCAATAAAACATTCGTGCATTCTTAAATTGAGACGTGCAATTATCTGACCATATATATTGTTGTTTGAAGTGGATGTCCCTATCAGACAAGTTTCCATAAAATAACTGGAAACACCCTTGCACGAATTCAGTAGAATGAGTACGATCATCACTGATATAAAAGTGGTACTCTCTTTAGATTTTTCGATCATTCTCCGTACTGTCAGGAGAATGTAGAAATGTTATATACACAAAAATGGCAACTTGTACTGAGTTGTAATATTGCGATTGAACCTCCATTTGTGGTTGCAATGTGTAATTCTCTGCAAAATCGACCACTAAAACAATAGTACCAATAGGAAATGTGTCTTTGCATAGCTTGAATTGTTCATCCAACCATCGAGCTCTATGTGTATGCCTCGCGTACTCATAAAAAATTTCATCCTTAAATTTTCTTATAAATTGAAAAATGGGCACTTGTTCTGTAACTAGCTCACACCGTTTCGACTCTTTTTCCATCTTTCAACTGGTATGCAACTGATTTATATTTATCAAATTCAACTAAATTATTTCCTATTGTACCTTCAATTTTCTCATGGATGTAACTTTCCAATTTAGGTAATCCGCCACATGTACTACAACTTCCATCTAAACAATCCTAACTATAAAAATATTGTCCAACTTCTTTTTCACAAAATATAGTAGGAATGAAATCCCTAGAAGATATTGGTGGAACTTGAACACCACATTCAGATAACATAGTTTCAGAATGAAAATTAGAATGAATACGTAAAAATTTAGCATAATGCATCACAAATTCAACATGTTGCCTACAACAACAAGTGGTGCGAGCATGGTTTATTTTCACATAGAATGGTTTCAACATTTCAAAAAAACGTTGACTAATTTTAATTTCTCGGATTCTCTTGTTCAAACTTACGAAAAAATTGAGTTTGAGTCATATCCAAGAAATGCTTTGGATGTAGTTCACGATTAGTAGAACCAACTCTCCGTTTTATAACATATCTTGTATTAGGTGAAACTCTAGTGTTATCATGCCAAAATTTAATAACAACTTCTCTTATAGCATCAGAATTATTTTTGTCCTTACGCGGTGCTCTGGCAGAAAATGCCCAAAAATCGGCATTATTGAGTGATTGAAGGATATTACGTCTTTCAATTACTTTCATTAGAGTTTTTTGATTAACTTGCAACATTAGACTTGTTTGCGTAATCAAACGTTGTTTTTTTATTGATTCACTTACAACACTAGTAGCAAGTACACAACGCACAATATTACTATCCCTAGTGCGTCTCTTGACACCAATAGTGTGATATGCATCATGAAGGTTTTCAACAATTGTAGAGGTTTTTCCACGTATATTAGATGTTGTCAATCCTAAGATGTTTAATGTAGGTCTCATTTTAATCAATTTCATCAAACTAACCAACAACTGACATCTTTGGGAATCATTTAAAATTTTAAAATGATTATCCCAAATTTCAGTGGCTTTTCTTCTGATTTGTCATTCAGAAAGTTTGTCAGACATTGGTTTCAAAATGTTTTCATCAATTTCAATAAAAAAATTAGGTTTCTTACGTAAAATCCTAGGAGGTGTTTTTGTCAAATTTTGCTTGTCTATAGTTTCAACATGAATTTCCTTATTTACATTTTCATCGTCTCCTTCAATTTCAACATTTGCTACATCATGAGTATTTAATTCTTCTTCAACATTGACAGTAAAAACTTCTTCATCACGAGTATTTAATTCAACTTCAACATTGATAGTAGAAACATTACCTAGTTCTTCATTGCTTACAATAGTTGGGATTGAAGATGAACCTCTTCTGGATTCATGAAGTTTCTGCATTCGCTCAGCATTTTGAATTTTGTTGGCCTCTAATTCATTTGGTTATTTTTTACTTAATGACTTCCTTTTTTGACTTCGTTTTTTGTCTCCCATAATGTTTTGCTTCCGATGATAAGAAAAACGTGCAGAAAAAGATAGAATTTCACAGTAATTCATATGGTAAGGTCAGAGAGTAAAAATCACATGGTAATTCGAGCATTGGGATGTGTGTAAATATGATTTATAAACCGCGATTGTGCTTTATAAACCGCGATCACACTTTATAAAGCACGCTTGCGGTTTATAAAGCGCGATCGCAGTTTATGTTTAAAAAACCGCGATCGCGGATCTATCTGCCGAACTTAAGGCTCGAAAAATCTTTGTTTTTCACCAACCAAAGCTATGAAAGGTCATTATGAAGTGTAAAAGGTCAAAAAACCTCAAATCTGCTCTTCCAAAGACTTGAACTGTGATAAAAAACTGAAAACATTTCACAAAAATGGTGTGCATCACGTAGAGGAGACTCTTAGCTTCGTAGAAATATTATTTTTAAAGTGAATAGAATAAGATAAATATCATTTTATAATTTTTTACCAACAATAGGTCTTTAAAACATTTTTTCCCGTGAATGTTCATGTCTACATTTAATACTGTAACTTTTGTTTCGCTTATCAAAATATGATAAAACTTATACCATCCCAAGAGTGGACAAATTCTATACACGTTAAAAATAAAATAAAAATTGATTTCGATATTTTTTGATATAGTTATGGCGGGCAAACGGAAAGCGCTCCGTTTTCTAAATATTTTCAGACCACTTTCACAGAAAAAATCATAAAAAAAAAATACTGCTAAAAAAAATACAAAATAAAATCCATTCCAAGATAGAAAAATACATCTAACATTTCACCAAAGGAAAAAAAAAAAAACAACAAGATTTGGTCATCTAAAATGTGGGCAAACGAACTACAATCTTATAAGTTTTTTCAAAAAAAAAAACTAAGTCATATAATTTTAAGTGTTTAATATAGCTAAAATTGTCCGTTTTTTACAAAAATTAGTATTTTAGAAACTAGATTCTGAATGCTACGATTCATATTTATATAAATTTTTCTAATTTAGAGTGCGTGTATAGCTAATAATCCCTACAAGTTGAGATTTTGCTATTTTTTGCAATATGATGTCCACGGATGACCCTATATTTGTCCATCAACTTCCTGCACTTACCCATTGATAACTTTCCAAGCTTAAAACACATATCAGGATATCGAGAAACCACCATTGAATGAAATACTGTGCATTTGTATATAGGATTCACCCCTACTTTCATTAAGGGAACCTCTCCCATTAAAGAGGAGGGACTTGCTTATCCCCTGACTATGGTTTCATTCTAAGTGCAAATCTGAAACCCAACAGTTTTTAGTGACTCCGCTAGGTAATTTGTTCAAAAACATTCCTTTCTAAAAAGAAAAACTAATTTGATCATTTCTTTGATCTAGAGACTCTAAGATATACTCGTGGTAGAAGGTCTATCGGAATTGAAGATCCCCAATTTCAACTCTTGGATCAACAAGATTTTGAACTTCCTCCAATAGGAAGAAATAGAAGAGCTCGTTCCACAAGCACACCTCCTGTTGAAGACAAAGCTTCAGGTAGTAGCAATCCTCAAGCAAAACTTAGCCCTAATATCCATGACCTAATTCTTGATGGTGTTTTGGTTCCACTTCAAGAAATGTTTCCAATGACGGTAGTACTTCAGCCTTGGGTTCAAAGATTTTGGCCTTTGGCTCTTCCTCAACCATTGCATGAGTTACCTATGGGTAACAAGAAGAATTTTCCCAAATTTAGAGGTGATGGAAAAGTACACCATGATGAACACATTGCAGCCTTAGTCATTGCATGTGGGGTCCTTGGAGTTGAACATGAGGATGTCTCTTTGAGGTTGTTTGTGGAAACCTTGCAAGACAATGCTCTAGATTGGTTTTACCATCTTCATGTTGGGACCCATCATCGATTGGACTACTATGAGGACTGAATTTGAGCAGCGTTTAAAACCTGCTGAAGATGTGCATGCTTTGCTAGCTCAAATTTATCAAATCAAGAAGGAGGCACACTAGCCTATGAGAGAAATTGTGGCTAATTTTAACAAGCTGATTAACAAGATTATAGTAAATAGTAGCCCTATTGATTTGATTCAAAAGTGTTTGTTCTTGAATGCTCAATTGTTGGAAGTAAGATATGCCCTGAGGAGATCAAGTCTTGTAACTTTGTATGCTAATCATAGATTGGCTGTCAGTGTGGAAGATGACTTGATCATGTCTAGAAAGCTAGAAAGGGATTCTTTCAGATCTAAAGCATCTTCTTCTTCCCCTTCTCTTGGAGGTAATGCAGATCAGTTGGTGCAAAATTTGGCTAATGAACTCATTACCATTAAGAAATAATTGGCTCAACATGCTCCATATCAAGATTTTCCAAGGAATAAATTTCAACCTAGGAACTGATTGACCTCTTCCCAAACTAGGTTGGCTATTGAAGGTCCACCCCTCAAGGTGCCTGTTAATGCTACTTGTGAGATTCTTGATCCTGATGATGAGGAAGAAAAGGATCTCTATGATGAACAAGAATAGGAATTTGGTGAATAACTGGAGGATTTTGGTGGTTCTTGAGTTCATTTCCTCACCACTAAGGGTGTGGATGATCAAGATGACTATGATGATGTAGTGGCTGAGATGAATAGTAAATCATATGTTGTTATGACCGAGGAGTAGACCAACAAAAAGCAAACAGTGCTACAACCTACAAAAAGATCCAAGGAGTACCCCATCACCATCCTGGTGATTTCAAGAAGATGAGCTCCTATTCCTACTACTTCCACCCAAAAGATAAGCTCTGCTAGTCCTTCTTCCTCTACTTCTTCTTCTGAGAATTCTTGTCCAAAATATGATAAAAAAGATATATCAAAAGCTCCTCCTACTCCTAGTAATGATTCCCCATCCACATCTAAATCTTTTAACATTATAGACCATATTAAAAAGACAAAGATTCAGATTTTTGAGGAAGAATTCTATCAAACCCATCCTAAAGCCTTTGCCAAAATGGTTAACTTTATAAATTCTAAATCTAAAAATCCAACCCATTCTTCTAAATTCCTTTTTCCCACTCCTTCTTCTTAACCTCAACCTGGCCTTGTGGCTGTATTACTTCACCTAATGAGAAGATCAAACCTTTCTATGTGACTCTCTTCATAGCTAGACACAAGGTTAGCAATTGTGTCATTGATTCTTATGCATCTGATAATGTAATGCCTAAAAAAGTGGCTCATGCTTTGGGTCTAACCTTAATTTGTACTTATGGCTCTTGTTATTCCACGGAAAGTAGAGAAGTTCCTTTGATTGGGAGAATGAAGGATGCATAAGTAGCTTTTGTTGCTTTACCAAAGAAGAAGGTCTTGGCTACCATCTTGGTTGCTGATATTCCTCCTTCCTATGGCATGTTGCTAAGTAGGAACTTTTTTAAGATGTTGGAGGTGAGATCCAAATAGATTGTTCACATGCCTTGATCCATGTCAATCGGAAGATGAAGAAGCTTCTTCCTGAGAAACAAGCAGAGTATATCGTGAAAAAGACAAATGATCCTAAATCACAAATACTGTATGAAGACATTGGGCATGGGAACTACATGATCATGTCACAAGAGGAGAAAAATCTACCAAAGGAAGTGTTGCTTGATCCTAATGGTGTGTGGAATTTTTAGTTTTATGGAAGTTATTCCTTAGCAGGTTTTGGAGCTGGTTGTAGTGCTTATTGATCCTAGGGGTAAGGTTCATCCTTTCTCTTTCAAATTTCAGTTTGAAAATACCGACAATACTTTTGAGTATGATAACCTTATTCTTGGGTTGAGCATGGTGAAGAAAATTGGAGTGAAGAACCTTTTTTCTCGTGGAGATACCAAGCTAATTATAAAACAAGTTAGAGACCTTTATCAGGTAAAGATCAGAAGGTTTAAGCACTATAGGAATCTGGTATGGGATTTCATTGAATTCCTTGATGCGTTTTCCATTGAAGATTTTCCAAGGGAAAGGAACAGTAGGGATTACTCTCTAGCTATTTCAGGGTCCTTGTTGATTCCTCATCTTGATTTTCCTTCGGAGAAATTCACCATTGAGCTGATCCATAGATCTAGTGTGCTGGACAATGCAAATAATTGGAAAGTTTTTAATGATGATGAGAATTTTCTTTCTTTCTTGGAGCTTAGAGATAACTTTGATCAGTTTTTCTTTGAAGGAAGTGACAATCTACCTAGAGAGTGTGTTTAATCAAATGAAGAGGGTGTCAAAGAAGAGATGGATCAAGATGGATGCATCAAACTAAAACAAAACAAAATTCCTAAAGGACTGGTGAGTTTGGAGGATCTTTTTGATAAACATGATAGATATATGAGTTTTAAAGTTTCCCAAGGAACCCAAAATTTTGCTAAGACTGAGAAAGTGAATATTGGGATTCTTGATGATCCCAAAATGGTCAACATTGGAAAATGTTGCACTTAGGAAGAGAAAAATAAGGTGGTGAATCTTTTGAGAAGGTATGTTGATGTTCTAGCTTACTCTTATGATATCTGAAGGCTTTTCAGCCTAAATAACTGCAACATTTCATTCCTTTTAATCCTAAGATCAAACCCTTCAAACAAAATTAAAGGAAATATAATCTAAAGATAGCTGATATAATTTTCCAAGAAATACAGAAGCTTCTGAAGGCTAAAATCATCTTCCCCATTCCCCATTCAATGTGGATTTCTAATATAGTGGTCTGTCATGAAGAAGAATGGTGAGCTTCAGATCTGTGTGGACTTCAGGAATCTAAATTAGGGTTCTTTGAAGGAAAATTACCCTCTTCTCATGATGGAAAAAGTATTGCAAGCTGTCATAGGCTTGGAGATGCTAACTATGTTAGATGAATTCTTGGTGTACAATCAGTAGAGGTGAATATTGTAGATCAACATAAAACTACCTTTACTACTCCTTGGGGCACGTATGCATACAAGAGGATGCCATTTGGTTTCATCAATGCTAATGCTACTTTCCAGAGGGCCATGGACTTGTATTTGAGAATTTTAAAAGGGAAATGCATTTTTTGTGTATTTGGATGATTTGACAGTGTTTTCTAAAGCAGGAAAAGATCACTTCTAACACCTTGGTACAATATAGCAGAAGTGTAGAGAGCATGGGATTTCTTTAAACCCTAAGAATTCTATGTTTTGTGTCATAGAAGGAAATCTATTGGGACACATTGTTTTAAATGAAGGGATCAAGATTGATCTAGAGAGAGTTCAAGCCATCCAATAAATTCATCTTTTGTCAAGTAAGAAAGGTGTTAATTCTTTCTTTGGTAAGATCCATTTCCTAAGGAGATTCATTACCAAATTTGTGGAACTTACTATGAGCATTGATCGCATGATTCAAGGGAAGCAAACTATTGGTTGGTCCTCTGAAGGGAAGAAATCATTTGAGGACATTAAACAAGCTATTGCAAAGACTCCAATCTTGGCGTGCCCTGACTTTAGCAAATATTTCATTATCTATTGTTATGCCACTGAAAATACCCTAGCTGCTATGTTAGCTTAGAAGAATGATGAATATCATGAGATAATAATTGCATTCATGAGTTATGTCTTGAAAACTCATGAGCTAAAGTACACCATGATGGAGAAACATGCTTTTGTAGTTGTAAAAGTTGTCAAGTAGTTTAGGTTTTACATCCTTAATTCTCATTCTGTGGTGCTCGTGACTGATACAATAATAAAATAAATTCTTAATTAGGAAGAATTTAGAACCAAGAGAGGTAATTGGGTAACAAATGTGCAAGAGTATGATCTTGATATCAGGACAAAAAAGCTAGTTTGGGGTAAGGGCTTGTGTGAACTCATTACTGAGAGAGCTACCAAGGAGTTGTCCAAAGATGAAGTTGATGTCCCTATTGTTTTTTTTCTTGGATCGAAAAATGTATGGTATGCTGAAATTGCTCATTTCTAACCTATGGAGAGTGTCAATCTCACTTGAGTGCCAAATATAAGAGATACAACAAACTGTGGTCTACATAATATGTGTTATGGGAGAATGATTTTTTCAAATGAGGCATAGATAGAAGGTTTTTGAAGTGTGTAGACAAGGAGCAACAAAAGAAGTTGTTCTCTACTTTTCATGACCAGGCTTGCGGAGGTCATTTATCTTCTGCTGTAACAACTCATAAAATACTTCATGCTGGTTATTATTGGCCCACTCTTTTCAGAGATGCATCAAAATGCGAGTGTGAATGTGAAGCATGCCAAACATTTTTTGGAAGACCTAAGTTTGTTTCTTTTCCTCTCAATCCTGTAGTGATTGACGAGCCCTTTCAACAGTGGGGAATGAATTTCATTAGAAATCTTAACCCATCTTCCAGTGTTGGACATACCCATGTGTTGACTGCCACAGATTACTTCACCAAGTGGGTTTAGGACATCCCAGTCAAGAGCACTACCTTCGAGGTAGTTTACAACATCATTAAAGAGAACATATTGATCAAGTTTGGGATCCCAAACAAAATTGTGACTGATAATGCTTCCAAATTTTCTTCTGCTAAGATGATGGAATTTTGCTATGGGTATGGGATCTCACTTTCTCATTCTTCATATTACTACCACCAAGGGAATGGATATGAAGAATCAATAAACAAGATCTTGGTAAACATAGTTAGAAATATTGTAAACGATTCTAAGAGAAATTGGCATAAGAAGCTATATGATGCACTTTGGGCTGATAGAATTACACCGAAAGAGAGTAATCAGAATGTCCCCTTTCTAAGTGAAGTATGGTGTGGAAGATCAACTACCAGTCATTGTGGAATTACCAACCTTGCATTTTATGAAAATCATTGAAGATTCAAGTTTCAGTAGCTCTTTGGATAAGATAATTTTGTACCTTCAGAAGCTTGATGAAGACATATTGCAAGTGGTGGAAAGGATAGCTTCTCATCAGTTGAATGTGAAGGATCTATTTGAAAAGAAAGCCAAACCCAATTTTTTTCAAGGAGGAGACATTGTTCTACTTTGGGACAAAAGACATGAGCCACGAGGAAGCCATGGTAACTTTGATTCTCTTTGGCTTGGTCCTTTTAGAATCAAAAATTTTGCTAGAGAGAACTCTTTTTATGTGGATTACATGGATGGTTCTCCTCTCCCACTTCCTTATAATGGGAAGTATATGAAGTTTTTCAAGTCCTAGGTGACTAGGTGGTCCTTATGTATATTATGTACAGTTTTTTTGTTTTGGGTCATTCCTTTGTGTTTTGTTTCTGTTCTTCCCTTTTTGTTTGTTTTTTTTCTTTTCTCGTCTTGTGTGTGTTGTCTTGTATTGGTTTTTCTTTTGAATCCTTTTCCCAATGGATGAATCATTGGTCCTTTTTATCCTAAATTTATTTGCAGTTCTTGATCTTTCCTTGTGTCTTTGTTCTGAGCCACTTCATCCCCAGAAAGGGCCAACTGTTGTTGGGCCCCAAAATTCCCTTCTTTTGAAGTCAAGTTTCAATTTTTTTTGAGTCTGTCCTTGGATTTTTGAATCACATTGATCCTCGCATTATTTGTAGTTTTCCTATTCATCAAGAATAATTTTAAATTTGGGCTTATGGTGAAGTTCCTTTCATTTTTTTGATTTTCTTCCTGTATTCAAGAATGACAGGCATATTTTCCCCATTGAATTTTTCCCTAGCATCCACGGGTAACACGTGGATATATTTTATTGGATACAATTTGGCCATATTTCAAGGTTCGGTAGAAGTCTCCACATGTACGAACGATGCAACTCCAAGGGCAAGATCCAAGGAAAAGTCCTCAAATAAGCACAGGTTTTCCACGTGTCCCAGATACAAAATGAAGATAGAACAAGCTAAAATCAGCTAAGTATGGAAGTCTCAGGGGACATCGCTAGGTGCCTCATTGAAGGAGCTTCAAGTGTCATAGATGGGGCTAGTTCTCAATCTTGTGCCAATCCTCCACATGTCCTAGGTCCAAAAGGGGACAAAGCCAATCGTTAAAATTGACTAAGTATGGGTGGGTTAGTGGAAGCCTCCACCTGCCTTAACGACACCATTCCAGAAGTGAAATCAAAGGGTCAGTCTCCAAGTAGTGATAACTCACCATGTGGTTAAATTCAATAAGGAGATAGACGTTGCGTTGAAAATTCCAAGACCGGTGGAAGGAGAAACACATCATCTCGAGGGAATTTTAAGGGGCACCTCCAAAATGGAAAATCAAATGAGCACAAACCCTCCATGTGTTTAGGAGTCAACATAGTTCAAGCATGAAATAGAATTGAATTGGAATATTATAAAGGAACCAGTGGAGCTCTCCATATGTCATCCTGGTGCAGCTTCAAAAGCAAAAAATGAAGAAGGCATCTGTGGGTCCACTATAATTGATTTATCCCATGTGCGCAGCCCGAATTTGAAGTTGTAAAATAAAATCGAATGGCCCATGTTTTAGGTGGTAAAATAATGTAACAACCGTATATTGAATTTTTTTTTGTTGCCACTAACATTTCTTTGCAAATCAAGAGTTCAAAACGACATGGATGATTGGAATAAGTTGTAACTGTTTCTTGTTTTCTCGAGGAATTTGTAACCGTTTCTTGCGAGCTATATCATAAGATTTCAAAGCCATTGCAAAGGGTTTGAATTTTTATTATTCTGGAACTGTAATTTCGAATTGGAAGAAATAAATACAAATGTTTTTCCCTTTTTTTATTCTTTCTCTTTCCTTCTAGTTCTGATATGTGAATCATCTAATCCTTGTGTGCTTAGAAACTTTATGTTATATTTTGTACAATCTTAAGAACTTTGAGTCTATGAATCATGTCTGTTAGAAGCATGGATGGTTCTATTGTATATCTCATTTACACAATACATATATGGGTCTTCTCTGCCATCTATTTTCCCTGAAAGTTTTGTCTTCTTCTTCCTCCCTCCTCTCTTCAAGGTCTTGTATCCTCATGTATTGATAACTTTTTAAGATTAAAAAAAATTTCAAGATATCAGGAAACCACCATTGAATGAAAGACTGTGCATTTGTAGATAGGTTTTTCCCATTCTTTCAATAAGGGAACCTCTCCCATTAAAGAGGAGGGACTTGCTTGTCCCCTGACTGTGGTTTCATTCAAAGTGAAAATATGAAACCCAATAGGCTCCAAGTCTAGATTAATTATATACCAAGAAATCCAGATCAGGTCAGAGAATCATTGAACATGGAGGTCAAAAAATCATCGAGTTGTTCGAAACCTTTCCTTGAATTCAAGGATTAGAAAAAAAACTAGAACCTCAAACCCTCCATCATGGCTTTGAAAATACAAAGCTTCCAGAAATCTCAAAATTTCATCAATGGTGGTAGATCAAAATTTTTTCAGAGTTCATTTAGCTTGAATTGAGCTTGAGAGTGAAAATTCCAAAATGATTAGGGTTGCAATATTTTTTCACCTTAACTCGAGTCCCAAGTTCACCATATTCAACTGTGGTTAGAAATTACTGATGTGTCAATGCTGTGAAGAAACCCTAACTCTATTCAGGTTAGTTTTGAAAGAAGAGTAACCGACACAATCAAAGTAAGGGTAAAAACAACATGGAGGAGGAGAAAAAATTCCCGTTTAAATGATTATATTCAAACCAAAACCATACAAATATCGTATTCAATGATCAATCCAAAAGGGGGGTGAATAATCAAACAGTGATTATTATTCAAACCATGGTCTAAGAAACCCATGTACTAAGTGAAAGGGCTAATGTGATCAAACCAAAGATTCCAATATTTCCATGTTCAATAGAATTCAAACCATGATTAGTATATACCATGTTAAGGGAGACCCAATCAATAACATACCTGTCATGATAAGATAGAAGAAAAACTGGAGCATGAGCACATGAATAGAGGTGGTACGCACAAGAGGTAACCATTATTTTTCTTACAGGAGATAATATTTCCTACTGTCACAAAGGTTAAATGTGTCAACATCATATGCATCAAAGGGTCATGTAATGCAGAGGTCAACATCAGAGTACAAGGATCCTTTTGGAAGCCTATTACTTATTTTCAACAAAAATAAGAGTATTATTTTTATCGTACATGTGTTCACAAGTAGTCCCCATAGTTGGAGAGTTAGAGTTGAATGAATAATACTAAATTAAAAGGGAAAAAAACATTATTTTACTTGCAGAGGAGTCAAATTTTCATGTGGCCACAAGAAGATAGAGATTGCATGCCTTGAAGGAGACTTTCTCATCAAGCAAGGTTTATATTTAGCATTATTCACCCATGCTTTTTGTTAAAAATAGAACACTCAACTACAGTTTGACTGAATTATACTTATGTAATAAAAAACTATTAATGCCTCTTGTATTATTTCTCTTTATTTTATTCCATTATTTATTATTAAATAAAGGATAAAAATAGAATTCATGGTCCAGTAAAACCTTAGTCTAGTTTTAGGAAGGGTGGGTGAATCAATTTTGCTATATATTGTGTGCCTTAGTAAAGCCCAAAGGAGGAATTTTAGATATAGGAGTGCTGAAGCAATTTTTTTCCAGTTTTTCCCTTTGAATGTGAATTATTTTTTGCCTTTCCAATTATTTACAATCTTGTGTATGTTCCCATTAATCTTGTGAATGTTAACTTCCTAATCAATCATCTTACCCTGGCTCAAATTTCATTAATTTCTGCTAGATATTAATGTGCATGTTTAACTTAACATTGATGTTGTGATTCTTTTCTCTCAATACATCCGAGTGTTTGCCTTTAATATTGTGCTGAAAACTGTTGGCCTGTGCATCAGAAGTTCATTCCATTTCAATTTTGCATGTACTCAGTCAAAGACCTCATACAAGTTTGGTGTATCACCTCAGTTTTAATTTCATTTTACAGTCATAGTTTACCCTTAAACCCCCAAAAATTAGTTTAGGACACATCAATAAGTAACCGAACTTGATACTGAAGACTCACCTCAAAATAGGTATACCCACAGACTTGAGGTGTTTCCATTGTATCTATAAAAGAGAGAGATAAAATATACAAGCTTAGAACACCTGTAGCCATCTCTCTATAGGGTGCACTTTTGAGAGATAACACAAACAAATATTGCAAGGAATGATTTGGTGATGGTTAATGTTATTTCAAGAATTTGACTTCATTGTGGCAGCCAAGCAAGGGAAGTTAAATAAAGGACTAGAATAATCAAGAATAGTAAATGAAGAGGAAGAAGGTCCAATAGATGATGATTTCCTTAGATCTCACCTATTTAGAGTTGAAGTTATTCCAAAAGAATTGGCTGAGATAGCTCAGTTACTCAGTACATGAGAATTTCCAGTAGAGTACACCAAACATCAAAAGAGGATTTTATGAAGAAAATCCTTCCCATTCATCTTGATTGAAGGACAATTATATAAAAAAGGACATGATGAAATTTTGAGAAGAGTAGCATTGGAGTATGAAAGGAAAACCATTTTGACATAAGCACATGAAGGAGTTATAGGAGGAAACAATGGCAGGGATCAAATAACAAGGAAGGTGTTGATGGTTGGATTATGGTGGCCTGCACTATTTAACTATGGACATAAGCATGCTATATCTTGTGAAATTTTCCAAAGAATATGAAATCCCAATGAAAATTATGAAATTCAATTAAAACCTATGCTAGGCCATTAAAACTTGTGTTAGCACTTGCCCCATTTGAAAAATAGGTAATATATTTCATTACACCGATCAATCTAGCTACTAAACCCTCTCAGGCTAGGTTTATCATATTGCATTGCTAATAAATATTTAATAAGGTGGGTGAAGGAAGTTCCTACAAAATATTGCATTGCTAAGACTATAACTAAGCTCCTCTATTAAAATATGATTACAATATTTGGATGTCCATTAAGGATTACAAGTGACCAGGGGAATCATTTTTTCAATGCCACCATCAAATAATTATTGAGTCAATTCAAGATCAATCACAATAAGAGCACAACATACCATCCCGAAGTGAATGCAATAGTAGAAGCCTTTAATAAAGTTTTGGAGAAGTTTCTCACCAATATCTGTTCATTACAACAGGAAGACTAGGATTTAAAGATACCAGTTGATGTATGGGCATACTGCACAATATACAAAAGGCTAGCCAAATACTCTCCCTTTCAATTGGTTTATGGATTGGAAATCATGGTACCTCCACAGTTTTTACTCCCAAGTTTGAGAGATGCAATTACCTTTAGAATGAATGAAGATTCATCACTGCATGAAATATTGATTGAGTTTGAGAAGCTAAATGAAAAAATATTTATAGCCACCTATAAACAAAGATACAAGAAAAGAAGACAAAAGGCATGGCATTAGGGCCACATGAAGAATGAGTTCGATATTGGAGATAAGGTCCTACTATACGATAGAAAATAGAATCATCTAGGTATGCTCAAGGTGAGACGGCTAGGACCTTATGTTCTCAAAGACATACTATCTTTAGGAGATACAAAATTAGAAATTATGCAATAGAAGGAATTATCAAGATTTGTAAATTTGTCAAGATTAAAGAAGTATAATAATTAAGGAAATTAGAAAAAAAAGAAAATATGACCTATCTGAAAATTGAAATTCAGTGGATAGGATGAGGGTTAGGATGAAAACCCCTAATGGCATCGTCAATCAAAGAAACATAAGAAACAAAAAACAAAACAAGAAGAAAGAACCACATATGAAAAATACCCATGAAATAAAGTGAAGGAAGAGCTGCGAAAGGAGCATACCTACACAATAAAGAAAGAAAACAAAAAGAAGAGAACAACTGTGGAAAAAAGAGACCTTGTAGAAAATACATAATAAAGGAAAACCATGGAATGAAGGAATAGAGGAAAATCGTGGAAGAAAGAAAGAATAAATCCACGGAATGAAAATATATGACAAAAAAGCCATGAAATTAAGAAAGGAGGAAAACATGAAATGAAGAAAGGAGATAAATTACGTAATGAAAGAATAAATAAATGCAGATAGATAAAAAGTGACAAAGAAGCCATGTGATGGAAGAGAAATCCATGCCATAAAAGAATAGCCACGGACTAAAGAAAAAGTTGTCAAATGAAGAAAACCAAGGAACATGGAAAATACATGGAATAAAAGGGGTGGCCAAAACAAAATGTTGTACAATTAAATACATAATACAACAGTCGGTGAAAGATGAAGGTTATAAAAGGAATCAAATTAAACCTAGATAAGAAATCTAAAGAAGAGATAAAGATATTAACCAATGAAAGTGCGAAAAAGGGGAGATAGGGAAAACTAGCGCAAACTAGGGAAAACTAGGGAAAACTATGAAGGAAACCATGGATAATCCAATCTAGGTCACACAAGAAAAGCTCCCAAATCCTTAAATCCTAAAGCATCCCATGAAGGAAAATAAACATGATCCAAATGGCACATTTTCACATATTCCCTACAAATTCACACGTACAACAGATTTATAGAAGTACATCCATTCTAAGATTGCTGAATATGATCACACATTTATGGAAGTGGAAAGAGTGTTACTCTTAGACAAATACATATATACAATGGAATTATTGTATAGAAATACTACCAAAGTGATCAATGAATTTAAGATCGATGCATGGTGTCGTATTCTATATTTTCCTCAGGAAGATCATATAATTTGGGTTCTTTTGAGTTAGATACATAATAAAATTTTGTATTTTGATCAATTATATCTGATTTATACAAACGTAATGACTAAGTTTATGGGACTATGGGAACAAGGATGATTGAAAATTATAACGAAGAAGACGATATTGAAAGATACGATACTAGTGATGGGTGTGATAAATTAAAAACCTAGGGTTTACATCGCATATATTGCCAATCATGAACTTAGGTATGTTGATAAGGCCATATGCTTAAAAATTTGATCACATTACTAGAGAAGATAGCACCCATGGACTTGGTGCACAATTAGCCCTAGATATGGTGAAATACCATTCGGAATTTAACCTATCCAAATTATTGACCTTCAAATTTCATGAAAATACAAGAAAAATAAAAAAAGGGAAGCATACATTTTTTCTATGGCTTAATATTAATATGCTTAGCTATGTATTTTACAAAATCCCTACCACACAAAGCAGAAATAGTAGAATGATATGCATATAAACCAGTGGCTAAAAAAATTTGAGAACATCTGAATGACTTAGATGTCGTCACCCAAATTACAACATTATTAGGGTGGGTAAACAAAATAAGGCTAATCATTAGATAAAAATTAGGGATTTCAAAACATATTGTTACCAGATATGAGAAAGAGGTATATTTAATTGTTGACATTGATTATACTTTCATTTGGTCCACAACTATGCGCACAGAACACGTCCCTCCATTACCATATGAGGCTTATGATGAAATATTGGCCACATAAACTGAAGTAGTTCTAAATGTTCACGTAGATCTAAGAAAACCTAAATTGCCTAATTTTGATGAAGTTGTTGAAACATTTGAGGAGTATAATAAAAATTTATCAACACAACCTGGAAAAATAGAATCAAGTACAGGAGGCCCAAAAACATACAAAAGGAAAAAAGTCCCTACTAGTGTAAAACCTATTACCGAATGCCAAAAACCATTAGGAAAAAAGGGAAATTAAAGCTAGCCGTGGTTAATATAGAAGAATTAGAATATTCTTAGGAGGTAGAGGAAATTTTGGAGTCAGGAGAAGAAGAGACCCCATATAACCCATCACCAATACATCCACAAGAACACACATGACCTCAATTTTTAGAGGAAGTAGAGCCATGGATGGAGAAACATTTTACTAGGTTAGCATATGGTCAATATAGAAAAATATTATCTCCAAGTGGCATTTCCCAAGTGGCCCAAGAGTATGAAGCTAGTTTAGGAAGAGAACGAATGGCCATATCTAAAGAAATAGTGTACTATCTCATGAAATTTTCATTATTCATCGAGGACATTGTTAGTTTAGTCTAAGAAGAGTTGGTTAAGGAGATACAAAAAACAAATAGAGGAAGAAGAAACACACCACCTGAAATATCTTCAACAAGAAAGATAAAAGTTGAAACAAAATAAGAAGAAGAAAACCACAAAACAAAATTGCTTCAAAGAAGTAAAATAATTAATTGGCATACTAATTAAGAGAATAAAAGAAAGACAAGATAAATCCACAAAGGATACATCACAAGAATCCCAAGACAAGAAGGAAACAAGGAAAGAAAAAAAAAGGAAGGACCTCATAGCAGATCAACAAAGATTTGCATAAATTTCTAGACAACAGAAAATTGAAATAGAAAAATAGAAGGAACAAGAAGAGAAGGAAAAATAAATTGAGATAGTGAAAAAAGGAGATAAAGAATCACCGAAGTGATGCGGGAGCATAACTTGCAGAGGCCATAACTTTTGATCCGACCGTTGGATCGTCCTGAAATGTTACAAGGCGGTAGATATACATTAGTACTATGCTAGGTTCAACTTTTCTTGTAAGTTTGCTCTCATTTTGGCACGTTTTCGGGCTTAGATTCTGTCATCTAGTGGCCTAAATTTGGCTCCGAATGTTTTTTCCGCTTTTGACTAGTTCTTAGAACTTTAATAACTTTTTTTGTGGTTCTCAGAATAAGTCCAAATTTTGCGTGAGCCCTAATTTATGAATGCACATTTGGCACAAAAATTTTGGGGTCAATCCGAGTTGTTTTGAATTTTAGGGTTTTTTGTCATTTTAGGGTTTTTGGCATTTTAGGGTTTTAGAGTTGTCTTGAAATAAAAGGAGAATTGTAATGATGTAATGGATCAGTGTGAATTCCAGAATGAGAAGTAAGCTATTGTGAAACTCCTGGTTTTATTTACAAAGCTGTTTATGTGTTTTTTTGGAGGTATTTCAATCTCTTGCAGCTGGATTCACATCAATTGGTATCAAAGTAGGATTTTGATCTTGCGGAAATAGTTAAGGTAACATATTACATTTTTATGTGTAGTTTTTTACCTCTATTTTATATAACCATGGCTAGACACAGGAGGGGAGGTTATGCCCAGATGAATAGGCATATGCAGGAGCTACAAAGACAATTTGCTGAGCTCACGGGGGAAGTTACCCGCCTTAGAAGGAGACATGCAAATGGGGATGCAAACCCAGATAGTGATATTGAAGAAGAGAATCCATTAATGAATGAAGGAGGAGATGAAGAAGAAAATGAGAGAGATGAAGAAAACTTGAATGAGAGACCATTTGAGGAGAGATTGATCAAGGCCTTAGAGGGAAAGAATGATGACATCAAGATTAATGTTCCTGATTATGGTGGAGGACTACGACCAGAGGAGTTGATTGACTGGTTAAATCGCATGGAAAAATTCTTTGAGTGGAAAACCCTTTCAGAGGAGAAGAAGGTTAAGTTTTCATGCACTAAGTTAGCCAGACATGCATTGATCTGGTGGGATCACCTACAAAATGAAAGACAAAGGAATGGAAAGGGAAATATCCAAAACTGGAATAAAATGGTAAAGAAGCTGAAAGAAAAGTTTCTTCCTATAGATTATGCTTAGAAAATATTTCGAAGGTTCCAAAACCTAAGGCAAAAGGATCTCAGTATTGAGGAGTATACTAATGAATTTTACAAGTTATCAATCAGGGTGGAACAGGGAGAGTCTGAAGAACAAAAGGCTACACGGTACATAAATGGGTTGAGTTGAACCATACAAGATGAGAGCTGAGTATGCTCCGGATCCATAGCCTAGATGATGTTTATCAACTTTCATTAAAGGCAGAGGAAAAGAACAAGAGGAGTAATTTTAGAAGAGGTGTGAAGAGAGGTCCATCATCATCTCCAATGAGGGGTAGGGGTAGATTTGAATCTACAAAAGGTGAATCCTCTAATACAAAAGGGCATGAAGATTCTGGCCAAAGCCATGGTAACTACCAAAGAGGTAGGGGGTTTCAGAGGGGAAGAGGTTATAATGGAGGACGGGGCTGGAATATCCCCCAAAGGAAATATACATGTTACAGATGTGGTGAAGAGGGGCAGAGAGCTTTTGAGTGTCCACACTATCCTACACAAGATAGATGGAAAGGAGAAAAACCACAAGTAAATCTGGTTGAGGCTGAAGAGGAAGAAGAAATGGAGGTTGCTGCAGACTTGGGTGAAACCCTCATGATAAGGAGGACTATGATTGTCCCAAGGAAGGAGAAAGAACGTGACGTTGCTGGAGCTGATTCATGGCTTCGAACAAATATATTTCTACACAAGATGCACCTCTGGAGGAAAGGTATGTAGAATTGTTATTGATGGTGGTAGTTGTGAAAATATGGTTTCAACTGTAATGGTTGATAAACTCAATCTGAACTATGACAAGCACCCATATCCCTATCGTATATCATGGTTCAAGAAAGGAAATGAAGTAACCATAGATAAAATATGCCTTATAAAGTTTTCAATTGGGAATACCTACAGGGATGAGGTGTGGTGTGATGTTATCCCAATGGATGCATGCCATATATTACTGGGTGAGGCCTTGGAAATACGATAGAAAGGTTACACATGATGGATGGAAAAAAAACATATACCTTTTGGAAGGATGGTGTAAAGGTGGTCTTGTTACCCTTCAAGGAAAAAGAGAAGAGTGAGGACTTATTGGCTATAAAAGAGTTTGTTACAGAAATGGAAGAAGTTGGCTGGTGTTATGCACTGATGTCAAAGAAGGTTGAGAATAGAAGGAATTTAATATACATGTTGCTGCACTAAAAGATACTAAAATAATACAAATATGTCATACCAGATGAGCTACCAAATGGATTACCTCTGAAGCGAGATATTCAACACCATATTTATTTGATCCCAAGATCAGCCCTTCCAAATGAGACAGTCTATCGAATGAGTTAGACACAAAGTGAAGAGTTGAACAGACAAGTGACAGATCTAATACATAAAGGGTTAGTGAGAGAAAGCATGAGTCCATGTGTACCTCCAACACTATTGACTCCCAAAAAATATGGAGACCGGATAATGTGTGTAGAAAGCAGAGGCCATAAATAATATCACAATTAAGTATCAGTTCCCAATTCCAAGATTGGATGATATTATGGATGTGCTAGCAAGAGCTCGATATTTTAGCAAGATTGACCTATGGAGTAGGTTACTACCAAATCCAAATCCATGAAGGGGGTGAATGGAAAACAAATTAAAAAAAAAAAAAAGGATTGTATACGAGTGGATGGTGATTCCATTTGGGCTATCTAATGCACACAGTACATTCATGAGGCTTATGAACTAGATTCCTTCAAGAATACAATTGTAAGTTTGTTGTTTTTCTATATTGATGATATTATGATATTCAGTAAGGTAGTGGAAGAACACTTGTTACATATGAAATTCGTGTTATACTTGTTACGTAAAGAGAGTCTATATGAAAACTTAAAGAAGTGTATATTTATTCAAAAGAGTCTTGTTTTTTTTGGGATTTTTCATATCAGAGGATGGAGTGAGGATGGATGAGGAAAAAGTACAGGCAACTTTGGAATTGGCCTATTCCAAGGAATGTGACATAATTTCAGAGTTTTCATGGATTGGTAACTTTTTATAGAAAGTTCATTAGGAATTTCAATAGCATTTCTACTCCCATAACAGAGTGTACAAAAGAGAGGGATTTTGTATGGACTAAGGCAGCAACACTAGATAGTTTTGAATTGTTGAATAAGAAAGTATGCCTGAAGCACCTATTTTGGTATTGCCTGATTTTAGCAAGGTCTTCGAGGTTGATTGTGATGCCTCACATGTCAGGATTGGAGATGTACTAAGTCAAGAAGGATGACCTGTGGCATTCTTTAGTGAAAATCTAAATGAAGTCAAGAGGAAACATTCTACTTATGCTGTGGAATTTTATGCTATTGTTCAGGCATTAAGGCACTAGAGACATTACTTGGTAGCAAAGGAATTTGTACTCTTCACTAACCATGAAGCCTTGAGGTATGTAAACATGTACAGAAGAAACTAAATAGTAGGCATGTAAAATGGGTTTCATTTTTTCAAGAATATACTTTTGTCTTAAAGCATAAGTCTAGGTAAGAATAATCATGTTGTTGACACCTTGAGTAGGCGTGTAGAAATTTTGACAACAATGGAAAATTAAGTAGTAGGATTTGAGGCAGTTAAGGAATTGTATGAGAGATGATCCATGATTTTGGTGATGTTGTGAGACAAGCTTAAGGACCCTACAGTAAGTTAGTGGTTCTTCTGATTATTTGATACGTATGATGGTTATTTGTTTAGGGGGAAACAATTTGTGCATCCTTGTTGGTTCAATGAGAGAAAATATTACAAGAGAATTGCATAGTGGGGGGGTTGGGTGGACACTTTAGTATAAGTAAGAAAATTGCTCTTGTTGTAAAAAAGTATTATTGGCCGAAAGGTAAAGAGGGACATAAGTAGGATTGTAGCAAGATGTAGAGATTTTCTCAAATGGCTAAGGGCCATGCACAAAATACTAGGTTGTGTATGTCATTACCTGTCCCTACATGACCATGGGTTTATTTGAGTATGGATTTCATGTTAGGAATTCCTAACACATAGTAAGGGGAATGATTCTATTTTTGTCATGGTTGATAGATTCTCTAAGATGACACATTTCATTTCTTGTAAAATAACTAATGATGCTTGCAGAGTTACAGATTTGTTTTTTTCAAAAGTGGTTATATTGCATGGAGTTCCAAGAACGATCACTTCAGATCGGGAAACAAAGTTTTTGAGTCACTTTTGGAGAGACTCTATGGAGGAAAATTAGGGACACAGCTATAGTTCAGTAGTGCATATCACCCCCAGACTGATGGGAAGACAGACGTAGTGAATAGTAGCTTGGGAAATCTCTTCCATTGCATAGTTAGAGAAAATCCAAAACAATAGGACTTAGCTTTACCACAAGATGATTTTTCCTATAATAGCTTGGTAAACAGATCAACAGGGAGGTCTCCTTTCCAAATTGTATATGGTAGGAATCCCAAGGGAGTCCCTCGATCTAATTGTTCTAGCCAGGTGAAGAAGAAACTAGTGATGATGCATAATCATTTGCAGAACACATTCTACAGTTGCAGGATGAAGTGAGGGAAAAAATGAAGGTGAATAATGCAAAATATAAATTAGACTGCAGATGCCAATATGAGAGTAAGTGTATTAGAAGAAATAGATATGGTGATGGTTCATCTTAGGAAGAAGATAGGTTTCCAAAAGGTACATATAATAAACTCAAGTATAAGAAGATTTGGGTTGTGTAGGATTCTGAAGAAAATGAGTGATAATGCCTTCAAGGTGGAGCTACTTGAAATTTTTTCTATCTCACCAGTTTTTAATGTTTCTAAATTATATAATTTTCCAGGACATGATGAAAATGTTGCAGCAGGAGGAAGAAATAAACTGGGAGTAGCAATAGATGCCAAAGAAGAAAAAGGAAAGGGTAGTGCGTGTCTTGGACCAAAAGATAGTCACTACTAAACATGTGAGCTACAATAAATATTTGGTACAGTGGGAAGGATTACAACAAGCAGAAAATACTTGGATTCCTGAGTGGGAGTTGAAGAATATTGATAGTGCAAAATTAGATGAGTTTCCATCAACTGATTTCGCAGGAGTTGAATTCTTTTTAACCAGGGGAGACTGATGCGAGAGAATAACTTGCAGAAGACCATAACTTTTGATCCAACTGCATTGGATCAGTCTTGAAATTTTATAGGGTGGTAGGTATACATTAGTAATATGCTGGGGTTAGGTTTTCTTACAAGTTTTTGGCTCATCTTCGGCACATTTTAGGCCTTGGATTCCTTCATCTAGTGGCCTAAAATTGGCATCTGAACATTTTTTTTCCACTTTCAACTAGGTCTTAGAACTTTAATAACTTTTGTTGTGCTTTTTAGATTAAGTCCAAATTTTTTCATAAGCCTTAATTTATGAATGCATATTTGGAACAAAAATTTTGGGGCCCATCTGAGTTGTTTTGCATAGTAGGGTAATTTTTGGCATTTTAGGGTTTTTAGAGTAGACGTGAAATAAAAGGAGGATTGTAATGATGTAATGAATATTAGTTTGGATTCCAGAATGAGAAGAAAGCTATTTTGAAACTCCTACTTTTATTTGCAAAGCTATATTCATGCATGTGTTTTGGAGATATTTCAACCTCTTGCAGCTTGATTCACATCATTTTGAAGTGAAATGAATCCTGGAGGATTACATTAGATTAAATATAACTTACCCCTGGAATTGGACTTATGCGATACAAAATTTCGATAGTAGACTCCACTAAACAACATTAAAATCCAGAAAAAGAGGATATTTTTACTCTAAGGAGAAATAAGATTAAGGACATAGAAGGAAAAAGAAGAGAAGGAAATGAAGGAAAATGAATAGAAAGACAAGCGGGAAAAAGAAGATAAAGAAAAAAAGGAGAGACAAAAAAAAGAAAAGAATGAGAAAGAATTCAAAATTATCGCGTGAAGAAGGATGAAAATAAGGAGGAGGAAAATTAAAGGAAGGCACAAGAGAAATAGATGCTACCAGCAGCCTCATCCATAGATACATCTGTAATTTTTGTACTCAAAAAATCACTAAGAGATTCACTTCAAAAAATAAATCTAGCACTCCAAAAAAGAAGGAAAGATCAATGTATACAGCTGCACCAAGGGGTAATAGAAAAAACTACAGAGGGATATAAGGTACACCTGGAAAAACTTTCTCACTTTTTAGAGACATCCTATGGCCAAATGTTGGAATAGAGTGCTAAAAAAGACTGGATACAAAGGTTACAGTTGGAAGACGTGATTCATAAGATGATTTCTTCCATCTAAACAGCAAAACCCCCACATCACCATTGATCCCAAACTACAAGTAGAAGTGTCTACAGAGAAGCCAATGAGTGAAATTTTAAAAGAAGACACATATGACTTGGAGGTAGAGAAGAATAATATCTATGAAGGAGTAATATAAGAATATAAACAATATTTTTTGAAGTTGCAAACCTTGGAAAATAAAAAATAGAGGAAATCAGTACAAACCGTGCTAAGTAAACTAGAGATAAAACTGACTAATGCATCAACATACTATTCATACATGATAGGGTGGCCCAGTGAGACCACACAATATAAGGAAGAGATTGATAAATTGTAACAACATATACATATCCAATCTACATAATATGATATCAGCAAAGATAAGAATAGAGCTCAAAGAAGCCAACTTGTGGACCTCACACAGAAATACAAAACAAAGCAAAGGATGCGGAATGAGAAGATCATAGAGATGAAATAATGAAACAATATGATGGGAAAAGACATAATAAAAATGCAAAAGAGGTCATATTTGCACAAAAAATATGGATTCAATTTCAAATAAAGCCACCACCCTCACGTATTCTTCCATTGATTTAAGAAAAAGCACATCTACAAGAATGGGTAAATCAAATTAACATTCATCTTGATTTGTGGTACATTTTTAAAAATAATATAACCCCATAGATTACAAAGTACATCCACCAAGCTCCACTATAAAGGCAAGTAAGATGCATGGTGTCCCATAAATCTTGTTGGACGAGTTAAGAAAATTAACTCTTCCTTACGCCAGATGTATAAGCTTCTAGGATTTGATGCCTATGGTCTCTCAAGGAAATGTCCCATAAGTCGATTAGGGTGAGTCGAGTGAGGGAACCCTTCCATATGCCTAACATCTAAGTTTCTTGGAGGTTCTGCCAAATTTCAGATTAAAGAAGAAGATAGATAAAATTTTGATGAAGAGTTGGAAAACAAGGTTCTTCATCGAGTTGTTATCTTGAGGATGAGAAAAAGTTTAAGTGAGGGGATGATGTTAACATGGTTCTTCATCCCATTTTGAGATAGCTACAGAGTTACGGAAACAGCCACGAAAATCAATAAGTAGTCATTCAAAGTTGGATCAAGCCGCAAAGGAAAAAGGAAAGCCATGAGACAAGGAATAAAGCCACAGTAAACTTGAAAAATCCGTACGACATGGCGAAATCTACGAGATACTAGAAAATTCCGCATTACATTATATGAAGTCGCAGAAGCTGACATAAAATGAGGAATGAAGACAAATCAAACCAGTACATGATAGAAGATGACAAAGCCGAGAATCAAGATAAGTAACTCTTGGAATATTTTGTATTTTGAATATTTATTGTAATTAATCCATTGTATAAGGGAACATCACAAGAAATGTATATGTGAGTGCCACATTCAGAAAATTTTGTAAGGAATGAGATGAATAAGATAACAATGAGAAAGAATATGAATGTGATCGATACTAGAGTAATGAGTTGTGAGAAATGAATAAAGGTTAAAGTTTTTGATGAAGTTTATTATGTTTTTTCAATTTATATTAATAGTAGAGATCCATTTATGTTTCCCACGTACATCCTTAATTTAAGGTCGAACATATTAATTCCCACACTTTTGTTAGGGTTTTAGGTCAAAATTGCCAAATTCTTTTAGAATGAAGTACATTTTATCTAACAGAAAAAAATTACAATTTATTCAAGAAAAAAATGATTTTTTTTTTGTTTGTTTGTTTGTTTGAGAGAATGGGAAACTGCCCATTCTTAAACAATGAAAAAGTAAATTTTATCTCTCCACCAACATCTTGTATTAGACTGTTTATGGTCCTCCTTCCACACAAAATGGGGAACAACCCAAAAATAAATTTTTGTTTATTCAAGGATGGAAAAATGCTTATATTTATAAATATTCCAATACAAATAACAAAAACATATGGCCAAAAAAATGTTAAAATTTCTAGATAATAGGCTAGTTCCTATTCTAATTATTACGACCATTCCAAGACTTGTTTTACAAAAATTACCTTTAATTAATAAATACACCATGGTAAATAATATATTTACATGTTGGTCTTAGTATGTCATAGTTGTAAACAATATATGTTTATTATTCATATATAAGAATGGTAAGAGAATGGGCATATGCAATTTTAAAAAAAAGAACTTTTGATGCATAATCACAACACCCCTAAACGTATGCAACTTGATGAGTTGAGACTCGTAGTGTGATTGCATAACATGGAGAATTTTTCAAAGTTTGGGAATTTGCAATTGGGAAAGATCTCCAGATGAAGGCTAGTTCCTATTCCTCTATTCAGATGCACACATTCATATCATAGAGAATTTGCTCTAAAACCTACTGTAACTTGCCAAGGAGACAAAGTGAAGAAGATGGAAGAAATTAAACCTAGTCTAAAAGAGGTGATGCACTAATTGAATGTTGAACATTTTCTTTTCAATTAAACATAAACCATTGAAATGTAATACAACCACCATACACAGATAACCAAAATTGCAATGAGAGATCAGAGAGGTGCAATGAACACAAGAGAGGGTTGAAGATCATCCAAAGAAATGTATTATTTCTCCACAAATTTGATACAATAAACTATAATGGACAAGATGCAAAAATGCCCCTACTTGAAGACTAGAGGAGAAGGGAGTGTGCGAAGACAAATGCCCCTACTTTCAATATATAGGAATAATGAGAGAACAATATAGAATGATTTTGCAATCCTACTCCAACCACCCAAGAAATGTATTGGATTCACCTACAACAATGACGAGTTCTTTAGCAAAACCCATGCCTCCATGTGTTGTTCCTTGTTGGGTAAGAAAGGAGTCCCATACTTTATTATTTTGGTAGGTGATAAGTCCAACACCTTCAAAAATGGTGGAATATGTTTCTTAATTTATAATAACGTAGTAGCAAATGCCGAGAGCTTTCCCAAAATTCCTTTCTTGTGAAAATCCGAGCACCTAGTCAAAGTTATGGCCATCTGAAGGTCAAGGTGTCATTCTGCAAAAATGGTGGGTTTTTGATTTGACATTTTTTTGGAGTCTGAAATGCATGTAACCTTTGAAATCTTGAACTTCAGACTTTCATACATTTCCATTTTGGGTATTGAAAAACTATTCATCTGCTAACTCTTTTTTTGAGAGTTTCGAAAGTACAAAACCCAAACCTCTGAAACCCCAAAACCTAAAAGTCCAAAAATTTAGACTTTCAACTTTATGATATTTTTCCTTTCCATAAATTTTTCATTTTTCATCATCCAAATTTCCTTAAGAGTTCTAAAATTCATAAACCCAAAACTACCGCCACGTTGACCACAAAACCTGCATTAACTTCCGAAGTCCGAACCCTTTCAGGATTCAAACTTTAAGGATTTTGTACATTTTTGGTCACTTTTATGAATTTTTTTTTCCAAATACTGTGAAACCACGAATCCCGAATCCCCGAACTATGAAATCTGAAAGTCTTAAATTTTAGACTTGTGGGGTTTCAGATTTCGGGTTGTTTGCTCTCACCGAGATCCCCGAAACTCTGAAACCCAAAAGTCAAAAAAATTGGATTTTTAGAGTTTCTGGTTGTGGATAGTTTCCTCCTATTTTTCCAACTTCGTGCTCTGAGATATCCGAAATCTTGAAAAATAACCCGAAATTTTAGAATTTTATATTTTCAAGTTTCGAAACATTTGACTCACCAAAATCTCTGAAAATCTCCACCTCCAAAATCTAAAATCTGAATTTCGGACTTCTTCCTTTCCCAAAATCTCTGCAGCTTGCTTGGACCTACTTTAACTTTATTTTCCCAAATTTGAAATGTAAGCCTTCATGAGCGAAACAATCCTACGGCTTCAATGCATTCAAGTCTCTATTTGTCAAATTTTTCCTAAGGGGAGAAATTGGATAAAAATAACTATATAATATGGTGATGATAAAAAAAATCTTGTTTGTGTTAAAGAATGGGCATTTGCTAATTCCAATAAAAGAGTAAATTTTTAAAAAAGTATATTTCATCTTCGTTTTTATTCTATTAGTCTCTATTCTCTATTCTTTATAAGAATGGGCATCTAACAATTTATTCTATATTTTCTATTCTCTATTATTTTATTTCATAGAACTGAAGAGGGTATATATTGCAGCACTTGACTCTTCCAGGGTTATTCCATCCAATACTATAAGTTATTCTAGTTTATTCTTCTTCTATTATCCATAACTATTAGAATGGGAATCTTCCCATGGACATACAATGATAAAAAATATGTATGTCTGTTTGTGTAAAAGAACGGGCAACTGACAATTCTAAAATAATGTAATTTTTAAAAAAAAGTAAATTTCCTCTCCATTCTTCTTATATTAGTCTCTATTCTCTATACTCTATGAGAATGGGCATCTACCCATTTAGTCTCTATTTTCTATTCTCTATTATTTTTCTTTCATGATACCTATATGAGAATGGGCATATGCCCATTCTAAAAAAAAAGTAAATGTATCTCTCCAATTGTCCATTCTAATAACTCTTCAAATTTTAAATTTCATCTTCATTTTTCTTATGTTAGTCTCTATTCTCTATTATCTATGAGAATGGATATCTACCCATTTAGTTTATATTTTCTATTTTCTATTTTCTATTATTTTTCTCTCATGATTCCTATATAAAAATGGTATTTTTCCATTCTAAGAAATAATTAATGTGAGAAACAATATATTTAAATGATTTCTATATGAGAATAAGAATTGGTAAAGAATGGACATTTTCCCATTCAAAAATAAAATAATAGAACTACATAATATGACGATGGGAAGATGTCATGGTGCTAAACAATATATTTTAATGATTCCTATACAAGAATGGGAAGATAATAATCATCTTCCTATTCTAAAACAAAATAATTGAACTACATAATGTGAGAATGGGCGTCTGTCAATTCTAAAAAAAGTAGCCAAAACAAGACAATTAAAAATAAAGAGACACATTTCTTAGTCCAGCCAAAATTATTGTGTTCAATACGTCCCGCCCATTCTAAAAAAAAATAGAACTACATAAGGCTTGATTCCTCTCAAGGGTATGTAGTGTGGCACTTGGTAGTGCCAGCACTTGGCTGCACCAAGGCTAGTCTAGCCAAAACGATACAATTATAAGAAAAATAATAGAACTACCTAAGGCTTGATCCCTCGCAAGGGTATATAATACAACACTTGCTGGTGCTAGAACTTGGCTCCACAAAGGCTAGGCCAAAAAAAATCAATACAATTATTAAAAAAAATAGAAATACATAAGGCTTGATCCCTCTCGAGGGTATGTCGTGCAACACTCGGTGGTACCAGTACTTGGACTCCGCCAAGGTTAGTCAAGCAAAAATGATACAATTATAAAAATAATAATAAAACTACATAAGGTTAGAAAATGGAAAAATAACTAAACTTATGAGAAAATATACAAGATGATTAAGCTCAAATAAGTTTTGTTAATACAATAAAAATTTAGTTTGAAATTTATAAGTAAATTAGTGGATAAAGTTCAGTAATTGAGTTAATAGAATATATGGTAAACACTATATTTTGCTTAGTTAGTCCACCATGGTTAGTCTAGCGAAAATGATATAATTATAATAATAATAATAAAACTACATAAGATTGGAAAATAGAAAATTACAACACTTATGAGCCAATATACAAGATGATTTAGTTTGAATATGTTTTGTTAATAGAATTAAAATTTAGTTTGAAATTTATGACTAAATTAGTGGATAAAGTTTAGTAATTTAGTTAATAGAATATATGGTAAACAATATATTATGATTAGTTCCATATGAGGATGAGAATGGGCATATGCCCATTCTAAAACAATATATTTTAATAATTCATATATGAAAATAGTAGATGAGGGTAGAGAGTAGGATTCCACCCATTCTATAACAATATATTTTAAGGATTCATATATGGCAATGGGAAGGGAATATGTAGTGCAACATTTGCCAGTGTCAGGACTTTTCTCCGCAACAAGGTTAGTAAAACCAAAACGATACAAATATAAACAATAGTCACAATGCTTAGTCCAACTAAAATGATTGAGTTCAATATTGCATGTGCATGTACTATTTATCGAAGAAACATAGATAAGAGCAACCACCAAACTCTACAGGTTAGTTCACCCACCTAGACTAGGCATAACAATGATTATGTTCAATTAATAATATGGTGCAGGAAAACATGACTACTTAATTGATTCTTACACAAGGAATATTCAACTAGCAGTCGTAATGGAACTTTATCATTTTATCCCTAATATATTATTCGTGTTGATATTTGATAATGCATTAGCAATATGTGCATGAATTTTATCTTTAGAATGAAATGCTTCACTTTTATTAATACCTTGATAAAAATCGGTCTTCAATATGATTAGAACTACATAAGGATTGATACCTCTAGAGGGTATGTAGTGCAATACTTTGCTCTTCCAAGGATAATCAAACAATATGGTACAATTATAAACAATTAAATAGAGTAGACATAAAATAATTCGAGTCACAGAATAAGAATATTACAAAGGTATTAAAATGATTAAATTCTTGTACAAAAAAATTCCCATTATCACATCCTTTGTATTAAGGATATTTAAGTTTAATATTACTTGTATTCAATTGGTAGATCACCATTCCCATGTATGAATGAAAGAAAAATAATAGAATTAAAATTCTCCTTGTTTAAGAATATTTGGAAATAAAACTTTGTTTGTTTAAGAATATTTGGAATTAAAATTTAGCTTGTGCCATTTATAAACAATCTAACACAAGAAAAAATTTCTATCTGTAAAGGTTGTAAGAATGCAGAACTTTCCATTCTACATATTTGTATGATTGTGTGAATGTCTATGATCGTATTGGTGTATCTCATAAATTTGCATCAAATCTTCTACTTCATAAACTTAAATGGTCCAACAAAATAGAGGGATTCCAAAGTAGAAATGACGAAAATAAAATTAGAGATATCAAATAAAATCTCATAAAGTTTCTTCAATTCATATGATTCAAAATATGAAATGGTCAATCTAATTAGATGAGCCCAAAGTAGAAAGGATGAACAAAAATTCAAAATGGTCTATGATGCGATAGATTCTTGGTGAAGCTGGAATTTTCCAAGACCTCTACTCTCAATGAAAACAACAACCACTGTCAATCTCTCTGTCGTGCCATGGAGTGGCGTGAATTAAATAAAACTAATTTCACTAGTTTCCCTCAAACAAGCGGCCAAAGACGTGTTTGATAAAAAATTTCCTTCAATTAAAAATGAATGGTGCTAAACAATATATTTGCACATTAGGGGTCTCACTATTCCATGGTATAAAAATAAATGTAAATTTTGAAAAATATCATAGCCATGTTTTAGGCTAATTCCATTTAAAATAAAATACAAATATCAAAACAATATCATAGCCGGGTTTTGGGTTATTTGCATTTATAATAAAATATAGCATAAACAAGTATCATATACAACCATATTTAGATGTGTCCATTTATAACTATAATGATCATTGTTGAATACCTTTGTTGAATAAGGTTAAATCATAGTAATGAAAGTTAAGCATTTAATCCTAAAGGATGAAAATGTGCATATTAGCCTTGAATTCTCAGTAAATCATTCATCGATGTAAATATAAACATACAATATCAATGTAAATATATACATGATCCACAAATGATACAAGGCCATGATGGACAAGATTCTACTTCAAGATAAAATGATTTATTTTTATTAATATTATTTGACCTAGATAAATATGTTGTCTCTTGTATGGACCAAAGAAGAATAACAAAATTAAAATTTACTTTGTTGTACAATATTTTTAATATATAAAAAATAACTATGTTTAAATGTGATGAAAATCTACATAGGGCTTTTTACCTCTCGAGGCTATGCACTTATCTGTACCTGCAATAGTCAAGAAATTATGAAACAATTATAAACATTTAAAAAGATATTAAACATATATGTTCATTTATATATATATATATATATATATATATATATATATATATATATAGAATGGGCATCTTAAATATTATCCTCATAATATTTCTTCTTCTATTATCCATATATGAGAATGGGAATCTGCCCACATAGATACAAAGATAATAATTGTCTACCTGTTTGTATAAAAAAAAGGGCAGCTGGCCATTCTAAAATAAAGTAAATTTATAAGAAATTATAATTCATATTTATTCTTCTTCTATTAGTCTCTATTTTCTATTCTCTATGATTATGGGCATCTACCCATTTAGTCTATAATTTCTATTTTCTATTATTTTTCTTTCGTAGTAGTGTATAGGTTCTGTAGTGACTCTTCCATGGTTATTCCATTGAATATGATATAATTATACAATTATTATATTTTATTCTTCTTCTATTATCGATACATGAGAATGGAAATATTCCCATTTAGATATAATGATAAAAAAATTCTTGTTTGTGTGAAAGAATGGGTATCCACTAATTCTACAAAAAGTAAAGTTTAAAAAAAGTATATTTCATCTTCATTTTTATTCTATTAGTATCTATTCTCTATTCTCTATAAGAATGGGCATATAACCATTTATTCTCTATTTTCTAGTCTCTATTATTTTTCTCTCATAGAAGTGAAAAGGGTATATATTTCAGCACTTAACTCTTTCAGGGTTATTCCATCCAATACTATAAATTATTCTAGTTCATTCTTTTTCTATTATCCATAAGTATTAGAATGGGAATCTTCCCATGTAGATACAATGATAAAATATGTATGTTTGTTTGTGTAAAAGAATGGGCAGGTGCCAATTCTAAAATAAACACAATTTAAAAAAAGAAAGTAAATTTCCTCTTCATTCTTCGTATATTAGTCTCTATTCTCTATACTCTATGAGAATGGTTGTCTACCCATTTAGTCTCTATTTTCTATTCTCTATTTTTTTTCATGATGCCTATATGAGAATGAGCAGATCTGCCCATTCTAAAAAATAAGTAAATGTATCTCTCCAATTGTCCACTCTAATAACTCTTAAAATTTTAAATTTCATCTTCATTCTTCTTATATTAGTCTCTATTCTCTATTATCTATGAGAATGGATATCTACCCATTTAGTTTCTATTTTCTATATTCTATTTTTTTTCTCTCATGATTCATATATAAAAATAAGATTTTCCCATTCTAAAAAATAATTAATATGAGAAAACAATATATTTAAATGATTTCTATATGAGAATAAGAATTGGTAGAGAATGGGCATCTGCCTATTCAAAAACAAAATAATAGAACTTCATAATATGAGGATGGAAAGATGTCATGGTGCTAAACAATATATTTTCATGATTCCTATAAAAAAATGGGAAGAGAATAATCATCTTCCTATTCTAAAAAAATATAATGGAACTACATAATATGAGAATGGGAGTCTCCCAATTCTAAAAAAAGTATCAAAAATGAGACTATTAAAAATAAAGAGACGCATTTCCGAGTCCAGCCAAAATTATTGTGTTCAATACTTCCCACTCATTCTAAAAAAAATTAATAGAACTATATAAGGTTTGATCCCGCTCAAGGGCATGTAGTGTGGCTCTTGGCGGTGCCTACAATTGGCTCCACCAAGGCTACTCTAGCCAAGACGATACAATTATAAGAAAAATAATAGAACTACATAAGGCTTGATCCCTCGCAAGGGTATATAATGAAAGACTTGCTGGTGCCAGAACTTGGCTCCATCGAGGCTAGTCTAATAAAATCGATACAATTATAAAAAAGATAGAACTACATAAGGCTTGATCCCTCTCAAGGGTATGCAGTGCAACACTTGGTGGTGCCGGCACTTGGATACACCATGGTTAGTCCAGTAAAAATGATATAATTATAATAATAATAATAAATCTACATAAGGTTAGAAAATAAAAAATTACAAAACTTATGAGCCAATATACAAGATGATTTAGTTCAAATATGTTTTGTTAATACAATTAAAATTTAGTTTGAAATTTATGAGTAAATTAGTGGATAAAGTTTAGTAATTTAGTGAATAGAGTATATTGTAAACAATATATTTTGATTAGTTCTATATGAGGATGAGAATGGGCATATGCCCATTCTAAAAACAATATATTTTAATAATTCCTATATGAGAATGGTAGATGACAGTAGAGATTAGGATTCCACCCATTCTATAACAATATATCTTAAGGATTCATATATGGAAATGGGAAGGGACTATGTACTGCAACACTTGGCAGTGTCAGGACTTTAATCCACAACAAGGTTATTAAAACCAAAACGATACAATTATAAACAATAGTCACAATTCTTATTCCAACTAAAATGATTAAATTCAATATTGCATGTGCATTTACTATTTATCGAAGAAACATAGATAAGATCAACCACCATCTTTGCAGGTTAGTTCACCCACCTAGAATTGGCATAACAATGATCATGTTCAATTAATAATGTGGTGCAGGAAAACATGAGTACTTAATCAATTCTTACACAAGGAATATTCAACTAGCAGTCACAACAGAAGTTTATCATTTAATCCTAAATATATGATTCATGTTAATGTTTGATAATGGATTACAGATATGTCCATGAATTTTATCTTTAGAATGAAATGCTTCACTTTTATTACTACCGTGATAAACATTGGTCTTCAATATGATTAGAACTACATGAGGCTTGATCCCTCAAGAGGGTATGTAGTGCAATAATTTGCTCTTCCAAGGATAGTTTAGCTAATATGGTATAAATATAAACAATTAAATAGAGTAAACATAGCATAATTTGAGTCACAGAGTAAGAATATTACAAAGGTATTAAAATTTTTAAATTATTGTACAAAAAAGATTTCCATTCTCGCATCCTTTGTAGATATATTAACGATATTTAAGTTCAATATTACATATATTCAATGGGTAGATGGCCATTCCCATGTATGAATGAAAGAAAAATAATAGAATTAAAATTCTCCTTGTTTAAGAATATTTGGAAATAAAAACTACTTTGTTTAAGAATATTTGGAATTAAAATTTAGCTTGTGCCATTTATAGACAATCTTACACAAGCAATATTTTCTATCTATAAAGGTAGTAAGAATGTAGAACTTTACATTCTACATTTATGCAAGTTTGTGTGAATGTCTGTGATTGTATTGGTGTATCTCGTAAATTTTCATCAAACCTTTTGCTTCATAAACTGAAATGGTCCAACAAAATCAAGGGAGTCCAAAGCATAAATGACAAAAATAAAATTACAAATATCAAACAAAATCTCAGAAAGTTTCTTTAATTATTATGCTTCAAAATACGAAATGGTCTAACTAATTAGATGAGCCCAAAGTAGAAAGGATGAACAAAAATGCAAAATGGTCTATCATGCAATAGATTCTTGGTGAACCTTGAAATTTCCAAGACCTCTACTCTTAATGAAAACAAGAACCACTGTCAATCTCTCTTTCGTTCCATGGAGTGGCGTGAATTAAATAAAACTAATTTCACTAGTTTCCCTGAAAAGAGCGGCCAAAGATATGTTTGATAAAAAATTTCCTTCAATTAAAAATGAATGGTGCTAAACAATATATTTGCACATTAGGGGTCCTCACTATTCCATGGTATAAAAAATAAATGTAAATTTTGAAAAATATCATAGCCATGTTTTAGGCTAATTCCATTTAAAATAAAATACAAATATCAAACAATATCATAGCCGGGTTTTGGGTTATTTGCATTTATAATAAAATATAGCATAAACAAGTATCATATACAACCATATTTAGATGTGTCCATTTATAACTATAATGATCATTGTTGAATACCTTTGTTGAATAAGGTTAAATCATAGTAATGAAAGTTAAGCATTTAATCCTAAAGGATGAAAATGTGCATATTAGCCTTGAATTCTCAGTAAATCATTCATCGATGTAAATATAAACATACAATATCAATGTAAATATATATATGATCCACAAATGATACAAGGCCATGATGGACAAGATTCTACTTCAAGATAAAATGATTTATTTTTATTAATATTATTTGACCTAGATAAATATGTTGTCTCTTGTATGGACCAAAGAAGAATAACAAAATTAAAATATACTTTGTTGTACAATATTTTTAATATATAAAAAATAACTATGTTTAAATGTGATGAAAATCTACATAGGGCTTTTTACCTCTCGAGGCTATGCAATTATCTGTACCTGCAATAGTCAAGAAATTATGAAACAATTATAAACATTTAAAAAGATATTAAACATATATGTTCATTTATATATATATGGGATATATATATATATATATATCCTCATATATATAGAATGGGCATCTTAAATATCTATCCTCAGTAATATTTCTTCTTCTATTATCCATATATGAGAATGGGAATCCTGCCCACATAGATACAAAGATAATAATTGTCTACCTGTTTGTATAAAAAAAAGGGCAGCTGGCCATTCTAAAATAAAGTAAATTTATAAGTAATTATAATTCATATTTATTCTTCTTCTATTAGTCTCTATTTTCTATTCTCTATGATTATGGGCATCTACCCATTTAGTCGCTATAATTTCTATTTTCTATTATTTTTCTTTCGTAGTAGTGTATAGGTTCTGTAGTGACTCTTCCATGGTTATTCCATTGAAATATGATATAATTATACAATTATTATATTTTATTCTTCTTCTATTATCGATACATGAGAATGGAAATATTCCCTTTTAGATATAATGATAAAAAAATTCTTGTTTGTGTGAAAGAATGGGTATCCCACTAATTCTACAAAAAAGTAAAGTTTAAAAAAAGTATATTTCATCTTCATTTTTATTCTATTAGTATCTATTCTCTATTTCTCTATAAGAATGGGCATATAACCATTTATTCTCTATTTTCTAGTCTCTATTATTTTTCTCTCATAGAAGTGAAAAGGGTATATATTTCAGCACTTAACTCTTTCAGGGTTATTCCATCCAATACTATAAATTATTCTAGTTCATTCTTTTTCTATTATCCATAAGTATTAGAATGGGAATCTTCCCATGTAGATACAATGATAAAATATGTATGTTTGTTTGTGTAAAAGAATGGGCAGGTGCCAATTCTAAAATAACACAATTTAAAAAAAGAAAGTAAATTTCCTCTTCATTCTTCGTATATTAGTCTCTATTCTCTATACTCTATGAGAATGGTTGTCTACCCATTTAGTCTCTATTTTCTATTCTCTATTATTTTTCTTTCATGATTCCTATATGAGAATGGGCATATGCCCATTCTAATAAATAAGTAAATGTATCTCTCCAATTGTCCATGCTAATAACTCTTAAAATTTTAAATTTCATCTCCATTCTTCTTATATTAGTCTCTATAATCTATGAGAATGGATATCTACCTATTTAGTTTATATTTTATATTTTATATTTTTTTTCTCTCATGATTCCTATATAAAAATGGGATTTTCCCATTCTAAAAAATAATTAATATGAGAAACAATATAGTTAAATGATTTCTATATGAGAATAAGAATTGGTAGAGAATAGGCATTTGCCCATTCAAAAAACAAAATAATAGAACTACATAATGTGAGGATGGGAAGATGTCATGGTGCTAAACAATATATTTTAATGATTCCTATACAAGAATGGGAAGAGAATAATCATCTTCCTCTTCTAAAATAAAATAATGGAACTACATAATATGAGAATGGGCGTCTACGAATTCTAAAAGAAGTAACCAAACTGAGACAATTAAAAATAAAGAGACACATTTCTTAGTCCAGCCAAAATTATTGTGTTCAATACTTCCCGCCCATTCTAAAAAAAAAAAATAGAACTACATAAGACTTGATCCCTCTTAAGGGTATGTAGTGTGGCACTTGGTGGTGCTAGCACTTGGCTCCACCAAGGATAGTCTAGCCAAAATGATACAATTATAAGAAAAACAATAGAACTACATAAGGCTTGATCCCTCACAAGGGTATATAACGCAACACTTGCCGGTGCCAGAACTTGGCTTCACCAAGGCTAATCCAACAAAATTCATACAATTATAAAAAGAAATATAAATACATAAGGCTTGATCCCTCTCAAGGGTATGTAGTGCAACACTCGGTGGTATGAGCACTTGGATCCACCAAGGTTAGTCTAGCCAAAATGATACAATTATAAAAATAATAATAAAACTACATAAGGTTAGAAAATGGAAAATTACTAAATTTATGAGCCAATATACAAGATGATTAACTTTAAATAAGTTTTGTTAATACAATTAAAATTTAGTTTGAGATTTATGAGTAAATTAGTGGATAAAGTTTAGTAATTGAGTTAATATAATATATGGTAAACAATATATTTTGATTAGTTCTATATGAGGATGAGAATGGGCATATGCCCATTCTAAAAATATATATTTTAATAATTCCTATATGAGAATGGTAAATGAGGGTAGAGAGTAGGATTCCACTGATTCTATAACAATATATTTTAAGGATTCATATATGGCAATGGGAAGGGAATATGTAGTGCAACACTTGGCCGTGTCAGGACTTCGCTCCTCAGCAAGGTTAGTAAAACCAAAATGATACAATTATAAACAATAGTCACAATGCTTAGTCCCACTAAAATGATTTAGTTCAATACTACATATGCATGCACTATTTATCGATGAAACATAGATAAGATTGACCACCAATCTCTGCAAGTTAGTTCCCCAGCTAGAATGGGCATAAAATTGATCATGTTCAATTAATAATGTGGTGGCAGGAAAACATGAGTACTTAATCAATTCTTACACAAGGAATATTCAACTAGCAGTCACAACAGAAGTTTATCATTTAATCCTAAATATATGATTCATGTTAATGTTTGATAATGGATTACAGATATGTCCATGAATTTTATCTTTAGAATGAAATGCTTCACTTTTATTACTACCGTGATAAACATTGGTCTTCAATATGATTAGAACTACATGAGGCTTGATCCCTCTAGAGGGTATGTAGTGCAATAATTTGCTCTTCCAAGGATAGTTTAGCTAATATGGTATAAATATAAACAATTAAATAGAGTAAACATAGCATAATTTGAGTCACAGAGTAAGAATATTACAAAGGTATTAAAATTTTTAAATTATTGTACAAAAAAGATTTCCATTCTCGCATCCCTTTGTAGATATATTAACGATATTTAAGTTCAATATTACATATATTCAATGGGTAGATGGCCATTCCCATGTATGAATGAAAGAAAAATAATAGAATTAAAATTCTCCTTGTTTAAGAATATTTGGAAATAAAAACTACTTTGTTTAAGGAATATTTGGAATTAAAATTTAGCTTGTGCCATTTATAGACAATCTTACCACAAGCAATATTTTCTATCGTAACAATGTAGAACTTTACATTCTACATTTATGCAAGTTTGTGTGAATGTCCTGTGATTGTATTGGTGTATCTCGTAAATTTTCATCAAACCTTTTGCTTCATAAACTGAAATGGTCCAACAAAATCAAGGGAGTCCCAAAGCATAAATGACAAAAATAAAATTACAAATATCAAAACAAAATCTCAGAAAGTTTCTTTAATTATTATGCTTCAAAATACGAAATGGTCTAACTAATTAGATGAGCCCAAAGTAGAAAGGATGAACAAAAATGCAAAATGGTCTATCATGCAATAGATTCTTGGTGAACCTTGAAATTTCCAATACCTCTACTCTTAATGAAAACAAGAACCACTGTCAATCTCTCTTTCGTTCCATGGAGTGGCTGTGAATTAAATAAAACCAGATTTCACTAGTTTCCCTGAAAAGAGCGGCCAAAGATATGTTTTGATAAACAATTACCTTCAATTAAAAGTGAATGGTGGTAAACAATATATTTGTACATTAGGGGTCTCACTATTACATGGTATAAAAATACATGTAAATTTTAAAAATATCATAGCCATGTTTTAGGCTAATACCATTTAAAATAAAATACAAATATTAAACAATATCATAGCCATGTTTTGGGTTATTTTGCATTTATAATAAAATATAGCATAAACAAGTATCATATAGAACCATATTTAGATGCATCCGTTTATAGCAATTATGATCATACTGAAGACCTTTGCTGAATAAGTTAGATCATAGTAATGAATGCTAAGAATTTAATCCTAAAGGATGCCAAAATGTGCATATTAGCCTTGAATTCTCGAAAAATCATTCATCGATGCAAATATAAACATACAATATCAATGCAAATATATATATGACCCACCAATGATACAAGGCCATGATGGACAAGATTCTCCTTCAAGATAAATTGATTTATTTTTATTAATATTATTTGACCTTGTTGCATTACGTTATCTCTTGTATGGACCAAAGAAGAATAACAAAATTAAAATATACTTTGTTATACAATATTTGGAATATGTAAAAAATAACTTTATTTATATGGGGGGCTGCACCCCTAAACCCCTGCTACATAAGGGGCTACCGCCCCCGGACCCCCACTCGAGGGCCCGGCCCATGCCCCAATTATCTCTAGCTTGAAATAGTAAGAAATTATGAAACAATTATATATATATATATATATATATAATGGGAATCTTAAATATTATCCTCATAATATTTCTTATTCTATTAGTTTATTCCTTCTTCTATTATCCATATATGAGAATGGGAAATCCTCTCACGTAGATACAAAGATAATAATTGTCTACTTGTTTGTGTAAAAAAAAGCACAGCTGGCCAAACTATCTAAAAAGTAAAATTCATACCCATTCTTCTTCTATTAGTCTCTATTCTCTATTCTCTATGATAATGGGCATTTACCCATTTAGTCGCTATTTTCTATTTTCTATTATTTTTCTTTCATAGTAGTAATATAAGGGTCTGTAGTGATTCTTCCATGATTAGTCGATTAAATATGATATAATTTTACAATTATTATATTTTATTCCTTCTTCTATTATTGATACATGATCATATAAATCCCAAGTCTTTTAGATATAAAGATAACAAAATTCATGTTTGTGTGTAATAATGGGCATCTGCTAATTCTTCTAAAAAGTAAAGTTTAAAAAAAGTATATGGGGCATCTTCGTTTTTATTCTATTAGTCCCTCTATTCTCTATTAAGAATGGGCATCTAACCATTTATTCTATATTTTCTATTCTCTATTATTTTTCTTTCATAGAAGTGAAGAGGGTATAGTATTGCAACACTAGTTACTGAATCCAGGGGTTATTCCATCTTATAAATTTTGAACCATTCGAGTATCCTTTCCTTTATATACTGAAGAAGGTCCAACAAGTTTGACTGAGTACATCATTTTAGTAACAAAATGGACCAAAATAAACATTAGACATATCAAACTTGGATATGGTTAGTTGGGGCAGTATGGTTTAATTACTAGTGATTCAAAGGGATACTTTTAAGAGGAGATGCTAACTATATCATGTTATGAGCCCATTGAGTATAGAGGGCTGACCACCATTGAAAGTGACAAAATGGAAAAATCCTTTGAAGATGAAATGAATGGAATAATTCTTGAAGACTTTAGAGGATAACCAAGAAGCGCTCTACTCAGGAGGGGGAGTGGAAAGAGTTCTAGTTGGAGGTGACAAGGATATCTAGTTATTCTACTTCTATCGGGCCTTCTCCTTGCGTGATAGTTAAATAAAACTAATTTCAAAAGGTTCTCCTCCAACAATTGGCGAAAGACCTTGTTCGATAGACAATTACTTCTCAATGAAAAATGAGGCACTTTGACTGGTAAAACCAATAGATATGCATCATTAGGGGTATAACTATTCCATGCTAGAAAATGCAAGTAAATTTTACAAAATATCATAGCCATGTTTTAGGCTAAATTCTCACTTAAGATACAATACAAAAAGTTGGAACAATGTCAGAGCCATTGACTAATGGGGTATATTTGCATTCTATCCCACCAGTCATGCCATAAACTAGTGTCATATACCAACCATAGTTAGATGCACCCATCTGCAACTATGTATGTTTCCTTGACAACAAGAACCGTGGGTTGAATAACGTGGAATTATCTCAAAGTAATGGGACTTAAGCATGTGATACAAATCTCTAAAGGATGAAGGTGTGCATATTAGCTCCTTTGTTTTAGCCCACCAAAACAAACCTCGATAGCCTAAGAATGTAATTAATATCATCCTATACTATGAAAATATCATACATGATCCACCAAGGATAGAAGGGAATGATGAAAGAAGGATGAAAACTTAAAGATAAGGCGATGCATTTTTACTAATATTAGGGTTCAAATGTGGCTCATGGAAATAAATTAAACTTTCATGTGATGAAACAAAGAACAAATACACAGAACTCTATAAAGGTAATATGTTATACAATATTTTAAGAGAAACAAGAGGGCCAAGATTCACTATGTCAATACATGATGCATGAAGGAAATCTACATAAGGCTTTTTTCCCTCTCGAGGTTATGCACTAATATCTATTTACATTTGTCAGAGTAAAGGTTATGAAACAAATTTTCACAATTTTTTATAGAGGCCCGAAGCATGGAGTAAAAGCATATATCTTACAACTCTGCCGGAGGATACCCCTATGTATCATATCAATGTATATATAGATATGATACATATTTCATTTAATGGAGAAATAAGAAGAGAGAGCATCTTAAGGACCATTGACCCTCACAATATTGAAATCTTCTATTATCCATATATAAGCATGGGTATTTGCCGTACATTGATTTTATGAGTAATGATTGGCTACCTATTTGTATAAAAAAAAGGGTAGCTGGCCATTCTAACTTCAACAGTGAATCCTTGAAACTAACACACACCATAGATTCATATTCATTCTTCATTAAATTAGTGGTCTATTTTCTATTTTCTATAAATGTTTCTTTTGTAGTAGATGAATACTTTCTGTAGTGACTTTTCAAATGGTTACTCCACTGAATATGACCATCAATTTATGATATTTCTTGATTCTTCATTGTGATTATTGATACTTCCTAAAGGAAATATTCCCCATTTAGATATAAAGATAGAATTTGTGATTTGGAGCTCTTCGAAAGAATGGGCATCTGCTAATTCTGAAAAAAATGTAAAGTTGTGGTGCACAAGTATATGTCCATCATCATGGTTGGTTGTGGTCTGGTAAGTGGCAATTCTCTATTCTCTATTCTCTACAAGAATGCGCATCTAACTTTGATATTTATCCATGTGTTGGCATTCTCTATTATTTTTCTTTCATAGTAGGGGAAGAGGTTGATTTTCACATTGCAGCACTTGGACTGCTTCCAGGGTTATTTTAAACCATCCAGTGGACCTACAAAGTATTCTAGTTCATTCTGGGGTCTGATTATGCGGACCTCACTACTAGAATGGGAATGCATCCCATTTGGAGCTAAAATGTTAGAAAATAGGTCCATGTCTCCCTTGTGTGAACCACTTGGCCAGCTTCCACTATCTGCCATTCCTTAATTCCACCACAAAGTAAATTTCTGACTACATTCTTCTAATATTAGTCTTTATTCTCTATCTTCTCATGAGACTTGAAAACTCAACTCAATGTGGTCTGTATTTTCGTGAGTCTCTATTATTTTTCTTTCATGATGCCCAAATGACAATGAGGAATCTGCCCATTCTAAAAAACATGCCACATGTCCCTCTCCAATTGGCCATGATAATAACTCTTAATGCAATGGTTAGCTCCCATCCTCAGTCTTCTCATAATAGTCTGACTATTCTGTATTATCGATGAGAATGGATCATGCTACCCCATTTTAGTTTAAATGGCCAAAATACTATTCAAAATATGTCTAATGCCATTACTATATAAAAAATGGGAATTTATTCCATTCTGGAAAACAATTAGTAGGAGACATATAATACAGTTGGATGAATCTACAATGTTGTGAACTAAGAATTGGTAGAGAAATGTTCCCAATACCTTGTACCATGTAAGAAGAATCATAACCTAATAGAAGTACATAGATTTTTTTAAGGCGTGATCCCTCATGGTGCTAAACAATATGGTCTAATGATTCCCAGTACATGTACCGAGTGGCTCCCAGAATCAATCATCTTCCAATTCTAACACTAGATGACATGGAACTACATAATCACTGAGAATGGGCGTCTGTCCAATTCTAAGAAGTACTAGTCATCTGAATGAGTCAATCTAAACATCAAAAGACGTATTTCCTCATTCCATGCCAAAATTCTTGTGTTCCATACTTCCCACGCACTTTAAAATAAAAAAACAACTTTGCTTGAAGGATGTGATTTTCCTCTAAAGTTTTCATTTAGTGTGGCATCTGGCGGCGCTATGATGTTGGCTCCACCAAGGCTACTCTGATGAACCTGATGCAATTATATGTATTATACCTACGAACTACTTTCTAGTCATGATCCCTCTTTTGGGTATATAATAGATACATTTATTATGGTGCTAGAACTTGGATCCACCTTGGCTGATGTTGTTTTAGGGACTCGATACAGTTAAGAAAAAATAGATTTTCATAAGGCTTGATCCCTTTTTGTTGAGAAGATAGTGCAATGCAACTTCTTGGGTGGGGCCAGAACTTGGATCCACCATGTGATTGACTGACTAGCTAGGAGAGTGTGGGGGTTCAATTGATCATGTATTAGAGGTGATAAACTACATAAGGGTTAGATGTTGGTCGATTACAATGCATAGTGTTGGAATATACGAGTTTGGATATTAGTTCATATAGATTGTTGTTAATTACAATTAAAATTGCCCTATTTTCAAAGTTTATGAGTAAATTAGTGCTTAAAGTTGGCGTAATTTAGTGACCATAGAGTATAGTGTAGACAAAAAATCTTGTGCTTGGGTACTATTACTGAGGATCCTAATGGGCATACTACCCATTCTATATGCAATATTATGGGAGAAAAGTACTAGTATGATCACTGGTACTTGAGCCTAAATAGTAGGATTCTACCCATTCTAGTAACAATCCCTTTTAAGGATTCATATATGGCAATGGGACCTGGACTATCCTAGTGCTGACCCTTCGTGGTTTTTAGGACTTTTCTGGCTCTAGACACCAGGTTAGCCCAACCGAAGCGACACAATTAGTGCCCAATAGTGCCCTAGACCTGCTTTGTATTTAAGTCACTCATTTTTGGGTCATTTCTAGCCATATTGCATATGCATGTACTCTGTTATCGAATAAACATAGATAAGATCAACCACCAATCCTTGTAGGTTAAGTTCGCCCACCTAGAATGGGCATAAAAATGATTATGTTCAATTAATAATGTGTGCAAGAAAGCATGAGTACTTAATGAATTCTTACACAAGGAATACTCAACTTGTAGTCACAATGGAAATTTATCATTTAATCCTAAATATATGATTCATGTTGATGTTTGATAATGCATTACATATATGTGCATCAATTTAATATTTAGAATGAAATGCTTCACTTTTATTGCTACCTTGATAAACATCGGTCTTCCATATGATTAGAACTACATAAGGGTAGATCCCTCTAGAGGGTATGTAGTGTAATACTTTGTTGTTCCAAAGATAGTCTAGCAAATATGGTACAATTATAAATAATTAAATAGAGTAGACATAAAATAATTTGAGTCATAGAATAAGAATAGATATAAAAAATAGTTTGAATCACATAAGAATAATATAGATAAAATTTACTATGATCATATACAAATATAGTGAATTATGTGTGTGTGCACGCACGCGTGCACACACACACACACACACACACACACACACACGCACACGCATACAAAATTTATTAATTATTTAAAATCAAACAATGTTTGTTTGTATGGTAATGGGATTGCGCCTATTGTAGACACAAAATCATTTACTTTAGACATTATTTAGTCCTTCTTAGATAATACTATTTTGAGGGTTTTTGAGTGAAGAAAGTACTAATAAACCCCCATCTCTTGGACATTTTTATTACAGTTATATCATCATTCCTGAACTCCACAACACACATGCCCAGTCAGATTTTATCATTTCAAGTCATTTTAGCTTTGCATGGCGTGCCTCGAACCTTTTTGAACATTCCTGACAAATGTTTGGCTTTTTCTAGCCATTTGAGGTATTTATATTTCAAATGGTTGGCCAATTTGGGGTTAATTACGATATTAGATCAAAGTGAACCCTATAAATATAAATTTGTAGGACCATAATTAGGGACCAATCACTAGTCACTACTATCATGCACCTAGAGTTGCATCCATCTATTACATTGGAGATCATTTACATCGAAATAGCTCCATCACAAGGCACAAGGCTAGGACATTTGCATCACACACAACATAGGGGGAGGATTCTAGTTTTTTCCATCAACCATTATATCAAATTTTCACAACATAGTCAGCTCACTACAACACAAAGTGTGACTGACACAAGAGAAAACTAAGGCATGTTTCACACACATAAAACTACATTTATGTTTGGAATGTAGTGTGTCACTCAATTAGTAAGACAACCATTGTGGCAGCTTAGGTCACTTTGAAATTATCATATCAATTTTTCTTTTTTAGGGAATGATGTTTGTTTAGATTTTTGTAGTTCTTTCTATTAATTTTGGAATAAAAATGACACCTAGCGAAGTAAAACAGATTTGATGCAAAAAAACAACGAGGGTTTCAAACCATCTGTCGAACCTATGAAAATCAGTTCAAAGATTTTATATAGACCAAGGTGGCCGTTTTGCATACCAGAGCAACCGTAAGTACCCCATTCCCTCTACAGGAACTCTAGCCCAGATAATCAAACAAAATCCATCATTTTTGGGGCTTCTTCATTGTTGTTCGTGCTTCCACATTTTCCATTCAGCTTTGTAACACAGTCCCATGAGCATCTTCTATTAAAATAAGTTATTTCCTCTTCCCTCTTTCACATTAGGGTTTTGATTTCCATTTATTTAGTTTCTTCGATCATCTGTATATTTATTTACTACTCTTATTTACTTTATTTACTTCTTTTTATAGCATAGATTAACTAGTTCCCAAATTTACATTTTAGTTAATCATTTTGGTGACCCTGATCATCCACGCTTCTAGGATCTTCATTCATAGTGCTTCATCTTAGGGTTTTATCATAATGATTATATCAATTAATTATAATTTGGTTAGGCATCATGGTTTTGTGCATCAGTTCTAATAGCTCCTTAGTACTTCACACCTTTGTACGTACCTATATTTGATACACCAAGCATTTCAATATGCCTTTTCTCAGCCCATTGCATCTACATCTCCAAGAAATGATCACTCTATGTATGTCATGATTAGAATCCACAATATGGATATGAAGTGTACTTTAGTTTACATTCATTTTGAGCTTAATCTATGTCCCATGTCATTTATTGAGCACTTAGGAATTTTTGTATCTCATATCACTCCATCTCATCTTTCACTATGTGCATTTGATGGTTCAGTTGGTCCATATATTTTTCGCAATACAGTGTCCATTACCATTGGGCCTAAAACCATACACACTATGTTTTTTTACCATGGATTACATAGTCCCTTATAATTTTTTACTAGGTAGGCCATCGCTTTATGCCATGCAATTTTTGGCTATATATCAGGGTCATAAATTCCTACATAAAGGTACTCAGTATACCATTTTTCATGAATTTTGATCCCTTCCGATGTTATGACCATAATCATTACACCACTATAGATAGTTCAGAATCTCTAGATGAACTACCTTACTTACCACCACTATACCTTGCCATTTTCATGATAGATATAGTTTCTTCTATGCCACCTACTACTAATATTGCTATGATTCTTTATCAAGGGACTCTCCAGTCTATAGACATTTCTCTATCACCCAAATCTTTGTATGTGCTATGTACATCAGCTCATTCACCATTTAATTACATGCTCTTCATGTATGACACATATTGGGAACACATTCCATTTTATCCTAATTTTGATGTTACACTAATTCACGCGATGGTCTTTCTTGGCTTGGTTTTTATTTTGAGGACATTCATACTCCTACCCATGATCCTCATCTTTTTTATGGCTTCATCACTCTTACTACTACTTATATTTTGTGTGTCTTTGATCTTACACTATACTTATTGTGTATTTCTCTCTCTGCACCACTCACATTAGGAGAATCTTGGCTTAATTAGATTGGGGGAAAATTATATCCTAGTCATACACATATTTCATTTCTAATTCCTTTTAGATGTCTTTTTATTTGAAATATATATTTCCTAAGATACACTATAAATTTCACTCAAAGGTACACACACAATTATCCATTTCCTCCATTCACCAATGAGGACTATGCTATGGGCATGTACAACTTACACCTTAATGGAATGTTATGGAATCAACTAGACACTATTACTTATCAATTCATCAATGCTTATCCATTCAACTATGATCTTGCGACTGATGATCTCCTAGATGACATTACATGATAGCATATTTAATAATGCATACCTTGGGGGCATAGTATTCACATACCCCTCTCTCATCATCATATAATCAGAGGAATGTTTCTTATCTTTTTAGTATCATTCATTCTCATCCTTACATATTTGTACATCACACTTCTAGCATATGCACATACCATATTTTCATGTTGTTATACATATATCTCATAATCATATGCTTTCATCACTACATACATCGAATGACGAACCTTTTTTCTTCATTATAATTGGTTAGTTAATTTCATTCATGGATACTTAGAGGGAATTTCATCTAATACAGTCTCCCCCTACCATCACCATATTTGTGCATTTCTCATTTTTGCATTTCCATACATTAATCCATTATTATATGCATCCTTGTTCATACTTTAGTTTCGCCACTACCCGATTACACACTCTTGTGCTCCGGTTCACACTTTACTGTTGAGGGCTTACCATACATGAACCCCATACACTAGAAAATAAGTCCTACACACTACACATATTACCACATCATGCGACATTCATTCTGCACTTTACATTTATTCTACAACATTTTGACATTTACACAATTATACATCATGCATCATATTATTCTTCATCATACACACTTAGCATTACATCATCTTACATACCATGTTACTAGTCTATCTACATGCATTACATGTTACTCTATTAGTTACAGTTTACATATTCTACACAGCACTTATTTACATATTTTACTCATCACATGATCGTTCAATCATCACACATCATGGGTCAAAGCATACAAGTGTGTCCCACTTTGTGGCCATAAATATTTTAAAATATGACTAGTAAATAAATATTTAAAAAATACTATAAAAATTTAAAAAATTAGGTAAATTTTGGATGCCCTACACCTTGGTATTTATAGCCTCTTAAAAATGCATGTTTAGTCATTTTATATGTGTTTGGTCATGTTTTGGTTGTCAAACATAGTTTGCTGAAAGTACAAAAACTACAAAAAAGTGGGACATAGTTATATGCTTTGACCCTCATACATAGTCTTCTACCTGCTTCACTTGCTACCCTATGATTCAATTTAGTACTTCAGTCCATTCTCACCTGTCAAGGGTTTACAGCTGAAATGGACCTTACACTCATCACAAATTTACTATTTGGCCATTCACCATTCGACATTCTAAAGCTAATGACATACGATTAAAGATAAATCATCACGTATTCTATCATCTTGTAGTGGTCTACACTTTAGGTTACATCAACTCTACCTACTATTCATCTTATAGTGATATATGCTAAGGATAAATCATCTTGTATACAGTCAATCTGGTCATGATATATGCTTTAGCTATAGGTTTCACACTCACACATCATTTCTAGGTCACATATAATCAATACACATACACATTCATCACATCACGTCACAAACAACACACACTTCAACCATTTCCATATGAAGCCCTCTCATTTACATTTCATTCTTGACTACTGAGTAGAAAAACCAAATGAACCTCATTGGATACATTTACATTCACTAAGGGTGCACATGGCTCATACCATTCATCTTTCATTCAATTCCACCCACCTACAACATATTGCATAATATGGTTTCTTTTACTCTTGGTTACATGTGCTTGTTCATGTTCACTCTATTACACATACTAGTTATCTTACTTGTATGCCATTTATCTATATCATCCACACGTGCGAGTTCACATCTTTTGCTATTGGTGATTATAGATACAAGTATCTTACATGCAACATGGATTCTATCCTTTTACCCTTCCTACAATGGTCACTAGGGCAATCCACATTTGACTCTTATAGTAGTGATCATTTCATTTTGTACTTAGTACTGTACATTACTTGGTTATTAGCTCTTTGGCATACTATTTATCTTTCCAACATCCTAATGGGTGCTTCATGTGTAACATTTTCTATGTAAGAATATTTTCTTCCATTCTTGTTTGTTATATTGTCTACTATTGTTTTCTCTTGTTTATGCGCCTTGCCCTATTTTTTATGTCCACACTTGTTTGTTGTTTGTGGCCATGATGGCCTTCCGTGTCCTACAACACCATGATTGATGTCCCATGTTTACATTCCTCTTAGTGTGGCTTAATTATCTTCTTGCATAATTACATTACTTTTCTTGGTAGCTTACACACTCTTTGCATAGATTACACACTACTTTCTACATGCATGATTTTTCATACTAACACTTGTCTCTGGCTATCCTCTTATTTGTGTGTGCCTTGGTTTCTATCAAGTGCATTCTCTTTCCTTGTAGGGCATAGTTTTAGAGTACATTCGGTTGGTCCTCTTTTTTGGCCACATTCTCCTATCAGTGACGTCGCATGCACCCCAAAAGAGGGGGACATCATTTAGGTTTTGACAGTTTACACAATGTATTTACATCGATTCATTTCAGTACATTTTCCACCCTTGGCATTGTGGGTTTAAATACATAAAGTGGGTTTAGAACATTCTACAAACTCCATACAAAATGGATTTTACAAGACACACTTTCCTTAGCATTCGGTGGAGCAGTTAAAGGTTTGAGGATACATTGGAATTCCTCCCTATATTTATTCTACCACCATCTTTGGATCGCCCAAAAAACTAGGATGATACAAAGGTATCTTCACACACATTCAGGGAAGTAGTTGAAGGTTGAAAGATAAATTCCTCCCTATGATTCTTCAGCCTATGGTGTTGGACCACCCAAAAAACCCCAGTAGTACAAGATATCATTCTACACTCTTTTCCTCGACACAGATCAGGTGCACCTATTCCATTTACATTTTTCATTTGACTATTTTTCATTTACATAATTTTTACATACATACACATGTGTCTTTTACATACCATTTTTACACATGCATACATACATATTTGACTAATTAATCATTTTCTCCTAGCTAGTTTGATCGTATGAGAAACAAGCAGTCAAATGGGGTCAACAAAAATGGCATAAAACACAACACTTCATGGTAACACACTTCACATACCAACTATGTAGGTATACTACACACATCAACATATACACATGTGGTTTTCCCTAGGTTCACACTCATCACTCTTTTTGTGCATTTTCATGTTTAGTTTCCACGCTCCATATTTATTTTGTCATTCCATGTTTTTTCTAGTCCTTCGACACACCTTCTTTGTTGCTCTACATTGGCATCATGTACACATCTCTATATGCTTTATGTTATCAAGATTTCTTCCCACTAACATAAAGTGGGGGAAAATTTACTCAAAAAATCATGTACTTCAGACATTATTTACTCCCAGTATGATACTACTATTTAGAGGGTTTTTTAGTGCAGAAATCATTAATTTACTTCCCATCTCTTGGCCATTTTTATTTAATTTCTATCATCATTACCGAACTCCATCACACATATGCCTAGTAATATTTTTCCATTTCCTATGATTTAATCTTTGACTGGGGTGCCCATGGGTGCCCTAGTACCACCATGGACACCCCGATCCTTTTTGAACTCTCTTGCAACTTTTTGAGCTCTTTCTATCCATTTTAAGTCTTTATTTTTTTGGTGGTTGGTCCTTTCATGGTTAATTATGAAATTATATCAAGAGAACCCTATAAATATAAAGTTATGAGAAAAAAATGAGGGACCAAACACTAGTCAATATTATCATCCACCTAGTGTTCCATTCATCTATTACATTCGAGATCATTTGCATCCACATATTTCCATCAGAAGACACAAGGATAAAAATTATGCATCAATCACATCAAAGGGGGAGGATTCTACTCTATTTCATCCACAATTATATTACATTTTCTACACATAGGTATCTTGCTAAAACACAAAATACGACTGGCACAAGAGTAACCTATGGCATGTTTCACACACACATAGAACTGAAGTTGGGTTTGGAATGTATTGTAGTTATCACTTAGTAAGACCACCATTTTAGAAGATGAGGTAAATTTTACCTTATAATATGAATTTTTATTTTTTAGGTATTGATGTTTGTTTAGGGTTTTTTAGGTCTTTCTATTCATCTTGGAATAACAACAACACCTAGCGTAGTACAACGGATCAGATGTGACAAAAAATGAGGTTTTTAGAAAATTTGTCAACCCTGTGAAACTCAATTCCAAAGATTTTGTACAAATCAGGGTGACCATTTTGCACGCCATAGTACCCGTAGGCACCCCAGTCCCTCTCCAGGTGCCCTAATCTAGATAACCAACAAATATTCATCCTTTTCGGGGCTTCTGCATAGTCGTTCTTGCTTCCATATTTTCTAGTCACCTCTGTGACACAATCGTGTGAGAATCTTCTATTTAACTGAGTTCTTTCCTGTTATACCTTGCACATTAGGTTTTTGATTTCCATCTGTTTAGTTCCTTGGATCATCTATATATTTCTTTATTTTACTTATTTACTCTATTTACAATTTTTCATAGCTTAGATTAACTAGTACCCAATAATACATTTTAGTTAACCATTTTGGTGAATTCGATCATCCATGCTTCTAGGATCTTCATTCATAGTTATTCATCTTAGGGTTTTGTCATCATGATTATATCACTTAATGATTATTTACTAAGGAATCCTAATTTCCTGCATAAGTTACAACAATTCCTTACTACTTCTCACCTTCATACAAACCCAAATTTGCTACACCAAACATTTGGAGCTTCCTTTTCTTGACACATCACATCTACATCTCTAGGAAATGACCACTCTTTTTACGTCATGATTAGTATCCACAATATGGGTATTAAACATACTTTAGTTGAAATTTGCGCTAAGCTTAATCTATGTTCCATGTCATTTATTGAGTACCTAGTACTTACTATTTCTCATATCACTCCATCTCATCTTTCAATACGTGCATTTGATGGTTCAGTTGGTCCATGTCTTGGTTGCATTACACTTCTGATTACCATTGTGCCTAAAACCATACACATTTTGTTTTTTAATCATGTATTTCTCAATCCCTTATAATTATTTACTAGGTAGGCCATGGATTTATGCCATGCAAGTTATGGCTTTATGTCAGGGTCTTAAATTCCTACATGAAGGTATTGAGTATACCATTTTTCATGACTCTGATCCCTTCCAATATTATGACCATATTCTTTACACAACTATAGACATTTCACAGTATCTAGATGAACCACTTCACTTACCACCAATAGATGGTTTAATTTTCGTGTTTATGACCATATTCTTCTATGCTGCCTAATACTACTACCGCTATGATTCTATATCAAGGGCATTTAAAGTCTATGGACTTCACTCTATCACCCACAGCTTTGCATGTAATGCCTACATCAGATCACACACCATTTACTTGCATGTTCTTCATTAATGACTCATACTGGGAAAAAATTCCAGTTGATCCTAGTTGTGATGTTACTATATGTTCATGTGATGGTATCGCTTGGCTTGGTTTTTATTTTGAGGACCTCCATCCTCTGACCCATGATCCTCATCTTTATTATGCCTTCATCACTCTTATTGATACTTATATTTTTCATGTGTTTCATTTTACCTTATACTCAATGCGTACTTCTTGCTTTGCACCACTCACATTATGATAAGCTTGGCTTACTTATATTGGGGGAACATTAGATCCTAGTCATGTAGACATTTCATTTCCATACCCATTGAATGTATTTTCATTTGCAATAGCTCTTTCCTTGGAGACACTATAAATCTTACTTGATGGTAAGCACATAGTTACCCACTTCCTTCATTCACTGATGAGAAGTATGCTACGGGCATGTACAAATTACGCCTTAATGGCTCATTAGGTGATAAACTAGACACTATTGGTTATCAAGTCATCAATGCTTATCCATTCGACTATGATCTTAAGAGTGATGATCTCCTAGATGACATTACATGAGAGAATCTTTTATCATGCATTCATTTGGGGAAAAATATTCAAATCCCACTCTCTCATCATCATATCATCATAGGAACATTGATTATCTTTGCATTATGTTTCATTCACATCCTTTCATAGTTATACATCACAATTTTATAATTTGCACATACCGTATTTTTACATTGTTATACATACATCCCATAATCATATGGTTTCATCACTACATACATTGAATGACAAAAACAATTTCTTCACTATCATTTGTTAGTTCATTTAATTCAGGGATACTTGGAGGGCATTGCACCTAATACACTCTCCCTCGACCATCACCACATTCATGCATTTCTCATCTTTGCATTTTCATACATTAATCCACTAGCATACACATGCTTATTTATACTTTAGCATCGCCATTAGTTGATGAAACACTCTTGTGTTTCGTTTCACACTTGACTATTGATGAATTATAACACATGAAACCCACATATTGCATAATAGGTCTTACACACTACACCTATTCACACATCCTGTGGCATTCATCTTGTACTATACATTTAGTCTACAACATTTTCACATTTTCACATTTATATATCATGCATCATACTAGTCTTCATCATACGCATTTAGCACTACATCGTCTTACATATCACATTACTAGTCTATCTACATACATTACATGCTCTATATGTTACACTTTAAATATTCTACACATCTTCTATTGCATTTTCCACATCACATATTTACATATTTTACTCATCACATGGTTGTTCAATCATCACACATCATGCGTCATCTTAAACATGCTGCACTCACTACCCTCTGATGCACTTTAGCTCCTTTGTCCATAGCTGACTATCGAAGGGTTAAAAATCAAATGAAACTTACAATTATCACAGATTTAGTAATTTTCCTTTCATCATGAGACATTTCTAGGCTATTGATATATGCTTTAGGCTAAATCATCATCTATTCTATCATCTGATAGTGGTTTACACTTTAGGTTACATCACCACTCCCTACTATTAATATTATAGTGATATACGCCTAGGATAAATAATCACTTATATATTAAATCTGGTCATGATATACACTTCGACTGTATGGTTCATGCACACATCATTTCTAGGTTGCACATCATAAATACACATACACATTCAACATAACACGCTAGAAACAACACACACTTTGACCATTTCCTGACGACACACTCTCATTTATGGTTCATTCTTGACTGTTGAGTGGGTAAATTATATGAGCCTCATTACATACATTTCCATTTAGTTGGGGGGCTCTTGGATCCTACAATTCATCTTTAATTCCATTCCATCCATCTGTAGCACACTATATTTTATAGTTTCTTTTACTCTTGCTTACTTTTGCTTGTTCATGGTAACTTTATTACACATGATAGTTACCTTACTTGTATGTCATTTATCTATATGATACACATCTGTCATATGTTCACATATTTTTTAGTGGTGATCATAGATATAGGTGTCTTGCATGCAATATGGATACTTAACTTCTACCCTTCCTACACTGGTCACTAGGGGCATCAACATTCGAATCTTACAAATGCTATCATTTCATTTTGTATTTAGTACTTTACATTTATTGGTTATTGAAACTTTATCACACTACTTATCTTTCTAACATGCTAACGGTTGCAACATTTGTCATGCAAGGATATTTTCTTCCATTCTATTTTGTTCTATTACTTGTTATTGTTTTCTCTTCTTTGTGGGCCTTGCCCTATGTTTGGTGTGTAAACCTTTTTGTTGTTTGCATCCATGATGGTATTCCGTGTCGTGCAACATCAATAGTGATGTCCCATGTTTATAGTATTCTTTGTGTGAGTTATCTTTTTACATGATTACATTACTTTTCTTGGTAGTGTTATCGAATTCTTCCCCCCCCCCCACTGCGCTGGTCAAATTGGACAACAAAGAGTAATAGGGACAAAGCACCAATCAGAGCATATAACGATCAATCTGAGCTTGTAGATTGTTTCTAGGGTTTTGGGGAAAATGTTGGTGATCTTGGTAGTGTTAAAATCAAATGATGAATTTTTTCCTCTTCTTGGTCTTGAAATAGGCTTTAATTTTCTTGATGGTGAAAACCTGCCCTGGTAGGCCCATCTCAAGTCCACAACGAGTGAAAATGGTCAATATTAAAGTATGGGCCCTTTGAAATTTCTACCTAGTCCTCCTTGATTCATTAATACTAGAAAATTTAAGAAAATCCATGAAGGATTCCAAAATTGGGAAGAATTCAAAAAATAGGCTAAAGGCCATCGAGCCTAAAATTAGCTTGCTGAGTAGCTCGACAATCCAGGTTGGTTTTGAGACAAAGACGGCCTTGGTGTGAGATCCTTGGGACAAGTTCGAGCTAAGTCGACATAGGAACTGAGCTGGGCATAAGACAAAAATTAAGCCTACAGAGCAAGTCCATATAAAGGTAATTGAGGAATTTGATATTAGAAGACAGAGTTAACTTGGTGTTGCCATCACTTGAAGAAGTCGATGGGCTTGGAAATCAACCAGTTGGGCTTAGGAGAACAAGGAAGCAAGCTGCTAGCTTACAAATTCCCCAAGGAACTCTGATACGATGTTGGAGTGTTGAGTTCAATTATCTCAACCATGCTTCAAATAAATGTCAAGGAGATAAGAATGTATATCGGGAGCCCCACTTGGGAATTTAAGGAAATATCTCAGTGGCCAATTCAAAAATTTGACAAGGTGAGAGTGAAATAGGTAGTGATAAACATTGAGCACAACGTAAACTAAGCTTGTGTGGATCAATGCATCCAAATAACGGCAGGAGCAGATATAAAGACAAAAGAAGTCAGCAACAATGATGTCACAGTACAAGCTGAAATGACGAGTTATCAATCTAGAGAATTAGTTGGGTGTCAGGTTGACTCAATGATGGCATTCTGAGTACAAGGCCGACATGGTTCGGTATGATGCAAAGAACCATTTGAACCCATAGCTCATGAAACAAATGTTGTGGTCGTGATGGATCTGACAGTTGGTTCGCTGCTGGCCAAGCTCATACGCTGATCTGTAAACTCTTTAAATTTTGAACCATTTACAAAAACACAAATAAACATTGTTGTTCTACTTTCTATTAGAAAATTACAGAGATAACTAGTGAATGAATGATGCTTATGCTTAGAATCCACAATTGCATGAATGGAAAGAATTGAAGCTCATAAACACCAACCAATTTTATCCTGGAAACCTCCAGAGGAGGAAAAACTAGTCTGGAAGGGAAATTGCTCTTTCTTCCCTCTTTTATTGGCCAATTAAAAATAACAAGTACAAAATTTACAATAAGCATGAAAGAGAAGTAGATAGTATCTCACACTTCCTCCCAAATACTTGTTTGCTCTGTCTCAACACTTCTTTCTTCTACAAAATACAATTCCAGCACTAAGCACTTCTTTCTCACTTGCTTTCATGCTTCGATGATCCTATTCTTCTACAAACATGTATTTATAGCCTTTCTCATGTCCTCCCATGTACTGGAGGATGGGAAATGTCATGGAGGAGAAGAGACACGAACAACCTTCCAAATTCTGTGTTGTTCGTTTCGTATATTTATTTTTTGTCTGTAAGATCCATGACTGCCGCCCAATGTAGAATGGCGGCCCCAGGACTTCCGCCCTGGTTGGGCGGCGGTTATGTAGTTGCCACTCTTCAAAGAGCAGAGGTTCTGTTACTAAAAAGATAGAACCTCTATTTATCATTTTTCATTCTAAGTGTTGACTGTTTTGATTAAGTAGATTCATTTTGGATCCCTATGGATCACACCTCCTTAGCTTAGGAGGATTTTGTTCCAATAAGAGCTTAGTGGGGGAGTAGATGAGGAAATAATTTCCTCACTTGCTCCTTTGAGTACCACTGGCCCTACCTTAGAGTCTTTCCTTTCAGTCCAATTTGCCAAGACTCCTGTGGACCTCTCCTTGTCTCTCTGACCTTCTTCTGTAGCACTACATCCTCATCTAATTCACATCGTGAGTACAAGATGCAATCCTTAATGGAAGGTAACAACTGTAGACCTTCATCTTCATCTATCATGGATGGCTCATATAGATGTAAGTTCTCATAGTTTACTATAGAGTACATTCTCATAAATGGTGGCAAGTCAAGCTGAAAGCATTTTCTCCAACCTTCTCCAATATGGTGAAGGTCCCATATTGTAGTGGCTTGAGTTTCCTTGCTTGACCTTGAAATCTATCCTTGTTCAAGTAAATCCAAAATCTATCTCCAACATATAACTTATGTTCTCTCCTACATTGAGCATTCCTAGCTTTGTAATTGGATTGAGATTTCTCTAGCTATTCTTTGACTTTGAGATGGATTTACCATATCCTCTCAATGAATTTGTTTTCTCTACTCACCTCTGTGTCTCGTATCTCCTACTCATCCTTATTCCCAACTGATATTTCAAGTGGATTTGTAGCTATATATCCCAAGCATGCTTCAAACGGTGACTTCATAGTGGATGTGTGTATTGTCTTGTTATAGGAATACTGAATGTAGGCTAAGGACTCGTCCCAAGTCCTTCGATATTTTTTGTTATACACTCTGATCAATTGTACCAAAGTCTTGTTTACCACCTCTGTCTGTCCATCTGTCTATTGATAGAAAGTTGTGCTCCTCTGTAACCTAGTATCCATCTTGTCCTACAAAGCAGTCCAAAACATCCCCAAGATCCTGGAATCCCTGTGAGAAACAATAGACTTTAGGAAACCAAAATGCACCCATACATTAGCAAAGAAAATATCTACTACCTCATATGCTTTTAATTTCTTTTTACATGCCATAAGAATACACATCTTACTAAATTAATCAACAACAACATATAGATAGTCATGGCCATGTTTAGACATAGGTAATCCTCCTAAAAAATCCATAAAAATGTCCTACCATAGACAAGTAGGTATTGGCAAAGGCATGTACAAACCCTCCTTCCTGATCTTATGCTTGCTAGTATAACAAATTTTACATCCCCGTACAAATTTTGATACTTCTTCTTGCATATTGGGCCAATACACATAACTTTGCAAGTGGATTAGGGTCTTACCAAAATGTCCCGCTACTTTTGAGGTATGTGCTTCCCTCATCAATAGAAAAATTTCTCATGTGTGGTTTGCCTAGATAACATGTCTGCCACCAAGTTTGTACTACACTTCTTGTATTCAATCACTAGATGGAACTGCTGAAGGAACCCCATCCATTTGTAGTTCCTTTTCTGTTCCAATTTAGACTGTTCTTGTAAATACTTGAGAGGTTTTTGGTCAGTGTGCACAATAGTTTCTTTACCCAACAAATAATTCTTGCATTTTGTAATTGCCTGAACTAGTGCATACATTTCTTTATCATATACTGAATATCCTTTAACCGTTGAAGTGATATTTTCAGAATGATAACATATAGGTTTACTACCTTGAAGCAACACTGCGCCCATGGTGTAATCACTAGCATCTTTCTCTAATTCAAAAGGCTTCTGCAAATTAGGAAGAGAAAGTACTGGAGCATGACTAATCTTGTATTTTAATAACTCAAAGGAAACTTTCCCTAGTTAGAAATCTCTGAAACTTCAAACCCATCTTGTTTATCCTTTAAAAAAAGTAAACACAACTGATTATGATTTTCCTGAATAAGTCATTTTTCTTGGTTAACACTCACCATAGTAACTTGTGTCTTACGCTGATGTGCCCGGATGTTGTAGCGGATCCCATCCTTGACCCATCGGTACCGATTTTCCCTTCTCATAAATATAGCATCCTTGATATACAAGTAAGGACTCCCAAATACAACATCAAAGAATCAAGTGGAATAACATCAGCTTCGAAAACATCAATAAACTGGGAATTTATCCCAAACTTGACCTTACATCTTCTTGTTACCCGAATTTCAACACCCTTCTTCACCCAACCCAAAGGATAAGTGTGTGGATGCTCATAAGTCTCAAGACCAAGCATCTTTACAACTACTTCAAAAATCAAGTTGGACTCAAAACTGGTATCCACTACAACATTTACTCTAGAATAGTCTACTCATCTCCTCTTCCTGGCTGTCCTTGTTGGTGTCTGTGCATCCAAGCCTTTCATATACATCAGAGTCATTGTCGATTTCCACCTCCCTTTCTATTCTTACATCTATCATGGACATCTTCGAGTCCTTGGTTCGGTTCTTTGGATACAACTACGGATGTAACTTCTAACATGTAGCATTGGTATGACCACTAATATCATAGTTCTTGCAAAAATTCTTTCGATATTTACAAGTATTTAAAGTTGTGGAAACTTGTTTACCTTTCTCTTTCCTCTTACCCTTGTTACTTTTTTTCCCATACTCTTTTTTATGTTGATTTTTCAACTGCTTTGCCCTCATCTCTACTTCTCCTTGATTATTTTCATCATCTATGTAGTATGCTTGTACAGACGCCTCGTTGAGATCTTTGGGTTTTTTGGAGATGAATTTTCTTGGAAGGTGAGTGTGAAGTCCTCCCAAGTACTTAGTCATAATATCCTCATCCTCCATGTCCATGTTTAGCAACATGTCTAGCCTCCGAAACTCCGTAGTATAGTCCAGCACACTTTGACAACTGCCTTGTCTAAAATGCTTCTCTTTAATCATTTGGTCAGTCTTGTGGCCAATAGGATAGAAGTTAGCTCTAAGTAATTCTTTAAAATTCTTGCCAAGATTTCAAAATAGGGCACTTCTTCTTTTCGCAAGTGGTTAGATGGGTTTCCCACCAAACAAGAGTGTGTCCCTCCATTTTGAGATGTCCAAAGGTGATCCTCTATACCTAAGTGACATTATGGATGCTAAAGTAAATTTCTAACAATTTTAACCATTTATCAAGAAACTCCACATCTACTTTTCCTTCAAAGCTTTTAATATCAACTTTCATCTCAACTTTAAAAGGAGTATGATCAGATTTTACCTTTTCTCTTTTGTTTGAAGTCTCTTCTCCATGCTCTTCCCCATAACTTTCCTCTTCTTATGCCAGACTTTTCAGCTAAGTCCCGAACCACTGAGTCCATGAAGTCTTGTTTGACAAAAATTGTCTTTTGTAAATCAGCAAGCTCTTCTTACCTTCTAAACATCCTATCCATCATGGTCTCCAACATATTGATTCTACGGATCAAGTTCTCTTCCTCCATTTTTCCCCGAATTTTTCGTTTCCACTTCTTTGTATAAATTTCTAGATCGCAAGGTAAAACCTCTTCGCCTTTATATCTCGTCATTGTCATACAAATCTAAGAATGAATACCAAAATCTTGGATAATTGTTTTTCTGATACCAAAATGATTTGTAAACTCTTCAACTTTGGAATTATCAATAGAAATACAAATAAATGTTGTTCTACTTTCTATTAGAAAATGACAGAGATAGCCAGTGAATGAATTATGCTTATGCTTACAATCCACAATTGCAGGAAAGGAAAAAATATAAGCTCATAAACACCAACCAATTTTATCCTGGAAACCTCAAGAGGAGAGAAAACCAATCGGGAAGGGAAATTGCTCTTTCTTCCCTCTTTTATTGGCCAATTCAAAATAAAAAGTACAAAATTTACAATAAGTATGAAAGAGAAGTACATAATATTTCACACTTCCTCCCAAATACTTGTTTGCTATGTCTCAACACTCCTTTCTTCTACAAAACACAATTCCATCACTAAGAACTTCTTTCTTACTTGCTTTCATGCTTCGATGATTCTATTCTTCTACAAACCATGTATTTATAGCCTTTCTCATGTCATCCCGTGCACTAGAGGATGGGAAATGTCATGTAGGAGAAGAGACATGAACAACCTTCCAAATTCTAGGCTATTCGTTTCGTCTTTTTATTTTCTATCTGCAAGAGCTAGGATCGCCGTCCAATGCAAACCGGCGGTCTCAGAACCACCGCCCTTGTTGGGATGCAGTTCTGTAACCACCGCTCTACACAGAAAAGTAGTCCTATTACTAAAAAGACATAACCTTTGTGTATCATTTTTCTTTCTTCGTGCTGACTGATTTGATGAATTAGATTCATTTTTGATTCCTATGGATCATAAGCTTAAGCGAAAGGTGATGAGGAAGTCGTTATTTGAGCCACCGAAAGAAGCTAAACTTAATGAGTCAAGCCCGAACTCTGGGGTGCAACATGGTGGAGTCTGGCAGCGGCATCTTTCGGAGACTAAGGCGTGTGAGTCATGCTCAGAAGGGACGAAATGTCTTAAAACGTTGAAGTCCTACGTCTGAATTTCAGACATTCGGGAATTCAGGTTTTCTTAGCCAAGCGGCACATGAATAGTATTAGAACCCCGAAACAATAACATCTGAAAGCCCGTAACGAAAATGTCTGAAATGGTAAGTTAGAAACCTGAAGCCCAAAGTCAAAATTTAAGACTTCGGGACTGTGGTACTTTCGAATCTTCCAACGATCTAGCACGATGAATAGTGGAAAAACCCCTAAAATGTAAAGGCCCAAAATACTTGAGAGGTGATGTCTAAAACAACTCATCGGTGGTGGTTAGCGCAGTTGATGGGCTTAGTCTTCCAGCTATCCAATGCGAAGAAATGGCATGTAAATCCATTGGCAAGACAATACGAATGATGTCGTGCCAGGCCAAATGGGGAGCCGTGTAAGGTGAATAACCACGTGGAAGTGGCTTGAGCTTGGTCGAGGGAATGGTAAGCCCACCAATCTAATACAACACAGGGAAATGGTATTAGGTGCGGAAAATGAAAACTCGCAAGGATGAAAAAGTTCGATCCCGTTGATCTATGGAAAGAACTGATGTGAGTTTAAATGAAGAAGAAGCTTACAAAGTTTGAGTTGAGGAGCTCGATGTATGATAATTGGAGTGCTAGGAGGCCGTGGGATTGAGGGGAGTCGAGGTTTTCAAACGCAAAGAAAAACATTGAGAAGTCGAAAAACTAGTTCACAACTCGGTGCATAGTCAACAAAGCAATGACCGTCATGATCATACAGATAACAATGCATAGCTTTCCGAGTAGCTCAGCGAGCCAGGTTATCATCTTGCCCATGCAAGAGTTCCCCAATGCACATAAGACCCCTTCTCACTAAAATGCCATACCTCTAGCTCTGGTTCTCTGAATTTTGCCAAATCATAGACAACAGGAAGGTAGAAGATTGGGCTTCAACTAGGGATAATGAAAAATGGGATTTGTGCAGGTTTTCTAAACCCTAAAATTGTAGAGGTCTGAAACTTCGAAATAACATAACTTCCACCTCAGGACTCTGTTTCTCGCAAACATCCAGTCATCGAAATCGTGAGAAGGAGATCTACAATGTGGTACCATCACTTTTTGTATCTTGGAAGTTCTGGACTTCTGAAATTCCTAAACATTGAACAGTGACAGGGTAGGTGAGATGAAATAAATGACAGTATGGGCATGCTTCCTCCCTCCATAAGGAAAATTAATGAAGGTATGGGTTTTATAGCTTGCCTGTGATTCTTGTAGGCATAAACTTAATTACAGCTCACCCATGATTCTTGCTCGCCCACGATTTTGGTAATTTTGATTCTTGCAAGTATTTTGAGAGTTGTATTTAATGGGTTATGCCTGCAAGAATCATCTGTTAGAATATACAAATGAAGGCATTTAGGATTGGATTTACGACCCCTTATCAATGGGAAGGACCCTTTCCATATCATTACATCCCACAAGAGAAACTTGGTTTCATAATTGATATGTTATGCCAGCTAGAAGAATGGATTAAAGATATGGAACATTATGCAAGTTAACCTTATCTATAGGAGAAATTTTCATCACCCTAATCAGTATCATTTCAACAAAAAGCACAATTTCTAAGTTTCCTACAAGTTGTATCTCGTATGGTATGCCCTTCTCCATTTTCACCACCAACATTTGAAACATCTTTTGAGACCCCACCCACCACTCCTCTCACTTCCCCAAATCCATGTGGGAATGAAATCTACAAAACCAATCCCGAAAAACAAAAAATATAAAATCCAAATAGAGAAATGATGGAATTATTGGTAATCTTGTCCCTAAGATTCAAGATCGAGAAGATTACCTTGTTAGTCAAGCCTTCAGAGGAGTTCAAGGTGGAAGATTAAGAGGTGAAGGTTGAGGTTGCAGTAGCAGAAACAAAGCAAGAACAAGATGATCAACAGTCAATTTATTTGGAATGCAATGTCCATGAGGGCACTCTCTTTTCAGAAATTTTTAATCAACCAATTGATGTTGAGCCCATAAGGGAAAGAAAAAATCTAAGTCAAAAAGAACAAGAGTATGTTCTTTCCATGGAGGAAAAAAATCAATTCCAGGGAACCCAAGCTCAAGGCAAACAACACAAGAAACCTCAACCCCTTTTCCATATTCATCCTCCCTAGATATTGATTTCAGGGATAAGTTTAAGCTCTCCAATTTCATGTTTGAAGATGAAGAATACAACAGTGAGAAACTACAGATCCATAGAATACTATACAGGAGTTTTAGAGGAGCCTATGGAAATCACCACATTTACTCCTCTATCATCCATATTTAAAGCACAAGAACCTGTTTCCGAAAAGGTGAACAAGGTATAGTGTCATATTTATCATAAAAATCCTCTTAAACTAAGAATGGAGGAATTGAATCTTCCGATGAGCATGTTGGAAAAAGAGGGGGAACCCTCAAGTGAGTCAACAATGGTTTAACAAGAAGCCGCAAGTAATCCCAAGAAGCTATTGTTGATGCAAAAAACACAACACCCCCTGAATGGCCTCAGGTTTGAGTGGGGCATTCAGTTTGACTGCATAACATGGGACCATATCTCAAGTTGTGGGACTTGTAGACTTGAGATGGCCCTCCGGAGAAAGCCATCTTCTTCTCCTAAACTACCTGCCACAAGCTATTCTAATGTAGGAAAAAATATATAATCCTAATCTAACCTTCCAAGGGACCAAGGAGGGAGTGTGCATGAAAAATTGAAACTACACTAAAACAGTGATACACCAGAGAAGGAAAATGTTGAACATCTATCAAAACTACCATGGAAACAAAGAGAGGTGAGCAATGGAAAGGATGGATAAGTGCATCATAGACCCAAAGATGGATTTCACACAACAACATGTCCACTTCAAATCCATGAAACATAGCTCTCAAAACCTACAATTAGATATCCAAAATGCACAGTATACCATGCAATGAAGAGAGGTAAAAAGAAAACAAACAAAAACATGAGCAAGGATGGACAAAATGCATCACAAAACACATTTTTTATTGCTCCAGAAAGTTTACACAGTACATCATCATTTTAAGGGTAAGAGGATAAACAATTCCATTACAAAGAAGGGGAGGAGGCTTCAAACTTCACATTTTTGACCCTAGGGAAGAAAGAGAGAGTGAGAGGCAGGAGAAGAATGATGAACAACCTTTTACAAATGAGCCAAAATTGACAATTTATTGATCAAACAAGAATTAAGAGAAGAGAGAGAGAACGCGAGCAAATCCTGAAATTTGAAAATTCAACCACCAAAAAGATATGTTTAATTGGCTTGCAAAATGATGGGTTTCCATGAGAAATCCCATACTTCATGTGTATCCATTGCTTTGAAGAGAAAGAAAGAGGCCTATACTTCATTAATTTTGGTGGTTAGGGGAATTTTCTGCATCTTTTGCATGCTAAAGACATTTTCCTGATTTTCTCCCATCAAACTCCATAAAAAATAAAAATTTAACCATCCATCAGTGTGGATAATTTCAGACATATTCCCATTAGTATCAAAATCGTGGAAATTCTAAGCTCTGGTTCGAAAGATATGGTCCTATGAAGATTTAGGGAAAAACTGGTAAAAAACAAAGTGCAAAAGCCATGGGTCGGCGGGGTCAAACTTTAAATTTTTCCCTTTTGGAAAAATTCCCCAAAAATCTCCACACCTTGCACCACTCCGAGACATGTGGCACTCTTAGATTCACTGATGGGATCGTGGGCTTCAAAATAACATTTTTCCATCCATTTCACAAAATTGGGAAAATTCCCCAAAGTATTCGTGACACAGCCCCACTGACTTTGAGACACGTTGGCACCTTCTAGTTGCTTGGCGGGAATGCAGTTCTAGAACCAACCTAAATTCACCTTTGTGCCTTCACGACTTCTGGAAAAATTTCCAAACTCCTCCCAATGCGCCGACATCCCATTGCTGACCTAGACACGTGTCAGTTTCTGATTGGTTAGGGAACAAACGACCTAATTTTTCCTCTTCGGCTATTTGTTTTGTGAAAAAGCTAAAAAATTTCTAAGTCCATTCCTCTGGTCCTCCTTCCTGCTTGGACACATGCCACCTTCTCTATTAGTGTAGAGACCTGAGAAATATTTTACTCTGTGGGCTTTCGGGCTAAATTCTTCCCTTTGAGTTTTTTAGCCAAAAGGCTAAGTGCCAAATTTAAACATCCCGCAGGCCCGCCTTGGGAAAATTTCCATTCTCAAAACTCTTGTTTGAGCCATAACTTGTAAAATAAAAGGAGTTAGGAGGACTTCCTTACCTCTCTGGAGAGGGGAATAAAAACTCCCCAGGATGATGAAGCCATTTCTAGACCATCTTTTGAGTGCTTATAATGTGTGAAAATTTGAAGTTGAAGCACACAGGAAGGAAAGAATGAAGGAAAGTTAGGCCAAAATAAGCATGGGGATCATTTTGGATAACAAATGCCTCATACTAGGAATCATAGAAAAATAATTCTTCGATACCAAGCCTCAAACCTACCACATAAAAAGAACTTGGGAACCCATGCTTGTACCCCCGCTATGAAGTGTGTTGAGAATGGGCATATTCCCATTCTCATAAACTCAATATAGAATTAAGAACATACTTTTATGGCATAGTGATAAATATTAGAATCCAATATTACACTAATTAAATTCTAATAATAAATGCATATTGGAATCTCAATATAACAATAAATAAAAACTAATAATAACAATTTAGGATTCCAATTTCAACAATTATAAAACCAGAATTAATTATACTATAAATCTAGATTCTTAGTAAAATGTCCATATTTCCGTCACATTGGAAATTATGGTTTTTTTCCAGCTCCATGTTTTTTCTAGTCCTTCAGCACGTTTTCTACTACAATCTTCATGGAAGCATTAGTTACATCATCTCTATTTAATTTTTGTTACCGATATTTCCACTCACCAACATAAAGTGGGGAAAAATGTTGACACAAAATCATGCACTTTAGACATTATTTAGTCCCGGTATCATACTACTATTTAGAAGGTTTTTGAGTGAACAAAGTGGGACTAATTAACCCCCTTCTTTTGGCCATCTTATCTTATTATTATTTTATTATTCCCAACCTTTTACACATACATGACCAATCATATTTCATTCTACACTTTGTGTTATTTTAGCATTGACTGGGGCACCCAGGATCTCAGTACTGGGGCGCCCATAGGCACCCTGGTCCCACCAGAAGTGCCCTGATCCTTTTTATCACTTTCTTACCACTTTTTGGGAGTCTTTCTAGCTCATTTGAGATCTTTATATTTGTTGGTGGTCAATAGGGGGCCATTTCGAGGTTGAACTTATGAAATTAGAACCATCAAGAAAACCGTATATCAAGCTCCCCTTTAAGTTCCATGAGACCATAATGAGGGACCAAGCACTAGTCACTACTATCATCCACTTAGAGTTACATCCATTTGGAGATTGTTATCCAAAAAACTCTCCTAGTTATTTGGACAACTTACATACATATTCTAGCTCTGAGATCTTCATTGTAGTTTGTGCACATTCCACCTATCTACTTGGTACATCTCACTTGGTCGTAGTTTCCTTGCATGCCTTTGTGTGCTTCCCCTTATTCCCCTTCCATTTTCCTTTTCTTCTTTGTTTCACTCTTCCCCTAGGCGCATCTTCTATGCATTCAACTTCTCCCTAATAGCTATCCATCCTATGTGCGTGCCTTGCACTTGCTTCAAATAGCTAAGTCCCTAGCCTTCTCACATGCACCCCACACATTACTTTGTAATAGTTGCGCGTTGACCATATGTTCTCCCACATTTTCCCTAGTTTGCCATCATTTCCTTGTGCGCACCCTCCTTCCATCTTCGTCCTCATGTGCATACCTTTTACTTTTGTGCTCCTCTCCACCATTCCTTGCCACATCATTCTCCTGACACACTTGAGTGTGCCACATTCAAGCAATCAAACTGCACCAGCTAGTCACGCTGAATCCTTGTAACAAATCAGTGAGTGATAAGTGACCGAAATCACAAAACACTTTTACACAATTGGCCATCTTTTCATTCAATTATGTGTGCCACATGTCTTGTGTGTGCAGACAACTCTGACAATCTTTTGATAACCATATCTTTTTCTACAGATCTCTGATAAGTGCACACCTAGTCTCAATTGATAGTTGTTAACATAGGCTATAGTGTTAGATATTCAAATTCAAATTCTTGGTGGATCTAGTAGGTAATAAATGGGAAAACATCTTTATGGAAATTGATGAGTAGATCTGATTGCTCCAACCACCCAATTTGATCTAATCCACCTCTCCTTCCTTCTCCAACATGCCAAACAGACTTGGGGAAATGCATTTGATAGATTTGTAGGTGGATTTACAAGCATTGAATGCTTCTTGTTGGTGGTTGTATTTCAAATTCAGGTTTTTCCTCCTTCTCTTCTTCTTCTTCCATTGATTCATCTATAAATGTAAGAGTTGGGCTCATTGTTAATGTTGGACATTTTGGATCCTTACGCATTTTGTTAAGGACTTCATATTTTTGTATTTTGAGTCATAGACCTCTAGATTTGGCTCGTGCATGTGGATATCAACTTATTTTTCCATTATAACAATTCTGTGCATTTATGGAAGTAATGGAAGAATCTTTTTGTGACTATTCTCTATTCCTAAGTGTGCTTGTTTCTTCTTTCTTTTACATTATGTGCTTGCTGTGTCACTCTACTTCCCTTGCAGCTTCATTTTTAGTTGTGTTCCATGAATCTAATCTGGTAAATGTATTTTAGTTGTGCTACACATGCCTATCCTTTTTTCATTCCCTTTCTTTTCATTTTCACTCAGAACGGATGTTGTTCATCCCTATTTTTCTGGTTTTATCACCTTCTTTACTTTAGTTTTCCATTATGTTATCCTCTATCTTTGGTCCATTGGCATTGTTAGCTTAGTTTTACCATTCCACCATTAGGAGTAGAAGTATAAATAGATAGAGGAACCGACCTTCTTCAGAGATCCGTCTCAAGCGCACAAGGTCCCACAACTTGGAGACAGGTTCCATTGTTGTCTCAAACAACTAGGATCTTCTAGATCTAAGATGCGGGTGCACATTTGAATGACCAACAATTTTTGGTACACCTAGTGGGAAAAGAAGTGAAAGCTTAAATTGCATAGTGCTAAGTTCTGGTGTGTGGACTTAGTATTTCTAACCTTAGAGTCTATTTCAACACATCTGATGACTCCCAACATTTCCAGATCTCATGTTTTGTAGTCCTGAGCACCCTTTTATGAGAAGAGTGCATACCAGACAAGAGTGTACTGCAATTGAAGAATCCTTTGAGTACCTCCATATTACACTAAGAAGTACACATACTAGAGCTCCTACGCATGGGTCCCCATCTTTGGCATTTCAAGCACACTCTACTCCTCCCTACAATAGACAAGTGTGCCCTACCATGACGCTTCAACCTCCTCCTCCTCCAAGGAACTTTGCAAGCTTCATTAGTGGAAGCCCTCTCAATCTCAATGCACAACATGATATACCCACAACCATTCTCAAGAGCATTCCATACTTCATGGGAGAAAACCAAGTTACCCCTGTTGAACACATTCAAGATTTGGCCAACGTCTGCTCTGTTTATCTAATCACGCATGATGATATAGCTGTTAGGATACTTGCAACATCTTTCAAGGGTAAATTATTCCAATGGTACTGAGGCTTGAGACATGCATCTGGTACTAACCTAGGATGAGCTTGGAAAAACTCTATGTAACTACTTTGAAGATAAGTCAGATCACCTATCAGTGGTGGAGCAATGACTACAAAAAAGTGCACACCCTATGAGTAAATGACTTATTTCAATATCAAATTCCAGAAGACTTGGGAAAAAAATCCTCAAGTGGTAAGGCCTATAACCCAACATGATTTCCTTTATTATTTAAGGGCCTTGAATATTGACATCTCAGTCATGATTCAATGCATGGGATGTAGAACTCTACCTGCTGCATACACCATTGCAATAAGGGTAGAAAACAATCTCATTTAGGCTAGCAAGTTAGCACCTAGGCCTCTTGTGCCCTTGTCCCTAGAGATGTCTCCATAGCCCCAACCTTGTGTTTCCTCTATTCCAGTGTAGAGTTTGCAACTTGTTGCATCTACATCCTACTCTCCTGTGTAGCAAAAAGAAGATGAAAATTTGAAGACTCTGATTAGGAACTTGTCTAATAAGGTCATTTCCTTGGAAAAACAACTAGTGTAAGCCTACATAGGTAGTTCTAATCAGGTGCAAATCCAAAGCAATAAACCTTGGCGCAATCAATATGGAAATTAGAGATACGGGTAGAACCAATAGAATGATAGATGTCATGTTAATGTGCACTTTCCCTTGTAAGTTATTCCTCCTACACAACCTCTTCTAGTGTCTAACAAAAGTCAAGAACTTCTCTTAGTTCAGAACAACATGGCATAAGAGTTGGAGTGGTTATTTCCTTGCAATATGACTAATAGTTAATATCACTACACCAATGTTACACATGTGTAGGCCTTCATGATCTAGAATGCTTCTAACTATGAGCCTTCCATTAATAGAGGAGAGCCTAAAAACCAAGAAAATCTAAAGGCTCCTCTTGAAGCCAACTCAATATTCTTTGGTGCCGAGGACATTTACACAATCAATCAAATTACAGATGAGGCAAGCAGACCCCGCACCCAGGTTGTAGAAAACATAAAATAAAAAAAGAGAATGCTTGAATTTGGCATGCAAGTCACAATTCTAGCAACATAAGAAGACCCTCAAAAGAAAAAGAAAGCATATAAGGCATCCAATCGTAATATTTCCCAAGTTCCCACATGTGAGGCTCCATGCAAAGCTTCCCCTGAAGTGGCACACACACCTCCTTTGGTAGGTCAATCCTTCGCACTAGCTAAGGCTCCTTACTCTGCACCTGAACATCAACAAAAAATATTGATGTACCTCAAATACACAAGTTAGTGGGTCTTCTATTCAACATTGTGGATAGATGAAGAAGACAAACATAAATGTAACAATGTGGGATGCCCTGACCATTCCATCTCAGTGCAACTTGTTGCATGAAGCTTTGGCTCAACTCTTGTGCACTGATCTAGCCATCCAAAAGCCATGTGCTTCTCTAAATATATTCCAAGAAGAAAAGAAGCAAGTACATAAAGTTGTCAAAACCCAACCTTTTTATATGTCCCTAATCATAGGCAAAAATCTTGTCCATAACTACATGATTGACTCAAGTTCTATTACTTCTATCATGCCTATAAAATTTTTGATGTCTTAGGTCTTAAGTATAACCCCTTGCAAAATGGAGTCCTGTAACTTGATGGTTTAACTGTCACTACCATAGGAATCATCAAGGATCTTGAGTTAACCCTCCATGCATGTCCAAACCTCATAATAAATCAAGATGTGTCAATCATTGACCTACCTCTTTTGTTTTCCTTGTGTTTGTCAATAGATTTTACTACTAAGGTGGGTGGTTACTTGTCTTATGATTGGACCCATATGTTACTCAAGATAAGGTATGGTACTCAGTTACCATACAAGTTGAGCCAATATTTTCCTATCATGTAGAGTCATATGTCCCATCCCCTCTTCAAGAAAACTATTTAATCCAAGAAAAACAAGCTTCAACTTTTGAAGAGTATCCTCTTCCACCTTCTATTCCTGATCTATTACTTGATGGGTTGGTAGAGAGGCATCATAAAATTGAACCATATGTTGAAGAGATGGAAACTTATGCAACTAGGATAGGGTACTTACTGTATTCCTGAATAATAAATTGTGATTTTGATTTTGATATAATAGGTAGCTTACACATTATATTGTGTAGATTACACACTACTTTCAACATTAATGTTTTTTCATAATAACACTTTTCTTTGGCTAGCCTCTTGCTTATGTGTGCCTTTGTTTCCACCAAATGCATTCCCTTCCCTTGTAGGGTAGAGTTTCAAAGTATATGCGGTTGGACCTCTTTCAGGGATGCATTCTCATATCAGTGACATTACATGCACCCTAAAAGAGAGGTACATAATTCAGTGTTTTACAATCATCACAACATGTTTACACCGGTTCAGTTTAGTAAACTTTCCTCTCTTGGCATTGTGGATTTACATACAACAAGTGGGTTAAGACAATTCTATGAACTCTATACACAACAGATTTTAAAGGACATGGTTTACTTAATTTTCAGAGGAGTAGTTAAAGGTTGGATGATATAAAGGAATTAATCCCAATACTTATTCTACCCTCGGCACTGGATCCCCCAAAAAATGAGGATGATCATACACATTCAAGGAAGTAATTAAAGGTTGGAGGATATTGAACAATTCCTCCCTATACTTATTCAACCTATGGCGTTGGATCACCCAAAAAACCCTCGCAGTATAGGATATCCTTCTACACTCTTTCTTACGACATGGATCAGGTGTACATGTTCCATTTACATTTTTTATTTGCATATTTTACATTTACATACTTTTTATATACATACACATGCGTCTTTTAGTTAGTTTTTTTACACATGCATACATACATATTTAACTACTTGATCATTTTTTCATTATAGGTCTGGTCGTATCAGAAACAAATCAGGGTAACAATAATAATAATAAAAAAAAAACAACAACGATTCGGGTTACCACACTTCACATACTAACAATGTAGGTACACTAAACACATCAGTATCACCACACACATTCCACCCTAGGTTTGCTTTCATCATTTTTTTTGTGCATTTTCATCTTTAGTTTTCAACTCTCCATCATATTTTTGTCATTCCACAATTTGTGTAGTCCTTCAACACACATTCTTTATTACTTTACATCGGCATCAGTTACACATCTCTATTTATGTTATGTTATCAAGTTTTTCACCCACCAACATAGAGTGGGGGAGAATGTAGACACAAAATCATGCACTTTAGACATTATTTAGTCCCTGTCTCATACTACTATTTAGAGGGTTTTTGAGTGAAGAAATAAAAAATTAACAACCATCTCTTAGAAATTTTTATTTTATTTTTATTTTCATTCCCAACCTCCACCACACACATGCCCAATCAGATTTCATTATTGACCTTCATTTTATCTTTAACTGGGATGCCCGTGCTTTGTACTGGGGCACCCACGGGTGCCATGGTCCCACCATGGACGTCTTGATCCCTTTTGAACTTTCTTACCACTTTTGGTGCTCTTTCTACCTGTTTGAGGTCTCTATCTTTTCGTGTGGTTGGCCATTTCAGGGTTTATTATGAAATTAGATCAAGAGAATGTTGAAAATTTTTGCACTCGTGAAAAAATGGGCAACTTGAAACTTCGTTACGATGGATGGAATTGGTGAAGTGAAGCTAAGCTAGGGGAGATTCTTTCAGTTTAATATTTGTTCTTTTGGATTAATTAATGACTACATGTAATTTACAGCTATGTGTGTTGTTATAAAAACATAACAAATCACATAGTCTACAATTTTCATGTTGTATGTCTTCAACAAACAAACACAAATGCGCTGAAGGATAGATTTGTTATCTTGATGAAGACATAAAATCTAGAATAGATGAAATGTTAAGTTTTGGAAGAACAACCAAGGTTGCATATTGTAGCAATCAGAGATCATTACTAAGGTTATAGGTATTTTAAAGTTCTTTCGTTCATGATTAAATACATTAAATTATATTATTGAGTTGTTTAATTCATTATACAATCCATATACAAATATGAAATGCAGAAGGAAGTACACAAATCAGTTTCAAAATTCAATATTTTATTCATAAGGAATTTCAAATGTTTCCATGCAAGTTGTGGGATGTGACTCAAGTAAACATCATAACTACTGAAATAGAAGGTGCATGTGCATGAAAATAAAACCAAAATAATATGAAGGAACCCATCATTTCCTTATTTCTTTTTCCCGTTTCTCCATCTTCACTCCAGCTTTTTCTCCCTCTCCATCCTTGTTATTCAACACTGCACTGTACCTAAAAGACAAACAGAGAAGAGACTACCAGTCACGAGCTCATGATTAAATCATGTTCTTGTATTGCCTATGTTCGCTCAAATGAATATCCTAATATCAGGAGGTATGATTACAGAGAATATAAATGCATAGAAGATTAAGAATATTATTCCATGAACAACACATGTGGTCCTCATAATCATTGAAGAAAGAGAATAAATATGAAAGAAGAAAAAACTATGGAATACAAGAGAGGATAAATAGCCTAAATATTTTCTAACTATTTTCTAAGATGTGTAGGTAAATGTTATAACAAAGACAGAAATTAATCATGTCAAGCAAGGAGAAAAAATAAACTTTAGTACAGAAAAGAAATGAACAAGAGATATGAAAGTTTTTTAGATATAATGCATGTTGAAAGGGAATATCTTTTCAAGACAACATACTTATACAGAAAAGAAGATATGTCAATCATCAAATGCAAAATTAATTGAAGTTATAAAATCTGAAACAATCATGTTTAGAAGAGATTACATCACCGGTGTCATACCTTATCACACATATAAAGGGTTCAATGTCAAGGTCAAAAAACAAAAAATTGATTCTACCCAGGTTTCAATTTTAAATGCAAGGAGTATCAAAAGAAAGAAGTAAAAACTTCTATAGTGATCAAGTAATTTTTAGATGAAGTATATGGCTTCAACATTGGTTTGGAATACATGTTCTATGCTCACATTAAAAGGATTAACTCAGAAATTGAGATGAAATTGCAGCTGAAACATAATGGAAACAGAAATATAAGAAAATTTAGATAGGGCTTCACTATGTAAAATGGACATTTTACATCTTTCCATCATGTTATTGCACAACTAAAACATACTTGAAAGCTATGACAAAAGATAAACTACTGTACTAATCAAATATTAATCTGAGATAGGAGAAGTATTGCAGAAATTCAACTCAGATTGAAAAAAGAATAATGTAGCATATTCATATTTATAAGAGCGGAAAGGAGAGTTGAAATTGTTTTTAAATTGCAGAACTTATTAAATAATGCTACATAAGAGTTACAAAATATTCATATTTCACTATTCATTATAGGAACTTACTGTTCATTTTAGGCCAAATTAAGGAATTATGCCCTATATAGTAGGAAGTAGAACTTTTCCAATTAATAATGGTGGCAGTGTCTTCTTCATGTAAATTGATCAAGTACAAAAGATTTTTCATGAGCAGAAGAAATTTCAGTTTTCAAGTGATCTCAAATTATAAGAAGATCAAATAACAGTCATCCAGTTATGAGATAGCTAAAGAGAAGAATATTCTTTTAGTTACAAATTATTTGAATGCTCTAAAGCTCTCATATCTATTATTGCAAATGAATCTCTTAAACTAAGAAGAGATAAGGTACATAAAAAGAATGAAATAGAATCATAAAGAATATCTCATAATGTTGTTTTCAAAATTAAGTACATGAAATGATTTAATTATCTTCAGATTTAAAGAGTAAACCAATTTTTCTCATAACAGTACTACTGTATAAATAGGTACAAATTTCTAGCTTAACGAATGCATTGATTCAAAAAGCATCAAAGCAATGTAAACATGAGTCATCAATAGTGAAGGAAAATTTATTCATTTTTGAGAGAAAATCTATAGATAAGGAACATTATAGGTAAGATAACAAAAGTAGATACTTGGAAAAAATCATCAAACATCAATGACTTAGACAATCATGAAAGGGGGTACAAATTCAGAGTGTTAGATCAAGATTTTCACTTCTAGTAGTTGATTCAGGAATAGGAGGTACAACTTTGTAAAACATAAATGAAATATAGATAATGATATCAACTATCTAGTTTCAGAGCTTCAAGAGTACCAGATTGAATCATATATTGGAATACTTGGACACAAAGAAATAGATTACATTGCAATAGTATCAAACCTTCATGAGAAAATTGAATGTTTGCAGTTGCAGAACATAATAAAAAAATATAACCTTCATTTCAATATGACAACATTAAACATGTTTGTAGAGTAAAGTTTTCAAAGGTATCATTTTCAAGTAATCTAAAGTACATACTTACAAATACATCTTGCACAAAGGAAACAAACTACAAATTTAAAGAACCCATTATTCAGGTAACATGTTCATCTTCATAAAGAAATATTTGTGAGATTCTATAGGATGTATGAGGAATAATGAAATAGATCAAGATGCTATAATAAAAAAAACATGTGATTAAAATAATACAGTCAGGAAATATAAAGTTATAGGAGGAACAATTTAAAATACTCATGATTGTATTTGACAGAATGGAGCTCAAACCATACAAATACAAACAGTCAATAACAAACACATGATATAGAGTCCCATAAATTTTCAAATAGACAAGCAAAGATCCATCATAGATTTTGAAACCCTTAAGAAGCTATAATTGTAATGAATAGGTCACAGGTTTCCTGAATATCCAGAGCCCAAAATATGTAGAGAATACAAACACTTGATTAGAAGGTATGACAAACGCAAAAAAATTACTTCAAGTAAGAAGGTAGCAAGCCTAGTTTCAGTTTAAAATGCCTTAATACATCAAAACATACACAAAAATGAAATTGATAATGAAGGAAACAAAATATCAAGGTTTCAAAAACATAAGGATGAACTCAAAGCGTGAAAATGATCAAACATTGTAGACCTATATTTGTGTAAAGTTCAAGAATATACAGGCACTTATGTAATTTTAGAACTTGAGCCTTTTAAAGTTGTAATGTAATCTCAATACAAACAAGAAGATATAGTTCATATATAGAAATCCAAGCATTCAAAACATAAAGAATAACCAAAGTAGAGCTCATGCCAACCTAGTAAATCATCAATGTAAAGCAGAAACAAAAACAATAAGCCGATAAAGTATATTATTCATCAAAATGCCTTTTGATAATGTCGTATATTTTGGTTTATATTAGATTTATCAAGGGTTTTGAGAAAATATGAAGAACTCACAGTTATTAAACAAGATTTCGAAACCACAAATAATATTCAATTGCCGATAAAAGATAAGATCTCAAATTGAGTTTCAAAGTCGGGTTGAAATGCAAAAAGAGACAATTATAAGTGTGACAAAACATGAAGCAGTGAAACCCAAAAAGGTTTGATCATTAATAATAAATTATGATAGAATTTGAAGGGAAAAAGAGAAATCATTGAGTTACAGTTTCACAAAAAATAAGCTCACCTTTGAAAATAGCAACCATGACCAAAAACTCTTGCATAGAACCTAGAAAGTTAAAAAAAAATTAGGATGACAAGTGTTTGAAGCCACAATTCCCATTCACAAAGTTAAAAATGGCACAGAGTCAAGCTCATGAAGCTAGAAGATGTAGTGTTTCAAGCTTGAACTATAAAAAATGGCATTCTGTAAAATTTTGGCATGGCTTCGCCACTCAGAACAAGCAAGAGAAATGGAAAATGATGAGCTCGTCGAGCCTTTTAACCAATCTAACTCAGCAAAGTTATTGCTCAATGGTTAGCATAAAATTAGGTGAAATTGAATGATCCACATTGCTAACTCCACAGTTAAAACATCAACGATTGGAGATGGAAAAGTAAAGAGATCAACGACCACCATTTAGTCAAAAATATTCATAAAAAACTTCAATCCTAAACCGTTAGAAAAACCTTAACTCCAAAAAGGATTCAAAGATCAACGGTTTGATATCAATAACTACATGAGATCAATGGCCATAAACCGTTCACCAGGTTCGAAGCAAATGCAAACCATAACCACAGTAACCGACCATATTAATTGCAAGGTATAGCTAATAGGCATAGATGATGTGGGTTGTAAATAGCCACTACATGTGTGGTTGGCGTTTCATTGATGAGTGTTTTTGTGTCCATTATTTTTTGATGGAGTGGGATTAACATAGGGAGGAGGAGTAGAGGGGTGAACACATGCCCCAAAAAATGTAGTGGCAGCTATAGTGGAGTGTGAGTATTTGTATAGTTATGTTGTATGATTTATTACTTGCGTATGTGATGGTTATGGTTGTCTAATGTGTTATATTAATGCTTTTAGGTGATGTGTATTGTTACTTAATCATGGAAACATCTGTCAATATATTGACATGAAATGTACCCATTGAAATACTTATGGGTGGATGGATGTTAAAGCTTGTGGATGACATTGTAGTTGAGCATGCCCATTTATATGAGCTAGTAGAGATAGCAACAATGACGTGTATTGTGCTACTGAGTGAGAGTGATGAGACACGTGAGGAGACACGATGAGCTAGAGAGGTGGTGGGTGGATGTCCCTTACCACATGATGTGTTTAAATATTTTATTGAGTTTTATAGCCGCTTTGAGGAGTAGTTAACAGAGGTTACACTACAACATAGGTAGGTGGAGAGATAGTGAGGTCATGATCATATCATAGAGTTAGCAGTGAGGCATCAATTTCTAGAGAACTTGGAGTACCATAAATTCACAATGATGATGAAATATGATTTGTATTATTGTATTTGATGTAGGAGAATTTCCCCCAGTGATGAGATATTTTTTAACTATTATTTTAATTGATAGATATAGATGGATTTATTATCATATGATGATTATAATATTTGTGTATTAATGGGATGATGTGATTGATGTTTTTTGATTTAGTTGATTGTCATTTTTTGATGCATTGAGTATTGTTCATTTTTTTGGACTTGACTTGTCATGCGTAGTTAATGTGATGATGATAGTATAATGTGTGATTGGAAAATAAAATTTTGTGATGAATTCATGGTGATATGTAAAAGGGTGATGTAATCATAATAGTATGATGAAGCATATAATAGTAAGATGAAGATAGGTGGGAGAAGATTAGTGATGCCCACAACTTATAGATGATATGGTTCAATTTAGATAAGACCCCTGAGTATTCAAGAATGAACCATAAATCAAGAGTACTTCATCGGGAAATTATTCCATAGAGTGCAGTAGCTGAATCAATAGAGCATGTGATGAGAGGTTCTTATTATAAAAAATCCCTGAATCAATAGTACCATAAGAACATGAGTGTGTCATTAGGGGGAAAGGTGATAAAAATCACCTATCAAAGATTGAGGTAGCATGAAGTGGGTGGAAGTATGTGGAATGAAAAAAATGTGATCGTATGAGCCAAACTAAATGTCATGTGGGAGTGGGGGCGGGGAGGTACAAATGTAAAGGGATATGTAGGCCAATATGAAGCAATAACATGATGATATGGATGTGATTGTGCAACAATGGATGGATGTGATGGATATAGTTCATTAATGACAACCCGTGGAAATGTTTGAATAATAACCATAGTAATAGATAGAGGAGACAACTCGACTAGAATAACATCTCCTTGAAGAGGGAGAGGTGAAATGGACCACTGACATGAGCCAAAGCCATTTAAGAAAATGATTTCATTATCCTCTAACTATTTAAATCGATCATGAAAAGGAAAGAAATCATTTTCACTATGGCCATTGAAACAATTATAATTATAGTAGGTTCAATCACACTGACGTTGTAAGTGATGTTGTGGATGATGCTGATTAGAAGGTAAGAGAATTAAAAACATGTCAAGTAAATAATGCAACACATCATATGGTCAAGTGTGATGAGAGAAATGCAATGGATTATGTGAAATAGGTGTAGAATATTGAGGTCTATCTTGCCATAGAGCATGAGAAGAAGGATGCTTTTGTAATGTAGTAGGAGGAATTTCTTGTAAGGAAGGGATGCATGTTGTGTAGGATGCTCAACTGATGAAAATGGAGAATAACTAGATGATTTAGAAGTAGTAACAATATGTGGAGGATCTATAACATGTGTAACAATAAGGTCTTATTCTATATTAGTGACCCTATATCATAGAAGTGTGAATGATTCACACATGTCAAATTTGCAATCTTTTTTTTAATTCTAGAATGAAGGGACATCAGAACATAAATTGCTTCTCTAAGTTGTTAGGTTGAAATACTAATTTGTGCGTACAAGCATTGAATTATAAGATGTACTCCATTATATGTTATTTTTTCCCTTGATGTAAAGTAGGTAGGTGATCATATGTAACTCAAGGGCCATTGTTGATGATAAAGCGACATGTAAAATCTTCTTGCATGTCACAATAAGTTTTAATAGATGTCAATGGGATATTAGTGTGCCATTATATGGTATCATCTGTGAGACTATGTTAAAAGTATTAAAGTAATAATCAATTGTTAGGATATGAATCCATAGCGATACGGTAATGCTTGACATACAAGTAAGGGTTTCTAGTTCCATCAAAACATGAAAAGATAGGCATGAAAAAATCCTTAGGTAAGGATGAGTTATGAATCTTCTTAGGAATAGAGTTGCCATGTAATGATGTATTATCAATGGAATCATAGTAGGCCTTGTTTTATAATTTGAGAAATTTAACCCAAGACTATAAGTGACCCATAGCATGTATGAGAGATAAGATATCCTATAGACGAATAGTAGAGGATGGCAATAATGTGTTAAGTGGCTGTAATTTTCCATTATGAGTAATCTTAGGAACCAAAAGAGGAGACAAAGGAGATTTTTATGCTAAGGGCTCACTAGGTGTAGGTTCTGAAGAAGAAAAACATGATGAAGGAAATGGAACACCTATAAAAGTAGTAGGAATAGCATCGGAAACACCCTGAGGAGATGCATCGATAGATGGAGATGTGATGATAGGAGAACACTAACTAATATGTGGAGATGAATCGATAGTAAGAGATGAAATAGTAGGAGGATAAGAAATGGTAGGAGGAGATGAAATAATATTTCGATATGACTCATGCATGTTATTAGATATAACCTCAGGATAAGATTTCAATGGAGCAGGAGATTCACACTCAGAATTATGTAAAGTAGTAGAATCATGACTGTCAATTTTTTCATCGAAATCAGCTAGAGACTCAGATATGAAAATGTTATTAAGTGTATCATCAATTGGATCATCAATATAATATGGAGGAGTATAAAAACTAGTATGTGATGGATCATGAGAAGTAGTATCAAAAATAGGAGAAGCATTAAATGTAGCTATAATAATGGTCTAACTAAGAGTAGAATTGGTATGCACATGTTTACTATCGTCAAGACCAAACATAGAATCAATAATAGAATCATCTATAATTTCTTCAGAAATTTCTAAAGGAGGATCATGGCTAACCATGTAACATGGTGTAAAATCATTGAATATCATCACATCATAAATAAGGCCAATAGTAGAGTTTTCAAATATAGTAGGCACATGGAGTTTGTGGGCTTATATTTTTTGTTGAATATCATCTGACATAGTAGCATTTATATAGAGAGCCATGAGCTCAGTGATAGTGGCCTCATCATATATTGGATTGACACTATCATGAGGCACAATGATCCGGGAAGGAGAAGAGCTATCATTATCCATTAGGGTTGTAGTGGAGCCTAGGGTAAAATATTCTAATCTACGGGTTCACCAAAATGATTCTATAAAATCTTAATTTTATTATGAATCTAAGAGTGCAATAATGTCATAAATGAAATATGCTAAAATTTAAATGATAAGTAATTTATTTGATATTATAAATGAAATAAAATGAAAAGGGAAATTGAATTACCTTAATTTGACTTACCTCACATCTATCTAGGACTGAACAGAGTGCTGGAATGGCATAACAGAGTGTAACAACGAACCTCAGAAAATTACAACATAGGCACATCTAGCTAGACTGAGGCATCTGAGGAAGGATTAGGTTGTTGTGGCACCCTAGTTTTATATATAGGTGCCCGAGTCTACACAATAGCTTGGAATCTAATCTTGATATGGTCACTAGGTCTATAGAATATTTTTCCTTTGGTTGTGTGAATGTGGAACTTGGTGCGCTAATGTCGCCGTAATCCTACACTGAAGAATCACTTATAAAACCTTGTATAACATGAAACCATAAAAAATAAAGATGAATATGAAGAGCTTGGACTATCCTTAGCATCCACAATGGTGGACTTATACCTAATCATTGTGCTACATCTTAGAACCAATGTAGTTCTATGTGCTTGTGTGTGCAATAATGTGCCTAGGCTTCCTTAGCGCTAATGACATAAAGCTAGTGGGCAGTAGCTAGATAAAATGAAAAATGGTGGATGGAATAGAATGAACTCCCCTTCCTATTCAGTGTGTGATGAAATATAGTTCCCTAATGTAGTCCTTTTTCTCTATGTGGCTAGGTATCCCTTGATAGAAATAGTCCTCCCATAAGATAGTATGTATGTTATGTTTATATAGGGATCTCTTGCTCAAATTTTGACACTAATTACTTGATATGTCAACTAGTACCTAAGGAGATGAGAGGGAAAATTGAAAAGACTGACCTCGAATGTCAAAAATAAAACCAAGTGTGATGGGGACCAGGGTACCTAAATATTAGGACCAATGCACTCCAATCTCCTTAATATCTATCTAATCAAAATAATAGTGATGAAAATAGAGTGAATAATCACAAATAGAAATCCCTTAGACTTGACTACAACTATACGAGTGAGTGACAAATATACAAGACCAATAACAGTAAATACCAACAAGAAAGATGACTGGGCTATGTAATAGGTCATCGGTTAATACTTTTCTTATGAGGTATCCATACATAAAACAACATACTCAGTAGTATAATAATAGTAGTACATGCGTGATTTTCTGACATCTTTACCATACAACACAAATTACAAACCCTTAGCCATTAATTGGTAAACATAGCTTACCAAGTCCATAGATATAGATGTTGGGATACATGTACTGAGAAACCTAAGGCCACTTATACTGAACACTATACTTGAAATTGTGGTAGTGAAATTTCAAATTCTAACCTCATGTACATACCTTCCATATGTTAACATGGCTAGATATTTGACCAAGAATGGAAATACCTGAAAACTTACATTACTAGTCTTCAAGAGAATAACGTAGGATGCAATAAAAAATATAAATTTGAATAACTTTCCATATCCTTTTGACCGGGAAATGTTGCGTACAACATTCCACCTAGTTTTTACTACCCTGAATTTGACAAATATAGGGGTAAAGGTGATCCTCCTGATCATGTTAAATAATTCTTCATGGTTTTTGAGGAAGTTTATTAAAGCTCGATAATTACGTTATTTTCTTATTCCCATGAAGTTTTGGAGGCCAAGGACTTTAATGGTTTATTTATATACCTAAGGGTTTGTTTTCACATTTTTTGAATTAGTTGAGAAGTTTTTTTTCCACTTTTCATGTAACATGGAAAGTGATATCACTATGATAGACCTTTGTAATGCCAAATCACACAATAATGAAAACTTTGTTGGTTTCCTACAATAATGGTGAGGGTTATCTAGTCACTTCCCTTTCTCTATTACAGAGAAACAACTTGTCAGTATCTTCATACCTAAATTGCATCTAGAGATATACTTTCACTTGGAAATACACTAGGGAAGCACGATTAACATAGGTTTACTTGTTAAAATGAGTTTAAAAAATTTCCAAAGAGACAACCATGAATCTAAACCTGGGGGAAAACCCAAATTCTTCAACAAAAATAAGAATTTTGTAGGGGATGGAATCACCAATTCTAAACACGTTCAAGTGGTCCAAAACAACACTCCTTTAAATCTTTCCAATGGACCGATCAAACCCAAGATTAAACATCGTATGATTACTCCACTTACAAATTATTTATTATCAATATTGAAATAGTTAGAAAGGGTCAACATGGTTAGATTCCCCAACACCACACCCTTTTATGATGATGCACCAAAACAATCATGGTACAAAGACCATGAATATTATGACTATAATCATGTCAAATGAAATGCCACAAGTCGATGTTTGAAATTGAAACACTTCTTTCATGACCTTATAGATATTAGATACATTGAGTTGAATTCACCAAAACCCACCAAAACATCTAACAAACCTTTCAGAATCTATAAAGATCCATTTCCTAAACGTATACAAGCAGAACAATATGTGAATCAAGGTCAATCCTTCTAAATTAAAAATTTAAATCATGTTGTTGTTGGAACAACCAATTATTTTGAATCCCTCATTGGTTATGTTTATCTTAGTAGTAGGCATGTAAATATCATCAAGATAAAAGTTCATAAGTGTGTTGTGGAAACAAAACAGAGTCACCTTATCATCCCATAACCTCCTCTACCTATCCCTTCAGATAATCATTATGATCTCCTTGATCAACTTGACAAGAATATTACCAAGATGTATATCTTTGAACTTCTCAAGATATCTAACATTCATAAAGATATCCTTTATAAAACTCTTCAAGAGTGCATAGTTTCCACATACATTCCAAGCCTTAGTTGTGCAACTTGCTCCATCTAAACAACTTAGTTTTATCCAACATGAGATTCTAATGGATGATCGTATGCATAATTTCCCTTAGTATATTGAAGTGATCGTTACTCAAAATAATGTGGAAAGGGTGCTTGTGGATAACAGATTAGGCCTTAACATATGTAACTTAAAGCTCATTAAATAATTGGGATGCACTGATGAAAAAATGGAGCTTACTGTGATAACAATTAAGGCTTATGATAATGCAAAGTGAAAATAAACATGAATAATTACCTTTCCTATGAAATTTGGGCCCACTACTCATGATACCTGATTCCATGTCTTGGACTTCAAAATAACGTATAATATTCTCCTTGGTCTCCCATGGATCCATGCCATGTAGGTTGTTCCCTTAACTTTCCATCAGTTTATCAAACTTTATCATGAAGGAAAATCACCCACCATTCATGGAGACACGCAACCCTTTACATATTGTAGAGCGGTTACTAGATATTACCCCACAACATACAAATGACCTTTCACTGAAAAAATGATCAAAATTAAATCTAAGTCCCTAGCCTATCCCATCGATCTTGATACCACGCACCCACATTAAAGTGGTGCCTCTATGTTCATATCCCCATTTGCTACATGGGATATAAAATTCATTCCTACCAGATATGGGTAGTATAATATCTAATAGGCCCTCCTCATTTCAAATATTCCCCTATTACCTAAAACACATGGTAGTCCTAGCTATCAGCCACCATGACCTCAGGAACATTGCATTATCGCCACCTTCATTCCTAATGGCCTTTTGGTGGATAGTAAAATTTGTGACACTTATACATCCCTATCCCCTAATGAAAGGATGGCCTCATGATTTCAATTTCCAGACCATTGCATCCCTAATAACATGATGTATGTCATTTGGTACCAAGGATATGGGTGTGGCATAGATGAACAAGGTGTTCAGGAACCTGTACTAGCATGGGTGAGAATCGGTAGATATGAAATTGGTATTCAGTCCTATGGGATCCATCCTACAGAAGTTGACACCACCTCTTTGAGTGTGAGGATATTTCTTAAGATTGTGATAGAGAAACAAAGTCCCCTTTTAGCCTATACAAGGACCTTTATTCCACCAACATATTCTTTGTCATGGCTATTTTGACCTTGTCCACTTGCACTCTTGAATTAAACTATGTTCACCCTTCCCTTGTAAACTGGGACCAATAATGGAACTTACAAATTAATATCTTTCAGAATGATGAAGCAATTAGTGAATTCATGGATTTACATGAAGACATTCCTATGGTTACCACAAGAAAGGATTCTCTATGAACCTTGATCAATACACGTATTTCGGGGAGAAGGCTGATTATTTTGTTACAAAATCCAAAAATATAATGAGGGAAAATATATTCTAAACATCCTCATCAAAATAAAATATCCAATTCCCATAGTTAAAATGTATTTGAGGCACTATCATACAAAAAAATAGAAAAAATAAAGGATATAAAAAAGTGAGAAACATTTGGGTGAATATGTTGTTGAGACTCCTTTAGATCAATAACTCAATATCTGCACTGATCTTACGCATATGGATGATACTATTGATATCAACATTGGTACATAAGAGGAACCTAGAATGGTAAAACTTGGGGATTCTCTTTCAGAACATGATTTTTTTTTTTACTATGCTTCTTTGAGAATTTTTAGATGTATTTATGTGGTCCTATGTAGACATGTCAAGCTTGGATCCTTCTTTGGTATTGCATAACCTAGTTGTGTAAGAATCTGGAAAGCCAATCAAACAAAAACTAGGAAAAAATCATCCGCATGTGGCTCTTTTAGTCAAAGAGGAGTTAGAAAACTTACTATTTTTAGGATTCATCAAGGCTATCAACTACTACGAATGCATCACAAACATAGTGCCTATTTAGAAGAAGTATATTGGTATAATGATTTTCATAGATTTTAGGGACATCAACAAGGTATGTCTAAAATATGACTTTCCTCTTCCAAAAATTGACAAGATTGTCGATTCTACTGTACATCATGAAATGTTATCCCTAATGGATGGATTCTTGTGCTATAATCGAATAAATATTGTGGAAGAGGGAAAAAAAAAAAATTACTTCCCCTTCAGGTACTTTTTGTTATCATTTAATGCCTTTTGGCCTCAAGAATGTAGGCACCACTTATCATAGAGCTATGACTGTCATATTTCATGACATGTTACATGACAATATAGAGGATTATGTTGATGATATTCTTGGAAAGTATAATACTAGATCAGAACACCTGACAATCCTTTGTCACATCTTTAAACAAATCTAGGATTATAAGGTTTGTTCGAATCCTAAGAAGTGTTTTTTTAGTTATCTCAAGCAAATATTGGGCTACATTGTCTCTAGAAATAGAATTGAAGTTGATCCTTCTAAATTCACTTCTATTATTGAGATGCCTCCTCTTAAAAACCTCAAATAGTTGCGCAATTTGCGAGGTAAAATTCAGGCCATTCAAAGACTCATTTTACACCTTATAGACAAGTACCATTCCTTTACTCACATACTCAAGAAAGTTGTAGATTCAGACTAGGGTCGTGATTTCCAAAAATCCTTTGCCTTAATAAAAAAATATTCAGAAAATCCACCTGTTCTACTACCACCTACCCCAAGTGAACCTTTTCTATTATACATATTTGTTACTCAATTTTCTATAGGCACACTTTTAACATAGTATGATACCTAACACAAAGAGAGCTATCTATTATCTTAGTTATACCTTAACACATATGAGGTCAAAATACACACATATATAAAATTATTTTTTAGCTATTATTTTTACCTTTAAAAAAATTCCCCATTACCTTTTGAACCATCATACCAAGCTAATATCTCAATTTGACCCTCTCAAATACCTTTTGCTAAAACAAGAACTTAAAATAAGGATGGCCAACTAGATAAATTTGTTGAGAAATTTTGAAATTAAATATGTCATTCAAAAAGTAGTGAAAGGATAAGTGCTTCCCAGCAAACTAGTTGAAGCACCCCTTCCAAGAATGAAACCCTTAAGTGTGGATCTGAAAAATGCTTTTGTTATATATATTAAAGAATCATCAACCTGGAAGATATATTTTGATGGGTCATTCAAATTCAATGGTTGAGGAGATGGACTAATCCTTATTACTCCAACGTGAGATATGATTCCCTAAGTTTTCAGAATTGGTTTCCCATGTACAAACAACATTTCTAAATATGAAGGTCTCATTGTAATACTTAAATTTGCTATCAAATGGAACATCAAATAAGTTAAGGTTATTGGAAACTCCTAGCTGATCATAAAATAGGTGAATGATGAATACAAAGTAAAAGATGCGAAATGTATGCCATAGAAATGCATGGTGGATAGTTTGAAATATTACTTTATTATGATATCCTGTTACTAAGTTATACGTATGCAAAAATGATCAGGGGATGGTATCCCTACCATTGGATCTTTACTATACCTATCATCAGATAGTAGATAATATCCATTCCTTACTGATCATTTGAAATTGTTGGCCTATGACATGAAAGAATCATGTTTGGCATGTGAATTTGTTGGTCCATTTTCCCCTTGGTATGTTGACATTTATAATTACCTATAGGATGACACTTTCCCACCTGACATATCCCTTTCAAGGAAATTAACCTGTATTAAACAAATAACTCATTAACACCTAATTGAAGGAACTCTCTATCATCGAAGATATGAAGGGACTCTACTACATTGTATAAATTTTGAAGAGTCTGTCAAAGAAATAAAAGAGCTACACAAAACCATATGCAGGGCTCATACTAGTGGAATGGCTCTTGCAAATGAATTCCTCCACGTGGGATACTATTGGCCCACTATGGAAACAAACTATTTTCCAGTATATGAAGAAATGTGACCTATGTCATAGTTATGTTAATTTTATTCATGTACCATCTCATTAATTACAACTGATTATATCACCATGGCAATTTTCTGAATGGGGGATGGATCTTATAGGAAAAATCACACCAACCACATTATCACTGCCACTGAGTATTTTAGCAAATGGGTGGAGGTTTTTCCTCTCAGTTATGTTATAGGTTTTCAGATTTCCAAGTTCATCATGAACCACGTCATCTACTATTATGGTATCCCCTCTTCTAGTGTATCTAGAAATGGTAATTCATTCAAAATAAATAAAGTTAAGTATTTGTTCCAATGCTTTAAAATTCACCAGAAGTGGTCTAAACCGTATTACCTCCAAGGTAATGGGTAAGATCAGCCCTCTAATAAAACCTTTGTAAAGATTATGGAGAAAATGGTTGTTAAAATCGTCTGCAATTGACATCTCCAAATAATCCTACCCTCTAGGCCTATCACACTTCCATCCACACACCTATAGGTGTAACCTTTTATTCATGTTAATTTGGTACAAAATCCATTATACTGATATAAATAAATCTTCCCTCTTTGAGAATATCCTAGTGAGACTATCTGTAAATGGATGAAGAATACAGAGTTGTCAGGATAGTAGAGCTTCAAATCCTTGATGAAAATGTTCTTCACACCATGTATCATCTTAAATTTTATTAAAATTGAATCTGTGTAGGATACAATAAATGCATCATCCCTTATAAATATGAGAGAGATGAACTTGTTCTGAAATAACACCAATTTAATACAAGAAAAAAATGTGAAAATAAATTAAAATTTTAGCCTAACTGGTTAGCACCATTAATTGGGGTGCCTTAATTTTGTTATGTGGCCTAAAAGCATCCATATCATGATGGTGAAGAGCTCCATGAACATATGAATATCATACATCTCATGATATTTTATTCCTAACCTTGGGAGCTTTATAAAAATAAAAAAATAAACAAAAATTAAAAATAATAAAGAGAAATAAATTTTTCCAAGTGTGAAAACCATGCAATTGTGTCACTTTGGACTATTCCTTTGGTGAAAACCAGTTTCTAGTGCCATAGAAGGATTTATTTTTCACAAGTATCTCACACTTGGGGGTATTATTGATTCTTCCTGAGCTTGTCCTTTAGATTTTTTTGAAATCCTTTTAAGCCTAACCTTGGTGACCTTAATCTGACTGGTTCTAATCTTGTCTATACATGTGGGATTTTCCCTTATATATTCTCACCTCTCACTGGGGGAATCCTTGCAACTCCATTTTCATATACATAGCTTCAAAAAACTTTCCAAAAAACTCTAAAAATTTAAAACACTTTCCCAAAACCGCAAAAATAATAAAACAATTGTTTAGCAAAACTACAAAAACATTAGGGATATCTTCGGACATTGTTATTACACATCGTGTTATACCATTTCTCATTAGTTAGCTTTGATGTCTGTGTTTCTTGTTTTTTTTCACTTTTTACATAATCTCATTTTTTTTTGTACATATAACATGTTCTCTTGCATGCTCTTAGATTAATATGTTATTTAACGAACTAGATTATTTCTTGCCATGTTGTGTTGTTAGAATGTCTATATATATTATATTTATTAACTATTTCTAATGCTTATGTTACTTTCTTGTGTCTTGTATGTTATAATTTCATATGATCACATATATCTATAACATCATCACATATCATCAATAAATTATATGTTATCAACATGTATGATATGATATATCATCATAATCATAAAATGAAATCATTTTCTATTCTATGAATCACATCACATTAAATCATCTACTCATAATAAAACATGGGATAACACCATATCTCATAATCCAATGGAGTATACATCATGTCCATCATGTACCTATCAAAAATCTTCAATCTCCATATACTAATGTATCTCAAAAAAATAATATACATACCAGTATGCCATCCTGGGAATCGGTCAAAAAGGTGCCTTCATCTCTAGGCATATAAAAAAATACATGCATCATACATAATCTAACAAGATTTAATCTTGACTCTCTCCTATGCAAGGACTGTTGGCCTATGACTCAGTGGGTGCATCTATAATGAATGTGGTAATCTAGTTGGTCTTTGTGACCTTTTCGATATACTTCCTAAACTTTTTCTATATGAAGGTACTCTTTGGCCCTTTGGTACCAGTTCTTGATACAACCCTTAGTAGTATCCCACCTCCCAAGATACAACCAAAAAATTATTTATAATATCTCCAATCCTACCTACCACTTTCACATGCTATAGATCATCACGCTCTCATGTGATCTATGAATCCTCCACTCTAGGCTAACTCCTCTTAGAAACTACCTAATATCACATTGTCGTGAGATGATCTTTCTTACTAAGGACCTATTTTAGATGTTTCCTAAGAGAAAATTGATCTGTAGCTCTTTGTTGCACATGTCTCTATATGATATTTATTGTAATGAGTTACACATCCCCTCACAACATGGATCTATCCCTATCTTCTTGTAAATTCGCCAATGATTTCCCACCTAGTGATCCCGAAACCACTATCTATGGTGGTTTTTTTTCAACCTCCACTCCATCTTCATCCCCCTATATACCCCTAAGGAATCTAGACTACCTAGTATAAGTGGTGATGGAGGTACTTGTAATGGTACCTGCTAAGAAGGAACCTAGTGAATAACATGTACAAGAATCCCTTGTGTAATCTACACCTATGACACCTAAGCTATTTGTACATATTCATGTACATATAACATTTGCATATGTGGCATCTTTAATTACAACCCCATTGTAGCTTACAATTGTGGTCCTTGTCCTTGTCCCTTTGCATGTGTGTGTGCCTCATGTTGAACATGTTTGGGCCTATCCCTCACTCATTTTCCCCCAACGCCTTCTGCTGCTGCGATCCAAGCTACTATGGGTGTGTGGAAAATGGTTATCCTCCATGACATCACTCGTGCATACTAAGCACCATAATATGTGGTGGTCCCTTGATCAACTATTTGTGCTCGTGCATCCCATACCTATGTGATGACTCCCAAGAAGCTATGCCAAAAGTTACATATCTCCCACGCAATACACACATACCACCACTCGCCACATGGTTACAACTACATATGTGTTAGTTCTCTACCTCTATTGTATACATATCTATGACATCTTTCTTCCATTTTTTAAAACCTATATGGCCTCCAGGTCACCATACACAACTATAAATCATCAACGGATTGCCTATAGAAGGTAGTGTCTCCCAAATGTCCTTTTTTTACTTCCCCCATTGTCTAGCAGACTTTGTATGATGGATCATTTGGCTATGTATCCTACAGAACACCTAATGGTTGTGTAATCACAATATGGTCTGATTCCATATTTGTATTAAGGTAGAAGGAATCAAGATCCTCATCTTCCTATACAAAATCAAGTTCACGTCCTTTTATAGGTGTGCTAGTATACATTGACCCCATGCAAATATATCTCCCTCCATCAATTTCACGACGACTCCTATAAACACTAGTTGAAAGTGAGTCCCCATTTTATCAAGCATGAGGTAGCTACTGATAATATCCATGAAGTAAAAAGGTAGTCGTGTTATCCTCCTGTTGTCAAAGTATCAGTACAAGTCCACTGTCATTTATTCCCTAGGTATATCCTCTCTCAAGTATAGATACTAGATGTTTCCCCCTCCATCAATTTCACGACCACTCCTATAAACACTAGTTGAAAGTGAGTCCCCCGTTTTATCAAGCATGAGGTAGCTACTGATAATATCCATGAAGTAAAAAGGTAGTCGTGTTTATCCTCTTGTTGTCAAAGTATCAGTACAAGTCCACTGTCATCTATTCCCTAGGTATATCCTCTCTCAAGTATAGATACCAAATATGTCCCCGTATCTTCTACATATTCCTGTCATATATGATGAGGAGATCATGTATCAAAACTCAAAACATCCTATTGACATCCTCCAACATCACTGTCATCTCCGTAGTTGGCAACAAGAATGTCTGACTCTCACTATGTCATTTCTCTTCTAGTGCTACTAGTAGGTCATGATCTAATCTAATGTGTGGTAGCTCCATAATATAGGAAAATGCTATCACCTCTAGTAGCGCGACTAACCCTCTCTTCTTTCAAAGGTTTGTAATCATCTGTGGTTCTCCCGCACATACTAATTTCATGCTCCCTCCTATAGATCATTTATTCAATATCTCGTCTTATAAATTTCTTTAAGAAACCAAAAATTATACTAACTCACCTTTGGGTATGCTAGCGTATACATTATGACACTAATGCATTACGATAGGTCTAGGGTATATACACTAGTACATGAATTTCTACGCTCATGCTTCTATATTAACGCCAACGCGTGAAATGTGTTAGCAAAAAAACCTAGCTACACCCATGATTTTAGTTTAACGCTAGCATGTGAATATCACAACAGCACATTTATCAGGCTACGCTAGCATGCATACTTCATGCACTAGCGTTCAAAATCAAATTTCTCCTTCTTAATAAATGCATTAAATGCACTCAAAAGAAAAATTCTTTACATCACTTACAATGACGAAATCATCTAGATTCTACCCGTACTCTTGAACGTGATATTCTTGATGTTTCACGCATTGTAAATGTGCCATGTTTCCTAAAAATTAGAGGTAAAATATATCATAAATGGCAAAGAGGTGTAATAACAAAAATGGGTTACATTGAATTTTAACCCTACCTCCCTTCTTCTTAAACCATCAAAACACTAATTAATTATTTTTATTGCCTCATGTGGTCAAGATTATTTACTTTTTCCTCTATTTCCTCCTGCCATACACTAGCGCTCAATTTTGACGACTTAATTCTTTAAATAGTCATCATGTAGTAACATTTCCTTCTCATTAGGGCATATTCTTCCTTCCCTGTGGTATTTTCAGTGTACAACACACATCGTTATCATTGTTTCCAACATATTCTTCTCAAAGATCCTACAAATTCACAAAATTATTAAAATCCAAAAAAATGGTAAAACTCCAAAAATTAAAAAACATTCGCAACATTTAAAAATACAAAACCATTGATATAATAATCCAAAATCCAAAACATTTGTAAAACTTCAAATTACCAAAAAAACACCTGTATAAATTTTGAAAGTCCCAAAGTATTTGAAATATTAAAAAATTTAAACACATTGACAACATTTGAAAATCCAAAAACCTTGATAAAACTTCAAAAATCCAAAAACAAGGGTAAAAATTTCAAAAAAACAATTTTTTTTGATAAAATGTCTAAAATCCAAAATTATAATTAAAGCAACAAAAATTTGAAAAAAATGGTAAAGCATCAACATATCCTAAACATTCACAAAACACAACATCCTCAAACTCAAAAATTATCCTACAAAACATCGTACTTTAGTGCTTGCTAGTTTTAGCATATGACATGTAGATCATCTTGATCTTCCTTCATTAATAAAGTTGGTTTGCTTGTTAGGTCTATCTTCCATTACATATATCATTACTTAGGGTAATTTCATAGTACACGTTGCTTTTTCATGGGACTTTTATGTCCTCTATTTATTTCCCTTGCATGTGTGCTTGCTTGGGGCATCATTTTAACCCTTGTTGTATAACTTGAATATTTGGGAACTAAAGATGTATAACAAAAACATTGGTAAGCCTTTCTTGAACATTTTTTGTTTTATGTTCTACTTATTTTCTTCCATGTACTACATTGCTTCATGTAGTTTTCTTTGATTTAGTCCTTTAACAATGAAAAAAAACTAGTATTATGGCGATTCATGTCATTTTACAATTTTGTTGTATGCTTATCTCAAATAAAAAATTACTCCTGAGATAGATAGTTCGATAACTATGTTTTGATCTTCCCATTCTACCTATAATTTTCTAAAAATTTTCCTCCCTTTCTTCTTCTACTTTTAGCATGAGATCCTCTTTTTCTCGATTTCAACAATGACCAACCAGGCCCAATTTGAATCACTTTCTTTACTATCAAAATTTTCTCCCAGAACATCTAGGTTAATAGGGATCATATTTATTCCCCCTCCCTCCCTTTTTTCTTCCATACGGTGAAACATGAGATTTATTTTCCAATCAATAAATTTGAACAATGGCCTACTAGGCTCAGTTCGAATCTCAGTCACTACAATGTCTTATTCTTTTTTTGTGATTTTTCCATCTTCGTTTTTAGTGTCAATCAACCTCTTCTATCACTCCATTGATACTCAAGGGGGCATCCTACATCGTATTAATTTTTATCCTACCCTTACAAAATTTAATGTTCTGTAATTATCTACTTATTAACTAAAATTAGGATAAACTATGGGTATGGTAATATAGTTAATCCAATCTATGAGGACATAAACATTGTAAATAATAACTCTAAAGAAATGGAAACTGAAAAAATAATTAAAACTAATGGAAATGAAACCCTAATGTGCAAGAATAAAGCGAGGAAAGAAATCAACTGATTGTGGATGACTTTTATAGAGTGTCGTAGGTAGAAAGGAAATTCCAGAAGCAAGAACGGATGCACAGAGGTCCTGAAAAAGCATATATCTAGAATATATGAGTAGATCAAAGCACACAAGAGGGTACTGGGGTGCTCTAGTATGCAGAAATATGTGCGTCAATCTATGAAAAATCTTGAAATCATATTCTTTCAAGGTCAGAAGATAACATGTGACCTTTATTGGTTGTTGTACTAGATTTGTTGAATTACATCAAACGTACCAAATGAAGCAATATGATGTTGAAGACCCAAAAAAGACAAAATAAACATCAAACCTAAACATAAAAGATGTAAATGAATGGAGTGGGATTACCTTAGCTTACATAACAATGGGCTTACTACTCTGAGTGTTGCACTACATTTATGTCCCAAATGTAGTTTTGGTGAGTGTGTGGATGTCATTCCCTAGGTGATCTTGTGTCAATCACACTATGTGACTCAACAAGAAATAACTAAATCTAGAAAATGTAATAGCATGTGTGCATAGAATATAATAAAATACATCCCCCTATGAAGTGGGTGTTGTTGCAGATCAACAAGCCTTGATCCATGGAACTTTGTGGATGCAAGTCGTGAAATGGATGCAACTCTAAATGGAGTGATAGTAGTATATGACGTTAGGACCCTCATTATGGTCTCATAACTTTATATTTATATGGTTTTCTGGATCTAATTTCCCACTTAACCCTGAAATGGCAGACTAGGAAACAGATAAAGATGAAAAATGGTTAGAAAAGGCCCATAAAGTGGTGGGAAGATTTGAAAAGGCTCATGACACCCCAAGTGTGACCAATACACCTTACTTCAGGCTAAAAAGATGGAAAAGTGCTGAAGTACACTGAGCATGTATATAAAAATGTGTGGGAATTATGAAATAAAAGTAAAATAAGATGGTGAAAAGATGGGATTAATTAGTAATTTCTTCACTCAAGAACCTTCTAAATAGTAGTATGAGACTGGGATACATAATTTCTAATGTGCATGATTTTGTGACTACATTTTTACTCCAGTTTATGTTGGTGAGATGAAGTGTGTACCTAATATCCATGGAGAGTGTAGTAGAAATGTGCCAAACTAGTATACTCAAATGTGGAATGAAAAAGAAGAAAATGGAGGGGTATGCAATCTAAATATGAAAAATGTGCATAGAAATAGTGATGAGAGTGAACCTAGGGCAGAACGTATGTGTAACTATTGTGGTATGTAGTGTACCTTTGTTGTTAGTAAAGCATGTGCTATCATAGAATATTGTTGATGACATTATTGTTTTTGTTGTTGTTGCCCCTAATTTGACTGCATGTTTCTCATATGGTCAGACCTGTAAGGAGAAAATGATTAAGTAGTTAAATATGTATGTATGTAAAAAATGCTATGTAAAATACGTATGTGCATGAGATATGTTTGAAATACACAAATTTAAAATATGATAAATTAAAATGTAAATGGAACATGTTCACCTAATCCATGATGAGAAAAAAGGTGTAGAAGGATATCATGTACTGCTGTGAGTTTTTAGGGCAATATCATGCCACCCTAGCTAAAGAAGTGTAGGGAGAAAATGCTTTGTGTCCTCCAAGCTCTAACCACTTATGATAAAATGTGTATGAAGAGATGTTTGTAGTGTCCTAGTTTTTTAGGTGATTCGATGCCACTGTTCGAAGTAGTGTAGAGAGGCACACCCACTATAAGCCCTAATCTTGTAAATGCTTCCCAGAAATGATAAGGACACCATGTCCTATAAATCCACTGTGTGGGGTTCAAAGGCTAGTCTTAACCCAATCACTCCATGTTAACCCACAATGCCAAGGGTGGAAAGTACACTATACTGAAATGGTGTAACTGTGTTGTGTTAGTATGTAAATCACCAAATGATGCCCCCTCTCTTTGGGGGTGCATGTGACATCACTGATAAGAGAATGCAACCCCAAAAGAGGAAAAATCACACTCTGAAATGTGTACCATGGAAAGTTCTTGGTACAAACCATGGAACACATAAATAAGAAGGCTAGGTGAAGACAAGTGTAAAATAAGGAACGTATGCATAGAGAAAACATATGTAAGCTACACAGACAATGTAGTAAATGAAAAAATGCAAGAAAGCAATAAAATCCACACAAAACGAGCTACAAACAAGGGACATCACTCATAATTTCACAAGACACATAAGGCCATCATGACCAAAAACAAAAAACAAGTCTATATAAAAAGCATAGGGCAATGCTCTCACATAAGAAGAAAACAATAACAGAAAATTATAAGAAAATAAACAAGTAGTCATGGAATCATGTAATCCTAGAAAACAAGTGTTACATGAGGAACACCCATTACCATGTTAGAGAAAAACCAATATTTCAAAACATGTATAACCAAGTAATGTAAGATTCTAAGTACAAATTGATACAATATCACATAGATCAGACGAATGTGGGTGCCCCAACAACCATTATAGGAAGGGTAGAAGGTGAGAATCCATGCCATGTGTAAGAGTCTTGTATCTACGATCACACTAGAGAAAGGTGTGAATGCATGTGTGGATGATACAGATAACGGTACATAAGAAATAAGTCTAACATGTGTAATAAAGTGAGCTTATGAAAAACTAATAACCAAGAATAAATACACCAAGAAAATGCAGCATGTTGTGGATGGATGGAATGGAATACAAAGTGGAATGATAGGAGTCATGTGCCCCCTGAGAAACTAAAAATTACATGGAATGAGGTTCATTTCTCTCCATCAGTAGTAAAGAATGAACCTTAAATGAGAGTACCTCATCGGGAAATGGTCGAGAAGAGTTTTCTGTTTTTCTAACACCCTGTGATGAGTGTGTATATAGTGTTGATGAAGTGCGAGATATAGAAATTATGTGCATGAAAAATCTAGCCAAAGTGTATATCACGACTTAATGAATGGATGAGTGATGATTCAACATAAGCGTATATCACTATACGATGAAAGGATGAGTGATACTTTATCCCTAAGCATATATCACTATAAGATGAAAGGATGAGTGATGATTTTTCTGTAAATCAATATCACTATAAGATGAATGGACGAGTGATCGTTTAGCCATAAACCTACTTAACTATAAGATGAAAGGATGATGAGTGGCGATGTAACTTAAGGTGTATACCACTACAAGAAGATAAAATTTTAGTGGTGATCTAGCCTAAAGCATATACCACTACTATATAGAAAGAGGAGTAAGTGATGATTTAGCCTAAAGCGTATGTCATTAGCCTAGGAATGTCAAATGATGAAATGTCACATTATAAATGTAAATCCCGTTTGATTTGTAAACCCTCAACTGTTGAGTATGGACCGAGGAACTAAAGTTTGTCATAGGGTGGTTAGGGTAGCATGTAGAAAACAATATAGCATGTGTAAGGAGGAATTGACCATGTAGTGGGGAAGGTTTGTAAATCCGTGATGTGTAAAAGGGAGCATGTAATGTTTGATAATGTAGAAAGTATGGATGAAAATGTAAAGCTATAATATGTAATTTAGAATAACATAGTATGTAGAATATAAATGATGTATAAATATGTCGTTTGAAATAGATTAATGGAATATGTAATACCTAGCTTGAATAATATGTGCATGATTAGAATGTAGTATAATGTAGAACATAGAATAAGCGTAGAATAGACGATGTATGATGCACGATGTGTGTGATAAAATGTAAATGTGTAGTGCCTATAGTCAAGTGTGTGGTGTTTAGTGTAATTTCAATCCCTCAATATTCAAGTGTGAACCGAACCACAAGAAAGTGTCATTGGTTAACGATGACATTAGAATGTGTGATTAATATACTTATGTAGGAAGATACAATGATGGTGATGTGTATATGGTAGAATGTGGGGGGAGAGATGATATGCCCCCACGCATCTTATGAAGGAGTACACAAATTAACTGATAAGGATGAAGGATGAAGGTTATTTCATTGTTAATATGTTTTAAATTACTATAATCCGCTGCAGACCTGATTCGGGTCCCACCGGGCCTGCCAAAAACTATTATCTCTCAAAATTACATCGTAGTTGAGAGATAAGAAAAAGGGTTCTAATATTTATTTCATTTCTCACTTTCATAGATACAATGGAAACATCTTAGATGTGTGGGTATATGTGTTGTTCAGGTTAATCTCCCATATCAAGACTGGTTCCATTTTGATGTATCGTAAACTATTTTTTGGGGTTTTGTATGTAAAAAGATGACTGTAATTGAAATTGAAATGGGTCATACACCACACTAATTGAGGATTTTGACTGATTAGGTGCAACATAACATTGAGAATGAATTTAGGATGGAAAATCAATTAGTTTTTAGCATAATATCAAGGAAAAAAACTTATGTATTGAGGGATAAATCACAACAACACAATGAGATAAACATGCACACTAAGATTATGTAGAAAATACAAAATTTACAGCAAGGTAAGATGATTAATAAGGGAATCGACAATCACAAGAATTAATAAAGAGATACACACCACTGCAAATAATTGGAAAGGTAAAAATCAGTTCTCATTCAAGGCAAAACTAGAAAAGTATTTCTTTAGCACTCATGTGTCAAAAATTCCTCTACTGTGCTTTACCAATACACACAACATATAACAAAATTATTCACCCAACCCATCTTAAAAATAGGATAAAATATGTACTTACCCATGCATGCTAATTTTACCCCTTTATCATGATTAAATAAAGTAATAAAAATAAACATGCTAACTATAGTGAGGCATTAATAGCCTTAGTTACAAAAATAAATTCCACTGAAAGTGTATTTGATTGTTCTATTTTTAATAAACTTGGATGAATAATTTAGGTAATAATATCTATTTCTTGCTATGTAAGTCTTCTCCAATGTGCATGCAATCGTTTTATTCTTCTAATTGATGTGATACTTGCAATTTGATCCACTTGCAATGATAAATTTGGAATTCTTCAATTCTTCCCCCTTGGATGGACATGTCAAAATATTATCCTTGTCTGAGAAAAAATAATTCCCTTGCCTTCAATACTTTAGGAAAAAATTTACCAATGTGTGGGGAACAATTGTAAGCATGTGTAAGAGAATAATACCCTTGCTTCTCATGTTGACATCTGTATACATTTTTTTTCTTAAGGAAAAAACATTCTTGGTAAAAATAATCCTTCTCATTGTGGGGATCACCTTTGCAAAGTTTAAGGAAACTTTTGCCTCACCTTAGCAAGTTTTAAGGAATATTTCGATACCTTTTAAGTAATGTATTATCTTGTCTTTTAATTTTCAATGTGCATTGGCCCCTTTGATCATCACGTGGTATATTATTATTTTTGTCTTCTTTAGATATTCAACATAGACTATGGTTCGATGTTTTAGGCCTTCGATTAATCATTCCATCCTTGGATCATTACACGGTATATATCATATTGTTGGGCTCCTTTTTTATCATCATTGGACACAATATAATGTTTTCGGCATAGGCTATGATTTTATTTGATTTTTTAAAGGGTGTTGGTTATCATTTATTTAGACCTTAATCGAAGGTAAATGCAAATGTTTTGATTAGCTGGGCTAGACCCCTTTGACGATGACTAAACCAATCAAAGATTTTTTGGTAGAAATTTTTTCCTTCAGTTGGGTTCTAAATTGTGGTTGTGTTACTTGTATTTGATGAGGACCCTTGATCTTCATTCTGGTGATCGACAATTTCTGATCTTTCTATCCCTTTGGTTAGGGTTCTAGCTCCGCAATGAATAAGGTTGGTGCTATGTAGACCGTTCATGTGTGTACTTCTTAAATGTGGGTCATTGATATTATAAAGGTTAGCATTTTTTCTGGTGATGGATCTTAGCCATTGATCCTTGTACTATTGTATCTACACCCTTGATTTTTTAATCTTGCTCTGACTGAGTGGATGGAATAGTTTTTACATCCACACTATTTGATCTATACGCTTATATATGGGACCATTGAATTTTAAATATAGTTGTATCTTTGGTAACTCAATGTGAGTTTGTGTAAAATACTTGGAAAATGCTAATCATTTACAAATTTTTTGAGCTCATTATCAAACTAGCGAAGCTCTACAAAACTTTTTCATGACCGCAATTAATTTGAACCTCTAGTTTTCTACCTTTTGCGTGATATCTTTGAGATCTTGCTCATTTGAGAGCCTCTTTATTGGAGAGCTAGAAAACGTGGCCACCATGGAATTTTTTTTTGGGAGATATTAGTTACCATAGTTATTATCATCACTTCAGCTATGGTTTCTCTAGACTTTAAAGAAAATTTACAAAATTTGTCTTGCTGCTATGGATTGAGGTTTCAAGCTTCATTGTAACCTATTGGTATCCAAATTGATTTTCCCTTCGAAACTGAGCTACAACAAATATTTAATAGGACACTAAGAGACAAACATATCATATTATGAGTTGTTTTGTAGATAGGGAGGGGATTAGTCTAACTCTTTGTCACTTGGGCATCAGAGAAATGGATAACACCTTCATTGAGGATTTGATCTATCCTAAGTACTTTAGGTCATACCTTTTGACTAGGGTGAGAGGACCCATTTTGTAACCTCTTTCAGTGAATGAAAATGAAGATATCCTTCTTTGCACAATTTTGAAAGGGGACCCTAAGAAAATATGATCAATGCACCATAATTTAACTCTCATGAGTTGTCACTTATAAAGAATGGTGATATTTCCTATACAGGGCTAAGGTTACTAAAGAAATTATGGAATCCTAATTGCTTCTACATATTTTGGCAGTAGAACTTATACATTTGTGCACACACACAGAAAACAAGGATAGTTCAGGATGGATTCACTGTTTTTGAATAATTTTGGTAGGAGATTAACCACGATAAAGTTGATTATACCATATCTTTGAGAGAATTCACAACAATTGGAAATATAAATCACATAAAACATAGGAATAGCTAAAATGTTCCTTCAACTAGAAGGTGTGCATCAATGGAGGCCCAGATTTACACATTTTCACACAATCTCCAAGAATTGAACATGAAGGCTCAAGCTAAAGACTCAGTAAAATATCAAAGACCCTCAGTTATGCATGCCTAAGATACACTCTAAGGCTTACAGACAATATTTATCAACAAATGAAAGTAAAGTGATTTTAAATTGTTTATCTGGTTACAGGATGAAGGATCTTCTAGAAACGAAATTGTAAATTCCACTAAACTGTCATACAGACAAGATTCTATGTGATTTAGAGGGACTTTAACATAAGATTGCAATAGGAGTAAGAAAAACTACTTGCAAACATTATGAAATAAAGCAGACACAAATTTCTCCAAGATTGACACATATTAACTTGAAATTGATTAGATTCATCATTAGGGGAATGTTCCTTTAAACAGTCTTAGAGCTTATCAATGGCTATACACTCACAACCAACTTGATGTGATTGAAATTTAAAACATAGGAAATTAATAGGTTTCTCGGATTGGTCTCTTACGAAGATGGCATCTCTCAATTTTTCTCTTAAGAATTCAACCCATGACCTTTTGCAAGAGTATTTTCATTACATTTATACATTTTACTTGCTCACTCATCCCAAATCCCCCCCCTCCCCTCAAAAAAAGAATATTCGATGGACCTTTACTTGTTACCAATTTGTCTCGAAAAGTGACATTTAACAAATTTGAAACAAAAAGTTTCCAGTTGGACAAAACATGAACTGATCACATTTCCCAGACCCTCGACTAATGACTAGGATGCCACACCACAAAATTTTGACATTCCTTTTAATCATTCTGATTATGTCATGTGAAAAATCCCATTTTAATCATTTTCTGAAGGCTTTGTACAGCTGTATCTGACAGGTAATCCTTTTCACCTTGGAGGCAACACCTTTTTCATCCTTTGTGCCTACAACCTCCATCATTTCATCCTTTTCCCTTTCTTTCCTCTGTAAATCTGCTCCAGTTCCATCTTCTCTGGTTATTCACATTTTTGCAAGTTCCCGAGCGATTACAACTTCAAAATATCAACCTTAACAATCCTTGGAATCAAAAATTAAGTTCTAAATCCATTCAATGGCACTTCAAAAATAAACAAAACAAGGAATTTCATCAAAAAATGATGAAAAATAATGTGTATTCGCATCTCCAAGAGTCTTGGAGCATAAATGGTGGAAAAACAAATGCAATACACAACAACCGTTGATTCTGGCGCTTCTTAACTTTAGGTTAGAGCCATCCACATGTTTCCTTGGTGTAACTGCAAAGGTGAGGTACATAGGAAAGTTTCCAAACAAGCACGGGCCTTTTGTGTTCCCTAGACATAAGGAAAAACATCTTTTGGCCTTTGAAAAGTCTCGGTAAAAAAGAAGCCAGAAGAAGCCTCCATGTGTCACCTTAGTGCACCTTTGGTATGGTCCTTGAAAGAAGAGACCCTAAACAAGCACAGTCTCACCACATGCCTGATGTTGACAGAGTTGTTGAAAATTTTGAAGGATCAGTAGAAGGCACCATGTGTCTAGGGTTCGAGACAGTTTTCCTTAGCTGTTGAAAATTCCAAGCAAGGGTAGAGTGAGTGGAAAACTCCAAGTGTCCTCCTGGCACTACTTCAAAATAAAATTTAAGGGTAGGTCCCTAAATAGGCGGTGTCCCTCCATGTGTCACGGGCCTTAGAAAATTTCTTTGAAAAGTTTAAGTATAGAGCAAAGATGGCGGAAGCCTCCACATGTATCCCTGGTGCAACTTTGAGATGATCCCCAAAAGTGGAGACCCCAAACAAACACAGGCCCAACATGTGTCCCCTGGGCACAATTGCTAAGGTGGGACCCTAAGGTGGATCCTCATATGAGTTCTGGTCCTCCAAGTGTCCATGGCCTGACAAAGCTGCATCGATCGCATGAAAAATTGTCTAAGACTGGGAAAGGTAGCAGAAACCGCCACGTGACTCCTGGTGCAACTCCAATGTCAAACTAAGAGGTAAATTTTTAGGTGAGTGCCGTCTCTCCATGTGGACAAGAATTGAATTAAATTAGGCTTTAGAGTTTTCATAGTGCCCTACTGAGACGCATCTAATCAGAAAGGGCCACATTACTATAGATATTGAGATATAAATTTGACGGAGAAAACACACCTGTCATACTGTAAAATGTATGGAAATCACCATTTACACCCAGAAACAAATCTTTCTTTTAGGACAGAATTATGAAATAATATAAGGCCTAAATTTGATCCACCAAGCCACATCCAATCACGTTTCCATAGATATTGGGACAAAAATTTAAAGGGAAAAAAATGTGGGTGTGGAAAAATGAAAGGGAGAAACCCAAGTTACAAATTCCTTCACATGGACAAAGGAATAGAAAAAAAATACTGGATTTAAAATGATCCTTGACCAAAGGAAAGGACTAATCATGGCAACCAAATGAGGTTCAGAGATTCCACATATCAACATGGGGAGACAAAAAATATGACAAAGCCCGCAAACTAAAGAATTTCAAGGAAAAATTGGGTGAGACAAAATTGAGCACCAACGTCGGCTCCAACTTGGGGATGGGCACTCCCTATGATTGCGACAAGAAAAAATAGTAGACCAAGTGCAAAGAATAAACCATTGGGCAACGGAGTCAAAGAACAAGCTTGCAAAGTAGAATAATAATAACCAACTTCCTCCAAGGAAAAATCGAGAAACCAACAAAATGGCCACTAAGGACCAGGACAACAAAAAATAGAAAAACATGAAAGAAGAAAGAAACCAAAATAATATAAACTATACAATGGAGTATACCTTGATTCTAAGAACTCAATTAAGGAAATGTTTCAAATGTTTGTCTTAACAGGAAACTCAAGCAATTCCCCATCTAAGTATTTTAAGAAGAAGGTATGTTGACCAATTCTAATGTCAATTGAATAAGGGCCCATCCACAATGTATTAAACTTTCCATGTTTTCCTTTATTCTCGTGCCTACTGTCCAACAATATCACAAGATCTCTTACATTGAAAGCTCTTAGAGTCACTTTGTTATCAAACAACTTCTTCCATTTTTCTCTTAATTTCGCATGCCTCTAATAGGATGCCCTTCTTTCTTCATCTAACTCAACAATTTGATTTATGCGAGCATCATAGGGACTAACCTCTTACTCTTATAGTTTTTGATGAAATTGAAAAGAATACAATTACATATGTAGGGGAAAACGATATTGAGTTCCATAAACCAATTCAAATGGGATTTTTCTAGTAGCTCATTTAATAGTGATTTGATCAGCCCAAACATCAAATTTCAACTTCTCACCCCACTTCCTTTTGTCCAACTCCAAATTTCTTCTAATTATATTCAACATATTCTTATTGTTGGACTCTACTTGTCCATTTCCTTGGGGATTATAATTAGAAGCATATGTCAAATTGATCCCATATTCATGGCACATAGCCACCAAAGGTTTAGCTTGAAATCTCATAGCATTATCAACAACTATTTTGGTAGGTATCAAAAATATGCAAATGATATGATTCAGGATAGAATCCATGACAATTTTGTGAGTTCCCTTCTTTGTGGAGATTTCCTCCACCCACTTAGTGAAGTAATCTATGGCCACTAGTATCCACCTATGGCCTACACTTGAAGGATCAAAAATTTCCCCTATGAAATCCATTCCCCATTGCCTAAATGGGGCTTCAATTGATACATGCTACAAAGGAAGGTATCATGAAGATTTTAGTCTTCCAAAAAAGCATTGGCAACTTTCACATTTTCTCACTAACAGATTTATATCCTTGAAGAGATTTTCCCACCAATAACCAACCCTTAAGATCTTATGAGCTGTGACTCTTCCAGAAAAATGCTTCCATAAGCTCCTCTATGAATATCAATAATTATCTTAGGGGCTTCATCTTCAGTAATGCATCTTAAGAGAACTCCCTCAGGGTTCTTCCAAGCTAACCTATTATCATTAATGACATACTTTTTAGAAGTTAACTTAAGTGATCTTCTCTGATTCCTACTCAAATGTTTAGGGAATCGTATATGTTTGAGGTAAAAGCATTATGTCCTTGTACCATTCAGAGTTTATAAGTTTCTCAAGGACATTCAACCTTTCTTCTTCAACTTCATTTACCTCAATTTTCTACAAATTTCTCTCTACCATAAGTTTTTCCAAGCCCAAACCTCTGACCACTTTTTTTGTTTGGATATCCATATCATACTCTTGCAATTTGTTTACCCATCGGAATCTTTTTCTTGAAATCTACATTTCTAATAGGATATCATTCACCATGGTGTGGGGAACATAAGAAATGATTTTGGAACTCATAATATGTGGCGTGAAGACCTTTGTTGCTTTTACCAAAGAAAATTCCTACTTCTCCATGATAGTATAATTTATCTTAGCTCCTTGTAATGCGTTATTGAAAAATGCAATTGGTCTTTCAACTCCTTCATCATTCTTCTGCAACAATATAGATGCAATAGTACTTTCTGAAGTAAAAGAAGACATTTGGAAAGCCTTGTTATAATTTGAATCTACTAAAATAGGGGCATTATTTAACACTTCTTTGATCCCAGCAAAATCATGAACAACTGATTCTTCTAATTTGATACTTTGGTCTTTCTTCAACATGCTAGTGATTGGGATAGTTAGCTCAAAAAATTTGGAGATAAATCTACTAATAAAATTAATCTTCCTAAAAAAGGACTGAATTCCCTTCTTGGTTCTTGGAATAGGGATTTTGATGATGGCTTCTACCCTTTCAAGATCAATTATGACCCCTTCCTTTGACACAATGTGTCTATGCAACTTTGCTTTCTAAACTCCAAAATGACACTTCTTGGGATATGGTGAAATACCATACTCTTTGCATCTTAACAACATTTTTTCTAAGTGTTGCAGGTGGTCACTAATTTTTCTAGAGAAAACAATCAAATCATTTTGATATAAAGCAATGAAACCATTAATATAGCCAAAGAAAGCTACATCCATTGATTTTTGGAAAGTGGCTCCATCATTCATTAGAAAAAAAGGAATTCTGACACATACATATGCTCCCCAAGGAGTGGTAGAGACAGTCTTAATTTTCTTTGATTCCTTCCCAACAACCTGGTTATATCTACAAAAACCATCCATGTTGGATAAAAATTCTGAACCAATGACCAATTGTAACATATAGTCCATATTTGGTAGAGGGTAGTTATCCTTCATTGATGCTCTATTCAAGTTTCTAAAGTCCACACACAACCTTATATCTTCGTTCTTCTTTCTGATAGGTACTAAGTTTGCAACCCATGATGAGTACCTTGTGGGTTTTATGATTCCTCCATCCCTCAATTTTTTAAATTATTCTTACATATTTAGGGAAAGGAGTGGATTTATCGGCCTCTATTTCTACCTAAACGTCTTAGCAGAAGCTTCTAAGGGAATTTCGTGTTGGAAAAGATCCTCTCTGTATGGTTTAAATTCAGAATAAGACCATGCTAAGTAGTCTTACTATTTCTTTGACAAGTGGACATACAACTTATTTTCTTCCTTGCTCAAGTTGTTACCTAGCCATATCTTACATGGTTTATCCTTCGTTCTAAAGTCGTGCTCTTAAACATCCCTCGAGGCTGACATGTTTCTGTTGACAATGTAATCATAATTATAAAATTTTGATTCAAGTGTTACCAAATCTCTGGGAATAGTATTATTCTTCAAGTGAATGATGTCTTTGCCAAATAGAGTCTCCTTCCCATCAGCCACACAAACCATTGACTCCCAATCTATATGTTGATAAAAAAACTCTCCTTGGTTCTACAAAAACCTTTACACCTAGGCATCGTATTTGAACACTTTTCAGTGTTTAACATTGTCATGAATAGATGGCATAGTCAATACCTAAACATTATACTCACAATAGGGAGATATATTACAAATTCTAAATCTGGACACCAATCCAACCAACTTATCTACTAAAGTATTATACTTCTTATCGTGATGCATTATGTTGAAGGATTCAAACATCTTAATGTAATCCCAGACTGCATGCTTATACTGCTTCATTCTCTAATTTTTTATTGCATACAATTTCCTAACCTGCTTGACAATTAGCTCTGAATCTCCTTTAACAATGATGTCTCTAATACCATATTTCCAAGCAATTATTAGACCCAAGAGTAGTGCTTCATATTCAAAAATATTGTTAGTGCACTCAAAGTTAAGTTTAAAGGAGAAAAAAAATCTTCCTGGCCTAGAGATATCAGATCAATACCAACACCATTTCAAAATTTAGAGCAAGCCCCATCAAACAACAATTCCAAGGAGAACCTACATGATTAAGAGACTTGCATTGATCAATTTTGTGTTCTTTACCATCACAAAATCCAACAAACAAAATCCAACAAAGTTATCAGCATCAGTGTCAGTGTATAACATTTCATAAGAAGCATTATCGGGATCCTCAATGAGATGTAGTATCTCTTTTTCACCATATAAATTTACAAGACTTCCCTCAATGGGTATAATGGAAAAATACATATCCATTTGCACACTACCACCCACACTGGTAGCTCATTTTCTTGATAACACCAATCCCCATTTGGCAGGGAAATCAACAATAACAACATCTAGTTTTAAGTTCTTACCTTGGTAGGCTGCAAGTTGCACTATCAGACCCTTGATACATCTAACCAATAGAACCTCTCTGGAATCCATGGTAGTTCACTTCCCATAAGTTCTTTTCACTTTGATATATAATTCATTCATGACCTCAAGAGGCATAACATTGCATGATGCTCCAGAATCAAACATATAATTTCATAACAGCTTGTCATTAATAATCAGAGTGGTGAAAAATAGATCTACATTTGGTTGGGACTAAACCAAGGATGTTCCCAAGTATACTTCAGGTGGCTCATCTAGTTCTTCTAGCACTTGGGGTTTTTTAAACTCTGCAATGGTAGGAGTCTCAACATTGTTAAAATTTCTACCTTGGGCAAATTTTTTCTTCTTTCAATCCCAAAAACTCAAAGGCCCTTTTCTTGTGCTCAGGAATCCTAAGTAGCTCAACAATTGGAACAAAAATCTTGATAAGACTCAAGACTTGGGCAATGTCACAAGGAATGTATTTGGGCTAGGCAACATTTAGAGGAATACTGAGGAACTCATCTAACAGGAAAGGATTTTCTATGGTTTGAGCATGGGTAGGTATACGAGTTCTAATCAAGGGGACACAAGGATTTTGGTAGATGTATCTTTCTTAGGAGTTTCTTTTGAGATATTGGTGAGAACTGGATTTTTGGTTTGGCCTGAGGCCCTACCCCTTTGACAACTTTAATCCTAGTGTTATATTCCTTTTCATGGCCAACTACAAAATTCATTAAGAATTACCTATCCTCCTCAGAAGGGTTTCCTCCATCATATTTTTTAATCATTAGTGCCCTTAAGTTATCAAAATCATTACTGGGCAATTCAAAATCTTGTACGATTCTATTTCAAAATGATGAGAGGGAGGATGGGGTGATACCTAGTGGCTAGAATCCAATAAAAATGCAACATTTCTGCCACTGATTAATTCAATCGAAGTTGCTCATTGTTGTGAGCTTGCAGAACACCCAACCATGCACACATCATCATCAATGTCATCATCAACTTCCTCAACTTATTTTTCTTCATCACATGGGGCATGTGGCAAGAAACATCTTTCATACCACTCAATTTCATTGGATTCTTCCAGAGCAACAATTCTAACAGTCAAAGGATCAGGCACAATTCTATTCTCATAGGCTTGGGGCTATCTATTTCCTAATCCCACGAGTCCTTTACCACTATCATCAGTTCTATGATCACCTCTGGGATGATTGAAAAATCTTTCTTAACCTTGTGCTTTATGCTGACCTTGGGAACCTTGTCCAATCCCCTTCTCTACTCTAGCTAGTTTATAGAATATTTCCTTAACAACTTTGATCAATTTTTTCACATACCTCCTCTAGATCCATAACTTTACTTGACCGAGGCTTCTCTGGATTGACTAGCTTGATGCATTATCTCTTAGGAGTTTTACTAATTTCCTTTATGTTATTCTCAATCTATAAAGCCATGGTGAAGGCTTGCCTCAATGTTGCGGGGTTCTTGTCTCTTAAATAATAGGAAACTTTCTTATCAAAAGCATTAGAGTATTTTTTTAAACAAGAAACATCACTTGGCCTTAGGATCATAGGTAGCCTATTTAGGATATTATTGAACCTTGTATTGAAGTCATGGATAGAATCATTAGGATTATTTATTATATTTTCAAATTCGGATAAAAGAAACCTAGCGTCAATTTTATCTCCATACTACAATCTAGAAGAATTATTCGTCTTTGTCCATGAAACAATGGAATTGTCTGACAAAGATTTATACCAGTCCCATGCATCCTCCTCTAAAGTATAAATAAAAAAATTTATGTACACATCCTCAAATTCAATCTCAAAGTCTTCCATCATATTGACAAAAATATTTAAGTGTTGATCTCCAGTAATAGCATTACTTCCTTGAAATTTATGCAATCTATTTCTAACATTTTGGGGCACAACATTTGGATATCTATCCATACCTCTGAAATCTATAAGACCAAAACTATTCACAACAAACGGAGGTCTTGGTGGGGGCTAGGCCATATTGTTTTTGGGAGGTGATCTTATAGGAGAAAAAAAATGATGAGGAGTGAGGTGTTTGTGGGGCATAGTAATACAATTCTCAGAATGCATGTTCTCTACAAACTCTATTTCTTGGAAGATCCTATCAACTTTGGAGAACATAGGGACATAATGAGATTCAAATTTTTCAAATACAAAAGAAGGCCTCTCTCAAGATGGAGAATTCAGATTTACAAAAAGACTACCTGATTCAGAAACACTTGAGGAAGTATGAAAATCTTCAATGACAGGCTGATCAGTTTCCACAATTGATAACTCTTTCCATGATTTCTAATCTCCAAAACCTTTCTAGATTCTTCTTTCTTCTGAATTCATCTTTCCCAGCTCTGGAAACAACTTTCTGACAGGATCTCTAGCTAAGAAAGATCTTCTTCCTTCCATCTTTGTAAATATTAGTGATAAATTACAATTGATAGAGGTTAAAACACTGGCATTTATAAAAAAATCATTCAAAACAGAGTCACCACTAAGGATTTTCACCTTAGTTGTGTAAATGCACTAAAATTGTTCTGTCAAATGTTTATAAACACTAAATTCATGAAAATATTCATAGATATGACCTTCCTTTACCCATATTTAACTTTGATGATGTAAAATTAGTGCAAAAAACCATAGAAATTTGAAATATTACACGTAGAACTTGTAAATTTGCTTGATTCCTACAAATCTGTACACAGGATGATGTTTCAACAACATATTTATACTTTAAAATTTGTAAGAAGCATTTACTAAGGTCTATATGCATTGTTCATGGAGTTTCAAACTTTGCACACAACTTAATGTCCTCAGCAGTAGCGCCATTCTGGTGTTGGTATCCAAATTGATCCTCCCTTGGTAACAAAGAAACATCAAATATTTAACAGCACACGGAGAGACAAAAAAATCATATTATGAGTTATTTTGTAGTTGGGGAGGGGATTAGTCTGAATCTTTATTACTTGGGCATCAGAGAAATGCTATAGCACCTTTATTGAGGATTTGATCTATCCTCACTACTTTAGGCTGTGCCTTTCGACCAGGGTGAGAGGACCCATTTTATAACCTCTGTAGGTTAAGTAAAATGAATATATCCTTCTTTACACAATTTTTAAAGGGTCCCTGAGAAAATATGATCAATGCATCAAAATTTAACTCTCATGAGTTGTCACTTCTAAGCAATGGTGATATTTCCTAGACAGGGATAAGGTTACTAAACACATTATCGAATCATGATTGCTTCTGCATATTTTAAGAGTAGAATTTATACATTTGTGGACACACAGGGAAAATAGGTGTAGTTCAGGATGGATTAATTTTTTTTGAATAATTTTTGTGGGAGATTAAGCAGGATAAAGTTTATTATACCAAATCTTTGAGAGACTTCACAACAATTAGAAAGCTAAATGAAAGAAAGCTTCCAAATAGCTAAAATATTCCTTCAACTAGAAGGTGTGCATAAATGGGGTCCCATATTTACATGTTTTCACACAATCTCCAAGAATTTAGCACAAAGGCTCAGGATAAAGACTCAATAAAATATCAAAGACCCCTGGTTCCACACACCTAAGATACACTCAAAGGATTATAAACAATCTATATCAACAAATGACAGTAAAGTGATTTTAAATTGTTTATCTCATTTTAGGATGAAGGATCTTCTTTAAATGAAATTGGAAATGCCAGTAAAATGTCATAGGTATAAGATCGTGTGTGATTCAGAGGGACTTTAACATAATATTGCAATAGGAATAAGAAAACCTACTTTTAGACATTCTGAACTAAAGGAGACACAAATTGCTCCAAGATTGACATAGATTAACTCGAAATTGATTAGATTCATTAGCAGGGGAAAGTTCCTTTGAACAGTCTCAAAGTTTGTCAATTTTTGTACACTCACACCCAACTTGATGTGATTGAAATCTAAACCACAAAAAATTAACAGGTTTCTCGGATTGGTCCCTCAGGAAGACGAGATCTCTAAAATTTTCTATTAAGAATTAAACCCCCAATCTTTTACAAGATTATTCTCATTGCATTTATACATTTTACTTGCTCACTCATCCCAAATTTTCCCCCCAAAAATAAGAATATTCGAGGGAAATTTTCTTGTTAGCAATTTGTCTCAAAAAGTGATGTTTAACAAATTTGCAACAAAAAGTTTCTAATTGGACAGATCATGAACTGATCATGTGTCCCAGACCCTTCAGTAATGACTAGTATGCGATGTCACAAATTTTTGATATTCCTTTTAATCATTCTGATTTTTTCATGTGAGAAATCCCCATTTTAATCATTTTCCAGAGGCTCTATACAGATGGATCTGACAGGTAATCCTTTTCACCCTCAAGGCAACACCTTTTTCATCCTTTTCCCTCTCTTTCCTCTGCATCTCTACCCCGCAACCATCTTCTTTATTAATTCATGTTTTTGCAATTTCCCGAGCAATTCCAAATTCAAAATATCAACCTTAACAATCCATAGAATCACAAATTAAGTTCTTAATCCATTCAATGGCACTTTGCAGACAAAAATGACAAGGAATTTCATCAAAAAATGATGAAAAATAATGTGTATTCATATCTCCAAGAGTCTTGTAGCACAAATGGTGGAAAAATAGATGTAATGCACAAAAACCATTGGTTCTACACCTTCTTAAGTTTAGATTTGAGTAGTCCACACATTTCCTTAGTGCAACTGCAAAGGTGAGGTACAAAGGCAAGTTTCCAAACAAGTACAGACCTTCCACGTGCCCTGGGCCGAAGGAAAAACATTTTTTGGCCTTTGAAAAGTTTCAATATAAAAGGATCAAGTGGAAGCATCCACGTATCACCTTAGCACACCTTTGGTATGGTCCTCAAAAGTGGAGACCTGAAACAAGCGCGGGCTCACCACGTGTCTCATTTTGGTAGAGTTGTTGAAAATTTGAAGGATTAATGAAAGGCGCCATGTGTCTAGGGTTTAAGACAGTTTTCCTTGGTCATTAAAAAGTCCAGGCAAGGGAAGATTGAGTGGAAACCTCTAATTATCCTCCTAGCACTTCTTCAAAACAAAATTTAGGGGCAGGTCCTCAAATAGGTGAAGTCCTCTGATGTGTCCCAGGCCTTAGAAAATTTCGTTGAAAATTTTAAGTATAGAGTGGAGCCAATAGAAGCCTCCACGTGTATCCCCTGGCGCAAATTTTAGATGGTCCCTAAAATTTGAGACCCAAAAAAAGTGTGGGCTCACCACGTGTCCCCTTAGCACAACTTGTAAGGTTGGACCCTAAGGCGGATCATCAAATGAGCTCTAGTCCTCCACATGTCCATGCTCCAACATGGAAAATTTTCAAATGAGTGTTAGCCCTCCACATGGACAAGACTTGAATTTAATTAGGCTTTAGAGTTTTCAAAGTACCCTGCCGAGCTGCATCTAATCAGAAATGACCATGTTTCCACAAATCTTGAGATATAAATTTAACAGGGAAAACACATTTGTAAAACCATAAAATGTACGGAAATCACAATTTGTGCCTAGAAATGAATCTTTCTTTGAGGATAGAGAATTTGTAAATGATACAAGGCCCAAATGTGATCCACCGAGCCACATCCAATCCTTTTTCCATAGATATTGGGTTAAAAATTGATAGGGAAACAAATGTGATTGTGGAAAAACAACAGGAAGGGAAAAACCCAAGTTTACACCCAAGTTACAAATTATTTCACATGGACAGGGGAATGGAAAATAAATACTGGATTTAAATCGATCCTTGACCAAATGAAAGGATGAATCATGATAACCAAATGAGGGACAAAGCTTCCACATATCAACACAGGGAGACAGAAAATACGACAGAGCCCGCAAACTGAATAATTTTAAGGACAAATGGAGTAAGATGAAATTGAGCACCAACATAACCTTACTGAGCATGATATTTGGCCATGCTTTGTTATGTTCTTCATTCTCTAGAACCTTAGATTGTGATTGTTTTAATGTGGGGATTTTTTAGTTTTTCCAGCTCTTGTTTTCTCTTACTTGGAGTGGCTACCATGAATTGTTGGAGGTGAGCTAGTCTAGTTTTTGTACATGTATACCTTCATTCTTAATTTTTATCCTTGGATGATACTGAATATTTTAAAAATATTCGTGGTTTTTTTGATCTCTTATGCTTGATTGATTCTTGAGCTTGAAAGTCATTCTAGGTAGACACCTATAATTACGCCAAGCAATTTAAATACTTAAATTGCAGTAATTATACCCTTTCTCGCAAATCAACAACATATCATCAAAAAGAACTCATTTTCCCTCATATCATCATTAATTAATTACACTACGCTAATTAATTATGTTTCCTATCCAACAAATACCCTAATTAACGACATTCCGTTAATAAATCACCCCTTCTACCTAGACTAATTAATTATTATTAATTAATTAGCTTTCCCTTCCATTTAACCAATAAATCAATATTTAATTGATTTAATCCCCTTTTAATAGCCTAAATCATACTAATATTCCTCTAATTATCTTCTATAAGATTACATCTACCTATTAGTTAATCACCTTTCGATTAACTAAACCCCCCCCAACTCCCATGACTTGCTAAACATGTATTAAACTCTTCTAAAGTAAGGTTACCTTTAATAAAGCAACCTTATCCATTCCTAATCATGTTTTACCTTTATCCCACATTCATGAGAATGTCTTGAATCCTTTATCCTTTGGGCTATATAAAGAGCCCTCCACCTACTTTTTTACTTACACCTAAACTCCTTAGAGAGCAAATGCAAAGCATATAGCAAAGAGACTAAGAGCTTGCACCTTGCCCTTTTGAGATTTTATCATCTTGAAGAGTTAAGCCTCTTTCTTAAAGTGCTTGGGTCATATGGGAGGTGTCAAAAGGGTCTTGTAGCCCAACTTTGATTAGCCCCCATTCCTAGGTTCTTGGAATATTAATGACAACTATTTTGATAGTCATGGAGCTTACTTAAGTCCATTCATTTATTTTTTGTTAGAGAATAGAGGAGTTTAGATATTTAGCATTGTTAGTTTCAAAGTTTGTATTTATGAATGCTAGTTTTTATCTAACCCTTGTTTAATTTTTATCATGATGGTGTTTATGCTTTGTTTTAGCTAAATTGTAGAACTATTTTAGGTGGATAGTGCTTGCTTCATTGGATTTAGGTGGGTTAAGTAAAATATACATGCACACATTTGGCACACCCAGTTTTTATTTTAGACATACTCCATTGTCCTGTTCACTTAAAATTTCAAGTTTTTGTAGTTAAGTTTTATTTTTGGTTACTAAGCCTCTTTTACACATGTTGATCTAACTTGTTTTTTCTTAACTTGTTTTGTTGAGTTTGCATGTTTGAGTCTTTCTTCATAGGCTACATGAAGGAGGTGAAAGTGCTGTAAAAATTGGAATTGATGGGAAATATTTCAAGATTTCTCCATGTTTATTCATTTTTAGAGCTTACTTGTTTCAACATTTTACATGATAGTTTTGTCAATTTCTTGAAAATTTTCAATTCTTGAGCATGTAGGTTAGTGTTTGATAGTGACGAGTCTTCTATTTACATATTAATGTGGTGGGTTGCTATTCAAAATTTAATCTTGGTGAAAAAATTTCAAGATTTCATCATGTTTTCATTTTTAGAGCTTACTTTTTCAACATTTTACATGCTAGTTTTGTCAATTTCTTGAAAATTTTCAATTTTTGAGCATGTAGGTTGAGTGCTTGATAGTACTGAGTCTTCTATTTACATATTAATGTGGTGGGTTGCTGTCAAAATTTATAACTCATTGGTGACGTAGAAATTTCAAGACTTCATCATGTTTTCATTTTCCCTCTCAGAGCTTACTTTTTCATCATTCTACATGCTAGTTTTGTCAATTTCTTGAAAGAGCTCTTAAATTCTTGAGCATGTACGTTTAGATCCACTCTTCAATGTTTGATAGCCTTTCTTAGTTGAGTATTCTATTCATATATTATTATGTGATGTACATAGGTTAGTTGTCAAAATTTGAATCTTGGTTGGAAAAATTTGCCCATTTTATAGATTAAGGGATGTTTTTTTTTTTACATTTGTCGAGTGCATGTCAATTGCATACCCATGAGCATAAGAGCATATGCGTAACCCATCTTCCGAAGGCCATAAATTTTACTCCCAAACTTGAAATTAATCCATTTGTTTTTCGTTGGAAAGGTATTGAAGTTAAATATGCAATAAAAACATAAATTCAGGATTTATACTTACAGAAATTACAGGTTTTTCTGTTAGTTTAAAACTGGATCATTTTCTAACATGTCTAATGTTTTGATGAATGTTATATTTCCATGCTTCCTCGATTTAGACCAAAGCATGTGTATTCTCTTCTCTTGCACCTTTTGGTGATCTTGAGAATCAAAAACAACTTTGATCTATATCTTGTTAACATTGGGATTAAACTTGGAAATTTGATTATTCATTTTACTTAAGGGAATGAACCTTTTACAAAGAATTTTTCAATGGTCCTTTGATTTGAAGTTTTCCATTTCTATATAGTTGGGATAAAGTTTGTGTATGCTCTTCTCTTGCACCTTAGGGTGATCTTGAGAATCAAAAGCAACTTTAGTCTTCATTTTATAACATTTGGTAAATTAGAAACTTCATCTTTCACTTTTGGTTTAAGGGAATGAACCTTTTACAAAGCATTTTTCAATGGTCCTTTGATTTGAAGTTTTCCATTTCTATATAGTTGGGATAAAGTTTTTGTATGCTCTTCTCTTACACCTTAGGGTGATCTTGAGAATTAAAAGCAACTTTAGTCTTCATTTTATAACATTTGGTAAATTGGAAACTTCATCTTTCACTTTTGGTTTAGGGGAATGAACATTTATCAAGAATTTTGTATGGTTCATTGATTGAAAAGATTTTATTTACTTTTTAGTTAGATTATTTATTGTGTATGCTCTTCTCTTGCATCCTTGGATGATCTTGAGAATCAAAAGCAACTCTTAATCCTCTTTTAAATAATGTGATTTTCTTGGAGAACTACTAACGCTTGAGTATAGGACCTAAAAATGCTTGTCAAAGAAAGGAGGAATCAAAACAAAATCAAAAACTACTAATACAGTTGTTATACAGGTTGCCAAAAGGTGTTCAAGTAAACCACACCTAATTAAACAAGATAAAAAGAACAACATATTCAAAACACTGTATTGCAGGTTTCAGAAAAGGGTACCTCCCTCTCCGCTCAACTAGAGAAGTGCATCCACACTACCTACTTGACTAGTGATTCCTTTGTGAGATAGCATTACAATGTTGTCTGTTATGGTGACCCCAGTGATAGTACACGTAGATGCACTAGTTGCCTACTGTTCTTGAAGGGTGTAAAGTAAAGCCGAGATACTCCCAAACTAGTCAACGTGACTTTTTGGGTAAATCGCGCTCGCTCGTGGAAACTTTGTAACACCTAGAGTGAGAGAACCACCAAGAATATACTTTGGCCAGGAGCCCACTTTGACCATTTTAAAATAGTGTTGAAGTTGTGAACCTTCTTTTTGAGAAACATGTGACGTATTACTTTTTCCTAGTTTTTACTTGCCTTAGGGCGAGGCAAAACTCTGCCGAAGTGACGCTAACATTTTTCATTTTTCTTTTAATTTATTTCCTTCATATTCTTTTGACACTTTGTTGATCAAAAGAAGGTGTGATTACCTTTGTGTTGCCATTCGACTGTTTCTCTCACTTTTATGTCTGTTTACGCCCATCCATGTTTGCGGCTGGGTTAGTTAAACTTCTAAAGTGAGCGGAGGCATTTTCACGTCATTTGGTAGCCATTGTGATCTTGATACCCATGTCAAGATCATCATTGTAGTTAGGCATGGTTCATCACCGCAGACTTCCATAGAGGAGTTGGCTTGTTTGTCTCGTATCATTACAATTTCAATATTTACGTCTTGTTTCTTGTAAACTCGACATAAATACCTATATTGTATGGTTACGCTGCACACATTCTTAACTATTCCTGCTATACTTTGAGCTTTTTAGTTTGGTTCTATTATTACCTCGATTTCAAAGAGTGATAGGTGTTACCATTTGTGAGTATTATATGTAATAACACCTTGATATCAATACTTCACTTTCTCGCAAAGTGGGTTAACATATCTTGGTGATATTGTTGTGTCATTAACGAATTATAATTGGCACTTTTTGAGATATAGGTCTTAATCAAGTTTGAGCTCTGCTCATCATATATCTTGATTGGGAGATCACATTGACTTCTTGTTTTTACTTACGTTTTGTTCATTTCCTTGAACTTGGCATAAGTGAAAACATCTTGTTGATCATCTTTGCATCGCATTTTCATATGGTGTATTTCCTTGTTGATTGGCTTTGTTTCACACTTGCATGATTGTCACACTATGGTGTATTTCCTTTTTGATTGGCTTTGTGTTTCACACTGATTGTTCCTTGTGATTATTCATTCAGAAAACTTATTTTCTAGGAACAATCCCTCTTGATCTCATCGATATTACGTCATCACGATGTCTATTTTCCTTAGACATTCTTCAGAAAATCACGCATGCATATCAATACTTACAAAATGTCTAGTTGGTTGTCCTTATGCTACCCAAATCGAACATGTCACTTCCTTCCCTTTGAAGGAGTTCCATCACACTATCTAGATCTAGACATTTGTGCTTAAAACAGTGCCAAAAATGACTAACTATCGCGCGGTTCCCCTATACTTACAAAAATACAAAACCTAGGTTCAACAATTCAAATCATAGGATTCCCATCACAACTAAACCTCGTTTGGTTCTTCATGCTAGAGAGCCCATACGGGTAACTTGTTCCCCACCTTCATCTCATAGTTGGTGGTATGATTTAGACATGTCTGATCCAAATTATTATTCGAGTTCCCCCCACTCTTCTTCTAATTCTAATCCAAACATTTCCTCTTCTTCTGAGGATTCCAATCCAAATATTTCCTCTGACTCTTTTGAGGATTCAGATCCAAACTACTATTCAGATTCATCTAATTCGACTCCTAAATCATGTGACCTAATGGTCCTCCCTTTCTTTGACTCTTATGTCACGGTCCTCCCTTTCTTCACAGGACCCCATTTATCAGTTGCCCCAACGACGTCTTCTTCATTTAAAGATACATGCAACTCCAAATACCTCCAATCAGAAGTATAATACAATTCTTGAATCATGGTCCTCTCTTTCTTCACAAGACCCTTGTCATCATTCATCTAATGCGATGCTTGAATCACAGTCCTCCCCTTCTTTGTAGGACCTTCTTCATCAATCACCCCCACGGAAATATTCCTTTTGTGAAAATTCGTGTGACTCAAATTCCTTCGAGACAAACATCTGAATTAACCCATGTGTCACAATCTATAGACTTTGGACTTATTCCTACTATTTTACATATGACATACCATTGTATAGGTAGGTCCACACCACCTTCTTCTAGTCCTGAGACATCTAGCTACACATATTCTTCATCCCCCACATAATCTTCTTATATCAATAATAATCAAATATATTCTAAGGCTTCCACACCAAGTGAACCAATTTATTCCAATAAACCCCTAGGGATCGATCAAAAACTCATACCGAATTGATCTCTTTCAGAATGAAGAAACAATCAAGGAATTTATAGGGGCATATGAAGATATTGCTTTAGTAGATTACAAAAAATGATTCTCTTTAGACTTTTATACGTTTGCATATTGTGAGGAAAAGGTTGATTCCTTTGATCAAGGAATGGAGGAAGAGCCTCATATTATGTAACTTGATTCTCCTCTAATTCTTCCATCTTCACATTCTTAATTATGTAATGAAACTCATTGGTATTGCATAAATCCATGGCCTATCTTCTCATCACCCAATAACTCTTTGTATATTATAATTCCTCAATCACAATCTCTGGTGGGCTCAATGCTAAGTACCCCTTCCTCTTCATCTAGGTGTGGGTCACCTTATAGTATCCCTCTCTCTTCTCTTTGTGGGACATTTTCGAGTAGCCCACTATCTTCGATTATTTGGGCATGTCCAAATAGCCCCTTATATTCTATGTATGGATCACCCCTGAGTAGTCCATCATCTTCTATTCTTGAGCCACATCCTGGTAGTCCATCATATTACATCTGTGAGTCATGTCCTAGCAGCCCTTCTTCTTCTATTCTTCGGCCACATCCTAGTAGCCCTTCGTCTTCTATTTATGGGTCACATCCTAGTAGACGTTCTTCTTCTATTCTTGGGCCACATCCTAGTAGCCTTTCACCTTCTTATCTGTGGCTCACCTCTTGGTAGCCCATCCTCTTCAATTCTTGGACTGTATCTTTTTCATCTATCACATATTTCTTCTATCAAAGGTTGTGGGAAGCCCACTACCATTTCTATTGTTCTTATCATCAATCGTAAATGTTAACATTCTTCTCCTTCTCGAGGTCATAAAATTCAAGCATCATCTTATAAGAAACCCAAACAGGTTTATTATCAAGCTCAGGTCAAAAATTCCAAGAGCTCAAAATCCTCCCAACAACTAGAACAATCTCAAAGTTGTAAATCAAGCATGATTCAAGAACGCACATCAACATAACCATCAAGTATGGCATAAAGTGCATAAACCTGTGGATAGCGAACTCAAGCTCCCGCATAAAAAATCCATGTTTCAAGATAAATCATAGTCCTTTGTTGAGTGTGAACTCACCATGATCAGCGAGATTGGGGAAAACATGACTCTTGATAAACAAACACGCTTAGTCTTCCTTATCAAGGAAGTCGCAAACATCGTTGTTGGATCCTATCACATAGAGTGACTTTGTTAGTAACAACGGTTAAAAAAAAAGAAATATCTAAAAAATCTAAAAATAAAAAACAAGGTAAAATACAAAAACACAAAAAAAAAACATGAGAAAAAAAAAACAACAAAAATCAAAGGTACAAAGATCAAACATTGCAATTAGGTGTTGTGTACACATGGATATTTATTTCTTCCCTTCCTTTCTATTTTTCTACAAGTCTTCCTACCATTTTCATCCCTTCAGTGATATTTTGGTTAGCTTATTCACATGCATTTTGTGACATTTATCTCTATGGTATCTGTTTACCCCTGGTCTTTTATCACCTTCGTAAATTAAAGAATGACTGACCTCATAGAGATCCTATCACATTCAAACATATAATAAACTTGTTGTGAAGAAATTTTGGACATATTTGTTGACACTAGCCAATGTGGTCATCACAATCACTTTCACCTCCTTCCATCAAGCCATCAGTGGTTCTTAACCCCTTGTCAAATAAGAGAGCTAAAATAAGTTTTTAGAAAGCAAAAGAATCAAAATCAATCAAAACTCAAAAGCTAAATGCTACAAAGCAAAAGAAAATTAATATATAACTCTCTCTTGGTATATTTCCAATAATCTCTATCAGGGCTATGGATGCCTGACTGGTAGTAGAGCAATGTTTTGATTAGAATCAAATAAATCTCCGTCAGGGCTATGGACATTTGGCTAGCAGTGGAGAAATGTATGGCTATCCTTTCACCCTCCAATCACAAAATCACTTATCAAAACAAATCATTCCTATGCATTGGCTAGGGTCTCTTCACTTGTTGTCTATTAAATCTTCACTTCAAGAGGTAATAAAATCCATGTGCACACACTGGATCTCTATGAGTTAACAAGATTAGTATGTTACCGAGTGTCTTTTTTGGACCTTTTTTAAACTATTGCTCTAATACTTATCTCATCTCATGATTTATGCATTTGGCTAACCACCTTCTTCATTGTGAGGCTTCTAAGCTACATTCATATCATTCACATTGTTCTTCTACTTCATTCAAAACATCCATGTGTATAATGGCTACTTTTTTTCCATGTTTGCAGACACCTTTGTCACCTTCCACAAAAATAATCTTCTCCTTCCTTTCTATCACGTGCTCTTAGGCCAACTTACGCTAGGGGCATCCTTGCTTCTTCCCATGATTTCATTGGTTTATGTTCATCATCATGTTGAACCTATCCATAATGGCCTTGGGTCCTACTTCTACCTGTGAAGAGTTTACCTTTAAATACTCCCACCTTATCGTTGGGACATTTTTACATCTTCACCTTTCTGGTACGCACATGGCCTTATGTCGTTGTACATCAAATCTATCATTGGAGGGCATCCACGCTTTCTCATTTTCCTATACATAGTTTCATAAAACGCTTAAATTCAACTAAAACATTCAAATATGTTACAGAAAAAAATCATCAAAAAACATTCAAATATGTTTCAGAAAACTTCTAAAAATTGAAAATCATCCTACAAAACGTCACTCTTTGGTTCTCACTTGTTCATGTGAAAAAACATCTAAAAAAGAAATCATCAGAAAAAGAAAAAGAGAAAATAGGTCATCCACTAGTGAAAACCATGCAATTGTGGCACTTTGGACAAGTCCTTGGGTGAAAAATGGTTTTTGGCACCTCGAGAGGATTCATTGTTCACAAGAATTCTGTATTAGAAGGGTAGTTGTCTTTGGCCTGGACCTAGTTCTGCCTTCGAGTTTCCTTGTGCACACCATCTTGTCCAACCTTGATCCAGCTTTGCCTTCTTCTATTCATCTGTAAGGGACGTGGTCTATCGTTATGTCCCATCTTACACTGGGGGAAACTCAATGACTTCACCTTCTTGTCCATAAGCGTGTGGCTTCTGCCCTTGTATATTCCCCACCTAACGCTGGGGGCATCCATGCTTTCTTGGTTACCTGCACATAGCTTTGGAAAACTATTAAAACCACAAAAAACAATAGAAAATTGTTTCAAGAAAAACATAAAAACAATAGAAATTGTTTCGAGAAAAACACAAAAACAATAGAAAATTGTTTCGAGAAAAACACAAAAACAATATAAATTTTTTTTGAGAAAACACAAAAACAATAGAAAATTGTTTTGAGAAAAACACAAAAACAATAGAAAATTGTTTCAAGAAAACACAAAAAACAATAGAAAATTGTTTCGAGAAAAACACAAAAAACAATAGAAAATTGTTTCGAGAAAAACACAAAAACAATAGAAAATTGTTTCGAGAAAAACACAAATACAATATAAAATTCTTTCGAAAAAACAAAAAAACAATAGAAAATTATTTCGAGAAAACACAAAAAACAATAGAAAATTGTTTCGAGAAAACACAAAAACAATAGAAAATTGTTTCGAGAAAACACAAAAACAATAGACAATTGTTTCACAAAAACCTAAACAATAGAAAATCGGTGCATGAAAACATATCTTACAAAAACATTTACTTGCATTGCCTTGTTTTCTTGCTTTGCTTGTTGCTTGTATAGTGTTTTGCGGGCTTGTTTTTGAGTTGTTTGTTTCTTGGGTGTACTTTTTCATAGTTTATCTTTTCTTGCTTAGAATAGATTCATTCTTTCTTGTGCATATTGTAGTGGGTTTCAACATGCTAGTGTGTTAATTCTTTATTTCTTTCTTAATGCATTTGGTTGTGTTTTGTTACTTGTTATCATTTGGTTATTGCATTGATTCCTAGTGTTCTTTGTAGCATTTGGCTGTGTTTCATGCATGTGCTCTATTTTGTTATCATTCACATCACATTACCATCACTATCATCACATCTAACATCATCTATACATCATATATAAACAAACATGCTAAGTTTTACATCATGCATGTATGCTAAGCTAATCATCACATATCATATCATCAATGGGGGTAAGAGGGGTTGCGCATAATAAAAAATCTATCCCCCCCGCACCAATATCATCATATCATCCCGTCCATATACATAAAAATAACACTTGAAGACAACATTTGGTATTGTCTACAGATCTATCATCTACAATCTACAGCACAGCCTCAAATGATCACGTGCGATCACCATCTCTCCTGAGTGTCAGAGCCTCACGGTAAGTTTTCTAAACTGAGCAGTTGAAATGAACTGATTGTGATGTTTTTACCCCCCCTGGGGGGTATATTAACCTATTTTTCACTGATCGGATGGCCGGGACACCCGTTTCAGCTCACCATTTTCTCCTCTGTTCATTGTGGAATAATTATTTTTTTAAATAATTATTTTTCTCTTATTTTTCACCGTATTGGGGCATTTTTTGTCCAATACCCCTTTCTTCTCCCTCAGACAATTTTATTGCTCCCTGGAAATTTTTATTCTTCTTCACACCCTCGTAAATAATTATTTTTCAAATAATTATTTTTTCTTAATTTTTCCACTAAACAAGGACATTATTTGTCGTTTGTTTCTCTTTTCTTCCACCTAGGGCACTTTCTGTTGCCCCTAGGCCCTTATTTTTCTTCTTCTCCTTTCTTCTATTGTTTTTCAATGGTTCAGAAAGCCAAAACAATACAAACAATTTATATATATCAAAAAATCTAAAAACAAGGCAAAACTAAATTTCAAAAAATTCCTACAACAGTAAAACACCCTACAAAATGGTGACTTGCTTCTTACGGCTGAAACTTGTGTCTTGCACATAGTATTTTCTCCATATCCTATTGTTTTGTCTCACATCTTCCCCGATTAATATGACTCGTGGATCACTAGATTCACAACCATTCACAAAAGCTAGCTGCTTGCTTCGTCTGTACTCTGGGGCACTTTTGGTTGCCTGGTGCTATTTTCGTTGCGCACAAATGCTTTTCATGGACCCCGTGTCCATTTTCATTTCCCCTTGCATGTATCCTTGCTTGGGGCATCATTTTTAACCCTTGTTCATCAATCACGAACTTGTGGATCTCTTTAGCACTGATAACAAAACATTTGTACAACTGTCTTGACCGTTGTTGGGTTGGATATGTGCGTTCGTACTTGTTTTCCCTGTTATATGAGCTTGTTTCCTTCTCGTATTGCATTGCATTATTGTATGTTTCATGGAGTTGGTACTTTCAGCAATGGACAATTGTTTGTAGTATGGCTTTTCATGTCATTCTACCTTTTTCGTATGCTTATATTTTTCATAAGGACCGATGATGTAGTTCCTATGGCAATATGATGACATCAAATTTGTTCCAAACAAATAAGCGGCTAGAGGTTAAGATCTTCTCTCCCCTCATCCATATTTCTTCTACACCACTTCCCTTTCACCCCTAATTCTCCCTCTCCTTGGGGCATCCTGCCTCATCCCCATTCTTCTGCCTACTTCTCATCTTTTTCGATCGTCGATCGGCTTCCTTCATCACCCCATCAACACTCGAGGGGGCATCTCTCCCTCCTATTAATTTTTCTTCTATCCCTTCAAAATCTCTTTTGTCTACTATCTTTGAAGTGACATCACTTATGCCACCCCAAAGAGGGGCAAATGTAGACACCTATAATTACACCCAAGAAATTTAAATACTTAAATTACACTAATTATCCCCTTTCTCACAAATCGACGACATATCGTCAAAAAGCACTCATTTTCCCTCATATCATCATTAATTAATTACACTAAGCTAATTAATTAAGTTTCCTATCCAACAAATACCATATATAATGACCTTCCGTTAATAAATCACCCCTTCTACCTAGACTCATTAATTATTATTAATTAATTAGTTTTCCTTTCCATTTAATCAATACATCAATATTTAATTGATTTAATCCCCTTTTAATAGCCTAAATCGTACTAATATTTCTCTAATTATCTTCTATAAGCTTACATCTACCTATTAGTTAATCACCTTTGATTAACTAAACCCCCCCAACTCCCATGACTTGCTAAACATGTATTAAACTCTTATAAAGTAAGGTTACCTTTAATAAAGCAACCTTATCCATTCCTAATCATGTTTTACCTTTATCCCACATTCATGAGAATGTGTTGAATCCTTTATCCTTTGGGATATATAAAGAGCCCTCCACTTACATTTTTAGTTACACCTAAACTCCTTAGAGAGCAAATGAAAATCATATAGCAAAGAGACTAAGAGCTTGCACCTTGCCCTTTTGAGAGTTCATCATCTTGAAGAGTTAAGCCTCTTTCTTAAAGTGCTTGGGTTATATGGGAGGTGTCAAAAGGGTTTTGTAGCCCAAATTTGATTAGCCCCCATTCCTAGGTTCTTGAAACATTAAGGACAACTATTTTGATAGGCATGGAGCTTACTTAGGTCCATTCATTTATTTGTTGTTAGAGAATAGAGGAGTTTAGATATTTAGCATTGTTAGTTTCAAAGTCTGTATTCCTTTGTTTTCCTTTGATGAGTTTTATTCGACTATGATGTGGCTTGGCACTATGCATATCTAACTATATTTCATTGTTAGGGAATCCATTTTCTACTTTATGATATTTCTTGAAAGATTGATCTCTTTAATACTTGTGAACTTGTGCAAGAATGACGCTTCTGTAGATTTGTTGATTTGGTATATTAAGAATCTTGCAAATGTTTTATTTCGGTGACATCGTGCAAGTTTATTGATCTTCTCTTAACGTAAAATAATGTTCTTTGGATAAATAAGACTTGACATTTGAAAACTTAATTATGAATTTTCAATCATATAGCTCTTGTGAGTAAGGTTTCGCTTCAAAAATCTATTGGTAATTTACCCATGAATGAGTTTTGCATTTTTAAAATATTTTTACCATATGTCTAAAATTTCTTTACTGTGATTTGTTTCTCTCAAAACCAGACTTTATTTAAAGCTTGATCATTCTATGTATTTCTTTGATTGAAAATAATGCATTATTTGCTCTACATTACATTATTCTCCATGTAGAACATTCACTAGTGTTCCACAAAATTTGAAGTTTCCTTAAAAAGTACTTAACTTTGTATTATTTTCCAGCTAAATATGATTCTTAAGATACATGCACTCTGACCTTTGGAATTTTATAGCTCCTGAATGACTATTCTTTGCTTCGAACTCCATATCTTATACTTGAGGCCTACATTCTGATTTTTGTAGATTTTTGGCTCACATGATTATGCCAAAACAACCATATCATACTTGATTTCTCCATTACGAATGATGGGAAACTATTTCTGACTCAACCTTCTGTAATTGAATCTTTCGAATTTTGTTTCATTAGCATAACTATAGCTTAATAAATCTGTGACACTTTTGATGAATTTTATTTTCTTTGATATTTGACCTCCAAGTTCATCTTATTCTATATTTAATATAGCACCAATATATCTCTTAACTGGCTTGATGGAATTCATACTCTGCAATCTTTTCTTTCAATGTAGCATGATCATGATGGCTCATTAAAACTTCGTTGAATGTACTTATTCTTGATGATACTACCTTGAATATTTTTGCTTTATTTGTAACCAAGTGTCTTTTCATCTTGGATATGTATTATTTATTGTTAGGTTCTTTTTCTTAAACAATGATATTATTGTAGCTTCATGAAAATGTTCCTTGAATGGAAAATGATCAAATTAACTCAAAAAATATTGACTGTACTTTGTGTTCTTCTAAAACACTTTAATGACATTATTTGATATTCTTGAGTGATGTAGCATCTTGAGTTTGAATGAATACGTTATTGATTTATTTTATAGCTTTATGTTGGACTTTTAGTTATTAGATCATTGAAAAAAAGATGTCTCAGTTATTCTAAAAATATCACTATGATCTTTATGCTTATGGTACTAGTACTTTATTGACTTGTTCTTGTTTGAATCTAAAATCATACTCTTAAAAGATTCTTCACAATTGTCTATTCACACTTCATGTACTTGTTCTTCACGACTTCAAGTGAAAACTCAAAGATGAATCATTCCTATTAGTTTTTCTAAATTTATTGAATATGCATTTGTAAGTCTTGTGACTTTGAAAAGTTTGTTATTCCCATAGCACAGTTCTTGAATAATTGTATCATGTAGATGAGTGTTTCTAAAAAAATGAATGCATTGAAGCTTTGATATTACCATAACCTTTCTAGATACTTGGATTTCTTTTTCTTAAATAATTTTTTATTCCTTTACTTAAGTTGTAGCTTTCTATTTTCCTTTAGATATAGAGACTTAAGGGGGTGAATGTTAGGAAATATAATATTTACATTATAAATGGGATATTTACTAAAAGGTAAATAATAATTATTTATCTATATTATTGTTATATAAACAATAATATATTAGTTGGAGTTGTTTTAACAACTCGTATGATTTGAGTTGTGTATTGTTACGTGAATAACAATCAAAACTAAATAGTATTTTTAGGAGATATTGTGGGTAGAATATCTCCATGAAAATAGGGAATCATTTTCTATATATTATGGGATGACGTAGAAACCACACATAAACAAAACAATTGTACCATGGAAAATGGAGTTTAAAAACTATTTTTTTTGAAACACGTATTATCATTATTCATGGAAATAGATCAGAGATTTTCCCCTTCACAAATATATTCATGCAAACTTTATGATAGACATAGGATCCAAGCTCAGCTCTGATACCACTGTTTGGTATTGCAAGATCCAAAACACAGCAACAAATTAGTTTAATACAAACCATATCAAATAGTCTCCCCTTCATTAATCAATTTCAGTCGGGTCCATTAAAAATATATAGGAAATGATTCCCTATTTTCATGGAGAGCTTCTACCCATAATATCTCCTAAAAATACTATTTAGTTGTGATTGTTATTCACGTAACAATACACAACTCAAATCATACGAGTTGTTAAAACAACTCCAACTAATATATTATTGTTTATATAACAATAATATAGATAAATAATTATTATTTACCTTTTGGTAAATATCCCATTTATAATGTAAAAATTATATTTCCTAACAACTACAACTCTATTTGTTGCTCCTGAATTTAACATTTCTCCTAAACTGTGATTCCCACCTTCATCAAGGTAATGCATTGGTCCTTTGGGAATTTTCTGTTTCCTTGGTGATGATGAACATTGAATGGAAGTCTATGTGAGGTGTTACATTCTTTAATAGGACACATAACTACAGATTAAATGTAGTTAATCAATTACTGCAACTGAAAAACGTAATAAAACTTTAATGCATCCCCCTAGTTAGGTCCATTTCATCAATGCCTTCCATGGTAAACAAATTTTTGAGTTTCCCTTTCTTGGATGAGTGTAAAAAATTGTCAACATTTCTGGTGATCATGCGGGTAAAAATGTCTGCTAGCTTGTAGACCAGTGCCTAGCTCTTATCCATTGGGCGTAGAGTCAAAGCATATAACCAAAATCCTCATTTTCTGAAAAATGAACTAAAGATGGGAAAGGATATGGTGAACCATATCATGTGCACAAGTGCACTTATTGAATTGAAAAACATTTCACTGTGCATGAAATACACTTATTGAAAGAGAAATCCTACTCTAACCAAACATTGTAGGATTTTCAATAACAATTTTTAAGAAACATACTATTCATAAGAATGGGAAGTTCCTCTTTGTTCATCCTTGAAAGATTAAATGCATTGTGTTCTTTGTAACCTAAAATCATATAGGTACCACTCCAAATTGTATCAAACTTCGTGTGGTTTCCTGGATTTACATGATCAACATCCCATTTCAACACAATGTATCCTTCATTGAAGACTCTGAACTTAGCCTTTTTATCAATTTTTTTCTTGATCTGTCTTTGATTATATTTCCATGTTAAGATGAGGTTGATCTCTTAGCTCTTGTAGCTCCATTAATTCTACAGAATGAATCTATAATGGTTCATTCTAAAATAGTTCCATATGATGCAATAAATCCAATGTGGTAAACTCAATTGAGATGGGAATTCTTACCTCTCGTCCATAAACAAGTTTGTACCACAAATTAAATACTCATATTTTAGGAGTTAATCTATCAGACCAAAGTACTAAATTTAAAACTAGATACCAAGCTCTTCGGTTGTCCTTGACTGTTCTTTTGATGATCCTCAAGATATTCTTGTTATTACTTTCAGTTAACCCATTACCTTGTGGGTAATACTTAGACGAATTACTTAAATAAATTTCATTCTTGAGAACCCAATTTGTTACCTTTGCACCAAGAAATTCTAAGGCATTATCGTAAATGATAGTTGCTGGAACATCAAATCTGCAAATTATACCTTCATAAAATGTTAAGATTGAAGTCTCATTAGCTTCTTTCAAAGCAACTGATTTAGTCCAATGTGTAAAGTAATCTGTAGCAATCAATATCCACTTATCTCCTCATGATGAAGGTTGATTTATCATGCGAATGAAGTCAAGACCCCACTGCATGAATGACTAATCCACTGAGATAGGCTGTAGGGGTAGCAAAGCTAAATGTTATTTTCCAACAAAGAAAGCACACCTCTTACACTTTCTAATCCATTCAATCAGTCCTTGAATATGCTAGGCCAATAGTAACCATATTTCATAATATTAAAGGCTATAGTATGTGCTAAAAAGTGACATCCTGCAAGTCCATGAAACTCAAAAAATATTTGTTGAATTATATCATAATCAATACATCTTAGCAAAATTCCACTTATATCCCTTTTAAACAACACACCATCAATGAAAACATAATGTACAACTTGTAACCTAAAATATCTTCGTTGACTCTTGTCCATACCTTCTAGATAAGTAAAGAGATATAAGTAATTAATAAAATGAGTCATCCATATTGATTCCTGAACTTCTGGATTGACTTCCTGTTGCTGATTTTTGGGTTGTACCAAGATTTGTTAGTGGTGATATGTGATTTCAGCATACTTTTCTTAATTATCTATTTTTGTAGCCTATTATTTTTCATATCAATAATTAGTTCTTCACATAATTGTTTTCCTCAAACTATTTTTGTAATACGGATGTAAATATCATATTCCATAACCTTTGTAATCCAGCATACTCTCTTCTCATTCAGTTCCTTGTTCAACAATAATGTTTTAACACTTAGATGAGAGACTAAGACATGTATCTTATTATTCGAACATGTGTACTTGAAGTTATTTAATCATCTAACTACAGAAAGTTCTTTCTTTTCTAGAAAAATGTACCTTGTCTCGTAGTCATGTAAGCTTTTTCCAAAGAAAGTAATTGGCTACTCAATATTTTCATCATTAACATGATTTAATATGGCTGAAATGGTTTCATCTCCTATAAGTGCATACATTGTGAAATATTTATCAAAATTTGGATTTACTAGAGTAGGAGCTTGTGAAATTGCTATCTTGATGGCCTCAAATCCTTTTCTTTCTTCATTGGTCCAAGACAAACTCATATCTTTATTTAACATGGCTGATAATGGCTTGACTAATGCTACAAAATATGGATCAAATCTTCTAACAAAGTTGATTTTTCCAAGAAAACTTTGTAATGCTTTGTTATGATGAGGCAAGGATAGCTGTGAAATTGATTCAATTTTGAAAATATCAATACCTAAACCTTTTCTAGAAACAATATGTCTAAGTAATTTACCTTGATGGACTGAATATATAGACTTTTTAGGATTCAATGATATTCCAAAATGGCTACAAAGTTGATAAGTCTTCCTTAAATGCATAAGATGATCATCAAAATTATTTGAAAATACAGTAAAATCATCTAAATAAACTAGTATGAATTCATTTAATAGGTTGTGAAAAGCCATGTCCATTGCACGTTGAAACATTGCATTAGAATTTGAAAGTCCAAAAGGAATTATTTTGTAAGCATAAGTACTCCACTTTGTAGTAAAAGTTATTTTCTATCTATCTTATTCATGCACAAGAATATGATTCTATCTACTATAGCCATCCAAAATAGACAACCTCTCTAAACCTAAAATTTTTCTTAAAATATGATACATGTTGGGTAATGGATAGTGATCTTTTAATGAAGTTTTCTTAATATCTCTCAAATCTACACATAGCAGGATTTCTCCATTCTTTTTTTGAACAGGAACAAGATTAGCTACCCAACTGCGAATGCTTAACTAGAAATATAATACTTTATTCGATCAGTTTAGATAACTCTTTTCTCATTAATGGCTGAATATTTGGATTTACAGGCCCTTACTTCTACCTAACTGACTTGGAATTTTATTTTAACATCTATTGTATGCTGAGCTAAAATGGTATAAAAACGTCTCAGATCTTGGTATTTCCAAGAAAAAACATCTCTGTATTCTTTACATAAATTGATAAATGAATGTATCTTTCAGCTAAGGAACATACCTTTATGATAAATAGCTTCTTTTCATCATCCACCAAGATCTCCTCATAGTTATATGTGTGATTTGAAAATATTGCGTTTTTCTTTTCTTAACTGATCATCATAACTGTAAATGTATTCTAGTGTGATCAATCCTTGAGGAAACTGTGTTTGTCTTCAACTAAACAATCTGGTCACCATAGAAGTGTTGTCAGTTTTCCTTGATCTACTACAGAAAATTTAGCTTCTTGCTGCAAAAATCTATGGATTGTATTCGTCAACTTCGAAAAATTACCAATTTTCTTCATTATCAGACCTTACTGAAGGTCTGATAATAAAGCTTTATATGTGGTTAGACTTTGTTGTTTTTGGTCTTTTCTACCATATATCAAAGATAACACCAACTACTATCAAGTATGGTCTACGTGCTTTTTTTTAATCTCTTGGGATAGATTATATGTTAATAACATCAAAATCATTTCATTAAGTCTGAAAACTCTATGTTTGTAAAATATCAACAATGAATTCTTACACACATTAAAGTATTTTCACTTGATTAATAACTAATTTTGAACCACCAATAACTTGCAAAGTACAAACACCTATTTTTCTGGCCCATTGCAAGCCATGAATTAATGCTTCATACTTCAACTACATCACAAGGATACATGAGAACTACAAACTTAGATGCTGAAAAGTACCTTTCCTTTGAAGGAGAAGTAAGCATTAAACTTGCACCTTGTCCCTTCTTATTTTTAGCTCCATCGAAGTGAAGCTTCCATAACCCTTCTATTGTTTGTTCTATTTTAGACAGGAAGGGAATTGGTGCATTTTCTTCATGCAAGTAGTAAACACCAAACAAATCTTCTTATACTTCTTTGAAAGGATCATAAGCATGTTCTTCTATGAAGTATTTTCATCCATAAAAAAATTATAAACATCGTCTAGTGCAAAAACATGTGTTATAGCATGAAAATCAGATTGATCTAAAATTGCATAATTTGCTACAGCGTTTGAAGCATGAGGCTCAATATGAAATCTAGCCAGAGGCTCTGAATTTACAGTAAATTTGGTTACATATGTTGTAGTAAATAACAAAAATGACCAATATGAAGAGATATAACCTCCTATGTTTGTTGTGACACTCTCTTGATAAAGATTAAGGAAAAGTAGGGAGGTAAATCTACAACAGTAACATCTTGTAAGATACTAACATTTGGGACAAGCATGTAAGGTTACCTCCATATTTCTGATAATGCCAATTGTGTTGGTTGTTGTATCCGTCTACCTGTAACAAACTTTTCTTTGTAGGCTCATACTGTACAGGCCCAATTTTTCTACAATTTCTTTTAGCATAACTGTGTTACTTGCACCATTGTCAACCATGCAATTATGAACTAAATGATCTCCAATAATCAGAGATAGATAATAATGGTGGTGGCTTCTTGATATCGTGAGCATTTAAAACCTTTTGAGCCATCCATTTAACCTATTTAATACGTGATCTTGCTCCATTGTTCCAAGGACCATGTCTTGCTTTCTGGGCTTCTTTTTTTCTAGTTTTGATGAAATATGTAGCTTAACAAGCTCACGATAAAGTAACTCTTGTTTTCATGGAATACTTAGAACATCCCATAATGAAATATTAATATTATGTTTTTTCATTACCTCAACAATATTAAAATAAGCAATAGTTTTAGAAACATATTCTATACCATTTTAGCATAAGCTTTATACAAAAATTACTCTGCTTCAGTAACTTTTGAAATTTGAGGTATGAATTATCTTCTAGGATCAGGCTGCAATTGTTTTTGTACTACTCTTTTGAGCTAAATTGCTTGTTCTTTTTTGAACTGAAAAACAATAGAGTTGTTTGCTTTTTTTGACCTACACTTGTTTTATCAGTGAACTGTAGGCAGAATAGGTCTGTTTTTGTTGTTTTTCTTCATCTTGAGCCTTTTCCTGAGACCTAGTTGTGACTGCAATAAAATATTCCTCTCCAAAGCTAACTAGATTCTATTCTTGGTGGTTTTTGACTATGAAATATCTTTCTTCCCACCCTCTATTTAAGGCGTGAATAATGCTTCAGAGTTGAGGTTTTGCAACAAGGCTTATATTCAGGAATGTATTTGGAAAATTAGTAGTTGAATGAGGTTGATTACAAGGTTGACACTATTCTTTTGAAACCATATTAACTTAGTAACAAGAGCACTAGATGAACTAGGAGCCTTTGGGTCAAATTGTCTTGGCTAATATGGTTGTCTATAATTCTGATTTTGCTGGTAAGGCTACCTATTGATTTTGTTGATTTTGCTGATAAGGATGCTTGATAAGTCCTGCTAGGCTGAGCTAATTTGTTCTCAATTGACATGTTAATTTTATTACCCATAGTTTATATAACGCCTTGAATACTATCATCTGATGGAGCTATGCAATAGGAGGCTCTATAATGGTAATAGGTTGTAGAATACGTGTAATAAATCTATTATAATAGGATTATTGAAGGCCTAAGGTGCTAATTTATCCTAGCTTGAATAAGGTTGTTTTCAGCCCTAATAGCAATATCATAAGCTGCTGGGAGAGTTTCTTCCTCCCATAAACTGAATCATGGTTGAAATATCATTATTTAAGGCTCTGAGATAATATAAAAATGCATGATTAGTCTTGAGCCTTAACAGTGGCTAGAATTATTTACCAAGTTCTTGCAAATCGGATATTAAAATAGCCATGAATTCATGAGGGGACGTGCTTTTAATTGTAGTTACAGTTGTTCTATGAGATAAATGATCAGAATGATCTTGAAATTTCTTAAGTAACTTCTCCCATAACTCATCCCAAGTTATTATACTCCCTATTTCTAAGGTTTTATGGTACCATTGCAAGGTTTGTCCTTTAAATGATGTAGCTAAAAGTTCTTAAGGCTACATATTCATGAGTCATATTATGTAGAGAACACAAAAGGGTTGCAAAATCTTCAATTTGTGCTCTATAGGGGTAATACTAATTTTCACTAGTGAATGAAGGTAAACCTTTTCAGGGTAGCAACATTGTATATCATGATAAACTTGAATTACTAAAGGGCTACCATTAGTAAAGGTCAAAAAATTTCTTGGGGTGGTATGAATAGCGTATTGGAATAACTAGGATTTGAACAACAAGATTAATACGTGGTGAAGGAAGATTAGGAGGAGGGTTGCCAAAACAAGGCCTATTATAAGGTAAGGTATTGCTCAACTCTTCTTCTTCTTGAACTAAATTGAAAGGTAAAGAAATAAACTCAGGAATGAAGAATTCTTCTTACCGATGATCTTGTAGTCACTTTAGGCATGGAACATGCTGCAAAACTGGTCTGAAATCAGCCTTACAGAGTCGATCAAATAAATTTCTTTTAATCTTTACTGAATAAATTTCTACAGCTTGCTTGCTCTAAAAGTGACTTTCTTTCATTGTTAAATCTAGTGTAAATTGTTGTAATGCCATTGCAGATCTGATTTGTGGTCCCACCGAGGCATGCCAAAAACTGTTATCTCTCGAAAAGTGCACCCTGGTTGAGAGATGACATTGTAGGGGTTCTAATATTTCTTTGGATCTCTCACTTTCATAGATACAATGGAAACACCTCACGTTTGGGTATACCTATTGAAACACCTGAGGTGAGTCTCCTGTATCAAGGTCGGTTCCATTTTTATGTATCCTAAACTATTTTTTAGGGGTTTTGTGGGTAAGGGGAAGATGTCTGTAACTGCAAATTGAAATGGGTGATACACCAAACTTATTGAGGGATTTGACTGAGTACATGCACAATCAATATTGAGAATGAATTATTGATGCATGAACCAATGTGTTTTCAATTGATATCCTAAGGAAAAACACTTATGTATTGAGGGATAAATCACAACAACACAACAAGATAAACATACACACTAAGATTATGTAGAAAATACCAAATTTGTAGCAAGGTAAGATGATTAATTCAAGGTAATTTGACATTCACAAGAATTAATAGAAGAGATACACACCACTTGACAAATAATTGGAAAGGAAAAAATTGGTTCTGCATTCAAGGGGTAAAACTGACAAAACACTTGCTTCAGCACTCCTATGTCCAAAAAGTCCTCCTTTGTGCTTTTAGCAATGCACACAATATATAGCAAAATTATTTCACCCAACCCATCCTAAAAATAGACTAAAATTTGTCAATCACCCATGCATGCATAATTTTATCCTTTATCATGAATAAATAAAGGAATAAAAATAAGCATGCTGATTACAATGAGGCAATTAATAGCCTTAGTTACAAAAATAAACTTCCAGTCAAACTGTAGTTGACTAATCTATTTTTATACTAAACTCTAGGATGAATAGTTTTGGTGCTAATAATAGTCCTTGTACTTGTTGTGCAAGTCTTCTCCAATGTGCATGCAATCTCTATCTTCTTAGGGCTTGATGTGACACTTACAATTTGATCCACTTGCAATGATAAATTTTAGGGCATTCTTGCAATTCTACCCCCTTACAAGGGGTATGCACATGCAAAAATCTATTGTCTTTTACTGTGAGCAAAAATAATTCCTTTTACTTGTAATATTTTAGCAAAAATATTCACCCATGTATTTGGGGATCTCACTATGGGGACCACGTGTAGTAAGTTCAGAATAACTACTACATACTTCTGATGTACAACGTTTCTTATGCACATGTATACATTATTCTTGTGCAAAATAATAGCTACTTGTCAAAAATAATCCTTCTCAGTGTGGGGCCCACCTTTGACCTTTGTACGATGTTTGATGTGATTATCTTTTTGACCTTTGACGCATTAATGACCTATTTTTCAAGATGGCATCTTTGATTATTCTAATTATTTCCAACTATGGTTTTAGTTTTCCCATGTCACTGGCCTCTTTGAATCTTCGTTACACTGGATATACGTATTCATTTGCTCTTCTTGTTTTGTGGTTTCAACATAGCACCTATGGTTTGAATTTCAGTAACTTTAATTAAGGTCATTTCCTACTTGGCAATCTATTTATGGTATGTTGTCATATCTGGTTAGAGCTTTTTATCGGATTATTCACAATATATCTATCGGTATATACTTGTTCTCATTTGATTTTTGTGGCATCATGGTTTTTTAGAACTAAGTCAAAGGTCAATACAAATGTATTTGATTAATTGATAACTTGCAAACCCCTTTGACAAAGAATCAAACCCTTCAATCATTATCTGGTGGCGATAATTTGAATAACCCTAGTCATGGTTCTGGAATATGTGTTTATGTTACTTCTATTGAATGAGGACAATCTGATTGTGTCCATGTGATCTATGTACAGTGATACTTTATATTCACCATTCGATTAGGGTTCTGACTCTACAATTGATAAGGTCGGTTATGGATGGGTAGTGTTCATGACTGTCTCTATATTCTTGAATCCGATATCCATTGTTGATCTGCCATAGAAGGTTATAATTTTTGTTGAGTGATGAATCAATATCCATTCGAACCTAGTACATTTGTAAATGTGGAATCGTTGATATTTGTAAATGGGTATTTTGATTTTTGTTTTGGAAATTTTCATTTTCGACACCATTGAGATCTTTGTACTTCATATGGATCTGAACACTTCATTGATTTTAATGCAATATGGTATTTATCTACAGAGGTCTAAGCTATACTATCTCTGTTTGGTGTAAAAAACTATTGATGAATACCTAATCATTTAGAAAATTTGGTTTGAGCTCATTACCAAGTTAGCGAAGCTCTCCATATTTTCTTTCGATGGCTATCATTTGATCTTATATATTCCTCTTATTTCCATTTTTTCTTTTTCTACAACTTGAAATACTTTTAGATTTTGCTACATTTTGAATTCTTTCCTTTCCTGAGGTTGTGTAACTCGAGCTAGGACATTATGTTGCAACCATTGTTGTTGAAATTTCGAAGCCTCTCAGTTTTTTCTATAAATAAAGTCTTGTGAGTATGAAATTTAACTCTGACATTCTCTGGACCATCATGAAGATTCTTTACAAGATGAATTGTCTATGATTGCTCATGGGTTAAGGTTTGAAGCTGTACATTGTGCATTATTTCTTATGCATGATCATTACTGGTCTTATTCTTTGTGCTAATATGATTCTATTTGATTCTTAGAATTTGGACTATCATTGACTATTGAATTTCGGTTTTGCTTGAGTTCCATTTCCATGATATATTCAATAGCTTGTTGTTTCAATTATTGGCTAATGGCCACCATAAATAGTTGAATATTGTTTGTGTTTCAGTTATTTTACATGGAAACCTTCGAGTTCAGACTCATTTAGGTTTTCATTTTGAGTTTCTTGATACCCAAATATTTTAACATTTCAAGAAATTTATGGTGTATTTGTACATCTCTATGTTCAAGTTGTATTCCTTTCTCAAGAGTTTGAAATCATTCTGGAGTAACATTGTAATTCAACCCTTCCTAACGGTTACAATTTTACAAAGAATTTGATCATTATTCCTGATTCAACTATAGAATGGTAAAAGATTATTCCTTGGTATTTCAAAAATGTGGTCACATTACTATTTTGATTCTCTTTGATTTTCAAATGGGTTCCGTATGTGTAAAAGGATTTAGCTATAAAAGAAATATTCTATGCCCTTTGAGGTAGTGGCTTACTTTCGCTGAAAATATAGTTTCCTAATTGATCCCATTGTGGATCGATATGGCGCAGCTTCTGAGTCACTGCTTCTCTATAAAGCTTTGGTTGACTTCTTCTTTTCTTCTTCTACTGGCTACACTCCATGCATGCCTCTGTATTATTATTAAATTGTGCTAGAAAATATGACTGGATTACAGCTAAATTAATTCTGAGTTTTCTCAGGACTATTGTAGATTTTGAGGAGTCCTTTAAAACTAGCATTTTTTTATTAATATCTAAAACAAAACATTGGTGACATTTTCCTTTGAGTAATCGTGGAAGTGTGCAACCTAGTCACTATCAATTTTATCTCCTCCTGATGTGCATGTTCCATTGATAATGGGCTCGACCACTTATGAATATCCGAGTTGTATTTCTATAATTCTTCGCACTAATATTCCCTTTTGTATTTATTTGTCATCAACTAGAAGGAGCAATGTTAATCCCTAATAGTTTTTAAAACTTCATAGTGTAATTGAATGACGCTTCTATAGAATTTTCTTGAACATTTCAAATATATCTTGGTACTCTTGTAGCACTATTTCTGCATTTTGAAGTGACAGGTTGGTGTTGATCAATTTTATTGATCTTCTACGTAATTGCATCTTGTTCTTTGGAATCAATACCTTCCTTGAAATGTTGAAAATTTTATAATACTTGAACTTTAGTCATATATCTCTTATGAGGGTAACTCATTCTCTATTATGAAAGATTGTTGGTGATTTATCCCATGAATTTGAGTTGTGCATTATTAACATGATTTTGCTAGCTCCTTAATGCAATTATGAATTGTGATTTTGTTGTCTCTCGAAATCCATTGTCTCACTTATGTATTGAAAATTGTGACTATGTAGGAATCCTGATCTCCTTTTGGACTCACCAAAAATTGTATTCATTCTAATTTGATAACTTATGTCATCTCTAAAATTAGATCACTTGAAATGGTTCTTAGATATCTTGTTTTCATTCAAAAGTTCTTTGATCTGTACTTGGATGAATCTTCATGACTTGATACACTGACTTAATAAATGATGAATCCATACCTCCTCATTAGCTTTTATTGTATTTTCACTATGTAATTGTAGGTGTTGTCACTTTGAGAAAGCTTATTTTCTTTGATAATTCCAGATCAAATAGGCTCTTTAATTTATCTTTGCACCTTCTATTTAGAGTTAGTATTACTCTTGTAAATTTTGAATCTATTGATTCTTATGACACTGACTAGTAATCCTGGAATTTCTGTTCCTTGTAATTTTTTAAATTCTCCTAAATAATGTGCTTGTATCTTGAGTATCAATCAAATATCACACTTGTAGATTTCTTTTTTGTCCATAGATGTTATGTTGAGTTTTTATATCTACATTTACAACTGTAAACAAAATGCTTAGTACTCATATTTCAAGAATTGTTTTTCTTGGTAAGTTATTCTTTGCAAAATGATGAAGAACTGAAGATTTGATAAATTGCCTGGAACCTTTGGTGTGTACATTACGTTATGAAAATTATATCATGAAATTTTTATGATTATGAATACTTCTTATGGTCTTTTTATCAACATAGTTGTCATTTAATCTGGATAACTATTAAACTTGAGTCCTTATCTTGAAGTTTATGAACTTTTAGACATTTAGGAAGTTGTATATATTTATTCGTACTTGCATTCTCAGTTGAAAATTTGATCTGATCTGCATATTTTTAATTTCAAAATGACCTAGAATGCAATACTTGTTAATATGCAATCTTGATCATGAAAATATAGTCCTTTCAACTTTCTTCAATTTTTTACATGTACCTGCATATTTAAGCATTTAGTTAGAACAAAATAGGCTTGAAACCTCTCTTGTTTTCCGTAGTTCTTCTCTTTCCTTTTATAACATGATTCCTATGAATCATATGTGAATAGCTGTAGAATAATAGTATTTATCCATTTTGTATATGTCCATCTGATGTACCTTATGCTTTCTTATTTATGATAATCCATTTGCATGTAGTTCTGATAATACATGAGTATAGCAATCAAACCTACTGAGCTCAATTTGATGCATTTTCTTTTATTTTTTAGGTACACTGTAGTTGTATTACAAATGATGAAAGATGAAGCTGAAACTGGAAATAAGGAGATTCAGTAAGAAAAAACCAAGAGCTCAAATTATGGGTTTCATTCTATACTCTTTTACTTTTAACTTCATGCACATGTACATATTTATTTAGTAGTTTATGAATTACATCCCATGCAGTTTGTGTCGGAAACATTGAACTTCTTCATGAATAAATAACATTTAATTTTTGTATACTTTAGTTGTCTACTTCTTTCTGCATTTTCATATTCATACATATTATTGATTATATAATGAAATAAACAACTCAATCACATAATTAAATTTATTTAATCATCATAGAAATAATGAGATTTAATGTACCTGTAACTTAATAATGAACTTTCCTTGCATGTGGAAACTACAACTTTATTTGGTTGCTACTGAAGTTTAATCAGCTCACATAAACTTGTGATTCCCGCCTTCATCAAAGTAATGCATTGGTCCTTTGGGAATTTTGTGTTTCCTTGCTGAAGATGAACATGGAATGGAACAGTCATATGTGAGGTTTTACATTCTGTAACAGTGCACATACATAGTCTACAGATTACATTTAGTTAATCAATTACTGCAACTGAAAAACACAATAAAACTATAATTTATCCCCCTAGCTAGGTCCACTTCATCAATTCCATCCATACTAAACAAAGTTTTGAGTTTCCCTTTTTTACACGAGTGTAAAAAACTATCAACATTTCTGGAGATCATGTGGGGAAAGTTGTCTGCTATCTTGTAGACCATTGCCTAGCTCTTGTCCATTGGGAATGGAGTAAAAGCATATAACAAAAATCTTCATTTTCTGAAAAATGAACTAAAGATAGAATTGAATTCAATTCAAAAACATAGACTAAGATGGGTTAGAAGGGTGAGATGACACACGAGAAACTGTACGATATGATATGATATGAAGAAGATAGTGGAGGAGATGGAAGAAGACCATTTACAGAAATGACTTGTGAGTTGTGAAAGAATTTAAGTCACAAATGATTCATATATATGACGGATTAAGAGAAAAAAAAACAATTAAGGGCTAAAATAAGATCACATTCCTCAACTATGTTTCTAACAAGGAAAGTGACAAGCATAGTAAGAGGGCTGATTGTGACATGTCACTTAACAACACCAATGGATTTTGGGAATGGATACTCAATTTGTGATGGAGGTTAACCAATGGCCCTAAGGAGGGACATATAACATGCATTAATTGGAAGTGATGGGTAAAATTAGTATTTTTTATGTAGATTGAGATAATATTTTCATGGATATGTAAATAATTACATGTAAAAGTAGCACGATAATCTATGTTGTGAAAATAAATGATTGGTGGCGATGCTTAAGAGTTCGCAACTAAGAAATCGAAATCTCCTAGTTAAGAAGGCATAACATAATCAACAAAGGAATCAATCATTTTTATACCATGTTTGAGTAATCAGTTTTTAAAAATATGAAGTTTATGATTTTCATTAGTAGGTGCGGATGTTGTAGATTCCAAAAGTTTAATTTGACCATTGTCAAGGAAATCTTGATTGAGATACCATAATCGAAAAATATTATTAGTGGAATGTCCCACACATTTGTGATAGTCACAAAAAGAGCTTTTGTCGAAGGTACATCCTTTGGGTCAAGATAGATCAAGTTGTAGAGTTGATGTCTAGGTAGAAACATTATTATCGATAATTTTTGGTAGTAAAATGCTCAGAGGTGTATTAAGCTTAGTAAGAGTACATATGTATGGTTGAGGTCAAAGATCTCTAGGAGTAGAGATGACATTGACAGTAGCTTGTTTATCCATGAGTTTAAGTGTAAATAATTTTAGATGGTGGCTTACTTAGAACATGTGTGGAGGATGAAGCATGCTCTTGATATTTAAGTTTCCTTATGGTGAGAAGTTTATTCTCATGAAGCTTCAGAGTGTGGTAAATTTTATTGAATGAGAAATATATCTAAAAGAGAACACTCTCTTAAAGTGGTGGTAGGATACTATGAAGAAATAAATCTTGAAGCTCAAAATACACAAGGACATTAGTCATCTTAGCTAAGATGTGTTTTTAACACAATACATAATCTAATAAATGTTCATTTCATCCTTGGTTGAGCTATGTCAATTGAGCATAGGAAATAATAGACCCAATGTTGATAGACAAATGTGTATGAAAGGCACCAACTAGATGAGTGACAGAGACTATCGAATGGACAAGTAGGTCATAAACCCAATGCATTGCATAGTATTGTAAATTACAAGGAAACATTTTAGTGATAATGGCCTGATCATCCACATAATCGAGAAATGCTACATGAAAAGTGCAGAGATGCTCTTGGGGGTCACCATGACATTTAAAAATGGGGAATTTCTGAGAGATCATATAGGTTGGAAATGTATGAGCGGAAATAGCTGGCACGAAAGGGTTATGCAGCAATGATGTAAAATATAGCCATGGTGATGCTCGAGAGGTAGTAAATTGGAACTGGTGAATTTGATTCAAAAATATTGATATAAAGATACTAAATTAGGAGTACGAGGGTGAGTGATGAGAGTAGTAGTTATAGTGATAGGAGCTGAAACATAAATGGGTGCAGTGGAGGCCATAAGATCCAAATAAGACACTACATAAGTGGAAGCATTACGATCTCACTTAGCAAAAATCAAATCATGCAAGACATGTGGAAGATGGGTGGGGTTTTTGCACAAAGCTTTTTGGAAGCCAATAATAGTATTAAGTTGGTATTGGTCAACATTGGTGTCCTCTTCGTAATATTTTTTCACTATCAGAAGCTTCGATTTCATGGAGAGGAACACTATTGAAATTATCTAAATAATTTTCAACCATAGAAGTGGTTGCATCAGCCATTGACCTAGAAGTATGATGGGTAATTGAAGGGATCTAACAATAGTGAAGAGATCTAAATGAAAACTATGGGTTATGGGAATAAATTAAAATAAGGAAGAGAAATTCACAAGATGGGTTCACCAAAATGATTAACTGAAATTATAATAACTAGGGGTATGCTAATATGGTTAATCCAATCTAGGACATAAACGTTGTAAATAAATACTCTAAAGTAGTTTAAAATGAAAAAATAATTAGAACTAACAAAATTGAAACCATAATGTGCAAGAATAAAGTGATGAAATAAATTAGGTGACTGTAGATGATGGTTGCAGATTGTTACAAGTCTGATAGGAAATTCTAGAAGATAGAATGGCTACACAGAGTCTAGAAAATGGTGGATCTAGAATATCTGAGTAGATTCGAGCACCTAGGAGGGTACTGGGGTGCCCAGGGGGTGCTTTGGTATGCATAAGTAGGTTCCCTAGTCTTTCAAAATACTCATAATCTAATTCTTTTAGGGTTAGAAGATGACCTATGACCTTGTCCGGTTGTCACATTAGATTTACTAAACTATAAAAAATGTACAAAATGAAGCAAGATGATCTTGAAGAGATGCAAAAGAAAAAAATTTCATCAAAACCTAAAAATAAAAGATCCAAATCAATAGGTCAGACTGACTTCAGCTGCAACAGTAATGTGCTTACTACTCTGAGAATTGCACTACATTTCAAACCCAAATGTTGGTTTGGTGAGTGTGTACATGTCATGCTCTGAGTTCTCTTGTGTTATTCACATTATGTGAAATAATGAGCAATAACTAAATGTAGAAAATGTAAGAGCATGTGTGCATGGAATAAAATATAATCTACCCCCCTGTGAATTGTGTGTTAATGCAAATCTCCTAGCCTTGATGCATGGAACTATGTGGATTCAAGTGATGCAATGGATTCAAATCTATATGGAGTGATGGTAGTAGATGACGCTAGGAACTTCATTATGTTCTCATAACTTTATATTTATAGGGTTCTTTTGATCTAATTTTATGGTTAACCCCAAAATGGCAGACTGGGAAAATGATAAAGATGAAAAACTATTACAAAAGGTCCAAAAAGTGGTAGGAATATTTGAAAAGGCTCAGGGCGCCCCAAGTGGGACCATGGTGCCCCAGTATAGGCCTGAGCACCCTAGTTTCGGATAAAATGATGGGAAAGTGCCGAAACAAGCTGGGCATGTATATAAAACTTTTCGAGAATGACAAAATAAAAGTAAAATAAGATGGAGAAAAGATGGTATTAATTAGTACTTTCTTTACTCAAGAACCTTCTAAATAGTAGTATGAGATCAGGTTAAATAATGTCTAATGTGCATGATTTTTGGACTACATCTATAATCTTTGAATTTGTGTTACTTTTCCACACCACATCAAAGATGGGAAAATGTAGATACCTAAATTTGACTACACAATTTTAATACTAAAATTGCAAAAAATATCCTCTTTCTAGTCATTTCTTTATAATTAGTGATTTTTAGGCTAATTAGATAACATCCCTCTGTATTTCAGTCAATAAATGACACTTTGTTAATTAACTAGCTAGCCTTCCCTTCCTCTTGGAATCCAATTAATGACACTGTCGTTAGTTATAATTCTCTTTTAGTTAATTAATTTAGCATTATTAATTACTTAAGCCTTTCAATATGGTATTTAATTAATAAAACTTCTTATTGGTTAAATCCCCATCTTAAATCCTTCTAAATCATCTCCTAGTGGATTCTATATGCTTAATTTAGCCTATTAATTAATCATAATTGATTATTTAAATCACCTCCAATTCCCATGAAATGCTAATCTCTAATTAATCTCTTCTAATCATCCTTATCCCTTTCTAATTCTACATTCCCTTTATCCCACATTTACTAGGTTGTTAGCTTCTCCCAAATTGGAAAGCTATATAAAGAACCTAGTACACCTTGTCTAAATTTACACCATGTCATTGTAATAAATATGCATATGATAAGATCATTTCAATCTTAGAAGTCTTATTAATAGAGTAAATATTTCTATCTTCTACTTGGCAAAGAGTAGTAAGAGAAGACCCATACACGACAATCAAGCCATATTGGTGAGATCTCTTCTTCTTCCCATGGGTAATTCCCTTTTATCACACACAACTATGTTCAGCTCACTAAAGGAGCACCTACAATAACAAAGAACACCCAAATATCAATTGTTTGTTTTTACATAATTTAATGTTCTTAATGTTTTATGCTCTAGTTTAAGCATTTCCTTTTTATATTTATCATGATTTTTGTTAGATTATCTTTTTTATTAAAATTAATTGGTGTTAGTTTCTATTGATTATCTTAGCTTCTTTACACATGCATACAAACTCTACTACAATAGTGTGCACTAGTTTGATCTATGCTAGAGTCTGTGTCAATGTAGTTCAAAGAAAGCGTCAATTCACCTTGACTCAATATTTTGGACATGAGAGTAGTTATTAGAATATGAAGACTCCTATATTTTTATTCTAAATATAGGCATGTTGGCCATGAATTGGATGGCTATAGGGATCCTATATAAACTTGGAAACATAAAGGAGAGGAGGCGTATGTGTTGATGTTGGTCCACAAGATTCAGAGCCCCCTCCTTGGCTATAAAGATTCATTCAATATTGCGTGGAATTGAGATCTTGCCACACAACAGCTATTGGGATTGATTTTTTCCCACATTTGGTCATAGAATATTCCATCATAACCCTTTGCTTCTTCTTTACAGCATATGGATTTATTAGATTTTGGATTTGAAGGCTTACTATTTCTTTTGGGAAATTCTGGTGGCCACATAATAGTGATTGAGTAGCCTATGTCAGAAGAAAAGAATCAAAAGTGTGAGTTGGAGTTAGTGGAAGTTATGGATTTTGTTTCCCCAATGTCTCCAATTGATACTTGTGGTGCACTTTTTTGGGAGGCTCCCTATTTTGAAGAAGAAGAAATACATTCGAAATAGGGAAAGACCTCCAACACCACCAAGATGGATAATATGTTGAGTAAATTGAATGATCAAAACGATGTCATAACGAATGAATCAATTGATGATAAATTGGTTCACACTTAGAAGGGGATTTTGATTTTTTTTTCTGAACATTGATCTAAGGATTTTATTACCACAAATGTTAGGCCCTTGAACTATATTAAATTCTAAAAAATTGGTCCTTGTGACCCCGATGGTATTTAAATTCTTGAATTCTCAAAGGGATTTGGATATAAGGATTTCTTCATGAAACATATTAGTCCTTTAGGACAAGAAGAAAACATTTTGGATATTTTTGAGGATGATGTTTTGACTTGGGTCATGATAAGAAAATATAGGCATAAAAGTCTATATCATTTTGGTGGAAATTCAATGAACGTTTTTTTTCTCTTGGTTTTTTGCTTTACTATTTCTTTGCTACTAAGGAAGATGTGTTTCTTGTTGAATTTTTTGAGCTTATATTTTTATCTGGGCTTTCCAGCCCTTTTGTTTCTAGGTTAATTCCCATTCAAAAAATCCTCGTTACCCTTATCGAAAAAAAAAAAAGAAATTTTACCTTGCAATAAGACCTTAAATTAGTCATATCAAACCTTTATAGCCAATGAGAATTTTAAAAATATTATGTGGAAGACTTCAAGGTTAAGGTAGTGGATGAGAAAAATCTACAAATATTTGTCAAACTAACCTGGATATTTCCCAAGCTTCCAAACAATTGAATAATAATACCGTAATAAATGCTACATGAATTCCATAGTATATACAATAAATGAACTATTAGAAATATGTATATATGTATGTATATATATATATATATATACTATATATATATATATATATAGTGAGATGTATTTGGGGCATCAATTAAATATGAAAATTGAAGTTTGTAAATGGCACATAGAAATGGAGATGTATAATTAACTATATTATAAATCAATAATTGATGGTATCCTTTAGTATTATCGCTTATTGTTGTCACTTCTTAAATTATAAGTGTAACACATCTCAATCTACTATTTTTCATTTTATAAAAATCTAAAAAGTTGGTCTTATAATAAGACCTTGAGCTAGTCATTTCAAGCATATAAATATTACGCGAAAGAATTTAACGTTAAGGTAGTAGATGATAAAAAAACTATAAATCATTTTTGAAGGAACTTGAATATTTTCTAAGATTCCAAATAGTTGAAAATATATATATATATATATATATATATATATATATAATGAAACATATTTACTTCATCATTCAATCAAGAAAATGACACTACATATGTAGCACATAACTATGGAGGTGGATAGTAATTATATTCCATAAATGATTACATTATGGTTTCCTTTAGTCTTATCACTTATTGTTTCCATTTCTTAAATTGAAAATGTAATACATGCCAATATGATATTTTTATTTTTATAAAAATCTTGAAATCTTTTCTTGTAACAATACCTTAAATTAGTCATTTAAAGCTTTAATAGCCAATTTTATGATTTAAAAAAAAGAAATTTCTCAATTTAAAAATTGTTTGATATTTTTTTTAAACTTGAAAAATTTAGAATTTTTTAAATTCATAAGAAAAAAAATCCGATTGATCAATAGTAAAAAAATTAATTGATGTACTTATTCCTATAGTATCCCACCAAAGTCTATAACTAATAAGAGAAGCACAAAACTTAGTAGGGAATAGATATATGGTTTCTTTGAAATATGAGTAGAAACATGTACTACCCACAAATATACTTTTCATATGAAAATGACAACATATCGTGTGTTAATAGTAATGTTATAATTTATTTATTACTAATCTACGGAGGGGTGGATTGGTGTATGTGAAATAGAGTGTTGATGACTAAAATCAAAGATTCATTGGAGTTTTTTATTTCTTCATATAAAAAAATCCACAATACTCACGATTTGATTATTGTTTACACGTATTTCATTTTTTAATTATAAAATACATATAATTTTTTAAAATATCGATTTATTCTAACTTGTCTACTTTAACTAGAAATTTCATGTGAAATGTGTTATGAAAACACCAAAGGTGAAGTGAAGAAAAAGTTAAACTTGACTGAATGTAACACCATAAGAGGAAGAGGGGTGACAAAGAAGAGGCTTTAGGGAAGAGATTTCAATGAAAGTGGAAAATATTGGGAGAACCAATGAGAAAATATTTTTTGCAAGTAGTCACATATGAACCATGTGCTATGCTTGTTAATCATTCAAAAGAGAAAGGGGATATAGTTTACAGGTAGGTGAGGAAATGTACATTCAAGATATCTCAAAAATGAAGGTGTTACTAATAAATAATTCAATGGAAAATTTACATATGTTTTAATTTCGAAGTCTGCATATGTTATATATGCCAAATTATACCTTTTATCCTGATGTTGTTGATTTCATTCACATTTATAATTAGGGTTTATCTTTAGAAATTAAGGAAGGAATTATGGTTTTCCATCATCAACATTCCTCATGATTATTTCCATTAATGATCACTTACACAAAACCTCACAATCCATTTCCTTGATGTTATTATAAATAACCACCAAGACTCCCATTTGGAAATGCCTATTAACATAATTAATGTTTTGTTATCTTTTGCATTCATTTATAGGTCCTACTCTAATACTCTAGTGTATCAAAGGTTATAGTTATGGAGTGTTTAAACTTAAATACTATAATTTAGTTCATGAGGTGTCATAATTTTCTCACATTAGTCTAACCTAGAAAAAGGATATAAACATTATTAATTATTAACATTACAAATTCAACAATCAGTACTATGCATTTTTTTTTTGGGTAATTCCTAGTTGGCAATTATTTTATTTTATGAATAAGTGATGGTGAATACTTTTACAATCATCATTTTTTTATAAAAGTAGAATATTTATGATCTATGGGTTTGTTTCTATTATTCTGTGGCAAGTAGTGGGTTGTAGATCTTATTTAATCTTATTTGTATTAAATAATATTTCATAGTAACTTAGTGTAACTAGTTATATTAAGGTATCTATATATAGTAGTGTATAAGAAATAAAAATTTAACAATGTAAAACCATAAGAAAATAAGAGAGGAAGGTGGCTTAGCTGATTCTAAACAACTTTGGAGTGATCTAGAATGTGTATCTACCGGATACAACTAGAAAAAGTGTCGAACATTCTCAATGAGGGTTCATAACCCTAGGAATGTAAGGGAAAAAATCACCTGCACGAGGACATGAGTGTACCTGGTGCTAGTGAGTAATTTGGGTGCCTGTGTCCACTCAGATGCTCAGAGTTTGGTATTTTCTCAGTTATATGACCTTCATTATTTGTTTCTCATTTTATCTTTAGTTTTTCTTTTAGAACATTTTTTGCCTATAACCTGCAAAACAAATTTCTACTTGCACATACCCTCAAACCACATCAAATATAATAAAATATATTTGGAATGTGCAGTCAGACATACCTCGGTGGTCACTTGAAGAGTGAATTTGCACCTTATCACTACACTATGTCTCAGATTCCATGTATTTGTTCATGTTTATGTGTTTAATGATTCCCTACGTTTCCCTTGTTAAAGTTATATGAGGATAATGGGCTAGATATATATTTTTCCATGGATGGATTATATGTGTGATGAAATAGAATGAAATCCCCACATATGTTGTGTATCTAGATTAGTGCAACCCTTGTCCCTTGTTTGGATATGCTATATGTATGACTTGTAGTGCTCTTGTGCCTTTTGTAAGTTTAGGTGATGATAAATAATGCTTATAGTGATTAGCCCCTTGTTTATAAGAATTAGTTAAGCATATATATATCATTCCCTTGTTTCAATTTTGTAATATAAAAATGGAAAGGAAGACCCAAATTGTACAAAGTAAACCAATAAGTGAAAGTGACCTGAAATAGTAAGAAGAAGGAAAAGAGAGATGAGAGTGTCTAGGAGGGATAAGAGTTCACGGGTGCTTTTTTCCAAACTTCGTGCTAGTGTCTAAGGATATCAAAAGATGAATCAATCAATTTTTGACAAAGCTGTAAGATGTGTAAAGCTAGTAAAGTGTAAGAGATGGTAACAAAAATTTCCAAAGGAGTTCTCAACCACTATTTTTATTACCTAGTAATTATGTATACATTAGTATGCTTTAGGACATGTAAATTTACCCAAGTGCATAGATTTTGTGTGTACATTTTCCCCCACTTTATGTTATTGCGTGAATGCTCAATAACATTAAGTAGATAAAAAAATGTGTACCTTGTGATCCAAAGAAGAATGTAGTTGATAGTGTGCCTAATGTAAAATGAGTTATGTGAATTGTGAAGTGATCATTATGTGAAGTGTGGAAATTTGAAAATGGTGGTAGACCCTAGTTGTGAATTACGTGCATAGTAGCATGATTTTGTAGCTTCTCGTTGTTGATGTGAGTTTCTTCTTGTAAGGATAGACCTATTAAATACGTGAAAAATAGTATTCCAAGTCTCGTATCTGAAAAATCATAGTAGAATATGTATAAAGTAAGTAAAAAAACATGTAAAGTAGTTTTTAAGGAAATAGTGCACTTGATCTTTAAGAGAGTATAAGATAGAAAGTTTTCCTATTTACTTATGAGATGTTGTTAGATTTGAGTGTCTTGCTACCAAAGGTGAGGTTTTTGGGTGATGTCATGCCAAGAGCGAGTTTTTTGTGGGATATTATGCCAATCAAAATTTTTTTGGGGAATGTCACACCCAAGGCGAGTGTTGTGGATGATCCCATGCCAAGGGAAGAGTGTTCGAGAAAGAGGTTTAATTTTCTCTCCTTCCACAACACTTCTCAACTAAGTTTCATTATATATTTGCATGTCCCAATTTGTAACTTAATTGTAGCCAATTAAATTAGTTGTGTAAGTGATGCCAAGTGTCTGATACTAGATATCCATTTTGTAAATTTTTTTAAACTTTGTTGAACTGAGACAATGTATGATTTTTCCCCTAGGACAGAAAAACCTAGGTGGGATAAAAGTTCCCACCATCTGTCTCTGCTATTAGGAACTAGTTTTTGTTCTATATTTGTGGTCCAATTCTAATTTTGGACCACTTTTTGACTGTTTTCCTTTTCTATTTTTATAATATGTTGTTATGTTTTGGCGTTCTGAGTTGCTGGAAGGGTAATTTGTTTACGCAATAGATGTCCCTCGATGTTTGAAGTTTATGTGATGAATTAGGAGGATCTGGCCCAAAGGAGAGGACCAAAAACTAATATGATTATTGTAGATGGGATGCTTGTAGGGGTTAGCGGATGTATATGGTAGAAACCAAGGAACATACAAAAAAATGTAGGCTAGAAACAAGTGTTAGTTTTAAAGAGGTAGCATGGAATAAAATTAGTGTAATAAGCAACTATGAAGACACGAGAGACCATGAAAAGTGTGCTGCATACATGGGACATTGTTCACAATGTCACAAGGAAATCAGGGTGGAAGTGGGCATAAGCACACAATGATCAAGAAATATATAGGGTATAGCCCACAAATAGTGGAAAATAATAGTAATCAAGAAGTAACAAATAACAATGGTTGTATAGAATCCTACATGGAAAATGTTACATGTAAAGCACCCATTATCATGTTAGAAATATAAATAGTATCTAAAAGCATGTAGATATTAGTTAAAAGTAAGTGATTATGAAAAGAGGTAGTAAATATTGTAAGAATAGGACTTGTGAGTGTGGAATATGAGAATTGTAAAGGTAGATGGCCTCAGAAGCCTCAGTAGGAGTAGTAAATATTAGTGTTGAGCATCATGAAGCAAGTAAGAATTTGTAAAAGTATTACATTTACCTATGGATACTGTGTGCATGTGCATGTGTGTATGGTAAAATATAATGATATACTAAGTATCCAACCAGTATAGGAAACAAAGTGTTAAATGCAAATAGTATAAGCTAACATGAGTAAATACAACCAACACATGTAGATGATATGTGAAAGTCATGGTGTGCTACAATATGAAATAAGTGCACATGAGAAGGGACACATTGTCCCCCATTAGATGTGCATGTTCTGAGGTCAATTTAGGAATTATCCCTCAACAGTCAAGTATGAACCATACAACAAAATTACATCATCAGGTAATGGGGGTAAAGCATGTGTACCAGAGATGTGATAATGCTCACAAATAATTCATGGAAAATAAAGCATGAGAGGGTAGAGAGAGATTAATCAGGATAATGTCACTAACGTTCATTTTTGAATTTTTCCCTCAACAATCAACTATAAACCATAAAACAAGAGTGTGTCATCATGTAATGAGTGTATTGTAAGTTGTTGATATTAGATTCCAGGAAAGATGTACCGTAAAGCACAGAGTGTAAAGTGTTGTAGATAGGAAATAAGTAAATGATAAATGAAAAAAAAGGGATGGAGGAGGGAAGAAATCATGATGCCCCCAAGTGTACTAGTTATAGAATTCTATTGGAGCATAACGACAAATAAGGGCTCCTTAACTGTTATCCAAGAAAGAGATGGAATATGACTGTGGTGTAGGAGAATACTTATGTGTATGTGAGGGAGACCGATGTGGTAAACTACATTGACAACTTCTACATGAATGGGATGCCCGGGTAGGGAAATCAGGTAGATGGGATGGGCTCTTGGACGGATGAGGATAAGGAGGTTGTGATGTAGGCCGTATATGAATGGGATAGATAGGTGAAAAGATAGATTTATACTCGAGACTTGCAAGAGGCATAGATTCCATAATTGGGGTTAAAAAAGATGTGAGAGTGGGCTGAGATAATGGTGTGAACATTTGAATACCTTGAATGGTGAAAAATTTCTTGTTATGAGTGAAATTAGGACATAAATGGAGCATTGAAGGAATAGTTTAGGCATCCTTAACCAAAAGTAGAACTAAGACCATGTTGCAACACTTGATTTTAGATGTAATAAAAAAAAATTGTATGGTAAGAGACCAAAATATAATCGAAAGGAAGACACAGTCATAAGAATTGGGAACTGGAAATGTGATTTGAGAGATACAAAATTTTATAGCTAGTAAGAGTTACAGGGAGCATGCATTAGAAAGGGACAAGGGATGGACCATAATTTTGTTGACTAAATTAGTACCAATAGAAGCATCAATATGTAACTCATTAGAGGAAAATGTAACATGGTAGTCGTGAATCCGAAAATGTAATAACTGGTGGTGGCATGTCAACAGTAGCAATGAGAAAATCAAGAGGCCCCAATGAAGCAGGGGTTGCACAACATGATAGGTGCATGATTAGACAAAGGAATCCGTATATGGACTTGTCATGTTTTGGTAATGGGTCATTCAAGATTTTGAGCTTTTAATTATCGTTGACCGATTTAGAAGTAAATAGCCTAGGGATCTATGATGCTCGATTGAATTTTTGTCGATGAGATCTTGAATAATATATTTAAGCTTCAAGATAACGATCAATAGAATGCCCATTACATTGGTGGTAACCACAGTGTGCATTTTCATCGTCAGTTACGACCACACAGTCGAGAATGATCTAGATTGAGCGATGGAGGGAGAGTAATCATATTACTTTCAATGAGTTGCTGGTAAATGGAAGCAATTGAGGTGTGTAAGTGTAGCTTAGTAAAGGTGCATGTCTCATGGATTGCAATTGGAGCTTGGATTGGTGGAGAAACAACGTATGGGTAGTAGCTTTAGACGTCAGATAGGCTTCGTGAGATGGTTTGAATGCAGAGTTAGTATTGAAACTTATTGGAAGATGAGGTGGAGATAAGTATCATAATACTTCAATTTTTCCAATACATAGTAGTTTGTTTTCATGTACATTTTGAGTGTGTGGCTGTAATTGATAAAAGTAAGGAGTAGTCTTGAAACATTGAAACTCTCTTAGTAGTGGAGGTAAAAGACTTTGAATGAATATGATCTTACAATTCTAAATCAACTAGAACATTGGTCATGTTGGCAAGGTTTTTCTTACACCACAAGACATAGTCTACAATGATGTTCATTGGATCCTTGTTTGATTTTGGCTAGTTGCTTAATAGGATATCATTAGTGCTCGATATTTATAGAAGAAATGAGCAAGGAATAGCATCAGACTAAAGTTGTAAAAGATGTTACTGAATGGACTGGTAGATCATAGAACCATTGCATAACATAGTCACGTAAGCTTCAAGGAAATAATTTTAGCCAATCAATGTAAGGTCATCAACATGGTCAAGACATGCAATGTGAATGGATCGAAAAGGTGATCTTAAGGGTTGTTCATGGCTAGATTGAAGATAGGGAGCTTAGTTGTGACAAAAATGTTAGGAGGCAGTCAGATAAGAGGAGATGGTGGGTGCAAAAGGGCTATGAATGAGGAGTGAAGAATCTAGAGATGGAGAGAAGGATGAAGAAGCTTATTGTAATTGGAAAATTTTGGTTTGAAAATCATGGTATAATGAGGTTAGGTCATGTGTTCCTAGAAGAGAAGGCTAGGTTGTGTATGAAGAATTATTGGAAGAAATGAGGGGAACTTGTAGTTGTAGTAATAAAAATAGGGATGGTGGAAAGTGGGATGGAGATCATGACAGCCGAGGTAGGAACTCGCAAGAGGGAGAGTGTTAGCATCTTGAGAATATTTAACAATGAAGTAAATCATAATAGGACATGCAGAATATGTGTCAGGGTTGGTGCGTAAAGCACAACGGAAATTAGTGAGTTTGTCATGTTGTTCTTGATCAGCTATGTAGTTTCCTCATCGTATGATTATTCACTGTAAGAAGTTTCAATGTTATTCAAGAGGAATGTTGGTTGCAGTATAATCAAGGGATTATCAAATTCAGCCATATGGTTTATGGTAGAGCCTACATGTAGATGAAGGAAGCTCAGTGTGTTGAAGAGGACCAAAATGACCTCTACGGGTGATGGGATTTAAACAAGGTAGGGTTTGAGCGAATGGGTTCACCAAATTATTTAATCTAAATTAAATTAAATCTTAATTTTAGAGAAACTCACTATAAAAAATGATATTCTGACTAATTATGTATAGTAATAGATACGAGAAATACATAATTCAACAATGTAAAACCCTAAGAAAATAAGAGGGGGAAAGATGACTTAGTTGATTTCATGTAGCTTAGGAGTGATCAGGATTGCCAAAGTATATGCTATCTATGACTGGGAATAGTGTCAAACAAGGCTCTGTGAGGGTTCACAACCCTAGGGATGTACATGGACTAGAAGCACCCACAAGTAGGACAGGAGTGCCCTGTATGTGCACTAGTGACTGATTTGGGTACATGATGTCTGCTTCATATGATTAGAGTCTAGTCTTTTTATGTAAGATTGAAAGGTCTTCACTCCAAGATTCGTTTTGTCTATCTCTATACCTTCAGTTTTTAGGGTTTTAGATCACACATTGTATCTATACCTTGCAAAACAAATGTATACCTGCACATGTCCACATAACCACATTAAATCTAAAAAAAAATATGTAAAATGTGGAGTCATACTAACCTCGGATGGTCACTAAAAGAGTGAACTAATGACAATAGAGCATTGCACTACATCTCAAACTCCATGTAGTTCTTTTTGCTTCCATGTGTGAAATGATGCCCTAGGTTTCCCTTGTGCAAGTTACATGATGATAGCGATGCTAGATCTAGATTATTCCAAGTATGCAGAATGTGTGTAATGGAATAAAATGAACTCCCCTCCTATGCAGTGTATGTAGATCAATGCATAGCCCTCATCCTTTGTATGCAATGTGTTAGATGTATTCCTTAGTAGTGTCTCTTATGACTTTGTGCAAGCTTAGGTGATGATAGATAATGTTTATAGTTCTTGGTCCCTTGTTTGAGAAAAGTAACTAAGTATATATATATAATTCCCTTGTTTGAATTTTGTAATTTGACAATTAAAATACTGACCCAAAGTGTTTAAATGGTGGCCAAGAAGGTGGAAAGGGACTCAAAAAGAGTAAGAAGAAGTAAAAGAATGATAGGAGCGGTTGGGAGGGACAGGAGCACCTGGGTGCTTCTGTCCTGACTAGGCTATGTGAAAGATTCTGAGGACTATCAAAAGAAAAATAACGATCAAGTTTCACATAGAGCTATAAGATATGTAAAGGCCAGTAAAGTCTAAGAGATAGCATAACAAAAAGGCCCAAACGAGTTGTCAGCCACTAGTTTTCTTGCTTAGGAATAATGTATATATTAGTAATGCTTTAGGGCTTAGAAATATACCCAAGTGCATAAATTTTGTGTCTACAACATGCGTAAGCAAGTCAGACCTAGGGTATTTTGACCCCCAAACCTATAGATGCTTGGTTATCACATGTTGGAACTAGAAATTGAGCTAGTGTAATGATTTCCGTAGGAAATCCTATTCGGTCCAAAATCTTGAATTTTACGGTCATGATTGGGAGATATGGTGGCTTTGGAACACTTTTGCAAGTGGTCAGACTCTACAACTTCATGTGTACTTCACTTGAAATGGAAATACTACTTCACCAGACATATCGCTCTTGAACTCGCACATATACTCAGGATGACTTACAAATGAGTTCATTGATATGTGGTAGTAGTGTGCATGTATGTGTTGCTTTAGTTCAGTGTGACCTAACCCTTTAGTCCCTTGAAATTTTGTAATCAAATGCTTAGAGTTGAGAATTTTCTATGGTTACCAACGGACAATGATAGCTATGTAACTTTTGGCATTCTTAGCAATATTCCATTGAAGCATAGACATCTATATTCTCACCAATAGTCAGAGTGCTTTACATATTATCCTTGACCAGTAATGGCTATTCTAACCGATAAAGCTAACATGATGTTATGAAGATCCCTAGGAGAGCCTTTGAGTGTTTCTGGTTGTTCCCTATAATGTTATCATCATCATCCAACTTAGTGGCCTATGTCAAGAAATGTTAGGTAGAACGTTATAAAGTGATAAAATTGATTTGCTTATACTAGTCTTCCGTAGGTAAAATATGGTGACAAATAAGGCCTAACCAAATAGGAAGATAAATGACACAATTTCAAAATATATGGGGTAAATTGGTTTTTCAAAGTTGAAAGATTTTATTTTTGAAAGGTGTAGGATCGTATAACTCATTCCTAGAACTTTTGTATAACACATCCTGTAATTTCAAATATAAGGATGACAGTATCTGGCACAATTGAAGTATGGTGAGTGTACAACAAAAGATCGCTCTAAAATGTATGCTTTGAGGATGATTTATTAGTTTGATTAATTAAAAATCTCTTTAATTTGCTGACAGAGTAGGGCGTGGAGATGAGAAAGTCACGAAAGAGCTAAGGAGATGTAGTGTTTGGCAGGATGAACAATGAGGAGGCCATAACAGTCTCAATAAGGGTGCAATGGAATCCATCACTGTGTGTAACATTTTACCAACCTAGAATAAGTTTACCAAATCCCATTCTAGCAATGTCTATAACAGATACCACATATTACTTTTAGACACAAGCTAACATAATTGGGTACATATAAAGGTAATAATAGAGTAACTAATGTATACGTCATTTCCAAAGTATAGAAAAATAGTGGTTAACAACTATCCATGGCCTCTAGAGGTGTATCTCAAATATCATGAATCTAGTGACATTGAATACACAAATGCAGCACCCAACAACAACATGACTGATTCGACCCAAAATGGCTGGATACACTGAACACCAATGGATAAGTACAAAAGCAGGGAGTGATACTTTTGGTAGTTATGGTAAGAGAACTTGACACTCATTGTAGGTGACAAACGTGCTCATTCTAAGATTTATCGATTGTGCTCATTAATGGTTTGGATCATATTTGTTCACTTATGATTTGATCATTCAAGTGATTAATGCCAAAGTTCATAACAAGGGAACAACATATATATATCTATCTCCACCTAGTTCCTTCTCAGAAATAAGGGACCAGACAATATAATGAGTTACTATCACCTAAGATTGCATCTAATGAACACTAGAGATTCATTAGGGATCTATCTAGCAAACTCACTCAAAGTGGAAAAGGGGTACATAACTCTACATACATAACCTCTTAACTCTACACTTCCAACCTACTTCAAGTAATCCCATAATATATTAAAAATGGTAGCATTTTATAATCGATAACAATTCTTACTTGTCACACATGAAAAGTCTCCTAATTTAGCAATGCCAAGACAGTAGCTTTGGGAATATTAGGATTTACTAGTTTGAAAAAATGATAAATACTTTAATAATTTACTTCTACATCCCTCTAAAACATCTCTATGAATGCTAATTAAAATGCTCATATCCCTGTATTTAATTCAACATTTAGACTGTCCCACTTCCTCCTAAATTTTTTATACCTAAGCTACCCACCTTCAATGGGCATGGTGATCCTCGATAACATCTGATGATGCCAGAATATGCCCATTAAATGTACAATAAACTATCTCATATTACTCTCCTTTTTACTAAGTTTGATTGCATTTTGTGACTTTTCTTTGATCTGATATAAGTTAGGTTGTAAACATGGGAGCATAAGGGCAGCACCTAAGAGCTTATGGAGGAAGGTGGAAGCAAAGTCAGAAAAGCAAGAACATAAAGAGGAAATGGTGAGTTTGCAGGAAGCACTCCATGAACCCAAAAAGTATACAAGGGAAATGAAAGGTAAACAAATTGTTTTTGATTATTGGTGTGATGATAAGCATGAGTGCAGTTCTGATTTACCCTCTAAAATCAGCTTGAATGATGAAACATGGAATGATTTTTCTATGAAAACTAATATACAACAGGGTGGAACCTTTAGAATGGCTAATGAAGATCATAGTCATGATCAAAGAATGATGCAGAGTGAAAATAGGTTGAATGAAACTGATGAAAGATTCTTAAAACAAGAGGCAATTGAAGAGTATGCTAATGAGAGACAGGGTATGGAGGATGAAAACAATGGTCTAGCACCAAAATTTGATGAAATCAATGATGAGATAGATGATGGAGTCTTGAATGAAGAATTGAGGATGATAGAAGAATTGTTGCATCCTTCTAAGGGGTTGTTTTTAAGTTCAGATCAGACTGAGATTTTCAGTTACCAGCATGAGGAAGAGTCAAGACAAGAGGATAATAGAATGGGGAATGCCAAATTGAACTTGGTCATTAAAGAAGCAAATGGAGAAAAGGAAGAAAAACAGCCAAGAGACATTCAAGGGGCTGAATGGTCTCAAGTTTTTACATCTAATCTTTCTTTTGATGTTTTGAATGCAGGTTTGAATGTTTTGGAGATAAATAAAGTCCTAAATCCAATGGACAAACTCCTAAACCAAGAAGATCTTGAAGATCTTGAAGACAATTATGAAGCTAAAGCATGGATATGGGATATTGCAGTTGAGAAAGAGATAAGAAGAAGACTATATCAGAAGAGAGAAAGAAATAAGAAGATGAGAGACAAAGACTACCTCAAGGAGACTCAAAAACTCACATTGGAAATAAAGACTTGGGATCCAGGTGTACAGTGAAGACAAAAAGATACCTCATTTGAACTGGAGTTCAAATTCTTTCTAGTGGGGAAGTATGATGCAGGAGCATCCCTCAAGATGCTTGAAAATAATGAACAAATCAAGCCAAGGCGAGAAAACATATACTAGGTGTTTAAATAAGTTTTCCCTCCATATATTTGAAGTTTGCATTGTTGAAATGTAATGTAAGCTCCCATAGTTATATGAGAGTAAATGTAGAAATAAGTGTTTAGTTGGATATGAGTTGTTTTATCACCTTATCCTACGTAGGAAGAAGGATTAGTTATCCTAGGATTTGGTGGAGGTCAAAATAAGAAATTTGGTTCCTATCCTCAAGCATAGTTGAAGGATATCTCTAAAATCATGGAAATTTGAACAAGATTAAGCCTAGAGATAAAAATTTAGGAGAATAAAAATAGGAAACAAGAGATAACAAATTCAATGTCAATAACAAGAATAAAAGGGGAGAAGAGGTCGAATTGAGGGGAGCAGAAGAGAGGAAACGGGCATGGGGAGAAACAATGAAAGAAGAAAGAAGTGAAGAATGGTACGAAGAATTTTGATGTAAGACTGTATTTGAATCATTAATGATATTGGCTTGAGTTATATGAACACAATGGTGTTTAAATATTCTTATTTATATGTATTAAAGGTTAAAATCAAATATTGGTGCAAGATTTTATTAAATGAATTCGATTTTATATGTTCTTGTGAGTTGTGTGAAAACTGGTTTGTGCAAACTAGTCTCGGGACAACGTTCATAATTTTTGCATATGAATTACAAATGCTCTAAATTTCGGGCTGTAGGTACACATGGCCATTATCCAGATGGGTTTCAAATGGGGTATTTTGAATCTGAGTATTTTGTAAATTACAAATCATTTTCACTTATGGACTGAGAACTCACGTGAATTGTTTGACGAAATGAATGGACGGTAGAATCAATGTAACTTTTGTTTCGTGCATTCAAATTAGCTGAAACTTTCACGAAATTTCTGTATCATATAGATTCTCATGTCCACAAAATTTTAGCTTCTACCTCACTGTGAAGCTCGAGATATTTAAAACTGAATTCTCCAGGTTTGTGTAGTGACCACAAACACTGAACTGTGGAATTTGATGCAAGTTTTGGGTAATTCTTGTATGGAAATTCTTGATAATGATGAGGATGATGTATTACGCTATTTCAGTGGGTATAAATAATCTATTAAATTTTGATCTCTTGGTGATTGCACAACCAATTTAGGTATGGAGATCAAGGTTTAAATTGTGCACATTACATTGGAGTATAAAGTGCCGAGAGAGGATTGTAGGTATACAACAAACAAAATATGATCTCATTAAGACAAATAAGGTAGCTGAGCCAAGACGGTGCACCATTTTTGGTATCAGAGCGAGAATAACCTCTTTTGTTTTCATATGTTTTGCTAATGGTGAAATGTTGAATGGTACAGTGTTGATCACAGGTCATTGAGGTGAAGAGACTACAAGTATTTAAGGCCTTGAGGGGCTAAAGGAAGATAGTGTGGAAAGAAGATGAATCCCATGAACAAGTTAAGCTCAAGAATAAGTCAAAATTACCAAGGTGAAATAGACTTATGTGAGACAAGATCAAAAGACTAGGGTGAAAAAGACCTAGGTGAGGATTAAGAAGATCCATAGACCAAGGTGAAAAAGACTTGGGTGAAGATCTAGAAAAATGGAGATAGAATCCATATTGAGAATGGTGAGAGAGTTCTCTAGAGAAAGAGAGAAAGAGAGAAAGAAGAAACATAGAGAGGAAAAAAATCCAAAGAGAAGAAGAGGAGATAAGACAGATAAAAGAAAGAATTGAAGAGATAGAAGCAATGATGGAAGCCAGTATGCAGATATCAACCCAAGGAATTGGGTGGAGAATGAAGAAAAAAATGAAGTGGCCAGTGAAGCTACTCGTGAAGAGAAGAAGGCAAGAGATGATTTCCATGGAGAAGAGAGAGAGTGAATCATGGTGTGAAGATGAAGATGTGATAAAGAAAGTTCTCATTGTGGAGAACAAGGAAAAAGTAGAAATAAAGAGAGAAGGTGAAGTGCCAAGAGGAGCACTTGACAAAATGAGAATGTCCATGAAAGAGGCATTCATGGAGATCTTATGGTCCCTTGTTTTTATATCTAATGTTGTCTTTGGATGGGTAATTGCAGGTGCAGGCAGCCTTGTGGAGAAGGTCAAGAGGAAAACCTTGGAAAGAGAAAATATTGGTGCAAGAGAAGCCACCAAGCACACAAGTGAATGTGCAAGAAAGATGAAACAGAAGATTGTTGTTGTTTACCAAGGGAAAGAGGTAAATAGTTCAATGCATGAAAAAGGTCTTGAAGACTTTGTACCAGCCAAAGATGAAAAGGAGGAAGAAGTTGAGTTCTATGATGCTATGGAACACTCACAAGAAGCTAGTGGTAAGCCATGCATGCAAGAGGAAGAAAGTATAAACAAACAAGAAACCAAGAAAGGCAATGAACCCATGGAGCATCCTAGAAAAGAGGTAAAGTTGAATGCAAGATTAAATATTTCTAATAAACACATAGCTACTGATATACAGGTTGGAGGAAGAGTGAAGGCATCAGGTAAAATAATTGGCCATGAGAACACAGTTCCCAAATGGATGGTGAAGGACACACCCAAGCAAGAAAGGAATGAAAGGGCAGGTTTGAGTTTCAATTCTGATTTTACTCATACGTTTGGTAAGCATGCTAATGAACAAAAGAATGAAGAACAAAATGAGATTGATCTTGCATTGATAGCACAAGAGCATGGATATATAGTGCCTAAATGAAAAAAATTAGTCCCTCGGGAAAATGCACAAGTGTGGGTGTCTAAGAGAGTGAGAAAATGTGGTGAAACATCTCGAGGAGATGTAAAAGATGATAGTAAACATGGGAGCATAAGGGCAGCACCTAAGAGCTTATGGAGGAAGGTGGAAGCAAAGTCAGAAAAGCAAGAACATAAAGAGGAAATGGTGAGTTTGCAGGAAGCACTCCATGAACCCAAAAAGTATACAAGGGAAATGAAAGGTAAACAAATTGTTTTTGATTATTGGTGTGATGATAAGCATGAGTGCAGTTCTGATTTACCCTCTAAAATCAGCTTGAATGATGAAACATGGAATGATTTTTCTATGAAAACTAATATACAACAGGGTGGAACCTTTAGAATGGCTAATGAAGATCATAGTCATGATCAAAGAATGATGCAGAGTGAAAATAGGTTGAATGAAACTGATGAAAGATTCTTAAAACAAGAGGCAATTGAAGAGTATGCTAATGAGAGACAGGGTATGGAGGATGAAAACAATGGTCTAGCACCAAAATTTGATGAAATCAATGATGAGATAGATGATGGAGTCTTGAATGAAGAATTGAGGATGATAGAAGAATTGTTGCATCCTTCTAAGGGGTTGTTTTTAAGTTCAGATCAGACTGAGATTTTCAGTTACCAGCATGAGGAAGAGTCAAGACAAGAGGATAATAGAATGGGGAATGCCAAATTGAACTTGGTCATTAAAGAAGCAAATGGAGAAAAGGAAGAAAAACAGCCAAGAGACATTCAAGGGGCTGAATGGTCTCAAGTTTTTACATCTAATCTTTCTTTTGATGTTTTGAATGCAGGTTTGAATGTTTTGGAGATAAATAAAGTCCTAAATCCAATGGACAAACTCCTAAACCAAGAAGATCTTGAAGATCTTGAAGACAATTATGAAGCTAAAGCATGGATATGGGATATTGCAGTTGAGAAAGAGATAAGAAGAAGACTATATCAGAAGAGAGAAAGAAATAAGAAGATGAGAGACAAAGACTACCTCAAGGAGACTCAAAAACTCACATTGGAAATAAAGACTTGGGATCCAGGTGTACAGTGAAGACAAAAAGATACCTCATTTGAACTGGAGTTCAAATTCTTTCTAGTGGGGAAGTATGATGCAGGAGCATCCCTCAAGATGCTTGAAAATAATGAACAAACCAAGGCGAGAAAACATATACTAGGTGTTTAAATAAGTTTTCCCTCCATATATTTGAAGTTTGCATTGTTGAAATGTAATGTAAGCTCCCATAGTTATATGAGAGTAAATGTAGAAATAAGTGTTTAGTTGGATATGAGTTGTTTTATCACCTTATCCTACGTAGGAAGAAGGATTAGTTATCCTAGGATTTGGTGGAGGTCAAAATAAGAAATTTGGTTCCTATCCTCAAGCATAGTTGAAGGATATCTCTAAAATCATGGAAATTTGAACAAGATTAAGCCTAGAGATAAAAATTTAGGAGAATAAAAATAGGAAACAAGAGATAACAAATTCAATGTCAATAACAAGAATAAAAGGGGAGAAGAGGTCGAATTGAGGGGAGCAGAAGAGAGGAAACGGGCATGGGGAGAAACAATGAAAGAAGAAAGAAGTGAAGAATGGTACGAAGAATTTTGATGTAAGACTGTATTTGAATCATTAATGATATTGGCTTGAGTTATATGAACACAATGGTGTTTAAATATTCTTATTTATATGTATTAAAGGTTAAAATCAAATATTGGTGCAAGATTTTATTAAATGAATTCGATTTTATATGTTCTTGTGAGTTGTGTGAAAACTGGTTTGTGCAAACTAGTCTCGGGACAGCGTTCATAATTTTTGCATATGAATTACAAATGCTCTAAATTTCGGGCTGTAGGTACACATGGCCATTATCCAGATGGGTTTCAAATGGGGTATTTTGAATCTGAGTATTTTGTAAATTACAAATCATTTTCACTTATGGACTGAGAACTCACGTGAATTGTTTGACGAAATGAATGGACGGTAGAATCGATGTAACTTTTGTTTCGTGCATTCAAATTAGCTGAAACTTTCACGAAATTTCTGTATCATATAGATTCTCATGTCCACAAAATTTTAGCTTCTACCTCACTGTGAAGCTCGAGATATTTAAAACTGAATTCTCCAGGTTTGTGTAGTGACCACAAACACTGAACTGTGGAATTTGATGCAAGTTTTGGGTAATTCTTGTATGGAAATTCTTGATAATGATGAGGATGATGTATTACGCTATTTCAGTGGGTATAAATAATCTATTAAATTCTGATCTCTTGGTGATTGCACAACCAATTTAGGTACGGAGATCAAGGTTTAAATTGTGCACATTACATTGGAGTATAAAGTGCCGAGAGAGGATTGTAGGTATACAACAAACAAAATATGATCTCATTAAGACAAATAAGGTAGCTGAGCCAAGACGGTGCACCAGATTTCTCCCAAAAATATTTTAACCAGAATTAACATCATCCTCTAGTTTAAATAAGGAAGTTGACTGAGAATTAAAGGTAACATTATCCCCTTTAAGATAAGAAGCAGAATTGCAACCTTTGGAATTCTTAGATCACTCACCAGAATAAAGTGGAACTTTTAGCAGAAGGATTATTTCTCAAGATCCATTTAGGGTAAGTTTTAATTCTCATTTGAGTTGTCAACCTCCTACCCCTAATTTTTCACCTTTCCTAAAGCATATCAATTACCACATTGATTGGGAGAAAAGTTTAGAAAATACTTCAGAAATGACACGAGACGCTGAAAGGGAACCTGATAGGACCTTTAATTATCCAATTTAATTGGATGATGATGATACACATATGAAAAATATTTCACCTGCACATTTAGCCACATTTAGAGGGATGTCATTTGAATATCCTAACCAATTTTTGTGTGATTTTAAGGTACTATGTCAGACCTATGACTATAAAACAGATAATCAGCAACTCAAGTAGTTTCCATCCACTCTGAAGGATGCAAAAATGAGGTGGTTCATTAGATTAGCATCCAACTCTATTACAACTTCGGCACAACTGGAAAATGACTTCCTAGAAAAATATCAAGATTATTGTAGAGAGAGAAATAGGAAGGAAGTGTTTTTAAAAATCAAACAGGAGGAAGATGAGAATATAGAAGATTATTTCGACAGATTCCTCTTTATAAGTAAAAGGTGTGGTTTGTACTTCAAGAATAGTTAAGTAAAACCATTTTTCTTAAAGGTTTCGAAGATGAATCTAGGGAAGCTATTAACTTGATAGGAGGTGGAAACATTCATCAATTCTGGATGAATAAATTTAAATACATTTATATAAGCTATTCCAGAGCAAGGGGTGGACCTAGGAAGGGAAAATCAGTGAAAATTTTGAATCTAGATATGAAAAAAACTAATGGATTAAATAAAAAACTTTAAACCAGACATTTTAGTTCAACTAACCTCTATTATGGATGGATTACAAGCTAAATAAAATGCCAAAACTAAACTATTAGCCATGTATTTTCCTAGATGCAGGAAGAAGCATGTAATAAGGGAAAGTCCTTTGGATAAAAAAAATGTATGTCTTATCTGTGAATCTAAAGAACATGATATTAATTATTTTCTCTTCTTTCACTCCTAAATAATAAGCTCAAACAAACAAGTACATCGTCCACAACAGAAGAATTGAATTTTCTCCAAACACAACCTACCCAAGGATAGTTCATGCCAAGGTCATCTCCTAATCCTTGGATGATGCCATGGGCTTCTCAAATAGTACCAAATTTTTTGGGAAAACCACCTTGGGTCCCTCAGCTAACTTAGAATCCCAAGGATTGGGCAAGTCAAGCTTGGTATACCCAGGGACATCAAGAACCTTGGTCTGGTCAAGGAAATCCTTATGCTTGGTCACAACTTAGATGGGGTCATAATAATTATGCTCAAGTGAAAATGTATCCTAATCAAAATCAACAAGCCATAATGTGTACTCCAGCAAAAAATTCATAGGCTGAAAATGTAGTATAAATACAAATGTCAGCATATCTAATAGCAAACCCAACAAACAAACAAACTACTCATGTCGATGGAACACAACCAGAAAAATTAGTTGATATAAATTCCATGGACTGTAAGGATATTCAAAATAGATCTAGAAAAATAGTTAGCAATCCACCTATTATCACCACTAAAATCACAAAAGAAACTGAAACCCCTAGTCTGGTTGCCCCCAAGAAAGATTAAAATTAAATAAATAAGGAACCAGAAAGAAACTCTATTGAAACTCCATTTCTAGAGACATTTAAAGAAGCTATAGAAATCAATGAACCTAAATTGATGAAAGAACTAAGGAGACTTAATATTGAAATACCATTGTTACAAGCAATTAAAGATATTCCAGAATTGAACAAATTAATCAAAATGCTATGTTTGAAAAGGCATGGAAGAAGGAAGAAGTACCCCAGGACTATTAAGGTAGATGGAAAACTTATTGATTTATTAGCAGGAAAGCTCGTACTTTAAAAATATAGAGATTCTGGAAACCCTGTTATTTCTGTCTCTTTAGGGAATAAATATATACATAACGTTTTGGCTAATTTGGGAGTAGCTATACATGTAATGACAATGGACACTCTGAAAACATTACCATTAATAGCTATACAACCTACTAACACCATATTACAAATGACAGACTAGTCTATAGCAAAACCAAAAGGAGTTATTTAAGATGTGGCGGTTATGGTGGAGTCATGGAAATATCCAGTTGAATTCCTTATATTGCAACCAAAAGGTAAAACATTGGTTTATCCCATTATTTTGGGCAGACCATGGTTAGCTATAGTTGTTTCCTTAATTGATTCTAGGTCAGGTGATATGACTATCTCAAATGCTAATAATTCAAAGAAAATTTCATTATGTCCCTCTGCACAAACTTTTAGTAATAATAAAGAGTAATTATGGGTTGATAATCCTGATATTAATGAGAAAAATTTGTCTTCATTGGCCATGATCATATTGTGGGATCACATACGAGAAATAGAATACATTATTCACCCACCATTGAATGTACACCAATTTCCCTTGGAGCAATCAAGCATAGTTCTAGAACCTACGAAATTAGTTATGAAACCTATAGAATCTGTTCTAGAAACATCACAATTAGTTGTAGAACCATCACAGTTAGTTTTGGAACCACACCAACAATAATTCCCTGAAAATGAAGATAATTTCGCTACAGAGGAATGAAATTTCTCTTGGGGAGAGAAATAATTTTCACCTTAAGCTTCTCATATATCAAGATATGATGAAGTATTTCTAGAAAGTAGTAGTGATGAAGATTTCGACCTACAACAAGATAAGTATCATAATTCTTCTTACTGTCCTTTGTCCATCATTCTGTCTCAAGGAACTTTTGAAGATGTTGCTACATATCAAATGTTATTGCCACATGCATGTCCACTAAATAATTTAATGGAACCCTTTTAACAAATAATTTCATCGTACATTGGAGACAAACATGTTGAGATTCAACAGGGTAAAATTTTGAATATTAATAGTTGGTTGAAGAACGATGAAGAAGCTAAACTGTTTGATGTTTTGAAAGATCATACTAAAGATTTTTCTTGGGGTTACAAATATATGAAAGGAATCCACCCAAGTATCTACACTCATCACATCTATACTAAAAACATTAGGCTAGTTAGGTAAACTCAGAGAAGGATTAATCCAACTTTAAGGGATATAGTCAAACAACAAATTGAAAAACTATTACAAGTAGGTTTTATCTACCCTATCTCAGATAGCTAATGGGTCTCACCTCTTATAATTGTCCCTAAAAATAATGGAAAATGGATATTTTTTTTTTTACTATAGGGAACTGAATAGAGCCACAATGAGATATTATTTTCCCTTACCATTCATAGATCAAGTCTTAGACAACCTTTTTGGTAAATAGTACTTTTCCTTCTTGGATGGCTTTAGTGGATATAATCAAATCAAATTTGTTGCTGAAGATCAAGATAAAACTACATTTACATGTCCATGGGGTACCTTTGCCTATAGGGTATTACCATTTGGGCTATGTAACGCTCCAACAACCTTTCAAAGAGTTGTATTAGCAATTTTTATAGACCTAATAGATGACTGTGTAGTTGTATACATGGATGAATTTACTGTGCATAGAGATACATTTGATGATGCCTTCAAAAATTTTAACAGAGTATTTATAAGATGTGAGAAACACCAATTGTCTTATAGCCATGAAAAATTTTTGATGATGGTTGATGAAGGGATTGTATTAGGACACCATATTTTAAAAAGAGGAATTCAGGTTGATCAAAACAAAATCAGAATTATTTCAGATTTACCTATTCCTCATACCCCCACTGATATCAAGTCATTTTGAGGACATGCTAGGTACTCTAGATGCTTTATCAAGGATTTTAGTACGATTTCTGCCCCTATGTTTAATTTTCTTACCAAGGACTGTGAATTTCTGTGGGGTGAAAAGCGTCAACATGATTTTGAAGAAATTAAATAGAAATTAATAATTGCCCCAATATTGAGAGGACCTAATTGGGAGAAACCTTTTCGTATCCAAAAAGATGCCTCAGATAATTCCATTGGTGCAGTTTTGGGACAGAAAGATGAAGAAGGGAAAATGTATTCTATCTATTACCTTAGCAAAAATCTTACTCACATTGAAAGAAATTACACCACCACTAAAAAAGAATTTCTTGTTGTGATATATGCAATTAATAAGTTTAGACATTACATTATAGTGTACAAAAAAATTGTACATACAGATCACTCAACAATTTAATATTTAATGAACAAACCAGTTGTTGGAGGTAGAATAATTAGATGGTTATTTCTTGTACAAGAATTTGATATTACCATTGTGGAAAATCCAGGTAAATTTAATGTGGTAGCTGATTTCTTGTCAAGAATAACCACTACATGGGAGTAAGATCCAGTCCAGGAAAACTTTCTAGATGAACAATTGTTTGTTATTTCAGCTGATACTCCGTGGTTTGCTGATATGGAAAATTATCTTGAAACACGAAAGTTTCCTCCTTCTTTAACTAAGAAACAAACAAATAAGTTAATCAAAATAAGTGCACAATTCAAATGTTTAAATGGAATGCTATTTAAATGTGGTCCTGATTTTGTTTTATGTAGGTGTGTAAGAGAAGATGAAATATTTGACATCCTCTGGGAATGTCATGATGAACCAAGTGGAGGACACTATTTAGTGAAAAGAACAGCTTGCAAGATACTTGGAACTGGTTATTATTGGCCATCTTTGTATAAAGATGTAAAGAAACATATTAGGTGGTGTGACTATTGTTAAAGGATGGGATAACCAAATTTTACCAATGAAATGCTTTAGAAACCTCAAGTAGTGATTGAACCATTTGAGAGATGGGGATTGGATTTTTTTGGTCCCTTTAGTCCTCATTCACAATGGAAGGAACGCATTCTTGTGTGTACTAATTATGTGACAAAGTGGGTAGAAGTGTGGGCTTTAACAGATCCCACTGAAGAAGTAGTTGCTAATTTCCTTTGGCACAAAATTATGGTAAAGTTTAGAACACCAAGAAGCATAGTTTTAGACCAGGAACCACTTTTTATGTGTAATATGATCCAAGTTTTCACAATGTATTACCAGATCAATCATACGAAGTCATCTCCCTATCACCCATAATCAAATAGACAAGATGAAGTAAATAACAGAGAATTAGAAAACATCCTTACCAAAATAGTTGAAGAAGGAAGAAAAGATTGGGTAAAGAGACTACCTGAAGCTGTCTAGGCTTACAATACAACATAGAAAAATACAACGGGGTTTTCACCATATGATTTAGTCTATGGGAAAAATCCCTTGTTTCCTATTGAGTTTGGACTACATAAATTGAGGACAACAATTAAGGTGGGTATTGAGTTGGATGCAATTCAAAAGAAGAGAATCCTTCAACTCAATGAGTTGGAGGAATTGAGGATGGAAGCACTTTAGCAAACAAAGATAATCCAAGATCAAAGGAAGCAATGGCATGATACACATATCAAAAAAAGGAAATTCAAAGTAGGAGTCTGGGAATTGTTTTTTGATTCTAAGTACCAACAATTCAAAGAAAAATTGAGAACCAAATGGTTGGGACACTATCATATTGAGAAAATATTTGACAATGGTTTTATTTAGTTACTTCCTATTGATGACAAAAGAAGAACACTTTTGGTCAATGGTCATAGGTCAAAGATTTTTAGGAAGCCTCCTGCTAGGGATGAATTCTTGAGGGAGATTGAAGTAGATAAAGAATTTGATCATATGGAAGAACCCGGTTCTTCCAAAATTATCAATTAATCAAATGGATAGATCTAAAATAAAGGGAAGAGAATGAAAATAGTAAATGGTGTTCTCTTCCCGCCCCCAAAAAAAAAGTAAAAGAAGGGAAGAGAGTGAAAACCAATAAACGGCATTCTCTTCCCAAAAAAAAGTTTCTCTCAGAGATCAATTGAAAACCAGCAATGGTGGTTGATCTTCTCAAATAAATGGCTAACTCAAAATAAAAAAATTATTTGGACATCTAGTTGTTTCTCTAAGTGTTTTCCTTTTGTTTCAATTTTTAGGAATGATAAGTCATCATGACGGAGGGATTACATCATAAAAGATGGTAATTATGTCTTCGAATTATTAAAGGTTAGATTAAAAGTTCACACGTGTGATTAGATTTTATTTAAAAGTTGATATGATGAGTCATCTATTGTACATCATGATTAAAATTGAGTAACCATGAGAAAGATATTGATGGAATAAATTAGAGGCATAGTTATAATGAGTTATAATTAGTGTGGAACCAACAAAGTGAAAAATAGTTACAGAGAAACTTCAAGGAAGAAGCAGAGGATTGGGTTTGCATTCCGCAGCTATAACACAGTAGTTTCGAAGCTAAGTACAATAATTCCGCAGCTAAATTCATTTGTTCCATAGCTAAGAAAATATTTCTTCAGCAAACCCGCATAAGATAAAAGGAGAACGATTTTGAATCACCTTTGTTTCATGTGGATTGAAAAGAAGTCAAAACTAGAGGATGATACCCATCTCATTGTGGATGAAGAAGTGGAAGCTATCTTTCAACATTCAGGATGGATGGAATTTATGAGGAAGTTTCCCAAGTATAACGATGAATTGGTAAGAGAATTCGTTATAAATTTAGAGAAATCCAAGAAAAAGGTTGGAAAAATTATCATTTTTTTTTAATACAATAAGTAATGTATATGGAGTGCCATTGTGCATGTTCCAACCCCTATTAGAGGGACATTAAAAATATTGGTTGAAACCCTACTGAAAAAGGGGGAAGCTAAACCCAAATATATTTACAACATGAAGAAAATCATAAAAGGGGTCAGAAGGGCTTGTGGAATTTTGGGTAGTCAAATATTTAACTTGTGATGGTCAATTTGGGTCAATAGGAAGAGAAGTTCTGAATATCCTCATATACCTTAGATATGGAGCTACAAAACTAGAATATATAGTAAACCTTCCAGGGTTTCTTTTTGACTCCATCAATATAATGGCCCAGAGGTATTCCTTGGGTGTGGGAACAATCAAACATCATAGGTTAGTGCATTTAGTGTGCTAACACCATTTTCTTTCGAAGAAAAATGGAGAAGAAATGTGGGAGAAATTTCTTAGCAATTTTAAGCACAACCTTGATATTCTCAGGAGAGTAATAACAACTCCTTATGATCCTACAATTCAATTGGAAATTGATGCCACTATAAAAGAAAAGAAAAAACTAGGTGGAGACAAAATACCAAAAGGAAGAAGATCTGGAAGAAGGAATAAAAATGTAGAACTTATTGTGCATTCTAAAGAAATTCCTTCCTCTGCAGTAGCCACAAGAGAGATAATATCTGTCTCTAATGGTGAAAATTCACCTAGGTAAGAGAAAGAGGTGAAAATCAGAAGAAACTCTAGGAGGAAACCCATTTCTGTACATTTTGAGGCTCCTCAGAGAAGGAGAATTCATGAAATGTCTAGAGAAATTCTGGAGGAGATGGAAGATCAAGAAGGGATGGAAAAGGAAGCTACTGATATTTTGGGTAGCATGGCCATGACTCCTCCTAGACCAAGCCAAAAACAGATAGAAGAAGAAGATTAGAGATTTAAGGAAGCATTTTTTGAAGATATGGGTCAATCAGCAGCACCATAACATGAAGAAGATGAATTGGAATCTTGGAAATAGAAAGGGAAATCCCCTATGGTAGAAGAACAATGCTTAACCCTCAAGGAAATTTTAGAGAAACAAGAGAAACAATAAGTTAAAAAGACTTTGTTTTTGTCTAGAGAAGAACTCATTATTAGAGAAAAGGATGAGGAGTTGAATTTTCTCAAACTTAAATTGGAACAAAGAGAAATGGTTATTGGGGAATTAACAAATCAACTCACTGACAAGAGTTAAACAACAGATAATGGAGAAGAATGAGGAATGTCAAAATTATAGAAAAAAAACTTCTATGTCAATAGTCTATGCACAATATGAATTAACTTATTGGCCACTTAGACAACTATGGGATGATAATTGTACAGAACTCGATGAAGCCAAGACATCCAATGCGGACTTGAAAAGCAAGATAGAAGAAGAGAAGAAAGAAAGAAAAGAATGGGAGGAAAATTTTTACAAAGAAGAAAATGAAAAATTTAAATATCTTGTGAAAATACAAATGGTTTGCATGATGAGTGAGAAAAATCTTGCATACAGGAGACCTTCTCCTACATATAGTGTGTTTTTGGAGGAACAATTCATTCATTGGAAGTTTTCAAGAATAAAATGTGGCCTTCCACATGAAATAAAAGGTGAACCTTATTTCACAACAGCCTATTCCTTAGCCAATGTAGAGCAAAAAAATCTTCTATGTGAATTGTATCTCTACAATTTCATGCTGGAAAAGAACTCAGGTTTTATGATCAAATTGTATGTAGGGGAGAGCTAGCTTAATGAATTTGTTTGTGTTCTTCAAAATCAGATTGTATGGAAGGAAAGGGAGTCATATCATCTAATAAAGGCTAGTTCATGTGGTCTTTGTATGAGGTTTCATTATGGTAAACCATCTACCTTAGCTACACATTTCAGATCCCATGCATTTGATAAAAGGTTCAAGGAACCTTATCTTGCCTATTTGTAGAGAAGTATTAATTCTTTCACCTCTTATGAAGAGGAAAATTTCGAAGATATTTATGAGGCATGTTTGAAAAGATGGGAATTTCTCACTGTGACATTGAGAAAAAGGGAAGTAATATCTCCCACGAACTTAATACGGAGTTTGCATAGAGAAAAATCCTTATGTATGCTAATTCCTCAGATCAATGAAAAACACAGAGGCATATGGATAGGAATGAGAACAAGACCTCCACTCCTTCTCACCCCCATGTCACCATGGAAGAATAAAGAACCACAAGATCCCATTGAATTTGAAGCATGGCTGAATAAAGTAGAATCAGGAACAAGGTATAGTACCATTGAATTAAAGCATTGGGATATTCAATTCAAGCCATTTGATCTAAGTAATCAAATGGAATGCAAAATATGTAACCCCAAATTTGAAGAGTAAATTTTGTAAAGGGACTTACAAAAAAGTAAGTATGGGGGAAATGATGAGGTCAGAATATGCCTGTTAAATGTACGATAAATGATCTCATCTTACTCTCCTTTTTATTAAGTTTGAATTCATTTTGTGACTTTGGTTTGATCTGATATAAGTTACGATGTAAATGTCCCTCTTTTGTTGATTATGATTCTAATGTTTAAAAGCTCTGTAATTCCAAACAAAGTGTTGTGCAAATAAAGTTTTATAATAAAATAGGTCAAATTAGGTGGAAGAACAAATATGAAGTAGATTGCATGTTTTTTGAAGCATTGGCATCAATACAGTTAAGTTCCGTAATTTCCATACTTAGTTCCGGAACTCCACCACGCATTTATGAGTTCTATAACTTAGTTCTATAACTTTTAGAATTAGTTCCGAAACTCTAGTACTTAGTTCCAGAAATATAAGAAGTAGTTCCAAAACCCCTACAAATAGCTCTGGAACTCTCTCGGTTAGACCTCAAATGATTTCCTTTAGTTCCAAAACTCTTCCAAAATTTCTGCAATCGATAAGAATATATTCCAAATGGTCGGTGATTTTTCAAATCAATGATCCTAACAATCAGGAGTGGATTGGAAGACTTCTAACTCTCCATACTTGCAAATCTAGGATAATTATCACATAGTTGTATGACCAGCCATGTTCCAATTCAACATTTATTATGGGCATGATTCAGTTCCATCGTATTAGTGAAATAATTACGGCCATTAATGCACCCCTAGAAGAAGTATATACATATATACTTGTAGATATATAGATATATGAATATAGATATAGAACAGAAAATAGATATAGATTGATACACATTGATCCAACACATTTTTTTAATGCAGAAAATTTTATCATTAAAATAGTTGTTTCTGTTTTGAGAGAAAATTAAGCTGTCCAATCCTGTTTCAAGGTGGGGCAAGGGCTGATTCCTCCAAGAACCAGGATCCTCATTTTGTTAGTATTTATACTTTTAGATCAAATAGTTTAGATCTAGTAATTTTGTATCACTTCCAATTCCTTAAGTTGAAATCTTTTTTAGACTTGTCCCTATAGGTGCTCTAGATTAAGTTCTTATTTATTTGTAATCATTTTCCAAGAATTCCAAATTGTGTGTTTATTTCTGAAATGTTTGTTTATTTCCAGCAATTCATTTCTACAAAGTGTGTTTACTTCCAAGGCAAAGTGTGTTTATTTACAACAATTCATTTATGCAAAGAGTGTTTACTTCTAAGGAAAAGTGTGTTTATTTCAAGCAATTTATTTCTTTAAAGTTTGTTTACTTCCTACAAGTTTTCATAGTTTTATTCCAATAAGGTTTTTAATCAAAAAGTCCTTAAGACATTGAAAAGATCCCCCAGAAAGTAGAAAATACCTACAATCAATTACTAAATCGTAAAGATTCTTCTTGTTGCATATAGATTTAGACACACCCTTGCTTTGAATATGACATTAACATAGATTTGATTAAATGAAGGAAATAACGACACCCATCATTTTTGGCACAGTTTTTGGGGAGCCACTAGTTTGAATTTTCTAATTAGGTGTCAACAAGAGCAACAATCATACATTTAGAAATTGAATAAATCTTCCCTAAGCTATCACAAAATTTATGAGTGGAAAAAGAGACTCAAAGGGTATATTTCTCCCAAAAATATACGAACAATAATTAACATCATCCTCTAGTTTAAATAAGGAAGTTGACAAAAAATTGTAGGCACCATTATCCCCTGTAAGACAAGAAGAAGAATTGCCCCCTTTGGAATTATTGGATCAGTCACCAAAAGGAAGTGGAACTTTTAGGAGAAGGATTATTTCTCAATATATATTTAGGGTAAGTTTTGATTCTCAATTCAGTATTCAACCTCCTACTCTTGATTTTTCACCTTCCCCAAAGCAGATCACATACCACATTGATTAGAAGAAAAGTTTAGAAAATACTTCAGAAATGGCCCGAGAAGCTTAAAGAGAACCTGATAGTTCCTTTAGTTATCCAATTCAATTAGATGATGATGATATACCAATGAAAAATATTTCACCTATAAATTTACCCACATTTAAAGGATTGTCATCTGAAGACCCTAACCAATTTCTATTTGAGTTTAAAGTAGTTTTTTAGACCTATGACTATAAAATAGATAATCAGAAACTCAAGTTGTTTCCATCCACTCTGAAGGATGTAGTAATGAGGTGGTTCATGGGATTAGCATCCAACTCTATTACAACTAGGGCATAAATGGAAAGTGGCTTCCTAGACAAATATCAAGATTAATGTAGAGGGAGAAATATAAAGGAAGATTTTTTCGAAATCAAGCAGGAGGAGGATGAAAATATGAAAGATTATTTGGACAGATACCTCTTTGTAAGTAAAAGGTGTAGATTTTTACTTCAACTAGATTTAAGTAAAACCATTTTTCTTAAAGGTTTGGAAGATGAATCTAGGGAAGATCTTAACTTGATAGGATTTGGAAACATTTATCAATTAAGGATGAATAAAATTAAAGAAGTTTGTCGAAGATATTACAGAATAAGGTGTGGACCTAGGAAGGAAAAATCACTAAAAATTTTGAATCCAAATATGAAAAAACTAATGGATGAATTAGTAAAATTTAAAATAGACATTTTAGTTCAATTAACCTCTAATATGGATGAATTACAAGCTAAAGCAAATGCCAAGACTGAACCATTAGTCATGTATTTTCCTAGATGCAGAAAGAAACTTGAAAAAAAAAAAGGGAATGTCCTTTGGATAAAACAGAAGTATGTCTCATCTATGAATCTAAAGGACATGATATTCACACTTTTTTTATTCTTCCACTCCTAAAGAATTGGCTCAAACAAACCAATACATCATCCATAACAGAAGAATTGAATTTTGTCTAGAGACAATGTACCTAAGGACATTTCATGCCAAGGTCATTTCCTAGTCCTTAGATGACGTCATGGCTGCTCAAAAAGTACCAAAAATTTGGGGACAGTTACCCTGGGCCCCTCAGCCAACTTGGAATCCCCCGGGACATCAACAACCTTGGGTTGGTAAAGGAAATCCTTATGCTTGGTCACAACTTAGATGGGGTCATAATAACTATGCTCAAGGCAAAACATATCCTAATCCAAATCAACAAGCCATAATGGCTGCCCCAACACAAAATTCATAGGCTGAAAATGTAGTCTAAATGCAAATGCCAACACAGCCAGTAACAAACCCAAGAAATAAAAAAACAACTCCTGTCTATGGAATAGAACCAAAAAAATTAGTTGATCTAAATGCCATTGATTGTAAGGATATTCAAACTAGATTTGGACAAATAGTTAGCAGTCCACCTATTATCATCACTGAAATGATAGAAAAACATGAAACCCCTAGTCTTGTTGCCCCCAAGAAATATGAAAAAGAAAGAGATAAGGAACCAAAAAGAAACTCTACTGAAACTTCATTTCTAAAGAGATTTAAAGAAGCTATATAAATCAAGGAATTTGAATTGGTGCAGGAACTAAGGAGACTGAATATTGAAATACGCCTGTTACAAGCAATTAAGGACATTCCAGAATTGAACAATTTAATTATAATGATATGTTTAAAAAGGCCTGGAAGAAAGAAGCAGTACCCCAAGACTATTGAGGGGGAATTTCTAAATGAACATCATCTCATATACATCCACTAGAGGGAATGTTTCTTATATCATTTTCACACATTTCATATCACACTATGACACTGGAATAACATTTACATATCTTGGTTTTATCTACATGTGCTACCTTATTCTACTTACATGAACAATTTGTTTCCTATGCTAGACAAACTCTTAGTATGTCACTATATTTTTCTATATACACATGCACGTTCACTTGGTAACTTGAGGTGAATGAAATACCTTTCACATATTCATACACAATGCATGATGCTTGACACAACTCTTTACCAATCCCATTGATGCTCTTGGGGGCATATAATTTTTCTATTTTTCATACTTCATATATCACAAGTTTTATTATTACAATATTTACAATTTATTGGGACTATTACTCTACTTTTCACTTATTCATACACGCTTTGACATAGTATTTGTATTTTTAACATGCTAACAGGTGCATCATTTATAGAATTTTCCTCCCTTGACATATGTAACCATGGCTATCTGTCACTACTTATTTTCCATTTATTTCTATTACTTTCTCTTGTTTGTGGGATATGCCCTATTTTATGTTTGATCGATGTACCATGAATGAAACCCACATTTTGTGTTTCATATTTTCTTAATAATTGCTTTTTACACTATTTTCTATTGCATGTTAGCTCATTTTCACTAGTAATTATTACTAGCATATTATTTTTGCATATGCCTTGGTTTCTATGATGCATATTCCCTACCCATTGTAGGTATCCTATATCATATATGCACTCTCCTTTAGTATGCATTCTCCTATAGTATTTTCATGTGCCCCAAACAAGAGAGGGAATCTATTGGGTGAACAAATCACCACTTTTGAAGCTTAGATCCATAGTACAACATAACAGAGTTGAGAATCAATAAAAGAACATAGTCACAGAATGGCCTAAAATATTACTTGGGTGTATAACACATAGTAAACACAAGCGCCTCGACTTAGACAGTATCAGTGGGCACTTGTGTCACCCCCATAGTGGTAATGTCCCATGGAAGAAAAATTTAATTTCTTGGATCAACACAATCTCCATCATATTTCAGACTAATTCTATAGTAGCAGGAACTTTCCTCTAGTCACAAAATTCATTCTATCTCCTACAATCAGCTAGCCTCAGAATAAATTGGAATAATTGGGAAGAAATTGGAACAAAATGGAACAAACAAGTCAAATCATTATGTACCATCTACATTGGTGCTTATTCAGTAGACTCATAAAAGGAGGGTAAAACTAAACCTCTCTGCCCAACACTCTTCTCTTGGCATGAGATCGCCTAATAAAAACTCGTACATGGCGTGAGATCACCCAAAAAACTTGTTCTTGATGTGAGATCGCATAAAACAATTACAATTAACATTTAAAATAGGCATCTCCAAACAACATGATAAATTTCTATCTTTTACTCTCTTCCAAATCAAGTGTGCACTTTCCTTTTTACATACTTTTACACTATTTACATACTTATACGCATATTTCTTTAATCTATCATATACAGAACTTTGGCTAGTTTCTTGCTCTTATTTTTTAGGTCTATTATTATATGCAACAATAAACAACCCACATAATTTCAACAACATGCTACAATGCATACATTTCACCCCTATAGTTGATTTCCCTTTACTAGTCCCCACGCATCACATGGCAATAACTGCACGCTTCAATTGTCCACTCGAAACACTTTAAGAAAGAATCTTCTCTCCAAAATCATAAGGTACGTATCTTTGATTGTAGTAAAAAAAACAGGCAATTTAGACATTATTTATCTTGGTGTCACACTAATATTTAGAAGGTTCTTGAGTGAAGAAAGTACTAATTATCCCCCATCTTTAGGCCATCTTATTTTACTTTTATTTTGTCATTTCCAAACAATTTTATCTACATGCTCTATCTTTTTCAGTATTTTCCCATAATTTTATGCTTGGCTAGGGCACCCAAGGTAGTACTGGGGTGCTTATGGGTGCCTTGGTCCCATTAGGGGCACCCCAGTATTTTTTCTACTTTATCACAACTTTTTGGGCTCTTTCTAGGCATTTTCATCCTTATCTTTTTGATACTCGGCCATGGCATGGTTAATTAAAAAATCAACTGAAGAGAAACCTATAAATATAAATTTATGAGACCATAATGAGGGACCTATCATCATGTACTACTAGCACTCATATAGAGTTGCATCAATTTATTTGATTTTCATCCACATAGCTCCATCATCAAGGCACAAACTAGGAATTCTACATCACACTTCATAGGGGGTATTCTATTCTATTCTGAGCACACATGTTATTAAATTTTCTACATTAATTTATTTATCGCTAATTCATAAAGTACAATTGAGACAAGAGAACCGAGGGAAAGACATGCACACACTCACTAAAAATATATTTAGGTCTGAAATGTAGTTCAACTCTCAAAGTACTAAGCCCGTTGTTGTGGCAGCTAAGGTTAGTCCAACCCATTCATTGTACATTTTTATTTTTAAGTTTTTGATACTTTCTTTTAATCTTCTTACAAGTCTTTATATCAGCTTTAGTTATTGGAAACATCAAGTGTAGGAAAACAAAGTAGATGCGACACGCACTAAGGGTTTTGGACCATCTTCTGACCCAGGGAGAACTAGTTGTAGAGATGTTTCGCACACCATGGTACCAATATTGCATACTAGAGCACCCTTGGGTGCCCCAGTTCTATTCAAGGTTCCCTAGTCCACTCAAATCGTCCAAATCCATTCTTTTCAAGGATTGGGAAGAGTTGTTCCTACTCATTTTTTCTAGAATTATCTGAGTAACACTCTGCAAAAGACGTCTATTATAATCTTAGTTATTTCCTTTCCTTGTTCTTACATATTAGTTCTTAATTTCCATTACTTAATTCTAAAATTACTTCATATTGCTTTATCACATTTATTTACAACGTTTATGTTCTCCTAGATTAGATTAATTATCACCAACATACTTACTCCTTTGTTAGTTAAATTTTAGTTAATCATTTTGGTGAACCGAATATCTTATCAGAGACCAAAATAATCCTTCTAATCTCCAATAATTGTACAGTCTAATAGCTTTGGCCAAGCCTTTGTTGATAATGCTACTGATGCTTTTGGTTATAAGCCTTATTGTTCACTTATTTAGCTTTCATCTTCTGATATAGATACTAAATCTCGAGATGATGCCATTGTCACTTATATGTGTACTACTGACCCTGCTATTTTAGCATGAATCCTAGAAGCAGCACAAACTTCTTAACTTGATCACATAGTTACAACTCCTACCATTGTTGAAGCATGAGATGATTTTCATTTAGATTCACTTGTTAATTATCCCACATTATATATAGTTGATTCTCATGATACACTAAGTTTCCCTACCTATTCATCTTCTGATCTTGAATGATAACCTCTCAAATCTCCACATGAATATGAAACTACTATTTATAGGGTTGGTATTTCTCCTTCTGCTTCGTCACTAAATCCTAATGTTGTGAATGCTATGATACTTTACAAGTGGTCTACTCCATTATTATATATTTATTTACCTATGCCTTTCGCACCACAACTTATTGACAAGCCACCTCACTTATCACCATTTATGGGTGCTATTTATATGATAGATGCATGCCGTCCTATTTCTCCTATTACAACAACTGCCATTATTCCATATCAGAGGCTTGTCTAATCTATAGATAACGCTCTATCATCTACACCTCTACCAACACCATATTCTTCAGTTCACCCACCATTCACTTACAATCTCTTCATGAATAATTTTTATAGGGAGCATATAGCACATGATACTTCATGCCAAGACATTGTATGTTCACATGATGTTCTCCTTCAACTTGGTTTTATGTTTTTTATTCAACCAACATTTATATCATGGATTTGATATTCTCACTACTACATATGGACTTCATGTTTTCCATCTTTTTGTTCACCTTGCGAATTCTCATATTTCCTCTCCACTTACTCTCAACCAATATTGGTTATATTATATTGGAGGCACACTTGATCCTAATCATAATGATCTAGATTTTCCCATGGAATTTGGTATTATGTGAATTTGCAATAGTTCCTTTCTCTATTATTCACCTAATTTTCCTATTTGAAATGCTCGTGGATGTCCATTTCCTCCCTTTACTGATGACAATAAGCCATGGACATGTATAACTTGCTTATTCATGGTTATTGGGATGACGAAGCACACCACAATATTTAATAGGTTCCCTGCGCTATTAAATATGATTTTGATAGTGATAATGATGATCTTTCATAAGATTTTACTTTTCCATTACCTCCCTTTATTGATGAAAATATTCCACCACACCAAATAAGTCCTATATTCACACATTTAGCTGACAACTCTGACCCACATGATCATCCATCTAATACACCTCTATTGGACTCAATCCATGCTTTGCATGCTTTATCTCAAGATAAGTTTTAGACTATGGAATCAATTATCACCTCTCTTAGATCTAAAATTTAACTACTTACGGATGCTTCTCAATCCCATCTTTTTGGTCACTTTATATCTCATATGTGATCTATGTCCACTACCTTCAATCTTACCGAAACTCAAGGCATACCAATACCTGCGAATCTAATATTTGAACATAATACTTTGCCACATGAAATTCTTATTCATCTCCTTAGTCATCATTTAATCACTCTACCGCCTACTCATTACTATCCTCCTTATTGGCTAAGAAAATACTGATATCGACCATATTGTAATTATCATCAAATTAATGGACATCATGATAATTTTTGTCACACTTTTTCATGAATAATAAAACATCTTGAGAAATAATGCCTCCTTTCATTTGTTGCACAACATTCTAACACTAACGATAAATCCCATTGGTTTCTTATATCTTATGAACATCGGGATAGTGTTACTCAATCACCTCCTAAGCATCGACATCTTGCAATTATTTCACCATCTCCTTCTATTCAACCATCTATGATGTGTCATAGATCTCTGTCACAAACACATTTTTCATCATATATGCATCCATCACACTCATATAGGCTCTATTCACTAGCACATCATTTGTGTATCATACCACCATTGTTATATCATGGTCCTACAATTTAATCACCATAAATATTGAATGGAGGGCCTTCATCCTTCACTATCATCAGTTATTTTCCTCATTGGTATACTCTTCAGGGGTATAACACGTAATACATAACCCCCGTGATTGTACATATCGATTCTCTAATGCATTTTCATATAGGAATAATAATCACACATCCTACATCTTCATTACCCAATGACGCACTCTTGTGATTTGGTTCACACTTGACTGTTGAGGGATTACCATTACACCAAACCCCACACACTATACTATACACATTATATACTGTATTTTATCACACATTGTGTGCTATACTCTAATACAGACTAAACTATGTCAACATTTTACAATTTTTTTTGCATGCATCTTGCACCATACCTAATTCATTCCATGTATCATACATCCTTGTCATTCTCCATAGTACATCCATTATTCAGCTCTCTAGATACTATTGATGGCATATCATAGGACCCCTTAATGTCTACAACCGATGGGTTGAGACTCTCAGTGTGATTGCATAACATGGAGATTTTCCCAAGTGTGGGACCTTGTGAATCGGGATAGCTCTCCGGATGAAGGCTGGTTCCTATTCCTCTGTTTAGATGCACACATAAAAATGTAGAGGGTTTACTCAAAAACCTAAAATAAATTTCCAAGGAGATAGGGTAAGAAGATCCATAAAAAAATAAACCTAAACTAAAAAAGGTGATGCTGCAAGAAATGAAGAACACTTGTATTGCCAATAATCACAAACCATTAAAATGCAATGCAAGATCATGCACAGATAACCAAATTTGTAGTGAAATATCAGGAGAATGGAAATGAACACAGATAGGGTTGAGAATCATCCATGGACATGCAATATTTTCTCCAAGGGTTGATACAATACACTACAAAATGCCAAGAGGCAAAGTTACATTATAGTTTTAGATGGGAGGTTTGAAATCCACAAATTTACCTGCCAAAGAGAAGAAGGGAGGGAAAAAACAAAAATGTCCAACCTTTAGAAAGAAGCCCCTCCTTATAATTTATAGGAAGAATGAGAGAGGGAAGAGAGAGGAATTCCAAATCTACCCCAACCACCTTCAGATTGTATTTAATTCATCTCAATATGGCGGTAGGTGAGAACCCTAGCAAACCCAAAAAATGCTGAACTGTATTTTACATTTTTGAAGAATTTGTTCTCACCCAATTAAAGATATCTAGTCATATTTGGGTAGAGGACCTTGTAAGCTTTTTTAAAATTCCAACCTTGCATTAATCTGAGCTCCCTGTGAAAATTTATGGCCATTTGAATATCTGGGTCAGGGTTTGCTTTCTATTAGGTTCAGGGTGTCAACACTCAAAATGTTATGCCTCCTAAAGACACACCTCAGTGCATCCATCCTCATGTCAACATACTTTTAAGAGTGCGATAGGCATTGAAAATTTCATGTCAACATATTTTTACCTGTGCCCTTCCAACCTACGCCAGGGTGCATCCTTTTTCATGTCAACATATTTTTACCTACGCCTTCCAACCTGTGCCAGGGTGCATCCTTTTTTCATGTTGACATATTTTTACTTGTGTCAGGGCGCATCCTTTTTCATGTCGACATCTTCAGTTTCTTGATTTCCACATTCTTCTGTTTATCTATATTTACCTGGCGAGGGAGATATATACAACATGTACATATTCTAATAATGCATTGCACATACCTACCTCATAAACATTTTAGATACTACACTAGGTTATATTACATATGATTATAGATTTACATTTCATCCCCACATTTTATGGTTATTAGTGCAGAATCACAACACCCCTGAGTGTCTGCAACTCGATGGTTTGAGACTCTCAGTGTGATTGCATAACATGGAGATTTTCCCAAGTGTGGGACCTTGTGAAATCATGGAAAAGCTCTCTGGATGAAGGCCAGTTCCTATTCCTCTGTTCAGATGCACACGAAAAAAAATGCAGAGGGTTTACTCAAAATATAATCTAACTTGTCAAGGAGATAGGGTAAGAAGATGTATAAAAATAAACCTAAACTAACAAAGGTAATGCACTGAGGAATAAAGAACACCTATCTCGCCAATAAACACAAACCATTAAAATGTGATGCAAGATCATGCATAGATAACAAAATTTGCAGTGAAATATCACGAGGATGTAAATGAACACAGAGAGGGTTGAGAATCATCCATAGACATGCATTACTTGCTCCAAATATTGATACAATACACTACAAAATGCCAAGAGGAAAATTTTCATTACAGTTTTAAATGGGAGGTTTGAACTCCACAAATTCACCTGCCAAAGAGAAGAAGGGAGGGGCAAAACAAGAATGTCCAACGCTTTTGAAAGAAGCCCCTCCTTACAATTTATAGGAAGAATGAGAGACGGAAGAGAGAGGAAATCCAAAACTACCCCAACCACCTCTAGGTTGAATTTAATTCATCTCATTATGGTGGTAGGTGAGAACCCTAGCAAACTTAAAAGTGGCAAACTGTATTTTGCATTAAAGCTGGTTGTTGAAACGTCATTTCTGTCCATTACCACGTGCCAGCAAACGTTTCTTCAATTTTCTCTCTCCAAACTCCATCCAAAATGCAAAAATGACCCCATGGAATCATGTAGATAATTTCACCAGATTTCCATTGATATAAAGAACATGCAAAAATCTGAGCTTTAGATCGAAAGATATGGTGATTCGAAGATATAGGGAAAAAACAGGCCCAAAATCGGATCGGCGGGCAAAAAGTTTGAATTTTTTACCCATTTTGGTCTTTGGAAAAAATTTCAAATTTTCCCTGTGCTCTCACCAACCAAGTGCCACATGGCACTATTTCATTAGACATGGGCCCTTCCTGACCATTTCCCTTTGTTTTTGCCTTTGGAAAATGTTTCAAAATTTTCCCATCGAGCCGATGAGGTGAAGACACATGGCGGGCGCTGATTAGACGCAGGCCTGTCTTTCCTAAATTTTCCACGGGTCGCTTCGACATTTTGACTTGGACACGTGTCAAAAACCCATTGGATGCAGGTTTGACCCTCCAAAATTTCCTTGTGGGCTTTTCCAATTTCTTGCGCCACCTGGACATGTGGCAAGATTATATTGGCTCGCAATAAGTGGGGCAGGGCTAAAACATTCCTTTTGGATTTTTGGTGAAACACTTAGCCAAATTTCCAAATTTTTTCCCCTTCTGACATGTGGCACATTCTGATTCATCCACGGGCCTCCTTGTCTCTTTTGTGGCCTTTTCACCTTTTCGTGTCCCACGCGTCCCTTTACTTTTGTCCCAACTATCCCACGGAAATCTCCTACTTCAGCCGATTCATGTCCCATGTGTACTTTTGTCCCAACTGTCTCACAGACTACCTGGGACAAATATGTCCAAACCACCCAAAATGGACTGTCTGTCAGTGAATCAGCCGTTTCGCGTCCCGCGTGTACTCTTGTCCTGGACAGTCCCAAAACCACGCGAAACAAAAAGTTGACGATCTTCCTTGCTTTCAGCCGTTTCAGCTTTTTGTGTCCCTCACATCCCGATGTCCCAACTGTCCCACAGACCACCTAGGATAAAAATGTCTGACTTAGCTGATTTTCTTGCTTTCTTGGCCCCTAAGCTTGGTATGACGAACCTCAGTACGACCCAAACCCTTCAGACCCAAAATGCTTTAGAACAGTCCTACAACCTTATTTTTTTCTTTTTTTCCATTTTCTCAACTCGTTGGGATTTCTTCTTGGATGGGAGAGTTAGAAAAAGGCTGAGGGGACCCCAAAAACATGATTTTGGGCCTTGAATCAATCTTACTTGCTTGGGACTGAATAATTTGATGCATGTTATCAAAATTACCTTGAGGGGTGAATTTTGGATAACAATTTTGGCGACTCAATGGGGTCATTTTCCTACTGGATGAAGCATCCATTGGGCATGGAGTCATGAGTTGTAGCCTGCAAACTGATCTGAACTTTGAAAACCTCCTCTCTGAGCCACTTGGAAACCCACTGAAATGGACTGTGCAAGAGCAAGACTAGCACCACAAAAACTATGTACAAAACTGAAAATCATACATGCTCCAAATGGAACATGCAGAGTGTGCACAAGCACTTCTTTTACTAAAAGCAAAACTACCTATCCTACTCTAACTGGAAGCAAAAGTGGGCTAAACAAACCCTGCAACTGGTTGTGGAAAATAGCTTCCTTTCTTCAAAATTGGCAACCATGCAACTGATTTGGCATTGAACATGGCTGATTGGATGAGTGGAAAATCAACAAGAAGCTGGTATTCTACCCAAATCATCAAGGTGTCAACTGAAAAAAAATCTGATACCTCTTTTAGTTGCTCTGCATTTGGATTGAAGAGGTATGACAGTTGATCCTTGGTACTTTGTAGCTCACCCTCATGCTTAGAAGCAAGCATGACTGGTTGTGACTTTTCCTTTGACTCCAATGAATTCAAATACCTTATGGGGCAATGTATGATCCATTTGATATGCCCATAGCTCTGATTTTCAACTCCAAAAAAGGAGTCTTCTTGTAGACCTTGTTGGGTGGGTGATGTGGAAGCAATGGTAGGACTTTTCTACCCTTTCTCTTCCTCCAATGAAGAGCATGAAAGATTAAAATCTTCCAATCTTGGTTCCAAAGGGTTGCTATAAGATGCAGGGTACTGCAAATGAATGCTCTCCTTCATGACAGCAGGCTCAAGTATTTGGGATGTGGAAGATGAAAGGAGGAATGGTGGAAACTCAACTGGTTCTTCTTTATCAAAAGATTCCTCCAAATCTGACAGATACACTACCTCATGGTTGTCCTGCTACAAATGCTCAACTTCCTCCATGGTGTCCTCTTGATCTGTAACTTGATCATCATGGTTTCTTTCATCCTCCAACATTGAGCTTGAGTGATCAAACTCTTCTTCAGCACTATAACTTGAGAGAGATGAAGTAGAAAGAAGAACTGAAGGTTCTCCTGTAGCCTGCTTTGTGCTCAAAGCCCTTGGACCTACAATTTTCTCCTCCACAACTAGAATTTTCTCCTCTTCTTTTGGATTTGGAGAAGCTTCTTCCTCCTCTACTACTTGAAGGCAATCTTGCTCTTGATAGAACTCTTCTTCTAGCATGAATTTTGTCAAGTCAAACTCTTCAATCTGCTGCTCTAGAGGACAAGTTGGGACTGTAAGATCTTCTTCTGAGCTTTCTTCCTCTATGGCTGATTGTGCAACTTGAATTGAATCAGCACTCCCTTCAAATAGAGTGCCAACATGGACACTACTTTCTGAGCAAACTGACTGTTGATCTGCCTCTTCTTTTTTCTCTTCTTCTATTGCCACAAAATCAGTCTTAACCACCACTTGTTCTCCAACTCCAACCTCTTCTGAAGGCTTAACCATCAAGGGGATCTTTTTCATCCCAAATTTAAGAGCCCAACTCTTCAGACTTTGAATTTCTTCATCTTTGTTTGGTTTCTCTTTTTGCTGCTATTTTCCTTGACTAGAATTCTGATTTTTATCCTCCCAACATGGGTTTGGGAATGCAAGAGGAGAAGTGGATTGTAACTCAATTGATTTTGCAATTTTTCATGGTGGTGGAGGAGGTATAAACTCTTGTTTCTTTGGATGAGAGGGTATTTCTGTTAGCTTTTGTGGAGGGGATGAGTGTTTGGAAGGAAAGGGGAAAGAAGAATTAAGGTGTGGTGGGAGACTAGGGAATGGAGAAATGGAATTAACTCCTGGGGCAGCATTGACTGGATTTCAAATTTGAAATTCTAAATGAGATGATGTTGCTTGAGTAATAGGAAGAGAAAAACTAGATGATGGTGTAGAACTTACCCATTGACAAGGTTGTTCAACACCAAGTGTATAGGCCTCTATTTCTGTTATCCATTGTGCAAGTTGGGGAAGTATCTTCATCATAAGGTCCAGCTTCTCCTGAGGGCTGAAGTGTCTTGGAAAAGGGCCTCCCCATGGACAAGGAGTCCTGTAACCAATTTTGAAAGCCTTCATTTGAGTTGTTTCTCTTGATTGCACCATCTTTGCCTCCATCTTTTGGATTTTTTCCACAAAATCTGCATCTTCATTACATGTGTACCCTTGCTCTTGATGTGGTTCACAACCAAACTGACTTTGGTGCTGCTGCTCATATGGGTAGACATGCTGATTTTGAATTTGACCAAAATGCTGATTTGGAGGATTCGTAAAACATGTTGGAGGTGTGATATGCTACTATTGTTGAAAATGTCAATTCCATGATGGAAAAGAAGTCATGATTGCACAACTTCATGGAATGGAAAAGAATGAAAGAGATGGAAAGAAAGATGGATGAAAATGGATGGAAAACAGGTTTGCAACTTAAAGAATGAGTTATTTACTAGATGGAGTCACCAGATGTGCTTTTGAAAGTGCCTCCAAAAGGCTGAATCTTTAACAGGAACACACCAACGTGTCAAAGATAAAGTGAAAGACCTCTAAGGTACCACCGGGCGTGCCAAAACTATTAGTGCAGAATCACAGCACCCTTGAGTTTCTGCAACTCGATGGGTTGAGCCTCTCAGTGTGATTTCATAACATGGAGCTTTTACCAAGTGTGGGACCTTGCGAAATCAGAAAAGCTCTCTGGATGAAGGTCGGTTCCTATTCGTCTGTTCAGATGCACACGAAAAAAAAATGCAGAGGGTTTACTCAAAACCTAATCTATCTTGCCAAGGAGACAAGGTAAGAAGATGCATAAAAATAAACCTAAACTAACAAAGGTGATGCACCGAGGAATGAAGAACACCTATCTTGCCAATAAACACAAACCATTAAAATGTGATGCAAGATCATGCACAGATAACAAAATTTGTAGTGAAAGATTAGGAGGATGCAAATGAACACAGAGAGGGTTGAGAATCATCCACAGAAATGCATTACTTGCTCCAAAGATTTATACAATACACTAAAAAATGCCATGAGGTGAAGTTGCATTACAGTTTTAAATGGGAGGTTTGAACTCCACAAATTCACCTGCTAAAGAGAAGAAGGGAGGGGTCCTTACAATTTATAGGAAGAATGAGAGAGGGAAGAGAGAGGAAATTCAAATCTACCCCAACCACCTCTAGGTTACATTTAATCATCTCATTATGGTGGTATGTGAGAACACTAGCAAGCTTAAAAGTGACAAACTGTATTTGCATTAAAATTGGTTGTTGAAACATCATTTCTGGCCATTACCACATGCCAGATATGTTTCTTGATTTTTCCTCTCCAAAATGAACCAAAATGCAAGATTGATCCTGGAATAATGTAGATAATTTCACCAGATTTCCGTTGATATAAAGAACGTGAAAATCCAAGCTCTGGATCGAAAGTTATGGCCATTTGAAGATTTAGGGCAAAAACAGGCCCAAAATCTTATCGGCGGGCAAAAATTTGAAATTTTGACTCGTTTGGTCTTTGGAAAAAAATTTGAATTTTCCCCACTCTGTCACCCAAGTGCCACGTGGCATGATTTCATTGGACGCGGGCCCTTCCTGACCATTTCCCTTTGTTTTTTTTCCTTTGGAAACTTTTTCAAAATTTTCCTACTGGGCCGATGAGGTGAAGACACATGGCAGTCGCTGATTAGATGTGGGCCTGTCTTTCCTAAATTTTCCGCGGGTCGCTTCGACATTTTGACTTGAAAATGTGTCAAAACCCCATTGGATGCAGATTTGACCCTCCAAAATTTCCTTGTGGGATTTTCCAATTTCTGGCGCCACCTGGACATGTGGCGAGATTCTATTGGCTCGCAATAAGGGGGGCGTGCTAGAACACTCCTTTTGGATTTTTGGTGAAACACTTAGCCAAATTTCCAAATTTTTTCCCCTTATGACACATGGCACATTTTGATTCATCTGCAGGCCTCCTTGTCTCTTTTGTGGCCTTTTCCACCTTTTCGCGTCCCACGCGTCCCTCGCGTACTTTTGTCCCAACTGTCCCGGATGAAAATCTCTTGCTGCGGACGATTCAGGATTCCTTGTTCCTGTTGGCTTTTCTACCTTTTCGCATCCCATGCATACCTCACGTACTTTTGTCCCAATTGTCCCACGGACTTCCTGGGACAAATATGTCTGAACCACCCGAAATGGACTGTCTATCGGCAAATCGGCCGGTTTGCGTCCCGCGTGTACTCTTGTCCCGGCTGTCCCAAAACCGCGTGAAACAAAAACTTGACGATCTTCCTTGCTTTCGGCCATTCAGATTTTTGCGTCCCTCGCTTCCTGACGTCCCAACTGTCTCGTGGACCACCTAGGATAAAAATGTCTGACTTAGCCGATTTTCTTTGTTTTTACGGCCCCAAGCTTGGTACGACGAACCTTAGTACGACTTGAACCCTTCAAACCCGAAATGCTTTAGAACAGTCCTGCAACCTTATTTTTTGTTTTTTTTCCATTTTCTCAACTCGTTGGGATTTCTTCTTGGATGGGAGAGTTAGAAAAAGGCCAAGGGGACCCCGAAAAGCATGATTTTGTGCCTTGAATCAATCTTACTTGCTCGGGACTTAATAATTTGATGCATGTTATCAAAATTACCTTGATGGGTGAATTTTGGATAACAATGATCACTACACATGTTACATTGTGTATTAAACATTGCATATTGTTTACCTTTATCATCACATTTTACAAACCACACATTTACATACCCTACTCACCACATGGTTGTTTACTCTACAGGCTAAAGTCACCACCCTAAGATGCACTTTATTTCCTCAGTGCATACTCAACTACTGAGGGTTTTCAAATCAAATGAACCTTACACCCACCATGCAACATTTCATCACGCGAAATTCCTATGCTACTTATACGCTTTAGGATAAATCGTCACTCACTCTTCATATCTAGTAGTGGTATACACTTTAGGAAAGATCACCACATCCATTATATCATTTTGTAGTGATATATACCTTAGTTTCATCACCACTCCTTAACTCTCATCTTGTAGTGATATACGCTTGGGGCTAAAAAATCACTTATTCATTCATGATATAGTGATATATGCTTAGGCTAAAGCATCACTAGTCCATTCCTCAAGTTATGATATACACTTTGACTATAGGGTTCATGCACATCCTTTCTATATGTCACATCTCATTGCCACTACATACACACTCATTATAGCACAATAGACACAAAAAACACCACTCAACCATTTCCCAATGATGCACTCTTGTTTACAGTTCATTCTTGACTACTAAGGGGGAAAATAGAATGAACCTCATTTCATAGACTTCTATCCACTCGGGGGGAATGTGAATCCTATCATTCCATCTTGTATTCTATCCCATCTATCCACATCATACTACATTGTCTTGAGGGAATTTATTCTTGCTTACTAGTGTTTTATATGATCACCTTACTCCACATGCTAGATTGATTTCTTTGATGTCATTATCTATACCATCAACACATGTGAATTAACACCTTTGTTTAGTGTGATCACATATATAGGAATCTTATAGGTGGCTTCGATTCTCTCCTTCTACCCTTTTTACACTAGTCATTGGTGGCATCCACATTTTGTCTCTCCTAGGTGCTATTGTTTAATTTTTTACTTAACATCTCATATTACTTGATCATACACACTTTTGACATATTGGCTATTTTGTTAACATGCTAATGGTTCTTCTATGTGTAACACTTGTTTTGCAGGATGATATGTTTATATGACCATTGGTTTGTTTTCTTATACTTGTCTACCATTGTTTTCCATTATATGCGGGCTTTGCCCTATGTTTGTGTGCACACTTACTTTTTATTTACAGCCATGATGGCCTTGTGTGTCTTGTGACATCATGAGAGATGTACAATGTTTGCTACCCTATTTTTATAACTTAATTGTTTTCTTACATGTTTTCATTTACTCCATTGTTTAGATAGCTTACACATGTTTTCTATATGCATGCATTTTTTGTTTACACTAGTCTTTGGTTAGCCTTCTTGTTTTTGTATTCCTTGGTTTCTACCAAACACTTTCTAGAGTTTCAACATACATTCAGTCGGTCCTATTTTTGAGTCACATGTCTCCGATTAAGTGAGATTGCATGCACCCCCAAAGACGGGGTCATCATTTGGGGGATCTACATACTAACACAAGGATTCTATAACGGAACGGTTCAATTTTCTACAACAAGTGGGTTGAAACCATTATAAGGACCCCCTAAATAGTAGATTTTACAGGAAATGGTGTCCTTATAATTTCTAGGAAGTAGTTATACAATTGGTAGTTATAGTGGGTGAACCTCTGTACACTACTTTGGCTAGTGACATCGGATCACCAAAAAAAAAGGATAGTACAGAGATCTCTTCACAAAAATTGAAACACAAGTGGTTAGATCTTGGAGGAAACAAAGCATTTTCTCCTTACACTTCTTCAACCAGGGTATCGTGACATTGCCAAAATTAATTACACTATAGAATATCCTTTTACACTCTTTCGCTTGACATGGATTAGGTGCACATTTTCCATTTAAACTTTTCCTTTCACATAATTTACTTTAATGTATTTTACGTAGCGTGTTTACACGTATATACATACATATTTGACTACTTGATCATTTTATCCTTGCAGTTCCATCTGTATAAGAAACAAGTAATCAAATTTGGGGAAACAACAATGAAAACAATAAAAACAATGTCAACGATAACATTCCATGAGAAGACATGCTTTACTAACCATGCAAGTATACCACATTAGCTACACATGCATTCCGCCCTAAGGTCACTCTCATCATGTTTTATTTACACAATTTTCATCTCTAGATTCCACGATTTTGTCATTCCACACATTTGTCTAGTTATTTGGCACATTTCTTCTATAATCTTCATGTACATCACATCATATTTCTAATTACTTTATGTTACTAAGGTTTCAACTCACCAATATAAAGTGGGAACAAAATGTAGTCACAAAATCATGCACTTTAGACATTATTTATACCGGTCTCATACTGATATTTGGAAGGTTGTTGAGTGAAAAAATTACTAATTAAACCCCATCTTTTAGCCATATTATTTTAGTTTTATTTCATTATTTCCACACATTTTTATCTACATGCCTAGTCTGTTTCAATTTTTTCCTATCATTTTGGCCTCGTCTAGGGCACCTGTGGGTGCCTTGGTACCACCAGGGGTGCCCCGATCCTTATTATACTTTCCTAACACTTTTTGGGCTCTTTATATCCATTTTTCATCCTTATATTTTTGGTATTCATCCATGTCGGGATTAATTATGAAATCAGATTAAGAAAACCCTATAAATATAAAGTTATAAGACCATAATGACTTACCTAACATCTTCTACTATTATCCCTCATCTAGAGTTACATCCATATATTGCATTTGCATCCACATACCTCCATCATCAAGGCATAAGCTAGGAAGTCTGCATCATACTTCATATGGGGAGGGATTCTATTCTATTCCATGCACACATGATAGTACATTTTTTATATTTAGTTATTTCTCACTACTTCATAAAGTGCAACTGAAAAAAGAGCACCTAGGGTAAAAAATGTGCACACTCACAAGAACTACATTTGGGTCTGAAATGTCGTGCAATGCTTAGAGTAGTAAGCCCACTATTATGGTAGCTGATGTCAGTTTGACACATTCATTCTACATTTTTATTTTAAGGGTCTTGATACTTCCTTTCTATCTTCTTGTAAGTCTTTATATTATCTTGATTTATTGGCAATATCGAGCACAGAAAAACGAAGTATATGAAACACACAACAAGGGTTTTAAACCATTATTCAAGCTTTTGAGAACCATTCGTAGATCTTTTTCATAGACCAGGGTACCTAGATTACATATCAGATCTTGTGTGGCTGCCCCAGTCCTATTATATGCACCCAAGTCCACTCATATCCTCTAGATCCATTCTTTAAGGGGATCCAAAATAGTTTGTCCTTCTCTTGTTTTCTCCAATTGTCTAGGTGACACTTTGTGACATACATCTATTATTAGATGATTTCTTTCCTTTCCTTCTTCTTGAATATTAGGGCTTCATTTCCATTGTTAATTATAACAATACTTCATATTGTTTTATCACATTTATTTACAGCGTTTATTTCATCCTAGATTATATTAACTATCCCCAACATACTTACTCCTTTGTCAGTTATTTTTTATTTAATCATCTATTTACTTTTATCTTATCAAGTATTCACTCAATAACATAAATTTCGGGTAAATGTAGAAAAAACAACACACACTTGGGTACATTTTGAGGTCCTAAAGCATCTTAATGTATACATGATTCCTAAGGAAGAAAAATAATGGTTGAAAACTATATTTTGCCTCTTTTCTTTTCTCTTACTATCTCTTTTGCCTTACACACCCTATAACCCTGACGCAACCTGACTGATTTATCTGTTATGGCCATAAACACTATCGTCTAGTTAGGACACTAACACCAAGGCTCTTTTGTCCCTACTGGGTGCTCTTGACCCTCTCGCACCCCTATCTTAGTATTTTAGGTATCTTTTATCTTTTTGGCATCTTCTTCAATTATGGGTCGGCCTTCTAGTTGTAAATTACAAAATTCAAACAAGGGAATCATATATATATATATATATATATAGTTAGGTACTTCTCAAAAATTAGTTACCAAGCACTAACATTACTTAATATCACCTAATATTATATCTATAATTCACAAGAGAATCAAAGGCATCCATCTAGAACACTCACATGAAGGGACAAGGGTTGCATCACTCTACAAACACAACATAGGAAGGGAAGCCTATTTTATTCCTTCACACACATTTGTATCTAGAGCATTATAGATCTTGCCTTTTATATTAGTGTAACTTAAACAAGGGCATCCTAGTGCATCATTACAAACACTTTCACATATAACTACATGGGGTATGAGATGCATTTCAATGCATGGAATTATTTTCGTTCTTTGGGTGACCTCTAAGGTCAGTATGATGCCACAATATGTATATTTTTTATTATATTTGATGTGTTTTTTAGACATGTGCAGGCAGACACTTTATTTTTTTATTAAAGGTACACTCAAAGATCAAGGATCAAATCTCAAGAAAAAAAAGAGAATCAATAACAAAACCCTTTCTACACAAAAGATATCATAACCTTGGCATTTTCCTTGCTACTATTACCTACATCTAGTAACCAGTACTCAGGCACTCTTGCCCTCTTGCGGACACCCCTTTCCTATGTTGTTATGAGTTCCAAAACCTCTGACGAGATTCAAAGACACTTCCTCCAATATTTTTCACCTATTCACCTACCCATATCACTCCAAGTTTTGTCAAAAAACAACTAAGTATTCCTATCCCACTCTCTTTCTTAGGGTTTCATAGTGTGTATGCTTGTTTTTTTGTGTCTTAATATATATATTAGGAACAATCATGTAAATCCACAAGTAGCTCACTCAATCACTCAAACTATTTATAGAACACTATACCCTAAGTTATAGTTCCAAAGATAGGTGCAAAATCTATAGTGACGATACCCTATCACCACCTAGGTTGAATTTAACTAATAAACAAAACCTAAGCACTAAAATTGAATTAACGCGATATATCCACAAGGTATACTACAACTAGTTTATATGCAAAAAAAACCTACATTTTTTATAATGGAAGCTAAAAATGAGAATCACGTAACAAAACTACCTTGACACATTTAACAATCTTCGAACAAGTGAGGTATTAGTGTCAAGATGATGTTATTCTGATAAAAATAATGTAATATCAACACTCTTAAAAGATTTAAATTATGTTGGAATCAAAACTAAGTTCAAATAGAACAAGAAGTTATTAATTTGGCGAGTAGTGTAATGATACAAAATTAAAACTTATACCAAGTCCTCATAAATGAAAAAAAGATGTAATTTTTGTAATTATATGGCCAGAATGTGGGAAAAATAACAAATCAAAGAGGAAACAATGTTGAAATCAAACCTAGCTATGAATATGATCTTGAAATCAAAATCAAGTGGCTATCAAATATGTAAGAATGTACCCACACACTTTAGAAATTTAAAAACTCATTCGCAAACATGGATGGATGCAAATGGACATAAAAGTGGTGAAAAAAATATGATAACACTACCTATAGATGCCTTCTTTTATCTCGAATGGGCAACAAGCATGCAAAGGTATAAACCAAATGGGATGGAAATGAACTAAATGTTACTTGGGTAGAGTTTCACTTCATTTTAAGGCGAGAAAAATAAATTAAGCTAAGTAATACATAATAAATCTCATGATAAGTGACACTTAGTTTCAAATTAAGTGGACTCTTTTAATTATTCAAAATACAAGCTTTAGAGTTCAATTAAGTCATCAATTCATGATATTTTTCACAAGAGACGATGGTTTGGACTAGCAAGGTGGGCTCCTAGAAGATATGGCTTCCCTAGGTAGTTCCCTCAACTAGGTGTCACAGGTTTATCTATTGTGAGCTCAATTCACCATGGTTTCCCAAGGAGTATCTTGGATTTACTTTACCCCCTTTGAACACAATGATAAATGAATGTGTTCACACATATTCTCACTTGGGTCGCTATATGGATAACTTTGACTCTAACTCACAATGTAAAATCTATTCATGTGCGTGCAAAGCACTTATTATTTCATCCACAAGGTTACTCAGTGGTGGACTAATTTAGGGTTCCTAGAACCACCCCCAATTTCTATAGCTTAAGGAGTTATTCCAAAGGGGTTACATTCTAGTTAAGTGAGAAGGGACATACCCTTTTTTGAACCTACAAATACAGTGTGATGAACATGGTGTTTTTTTTATCTTTTTAACTTATTTTGGTTTTGTCTAGCACAACATTTTGCAACCTGTATCAAACATGTTAATATCGTGTTAACCTCCTCTCTTTAAGAATTGATTTCCATCCTGCACTAATTTAGTAATTTCCAAAGAACATCTAATAAAGAGGATACAATTTTCCTTTTGATTTCCGAAATCATCCTAAGATGGAAGGAAAGAGCATACAAAAAACGCTATCCCACTCAAACATGGAAAATACTTAAGTAAGTGTGAAAAATGAGTTCTTTTTATCCAACTTTTGAAAATTAATTATTCATAAAATTAAATTGAAGTGTTTGAGAAACAAAGAGAATATTTTTTAAATGTTTTTGGTTCCCAACATCACCTAGAAGGTGCAAGGGAAGAGAATACATGCTTCAAAACAACCCTGTAAACCAAAAATGCAATCACTTAAATGAGTTGGGCTATATAATATCGAAACAACATTCAAAGCACTGTTAGAAACCTTTAAATTGTTAGAAAAATAAAGAAATTTGACTTTGTAACTTATAATAAAATTTTATTTTTTGATAGTGACACCTATGCACCCAGAATGATTGGTACATACACTTATCGATGGGTATACACTCTAAATAGTGGTTACGCGTGGCTATAGACATATATTGTGTGGCTTAATTCCTATGGAGGAAGAGTAATAGTTGTGCACAGGTTTTAGCGGATACCCACCTCAAAGGAAAGTACATGTGTAGGTCAAAATGTGAGGTCAAAATAGTATTAGCATAATAATTGTGCATCTCAAGAGGTAGATACACGTGGAAGTTGATGCCTGTGAGTGGAAAATTGTGGGTATGCGCATGTACGTACCCAAAATTGTAAGGTACTGTATTTCCAAAATAACGTAACAGGTGCCCCAATGATGATACAGGTCTCCTCGTAAGGTGTTCGGGAACCAGAAAAGATCTCCAAGTGTGCGTTAACATCTTGCATGCCCCGCTTAGCCCCCACGTGCTTTGTTTTTCCCTTTTCCCCTCTTTTCTTGGCCTTTTTCTCTTCAGTGATGAAACTGCCACCCTGCCTGGGCGGCAGTCTCGTGACCGCCGCCCTGAACAGGGCGGCAGTCTTGTAAACGCTGCCCTGCTTAGGGAAGAAGTCCTTTAAGTATTTTCCAGAAAGCTCTTTTCAGATGACTCACATAATTTCAACATTTTACCAGCTTTCTTTCACCTCCATAAGCTTGCATTTATGATTCTTGTTCCCTGGAATAGTGTTTTGCCATTGTTTATAGTTTAAGAGTTCTATTTGGTTATTACCTTAGGTAAATGCAAATGCTATAAATAGTTGGCTTGTGCTCAAGCAAATGGCCCCTCAAATTTGCCTCTGAATTTCTCTTTGCAATAGATTTAGTTTTCATTTTTCTTAGAGTTCTTAGCTTCTTTCATTGCATGTTGTTTTGCTATTAGGAAGCCACATATCCATCTTGTGCAAGTGCTGTTGACATTTTATCCAATCCATCGGAGTAGAATAGATTGTTTTCAATAGGAAGCCATTAAAGTTGTAGGTTTTGTTCTTCAAACACGATAGTTTCAGGTTCTGGACATTTCATGTTGCATGACTCGCAATAAATCCCGCTAGGAATTACATAAGCCAAGCTCTGTACTCTTGCGCTATCTCTCTCCTACTCGCCTTATATTCGGTCTGTATCTTGAGATGCCTTTGTCCTAATATCTACTTCTGTTGATTCTAGCATTACAACGCTTTTCTGAATCCACGTGAACACAAAGGAAGAAGGAGATCACACTGAGGGGACAAGATCACACACACCATCGGGTTCGCCACTGTTTTGTAGAATCCAGGTTCTAGCTTTCAAAATTTCTAGTTAGAAACATATCAAATAAAGTAGCCAATCACTTTATTTCAGTCAATTCTACTCTCGATATTTCCAGGGAAGCTATGGGGATTGATAGTTTCTAAGAAACAATGATTCACTCCTCACTTATGAGGTAGGATCGAGAGCCTTGCAAATAGATTAAGTCAATTATTTCATTGTTTAGAATAGATTCACAATTGCACAGACAAATAGCTACACTCGGTTATCTTATTTGTTTTAATTTCGTCATTAAATTAATTGTAAAATTCTAGATATGTTAACAATTACTCTTTTAGATTCATTCGAATAGTTCATCAGAAAATACAAAAAAAGAGAAATCATATACGCTATAGATATATTCAAAGTAGTTAAATTTCACTTTGTCGTAGTTAATTTAGATTGTTACTTTTGTATGATAATCACGGGACTTAGGGAGCCCAGAGAATACGTATTCAAGCCAATCATGCCCTAGCCCAATCTCATCATAGAAATAACTGATATAGATCAAAATCTTAGGATCCAAGTCTTTCGAACAATGGTAAGCTTGTAAAAAATCAATTCCCAGTTGAGCGGATTAAACATAGAAGACGACCAAGCGCACATGCTTTGGTCAAATCAACCAAACTACAGATTACCCTAGGTAACATCCATATGACTGTAGAAAGGGTCAAAAGAGAACAAACCTTTGGTTGCGATCCTTTGGTCCCATAGCTAGATGCATGACACACTCTTACAGATATAGATACTAGCCTAAGAATTCAGGTTGCAAGAACGCCTATGAGGCACTCTTAGAAGATCACACATCTATTAGTTTTGAATATAAAGGATGAGAAAGCATATGATTATAGGTGTTAGGGATTAGGAACTAATTCTATGCATGACCATAGTAAGACTACAACAACCAAGAGTCTACGGTTACGATCCACAAATCCCGCAACCCAACGAATCCGTAAGTCAATCAGACATAGACACTGGCCTACGCACACTAGTATTCAAATCCACTCCACTTCCACCTATCATCATCGAACAATTATCCTTACTAGATACAGCAGCTAACAAAGGTAGAGAATTCTGGACTAGGCCAGAGAATCGTCCATAGAGTCAACTATAGTTACCATCCACCATATGACCTTATCTGGAGACATACACGAAACTATCCCAGGTTATTTTCCACGAATTCCACAACCCATAGATCGAATCATGCCAGAGCTTGATATTGATTGGAGCCTTTGAGTAGTCATCCTTTCCGATCAATCTATGACATGAGTTCAGGTTAGAAGGGCCTTCTTTGCCTTAGATTCACAAATTCCACTATTACATATTCAAGACATTAGACTACCTAACTAGTTTGTCTACATCCCATACATATTCCATCCCCACCGGCTATCTCGGCATGACCTAGGGAGGTGGTTACGAGGAAGAGTTACATGTAGATTCCCATGCTCGCTTGTCACTTTTCCATTGTACAAAATTGGTGAACCCGACGTGAACTGAACACGTAACTAAGATACGCTTGTTTTCTACTTTCTAGTCTAGAGTCAAATTTCTACTGGTTCTTTCAAATTAAAAATGACTCTTTCATCTTTACTACCTCATTAGCTTTCACCATCACCTTCACTCCTTCCCATTATTCTGCGGGTATTCATATACCCCCCCGAATATGTCAGGATTCGATGCATATGGCAGGCCCCTCTTGGGCCTTGAGGCATGCTACGCCCAACAAAATAGACAATCATCACCCTCACTCTCAGTATGGGGTGACAACTACTCAACCAACCAGTTTTCAACACAAACTCCAAGGATTAGATATAACTCATCTTTTCAAACTGAGGAGTTAGATCAGCTCGCTCAAACGTAACAAATAGAGCCTTCAGGCTCAAATAATATGATGTTCATCGGAGAATTTAGTTCATCTCCTCAGGTGCTACTTAGACCACAAATTAGTAAACAATCAGACTCATACCGAGGTTTAGACGATGAACATTTGGTACATTATTCTAGGAACGACCAATGTTCTAGAAGTATCTAACCACCTATAGGAGGTTTACAAACACAACCTGAAGTCTCTTTTCAAGAAAATACCTCCATGCCACTACATATAGGAAATACCCTTGGGGAAACTTGGCAGGGTAGCGATCAGTTCATAGTGGGATATCACATGCCTATACAACACCATGATATACAAAAAACGTCACTACGTAAAACATCGTGACTTCACTAAATGAAGTCATTTCAACGTTAGTAGAAAAAGTGAGAGGGTTAGAACTTGCTCAAGCAAATCACCATTCTCAATTCATACAAACAGGAAATTCTAATCCTCCTAGACAAGTAGACCTCCTCACAAGAGTAGACAAGTTAGGCACGACTCCTCAGTATTCACAACAAACACCAACTAAACCCACCATCTCTAACGTTGTTCCTCCAAGTCTAGTACAAAACAATCCATCCCTAGACAATACCCCGTCATACTTAAATATGTACTCCAAATCACCACAAGGGGATATGTTCTCCTCTCCCGGCATGTTTTCTCAAACACAAGTGTTTCCTTATGCCCCTACCAACGCATACACTATGCCATATCAACAACCCATTCCACCTCCACTCCCTCAGCAAGCACCATCAATGGTCGAAACCTATGCGATAGGGACTTATTTAGAATATTTGAAAGAGCCCTTAGATTTCACCATACGAAGTGTCATGCTTCTAAGACCTCTTCCCGACTTGCCCAAATACAAAGGTGAGGGAGATCCAAATGCACATATCAAAGCTTACACTGTAGCCATTCGAGAACTACTCCCATGGGATGGGGTTGTTACTAAGATATTCCCAAAAACGTTGGAAGGCATCGCTCTCGATTGGTATTATAGAATACCTGAGGCTTCCATCCATTCATTCAAGCAGCTCATGTTAGCATTTATCAAGGCCTTTGACATGAACAAATTATTAAAGACAGGAATCAGGGAATTCTTACACATCAAGCAAGAACACAATGAATCTATCACCCATTTCATCCAAAGGTGGTGTACAGTTCTTTATTCTTCGGCAAGTGCTCCAAACATGGATCAAATGGAACTATGCGATTTATTCCTTCATTCTCTTAGTAGAGAGGTGAAGGAAGAAGTCTAGAAGTTCCCATTAAGAACTTACGATGAAGTACTTGAGAGTCCTGTTCGAATAGATCAAGCAGCAATTGATAGTGGTCGCAAAACATATGGAGAAAATGCGAGGTTAGTCACTTCCAACCAGAACACTATAGCTTATCCTACTACCACGAACGTCAATCAAGGACCTAAAATCCTTAATAAAAATAAGGGTGTAACAACAAATGGAGTAACCGACTAGCCTAAGAAGGTAAATATCGTCAATACTCCATCACAAATAAATAACCAATGAAACAACAACTTTACCCTGACAATCAATACAGTAGATTTTAACCATCCACAACAACAACAACAACGGTGAAATCCCACATAGGGTCCAAGCCAAAAATTCAAATAGATACCAAAACCAGAATTCAAACCAAAGAAAACAAACGCAAAATTTTAATCCTGATAGACAATGGTTTGATCAAAATTTTGGGCCACAATATGCACCAAACCAACAAACTAGGAATTACAATCCTAATTCGTATTGTGGTTTCCACAAAATTTGGGGCCATGACACTAGAACGTGTCGCGACTACAATAAATTCATGCAACACTTGTCAGATGAAAAAATACAACTTTTCATGGATATGTTCTTGGCAGATCCTACGGCGCTAGCATCAAATACCTTTTCAGGGACAGTTTCCCCTCAAAACGCACCCCTGAAGATCTTTAATGATCCACTCCCAAATCACAATAACAAAGGATAAATCTAACTGGGAAAAACAAGAGTGTAATAACAGGAAACAATGATCATGAAGCCTCAACCTCACTAAATCCATTAGTTGTGCCACAACTAGGAAGTCAGCCATAGCTAAAGGTAGTCGGTTTAGTGGAGTTAGACGTCGAACTACCCATCGAAGCTGTAACAAGGACACAAGAGTATTTCTCTCAGCCAAGTCCAAGCCACCTACCAGAGATGGATAACATCCAACAAATCGTAGTAAAACCTGTGGGTGCCTATGATTTAATTAACGACCTAACAAAAACCTTCTCGCACATCTCCTTTTTGGATTTATTAAAAAATTCCCCTGCTCATAGGGCTGCTCTTTTAGAGGCATTAGGTTTGGGCCATTTAATTAACATCACTCCACCTCCTGAAACATAGGTAAATCATATAGACTTCGATGTTCATCCTCCAGGGCAGGCGGATAGGGATGTCGAATTCATATTTGAGATAAACAAAATGCCGATAGATGCTGAGATCACACGTCGAGGTGATCCAGCCTTACATTTGCAAGTATGGGTTTATAACAACTATGTAAAGTGTGCAATGATAGACGATGGGGCGGCATTTAACATAGTCCCCTTCTCTTTCCTTCAAAAGCTAGGGTATGGAGAAACCAATTGTTCCACGACTCGAAACACACTTAGGGGCTATGATAGTCTTAAAGCCACCTCGGTTGGAACTATAATATTACCTGTCACCTTAGGACCCAAAACCATCTTGACTGAGTTTTATATTATAGATCGGGAAACTAACTATAATATGATCCTCGGCCGACCCTGGATACACCGCATGAAGGCAATCCCTTCTACGCTATTTCAAGAAGTAAGGTTTTTACACTTAGGGAAGATATTTGTAGCCAAAGGTGATCCAAAACCATTCGATGTACACCTAGCTGACTTAAAGAAAAGACCAGGTGTGCACTCGGAGTTTGAACTCCCAACAAACCAACTTAATAAACCTACCGACGCAAAACCAAAAGAAAAGTTAGGTACCTACGACAGATCTTGAAACTATGAGCCTAGCCAAGGCAACCCCAACCCCCAAAGATGAGGCTAACACTGTAGAAATAGTATCATTAGGAACTACTGCAAAAATAATTGAATTAATAGAACAAGATCTACCAATGTTCTTACCATTTGATTCTGTAGGCGTGGGATATTCCCTGGGTGTCGGTTCTCTCCCAGTGGTAGATCTCTACATGGTAGAGGTAGAAGATGTTAACACAACAAATATCCCAACATCTATACTCCCACCTAAATATTGGACTCTCCATTTTGATGGGGCTAGGTGTCGTTACGGAGCGGGGGCAGGTGTAATCTTTACTTCCCCTGAAGGGAAAGTCCTACCATTTTCCTTTAAACTAAATTTTGAATGCACAAACAACGGCACTGAGTACGAAGCCCTCCTCCTTGGCCTCATCTTAGCTAAAATAATTAGTGTTGATAACATCAGAGTCTTAGGAGACTCACAATTGGTAGCAAACCAAGTCTCTGAGATATATGAAACTAAAGCCGAGCACTTACAGCTTTACAAAACATCTGTGTTGAATTTAAGCAAGGAGTTTGACTTCATATCAATTGAAGCAATCCCGTGAGAGAAAAATCTTCTTGCTGATTCAATAGCAACTTCAGCATCACGTTTTACTCCAAACAGTAAGTTAGAGGATACCTATTTCATAGTATCCCTTCGTGATGAACCATTGGTAAAAACAATGACAAATTCTCTTTTAAATGAAAATGAAAAGAAATCTACTATCCTAGACCACATTGATAGTGATATGGCCACTCTGAATTACTTAAACACCTATGCGGCATTACATCTCTCCTATCATATGATAGATTTGTCCTTAATCCCACATTCGTCTTCCTACTTCGGAAATCCCATGATGGAGCTTCCCTCGGAAATGGAGCCTAGCATAAACACAGTAGAAAATGGGGATGATTTGGAACTTACCTCAAGCCCCACCTGAGTTTGAAGAAGGTAATGCCTCTTTAATCGAAGAAACAATTGATGTTCACATTGGAACGGAAGATGAACCAAGGATATTGAAGTTAGGATCCTCGTTAACTCCATTAGAAGTAGAAATACACACTCAGATCCTCAAAGAACATCAGAAGGCTTTCGCATTCAATTATAAGGAAATGACAGGGGTTGCACCCCACATTGTGGTGCACAACCTCATCACTAAATCAGGTGCAAAACCAATTAAACAAAAATCAAGACCCATGAAACCCAAGGTAGCTCTCATGGTAAAAGAGGAGGTAATGAAACTCCTCCAAGTAGGATTCATCAAACCAGTCGATTACTCTCAATGGGTATCTAATATCGTTCCCGTTCTTAAAGAAAAATGGAAAGATACGCATCTGCATAGACTTCCGAGACATTAACAAAGTGTGTCCTAAAGACGACTTCCCGTTACCATCCATTGACATCATTGTTGATGCAACAGCTGGATTTGAACTTTTGTCTCTCATGGATGGATTCTCGGGATACAATCAAATCAAGAATATCTGAACAAGATCAAACTAAAACCACGTTTATAACTCCTTGGGGAACATATTGCTACGTTGTTATGCCATTCGGTCTCAAGAATGCTGGCGCTACATACCAGCGAGCTATGACATATATATTTCACAATCTAATTCATAAAATCATGTAATCCTACATAGATGACTTGTTGGCTAAGGCCAAGAAGCGTTGTGACCATCTGGAAATACTCCTCATCATTCTTTCACATCTGATAGAATACGGAGTCATGTTAAATCCAGAAAAAATGTGTCTTTGGTGTAACAGGAGGGAAGCTCCTAGGATACATCATATCATCACGAGGGATAGATGTTGACCCAACCAAAATTTGAGCTGTCCTCGAAATGGTCCCACCTTCGGATGAATCTAGAATCAGGTCATTTCTCAGAAATCTTGGTGCAATCCGGAGATTCATCCTGGACTTAAGTTTTGCCATTCATCCAATCAACAATTTACTCAAGAAAGATTATAGCATTGATTGGATTGAAGATTATAATGAAGCTTTTGATGCAGTTAAGCGTTTCTTGTTGTCACCACCTACGCTAATGCCACCTAAGCTAGATCGTCCATTAATTTTATACTCAGAAGCTACCAATGTCTTGCTAGCCTATATGCTGGCTCAAGAAGACGATGACAAGAGAGAACGTGAAATTTATTTCATTAGCCAAACATTTCTCGACTATGAAACACGTTATACACAAGTAGAATGAGAATACCTTGCCATAGTCTTTATAACCAAATGCTTAAGACATTATATGCTAAATCAAGAAACAAGGGTCATGGTAAAAACAGACCATTTACGAACTTTTCTCACGCAAGGGTCCTTGTCTAAGAAGGATGGAAGTTTTATAAGCCTTAATGGGAGAATTTGAATTAACATTTGTAAATCAGAAATCTGTTAAGGGACAAATTATCGCAGGATTGGTTAGCTGATAACCCATTAGATGGAGGTGATCTAGTAGATCTAGATTTTCTAGATGAGTGCGTATACTACATTGAAACCAGACCTCCTATCTCTGAGTGTCCCTGGTACACTGATATCATTAATTATATCGTGGACCATACGTATCCAGAAGGGGCTACACCGCAACACAGAAGGTGGCTACGCATTATCGTAGAAAAATATGTCATTATAGAGCAAGTGCTCTATCAGAAAGCGTTCGATGGAATGCTTCTAAGATGTGTCGACATAGAAGAATCCAAGAAAATTCTCCATGAATCTCACAGTGGAATGTGTGGAGGCCACTTTGGTGGCCATGCCACCGCTCGTAAAATACATCGAATGGGCTATTTCTAGCCCACTCTAGAACACGACGTAGTAGAGTTTGTACGCAGGTGTCATAAGTGCCAAGAGTTCTCCCATGAGATCCACATGCCGGCACAAACTCTACAACCAATCGCGACTCCATGGCCCTTTTCTACATGGGGCCTAGATTTAATAGGGAAATTCTCTCCCTCGTCTACAGATGGCCATAATTTTATAATCATGGCCACCATATATTTTACCAAGTGGGTAGAGGCTATGCCTCTTACTACTGTACCGGGTTCTGTAATTGCCAAGTTCATTTTGAACCAAATCATTTGCAGGTATGGTATCCCGCAAATCATTATCTCAGATAATGGAACTTCTTTTAAGAATGACGAAGTTCACGAATTGTGCAATAAATTTAAAATAAGCCATCATACGGCTTCCTTGTATTACCCACAAGCCAACGGATAGGCTGAAGCGACAAATAAAACACTAAAAGCCATTCTCCTTAAAACGGTGAAAGAAAACAAACAAGATTGGCACTTGAAGTTATATCTGGCCTTATGGGCCCACCGAACCTCAATAAGAACACCAATGGGAGCAACTCCTTTCTCACTAGTATTCGGGGCAGAGGCAGTTCTCCCACTTGAGGTTGAAATACCCAGTCTCCCTATTTCATTACAAGGGATTCTGGATGAAGACGCTTACAGAGAAGCACGTCTCTCCCAACTAGAAAGCCTAGATGAAGCTAGGTTAGATGCTGAACAGCGGCACAGAGCCTATGCTGACCGGATGTGCCGGCAGTATAACAAGAAAGTCTATGAACGCGACATATATGAAGGTGATCTAGTTCTAAGGCTAGACAGCCGGATCGACAAGAAGACCGGCGAAGGAAGGAAGTTCCAGCCTAAATGGTTGGGCCCATACCGAGTCATGAAGGACTATGGAAATGGTGCATACCTCTTATGTACGCTGGAAGGTGAGGAATTTGGTGAAACGGTCAATTCCCTACACCTCAAGCGGTTCTACGCGTAAGCAACTAGCACTATTTATAATTACATTTACATTGCATCTTCATATAGATTAAGATCATTTTGTCTGCTTGTTTCGTACACAAATTGTGATCAAGGAATTTTGTTCTCAAAGCAATTCATTACAAACTCATGATGTTGTTGGCATAAACACTCTAATCATACCTCTCCATTTTCATGATATCATCAAATTATCTCAGAATCATTTTATCAAATAAAGCTAGATATGACAAAGTCTTAACGGTACCCATGCCAAGATCTGCAGGTTTATTCTCACTTTTGGTTTCTTCTTAGGATAGGTGTCTTGCCTATGGTCTGTTCCAGAAGCTTCATGGTGTCACATCTATCCCATATGTATATCTCTTTGGAAATAAGCACATACTGACATTTTACTCAAGTAAACAAGTCAAATATTGATCAAACAGAAAATTTTAATTTTACACATTTCCTTGCCCCACTAACCTTTGGTGATGAGCTTGCATCTCTTACTAGTGACGTAGGGTTGGGGAAGGATGGAAATGCCCTTACTCACCTATGCTTTGTCCGCGGTGATAAACCCACGCTTCTTACTAGTAGCATGGGGCAAAGTGTAGGGGGTCCTCTTGACAAACAAATGCAAAAGGTCATAAGCAAACAATTCAAATCTCGAAGTCTTTGAGTAAAAAACAAATGAATCAGATGTCCAAAATTCCAAAAGAGTTCAAAATCCTAAAAACCCAGATTTTGTCTACCATGTGGCCATCTAAGGATCTAAGTCTGGATAAACCGCAAAGCAAGTTGCATCCAAAACTATGAAGTCACTCGAGTGGAGTGGGCTTGTGGTATCCTAATTTGGTTCCGCCAAAGCTTTGTTTGTCTTTCATCAATATCATTTCAACACATCTCATAACTTGCGCCCTTCCCAACTCTCGGTGATGAGCCCTCGCATCTTACTAGTTGCGTGGAGTTGGGGGTAGGGGAAGGTTTATCTGCTCATCATACCGGTTTATATTCATCACTTTGCCAAAACAAATATGAAGTATCAAAAATTGCTTAAAGAAACTAAGATTCAAAATCACATTATATCTACATTATCATATATCAGCATCATGAAATACAAAAGGAAAATAAACATTTGCATCATTTGTTCTCCATGGCATACATTCCAAAAAATCATGCATACATACATCATAATCTACATGAGGAAACTAGAAAAGAAGCAGAGCCATAAATGCCAAAGGTTTGATCCAAAAAAGAATATATATATATATATATATATATATATATATATATATATAAATGATCAACGTTTCTGTACAATGCCATCATGCACTAAGCATGGTCAAAACACTCAAAGAGCCTGGGATATACAAAAGAATGTATCATACAAAATCTAGGAGAGCCAAGTGGCTTCTCAATCCCTACGAGACCCCTCTGAAGGCGCACGCCCATGCCTAGGACTCTGGCTACGCCGACGCTCTGAGTGCACAGAGGGCTCAGGATCCCAAGGGGCAGCCGCAGTCTCACCACGAGAATGACTCCTCATCAAACACTCAGCCGTCCTATACCCCGCTAGCTCCGTGCGAAGAGTCGATACCATCCTGGCCACATGCCAGACTGGGGCGAAGACGTCAGTATGTCTACCAGCTGCTGAGGGCTCCCCAGCATCCACGGACAGCTCTGCGTAGGGTCCTCTCCATGGGGATCATCAGGGTATCAGTACATACCCTGCGAATCAAGTCCCGCCACTCATCGGCGGTCTCTGCAAACAAAGGAGAAAACAAATTAGAAACCAAACAAGAGATTAGAAATACAGGATAAAATAAAAGGAGAGATAGCAACTAAGGAGATCCTAACTAAAAACAAACATTAAAAAAAGAGAGGGTAACTTACTCGGATCACTAGGCCTCCAGGATGGATCTATAGGATCAGCACCTGTCACGGATGCCGCCGCTGACTGAGGGGCTGCTCCTGTGACTGGAGCAATGTAGCGCCCTGCAACGGAATCATCCTCCCCACCATGGCCTTGGGAGAGTGGCTCCTCTAAAACCAGAGTCACTCTCTCTGCACTCTGCTCGGCCCTCTCTGCCTGCATGATATCCTGAGTGTCATGCCACTCAGGATCACTATCCTCCTCGGTCTCCTCCTCTGTCTCTCCCCCTGTAAACTCCTCAGACTCAGAGTCTACCTCAATGGGGTCATCGCTGCTATGGGCAGGACCCGCAGCAATCTGAAGCAAGGGTGCCTGAGGTGCACCGGCTCTCCCTCTAGCACGTACTACCCTCCTGGCCGCAATGGGAATTCCAGGAGTAACCACTGTCCAACCCCGGCCTCTAGGCCCCCCTCTGGCCTCTCGGACTGATCTGTATACTAGCACTACTAGGGGAAGCATGCCCATATAGGGTAGGCCAAACTGCTGAGGAACTTAGCCAAAGGGGTGCATCTCCACTCGCCCCACTCTGTCAATAAGCTGCCCTGTGGTGGAGGAGGAGATCAGAGTAAGAGCCTCCTCGCCCCATATACCTGCCATAGTCTGATATGGTGTGGCCTCCATGTCGGCAGTAGTCAGAGAAGCAACTAGCTGATGAGGTGCTCGGAGCACCGACATATCTGTCCATCTGGCTGCCCTCACAGCTCTGGGATCTGCCACCTCTACACCTCTGTCGTAGGGGATGAAGTGCTCATAGACCCAACTCATGACTAGGGTCGGGTGGCTCAAGGACTATCCCCTGTAAACGGACTACCCTGTATAAATCATGGTAGGTGGTCCCAAGTATGTCTGCTCCCCAGGCATATATCCGGCCATGTCCCTCTATCTGTGTAATAATGGGGGACCAATAATATAACAATGTATCTCCTCCCTTGTCCCCGATCAGTCTCGAGGCAAGGATCCCCATGATAGCCTGACGAAGTAAGGGGATGGGTAAAACTAGGAATGGATCAAACTCTAACCCCCTTCTTCGACCCCATGGAGATGACTGCATCTCCCATGTATGTGGCCCACTGTGCTATCTGGGCCTGCGAACCTGCTGTCTCAAGGGTGAGGCATCTCCCAATAATCGGAACCCCCATAATGTGATAGACATCCTCCAAAGTAATGGTCCACTCACCGTGGACCCCTGGTAATCGGAAGGTGTTCCGATCAGCATCCCAATAGGAGAATAGGTCATGAAGAATGTGATTGGATGGTGTAACATGGGGCACGCGTGAGATGCGTAGTATCCTGGCCCTCTGAAGAGTGTCCTCCTCATCCTATGAAAGGGCATCCAATACTCCTAGGAGCTAGTCACACTCCCTCTCTCGGCTCCACCGGATATACTCCTCTCTCGCCTGCATACACCCAAAAACACACAAAACAGAGCAAGTTAGCATCCGAATAATACTGGAAAAATCATGAAAGCATGTAGAAATGCTAAAAATGCAAAAAAAATCTCAAACAAATGTTCTTTTGGCATTTGTGTGAAACCGCTGCCCTGAGCAGAGGGTGGCGGTTACATGACCACCACCTTAAGGGTGGCGGTCATGTAATCACCACCCTGGGCAGGGCGGCGGTCATGACTTGAAAACCCATGCAGGTTTTTAAACCTAAAAAGCCCAAAAAATTACAAAACAAGACCATTTTAACTAAAACAAGGCCTACCCAATAGGCACCCCCCTAGATGAACCTTTTAACACTAACATTTTCAAAAATTACCCCCCCATGACAAATATTTTAGCATTTCAAAATTAAGGGGGTAAAAGGGATAAATTGAAGAAAACTAACCTGTGATCTCGTGGGTCGATGTTCCGCTCACGGAGGCATGATCACTATCCCTTCATGGACATTTTGACTCTACTCACGCAAGAAACCATCACCGTGGGTTCCAGAGCTCAAAATAAATCAAATCAACTCATGCAAATGAATAGGAAAATGGGCCCACTTTCATATATATAGCACCCTGATTCATTTTAAATGCCTTTTTCATAGGTTTGGAGCGTCGACGGAGGTAAGTTCTTATCCCCGCAAAAATGGTACATTCTCATTTCCTATTATTTTAGCATTTATTTTCCAAACTATTGTGTCTATCTACACTTGAGTTCTCTTTTCGTTTTGCAGGTAGCGGGAATTTTGGACGGCGTCATTTCAACACACGGACGTATCAGGTATAAATTTTAACTTCCCATTTCGGGACCACCATACTCGAACCCACCGTTTTACGCCTCTTCATGGCTAAAACACTTCTCCAAGGGGGCAATATGTACGTACCCAAAATTGTAAGGTACTGTACTGCCAAAATAACGTAATAGGTGCCCCAATGATGATACAGGTCTCCTCGCAAGGTGTTCGGGATCTGGAAAAGATCTCCAAGTGTGCGTTAACATCCCACATGCCCAGCTTAGCCCCTGTGTGCTTTGTTTTTCCCTTTTCCCCTCTTTTCTTGGCCTTTTTCTCTTCAGTGATGAAACCGCCACCCTGCCTGGGTGGCGGTCTCGTGACTTCTGCCCTGAATAGGACAGCATTCCTATAACCACCGCCCTACTCAAGGCGGTGGTCCTTTACATGTTTTCCAAAAATCTCTTTTAACACGACTCACGTAATTTCAAAGTTTTACCAGCTTTCTTTCACTTCCATAAGCTTGCAATTATGATTTTGGTTCCCTGGAATAGTGTTTTGCCATTGTTTATAGTTTAAGAGTTCTATTTGGTTTTTACCTTGGGTAAATGCAAATGCAATAAATAGTTGGCTTGTGCTCAAGCAAATGGCCCCTCAAATTTTCCTCTCAATATCTCTTTGTAATAGATTTAGTTTTCATTTTGCTTAGAGTTCTTAGTTTCTTTCATTGCATGCCTTGTTAGTGTTGTTTTGTTGTTAGGAAGCCACATATCCATCTTGTGCAAGTGTTGTTAACATTTTATCCAATCCATTGGAGTAGAATAGTTTGTTTTCCATAGGAAGACATTAAAGTTGCAGGTTTTGTTCTTCGAACAGGATATTTTCAGGTTCTGGATGTTTCATGTTTCATGACTCGCAATAAATCCCGCTAGGAATTACATAAGCCAAGCTCTGTACTCTTGCACTATCTCTCTCCTACTCGCATTATATTTGGTCTGTATCCTGAGCTTCCTTTGTCCCAATATCTACTTCTGTTGATGCTAGCATTACATGATTTTCTGGATCCACGTGAACATGAAGGAACGAGGAGATCACACTGAGGGGACAAGATCACACACACCATCGGGTTCGCCACTGTTTTGCAGAATCTAGGTTCTAGATTTCAAAAGTTCTAGTTAGAAACATATCAAATAAAGTAGCCAATCACTTTATTTCAGTCAATTCTACTCTCGATATTGCCAGGGAAGCTGTGGGGATTGATAGTTTCTGAGAAACTATGATTCACTCCTCACTTTTGAGGTAGGATCGAGAGCCTTGCAAATATGTTAAGTTAATTATTTCATTGTTTAGAATAGATTCAAAATTACACAGACAAATAGCTACACTCGGTTATCTTGTTTTTTTTAATTTTATTATTAAATTAATTGTCAAATTCTAGATATGTTAACAGTTACTCTTTTAGATTCATTCGAATAGTTCGTCAGAAAATACAAAAATAGAGAAATCATATATGCTATAGATATATTCAAAGCAGTTAAATTTCACTTTTCCGTAGTTAATTTACATTGTTACTTTTGAATGACAATCACGAGACCTAGGGAGCCCAGAGAATACGTATTCGAGCCAATCGTGTCCCAGCCCAATCTCATCACAACAATAACTGATATAGATCAAAATCTTAGGATCCAAGTCTTCCAAACAATGGTAAGCTTGCAACAAATCAATTCCTAGTTGAGCGGATTAAACATAGAAGATGACCAAGCACACACGCTTTGGTCAAATCAACCAAAATACAGATTACCCTAGGTAACATCCATATGACTGTAGAAGGGGTTGAAAGAGAACAAACATTTGGTTGCGATCCTTTGGTCCCACATCCAGACACAAGAGACACTCTTACAGATATAGATACCAGCCTAAGAATTCAGGTTGCAAGAACACCTGTGAGGCACTCTGAGAAGATCACACAACTATTAGTTTTAAATATAGAGGCTGAGAAAGCATACGATTACTGGGTGTTAGGGATTAGGAACTAATTCTATGCATGACCATAATAGGACCGCAACAACCAAGAGTCTACGGTTGTGATCCAAAAATCCTGTAACCCAACGAATCTATAAGTCAATCAGACATAGACCCTGGCCTATGCACACTAGTATTCAGATCCACTCCACTTCCACCTATCATCATCGAACAGTTATCCTTCTAGATACAGCAGCTAACAAACCTAGAGAATTATGGACTAGGCCAAAGAATTGTCAATAAAGTCAACTATATTTACCATCCACCATATGACCTTATCTGGAGACATACACGAAACTATCCCATGTCATTTTCCATGTATTCCACAACCCATAGATGGAATCACGCTAGAGTTTGATATTGATTGGATCCTTCAAGCAGTCATCCTTGTCGATCGATCTATGACACCAGTTCAGCTTAGAAGGGCCTTCTTTGCCTTAGATTCGCAAATTCCACTAGTGCGTATTGAAGGCATTAGATTTCCTAACTAGTTTTTTTGTATCCCATACATATTACATCCCCACCAGCTATCTCGGCACGACCTCAGGAGGTCGGGTACGAGGAAGAGTTACTTGTAGATTCCCACGCTCGCTTGTCGCTTTTCCATCATACAGTGCACCTTCATAAAATTTGATGATGGTAAAAATATAAGTAGATGGGTGCGCAACCAGAATGATGGGTGTGATTCCATGATAGCTGATGCACGATGGTTGAGGATGCCTACGCATACCCTTGTAAAAGTCAGAAAACCATGGAAATAAAATTTCAAAAAATCAAATAGGTTAGTTTTTCACCATTAAAACCTATTTCTATCTTTAACCCGTTAAACAAAAGGGAGATTTAACTTATTTAAAATTTTGAATCTATTAGTACCCAAGTTATTTAACCCTAAAAAATATGAAAATAATTAGATATGGAAATGAAAAGATCAAAAACTACTTCTAAAGGACTATGGTGTAAGTCCCACCAGGCATGCTAAATGATGATAAGGAAAAATTTTAAAAGCTATGAAAATGGGGTATGAACACTTAAGAAACCCCAAAGCTTTAAACAAACAAATCAACGGACCATCAAAATAAGAAATAAGAAAGGCTTCACTACTTTACATGCATTAATCTTGTAGTAATAAAGCAAACCTAACATTTCTGGTTATCCTCTATTCTTGAAAGCTTTGTAAATGAACCTACTAAAGATTCTAACTAATCAGTTTATGGGAGCTCACCATTAATGACTACAAAACCATATGGGTCTTCCCATTTACTTAAATCTTGAGTGTGTACTGCAATATAAAAGTAAATATCTCAATAAACAAATGAAAAGAAGTTGTAAATCCAAAACAAAATACTATATTTTATGTTAGAAAGGAGGAAGTGTTCTTAGTAAAGTGATGGGGCTCTAGTTCTATTTATAGGTTTCTAATTTTAGAAACAAGATGATTTGGGTGCATGTGGGAAAAATGAAGAAACCAAAATCACTTTTAGTGAGTCAAAGTAAGATTTTACTAAGCTTAGAAGAGGTTAAACATGTCTTAGGCTAGTTAATCTAGGTTTAGGCTAATTAATTTTTATTAGTGAGGAATTAGGAGTTTGAGAGAGTTGTGAGAGGACTACTCAATCTAATTAAATGGATTAATAACCTAGGAAGCTAGTAGAAGCAGTTAGGAAAGATATTTTGAAGAGGGTTTAGCTAATAGAGGCTATATTAGCCCTATTAGTCATTTATAAGAGGAATTTGAGTGAAAGGATGTCTAAAAAGGAGAGTTAGATACGCCAAATTTACAAGGTGTCTTCAATTTGCAAGGAGTAAAATAGTTAGTACAACATTAAAAATAGTAGTTCTTTGATCAAAGTACAGGTGTCTAAATTTTCCCATCTTTGGGGTGGCATAAGCTGTGCCACTTAAAAGAAAATAGAAAAACACAAATGACTACAATTTTTTTTAGGAGTGGGAGAAAAATTAGTAGAGTGAAGGATGGCCCCTCAAGTGTGGATAGAATGATGCAAGAGGTCAATTGACGATTGGAACGAAGAGAGGGAGAGATAGATTAATTGTAAGAGTTAGGATGATCTTACGTGAAAATAGAATAATAGGGAAGAAATAATAAAATAACAAGGAAGATATATTGAGCTATTAGCGATGTTGCATTACATAAGACAATATTTACTGCATCATATGTCTAAGAATGTTCATCATCTATCCTTATTAAAATATAAGCATAAGATAAAGGAGTAAAATGAAATGAAAAGCCAAGATACAAACAAATTTCCATTGCTTAAACTACCAAACCTATGCAACATACAAAATGTAAAGAAATAAGAGAAGTAAACAAGCTGAACTAACATGGAAATAAGTACAAACACACACACTTAAACCAATAGCGTTCAAGATAGTTGCACAAAAATTTTGTTATCCAACTGTAGTCCCAAAAACATTTGATAAAGGATAAGGGTAAATACTATGCCCTAAGAAAATTGCACATGCAATGGAAATAATGGAGGACACTTGGGTCCTAATGAACAAACATTGTGCATGAAGAAATAGTATAAGAAAAATTTTTGTGCCGTAGAGTACAGACGAAGTAAACAAATGAGATTTATAATGATTATAGATTTAGATGATCCATATGTATTTTCCCCAAAAAATGTGAAAAAGACAACAAGACACAAGATGAACATCATGTGAGAGACACAAATTTCAGTTTTGTATGATCTTTTTTACCAATTTTGTCAATTTTTGAAATTTTACAATTTATTTTATTTTTTATTTTTGAAATATTTTATGATTTTTATAATTTTTAACATTTTTTATTTGTCAGAAGAATTTTTAAAAATGGAATATTACCCAAAATGACGTGAAATGCCTCATGGTGAAGAGAGATGTGTCAGGTAGTGAAAACATGCCCTAATGAGAAGAACATGGGTTAAAAATGATTTTTTACTAAAAAAAATCATCACAAAGGTGTATACAACAAGAAATAATTAAAAATTCATCTAGAAACAATAAAAATTCCCTAGGGAGAAGAAACGAGTGCAAGTGGAAAATAATGCCCCAATGTAGAAAAAAATTAGTTAAAAATAATTATTTAATAAAACTAATAATCACTGCGGATAGAAGAAGGGGTTAGAATGACAAAAACTATCAAATAAATAATTTCATCCATCATGGAAAGTGAAAGGGCATTGCAATAGGTAAAAAAACCCCTATATACCCCTCCTTGGGGGGTAAATCATCACGGTTAGTTCATTTGTTATGGATGTCTTTCGAATTTTCACCGCGAGTGACTTTGGAGCTACGAGAGAGATGGCGAGAGTTCGGAAGTGGACAAGATGTGCAGACCAGATCCAAGATTACCTTTGGGACAATGTCGATGGACCCTACATGATTTCCCTATCTCTTCCTATTAAATTTTGCATTTAATGTCAATTTTATAGCATTTTAGGGTAGATTTAGGGTAGGTATAACACATACGCACAACTTTGCGGCACATAGGAGTCATTCAACATGCGTACACAATTGAAAAATGGGTAAGAACACATGTACACATTAGAAAAATAGGTATGTGCATGCCTACACATTGGAGGGGGAATGTATGCATCAGAGGGGAATATACTGATGCGTGCACACGCGTGCTGTTATGTGCACGCACATGCATCATCCTAGACGCATATGCGCTAGGGGTGAGGTTAAACTACGTGCAAAATTATTTAGGGTTGTATGTGTCAAGATGGGTGCATAGAAGCTAACATGGGCACGTACATTCCTCAGGCAAGTATGCATTAAGATTGGCATGCAGGTGCCCATAAGGGCACATATGTGCTGGAAGAAATACTTAGCCAATTTTTTTAGAAAAATAAGATAAGTATAGAAGGATGTGGTGTAGAATTTTGTAGAAGAAACTCGAAGGTAACAGTTAGAAGAAAAAACTATAAGAAGGTAGATATAATTAAATATTAACAAGTGTGTTATCACTTTACAGAGACGATTTCCAGTTCTGCATACTAGACAGCAGTATGGGTGCTTAAATGTTATAGCGGTGGATTTTGAGGATTATGCTAACAAGATTTTGCGCATCCTTTTATATGTTACTAGATTAGATGATGTGGATAGTATGTCGCAAATAACTTTTGACCATGGCCTCCTCATAGCCTTAGCTAAGTGGTGGCATAGTGAGAGTCAATATTTCAGGATCTTGACCGATGAGATTACTATCATGCTAGAGGATGTATGGAGGATTCTGTGAGTTCCCATCTAGGGTCAGCTGATCGAGTATGAGATTCACAAGAATAACATCATATCTTGTCTATTTTATATTTTTAGAGTCGAGGATATACCTCGCCGAGTTATGACCATTAGACTGTCTCAATGTATAATCAACCTAAAGTTAGATTGGGTAGCGGTTTACTTGATGGCATTTTTCAGTGGTGTTCTACTTACTGACAAGATGATCGGTGCTACATTACCTCTAGGTATCATCGGAGTAGTACATGGAATATTTGATGGTAAGAGACATTGTTAGGGCTAGTGTATATTGGGAAATTTGTATTGGGATCTTTTCCTTATCACCCAGTATCTTTAGAAGATGGTAGGCCTGACTAGATTATTAGAGATATGGGCTTGGCACCACATAGCCATTGGCAGTCCCATAGGTGTTTTATGAGCTCATGGCCCAGAGTGGCCATCTAAGATAGATTAGGTTCCCACTAGAAAATATTTTCATCCTAATATGGGAGATATCTATCATTATCATGGAGATTTCAATGATCTCTAGTAGGTGAAGATAGTATGGAGGCCTTATAGACACTTTCACTAGCTAGAGGATGGTTGAGAGCTTAGCGTGGCCATGGTAGATCATTTTCTGTTTAGGAGCTAACGATTTATCAGGAATGTTTACAGAGTGGATAGATACAAGAGGCACTTTGGTCTCATTCAGGATGTTCCACGACATGATATGTGGTACGTAAGTGGAGCCCAGGACATTTTTGATATGGGTCCTCATATTAATATGGATAGAACCAGGGACAACTATGACAAGATGGTGCCACTAACATGGGTACCATTGAGACAAGTTAGGGATCTTGGATGTAAAATATAGTATGGATTGTGGTATCTGACATCGTTACCTCATCGAATGACCATTCCATGGAAAACTTAGGATGCAATAGTTAGGCCACCTCTAAAGGGGTTGCTACATAGTCATGATGTGAATGAGGAAAGAGATGATAATGATGACCCCCTTGGTGGGAAGCATCAGGAATGGGGTGTAGGAAAAGGTCCTCCACCATGTCAGGTATAGGGATCAGGGTCAAGGACAAGAGGGAGACAAGTACCAATGGTGCCTCACATGTAGTTTCCTCTAGTTGGTATATGAGCTGGAGCTCTTATTCCATTACAATAGATTCATCCAATGGTTAAGTAGGGTCCTACTCCATGTGCTCTAGGGGACCAAATTCCTATACGACAGGGTCCATAACAAATCCTTCCTCCCAGTTCGACACATGGTGGTGGAGGAGGAAATGGTGGAGATGGAGGGTAGATAGCTACATTACAGTAGCAATTAAAACATGTTATAGTTGTGTAACTGTTATCACCGAATCACAGCACCCCTGTGCATGTATTTGAACTCACAGTGTGATTGGATAACATGGGTACTATCTCCAAGTTGTGGGACTTGCTACTTGAGACAGACCTCCAAAGAAAGCTGGTTCTTGCTCCTAAACTACCTGCCACAATCTACTCTAATGCAGGATAAGCTAACTGTTCTAATCTAAACTTCCAAGGGACCAGGGAGAGAGAATACATAAAATGAAAGCCTACACTAAAGCGGTGATACACCAGAAGAGGAGCGTGTGAGAGTAATCTCCAAATGTGTGAAATACAGAGGCAAAGTGCACACTAGAAGAGGTGATGACAGTTTTCCACAATCTAGCAAAATGCATTCACAGTAATATTCCAAGCACACACAATGATAATGAATTCCTGCAAGAACATAATAATAGACACAATATTCTTGTAGAAAGATAAAAGGGGCAAGAAGAATGCAAGAAAACACAGCAGGGGAAGATACATCCACAAACTTGTATTTTATTGCAAGTCCTGGTATGCACAGTTCAGTCTATTACAAGATAAGGGCCTGGATCACCATGCAAGGAGTCCACTACAAGGGCCTGCAACACAATGGCTTCACAAAGCAATTTTGACAGAGCTTTGTTACCCAAAAAATCTCTCCTTTACAATGAGCCCAACACTTCAATTTATAGAAAAATGAGAAGGAAAAGAGAAGGGAAAATGGAAATCCCGAAATCTGTCCTTCAACCACCTGTAAGAGGCATTAAATTGAGTGAAAAGGTTTTCCATTACTTGTAAAAGGCTCCCCATACTGTCCCATGTGCTGCAGCAGAGAAAGAATGATGACCATGCCTCTTAATTGCACTCCCAGCTACCAAATAGAACACTGTCCTGAACCCGGCCACGTTTTCTTAAAAAACCCAAACAATTTCTGATCAAATCTAGAATTACTTGATTGTTGTGCATCGGGCTTGGAACCATGATTCCAACGGTACCAATTTTGTGCGATTTCGTTGAGAAATCCAAAAGCTATGGCCTTCTGAGTGTGGGCAGCTATTTTGGGTCTGGCAGGCGTTTTCTGTCATTTGAAGTTATGGCCGTTTGAAGTTTCCGGACCAAACGTTGACTTTTCTTCCCTGCCTTCGGCCATTTCAGCTTTTCGCATCTCACGCGTCCCTTTGTCCCATTTGGTTTCGGTGCTGAAATTTCCCATTTCGGTCGAACCGGCCGGTTCGCGTACTCGCAGCCCATATGTCCCATTTGGTTTCGGACCATCTATGACAAATTCACCCAGTTCGGCCGGTTCGCGCCCTTTTGTCCCAACTGTTCCGAGACAAAAGTTCTCATTTCGGTTGGTTCGGGTACTTTTGGCCCGCGCGTCCCAGACTGTTTCGGGCTGCCTTGACTCATTTCGCCCAGTTCGCCCGGTTCGCGTCTTTTTGTCCCACTTGTCCCAAAGGTGACCCTCTCAGCAGTTAGCCAATTTTTTCTCTCTTTTTGGCCAGTTCGGATTTCCACGTCCCGCGTGTCCTTTTGGCCCGGATGTCCCATTTGCTTTCGGACCGTTCAGTGGCCTTTCGGCCGGTTCGTGCCCTTTTGTCCCAATTGTCCCAAATGCTGCGAGGACTAGGACTTAGCCATTTTTCGTGATTTTTCCTGGCCCGAGCTTGTTTTTGCAAATTTTTTCACATTTTCTCAGAACTTGCTCTCTTCTACTTGGACAGGGGAGTTAGAAAAATATGAGGGGACCCTAGAAACATGAAATTTTTTCCCTAACTCAATCTATTTGCCTGGGACTAAAGAATTTGATGCATGTTATCAAAATTACCTTGAGGGTGAATTTTGGGTAACAGTAACTCTAGATGATGACTGCGAGAGATTAGAAAAAGGCATAGCTACATGTGGTTGCCGAAGAGTGAGACTAGGCTAGAGCTCAAGTACAAGTTGTTACCTCATAGAGATATTCGGCTCGGGCCGAGGCTATTTTGGGAGGTGGTGAAGATGGGGCTATCTAGTTACAACAGATTTAGTAGTTAGTTTCCCAGAGTATACATATTATGATCCTATTAGAGTAATCTCATGCACAAGTATAACAATAAATTAGTCATAGGGATCAAGCCTAGGTTGATGCCTAGGACCTTACAGAAGGGAGATATCAAGCACATGCCAAAGAAAAGACTATGAATATAGATAGAGATTGGATTTCTACTGCATTAACATAGGCTTCGGTGGATGTGGCATGGGTTACAAGAGAGTGCGATGCTCTATAACAGGCATATACATCAGAAGGCATGATTCATATTGTTTCAGATGTTATGAGGGCTAGTTTTGAGGCTTCTTATTAGAAGGTTGCATACTATGAGGTATTTCTTGAAGAGCTGAGAGTGATGCCCTTTTATCAGTTAGAATTTAACAAGTCTAGATCTAGGTACCAGAGGACCTCTCTATCATTGAGATCATTACAACATCCAATAGTAAAACAGATTATGGTAGGTTTGGTTGCGCCATCTCATCAGAAGAAACATCCTCCTCTAGGCCATAGGCTATCCAGTCTAGGAGAGGGTGAGAGTTATGGATGACTCTTTATTTTCATTGTATACTAACATATGTATGTACCCTTGAGGTATGCCTCTTATGGTGGCTCTTTTTCTATCGATGATGTACGATGTAACTTTTATTGATATGCCTCCTGGTGAAGGCTTTGTTGTGATTTATGCCTTTAATGGGATGTTTTTTATGGATGATATATATCTTTTTGAGACATAAATTATATACATGTATATCTAAATATGATGTTATTTGTGTCATGTATTTATATGACTTATGATGATGATTTATGGATGATGATTATATCATGACGTTGTATGATTTTATTCCTTATGTATGTATCATGACGGATGTTGATGATGTATCACACATTTTAGATTTATGATATATCCTTAGATGATATCATATGAGATGTTTTCAATTTTAGTGTATGGGTTGATATTATTTTGATCATGCGTAATACCTCTTGCCCCATTAATGATACAGTATGTGATGGTTATCTTAGTAAATATGCTTGATGTAAAGCTTAGCATTTGTATTGATATATGATTTATAGATAATGTTTGATGTGATGAGAATGAAAGATGATAGAATTTATCACAAAAACATGTGCATGAAACAAACAAACAAGGAAAAGATAAAAAAACTAAACAAATATGCAAATAAAAAAATGCAACGATATGCAAATAAAAAATGAACTCAAGTGTTCTTAATAATAGATTAAATTGTTACTTAACGTAAGTAAATGAATTCTAATAAATGCGTATAACACGTGACAAAAAGAAAATGGAAACAACTAAAAGTGGAGAATGATAGTATACATGCTGATATTTCATCTTTACAGAATCAACATTCTCTAATCCATATAAGTAATCAAAATCTTAAGGCTGAACTTATCTGGAAAGATTCTTTTGATGGGGAATACTCTGTTAAATCAGGATATAATTCTTTCTTTGTATCCATGGAAAGTGAAATTAAGTGGCACAAGCTGTGGATGTCAGAGTTAATCCCTAGAGTGAACTTCTTTTGGTGGCTAATTATTAATGGAAAGATCCTAACTAGTGACAACCTCATCAAGAAGGGATTCATCATGCCGAATAGATGTTGCATGTGTCAGAAAGAGGTAGAAGATATAAAGCATTTATTTCTCCATTGTGAGATTGCTTCCGAAATTTGGCATCTTGTTTTTGCAAAATTTAATCTGAGATGGATTTTTCCCCTTACCTTTTTTTAGGCCTGGGAACAATGGGGCTCTCCATTTAAGCATTGTGTGGTGAAAATATTGTGGAAACTTGTTCTACCCCACACTATGTCGAGACTTTGGAAGGCTCGTAATGATAAAATTTTCAGAAACAATAGACAGGCATGTAACAAAGTCTACAAGGAAATTATCATTGTTGTGCAAGATAATATTGCTAGATTTAAACCCCATAAAAATAGGCTTTACCCGGAGAATGAAGAATACATCTTGATTGATTGGAATATTGACACTATCAATAAGAATAATAATGGTATTGATAGAAACACAGTCCGATGGATTAAGCCTCCCACTAATTGGCACAAGTTAAATTTTGATCGGGCCTCAAAAGGAAATCCGGGAGACTCTGGAGGAGGGGGAGTCATCAAAGATCAAAGAGGTTGTTTTGTTGCTACTTTTTCTAGGAGAATGGGCAGGCAAACTAATCATTATTCTGAAGCCCTGGTGGCTCTTTGGGGTATAAGACTTACCAGAGATTGTAATATTCAGAATATTATAATTGAAGGTGATTCTCTGAATATCATCAATCTTTTAAATAAAAAGTGACACCCCAGCTGGTCTATCAGGGATTTTATTGGGGAAGCTATTGATATATGCAAGAGCTTTGAAAATTTTCAAATGACCCACACCTATCGGGAAGGAAATAGGGTCGCTGAAAGTTTGGATAACCTCGGTGTTACTAATTCCTTTCAAACGTGGCTTAGGGGGGACATTCTACCCGCTCAAATCAATAAAGCCATAATCATTGATCTACATGGCAGTGAAAATCAACACTAACGACTGTAATTTGGAAGCTAATGTGTGGATCCTCAAGTACATTATGATGACATCACATAAGATATGGATGGTTGACGTGATCTATGCGGGATGGACTGTCATCATTTCTTGGCAATAGGAGGAAAGCCGAGGAGCGGGGCAATAATGACAAGTATGGCATAATAATTAAACATGCTTTCACGAAAAGGAAAGATTCAAATACCAACATCAAAGATCGGCCTGTCCTGCACAGTGGTAGCTTTTTTACTGTTGAGAACAGGAAAAGGAGCAGAGGAAACATGGGAGGTCTACCTTGCAAAACTGGACCAACCCACAATCCTGCGTGGAAAGAGAATACGGAGCTTTCGAATTACCTACAAATCGGGGGTCTATCTAATTTAATTGAAAGGATTCAAGGCTTTGACCAAGACATTTCTATCAGATTCACCTAGGGATGGAAGAAAAGGATTTTCAAATATAGTAATATGGAGATTGAAATCACGGAAGAGCTCATCACCTAGATCATGGGCCTCAGTCTGGAGGGCACCAAATTCTTCAATAAGAAGGTGGACAGGGAGGTGGAGACCAAGAAATTCTTAGACGAGGGGGAGAATCTAGAATTCGTGATTACTGGCATCAAGGTGACATCGATTCCTGAGCCTTTTTCTGAGCTTTCCAGGATGGTGGTTAGGTATGTAACTCTTGAAGGAAGATTTGTGACTATACCTCAAAAACATTTCATATTTCTAAATAACTTTCATAGAAATATCATCATCGGCTTTCCTCACTTTTTGATAAACTTGCTGGAGAAATCTATTAGGGAAGTTCAAAGCCACTCTAGGGCTGTCCCTTTGCACCAGGGACTTATCCTCCTGATCCATTGCCACTATTCTAGCTGCCCCCCCCCCCACCGTGAATCCTACCCCACCTCCTTCCTCCATACCTCCACCTGCTCGCACCACTTCCACTCCCCCTGCTGAAAAGAAAGATTGAAGTTGATGCTTCCAGCAAGAAAATCAAGAGCATCAAAGCTAAAATCCCTACTTCCCAATGGGTCCTTAGGAGCCACAAATACCTGGAACTTGCTGAAAACCTCCTGCATATTAGTAAACCAGTGGAGGAGCCCGAGGAGGAGAAAATTGATGGACATAGTGGACAGATTAGAAAAGGAGATACAAGAGCTCAAAGGGACTATAAAAAATATGGAAAGAGCTAAGGAAAAAGGGATTCTTCAAAGTGATGACTCAGAAGAGGGGGTTATTGCTGAAGTGTTCAAGAAGTTACAGTCCTTAGATGTCAGAATGGGGAATGCTAAAAGTCGCAATGACTGCATATTGTCTGCCCTCAAAAGCAGTTATAATTTCATTAAACAACATGTTCACAGTGTCTGCAGTTTAAGTGGGGTTAATGAGGACATTTGGGGCCCTAAAGAGAAAAGGGATATTGCAATTGCTCAGGCGGACATGAAAGACTCCTCTCAGTCCACTGCCATTGCCTTCTTTATGTCGTTGCAGGCTATCAAGTAACGGGTTGCTGTAATGTTGTTTTTGGGCTGCAAAGTTGTTGTTATCTGGTGGTTCTGGTGCTGCTTTTTGGCAGAGTTCTACATGTTGTTTCTCTTTTGGTTACTTTTTGATCTCTTCTACTTCTTTTTGGATCATTGTACGTTTGGATCCTTTCTTCACTTATATTTTCATACTTGGCTGTTGAGCCCTCTTTAGTTGGTTGTTTTTCCCTTCTCTGGGCTATTTCTCTCACCTTTACTATCTGGCTTTTGAGCCCTTTTGTATACAGGGTATAGTCCCTTCAAAACTATTTTCTCTTAATAAAAAAAAACACGTGACAAAAAGAAACCAATATTTACAACTATGAAATCTTAAAATGAACTCAATGCAACACACGATAGATCAAATGAGATTTAATCTAAGGTAAGAAAATGAAATAAATTTTAAATCACACAACATGATAAGACATTATAAGAAAAACAATACAAATGACAATTAAATGTAATGAAACTACCACTTTGGTTTTGCAGGACAACATTGATATATTTTCTAATGTTTTTGGTGTTATCTCAAAAAGTAAATTTTTAAGGCTACTGTTCGCATTTTTTTGGGGGTTTCCTCAAGAAAATGGTATATTGTGTTTGTAGCGTCATTCCTACAAGGGAATTTTCTGAATGTATTATTTTTTATGACATTTTGTGAATGTTTTTGTGATTATCTAAGGTCTATTTTGAAATCAATGTATAGTGAAAAAGAAGCGTAGATGCCCCTACCATGAGATGTAAATATACAAAGTAAGAACACCACGCAGGTATGTTCAAGAAGTTTCTAATGAAAAGGTACCCATAGCATTAGAGGGGAATATATAAGGCCGTTACTTCACGTAGAAGCAACAAAATATGAGCTAGATCATGACATTGCAAGATATATTTAGGAGGATTTCGAGACCTATAAAAAAAGTAACCCTAGATTGAATCTTTAGTTACCCATCTAAAATGTGAAAGTATCTTGTGAAAAATGAATCCTCCTTAAGTGCTGGAAACTTTTTTAAATCAAAGACTTTCCCAATGCACCACAATTGTGTGGTTTTCACACTTGGAAAACCTATTTTCTTTTTACTCTTTTCTTGAATTTTTGCTTATTTTTTCTTTCTTTTCCCAAAAAATTATTACTTAAGAATAGAAGCACCTGAGATGCATTACATTCATTGGTTGCTTTAATTCCTAACCATTTGATTGAGAAATCTTGTATGCCGCTGAACCATACTTAGCAACCAAAACATATGGCCCTAACTACTTGGCTTCAAACTTTCCTTTCTTTTCTTTTTCTTTAGCCGTATTTTTCTAATTCTCTTTTGGCACAAGATCACCAACATCAAACTCATGAGGTATGATCTGTTTATTGTATTTTTTTGATACTTGATTTTTAAAAAACTTCAAGTGATTGAGTGTCTTCATACATTTTTCATCAAGTATCTATAACTCTGTCAGTCGAGAAACCTTGTGGTCTTTGTCTTTATCTAGATAGTCTCGAAGAGAGATTCTTAGGGAGGGAATCTCAATTTCCAAAGGTGTGAATGATTCAATGCCAAAGAATAATGAGTATGGGGTAGTACCAGTAGATTTTTAAATGGATGTTTGATAGACCCATAGGGTGGGATAAATTTGGAGGTGCCAACTATGACAAATCTTACTAACCATTTTCTCCATGATTCAAATAAGGGTTTTATTGGTGGCCTCTACTTGTCCATTAACTTGAGAGTAATAGGTGTTGTACCACTTTAGATGAATTGGAAAGCATTGGCATAACACTTTAAGAATCTTGTTCTTGAAATATTTACCATTATCGATGATAATGGTGGAGGGGATTTCATAACGGCAGGTCAGATGATTCATTATAAACTTAGATATTTGTGCACTGGTTATGTGAGGGGAACAACCTCTACCCATTTAGTGAAGTACTTGGTGGCGATGATAATGTGGGTATGGCCATTCGAGGAAGTTAGAGTGAGCTTCCTTATAAGATCAAATCCATATTTAGAAAACTGCCTTTGAGTTGTGATGCGATGCAAAGCATGCGATGGCATATGTATCATATTGATATTTTTTTGACATAGCTAACACTTCTTCATGAAGTGGCAATAATATGCTTCCATGGTAGGACAATGATAGCCTACTCTAGATATTTTCTTAGCTAGGACCATGCCACTAGTATTTACTCTGAAAAATCCACCATGTACTTCTTTAATAACGTGGACTAACTCGCTAACAGCCAAACAACGTAGAAGATTCCCATCATAGACACAACGATAGAGGGTTCCTCCTAGGAGGTTATAACGGGATATATGAGGGATAGGGTATTTCTTCTCGATATGGGTGATTGTTTGGGAAAATGTGCCATCTTGTAGATAATCAAATATGGATTTTTATTTGGGTGAGAATTGACCAAGAACTTCACATGGCAAACAATATTAAGGCATATCATATGTTGGTACTCATAAGTTTTCCACAAAGAATAGCATTTTATTTACCGGGGGTGTAATGCACAATAGAGATCCTATTATAGCCATCGTGTCTACTGATCAGTTATGTGATCTTGGTATTTGTTCAAAGATAATATGTACAAAGTATTCTTTCAAAGTTTCCACTAATTTTTTGTATGAAACAAGATTTTCATCTTTGACCCTGTATTCAGCATTAACTTGTTTAATGATTAGTTGGTAGTTACCAATGACTCGTAGTTTTTGAATATTCTAGGTGAGTGATAACTTAAGGATGGTGATGAGCGCTTCATACTCAACAATTTATTTGTACAAGGAATTGTTTAAAATTTTTGCACTTGTGAAAAAATGGGCAACTCCAAACTTTGTTACGATGGATAGCATTAGTGAAGTATACTTAAGCTAGGGGAGTTTCTTTTAGACAATATTATTACTGTTGAATTAAATAATGATTACATGAAATGTAGAGCTATAGGTGTTGTTACAAAACATAATAGATCACATAACCTACAATTTCATGCTATCTTCAGCAAAGAACACAATGCCCTGAAGGATAGTTGTGTTGCCTTAATGAAGACACCGAATTGTAAAATAGATGAAGTGTTAGGTTTTAAAGCACCAATCAAGAGTGTAGATTACAGAAATAAAATTTCACTACTCGATGTTACAGTTATTCTTTAATGTCCTTTCCTTCATGATTAATACATTCAATTATATTATAGGGTTGTTTAGTTCATGATACAATCCATATTAGAAAGAAAAAATGAATAAAGAAATACACAACTCAATTTCACAATTCAATGTTTTATTCAGAAGGAATTTCAAATGTTCCCACACAAGCTGTGGGATGTAACTTGAAACTAAAGTAAAACTACTGAAATAAGAGAGAGGTACACATGTATGAAAGAGAGAAAATGGAGTATGAGTGAACCCATCATTACCTTGAGGTTTTTCTTTCAGTCAATACATCCTCATCTTCAAATTTTTTCACTCTTCATCTTCATTGTTGAAAGCACCATACCTGAAAACAGAAAAGGGAAAGTCATTAGTTATGAGCTCAGGGTTAATCCATATTCCTATACTATCCTAATTTGTGCACATGGATCTCTTAATAACAGGAGATATAGATTACTTGAAGATCAAACAATATACATGATTTACTCACTCAGAATGAAATAAAGAGAAGAAAAGGAAAAACATGGACATAAGAGAGGACAAAGAGCCTAAATATTTTCTAATTATTTTCTCAAGTGTGCAAGTACAGGTTGTAGCCAAGAATAAATAAATCATGTCTTACAATTTTCTCTATGGATAAAGATTGCAAAGTTTAATAATTTATATCCTATGGTACATGAAGCAAATGAGTCATAAGTACATGATGGAATGAAGGAATAATTCAACTCAAAGTTCAACAGATATTCTAGAAATGAAAGAAGCTACAATACATAATAGAGGAGATAATTGTAGACAAATTACATGTTTCATATTGCAACTGAAGAAGAAGAATCAAAAGTTAAAGGCTGAAGTTAACTAGAAAGGTAAGATTATAGCTGAAATAGAATGATAAAGAATTCTGGGAAATTTTTGAAAGGGCTTTGCCATGTAAAATTTACATTTTATATTTTCCAGCATGCATACTAAAGATGTAATAATGATGAAATGCAATATTTAAGAAGAAAATAAATGGGACTACATCATCTCAACGAAACTTCAATGTTCAGCATGCAGGAATTATGATCAGGAAATTCCAGAAATAGCATGTCATGTCCAAGTTATCAAATAAGAAGTCAATGATTAACTTCTACATTTTTCATTTTTCATAATCAAATATTCAAATTTATTCACAACTAAAAATGAATAATGATGTCCAATACAGAGTTACATAAATGCCATAACAGTGCTAGATCAAATTACAATTACACACTCTAAGGTTTACATCAGAAAAAATACAAAAAAAATACACAAATGCTACAACACTAATGGAGTATAGCTATGACAAGAAAATTAAGACTCAGCTACAACATGAAGTTAACTAAAAAATTGTTTAACAACTATACTTTCCCATTCAACATTGAGATAATTAGATCAAGAATGATAAAGATCAAGCTATTTACAGCCAACTAAAGGAGACCTCAGTTTTTAGATAGTCATGCTTTAAGAAGTATAATCAAATAGGTACAGTTTGAAAACGAAAAGTTCTACAAGAAGGTGGCGACTTATGACTAAGGAAACAAAGAGTTTTCTACAACGTGAATTATAACAGTCTAGATTCAAGGGAAATTTTATAAGGAATGAAAGAAAGTATCAATTACATAGAGCTTGAAATAGTATCCAGAATACAAAACTCAAGTCGAATAGTGAATAATAAGAAACTACATTCTTTACCAAGTCAATGAAATATTCAAGTATTTTAGAAATTTTTCACTCCCATTAAAATCATATTCAAGATACATTATTCAGAGTAAAAGGGTACATACTCTAGTCGTTGATTGAAAAACCCAGTAATGGGTATCAAGAAATAAGAGAAATGAGCAATAATTCACTGATTAAATTGAAGCTTCTAAACCCTCGAAAGACCAACATTTTCAGAAGCATCAAGGGAAGATTGATGATCCAGTTACATTTTGAGAGCTCATGAGTTAAGCAAGATCAAAACTCATAAATATTTTCAAAAGTTTCAGTTACATATCTGAGGAAGAAAATGAAAACGTAAGTGTACGTGTGCAAGAGAAAAACTAGCTCAACTATAACCACTCATGGCAGCCAACATCAAACTAGGATTCACTCAAAAAACTCAAAAATAGATCAGAAGTCTCGTAGAAATAAGCTTAAGAATGATCAAGGAAAAGAGACCATTCTATAGCCAGAAATAAACTCAAATAATTCGATCTCAGAACTCCGATACAAAGACCAAATAACAAACTCAAGACGACAAAAGATACAAAAGTTCGATCCCTTATGGTCGCGAAGTCATCACAGAATCAACACAGGGCTCAAATAATAAGAAAATGGTGGCTATAAGACCCTGTGGAGAGCTCAATAGTAGTAAGGAAAGACAAAAAAACCTTGAATCAAAATTACATGCACATCCAAGCTAAAGAGAGGTTGAAATTTTTCCTTCATAAGTCAACATTCCCATTGAAAAAAATCATTTCCAGGTAGAAGAATAGAAGAAGAAAATACAAATCTTGGTTTTCATCTTAGACCCATTAATAGGTATATCCAAATATCAGAAATGAAATAAGGACTTACTGATTAAGCTGAAGTTTAGTAAACCCTCAAAGGACAATCAGTTCAAGACTAAAAAGAAGGAACCATTACAAGTTTTAGCTCAGAGACCAAGGTCATCCCAGGAGATCATAGAAAATGTAAAGAAAAAGTGAAGTATTAATAGATTGAAGTCAAAATGACGATGATGAAGTAGTTTTAAAGCTCAGAAATAAAATTTACCATCCTTCATCAAATCAGTGATCTCATTTGTAGAAAATCCAAGCTCTAAGAGGTCAACCATGGCGTAAAATAGACCACACACAGATTTCCAGAACCAGTAGAGAATTGATCACAAAAATACAAATAAATTGAGACCTACAGGATCCTCGCAGAGTTCAAAAGAAATAGAGACACAAACAACAGAGAATAACACAGTCTCGAGTTCCAAAAGATCAATCATGACTGCGAACCCACAACTAGTTTTTCTCATAAAACTCAAACAGAGTAGAAACAACAAAGATACAGATTCACTCAAACTTAAAGAGCCAGTATGCAGAGAGGCCGAGCTCAGGAAGATGAAAATGGCATCGATAATTTTTTTTTCCAGGACTATGCCTGTAAACCAGATGTGAAATGAAAAATTGAATGAGGTTCAACTTGTTTTGACTCACCCACCTGAACTTTGGCTTAACCTAACCCTAACCAAGGTTTAGTGATCAAACGATCCATATTCGACAAGTATGAAGATCAATGCTCATGGATCAATGTCTAAAAACAAAGCAAACTGTCATGATCATATTACAATTACCACATTAAATACTAATATGAAAACCCTAATTGAAGGTCAAAAAAATCAATAGCCACAAATGAAAATTACAAAGACAAACGTCCTAAATCAAGGGACCAATACCACTGACAAAACACATGGACGGGTGACTCATCGTCACGGGTGGGCCAGCCCTTATTATTTCAAAAATGATTTTCATTTGACATACCAACAATATTCCAAGCTACAAATGAATCAAAAGCTGACTGAATCATATTATGTAATGATCACCCTAAAAGGGTAATGTATGGTCTTATTCCAATTGAATGCAAAATCTGACAGGAAATACATAAGGTAGTAGACTATAGTATACCTTGTTTTATCAAAGGTTGGCGGAATTACATTATTTGCATTGACCTTGTATAAGGTCCAAACTATATGATGCGCCATCCAACCCAAAGATCAAAAACCACTTACCTTAATACTTACAAAAGTGACCTCGTACCCATCAAATAGTGAACTGTAAATGTGTCCCCACTATTGAAGGGGTTAGATATGATTTACAATATGTTATGCATGTGATCACTAGAGGAAAAGGAATGGCAACATCATAACTTGAGCTTGGAGGTGGTCCCCATTAAGTGGATTTTTGGATGAATTATTTTTACAAGTATTGAAAATATTGTATTTTTATTTTGCTCAATGCAGAGGAGTACTTTTGCATGCCTTCACAAAAGGACAGATTAGAAAGAACACGAAATTACATGAACTAAGAGGAGACTTGCTCATAAAACAAGATTTATTATTAGAAAATTATTCACCCATGATTCTCTTAACACTAGAATAGTCAAATTCAATTTGACTATATGTAATCAAAGGCTATTAATGTATCCTTGTAATAGTTATCTTTATTTTATTCCTTTATTTATTATTAAATAAAATATTAAAAAAAGGATGCATGGGCGAGTACAACCTTAGTCTATTTCTAGGAAGGGTGGGAGAATAAATTTTGTTATATATTGTGTGCCTTTGCAAAGCATGAGGGGAGGAATTTTTAGATAAAGGAGTGCTGAAGCAATTTTCTGCCAGTTTTTCCCTTTGAATGTGAAGTATTTACTACCTTTCCAATTATTTGCAATCTTATGTATGTTTTCATTAATCTTGTGAATGTTGAATTCTGTAATTAATCATCTTACCCTATTTCAAAAATTAGTAATTTCTACATGATATTAATGTGTAAATGTAACTTAGCAGTATTGTTGTGATTCTACACCTCAATACATCAAAGTGTTTGCCCTTAATTATCTTCAGAAATATGTTCTCAAGTTCATCATAAATTCATTCGATGTCAATTATGCATGTACTCAGTCAAATACCTCATACAAGTTTTGTGTATCACCTCAGTTTTAATTTCATTTTACTGGAATATTTTACCCTTATACCCCAGAAAATCAGTTTAGGATACATCAATAAGGAACTGGCCATGATACTGAAGACTCACTTCAAAATAGGTATACGAAACAGAGAGATAAAATTTTATAGCATTGAACACCTACAACCATATCTCTACAGGGTGCATTTTCACCAAATAACAATTTTTGACATGCCTGATGGGACAATGAATCAAATCTACACGCGAGTTACAAATATTTACAACAGATCTACAACAACTTTTAAAAGAGATAAAAGTTACTTTCACATGGCAAGCTGCAACAATCTATTCTAATGATTTGAAGATCTATTTGGAGACTCTGTAGGGCTGATATCATACTAGTATTGCAGCATGTTCCATGCCTGAAGTGACTACAAGATCATCGGTAAGAGGAATTCCTTCTGAGTTTGTTTCTTTACCTTGGAATTCTGTAAGAAGGAGAAGAGTTGGTAAAACTTTACCTTATAATACACCTAGTTTTGATAACCCTTCTCCTAATATTCCTTCACCAAATGTCCATATATTTTTGCAAATCCTATTTTTTCAAATGGCTATTCAACCACCAAGGAGTTTTGTGACGTTTACTAATGAAAACCCATTAGTAATCCTAGTTTATCATGACATCCCTAATGCTGCCATGAAAAGTTTGTCATGATTCACTGGTGAAAATCACCTTACACGTATAGAGAAAATTACATATTTCGCAGCCTTATGTGTAATTCATAATATCACTCATAAGGATGTGGCTTTGATACTTTTCGCTGCATCTCTTAAAGGACAAGCCTTGCAGTGGTATAGAAATCTAGAGATTGGATGCATAAGAACTTGGGATGACTTAGGTGATAAATTTTTGAAACAATTTCAAGATAATTCAGATCATTTATCTCTCATAGAACAAATTTATACCATTAAAATATTTCCCAATGAATTTATGTCTAGTATCAACATCCATTTTTGCATAACTTGGGGAAAGAATTCTAGCAAGTGTCAAGACTCAAGTTGATCATGTTTTTATTTATTATATTTGGGTATTAAACAATGATATTTCAACTATGATTCAGTCTATGGGAGGAGAGATGCTCCCAGTATCCTATGATATTGTCATTCAAGCTTAAAAATAGTCTTATTAAAGTTGGAAAATTAGCACCAAGGCCTTCAATGTCTTTCTTAGCAGATTTATCACCTATCCCTTAGCCTATCGCAATTATAGAACTTGATGTTGCACCCCCATCAGATGACGTATTTAAAGCTTTACAGACTATGGGGAACAAGATAAGTTCAATTGAAAATAGACTTGCATTACCTAACAGACCTTATCACGCCCTTTATCAACAAACTTATCTAATCTAGCCAAATAGACAGCCTTACCAGCAGAATCAAAATTATAGGAAGCCTCATCAACAAAGGTAATTTGACCCAAAATATCCTAGTTCATATAACACTTTAGTCCCAGTTAATATTGCTACAGAAGAGTGGCATCAACCTTGTAATCAACCTCATTCAGCGGCAAATTGCCCAAATGATTTTCTAAACATAAGTCTTGTTGCACAACCTCAATCTGAGACATTGTTCATGCCTTAAATGGAGGGTGCGCAATAATATACTCAGGTTCAAAAGGAACCTAAATAGATTTTATTCAGTTTCAGTGAGGATGAGTTCATTGTAGTTACTACTAGGGCTTAAGAAAAGGCTGCATAGAGTAAAATATAGCAGAATAGGCATGTTCTACCTACTATCACTAATAAAACAACAACTATAAGCCCAAAACCAGCTAATAGTGCATTTGTTCCTCAAAAAACAAAATATTTTACCGATGGTAAAGAACAAGAAAAATAACTATAGCCTTATCCAAGAAGGTTTTCTATAACTCAGATATCAAAAGTAGCTGAAGCAGAATCATTTTTCACTAAAGCCTATGCTAAAATAGTAGAATCTCTCTCTATAACTGCTTCTTCTCTTAACAGTGTCGATGTAATGAAAAATCATAATTTCAACATTTTAATGTGGGATGCTCTAAGTATTCTAGGACAGAAAAATTTACTTTCTCATGAACTAGCTAAGCTACAGATTTCTTGTAAAACAACAGAAAAGGAAGTCAAGAAAGCACACATGGTCCTTGGAAAAATGTAACAAGAACACATCAAAGAATTTAAATGAATGGTTTAGAAATTCTTAACTACTCATGACATCAAGAAGCCACCACCATTTTATCTATCACTGATTATTGAAGAACATATTGTTCATAACTGTATGGTGGACAGTGATGCAAGTAGCACAATTATGCCAAAAGCAATTGTAGAAAAATTGGGTCTATAGTATAAAACTACATAAAAGGGTGTCCTAGAGTTTGATGGAACTGTAACAAAAAAAATTGGTGTCATCAGAAATCTAGAGGTAACATTACATGCTTGCCCAAATGTTTCCATTTTTCAAGATATTACTGTTGTATACTTACCTCCTTACTTTTCTATATGTTTATCGAGAAACTTCAGAGAAAAGATAATAGGCTATCTCTCTTTAGATTGGTCTTTATTATTTTTCACTACTTGTTATGTGAAAAAGGTTACTATCAATTCATAAAAATTGGCCATATTTCACATTGAGCCTCACGCTTCTAATGCAGTAGCTAATTATGCGTCCTTAGACCAGTCTGATAATCATAATATAACTCATGTTTCAGCATTAGATAGTGTTTCTAATCTATTTATGGATGAAAAGACACGTGAAGAACATGATCATGATCCTTTCAAGGAAGTTGAAGAACACCTATTTGGTGTGTATCGATTGCATGAAGAAAATACACCAATTCCCTTGTTTTCCAAAACAGAAAATGCAACGGAAGGGATTTAGAATCTTCTTTTCGATGGAGCTAAAAACAAAAAAGGACAAGAAACAAGTTTGATACTCACTTCCCCAACAAAGGAAATGTATTTCTCATCTTTGAGTTTTCAACTTTCATGCACATGCAACGTAGTTGAATATAAAGTATTAATTCGTGGCTTACTTTGGGCCAGAAAGAGAGGTATTAGCATACTACAGATTTTTAGTGATTCTGAGTTGGTTATCACTTAGGTAAGAAATTTCAATGTTTGTTAGAATCTATTAATGAATTCATACAGACATAGAGTTTCAGACTTAATGGAAGATTTTTAGGCTATTAACATCCAATCTATTGCTAGAATAGAAAATAAGCATGCGGATAGACTTGGTATAATTGGTGTTAGTTTTGAAGTGTTGGACCATATTGAAAATAGCAAAATTGAGCCTCATTTAAAGCTAATATCCAGGCCTTTGATACCTGATAATGACTTGAATTGCTAGGTTTTTGAAAATGATGATCAAATCTGTAGGTATTTGTAGCAAGAAGCTAATTTTTTTGTAGTAAATCAAGATAAATTACATCACTTATATGGTGACTAGATTGTTTAGTTACAGAAAAATAAACTACCTCAAGGTCTGGTCACATTAGAAGATATCTTCAGCACTAACAATGTGTTAAGGAAGGTCAAGACTAAGATGTCAACACATGATGATAACTGTGAAGAAATCTCAGTTGATGAAGGAAAAAAATTGTTTCTCGGAAAGGTACATTCTTTTATTAATCTTCGCCAGGAATTCAAAGATGTTTTCACTTAGAAATAGCAAGACCTGAAAGGTTTTGATCCCAGTTTAGCACAACATACTAATGAATTACATCTAAACTCTAAGTCAATTAGGCAAAAACAAAGGTCTGTAAATCCCAAAATAGAGCCTCTAATGAAGAAAGAGTTATCTAAGTTGTTTAAATCAGGTATTATCTTTCTAGTTAAGCATTCAAGTTGGGTAGCCAATCTTCTTCTTGTTAGGAAGAAAATTGGAGAAATTAGATTATATGTTGATTTTAGAGATCTTAATAAACCTTCATTAAAAGATCACTACCCACTTCTAAATATGGATCAGATTTTGAGAACAGTTTCTGGTTCAGATACACTATCTCTTCTAGATGGCTATAGTGGATATAATCATACTTTAGTCTGAGAAGAGGATAGGTAAAAAACAACTTTCACCACTAATTGGGGTTCTTATGCTTACAAAATAATGTCTTTTGGGCTTTCAAATGTTGGTGCAACATTTCAACATGCGATGGACATGGCTTTTTGCAGCTTGTTAAATAAATGCATGCTTGTTTATTTAGATGATGCTACTGTATTCTTAAAAACTTCAGAACAACATCTAATACACATAAGCTATAATTTTTAGTTATGCAGATAATTTGGGATCTCTTTGAATCTGCTAAATTCTATCTTTTAAGTACATCAAGGAAAATTACTTGATCAATTTTTTTCTAAGAAAGGTTTAGCAATTGATCCTTTCAGAAATGAAGCCATATCACAACTATCATTGCCTCATCATTAGAAGGTGTTACAAAGTTTTCTTGGAAAAATAAAATGTGTTAGATGATTTGTTCCAGATTTTGCAACATTAGTAAAACCATTAATAACTATGTTAAAGAAAGAGAAGAGTGTGTCTTGGACCAGCGGAGGGAGAGATGGATTTGTAGAAATCAAAGTAGCCATCTCTCAAGATCCTACTCTTACAAATCATAATTTCGATAAAGATTTTATAATGTATGCACTTCCACAAGTTGAAACAATCTGAGCCATATTAACTCAGGTTAATGATGAAAATGTTGAACGTCCAATTTATTTATTTGGACAGAGCTTGCATGATTACAAAATGAGGTACACATTTCGTTAAAAATAATTGCTTTTAGTAGTTAAAGGGCTAAAGAATTAAGTACATGTTTTCAAAAAAAAAAAATCATGCTCTTGTTTCTCATCCATATGTGAAAGCCCTCTTGTTAAATAAAGAATTGAATGAGAAAAGAGCAAGCTAAATAACGAAGGTCATGGAATATGATATTGATATTCATGTTGTAAAAATAGTTTGAGGAAAAGGCTTATATGAACATCTAATTGCTGATGTGGAAAAACAACATACTGTAGAACCTGAAGCTACAAAACAACATAATGAAATTATGTATCAGCAATCAGACATTATGATTCAGCTAGAAAATCAGCAACCTAAACTTGCTCAAGAAGTCCAAGAATCAAGATGGATGAATGATTTAGGTAACTATATACAATATGGCATCTATCTAGAAGGTATGGACAAGAATAAGTGAAGGTATTTCAGATTACAAGTTGTACCCTATGTTTTCATTGATGGTGTTTTATTCAAAACGGACATAAATGGAATCTTGTTGTGATGTGTTGACTATGATTAAATTGAGCAATTATTATTAGAATTCCATGAAGGACCTACAGGAGGTCATCTCTTAGCATGGACCACAACCTTAAGAGTTATGAAAGAAGGTTACTATTGGCTTAGTATATTTAAGGATAGTTTTGAACGGATTAGGAAGTGTAAGAAATGTGCTTTCTTTGTTAGAAAAAGAAGGACGGTTGGATTCTATACCTTTACAGCCTATTTCATTTGATCAACCTTTTATGTAGTGGGGCCTTGATTTTATTGGCATGATAAACCCTACTTCGTCACAAGGACACAAGTGGATTTTGACTGCTAGAGATTACTTTACACGCTGGACTGAAGCAATTTTCTTGTAAGATGCTAATGAAACTTTGATAATATCATTTTATGAATGTATAGTTTACAAATTTGGTGTTCTAGTAACTATCATATTAGATAATGCTTTAGCATTTCTTGGTGTAGAGGTAATAGATTGGGATGTTAATCATAGAATTTATCTAAGTTCTTCATCTAACTATTAACAACAAGGTAATGGGTTAGCTCAAACTACTAACAAGAATATTTTAAGGATCATCAGAAGAAAACTCAAATATAATCAAAGAGGTTGGCATCTAATGTTGAATTCAATGACTTGGGCTAATAGAGTGACTCCTAAAAGATCAGTTGACAAGTCACCATACAAGTGTGTTTACTGCCTATTTCAGTTGAGTTACCTGCCTAGATTTACTACATCAAATGGAGCTACTTGAAAATGAACCGTTGTAGGTTCATTATGTAGAAGTTATAGAATTACAAGAGCTAAGAGATCATGTTCATTTAAACATGTAAAAGAATAAGAAATAGATGAAGAATACTTTTGATAAGAAAGATAAATTGATAATCTTAAATGAAGGAGATATTGTGTTAAAGTGAGACATTGATCGTGTGAAGCCAAGAATACACACGAAGTTTGATACAATCTGAAGTGGCCCTTACATGATTTCAGCTTGTAAAGAACACAATGCTTTTCAGCTCTCAAGGCTGAATGGAGAAGAACTTCCCATTCCTGTGAATGGTGTGTTATTAAAAATCCTACATTGTCTATTTTAGAGTAGGATTTACCTTCAATAAGTGCAGTCCCTGCACATTGCAATGTTTTTCAATTCAATAAGTGCATTTTTTCACGTGATCTTGTTTACCTGATCGTCTCCTAGTGTTAGTTCATTTTGGAAGGGTAGGACTTTCAGGAAGAATTTTTTTTCTTACATGCTTTAAACTCCATGACCAATGGACAAGAGTAGGGAACTGGTTTACAAGATAGCAGGAAACTTTCCCTGTAGGATCACCAGAAATGTTAACAATTTTTGTACTTGTGCAAAAATGGGAAACTCGAAACTTTGTTATGATGGATAGAATTGGTGAAGTATACATAAGCTATGGGAGTTTCTTTAAGACAATATTTTTACTGTTGAATTAAATAATAATTACATGAAATATGCAGCTATGTGTGTTGTTACAAAACATAATATATCACATAACCTACAATTTCATGCTATCTTCAACAAAGAACACAATGCCCTGAAGGACAGTTGTGTTGCCTTCATGAAGACACCAAATTGTAGAATAGATGAAGTGTTAGGCTTTGAAACACCAATCAAGACTGCAAATTACAGAAATAAAAGTTCTTTACTGGATGTTACAGGTATTCATTAATGTCAATTCCTTCATGATTAATACATTCAATTATATTATAGGGTTGTTTAGTTCATGATACAATCCATATCAGAAAGCAAAAATGAATAAAGAAATACACAACTCAATTTTACAATTCAATGTTTTATTCATAAGGAATTTCATATGTTCCCACACAAGCTATGGGATGTAACTGGAAAGTAAAGTATAGCTACTGAAATAAGAGGTACACATACATGAAAGATAAAATAAAGGAGTGTGAGTGATCCCATCATTACCTTGAGGTTTGTTTTTCAGTTGATGCATCCTCATCTTCAGCTTTGTTCCCTCTTCATCTTCATTGTTGAATGTGTCATACCTGAAAATAGAAAAGGGGAAATCACTAGTTACGACCTTAGGGTTAATCCATGTTTATATACTGTCCTAATTTGTGCGCATCGATCTCTTAATAACAGAAGATATAGATTACTTGAAGATAAAATAATATAAATGATTTACTCACTCAAAATGAAATAAAGAGAAGAAAAGGAAAAACATGGACATAAGAGAGGCCAAAAAGCCTAAATATTTTCAAACTGTTTTCTCAATTGTGCAAGTACAGGTTGTAGCCAAGAATAAATAAATCATGTCTTACAATTTTCACTATGGATAAAGATTGTAAAGTTCAATAATTTCTATCTTATGGTACATGAAGCAGATGAGTCATATGTACATGATGGAATGAAGAAAGAATGCAACTCAAAGTTCAATAGATCTTCTAGAAATAAAAGAAGTTGTAGCAAAGAACAAAGGAGAGAATTGCAGACAAATTGCATGTTTCAGATTGCAATTGAAGAAGAAGAATCAGAATTTAAAGGCTGAAGTTAACTAGAAAGGTATGATTATAGCTGAAATATAATGAGAAAAAATTTTGGGAAAATTTTGAAAGGGCTTTGCCATGTAAAATTTACATTTTATATTTTCCAGCATGTATACGAAAGTTGTAATAGCCATGAAATGTAATATTTAAGAAAAAAAGAAATGGGACTACAACATCTCAACAAAAATTCAATGTTCAACATGCAAGAATAATGAACATAAAATTCCAGAAATAACATGTCCTGTCCGAGTTCTCAAATAATAAGTAAATGATTAACTTCTATAGTTTTCAGTTTTCATAATCAAATATTCAAATTTATTCACAACTAAAAATGAAGAATGATGTCCAATACAGAGTTGGATAAATTTTATAACAGTGCTAGATCAAATTACTATTGCACACTCTAAGGTTTGCATCAGAAAAAATACAAAAAATAATACACAAATTCTACAACACCAATGGAGTATAGCTATGACAAGAAAATTAAGACTCAGCTACAACATGAAGTTAACTAAAAATTTGTTCAACAACTATACTTTCTGGTTCAACATTGAAATAATCAGATCAAGAATGATAATGATCAAGCTCTGTATAACCAACTGAATGAGACCTCATTTTTCAGATAGTCATGCTTTAAGAAGTATAATCAAACAGGTACAGTTTGAAAACCAAAATTTCTACAAGAAGGTGGCCGACTTATGACTAAGGAAACAAAGAGTTTTCTATAACGTGAATTATAGCAATCTAGATTCAAAGGAAATTTTATAAGGAATGAAAGAAAGTGTCAATTACACAGAGCTAAAAATAGTATTCTGAATACAAAACTCAAGTGGAAGAGTGAATAATCATAAAATGCATGCTTTTTCATGTCAAAGAAATATTCAAGTATTTTAGAAATTTTTCATTGCCATTAAAATCATATTCAAGATGCAGTATCAGAGTAATAGGGTAAAAACTCTGGTCATTGATTGAAAAACCCATGAATGGGTATCAAAAAATTAGAGAAACGAGCAATAATTCACCAATTATATCGAAGCTTTCAAACCCTCAAAAGAAAAACATTTTCATAAGCGTCAAGGGAAGAATGATGACCCAGTTACATTTGAGTGCTCAGGAGTCAAGCAAGATCAAAACTCATAAATATTTTCAAAAGTTTCAATTACATATCTAAGGAAGAAAATAAAAATGTGTATGTGTGTAAGAGAAAAACTAGCTCACCTATAACCACTCATGGTGGCCAACACTAAACTATGATTCACTCAGAAAACTCGAAAATAGATAAGAAGTCTTGGATAAAGAAGGTCGAGAATGATCAAGGAAAGGAGACCATTCTACAACCAAAAATAATATCAAAGAATTTGAGCTCAAAAATTTGATACAAAGGCCAAATAACAAACTCAAGATGACAAAAGATAAAAATGTCCATCCCTTATGGCCGTAAAGTCATCACAGAATCAACATAGGGCTCGAATAATCAAGAAATGGTGGTTATAAGATCTTGTGGAGAGCTCAAGAGTAGTGAGGAAAGACACAAAAACCTTGAATCAAAATTACATGCACATCCAGGCTAAAGAGAAATTCAAATTTTTTCTTCAGATGTAAACATTCCCATTGAAAAAAATCATTCCCAGGTAGTAGAATAGAAGAAGGAAATATAGATCTTGGTTTTCATCTTAGAGCCATCAATGGGTATATCCAAATCAAAGTAATTAATAAGGTATTACTGGTTAAGGTGAAGCTAAGTAAACCCTTGAATGATGATAAATTCAAGACTAAAATGAAGGACCCATTACGGGTTTTAGATCAGAGACCAAGGTCGTCCTAGGAGATCACAAAGAATTCTGGGAAATTTTTGAAAGGGCTTTGCCATGTAAAATTAACATTTTATATTTTCCAGCATGCATACTAAAGTTGTAATAATGATGAAATACAATAATTAAGCATAAAAGAAATGGGACTACAACAACTCAACAAAACTTGAATGTTCAACATGCAGGGATTATGAACAGAAAATTCAAGAATTAACATGTCATGTCCAAATTCTCAAATAAGGAGTAAATGATTAGCTTCTATATTTTTCCTTTTTCATAATCAAATATTCAAATTTATTCACAACTGAAAATGAAGAATGATGTCCAATACAAAGTTGCAAAAATGCCATAAAAATGTTAGATCAAATTACATATGCACACTCTCAGTTTTGCATCAGAACAAGTACATAATAAAATAAAAAAAATCTACAACACCAATGGACTATAGCTATGAAAATAAAATTAAGACTTAGCTACAACATGAAGTTAACTTTAAAATTTCTCAACAACTAGAGTTTTAGGTTCAACATTGAAATAATTAGATCAAGAATGATAAAGATCAAGCTCTTTACAACCAATTGAAGGAGACCTCCGTTTTTGGAAAGTCATGCTTTAAGAAGTATAATCAAATAAGTACAGTTTGAAAACCAAAAGATCTCCAAGAAGGTCATTGACTTATGACTAAAGAAAAAAATATTTTTCTACAACATGAAGTACAATAGTCTAGATTGAAGTGAAATTTTATAAGGACTGAAAGCAATTATCAATTACACCGAGCTTTAAATAGTATTCTGAATACAAAACTCGAGTGGAAGAGTGAATAATTAGAAAATGCGTGTTTTTCCAAGTCAAAGAAATATTCATGTATTTTATAAATTTGTCATTTCCATTAAAATCAGATTCAAGCTACAATATTGGAATAAAAGGGTACAAACTCTGGTCATTGATAAAAAACCCATTAATGGGTATTAAGGAATCAAAGAAATGAGCAAGAATTCTTTGATTAAATCAAATCTTTCAAACACTTGAAAGACCAACATTTTTAGTAGCATCAAAGGAATAATGATGACCCAGTTACATTTGAGAGCTCGGGAGTAAACAAAGATCAAAACTCATAAATATTTTAGAATTTTTAGTTACATATCCAAGGAATAAAATGAAAACAGAAGTGCACGTGTGTAAGAGAAAAATGAGCTCACCTATAACCACTCATGACGACCAACATAAAACTATGATTCACTCAGAAAACTCAAAAATAGATCAAAATTCTCACAGAAAGAAGCTCGAGAATGATCAAGGAAAGGAGACCATTTTACAACCACAAAGAAAATAAAAAAATCAAGATCAGAACTTCAAAACAAAGGCCAAATAACAATCTCAAGATGACAAAAGCTACAAATGGTCAATCCCTTATGGCCACGAAGTCATCAAAAAATCAACACAAGGCTCGAATAATCAGAAAATGGTTGCTATAAGATCCTACAAAGAGCTCAATATTTGCAAGTAAGTAAGAAAAAACTTGAATCAAAGTTACATACACATCCAGGCTAAAGAGAGCTTCAAATTTTAATTTCAGAAGTCAACATTCCCACTGAAAAAAATCATTTCCAAGTAGTAGAATAGAAGAAGGAAATATAGATCTTGGTTTTCATCTCAGACCCATTAATGGGTATATCCAAATAAGAGTAATTAAATAAGGACTTACTTATTAAGCTGAAGTTGAGTAAACCATCAAATGAAGACAAATTCAAGACTAAAACGAACGACTTGTTGGTGCCATTTTCAAGCTTACATCATATTGCCCTAAAATTTTCAAAGATCTATATTTTCTTTAAAATGTTTTACCCTTTGAATTGATGGTCTAAATTTATTCCCCTCTAGTTGAATGTTTTGAAATGCTCACAAACTTGTTGTTCTACCCTATTTTGAAGGAATATTCCAAGTTTTCCCTTTTCTCTGCCCTAGTTTTTCCAATTTCACAAGATGTGTCATTTTTCCCTTTACCAGATCATGAAAAAATTGAATTTGATCAATTCATACTTGTTTGTATTTTAAAATCAAATCCAAAGGTCGAAAATGTTGTAAAATCATGCTTTAGTTGATTTAAAATCGAATTCCAGGGCTTCCCTGGAATTTTTTACGTTTTGACGGTCAGACAGGCATCACTTTCCCATCAATTTTTTTCTCAAACATGCATTGGAAATGTGTCAGGTTTTCATTGGCTGAGGAAAGGTGGGGAGGTTCTCTAACTTTTCATTTTTCATCTTTTCAAGCAAATGGGGCATTTTCAGGCCCGGGGACCTTTTTTTTCCAAATTTGCGTACGTGGCATGTTTTGATTGGTAGGTGGGATGGTGGGCGGTCGAATTTCCTTAAGGTTTTTAGACCTTATTTTGTAAAAATGTTAAAATCACAAAATGGTCTGAAGCCCCGCAGCCAATAGGGAGTGGACACGTGTCCTAAAAGACCAAAGAGAGAGGAGTGGACTTAGAGGTTTTTAGCTCTATTTTCCTATAAGTTTCAAAATCAATTTTTTCCTTGCTCCAATCAGAGGAGGACATGTGGCATCATTTTTGAGTGGGTCAGTGGCCTAGCGGATGGAAAATTGGAATTTTTCCCTTAGCAAAAAAGCGAGTTAAAATGAAATTTTGGGTCGAATCTCTGCAACGAATCAGTAAAGAACACGTGTCCAAAAGGGAAAAAGGCGGAGGAAGGGGTTAAACAAAATTTTTATAACTTTTTTCCTTTGTTGTCTAAAAGGTAAAAATGAAAAATCACTCCGGGCCAATCACAGGTGGACACGTGTCCAACAGAGTCACAGGGAAGTGCGGGCCGCAAAGGGAAATGGGGATTGTTTCCTCTTTGGAAAAAGGAGTTAAGGAAAAAAATTAAGTCATGGGCCCACTAGCAAATCATCGAATGACATGTGGCAGGGAGAAATTGGAGGCATGGTTCCATAGAGACAAAGTTGAAAATCTTCCCTTAGCTTAAAGGGAGTAAAATGAAGATTAAGCCCGCGGGTCCTTGGCAAATGAGAGATGGACACGTATGAGAGGAAAAAGTGGGTCGACGGGCCAACAGAGGTAGGAGGGAATTTTTTCCCTTTTTAAAACAGGGTTAAAATCATAATTTGTAGCGCTGGTTCGCAACAAATCACAAGGAGACACATGGCGAGGAAAAAATCAGAGGTGCAGGCCCATGGGGCAAAAAGTGAAAAAATTCCAATTTTCCAAAAAGGGACAAAATGCATAGAATTGAAGTACAATTTCAATGGTTCCCACCATGTGCCACATGTCAGCTCCAAATTTCAAGGGCGGAGGGGCGGAGAAAAAAGTCAAAAAAAATTATTTTTCCAAGAAATGTGGAAAAGTCAAAATGATCCCAATTTTGGTCCCAATTGTTTTTTGACACGTGCAGGGCCCAAATTAAAGGACAAAGATGAATAAGATTGACAACTGCTGTGTAATTTCATTTTTGGCTGCCATTTTTGCTCTAGGTAGCTTGGGATTATGATTTTTGCATCAAATTTCATCAAATTTATAGTGATTTTGTGTCATCTTGGCCTTCTAGGATCATTGGCATTGGTTTCATGACTCAATATTTTGATTTGACATGTTTTTGAAGTAAATTTTTCCCCAGCCTAAGAAAACACGTGAAATGACAAAATTAAAAGTTACAGAGGTAATTTCAAAAGGTAAAAAGGTGAAAATGATGAGTCAAAGGTATTTACATGCCTCAATGATGAAAAACATGCCTCCAGGATGGATAATGATCCAAATATTTGTAAATTTATTAATCTTTTTTGACACACTTGGCAGCCTATGAGGTTTTTTCTGTTTGATGTCATTTTCATTGAATCATGAGGAATTGTTACAACAAACTTAATCCCATGGCATATTCTTTTCTTGGGAAGGAAGGCTCCAATGTGGCATGGGGTATATAGTGCATTTTGGAGAAATTGTAAAGTGCGGAGAAGTTGAAAATCATGAGCAATTTCTGAGAGAAAGTTCATCTTTTGAGAAATCCACCAAAGAACTCGGTTAATGTCTCATGTTGGAAATTCATGTATGTGAGTTAGTTAAAATTTTATAGCCATCGCACAGCTCTGAGATTGTTCATGTAACTTTCCCCTCCTGGTTAATCTAACAAGTTTTGAATTAAATTTGTGTTTCTCTTTAGGCAATATGATGTTTGTTATCATTTTTTAAATCCCTACAAATAAATTTCATTGTTATTGTTGCAATATTAGATTGAAAGTCTTTAGAAATCACACAAGATCTCCATTTCTGGTTGATATTTTAGTGGCATTTATAATCTCATCTTCAGAAGAGCCTTCATCTGATAAGGGGATGAACAAATTTAAAATCAATTTACCTTCTTTGACTGCAGAGATTTCTTGTAAGCCTTTGGGGGTACCTTAGGCCTGGTTTGATCATGGATTTTTGTGTTTAATTGAGTTTTTTACTTCAATATTTTGTGGTGAGTTCTCAAAGATTGTGTGAAGAGTGTAACTTGGGCTTCAATTTGTGCCTCTTCTAGTTGAAAGAACATTCTGATTATTTTAGGCATTTCATCTGATAGTTGTTCAAGTATTGTATAGATTATCAAATATTTAATCTATCCCAATTTTTTTTGTCAATCCCCCACCAAAAAATCATCTAACAACAAAGACCCTATCATGTATTATCCCTGATTTTCATTTACATACCCACAAAATATCAAAATCCATCTGCAAAAGTATGCATAACATATCAAGATTTCAAATGTCTCTAGTAACCTTTGCCTTGTTTTGAGAACATACCCATGTTTTGAGAAGTGAAAACTTGTGAGAGTTCAGATCTGGGGTGTTGATCATGTTTTCATCAAGGTCTCCATCATATAATTTCAAGCAAAGAGAAGGACATCTTCATCTCGTTCACCGTTACAAGGTTACAAAATAGGTCCTCTTACCTTGGTTGCAAGGCACAACCTAAAATACCTAGGACAAGATCAAGTCCTATTGGAGTGCTATCCGTTTCTCCATAAACCTGAGTACTAGCTAGACCATATCCCTGGTTACCAATGACATACAATATGGTCTAATATGTCTTTAATCTCCATGACATATCTATGGTGTTGCTCAAACTAAAAAGGAGATCAAATTTGGATACCAACACGAGTGGCACCGTTTTCGGGGAGTTATTAGAATTTCATGGTGTTTTTTAAGTGTTTGAAGAGTTTGAGCATTTGTGTATTCAAGTTTTTGGGCTGCTACATTGATAAAATATCATTCTATGCTTCAGATCTATAAGTTTTTAGCAAAAATTTCAAGCTTTGCCTGCCCTTTTTTTATTTCCCAGAAATTTATACACTTTGGTTGCATTGTGATTGATTAATCTAAGAAGAATAAGGTATGATTTGTATAGTTTGGAAAAAATTTTAGTGCTGGTAAAAATTTGAAAGAAGTATTTTAGTGCATTCTTGCACAACTAAGGTGAAATTCGTTAGTGGTGACTCCATGCTAATTTGATCTTGAAAATACCAGTTGTCTTACCCTTCTATCATTTAATTTTGTGTTGTTAATCCCTGCAAAATTGGAAGGAAGAAGATCTCTCTTCATCAAGGAATCTACCAAGAAGTTGTTTACAGATTCAAGAAACTCAGAGCTAGAGGGGAGAAAGGTGTCAAAGGTTGTTGGAGACTTGACTGTAAGAAAGGAGATCCCTATTGTTGAGTTTGAAATTGAGCATCTTGTTATTGAGGACTATAATTCTTCTTCAAGTGGATTAATTCAAACAATCCTATTGCTGATTTGAATTCCCCATCAGGTGAGGGACCTTCTTGTGCATTTGAAAAGATTGCTACTAGATCTACTCTTGTATTTTCTAAATTTCCTAGAAATCATCAAGAAGGAGAGCCCTTAAGAGAGATCTGTCTTGAAGTTTTCATTCCCATTCCCCAGAGACCTCTCATTCCTCATCATCTTGTTTCACCTCCAAGATCACCCCCACCAAACAATATGGCTCAACCTAGACCTCAATTTTTTGTTAACACCTTTGGTCCTATAAATTTTAGAGGAATGGATGGTTACCCTAATGTTGTCCCACAAGATTTCAGAAATAGGTTGCCAAAATTCCAAGGTAACAATGCTATTATTGGTGATTAGCATCTCAAACTTTTTGATAATATGATGGAAGATGTTGAGATAGAGTTTGAGGATGAGTATGTGAAATTGATTATTCATACACTAGACGAAGATGTTAGGGATTGGTATAAGGCTCTACGTGATAATTTTATTAATTCATGGACTGAAATGAAAAATGCATTTACGTTGTAATATGGTGACAAGACTGATACTAAATTTTATTTATCTGATTTTTAAAATATCAAGAAGAACCCTAATGAATCATTCCATGACTTCAACACAAGGTTTAACAAAGCTTTGAGAAGGATGCCTATTGGTTTGAGGCCTTGTGATGAATCTTGGTTAATCAATTATGTAGATGCATTTGATAAGAAGGTAGCCTATTACCTAAGAGATAAAAACCCAACCAATCTAAGACAAGCTTTCACCATGGCACTTCAAATTGAAACCAATATCAAGGATGTTGGGAAGCCTCTCAAGAGATATGGTGTAAAATTGATAAACCCTAAAAATCCTCAAGCTAGCAAAGATGCTGATTTAGAAGAGGTTGTGAAAACTTTGGTAGGGCTGTCAAAGAAATCTCATATAAGTTGGCAAAAGCTAAGAAGGGAATTGGGAAGGCTTTACAAGGTCAACCTAGGTAGGAAGCGAAGCACAAAATAGATTTGGCAATCTCCATAGAAATGAGAAGAGGTTTGATGACAGGGGTAAAGGGCCTGCTGGATCCTCAAATAGACAACCCCAAGCACGAGAAAGTAGATTGGTTCCTGACCCTCTAAATACCAGGGTTACTGCTGTTGATGTAGTTACTGATATGGATTGGTGTGATAGATGTTTTCTTCCTCATCCTCCATGTGAAGTGGACCAATAAGAAGGTGAAGCTAATAATGATGATGGTACTGATGATGATATTTACATGGTGGGTTGTTCTTCAAGCTCACAAGGAGGAGCAACATCTACTGAATTAATAAGTGCTGGGAGTGCTGCTACCTTTAGGGTTTGTATCAAACGGATACAATTATTTCTTCCCCCTCATGCTCTTGAAGTTGATGTAGTGCAACCTTTTGAAATTCCTAACAATGAATTTGAATACTTAAGGGATTTGATGATTAAGAAGTATGATGGTGGTATCCGTTCGGAGGAAGATAGAAAATTGTTGATGAATTTTTTTGTAACTCAAGAGAAAGACTATAACACTAGAAGCAAAGTTGTAAAGGGAAGTGGGCCTCAAGCCAAACCTAAAACACCCTTACTCACAAGCATTCCCAAAGAAGATCCTAGGAAAGAAGAACTTGCCAAAAGTTCTGTTGTCCCAAACAAAAATTACAGTCCTCCTCATGCCCAAGCTACCAAGAATCCACTTCCATCCAATGAATCTTCTTGTCTCCCTTCCAATGATATTTTTCCAAAGAGTATTCCCTATGAAATAGCCAAAGTATTGAGCCAAATTAAAGTGAGTGTTCTAATCATTGAGTTGCTCAGAATTCCTACGCATAAGAAGAGAGCTTTTGAGTACTTGGGATTGAAAGAAGAGAAGATTACTCTAGGAAAAAATGTAAATGTTGTTGAAACTCCACCTCAGATCATTGTTGACCTCAAAAAACAACCAGTAGTAGAAGATCTTGGAGAGGCACCTGAGGAATATTTGGGGACATCTTTAGTTTATTCCTAATTGCATGTTGATCAATTATTTAAAATTTTCTCATAAAAGATAGGCTACTTCACAATTGTATGTTTGATTCTAGTGCATCATGTAATGTCATTCCTCTAGAATTCATGAATGAATTGGATATTAAAGTAACAACTACCTATGGGAAGTGTACTTCCATGGATTCAAGGGAAGAACCGATAGTTGGTTGTGTGAAGGTTTTGGTAGTGCAACTTGCAGCCTATCCAGGTAAGAATTTGAAACTTGATGTTGTGATTCTTGATTGCCCTACCAAATGGGGTATGCTTTTGTCAATAAAGTGGGTTGTAAGTGTTGGAGGGAGTTTTCAAATGGACATCTCTTTTTCTACTATTCCCATTGAGGGAATCCTTGTCAAACTTTATGGTGAAAACAAGATGTTGCACCTAATTGAAGTTAACAATAATGCTTTCTACGAAGTGTTGTTTGCTGATGTAGATGTTGAGAGTTTCATTGGTTTTGCTGATGGAAAAGAACACAAGATGGAAAAATCAAAATGCCTTGATATGGTAGGCTCTCCTTGGACCTTCCTATTTGATGGAGGTTGCTCCAAATTTGGGAATGGTGTTGGTATAGTTCTGCTTTCTCCTAGTTTGGAAGATTTTTCTTTTTCCTTCAAAATTAATTTTGAATGCACTAACAATGTTGTTGAGTATGAGGCATTGTTGTTACGATTAAGAATTGCATGGAAGTATGGAGTGAAACATATTTTTGCAAAAGGATAATCGGAGCTAGTTGTCAAACAAATAAGAAAACTGTATGCTAAAAAAAATCAGCGTATGAAACAGTATAAGCATGTGTTATGGGATCTAATTGAAATGTTTGATTCCTTTAACATTTTGTATCATGATAGAGGTCTTAATGTTGTTGCTTACAAGTTGGTCGTGTTGGGCTCTAGATTTGTAAATTACACCATTTCACCTTATTGTGAATACAAAATTGAAGTGTTAACTAGGTTAGCTATCCCTGATAACATCAAGCATTGTCAAGTGTTTGATGATGATTCTCAAGTACAAAGGTTCTTGCAAAATCAAGGTGAGTTTGTAGATCAACATATTGATTGGGAACCAATGGTGTGCATGAGTGAAGGAAGAGAGAGTTTTTTTGGAAAAGATATCATCCAATTGAAAACAAACACCATTCCTAGAGGTCTTGTTGCACTTGAGTAAAATTTTAACAATGTTGATTGCATTATAAATAGAAATATGTCTGCCTCAAGGGACTTGGAAACAAAAGATAAACCAATGAAATTTTTGTTGGGAAACAATTGAAGTAAAGAAGAAAAATAGTCCTATGCCCAACTCTTGAAAAACTATCAAGAATGCCTTGTTTGGTCCTATTCAAAGCTGAAACAAATCCCAAACCATTCAGACAAAGGTAAAGGCCAATTAATCCACTTCTCTCCAAGAAAATGCAAGAGGAGTTGAGAAAGTTGAGAGATGGAGGTATTATTCAACCCACTAGATATTCATCTTGGGTTGCAAACCTTGTGCCAACTAGAAAGAAGAACGGAGACATCAGACTTTGTGTGGATTTTATAAATCTAAATAAAGCATCCATGAAGGACAATTATCCCTTGCCAAATATGGAAAATATGTTGTAGCTTGTGATAGGGTCTGAATTTCTTTCTACATTGGATGGTTTCTCTGGATATAATCAAGTGGTTATCAAAGAATCAAAAAGACTCAAGACAACATTCACTAATCCTTGGGGAACATACGTTTTTCTTAGGATGCCCTTTGGTTTGATGAATGCTGGTGCCACTTTTCAAAGAGCAATGGATGTTGCTTTTGCTAGTTAGATCAATGAGTTCATTGCAGTTTACCAAGATGATGTGACTGTATTTTCAATGCAGGGAGGTGATCATTTTCAGCACTTGGAGAAGATGTTGATCAGATGTAGGGAGTATAGAGTTTATCTTAATCCAAAGAAGTGTAATTTTGGTGTGAAAAAGGCCAAGCTGCTTGGTCACACTATGTCAAAAGATGGTGTTATGATAGACCCTAAGAGAATGGAAGCAATCAACAAGGTACCTATCCCAAGAACCAAGAAAGGCATCCAGTCTTTCTTTGGTCAAATTAATTTTATTTGAAGGTTTGTTTCCAAATTTTTTGAGTTGACTCTTCCAATAAAAAGCATGCTAAAGAAAGACCAAGTTATCAGGTGGGAGAAGGTTGTCATTCAAGATTTTGAAGGAATTAAGGATGCACTTAAACATGCACCTATTTTAGCAGCCCCAAACTATAAGAGGCCTTTCCAAATCTTTTCCTTTACCTCTGAGTATACAATTTCTTCTATTTTTCTACAAAAGGATGAGAATGGGGCTGAGAAGCCTATTTCCTTATTTAGTAAGGCTTTACAACCAGTTGAGTTGAAGTATACAATCATGGAAAAACAAGCATTTTCCTTGGTGAAAGCAACAAAGTTTTTCAGGCCTAATATTTTAAGTTCAAAGGTTGTTGCTTATGTTCCCCACACCATGGTAAAAGACATCTTATCAGAGATGGAGATCTCATGTAAAAGGTGTAGATGGGTGAAAAAACTGAAGGAATATGAACAAAGTCAGTAAGAGGTTTGGGTCTTATTAAGCTCATGGCTGAGAACAACATGCAGACTATAGAAGTGAATGAAGTAGAAGAAGAAAGGGTAGATGTTCTTGGGAAATAGGTAATTTCTAAGTTGTACAAGGATATAATATTTTACCTTAGACACCTTTGTTGTCTTGACATTTACATAAAAATCAGAAAAGATCCCTTAAGTTGGCTTCTCAGAAATACATCATCACTGACCTTAGGATGGCTTGGAAGAACCCTGAAGATGTCTTCTTGAAATGTGTAACTGAAGATGAAGCCCCCAAGATAGTTGTTTATTTCCATGGGGGGTTTTGTGGAGGAAACTTTGCTGGAAAAGTAACAGCACATAAGATTTTGAGAGTTAGTTATTGGTGGCCTACTTTCTTTAAAGATGCAACCCAGCTGGCTAGAAAATGTAATAGTTGCCAACGCTTCTCTGGAAGACTGAAAGCTTCAGGCTCCCTTCCTTTCCAGACTGTATCAATTGAAGCTCCTTTCAAGCAATGGCAGATGGACTTCATTGGTGAGATTTTCGATCCTTCTATTGCTGGCCATAAGTGGATCCTTGTAGCCACTGATTATTTTACAAAGTGGGTAGAGGCAATCCCCACCAAGAAAGCAACACACCAAATAGTTATGGACTTCATGTTGAATCAAATCATATGCAGATTTGGAATCCCATTCAAGGTTGTAGTTGATAATGCCATGTGCTTTAGAGCCAAACCTTTAATGGTAATGTGCATTGAATATGGAATCAACCTAACTTATTCTTCAAACTATAACCCCCAAGGGAATGGACAAGATGAGTCCAGCAATAAGAATTTGTTGAAGATCATTAGAAGGACCTTGGAACAAAGTAAGAAGAAATGGGGTGAACAATTGAAATTTGTAGTTTGGGCTGATAGGATAACTCCTAAAAGAGCTACTAGTAAAATCCCATTTGAATTGATGTATGTAACTCAATCTTTGCTACCCTTGCACCTACAATTATCTTCATTTCAGTTTTACCAATAGTTGGAAGATCAAGAGCTTGACCCATATGAATCAAGGATCAATCAAATTATTGAACTTGATGAGGAGAGAAGATCATCCCATCAAAGGCATGTCAGATTTAGGGAAAAATTGAAGAGATTGTTTGAAAAGAAGGTCACTCCTAAAGCCTTTAATGTTGGTGATCTAGTTTTGTTATGGGATAGTAGGCATGAAGACAAGGGCAAGCATGGAAATTTTTATGCATCTGGTTTTTTTGGTTTGCCTTGCTATGTGGCAGCCATTTTTATCGGTTTCTCAACTGGTTTTTGGTGATTTTGGCACTTGGTCTATGTTTTTTCCTTGTGGAACTCACTGGGAGTCCCCATCCCCAAGAAAGAGCCGATGTTGGTGACATTTTTAAGCTTGCACCATCTTGCCCTAAAATTTTCAAATCTATATTTGCTCAAAAATGTTTTACCCTTTGAATTTATTGTATAAATTTATTCCCCTCAAGTTGAATGTTTTGAAATTCTCACGAACTTGTTGTTCTGCCCTAATTTAAAGGAATATTCCAAGTTTGTCCTTTTATGTGCCCTAGTTTTTCCAATTTCATGGACTGTGTCATTTTTCCCTTTGCCATATCGTGAAAAAAACAAATTTGATCAATTCATACTTGTTTGTATTTGAAAATCCAATCCCAAGGTTGAAAATTTTGTAAAATCATGCTTCAGTTGATTTAAAATAAAAAAATCTACCATCCTTGGTGAAAAAATTGAATTCTATGGCTTCCCTAGAATTTTTTATGTCTTGACGGTCAAACGGGTGTCATTTTCCTATCAAATTATTCCTCAAACATGCATTGGCAATGTGGCAGGTTTTCATTGGCTAAGGAAAGGCGGGGAGGTGCTCTAACTTTTCATTTTTCACCTTTTCAAGTAAATGGGGCATTTTCGGGCCCAGGGACTTGTTTTTTTCAAAATTTGCCTACGTGGCATGTTCTGATTGGTAGGCAAGATGGCAGGTGGTCAAATTTCCTTAAGGATTTTAGACCTTATTTTTCAAAAATGTTAAAGTCACAAAATGGTCTGAAGCCCCACAACCAATAAGGAGTGGACACGTGTCCTAAAAGACCAAAGAGGGAGGAGCGGGCCGATGGGGAACTTAGTGTTTTTTAGCTCTATTTTCCTAAAAGTTTGAAAATTAGTTTTTCCCCTACTCTAATTAGAGGAGGACACATGGCATTAGTTTTGAGCAGGTCAACAGCCCGGTGGATGGAAAATTAGAATTTTTCCCTTAGCAAGAAAGGGAGTTAAAATGAAATTTTGGGCCGAATCTCTACAACGAATCAGGAAAGGACACGTGTCCAAAGGGAAAAAGGTGGAGGAAGGGGCCGAAGGAAAATTTTTATAATTTTTTGCCTTTGTTTTCTAGAAGGTTAAAAATGAAAAATGGCTCCGGGCCAATCATAGATGGACACCTTTCCAACATAGTCAGAGGGAATTGCAGGCCGCAGAGGGAAATGGGGATTTTTTCCTCTTTTGCAAAAGGAGTTAAGGCAAAAATTTAAGCTGCGATCCTGCTTAGAAAATTATCGAGTGACACGTGATAGGGATAAATCAGAGGTGCAGGTCCCGCAGAGAGAAAGTTGAGTATTTTCCCTTGGCTTAAAGGGAGTAAAATGAAGATCAAAGCCCGTGGGTCCTTGCCAAATGAGATATGGACATGTGGCAGAGGACAAGCCAGGTCGGCGGGCCAATGGAGGCAAGAGGGAATTATTTCCCTTTTGCATAAAGGGTTAAAATTAGAATTTGGAGTGTTGGTCCATAGCGAATCACGAGGGGACACGTGGTGAGGAAAAAATCGGAGGTGCTGGCCTGAGGGGCAAAAAGTGAAAATTTTCCAATTTTCCAAAAAGGTTCAAAATGTGTATAATTTGAATCACAATTTCAATGGGGACCCCACCATGTGCCACGTGTCAGCTCCAAATTTCAAGGGCAGAGGGGCGGAGAAAAAAGTAAATTTTTTCCATTTTTTCCAAAAAATGTGGAAAAGTAAAATATGATCCCAATTTCAGTCTCAACTTTTTTTTCACACTTGGAGGGCCCAAATTAAAGGACAAAGATGAATAAGATTGATGGTTGTTGTGCAATTTCATTTTTGGTCGCCATATTTCCTCCAGGAAGCTTGGGATCATGATATTTACATCAAAGTTCATCAAATTTATAGTGATTTTATGTCGTCTTTGCCTTCCAGGATCATTTACATTGGTTTCATGACTCAATATTCTGATTTGAGATGTTTTTGAAGTAAATTTTTCCCCAGCTCGAGCAAACATGTGAAATGAAAAAATTAAAAGTTGCAGAGGTAATTTGAAATGGTAAAAAGGTGAAAATGATGAGTCAAAGGTGTTTGCATGCCTCAATGATGAAAAACATGCCTCCAGGATGGATAATGATCTAGATATTTGTAAAAATTTTAAACTTTTATGAAACACGTAATAAACCTACAAGTGTTTTTCTGTTTGATGTCATTTTCATTGAATCATGAGGAATTGTTGCAACAAACTTGATTCCATGGCATATTATTTGCTTGGGAAGGAAGGGTCCAATGTGGGATGGGGTTTATAGTGCATTTTAGAGAAATTGTATGGAGAAGAGTTGAAAATCATGAGCAATTTCTGAGAGAAATTTCATCTTCTAAGAAATCCACCAAAGAACCAGGTTAATGTCTCATGTGTTGGAAATTCATGTATGTGAGTTAGTAACAAGTGTATAGCCATCACACAGCTCTAAGATTGTTCATGTAACTTTCCCCTGCTGGTGAGTCTAACAAGTTTTGAATTAAATATGTATTTTTCTTTGGGAAATATGATGTCTATTATCATTTTTTAAATCCCTACAAATAAGATTTATTGTTCTTGTCGCAATCTTACATTGAAAATCTTTAGAAATCACATAGGATCTCTATTTCTGGTTGATAGCTTATTGGCATTTTCAATCTCATCTTCAGAAGAGCCTTCATCTGATAAGGGGATAAACAAATTTAAAATCAATTTACCTTCCCTGAGTGCAGAGATTTCTTTTAAGCCTTTGGGGGTACCTTAGGCGTGGTTTGATCATGGATTTTTTTGTTTAATTGAGTTCTTCACTTCAAAATTTTGTGGTGAGTTCTCAAAGATTATGTGAAGAGTGCAACCTGGGATTCCATTTGTGCACTCTTCTAGTTGAAAGAAACATCCTTATTATTTTAGGTATTTCATCTGATAGTTGTTCAAGTATTGTATAGATTATGAAAGATCTGATCTATCCCAGTTTGTCTTGTCAATCCCCCACCAAACAATTATCTAACAACAAGGACCCTATCATGTATTATCCCTTATTTGCATTTGTATACCCACAATAGATCAAAATCCATTTGCAAAAGTATGCATAACTGATCAGGATTTCCAATGTCTCTAGTGACCTTTGCCTTGTTTTGAGAACTATACCCATGTTTTGAGAAGTGACAACTTGTGAGATATCAGATCTAGGGTGTTGATAATATTTTCATTAAGGTGTCCATGATATAATTTTAAGAAAAAGAGAAGGACATCTTCATCTGCTTCACCATTACAAGGTTACAAAATAGGTCTGCTGACCTTCATTGCACGGCACAATCTAAAACAACTAGAAAAAGATCAAGTCCTATTGGAGTGCTATCCATTTCTCCACAAAACCTGAGTTCCAAGTAGACCATATCCCCCCCGGCTACCAATGACATACAACATGGTCTAATCTATCTTTAAGCTCCATGACATATCTATGGTGCTGCTCAGATTGAAAAGGAGAACATATTTGGATACCAATAGGACCGATTATGGGTTTTAGCTCAGAGACCAAGGTCGTCCTAGGAGATCACAAAAAATGCAAAGAAAAAGTAAAGTATGAATATATTGAAGTCAAAAAGACAATGATGAAGCAATTTGAAAGCTCAGAAATAAAACAGACCATCCTTCATCAAAGTAGTGATCTCATTTGAAGAAAATCTAAGCTCCAAGAGGTCGACCATGGCTGGAAAATAGACCACAACAAAGATTTCTTGAACCGATAGAGAAATGATCATAGAAATACGAAGAAATCAAGACCTACAGGATCCAAGCATATTTCAAAAGAAACAGAGACTCAAACACCAAAGAATAGCACAGTGTCGAGTTCTAAGAGATCAATCACGACAGAGAACCAAAAACCATTTTTTCTCATAAAATTCTAATAGAGCACAAAAAGAAAATATATTGATTCAAACAAACTCACAGAACCAGTATGCAGAGGGGCTGCATTCAAGAAGATGAAAATATCATCAATAAAAAAAAATTCAGGACTACACCTGCCAACCAGATGTAAAATGAAAAATTTAATGAGGTTCAACTTGTTTTGAATCACGCACCTAAACTTTGGCTTAACCTAACCCTAACCAAGGTTCAGTGATCAAGTGATCCATATTTGACAAGTACAAAGATCAATGCTCAGGGATTGATCTTTTTTTTTTCCAAAAATAAAGCAAACCATCATGATTAGATTACAGCTACCACATTAAATGCTAGGTTGGAAACCCTAACTAAGGGTCAGAAAATGAACAACCATGAATCAAAAGTATAGAGATCAACATCCTAAATCAAAGGACCAATTTTCATGCAAACCACTTGGGTTAAAGTTAACTCGACCTGAATTAAAATACCACTGACAAAATGCATGGACCCTTATTACTTCAAAAATGATTTACATTTGACATACCAAACAATAGTCCAAGCTACAAATGAATTAAAAGCCGACCGAATCATATTATGTAATGATCACACCAAAAGGGTAATGTATGGTCTTATTCCAATTGAATGCAAAAGCTGATAGGAAATACATAAGGTTGTAGACTATAGTATACCATAATTTTATCAAATAGTGGTGGAATTATATTATTTGCATTGACCTTGTAAAATGTCTAAACTATATGATGTGCCATCCAAACCAATGATCAAATAACACTTACCTTAATAATTACAAAATTTAGCTCGTACCCATCAAATAGTGAACTACAAATGTGGTCCCCACTATTGAAGGGGTTGGAAATGATTTACAATATGCTATCCATGTGATCACTAGAGGAAAAGGAATGTCATCTATCATAAATTGAGCTTGGCAGGTTGTCCCCATTAAGTGGATTTTTGGATGAATTGTTTTTGTAAGTATTGCAAATATTGTATTTTGATTTTGCTTAATCTAGAGGAGTATTTTTTCATTCCTTCACAAAAGGATAGATCAGAAAGAGCACATAATTTCATGAACTAAGAGGAGACTTGCTCATCAAATAGGATTTATTATTAGCAAATTGTTTCACACCCATACTTCTCTTAAAACTAGAATAGTCAAATTCAGTTTGACTGTATATAATCAAAACGCTATTAATGCCTCTTTATAATAGTCTTCTTTATTTTATTCCTTTATTTATTATTAAATAAAATATAAAAATAGGATGCATGGGCGGAGTAAAACCTCAGTCTATTTCTAGGAAGGGTGGGAGAATCGATTTTGTTATATATTGTGTGCCTTAGCAAAGCACGAGGGGAGGAATTTTTAGATACATGAGTGCTAAAGTAATTTTCTGCTAGTTTTTCACTTTGAATGTGAAGTATTTTCTACATTTCCAATTATTTACAGTCTTGTGTATGTTTTCATTAATCTTGTGAATGTTGAATTCCATAATTAATCATCTTACCCTACTATAAAAATTCAGTAATTTATACATGATATTAATGGTGTATATGTAAGTTAGCAGTATTGTTGTGATTCTATCCCTCAATACATAAAAGTGTTTACCCTTAACTATCTTCATAAATCTATTGGCTTGTGCATTAGAAATTCATTCGATATCAATTATGCATGCACTCAGTCAAATACCTCATACAAGTTTGGTGTATCACCTCAGTTTTAATTTCATTTTAAAGTCATATTTTACCCTCATACCCCAGAAAATCAATTTAGGATACATCAATAAGGAATCGGCCTTGATACCAGAGACTCACCTCAAAATAGGTATACGAAAAAGAGAGATAAAATTTGCAAGCGTAGAACACCTGCAACCATCTCTCTATAGGGTGCACTTTCAACAGATAATAGTTTTTGGCATGCCCAATGGGACAATGAATCAGATCTACATGCAAGTTATAGATATTTACAGCAGATCTACAACAGATTTTACAACAGATAAACGTTACTTTCGGACAGCAAGCTGCAACAATCTATTCTAATGAGTTAAACATCTATTTGGTGACTATGTAGGGGTGATTTCATACTAGTATTATAGCATGTTCCATGCCAAAAGTGACTACAATATCATCAGTAAGAGGAATTCCTCCTGCATTTGTTTCTTTACCTTTGAATTTTGCAAGAAGGAGAAGAGTTGGTAATACTTTACCTTATAATATGCCTAGTTTTGATAACCCTCCTCCTAATATTCCTTTACCATGTGTCAATATTTTTTTTCACATCCTAGTTTTTCAAATGGCCATTCAACCACCAAGGAATTTTTTGACCTTTACTAATGGCATCCCATTAGTAATATGAGTTTACCATGACATCCCTAATGCGGCCATGAAAATTTTATCATCATTCACTGGTGAAAATCAGGTTACACCTACAGAGCACATTAAATATTTTGCAACCTTGCGTGTAGTTCATAATATCATTCATGAGGATGTGGCTTTGATACTTTTCGCTGCATCTCTTAAAGGACAAGTCTTGCAATGGTATAGAAATCTAGAGATTGGATGCATAAGAACTTGGGGTGACTTAGGTGATATATTGTTGAAACAATTTAAAGATAATTCATATCATTTATCTCTCATAGAACAACTTTCTACCATTAAAAGATCTCCCAATGAATTGATGCCTAGTTTCAACATCCATTTTTCCATAACTTGGGAAAGAATTCCAACAAGTGTTAAGCCTCAAGTTGATCATGTTTTTATTTATTAGCTTAGGGCATTAAAAAGTGATATTTCAACTATGATTCAGTCTATGGGAGGAGAGACAATCCCAGAAGCCTATGATATTGCCATCTAAGTTGAAAATAGTCTTATCCAAGCTGGAAAATTAACACCAAGGCCTTCAATGCCTTTCTTGTCAGATTTATCACCTATTCCTCAGCCTATCACAATTATAGAACCTAATGTTGTAGCCCCATTAGATGATGTATTTAAAGCTTTACAGACTATGGGGAACAAGATGACTTCAATTGAGAATAGACTTGCATTACTTAACAGACCTTATCAGGCCCCTTATCAACAAAATTAGCTAAACCAACAAAATATACAACCTTATGAATAGAATAAAAATTATAGGCAGCCTTATCAATGTTTTAGTCCCAGTTAATATGGCTATAGAAGAGTGGTGGAAACCTTGTAATTAACCTCATTCAGCTGCAATTTACTCAAATGCTTTTCTGAACATAAGTCTTGTTGCACAACCTCAATATGAGACATTGTTCATACCTCAAAAGGAAGGTTCGCAATAATATACTCATGTTTAGAAGGCACCTAAAAATAAATTTATTCAGTTTCAGTGAGGATGATTTCATTCCAATTACTACTAGAGATGAGGAAAAGGCCACATAGAGTAAAAAACAATAGAATAGGCCCGTTCTACCTACTATCAGTAATAAAACAACTATAAGCCCAAAACCAGCTAACAATCCATCTATTCGTCAAAAAACAACATGTGTTATAGATGGTAAAGAATAGAAAAAACAACTACAACCTAATTTAAGAAGGTTATTTATACCTCAAATATCAAAAGTAGCTGAAGCAGAATCAGTTTTCACCAAATCCTATGCTAAAATAGTAGAATCTCTCTCTATAATTGTTTCTTCTTTTAACAGTGTTGATGTAATGAAAAATCATAATGTCAACATCTGAATGTGGGATGCTCTAAGTATTCCAGGATAGCAAGATTTATTTTCTCACAAACTAGCTAAACTACAGATTTCTTCTAAAATAATAGAAAAGGAAGTCCAAAAAGCCAACATGGTCCTTGGAGCAATGTAACAAGACCGCGTCAAAGAATTTAAATGGATGGTTTAGAAATTCTTAAATGCTCATGACATAAAGAAGCCACCACCATTTTATCTATCACTGATTATTGGAGAGCATATTGTTCATAATTGTATGGTGGACAGTGGTGTAAGTAGCAGAGTTATGCCAAAAGCAATTGTAGAAAAATCAGATCTACATTATGAACCTACATTAAAGAGTGTCCTACAGTTTGATGGAACTACAACTAATACAATTGGTGTCATCAAAAATCTAGAGGTAACATTGCATGCTTGCCCAAATGTTTCCATTCTATAAGATATTACTGTTGTAGACTTACCTCCTTACTTTTCCATATGTTTATCGATAAATTTCAGAGAAAAAATAGTAGGCTATCTATCTTTAAATTGGTCTTTATTATTTTTCACTACCCATTATGGGACCAAGGTTACTATCAATTCATAAAAATTGGCCAGATTTCACATTGATCCTCACTTTTCTAATGCAATAGCTAATTATGCATCCTTATACCATTCTGATTTTCATAATATAGCTCATGTTTCAACATTAGATGGTGTTTCTAACCTATTTATGGATGAAAAGACACATGAAGAACATGCTCATGATCCTTTCAAGGAAGATGAAGAACACCTATTTGGTGTGTATTTCTTGCATGAAGAAAATACACCAATTCCCTTGTTGTCCAAAATAGAAAATGCAACAGAAGGAATTTAGAATCTTCTTTTCGATGGAGCTAAAAACAAAAAAGGACAAGGAGCAAGTTCAATGCTCACTCCCCCAACAAAAGAAATGTATTTCTCAGCTTTGAGTCTTCAATTTTCATGCACTTGCAACGTATATGAATACGAAGTATTAATTCATGGCTTTCTCTGGGCTAGAAAGAGAGGTATTAGCATGCTACATATTTTTGGTGATTCTATGTTGGTTATCACTCAAGTAAGAAATTTCAATGTTTGTTAGAATCTATTAATGAAGTCTTACATACGTAGAGTTTCAGACTTAATGGAAGATTTGGAGGCTATTAACATCCAATCTATTCCTAGAATAAAAAATAAGCATGCGGATAGCCTTCCTGTAATTGATGCTAGTTTTGAAGTGTTGGACCATATTGAAAATAGAAAAATTCAGCCTCATATAAAGCTAATTGTTAGGCCTTTGATACCTGATAATGACTTGAATTGGTAGGTTGTTGAAAATGATGATCAAATCTACAGGTTTTTGTAGCAAGAAGCTAAATTTTCTGCAGTAAATAAAGATAAATTACATCACTTATATGGTGACAAGATTGTTCAATTAAGGAAAAATAAAATTCCTCGAGGTATTGTCACATTAGAAGACATTTTCAGCACTGAAGATGAGTTAAGGAAGGTCAAGACTAAGATGTCAACACATCCTGATAACTATGAAGAAAAATAAGTTGATGAAGGGAAAAAATTATTTCTCAGAAAGGTATGTTCTTTAGCTAAAAAACATTCTTTTATTAATCTTTACAAGGAATTCAAAGATGTTTTCACTTGGAAATACCAAGACCCTGAAAGGGTTTGATCCCAGTTTAGCACATCATACTATTGAATTGCAGCCAAATTCCAAGTCAGTTAGGCAAAAATAGAGGCTTGTAAATCCAAAAATAGAGCCTCTAATGAGGAAAGAGTTATCTAAGTTGATTAAATAAGGTATTATCTTTTTCAGTTAAGAATTCAAGTGTGTAGCGAATCTTCTTCCTGTTAAGAAGAAAAATGGAGAAGTTATATTATGTGTTGATTTTAGAGATCTTAATAAAACTTCATTAAAAGATCACTACCCACGTCCAAATATGGATCAGATTTTGAGAACAGTTTCTAGTTTAGATAGACTATCTCTTCTAGATGACTATAGTGGATACAATAAAAAAAAATTCTGAGAAGAGGATAGGTACAAAACAACTTTTACCACTAAGTGGGGTACTTACGCTTACAAAATAATGCCTTTCAGCCTTTCAAATGTTGGTTCAACATTTCATCGTGCGAGGACATGGCTTTTCTTAGCTTGTTAAATAAATGCATCCTTGTCTATTTAGATGATGTTACTATATTCTCAAAAAATTCTGAACAACATCTAATACACATAAGGTAGAATTTTCAGTTATGCAGACAATTTTAGATTTCTTTGAATCTGCTAAATTCTACCTTTTAATCACATCAAGGAAAATTACTTGGTCAAATTGTTTCTAAGAAAGGTTTAGCAATTGATCATCTCATAATTGAGGCCATACCACATCTATCATTGTGTCATCATAAGATGGTGTTACAGGGTTTTCTTGGAAAAATAAAATTTGGTAGATCATTTTTCTAGATTTTGCAGCATTTGTAAAACCATGACATATATGTTAAAGAAAGAGAATAATTTCTCTTGGACCAGTGAAGGGAGAGAAGGATTTGAAGAAATAAAAGTATCCTTCTCTTAAGCTCCTACTCTTGCAAATCTAAATTTTGATAAAGATTTTATAATGTATGCACTTACAAGAGATGAAATAATCTTAGCCGTATTAATTCAGGTTAATGATGAAAATGTTGAACAACCAATTTAGTTTTTTGGACAAAGCTTGCATGATTACAAAAGAAGGTACATATTTCTTGGAAAAGTAAGTACTTTCAATAGTTAGAGGGCTACATAATTTTAAGTACATGTTTTGAAACAAAAAATTTAATGTTCTTGTTTCTCATCTATGTGTGAAAGCCCTCTTGTTAAATAAAGAATTGAATGAGAAAAGAGCAGGCTGGATAACAAAGGTCATGGAATATGATGTTGATATTCATGTAATGGAAACAATTTGAGGAAAAGGCTTGTGTGAACATCTAATTGCTGATATGGAAAAACAACAAACTGCAGAACCTGAAAATACAAAACAACATAATTAAATTATGTATCTGGAATAAGTCATTATGGTTCAGCCAGAAAATCAGAAACCTAAACTTGCTCAAGAAGTCCAAGAATCAAGATGGATGACTTATTTAGGTAACTATATACAATATGACATCTATCCGAAATGTATGGACAGGAATAAGTGAAGGTATTTAAGATTACAAGTTGTACCATGTGTTTTCATTGATGGAATCTTACTGTGACGTGTTGACTATGATAAAATTTGGCAATTATTATCAAAATTCCATTAAGGACCTATAGGAGATCATTTCTCAGCACAAACCACAACCTTAAAAGTTATGAAAGCTGGTTACTATCGGCCCAGTATATTTAAGGATAGTTTCAAATGGATTAGGAAGTGTAAGAAATGTGCTTTCCTAGTTGGAAAAAGACATTTGACTTCTCTACCTTTATAATCTATTTTAGTTTATCAACCTTTTATACTATGCGGCTTTGATTTTATTTACATGATAAACCCACCTTCATAACAAGGACATAAGTGGATTTTGACTACTAGAGATTACGTTACATGCTGGACTTAAGCAATCTTCTTGAAAGATGATAATGAAACTTTGATACTATCCTTTTATGAAGGTATAATTTATAGATTTGGTGTTCGAGTAACTATCATATCAGATAATGCTTTAGCATTTCTTGGTGCAAAGGTAACAGATTGGGCTATTAATCAAGAAATTTATCTAAGATCTTCATCTAACTATTACCCACAAGGTAATGGGTTAGCTGGAAGTACTAACAAGAATCATTTAAGGATCATCAAAAGAACACTCAAAGATAACTAGAGAGCTTGCCATCTAATGTTGAATTCAAAAATTTTTGATTATAGAGTGACTCATAAAAGATTAGTTGAAAATTAACCATACAAGCTTGTTTACTGCCTATTTTAGTTGAGTTACCCACACTAGATTTACTACATCAAATGGATTTGCTTGAAAATGAACCATTGCAGGTTCGTTATGAAGAATTAATAGAATTACAAGAGATAAGAGATCTAGTTCATTTAAACATGGAAAATAATAAGAAACAGATGAAGAAGACTTTTGATAAGAAAGCTAAATTGAGAATCTTAAATGAAGGAGATATTGTGTTAAAGTGGGACGTTGATCATGAAAAGCCAAGAAGAATCACGAAGTTCGATACAATATGGAGTGGTCCTTACATGATTTCATGTTGTAAAGAACACAACGCTTTTCAGCTCCCAAGGCTGAATGGAGAAGAACTTCCCATTCCTGTGAATGGTATGTTTCTCAAACACTGTTATTAAAAATCCTACAGTGTCTATTTAGAGTAGGATTTTTCTTCAATAAGTGCAGTCCTTGCATGTTGCAATATTTTTTCAATTCAATATGTGCTTTTTTGCACGTGATATTGTTGACCTGATCCTCTCCCAGTTTTAGTTCATTTTGGAAGGGTTGGACCTTCAGGAAGACATATTTTTGTTACATAATTTAAAATCCATGCCCAATGGACAAGAGTAAGGCACTGGTTTACAACATAGCAAGTAGCTTTCCCCGTAGGATTGCCAGAAATGTTAACAATTTTTACAGTTGTGTAAAAATGGGGAACTTGAAACTTCATTACGATGGATAGAATTGGTGAAGTATACCTAAGCTAGGGGAGTTTCTTTTAGACAATATTATTACTGTTGAATTAAATAATGATTTCATGAAATCTGCAACTATGAGTGTTGTTACAAAACATAACAGATCACATAGCCTTCAATTTCATAATATCTTCTACAAAAGAACACAATGCCCCAAAGGACAATTGTGTTTCCTTAATGAAGACACCAAATTCCAGAATAGATGAAGTGCTAGGTTTTGACACAGTATTCAATATTACAGATTATGGAAATCAGAGTTCATTACTGGATGTTACAGGTATTCTTTAATGTTCTTTCCTTCATGATTAATAAATTCAATTATATGATTGGGTGATTTAGTTCATCATACAATCCATATTAGAAAGTAGAAATGCATAAAGAAATACACAACTCAATTTCACAATTCAATGTTTTATTCATAAGGAATTTCATATGTTCCCACACAAGTTGTGGGATGTAACTGGAAAGTAAAGTATAGCTATTGAAATAAGAGGTACACATGCATGAAAGAGAAAATAAAGTAGTATGAGTGAACCGATCATTGCCTTGAGGTTTTTCTTTCGGTCGATGCATCCTCATCTTCGGCTTTGTTCCCTCTTCATCTTCATTGTTGAAATCACCATACCTGAAAACAGAAAAGGAAAATTCATCAGTTACGAGCTTAGTATTAATCCATATTCCTATACTATCCTAATCCATGCACATGGATCTCTTAATAACAGGAGATAGATTAAGTGAAGATCAAACAATATAAATGATTTACTCAATCAGAATGAAATAATGAGAAGAAAAGGAAAAACATGGACATAAGAGAGGCCAAAAAGCCTAAATATTTTCTAATTGTTTTCTCAGGTGTGCAGGTGTAGGTTGTAGCCAAGAATAAATAAATCATGTCTTATAATTTTCACTATGGATAAATATTGCAAAGTTCAATAATTTATATCCTATGGTACATGAAGTAGATGAGTCATAAGTACATGATGGAATGAAGGAAAAATGCAACTCAAAGTTCAACAGATATTCTAGAAATAAAAGATGTTGCAGTACAAAATAGAGGAGAGAATTGTAGACAAATTACATGTTTCAGATTACAACTGAAGAAGAAGAATTATAATTTAAAGGCTGAAGTTAACTAGAAAGGTAAGATTATAGCTGAAATAGAATTAGAATAAATTCTGGGAAATGTTTGAAAGGGCTTCGCCACGTAAAATTGACATTTTATATTTTCTAGGATGCATACTAAAGTTGTAATAACGATGAAATGCAATATTTAAGCAGAAAAGAAATGTGTCTACAACATCTCAACAAAACATCAATGTTCAACATGTAGGAATTATGAACAGAAAATTCCAAAAATAACATGTCTTGTCCAAGTTCTCAAATAATAAGTAAATGAATAAATTCTAAAATTTTTAGTTTTCATAATCAAATATTCAAATTTATTCACAACTGAAAACAAAGAATGATGACCAATACAAAGTTGTTGAAATGCCATAACAATGCTAGATGAAATTACAATTACAAAATATCAGTTTTGCATCAGAAAAAATATAGAATAGAATACAAAAATGCTACAGTACCAATGGAGTATAACTATTAAAAGAAAATTAGGACTCGGCTACAACATGAAGTTAACTTAAAAATTGCTCAACAACTAGAGTTTTAGGTTCAACATTGAAATAATCAGATCAAGAATGATAAATATCAATCTCTTTACAGCTAACTGAAGGAGACCTCAGTTTTTAAAAAGTCACACTTTAAGAAGTATAATCAAATAAGTACAGATTGAAAACCAAATTTTCTACAATAAGGTAGCTGACTTATGACTAAAGAAACAAAGATTTTTCTACAACATGAAGTATAACAGTCTAGATTCAAGTGAAATTTTATAAGGACTAAAATCAATTATCAATTACATAGAGCTTGAAATAGTATTCATAATATAAAACTCAAGTGGAAGAGTGAATAATCAGAAAATGCATGTTTTTCCAAGTCAAAGAAATATTCAAGTATTTTAGAAATTTTTCATTCCCATTTAAATCAGATTCAAGCTGCAGTATTAGAGTAAAAGGGTACAGACTCTGGTCATTGATCAAAAAACCCATTAATGGGTATCAAGAAATAAATTAAATGAGCAAGGATTCACTGATTAAATCAAAGCTTTTAAACCCTCAAAAGACCAACATTTTTAGAAGCATCAAAGGAATAATGATGACCCAGTTACATTTGAGAGCTCGGGAGTCAAGCAATATCAAAACTCACAAATATTTTAGAAGTTTTAGTTACATATCCGAGGAATAAAATGAAAACAGAAGTGTATGTGTGTAAGAGAAAAATGAGCTCACCTATAACCACTCATGATGGCCAACATTAAACTATGATTCCTTTCGAAAACTCAATAATAGATCAGAAGTATCGCAATTTGAAACTCGTGAATGATCAAGGAAAGGAGACCATTTTACAGCCACAAAGAAAATCAAATAATTCAAGCTTAGAACTCAAAAACAAATCCCAAATAGCAAACTCAAGACAAAAAAAGATACAAATGGTCGATCCCTTATGGCTGTGAAGTCATCACAGAATCAACACAGGGCTCAAATAATCAGAAAATGGTGGCTATAAGGCCCTTCGGAGAGCTCAATAGTAGTAATGAAAGACAGAAAAACCTTGAATCAAAATTACATACACATCCAGGCTAAAGAGAGCTTTGAATTTTTCCTTCAGAAGTCAACACTCCCATTGAAAAAAATCAGTTCCAGGAAGTAGAATAGAAGAAGAAAATAAAGATCTTGGTTTTAATCTCAGACCCATTATTGGGTATATCCAAATCAAAGTAATTAAATAAGGACTTACTGGTTAAGCTAAATTTGAGTAAACCCTCGAATGACGATAATTTTAAGACAAAAACGAGGGACCCATTACGAGTTTTAGCTCAGAGACAAATGTCGTCCTAGGAGATCACAAAAAATTCAAAGAAAAAGTGAAGTATCAATATATTGAAGTCAAAATTACAATGATGAAGCAGTTTGAAAGCTCAGAAATAAAACATACCATCCTTCATCAAAGCAGTGATCTCATTTGAAGAAAATCCAAGCTCCAAGAGGTCGACCATGGCAGAAAATAGACCACTTAGATATTTCCTGAACCGATAGAGAAATGATCACAAAAATATGAAGAAATTGAGGCCTACAAGATCCTCAAAGAGTTCAAAAGAAATAGAGAGTCAAACACCAAAGAATAGCATAGCATTGAGTTTTAAGAGATCAATCATGACGGAGAACCCACAACAATTTTTCTCATAAAACTTGAATAGAACACAAAAAGCAAAGATACATATTCACACAAACTCACAAAACTAGTATGTAGAGGGGACGAGCTCAAGAAGATGAAAATGACGTCGATAAAAATTTAGTCGGGGATTCTCCTGATAACCAGATATAAAATGAAAAATTGAATGAGGTTTGAGTTGTTTTGTCTCACCCACCTGAAATTTGGCTTAACCTTAACCTAACCAAGGGCTAGTGATCAAACGATCCATCTTTGACAAGTACAAAGATAAATGCTAAGGGATTAATCTACAAAAATAAACCAAACCATCATGGTAAGATAACAGCTACCACATTAAATGCTAGTCTTGAAACACTAACTAAGGGTCAGAAAAATGAACAGCCACAAATCAAAATTACAAAGATCAATGGCCTAAATCAAGGGACCAATTTTCATGCAAACCACCAGGGTTAAATTTAACTCGACCTAAGTTAAAAAACCACCAAAAAAACACATGGAGGTGTGACTCATTATCACAAGTGGGACAGCCCTTATTATTTAAAAAACGATTTTCCTTTGACATACCAACAATATTACAAGCTCCAAATGAATCAAAATCCAACCGAATGATATTATGTAGTGATCACCTCAAAATTGCAATGTATGGTCTTATTCCAATCGAATGCAAAATCTGACAGGAAATACATAAGGTGGTAGACTATAGTGCAACATGTTTTATCAAAGGGTGGCCAAATTACATTATTTGCGTTGATCTTGTATAAGGTCAAAAATATAAGATGTGTCATCCAAACCAAAGATCAAAGAAGACTTAGCTTACTACTTATAAAAGTTACCTCATACCCATCAAATACTGAACTGTAAATGTGGTCCCCACTATTGAAGGGGTTGGAAATGATTTATAGTATGCTATCAATATGATCACTAGAGGAAAAGGAATGTCAACATCAAAACATGAGCTTGGAGGTGGCCCCCCTTAAGTGGATTTTTAGATCAATTATTTTTACAAATATTGCAAATATTGTATTTTGATTTGGCTCAATGTAGAGGAGTATTTTTGCATTCCTTAAAAAAAAAAGAGATCAGCAAGAGCACATAATTGCATGCATTAAGAGGATACTTTCTCATCAACTAAGATTTATTATTTACAAATTATTCACCCATGCTTCTCTTAAAAGTAGAACAGTCAAATTTAGTTTGACTGTATGTAATAAAAGGATATTAATGCCTCCTTGTAATAGTTTGATTTATTTTATTTCTTTATTTATTATTAAATAAAGGATAAAAATAGGATGCATGGGTGAGTACAACCTCGGTCTATTTTCAGGAAGGGTGGGAGAATAATTTTTTCTATATATTTTGTGCCTTAGCTAAGCACAAGGGGAGGAATTTTTAGATACAAGAGTGCTGAAGCAATTTTTTGCCAGTTTTCCCCTTTGAATGTGAAGTATTTTCTTCCTTTCCAATTATTTAAAGTCTTGTGTATGTTTCCATTAATCTTGTGAATGTTGAATCCCCTAATTAATCATCTTACCCTGTTGTCAAATTTAGTAATTTCTGTATGATATTAATGTGTATGTGTAACTTAGTAGTATTGTTATAATTTTAACCCTCAATACATCAAATTGTTTACCCTTAATTATCTTCAAAAATACGTTGACATGTGCATCAGAAATTCATTCCATATCAATTGTGCATGTACTCAATCAAAGAGCTCATACATGTTTGGTGTATCACCTTAGTTTTAATTTCATTTTACATTCATATTTTACCCTTAAACCCCAATAAATCAGTTTAGGATACATCAATAAGGAACTGGACTTGATATTGGAGACTCACCTAAAAATATGTATTCTCAAAGACCTGAGGTGATTCCATTGTATCTATGAAAGATAGAGATAAAATTTGGAATCTTAGAACACCTACAGCCATATCTCTATAGGGTGCACTTTCAATAGATAACAGGAATCCCAAACAAAATGCTCATAGAATAACTTCTCCTGTGGGAGTGATGTGTACTACTCCTACTCTTGATCCATGGAATGTGAAAGACCCGTCAAAGTGGAATTGCGACACGTTGGACTCCTCAATATACATCATAGATGTATTTGGCATTATTAGAAACAACGGTTCTATTCCTATTAGGGGAGCTTCTACTAATTGTTCTATCAAAGAATTTTGGTTAACAAACTCAATGTCAAATTAACTAAGGATAATGATTTTGTAAGGTATTCATCCTATAATGGAGAGGGTTAAATTTGGATATTAACTTGGTTTTTATGTTAATGAGGTAATGGAGAAGATTTTGAAAATAAAATACTACAGTTAGGTGGGCCTTTTCAACTGTAGATAGTTTAGTTCATAGGAAGTTAAGGTGTGACTGAGGTAATTAACTTCCCTTTCTTTGTGGATAAAGTCATATGGGGAAAGTAGTCCACCAATAGCAAAATAATTAGTTGAATATACAATAGGAGGGGTTCACCTAGGGTGGGCGGCATGAGAATAGGTAGGTTGATTAGATATTACTTAGGAAATTCAAATTCCTTCTGAAAATCTAGTCCCCAGTTGAAGGTAACATATTTTTTTATTAGATGCATAAAAGGATGGCACTTATCTACAATCCGTGAAATAAAATAGAGGATTTGTGAAAAAATTCCTTGTATAATTCTTAGTAGTGTAAGGTTAGTAGGTGGAAGCATCTTTGTGATAGCTACAACCTTAGCTAGATCTACCTCTATCCCTCTCTATGAAACAATGAAACCCATGATCTTTCATGATAATACGCCTCAGATGCACTTTTTGGGATTCAAACAATCTTTATAATCTTGGAGATGCTGGAAGATACATCTCATCACTTCATGGTGCTCTCCTCTGGTTTTAGATTATTCTAAGATATCGTCAACATAATCCTGCATGTTGTCATTCAACATGTCATGGAAGATGACCTTCATTACACATTGATATGTAGCCCTAACATTTTTTATCCCATAAGGCATGACATCATAGTAAAACTTCCCCCAAGTGGTGATGAAGCAGTCTTGTGTTGATCTTCCTCTACAACTCTTATTTTGTTATAACCTAAAAATACATATATTAAGGATACCATTCCATAACCAATAGTTGAGTCAATGATCATGTTGATGTTTGGCATAGGGAAGTTGTCTTTGTGACACACTTTATTGATGTTGCAGAAGTCAGTGCATATTCTGATACCAAATGACTTATTTTTAACTAGTAATATATTGGAGATCTAATTTGAATAGTCTATGGGTTTGATAAAAGATGTTGCTAATAGCTTTTCCAATTCTTCTTTAGTAAGTAGTGAAATCTTTAGATGCACCTTTAGTAACTTATTTTTTATGGGTTTGGCATCTGGGTGCACAACAAGGTTGTGTACGACCAAGTATGGATCGAAAACGGGCATATTTGTGTATGACCATGCAAATACATTTGCATATTCTCATAATAAGGCCACAAAAACATTTTTACTTCTGCCGAGAGTAAATCTACCAACTTTATCATTCTAGGATCTTCTTTTGAACCAATATTAGATGCATCTTAGATGCATCTTCCATCCGAGTAGGATCAGGTTGAATATTAATATACACCTCTAAAGGTGTCTCATCATTTTTTAATGGGTACATAAATTTTTCCATGATTTATTTGTTTTGTTTATCGACTAGCGCCTCAAAGAGGTTTTCAATATGATACTTATGCTTGTTTTTCCCGCAAGGATTTTAAAATTTTCCTTTTCCCTTACTGATGTTATTTTTATACGAGAAACCACACATCTCTTCTTCTTCTCCAAAGTATGTGCATGTATCTAGTTTGATAGAGAAAGCTTTGTTGTGATCCTCATTCAAAATACAATCCCTGAGTCCGATGAATTTTGACAATGCTTCATCATTCTCAAAGAAGATGATTGTCACATAAAGTTGTTTATCCCAATCTATAAGTTTGAGATATACTATGGTAACTTGATAATTGTCTTGGGATTCAAATCTTGTTAAGGTTAAGATAGTTGAATTCGGTAGTAGGTTAGCAGAGTAAAGATCCTCATATAGGCTACACTGGGAATTTACATCACTATCTGAATAAGACAAACCATTTAGAAGAGGTATCATCTATCTCATAAGGTTGATCATCATGAGGCTGATACTAAGGCCATATTTTTTTTACTTAAAGTGAGGAATAGGAATGGGTTCTAGCCTTCCTTGTGTGTTTAGGCCACATCCAAATCCATTATAGCCCATGACATACATCGTGTAGTGGTATTCGATAGATTGTGGAGATTGATGACATGATGCCATAGTTCCTTCACGTATCCAATTGTTTGGTGTATCAAACAACTTCTCCTTAAATAAGAGGCCACTAGAAATAAACCTCTCAAATGATTGAGGGAATTTATCCCGAGTTCTCTTGAACAAAAAAATTGGTTTACTAGGTGTCCTAGGTGACATTGAGAGATCTGATATTAGCAATGCCTACTAAAGAGTGAATTTTTTATATGGGCCATTCTTTAGAGATATTTCCTTCCATGATACAAAGGGTTTGACCAATGTAGGCAAGTTTTTATTATAAGGAGTAATTATATATGGGTCTATGCATTCTCTTGTATTTTTTATTTGTAATGAGATGACACTATCCATTTCAGGACACTCAAAGCTTACACTAGAAAAACTCTACAGTTCTCTATAGTGTGTGAATGGTTCCGGATCACCAGGAATGGTAATTATCTTTCCTCCATGACACAATTTGATATAGTGCTGAAAGGTAGAGGGAATGGCCTCCATGAAATGTATCTATGGGTGTCCCAAGAGCATGTTGGAAGGTAGATCCAAGTCAAGTACAAGGAATTTCACATCATGATATGTCGGCCCTACTTCCATTGGAACCATTATAGTTCCTACTAATTCTCACTCTTAATTATCATAGGAGGTGATGGTAATAGTTTTAGCACCCAGTCATGCTTCTAAATGGCATATTTTCTTAACAAACTATTGATGCGTAATCACAAAACCTGACTATCTACAACTCGATGGGTTGAAAATCTTAGTGTGATTGCATAAAATGGAGTTTTTCCCCAGTGTGGGACTTTGCAATCGGGAAATCTCTCTAGATGAAGGCTGGTTCCTATTATTCTATTTTGATGCACACATATAAATTGTAGATGATCTACTATTAACCTACTCTAACTTTCCAAAGAGACATGGTTAAGAAGATTACAAGAAAATAAAGTTAAACTAACAGAGGTGATGCACCAAAGGAATGATGAAAACCTTCTTTTCTATTAAACAGAAACCATAAAAAAGTAATACAACACCCATGCACAAATAACTAGGATTACAATAAGAGATCAGGGACATGCAATGAAGATAAAAGAGGATTGAAAATCATCGAAAAACTTTTATTATTGCTCTAAAGATGATACAGTGCATTACAATGGCTAAGAGGCGAGATTTCATTTACATTTTAGATGGGAAGTTTGAACTCCACAAGATCAATTACATACAAGATAATAAGGGAGGGTGCAAACTAAAATCATCCAACCTTTAGAAAAATTCCCCTCCTTATAATATATAGCAAGAATATGACAGAAAGGGAGAGATGAATTTGAATTATTTCTTTAACCACCAAAAAATGCATTGAATTCACCTGCAACAATGATGGGTACCACTACAAAACCAATGCCTCCATTTACTTTGCCTTGTTAGGAAAGAAAGGAAACCCATACCTTCATTATTGTGGTAAGTGAGAAACTTGGGGGAACCTCTAAAATGGAGTACTATAGTTTTCATTTTTGAATATCTTAGTCTAAATAGTTGAGTAGAAGACATCGAGAGCTTTCCAAAAAGTCTTTTCTTGTGAAAATATGAGCTGCCAGTCAAATTTTATGGCCATCTGAAGGTCGAGGTACCATTCTAAAAAAAATGGTGACTGGTAGGCTCTGTCTTATTTCGGAGTCCAAAAAGCATGCAACCTCTAAAATCCTAAAATTTAGAATGTCTGATATTTTCGTTTCAAATATTGGGCTATTTTTCATGTTCCAAATTTTCTTGAGAGTTCTAAAACTTTGAAACCCAAGCCTCTGAAAGTCTGAAACCCAAAAGTCTGAATTTTCAAACTTTCAAAATTTCAAAACTTTTTCACTATTCATCGCTCAAGTTGCGTCAAGAGTTTCAAAAATCCATCCTGAAATTCCAAAACCCAAAACTATCACCATGCGACCCTGAAACCTGTGTTAAATTCTGAAATCTGAACCTTTTCAAGTTTCACACTTTCAGGATTTCAGACATTTTTGGTCACTTTTCTGATTTTGTCGCCAAAGACTCCAAAACTCTGAATCCCAAATCTTTGAAACTTTGAAACCCGAAAGTACAAAATTTTGGACTTTTAGAATTTCAAAATTTGGAAATTTTGTGCTCCATTTTTCCAACTTCATGCTCCAAAATCTCTAAACCCCCAAAACTCGAAAGTCTGAAATTTCGTACTTTCAGAGTTTCAAGTTTTGGAACTCTTTCCACATTTTTTCCCGTTTAGCCACTAAAACCTCCAAAAACCTAAAACCTGAAATTCCAAATTTTTAGACTTTTAGATTTATGGAATTTGGGATTTCAGAATTTTTTGATCCCTTTTCACCTACTGAAATCTCCTAAATGTCGAAACACTCCACTTCTGAAGTCCAAAAATTTGGACTTCGAAGCTTCTTCTTTTCCCAGAATTCTTTGCAATTTCCTCAGCCCATTCTTTGCCCAAACAACCTTGAAATACAAACCTTCATGAATAAATTAACCCCATTGGCTTCTCTACGTGCAATTTATTTTTTGTCAGATTTTTCTCGAGGTGAAAAATTGGATAACACAATCTTCAATTTGTAAATATTTAAGCCAGACCCACTGTCTACAAGAACTCTTTTGATTTTGTCATGAGTAACAATTACCTCTATGTATAAGGGTAAGTTATGCTTGGGGTTATTACATGGGATCACATTTCAATCAAAGGAAATATGGTCATTGGAATCAAGGTTAGAAACCATGACTTGAAGGTGTGTTTTATATACTATATTAGTATGCGTAGAAGAAATTTTGAGGAGATCTAGGATTGACATCCTTGTTGGGGTTTTTCTCCAATTTTTATATCAAGTTTTATTGGCCTTCCTGAGGGACATCTAGGGAATCTGGTATTACCAAATGATCACGTTGCATGCCTACAACAAATCTATCTCCTAATATCCTAATGGTGTTCACCTGTTCATCTGATGAATGGACTCAACCTATGAGGGAGTCAAATGGATTATTTTTGGTTTGATAGACATAGGGAGTAGTCCTATAGTCATTAGAGCCTTACCCCAATCAGGATTTCTGTTATTTTTATCCTCATGATTGAGAAGGGTTCTTTGAATATACAGATCTTCTCGTTCGGACCCTTTTCTTGAGTCTAATCATGAATCTACTGCTATTTTACCTTCTTCGATAAGGTCTTGTATAAAATTCCGCAATATCAGATATCTTAGGTATTATTTTTATAATTTATCATCCCTTTGAAATCATTTTCAGTCTTCCATTATTCTGAAACAACAATCAAAAACTTTAAACATTCAATTTTATTAAATTGTCAAAAATCACTTGAGTCACTATTTATTGGCCCAATCGCCATCGATTTCTGTCAATTTTATATTTTAACAAATTTTATAAAGTATATTTCATTTTTTTTTAAAAAATAATGTTGCTTCTAACATGTTTTTAAGCATGGCTCATTGTTATATGGAAATTGGTGGCAAACCACATGAAATCACAAGCATGCACTCACTCCTAATAGTCAAATAACCTTTCTATTAGGAACAGTTCGACATCATCCATGAATTGACCCTATGTGGAATCCAATTTTCTAATACCAAACAAGACATTGAAGATCAAATTTAATTATTATATGACATTGAACAAGAAGCTACAGGCTTTTGGTACTATTATTTTGAACACGTACACGTTACATTCACACTTTCTTCGGACACATTTAAATCTGGATATGACCTAGCATTCAATCTCAAGTTCTAGTCATCTTTACCTAATATTCTTGTATATATCTATCTTGTATCCATTTATCATTTATCTCTTATCCATTATAATTCACTTGATTTTTTACAAAGCGGGATGACATTCTTCGAGGAAGCCCTTTGGATTCCTAGAATCAGGACATCGGCCTTTTCCAAGCATCTCACCTATCTATCTATCTAGTCCATTTTATTTAGTGTTTCTGAGTGTAGGTTTTCTTGGAGGACAAGATATTTTACACACTCTTTGATGGATTGCAACTTCTATCAACATTGAACATTACGAACCATCATCTATGAGTATCTCTAAACCCTGCATCTTCTAAGGTCTTTTTTTATTATTTCACTTTGTTAATTAAAGTATAAAGGTAAAAACATCTCTAAAATTTTTGACATGCCTGGTGGGACCCTAAGTCCCCCTGTTTTAATTAATAAAAATTTCATATTTTTCACATGCAGTTGTTTTGCTCTATAATCGCTAGCGATTTGGTCTATCGCAAATGATCCAGTGAATCATCGGTGATTCAATCAATCGCCAATGATTTCTCTTAATTCTTTTGATTACTCAGTAGTCAACCTTCTAACCCCTATTTTTTCTACTTTTTTCTATTTCCTGCTAACCCTTTTTTACAAGTTTTCTATTTCTGGAGGCTTTTTGCTTGTTGGATTAATATATTTTTAAGAAAAATAAAAATTGAAAAATTACAAAAAATTAAAAATCATTATCAAAGTGGTTCTATTTCCCTTCCTTTTTCTTTCCACACTATATATTTGATGTTTGTGCTCATTGAAATCAATCATTTCATTTCGTATTAGTTGATCATATAGCTTTAATTAGGAAGGTTAACTAATTGCATTCACTTAATTCTTCCCCCACACACAACAAAATCACGTCAAAATCAATCTTGCATCAAATGATCCTACCCAGGTGATAACTGTTCAGATTTCATCACCCAATATGGAGACTGACTCAGTGTTCTAGTATTACTATAAACAACTATTGTCGGTATATTGGCAAAGAACCCAACTCCCTTATTGTTATAGGATTGTGAAGTGTGGGGGTAGGCGCCAATACCAGGCCCCGTACCAACACCAACATAGATTTAACCCTCATGTAACTTGAGGTATATCGAGCAAGCAAGCCTTAAATAGTCCTGAAACTAACTATAGAAATCTATTTCCTAAGACCCCATTAGCTATTTTGCACATTTCATCTAAAAATTCATGTACCTTGAGGTATATTGACGAATAAAGCCTTAAGAAGTCCAGAAACTAGCTATAGACATCCATTTCCTAGGACCCCATCAGCTGCTTTACACATTTAATATTTTCTTAATTAATCAATATAATCTAAAAATTCATTATGTTTCCTTTGTTTGTTGTTTCTAAACAACCCATCTAGTTATTTTTCATTTCTTAGGTGATTGTGTATTTTTTATCATAGTACTTACAAGACATAAATCTCATTTCCCAACATCAAAAAACATGTCTACATCGTTACCTCATCAAAACCCACAATCTCAATGAATCATAAATATAAATTAAGAAATATCCACACCTCAATATGAAAATCAATGAATTTGGGAGGAATAAAATTAGAGTTGTAATGAAAGTATCCGAAAGTGGATCGTATAATCCACATTCCTACTTTTGGTGCTCATTTTGACCTCTCACCATTTTCCCCTTATTTTCCTCTGATCTGCATGTTGTGAAATGTCTTATTTCTCGATAAGGATTCTTTGAAAGCTTTTACCTCCTTTTGAGTGCCTTCAAGTTGTTTGCATAGAATACATTGTCATGTCCCTCCTTGAAGAAGTCTTTGAGTCTGCCCTTGTTTTTGCCCCGATTTCTTCAAAGTCTACGGGCTCTGTCTTTTTTCCTATTTTTCCTCGACCATGGAAGCTTGAGAATGGTTAATCTATATTTGTATGCCTTTGAAAATCCAAATCCATGGTCGAAAAGATGCTCAGAACCATGATTCACTTGTTTTTGTTTCAAAATAAATTTTCATCCTTAGCGAAAAATTGGGTTCTAGGCGTGAATGGCGAATTTATCTGTATTGACGGTCTGATGGGTGTAGCTTTTTCCTGATCAAATTTATTCCTCGGCGTTTAGCTGGTCACATGGGTTAATTTTGGTTGGTCAAGGGATGGCGGGAAAATGCTTTAACTTATGAGTTTTGGATTTTTGCGAAAAGGGTCAAATTTGGTTCTGTGGCTCCACTCATTTCTGATTAGTTATTTTGGTGCTTACGTGGCTTCTTCTAACTAGATGGGGTGCGGCGGGTTTTTTTTTCAACTTGTTCCTTTTGGAAGGTTTGTTTGAACTCACCCTGTGGCCCTGCCAGGCTCTTATTAAAGCAAGTTTTAAGTGGCAGGGAAAAAGTCTTACTTTGACCTTATAGGAGGACACGTGACAAAGCTAATGGCAGAGGTATGGTCCTTCGGAGGTAGGTTGAATGTTTTTCCCTTTTGAAAAAATTTAATAAAATTCTGAAATGGAAGCGCGCCCCCCGCCGAATCATTTTGAAACCTTAAGGTTTTTGAAATTAGGCCATAATGACACTTGGCGAGCCCGAGCTCATTCAAGGTATCAAATTTTTGGGGACCATCTCAAGGTGCACCATGGTGACACGTGGCTATTTGAAAATTCAAAGGGGCGGAGAGGTGGACCATTGGCAGAAATTTGGATTTTTTCCCCTTGATATTCAAATGACTAAAAATATCAAAATGGCCCGTAAGCCCTATAAAGGAAAGTTCAAAGCTTGCTCCAGTCAACAAAGGAGGTGGGGACTCGCGGGGGAAATTTGGAAAAAAATCCTTTTGGGAGAAAAGAGTTAAAAGTGAAAAAGGAAGCATGGTTCCACTGGGACCCACATTGGGACACATATCAGGCTAGTTTTTCAAGGGTGGAGCTTGAGGGAAAACTTGGAAAATTTTCCTTTTTCTTAAAATGAGGTAAAATAGCAGAATTTGACCGCAGTTCCATTGGGATCCACCTTAGGACATGTGTCAGGCTCATTTCTCAAGGGCGGAGGTGTGGAGAAAAATGGAAATTTTTTCCATTGTTTTAAAAGGTTGTAAAAAGTCAAAGGAAACCCCCAAGCCTATTTAAATTCCATGTGGATGACCCAAATTCAAAGTGAAGATCAACAAAAACTATGAGTCTAAATCTTACTTTCCCCCATTTTTACTAAAACACGCCTGGAAGTGTGAGTCTTCATGATTTCTTGGTATTTCCTACATGCCAAATAGACAGGGGAGTTAATTTTGGTATTTGAGTTTGGTGGGAAACATCAGGAGACATCTTTCACCATTAAAATGGTCTGACTATCAGGCTTAATCTAATTTTCCATTTTTCTTCTCCCAAGCACATAAGGAACTAGATTTGATAGATTAGTGGTGGAAGTGGTTTGTGAGTTGAAGGAGGAGTGCTCTACCAGATGAATGAGTTGAATGGTGAGATTTTTGAAGATATTTTTCCCATGAGAACTTGACAACTTTTACAGATTTGATTCTGGGAATCGCAATCGAGATCATGGTGAACACTAGTGCATTAAATGTTTATATTTTGGGGAAAAAGGGGCTCTATTGTAAATGTTATAAATGGCACAATTTTTTTGTGTAAATGGTTGGAGTGTTAGAGTTCGAAGAAAATTCCCAATAGGAAAATTTGATAAAGCATGTCTTTTGATAAGCCGTCTGAGAAGCCTGTATATCTCTTTTGTATTAAGTTTGATCATGTCAAGGTGTTTGCAAGTGTACATCAATTGACAACCATTGAGATTGTTCTAGAAACTTTCCTCTGCTAATAAATTTAATAAAACTCAACTTATTCTATGTTGATCTTAAGAAAAATGTGTTTGTTTCATTTTTGAATGTCTGCAAATAGTTTTTCTTATTCTTATTACAATCTTGTATAAAAATTTGTCTTCAATCACAGAGGTCTCAATTCTTGTGATAGTTTAGTGGCATCCGCAATCTTATTTATCATAAGAGCTTTCATCTATGGGTGAAATAAATTATTTAAAATCACTTTTCTTTCATTCGTTGACAGAGATTGTTTGTAAACCTCGAGGTGTACCTCAGGTGTGATTGATCTTAGATTCTGATGTTTTATTGGGTCTTCCAATTCGAGCCTTTTTGTTAGAATCTCATAGATTGTGTGAAAAACTTCTAATCTGGGCCTCCATTGAAGCACATATTCTGGTTAAAGGAACATTTTACGTATTCTGAAGTATTATGTTGTCTAGACTCTCCATTTTGTAAGAGTTCTCAGAGATTTGGAAAATCAAGTTCATTCTACCTCACCTCCCACAAAAATTCCTTTATAACAACTAATCCTACCCATACTACCTGTGTTTTTTCTGTGTGTGCACAAAAGCATAATTTCCATTACCAAAGCATGTAGAAACAATCAAGATTTCAAATGTCTTTAGTAGCTTGAACCTTGCCTAGAAAATATCTCCACCATCTAGAGTGACAACTCATGAGAGTTAGATTTTTTTGCATTTATCATATTTTATCCAAGGTCTCCTAAACAACTTCATTAGGAAGGAAATCTCCATCACCTTCATAAACAATAGGATATAAAAGGGTTATTTTACCTTGCTTGAAAGGCACAAACTAAAATAGTGAGGATAGATCAAATCCTCTTAAGGTGCTACCCACTCCTTTTCAAAGCCTGAGTGCTAAAAATTCATATAGATTGTTTTCCCTACTACAAAACGACATACATAATCATCTATATGCCTCTAAGTGTCCTGTTAAATACATGATGTTGATCACCCTTTGAAGGAGATTAAATTTGGGTACCAACACCTACTCCATCATAAAATCTCTCACCTATATCATAGAAAAGAATTGGAACCATCAGATTCTCCTTGATCTTAATCTGCATCATCTGAAATCCATGATCCTCCTTTTCCCAACTTCTTTGATGATGGGGATCCCATATTTTCAGATATTTTAAATTCAAACCCCATGGTCCTTAATGCTTACCTTGTAGCTAGGGATGTCCAACTTCAACCATCAATACCCAAACCACCCCTATATGTTCCAGATTCTTTGTGTAGTTTTTCCCATCTTATTGATGCAAATCAGGAACCTTTCATTCAAAAATTACATCCATATCCACCTCATACTCAACCTGAAACATCTAATGTTGTGTCCTCAATTCCTTTTTTTAATCCTCATTTTATTTCTTCTCAAGAAATGTCCACTCAACAACTTATATCTTCACCTATTCCTTCTACTGGTTCTACACCTCTTCAAAACATTCCTAATACTTCTTCATCTACTCCTCTAACATCCTAGGCCATCCAGACACCTCCTGTACATTTTTTTCATTTATATCAATGTATATTAGCCACCACCTTCTCAACAAAACAACAACCTCGTTAATAATGTCAGTATATCCATCCCTCTAGTTAACACCATTGATATTTCTAGCACCCACCCCATTTCGTTTACGTCTTTTAATCCCCTTATATCACAACACATAACTCAACCATAAGAACCAATCATTTCTATACCTCAATCTATTCCTATTTAGAATATCCCACATTAAGCACCATCCTCAATTTCTTTTTTTATCCACTTTCAATAGTCATCCACTTATTCGCAACCCCTTACCTATACATTTGTTCCTTTCAAACACACCCCCCAACTATCGCATCCTCTCATTAACACATCTATTCCTATTCCATATTGGTATGTACAACCATCGCATTCCTTAGTGTCTCAATCTGATTACAATATCCATCCTAATATTCCTTATCAGTAAAACATTTCTTATCAACAAAATATCCCTTATCAACAAAATATCCCTAAGTAGTATTCATCAAACCCATAGCTCAACCATTTTTCATTCAATCAACCTAGCTCATCCTCACAGCAAGCACCACAACAAAACCCCCATCAAGCTCTCATGAAAAAAATATCCAACATAGAAGCCGCTTCTTTGGGTCCTAAGAATTTTCTCTCATACAAACGGATCTGCAATGAGCCCATTCACTCCTCCATACCTTATAAAACATATCCAACTCACTGGAAAATTCCGAAGTTTATCAAATTCTATAGAAAACAATATCCTCAGCAACACACTTGTGCTTTCCAAAATGCTTGGTATCTTATATCCCACAACCAAAATATGATGTTGACGACTTTTGCCATGTCTGTCATTGGTCCTACCATGGACTGGTACAATAGCATCCCTAAGTACTATCTTTTATCATTCACACAACTCACCTATCTCTTCTGGGAACCCTTCTTTATAAACATCGCTTGTAATATCACTATGTTTGACCTTTATACCATAAAAAAATTTGAAGATGAATCTGTAATTGATTTTATTTCCTACTAGAGGGGTATAACCAATCACTTATCATTCACACTACCACAAACTGAATTAATGGATTTCTTTTTTCATTCATCTATAGTTCAAATCTAGTTATTTGAAATGTTTAATAAAGTGTTCACTATGGCACATAAATTAGAATTGTGAGCCGTTGAAGAAGGTAGAGTTAAACTACGACCCAAGAAACCAAAATATGACTTCTCATATAAATCATCCTCCAATCCTCACAATTCCAAATCCTTAGCCAACATCGTATTCTTCAAATCCACACCTAAAGAAAAACCCACTACTAAGCATTCCCATCCATAACGTAGTTACACACCAATCAAAGAAACCTTGACACGATGAAAATCATAGTATTCATGATCCTTAAACCATCATGGACTAGGTGCATATTCTAGATATGGTACCATTTTACTTAGGTATTGCACCATTTTTACGGAGTCTAACTATTTAATTATAGCGGATAATGTTTCAGTTAGAGGTGTAAATGTACGTTTCCTAGGTGCCTTTGTGTGAGGTCCTTGTGAAATCTCTAATAGTGGACCAATTTGCACACCTTCGAATCTTTTGGAGTCTGTAATACCATCCCCAATGATATGTTTGTTCTTATTAAAGAACTTTGGTTTGTCTACAGTTTTTGGCTCATGTTTTTTCTTCGAAATAGGTTTGAGTGTCCCCTTTACAATGAGATATTTCTTAATTTGACTTCCTTTCTCTATAAATTCTTCGAAGTTAGTGCCACAATGCACCTATAATTTGAAGGCTATTTTTGGCTTAAAGTTGGGGATGAATATGCTTATCATTTGTTTTTCTAGAAGGACACAAGGGAAATGACTTAACAATCCATGCCATTGTTGTAAGAAGCCTGCAAATGTTTCATTGGGTTTTTGTTTAATGTTGCAAAGGTCATTCATGGTAATTTCATTCTCCATATTCAAAGAGAAATGTTGCACAAACATTTCATCTAGTGCGAGCCATGTCAATATTGATCCCTTAGGTATACTCAAAAACCATTCTAATTCTTGTTCTCTTGGGCTACGAGGAAACAAACGTATCAAAAATTTATCATTATAAGTGACTTCTTGGCAAGCCATGTAGAAGTCTCTGACATGATCACATAGATCTCCTTTGATTTTGTATGTTTTAAATTTAGGGATATCAAATTGTTTTTGGAATGGTTGTTGCAATGTATTTTTATCAAGTTGTTAGGGTCATAGCTCCTCATATAGATGATTCCCATTGTTCCCTACATTAGTCTCTTATAGAGTGGTAAACATGTTTTTCATTGATTTTAGCTCTTGTTGGATGAGTCACTCTGTTGTGGGGAATAGTGGTCTATTCACTTTAGCAACTTTGAATGTTGCGTCATCATATGGGTCAATGTGAAATTCACCAAATTTATTCTTGAGTCTATCTTTATGCGTATTCTTACTTGAGGAACCTAATGCTACTAGTTTTTGACTGAGTTAAAAGATTATTCATTGAATGATTTCATCTTTAATTAAGGTATCATCTTCACTATCGAATCTACGAGGAGGTGAGTCTTTGTGACCATGTTCAATTTTGACTTTATGCAAAAAATTAATGCAAGGTCTTCTAGAACCATTTGTTTGTTTTGGAGGTTAAATTTTATTTTTTAAATTATGCACACCCGAAGTGTAATCATACCCTGCGACAAAAGGATTGTCCATGTAAATGATGGATGGTCGTAGCGAATCTTCTACTTCATGGTTTGTGGTTTTAATTTCTTCTTCAAACTCGTGTGGTATTTTAGCTCCTAATTTAAGGACTTTGGTGACTACTTGGTCTTTATTGTAATATAGGAGTTCATCAAAGCAAACTAGATCTAGTTTGTGTTTGTTTTCAGATGAATCATAATCCTCTCCACTATGGTGAACTAATGGTTCAATTTATTTAACCACTAAAAAGAGGGGTTATAAGTTATTTCCACTGAATGGGTATGTTGAACTAAAATGATTTACCCCTAAGTTGCGTTCATCTCATTTAGACACCATCTTCATGATTCTTGACATTGCTAGTCTATGTGACACTAGGTTTTTTCTAAAAGTGTATCTAAGTTGTAATAAACCTAGGTGTACATGGTGTGGGTTAATTTTTATAGAGTCTTAATGCCTTGAAGTGTCCTAAGTACAAAAACTATGCAACTACTTTTATACTAGGAACAATCATGTAAAACCCACAAGTAAATCACTTCAAAACACTCAAACTGTTTATCGAACAGCTATACCCTAAGTTATAGTACCAAAGATAGGTGCAAAATAGATAGTGATAATACCCTATCACTACCTAGGTCAAGTTCAAATAATACAATAGAATCAAAGCACTAAAGTATGTATTGACGCAATCTCTCCACAAGGTATACTATGACTAGTCTTAGATGTAAACAAAATCTAAGTCTTTTGATAATGGAAGTTGCAAATGTGAATAGTGTAACAACACTACCTTGATACGTTAACCATAGCTTGGAACAAGTGAGGTATTAATATCAAGATGATGTCATTGCAATACAAACAATGCAATATCAACACTCTAAAAAGCCTTAAATGATGTTGGGATAAAAACTAAGGGCAAGTACATAACGAGAAAGTTATTAATCGTGTGACCAACAGTGCAACGATACAATACATGGAAACTTATATCAAGTTCCTCATAAATGAAAACAAGATGCATAAGTGTCATAATTGTATGGCTAGAATGTGGGAAAGAACAACAAGTCAAAGGGGAAACAACGATGAAGCCAAACCTAGCGATGAAGATCATCTTGAAATCAAAATCAAGTGGCTATCAAGACATAAGAACGTACCCACACACTTCAGACATTTAACAACTCATCCACAAACATGGATGAGTCCTAAATGGACATAAAAGTGGTGAACACAATCTATGATAACACTCCCGCAAAATGCCTTCTTTTATCCCCCAAATGAGCAACAAGATTGCAAAGGTATAGATCAAATGGGATGGAAATGAACTAAGCATTACTTGGGCAGTGTTTCACCTCGTCCTAAGGTGAAGAAAGAAAACTAAGCTAAGTAATACATCGTAAATCTCACAATGATGTGACACTTAGTTTCAACTTAAGTGGACTCTTTTCCTTGTTTTAAAAACAAGCTTTAGAGTTCAAATAAGTCATTACTTCGTGAGACTTTTGACAAGACACGATGGTTTGGACTAGGAAAGTGGGCTCCAAGAAGATATGGCTTTCCTAGGTAGTTCATCTCAACTAGGTGTCACAAGTTTATCTATTGTGAGCTATAGTTTTCCAAGGTTTCCCAAGGAGTATCTTAACCTTCACTTTATCCCCTTTGAACATGATGAGCAATGAATGCATTCACGCGTATTCTCACTGGGGTCACTATACAGATAACTTTGACTCTAACTCACAATGTAAAATCTAGTCAAGTGTGTGTGTGCAGAGAACTTCCTATTTTTTCCATGAGGTTACTTAGTGGTGGAATAATTTAGGGTTCCTAGAACCACCCCCATTGTTATAAATTAAGGTGTTATTTCCAAAGGGGTTATGTTCTAGTTAAGTGGATAGGGACGTACACTTTTTTGAACTTGCAAATACAATGTGATGAATATGGTATGTGTTTCTTAATCTTTTGAACTTAGTTTGGTTTTACGTAGCACACCTTTTGGCAACATGTATCAAACACGTTAATATTTGTTTTAGCCTCTGGTCTTTGACAATCAATCTTTTTGTTTTAGCCTCTGGTTTTTGCTACACCAAAATTAGTAATTTCCCAAGAACATCATATAAAGAGGATACGATGTTGCTTTTGATTTTCCATATCGTCCTATGACGCAAGGAAAGAGCATACATATCACGCTACCCCGCTCAAATATGGAAAATACTTAAGTAATTGCTAAAAATTATTTCCTTTTATAAAACTTTTGAAAGTTAATTCTTTATAAAATTAAATTGAAGTAGGTTCAAGGGAAGATCATACACAATTCAAGGTACCCCTTAAAAAAAAAAAAATACAAACACTTAAATAAGTTAGGCCATATAATATCAAAAGAAATTTCAAACCACTATTACAAACCTGTAAATTTTTTGCAAAATCTAGAAATTTGACTCTCTAACCTACAATAAAATTTTAATTTTTGACAGTGACACATGCACACTTAGAATGATGGGTAAGAATGCTTATCAACGAGTACACACTCTGAAAGGTGGATATGCGTGGCTATAGAAATAGATTGTGTGGTTTACGCCTATGCGGGTAGAATAACAGGTATGCACAGGTTTTGGTAAATATGGAGGTCAAAATGTAGTTACGGGTGTAGGGTAAAATTTGAGGTCAACACAATATTGGAATAACAGTCATGCATCCCAAGAGGTGGTTATGCATGCAAGTTGATGTCTATGCATGGAAAATTACGGGTATGTGTTCCTTCATAAAATGTGCTGACAGTCAAAATATAAACAAACAAGTGCTTGACAAGGATGACAGACGCACACCCATAATAGAAGATACACACTGGTTCTGAACACCTATGTGTACCCCTACAAAACCCTGAAAATCCATGGAAATGAAAATTTCAAAAAAGAAAACTGATTATTTTTTCACCATTAAAACTTATTTCTATCTTTAACCCATTAAACAGTCATGCAAAGGGGATATTTAGTGTATTTAAAATTTGGAATCTATTAGAACACAATCTATTTAACCCTAAAAAGCATGAAAATGGCTAGATATGAAAATGAAAAGTTCACAAACTACTTCTAAATTACTATGGTGTAAGTCCCACCGGGCATGCCAAAGCTGAACAAGGAAAAGTTGCAAAAGCTATGAAAATGGGGTAAGAACACTTAAGAAATCAAAAAACTTAAAAAAAACAAATCAATGGACCATAATGATAAGAAATAAGAATTGATTCATTAATTTTCATGCAGTAATCTTGAAGTAAAACAAGAAAACCTAACATGTCTAGTTATCATCTATTCTTGAAAGCTTTGTAAATGAACTTGAGACAGATTCTAAGTAATAATTTTTTTATTATTAGTATGGGAGCTCACCATTAATGGCTACAAAGCCATATGATTCTTCTTGTTTACTCAAAGCTTGAGTGTGTAGTTCAATATCAAAGAAAATAGCTGAGTAAAAAAATTAAAAGAAGCTCTAAATCCTAAACAAAATACTATAGTTTATGTTAGAAATGAGGAAGTGTTGTTAGAAAAATGAAGGGGGTCTAGTTCTATTTATAGGTTTCTTATTTCACAAATGAAATGAATTGGGTGAACATGCGACAAATGAATAAGAAAAATGTCACTTTTAGTGAGTCAAACTAAGATTTGACTAAGCTTATATGAGGTTAAACATGCCTTAGGCTAGGTAATTTAGGTTTAGGCTAATTAATCCTAAGTAGTGAGGAATGAGGAGTCTGAGATAGTTGTGAGAGGATTACTCAATCCAATGAATTTGACTAATGACTTAGGAAGCTAGTAGAAGCAATTTGACAAGAGATTTAGAAAAGGGTTTAGCTAATAAGAGGCTATATTAGCCTGATTAGTCAGTTATAAGATGAATAGCACTAAAAATATGTCGTAAAATAAGACTTAGATATGCTTAGTTGATGAGGTTTCGCCAATTTGAGTGGAGTATAATAGTTAGTGCAATATTAAGAATAAAAATTCTTTGATCAAACTACATGTTTCTATAATGACGACATCACCTACCTAAGTGTGACATACATGTGACAAGCATTGAAGGATTTGCACCATCTAGCGACTTTGTGGAATTAGCTTCCAGACATTCTACATAGAACACGGTAGCCCAGGTGTCCCAATCCAATTTCCAAGGGCCCCAGTCCTGCTAAATCACTCTAATATTTATTATTTTAGGATCTTGTGTGGTGGTCTACCATCCATGTTCAACCGATCTCAACTGCAAAACATTCCCACAACCTCTACGAAACAACTAAGGATCTTCCAACCCTCTTTTTACACTAGGGTTTCCACATTTCATTGATTATTTTTCTTGGGTTATTTCCTTTATTTATTTATTCATAATTTAATAGAAACTTGCATTAGATTAGGATATTATTTAGATTTTAGCATTATTGTTTTGGATAACCCTATCTTTGAATACACCTTCCATTTAACACTCTCAAACTCTCATGACAATGGCTCAATCTTATGAGGAATTTACTAAAGACAATCTTAAATCCCCTAATGATCATATGACTGAGCATCCCCTAGATTTATACTTGCTCTTACATCCTTCTTGTGCGGAGGCCACTAATCTGGTAGAGCTTGATGCTTCTATTGCCATTGCCACTTTTAATGCTCCTCAACCATCTACTTCTACTCTACCACCCATTTATATCATCCCCATGTTTTTCCTATCCCAACTAATCACTTCAAACCAGCTATTTTCTCTCACATAGGGTAGGTTTACTCCGCTAGCACTCAGGACATAGCATACCTCTATCAAGACCTCAAAGAAAAATTCATCAATTACATCAGGGTATTTCCCACGCATCTCCATCTTTCGATTCCACTTTATTTCTATGTATTCCATTTGGACCTATTATCTCCACGTATCCACTACCTCCTAATTTTTTCACCCCTAAGCTTCCCATTTCAATGTGCATAGTTACCAACAAGAGCATCTTCGAGAATTCCATGTGGCTTGTCTAGATTTTTCTGATGATCATAGCCTTCTGGCTAAAAATTTCCCCTGTAGTCTTAATGAATATGTGATTTGTTGGTTTTAAGACATACCTTTCCATTTGGTAATCTCTTTCACGCATCTATCCAATGCCTATCTCACTTACTTTTCTATCAACATCAGCTCCATGATCTCCTACGCCCAACTAGAATAACTTAAACAAGGACCTAACAAACATTTAGAAAATTACATTTTGCGATACAAAAACAACTTATCGAAGATGTCAAATTCTCTTGTGGACTGTGAGCTTCAGGACTTATTAAGCTAGAGTCTAGTACCACCTATCCAGGAAAATGTACTCTTTGAGAACTCTCCTTCATTTGATCAATTAGGTCATACACCTAAGATTCGTGAAACCAAGCTCTTATCCATAGAAAATCTTGAATACCAATATCAATCATCATCTTCTACACATTTTAAAATTAAGTAATCATTCACACAATCACAACTAAACCAGATAACACAAAAATTATTGTTAACACAGTATCAAATACCATAGAGATTTAGTAACATCCATTACAACATACATTCTCCAAATTCCATATTTCCCGACATCTCTTATTACAACATCTTCTTGAGAGAAATCTTATCATTCTTTCACCAAAAGTGGAATTAGAACCATTACAACCAAAAGGTCAGAATTACAATGAAAATTTTTGATGTGACTATCATCAATGTGTGGGACACTCTACAAATAGGTGTTTTAAAATTTGCACCATTATCTAAGATATTATTGATGACAACAAACTTGAGCTTCCAGAGCCTTCAAAATCTACACTAGTCAATGAAAAGCATAAGCTCAAAATATTTAATAATCCTCTTCTAAGACACGACAATAAACTGATTGACTCCTCAGCTAATGATACATATCACACAATTGCCTCCTCCTACATCAGGGGCTCTTGACTTTCCTCGTTGCTCATACTAACACTTCTCTCACCATTTATTTCTTTCTCTAACCACAACTATCATGTGGCATTTCTCATTCTAATAACTTACACATCAATGCCTCTATTAGATCTACCTCTATCAATAATACCAAGGGTGACCCATCTTGGCCCATCAATGCATGCTTTATTCAAATTCTCATCGGTATTGGTTGTCCATAATCACAAAGTTCATATTCGATGAAAATTATAAAGTGTTTTCGAACTTTTACTTATGGTAGGCCCTCTCATTATGTGTGTATGCTTCCTTTTCGGAAAAGCAATCGACGGATGCAAGATGCTTCTAGGCCTCATTTGCATTTATCGGTCTAATTCTATCATCTCCATTAATCACTTGTGTTTAAAATTTCTTCACAAAAATCAAGCAATTTGTATGGATGGTGTGGCTCCATATACTCCATGGTCACACCCTCCTCTTGTAATGGCTAATGCATCACCTACTACATCTAGTACGCCATGGCCCACACCACTCAAAGTCAAATCTACTCCTAGCATACCTACTCGCACACACTTTACATATACTCATCACACTACTAGTCCAAAAAACCAGTATAGGCCCATTCCTAGGAAAATTACTACATTTAAACGTAATTCACCACCTCATTTTATTCCACACAAGTGTCTATCACCACCATGTTCTGATTTGTATAGATTTCTGTCACCTACATTTTTTTCACGCATCATATACTCATCCATCTCATGCACATAAAATTCACTCACCTGCAAAACCTTTATCTAATATTCCGCCACTTTTAAAGAAGATTCACACACCTTTGTTACCATAATCATCAAGTGGAGGACCTTCATCCTTTATTTTTATTGGATAGCTCACTCATTAACAGACACTTGGGGAGCATTAAATGATGACATTAACACACACTAGAATTGACATTAAATGATGACGTACTCTTGTGCTTCAGTTCACACTTTACTATTGAGAGAATCCTAAATAAATGAACCTCACACAATACATGGTAATTATGACACATTACACATCCGTACACTTCCTACATCTTTTTATGTACACATCATCTTACATTTTACATCCTACATTACACACTACACATTACACATCACATGACATTTTCTCATTACTACATCTATTACACATAATACACATCATACACATTTAATTTTATGCACTGCACTCACTACCTGATGATGCACTCTAGTCCCATATTCTATACTAGTCACCGTTGAGGGTAGACATCACAAACAGATCACATTCACACACTCAAACATTCAATATTTATATCATGAAAAATTATTTGTGATATACACTTTAGGCTACATCATCAATTCACCTAACATCACTTCATGATATACACTATAGGCTACATCATCACTTCACTGAGCATCACTTAGTTATATATGCCATAGGCTACATCATTACTTTTGCTTGCATCATTTCATGATAGATGCTATAGGTTATGCCATCACTTCACGTAGCATCACTTAGTGATATAGGCTTTAGGCTAGATCATCACACATTTTCACACCTCATCTCTATGTCACGTATATCACCACTTCATAGTCATCACACCACATGACACACAAAATATCATTCTAACCATTTCTCGATGCCTTACTCTCGTTTATGGTTTATTATTGACTTCTGAGGGGCATAAAAAAACTGAACGTCATTTCGTGAATACACATCCACTCGGGGGCACGCGGCTCTTACCATTCACTCTGCATTATATTCTATCCATCCATAGAAGACTTCATATCTTGGTTACATTTAATCCTTCTTGCATTTACTTATACTTACTCCTTGTATTTACTTATACATATTCATCTTATTACACATGCTAGATAGATATCTTGTATGTCATTATTTTTATCATACACACATGTGCATTCACTTACTTTTCTGGTTGTGATAAAAGATTATACATGTCCATTACATGCAGCATGAATATTGCTTGACATAGTACCTAGTAACAATCCTATAGCATCTCCTAGGGGCACCCACTTTTGTACACTATAGGTGCTATTGTTTCATTGTGTTCCATAACACATTAATTTATCTCTTATACAAGATTTTGACATATTTGTTATCTTTCTAACATGCTAATGGGTGCTTCATGTGAAGCATTTTTTTAGCGGCATTATTTTCCACCATGGTTATCTATCACATTGCTTGTACTTGCTTATCATTTTATGCCATTGTTTACAGGAGTTTCACTTTTTCTTATGGGGAAAACTTGTCTGTTTGTAGCTACTATAGCCTTAATTGTAGTACGACACCATGAGTGGTGTCCCATCCTTGTAACCCTCTTTTTCGTGCTCTACATTGTCTTCTTCTTGCGTGTTTTAGCTTACACATTGTTTTTCTAGTTTACACTTTATGTTATACATGTCTATTTTTCTTTGCTTGTACTAACTTTTTTTTCCTTGCCACTTGTTTGCATGTGCCTTGGTTTTTACTAAGCACATTCCCTTCCCCCCTGTAGGGAATAATTTAAGTTTGAACGGTTTATCCTCTTCAAGGTTGCATCCACCTATAGCAACACTGCATGATCCCCAAAGAGGGGGGCCATCATTTGGGTGAATCATTCACCCCATATAAAGGTCCACAAAAAGTATACACAACATAACATAGTATCAGTAGAGTACAGTTTTCAGATATCGAGGCTTAGAATCAAACTTGGTTTCTTACTACAGTGATGCCTTTCCTGGAGTGTTTATAATTAGGGGGTAGTTACACAGTGATTGGATACAGTACAGTCAATATAACTTTACACAGTGGCCTTTATAGGGAAAGTTTTTCTTAGCACATGCATTAGTACACATCATTTGTAATGGTGTTTTACTCTGAGTAGATGTTAAAGGTTATAGGATAACACCAGATCTTCCTGTCTATACTACTTCTGTCGTGGTGTTGGATCACCCAATAAACTAGACAATACAAGATATCTCTATAGTTTCAAGAAGTGGTTAAAGGTTAGAGAATCCCTATCCTTTCTACACTCTTTCCTCATCATGGATTAGGTGACCAGATTCCTTTTTCACATTTTCAAAATTTTCTTTTACATACTTCCTTACATGCCTTTTATACATATACAAGTGTATTTGAATACTTGATCGTCTTCTTTTTTGCAGGTCCTTTTGTAGGAGAAGAAATTAGTTAACACTACTCGACATCACACACATTGATACCAACAATAGGTACAACACACACATCAACGCTAGACATGCGTTTCTTCCCTAGGTTCATTTTCATCACCTTTTTACACTTTTGGAATCTTTAGTTTCCATGCTCTATCTTTTTTTATCACTCCAAGCTTTGTCTAGTCACATGGAAAGCTTTCTACATCAATATACATGGATATCAGGTACACATCTCTATCTACTTTATGTAACTGAGCATCCTACTCACCAACATAAAATGTGGGCAAATATAGACACAAAATCATGCACTTTGGGTAATTATCTTGTCTCGATCGCATACTACTATTCATATAGTTCCTAAGTACGAAAAGTAATAATTAACTCATGTCTTTGGCCATATTTCTTTGTTTTAGGCTTCTACTTTCAGTCTTCCTGTCTTACTTTCTTAGCATGTCTTTTTACCTTTGGACATTTGTTATTCTAGACACTAACACCCAAATAGGATGCTAGCGCCAAGTGCCCCCGTCCCCTCTAGGTGCCCTTTTCCTCTTTACACTTTGGTCACACTTTTTGTGTCCCTTTTAGCCATTTGAGCATCTTATCTTTTTGGTTGTCAGCCTTTTCAGGCTTAATTATGAAATTCAAGCGAATGAATCATATAAATATAAAGTTATGTGATCATAATAAGGGACCAAGTACTGAGTGCTACTTATCACCACCTAAGGTTGCATCCATCAAGGTATCTAAAGCTCCATTTGCATCCATCTAACTCCATCACAAGGGAAAAAGGTTGGTTCTTCTGCATCACACTTCATAGGAGGGGATTCTATTGTTTCCAGGCATAGATTATTTACATTCTACATCTAGCTCCTTGCAGATACCGATCTTGCAACTAACTCCGCCTCGTCCTTTGGCATTCCCAGAGATAAGCTCTCCAAAAACCTCACTATCTCTTCTACACAAACTCTTCCATCAGCATCTTCATCTATTACTCTAAAAATACTTGAAAGACATTGAGCCTCCTCATCTACATAATCCTTACTACACATTTCAGCAGAATCAAAATCTCTTGACCGAAAGCATAGATTAGTACTATAATTACTATCTTCTTTCGATACTTGTTTGTCACTTGCATCCTTATTTGCAATGTAACGATTCCTTTTCTCACTCTCTGCAATGGATTCAAGGATTTTGTTGCTGTTAATATGGATTATCATCACTGACACCACCACTAAGAACTGCATTAATGTCAACATTTTTCGAAGGACTGAACGGACAAACATAATACCAATTACAGTCAATTATAGATGTATGCACATCCACCTCAATCTGAGGATCGATGAATGAACACGTCATTGACTTATCAAATCGCTCTAACCTTCAGAATTCCATGATCAGACTCTGTGGCTTTATGTACGGACTCATCCAGGTGATATCTGTGTTTAGCTCTTGTCGTTTCGAACAAATATCTGTGGTTGAAGATAAGAAAGGAAGGTGCAAGGAAGCTGCTTGAAGCCTGTGAATTTCAGTTTTGTACGCTCGAATATCATGTATACATGTCTGGATTATTCCATTGATGTTAATTATTATGATTCGTCTCTTTCACTAAAAACCTATAATTCATTAAATATTGAACATTTGGAACGTCTATGTGAGCAAAGAAATATCGACAAAATGGCTTATACAATTCTGATCGGGCACGCTGCACATGTATTGAATGACGACAAATAAAGGATTTGTTTTTGAGTTTCCTCTTATTGATAGGCCCACGGTACCTCTTTTGTACGAATGTATGTGCAGATAAAGTCATTAAATTACTGTACAAGAAAAGATGTCCTTTCATGAGATGCATGACAGGACGATTATGTCCTTTCAAGACATGCAAAGGACGACTCTGGTGCAGTCTTAGATAGGAAACAACATATCAAACATTTTCCAACACTAAGGAAGATTCGGAGAAACATCTCCACATAGAATATCGACTATATTTGTAAATCTTCACGGCATATTTTTGGCTTACTGTATTGGCTAGTTAGATGGTAAGAGATTAGAACCATAGTTATGGCATCTTTGATATTATCCTCAGTAAAATTCAATAACTTATACAGACCATCTTGCTTGGTATTTATAATGAATATTATTAATTCATTCAATTTATTTGATGTCGTCAAGTACCTTGTGTGGATCATCTCGTGCACATTCTTTTCCAGATAGGGATTTTCAACTAATTTACTGAAACTCTAAAAAGTCGTCTAAAAAACTTGTGAATTCTAAGGTCAGCCTTACACTCATTAAATAAATATAAGTAAACCAAACTATGCACAAGTGTGGGTAAAGTCTTTAGAGCATTTGTGTGTTTCTAAATTTGAATATTTAATTTTGTAAATATTTAAAGAGTTAGTTTTTATTTTAAGTTTATTTTTAATTTTAAAATCAATTTATGATGCAAATTTTGTAATTGTAAAATTGTTGCGTATTAAATTTCATATTTTATTGACATAAAATACAAGTTCAGACTCTTATTGTTTTGAAACTCTTAATTTTCATTGTGTTGTAGTCTCACTATAATCTTCACTCATCCTCCCTATACATTCGATGGTTTTTTCCTCTCATAAGAGTGTCCATGTCCGCCCTCCCAGCCCCCCATAGTCTTCACGAAACCATTTTAAATTTATCAACCCCCCTCCAACACATTAATTTGAGTTAGGTCACCTAAATTATGTTAAAAACGAACTTTATTCCTTCTTCATAACTTGTAGGCTCCATAAATACATGCTATAGTGTTTTAAACCTTCAATAGAGTCATCTAGTGATTTTTCAGGATGATGACGTGAGTCTGAAGATCACATCTCTACTCTATCCTTAAGCATACCCTAAGTTGTTACTTAAAATTGAACTACTCCTCTAAGGTAATTGGTTCTAATTATGAATCCTAATTCTATTGAATTAATATGGATGTATCAAAAGACCCAACGATAGACCTAAACACAACAAGTCATCCTTTCTCCCAACTTATGTCTTGAATAAAACATTCTTCCAATTTTACAGGCCACAAATAGAATTTCATACACAATGTTGTGAAATGCACCTAACATTGCATAAAACTAGTTTGCATTCGAATTTTTTATGGAAAATCCTTGCATACACCACATAATGTAACACTATATTCTATTATCCTCAAAAAATGTATTTCCTCATTGTGAGACAAAAGAAACATAACTAAATTCTATGTAATTTGAACACGAACTGATTCCATTGTGCACTAATTTTTGGTTGACATAAGATTTCTCATGATCTAAAATACTCTTGCATCATACACCTCAGGAAAATTATAAACATTAGATCATTCTTCAAGGAACTAGCATACCACGTTGTGTGGTATTTTCAACAGTTAGAAGAGTTTCCTCTTCAGTCTTCATGCCTTCACATATCACCGAAAATTCAATATACTCCTATAATTTTTAATGTACTGGAATCTTCAGCTTTCTTCAATCTTTTCAGGAACGCACCCCGTATAATAGCTCAGTTGGTTATGGTGTTAGGAGCTAGCCGGTAGAACCATTCACCAGCCAAATCATGTAGGGTCTCTATGAAGAGTCTCATGGCCACATCTTCATGTTCGACTACAAGCACTCCATAGGATATGAAAAAAGCAACTAAGTGGTCATCTGGATTTTGCTTTCCATCTCCAAAGAATTTTAGAAAATTCTTTCTTGTCCCTTTAGGTAGATCATGCATAGAAGGAGTCAGATTCAGGGGTCCAAAGGCTACAGCCCATGGGACAGGTTGGTTTTGGTTCAACATGATGAATGGAACACATCTCCTCAAGGAGTAGACTTGATAGATAATTCTAGCTGTAGGATTACGTTGAAGATGATTCGGATATGGAATATTTTGCACTCTTCTTCCAAGTGAAATGTTGGATATGTGGCTTCTAACTTAAGAAACCTTTAGTCTACTAATTTACGTTGTTTCCAAGTAGAGTCACCAAAAACTGTTGGCTAGATTTTTTGCATAGATGAAAACCTAGGCAGTCATGAGATAAATCTCCCTCATTTACTAGTGAGGCTTCCATGTAAGATTTGTCAATTAAATATGCTAATATCTATTTGGGGGTATTACTTTAACCATGCAGGTCATGAACCATAGTTGTATCATTTTGCAACAAGTAAGCAACTATTTAAAGGAAGGAAAAATATGATGAAGAAGGAAATAATATAAACACAAGAAAGATAGAGGAAAGATGTGCAACCCAATCAATAGATTACAGAGTTGATTGCATGCACATAGACAGAACCGATAGATATTAAAACATAGAATTATAAGCAAAGGAAGCTTTCAGATCTAGACCTAAAATAACACAAAGTTTATAAGTAGATCTAAAACAAAAAGTTAAAAAATAATGCACCGTGACACAAAGTTCTTCGGAAATCTATTCCTTTGCTTCAAATAGCTATCAAGGGTTTTAGCACAAAGTCCGGAACACCATAATGTTGCTTACAAATTATGCCCCTTTAACCCATAGGTTCTTCCTCTAATTATAGCATGTAGAGGGGAAATTACAAATAGGAAGTCTTTAGTGAACTGGCACATGTGGAAGTTTTAAAGGAGACAACTGGTAATCTCCCTCCTAGAATTCCTCTTTGTATGACATGCATGATTTGTAACTGAAGATAGAACCTTCTATTTTGCATGTCTGCCACCTATTTCCAAGTAGTTGACTTCTTCAAGTAATGGCTTTTAAACCAATCACTTAAGTTTTATAATTTAATTGATCATTCAATTACTTTGTAGAAGAAAATAAGAGAAAGAAGAAGAAAGAGGAAAGTTGCAGTCTTGTTTTTTTTATATTCTGCATGTACTTGATTCTTTTTCCTTTGGTGCTCACCAAATTGGATCTAGAAGTAGCTGGATCTGGAAGTGGCTAGATTTGGAAGCAGGTGACTGTGATTTTCTTGTAGGTATTGCCTTTGAATTTTCTTCCTTCTTATCCTTGAAGCTTTTGTAGTTCTTCTCCAGTACATGCATCTGTGCAATGTTTTTCGAAATAACTCATCATTTTTATTTTTAATTGCATATGAGCAATTCAAAATTCATGAAAGTACTACGGGTGAATGTAAATTAAATGAAGGCTTCAATTGGAAGATTGGGAGCACATGCACAAGATTTTTGAAGGAATTCTCCATGCAGTGACTTCTTCACAGGATGCGTTAGAAACAAGAGGATGATTTTTTGTCGGAAGCCTTTGCAATTATGAGATCTGGATCTAGATTTGGGCCTCGATCTGGGCCTACTGACTTCAACAAGTCTAGAAGCTATGTATGATTCTGCAAAACCTAACCTCTCATCCCACTTTTCCATGGATGGAGCAATCTTTTTCTGAGAAACTCTTTTTCTTTTAATTATGCTGGAATTCTTTGCAATTGGTGCAGTTCTGGAAATTTCTTCAGATTCGGAGGACATATTCAACTTACTCGATATTGATTTTCACTCTCTTTCACTTATATGAGCACCTATAATGAATACCTAAAATTAATTAAGACAAAGATGGATTCCAGACCATGAACAATTGATTTTTATCAAAAAAATCTGCATATTAAGCCCACTTCCCTAAAATTTGAGTATTTGCTTGCATGCAAAGCAAGCATAAATAATTTCAACTTCACCTGGGTAGTCATACCAACATGAAAATAATTAACAAGGCATAGAAAAATCTCTTGTAGTCCTAGGTGCCAAACTTTGAAGCATCCCAATAGTGGAAAATAAAATTCAATGGAAAAATCCTCCTTCCTTGGGCACCAAAACTATCTGGGCTACAATCCTTTGCAAAAATAATTAATTACACCTTCACTTATGACAGCCCATGCTTATATAACCCTCAACATTCTCTTTCTAATAATTATCCATGTTATTCCAAGCAATTAATTAATAAACAAACATGTTTATTCCTCCAACTTGGGCGCCGAAATTGGCTCGCTCATGGTTGCTATTGAATAAATTAATTTAATTTATTTTTAGCCCTCTACTTTCACTTAACATCATGCTTTGACCTCATGCACCAAAATAAGGAATTAAATCCATTAATAAATACTTTTAAAAGTATTATTTTTCCTCCAAATGGGTTGCACTTTTTAGCAGGCTTTGGGGCTGCTTTAAATAAATTAAATTTATTTATTTTTAGCCTTCTTCTTCCAAGCTTCCTTGACTTCTATTAATGCGTTGACTTTTCCTTGTCCTTGGGTGCCAAAACTAGGAATAAAAACAAATAATAAATGTAATTAAAATTATTCTTTAATGCCCAAAGGGGTCGCACTTTTTGGCAAAGGCTGGTTTCTATATTTAAAAATCAATTTTGATGGGATTATTCACCTTATATGGAAGATCAAAAAATCACATTATCCACTTAAGGTGTTTGACTTTCACAATGGGAGTTTTTACCCTGCAAGGCAGGTAAGAAATTCCCATCAATGCCTTAAAAGATTTTTTCTTTATTTCACAATAGGAATTTTCACCCTGCAAGGCAGCTAAAAAAATCTCGCATGCCTGTTGCCTCTAATTTTCCCATCATGACTTAAGTGACTTTTCCTTCATAGGAAAAAGTACCTTGTAAGGCAAGTACAAAAATCCCACTACAACTTAAATCCATCCATTCCCAAAAATGTGACCTGTCTAGAAGAAGATTTTTTGTGCACGACTTTGTCTTTTTAAAGAGAATCTAACTTCCTAAGGATGATTCATTCTAGCATGGTAGCCATAGATGATCTCCAGATACTCCAAGAAAGAAAAAAAACTGTATTGGTGAAGAAATTGACCTAGGGGAATTTCACAGAGAAAAACACACAAAAATAATAAAAATGAAAAACGTTGCCAAAAGTCACAGACAAAGCCTAGGATCCATTCTTGGTGAAAACCCTACTGGTATATGTGAATATTGACATGCAAACCTTCAACAGGGCTAAAACGAAACACAATTTACTTCAAACGAAGCTCTAAATAATTAAATAAAAACTTCTCGCAGACAAAACTTGGTGAAAGGATAAAATGAGTTTCGACATCTAGGTATTTGGTAAAATTTTCTTATATGACTCTCTAGGAATATCCTAGCATAATACAGACATCTTCTGGCAATAGAAACACAAAAAGACCCATTACTTTAAGAAGAATGATTTTTTTTCAAATGGGTAGTCCCAGATTTCAGGGTGAAATCTTGGGACACCGGGATGAATTGGGAAATCAGTTCCTCAAGCACTTTTGAAGACAATTTTGATAATTTATATCCCATAGAGTAGTTGTCCGCAATCAAAAGACCTCCCTATGAATTTATAGCTAGCTTTAATATAATATTTGCTATAACTTGGGAAAGAATTTAAGCCAGTGTTAAGTCTCAAGTTGATCATGCATTTTTATACTATCTCAAAGCATTAAATAGTAATATTTCAGCTATGATACAGTATATGGGAGGAAATAAACTTCCATCATCTTGTGAGATTCTTATTAGAGTTGAAAACAACATTATTCAAGTTGGTGAATTGGATCCTAGGCCCTCTATGTCTATTATGGCAGATCTAACACCTATTCGACAACCTATTACCATAATAGATCCTATTATTGCAGCAACTTTTGATGAAGTACTAAAATTCTTGCAAATAATTGGGAATAAAGTGACATAAATTGAGGATAGAACGGCCCAGTCTAACTAACCTTATCAACCAACTTATCAGCAAAATAAGCAGCCATACTAGCAAAATCATAATTATAGGCAGCGTTATCAGCCAAAGCAATTTTATCCTAAATCTCCTAGTTCATCTAGTGCTCTTGTTCGAATCAACATGGCTTAAAAAGAGTGATCTACACCTTGCAATCAGCCTCATCCTACTATTAATTATCCAAATACATTCCTTAATTTGAGGCTTATTACACAACCTCAATCTAAAACATTGTACATGCCTCAAATGGAGAGTGGGCAGTAAGAAGCTCAAAGTCAGAAACCACTTGAATAGAACTTAGTCAGTTTTGGAGAAGAATACTTTATTGCAGTTACAACTAGGTCTCAGAAAAAGTCTCAAGATGAAGAAAACTAGAAAAAGGACATGTTTTATATACCGTTACTGATAATTCAATAAGTGTAGGTAATAAAACAACAAACAAACATGTTTTAGGTCAAAAAAAGAAAGTAGTTCGGCTGCTAAAGAGTAGCAAAAAGAATTATAGCCTAATCCAAGAAGATTATTAATACCTCAGATTTGAAAAGTTGTTAAAGAAGAGTTTGTTTTTTGCTAAAGCTTATGCTAAAACTATAGATACTTTTTCTAAAACTGTTGCTTCTTTTAATATTGTTGAGGTTATTAAAAAATAAAATATCAATATTTCATTATGGGATGTTTTAAATTTGCCAGGACATCAAGATCTACTTGCTCAAGAGCTCGCTAAGTTGAAGATTTCTTCAAAACCGGTAGAAAAGGAAGCTTAGAAAACTTATATGGTTCTTACTACAGTTGATCAAGACCGTATGAAAGATGTTAGATGGATGGTACAAAAATTATTGAATGCTCATGATATTAAAAATCCACCTCCTTGTTGGAAAATATAATGTTTACATTATAGTGGGATATTACCGAAAGGTAAATAATAATTAGCTAGTTATATTATTGTTATATAAACAATAATATATTAGTTGGAGTTGTTTTAAAAAATCGTATGATTTGGGTTGTGTATTGTTATGTGAGTAAGAATCACAACTAAATAAGATTATTGATACAACAACTTCCTAATTTTTAGGAGTTGCATATTTCTATATATTTTTTGTATCTTCGTATGTTTAATTTTGAAGCAATACAGAGAGTTAATGTAATTATTCTTTGTTTTATTTTGTGCAAGTCTGATCCAAATTTTATATTTGGTATTAGAGTGAGGTTATTCATCTGTAAATTAAATGGAGAAATAAATTCATGTGCAGGGACAATTTTAATTCCTTGTCCTCTCGATGGAGTTTTATTAATTTGGAAATGCGTGTAGTTATTTTAGATTTATTTTTCAAGATAGAATTAGCATTTGCATATTTTCTAGTCCTCATGAAGTTTTTTGTGTCTATATTACACTTTTCATAGGTGCATGCAATATTGAAGAGTGTATCTATTCTAAATTGAAGACCCTTGTTTCTCTTCTTTGTAACTCATGCGTGATCTATCAAAAATAATGCAATTGAGTCTCTTACAATACTGTGCATGTCAATTTTATTGCACATAATTTTATATCAGATAATTATGCCCATGATTACCCCTTCGATGAAGAGTTGGTCGTGGCTTTTAACATGGTTTGATTCAATGCTAAAAGAAGTGAGAAAATGATAAAAATCAATGACAATCGTATAACTGTATAGACGCAGGTTGTAGATGGATGTGATCTAGCTCACAGGTGTAGTGAACTAGCAATCACACATGGTGGGTGCGATGGAAACGCTGAAAGATGAGAAGCGGTAGACGTAGAAGTTATTGAAACGGAATGAAAAATTGAGGAGAGTTATGTTTGTGAACGTAAAATAGAAAAGAATAACAGCGAGTTAACTGAAAAGGCCTAGGTCTAGTAGATTCATTAGTAGCGAAATGTTTGACCCTTTTTTGGAAGGTTGAAGAAAGGCGCCGAACCTCTAATAGAGTGTTGAAAGTAGTTGGACATACATATAACATTCGAAAAAAAGTGAAAAGGATACAAAATGTGTTTGCCATGTACATGCGAGGACGGTATAAAGAAGTTGTTGCAGCAATCGAAGACTGAGGACGAGAACGTTGGAAGAGGAGAAGGAATTAAGGCAAGTGTTGGGGGAGGGGCGGGAGAGTCGATGGAAGGGAGCGTAGGCGCGATTCCTCATTGAGCCTGGATTGAAGAAGCGGGGTGGAGGACATGCGAGAGTACCGGGAGAAGGAGAATGCTGGAGAAATACGGAGTGAAGAAAGAGACGGAACCCTCGATACAGCAGTGAACGACAGGCCTTGTCTCTCAGTTCCGCCAATGTCAATTGTAGCACGCGGTAATGTAAGCCCTTGAGACTTGTGGATAGAAAAAGCCCATGCCATTTTGAGCGGTAGTTGCCTGCGACCCCCTCTTAAAATTGGAGGAATAGGAATGTGGAAGGGGTTGTTTGAATCCCATGGAGGTCCTGTGTAACGATCAAACTTGATGACGACAAAAAGAGGCAAAACAGGAGGTCCGGAGGAAGCCCCATAGACTATGTCGATGATAGAACCAGTAGCACCGTTGACAAGACCTTTGTCAACCCATAAGTTTGCGGAAAGCATTACTTTCTTGTTGATGCAGAGAAGAACCTTGGGGTTCAATTGATCATCTTCGGTGTCGCCCGATGCCGAGCGTCTGGTATGTTCCGCAATTGACCTGGCAATAGGAGAGTTAAGGGATTTCAACATAACAAGGTTGTGCGAGTCCACAAGGTTATTTTGAGCAAAAAGATGAGGCGCATTTTTAAAATCAATGTTTTCTTGTTCGGAAAGGGAGGAAACGGATCTTGACATGAGAGTTTCCCAGTCCTGCACCAGAGGCATCGCATTGCGAATGTTAAGCAGCAAGTTACGAAATGATGTCTGAGCTGGATCTGTGCCTTGTTGACGGAAAATTGAATGAAGGCAGATAGATATGTTGAATTCTTGCCAAAGGTTAGCTCCGTAAGACTTGCTGGCATAAAGAGGAATGTCCATAACTGGAGGAAGCTGACCGAGGTCTCCTACAAGTATCATAGATCTCCCTCCAAATGTAGAATTCTTGAAGTGCGGGAAAGCCTCTCTAAGACGGTAATCGATTCTGGAAAGCAACTTTGGCCCGACGAAACTCATCTCATCAATCAGAATGTACTCGATGTGTTTGAGGGAGTCTTGAAGAGACGACAAAGCTTGTCCCTCTAAGGGTTTGAGTTCTTTAATGGGAATTCGGAGGCTTGCGTGTATTGTTGAGGCCGAAATGTTGAAAGCAGCAACCCCGGTTGGGGCAAGCAGAAGGAGAGACGAAAGGCCTTCACTGGATGAAGAAGCAAATGAAGACTTCAAAATGTTAATGAGAAAAGATTTTCCTGTACCAGCAGTCCCCTGTATAATAAGCCTCAGCGGAGGCAAGCTGTTTTTTTGAGCGAAGTGTTGAGTAACTATGTTGAAAGCTTGTTGTTGTTCAGGAGATAAACCTGAAGCTGGAGGGTGCAATCTGTCCATGAGGGAAGAAGAAACATAGTCTGCCTTTTTGTCGTCGATAAAAGTGGCACCAAGAGATTGTAGAGCAACAGGAACTCGGTGCGCACTCCAATTGTGAAGGGTGTCAAATTCACGAAGGCCCAACAATTGCAAGCTGTCAAGGAATGAAGCGTTCCCCGGGCGGCTTCGAGCCAAAACTTGCCAATCATGCAGCTGTTGAACCGGCAGGGGAGGCTCGATGTCTGAGTCGGTGTCACTGCTGGAGGGGGGTGATGGATTTGACTCATGCCGTCTAATATGCCAGGGCTGATAATTGTATTTGAACAAGGTCCATCTAGAAATGGTTTCTTGAGGTGTCGAACCAATATCAATAGAAATGTTGCGGAAAGGTTTGTATAGAAGGAGTTCTGACCAACAGAAAAGTTCAAAAGAGGGGGAATCCTTAGATGGAATGCATTGAAACCTAGGGAACACTCGAACAACAGCTGGTACGGGACGACGCTTCCATTTATCGTGTCTGCGGTGTTTGTTGTAACTCCAATCGCGCGCAGTTTCAATGAGTGGAAGGCTTTCCAAGTTTGAAGGCCGGACCTTGTATGCATCTAAAAGGAGGGATGTCTCTGCATCCTCACATTCTGCTTCAACCAATTTTTTCAAGATTTTTCTGCCTACATTGAGCGATACAAAAGTGCGGCTACACATTACAAGTGGCAATTTGAGGAGCATGTGGCATGTTTCTTGTGCGCTAATGTCATGTTCAACCACACTCTCAGTTAACATCTTCTTTATGGCTAAATGCGCTGGCTGATCAGGATCTAAATTTGACGAAAATCTAGAAAGCATATGGTGGTATGTTTCTGACCTTTGCTCTGCTTTGGAAGCATACTTGGCAATGTATTTGAGGACAGCATGGCGAGATAGCACAGGTTGACAATCGATATTGGCTCTCCATATGGATAACATTGCTGGATTGTGTGTGTTCAATCTATTATCATTCCTGGCAGGTAGGTATTTAACAGAAGCAGTCTCATCAACAAACAAAAGAGAAGCGGGTCTACTCTCCCAAGGTGCATTGTATCGGCATTGGAGGCGGTTATTCTTTTTCCGGAGGCAACTATTTTCGGAGCACTTGGTATGGCGTTGCACTCGATTTATTAACTCCTGCAAATCCTGTAGCGGCGAAATTGCAAGGATCTGAGACGAAACTAAGAGGCAAGGGTCATCCTGGATATTCCTGTGAACAAATTCCGAGTGGATGGAAGGAGGGCGCATATTCCATGCAGATATATAGGTATCAAAGAATTGTCTTGCTTTGTCCACAGATTCATTATTTGACCAGTCGATGCGATCAACGTTCGGGAGCATCTCCAAGCCACAAGAAACCATGAACATGTGCGGAACCTCTATGTTGCCATTCATACCTACGGTAAAGGAATGTTAAGCGTTATGTATTTAAGCAGAGAAAAAAGTAGAGACCAATGAAGAAATTTACCTGTACCAGTAGTCCTTGGCTTGAAGATGTTTTTCTAACACTTCTTCACGGAATATTGTGAATCTCTGATGTAAGTAAGCAGCGACACGATGCGGGTGGCTAACAATGTTCTGGGTCCTCCATTGTTGTGCAGCACGGGCCTCAGCAGGAGGAAAACCTGGCATGGTGCTATGCAGGTCAGGCCATTTTGTGTCCGCTGCACTAAGAGTGAAGAAGAGTGTGGGTGCCCCTAATTGTTCAATCATGTCCGAGACCTCCCCTCTGCTCTTTGACCAAAATGTTCGGGTCCCTCGCAGGTTGGCTCCAAATCTCATTAAACTCTGTGGAAGGCAATCATCAGGGAAATCATGTAGGCGTTGTCGTAGCTGGCCTATAGTAGGGGGGACACCATGTTCGAGGTTCAACCTCATGAAAACTGCAGCTGTAGATTGGCTCCTATGTCTCATAATAAGGTTAAGTAAAAAATATCGGAACCTAGGGTGCGACCCGAAACGATCATCATGGTAGCACATAAGGTGGAGGGCATATTCATGCATCTGAACATCCTTCATGCGAGGTTGTTTAAACAATGCTGCACCAGTTGGAAACAAAGTTGGAAAAGCCATTGAGAAAAGGCCTTCAGTGGTGTATTCATTTATTGGCGAATTTCTGACTTCAGGCCAAGCCAAGGTGCAAGGCGCAGGCCGACCATTTGAAAGCAGGTACTGTTCGATCAACTCTTCTTCGGTGCCAGTGTTAGGGTGTGAAGGAACAAAAGAGGACGACTCCTCTGGATACTCGTAGGGGTTGGAAGGAGGGTTGTCATTATCTTGTGCTTCAGAGAAGTGAGAGGCTGGAAGGTCTATAGGAATAGAATTAAGGGAGGAGGATATGTTTGTTGGTTCCGAGGGGAGAGAAGAAAGAGCCTCAGTGTCAATAAGAACATCCTTATAGTAGGGGTCATGGATAATTTTATATTGAAGTGCTTTCCAAACACGGGACCTACTAACATAGAAGTCGTATTTTGTTTGTTGACTTCCATTTTTTTGAATCAACAAGAGATCCAAATCTCCTAGCCGACGAGGAAGGTATTTGGCAATGGAAGAAATGTTTTGTGGGAAACTTATTGTGTGACCTGAATATTTATATTGTCCTCCGCGCATTTGTGTGACTTGCAAAATAGGGTTAATGCGAGCAATCAACATTTCTTCAACTTGGGTTAAAGATTTTAGGAAAGCAGGTTGAATGCCAGGATCCATATTGTTCCAAGAGGAGAAGCGGTGACCATTTTTTTCGGACTTGCATCTAATGCATGCGTGCTTTCCTTCATGGAAAGTAGTATGTATGCCTGGGTAGTTTTCAAGACAAATGGAGCAGGTTTGGATTTGCGACAAAAGATCTAGTCTTCGGCGGAATCTGCGTTGGGCATCCGCCCAAGATGGCACTGAAGTGTTTGTTTTGTGGAGCGGCACAGGGAAGGTGGAATCCTGGGTGTGGTCATCGCGAAGAGGTTGGGTGGAAGGGGATGCACGCTCAGAAGAATGCGAAAATGGAGGACTGTGCAGCGATGGAGAGGGTTGTAGTTCGACACAGGCACTGCGGTTAATGCAAAGGGGAAAAGGAGAATTGTGCGATGTGGAGGGGAAAGTAGTAGGGGAAGCCATGAAAGGGGGGGTGGGCGACTACTTTGGAAGGGATTAGAAGTTGAAGGCATTTGCTGGTGTTGGCGATAGCGCTCACGTCGGGAAGCATTGATTTCCTCTTTGTGCAAGGCATAAATATCTCTCTTTCTTTGTCTTTGCTCCGGGGTAGGCATTGTGCAAAAAACAATCTGCGAAAATCACAAAATAAAGGTGGCATAAGAGAAGATTAAAAGAGTGCTACATTTTGTATCTGCATAAAGGGAAATGAATGCAAAAACCATTTGTAAATGCTAGCTCGTTGTAAATGTTTTATATTTTGGTAGGTAAAGGCAATAAAAGAAAAGCAAAACGATTTGTTGTTGCATATATTTTCAAGGAAGCAAAGGAAGAATTAGAAGGGTGTGTATCGAGATTTTGATTAGGAAAAAACATATAGATATGGTTTCATTTTTTTTTATATAGGGACCAAGAAGGAACAAGCTAGAAAGAATAAAAAAATCCATGCGAAATATAGACAAAAAGTAAAGAAATGAATAAAGCGTTCCATAATGTTAGCAAAAAGTCTATATATATATAGACATTGGATCATACATTTTTTTCAAGTACAAAAAAGGTTTCTTTGCGATATAGATGCACATGCAAACCAGTAGTAACAACCATTAAATGGAAAAAGTTGGAGAGTTATAGTCCATTATAACATGCGGACAAAAGCATATTAGAAATGTATCTGCGGACAAAACCATATTACAGGGGAGATATGAGCAAAAATTGAAGAAACTAAAATATAGGAAAGTGTTATGGTGCCCAGGAGAGGCAAAGTCAATCAATGACTTTTGATTCGTCCAATTTAAGGGAATCAAGTATGACACATTTCAGCTGCGTATTTCCACGAAAAGTTTCTTTTTTCACAGATAGAGTGAATTTGTATTCACGGCCAATTATCTGATTTGCAATTTCCGTTGTTGCCTCGTCGTCTATGCATAACAGCTGGAGGTCCACCGCTGCGACACCCATGATTTCTTCAGCAGCTGTGTCAAATGCAGTAACTGATTGCAGCTCTCCAGAGTCATCTTGCAAGTTTATACGGAGAGCATATCTGTAATCACATTGACGCACATGAGACTTACAACTTGCACAAAACCACGAGCCATTATTTGCGGGTTTCACTTTCTTTCGGCACTGTTTGTCACCGATTGCAAGGGGGCAAGCCATGTAGAAGAAGTTATCCATTGCGATGTCTGCAATTATAGCTTTAAGCGTAGCCCATTCATTGCTCTCTGTATTGCCCATTTGAAGTATTTCAGCAATTGTTGCCACAGGTTTTAAGCTTTGAGGAGGACCTAGAAATTTCTTCGTTACAGAAGGAGTTTCAACAGTGTAATTTTCAGAGGCAACCCAGTCGTGCAGTGTTTTAGTTTCAGGAATTTGAGGATCAACAAACCATTTTGTGCTGGAGACAGTGTCTATGGAAGCGTCGTTGAAACTTGAAAGACGCGCTGCCTTCAAAGCCAATACTGGTAGTTGCGGAATAGAAAGTAATTCCTCAAGTTGTTGAGCAAGATCATGTAAATGCAGCCCCCATAAAGTTACAGTAACACTAAATCCGGACATGTCCTTCAGTTGCAAGCTTCTTCGTTTAGTTTCACTGTTATCCCGTCTACGGATAGTCGAGCAAGGAGAGATTGCCAAAACAATGCCAATAACGTCAATGAAGGAACCAACAGGTTTTGCAGGTATATCTTTGATTCCAATGAAGTGAAAGTTATGCAAAGGAATTGTGGTATTATCGACAAGCAACGGAGAGATAGTGGAAGAAGCTTGCAGGAATATCTCAAATTCGTTGTTAAGGTGGTTGTAACCTGCTTTTGCACTCCCTATCCTTCCATTCGTGATGGTGTATAAATTTCCAGCCTCAATTTGTCCATAAAACTTTGTTGCAATTTCATTGAAGCATGTAATGCATATTTCCCCACCTTCACAGTCCACAAAATCAAAGCCAAAATAAGAGCTGGAGCCATTTGCATTAGCATAGTCCTTTAGTGTTGTTTTCCCAAGGGCACGACCTTCAATAGACCATGTACGCATGGTCGTATTCAACGCACTTATTTTTAGAGGCATTCTTGAATTGTTAGGCAGGCCTATTTTCTTCTGGGGAGGTGTTTGCGGGACCAGACTTCCGACGGCTCCATGCTGTGCATCGTCGGTCGATTGCTTTCCGCGAACGACACTGGTAGGAAGAGGAGTAGGAGCACCAATTTGTGGATGTGTTTGTAGCACAACATCCAGATTGGAAACAAGAACAGTCCTGGAAAGGATGAAAGTAAAAAGGGACAAAAATTTCAGTGTATATAAAAGAAACGAAAGTGGAGCATACAGGCACAAAGGAAAATGGGTGCTTACAATTCATGCTTTATCATTCTGCAAAGGGTTTTGCACAAGCGAACAATGGTTCCGTGTTGCAATCGAGCATTTGAAATTTGACTTGCAAATTTTGAGGGCAAAAGAGCTGTTTGAAAGTGCACACCATCGGAGAGATGCACGCGATGTTGGAGCTCGGTGTTCAACGCAGATTGAAGGGGACAAATGTTGAGAAGTTGGACTATTGGTTCTGCATTTGCGCTCCCCTCAATCAACATGGAGATGCCACCATTTGTCAAAGGTGTAGACATGACGAAGATTGTTGTCCAACACAATATGCGCGCCTGCACAGCGAACAAACCCGCACGACAATACTTATAAATTTGGCGGAAAAAAAAAAAAGTACAAACCTTAACGGTTACATTTATCCCAATGAAACAATTATTTGCTTCAACAGTGTGTGCGGCACGACAAAAGAAAGTGCAAGAAAGATAAAAAGGTCTATGTAGATGAATAAATTTCTAAATGATATAGCGTGATAAGGTTTTTTTATTTTAAACTACAATTTGCGGGACATAATGCATTAAGACTGCTGACTTAAACGAAGCTAATGAGATTTCTTGAACAACACAAAATTATAGCAAACCAAAAAATTCTCAGGGTCTGTAAAATTAACGCAGTATGGTATGAAACGAAGAGTGAACTCCGAAAAAAGAATTTGGAAAGCGGGCAATCCTCTTGTAATTTTTTTTTTTTGCAGGAAAGTAAAAAGCAGGCAAAGGAATTTGTGTTTGAACCCGTTGAAATCCAGCTAATTGTCAAACGCTTTGCGAGCGTCCAACAAACTATAATAATTATAATATATGGTTTAAAGGGTTGATGTTTTTGTAAGTGTTTTTGAATTAAAACATCAGATTGCTGGTATATGTCTGTATAAGGGTTTCCGTGAATAACCACCTTCCATCTTCCTACTCCACCATTTTCGACAGGAAACCGAAATAAACCACCACTTAAAATTGCTTGAGCATTTTCAATACACAAATCTGAAGGGTGTACTCTGCAGTGAGCCACTACAGACATAGGAGGAACGGAAAGACAAGGCCCAACCTTCATGGATATATCAAGAGTTCTCGTCTCTTATTGTGTTACTCCATATTCGTTTCAACTTGTTCCTCCTTTTATTGTCTACCCACATGCATTTATCATACTCCTTTTTTATATATTCCAGTTTCCTTTGTCTCACTTCCGTCTCCAACTTTCGATGTTATCCTCGCACACCCCGCGTGCGACCGGTAGTTATATATACACTATTATATCTTCCATATAATGAAAATATCCTATGTACTAACTTATATTAATATAAATTAAAACTAAACCTTTCTACGTTATGTGGTTCAAGGTTTATATACTATAATAATATACATGACCAAGTATTTTATAACGTTCTAAACCTAAACTACCCGAACTATGTTATATGTAAAAATCCTAAATTGCTTTTTTGTCCCTTTTAAAACCACGCAAAGCATTTATTTTCAGCTGCCCATCTTAACAAACATCCAAGTCGGTCTCTGAGAAGCATTCGAAGATTATCTAGACCCGTGTAAAGCATTCTATTTCATATATCAAAATTTAACACTTCCAAAATGTAGAAAATTCATGAGGCACAAAAACTAAGCCTAAAAAGTAACTTGGTTGTCACCGTCGATTAAAAAAGGCTCATGTCTTCATATTTTCGGATGCAATGATCATGGAGATCCCTTTTTGCGTATTTTATATCTTTCTAGACATTTATGTCCACTAAGGGAAAAATAATAAACAGAGCGAATATAATTCGGTAAATAGAATAAAATGAATACAAAATTGGGGAGAAAATGAAGTTTCAATGCAAAAGTTTTAACCACCTGAATTAGGTGAAATTCATTTGTGTACAAGATATACGGTGTTTCCAAGTATGCCGGTCCTTCAAAAATCCAGATTTAGGAATATAACGAATCTTTTACTCGCAAAAAGCTCTACAGCATCATCTAGACGGATAACATCTTCCATTCTAACTACATATGAAAACACTGGTTGCTCTTATTTGAAAGAAGTTAGATGCTGTTATGATACTACTATATTGTGTTTTTTATAAATCCCTGCCAGTCTGCTTTGATGTCTTGAACATATGGAAGGCAGTTGATTCTTTTCATATAGCCCATATGATTCAGACAAAATATATACCAACCTTGTATTTAATCAACGTGAATGCTGAAAATATTTCTTGCAAACGGTTTCCGATGGAGGAGCATCCCAATCGGCTGTCTTCTGTTTCATGGCATCAAAGTCTTTGATGCAATCAGTGAGAGTATTGTTCTTGACCATCTGTTTAAAAGATGAGAATTTAGGCCCGGCTACATTGTCAAATATCTGTTCCCAATTTTCTTCCCAATCATCATGAGCATCACAAAGCTCTAACCCAGGTGTAGCCATACCCCAACTCCATGATCTCGTCAAATTCCCAATAATGTTCATTGCATCGGTTCCTTTCAACACAGGTGTGCAAGGCCTGCATTTGGCTCCATTTAAATGTTCTTTGCTTGAAAATGAAGCCACAGGAACTCCCCATCTAGGAGGAGGCCATATATACTTCCGCGCACTCAAAATACAGAAAGGAAAAGTTTTGGACATATAATCTACACCTTTCACATCTAGCTGATGCTTGAAAGCAATCTCTGAATTCATCTCCCTATAACCACTATCATAGAGAAGAGGTACAAGACTAATTCTTGACATTGAGAGAGACTTTGCCCTCCATGTTCTCTTCTGGGTTCGAAAAGGCGTTCAACCCGATTGGTGGGTTGGCTGACAGGGGTCTATTTTTCCCAGTTAATTCTTATTTCGCCGCTCAATACATGCAGAGACAAACAACAATACATTACTTTTGAAGCTATACGGTTCATATCATATCTTTTCTACGGGAATCTTATCACTAAGGATTATATCGCTTTATTGATAATATCACATCGATCTCTGATTTTTCTGAGAAATAGATTACAGTGCACTATAGCCCATTTTTCAAATCGACAACAATTGTATTCACTGCATGCTACCTTTAGCATATATAATAAATATCCCCAATGTTGAAGCGATGACTACAAGTGAACTCATAATCTGCTATTAGGTCACTAGTTAAAATGAATGCAGCTTTAAACCCTTGATAGAGTATTGCTTTCTGATACTCAAGAACCCAATCTGCTGGAAGACATCTATGGATGACATCCTCAATAGTAGTCTTGCAAAAGATTCCATACGACTTACTCTTGCATGATACCATCCAAGACGGCATTATTGTTGCCAAAGAAGCATGCTTTACCTATCAGTAATCATCTTTTGCAAAATCGGCAATACATCTCTATTTCTGTCATGTTTGTTTAGTCATGAGAATGAGCCTAAATATGTATGTTGCCAAGCAATTTACCTAAACATTCAATATTTAACTGCTTATTTTGGTCCTATCTCCTTCGTAGATGCATTTTAAACTCTTGATGCATTCATACTCACTTTTGAATACTGTTATTAACAAACCTGATGGAACTATGTATGGATGAAAAACTCAAAAAATCAATGAATTTCAAAGGGTTTGTGCAATTACTTTGACTGACAACATCTTGACATGTAATGAAGATTGTAGCATTGTTGTCAAAGTACCAATAGAAATATTGTGCTTGACCTCTGAAAAATAGTAATCTAGAATAAAATTATGCATTCAAACAAAAAACATCTCTATTTATGGAGCATTGATTAGTTTACATGTCCCACAAGTAAGCCTAGATGTAACCAGTCTTGTCAAGCTGATTCTGTTAAGACCATAAAAATTCAATATTTCCAGACTCTTAACTACCAGAAACTGTCATCGTACTTGAGGAATGGGTCTGCTAATCCTTTCTGACAATCCCTTGAAGGTGAGGCTAAGACTTGAGCAATATGCCGAAAGGTCACTTACAAGTGAGGGAAGTAGATACCAAAAATCCTTTTAGGATGTCCTAATCAAAAAAAGAGAGAGAAGCAATGAGAAATTGCATTGAATAAATCAGATGTGAAAAGTCCCTTATGATGATGCTCTGGTAAAATAGCTTAGATGGAGTAGATAATGTAGTAACAGATTGTTTCAAAGAAATAGAAATATTGGTTCACTCCTGAAAAGGATCTAATTGCAGAAACGTTATACATAAAGAAGTAAACCTTCAGGTCTTACGCTGATTAAAAGATTCCAGGATCTCCTTAGGATTGCTAACAGCAGTAACACATATTCATAGTAGAGGATGCAGAGTCTGTAATAGTCTAGATGATCATAAAGAATTATTTGAAATGGAAAATTTTCAAAATTCAGAACCAAAGTAATAGACAATAACAATAATTAAACTTGTGCAAATCAGATCAACCATTAAACTTTACCAAATACAGATCAAATTTTCCATGTCAATTGGTGTCCAAATACGAGTCAAACAAATGCAGCTGTCCAAATTCTAAAAGAGAATGAAACTTATTATAGCCTTAACATGGAAGTTACGGCATCTTGAAGACAAATAAGTACCATCTATCTATGCCACAGTTACTTTGTGCCTGATGGTAGTAACTTTCTTCAGATTGGAACACACTTAATAGCACTGTCTCTGACTGTTTACAAATCTCACATATGAAGTCCAACCCAAAGCAAATTTTAATGCTTGCAGGCATTTAAAACTACAAATAGCATTGCAAATATTAAATAAAAAAACTGCCGATGTAACAAAATTCATTAACACGGTGCTAAAAACAAAACAAAGTTCAAATCATTGAGCAGGCCTTAACGCGACTTTGCAAAATTTATGGTATAGACAATGTTACTTTTATTTATATGTTTGTTTGCCTGACCCTTAAATAGATGTAGAAAGAGATAAATCACCATTCTAAAGATAATTTTATTAGAGCAAAATGAAAAGCTACTGGCAACCACTTGCAGGTACATCTGTATCTGATTTTCCTAATCTGGCTAAGACCTTGTATCCATATAGGTAATTCATGCATAGACAAAGCTGATTGGATACAAGCAAAACACAGCCAAGATAAATATCACAAATAAACATAACCACAATTCATCATTGCTTCGAATATTTGTATACATATCTGATACTCCTATCACCACTATAGGTAGGCCTATATCCATAAATCTAATTCACGCATAAGACAAAATGCTTGTTTGATAAACACTAAACATTCTATGTATTTTGAGTTTGACGAACAATACAAAAGGCAGATTCATTTTCTGAATTCTCCAAAACACAGATTCGAAGTGTATAGAAGTCCAGGAACATAGATTTACAATAAAAACCCCTTATCGATTTTCGTGACCGACGAGCAAGGGCTATAAAAAACATAACTTAGTGTTATTTCGAACGAGGAACAAAAAGAGAACATAGTAGATGTTTGTAATATATAGCTACCTAAAGCACACTTATGTACATAAGTTTAATAGAGTACGTCCTGAAAGTATTTCATTTTTTCTTGGCTGCTAGTTTCTTTCCCTTGTTGACATTAGCAATTTTTTTTACAGCATGGGATTTTTTCCCTCCAGTATGTATTTTGTTTGCAGTTATGCCCATCTTTTTCAGTTTGTAACCAGGTTCGTATTTCACAGCATCTTCGGGACGATCATATACAAGCCCAAACCCCCTTGAGTTGAACCCCGCCGTACTAAACTTGGAAAGATACAGAGGGCAGGAAGGATGCAACTTGAGACGGTCTCTAACTAGTTCGGCGACCAAAGGTTTTGTAGGCTTTGGTTGCCTGCAGTGGAGCACATTAACAACAAACTTTGTCCGGTTGAAAGAATCTTCCCGTTCCAAGTGCGGAGTGGTGATTGTCACACCGTGCGGAGGAACAACAATTGTACTGCGAGTCTTCATTGCTGCAAACCCATAAGCAACAAACAGCAATAAAATTGCAAAAAAACAAAATGCATAGATGCTGTTCGAACTGCATTAAGTACAATGCTGGAAATGGAAATAAAACACAAAGTTTATGGTTGCAGAGAAAAAACAAGGATTCCAAGATAAATATTTGGGCAATGTCTGTTTTGGCAGGCAGCTTCAAAAACCTTTCCAAAGAGCAGTCAAACACCCAACAATGGGCGTTTCGATGAGGCTTCCCAGGGGCTAAAACCCCTCAGCACACACCGAATCCTACCAATGGTGAAGGCACTTGCCCCTCTATGCCGTGGTTGAATTCCGAGAGCAGGAAATAGTTTTCTTTATGCAGCACATACAACAATAACATATTTATAGACAGACAACTTCAACCACACAAGCAAGAATCTATGAAAATGTAAACGGGAAATAATGGAAAAAAAAAAAACGTATTCAATAACCAATTCTCTACACGAACTATTATGGAGTTCTCCATGCCACAAAGGAAAATAGCACACGGATAGCCTTTAAAAAAGGATTTGCATAATAACAGAAATTCAATACTCATACATTACACACTTATTGAAATTTAATACCCACACAACCTGAAATCTTTCACAGAACATGAAAATAAATTTCCAATACTTTGAGAAACGAGACTCGACTTTGTATTGATTCATACACTATGGAAGTAAGCTATAGATGATCTACCAAGGACCCCTGTATGAAGAGTGAAGGATACACACAAAACCGATATAAAAAACATTTACAAGCAAAGTTCAAATAGACCCAACAAACATAAACAATAGATATTTGCAGCGCACAAAGTCCCAATGATGAAAATGGAAAACATTTTTCTTGTTTCTAATGTATTTTTGCACGTTTCTAAAATGACAAACAAACAAATTTGGCATTTCTTTTTACCAGTCCAAAAAATGCTATGTTATCGAGAATATTAGCCAATGCAGGAGCAGAACAGACATCGGTATCCACAGTTAAGCAATGGAATGAGAATTACAGAGAAACATATCGATTGAAAAATAGAGTAGTCAGGGCTTCTGAGGACAGGTTGAGGGTTTTGGAAACAGTGATGATGGAGAGTGAAAGAGGAAGAGCTGATCAGGCTGTTGCTCTGGAGCTTCTAGAAAGAATTGCAGCTTCTCAAGTAAGGAAAATTTGAAGGAAACATGTGTTTTTTTACAAGTGTCTGTGAAGGTTTTGCAATATGGAATCTCCATTTGTTAAATTTGGTGATAATCTAAAAGTATCTGTCTAATTCTCTTAAGAATCTATACGTAGAATCATAAATTTTTTGTGTTTTGAAATAGTATGATTTTTAAGAAATTGAGAGAGAACTTCATTTTTAAATGGTAAATGTTATTGAAAAATTGTGAGCTGGAAATTTCAGCCACTAAAATTCTCCCTATCCTCAGGTTGACGGGCATAGCCCTAGTTATATATCAAGCGAACTCCATCGGTTTAAGAGGGATATTGACGAAGCTGAAAGGAAAAAGGAGCTCCAGGATGTCAAGTATATGCAGCAGACCATGGCTCTTCTTTCTCAAGCAGATGCCGATATGGCATTGTCCTCTCACAAGGAAAGTGATGAGTGATCCTGTTTTGATTTCAGGTGGTTATACTTATGAGAGGGAAGCAATTGAGCGTGAAATTGCAAGAGGTGGGTTGAGGGATCCTATTACTGGCCAGGTTGTCCAGGATTATTTACTGACACCAAACCATGCCTTGTATTGTACTATAAATCTGTGGAGGCAGCAGAACTATGTAGTAAGGATTTTGAAGTCAAAGATTAAGTTGGAGACAAGACTAGATTCTGAGCAACTACGAGCACTTGCTGATCTATCAGAACTCTGCAAAGAGAGTGCCAATGATAAAAAATGGATAATCTTTGAATCTTTACTTCCATTAATATTGGAAGCTTTGAAGCCCGAGGACATTGCTCCACATCTTTCTCATGCTGAAATCAGCTGTGTACATTCTATTAATGAAATTTAATAACTAGAAAGTTATGTGTTCGAAAGTGGTCTGGCAAACTGACGCCGCTGCAGCCTGCAGGTGTAAATTCAGGGCACACTCTGTAGACCCTGCACTCTCTCCTTTCTGAGATGAAAGGAGAAAATTTAGGGCTTTTATCCGTATTTTGACGAAGCCTTATTATTTGAGAACGGAAAGGTCTAGAGATCGAATCCTGGCCAGGACAGGAACATTAGCAAGTTTCGCTAACGTATAACAAGCACTAATGAGTAACAAAGTAAATGATTTTCATGGATCGACCTCGCCTAAATGTGCAAGCATAACTATATGATACAGTCAGAACTTAGGGGCAACCAAGTTATATAAGAATAACACACAAACCATATACTTAATCATTACAGGAATAAGTGTAAACGAAACGTACAGAACATTTCAGAGAGGGATACAAGAAGATATTTTTGTGAAAAAAGGAGGTGCTCCTCACCTTGCACAAGTATGGCCAGGTCCAGTGTATTTTCCAGATCAAGCTGTCTCCACTTAAACCAGAGTCAGTGCACACAGGGATCCGCCGCCCTCTTCCAACCGGGTCACAACAAGCAGCAAATAACCTCACACGACATAAAAAATATGCTTTGGAGAGCCTCAGACGAAGGCAAGCTAACACAAAAGCCCTAAAATGTATCTATTTTGCAGGGGTCGCATAGATTTTATTATCCCCTTTTCCAGCCCCATACCTACTCGCAGTAAATGCAGGCACCATTCTCCCCTCTCCTCAGTAATGGAAGACGTGCGTCCACCTTCTCACAGGACACTGTATCCTGTCCTCCATTTCTGACTGCGGGAATGGATCTCCCTCCTTTGCGCAGGTTTATCTTCCTTCTCGAAGTTCCAAGTGACAGGAGCCTTATCCTTTCCACCCCATTGCCAACTGTAAGGCCTAAGAACTGCCGTGCTTCATCGACTTCTCCATCACCACCGTCCGTGTCTCCATCGATGTCAGTCGAGAGGAGGTTTCCTCACAGAGTTCACGCCTTTCGGCGTAAATATATATTCCAACAACAACACCCACATTTTATGTAGACCTATGCATTCATTGGTGGAGCCTGTTGCATCATCATTGGATGCCAACTCACCTACCTTAATTTGCATTGGATGTCATCTTGGCACTGAAAGAATCACAACTGAAGGGAATTCCTATTAAAGCTTCAAGGAGACCTACGACGAAGGATCACAAGTAAATGAATTGATGTCATCCGAAACAGACGCTCTGGGCTCGCAGTCGCAACCTATCCAATAATTCGTCTTCAGATGTGCAATTTTTCTTAATGGTGAACCGGATCTGGTCGGCATTGGAAAGGGCGCGACCTCATTTGTGTCACAGATGGCCAAATTATATGATACTATGTTTTCTTACTGCCTTCTAAAATTTGACTCGTCTGCTTTCACTGGATCTCTTCGACTGGGTAAAGGAGCACTTTCCATGAAGGGGTTGCAATACACGTCGCTGCTATCAAATGCCACTAGATATTCTTTCTATTACGTGGGATTAAACGGAATCTTCATGGGACAATGAGCACATTTCCATCCTTGTTGAAACTTTTGAGATGGAGCAGCCGACGGGAAAAGGAACCATCATAGACTCTGATAACTATTATTACTTTCATGGTGAAGCCCGCTTATAATGCTCGACGAGATTCCTTCCATCTTCACCTCTCAAATCGGACCATGATCGACGGTGCCTCCGAATTTTTGGATAACTGTTACAAAGCTCCTCTACCAGTGAGGTAAAGGTTCCTCAAATCGCAGTACATTTTGACAAATAGCGTGGCATAGTTTCTTTTATGTTAATTGTCTTTAGTATTTTACAAATTCGAGTGGTTTACGTTTGTAGGTAAGTTTTTTGAGTTGTCTCTTTTATTTAGTCTTATTAAGTGGTCTTTAATCCTATACTTTGTAAACTCCAATGTCAATATAGTGGTCAAAAATCTGGTATCAAATATTTTCAAGAGTCTTGTCAAATTTGTTTCATTAATTTATGTTAGTACTTATGTTTTCAAGATTCGAAAAATTCAAAAATGTTTGTCTTGGAAAGTTAATCAAGTATGTGAGGTTAGGTTATTTGTGTAGTGTCATTTTTATTGTCTAGTCAAAATAGTCAAGTTGTCAAAATATAGTTTAAAAACAAAATTACCTTAGGGATGTATTTTAAGTGTTACCCGACGTCTGAAAAAAATAAATTGTTTTACATTGTGGGAGGAAAAATATAATAAAAAATGTGGAAACAATTGAGCTTCATATCCAAATATGGCTAAGCTAATAACATGTTATTGGAGGATGGAGGCACCGGAGATTGGAGGACAACCAATGACCTCTTGTTAGTCACCAACGACGGGGCCCTACAGAGCTGTGGTAGCATATATATAGATGTTTAAGTTGTGTATATAATTATTCCTACATAAAGTCCCGAATGCAAAAACATAGTGAAGAACAAATATCACAGTGAAATGCAACATCATGAGTCTTCATGAGGTAGAATAGTCAGATGTGTTCCTGTTCATACCTGGGTTTTTGATTAGCCTCCTAAAAAACCATTGAAGGCTTCTCAGATGTGTTCCTACTTAAGTTCCCACACTATTAGGTCATATATGTTCCCTAGAGTGACTAGTTGATAAACATATAATTCCTGAGCGTGTTCCCATCCTCATCGGTCAGATAGGTTCCCGAATGTGAATGGTCAATAAGAAGTTGATATGCTCCTTCTTCTACCTTAAGTTCAAGTGTGTGTCAAGATCATGAGAACATAGACTCGACATCCTATAGAGGAAGTGTGAAAATTCTTTTACTGCGATGTAACCATTAAGGGGGGATGTTAGCAAATATAATATTTACATTATAGCGAGATATTTATCAAAAGTTAAATAATAATTATCTAGTTATATTATTGTTATATAAACAATAATATATTAGTTGGAGTTTTTTAACAACTCTTATGATTTGAGTTGAGTATTGTTACGTGAGTAACAATCACAACTAAATAAGATTATTGATAAAGCAACTTCCTAATTTTTAGGAGTTACATATTTCTATATATTTGTTGTATCTCCATATGTTTCATGTCAAAGCAATGCAGAGAGATAATGTAATTATTCTTTGTTTTATTCTGTGTAAGTCTGATTAAAATTTTATACTCCTTTCTATCTTTCTCTTATTATTGGAGATCACTTAGTTCATAAGTCCATGGTAGATAGTAGTTCAAGCAGTACAGTCATGCCTAAAGGGATTGCATAAACATTAGTCTTGCTGTAGTGCCCACATTTTTATAGCTCCAGTTATTTGTTGGTTCCTTTATTCCTAGACATGTTTTGATTGAGACCCTGATAGACTTTGGACTTTTTACTATGATATTTTATCCTCATAGACATTATGGCATTTTGGGCGCATAGCGCCAATTGGACTAGATTCGTATACTGATATATTTCTTATGATGTTGATGACCCTAACAAGGTTATATGATAGACTTATTGGTTAGATGTTAGTCTCTTGTGGTTGATTTGATTCTATGATCATAGTGTCATTGGATGTAGGATTATCCAAATTTTCATCCTAACTCTATAAGAGTATGTCGTTTGGAATTTTATTCGTAGGATGATTTGAGAGGGAAAACTTTTGCTAAGAGATAATTGTTTGCATTGGAAGATCAACGCTTGTAAATTATGTTAAAACATAATAAGTTTGATTGATATTGCTAATGTATAGAGGATTTTTATTATCTATAGATAGTTGAACGGTTAATGTGTGCCAATGAGTGTGCAAGTGACATGTATAGGAGAGCATGGGTAGTTGAGGGCATATATAGCAGTAGTGCAGATGTTCGGCCCATAAAGTTGGGGTCCTAACTAGGCTAAAGTGGTTTGAAGAGCCTTAGATTTTTTAGATGATAAAAAAAAAATTGGGCACCATGGGGTGAGACCCCTCAATGGTAATGATAATATCCTGTCTTCTGGAAAATGTAATAAGGTTTAGGATGTAAATTATCAAGCAAGTTGGCTGAGATGAATCTCCTAATGATCTTGAATATTAAACTCAGTATTGATTTTGGGAAGTTGTTTGAATTTTTTGGGAGGAAGGGATCTTTGTAACAACATGTGAACCTTGGAGTGGATCCCACACCCTATACCTCTTCATGCCCAAGCATAAAATAACTCGAATATTGGGTTATCTTAGGTATTTTTAGGGACCACCAAACTCTCACTTCTTAGGAATCCCTTAGCATGAAAATGGGCCACATTAGGACCCTGGCTAATAGGTAGGGGGGCCTATTTACTCAAAGTTTGGAGGGGGTTTCCCTCCAGTATTTCATCAATCATTAGTCACCATCCATGTAAGATGGTTGGGTTGTGTGAAATTGATTATAAATTGCTCCACTTAACAAGTTTTATCTTGAGTTTTTCAAATCAAATGACATGATTTAATAGTATAAGGTTCCCCAAGGTACAATAAAAGTTATTTTATGTTTATCCTCTATAACAATCTTAATCTAGTTATAAAAAAAATACTTCCATAATTGACTCATTTATCATGGCCTAGGGGGTGAGCACTATAATCACTATCAATCTTGGTAGAGGAAATTCATCTTTATGAAAAAAATCATTTTATTCTTCTCTAAAGTTGGAAGCAATGGGTTGATTCTTGGTTCAGTTTTCTTGGAGCAAATAGGAAATATATTATGGTATCTACTCCAAGTGGATTCAATAGGTTCAATAAACCCAACCACCAATAGATTTTAGAGTTCCTATTTGACAAGGATTAGCTATTGATAGGGTACTTTTAGAAGTCTTCTATCTTAATAGGTTGTAGGCTATTTCATGTTAGGACCAAGTTGTGAACAACCAAGGGTCCAACCCTAGCATGTCAACATAAGACCAATGATAAGATGTTGTAAAACTCTTGTAAGTGGTAAATTTAGTTGATTGTTTGTTCTCATTGTATATAGAGGGAAGCCCTGCACCTTAATTTGGATTTGATGGTCATTCCTTGGAGATTGTATGTTAAGAGTCTATGGATTTCCCTATCACACCTCATGGTTGTTGGTCAAGCCATGAAGGTCCATTCTCATCCCCTCATATGGTTTAAGTTGGGAGAAAGGTTCATAAGGCTTGAACCTTTCCTCATTCTTGATCAGGAAACTCTAAAGGATGTTGAAAATCCTCCCAATGACGTATTGGTATAACTTTAATTTTATGTTTTTTTTCAGAATAGAACCTCATTAGGAGGTTTTCACTATATGAATTTGGTTTTCATAATTTCTTTTTGATCCTATTTTTGGACGCTTTTCAGAATTTTTTTCAATAAGGAACTTCATCTCTTCCTCCTTGTGAGGATAAGCACATACATATAACTCATGATGGTGAAACCTTTCTTATGTAATCACCTGGTTAAATGGATATTATGTTTGGAGTCCCATGAATTCTACCATAAATTCCTTTTTTACAAAGTGAAACTATTAATAACAAACTTTTTCCTGGTCTGCGATGGGCTTGGAGGGATGGGTAGCATAAAATTCTAGGTCAATGGATAATTTTGGTGATGGTTAATGATGGCAATTGGTTAGTGAATAGGTTTATGGAAACAATCCAGGTATCTCATAGGGGATACAAGGATAACCTAGTTTGAGTATCAGAAATTGGAGCTTCAAGTATGTGAGATAGTAGAGCCTACATTGACTTCATTGGTCTTCACCACCATATGGTTTAGATTACAATACCTTCATCATTAAAAATAAATTATGAGCTTGTCAATAGTGGCTCATAAATTCCTTGTTCATAACCAGTATTCCACAACCCTACCCTTGATATTCCAAGTTATACATCATTTGGTCTTTACTAAGAATGTTGTTATTTTTAAAAACTTGTTAGAATCTTGTAATGATTAATTTGGGATCAGGTAGCTGAAACCATGTTCAGATTTTTATGTCAATGTTGGGGATTTGAAAGGATATGAATCACATTTAAAATAGTCCAAAATTATAGAAGTTGTGGTTTACATTTTCTAAAAATTTGGGCTTGTCATGATTTTAGGTGAAGAGTCGGGTATGGCATTGAATATCTTGGGGTTACAAAAAAGAGAAAAACTTCCTAAGATTTTTCAAAAAACATGTATGACATTTTCATAATTTAGGATGTTTTATTTGTCCTAATTGTTTTCTAAAATTTGATATTTACCAAAATGTAACACATGCATGATTTTTAAAATGGATAAGATTATGGAGTAAATGTTATGTAGCTACATGAGGATTTTTGTAAATTTTAGTGATTTTGAAGGAAAGTTAGGATTTATTTTAAGTAATGTTAGACCTACTTAGGGAAACATATTTAGAAAAATCCCGATTATTAATTAAACAATAAATGAAAGAGTTTTTTCTACACCTAAATATAATCTTTTCTTTTCACTAGCTTTCCATGGATCACAAGTTTCAAGTAAGATGGCATTTTTTCATGAAAGTTTTAATATCTAGTCTAAATTCTTAAGTCTATTTTAAGGATTTTGGCATTTCTAAAAAAGTCATAACTTTGCTCTGGGTGAAAATTTTATAATTGGTGGTATTTTTGAAACCACAAAATATATATATAATTTTTAAAATCTAAGTTTTGGGGCAACTTAAAAACTTGAGTGCCTTTGAATTGTGATTTAGATTTTCAAGAAATGTCTGGATTTATATAATATGTATATATATATATATACAACTGATTTCTCACAAAAGTCAGGATTTTCCCCAAAAAGTTAAAAATTCAATTTCATCTGGGGATAGATATATACAATGGATTTAGAATTTAAAAGAAACATAGTATGGATGAGTAATTCTAAAAAAATTGAATTTTAACAAATTTTAGGGGGACGGGGGGGGGGGGGCGATCCCCCCCCTGTTTGGCACTGAGCCTTGAACGCGCCCCCCTCAAAAACCCTGTCCCGTCCCAAACCCCCTGCAAACCCTCAGGACTCCCTGTGGCCCTGCCCTAGATAACGGGTCAACTAGCATCCCCAAGTGGATTACCCCGAACGCACTGTTCACGCCCCCTGTGGCCTGCTGCCTACCCTCACACACCCCCCGCAGCCATTACTCCGCCCAGCCACACAAAAGTCATGCATTTATATATATATATATATATATATATATATATATATTAGCAAAACAAGCCAAAAGAAAAAATGTTGCCAATACAGGCCTGCATATTACCCATTCAAGAAAGTGAAGATAATATATATCAACATATATAAAGTTACCAATTTTCAAACCAAGTCGGGAATTACATAAATTGAAGAGGTTTTTAAATCCCATGTTGATTTTAATATGGGTATTTTTTTAAACAAATTTCACAGAACATTTTTAAAATCTTTACTTTATCAAAATTACAACTTTTTATTAAATCTCGACTTTTTCGAAAATTACAAACTTTTAAAAAATTGTTAACTTTTTAAATTCATGAATTTTTCACTTTCAAAATCTTTGAAAATACAAACTTTTTTAAAATCATGACTTTTTCAAAATCCTAACTATTTCAAAATCAGGATATTTTGAAATCAGGACTTTTTCAAAATAGCGACCCCTAAACCTGAAACCTGAGGTGTAAGCGCTAAACCCTAAACCCCAAAATCCTAAACACTAAGCCAAAACCCAAAATCCTAAACCATAAATCTAAATCCCTAAATCATAAAACCTAAACTCTAAATCCCAAACCTTAAACCATAAACCCTAAACACTGATCCCTTAGCCATGAATCCTAAACCCTAAACCCGTAACCTTGAGCCTTAAACCTTGAACAGTAAATCCTTAGGTCTAACCCTAAACCCTATACCTATACCTTGAACTATTAGGTTAATGTTTACTTTTTTTTGGGTAAATTAATGATTAGTATAAATTAATTATTAACGTGAGAGGCTTAAGTAAGCCTAAATAATTATTGATCACTTCAAAATAAATAAATTAATATTATGAACCATTTTATTTTTTTTATTTTTTTATTTTATCTCGGGTTCAGGATGGCGCCCAAGAGGGGACGATCGGCTCGAGCTTCAGGACATAGTGCACCTACACGAGAGCCGCCGGCCCCCGATTTTGGGCCTCAAATATTGGAGACCCTGCAGCAGTTGATAGGTGTCGTATAGGAGTGTCTTCCACCACCACAGGTGCCGATAGAGGAGGACATTCAGTTGGGAGACGAGGAGTTATTTGGTGAGGAAGCACATCCAGAGCCACCTGAGCATAACATTTCGAGATGAGAGAGGTCACGCAGCCCTTCCATCCTTGGCGAGAGGGTGGCCTCGTTTTGTCACAACCGATCACACAACTTTGAGGGGCCATTTGGAGATATGTGACCTCTTTCACCTGTTAAACCGCATCATTAGGATCGAGACATAGGCAGTGTGATTCGAGACCTTCTTCGCCTTCATCCGCTTACGTTTACTGGTTCGACAGATGGCTTTGGGGCGGAGTCTTGGCTCCTTAGCTTGGATAGCTACTTTGGCTTGCACTCTCATGAGAGAAATTTTAAAGCTAGGTTCGCCATACATCTCCTCCAAGACACAGCAGGCGTTTAGTGGAGGAATGAGGAGCGGAAGCTCCATTTGACTTGGGATACAGTGGCCTGGGAGTTGTTCGAGGAGTGATTTAGGGCCCGGTATATGTCATAGCATTTTGTGTAGAAGAGGATCAATGAGTTTCACGAATTACAACAGGGTTCTGCTTCAGTGGTGCAGTACGAGAGCAGGTTCTTGGATCTCTTGCAGTATGTAGACTACCTGCAAGACGAGAAATTGCAGGTAAAAAGGTTCATTCAGGGCCTGAATGCAGATATAACAGGATTTGTTAGGATGATATCTCCTCCCACGCTCGAGAAGGCCATTGAGAATGCCTACTTGGTTGAGGATAATAGGACCAAGGCTTAGGAGCACAGAGATAGAAACAAGAGCAAGTTCTAAGACAAGATTTAGGCATTCCAGAGTCAAAGAGCATGGGGAGCAATACCACCCCATAGAGGAGGATTCTGGTCTTCTCTGGCAACATCAAGAGCTCCTCCACACCCATCACAGCAGACACAACATTAGGGACACCAGCATCAGAGGGGTAGACAGACTCAGAGTTTTCACCGAGGTGGGTCTAGAGACAGGAGGTCGGGTACTCATCACTCTCAGCCAGCCCGCTCCTAGTAGTCTACTAGGGTTGGACCGGCAGGTTCAGTCTGCCAGAGCACAGGAGGGACCCCATCTCAGAGGGGTACAGGAGGATGTTTTATTTGTGGGGCTCCATACCATTATGTGCGTATGTTTCCGCACAAGCCCACTACTACGGATATGCAGAGAGATCCTAGATTTGAACAAAAATTGTGATTTCAAAAAAGTTTTGCATTCGAAAAACCCAAGAATTTTGAGAAAGTTGAGATTTTCAAAAAAGAACAGATTTTGAAAAAAGTTGAAATTTTAAAATAAGTCAAGAATTACAAAACTAAAGAGATTTTTGAATCCCAATTGTTTTAAATATCTGATTTTTTAAAAATCCTAACATTTTAAAATCTTTACTTGGCCTCTAGGGCTAAATTCCAACTTTTTACTAAAATCGTGGAGAGTTGTGTACAAAAATTATCGGTGTCTTCTAAACTACGCTTGACCTCACGAGTTATTCCTTCAAAATCCTGTGAACTAGTGTTGGGTATGGATTGGCATCCAGGCTTTATCAATTTCAAAATCTTTGAAAATATAGACTTTTTGAAAAGGTCATTGACTTTGTCAGAATGATCCTAACTAGTTTCAAAATTGTGTATATTTTGAAACGCAGTGACTCATTTCAAACTCGTGACCCCTAAACTCTGAAAGCCTAAGAAACTCAAGTAGAGCATGAGTCGTAAACACTAAACCAGTAAACCCCATAATCACTAAACACTGAAGCCCATTTGGATAGTAAATCCTAAAGCATATAAACCATTGATGATCATAAACCCTTAAGGGAGTATGAAGATTGTGTTTCCTAGGAGACCCTCATGGTATACCACCATAGTACCTAGGTTAACTTCACATAAATCGTAAAACCTAAACTCTAAACCCCAGTTTCTTAGGGCACCATATCGGATAAATCCTGACTCCCTGAGCTTCATGAAGCTCTAAGACCCTAAACCTTAAAGGAGTGAACCCTAAAGATCCTTTGGTCTCATTCGCCCTAGTGTATCTCCTTGGGGAATGCCAATCATATTTGTGAAGAAGAAGATGGTTCTCTCAGACTTTGTGTAGACTTCAGGACAGCTCAATAAAGTTCATCATAAAGAACCGTTATCCACTCCCTAAGATTGATGACTTGTTTGATTAGATGCGGGGATCTAGAGTGTTCTTCAAAATCGATCTCAAATCAGGGTATCATCAATTGCGCATTTCAGATGCAGACATTCATAAGACAACGTGTTCGCACACGTTACGGGCATTATGAGTTCATAGTGGTCCCATTTGGTTTGACCAATGCCCCAGCTGGTCTTCATAAGCCTCATGAATGGAGTATTCAGGACATTTCTGGATCGCTTTGTTTTAGTGTTCCTTGATGACGACATATTGATTTATTCTCGTTCCAAGAAGGAACATGAGGAGCATTTGAGATAGGTACTTTAGGTTTTGAGAGAGCAGAAGTTGTATGAAAACATGGGAAAATGCATCTTCTTTCAGAAAAAGATTCAGTAATTGGGTCATATCATATCAGGCGAGGGTATCTCACGTAGATCCCTCTAAGATATCAGGCTATCTTGGACTGGCCAACACCCAAATCAGTTACTGAGGTAAGGATTTTCATGGGTTTAGCAGGGTATTACCGCAGGTTTATGCAGGACATTTTCTAGGATTGCTCACCCTATCACTTCTCTTCAGAGGAAAGGGAAGAAGTTTGACTAGTTAGAAAAGTTTGAGCAGACCTTTCAATTTGCTTAAGGAAAGGTTGACCACAGTGCACCTATCTTAGTATTTCTAGACCCGATAGAGGATTTTTTTGTTTGCACTGATGCTTCACTAGAAGGTTTGGAGAGGGAGTTCTTATGCAAGAGCGTCAGGTTATTGCTTTTGAGTCTCATAATCTCAAGGACTACGAGCTTAACTATCCAACTCATGACTTGGAACTTGCAGCAGTTATTCATGTACTTGTGCGTTGGTGACATTACCTTTTGGGTAGACATTTCATCTTGAGGATGGATCATTGTAGCTTACAGCATGTCTTCTCTCAGCCGAACCCTCAAAGCTCGTCAATGGCGTTAGATGGAGCTCCTATGTGAGTATGACATGTAGGTTCAATATATCAAAGGAAAGGAAAATTTTGTTGCAGATGCTCCTAGTAGATGACGTCATGTGCTTGCTTCTTTGGACACTACAGTCAGAATTATGATAGGTAGGATACTTAAGCATCTTCTACGAGGACAGGTTTTTATGAGGGTGCTAAGCAAGATGTTGGATTCTCAGGGTTCTTTTGAGGGTAGATATTCAGGATGCATGCTAGAGTCAGATGGTTTGCTTCAGTTCCATATGCATATTTATGTGCCTAAGGTAGGTGATTTACGTAGTTTCATTCTTACTGAGGTCTCATCGAGCCCCATATGCAACACATCTAGGAGTGAAGAAAATGCATGCTGATTTGAGGGAGTTATATTATTGGCCCAGGTCTTCGTCGGGACATAATAGATTTTGTAGCACGTTGCCTTGAGTGTCAGAGAGTTAAGGCAAAGCATTCTCATCTCGTAGGACTCTTAAACCCCCATGACTTTCCCAAGTGGAAATGGGATGTGATTTCCATGGATTTCATAGTAGGACTCCTATGTCCTCTTATCGTCATGATGCCATTATGGTCACTGGTGGATAAGTTGACCAAGGTTGTGCATTTCTCGCCAACCAAGGTTACCTATAATGCACAGGCCATCGCCAAAGTGTTATATGGAGGATATTGTCAGATTACATGGGATCCCAAAGATGATCATTAATGATAGAGACACCATCTACACATCAGTTTTCTGGACTTCTTTTCAGGAGGCCTTGGGTACATAGATTAATTTCAGTTCGGCATATCATCCAGAGACAGATGGGCAGACAGAGAGGGTTAATAAGGTTTTGGAGGACATGTTGAGGATGTACGTGATGGACTACCAGAAGAAGTGGGAAGACTATTTACATTTAGTTGAGTTTGCCTACAATAACAGTTATCATAGCTCCATTGGCATGGCTCCCTATCAGGCTTTGTATGGACAACCTTGCAGGACACCTTTGAGCTGGGATAGACTAGATGACAGGATTATTTTGGGGCCAGCTTATCTTTAGGATTTAGAGCAGTAGGTTTGTTCTGATTCGGCAGCGTCTTGAGGCAAGCTAGAGCTACGCTAGAAGGTGTATGCGGACACCAAGAGGATCGATCGTCACTTCTCAGTGGGTGACAAAGTCTTCTTGAGGGTTCGTCCTCATAAGAGTCCGATCCGTTATGGAAAGGGTTCTAAGATATTACCTTGTTTTGCGGGGCCTTTTGATATTCTTGAGGTCATTGATCTAGTTTCCTATCGTCTAGCTTTACCACCATGCCTTGCACGGACCCACGACATTTTTCATGTTTTTGTACTACGTAGATATGTACCAGATGTTCTCATGTTTTGGATTGGTCGGCATTATAGGTAGAGGATGAAGGGTAGTGGAGATTGGAGCCCGTACGCATACTGGAGCACCGGAGGTTGGCCCTTCGGGGTCGAGATTTGGACCAGGTTAGAGTGCAGTGGACCGATATGACGAGTCATCAGCTACCTGGGAGGATGCTACACCACTGAGGGCTAGATATCCCTATCTCTTCCATTGACTTCCAAGAGGAAGTCTAATTCTAGGAGAGGGGGATGTAGTGCCCACATTTTTATAGCTCCAGTTATCTGTTGGTTCCTTTATTCCTAGACATGTTTTGATTGAGACTCTGATAGACTTTGGACTTTTTACTATGATATTTTATCCTCATGGACATTATGGCATTTTGGGCGCATAGCGCCAATTGGACTAGAATCGTATACTGATATATTTCTTATGATGTTGATGACACTAACAGGGTTATATGATAGACTTATTGGTTAGATGTTAGTCTCTTGTGGTTGATTTGATTAATGATATAGTGTTTTGGATTTAATGATGGTAATTTTCATGCTAACCTAAGTGTATGTCGTTGCAATTTTATTCATGGATGATTCATGGAAAACTATGTGGATAATTATATGCATTGCACTATCAATTGTAAATTATGTTAGGACATTATAAGTTTGATTGATATTGTGATGTATAGATGATGTTTATTATATTGGACATATGCGGTTAATGTGTGCAATGAGTGTGCAGGTGACAGGTATAGGAAAGCATGGGTTTCAGGGCAGCTACGCAATTGTGCACAAGTGGCCCACAGGCTGAGTCCTAACCATGCTAAATGTTTGAGGCCTTAGATTAGATTATTTAATTGGGCACCATGGGTGAACCACTCAATTGTAATGTAATATTGTTTTGTAAAATTAATTAGGTTTAGGGTGTGTTTTATTAAGTAAACTAGCTTAGGGGTTTAATGATCTTATCTTAAACTAAGTGTTGGTTTTGGGAAGTGTGTGTGTGTTTGGTAGAAGGTATTGGGGACAACATGTGAACCTTGGGTGGACCCCACACCCTCTACCCTTGTGCCCAAGCATGCCAAACCCGAAATTGGGTTATTTTGGGTATTTTTAGGGACCCCTTTTTAGTTTGGGGATTCCCTTAGCATGAAAATGGGCCCTTGGACCCTACCTAATAAGTAGGGGGGCCTATTTCCAAAGTTTGGAGGGGGTTTCCCTCCTATTTATCCATCTTTAGTCACCATCCATGTAAGATGGTTGGGTTGTGTGAAATTGTTAAAAGTTGCTCCACTTTGTTTTATTTTAGTTTTTGGTATTTTTGGTGAAAAGGGGTAAAAGGTGAGTTTACTCTTACTTATTTGGTTTTTGGAATCTTTGACTCTTGAGAGGAGAGGGGGTGACACTTGTCACTTTCTCATTGGTGAGGAAACTTTTGGGTTCCTCTTTTTATTCTTCCTCATGTGGAAGGAATGGGTTTTCTTGGTTCATTTTTTTTTTGGAGCACTTGGAGAATTTTGGGAGCTTGGAGTGGAGCTTGGACAAAAGGGAAAAGGTTAGAGTCTTGGAAAGCATTATAGAGGTAGGGTTCTTAACCTTTTTCTTCTTAGTTGTGCCTATCTTGTTAACTATGTTTAATCAATGGATTGGTGTTTGTGAAATTATGTGTTGTGAGTTGTATGGTAAATGTAGTTGTTTGTTTGTTCTTGTTGTTTTCTTTGTTTTCTCTCCACCATCATTTGGATTGATGGTTTTTGGAGAATGTAGGGGAAGAGAGAGGGATTTCCCTTTCAAACCTCATGGTTGTTGGTCAAGCCATGAAGGTCCCTTCTCATCCCCTCATATGGTTTGAGGTGGGAGAAAGGTTCATATGGCTTGAACCTTTCCCCATTCTTGGTGAGGAAACCCTTTTGGGTTTGAAAATCCTCCAAGAAGGATTTTTATAACATAAAGGAGGAATAAGGAGGATGAATGATTAGGAGGTATAAGGAGTTTTGTATTCGTGATTTGTTGGTGCTCCTATGGTTGGACACCTTGATTTGGGCATCCTACTTCCTCTCTTCCCCTTGTGAGGTTGACATTGTTATCCTCATGTTGTTGTTTTCATGTGTAGTAAGTGGTTAAATGGTCTTATGTTTTCTTGTTATGTGTAAATCCCCTTTATACTTGTGCACATTGTGGAAGCTAGTTCCTCTCTCCCATGGGCTTTAGGGCAGGCTAGAATGACTTCCAACCATGGAAAGGCATGTGATGATGCCTATTGGTTGGGTGGTAAACAAGCCATGTTCTCTTGGAAATGGATTCTTGTAGGAGTATTGGAGTTAGAGCTCAAGTTGGAGATAGTAGAGCCTCTTGCCATCTTGGTCTTTCTCATCTTTGGAGGACATTTTCTTCACTTTGTAAATAAATGTGGCTTGTCAAGTCTATACACTCTTGTAAATAACCATTATTGTACTTATTGCTTGTTGTAAACTTTGGTCTTTACTAAGAAATTTGTTATTTTTATTGTTGCTAAGAATCTTGTAATATTATCATTTGAGATCATAATGAAACCATGAACTTTTTATTTCAATGTCTTCCTTGGAAAGATTTGTTGTTTAGGAAATATGTAAAATATAGATGTGCATTACATATAAAATCTAAAAATTTAGTGTGCTTGCATTTGAAAAAAATTTATGGCATTACACTTGCATTATGAACCTATAGAAGTGAGCATATTACAGCTAGATGGAATAGCCACCAACATAGTTGGTATCATAGAAAATGTAGAAGTAACATTACATTCTTGTCCAGATGTTTCTATTCATCAAGATTTAATTATTGTAGATCTACCTACTTACTTTGCCTTATGTTTATCAAGAGATTTTATAGAAAAGCTAGGTGGTTATCTTTCCTCGGACTGGTGTTTTTTTTCTTTACTACAAGGTATGGAACTAAATTTATAGTTAATTAAGAGCCTTTGGCTATATTTCATATTGAGCCTCATGCTTTAAGTGTTATAGCAAATTATGCATCCATAGATCAGACTGATTTTTATGTGATGACACAAAATTTATGCATTAGATGGTGTTTCTAACTTGTTTTATGGATGAGAAAATCCAAGAAGAAAATGCTTACGATCCTTAAAGGAAGTAGAAGAAGAATTTTTTTGTTTATCGATTGTATGAAGCAAATGTACCTATCCCTTTGTTGTCCAAAATAGAACATACAATGGAAGGCTTATGGAAGATTCATTTTGATGGAGTAAAGAACAAAAAAGGACAAGGTACAAGTTTAATGCTTTAGTTCCCCTTCAAATAAATTTTTTTTTTCATCTCTAATTCTACAATTTTCATGTACTTGGAACGTAGTTGAATATAAAGCATTAATTCATGGCCTAGAATGGGCCAGAAAGAGAGGAAACAACATGTTACAAGTGCTTGGTGATTCTGAGCTAGTGTAAATCAAGTAATAAACTTTAATGTTTGTAAGAACTCATTGCTAAAATATTACAAACATAGACTTTTAGATTTAATGGATGATTTTGAAGCTCTTAACATACAATCAATCCCAAGAGTTGAAAATAAGCATGCACATAGTCTTGTAGAAATTGGAGCTAGATTTTAAGTACTAGAAAAAATGAAGAATGAAAAAATATAGCAACATATAAAGCCGATTATTAGACCTTCAGTTCCTGATATTGAAGAGAATTGGCAAGTCCTTGAAGATGATGAGTAAATATGTAGATTTTTTGTAGCAAGAAGACTGAATTTTCTATAGTTATTCAAGAAATATTACAACACTTATATGGTGACTAGGTTATTCAGTTAAATACACATAAGTTACCTCAAGGGCTGGTACCATTAGAAGATATCTTCAGTTCAGGACGATCAACTCAGAAAAGACAAAGGAAAGATTTCAACTCATGTAAATAATTATGAAGAGGTCTTAGTTGTTGATGAAAATAAATTATTCATTGGAAATGTATGTTCCTTAGCTGAAAATTAGTCTTTTATTAGTTTATGCAAATAATTCAAAAAAAATAATTCTTGGAAATACTAATATTTGAGAGATTTGATCCTAGTTTACGTCAGCATACCATAGAATTGCAGCCAAAGTCAAAACCAGTAAGACCCAAAACAAATGCCTATTAATCCTAAGATTGAGTCATTAATGAGGAAAGAGTTATCCAAGTCAATTGAATTAGATATTATCTTTCGAGTTAAGTATTCAAGATGGGTAGCTAATCTTGTGCCTGTTCGGAAAAAGAATAGTGAAATCCGGTTGTGTTAGGATTTAATAGATCTTAACAAAGCTTCAATAAAAGATCATTATCCACTACCCAATATGGATCAAATTTTAAGAATAGATTTACATTCAGATAGGTTTTCCCTTTTAGAAGGTTATAGTGGATACAATCATATTCTTGCAAGAAACAAAGATAGACACAAGAAAACCTTCACCAAAAAGTTGTGGACTTATGCTTATAAAATAATATCTTTTCCACTCTCCAATGTTGGTGCAACATTTTAAGGTGCAATGGATATGGATTTTCATAGCCTTTTAAAGAAATGCATCTACGTTTACTTAGATGATTTCACTCTATTTTAAAATAGTTATGATGACCGTCTTATGCATTTAAGAAGAATGTTTCACCATTGCAGGAAGTTTGGAATGATTGATTGAATCCTAAAAATTCTATCTTTTTTGTTCACGATGGTAAACTACTCAGACATATTGTTTCTAGCCAAGGTTTAGCTATTCACCCTTTCAGAATTGATGTGATATCAAAGCTATCCTTACCTCATCATAAGAAGGAATTACAAAGTTTTATTGGAAAATATCAATTTTGTTAGAAAATTTGTTCCAGATTTTGTAGCATTGGTTAAGCCACTAACAATTATGGTTACAGAAAGAGAAGACTTTCTCTTCGACCACCGAAGGAAGAAAATGATTTGAGGCTATTTAATCAGCTATTTCACAAGCTCCTACTTTGGTCAAGAAATTTTGAATAGAGATGTAGGTGGAGGTTTTCAAGGAATACAAATAACCTCTGGATTCTTCCAGCTCATGTCCCTTTTTTGTCTTTAAATATAGGATCCCTTCTTCAAAGGGGTCAAGAAATTTTACAAAAAAAAATTCATAAAGGCTAATAATAAGTTATTTTTGTTTGATCATCCCTACGAATGCCAAGTCCTTATTGTAGGCAGCTTAGAAATTTTTAGTTTCAATTTTGTTCACGTGTGGAACATGATTCTTCATCATTTTAAGAAAAGAAGAAAAAACTTGCTTTTATTTTCGAGCATCTTAATTATTGGTTTAGTTTATGCATGGGGGTGAGACCCTTTTTAATTTAACTTGTTTCTTTCAAAAAAAAATTTAAATTTCACAATTTTAAATTAAATGTTTTTGTTTTAAATTTCGAAACAAAAAGGGTCTCAACGTAAAATGGAAAAAATAAAGCTTTGAGTAAAGCTGGATCGAAACGGGGAATAAAGGTCATATTAAGGATGTAGAAATTGCTTTTTTCTTACAATCGTAGTCTTTGAAGGATGAAAACTGAATATGGAGCATCTACTATTATAAATAACGTTAAAGACTAACAATTAAACAATTTTGACAAGGATTTCACTATTTATGCACTTACATGAGTTGAAACTATTTCAGCCATATTAACTCAGGTTAATGATGAGAATACAGAACAACCCATTATTTTCTTTGGACAAAGTTTACATGAATACGAGACAAGGTACAATTTTATTGAAAAAAAGTACATGTTGTAGTTAGAGGAATAAAAAAAATTCAAGTACATGCTTTCCAATAACAAGATTCATGTTTTATTCTCTCATCCAAGTGTTAAAGCATTCCTGTTGGACAAGGAGTTGAATGAGAACTGAGCATGTTTGATTACAAAGGTTATGGAGTATGATGTTGACATTTTTGTTACAAAAATAGTACGAGGAAAATGACTATGTGAACATATGATATCTTATATGGAAAAACAACAAGCTATAGACTCATTATAGCCATCAAAACATGCTATAGTTTCATATCAGCAACCTGAAATTTTAATGACAACCTGAAAATCAACAACCAAAACTCAATCTAGAGGTTCTAGGATCACAGTTGGATGTCATATGTTATCAATTACATGCAACATGATACATATTCAGAAGGTATGGACAAGAAAAAATGAAGGTATTTAAGATTACAGGCCATACCTTATGATTTTATAGATGGTGTGTTGTTTAAAAAGGATATCAATGGTGTTTCGCTGCATTGTATTGATTATGATAGAGTGCAACAGTTATTATCTAAATTTAATGGACTTGTAGCGGGTCATTTTTTAGCATGTACTACAACTCTTAAGATCATGAATGATGGTTAGTTTTGGCCCAACATATTCAAGGACTAGTTTGAATGGATTAAAAATTGTAAGAAGTGTGCATTCTTTGCTAGAAAAGAAATATTATCTTCGTTGCCTCTGCAACCTATTTAAGTGGATTAACCTTTCATGTAGTTGGGTCTTGAATTCATTTTCATGATAAATCCACCTTCATCAAAAGGACATAAGTGGATCTTTACTGCTATGGATTATTTCACATGTTAGATTGAAGTAGTAGCCTTAAAAGAAGCTAACGAGATTTCAATATTATCTTTTTATGAAGGTATAGTTTTTAGATTTAGTGTTCCAGTAACTAACATTTCAGATAATGCCTTAGTTTTTCTCAGTGCAAAGGTAAAGTATTGGGTTGTCAAGCATGGTATTTATCTGAGTACTTCATCTAATTATTAACCACAAGGTAATGGATTAGCTGAAAGTACTAACAAAAATTTTCTTAAGATCATCAAAAGAACACTCAGGGACAACCAAAGAGCTTCGTATTTGATGTTGAATTAAGCACTTTAGCCTGATAGAGTGACTCCTAAAATATTAGTTGGCCATTCTCTGTATAAGTTTGTTTATGGACATGAGGCAAGAATGCTTATTTAAGTTGAGTAGCCCGCATTAGATCTACTACATTAAATGGAATTATGTGAGAATGAACCAATGCAAGTTCATTATGCTGAATCAATGGAGCTGCAAGAGCTAATAGATCAAGAAAATATTTTATTAAAAGTCTATGTTCAGAGTCTTTATTGAAGGTTAAATTGTGTTGAAGTGGGATGTTGATCGTGCAAATCCAGGAACCACACAAAGTTTGATACAATTTGGAGTAGTCCTTATATGATTTCAGTTTGCAAAAAGCACAATCCATTTTAACTTTCAAGGATGAATGGAGAGGAACTTCCCATTCCCGTGCATAGTTTATTTCTCAAACATTATTATTGAAAATCTTACACTATTGGTTAGTGTAGGATTTCCCTTTCAATTAGTGCAATTCATACACATTGCAAATTTTTTTAATTTACTAAGTGCATTTGTGCACATGATCTAGTTTACCAGATCCTTTCCCAACTTTATTGTTGTTTTTAGAAAGATCAGTTTCTCAGAAAAGGTAGACTGTGGTTATATGATTTGACTCCATGTCGAATGGACTAGAGCTAGTAGGCAAATTTCCACGTAGGATCGCGAAAAATGTTGACAATTTTTGCACTTATTCAAAAATGGGAAACTCGAAACTTGTTTTTTATGGAAATAATTAATGAAAGAACCTAACTAGGAGGTTAAATACATTTTTAAAAAAAAAAATTCAGTAACTGGATCAACAAAGCAAAATGCAGCTATGTGTGCTATTGTAGAATGCAACTCCTCACGTATGTTGATATTCCATGTTCACCTTCGTCAAAGTTGCACAAAAGCTCTTAAGAACTAAACTACAACTTTGAGGAAGGAGAAAATAACAGTAAACCTAAGGATTTCTACTCAAGAGCAGCAAACATAGTTATTGTTTGCATCGCTGATGTCTATTATTAAGTTACATGTATTTTTTAGTTTGATTATTTTCTATTATTAAGTATGTTATTTAGTTGTTTAATTCATTATACAATCATTACATATCATAAAAGATGAAAGTAAAAGGAATTACACAACTCAATTACAAAAATAATATCACTTATACATGTGAAAATTAAATGTTTCATACACAAGTCGTGTGATGTAACTTATGATTATCGAAATAAATCGTACATGTGCATAAAGCTAAAAGTAAAAGAGTATATAAGAAAACCATCATTGCCTTGGGTTTTCTCCTAGTCTTCATTGGTCCAGTTCCAGCTCCATCTTTATCTTCTACATCATTCAATAGTTGTAGTGTACCTAATGAACAAAAACAGAAAAGGATATCAATTTTTGAGCTGAAGGTTTAATCTGTACTCATGTATTATCTAGCTTCAGGAAAATAAATCATTTAAAATCAAGAAGCATAAGGTACATCAAAGTAACAGATGCAGATTTGAGAAAACAGTATCTTACATAAGCACATATGATTCCCACAATCATGACAAGAAATAAAAAGAAAGAAAATGAAGACTATAGAGCACAAGTGATACCAAAAGGCCTATTGTTTTTTTTTACTAGTTTGTCTAAATGTGCAAGTACATGTAGGAAGAAAGAAAGAAAAACTAACTGTTTTACAATCATTACATCACATGTTGACACAATAAAGTTAAAAATTACTACAATATACAAGAAATGTGCATAGTTTTCCAATGATCAACTAGAGATGAATAAAACAATGCATATCAATGTGTCCAAGGTACAAATGTAATTCTTCAAATTCAAGGAGAAGAATAAAGGAGGTTCTTTAGTTTTCAAAATACAAATAGGGGTGGTACTTCAATGTTTTATCATCGTTCAGCATACCGATACAACCATGTTCTTGAAATGAACTACAAAATACAACACTACAGAAACATGGCCCACTTACAGTTATCAAGAGACCAACAAATGAAACAAGATCAATTTTCAACCAAAATTACAATATCAAACACATGTACATGAATTAATGTTTTACAGAAGTTACAAAATTACATATATATGGAGAACAAAGTATAAACATTTCAATGATATCTTCAATTATGTGAATGAATCATGTGAACCATACTCTAGTTTTACAAATGAAAATGTCAATGAAAGTCACACTGTTATTGAAGCTATAGTTCTCGAAATTGGACCTCCTTGATTGACCAAGTTTTCTATTTCCACAAGACATATTTAAACAAAGTATGTTGTTAAAGGAACCCATCTAATTCAAACTCAAATAGAGTTTAAGCTATAGCTAATGAAATGCAAGAATCAACAATGAGTTATTGAGAGAAAACAAAATAGACAATAGTGTTCAAGTTGTAAAGAAAGTGTATGCCTCTTAATCTATGCAAAAACATGAATAATCATGTTTTTGATTTAAAATAAGGTCACATAAATGGTTTCAGAAAAATGAAATGAAAGCACAAAGACACAAATTATGGGGTAAATATTTCATTTAAAGAAAGATATAGATTTCTAAAGATGAGGAAACTAAGAATGGATTCTGAATATTATGAATCGAAAACTCGAGAGAGAAAAGAGAAATGATTTATAAAATCCTTAATATAGGTTTAAATTACAAAGTCATTGAATTGACCCTGAGTTGTCAAAGTAGAAAATTGATATTAAATAATATAAGGAGAAATATAGCTTGGAAATTGATGCACATTTTTAATCATTCTATCAAAGAATTTTTAAAACACAGATTGATCGATATATCACCAACTATATTGCTATTAGGGAAATGTAAACCTAGGTATTTATAAGTTAGGATCATCAATATCACATGATGAAACAAAATTTATATGCTTTCAGCTGCAGCCATGTATTCAAAAACTGGAAATGTTATTTTCAATGGATGACTGTTTCAGTTTTCATATTGTTCTAGTTCAACCCAAACAAGCGGTACTGAGGTCAACATAATAATATAAAAGCTACAAGCTCAACAAATACAAGAATTGAGCCACAACAGTATGAAATACTACTAATAAAAACAAAGTAAAATGTCAGGGTATAGATAAAACATGAAGCCATATTATACATCAGAGAGAAAAATTGAGTCCTAGCATGTGGGATTATGGTGCCTCTGGATAAATAGCAATGCATTTAGTTACAAATGAAAACCAAATAAAATGTACATATGAAGTCATTTCACAGTTACACAGAGCTCTCCCAGGAATTAAAAAGCCTTCACCCATAAAACAAAGTATTTTTCAAGCCAAGCCTTTGAAATAGACCAAGGCATGGAAAATACATATCAAGGTACCCAAAAATAGTGATTGAAGGAGATAAACAACACACAAATGTCATTAAAAATAGGGAAAATAATTTCATGCATGCACGGCTATCAAAGACTCTTCATAAGTTTCCAGAAAAGCTCAAGAATTGAACAAGAACTCACCATTTAGTGTCGACCAGTTAAAACCCTCAAGAGCCAAACTAAAAAATCAAAAAGCATAGAGACCGATAACTCATTTTTAACTCATCGTTGCATAAAAAAGACCAGAGAAGAACAAAAACCAATAGGGTTTCATTATTATTTGAGAAAGATCCAAAAAAGCTCGAAAAATTGAATAGAGCATCTACATTTATAAGGCACCAAGATTTCCTTCTTTTATAAATGGCGGAAAAATTTAAGAAAATTATCCCAGAAACCCTTCGCAAAAACCCATTCTTGTTTTGCAAAAAATGGAGACTTGATCTAGTTTAAAACTTATAAAAATGGTGTCCAATGTAGACCTCAAAATTCACACACAAGCATTTTAAAGGAGCTCAAATATTGTAACAATGGCGGCAATGGAGAAATTTGTGTAGAGCATCGTAGCTCAAATGAGATCTCAAAGAACAATTCAAATGATTAGGGTTTGACATATATTACCAACCAACAAAACCACCTTGAAACTTAACTCATCAGCGGGTTAAAATAAATGACACAAATTGCACATATTACAAGATCCAACAATGTCAAGTGTTAACCCATCATTCACCAAGAGTCAAAACATCGACAGCCTAGATTAAGTTAGTACAAAGATCAATGGCCTATAATATATCATTAAAATTGATGCAACCCAACTCACCACAATGGTAGAGATGATTACAATACAAATCAAATGATATAGATTCATCACCACAGTTCATAGAGGATCAACTTTGCACATTAGAAACGACTAGAAGATCAAACGATTGAAATTGAATCACCAAATTTCAAAGAAAACTCCTTTCTTACTAGAGATCAAATAATCAACGACAAAGATGAAAATGGTACAAAAATCAACGAAAGTAAGATAAACTCAGCAACTTCCATTCAAACCATAGTTAGAGTCTTGAAAACGACACACCAAGGGTCAAATCATCATGGGAGGGGGACAAGCCCCAAATGATTTAATTATCATTAGTTTGACTTTGCTTAAGGTATGTTTCCACATAAAATCAAAAGGGAAAAAACATATATGATGCCACCTAATATTCCAAGACCAAGTGATTATTCAAAAAAATCATTTCTTTGACCTTATTAAGGTCTGCTTCATATATGATCAAATAATCAAAAAGGTCCAATACATAATGTATATAACTTAGACTTGCAAAAGGGACAAGAACAATAATATGTGCAATGATCAAATAAAAGGGGTCGAACCACTTTTAAGACAAATTATTGCTTGGATGTTAGACTTAGGTATTTTAAAGAATGTGCCATGATTTATGATAAAAATGGTCAAAAAAAGGTCATAGTCTATGCCATGTATTCGAATGGAGCATGTGATCACACATGGATTACACACTATGACCAAATCAAAAGAGGGTCCCATTATAGATGAGTGAAGTGGTCCCCACACATGGGTGAATATATTTTGTTAAGCATGAAGACAAAGGGAATTATTTTACTTGCACATAATGAATTTTTGCATGCCTTCACAAAAGGACATAATAGAGAAGAAGACATAAATTCCATTGCAATATGGGTGAATATACAAGTGTCACATCAGTGATCAAATATTAATATTTAATCATGAGCTACAGGACAAATCATAGAGTTGCATGAACTTGAATTGGAGAAGAGCTTGCACACCAAGTAAGGGTTAAATGTTAGCTAAAGTATTCACCCAAGTTATTTATTGTAATAACAATAGAGAAGTGAACTACACTTTTACTAAGTGTATTTTTGGTACTTAGGCTATTAATTGCCTCATTGTAAAAAAATATGGTTATTTTTAATCCTTTATTTATTCATGATAAAGGATAAAATTAACATGTATGGGTGAGTTTAGACTGCATACCTATTTTTAGGAGGGGTAGGGGTGAATATTTTTGCTATATATTGTGTGCACTAGCAAGGCACAAAGGAAGGAATTTTAAATGTAGGATTGTCTGAAAGTAAATTTTTTTGCCAGTTTTTCCCTTAAATGAGAACTAGTTATTGCATTACCAATTATTTATAGTGGTGTGTATATTTCCATTAATCTCTTGTGAATGTTTAATTCCTTGATTTAATTTTCTTACATTGCTACAAATTTGGTGTTTTCTATATAGTCTTAGTGTGCATGTTAGTGTAGACACCTAAATTCCAATTTTTCAATCTTATTGCCAAAACGCACACAAATCATACTCATTCTTTCCAAATCCATTATAATTAGTGATTTTTCACTAATTAACTAATGTTTCTTACCACTTTAGCCAATTAACACCGTGCTATTGATTGTGTTACCCCTTTCGCATTCAGGATGTCACTTTACGGTGAATCGTAAGTGAAAATCCTCTTCAAAACAAAAAGTTAGCGTTTATAAGCTAATTAAGGCTATTTTTCCATTGTTTTGGTCAATATACCCTAGTATTGATGAAAACCCCTCTTCCAACCACTCAAAATGACTCCATTTACCTCTAAAATGTCTCGAAAATCCTTAAACGTTTATCCTAGCCTCCTAGTTGACACTAAGCGGTTGATTAGGGCTTCACACCGCTTAATCACTAGGTAATTAATTAATCATGATTACACATTCTAATATAATTTGGGGATTTTTCTCCCACATGCACTAAAATACGAGTTTCTCCCCAAAAGGAAAACTATAAAAAGGGTGCACCTAAATCCTTTATACTACACATGATGCTTTGGTTTGCATCTCATATAATAAATAGGATATATAACCAAGTTTAATACTTGCTTAAAGCCTTTAATGGGGTTAGTAGATGGATATTGAAAATGACCAAGTAGTCATTGGGAGAGGCTATTTCACCTTTTTTGGAGTAGAAACCATGACAATTCGTTTTCTCTCTTAGGTCCATTAAGGCCTAGGTTAGGTAATTCAAGCATATTAGTAGGAATGTTTAGTTAGATTTTTAATTGTTTTCATACTAGTTAAGCATTCTTTTAAGCTTCTATCTTAATGTTACATTCCTAGAATTAGAACCCTTGGCTAGATGGATGGCAATGGTGTTATCTTCCCTTGTTTAGTCCTGAAATTTTCTTTATAGAGTTTAGGGTGTCATCATTTGGCACAGCCGGTGGGACTATACCCCATTCCATTCATTTTTTAAAAACATTTAAACTTAGTTTCAAAGTTTTTCATTTCAATTTTATAGATTAGTTTCAAGTTTCTAGATTAATTTAGAGTTTTCTAGTTTACTTTCAATATTTCTAGAGTACTTCCAATCCTTTTAGATTATTTTCTGAAGCTTTTTTAGATTAATTTTCAAAGTTTTTCATTTCAAGTTTATAGATTAGTTTCAAGTTCCTAGATTAATTTCAAGTTTTCTAGTTTAATTTCAAGATTTCTAGAGTACTTCCAAGCTTTTTATATTATTTGCTCAAGCTTTTTAAGTTTAATTTCAAAGTTTTTATATGAAGTTTCCTAGATTAATTTCAAGTTTTCTAGTTTAAATTTTCAAGCTTTCCAGAATAAGTTCAAGCTTTCTAGAGTACTTTCAAGATTTCTAGCTCAGTTTCTCAATATTTTTTTAGATTAATTTCAAAGTTTTAAAGTAATTTTCACATTTTTATAGATTAATTTCCATTTGTAAATTTTTTTTCAAGTAGATTAGTGGTAGAAGTTGTGTTTTCTTGCTTCTTGTAGGATTCAAGGAGTCGAAGCTTTGTCAACATTGCAAAAGAAATACCAAAGATTTGACCTTTTTGAAGAAATTCTTGTCCAAAATCAAATTTTGGCCACTTCCTCCGAAGGGTCATGCAGGTGTTGAACCGAGAGCGCAGGAATTATACTGTGATTATAGGCGTCAAACTGTGGCATAGGCATCAAACCAGGAGCACACACGTTAGCTTGTATTTTTCAACTCTATCATTTTTATAGAGGGGAGCATAGGCATTGAAATATGAGCGCAGGTGTCAAAGTGTGAGCGCAGGCATCGAAGCAGGAGTGCATACGTAAGCTTGTATTTTTCAACTCTGTAATTTTTACAAAGGGGAGCATAAGCGTTGAAATATGAGTGCAGGTGTTGAACTGTGACCGCTGGAGTCGAAGTAGAAGTGCAACACATCAACTTTAATTTTTCAACTCTTTCATTTTTTACAAAGGGGAGCACATGTGTTGAAATGTGAGCATAGGCATCAAACTGTGAGTGCACACATCACTCTACAAGTGCAAGCATAAGCTTGTATTTTTAAAATATCTATAATTTTTACAAATGGGAATGCAAGCATTCAAACAGGAGTGCACACATCGAAAGGAGCGCGTATGTGTGTTTGTATAATTTTTTTCTAGCAAACTAAAAATTTCCTATTTTGTTTTTTAGGATTTCTATTACTTTTCAAAGGTTTTAAGAGGCCTTTTTTTTAATTTCATAGATTTAGAGTAAGTTTTCTCATAAAAATCACTTAGCGTTTAGAGGAATTACTCTTTTTCTCATGGTTTGTATGAGTTTAGGCTAAGGTGTGTATGCTCTTCTCTCTGCACCTTCGTGTGATCTAGAGAATCAAAAGCACTCTTAAACCTTATTTTTTTTATCATTAGAGTAAGTAGGAAACTTTTTTAATCGTATTTTTAGTTTAAACACTTTTTCACTTGATAAATTAACCAAGCCTAGAATTTGTGTATGCTCTTCCCTTCCACCTAGTGTGATCTTGGGAATCAAAATTAATTTTAGTATTTTCATTAAAAATCACTTCGATGAATTGTGAATAAACTCTGATTTTACAAAATTTGATGGTAGTTATTTGATTTACAAGTATTTCTCATGGTTATTTTATTATGATATTGTGAATCTATTATTGAAACTCCTAACCATTTTGTGAAGGACCTAAAGCTAGTAAAAGAAAATAGGAACTAAACAATGTTTCTAACTACATGTGTGATTGTAGGTTCCCAAAAGGAGTACGAAAAATACCACATTAAGTCTAAAATATAAAAAATACACCATAATCATCACATTGTATGTGTAGGTTTCAGTTAAGAGCTAAAACTCATCTGCTCAACTAGGACATAACCCTTTTGGCATAAGTCTTAAACTAAATTAATGGGGGTGGTCTTAGAAACACTAAAGTAGTTCACACAAGAGGGAACCTTGTGAATGAAACAAGAAAGTGCTCCACACCACCGACTTGTCTAGCACCCCTCAGGGAGATTACCATCAAAGATATTTGTATCGCGACCCCAGTGAAAGTATAAATTAACACACTTCAGTGCTCATTATATTGAATGTGTTAATGTAAAGCCGAGATAATCCCAAATTAGTCAGTGTGAATTTTTGGGTAAATCAAGCTCACTCCTACATATCTTATGACACCTAGAGAGAGAACCACCTAGGATGGATTTCTAGCTTGGAGCCATTTTTTGTCTTAGATAATATACTTGAGAGATATCACAAAGTGAAAAAAAATTTAGATTCAAAATCTTTTTTTTCGAAGAAAGGAAAGAATCTCTTTAAGTTGAAATTGCATGACATTTCATCCCTAAATCTACTTAGTTTCATTTTATCCCTCATGTTTCACTTGTCTTAAGAAAAGGTGAAACTCTACCGAAATAACACCAAGTTTATTTCAATACCACTTGGTCTACACCCTTGTTTTCTTGTTGCCCATTTTTTATCAAATGGAAACAATATATATGGATATCGTTAGATATCACATGTCAAACACTTTTGTATTCTAATTGCATGAATATGTTGCAATGTCATAGCGCAAGTGTTGAAATTCTGCATGGTACGTACTCACAATCTAGTAAATGCCTTGTCTCAAAAACCCATATTTGAAACTTATTATCATCATAGTTAGCTGTTTTCATCATTTTCTTCTTTTTAGCTGTTTTTTATTTCCACATTATAGCCATCCAATTGAGATATTTACATCTTGTTTCCATTATGAAATTAGGCCTAAATCTCTATATTGTAGAGTTACATTGTTCACATGCATAACAATTTATTTTTATACTTAAACATAGTTATTACATCATAACTTTGTATTGAGTTTTTTGAGTGTTGAGGATACATTGTTAGCATCATGATAACATCATTTTGACACCAAAAATCTTACTTTCCAGAAAATCTTGGTTCACGTGTCCAGATAGTGTCATTATGCTTCTCACATTTTTATCATCCATTTTACGAGACTTGGACTTTGTTAGTATTTAGAAACTGGTTTTTAGTATATCTTGTTAGAAGATCACGTCAACATTATCTTATCATTTAGTCCTTATATTTTACAAACTTGACCTAACTGGTTATATTGTGTTGTCACGATTTGGTTTCAAACCTATGTAGAATGGAATTTTAGAGAATAAACTATTTTTGTGTAAACCAGATTTTTAGTTTCGTACGTCATTGTATTATTCTAGGGAAACCATGTGTCATATATTACCTTGCTAGGGTATATTGTTCATTATTCTTTAGTTCATGCATTCATTTGTGACCTATCACTTTTGTGGCTATTCTATAGTCACCCTCATTTTTAAAAATTAGGGTTGTTTACAGTACACAAATTGTACTAGGGTCCCTTGTTAATAAACCTTAGTGGAAATATTTTGCATCGTACCTTCTATTATAAGTAATTCCTACTACGAGAATGGGGTCATGAAATTCGGCATCCAATATCTTTGGAGGTAGCAACCCTCTTATGGAGGATAATCTCATGATCGACCATAGTGGTGGAGAGGAAGATTTCTTCACGCGGATGTAGAGATTCATTTCATCTATTGTAACAACTAGATTTTCCATAATAAAAATGAAGTTATTATGTGGGTTGTGGAACTAGGACCTAAATTACCTTCCACAGTAGACCCTTCTCTTATCGCTGACATGGTTCAAGGAGAAGAAGAAGTAGACCTCCCTCATCACACGCTTAAACGAAATTTGAAATCTAGGTCATAGCTCTACTTCTGAACTAAAGAATAATGAGGAGATTCCATTTGAAAATGATGGATACTATCATTTTCCTGCTATTAAAATTCGTTGTGAAGACCATGAAGAACATGTTCATCATCTACAACCTCATCCTAATGAAGATCGTCATGACATACCTATTAAAGAGGTTACGTTAGAATAGCAGGTCCAAGCCCTCACTCGTCAAATGGCAAGTTTGGCTTCAGATTTACAAAAATAACAACCAAAATTTATGAAACAAACTATACCAAAAGTAAAACCTAAAGCTTCATTTTATGATTTCCCAATAAACACTCCTTGATGAGAGGCACAAAGAGATCCTTATGAATAATTGTTCACAAAAAATAAAGGTGCGCATAAACCCTAGGCTTAACCCCCTTGTATAGACCTCCTCCACCACCCATGCAAGATCCAATTTTTAATAAAGATTGGTCACCAATGAAGAACACCCTTTAAATGTTACATGACAGCCAAAGTGGTAGCAGTAACAAGAAGTATCGGTTCGATGAGCTTATGTTGTTACCCATTTGACAAATCCATGTTATAGGTAGCTTTCCCCAAGACATTTTAAGTTTCCAAAATTTGATAAATATAAGGTAAAAAGTTATCCTAGTGATCATATAAAGGAATTTTAAATGACATTTTAGAAGGTCGCATTAAATGACAATTATATTATGTGCTTGCTTCCATGAGGTTTAGGGACAATGTCACTAGATTGGTTTGTGCATATCCCTAAGGGATCCATATCAACATGGCTAGAACTAGAAGAGAGTTTCATACAACACCTATCTTTAAATATAGAAAATGAAATTACCATGTTATATCTCTGCAATACTAAGTAATGAAATAACGAAAAAATTTGTTGTATTTTTATAAAGATGGAGAGGGTTAGCTAGTCACTTTCCTTGTTCCCTACCTAAAAATCAGCTGATAGGCATATTTACTCCCAACCTCCATCCAAATATTACATTCCACTTGAAAATTAATTATGGTAACATGTTCTAAGAGGTAATAGAAAAAAAGACTCAAATTGAAAAGGCATTATTAGCTAGGAGGACTCTAAAACCTTTGTCTTACAAACATAATGATTATCAATCTAATGATAAAACAAAATTTTTTCCTAATAGAAACAAAAATTTTCATTATCGATGGGATAGTAGACTCTAAATGGGTACAAGTCATGCAAAACCGCACACCTTTAAAACTTACAAAGGGTAATCCACCTACTGAGTATAAATGATGCACACTCACTCCTCTATCTGACTCAATGTCATCAATACTAAAACAGAAAGAGACAATTAATAGGGTTAGATATCCTAAAGCTACACCTTATGAGGATGATGCACCTAAACAATCATGGTTTAGAGATAATGAATATTTCCAATTTAATTGCGTTAAAGGTTGTAATATAGATAAGTGTTTGAAGTTTCAATACTATATCGAGGACTTAATTGTAAGTGAAGATATGGAGATGGGTTCAGCCACTCCTAAAAAATCCCCCAAATACGAAGATACTTCCTAAACATAATAAGGAAAATAATGTTAATTATGTGTCTAATGAGGAGAATAATTTTGATGCTCTCATTGGCTGTGTAGATGCACTTACTAAAAATGTCATCACAATAACCCTTGTGATATCCCCTAGCTTATTTATATCTAGGCATGTGCCAATAATGAATGATTATCATGCAGTTTTACATACTTATTAGAGTAAGAAACCTAGGTTTCAACATTCCCATCAAAGGATGCCTATAACAACTAGACCTCATTTGATTATTCATGCTAGAGAGCCCATTCAGGTACCCTATTCCTAACCTTCATCTCATAGTCGATGGTATGGTTTGGAAACTTCTAATCCAAATTTTTATTTGGGTTCCTCCTACTCTTCTTCGAAATTTGATCAAAACTATTATTCTGATTCTTCAAATTCACCTAGATATAGTGAAAATTCTAATTCGGTTGTTGAGCCGCAGACCTCCCTTGCTTTGCATGACCTCCCTTATTTACCCACCTCGACAAACTCTTCCTCCATTGAAGATATGGGAGAATCCAAATTCATCTCTTGAGTCCTCATCTTCTCAATATTTCCTACTAGTTGGACCCATTTCTTTTAATCAACCTCCTATGGTCAAATAAAATATGCCCCCACCGATTGATTCATCTCAAGATGAGGAGACGATCACAAAATTCTTAGTGTCAAATGATGGCATTCCCTTAGAGGATTATAATCAAATATTTAATATTGAATTCAATACACTTGGGTGTTTGGAAAAATAAATTGACTCCTTCTATCATAATACTAAGGAAGATCCTAAGACCATTGAGCAAGATCCTATCTTTTCTTCACATCATTCTTTATCTATCAAGATTACTTCATCGCAATCTTTCCTTGGGTCATCATGTAGTATCCCATCATCTTTTTTCTATATGTGGGGCCACCTCCAAGTATCCCCACATACTTTATATGTGGCTCACCTCCTGCCAATCCTAGAAGTCCCTCATCTTTGATTCTTCGGCCACGTCCTATTATACGTTCTTCTTCTATATTGTGGGACACATCCATTTAGTCCTTCATCTTCCATCTATGGGACAACCTCCAAGAAGTATTTCTTCTTCAATATCAGGGCCAAATCCTTATAGTCATTCATTTTTGTTCTATGGGACACCTATCATTATCCCATCCTCTTAAATTCTTTGACCGTACCCTTTGCATCCATCACATTTTCCTTCTATCAATTATTTTAGAAAACCCACCAACATTTCTCACATCAATTCTATTCGTCCAATTTCTTCTACCACTTCTTGGGATCAAATAAGTCATTTAGTATCTTATAAGAAACCAAAATAGTTCCTTCATAAGGCTCAGATAAAAAATTCCCAGAGCTCCAAAGCTCACAACAATTTAAATAATCTTAAATTTCAAAATCAAAACACAATTAATTAATACCCATCAACGTACCCATAAATTATGGTGTAAATTATAGAAACCTCTTGATAGGGACCTCAATATCCCACAAATTAAATCCACGTTTCATTATAAGACGTAGTCATCTATTGAGTATGAGCTCACCATGACCATCGAGATCAAGGATAATATGACTCTTGATAAAAAAAAACACACCTAGTCCTCCTTATCAAGGAAATTGCTAACATTTTTGTTTTATAGTATCACATTAAGTGACTTTGTCAGTCCCACCATTAAAAAAAGACAAAATACAAAAAAAAGTATAAAAAATTTCAAAAAATCATAGGAAAACAAACACACATAGGAATCAAGTATTACATACACATGGATGTTCTTTCTTCCCTTCATTGTTGTCCTTTTACAAGCCTTCCTACCATTTTGATACCTTTGATGATATTTTGGTTAGCCTATTCACACGCATATTAAGACATGTATTTCTATGTTATCTGTTTGATCTTGGTATTTTATCACCTTGGTATATTAAATAATGACTGACCTTGTAGAGATCCTATCACAATTAACATCTAAAAAACTTGTTGCAAAGAAATGTTGGACATATTTGCTTACACTAGCCAATGTCATCATTGAAATCACTTCCACATCCTTCCATCAAGCCATTAGTGGTTCTTAACCCATTTTCAAACAAGAGAGCTGAAATAAGTTTCCAGAAAGAAAAAGAATCAATCAAATCAAAAAGCACAAAGCTGAAAGCAAATGCTAAAAGCAAACGGAAATTGATATCCAAATATCTCTTGGGGTATTTCCAATAATCTCTATTGGGGTTATGGATGACTAACTAGAAGTAGAGAAATGTTATGATTAAAATCAAATGCATCTCTATCGGGGCTATGGATGTCAGGCTGGCAGCGGAGCAATATACGACTAACCTTCCGCAATCCATGCATAAAAATCAAATTTGAAAAAAAAATCATTCCTACACATTGGCTAGGGTTTCTTCACTTGTTATCTATCAAATATTCCCTCCAAGAAGTAATTAAATTTCCATGTGCACACACTAGATCTCAATGATAAAACATGATTAGTATGTTACCAAGTGTCTTTTTTTTTACCTTGTTCAGACACTTACTCTAGTTTGTATCATGTCTCAAGATTCTTTCCTTCGGATAATTGCTTCTTCATCTTGAGGTTTCTAAGATACATTAACAACATTCACATTGTTATTCTACTTCATTAAGAACATCCACGTGTATAAGACTACCCTTTTTCCATATTTGTGGGAACCTTTGTACACTTTCGCAAAGTAAACTTCCACTTCTTTATTTTATGTGCTTCTTGGCCAGCTTATACTGGGGGGGCATCCTTTCTCCTTCTTATCACGTCAAAGGGTTACGATCATCATCATGATTGAACCTAATGATAGTAGCCCTAATCCAAATTTTTCACGTGAAGCATTTTCCTTTGAATATTCCCATCTAAAGCTTAGCAAAAAAATTCATCTTCACTTTCTTGTATGTGCGCAAAGCATTCTACCCATGTACAACCCATCTTTCATTGGGGGTATCCACCTTTCTTTGTTTCCTGTACATAGCTTCAGAAATATTCTAGAAAATAAAAAACATTAAAATATGTTTCAAAAATAATAAAAAATGATAGTAAAATTATTAAAAATCTAAAAGAAATTGCAAAAAAAATCAAAATTCTACAAAAGTTTGGAAGCAACATGAATATAGTTGAAGCCTATATCACTTGCATTATCCTCGAACATTGAAATTTGTCCTAGAAAAATATATTTCTAAGGTTCTTGTTTGATCTAGTCTCAAACGACTTGTACCTCCATTAACAAGGTTGGGTCTACTTATTATGTCGATACTCCCGTGCAATAATGAGTTGTCAGGTACTATGTCATAATGCACGAATGCTTTCCATGGGACTACTTGTGTCTTCCATTTTCCCCTCGAATGTGTTATTGCTTGGGTCATCATTTTTAATCCTTTTCATTACAACATGAACATTTTGGGAACTGCAACCTTGATCACAAAAACATTGGTGCAACTGTCGTAAACGTTGTTTGTTTGAATACATTTGATTGTACTAGTTTCTTTGTTAAGTTTCCTAGTTTATTCTCCTCGTATTACATTGCATTTTATATGTTGTATGGAGCTAAATATCATTTTACTTTCTCGTATTGCATTTTCTAATATATGTTGCATGGAGTTACATATTTTTAGAAGTAAAAAACTGTTATTAATTTAGCTTTTCATTTTATCTTACACTTTTGTTTATTTTAAATAAAGGACAATGATGTAGACCTAGGGGAAAAATGATATAAATAGGTTACTTATTGAAAGGTTGGATGCAGAGGTTGGAATTTTCCTATATTTCTCCGTTAATCATTTATTCTCCATCATCATTTATTACCACTACTAGTTTTTCTTCCAAATCACCTGGGTCAATAAACAACCACATTTATCCATATCCTTATTCCTTTTCAATACCTAAGGGTTTCGTGCCCATTATGACCTATTTTATTCTATCCATTTCGATCATATTTTTTATTGTTGATTGACTTCTTCTATCACCCACTTGACACTTGATTGGGCATCCTTCATCCTGCTAATGTTTCTTAAAAATTTTACCTGTTTATGCTTTTCTACTATATTTGTAGTGAAGTCACTAACTTCACCTCAAAAAGGGAAAATGTAGACACCTGAATTCTAGTTTTACAATATTATTGCAAAAAAAACACACGAACCACTCTCATTCTATTCAAATCCATTATAATTAGAGTTTTTCGCTAATTAACTAACGTTTCTTACCACTTTAGCCAATTGAAACCACATTCCTGATTTTGTAACCCATTTCACATTCAGGATGCCACTTTATGGTGAATTGTAAGTCAAAATCCTCTTTAAAATAGACATTTAGTGTTTATCAGATAATTAAGGCTGTTTTTCCATTGTTTTGGTCAATATACCCTAGTATTGACTCAAACCTCTCTTCTAACCACTCAAAAACTCCCCATTCACCTCTACAATGTCTCAGAAATCTTTAAAAGCTTATCCTAGCCTCCTAGTTGACCCTAAGTAGTTGATTAGGGCTTCACACCTCTTAATCACTTGGTAATTCATTAATTGTGATTAGCAAGACCTAATCATGATTAGAAATTCTAATCTAATTAAGGTATTTTAGTCTAACATGCACCAAAATACAAGTTTCTCCCAAAAGGAAAACTATCAAAAGGGTGCATCCCATTACTTTATAGTACACACCATGCTTTGATTTACATCTCATATAATAAATATGATATATAGCCAAGTTCAATCCTTACTTAAAGCCTTCAATGGGGTTAGTACATGGATATCCAAAATGACCAAGTAGTCAATGGGAGAGGTCATTTCACCTTGTTTGGAGTAGCAACCATAACCATTTGATTACTTTCTTAGGTATATTAAGGCCCATGTTAGGTAATTCAAGCATATTAGTAGACATATTTAGTTAGATTTTATATTATTTTCATACTAGTGAAGCATTATTTTAAGCTTCTATCTTAATGTTACATTCTTAGACTTAGAACTCTTGGCTAGATGGATGGCAATGGTGTTATCTTCCCTTGTTTAATCATGCAATTTTCTTTATAGAGTTTAGGGTGTCATCAATTAGCTACTATGTTGTTGTGATTTATTCCCCCGATAAAAAAGTGTTTTCCTTAGGATCAAGTTGAAATCCATTGGTTCACACATCTGCAATTTTTTCTCAATTTTATTTTGTATGTACTCAATTAAAGCCCTCATTCAATTCGGTGTATTACCCCATTTCAATTAAGTTTGAACAATCTTTGTATCCTCAAAGCCACACAAAAATAGTTTAGGATACATCAATAAGGAAATGGCCTTGATACCAAAGACTCACCTCAATAATAGGTATACCCAAAGACCTAAGGTATTTCCACTGTATATATGGAAGTGAGAGATAAAGCAAGCTTAGAACCCCTCATTTCATCTCTCAACAAGGGTGCACTTATAAGAGATAACAATAGGTCAATTAAATGGAAATTTGGTCAAATAAGGGGAAATTAGGGTAAATTATACCAATTTAGGGTAATTTAGGTAAAACTAGGGGAAATGGTGTCACTTTAGGTTGTTGTATTGGTGTTTCAAATTAGAGGATTGTGGTAGGGTGTCACATTATGTTTTCACATTCAAGGTGTCCACATGTGTGTTGACCATATCATAGTATGTTAGATTATCTCAAATTAAGTGAAATTTGGGTACATTATTTCCACTTAGGTCACATTAGAATAAAATAAGGGGGGAATAGGACAAACTAGATAAAATTATGATATATTACGTCAAATAAGTAGTGTTTCAAATTAAGGTGGATTGCTAGATTGTCACATTATGGAACGTCAAATTAGTGTTGAGGCTGATGTCACATTTGTGATTAGGGAATATTTTTAGACATTAGGGGATGTTAGGGTAAATTTCATCAAATTAGGGTAAAAATGGGTCAAAATAGGAGGTAACTAGGTCGAATTAGGGGACACTATAAACAAATTAGTGAAAATTAGGGGAAATTAGGATAAATTATGTGTAATCATGACAAATTAGACACTTTCCAATTAGGGGGAAATCATGTTAAATTAGGGGAAATTCTGGTATATTAGGTCAAATTACTATGGTATCTCATTAAGATGTCAAATTAGGGTGTTGCATTAGGGTGTCATGTTTAGTTTACACTTTAAGGTGTTGAATTAGTGTTATACTGGTGTCACATTTTTGTTTAGGGAAATTTATGTCATAGTTGGAGAAAATGGTCCAAATTTAGTTATATAAGGTAAATTATGTCATATTAGGGGAAAGGATGTTCCAATAAATTGTTGAATTAGGGTGTTATGGTATGATGTCATATTTTTGTTCAATAGACATAAGGTAAAATCAGGGGAGATTAGAGTAAATTATGTCAAATTAGGGAAAACGGGGTGCATATATGAAAAAAATGGCCAAATTTGGGGGGAAGTAGTTCAATCAAGGTAAAATATTTCAGGTCAATGGAAATTAGGTAAATTTGGTTAATTTCAGGTATAATAGCTTAAACTATGGGAAATGTTTTCACATTATGGTGTTGTATTAGGGTGTCTTATTAGGGTATCACATGAGGGTGTTATATTAAGGTGTCAAAAAAGGGTGTTAAATGAGGGTGTTACATTAGGGCGTCATGCTAAATTATCATAGTAACATGTTGAAATAGGTCACAAAATGTCAAATCAGGGGATACAAGGGTAAATTACATCAAATTAAGGGAAATTAAGAGAAATTATTTATTATTAGGTCAAATTAGCATAAAATAGGTCAGATTAAGGGAAGATGGAGGAAATTATTTAAATTTAGGGTAAATTAGGTCGATTTAGGCGAAATAGTATTTCATTAGGGTGTTGTCTTATGGTTTCAAATTAGGGAAATGAATTAGGGTGTTATGCTATTGTGTTACCTTTTGTATTTACTAAAAAATAGGGAAAATTAGGGTACATAAGTTTCAATTAATGTCAAATTTCATTAGAGTTTTGTATGGGGTAAATATTAGGTTATTAAATAAGGGTGCTGTATTAGGGTCTTCAATCAAAGTCTTCACTAGTATTTTCACATTAGTATGTAGTTTTAGGTTGTAATATTAGGTTAAATTAGCATAAATTATTTAAATTAACTAAATTTTAGGTAAATTATTTAGAATGAGGTCAAATTATAGCATGTTAACATGGGGTAAATTCTCTTAAATTAAAGAAAATGGTGTCACATTAGGATGTTGCCTTAGGGTGGTTCACTCGGGTATCACATTAGGGTGTCATGGTAGGGCATCACATTTATGTTAACAACTCTTTAGCTAATATTAGGGGACATTAGGGTAAGTTATGTAAAATTAGTGCAAATTAGGTCAATTTAGTACAAATTTCGTAAAATAGTAGGGAATTAGGTCAAACTCGTGGAATGAGCCGAAATATTTGGGTGTGCCAGTCCCATTACCTATTCATGAAACCTTGTATCTCATCCTTTAATCTAATAACCAAGACGCTCTATTGCAAACCAATGTGGATTTGATTAACACACTTTTCTTTTCAATTCTAGGAATAAGCCTATCTTGTTTTCATTAGAAATACAACGGGAAATATCTTGAGCATAGATGACCAAACAAAATATTTTACTCATACAACTTATAATAAAATCTTGGTTGAAATTGATACCTCTAAAAACCAACCTTCTAGTGTTGAACTAAAAATTCAAAATAGATCCTATAATCATCCACATGACTATGACGACTTTCCTTCAAATGCAAAAATTGTTTTGCGTTGGGGCATATTGCTCCAAATTATAAGTTGGCTAATAACATTAATGAGAATAAAATTAAATATTTTTGGTGGAATAATTATGATCCTAGCCACCGGTTTGTCCAACCAGATAGTGCTTTAAAGGTTGTTTCCGAGGAAAAGAATGAGCCTATTTGTGAAAATGTGAGTTGCTCTCCTTTTCCTAATTGGATTGGGCAAACACAGCCCCTTACTCCTATGTTGGATATAATTTCCTCTCCTCTAGTGACTCAACTTAGTTATGAAAAGAAAAATTTATAAATCATCTTTCCAGATTACAAGGAAAATGTAAATCTTAACAATGATGATAGTTGGACTATTGTGGGGAAGTAAAAGAAAAAAACAAGTGTAATTGATCCCCCTAAAATGTATTTAAGATCACATGGGAAGGATCCAAAAATATGAGGTGTTTCTTTTTGTGTTTGTTCTTTGTTGGTTTCTCTAAGTTGATGGTAGGGGAAACTTCTTTTTTCCTTCATAGTTATCGTATCTCAACTTGTACTTGTGGGTTTTATGATCCCCCCAAAACCAAACTAAGTACCTAATGTTAAAAAAATAAAAAATAAAAATTTCAAGTTAGGGGAAAGTATGGTAAATTATGTTAATTTTAATTTAGGGGAATGGTGTCATATTAGGGTGTTTCATTTGGGTGTCATAGTAGGGTGTTAAATTAAGGTGTCAAATGAGAGTGTCACATTAGGGTCTGATATTATGTTTTCCTATTAGGGTATTGAATACAATCACTTTAGGTCTTGAATTAGGGGATATTATGATAAATTATGTCAAAGTAAGTCAATTTTTTGTAAAACATGCCCAATCAAGTAAAATTAAAGTAAATTATTTTAATTTAAAATAAATTAGATAAAATTAGGTGAAGGGTGTCAGATTAGGGTGGTGAATGAAGATATTTCATTGGTGTATCATGTCAGGGAATCAAATTTGAGTTTATGAAACATTAGGTTAAATTAGGGGACATAAAAGTTAAATTTTCAAATTATGGGAAATCAGGTTAGTTTATTAAAAATTGTGTCAAATTACAAGGATAGAAGGTCACATTGGGGGAAACAATGTTAACCTAGGAAAAATTATGGTAAATTATCTTTATTTAAGGTAAATTAGAGAAAGGGTGTCACATTTTAGTGTTGCATTAGGATGTCCCATTAAAGTTTTGAATGATATTGTCATATTATGCTACCAATTAAGTGTATAAAATGATGGTTTTGTATTAGGGTTTCAAATTAGGTCACATTAGGTTAAACTAGAGGACATTACGGTAAATTCCGTTAAATTAAGAGAAATTTGGGTAAATTATGTTGAATCATGTCAATTTTATAAGAAAATAGGTCAAATTATAGAAATGAGAGTTAATTATCTCAATTAATAATAAATTAGGTCAAATAAGGTGAAATACTATTTCATTAGTGTATTGCATTGGGTTTTACAAAATAGGGTGTCATGGTAGAGTGTAATATTTCATTGTCATGTCTAATATGTCACATGTGTGTTTAGGGTATTATACTATGTAAGATTATACAAATTTTAGATAAAGAAAAGTATAGTCATGTCAAACTATGAGAAATTAGATAAAATCATAGGAAAGTGTGTTATTTTAGGGTGTTGCATTGGGGTATGCCTTTAGCATGTCGAATTAGGGTTTTGTGGTGGCGTGTCACATTATGTTGTCATGTTCGAGGTGTCACATGGTATCAAGGGTATCACACTATATATGTCAAATTATGTCATATTATGGGAAATTGATGTAAATTATTTCTAATTAGGTCAAATTAGGAGAACATATGTAAAATTAGGGGGAAAGTAGGTGAAATTATGGGAAATTATAGTATATTCTAAGTCGAATTAGGTGAAATTAATAGTGTGTTGCATTAGTGCAATGAATTAATTTGTCACTTTATGGTGTTGTGTTAGGTTGTCACAATGATAAATTAGTGTTTAAGCTACTGTGGAAGTTGTGTTTAGGGAAAAGTAGGTTATTTTAGGGGGCTTTATGGTAAATAAAAGTAAAATAGTGGCAATTATATTAAAATACGGGAAAACCAGGTCAATTTAGAGAAAAATATGTAAAATTACGAGAAATTAATGTAAATTATGTCAAATTCAAGTGAATTATAAAAATTCAATGGAATGCTGTCGCATTGTTGTGTTACATTATGGTATCGTATTGGGTTTTTCTAATAGCATGTTGATATAGTGTTTAGGCTTGTGTCACATTTGTGTTTATGGAACAATAGACAAAATTAGGGTAAACTAAGGTAAATGATGTAAAATTAGTTCAATTTATGTGAAAAGTAGAAAACATTAAGGTAAATTGTGTTAAATTAGGTGAGACTAGGTCAAATTAGGGTAAATTATGTAAAATTAAATTATAATTATGTCAAATAACTAAAATTACATCAAATTATTTTGGGAATTTATACTATATTGAATAAAATTATGTTATTGTAATTGGGTTTTGTTAGTGCAAAATCACATCACCCCCCCGAAAGGCCTTGGTTTGAGTAGGGCATTCGGTGCGATTTCACAACATGGGACCATCTCTCAAGCTGTGGGACTTACAAAACTTGAGATGGCCCTCTGGAGAAAGCCGGCTTCTTTCTTCCTAATCTACTTAAAACAAGCTACTCAAGTGGCTATGGTCATGAGGAATTATCTAACTAATAATTGACTAATCTCGGCAGCCTGCTATAAAATGATTCCAAGGAGATAAGGAGAGAGAGAGAGAGAGGGCAAAAGATAGGCTACACTAAGTGGTGATACACCAGAAAAGGAAGTGGTGAGATACTATGTTGAGGGAGAATGAAATAGGGAAAAGGGGACTGAGGGAGGTTAGACAGAAGTGACACAAACCCAGATCCAAATCCTCCATCGAAATTCCTCAAAGCATGACATCTTACACCTGCAAAATTGAAATACATAAACAGGGAGAAAACATGAGTGAGAGAGGAATAAAGAAATAACAAAACGATGCCAAGGGTTGAAAGACGCCACAAAATAAGATTTTATTGCTCTATAAGGTGCACAAACTATTACATGGGTGCTCAAAGGAAAAAATATGCTCTCCAAGTGTAGGAGAAGGCTTACAACTCAAATGGAGTCAAGAAATGACTTTGACAGAGTTTCTCCACATCCTAGAATGTCTCCCCCTTTTCAAATGAGAAGTGTTACAATATATAGACGATGAAAATCAAAGGGAAAGAAGAGAACTAAAATCTGCTCCTAATATATTAAATCACCAACAATCAATTCCCACCACGAATACACCTAGAATCTATCTAGTCTAGTTCCCTATGTCTGTTCGGCATGTTATAGAAGGAAAAACACCAAATCGAATCAAATCAAATCTAGTAGTTGAAGCAATCAGATTCTATATTAATTGCTTGAAAGACATTTTCCTATTTCCAGCCACCTAACCTAATCAAAATTAAATTTTTAGGCTCTCATGGCATAGAAGAGGTCAAGACCTTTCCAACGGTGCCAAATTTGTTGGTTTTCGGGAACTGGATCGAAAGATATGTCCATTTTAATGTTTGAGTTAGGTCCATACAAAAAATGGTGAAAACTAGTTAGTAGAACAGGTCCATGGGCCCGAAACTCAATTTGTGCCTTTTGGCACAAAAAATACAAAATGTAAAAATTACTTCGCAGCCCCGCATTCATTTTCCCAAAAAACCATTTTTTGCCCTTAAACTCCACATTTTTCATTTGGGCAAAAAGTATTCCCCAGGCCTGCTGGCCCACATGTAATTTAGGCCTGAGACATGGCTCCTTGGGCATCAGTGGAGGTGTGGTTCATTGTTATACTTTACACCTTTTGAGCCAAAAAGTTTGAATTTCCTCCAACGACCCACCTTCCGACCTTGAATTGAAGCATGGCCATGTGTAGGGCTGGCGTGTGTTTGGGGACCACTTTTGGATTTGTTTTTTCAAGTTGCGCAGAAGAGACACATGGTGCCTTCCGTGGCTTGCTCTATTCCTTTGTATTTTGGCTAAGTCCCTTTTTTTTGGTGGGTAGCATACGTCTGAACTGGGACACGTGGAGGCTTGGAGCTCATTTTGAAACCCGCTCCAAATTTTACTTTTGAAGTAGCACCGTACTGAAACTTGGCTCTATTGGTGCTCAATTTGATCTCACTCCGTTTTTCCTTGAAATTCTTCTATTTACGAGATCTGTCACCTTTTCTATCTCCCCGTATTGATGTGTGAAAACTATGTCCTCCATTTGGTTGCCATGATTAGTCACTTCCTTTTGTCGAGGATCACTTAAAGTCCAGAATTTGTTTTCCATTCCTCTGTCCATGTGAAAGAATTTGTAACTTGTATGAAAATTTGGGTTTTTCCCTTCCTTCAGTTTTTCCACAGTCACGTTTTGCTTTCCTTGTAAATTTTTGTCGTAAATATCTATGGAAACGTGATTAGATGTGGCTCGGATGATCATATTTGTGCCTTATATCATTTCTAATATCTCTATCTTGAAAGAAAGATTCATTTTGGGGCGCAAATGGTGATTTTCCTGCATTTTACAGTTTGACAGGTGTGTTTTTTCCTATCAAATTTACATCGTGGCCCATTCTAGTTAGATGTAGCTCAGTGGGGCACTTTAAAAACTCTAACGTCTGCTTCATCTGAAAATTTGCCTTTTGGTTTGAGCTAGGAGTTGCGCTAGGGAGACACATGGAGATTTCCACTTCCTTGCCCAAACTTAGACAATTTTTTCATGTGGGTGGTGTAGCTTTGGTGGACCATGGACACGTGTAGGGCTGGTGCTCATTTGAGGATCATCCTCAAGGTCCCACCTTAACAGAAGCACCAGGAGGACACTTGTCGGCTTCCGTTGGATCCGCTCTATATTTAAACTTTTCAAAGCAATTTTCTAAGGATTGGAACAAGTGGAGGGACCGATCCTACTTGGGGACTAGCCCTTAAATTTTATTTCGAAGAATTGCCAGGAGGACACTTGAAGGTTTCTACTCACTGTGATCTTTCTTGAACCTTTCACTGGCCAAGGGAAGATATCTCAGACCCTGGACACATGAGGCCTTCCACTGAACCTTCAAATTTTCTAAAAAATCTACTAGACTAAGACACGTGGTGAGTCTGTGCTTGTTTGGGGTCTCCACTTTTCAGAACTATTATCTCTCAAAATTTCCGCCTATAGAGAGATGGTTGTAGATTTTCTAAGCTTGCACAAAATGATCTCTCTTTCATAGATACAATGGAAACACCTCAGGTCTGTTGGTATACCTATTTCAAGGTGAGTCTTCAGTATCAAGGCCGGTTCTATAGACATTAAAATTTTCCTCCGTAATTTCTATTTTATTAATGTATGTATTAGGAATAGGATATTGTTAAGTATAATTAGTAGTGGCATCCAATATAAGATAACGGTGCCATCCGTACGGTGTCACCAATAATGTAGAGTATGGTAACAGTCAAAGTACAATATGAACATTGTAAAAAGTAAATATTTGTCATAAGTAGTCTAGTAATGTTAAAATGTCAAAGTTGGGATAAGTAGAGAAGTAGGGTCTACATGATTAGGAATTAGAAATATTATATTTGTAATAAGGACAAAGAGTGATGTCATAAATATTTTGTATATTTTATTTGTGGAAAAGTCTAAAAAGGTGGAACCCATGTAAGATAATAAGGTTTATCTTATCTTAGTAGATAAGCCTAAATGTAAAGGCAAAAATTTAGGCATGGAATATGATTGACCGGAAGATATTTCCTATCCTATCTTAAAGATAAGGTGGATAAGATTGAATTCCTATAAATAAAGAGGCCACCCCCCCTCATTTAGCATAGAGAGAAGTAGTGAGAAATATTGTATGAAGGAAGCCATCATTTTGAAGGTGTGTTAAAGAAGCCATTAAGAGGTGTAATTGTGAAGTTTCTCCCATAGTTATTGTTTGAAGGCAAGTGAGGTTAATAACACTTGAAGAACCTCATGGGTGAGATTGTAACAATTTCATGTTGATATTATAATTTACATTGATATTTCAGATTTATCATTATTCCTTCTTATAATAGTCTATGGTATTCTGGTGTTATGTTTGTTGTTGTGTTTCCATATTGCATCCACCAAACTAAGAGTTGTGCATTAGTTAATAATCATAGCACGAGGAGTTTCCGGTGAAGAATTATCATAGTGCCGGATTGGTGTTGACTTTTTGGTTCCATTGCCAGGACCATTCCTCGTTGGTGGATTTTCTTGAGAAATATTCCCACTTAGTCAGAAAATATTTGGAAGGTAACCTTGTTTTTATTGTGCATAGTAGTTACCATGGTAAAGTCACTTTTCTCCATGAATAGTATTTACCGCAGTAAAGTCACTTTTTACCGTGAATATTATTTACCGCAGTAACTTCACTTTTTACTATGAATACTGTTTACCACAGTAAAGTTAGTTTTTACCGCAGTAAGTCAAGTTTTACCATAGTTTACCATGGTCAATTCTATTTTCTATTATAGTGATTCCAATTATTTGTGCACATAAGTCTTGTTGATTGTACTTGTGGGTTGGTATTTCATTGTGGTTACTTTTGGAAATGGGGAAGATTCCTGTTTTTTCAGCCCAATCTAATGAAGATGCTTCCTCTTTCATTCAAGAGTTTAAACGATCTTGTATTTGTAATGGCCTTATAAGAAGGGAATAATGGACTGAATTTTTTCCTACCTTTTTGGATGGTTCAGCCCTTAGGTGGTTTGAAACACTAGGTGATAATGTGAAAAACTCATGGGATTTATTAATTGAAAGTTTTCTTGAAGAATTTAGTGAATAACATAAATATGTAGATCTCATGATCGATATCACAAAGCTAGCCCAAGGAGAGAAAGAGAAGATAAGAGATTATCATGCTCGTGTTCTAGAGCTAAGGAGGAATCTCGATGCCTAGATCCAAAAGGAAGGATTAGCGGATGGTTTATGAATGGCGTGGATAATCTCCTCTGTAAGCACTTCATTCTTGGGATAAAGCCAGAGATTAAACAACGAGTGAAGTATGACCGCCCAACTACCATTGAACAAGCAAAGGAGATTGCAAGAAGGCAAGAAGAAATCATGGAAGAGGAGCCCAAAGAAATTGTTGCTAAAGTAGAGGCTACACCAGCACCTTTGGTCCAGAATCCACAACCACTCTTGATGAGCACAAATATTTCTCCTAGTACATCTATTGAGTATGAAGAGCTGCTCAGGAAGATGGGTTAGTTAACTATTAATCTTCTTGAAGGAAAAAAAATTAGTTCTCAGGGAGAAGATAGAGGTCCAAAAAGAAATATTTCTGAAATTGTATGTTATGGTTGTTGTAAAAAGGGTCATTATAAGTATAATTGTCCAGATAAAGCTTCTACATCTGGTACAAGAGATAATGATAAAGGGAAAGCACCTGTGAATTCTTTTGATGTAGTAGATAAGAGCATAAATAATGAAGTAGATGCGTTTGTAACAAAAAGAAAGAAAGAAAAAGATAACCAAGATGGAAATGATCCTAAGAAGATGAAAGGAGAAACTAGTAAGAAACAAAGGAGAAGAAAGTTGGGTGTGCAGGATTTTCTGATTTCATAGGGACAAGGACTATACACCATCTTAGATGATCTATCCAAAAGGCCTGCAAATATTACATATGGTCAACTCTTGGCTATGTCTTCTGAGAAGAGGCGGGAGCTGTGAAGTGGACTCAATGCTCAACCAAAGAAGGAGGTTGAGGTCCCTATTTTAGAGGCAGAGGCGGATCCCTATGCTCCACAAGCTGAGGTATTGTGTAATGGTATTTCAATTCATGATGTCTTAGTTGATGGAGGTGCTGCAGTTAATGTAACGACCGAGTCTGTAATGAATATGTTGGGTGTAAAAATTGATCACCCCTCAACACTTATGTTAAGGTCATTAAATAAAGGAAAAACTAAACCAGAAGGTGTAGTTTCAAATGTGGAAATATCTGTTATGGGTGTTGTATGTGTGGTAGACTTTCAGGTAATGAAAAATGGTACTGTTGTGTACCCAATGTTGTTGGGAAGACCATGGCTAAGGAGAGTTCATGCAAGAAACTATTGGAATGAAGGCTTCATGACACTTGGATGTGGTAGAGAGAGGGTGAAGATAAATGTGATCCCTCAGCATCATAAGGCAGAACCTGTGGATTGAAGTGATGAAACTGATGATTGGACATCCTATAATTACTCGAGTACTAGTGAAGTGGAAACTGAAGATGAAGAAAGTGAGGTTGATGTTTCGGTCATGGATATCCTTCCAGTCACACCAACTCATGATCCCATAAAATTATTTGAAGAAGAAATTGATGATCGTCTCCAAAAAATAAAGATTGGTGATGCTGTGATGGAGAGTGAGAAGGAATCCTACCTCCAGCTCTTTCAAAGGTACATACACATATTCACTTTTGATTACAAGGAACTCCATCAAGTAAGTTGGGTAGAACATTGTATTGAGTTGGTAGATGGTGCTAAGCCCATAAATAAAATGCCATATAGAATGAATCCTAATTTTTCCAAGATTGTAAAAGAAGAAATAGATAAGTTGCTTGATGTAGAATTTATATTTGCTGTGGAAAATTCAGAATGGGTTTCTCCCATTGTGATCTCAATAAAAAAGAATGGGAAGCTACGCATTTGTGTTGATTATAGGAAGCTCAATAAGGCAACAAAGAAGGATCATTACCCTCTTTCATTCTCAGATCAGATTTTGGATGAATTAGCTAACCAGGAGTGCTATAGTTTTGCTGATGGATATAGCGGATACAACCAAGTTCATATAGGAGAGAAAGATCAGCTAAAGACCACGTTCACAACTCCTTGGGGAATGTTTTCTTATAGAGTTATGCTTTTTGGGTTTCGCAATGCTCCAGCAATGTTCCAGCGCTTGATGAATAGGGTGTTTGAACCCTACATTGGGAACTTAATTAGAGTATTTCTGGATGATTTTTTCATCTATGGGAGTAAGATGGACCACCTGCACCAGATGGAGACAACATTTCAAAGGTTAGATGAAGCACAAGCCTCACTAAACCCTACAAAGTGTGTCTTTGGATGTTCTAAAGGTGTTTTATTAGGGAATGTTGTATCCAGAGATGGTATTGGTACTAATCCTGATAAAGTTTCAAACATCAAAGAGTTACCATTTCCTATGAATAGAAGTAAGTTGAGATCATTTTTAGGCCATGTGGGTTACTATAGAAGGTTCATCAAAAATTTCTCAAAGATTGCACAGCCACTAACCTAGTTCTTGAAGAAGGATGTTACTTATGAACCAGGAAATAAGGTGCATGAAGCTTTTGAACAACTGAAATGAAGCCCTGGTGTCTTCACCTATTTTAAAGAATCCAGATTCGAGTAAGCCATTCATTATGTATACTGATGCCTCAGATGTAGCACTAGGAAGTACTCTGAGCCAAAAGGATGAAAATGGGAATGATCATCCAATTCACTTTAGGAGCAGACAAATGAGTAGTGCTGAGGTAAATTATACTGTAACTAAAAAAGAGGCTCTAGCTATCATTTTTGCTGTAAAGAAGTTTAGAAATTACTTGCTAGGGTAGAAATTTATAGTTCTAACAGATCATCAGGCTCTAAAATATATTGTCAATAAACCTAACCCATCAGGGAGGATAGCAATATGGATAATTTTTCTACAAGAATTTGAATTTGATATTATAGATAGGCCAGGAAAGAAGCATGTCAATGCAGATACACTCTCTTGAGCCTATGATGGTTTAGGTTTGCCTTGTGATGATGATGATTTCCTAGATGCAGCATTATTATCACTTGACACAATCCCTAGTGAATACATAGATATTTTGAATTATCTAAATGAATTCAAGTTTCCTGATGGTGCTAATGCAAAGACTAAGAGGAAGATTACTCAAGCCAGTCATCCATATTCTATGTTGCATAGAGTATTATTTTGAATAGGACCTGATGGACAGTACAAGAGGGCAGTTGGATGTGATCAAGGGAAGGAGCTGATAGAAGAATTCTACAATGGTACATGTGGAGGACACTTCTCTAGAAAACTTATAACAAGAAGGATCTTAGACGCAGGTTATCACTGGCCGACTCTTTTTAGAGATTGTTATAATTATTGTAAGACATGTGATATTTGTCAAACACATGGTAACCGTAAGACTTCATCAGCTCCATTATGCCCTATTCTTCCACTTGGTCCCTTTGAAAAGTGGGGAATAGACATTATAGGTCCACTTACAACTACCCCATGCCAAAATAAGTATATTGTAGTTACCACAGATTATTTAACCAAGTGGGTTGAAGCTAGGCCATTGAAAACAACTTCCATGGATGAAGTGGCAAGGTTCATATATGAATGCATTGTCACCAGATTTGGTTGCCCATTAGAAATTGTAACAGATCAAGGAAGCCACTTCATTGATGAGGTGGTAGAAGCCCTAGTCAACAAGTTTTCTATCAAGCACAGGAAGGAAACAACATACAAGCCAAGAAAAAATAGACAGGTGGAATGAACAAATTTTGTGTTGTGTCAAATTCTAGCAAAAGATGTAGCCTTGCAGGTACATAAGTGGGATAAAAGGATTCATGCAACATTCTGGGCATATAAGACAACATCAAAGTCAGCAACAGGATACTCCCCATTTCAGTTGGCTTATGGCATTGATCCAGTTCTTCCTATTGAGTTTGATATTCCCACTATGAGAGTTATGAAAAATGAAAGCATGGATGAAAGTGATTCAGTAAAAGAAAGGTTGCTACATCTTCATTTTCTAGAGGAAATGAGGGAAATAGGGAAGGATACAAGCTATAAGAAGAAAATGAAGCAGAAGGAATACTTTGATCAAAATATCCGTTGGTCTCCATTTCATGTGAATCACTTGGTTCTAGTATATGATTCTAGATACAAAAAAACAAGACAGAGAAAATTTCTTTCAAAGTGGATGGGGCCCTACAAAATAGCAGCTATGCATGAAAATGGTACATATCAACTGGAGGAATTGGATGGTACTCCCATTACAAAATGGGTCAACCATGACAAGTTAAATATTTTCCAAGCACCAGATTCAGAATGTCCATAAGAGTCTACTCCGAGGACAGAGTAGAAGTTAGGAAGGGGGAAAATGTCGACATTAAAATTTTCCTCCGTAATTTTTATTAATGTATGTATTAGGAATAGGATGTTGTTAAGTATAATTAGTAGTGGTGTCCAATAGAAGATAACAGTGCCATCAGTACGGTGCCACCAATAATGTAGAGTACGATAACAGTCAAAGTACAATAGGAATGTTGTAAAAAGTAAATATTTGTCGTAAGTGGTCTGGTAATGTTAAAATGTCGAAGTTGGGATAAGTAGAGAAGTAGGGTCTACATGATTAGGAATTAGAAATATTATATTTGTAATAAGGACAAAGAGTGATGTCATAAATATTTTTTATATTTTATTTGTGGAAAAGTCTAAAAAGGTGGAACCCATGTAAGATGATAAGGTTCATCTTATCTTAGAAGATAAGCCTACATGTAACAGCAAGAGTTTAGGCATGGAATATGATTGGCCAGAAGATATTTCCTATCCTGTCTTAGAGATAAGGTGGATAAGCCTGAATTCCTATAAATAAAGAGGCCACACCCCCTCATTAGCATAGAGAGAAGTAGTGAGAAATATTGTATGAAGGAAGCCATCATTTTGAAGGTGTGTTAAAGAAGCCATTAAGAGGTGTAATTGTGAAGTTTCTCCCATAGTTATTGTTTGAAGGCAAATGAGGTTAATAACACTTGAAGAACCTCATGGGTGAGATTATAACAATTTCATGTTGATATTATAATTTACATTGATATTTCAGATTTATCATTAGTCCTTCTTATCATAGTCTATGGTATTCTTGTGTTATGTTTGTTGTTGTGTTTCCAGATTACATCCACCAAACTAAGAGTTGTGCACTAGTTAATAATCATAGCACGAGGAGTTCCCGGTGAAGAATTATCATAGTGCTGGATTGGTGTTGATAGTTCCCTATTAGTGTATCATAAACTACTTTCTAGGAATTTGAGACTAAAATATGACTATAAAAATGATTAAAACTAAGGTGATACATGAAATTTGTATAAGGGATTTGACTGAGTATATGCACAACTGATTTGTGAAGGATTCTTGATGCACGAACCAATAGTTTTTTTTACAAAATATCTAAGGGCAAAACACTTGATTGTACTAAGGGAGGATCACAACAGTACTAATAAGTTAACATGCACATTAAAAATTAAGCAGAAAGGAATGAAATTTGCAGCTGGGTAAGGTGGTTAATCAGGGAATTTACATTCACAACATTAATGTAACATACAAAAAATTACAAAATAACTTGGAAAGGAAGAAAAATTTTCCCACCCTTCCTAAGAATAGCCTAAGGTTTGTACTCACCCATGCATCGTAATTTTATCCTTTATTTAATAATAAATAAGAGGATAAAATAATACAAACTAGAGCGTGCAGTTACAAATAGGCATTAATAGCCTTGTTTACAATGCATTCAAACTGAAGTTGACTATTCTATTTTTAATAAGGCAAGGGTGAATAACTAGAAATAAGATTTCTTGTGTTATGTTTGTGGAGCCTGTTTTCATGTTAGAGTGTGGTACACCTTCTATGTGTTACACTTCGGTATTTTTACGGCGGTCTCGCTCACTGGTGAGCGGGTCAGGGGGGTTCGGGGGTGAAGCCCCTGAAGCAAATTTTTCATTGGCGATTTATCAACCCATGGGTAATGGGTAACTGTTATGGGCTATTTTTGGGCCCATGGTTTTTTTAGTACCCATTATTTTGATATCCATGGTTTTGTATCAAACTGCTTAAGCAATTGTCTATTTATATAGTCTTATACATATGATAGATAGACAAGCAAATGTATTGCATATGTGTTTTGAATTCAGGTGTGAATTCTATAGAGTTTGTTGAGCATAGCTCGAAATGGATCTGGGTATTGTATTGTGAGAGTGGAGGCTTGTAATAAAACTTGAGCAAGTGATTCTTGGGGGACATAGCCCAAATTGGGTGAACCACGTTAAATCTTGTCTCTCTGTGTTTTGTTATTTATTATGCACTTTTATTTGAGATCTGTAATATTTTCTGCATATTATTTTCTACTGTTGCAATTCTACAAGGGATTATTTTGCATATTTTATCTCTTATTTCCTAATAATTGGTATCAGAGCCTGGATTGGTTTGCTGAAGTGTTGAATCATAGGGAAAGTTTTTAGCTTGAGTGAGAGCTATGGCAGATGATGGAAGGACTAGGGTTGATAAATTCAATGGGTAGAATTTCAGTCTTTGGAAGATGCAGATGGAAGATTACCTTTATCAAAAGGATCTTTATACTCTGTTGTCTAAGAAGGTGAACAAACCTTCGAGTATGACAGATGCGGAATGGGATTTTCTTGATAGGAAAGAACTTGGGACAATCCGGCTATGTCTTGCATCTTTAGTATTGTTTAATGTTTCAAAGGAAAAGACTACAAAATATCTAATGGATGCATTAGGAAAGTTGTATGAAAAAACTTCTGCCTCTAACAAGATATTTTTAATGAAAAAGTTGTTTAATATGAAGATGTCTAAGAATAGTTTAGTAGCAAATCATTTAAATGATTTCAATATGGTTGTGAATATGCTAGCTTCGGTTACAATAGAAATTGATGAAGAAGTTAGGACTTTATTTATTTTTTTCTCTTTACCTGAGAGTTGGAATAGCCTGGTAATGGCGGTAAGTAACTCAGTTCTAGTTAACTCAAAGTTTGAAGTTTGAGGATGTTGTCGGGGTGATTCTAAGTGAGGAAATGCAAAGAAAAATCTCTGGGGAATCTTCTACTTCAGGGAATGCTTTGACAGTGGAAACTAGAGGGAGACAGAAGAATAGAGGAAACCATGGAAAATCAAAAGATTGGGCAAGGTCAAAATCCAAGAACAAGATTATATGCTAGAATTATGGAAAGCCTGGGAATGCAAAGAAGGACTATTGGGAGCTTCAGGATAAGAAGAAACAATAGGAAGAAAACAAGGAGGAAAATGTGGCAATGGGTAATGTATGTTAGCATGCTTTGATTCTTTCTTTGCACAATATTATTGAATCTTAGGTTTTAGATTCGGGGGCTTCTTTCCATGCTTCTCCACATAGGCATTATTTTGTTGATTATGTTCAAGGAGAGTTTGGGCATGTTTTTCTTGGTGATGATGAGCCTTACAGCATAGTTGGAAAAGGTTCTGTTCAGGTTAAGATGTAAAATGGCAATACTTGGCTATTGAAGGATGTCAGACATGTGCCTACATTAAGATGAAATTTGATATCGGTAGGGAAGTTGGGAAGTGATGGTTATACTGTGATATTTACAGTGGACTCTTGGAAGGTTACCAAAGGTTCTCTTGTGGTGGCAAGAGGTAAGAAGTTTGGAACCTTGTATTTAACCACTTATAGCAATAATGTTTCTAATCTTGTGGCTTCAGAAGTAGATAGAACATTGTGGCACTATAGGCTTGGTCATATGAGCCATAAGGGCATGGAGATCATAAAGAAGGATTTTCTCAGATATACAGAAATAGGTTTGAAGTTCTGTGAGGACTGCATATATGGGAAACAGAAGTGAGTAAGGTTTCTCAAGGTTGGACCTACAAAGAAAGAGAGTAAGTTAGAGCTGGTACATTCTGATGTGTGGGGGCGAGCTTAGGTATCATCTCTTGGGGGTTCAAGTTATTATGTTACTTTTATTGATGATGCAACAAGGAAAGTTTGGGTTCATTCTATTAGAAACAAATCTGATGTATTTGACACTTTTGTTAAATGGAAAGCCTTGGTAGAGAATGAAACAGGTCTGAAGATAAAATGTATCAGGTAAGATAATGGAGGGGAGTATTGTAGCAATGAATTTGATGATTACTGTTCTAAGAATGGAATCCGCAGGAAAAAGATGGTTCCAAGAACTCCACAGTAGAATGAGGTATTAGAAAGGATGAACAGTACAATAATGGAATGTGCTAGGAGCATGAGGTTACATGCAGGACTGCCTCTTTCCTTTTGGACAGAAGTGGTGAGCACAACTGTGTACTTGAAAAACAGAGGACCCTCAAGTGCCTTAGTTGGAGGCATACCTGAGGAGGCTTGGTATGGTAAGAAAGTTGATTATTTATTTCTTAGAGTCTTTGGATGTGAGGTGTTTGTTCATATAGACAAGTATTATAGGACCAAGCTAGAGGCTAAATCAGAAAAATGTACTTTCATTGGTTATGGTGGTGATAACTTTGGACATAAATGTTGGAGTATTAAGGACAAAAAAAATCATTCTATCTAGGGATGTGGTCTTCGATGAGAAAGTCATGTATAAGCAGCAGTTGTAGGAAAATAGGGAAGAATCCAAGAAAGAATATGCAGCGGTAGAGTATCTTCCAGATGGAAAAGTGACACATGAATCAGTTCAGGAACCCCAAACTCCTATATTAAGGAGGTCTTCTAGGGTAAGAAGAGAACTTGAATGTTTTTCTTCTTCTCTTTATTATTTATTACTCACTGATAGTGGAGAACTAGAGAGCTTTGATGACGTAATGTAGGTAGATGCAAGGAAGAATTGGGAGCAAGCCATGGATGAGGAGCGTCAGGCTCTCATGGAGAACTAGACATGGGATTTCGTAAAGCCACCCATAGAAAAAAGAGCATTACAGAACAAGTGGGTGTTCAAAGTCAAAGAGGAAGAAGGAGGCAAGAAAAGATACAAGGCCTGGTTGGTGGTCAAGGGGTTTGCACAGAAAAAAGGTATAGATTTTGATGAGATTTTTTCTCCTGTAGTAAAAATGACTTCTATTAGAACTATTCTAGGAATAGTTGCAGCAGAAGACTTGCACTTAGAACAACTTGATGTAAAGACTAAATTTCTCCATGGTGATTTAGAGGAGGAACTATATATGCAACAACCAGAGGGATATGAGATCAAAGTTAAAGAGGAGATGGTGTGCAAACTGAAGAACAACTTATATGGCTTGAAACAAGCTCCACATCAATGGTATAAGAAATTTGATAGCTTCATGATGGAGCAAGGTTATATTAGATGCCATTCTGACCATTGTATGTATACAAAGAAATTTGAGGATGGTAGTTATATTATCCTTTGTCTGTATGTGGATGACATGTTGGTTGTAGGTAAAAACATGTAAGAAATAAAAGTACTCAAGAAGCAACTAAGTGAATCCTTTGCTATGAAGGATTTGGGGGCAGCCAAACAAATCCTTGCTATGAGGATATCTCAAGATAGGAAGGAATGGAAGCAGACTTTATCTCAGGAAGAGTACATTAAGAAAGTCTTGGAGAGGTTTAATATGTAGGATGCTAAACTAGTTGGGACTCCTTTGGCAGGCCATTTCAAGTTATCAAAGGAGCAATGTCCTAAGACAGAGCAGGAGAGAAACCAAATGTCCAAGGTACCTTACTCATGATCAATTGGTAGTTTGATGTATGCCATGGTGTGCACTAGGCCTGATATTGCCCATGCAGTGGGAGTAGTGAGTAGATTTATGAGTGATCTAGGTAGAGATCACTGGCAGGCAGTAAAGTGGATCCTTCGGTATTTGCGGGGGACCATGGGGATAGTTTTGTGCTACAGTGGATCAAACACCATTTTGTGTGGTTATGTATATTCAGATATGGCTGGAGATGTAGACAACAGGAGAAGCACAACAGGTTATGTTTACACTATAGGTGGAACAACAGTAAGTTGGATTTCCCGACTACAAAAGCTAGTGGCTTTATCAACCACGGAGGCTGAGTATGTTGCTTCCAAAGAGGAAAGAAAAGAGATGATTTGGTTATAACAATTGCTTGAGGAGTTGGGGGCGTAAACAAAAGGAATGTAAACTAAATAGTGATAGTCAGAGTGTTATACACCTAGCTAAGAGCTCTGCTTTCCAGTCTAGGACAAAGCATATATAGTTGAGATATCACTTCGTCAGGACAGTTTTGGAAGAAGATAAGTTGAAGTTGGAGAAGATTCATACTACTCAGAATCCTGCAGACATGATGACCAAGGTGGTCACAAGGGATAAAATAAAGCTATGTTCAGCTTCGGTTGGCCTTCGCAGATGATAGTGAAGGGTTAAGAAGCTTTCTCAGTGGAAATCAGTCTCCAAGTGGGATTATTGTTATGTTTGTGGAGCCTGTTTTCATATTAGAGTGTGGTACACCTTCTATGTGTTGCACTCAGGTATTTTTATTGTGGTCTCGCTCGCTGGTGAGTGGGTCAGGGGGGTTTACAGGCGAAGCACCCGAAGCAGTTTTTTCATGGGTGGTTTATCAACCCATGGGTAACGGGTAACCATTATAGGCTATTTTTGGGCCCATGGTTTTTTCGATACCCATTGTTTTGATACCCATGGTTTTTTGCCCATGGTTTTAATACCCACGGTTTTGTATCAAACTGCTTAAGAAATTGTCTATTTATATAGTCTTATGCATATGATAGGTAGACAAGAAAATGTATTGCAGATGTGTTTTGAATTTGGGTGTGAATTCTATAGAGTTTGTTGAGCATAGCTCCAAATGGATTTGGGTATTGTATTGTGCAGAGTGGAGGCTTGTAATAGAATCTAAGCAAGTGATTCTTGGTGGACGTAACCCAAATTGGGTGGACCACATTAAATCTTATCTCTCTATGTTGTGTTATTTATTATGCACTTTTATTTGAGATATCTAATATTTTTTGCATAATAGTTTCTACTATTGCGATTCTGCAAGGGATTATTCCATATATTTTATCTCTTATTTCCTAACATCTTGCTAGGAAAGTCTCTCCATTGATTATGCAACTCTATCTCTTTCTCTATTCTGTCATGTTATGGTGGCATGCAAAAAATACTCCTGTGTGTTGTGTCAGTTCCTTGTGGGGACCACCCTTTGATATATGGATTTGTCTTTGTTTGAGTTTGGCCACCTTGTGGACTTAGCATATTACCATGGTTCTTGACGTAAGATAACGGGACCACCCTTGATAACACACATGGCTCTCTTACACCATGGTTTGTAAATAATTAGTACTTGATCATTCACCCCCCTTCGATTAATATTACATGGTAATTACATAGTTGGATTTGTATGTTTAAATGGTATAGAGTTTAGACTTTGAAAGTCTTTTGCAATGATTTAAATTGTGGACACATGGGCTGGCCCCTTCCCCGCGGTGACTCACCCCTTTGGAAATATTGTCGGTGGATCTTGATTGATGCTGACCTAACTGAGTTTAGGGTTTCTTTGACTCCTTTGGTTTTCATTTGAACTTTCCTTAATGGATGATCGTTGACATATGTAATTTTAATGGTGGCCATTGATCTGTGACCTGTTGTTGATTTCTTTTGGTCTGTATTAAATATGGTCAGTGAGAACTAACCGCGATTACCTGTTTTGTTTTCAAAGCTTAATCCTCAGCCTTTGATATTTGTACTTCTAATATGTAGTCATAAATTACTAAATCTGGTTGAGTTAGGTTGAAGTCAGTTGATGTGAATGAGTTAAAATGCTTGAACACTTTCATTTTGATCATTTTTTGGCTTGCTTGCAAAGAGTGGTGAAGCCCTAGAAAATTTTTCTTCGATGACATTGTTATTTCCTGAAGCTCGACCCTGTTTGGCTTACAGTCTTCGAAATATCTATGTGATATGTCACGATTTGTTTTTTCATCGATGAGATCGGATTTTGGATTTTTCAATATTTGTATTAAGTCATCACTTGTTATCCTTCTTCTGAATCGTGAGTTCTCTGTAATCATTGAGTGTATGAGATTTAAGAGCCTGGTTTCTATCACAGTTATCTCGTTTAAAGGATTACTTGCAATAATTTGGTCATTTTCTAATTTTTCCTATACTTCGAACTCATTTTTTGGTTGCTTATTTGGTTCTGTATCCCTTTGTTCGCACTTTGTTGGAGCTTTATGTGTAAGATGGTAAGGGGTTTCTTCCTTCAGTTCCCACCTTGAGTTCTAAAACTTGGTCATTGTGTGATTTCAGGATCTCTGTGTGACATTTTGTGTCTAGCTTCCTGTGATCTACTGGTTGCCATGATTATTTCTCCTGGAGCTTGGTTTTGTTGGTCTTGTATCACTATTTGATGAGCTAGGTAAGTTTTCTGATCCCTGATTTTTTATAGGATTTAATTTTCACCACTTTGATCTTAAAACTGATACTATTTTCTATTACACTTCTTTGAAGACCTCCTACACATCCTTGGTCATTCTTGAGTTAAACCTTCTCTATTAGAGTTATTTTTTTGGTCTTTACGGTTTTTTACAACTAGTAAGTATCGTTCCTTGCTCTGATTCAAGCTCTGTAATAACGTGTCTTCATTTATTAGGTAAGATATGTACATACTTTGAAGATTTATTTTACCTATTGGCCTGGTAAAACTATTTCTAGAATTTAGGTATCCTTTTTTTTGAATCACTATTTTTATCCTTCCTATAACTATTCTTGATTCGATATTGCTATTGTAGTTTGTAGTTTTGATTCCTCTACATGTCTCAGCATTCTAAACCCTTAACTTTTGAACAAATGTTTCTATCTAAGTATCCATTTTTATCATTACATTTTTTCTTCTTTTGATGTTTTTTAGGTACTTAGCATTTTCATACTTACTTGTAGATGTGTCTTAGACCTGGGAGCTCTATGAAAACGTTTTTGCATACTAATACTTGATATCTGTACTTGGCTAAAGCTTACGGGATTTTGTGTTTCACCACCTTGAGCTTAAAACTGAGTTATTACAGCTTCAGTTGTTTTTGTTTGGAGTATATCTAATATCCTACAGCTCCTTGAATGCCTTGAATGCGACATCCCTTCTGTAAAACTATAAATCTTACATTTATTTTGATCACTGAAGTTATACTATAGCATTTTGTGTAGTTGATACCTGATAAATTTGAAAACTGTAGTTGTAGATTTATCTTGTAACTTCATCTCTCTTCAGCCAGTTGGCTTATAATAAATGTTTTGAAATACTTCAATTTGATGGATGAAAGTATAATTCCCTTTATCTTTTGCATTTATATGCTCTATTTCCTTTTTTATAGCTTTGATGCATGCTAGAAAAGTCGTAAATATCAATTTTACATGGCGAAGCCCTATCAAAATTTTCCCAGAATCTTATCTCTCATCCTATTTCTGATGTAATCCCTTTTTACTTTTAGCTTTAGCATCTTGAAATTTAATTCTTCCTCTTCTGTGCAAACTGAAAAATGTACTTCTATCTTACATTCTCTCTTCTGTACTATAACTTCTTCCATTTGTAGAATGGTTGCTGAACTTTGAGTTACACTCTTCCTTCTTGTTAGCATGTACTTATGACTTGTTTATTTCTCTCTTTGGATGTAACCTGTACCTGCACACTTAGGAAAAAAGTTAAAAAATATTTAGGCTTTTTGGCCTCTCTTATGTCCATGTTTTCTTGTTTTTTTTCACTTTCTCCTTTCTGAGTGAATAAATCATGCATGCAATTTTTCCTTCAAGTATAATACATCTCCTACTTAGGGGAAGATTCATATGCACAAAGTAAGATAGTGTAGGAATATGGTTTGATCCTGGAGCTCATAACTAATGGTAAAATTTTCTTCTTTTCAGGTATAGTGGTTTCTATGATGAAGATGAAAGAGAATCAAAAGATGGAGATGAAGATGCTTCAAATGAAGAATAGAAACTCCAAGGCAATGATGGGTTCACTCATAATCCTTTTCTTTGTCTTTCATGCATGTGTATCTTTCTTTTCGGTAGCTGTATTTACCTTTTCAGTTACATCTCACAGATTGTGTAGGAAACATTTGACTCTCCTTGTGAATAAAGCATTGAATTCTATAAATGAGTTGTATATCTCTTTTTGCATTTCTACTTTCAGTATGGATTGTATAATGAACTAAACAACTTAGTAACATAATTGAATGTCTTAATCATGAAGGAAAGAACATTAAATAGAACTTGTAACATTTAGTAACGAACTCTAATCTTTTGTGATCTGCACTTATGTTTGTTGTTCCGAAACTTTACACTTCACCTACTCTACAATTGGATGTCCTCATCAAAACAACACAACTGTCCTTAAAGGCTTGTGTTCTTTTACTGAGGATGGTCATGAAATTACAGACTATGTGATCTATTACGTTTTGTAACAACACACATAGTTGTAGATTTCATGTTATCTTTTAAATAAATCAACAGTAACGACATAATCTAATATAATCTCCCATAGCTTAGGTATACTTCACCAATGCTATCCATCGTAACAAAGTTTTGAGTTGACCATTTTTACACAAGTGCAAAAATTGTCAACATTTTTGGAGATCCTACAGGGAAAGATACATGCTAGCAGATATACCAATGGCTTGCTCTTGTCCATTGGGAATGGAGTCCAAACATGCAATAACAATTTACCTTTTCTAAAAAGTTCAACATTTCCAAAACAAAACTAAAACTGGGAAAGGATCTGGTAAACCAGATCACATGCACGAATGCACATATTGAATTAAAAAATAAAGCAATGTGTAGAAACTACACTTATTGAAGGGAAATCCTACTCTAACAATCACTGTAAGATTTTCAATAACAATGTTTAAGAAAAATACTATTCACATGAATAGGAAGTTCCTCTACATTCATCTTCGAAAGACGAAAAAAATTGTGCTCCTTACAAGCTGAAATCATGTAAGGACCACTCCAGAGTGTATCAAACATTGAGTGTCTTCCTGGATTTGCATGATCAACATCCCACTTTAATACAATATATCCTTCATTAAAGACTTTGAATTTGGATTTCTTATCAAAAGTCTTCTTGGTTTGTTTCTGATTCTTTTCCATATTTAAATGAGCTTGATCTCTTAGCTCTTGTAATTCCATTAACTCTATATAACGAACCTACAACGGTTCATTCTCAAGTAGCTCCATTTGATGCAGCAAATCTAATGTGGGTAACTCAACTGAAATAGGAATTCTTTCTTCTTTTCCATACACAAGTTTGTATGGTGAATTGCCAACTAATCTTTTAGGAGTCACTCTGTCAGCCCAAAGTGCATAATTCAACATCAAATTTCTCATCATTAACCTAAGTAAAAATAGCTGAGATTGTTTCATCTCCTGCAAGTGCATACATTGTAAAATCTTTATCAAAATTTGGATTTGCAAGACTAGGAGCCTAAGAGATAGCTACTTTTATTTCTTCAAAACCTTCTCTTCCTTCACTAGTCCAAGATAAAGTTTTCTCTTTCTTCAGCATAGTTGTGATGGTTTAACCAATGCTGAAAAATCTGGGACAAATCTTCTAACAAAGCTGATTTTTCCAAGAAAACTTTGTAATGCCTTCTTATGATGAGGTAATGATAGTTGTGATATAGCTTCGATTCTGAAAGGGTCAATTGCTAAACCTTGCTTAGAAACAATATGACCAAGCAATTTACCGTGATGTACTGAAAAGATAGACTTCAGTGGGTTCAATGATATTCCAAATTACCTGCAGAACTGAAATGTCTGCCTTAAATGCATCAAGTGTTGTTTTGGATTTTTTGAGAACATGGTAATATCATCCAAATAAATCAGAATACATTTATTTAACAGACTCTGGAAATCCATTTCCATTGCAAGTTGAAAAATTGCACCAACATTTGAAAGACCAAAAGGCATTCTTTTGTAGCATACGTACCGCACTTGGTGGTAAAAGTTATTTTGTATCTATCTTCTTCTTGGACTAAAATCTTATTATATCCACTGTAACCATCTAGAGGAGATAGTCTATATGAACTTGAGACTGTTCTCAAAATCTAATCCATATTGGGGAGTGGGTAATGATCTTTTAATGAAGCTTTATTAAGATCTTTGAAATCTATACATAGTATGATTTCACCATTCTTCTTCCTAACATGAACCTGATTGCCTACCTAACTTGAATGCTTAACTGGAAAGATAATACCTAATTCAATCAATTTAGATAATTCTTTCCTCATCAAAGGTTCTATTTTTGGATTTACAGGCCTCTATTTCTGTCTTACAGGCTTAGCATTTGGATGTAACTCGATTGTATGTTGTGCTAGACTGGGATCAAATCCTTTCAGATCTTGGTATTTCAAAGAAAAAACATCCTTAAAATCTTTGCAAAGATTAATAAATGACTGCTTTACAGTTAAAGAACATACCTTTCCAAGAAACAACGTTTTCCCTTCATCAACCAAGATCTCTTCGTAAATATTAGAGGGGGTTGACATTTTAGTCTTCACCTTTCTTAATTGATTATCAGTTTTGAAGATGTCTTCCAATGTGACTATACCTCGAGGTAATTTATTTGTCTTCAACTAAACAATCTGATCACCATATAAATGTTGTAACTTATCTTGATTAACTGCAGAAAATTTAGCTTCTTACTGCAAAAACCTGTAGATTTTATCATCACTTTCGAAAACTTGTCAATTTGATTCATTATCAAGTATAGAAGGCCTGACAATTAGCTTAATATGATGCTGAATTTTACTATTTTCCATATGTTCCAGCACTTTGAAACTAGCACCAACTGCTGCAAGTCTATCTACATGCTTGTTACCAACTCTAGGAATAAATTGAACTTTAATAGCTTCAAAATCTTCCATTAAGTCTGAAACTCTATGTCTGTAAGACTTCATTAGTGGATTCTTATAAACATTGAAGTTTTTTACTTGATTGATAACTAACTCAGAATCACCAAGGATTTGTAATGTGTTGATACCTTTCTTTTTGGCCCAAAGTAAGCCATGAATTAATGCTTCGTATTCAACTACATTACAAGTACATGGAAATTGGACAAGTTCAAAGCTGAGAAATACCTTTTGTTTTTAGGGGAAGTCAGCATCAAACCTGCTCCTTGTCCTTTTTTATTCTTAGCTCCATCAAAATGAAGCTTCCAAATCCCTTTTGCTGAATTTTCTATTTTGGACAGAAAGGGAAGTGGTGTATTCTCTTCATGCATACAATACACACCAAAAAGATGTTCTTCAACTTATTTAAAAGGATTATGGGCATGTTCTTCAACTATATTTTCATCCATAAACATGTTAGAAACACCATCTAATGTTGAAACTTGAGCTACATCATCAAAATAAGATTTCTCTAAAGCTGAGTAATTAACTACTGCATTTGGAGAATGAGGCTCAATATGGAATCTGGTCAATGGTTCTAAATTGATAGTAACCTTAGTTACATAATGTGTAGTAAAACATAAGAAGGACCAATCCAAAGAGAGATAACCTCCTATTTTCACTGTGAAATCTCTAGATAAACACAAGGTAAAGTATGGAGGTAGATCCACAATAGTAACATCTTGTAGAATAGAAATATTTGGGAAAGCATGTAACGTCACTTCTAAATTTTTGATTATACCAACCATATTAGTTTCAGTTCCATCAAGCTATAAGACACTCATTTTTTTAGGCTCATACTGCAACCCTAATTTTTCTGCAATTGTTTTTGGCATAATTATGGTACTTGCACCACTATCCACCATGTAATTATGAACTAGATTTTCACCAATAATCAATAATAAATAAAATGGTGGTGGTTTCTTAATGTCATGAGCATTCAAAACTTTTTGAACCATCCACTTAACTTCTTTAATACGGTCTTGCTCAAATGTTCCAAGGACCATGTCTGTCTCTTGAACTTCATTTTCTAATGTATTTGAAGAAATTTGTAGCTTAGCTAGTTTATGAGAAAGTAAATCTTGTTGTCCATGAATACTTAAAGTGTCCACAATTGAGATGTTAAAATTATGATTTTTCATTACATCAACAATGTTAAAATAAGCAACTGTCTTAGAGAGAGAATCAATTGTTTTAGAGTAGGCCTTAGCAAAAAATAATTCTATTTCAGCTACCTTGGATATCTGAGTTATAAAAAGTCTTCTTGGATAAGGTTATAACTATCTTTGATGACTTTTATCAACTGAGACACTTGCTGATTATTAGGAACAACGGGGTTGTTAGCTGACTTTGGAGCTGTAGATGGTATCTTTTAAGTGACAGTAGGTAGGATAGGCCTATTTTGTTGCTTTTTATTTTTAGCAGCCCTCCCTTGAGCCCTAATAGTGACTGCAATGAAATCATCCTCATTAAAACTGACTAAATTCTGTTTAGGTGCTTTCTGAACATGAGTTTCCTGATGCCCACCCTCCATTTGAGGCATAAACAATATTTTAGATTTAGGTTGTGCAACAAGATTCAGATTCAGAAAAGCATTTGGGAAAGTTCTAGCTGAATGAGTTTGATTACAAGGTTGAAACCACTCTTCTGTAGCCATATTAATTAGGAACTAAAGCATTAGAGGAACTAGGAGTCTTCGTGTCAAACTGCCTTTGCTGGTGAGGCTTCCTGTAATTTTGATTCTGTTGATAGGGCTACCTGTTTTGTTGATTATGTTGATAGGGTTGATAAGGAGTCTGGTAGGGTCAGCTAGGTAATGTAATGTTTTTCTTGATCAAAGTAAATTTATTTCCCATAGTCTATAAATATTTGAATACAATATCTGATGGAGCTACAACAGTGGGATCTATGATTGCAATAGGCTGATGAATAGGTGCTAAATATGCCAAAAAATGCATTGATGGCCTTGGCACCAATTTTCCAGCTTGAATAAGGCTATTTTCAGCTCGGATAGCAATATCATAAGCTGTTGGGAGTGTCTCTCCACCCATTGACTGAATCATAGTTGAGATATCACTGTTTAATGCTCTAAGATAATAAAGGAAAGCATGATCAACTTAAGGCTTGACACTTGCTATAATTCTCTCCCACGTTCTGGAAAAGCAGATATTGAAATTGGACATAAATTCATTTGGAGCTCTTTTAATAGTAGACAACTGTTCGATGAGAGACAAATGATTTTAATTATACTGTACAACTGTTTCGGAAATTTTTCACCTAAGTCATCGCAAGTTCTTATGCTGCCAATTTCTAGGTTTCTATACCATTGCAATCCTTTCCCTTTAAAAGGTGTAGCTAAAATTCTTAAAGCCATGTCTTCATGAGTGATATTATGGACTACACATAGGGCTGCAACATCTTTGATACGTTCAGCTGGTGTAACCTAATTTTCACCCGTGAATGATGGCTAACTTTTCATGGCAGCATTAGGAATGTCATGGTAAACTGGGATTACTAATGGACTGCCATTTGTAAAAGTCACAAAATTCCTTGGTGGTTGGATAGCCATTTGAAAAACTGGGATCTTAATAGAGAAATTGATATGTGGTGAAGGAATATTAGGAGGAGGGTTACAAAAACTAGGGCTATTATAAGGTAAAGTATTACCAACTCTTCTCCTTCTAGTATAATTAAAATGTAAAGAAACAAATTTAGAAGGAATTCCTCTTACTGATGATCTTGTAGTCACTTTAGGCATGGAACATGCTGTAATACTGGTATGAAATCAGCTTTACGGAGTCGGAAAAAGATCATAAAATGTTTAGAATAAATTAGTTGCAGTTTGCTCCCGAAAGTGACTTTTAATTTGCTGCAGATTTGCTATAGATTTACTGTAGGTTTGAAAATCGCATGCAGATCTGATTTTTTGTCCCACCGGGCATGCTAAAAACTGTTAACTCTCGAAAGTGCACCCTATAGAGAGATGGTTGTAGGTTTTCTAAGCTTGCACAAAATGATCTCTCTCTATCATATATACAATGGAAACACATCAGGTCTATGGGTATACCTATTTCGAGGTGAGTCTCCGGTATAAAGGCTGGTTCCTTATTGGTGTTTCCCAAACTTCTTTCTAGGAATTTGAGAGTAAAAGATGACTGTAAAATGATTAAAACTAAGGTGATACACCAAATTTATTTGAGGGATTTGACTAAGTCTATGCAAAATTGATTTGTGAAGGATTCTTGACGCACGAACCAATAGTTTTGTTTTTACAAAATATCTAATGGTAAAACACTTGATTGTACTGAGGGAGGATCACAACAATACTAATAAGTTAACATGCACATTAAAAATTGAGCAGAAAGGACTGAAATTTGCAGCAGGGTAAGGTGGTTGATCAGGGAATTTGCATTCACAAGATTAATGTAACATACACAAAACTGTAAAATAAATTTTTCCCACCCTTCCTAAAAATAGCCTAAGGCTTGTACTCGCCCATGCATCCTAATTTTATCCTTTATTTAATAATAAATAATAGGATAAAATAATATAAATTAGAGCATGCAGTTACAAATAGGCATTAATAGCCTTGCTTACAATGCAGACAAACTGAAGTTAACTGTTCTATTTTTAATAAGGCAAGGGTGAATAATTTGCTAGAAATAAGATTACTTGCTAAGCATGTCTCTCTCCATTGATTATGCAACTCTATCTCTTTCTCTAGTTTGTCCTGTTCTGGAGGCATGCAAAAAATACTCTTTTGTATTATATCAATTCCTTGTGGGGACCACCCTTTGATATATGGATTTTTCTTTGTTTGAGTTTGCCCACCTAGTGGAATTAGCATATTACCATGGTTCTTGACGTAAGATGAAGGGACAACCCTTGTTAACACACATGGCTCTCTTAGACCATGGTTTGAAAATAATTAGTACTTGATCATTCGGCCCCCTTTGGTTAATATTACATGGAAATTACATAGTCAGCTCTGCATGTTTAAATGGTATTGTTATCACCAAATCACAGCACCCTTCTATGATTTATACAAGTGCATATACTTGAACTCATGGTGTGATTGGATAACATGGGTACTATCCCCAAGTTATGGGACTTGTTACTTGAGATAGACCTCCAGAGAAAGCTGGTTCTTGCTCCTAAACTACCTGCCACAATCTACTCTAATGCAGGGGAAACTAACTATTCTAATCTAAATTTCCAAGGGAGTAGGGAGATAGAATGCATAAAATGAAATCCTACACTAAAGCGGTGATACACCAGAAAAGGAGGGTGTGAGAGTAGTCTTCAAATGCGTAAAATACAGAAGCAAAGTGCACACTAGAAGAGGTGATGGCATTTCTCCATAATCTAGCAAAACGCATTCACAAAAATATTTCAAACATGCACAATGATAATGGATCCTTGCATGAACATAATAATAGGCACAATATTCTTGTAATCAAGGTTGAAGGGGCAAGAAGAATGCAAGAAAAAACAGTAGGGGAAGATACATCCAAAAACTTATATTTTATTGCTTCATGATATGCACAGTTCAATCTATTACAAGATAAGGGCCTAGATCACCATGCAAGGAGTCCAAAACAAGGGCCTATAACACATCACCTTCATAAAGCAATTTTAGCAGAGCTTTGCTACAAAAAATACCTCCTCTTTATAATGAGCCCAACACTCCAATTTATAGAAAAATGAGAAGGGAAAGAGAAGGGAAAATGGAAATCCTGAAATCTGTTCTTCAACCACCTGTAAGAGGCATTAAATGGATTAAAATGATTATATATTATTTCAAAAGGCTCCCCATATTGTCTCAGGTGCTGCAGCAGAGAAAGAATGATGACCATGCCTCTTAATTGCACTCCCAACCACCAAATAAAACATTGTTATGAACCTAGCCACTTTTTCTAAAAAATATCAATCAATCCCTCATAAAATCTGGAATTTATTGATTTCTTTACATTGGTCTCAGAGCCACAATTCCAACGGTACCAATTTTGTGTGATTTCATTGAGAAATGCAAAAGTTATGGCCTTCTGAGTGCGGACAGCTATTTTGGGTCTGGCAGGCGTTTTCTGTCATTTGACAGGAATGAGCATTAACTGACTGGAGCTGAATATATTTATTTTATTTAAATATATCTAACCTTATTCCAGAAATTCCAATTTTTTGAAAATCGGAGCTTGGAGTCAAAAGTTATGGCCGTTTGAAGTTCACGGGTCAAACGTTGACTTTTCTTCTTTGCCTTCAGTCGTTTCGGCTTTTCGCGTCCCACGTGTCCCTCGTGTACTTTTGTTCCAACTATCTAGGACAAAAATCTCCTGCTTCAGCTGATTTGGGCTTCCTTGTTCCTGTTTGTGACTTTTTCACCTTTTCGCGTCCCTCGCGTACTTTTGTCCTAACTGTCCCGCGAACTGCCCGTGGACAAATATCTCCGAACCACCTGAAATGGACTGTTTATCGGCAAATCGGCCGATTCACGTCCTATGCATACTTTTGTCCCGGCTGTCCCAAAACCACATGAAACAAAAAACTTGACGATTTTCCCCACTCTCGGCCGTTTTGGCTTTTCGCGTCCGCGCGTCCCGACGTCCCAACTGTCCCGCGGACCGCCTGGGACAAAAATGTTCGACTTAGCCGATTTTCTTTGTTTTTCGGCCCCAAGCTTGGTACGAAGAACCTCTGTACGACTTGAACTGGTACGACTCGAACCCTTCAGACCTAAAATTCTTTAAAACAGTCCTATAACCTTATTTTTTGCATTTTTTTCCATTTTTTCTAACTCGTTGGGATTTCTTCTTGGATGGGAGAGTTAGAAAAAAGCCGAGGGGACCCCAAAAAACATGATTTTGGGCCTCGAATCATCTACTTGCTCGGGACTGAATAATTTGATGCATGTTATCAAAATTACCTTGAGGGGTGAATTTTGGATAACAAGTATATAGTTTAGACTTTGAAAGTCTTTTGCAATGATTTAAATTGTGGACATGTGGGCTGGCCCCTTCCCCATGGTGACTCACCCCTTTGGAAATATTGTCGATGGATCTTGATTAATGCTGACCTAATTGAGGTTAGGGTTTCTATGAATCCTTTGGTTTGCATTCAAAGTTTCCTTAACAGGATGATCGTCAATCTCTATACTTTTCATGGTGGTCATTTATTTGTGACTTGTGGTTGATTACTTTCAGCCTATATTAAATATGGTCGGTGACAACTAACCGCGATTACCTATTTTGATTTCTGAGCTTAATCCTTAGCCTTTGATCTTTGTACTTTTGATCTGTGGTCGTCAATTACTATATATGGTTGAGTTAGGCTGAACTTAGCTGAGGTGAACGAGTTAAAATGCTCAAACCATTTCATTTTGATCATTATTTGGCTTACTCATAGAGAGTAGCGAAGCCCTGCCAAAAATTTATTTGACACCATTGTGATATCTCATTATCTATTTTTGCATCGATGAGCTTGGATTTTGGGTTTGTGAATATTTGTATCAAGGCGTCACTTGTTATCCTTCTTTTGAATCATGAGTTCTCTTCAATCGTTGAGTGTATGAGATTTCAAAGCCTAGTTTGTATCACAGTTGTCTCATTTGAAGAATTACTTGCAATACTTTGTCATTGTCTAGTTTGGCCTATACTTTGAACTCATTTTTTGGTTGCTCGTTTGGATTTATATCCTTTTTTCTCATTCTGTTCGAGCTTTATGTGTAAGTTGGTAAGGGGTTTCCTCCTTCGGTCGCCACCGTGAGTTCTGAAACTTGGTCATTCTATGATTTGGGGATTTCTGTGTGACGTTTTGTGTCTAGCTTTCTGTGATCTATTGGTTGCCATGATTATTTCTCCTAGAGCTTGGTTCTTTTGGTTTAGTATAACTGTTTGATGAGCTAGGTAAGTTTTTCGATCCCTGAGTTTTGATGGTAGATGGTTTTCACCACTTTGATCTCAATATTGATACTGTTTTCTATTGCACTTCTTCGAAGATCTCCTACACGTCCTTGGTCATTATCAAGTTAAACCTACTCTATTTGAGTTCTTTTGTTGGTGTTCTTTATTTTTTACAACCAATAAGTATCGTTCCTTGCTCTAATTCTAGCTCTGTTATAATGTGTCTTCGTTTATTAGTTAGGATCTTTACTTTCTATGAGGATTTTATTTTACCTATTGCACTAGTAAAATGATTTATGGAATTTATGTAGCCTTTTATTTGAATCACTATTTTTGTCCTTCCTGTAACTATTCTTGATTGGACATCGCTATTATAGTTTATAAGTTTGATTCCTCTACATGTCTCGGCCTTCAGAGCGCTTAACTTCTGACCGACCATTACTATCTAGGTATCCATTTTTATCATTACACTGTTTGTTCTTTTGGTGTTTTCTGGGTACTTGGCATCTACATACTTACTTGTAGATGTGTCTTATACCTGAGAGATCTGTAAAAAGGTTTTTGCATACTCAGACTTGATCTTTGTACTTGGCTAAAGCTTGAGGGATTTTTTGTTTCACCACCTTGAGCTTAAAACTGAGTTATTAAAGCTTCAGTTTTTTTTGTTTGCAGTATATATAATATCTTGCAGCTCCTTGAATGCCTTGAATGTGACATCCCTTCTATAAAAATTTAAATATTGCATCTATTTTTATCACTGAAGTTATACTATAGCATTCTGTGTAGTTGATACCTGATAAATTTGAAAACTGTAGTTGTAGATTTATCTTGTAACTTCATCTCTCTTTAGCTGGTTGGCTTATAATAAATGTTTTAAAATACTTCAATTTGATGGATGAAATTATAACTTCCTTTATTTTTTGCATTTATATTCTCTATTTCCTTTTGTTATAGCTTTGATGCATGCTAGAAAAGTCGTAAATATCCATTCTACATGGCAAAGCCCTATTAAAATTTTCCCAGAATCTTCTCTCTCATCCTTTTTCAGTTGTAATCCCTTTTTACTTTTAGCTTCAGCTTCTTGAAATCTGATTCTCCCTTTTCTTTGCAAACTGAAAAATGTACTTCTATCTTCCATTATCTCTTCTGTACTGTAACTTATTCCATTTATAGAATGGTTGTTGAACTTTGAGTTACAATCTTCCTTCTTCTCAGCATGTAAGTTATGACTTGTTTATTTCTCTCTTTGGCTACAACCTGTACCTGCACACTTAGGAAAACAGTTAGGAAATATTTAGGATTTTTGGACTCTCTTATGTCCATGTTTTCTTCTTTCTTTTCACTTTTTCCTTTCTGAGTGAAGAAATACTGCATGAAGTTTGTCCTTCAAGTAGAATACATCTCCTACTTAGGGGAAGATTCATATGCATGAAGTAGGATAGTGTAGGAATATGGTTTGATCCTGAAGCTCGTAACTGATGGTTAAATTTTATTCTATTCAGGTATAATGGCTTCTATGATGAAGATGAAAGAGAAACAAAATATGGAGATGAAGATGCTTCAAACGAAGAATATAAACCCCAAGGAAATTATGGGTTTACTCATACTCATTTTCTTTCTCTTTCATGCATGTGTATATTTCTTTTCAGTAGCTGTATTTTACTTTTGAGTTACATTTCATGGCTTGTATGGTAAACATTTGAATCTCCTTGTGAATAAAGCATTGAATTCTATAAATGAGTTGTATATCTCTTTCTGCATTTCTGCTTTCTGTATGGATTATATAATGAACTAAACAACTTAGTAACATAATTGAATGTCTTAAAAATGAAGGAAAGAACATTGAATAGAACTTGCAACATTTAGTAATGAACTTTGATTTTCTGTGATCTCCACTTATGTTTGTTGTTCCAAACATTTACACTTCACCTACTCTGCAACTGGATGTCGTCATCAAGACAACACAACTGTCCTTCAGGGCTTGTGTTCTTTTGCTAATGATGGTCATGAAATTTCAGACCATGTGATTTGTTACATTTTGTAACAGCACACATAGTTGCAAATTTCATGTAATCTTATAAATAAATCAGCAATAATGACATAATTTAATATAATCTCCCATATCTTAGGTATACTTCACCAAGCTTTCCATCGTAACAAAGTTTTGAGTTGCCAATTTTGAACAAGTGCAAAAATTGTCAACAGGAACCATCTCAAAATATGCCATTGAGACACATGGAGGCTTCCGCTGGTTCATTTTTACTGAGACATTTTCAAAGGCCAAAAAGGATTTTTCTTGGGCCCACGGCACGTGGAAGGTGCATGCTTGTTTGGAAACTTGCCGCTGTACTTCACCTTTGGAGTTGGGCTAAGGAAATATGTGGATGGCTATAAAATAAAGTAGATAAGGGGAAGAATCAATGGTTGTTATGCATTTCACTTGTTTTTCCACCATTTTTTCTCTAAGACTCCTGGAGATGCGAATATGAACTATTTTTCATCATTTCTTATGAAATTCCTTGGTTTTTTTGTCTGCAAGTGCCATTGAAAGGATTTAGAACTTAACTTATGAGTCCAAGGATTGTTAAGGTCAATATTTTGAAATTGGAATTGCTCGAACACTTACAAAAATGTTAATTACCATAAAAGATCGATGCAGGGTAGAGTTGCAGAGGAAAGAGAGGGAAAAGAATGAAATGATTAAGGTTGTAGGTGCAAAATATGAAAAAGGTGTTTACCTCGAGGAAGAAAAGGATTACCTGTTAGATCCAGTTGTGCAAAGCCTCCAGAAAATTATTAAAATGAGGATTTCTAGCATGAACAGGATCAGAATGATTAGAAGGACTACCAAAACATTGTACCATGACATCCTAGTCATTAGTCAAGGGTATGAGAAATGTGATCAGTTCATAATTTTTCCACCTGACACCATTCAGATGTGAATTTCTTAAAATTCACTTTCTGAGGCAAATTGGTAACAAGCAAAGGACCCTTGAATATTCTTCTGTTTGGGAGGAAAATTTGGGATGAGTGATTAATTAAAATGTATAAATGCAATGAGATTACTCTTGCAAAATGTTGGGGATTGAAATCTGAAGAGAAAATTTGAGAGAGCCCATCTTTCTGAGAGACCAATCCGAGATATTTGGTTAATTTATTTTGTGTTAGATTTTCTTTCATGACATGTTGGTTGTAGATGTATAGCCATTGAAAAGCTCTAAGATTTCTCTGGAAGCATTCCCCTGCTGATGAATCTAATCAATTTTGAGTTAATTTGTGTCAATCTTAGAGCAAATTTGTGTCTTTTTTTTTCAGAATGTCTGAAAGTAGTTTTTATTCATTCTATTGCAATCTTATGTTAAAGTAGCTCTAAATAACATAGGATCTCATCCCTGTGACAGTTTAGTGGAATTTGAAATTTCATTTCAAGAAGAGCCTTCATCATGTGATGAGATAAATAATTTAAAATCACTTCATTGTCATTTGTTGATAAATATTGTCTGTAAGCCTTCAAGTGTATCTTAGGTGTGAGGAACCAGGGGTCTTTGATGTTTTATTGAGTCTTTAGCTCGAGCCTTCATGTTAACTTCTTCAAGATTGTGTGAAACCGTGTGGATTTGGGCCTCCATTGATGCACACCTTCTCGTTGAAGGAACATTTTAGCTATTCCAAAGCTTTCTGTCATTTAGCTTTCTAATTGTTCTGAAGTCTCTCAAAGATCTGGTATAATCAATTTCATCCTGCTTAATCTTACACCAAAATTATTCAAAAACAATGAATCTATCATGAACTACTCCTATTTTTCCCTGTATATCCACAAAGGAAAAAATCTATTTACTAAAATATACAGAACAATCAGGATTTCATAACGTCTTTAGTAACCTTAACCTTGTTTTGAAAGTGTCCTCCATCTTTTAGAACTGAAAACTCTTGAGAGTTAGATTATGGAGTATTAATCATACTTTCCCAAGGTTTCCTTCATCAAATTTGAGTAAAAGAAAGATATATTCATTCTCCTTCACCAAACAGAGGTTACAAAATGGCTCCTCTCACCCTGATTGAAACGGCACAGACCTAAAGAAGTGAGGATAAATCAAATCCTTTTGATATGGTGCTATCCATTTCTCCACACATCTAAGTGACAAAGAACCAGCTAAATCTTACCTCCCCAACTACAAAACGACATACATGATTATTTATTTTTCTCTAGGCTTCTTGTTAAATCTTTGGTGTTGCTCATCTTGCAAGGGAGAATCAAATTTGGATACCAACAGGCTCTAATTAGGCACGTGGCCTACCTCTTCTTGGCTCTACTCTACCTCCTTCATGTTCTACCCAAGTCCCTTCTATTTGACGAAGGACTTTATGTCCGAGCCTGAGACACTTGTTTGGAGGCTTTCCGCTGAATTTTCCTTTTCAATACTTTAATCTAATTCAACAGCCGGCTCTACCTCCACTTGGACCCCTTTAGCTACGTGGTGATCCTGCGCACTCTTGGGGATCCCACATTGTATTCTATCCTCCATGGGTTTGTGACTTTTCAACGACCGATGAGACCCCCCCATTCCTTGGATCTTGGACTATGTGTACGGGTTGGAACATTTGTTGGGGATTCTCTAGATTTCATGGCTTCGACCTTTGGAGATGTGCCGATTGGATGCATGGTAGGCCTCTGCTGGCCCTGTTGTACTTTTTAATTGCCAATTTGGGCTTGCTCACTCTGTCCTTTTTTTTTGTTAGGTCCCTTCTACTTATTTAGGAGTGAACACGTTGGGTCCTGGACATGTGGAAGCTTCACGTGCTCATTTTGGAGCTCTCTGTTTTTCTATGCCTTTTGGAATTGTGTTGAGTTGACACATGGCACCTTCCACAAGTACATTTATACTTGGGTCTATTTTGGCCACAAGTTCAACTCATATGTGGAAGTCTAAAAACTTTGAGCCCCTTTCTCAGATTCACTCTTCCACTGTTGAGCCTTTGGTTTCTCTTTAATGTGCATTTGGGCTCAATTTACCGATGCTGCTCCTCCATTTCAAGTCTTCTTGCTCCACAACTATCAGGATCGATTTTTTGATTTTAAAACTGATGGCTCACAAGACAGAGCCGAACCTTTATGATTTTAAGTGTGCAAGGTCATGTTTGATCAATTTTATCCCCGAGGGGGGTGGTAAAATTGGGATAACAGTTTAGCGACTCACTAGAGACATTTACCTGCTAGATGAAGAGACCAATTATCCTTGTTGCATCCATTTGGTATGGAGGTCACGAATGATAGCCTAATACTGATCCTTGTTGCTTGAAACTTCTCCCCGATTACCTGCATCCTGCTGACTCTGAACTCTCCTTACTGGGGCTTTACATATTCACCTGAGAATGGTACTATCTGAAATCCACATTTTAGTTTCTTTGTATTTGTGTTTTATTTGAAACTATTACCTGTTACAGATAGCTATGGGTCTCTCTATTGTCAAATACTTAAGGGCCTGGCCTTATCACCTCTAGAGCTATACGAATACAAACTTATGTACAAAGAAAAATCATACATATATGCCTCAAGTGGGATATGTAGAGTGTGCAAAGACACTTGTTCTACTGAAAATAAAATCTACTCCTACTCCTACACTAACCCTAATAAAAGAAAATATTAAACAAAGCCTACTATATATAGGGAGAAATAGCTTCCTTTCTTTAAAAAATGTGCAGCCATTGTATATGATTTGATGCACTGAACATGGCTACTTATTATGAGAGAGAAACTGACAAGAGGCCGATATCTCCATCCAAATCATTAAGGTATCAACATCAATCAAAAAATACCTCCTCAAGTTGATTGGCATGGGACTCCTTTGAGGTGTTTTATGGTGATCCTTTGATACTCTAATACACACCCTCATGCCCTAAAGTGGGCATGACTAGTTTTGGCTAATCCCTTGGCTCCAATGAAGCCAAGTAACTGATTGGGCACATGGTCTCATCCTTTGAATGTGCCCACTGGTTTTGATATTTCAACTCCACACATGGAGTTTTCCTGCTGGACCTTCTTGGGTGGATGGTGATAAGAGGAGATGATGGAAATCCTCTAGATCTTTTCTCTTCCTCCTCCTAATGAAGAATAGGGAAGACTAATGATCCTCCAAACTTGCGTTCCAGAGGGCCAATGTGATGAAGTGAAGGTTGTTTTCCTTGTATGTTATCCTCCGTGGCAGCGGACTCATGTGTTTGGAAGGTGGATGATGGAGGAGAAAATCATGTGATCTCCACAAGATCCTCACCATCAAAGTAATCCTCCAAGTTTGACAAATAATCTTCCTCCTCGTTGTCCTACTACATGTGTTTGACCTCCTCCATGGTGTCCTCATGGATATATAATTTTATCACTATGGTTCCTCTACATCCTTAAACACATGAAGTTTGAAATCTCAAACTCATCTTTGACATCAGATCTCTGAAGGGGATGAAGTGGGAGGAAGAACTAAAGGTCTCTTCTATGGCCTGCTCTGCACTTGAAGCTTCTGGAATTTGTATGGTCATCCTCCATAGCTGGAATGCACTCAATCAAATCAAGCCCTTAAAATTGAAAGCAAAAAATCTGTTAATGATGCTTTCTTAACTAGTTAAGTGGCCTTAACTTTGGGGGGGGGGGGGGGGGGTTTGATCAACATCCTCTTCAGACAAAGCTCCTCTTCAAATGGGACTATGGAGCTGGTTTTTCCTTCTTGTTCTTGATCTTCTGCTGCAGTTAACTCAGCTTCAACCACCACTTGTGGTCTTCATACTCTAACCTCCTCCATGGGCTTAACCAACACGGGGGATAATTTGTAATCCCAAATCTGAGCAGCCCAACTCTTACCAAAATTGTCTGATCATTTTTTCTTTGTTTGGATATCCTTTTCTGCCTATTCTCCTTGACTTGGTTGTTGAAGTCTCTTCCCTGACATGGACTTGGGAGAGTAGGAGGAGTGGTGGGTGGGGTCTCCACTAGTTGTTTGTTTAATATATGGTGGAGGGGAAGGTATTTACTTTTTTCTCTTGTGGAGGGGACTTAGATCTTGGGAAGGAAAAAGGGTATAAGAATTGAGATGAGATGGAAGATTAGAAGATGGAGAGGGGTAATCAACACTTGGGGCACCAAGATGAGGAAGCTTGGACTCTTGAAGCTCTTATGCTGAGATGGTAAATGATTGAGAAAGAGGAAAAGAAAAGACTATGGAGATTGTGATTGACTTACCCATTGAACAAGGTTGTTTGGTAGTTTGCTCATAGGCCTCATATCTCCTCAGTCCACTGCGTAAGTTGGAGCAACACTCTCAACCATGAAGTCAAGGTTCTCCTGCAGGCTGTGTAATGTCTTGGAAAATGGCCTTGACCCATGGAAAATGTTCCCTGTAACTAATCTTAAATGCCTTAATTTATAATAGTATCCCTAGAACTGCACCATGTTAGCCTCCATTCTTTGAATCTTCTCTAGCCAGATGAGCGTTCTTCACATAAATATCACCATTGTATGCGTCACCATTGTCTCTTAATAAGCTCTATAGTCCAAAATGGTTTTGAACCTACTCATATGGGTAAGCATAATGGTTCTGGATCTGAGTAATAATGATGAGTCTGGAGGATTTGGGAAATACAATGGAGGTGGACTGCACTATTGCTACTGCAAGTGTGAGATTCCAAGAGTGTGAAATGAAGTCATGATTGCACAAATTCATGGAATATGAAGGAAATGCAAGATGTGGAAAGAAAAATGGATGAAAATGGATGGAAAAGGTATATAACTTAGATAATGGGTCATTGACTAGATGGAGACACAGATGTGCTTTGTATGTGCCTCAAAAGGCTGAATCCAAATAGGAATACACCAACTTGCTAAAATGAAGTTGTAAGGTACTTGAGACCTGTACCACTGAGGCATGCCAAAACTAATAGTACAGAATCACAACACCCCTTAATGGCCTTGGTTTTAGTGGGGCATTTTTTGTGATTGCACAACATGGGACCATCTTTCAAGTTGTGGGACTTACAAAAATTGAGATGGCCCTCCAGAGAAAGTCAGTTCTTACTTTCTAATCTACCTACCACAAGCTACTCGAGTGCAGGAAGAATCTAACTAACCCTAATATAACTATTCCAAGGATACAAGGAGAGAGAGAGAGGGTGAAAGAGAGCCTACACTAAGAGGTGATACGCCAGAAAAGGATGTGGTGAGATACTCTATTGAGGGAGAATTAAAAAGGGAAAAGGGGACTGAGGGAGGTCAGAAAGAAGTGACACAGACCCAAACTGAAATCCTCCATCGAAACTCCTTGAAGCATGACATCTTACACATGCAAACGTGAAATACATACATAGGGAGAAAACATGAGATAAAGAGGCACATAGAAATAACAAAACGATTCCAAGTGTTGAAAGACACCACAAAACTAGATTTTCTTGCTCTATAAGGTGCACAGACTATTACATGGGTGCTAAGAGCCACAAATATGCTCTCCAGGTGTAGGAGAAGGCTTACAACTCAAATTGATTCGGGAAATGAATTTTGACAGAGTTTCCCCACATCCCAAAATTTCTCCCCCTTCTCAAATGAGAAGTGTTACAATATATAGATGATGAAAATTAGAGGGAAAGAAGAGAACTCGACTCTTCTCCTAAAATATAACCACCAACCATCAATTCCTGCTATGAATCCACCCACAATCTGTCCAGTCTTGTTCCTTATGTCAGTTTTGTGTGTTGAAGAAAGAAGACGATGGAGCGAATGAAATCAAATTTGGTAGTTGAAGAAATCAGATTCTATATTAATGTCCTAACATATGTTTTCCAAATTTTCACCCACCTAACCTTATCAAAATCAAATTTTCAGGAAGCCATGGCATACATGAGGTAGAGACCTTTTCAACGGTGCCAAATTTGTTGGATTTTGGGAACTGGATTGAAAGATATGTCCATTTGAATGTTTGAGTTGAGTCCGTACAGAAAATGGAAAAAACTAGTTAGTAGAATGGGTCTGTGGGCACAAAAATCACTTTTCACCTTTTTGGCACAAAAAATACAAAATGCAAAAACTACCCCACAACCCCATAATTCATTTTTCAAAAAAACCAACCTCGGGCTCAAAATTCCACATTTTCCATTTGCGCGAAAATTCCTCCCCAGGCCCACCAGCCCACATGTAATTTAGGCCTGACACGTGGCTCCTTGGGCATCATCGGAGGTGTGGTTTATTTTTGTCCTTTACATCTTTTGAGCCAAAAAGTTTGAATTGCCTCTGAGGACCCACCTTCCCACCTTGACTTGAAGCATGGCCATGTGTAGGGCTGGCATGCGTTTGGGGACCTCTTTTGGATTTTTCTTTTGGAGTTGTACTGAAGAGACATGTGGTACCTTCCGTGGCTTTCTATGTTCCTTTATACTTTTGCTAACTCCCTTTTGTTTTGCGGGGGGGTTACGTCTTACCTGAGACACGTGGAAGCCTAACGCTCATTCAAAAATCCGCTCTGAATTTTACTTTTAAAATAACGTCTTGCTAACACTTGGCTCTTTCTGCTATCCTATCTCGACTTTGACTATTCAATGCTAACTCTGTCCCTTTTAGACCCTAGACACGTTGTGAGCCTGTGCTCGTTCGAGGACTTCCTCTGGATTTTCCTTTTTAAATAGTGTCGTGTCGACACATGGCTTCTTCCGTAGGCACTTCTATACTTAGTCATTTTAGGCCTACTTTGTCCCCCTTTTTGACTTTTTAGCTGTTGAATCTGCCCTTCCTTGGACCTAGGACATGTGGAGGCCTTGTGCTTGTTTGAGTCTTTGGCTTTGGCTTTGACCCTTGAAGGTGCGCCGTCTGGACAAGTGGTAGCTTCTGCTGGCATGTGACTTTTAAATTACAGATTTGGGCCTGCTCTGTCCCACTTTTAAACTTGGACTACGTCGTGAGTCCATGCTCATTTTGGATTTACTCTTTCGCTATGTCTTTTTGAATTGCGTCAAGCTAACAAATGGTGCCTTCCGCGAGTCTGTTTATACTTGGGAGATTATGGCCTTGTGTTAAATCATATACGAAGTCCAAAAATTTGATCCCCTTCATTCATTCTTCTACTGTCGAGCTCTGATATCTATTGACGTCGTTTGGCCCCATTTGTCAACCCTACTCCTCCATTTCGAGTCCGCATGCTCCCCGTATTTGGGATTGATTTTTGGATTTAAAAATGTGGCTTGTATGACAAAGCCAACCCTTATATTTTCTGTTTGATCGATTTTTTTGGGGGAAAAATTAAGATAACAAGTTTCACATTAGCATGTTAGTACTTTAGGGTATCACATTGCACTGTTATGTTTAGGTTGTGATATAACAAAATTAAATATAATATAAGGACACTACTGATCAAAAAGATAAAATAGTAAACAAGATATATCAAGAAGAGGAAACACAAGATAGAGTGATACATGGGATTTCTAAGATAACTAATGTTTCCGACGTATGTCTGTACAGATTCTAGGCAGGTGAATGATCAAAACAAGTGTATTTTGAGTTTTTTAAGCTATAAAGCTAAAACTAGAGTGTGAAAATCTCTCAGACACAAACGCCTAAATAAGGACATGGATGCCTAGGTGCTTGTGTGTGATTTGGGCGATGGTGTGTGTAAGGTGTCTCAAGATCATGTTCTTTCTATGTCGCTCAGTGCCATTTCTTGTTTAACTTAGGTCACATCAAATTAGAGGAATAAAAATATGCATATATTTGAGTTAGATTGACCTCGACGATCACCTCAATACGATTATCACCAAGTGTTGTACTGCATTTTAGACTCCATATAGTTATAGAATGTGTTTTTTATTACAATAATGTCCCTAAATCTCGAATTCCCTAGTGCAAACCACACAAGAAGATAGCGGGAAGAAACTACTTTTTTCCAATGATAATATGTGCTATGGAATTAAAAATAAACCCTACTATGGAGTGATGTATGTAGTCCTGAAACGTAGTTCTTGGTTTAGTATATAGAAAATACTAGTTCCTTGTTGTATTATGTACCTCTTAAATTCTTTCTCCCATAATAATTTTAAATAAGACATGTATATATATATATATATATATGCTTCCCTTGCTTAAGTTTCTTCATTAACAAGTAAAAGGAAGATAAAGAGTGATAAAAGAATAAAAGAAAGAAGTAGTATTTGAAAGCTCAAGAAAAGGGACAAATAGGAAATATGCTCCCCGAGGGGGCACTAACACCTAGATGTTCATGTCCCTAATGGATGTTCCTATACATGGTGCTCAAAAGCTTAGACAACAAAATTAGAGATGAGTATGATGTCAACTAGAAAGTAAAACTATAATATGTCAATAAAAAGAAGCAAACAATTAAGATGAAAAGAATAAAACTAATGTCAAAGAAAATTAAAGAGGGTTGTTAATGACTAGTTCTCTTGCTTAGGAATCATGCATATGTAGAAATTAATCTGATCTAATACAAAGAATTCATGAAATAGCTACAGACAATAATTGAAATCAACAACTCTATATTATATTTTTATTATATCAATACACTCCATTATATAGGAGATGTATAATAACAATCCTCACAACAACCTTTGGTCTTTATATACAACCATACACCCATATGGTTTCAACCTCTCACCAATATAATAATAAAACAATACTAATGTTTTATTATTCTAACTTACTAACTTACCACATACTAACCACATTTTACATTTACTATTTACATTTACATAGTAAATGTACTTTCACTAATTTACCATAATAATAATTACACATGTAATTATTATTCACCCATACAAATGGAGCACTAATATAAATTTCCTAACATTCCCCCCCTTAGTGCGAACATGGGGAAAACCTGCCTTATACTTGCATCTACTCATGATCTGATGATTTTCCAGGATGATCATAAACCTAATGGATGATTTTTCATAGGGTTGACCATAAACCGAAAATGATGGTTTTGCAACTGGTTTACCACAAACCAAAAGGGTGATGGTTTTGCATAGGGTTTACCAACAACCAAAAATAGTGGTTTTACAAGTGGTGTACCACAAACCAAAAGGGTGATGGTTTTGCATAGGGTTTACCAACAACCGAAAATGGTGGTTTTACAACTGGTCTACCACAAACCAAAAATTAAGGTTTTCAGGTGGTTTACCTACAACCACATCATGATATGCTAAGTAATATTATTAGCCCTCATCACATCTCACTACAGGGAATAACATAGGAAATTCTGTTGAAATCTGCTGCTCATATATAGAAAATACCATAAATGTAGAAAACTAGAAATGGAACATTGAGATCATGTTTCCCCCCTCAATGTGAAATTTCTTTTATTCTGCAAACCACAATAGGGAACACTGCAACCAACACTCTGCCAAAATACAAAGAACAATAGGAACACACTGTATAAAAAATAATCACCATAACTAATACGGCCCCGTCATTGGTGACTGACGAGAGGTCGCTGAATGAATTCCAACCTCCTGTGCCTCCTTCCTCCAAGAACTTCACTTAGTATAGAAATTCTTCATAGTTATAGTCAATTTTATCTGTTATTTTTTCATCTCTAGTTTCGCATTCTACAATTTTGCTTACATCTATAGGATTTTTTTCTTTTCCATCTACTATCCTCCATAGATTTTTATTCATTAAATGCATCTGGATTTTTACCCTCCATGTATGGAATTTCAGCCCATTAAATTTATCTAATGGCTGAAATTTCTTCTGTAGCTTCCTGTATAATAGATCGTTCCACACACAAAATTTTGGAGAAACCCAGATCACAAAACAAAAGTTACAAGATCATCTTTGAGACAGATTTAACCTGCTCTGGTACCAAATGTAGAAATTAATCTGATCTAATATAAAGAATTCATGAAATAGCTACAAACAATAATTGAAATCAACAACTCTATATTATATTTTTATTATATCGAATAACACTCCATTAAAAAGGAGAGGTATATCAATCCTCACAACAACCGGGGTCTTTAGATACAACATAACAACCCATATGGTTTCAACCTCTCAACCAATATAAATATAAAACAATACTAATGGTTTATATTATTCTAACTTAACTAACTTACCCACATACTAACCACATTTTACATTTACTATTGACATTTACATAGTAAATGTACTTTCACTAATTTACCATGATAATAATTACACATGTAATTATTATTCACCCATACAAATGGAGCACTAATATAAATTTCCTAACAGCATATACATGAAATATTACATTTTAGATGTACATAGTAATTTTTTGATTTAGTGACTTCATTTTCCCCTACTCTATATTGGTGGATAAAGATTTTATAGCATAAATTGGAATAGAAAAGCGTACATTGGATATTTGAAAGAATATTATACCCAAACAAGCATATGAATGAGTGTGGTGCATGCGAATGGAATAGTGTGAGATGTCAATTATAGGAGCGGGAAGGATAAGTATCCCAAGGGTGTGAAATTTGTAAGTGGGGGCCTGACAATGTTGTGCAAGTTGTTGTAGTTCCTTGGAATTTCATCTGCAGAGCATGGTTTTGAGATTGAGATGTGCTTCATGGTTTCTTGTGCGGTGTTTTTCTTCATGGGATGTAAGCATGGACCTAATAAGACAAACCCGTGGAGTTCCATGCTATTAGGTAAATGAATTAAAATTTAAATGAAAATATGTAAAATAGAAATGTGGTTATTGGAAAAAGCTATAATCCAGGGAGGTAGAATAACCTCAAATTTTTTTTAAAGGAAAGGGTAGAAATTTATTCTACTTATAGATAGATGCTAAGGAATGATAGAAAATGAAGTATTTTGTCATCCTATCACCAAACTAGGATTTATCATCTCGTGAAAACATTTGTATTTAGGAATCATGTCGCAACTAATGGGAAATTTGTTGGCGGGAAAGTGTGGGTAAATTTTTACCTCCACTATTAATGCTCCCTATGGATAAGTGTCACTACAGCGGATCAAAAAATCCGCTCTGAATTTTACTTCTAAAATAGCGTCTTGCTGACACTTGGCTCTTTTTGCTATCCTATCTCGACATTGACTATTCAATGCTAACTCTGTCCCTTTTAGACCCTAGACACGTTGTGAGCCTGTGCTCGTTCGAGGACTTCCTCTGGATTTTCCTTTTGAAATAGTGTCGTGTCGACACATGGCTTTTCCGCAGGCACTTTTATACTTAGTCATTTTAGGCCTGCTTTGTCCCCCTTTTTGACTTTTTAGCTGTTGAATATGCCCTTCCTTGGACCTAGGACATGTGGAGGCCTTGTGCTTGTTTGAGTCTTTGGCTTTGGCTTTGACCCTTCAAGGTGCGCCATCTGGCCAAGTGGTAGCTTCTGCTGGCATGTGACTTTTAAATTACAGATTTGGGCCTGCTCTGTCCCACTTTTAAACTTGGACTACGTCGTGAGTCCATGCTCATTTTGGATTTACTCTTTCGCTATGTCTTTTTGAATTGCGTCAAGCTAACACATGGTGCCTTCCGCGAGTCTGTTTATACTTGGGAGATTATGGCCTTGTGTTAAATCATATACGAAGTCCAAAAATTTGATCCCCTTCACTCATTCTTCTACTGTCGAGCTCTGATATCTATTGACGTCGTTTGGCCCCATTTGTCAACCCTACTCCTCCATTTCGAGTCCGCATGCTCCCCGTATTTGGGATTGATTTTTGGATTTAAAAATGTGGCTTGTATGACAAAGCCAACCCTTATATTTTCTATTTGATCGATTTTTTTGGGGGAAAAATTAAGATAACAAGTTTCACATTAGCATGGTTAGTACTTTAGGGTATCACATTGCACTGTTATGTTTAAATTGTGATATAACAAAATTAAATATAATATAAGGACACTGCTGATCAAAAAGATAAAATAGTAAACAAGATATATCAAGAAGAGGAAACACAAGATAGAGTGATACATGGGATTTCTAAGATAACTAATGTTTCCGACGTATGTCTGTACAGATTCTAGGCAGGTGAATGATCAAAACAGGTGTATTTTGAGTTTTTTAAGCTATAAAGCTAAAACTAGAGTATGAAAATCTCTCAGACACAAACGCCTAAATAAGGACATGGATGCCTAGGTGCTTGTGTGTGATTTGGGCGATGGTGTGTGTAAGGTGTCTCAAGATCATGTTCTTTCTATGTCGCTCAGTGCCATTTCTTGTTTAACTTAGGTCACATCAAATTAGAGGAATAAAAATATCCATATATTTGAGTTAGATTGACCTCGACGATCACCTCAATACGATTATCACCAAGTGTTGTACTGCATTTTAGACTCCATATAGTTATAGAATGTGTTTTTTATTACAATAATGTCGCTAAATCTCGAATTCCCTAGTGCAAACCACACAAGAAGATAGCGGGAAGAAACTACTTTTTGCCAATGATAATATGTGCTATGGAATTAAAAATAAACCCTACTATGGAGTGATGTATGTAGTCCCGAAACGTAGTTCTTGGTTTAGTATATAGAAAATACTAGTTCCTTGTTGTATTATGTACCTCTTAAATTCTTTCTCCCATAATAATTTTAAATAAGACATGTATATATATATGCTTCCCTTGCTTAAGTTTCTTCATTAACAAGTAAAAGGAAGATAAAGAGTGATAAAAGAATAAAAGAAAGAAGTAGTATTTGAAAGCTCAAGAAAAGGGACAAATAGGAAATATGCTCCCTGAGGGGGCACTAACACCTAGATGCTCATGTCCTTAATGGATGTTCCTATACATGGTGCTCAAAAGCTTAGACAACAAAATTAGAGATGAGTATGATGTCAACTAGAAAGTAAAACTATAATATGTCAATAAAAAGAAGCAAACAATAAAGATGAAAAGAATAAAACTAATGTCAAAGAAAATTAAAGAGGGTTATTAATGACTAGTTCTCTTGCTTAGGAATCATGCATATGTAGAAATTAATCTGATCTAATACAAAGAATTCATGAAATAGCTACAGACAATAATTGAAATCAACAACTCTATATTATATTTTTATTATATCAATACACTCCATTATATAGGAGATGTATAATAACAATCCTCACAACAGCCTTTGTCTTTAGCTATACAACCATACACCCATATGGTTTCAACCTCTCACCAATATAATAATAAAACAATACTAATTGTTTTATTATTCTAACTTACTAACTTACCACATACTAACCACATTTTACATTTACTATTTACATTTACATAGTAAATGTACTTTCACTAATTTACCATAATAATAATTACACATGTAATTATTATTCACCCATACAAATGGAGCACTAATATAAATTTCCTAACATTCCCCCCCTTAGTGCGAACATGGGGAAAACCTGCCTTATACTTGCATCTACTCATGATCTGATGATTTTACAGGATGATCATAAACCTAATGGATGATTTTTCATAGGGTTGACCATAAACCGAAAATGATGGTTTTGCAACTGGTTTACCACAAACCAAAAGGGTGATGGTTTTGCATAGGGTTTACCAACAACCAAAAATAGTGGTTTTACAAGTGGTGTACCACAAACCAAAAGGGTGATGGTTTTGCATAGGGTTTACCAACAACCGAAAATGGTGGTTTTACAACTGGTCTACCACAAACCAAAAATTAAGGTTTTCAGGTGGTTTACCTACAACCACATCATGATATGCTAAGTAATATTATTAGCCCTCATCACATCTCACTGCAGGGAATAACATAGGAAATTCTGTTGAAATCTGCTGCTCATATATAGAAAATACCATAAATGTAGAAAACTAGAAATGGAACATTGAGATCATGTTCCCCCTTCAATGTGAAATTTCTTTTATTCTACAAACCACAATAGGAACACTGCAACCAAACACTCTGCCAAAAATACAAAGAAACAACTCAGGAACACACTGTATAAAAAAATAATCACCATAACTGATACGGCCCCGTCGTTGGTGACTGACGAGAGGTCGCTAAATGAATTCCAACCTCCTGTGCCTCCTTCCTCCAAGAACTTCTCTTAGTATAGAAATTCTTCATAGTTATAGTCAATTTTATCTGTTATTTTTTCATCTCTAGTTTCCCATTCTACAATTTTGCTTACATCTATAGGATTTTTTTCTTTTCCATCTACTATCCTCCATAGATTTTTATTCATTAAATGCATCTGGATTTTTACCCTCCATGTATGGAAGTTCAGCCCATTAAATTTATCTAATGGTGTATCCATTTTACTGAATCTAAATATCCAAAAAAAATTGAATGTAGATTTGAATTACCTTTGATTCTTTGATTTCTTCAAAAAACAATAGTGATCAATGTGATGTATAGTAAATTGCACGTTTCTCCCAAACTACAAACTGAGTTATGCTGAAATTTCTCCTGTAGCTTCTTGTATAACAGATCGTTCCACGTACAAAATTTTGGAGAAACCCAGATCACGAAACAAATGTTACAAGATCATCTTCGAGACAGATTTAACCTGCTCTGGTACCAAATGTAGAAATTAATTTGATCTAATACAAAGAATTCATGAAATAGCTACAAACAATAATTGAAATCAACAACTCTATATTATATTTTTATTATATCAATACACTCCATTAAAAAGGAGATTTATAATAACAATCCTCACAACAACCTTTGTCTTTATATACAACCATACACCCATATGGTTTCAACCGCTCACCAATATAATAATAAAACAATACTAATTGTTTTATTATTCTAACTTACTAACTTACCACATACTAACCACATTTTACATTTACTATTTACATTTACATAGTAAATGTACTTTCACTAATTTACCATAATAATAATTACACATGTAATTATTATTCACCCATACAAATGGAGCACTAATATAAATTTCCTAACAGCATATACATGAAATATTACATTTTAGATGTACATAGTAATTTTTTGATTTAGTGACTTCATTTTCCCCTACTCTATATTGGTGGATAAAGATTTTATAGCATAAATTGGAATAGAAAAGCGTACATTGGATATTTGAAAGAATATTATACCTAATATCATACTGAATGAGTGTTGTGGATGCCGAATGGAATAGTGTGAGATGTAAATTCATAGGAGAGGGAAGGATAAGTATCCCAAGGGTGAAATTTGTAAGTGGGGACTGACAATGTTGTGCATGTGTAGTTCCTTGGAATTTCATCTTTGACAGAGCATGGATGAGATTTGCTTCATGGTTTCTTGTGTGTGTTTTCTTCATTGGGATAAGATATGACCTACATAAGAAAACACATCTAGTCCATGCTATAGGTAAATGAAATTAAAATTTAACTTGGAAAATATGTAAAAATAGAAATGTGTATTGGAAAAGCTAATCCAAGGAGTTAGAATAAACCTCAATTTTTTAAAGAGAAAGGGATAGAAATTTATTCCTACTTATAGACTCGATGCTAAGGATATGATTAGAATAACATGAATTATTTGGCCATCCTATCACCAAACTAGGAATTTGATCATCTTGGTGAAAACATTTGTATTTAGGAATCATGTCGCAACTAATGGAAATTGTGTTGGGAGAGTGGTAAATTTTTACCTCCAACTATTAATGCTTCCCTATGGATAAGTGTCACTACAGATGATCAAAAACCCAATATGTAACTTGTCTCAGGTGACACAAAGACTCTAGGAGTATATTTTTCCTCCATATACCCTAGGTTTTATTCCCTTATTTAGTTACTACTTTAGTTCCTTCTTTGGTTCCTTGAATTAGTAGTTAGCTCCTGATAGTAACTTATTGCAATCTGAAAATTGTTCTATGATTAATGGCATTGTAAAAAAACTATGAGTTTTCAAATACTAAAACTTGTTTTTAACAATTTTTTGGTCAAGTTAGGAGTACCCATATGGAACTCTAGTGCCTAGGACTTTTTTTTTTTTCTAGGTGCTTCCATCCATGATGAGTTTTGTGGAACAATTTATTATTGGCCCTATTTTGTAACTTATTTTTTTCATTGTGTCTTTGTTTTTGTAACTATGTTCTATCATTATTGGGAGGGTACAAAATTTCACCAAATGTTTACCCCCACTTGTTTGGGGTGTGTGAGAGGGAACACACAAAAAAAATGTGCACGAAGCGCAAATAAGGATGAAACTAATGTGAACATTTTATAAAGGAATGCTACTATAGGAATAAGGATTACATATGGAAGTTACCATGGTTCAAGAAAAATAAGGGGAAAATTCTAGCCTAGAATTGTTAGTGACAAACAAGTAATGCAAAATGAAATAGAAACTAGTAAAGGAATATAAAAAACAAGGAATCAATGAGTAACTAGCTATACAAATAGGACACCACTCATGATATCACAAGAAAATTTGATCCATCATGGCTTATGAAAATAAGGTAACAGGAAAATATAGCCTACATAACCCACAAATAATAAAAAAAACTGTTAAATGAGAAAACCATTATTAAAATGAGTCCTACAAGGAAAATGCTACACATGAAGCACCCATTAACATGTTAAAAGAAATAAATAGTATGCAAAATTGTAATATCTGAATATTGGAATGATAGTTATGAAATATTATGATGATATCTCTTAATAGTAAGTGAGATAAGGTAGAAGACCCTTAGAGCTTTAGTGGGACTAGTAGTGGATATTGCAAATCATCATACATCATATAACAACATGTAAGTGACCAACATTCTCCTAAATATACCATGTGAACACGGAAGTTTGTATGAAAAATTAAAAAGAATACTAGGATCTATAATAACATGATAAGTAGAGGAACATTGTATAGTAGTATAAAGAAGTAAGATTACATCTAATACAGATCTAAGAAAACATGTTTTTAGATTATTTAATGTATATATGTGAAAAAAATAAATACGATAGGAGGAATAAGGATGGCCCTGATGTGTTTGTGTGTAAAGTATGGTCGATGTGATGAAATCCCTTAACATTCAAGCATGGACCAAGAACAAGAGTGTATCATCCAGTATTATGGGGGAATTAGGATGCCTCCGAGTGTGAATTTCAAAATGATAGAATAAATTAGAGTACTAGGTAATGGACCATGATCAGATAATGTAAAGGAGCTACTAATGTCAACATGATCCAGGGTTTGAAGGTCATGAGAGAGTACAAAAGGCCAAGTATATGAGATAGGTATAGAGTGATCAGTTGGAGACATAGAGTGTGAACCATGTATAGATGGAGTATGTGAGGTAGACGACCTATGTGAAGATGTTATCCTATGAGTTGGGCTATGGGATGTATATATGGGACGAGGCCAATGAGTATTAGGCATATGTAAAGTAAACTGAGATGGATGATAAAAATGTTATACAATAGGAGCAAGGGCTCTAGACACCATAGGAGGTGTCAAGACTAAGTACCCATTATGAATAGGATAATATACATTTTGGGTAGGAGAAACTAGACATGGGATGGTTGGAGGAGCCAAGGAGAATGGTTTCGGTGGTCGAATGCCTCTAATAGTTATAAGATATAACTCATGGATAAACTTAAGGAACCATTGAATAATAGAAGGTATGGATTTTGCATCTTGCAGTCAAAGGATTCTTAAGATAATGTCATAACATGTAATAGTATATCTGATAGTAAATGGAATAAAAATAGTACTATACCCAATAGTAATGGGTAGAATAACATGGCCATGAGAATTTGTACACATGTGTTTCATCTTTGATAGAGGGAAGCCAATGGACTGCACTAAAGGTAATGAACATGTATTGGATATGAATGTAGGATATACCTCAACAATGTTTATGACATGGGGACCAATATAAGAATTAATATTTAATCTATGGGAAGAGAATGAGAAGTTAATTTCAACATCAATGAAAGTGATAATAGGTTATGGGAAATCTGTAACACAAACAAATAATCCCATCGGATGATCCAAAGAATCTGGAGGAGGAACAGAATGGTATGAATGATTAGAAGAGGAATCAGGGCCTCACTTTTGATTCTTGCGTAGAGGCTCATTGAATATTTTTGAAATTTTTATCGTCATTATTAGGATTGGAAGTGGAAGTAGCAGATTCATGTAATTAGATATCACTATTTCTATTGAGATCTTGACTCAAATGCTAAAGCATGAAACACTTATCGGTAGAATAAACATTACATCTATGGTAATCAAAATGTGGATGCTCATCAAAATTTCTACTTTGGGCATATGATGATCATATTTGAGAGTAGGTGTAAGATATATCAGATTTATTTCAATGATTTGGAGAAACAACATATGTGGAGGATAAGGAAATTGAGTAAACATACAATGAATTGGTTGGATATGAAGCTTAGGAGGTTGAGAAACAACCTTGAGATTACGCTTAACATAATTCGAATTAGATATAAAGCGAACATCAATTGAAAATTTAGAAGGGGAATGACATGAAGTATTAGAACCATATTTGTGTTTTCCCAAAGAAAGTAAAATATTATCACGAGTCTTAAAGATATGGCATAGATGATAAAAATAATTATAAGAAAAAAAAGAACACATTCTTTAAAGGACGAAAAAGACTAAACAAATAGATCTTACAATTCAAATTTAACTAAAATATTGTTCATTTTAGAAATATTGTTCTTGTAGCACAATAGATAATCACCAAGATGTTCATTAGATCCTTATTTAAATTTATCCATTTATGAATAATATATTTTTATTCTAATATTCATAGAAAAATGATCAATAATTAAATCTACAAGAGTACTAAATTATATAACAGAAGGAAAGGAAAAGTCATAGAACCATCAAAAATCGTAATCTTGTAAGCTCCTAGGAAACAACTTTGTCAAGATAGTGTCATCACATGCATAGTCTCGGAAAGAAACATAAAAAGATCTGATTTTATCTTGAGGATATCCATTGGCATATAATAGATTACAATTTTGTGATACAAAATTGGGAGGTAGTGGATAAGAGGAAACTTCATGTGAAAAAGGAATATGAAGAATAATTGAAGAATTACGTGTTGGGGACGAATAAGAAGTATTTTGTTGCAATTTATGGATTTTTTCTTGTAAATCATGATTAAGATACTCTAAAACTTGGGTGACGTAAGAAGAATTAGAATGAATGTGTGAAATAAGAGGAGAAAAATAATGAGTTGAAGGGGTAGGAATAGTCATGTGAATGGCAGAGAATCAAATATTGTAAGGAGAGGAATAAGGTGGGATATAAGAAGTAGTGGTAGTATATAATTTCAAATTTTGAATCATACTATTATAGGTAGCATTATTAGGGGCACGATGAACACCCAACAGAGCATTGAGGATATGTGTAACACGGGTCATATTATCAAGCATTGTAGAGTAGAAATTGGTAATGGATTGTTATTGGACTTGATCAAAATTGGTATATTCATCATAGGAATGTTAAATATTAGATGATTTGATGTCCTTGAGAATTATTTTCTTGGAATTGATCAAAAAAATTCATAGATGGGGTTAGCCATTAGAGAAGGATGATGTCAAGTGGATGGTGCAATCTCTATATGGGTTTTGGACCCAAAACAACCAATACAGGTAATGGGCATGAAAACAGTGATCCAAAATGAGCATGTAAGAGGTCAGGCTGATAAAATGATTAAACAAAATTAAATCTAAGATAAAGACACTGTTGATCAAATAAATAAAACAGTAAAAAATTAATATTGATCAAAGGAAATACATAAAAGATTATTACATAGGGTTTCTATGATAAGTCATCTTACCTAGGAGGTTGGAATAGAGAAACCAACATAGGATTAGATGGATTCTTATCACAGAAATGATATAAACAATCATATTTCAGGTTGTGTAAGATCTAATTCTAAAACTTGAGTATGACGATCTCTGGGAAATGAGGAATTGGACTAAAACAAGGTTTCCTCGGTGCTATCGGCTGATCTAGGTGTTAGTGTCTTGAATATCACTCAGGATATGATTCTTTCTATGTTATATATTGTTTCTTCTTATTCATAATAGGCCACATCCTATTTTTTGTGTCACACATGTACCTATATAATTAACCCTACTTATCTACACAATACTCAAGCACAAATTAGAGGTATAAATAAATATATATATATATATATATATATATATATATATATATATATATGTTTGATTCATACTGATCACGATGGTCACCCCAGTTTGATTATCACTAATCATTCCACTACATTCTAGACTCCATGTATTTCTAGTGTGTAAGTGATTAGAATAGTGTCCCTTGATATAGGATGCCCTAGTGTCAATCTCAGAAGAAGATAACAAGCTACATCTACATTATCCCAATGCTAATGTGTGGTATGGAATTCAAAATAAACCCTCTTATGCAATCTAAAAATGTAGTATTTGATGTAATATGTAGAAATATTATCTCCTTGTACTAGTATATGTCTCTTGAATGCTTTCCCCCCTAATAGGTAAATAAGACATGTATGTATATATATGATTCCCTTTATTAAGTTTATTCATTAACAAGTAAAAAGATGACCAAGAGTGAGAAAAGAGACAAGAAATAAGTAACATTTGAAAGATAAGTAAAAGAGAAAAAGAAGACAGAGGCACCAAGAGGGTACAATAATGCTCAAGTACTCTTGTTCCTATTGGGCGGTCCTATACAAGGTTCTTAATAGGTCAGATAGAGAAATCAAAGTTGAGTAGGATGTCGATTGTAATGTACAACTATAAGTTGTCAATAAAAAGAAATAAGAAATAAAGATGAAAACAATGAAAATAATTTGTCAAATCAAAGTAAAGAGGGTTTTTATTTACTAGTGCTCTTGCATAGGAATCATGCATGTAAATGAAGTATTTAGAGGTTGGATGTACATATTAAGTACATGATTTAGTGACTACATGGTGTCAAATGTCTATTGTAGATATTGCATAATTAGTAGAAGTTATGTCAAATTAGATCAATTAAGTGAAATATGTACTAATAGGAGTATCACAATATGTTTTCTTGATAATAATGTGTCATATTATTGTATTTGATTAAGTTATATGGTAAGGTATTACATTACAATTTTATAATAAATTTTCATGTTAAGCTGTCAAATTATTATTGTATCACATTTGTGTGTGGTTTTTTTAGGGTGTTTCATTAGAGTGTTGTAGTAAGGTGTCACATCAAAACTCGAGAATATCCATTACAAATTCATAAATAATGAAATTATAATGCACATAAAAATTTGGATATATCAATTAGAAATTCATAAACACCAAAATTACTATGAATAACAAAATTAGGCGATATCCATTAGACATTCATAAACAACTAAATTACAAGACATGCAAAAATTAGACATTCCAAAATACTATGATTCTTCACTCTCACTATTTTCAATTTCATCCAATATATAATGTGACACATTTACATTATTTTAAATTAATCTTAGAGCACCCCTATGATTACTTTGTTGCAATACACCTGATTCCTAGTCACTCCCTTTTATTTCTAAAAGAAATTATGCTTTAAATTGTCCATTTTCATCTTATTGAACATTCTCATTTTCTAGATCAACATCTTGATCTTACTAATGCTCGTTAACTTCTAAAATATCTTCATCTTATGGGACTTATTCATTTTGATTAGCTTATTCTTTGAACAAAATATCGTGAAATTCTTAGGTGTTCTTTCGAAAACGTTTGTGGAATATATGTCTTGATATTTTCTCAATATGTATTATTAAATTCCATCCATGCATCTTGAAACAAAAATATAAGAAAACCTATCAAAAATATAAAATAACGGGAAAATATAAATTATTTAATTATCTTGTATAAGAATAAATTACAAACATAACACATTACACCTTATCAAATTATTTCGACAACACATAAGGATGATCACACTCCAATAAAGCCTTTCGAAATTCAACCAAGCAACAATTGTTATGTATATTGGCCCTGATATATCTATTTTAAATGTATGAGTACCATTTACATTTAAAATTTATACATATTAAAAAAATTGTAGTCCACGCTAATTTTTTCTTGAATCTCCTTAATATAATCCATTCTCCCTTCAACCAATTTTTTATCTCTTACACTTTTCGGGCTAGCTTCATAATATTGTACTTCTACACCACAATTGTATTTATTCCTTTTATTAAAGGTTATCTCTATTTCACGTTCTTTTCCATCCACCAATATTTTATTAAGAATATTTACCTTATATGACATGACTTTTATCTTTAAACTTGAACTAGAGGTTCAAAAAATGAAAATTATTGCATATACGAATTAAGATTATTAATCAAGATTCGTATTCTCACACAATGCTTAATTTATCCTTAGAAACACATCTAGGGCTTGTGTCATCAATGTATTAAAAAATTTCATGCACCCAATTTCCCACTATAATTATCATGTCCCGTTATCATTTCCTCTAAATTAAATAGTACGAACTTATTGATGGCAGATTCTTTTGATTTACCTACATACATCAATAAAAAAATCATGTAAGTATAGGAATTACATATTTCATGTTAAAATAACAAAAACATAATATAATATTATACTGACTCGATCTTCTTCCCTTTCATTTTCATTGTATTTTTTCCTCCAACCGTGGACCATGCATTCAACATCCCATATGTGGAGTATTTTAGGTCATGCCTTGTGTACATAGAATAATGTTTTTTTTAATAGTGTAACCTTTTGCAATGAATTCCTATGGAAATAATAACTACTTTATAAACCCATTCAATGTCTTCATGTATATCTTATGGAAAAACATCCATTGATTTTTGAAAACAATTTTCCCTGTCAATATCATTGGCTTAGCGGACTAGTAGATGAACTTGGGAGTCAAAAAATGATGTGGAAAATTCTTTTTCAAAAATACAAACATCATCTTTAATGTCATTTGTCATGTCCTCTAACATGTAGGTCTCATTTGTTCATAAACATATAAAGAATTGTGAAATTCTCATAATGGCTATTGTGAGATCCTTTAGGAGCACATCCTCTCCTCTTAAACCCATAAGAAAAGATGTGGTAGTGTTAAACACATTGACTATACACTATAATAAATAAAAGAATAAAAAAATACATAAAAATAATTTACATTAATTATAGTTATTTCCAACATACCTTTAAAATGGTGTATCATTCATGTATTTTCAACTTGTTAATATATCTATCAATTGTGAATTCTTTGTTCATGAATCACCCATTTAATTAAGGTCGATGAATTTCACACATTTTGATTGTATTTTGAAACATGGATATATATAGAATCCATGGAGCATCTTCATATCTTTGATTATTCTTCGGCCATATTTTTTCTTCGTTCTAAAAAATTGGAATTTTTTTATGATTCTGATTTATCTTTTTATATAATTGTAAAATATAGCCTCTATGATCGAATAACATTATCAAATTTATATGAATCAGGTCAAGAAGATGGCCTCCTAGAAAATATTTCTAGAATGGAAGTTTGTATAATATAGATAATGTTTACATTCCATTAGAAATTGCATATACTTTTTTCTAATCAACTACACTGGATTTATTTTCCCACTAATGTCTTCAGTAGATCTATAGTACAATAATATTGCTCGCTTCATAACCATCATCTTAAACACAATCAATCTCAAGGAGACATTAAATTTGTTGTTTCTCTCATTTCCTAATGACCATGAAATGTTTTTATTTCTTACACTAATATATTCATGGTCCATTCTTAAAATATGTTATTTCCTTCATGATCGTTAATTCTCAATTTTTAGGAGTACCTTTAACATATTCAGTTTCCATGCCTAGGGAACACATGCTCTCCATTTTTATTCTAACCTGAACAAAAAATGATAGTCCTAGATAATGATGGATTTTCCAATAATTTAAATGATATATTTTCATGAAGTTTTATAACATCATACATACACACCCCATTCCATAAATTTTACAATTCATATATAAGAGGTTCAAGGTAAACATATATGGTGTTCACTTCATTCATTTTAGGGACTGATTGTGACATAAATTGGTGTCCTCTTTGTAATAGCCATGAGGGAATGTTATAATTAATAAATAAATATGTAAAAATACATATGTTTTTGAAAAATTGAAATAAATTTACTAACCCCATCCATACAAAACCTATGGTAATACTATTTACATTGAATTTAAATTTTTCATACCATTTATACTCAATATGTTTCATATCTTTTCAATCACTTGGTAAACGAAATACCTTGCTACTACTTATGTTATTATAATTTCAAGCCATTTGTAATGCCCACATTTTATACACACAAATACAACAATAAAATACTAGGAATATTTATTTTTTTGACTTACATTGCTCACTACACAATGCCACAAAGGCTCCAAGTAAGGAAAACTCCATAACACATACGACACTTACGTAATTCATCGACCCACAGAGACACATGACAACACCATATACATGTCGATGGCACATCTTCCTCAATGAACGAATGCTAATAATAACCCAACTACAAGAAAATGATCTAAATGATTGGCAACCCCACAACACATCATTTCCATGATTACATCTTATTTATGATTAACATTCCAAGAAAATTTTTATACAAGGATGATTTTATCCATTTCCCCACGTATAGATTCTACAAATCATTTCACATTCAACTTATTGTTCGATGATTCAAGCTTTCTCTTTATCCCTTATGAAAATATCCATAACATACATAATGAAATTCCATATTTGCAATTACCTACAAATTTCCTAATTCTATCGTTCTTATTGTAAAGGTTTGTCCTGTCAAAATATGTTTAGTTGACATTTAATTTAACCCTCATTTTGTAAGGGGAGCAACCAAAAGTTGTCGAGGGAAAAATAATACACATCAAAGGAGGTGAAGGTTCAAGTTTCTCTTTTCTATAAACTTCCTTCCATTTGAAGCACATTTGTTTTCATACTATGGTTGTTTTAGTATCAATCTTAGTGTGATTCAGTTAAGCATTTACAAGAAATAATTTTATTTTATCTTATTTTTAGTGGAATCTAAACTAAATCAAAGGCCTAGTCCTACCAAGAATCAATTTGTATCCATTATTAACAAAAATTCAATGCCTAGAACATCCATAAGGACTTCTAGTGAATTTGTGTTCCCAAACCATTATCACACATACTATTGTTTCTCACTTCATTTACAATGTTCTTTAGGCCTCTTTTTTTTGGTGTCACTTTATAACATAAACAGTTATGAAAGTACTTATTTACCATTTTGGATAATTATATGATTGGAAGCATCATAACTACAAATGAATTCCAAGTTAACCTCTGATGCGCCCGAATTAGCAGGAACTTGACAAGGTCATAACTTAAGCTCCGGGTGTCCGTTTGAGTCCGTTTTTTTTTTGAAACCACGTGTTTTGATGAGACGAATGCAGCGGCAACCCGCCCTACCAGTTGGGGCAAGTTTTCGACACGTTTTCGGGCCCTAAATCCGCCATCTTGAGGCCGAAAATTAGGATTTAAGTTATAGTTTGGTTTTTTCCTATTTTTGAGCATTAGTTAATTTTAGTCTATTAATTGCATTTTGAGTTAGAAAGTTGGCAATTCCTATAATTTAGGGATGTAGAAGATGCGTGGCAATTTCTGTGCCCGTACGAATAAGCATGCGAACTTACTAAGAATAACAGGTTCTAGTAAACTGCTAAAAATAGTAATTTCCGCCACCTAGAGTAGATTTAGTCAGAGTTAGCTAGAGTTTACTTGGAAACTCGAGTTGGGAGTTATTTTCCTATTTAGGAAACATTGTAATTCATTATTGGTTAACGAAGAAGGAGATCTATTTTCTTTTGGAGTTCATTTTATTGCAGTCTATCTCGTTGTTCTTAATTTGGCTGCATTAACCTCCTAAACAACCGAGGGTTGGTTTAAATCTAGCACCACCTAATGATCAATGCCTCAACTATATATGAGTTTAAGGCAAGAGGACATATTTATGTTAAACCACCTTGAAGAAAATACCAAGGTGATATGTTGATAGAAATCAAGGTAACACATTCAACTGAGAGGAACTAAGGAGTTCATTAATAAGATTTTAAGACTTAGAACAAGTATTTCACGATCTCCAACTATGTCGTCTAGATCCAATAGGGAATTCATTTGCTGATGAAGTTAATTTCTAGATCTAATCATGTAATACCTAGAAATCAAAAAGGATACTAAGGGAGTATTAAGCTCTATTTACCCCACAGATTGTAAGGTTACACTGCATAGTTGTTGCTTCGAATAAGGACTCATAAGGTGACTTACAAGGTAGTCTTGACCACTCAACAAGGTGACAGGCCTGAAGAGAGGACATTATCCTCACGGTTACCAAGACTATAAGGAAACCACATACTATGGATAAATTTGGACCATGTCATTCCTAAAAGATAGGTTCATGAAAATGTTACTAAACATAAAGACTATGATGATAAAATTCAACTACGGTTTTTATTTACCTAACCTAGGAGACGCCATCGATTACAAGGTTTAAGTTTATTCTATGGTTTCAATTTTTTTCTATGCTATGAAGGATAATAGACATTAAGACAATTTATGCACAAATATTATACTAGGGTTAAGTGTTTCGATTAAATCTCTTTATTACATTTAAAATGTAAGAATACAACAGAATAATTAATTAAGTGTTTATTGAACACTGATAAATTCCCTACAATGTATTAACTTCAAATTTATTTTATATATATATGTGTGTGTGTGTGTGTGTGTATGTATGTATGTATATATGTATATATATATATATCAAACCCTTTTACCATACGTAAATACGAATGAAATTGAACCTATGATTAAATGCACATTTCTTAAGATATCCCTAAAACTAGCATCCCATACATATTAGCAAATTTAAAATATAACATTTATGTATCATGAAACTACATTATACATATATTCCTTTTACAATGACCTATAAAAATTACAATAATAAATAATGAATTATACATCACTCTTTCGCCATCCTTATTACATCCTGTAAAAACATGTGAGCATGAAATCAGTGATAAATCGATGGCAGGGAATCCACCCTAATCTAACATAATTAATGTCTTTAGTTTCCCATTTACATGTAATAATAATTAACAATTGAACTTGAAAGAAAAGGTTTAGACACATGTATTCAGTTCATTTCATTTCACTTCACTTTGTAACCAAGGAAAGAGAAAGAGAAAGGAAGAGAGAGAAACACCATTTTGTCAGAAGTTCTATTTCTCAAAACAAGTTACACTATAAGTTTTCAAACAATTATTTACATGTGTTAAAAGTTCCACAGTGGTTTGGCAACCTGACAGGGGTCCTACAAATTAACTTTTTACATTTCCTACTAGCTACAAAAACATTCAAAATAGGATCAGAGGCTAAGAATCCACTTTCCAATGTTGTCTTCCGATGAGAAAACAAACCATGGTTAAATTTCTATGTGTCGATTTATATACCAAGAGTTCATATGAACTAACGAAATTTGGAACTAGCGAACGGTTTGCGATCAGTAGCTAGTTTCCTGGGGGCATCGATCGTAATTGGCCTAGTTACAAATGATTAAAAGTTAGTTCAAGGGATGAGTAAACCACATCCAAAACTAATGTTTGATGGATGTATGTGCCAAGCTAAAAGTTCTACAAGTTCCCCCATATATGGATAATTCATCAAAGTCAATGAAAAATCAGAACTAGAAAATTATTTTCGAAAGGCAACATGTTTTCTAGAGTGCCCAGTCATAATTGATCTGGTTTGCCCTTGATAAACTACGACTAGAGGCTGACAAAATGGCTTTGCCAAACTATACAGAAAAGTGTTTTTTCTTAAATTGAAGGTTCCATGCAATTGTTTAGTAAAAATACTAGAGCTTTGTGAAGACGGATAATAATTTCTCTATCAAGGTTTTAAATGGAGGTTCAAAATGAAACCCAACTTTTTAGATTTAGTAGCTTCCTACCACTGCAAAAAAAAGTAACAAGGATCCTATAAGGGCGTCAAAAAGGTCACAAATGTTCATTCGGGGTTGATTCAAGGACTTGAGTGACTCCTCACATAACAAGGTACACATAGGAAACTTAACATATCCTTTACAGAGTTATGAACATTGTTTTGTGAATCTCCAAAAATCACAATTTTATCTATTTTAACACGAGAGTGGTCAACTCATTTACAATAAACTCAACTTCAACCTGTCAATAAAAATGAGTACACTAGTAGTCCGGTTTGGCTGGGGAGTTTTTTAGATCATCACATGGTGAGAGTTTAAGTCTATTTTCTACCAAGAGATATTGGATCTTGTAAGTTACATTATAATGCTTTATTTTTTTAAACAAGTTTATTTAATACATTCAAATATAGGAAAATCCTTTGGTTCTAAATTTTATTCCATTGCAAAGAACAAGTAAAGAAAAAAATTTATGAAAGCTGAGGAGAGATTAACCATGCCTGGAAGATATTTGTGTCTGCATGGCAAGAGGTACTGCAGGTGGTTTCACCCACATTCTATAAGACATCATCCATCTTCCAGTCATTCCGCAAAATAGTTTTCGTGCACCTGGAACTCCCATCTACTTTCCCTTGTTCAAACATCTCTAAAGCTTCTTCAATAAAACCATTTACACACATCAGCAAAATGAATCAATCCATGAAACATATTTCTTTGGGGCATTCAGTCATACAATTCACATGCCATGTGAATGCTCCCACATCTGCAGCGCGTAGGGAAAGAGGTTCCTCTTCAAATGTTGGATATGACTATTCATCATGCAGCTCATCACTGTTACTCTCAACATCCCCTCTTCTTCAATCATAAGATTTCATAGGATTTGACCATGGGACCTTCCCACTTCAAGAACTAGGCGCAGATGCCAATGAGCTGAAAAATTCCTTTATAAGTATCTTCTCCAAACATGCATAGAACCTAGTACACTTGAACCAACATATTATAGAATCATGGGTCAAATAAAGCATTACCGAGAGATCAAGGCCATAGTGAGTTAGCAATGCACACCGTTTTATGCATGAGGCCGAGTTGTGAAATGAGGTAGAGCTCATGTCACTACCAAAATAGCCATACCCAAATTTCATAGTGATGAGTGGTCATGAGCTTGTGAGCTTTACTGAACTAAAGAAATAAACCAAGGTCTATAGTGTCAAGCTCGAACATAATAAAAAATAAATGGTGAACAGATTAAACGCATATAGCCAAGAGCTCATAGCGATCCATATAACCAATATAAAAAACTTTAAGGTAACATGAGTTCACAGAAAAAGTGAAAAACCTAGATAATTGACCATGGTTAGAAATATGAAGACCAAAGATTCAATAATGAATAATATCAACCAAATTTTTTCCATAATCTTTGGGTGCAACAATGGCCTAACCCATATTGGACTGATTTTAGGGATGGCTACCTTCTAGATCCAAATTTAGCACATCTCCCTAAAGCATTTGTTTACACACCTACCAAAGCATTTGCAACTACAATATATGCCAAAAAAATTATGTCTTTTCTATTGTGATGGACGTCCATAGCCTTTTTTAGGCTCATGTGTTGAAAAATACTGGGATTAAGAAAGAAAATTTAACTGATCTAGTTGGAGAACTATTTGATGCGTAGGAGAACAAATTTACTTCCATGAAGAAAGGCATGTCTTCCATTATCGCTGCATATTTCCAAATACTACTAAATTTATGCTATAGATCTCAAAAAAAGTCTATAATATTAAGGAAATTGATAGGTTTGATTGATGCCTGGGCTGCTAATGTGCCCTGTCAGCCCCCTGCCACATGCCACCTCCCATCAACTCCTATCATCACTAAACCCCATCCATTCACCCACCACATTTAATTTATGTTATGTTATGTTATTTATTTATTTAGTTTTGATGTGGGCACCATTTCCCTCCCCTTATAAGAGCATCGTCCTCAATATGACACAACATCGATGCTTGAGGAATACGTAAGAAATAAATTTAATAATGACACATGTCTTTAGAAAAATAACTCGTTGATACAAAGCAGCCACAAGGAAGCAGACTAAATTTCACAATATCTTAAATTTTAATGTTCTATAGAGATTAGCAGTTCTATTTTTCTCTATTAATTAGTCTTTTCATTTAAATTTTGTATTAATCTCAAATCTCAATATTTCATTCTTTAAGATCTTAGTTTTCTTATGTTCGTGGGTGCCTAACAGTATTTGGCCACAGGGTGTTACACAAAACGCAACACAACACAACGACCCACAATAAATATTTCTACATACTTTCACGACTATATCAAACCATAAGGCCTCTAATTCAACCATGAAAATACAACAAGTAATTCAAATAACAAATAATTTCCAACAATTATGTCATAGACATAGATCTAGTACACACATGTAACTGACAAAGAGATTCATCACGCTGATACATATACAACATGTATCACATGACCTTAAAATCATGACTGTATCAACATAGGGCCAAGACAATATCCAATAGTCCATACAAACCATGGGGAGCATTAAACGTTAATCATAACAATGTGTAACAAGATTCACAAGAGTACTCATAAATCACTATACCAACTTCACATATTACAAGAAAACACAAAACAAACTCCATATATCCCCCAAAGCATCACAAAAAAATGCATATACCTCGCAAGAATCATGAAACAACTCCATATACCTCCCAAAGTATAAAAAGGCTATACATATACCTCTGAAAATCACAAAAGAACTCCATATAGCTCCCAAAGCATCAATCACACCAACACAAATCTCTTATGTCTCCCTCAAGTCTCTTATGTCTCCCTCAAGTCTCTTATGCCTCCCTCAAGAAATACAAATAAAGATAAATTTTCCTTTTCACTCCCCAAAAGAGGTCGGTCATCCTATGGCCCTAGGCACATAGAGTTCATATACCTCTAACCCAAGTGACATAATAACTCATGATTCAACAACCCAGTAATTATCTATAACTCCTTGGGGTGTACCCCCATATAATGAAGTGGGTCCATAGGTTCCACCACTCCACGGTGAATCCCATGACCCTATTCCAACACATTATGACTTTAGAACCAGTATAACAATCCATATCAAATGCCAAGTGGAAATAATCCCAAGCCTTGGGCAACAAATGGAGGTGATCTTGGAGGTGAAACAAGCTGATGAGGAGTGAGAGGTCTCTGGGGAATGGGAATGAAATCTTCCAAAAAAATCTCTTGTAAGGGCTCTCCTTCTTGATAATCTCTAGCAAATTTAGAAAATACATGAGCAAATTTAGGAGCAAGCCTTTCAAATGCACAAGAAGGTCCGTCACCTGATGGGGAGTTCAAATCAGCAATAGGATTGTCTAAATCAGATCCACTTGAAGAAGAATTGCATTCCTCAATAACATGTTGCTCACATTCAAACTCAACAATAGGGATCTCCTTTCTTGAAGGCAAGTCTCCAACAACCTTCCACACTTTTCTTCCTTCTAACTCTTAGTTTCTTGAATCTATAAACAACTTCCTGGAAAAGTCCTTGATGAAGAGGTATCTTCTTCCTTCAAGTTTTGCAGGGATTAGCAACACAAAATTAAATGATAGAAAGGTAAGACAACTGGTATTTTCAAGATCAGATCAGCATGGAGTCGCCACTAAGGAATTTCACCTTAGTTGTGCAAGAATGCACTAAAATAATCTATCAAATGTTTTCTAGTACTGAAACCTTTACAAGGATTTATAAACCAGACCTTCTTCTTCTTAAATCAGTCAATCAAAATGCACCCAACGTGTATGAACTGTTAGGAAATAAAAAAAAGGTAGAGAAAACTTGAAACCCTTATTTAAAACTTACAGATCTGAAGCATAGAATGATATTTTAACAATGTAGCAGCTCAAATACTTGAATACACAAATTCTCAAACTCTTTAAACACTTCAAAAACACTAAGGAATTCCAAGAATTCCCTAGCAATGGTGCCACTCGTGTTGGTATCCAAATTTGTTCTCCTTTTTAGTCTGAGCAGCACCATAGATATGTCATGGACCTTAAAGACATATTAGATCATGTTGTATGTCATTAGTATCTGGGGATATGGTTTATCTAGCACTTAGGTTTGTGGAGAAATGGATAGCACTCCTATAGGACTTGATCTTGTCCTAGTTGTTTTAGGTTGTGCCTTGCAACGAAGGTAAGAGGACCTATTTTGTATCCTTGTAATGGTGAAGGAAATGAAGATGTCCTTCTATTTTCTTGAAATTCTATGATGGAGACCTTGATGAAAACATGATCAACACCCTAGATCTGAACTCTCACGAGTTGTCACTTCTCAAAACATGGGTATGTTCTCAAAACAAGGCAAAGGTCACTTGAGACATTAGAGATCCTGATATGTTATGCATACTTTTGCAAATGGATTTTGATCTTCAGTGGGTATAAAAATGCAAATAAGGAATAGTACATGATATGATCTTTATTGTTTAGATGAATTTCTGGTGGGGGATTTACAAGACAAACTGGGATAGACCAGATCTTTGACAATCTCTACAATACTTGAATAACTATCAGATCAAATGCCTCAAATAATCAAAATGTTTTTTCAACCAGAACAGGCACAAATGGAAGCCCAGGTTGCACTCTTCACTTAATATTTGAGAACTCACCACAAAATCTTGAAGTAAAGAACTCAATTAAACACAAAAATTCTTGATCAAATCACGCCTAAGGTGTCCCCAAAGGCTTACAAGCAATCTCTACAATTAAGGACGGTAAAGTGATTTTAAATTTGTTCATCTCCTTATCAGATGAAGGCTCTTCTAAGCATGAGATTGCAAATGTCAGTAAACTATCAATAAGGATTGGAGATTCTGTGTGATTTCTAAAGACTTTCAATGTAATATTTGCAACAAGACGAATGAAAACTATTCATACGCATTTAAAAATGATAACAGACACCATATTGCCCAAAGAACACACAAATTTAATTCAAAACTTTTTAGATTCAATAGCAGGGGAGAGTTACATGAATAATCTCAGAGATGTGTGATGGCTATACACTTGTAACCAACTCACATACATGAATTTCCAAACCATGAGACATTAACCTAGTTCTTTGGTGGATTTCTCAAAAAATGAGCTTTCTCTAAGAATTTTTGGTCGTGAATTTCAATCTCCTCTCTTAAAATTTCTCAAAAATGCATTATATACCTCATGCCACCTTGGAGCCTTCTTTCCCAAGAAAAGAATATGCCAAGGGATCAATTCTGTTACAACAATTCTTCATGATTCAATGAAAATGACATCAAACAGAAAAACATTTGCATCTTGCCAGGATGCCCAAAAATATAAAATCATTACAAATATCTGAATCATTATCCATCCTTGAGGCATGTAAACACAATTTACTCGTTATTTCCACCTTTTCAAATTTTCATATTACCTCTACAACTTTTGATTTTGTCATTTGACATGTTTGCTTGGGCTGGGGAAAAATAATACTTCAAAAACATCTCAAGTCAAAATATTGAGTCATGAAACTGATTTCAATGATCTTGGAAGGCCAAAAGGACACAAAATCACTATAAATTTGACAAATTTTGATGCAAAAATCATGATTCCAAGCTTCCTGGAGCTCCCATGGCAGTCAAAACAAATAGATGCACAACAACCATCGATCTTATCCATATTTTAATCCTAGCCCTCCACGTGTAAGATGTGGACTTAGAAATAAGCTTGAGTTACTCTTTTAATTTTTCTAGATAAGGCTGGACATGTGGCAAAAAATGATTGGAGACAAATTCTGGCTCATTTTTGACCTTTCCACATTTTTTGGAAAAATGGAATTTTTTTGACTTTTTTCTCCGCCCCTCCACCCTTGAAATTTGGAGCTAACACATGGCACATGGTGGCTACCATCAGGATCGCACTTCAATTCTACACATTTTGACCTTTTTTGCAATCTGGGAAAATTTTCACTTTTTTCCCCATGGGCCCGCACCTTTGATTTCTCCCTTGCCATTTGTGTCCTCATGAAAAGGGAAAAAAATACACTTTTACCTCTGTTGGCCCACTGACCTACCTTGTCCTTTGCCACATGTCCATCTTTCATTTGTCAAGGACCAGTGGGCTTAATCTCCTTTTTTACTCCCTTTACGCCAAGGGAAAATTCTCTACTTTATCTCTATGGGCCCATGCCTCTGACTTCTCCCCTACCACATGTCCATCTCCTATTCGCTATGGGTCCAAGTCTCCCTTTCTTCCTTCAAACCTCCCTTGCAAACTTTTGAAAATTCAAAATTTCCAATGTTGGTCCGCACTCCCTTTTGACCTTTCAGGATAGTTGTCCTCTCTTGATTTTTTGTGGAGTTTCAGGCCAAAATTTGACTTTAAACAATTTGAAGTTTTAAAACTTTAAAATCACCAAAAACTCCACCGACTCGCCAAGTCGTTCCTCCATTTTTATTTTTCAGAACATGTGTCCACTCTCGATTGGATGCGGGTATTCAAACCAATTTTTGAGTTAAACATTTTTTGCAAAATAAGGTAAAAAACATTAAGGAAATCTGACCACCCACCATCCCGCCTGCCAATCAGAACATGCCACATAGGCAAATTTTGAAAAAATAGGTCCCTAGGCCTGAAAATTCCCCATTTTTCAAAAAAGGTGAAAAACGAAAAAGTTTTTAGAGCACCTCCTCACCTTTCCCCAGCCAATGCAAACCCACCACGTTGCTAATACCTTATGAGGATGAATTTGATGGGCAAATGATGCCTGTCTGACCATCAAAACGTAAAAAATTCTAAGGATGCCCTAGAATTCAATTTTTTCACCAAAGATGGTAGATTTTTTAAATTCTGAATCAACTGAAGCATGATTTTACAACATTTTTGACATTGCGATTAGATTTTAAATTTCTTACAAGTATGATTTGATCAGTTTTGATTTTTATACAATTTGGCAAAGGGAAAAATGACATAACCCACAAATTTGGAATAACTAGGGCACAAAAAGGGGCAAACTTGGAATATTCCCTCAAATTAGGGCAAAACAACAAGTTTGTGAGCGTTTTAAAGCATTCAACTAGAGGGGAAGAATTTTAGACCATCAATTCAAAGGATAATTTTTTTTTAAACAAATACAGATTTGGAAAATTATGGCAATAAGGTGCAAGCTCAAAAATGGCACCAACAACAGCTCCTGCTTGGGGATGAGCACTCTTAGTGAGTGCCATAAGAACAAAACATATATCAAGTGTCAAAATATCCATTGGGCAAAGGATTCAAGGGCTAAAATCACCAAAAACAGGCTAAGAACCTGACAAAAAAGTATTCCCAGAATAAGGGCAAACCACATACCAACAAAACAGAAAAAACAAAGTAGAAATCAAAAACTATACAAATGTACAATTGGTACATACCTCAGATTTGGGGATTAATCCAAGAAACACTTTAAATTTTTTCCATTAGCAGGTATCTCCAGGAATTCCCCATCTATGTCCTTGAGAAAGAAGGTATGTTCACCAATTCTGATATCAATGGCATAAGGGCCCATCCATAATGCATCAAATTTTCCATGCTTACCCTTGTCTTCATGCCTACTATCCCACAACAAAACCAAATCTTTAACATTAAAGGCTTTAGGAGTGACCTTCTTGTCAAACAATCTCTTTAAATTTTCCCTAAATCTGACATGCCTTTGATGGGATGCTCTTCTCTCCTCATCAAGCTCAATAATATGATTGATCCTTAATTCATATAGGCCAAGCTCTTGATCTTCCAACTGTTGGGAAAACTGAAGTGAAGATAATTGCAAGTGGAAGGGCATTAAAGCCTCAGTTCCATACACCAATTCAAATGGGCTTTTACTAGTAACTCTTTTGGGAGTTATGCTATCAGCCTAAACTACAAATTTCAATTGTTCACCACATTTCTTATTTTTTTGATCCAAGGTTCTTCTAATGATCTTCAACAAATTCTTATTGTTGGACTCAGCTTGTCCATTCACTCGGGGGTTATAGTTTGAAGAATAAGTCAGATTGACTCCATATTCATTACACATTGCCATTAAAGGTTTGGCCCTAAAGCACATGGCATTATCAGCTACAATCTTGATTGGGACTCCAAATCTGCATATGATTTGATTCAATAAAAAGTTCATAAATATTTGGTGTGTTGCTTTCTTGGTGGGGATTACCTCTACCCACTTTGTAAAATAATCAGTGGCTAAAAGGATCCACTTATGGCCAGCACTAGAAGGATTTGAAATCTCACAAATGAAGTCCATCCCCCATTTCTTGAAAGGAGCTTAAATTGATACATGCTACAAAGGAAGGGATCCTGAAGCTTTTAGTATTCCATAGAAACGTTGGCAACTATCACATTTTCTAACTAGCTGGGTTGCATCTTTAAATAGAGTAGGCCACCAATAACCAACTCTCAAAATCTTATGTGTTGTTACCCTTCCAGCAAAGTGTCCTTCACAAACTCCCCCATAGAAATCAACAACTATCTTGGGAGCTTCATCTTCAGTTATGAATTTCAAGAGGACACCTTCAGGGTTCTTACAAGCCAGCCCAAGGTCTGTGATGATATATTTTTGAGAAGCCAAATTGAGGGCTCTTTTCTAATTTTTTTTAAATGATCAAGACAAGAAAGGTGTATGAGGTAAAACATTATATCCTTGTACCACTCATAACTTACCAATTTTTTAATAACATCTATCCTTTCTTCCTCTAGCTGATTCACTTCCACATTCTACAAGTTTCTCTCAGCCATGGGCTTAACAAGACCAAAATATCTTACCAAATTTGTGGTTTGGATGTCCATATCATACTTCTACAATTTTTTCACCCATCTACATCTTTTTCTTGAGACATCCATCTCTGATAAGATGTCTTTCACCATGGTTTGGGGAACATAAGCAACAACTTTTGAACTCAATATATAAGGTCTAAAAATTGTTGTTGCTTTCACCAAGGCAAATGTTTATTTCTCCATGATTGTATACTTCAAATTAGCTACTTATAAAGCCTTACTAAAGAAGGCAATAGGTCTCTCAGCCCCATTCTCATCCTTTTGCAGCAAAACAGAAGAAATGGTATACTCAGAGGAAAAGGAAAAGATTTGGAAAGTCCTCTTATAGTTTGGGGCTGCGAAAACAAGTGCATGTTTAAGTGCATCCTTAATTCCTTCAAAAGTTTGAATGGCAGACTCCTCACATCTGATAACCTGGTCCTTCTTTAGCATGCTTGTGATTGGAAGAGTCAACTCAGAAAAATTGGAAAAAAACCTTCTAATAAAATTAATTTGACCAAAGAAAGATTGGATGCCTTTCTTGGTTCTTGGGATAGGTACTTTACATATTGCTTCCACTCTCTTAGGGTCTATCGTAAAACCATCTTTAGACACAATATGTCCTAGCAACTTGTCCTTTTGCATGCCAAAATGAAATTCTTTAGATTAAGAGAGACACCATACTCTTTACATCTGATCAGCATCTTCTCCAAGTGTTGCTAATGATCACCTCTTTGTCTTGAAAACACAATCACATCATCTTGGTAAACTGCAATGAGCTGATTGATGTAACTAGCAAAAGTAACATCCATTTCTCTTTGAAAAGTGGCACTAGCATTCATCAAACCAAAGGGCATCCTAACAAAAACATATGTTCCTCAAGGAGTAGTGAATGTTACCTTAAGTCTTTCTGATTCTTTGACAACCACTTGATTATATCCGGAGAAACCATCCAATGTAAAAAGCAACTCAGACCTTGTCACAAGCTGCAACATATTTTCCATACTTGGTAAGGGATAGTTGTCATTCATGGATGCTTTGTTTAGATTTTTAAAATCCACAAAAATTCTAATGTCTCCATTCTTCTTTCTGACTGGCACAATGTTTGCAACCGAAGATGAATATCTGGTGGGCTGAATAATACCTCCATCTATCAACTTACTTAACTCCTCTTGCATTCTCATGGAGATAAGTGGATTAATTTTCCTTTTCCTCTATCTTAATGGCTTATTCTTGGCCTCAAGAGGGATCTCATGTTGAAACAAGTATTCTCTATATGCTTTTAGCTCATAATAGAACCAAACAACATAGTCTTGATGTTTTTTCAAGAGCTGGGCATAGGATTCTTTTTCCTCTTTACTTAAATTGCTGCCCAACAAAATATTCCTTGGTTTACCATTAGTGCCCAAGTTATTCTCTGCCACATCCCTTAAGGTAGACATGTTTCTATTTATGATGCAATCTACATTGTTAAAATTTGACTCAAGTGCAACAAGACCTGTAGGAATGGTGTTTGTTTTCAATTGGATGATATCTTTTCAAAATAAAGTTTCTCTTCCTTCAGTCATGCATACCATTGGATCCCAATCAATATTATTATTTGTAAATTAACCTTGGTTTTTCAAGAACCTTATCACTTGAGAATCATCATCAAAACACTTGCCAATGTTTCACATTATCAGGGATAGCTGGCCTGGTTAGCACTTTAATGTTGTATTCACAATAAGGTGAAATGGTGCAATTTCCAAATCTAGAACCTAGCACTTCCAACTTGTTAGTAACAACATTGAGACCTCTGTCATGATACATAACATTAAAGGAATCAAACATTTCAATTAAATCCCAAATTGAATGCTTATATTGTTTCATACGCTGATATTTTGTAGGATATAGTTTTCTTATTTGTTTGACAACCAGCTCTGAGTTTCCTTTTGGAACAATATCTTTCACTCCATACTTCCATGCAATTCTTAACCCCAACATCAATGGCTCATAATCAACAATGTTGTTAGTGCATTCAAAATTAACTTTGAAGGAAAAAAACAAATTCTTCCAAACTAGGAGAAAGAAGAACTATACCAGCACCATTCCCAAATTTGGAGCATGATCCATCAAATAGCACTATCCATGGAGAACCTACCATATCAAGGCACTTTGATTTGTCCATATTATTTTCTTTTCCATCAGAAAAACCAATGAAATTCTCAGCATCTACATCAGCATACAACACTTCATAGGAAGCATTGTTGGGATCTTCAATTAGGTGTAACATCTTCTTCTCACCATATAGTTTAAAAAGGCTTCCCTCAATTGGAATGGTCGAAAAATACATGTCCATCTGAATTTTACCACCAACACTTTCAGCCCATTTTATTAACAAGAGCATACCCCATTTGGCAGGGAAATAAACAATTACAACATCAAGTTTCAAATTCTTACCCAGATAGGCTACAAGTAGCACTACCAAACCCTTCACACAACTAACCACTGGCACTTCCCTTGAATCCATGGCAATACACTTCCCATAGGCAGCTGTCACTTTGATATCCAACTCATTCATGACTTCTACAGGCATGACATTACATGATGCACCAGAATCAAACATGTAATTGTGAAGTAGCCTATCTTTTATGAGCAAAGTTGTAAAGAATGGATCAACATTCAATTGGGAATTAACCAAGGATGTCCCCAAATATACCTCAAGTTTCTCCCCGAGATCTTCTATTGTTGATGGTGTCTCAAGGTCAACATAGATTTGAGGAGTCTCAACAACATTTACATTTCTACCTGGAGTGATCTTCTCTTCCTTCAACCCTAAGTACTCAAATGCTCTCTTCTTATGCTCAGGAATTCTAAGCAACTCAATGATTGGAAAACTCACTTTAATTTGGCTCAATACTTGGGCTATGTCATAGGGGACACTCTTTGGAAAAACAACATTGGAAGGGAGACAAGAAGATTCATTAGATGGCAAGGGATTCTTGGCATCTTGGGCATGAGGTGGACTGTAATTTTTGCTTGGGACAATAGAGCTTTTAACAAGTGTTTTTTTCCTAGAAACTTCTTTTGGAATGCCTGTGAGAAAGGGTGTTTTAGGTTTGGCCTGATGCTCAACTCCCCTAACAACTTTGCTTCTAGTGTTATAGTCTTTATCTTGAGCTACAACAACATTCATCAACAATTTTCTATCTTCCTCCCAAGGGATACCACCATCACACTTCTTAATCATCAAAGCTCTTAAGTATTCAAAGTCATTGTTAGGAATTTCAAAAGCCTACACTACATCAACTTCAAGAGCATGATGGAGGAGAAAGATTTGTACCCATTTTATGCAATCCCAAAAAGTAGCAGCAATCCTAACACTTATTACTTCAATAGATGTTGCTCCTCCTTGTGAGCTTGAAGAACAACCCATCATGCAAATATCATCATCAGTACCATCATCGTTATTAGCTTCATCAACTTTCTAGTCCACTTCACATGGTGGATGAGGAAGAAAACATTTATCACACCAATCCATATCAGTAACTTCATCAATAGTAGCAACCTTGGTAGTTAGAGGGTCAGGAACCAATATACTTTCACGTGCTTGGGGTTGTTTGTTTCCCCATCCCATAGGTCCTTTACCTCTATCATCTTGTCTTTGATAACCCCTAGGATGATTTCTGAATCTATCATGGTTTTGTGCTTGCTCCCTAGGCTGACATTGTGAATTCTTCCCAGATCCCTTCTCAGCTCTTGCCAACTTGTATGAGATTTCTTTGATAGCCCCTGCCAAATTTTTCACAACCTCTTCTAAATCAGCACCTTTGCTAGCTTGAGGTTTTTAGGGTTTATCAATTTTACACCATCTATCTTGAGAGGTTTACCAATGACTTTAATATTGTTTTCAATCTCCAGTGCCATGGTAAAATCCTGCCTCAAATTTGTATGGTTTTTGTCTCTCAAGTAATAGGCTTCCTTTTTATCAAAAGCATCTACATATTTGATTAAACAAGATTCATCACACGGCCTCAAACCAACAGGAAGCCTTCTCAAAGTTTTGTTAAACCTTGTGTTGAAGTCATGGAATGATTCATTATGGTTCTTCTTGATATTCTCAAACTCAAATAAAAGAAATCTAGGATCAGTCTTGTCACCATATTACAACCTAAATACATTTCTCATTTCAGTCCATGAATCAATAGAATTATCAAGTAGAGCCTTGTAGTAATCCCCTAGCATCCTCTTCTAGTATATGAATAAACAATTTGACATACACATCCTCAAACTCTATCTCAAAATCTTCCATCATATTCTCAAAAATTTTGAGATGCTGATCACCAGTAATAGCATTTTTACCTTGGAATTTCGGCAACCTATATTTGACATCTTGTGGGAAAACATTTGGGTAACCATCCACTCCCCTAGAATTTATAGGACCAAAGGTATTAACCACAAATGGAGGTCTAGGCTGAGCCATATTGTTTGGTGGAGGTGATCTTGGAGGTGAAACAAGATAATGAGGAGTGAGAGGTCTCTGGGGAATGGGAATGAAAACTTCCAAACAAATCTCTCTTAAGGGCTCTCCTTCTTGATGATCTCTAGAAAATTTAGAAAATACAAGAGCAGATTTAAGAGCAAGCCTTTCAAATGCACAAGAAGGTCCCTCACCTTATGGGGAATTCAAATCAGCAATATGATTGTCTGAATCAGATCCACTTGAAGAAGAATTGTAGTCCTCAATAACGGGTTTCTCACTTTCAAAATCAACAATAGGGATCTCGTAACTTGTAGCCAAGTCTCCAACAACCTTCCACACTTTTCTTCCTTCTAACTCTAAGTTTCTTGAATCTATAAACAACTTCCCGGAAAATTCCATGACGAAGAGGGATATTCTTCCTTCCAATTTTGTAGGCATTAGCAACACAAAAGTAAATGACAACAAGGTAACACAACTAGTACTTTCAAGATCAGATTAGCATGGAGTCGCCACTAAGGAATTTCACCTTAGTTGTGAAAGAATGCACTAAAATGATCTGTAAAATGTTTGCTAGTACTGAAACCTTTGTAGGTATTTATAAATCAGACCTTCTTCTTAAATCAGTCAATCACAATGCACCCAACGTGTATGAACTGCTAGGAAACGAAAAAAAAAGGTAGAAAAAACATGAAACCCTTGTTTAAAACTTGTAGATATGAAGCATAGAATGATATTTTAACAATGTAGCAGCTCAAATACTTGAACACACAAATGCTCAAACTCTTCAAAAACTTCGAAAAAACTAAGGAATTCCAAGAATACCCAGGCAACAGCACCACTTGTGTTGGTATCCAAATTTGTTCTCCTTTTCAGTCTGAGCAACACCATAGATATGGCATGGAGCTTAAAGACATATTAGACCATGTTGCATGTCATTGGTAGCTGGGGACATGGTTTATCTAGCACTCAGGTTTGTGGATAAATGGATAGCATTCTAATAGGACTTGATCTTGTCCTAGTTGTTTTAGGTTGTGCCTTGCAACCAAGGTAAGAGGACCTATTTTGTAACCTTGTAATGGTGAAGTAGATGAAGATGTCCTTCTCTTAGCTTGAAATTCTATGATGGAGACCTTGATAAAAACATGATCAACACCCCAGATCTGAATTCTCAAGAGTTGTCACTTCTCAAAACAAGGGTATGTTCTCAAAACAGGGCAAAGGTTACTAGAGACATTGGAGATCCTGATCTATTATGCATACATTTGGAAATGGATTTTGATCTTAAATGGGTATACAATTTGTAAATCAGGGATAGTACATGATAGGATCTTTATTGTTTTGATTAGTTTTTGGTGGGGGATTGGCAAGACAAACTGGGATAGATCCGATCTTTAACAATCTCTATAATACTTGAACAACTATCAGATGAAATGGCTTAAATAATCATAATTTTCTTTCAACCAGTAGAGGCGCAAATGGAAGTCCAGGTTGCGCTCTTCACACAATATTTGAGAACTCACCACAAAATCTTGAAGTAAAGAACTCAATTAAACACAAAAATCCTTGATCAAACCACGCCTAAGGTGCCCCTAAAGGCTTACAAGCAATCTTAAATTTGTTTATCTCCTTATCAGATGAAGGCTCTTCTCAACATGAGATTGAAAATGCCACTAAACTATCAATAAGAAATGGAGATTCTGTGTGATTTATAAATACTTTCAATGCAAGATTTGTAACAAGAAAAATGAAAACTATTTATAGGCATTTAGAAATGATAACAGACACCATATTACCCAAAGAAAAAATAGATTTAATTCAAAACTTTTTAGATTCAACAGTAGGGGAGGGTTACATGAACAATCTTAGAGCTGTGTGATGGCTATACACTTGTAACCAACTCACATATATGAATTTCCAAAACATGAGACATTAAGCTAGTTCTTCAGTGGATTTCTCAGAAAATAATCTTTCTCTCAGAATTTTTGGTCATGAATTTTAATCTCCTATCTTACAATTTCTCTAAAATTAATTATATACCTTATGCCACCTTGGAGCCTTCTTTCCCAAGCAAAGAATATGCCAAGGGATCAATTTTGTTACAACAATTCTTCATGATTCAATGAAAATGACATCAAACAAAAAAATAATTGCATGTTGCCAGGTGTGCTCAAAAATATTAAATCATTACAAATATCTGGATGATTATCCAACCTGGAGGCATGTTTTTCATCATTGAGGCATGCAAACACCCTTTACTCATCATTTTCATCTTTTTACCTATTAAGATTACCTCTACAACTTTTGATTATTTCATTTCACGTGTTTACTCGGGCTGGGGCAAAAAATTACTTCAAAAACATCTCAAGTCAAAATATTGAGTCATGAAACCGATTTCAATTATCCTGGAAGGCCAAGAAGACACAAAATCACTATAAATTTGATGAATTTTGATGCAAAAATTGTGAATCCAAGCTTCCTGGAGCTCCCATGGCAGTCAAAACAAATGGATGCACAAGAACCATCGATATTATCCATCTTTTAATCCTAGCCCTCCACGTGGAAGATGCGGACTTAGAAATAAGCTTGAGTTACCCTTGTAATTTTTCTGAATAAGGCCAGGCACGTGGCAAAAAATGATTGGAGACAAATTCGGGCTCATTTTTGACCTTTCCACACTTTTCGGAAAATTGGAAAATTTTGACTTTTTTCTCTGCCCCTCTGCCCTTGAAATTTGGAGCTGACACGTGGCACATGGTGGGTCCCATCACGTTCATGATTCAATTATGTACATTTTGACCTTTTTTAGAAATTGGGAAAAAATTCACTTTTCTCCCCACAGGCCTGCAGCTCTGATTTCTCCCTTGCCATGTGTCTCCTCGTGATTCGCTAATGGGCTAGCACTTCAAATTTTGATTTTGAACTCTTTTTTGAAAAAGGGAAAAAATGCCCTTTTACCTCCGTCGGCCCGCTGACCTGCCTTGTCCTCTACCACGTGTCCATATTTCATTTGTCGAGGACCCACGGGCTTAATCTCCATTTTTAATCCCTTTAAGCCAAGGGAAAATTCTCTACTTTGTCTCCATGAGCCCGCACCTCTGACTTATCCCTTGCCACATGTCCATCTCCTTTTCGCTATGGTTCCAAGTCTCCCTTTCTTCGTTCAAACCTCCCTTGCAATATTTTTAAAATTCAAAATTTCCACTGTTGGCCCGCGCTCCCTTTTGACCTTTCAGGACACGTGTCCTCTCTTGATTTTTTGTGGAGTTTCGGGCCAAAATTTGACTTTAAACCATTTGAAGTTTAAAAACTTCAAAATCACCAAAACCTCTACCAGCCTGCCGACCCGCTCCTCCATTTTTATTTTTCAGGACACGTGTCCACTCCCAATTGGCTGCGGAGATTTGGACTATTTTTTGAATTTAACATTTTTGCAAAATAAGGTAAACAACCTTAAAGAAATACAACCACCCGCCATCCCGCCTACTGGTCAGAACATGCCACATAGGCAAATTTGGAAAAAATGGATCCCTAGGCCCGAAAATGCCCCAATTGTAAAAAAGGGTGAAAAATGAAAAGTTAGAGCACCTCCCCACCTTTCCTCAACCAATGAAAACCTGCCATATTGCCAATACCTTTTGAGAATGAATTTTACAGTCAAATGATGCCCGTCTGACCATCAAAACATAAAAAATTCTAGGGATGCCCTAGAATTCAATTTTTTCACCTAGGATGGTAGATGTTTCCGATTCTAAATCAACTGAAGCATGATTTTACAACATTTTCGACCTTGGGATTGCATTTTTAATTGCATACAAGTATGATTTGATCAATTTCAATTTTTTCACAATTTGCAAAAGGGAAAAACCACACAACCCACAAATTTAGAAGAACTAGGGCACAAAAAGGGGCAAACTTGGACTTTTCCCTCAAATTAGGACAAAACAAGTTTGTGAGCATTTTAAAGCATTCAACTAGAGGGGAAGAATTTCAGACTCTCAATTCAAAGGATAAAACATTTTTCAACATATACAAATTTGGAAAATTAGGGCAATAAGGTGCAAGCTCTAAAATGGCAGCAACACATGTATAGGAATAACACATTATGATAACTATGTGGCCTTATATAGCCAACAAAGGGGGGTAGTCAATGAGTTACTGGCACTCAGAAACATCGAGCCTTAGCTTGTAAAATATCATATCAATAATACAACTGTCATCATCACTGTCTGAATCACCCCGCCACCAACTTCGACAAGGCTCATCATAGTCAAAATCACATAGGTTGAATCCATACGATAACCATATCAGGAGAGAGAAAGGAGTACAAGTCACCATCTACTGAGCCTAAGGTGTTTTTGAAACACAATATGTATGACACTCATTGAGCAAGTGCCACACATACCAAATGAACAAAAGTGGGTTTTCAACCTATGTAAGGCTCCACTTCCTATCTCATACTCGGCTCGAGTGAATGGTCAACAGTATACATTTCCTCACTCCAAACATACAACTTTTCCCAATTTCCCTTAAGGTTAGCTAGTGTAGGGTCCACAACATAACACATAATTACATCACTAACACAATGGTGATTCACACAAATTAACCATAGCATATTACACATGGTATATATATACAGGGTAAAATACAATCATTACCTTCACGAGTTATGATACATCACATTACCACATTCTGCACCCAAAGTGAAATCACTATACAATAGGGATCATATGCTCAACATTTGCCCCTAAATCATGACATGAACCATCACATATTACATTAATTATACATATGAGGAACACAATGTCTAACTTTAAAACATATAGTCAATTGCAATACAACATGGTGATGTACACGATTCATCAAAATACAATGATGACATCACAATAAAATCTAATTCACTTTACACTAATTTTTTCATGCAATACATCAATACACCTACATATCACATAATAAAAAAATGCCACGTTTCAGGCTCATGTGTTGACATAGACTGTGAGTAAGAAAGAAAATGTAACTAATCCAGTTGGAGAAATGTTTGATGCGTTGGAGGACAAAGTTTCTTCCGTGATGAAAGCCATGTCTTCTACTATCGTTGCATCTTTCCAAATACTACTAAATTTATACTGCACATCTCAAAAAAAAAATCTATATTATTAAGTAAGGAAAATCACAGGTCTGATTGACACTTGGGCTGCCCATGTGCCCTGTCAACCCCCTGCCACATGCCGCCTCCCATCTACTCCTGTCATCATAAAACCCTTTCCATTCACCTACCTCATTTAATTTATGTTATGTTATGTTATTTATTTATTTAGTTTTGATGCGGGCACTACACCATTCGATATATACCTGAATTTAAAATATAGAAAAAACTAGAGTTCACTAATTAATGGGGACATACTGCAAAACCTTCACTTAATTTATTATCCACTGATACTAGCATTGAAATGACAGTCCATGAACTTAGGATTTTGAAAAACTATAGAATTATCATACTCTTTCTTGAATATTACACAAGCATCATGTTTTTCATATGAAATTCCAAAGGATGATGATATTTTTTATGCTTCCCAATATGATGAGGGAATTGTGTGTTTCTTTGGTAAAATGAATATTTTTGTAAGTTGCACACATATAAGAATTTCTAGTAACTGATAATTACTAGAGAGTTTAAAATCATAGTTTATAAGAAAATTATTATTTATCAAAGATAATGGTTTTACGTATTGTAATAAAGTTTTAGCACTAAATTTTGACCATACAAATATGACGTTTGGGTCTATCAATACTAGAGTGGGATTCAACACTTTTGTTCTAGCCCCCCTCAATTTGAAGAATGTAGTTTCTACTAGTTTACTTATATAGTTGATTCATTCATCTTATGCATTTATCTCTTTTCCACTTCCAATTTGAACTCCATGGTCAAAAAATTCTTTGGGTTTCCTTCATTTTTTTAACACCATCATTTTCATTGTCATTATATTCCATAGAATGATCATGATCATAAATACATCTAGAAATATGATAATACATATTATTTATCATATTATCCAAACCCCCATTTTTATGTGTCTACCTTTTGATACAATTATTACAATACTTTTATATTAATGTACTGTGGTACCCTCTTGCACTAATTTTCATCTCCATCAAATGTAGATTTCTATATGTGCATTTTCTTTAAAAAATACTCTTTCTTAGAGACTTATAATCTTAGGATGCATGAGATGATAAGAGTTTACAATGCTATGATTAGATATTTTCCATATACAACATTTGAATTAATAAATTAACATAAATAAATACTCATGATCAATTTCCTTTACATTAACCATAAACCACATAAACCCTCGATAAATTTCTAACATTGTAAATTAAATATTTAACATTGGATATTTGTAGTTATCTATTACAATCTTGTCTATAGTTTTTGTCTAAAAATCCATATAATAAGCATCATAACAGAATCAAACGTAAAATACTAGATCCATTTCAATCCCTTTTTATGTGAAATTTAATAATTATGCAGCAGTGATACACTTTTAGTTACAAGAAAAAGTAACTCTTCCCCTTCTCCAATATCTCTAAGAGGATCAACCATTAAATAATTATGTAATTTATTCTTCATGTACCTCTCTTTTTCATTCCCACACTCGATAAATGGAAAATTTCTTGTTTTGACCTGTATCCTTTAGAACTATTTATGAAGCCAACAACATTCTTATAGACATGGACATGTTAATCTATATATGTGAGATTATACATTATATTCGTTTTATATCCCTTCTCAATTATTTCTCTATGTGTTTTTGTATTAGAAAAAAACATATTATGACATGCTAAACATATACTTAACCAAAAAAATTCATTCATTGAATGAGTATTGAGGTTCTTAGAATGGTAAAAGGGATTTCCATGATTTTCCCTATTTTTTAATCCATATTATGGGGATCAAAGTAAAGACACCTAATCTCCAATATTTATGGGGATCAAAATAAAGACACCTTATCCTGCATCTCATATAGTATATTTTCATATCGTATATTATTTCCACCAAACACTATGAAATTTATACAAAATAAGAATATATCTACTCATTTCTCATGGACCAAATACAATTTAATGTATTTTCTTGGAAGTTTGATATCACCTCCAGATGTCTCATCATATGCTCTATTGATATGTGTTTGATCATTTTATTCAACATAATTGAATATTAAATTTTTTTACGTGACAACTTTGTACTTCATTTTATTATTTAGATGTATCATAATTAGAAGGACATTGTATATTTTGGTTCATATATTGAGAAAATTCACCTTGAAATAAATGGTAGAGATGAATATTGAGAAATAATAGCCCTATTGGGATTTACCTCAAAAATGAAACGAATCTCACCAAAAATGTGGGTATTTCAAATACTTCATCTACATTCTCTTCATTTTCTGCATAGTGGTATAGATTCATTTCCTTGAAATATGAAATATATTTCCAAATAAGAATATAAACAAAAAATTACATATAACTAAATAAAATAAAATATATTTAATCATTTTTAGAACTTTAACATACATGATGGGTTAGGGGTCTTCCATTATGAGGAGTAATTGGGAGGTCTATCTATATAAGAACTTTATTAGTGATCTATAAGATAATCAAAGAAATTATTCCATGGAGGATTTTTAGAGTATACATTGTCATATGAATCACTTACCATATCTATTTTAAAAATATTATTGACATTTACCAATGGACATAATCATACATTCATGTTTAATTTTTATCTAAAATGTATTTTGTATATCTAATCAAACAATTAGTAATATTAAAATTATTAGGAAAAATAATGGTGAAAATATGTACCAAAAAATAATGTATGTCCTCCACATAATACTAAAATAATTCAATTTACCATACATGTATTATAATAGAGTCTAATTTAAATCGATATAAGTAAATTTCTTGTTCTCAATTGAAATTTTTTATATGCATTGATTATTTCAATGGAGCATAACATGAAGGCCGTATTTTCTCTATTAAACAAAATATATGCTCCCTGAGTTTCTCAATCAAACGTAATATTTGTTACTTGGTTTTCTCAATCGATCAATTTCTGTTTACTCTTTTTTATCCCAACACAAATATTTTACATTTCTTTTATCATATAGTGGATGGTCATATCATGTATTATTTCCCTCAAAGGATAAAATGTCTATACACAATAGGAATATACGTAATCATTTCCCTTACACTAAATTATTTGAGAGTTTGCGACTCTACATCATATAATTTCAAGTATTTCCGTTAAAGTTCCATATCACCACAAGAATCCTTCGCATAAGATTTATATGGTATACTGGATTTATCGTTTGAATATTTTTTTCACACAACTGAACATTGAACTAGTTATACTCGACCAATGGATACCTCATTTTCCTCATTAAATGTATTATAATTAGAAGGACATGCTGATGTTATTCATGCATATTGTGAGGAACTTGACCTTGCAATAAAAGGTACAGATGAAGAGTGAGAAACAGTATCGATATTAGGGTTTAACTAAAACAACTAAAATACTCTCACACTGTTTGGGGGGACTTCCCATTATTCCTCTTCAAATCTGCTTCCTCCCTACGTAGTGGTATAGATTCATTTTCCTTGAAATATGAAATATATTTCCAAATAAGAATATAAACAAAAAATTACATATAACTAAATAAAATAAAATATATTTAATCATTTTTAGAACTTTAACATACATGATGGGTTAGGGGTCTTCCATTATGACGAGTAATTGGGAGGTCTATCTATATAAGAACTTTATTAGTGATCTATAAGATAATCAAAGAAATTATTCCATGGAGGAATTTTTAGAGTATACATTGTCATATGAATCACTTACCATATCTATTTTAAAAATATTATTGACATTTACCAATGGACATAATCATACATTCATGTTTAATTTTTATCTAAAATGTATTTTGTATATCTAATCAAACAATTAGTAATATTAAAATTATTAGGAAAAATAATGGTGAAAATATGTACCAAAAAATAATGTATGTCCTCCACATAATACTAAAATAATTCAATTTACCATACATGTATTATAATAGAGTCTAATTTAAATCGATATAAGTAAATTTCTTGTTCTCAATTGAAATTTTTTATATGCATTGATTATTTCAATGGAGCATAACATGAAGGCCGTATTTTCTCTATTAAACAAAATATATGCTCCCTGAGTTTCTCAATCAAACGTAATATTTGTTACTTGGTTTTCTCAATCGATCAATTTCTGTTTACTCTTTTTTATCCCAACACAAATATTTTACATTTCTTTTATCATATAGTGGATGGTCATATCATGTATTATTTCCCTCAAAGGATAAAATGTCTATACACAATAGGAATATACGTAATCATTTCCCTTACACTAAATTATTTGAGAGTTTGCGACTCTACATCATATAATTTCAAGTATTTCCGTTAAAGTTCCATATCACCACAATAATCCTTCGCATAAGATTTATATGGTATACTGGATTTATCTTTGAATATTTTTTTCACACAACTGAACATTGAACTAGTTATACTCGACCAATGGATACCTCATTTTCCCTCATTAAATGTATTATAATTAGAAGGACATGCTGATGTTATTCATGCATATTTTGAGGAACTTGACCTTGCAATAAAAGGTACAGATGAAGAGTGAGAAACAGTATCGATATTAGGGTTTAACTAAAAAACTAAACTACTCTCACCAATGTTTGGGGGACTTCCCATTATTCCTCTTCAATCTCTTCCTCTCCTACGTAGTGGTATAATCTCATTTCATTGAAACCTGAAAATTATTTTCCAATCAAGGATATAAAAAAAGACATATAATTTTGTAAAATTTAATATATTATTTTCCAATCAAGGATATAAAAAAAGAGAACTACTGTACTTAATACAATGGACGTGAAAAAGGAAACACGGAATCCTTCCTTTTTCATAATAGAGTGAAAGAAGACCTTTTCTATAAAAAATTGGCACTCTTAAATAGAACACAGAAATGCAAATACATTTTTTGGTCTATTTCTTATTATGCTCTGCTCAATAAGAGAATACATTATTTATAATATAATAGTAAACAAAGTCTTATTCAAACTCAAACTCAAACTTACCCCATCTCTAATCTTCAACCTCCAGATGGAGAACATTGCCAGCACGTATAGATCTCATCTAATGTGCTGTAAAATACAAAACAAATGCTGGAAATGCTAAATACAGAATCCCTAAATATTTGGCTATAATTTTTGCATGACTAACACTCCCACTTAGCCAAATATTTAGCAACCATCTTGTATCACATTGAATCCTTCTTTGCAAAAATCAAACTTATTTCTTGGTAATTCCTTTGTCAATGCATCCACTACCATCATTTCAGTTGCACAGTACTCCGTTTTGATATTGTTGTTCTCAATATGTTCACGGATGAAATGATATTGTATCCCTATATGTTTATCTCTCCCATGATACTTCAAATTCTTCATCATGGCTATGCAACTTTGGCTATCACACTTTAATATTGTTGGTTGGGACTGAGTAACCTCGATATCCTGCAACAATCTTCTCAAACAAATTAATTCTTTTGCAGCTTGACATGCTACTATATATTCTACTTCTGCACTGGAGAGAGAAATGGTTTGTTGTTTCTTGCTTGCCCATGAAACTACACCTCCACTAATGATAAAACAGAACCCTAAAGTTGATCTCTTATAATCAACGTCCCTTTCCCAATCTGCATCACAATACCTAGTAAGTTTCAAAGCTTTTTTTGAACTCACACTGAATCTTATTCCATGTTTAGCTATTCCTTGAAGATATCCAAAAATTATTTTAACTGCTGCCCAATGTTGTAGTCCAGGATTGCTAGAATATTGGCTCACAATGCTTACAACATGTGCAATATCAGGTCTTCTAGAAGCCATTGCATACATTAGGCTCCCAACAACATTCTGATATGGAACCATACTCATATAACTTTGTTCTTCTTGTGTTTTGGGACACATGTTTAGTGAAAGTTTGTTTCCTACTTCCATTGGAGTACTTATTGGCTTGCAAATTTCCATCCCAAATTTCTTCAAAATGTTCCTAATGTACCTCTCTTGGATAAGATGGATTTTCCTCTTCTCCCTATCTCTTAAAATTTGAATGCCCAAGCAATAATGAATCTCACCATGATCAGTCATCCCAAATTCTGTAACTAATTGAGACTTAAACAAGCCTAACAAAAATCATTACTCATAATGATAGTGTCATAAACATATAAGGCTAAGATGACTATAGACTCACCAATATGCTTTATGTAGACATTTGAATCAACATTGCAACTTACATATCCTTCATTTTAAAGAAATATATCAATATGCTCATACCATGCTCTTGAAGACTGTTTCAGTCTATACAATGTTTTCATAGTCTTGCATACTAATTACTTATTTCCTTCTTGTATTTAGCCTTCTAGTTGTTACATATAAACTTCTTCCTTTAAGAATCCATTTAAAAATGTAGTTTTTATATCTAGCTGATGTAAATGAAGATCCAAGGTTGTTGCCATTGCTAACAAAATCCTGATGGATGTTATCTTGACTACAGGAGAAAAAGTGTCATGATAATCCAAACCTATAATTTGGATGTAACCCTTTCCCACCAAATGATCCTTGTAGTGGTCTATTCACCCATCAAGCTTGTACTTTTGTTTAAATAACCACTTTAACCCAACCATTCTCCTTCCAGGTTGAAGAATTGTGAGTTTTCATGTCTGATTTTTTCTGAGTGATTCATATTCAACATCCATTGTTTGTCTCCAGTCTGCTACATAAATACTTTGAAGTTCTTCCTAAACACTAAGTGATTAATTAACCTCTACATTAAGTGCATATGATTCAGATGCCTCTTGAGTGGGTTTCTATAGTCTTGTTGATCTACAAAGTTGTTGCTCTCCTTGTGCATCTCCTATGGATTGTGTGGCTACAACTTGTAATGGTCTTACTGGAGTAGAATTCTAATGCTCAAATTCTTCATCAGATTCAAGATCATAAGGCCTTTTTTCTGAATCCTTAGCATTTTCCATCTCTACTAATTTGTGCAAAACTAAATTTTTGTCAAAAATGACATCTCTTCTTATTAGAATCTCATGTGTTAAAGGATCATAAATTCGATATCCCTTTGAATTCAGACTGTATCCAACCATTATACACTTCTTTCTTTTGTCATGTAGCTTCTTTATTTCTTCATCTAGTATATGTCCATATGTTATGCAACCAAAAATTCGTAAATCATTGACACTTGGCTTGCTTCCATGTCATGCCTCATAAGGTGTCTTCTTATGCAATGCAATAGTTGGCAACCTGTTTTATATATATGCTGCACTAGAGAGTGCTTTAGCCCAAGAGTCCTATAGTTGGCAACCTGTTTTATATAATCCACTTCTCTTAATCATGCATCTAGCACTTTCAACAAGAGTCCTATTCCTACTTTTAGTGACACCATTATATTGTGGTGAATAAGGAATAGTATACTCAAGTTTGATACCTTCTTTTGCACATAAAATTTTGAAAGCATTTGAGGCATATTCATCCCCATTATCACATCCAAGTCATTTCAAAGGTTTTCTAGACCGCTTCTCACCAAATGCTTTAAAAATCTTAAACATTTATAATGCACATGATTTATTTTTGATAAAATAAACAAATGTCATTCTAGAGGAATCGTCGATAAAGATAATAAAATACCTTTCCCCATTGTGTGACATTGTTTGCATTGCACCGCAAATATCTAAATGTACAAGTTCCAGTTTCTCCTTAGGTCATGTTGCTCCTTTCTTTGTGAAGTCAAATCTATGTTGCTTTTCTAAAAAACAATCTTCACACACTCCCTACTCAACTGGTAGGTGTAAATTAGAATCTTCCACAAGCTACTCTAATTTTAATATTCGAAGCGAGTGAGTATTTACATGTCCAAATCTATGATGCCAAAGAACTACATTAGATATTTCATTTTTTGTTGTTGTTAACACCACATTAGGTACTACTACACATAACTTATATAGATAGCCATCTTTGATTCCCTTAGCAAAAATTACTCCTTCAACATTGTTTAGGACACATTCCTTGTTGTCAAACTATGCAATTATGCCTACATCGGTAATCATGGTCACTGATATAAAACACTTTTTACTAGAGCAGGTATATACCATACATTCTGGATTTTCTTGTATCCACCATCCAACATTTGTAATGGAATATATCCAATTTTGATCATCTCACATTTGTTGTCATCTCCAAGATTGACAGTCTTTCTTTTGGGTGCTTCTGTATATGCCATAAACCAACTTTTCTCGGGTTTCATATGTTGAGTTTCTCCTGAATCTAAATACCAGCAACTTGAAACATAAGAACTTGGGGTTGTGACAACCGAAAACAAATTTTCTTGGTCATAGCTTGAGGTCATGTTAGCTTCAGCATCCTTGCTTTTCTTTACCTCTTCTACCCATGCTAACCACTTTCGACATTGTTTCTTAAAATGCCCGGGAGCTCCATAATGAAAGTGATTTCCCTTGTTTTTCTCCTCTTTGTGTCTTTACCATTCTTTGAGACATTGGACTGGGAGGGATAGGATTTGTTGTCACTTTTCCTTTTTTCTTTGCCTTTATATCTTGCTGAAAATAGTGCTATAGGATTCTCATCATTCAAGCCCCCATCCTTCCTTCTAAGTTCTTCTTGGCGTAGTGCTACTATTACTTTTGTCAAATCCAAATTAGCTTGGGTGCTTAGTGCTACTACGAGTCCAGAATAGGATTCTGGAAAATTCCCAAGAAGTGACATAACAACATCTTTTTTTTGCAATCATTGATCCACATGCTGCCAATTGATTTTTGAGAGATTTAATTTGATTTGTGAAATATGATATCATTTGTTTTTCCTGCATCTTTAACTGAAAAAATATTCTTCTAATATATATTCTTGTGCTAACATCATTTGATTCATATAACTTGATCAGTTGATCACAAGCTTCCTTTGTTGATTTTTCCTCACTTACATGTAAAAGCACATTATCACTCAAGATTAAAAGTATATAGGAATGATCCCTACCTTTCTTTGACTCCCACTTACTAATCATATCTGCATCCTGGGTGGGTTTAGTCTCATTCCCTTCAACTATATTGATTAGATCCTTGTTCAGTAGCAACATCTTCAGTCTGAGCTTCCAACGATTAAATCCAACGCCATCAAATCATTCTACCATCCTATGAGCATCTCCTACAACGAATGTGACCATCTCTCTATCATAAAATTTTGATACTTCTCTGCAGCAACACTTCACCAACACTTCTCTGATACCATGAAAAATATTGGCACTCTTAAATAGAACATAGAAATACAAATATAGTTTTTGGTCTTTTCCTTATTCTACTCTGCTCAATCAAAGAATACATTATTTATAATATAACAGTAAACAGAGTCTTATTCAAACTCAAACTCAAACTTACCTTATCTCTACTCTTCAACCTACAGATGGACAACATTGCCAGCACGTACACATCTCATCTAATGTGCTGTCAAATACAAAACAAATTCCCTAAATATTCGGCTGTAATTTCTGCATGACTAACATTCTTGACGTATTGTTGGATGATCTTTGTTCTTTGGTAGTACTATTTTGAATCTGGAAAAATGGGCCCCTCGAGTTTTCTCTTAAAGCCCCCTTCCTTATGTTTTCCCTATATGGGATAGGCTCCTAGGTTTTGTCTCTAGAAGTTGAGGTTCCTAAATAGATTCTTAGCATTACTAGGACTTTGGGTACTCCTCTTTCCCTTGATCCCACCACTAGGGCCTGCTCTGGGATTATTTATGTAATATTTTGCATAAGCGTGGTTGTTGATAAACGTGCCCCTATTTTTATTAAGCTTAAGACTAAGCATGGAGTTTTTTTTGCAGGAGTTGGTATACGAAGATACCAACATTTTTGTGTTAAATGAGGACATGCTGGTCATGGTGCTAGCTAATGTGATGCACTTAGATTTTGGGTGAGGTAATATTTTCCTCGGGCTGAGTAGGAATAGACCATAAATGATACGAATTTGAATAGAGGATTTTTTTCAAACACTCAATTTAGTTCGAGCTCTCTTGTGCAAAGTGTGGAGTCCAAGGAATGGATTGAGTTGAGATTTGAAGGATACATTGATAAGACTTTGGGAAGATCAGTGGTGGCCCAGGTGGAGAATGACTTCCCTATTTTGGAACAGAATTAGAAGCTGGTAGAATACCAAATGGCCTCTTTCCCTAATTCCGTGTCTATTGTCTCAGCCTTGGTGGCCATAAATAATGAATAAGATAGTGGGAGGATGGAAGAATAAACATCCTTTTAATCGGTCCAATCTGAGGAACTATTTAAAGACCCGTATTGTAACAACATGCAATGGATGAAAAATGTAAAAAACGGATGCAAGCAACATGCAATGGGTGAAAAATGTTATAGTAAATTAACGGTGATTTTAGTTCTTGAGGATAAAATTTCCGAGAAATCCACTGTGAAGGCCAATAAGTTGTATCCTTCCCAGATTGATCTCGATTCTCTCAAAATTCTACAATTTTTAGAAGGTCCCCATTACAAAGACTAAATTCACACAAATTTTGGCGTGCAAGAGAAATTTGGAGCTTGGGTTGTTGATGATGGATGGAATCTTGTTTGCAATAGAAAATTTAAATCTAGGTAGTCATAGGGAGTGGTCCTTTGGTGTTGTTTTACACACATCAACTATTTTTGGCATTCTGTGTTTTTGTTTTTTTTCTTTATAAGAGTCCTTGTTTTTCTCCGTTTTTTCTTCAGTTTTGGGTTGTACTTGGACTATTTCTTTATCTAGATTTGGGCTGGTTTTTTACACCAGCTATTTTCTTTTTTAGATTTTCTTTGTTCCTTGTATTGTTAATGGTTATATTTGTATTGTAGATCCGCTGTTGTAATAGGGTAGGGCCCCTACCAAAATCCTCTTTTTACCAATTATTAAAAAAATTAAATATGTTATATCATTTTTAGAAATTTAACATACATGATGGGTTAGATATATTTTGGTATCATGAGTCATAAGAAGTCTATCTAAATAAGAACATGAGTGACAATCTATAAGATAATCAAATACATTATTCAACAAAGATGCCTAGAATATATATTGCCATCTAAATCACTTATAATATATATTTAAAGAATGTTAAATTAACATTTTCCAATGTGCATAATGATACATTTATGTTTCAATTTTATTTGAAATATATTTTTTCAACTAATCCAATGATATATATTTATTAATTATGTAATAAAATAATAGGTGAAAAGATGTACCTAGAAATGATGTATTCCCTCCACCTAATGGTAAAAGAAAGAAATGTACTCGATATATATTTCAACAAACTCCAATTTTTCATATTAAGTAAATATATTATTCTAAATTAAACAAATTTTATATGCATTGATTTTTAGAATGTATCATAATGTAAAGGCCCTAGTTTCTCTATTCCACACAATATGTGCCCTAAGTTTCTCAAGCTAATACAATATTTGTTCATAGGTTTTTTATCCATCCCAATATGTTTTCTCTTTCCAAATTCAACAAATTATTTATCCCCTATTTTTCTCATATATTAGATGGTTATATCATATATTATTTACACTCAAAAGATAAATGATATATACACAATAGGAAGATCTTTACTCTTTTTCCATGCACGAAATGCTTTTAATATTTTTAACTCTACATCATACAATTTATTTTATTTTCAATAAATTTTCATATCACCATGAGAATCCTCCTCATAAGCTATATATGGTACATTGTCTTTATCTTTCATTATTTTATTAAACATAATTTTATATTAAATTTTTCTTTCTTTACCTTTGTGTACCTCATTTTATTTATTAGATGTATCATAATAAGGACATGGTGATTTTCGTAGTTCATATACCCAAGAATTGAATGCAATAAAGGGTATAGATGAAGATTTAGAAGAAATATCCTTATTGGTATTTATATAAAATAATATACTACTCTCACAAAAACTTTGATCAACTCACGTTCTTCTTGTTCAACCTCCTCCATAGTTGTATAACCTTATTTGTAGTGCCAGCACAAAAACCAAAAAAAAAAAAAATCAAATATATAAAAATAGAAGGTGAATTTTTGTGTGGGAAAGTGGATGCGTGCGTTTCTTGTGGAGTCTAGTTGTCAGGGGTGGCATGTGGGAAGGATTTTCAACCTGTCATTATCCTTACAGAATAATACAAGCATTTATTTGAGATATATAGGCAAAACCACCTGAAGCCCAAGATAAAATTGAAAATTTAGCAGTAGTTGAAGTGTTGCAGCGACAATTTTTTTATCAGATGTCTTAGTTGTAAGTGCCCTGCCAGATATTCCTGTGAAATGTGGATGCATGCGTAAGGCAGGTGAACTGTTTGAGAAAATGCAATTGACAGGATTAAAGCCAAACTCCTCCATAATTTCAAGAATACTCATGTTTTCTATGATTTACTTCTAGCCTATGTCAAACATGAGATCTGGAACAAGGAATGAATGTACATCAAATCACAAAAGATAGAGGAATTTTGTCTGATATTAGAGTTACGAATGTTCTAGTAGACATGCATCCAAAATGTGAAACCTTTCACTGGGAATGTGAACTTCTTGATAGAGTACCTCAAAGAGATGTGCTCCACAGAATGCTTTAACTGTAGGATATGCACAAAATTGGCTTATCGTAACTGCCCTGGAAACTCACAATTAAATGCAATTTACAAGTGTAAATCCTAGCTATTTTTTTTTTGTTTCGTGTTGGAAATGTGAGAGGCCTTGTTAATGTTCTCCAACAAAACTCTGAGAGCAGAAATAAAATCTTTCTTAACTACAACTTCAGAACAGTTTCAAGAGAAGGAGAAATGGAGGCAGTTACACTTATTTTCTTTTTTAATTCCAGGGGCTGCAAATTTTAGACTGGGAACTTGGAAACTCTTTAGACTCAAGGAAAAGATAGAGCTTCTTGATCACAGACAAAAGATATTAGATAAAAATATCATCCCTCTGACTAATCTTCTTTCGGATGCTTCAAATCCTAAATCACAGACGAACATAAACTCTTTAGAGTTCAGGAAGGTTTTCCGTGAAGGTTTTTATGATGAAAATAAGTCAATTTATGTTGGTCCTCATTGAAGGAGTGTTTTGGGAATAACAGAAAATAGATATTATGTAGTGACACCTTTATTTCCCAGACAGAGAGATAATGAAAGTTACATGTTCTAGTTAATGGAGGATGGGTTCCACAAAGATAGAGAGACAAATCCCTTAAAAGCTCAAACGATAATGTACCATTCACAAACACAACTTCTTTTGAAAAAGGGAAAGCTAAAGGAGGCTCGTGGCGTAAGTTTAGTTTCAAACAAACAATTATTATTATGGACGTTGATCATGATGTGGTTAAAATCATTGGCGTAATACGATTAAGTGACAACCCAAGTATTTTTGTGCCATCGAATGATCCTTAATTTGGTCGATGGTTTTAGGTGGATGTTTCAGCTACTTCTTGGGAAGTTGGACTTACCAAGAATACATTTTATGTAGAGTAAATTGAGGGAACTGTTAGTGCTAGCAATCTGTATCCTGTTCCTAAGGATGCTATTACTTTTTTCCATTACTCAGTTATGCCATAGGATCATCTGAACTATGCACTAACCTGGATATATAGAATTGGTTTTATTGAAGCGGATCTAGAGACTTCCAAGTATAAGCAATTGGGGGAGTGTTTCGGATGCATGCAACCGCTCAAGGAAATGGCTTGTGGAGATGTAGAATAAGACTCCATAATTTTGGCCAATTCATTTCCTCCTTAGGCATGGTCTCCTTACATCCATCTTCTATAATTTTCGTAATTTAGTTATTCAATTGCATTATATTAGAAACATTAAAATACTGAATAATTTTACAATTGTATGTGAGAAAACTTAAATAATGTGAAGCAATAAAACCCCACCTTCTGATTTTTAAAATGGTTTTACCATTAAAACATCAACTATGGCTGCCACCATAACCTCATACGATGTAACTCGGGTATCTGAATCATGTTCTCGTGTCCACTAATATTGTTGAGAGTTAGTTGTTTCATTAACTAAACACAACCTTTTTCTTTAATTGCAAAGTTGGAAAAAAAATCACATTTGGAGACTTGTAAAAACAACCTTTTGAACCCAAGAAAAGAGAGGTCAAGCATTGTATGTATTCATTGATATGAGGAGAGTCACAAAAATATTTAGATTGACCCCAGTTGATTGTTTGTACTCTCTTTGTCGCTCCTCTAGGAGTCTTTATTACCCCTTTTTGCACTCTCAAGAAGCTACTAAATCTGAAAAGTTGGATTTGATATCATCCCACCATTTGGATCCTGAACAACAAAATGCTTTCCCACCTTTGCAAACAACTAGTACTTTTACTAAAAAAAATTCCTAGAACCTTCAGTTTGAGGAAAAACACTCTTCTTGATATTTTGGCAAAGGTATTTTGTAGACCTCTGGTTGTATTTTGACTAGGTCAAAACTGGACCAATTACGACTGGTGCCTCCAGTAAACCTGTCGTCATTTGCAAATTGTTTGCTAGTTCTTAGTCCCGTGAACTTTGGTTAATTCTCCATATAAAGGGGAACTCAGATGAATTTTATCATTGCTAATTCTTCCATCTAACGTTAGTTTTAGACATGGTTTTCTGAGCCCTCGAGATACCTTTTGATCATTTACAACTAGGTCAATTACGACTGGTGGCCTCGGAAAAATTATCGCCAATCGTAAACCATTCACTAGTTATGAATTCTACTAGTTCTTATGAATTCATCATGTGTAGGAGAACACATAAAAACTTACTGTGGTGTGTTTTCTCATAAGAGGACAACATTTAAATGTGGTTTCTACACCTTTGAGTCTAAATTGAACATTTGCAACTAGTAGGAAAACGTAAAAAGAAAGTTGTAGGACTGCTGTCGGGTTGCCAAACCATCATGGAAACTTGTTGACACTTATAAATAACTTCTTGAAACTCTATTTTGTGACATTTTGTGTGAAATTAAACTTTGAGCAAAGTAGTGTTTCTCTCTCTTCCCTATTTCCTTCCCTCTCCTTGGTTAAGAAATAAAGTGAACTAAAATTAAATAAATGTGTCTCTAAGTGTCTCCTTTCAAATTTAAATTATTAATGTTATTATGTAAATGGGAAACTAAAAATGTTAATTTATACTAGATTTGGGTTGATGCCATGCCATCAATTTATCTCTGATTTCATGCTCACATGGTTTTACAAGATGAAAGTGAGATGACGAAAAGGCGTGGTGTAATTCAATGTTTATTATTGTAGTTTTTATAGGTTATTGAAAAATGTATATATGTGTAAGGTATTGCCATGTTACAGAAATTTAGATTTGAAACTTTGTAATATGTATGATATGCTAGTTTTAGGAATACCTTGGGAAATGTGTATTTAATCATAGGTACCATTTTGATTTAGATTTGAATATGGAAAAAGTTTTATATGTATGTTAAACGAAATTGAATTTATTATTTTATAGAGCATTCTTGTTGTGGAATTTATGATGGAATCTCTAGAGTGTTGAGTTTTTCTAACTATCAAATATATAAAAGAAACTTATATATAACAGTCAACCCTAGTTTAAAAACTAGTGCATATCTACCCTTCTCGCATGAACTTCTTAGCATAAAATAAATTTGAAACAGTAAAGTGAACTTAAACTTTGAACTCGACGGAACCTTCTAGTTTAAGTAAGTAAGAGCCCAATCTTGAGTTCTAGTCATAGGTGGTATTTTTAGTGGCATCATCATGAACCCGATGATTAGAAACAACATGATCAAACTTTATTTTGAGTATGTAGAACTAACACGTCCTTAGTATCCTAGTGGACTACCTTGTCTTACGAAGTTAGATTTAGAATTTAATTTCATCATCAAATTAATTGCTTGTGGGATTCAGAGGACACAATGGAGATAGTGAAATATTTTTTCTATTACTTAAAATCTTGCTAATGATCCCTTTAGATCCGATCAGCTAAATGTGTTACCTTGGTTAGCAAAATTATAGCGCCCTGGATCCTTTACAGAGGATTTATATGGTAAATATGTTTTTACACCTTAATTTGATCTATTATAGGGCATAGATCCCTGAGTGTAAATCAGAATTAAAATAAACCATAGTTGATTAGAAGGTTAATTTTTGGGTAGAAAGTTGTAATTAACTCTTTACACATAAGATTTATTTGAAATATGTTGACTTAAGAGAAAACTAGGAAACTGAAAACTCAGTTCCATAATTCCTTGTTATGTCCTTTATGACATTAAGAATAAAAGGAACTTCTCATGCAGAATCGCAAAATGTGGAAACATGAGATCTCACTTTAAAAACAAATCACGTGTGATTCATGTATGGTGCTAATGCTTCCAGTCATGTACTTCTTTAATATATTAGACAAGTATTGTCGTAACTATTTTGTTATAAAGTGATGCCAATAATGAGACCATAGTACGATGTTAAAGGATATAGGAGTAATATTAGATTTGAATTTAGGAATAATGTCACTCTTGGAGTCCTTATTACTCAATTAAACATTTTCATGTGTTAAAAAGAATCTGAATTTCCCTTGGTGAGATAAAACTTCGAGAAAACATAAGACATATATAAATCTAAATACAGTTTCTTGATGTGGAAATGTTGAATGGACTCAACAAGTTATTGAATTATATTAACAATGGTGGGGAAATAAAGGTACTGTGTTCGAAGAATGTTTATGGAAAATGGTATCTTGAATCTAAATGCCCCCCTTAAATCCTAATATTTCGTTCTTGACATCACATAAGATTCACTTGTGTAGCAAGGGTAAAATTTAAAAATTTAATTAATGTTTGAGAAGCATATTCTTAACATAAGAATGAGAGAATTAAGAACTTTTTATGGAATTTTAGCTATGGAAATTATTTATGTAATTTATGGAGATTTTCGTAAGAGATAAAGAACCAACTTAAATGGTTGAACTAAAAGTTGAATGTGAAATGAATTTAAGAATCTATATGTGGAAAAAGGATAAAATTATCCTTGCACAATAATGTTATTTGAAATTTAATTTTAACTAATATGTAATCATGGTAATGATGTGTTGTGGGTTTTCCAATCCTTGAGTCCCTTTTCTTGTGGTTGGGTCATTGCTATCATTCATTCATTGGTAAAAGTGTGGCATTGAGATGTATATGGTGTTTTCATGTGCTTATGTGAGTCGATGACTTATGTAAGTGTAAGTGTCTTATGCATTGTTAACTTTCTCTACTTGGAGCCCTTGTGGTATTGTGTATTGAGCAATGTTAGTAAAAAGAAATTATCCTAGTATTTTTACTGTTTTATTTGTGTGTGTAAAATGTGGGCATTACACTTCGTATCAGAGCAAAGGTTCATGCTCTCAAACCTCTAGGATAGATTGGAGTATTTATGATTTTGCATGGTGGTGGTGGATATTGGAAGAGTATTGTGATATATGTTGTAATGTGAAAAACATTTTAATTTTGATATTATGAATGCAGATGTTGTGCATGTCACTTAGTGCATATTTTTTATCATGTTATGTGCGCTTGTGATGAGATTATTCGCTCTCCTTTTCATGGATTCTATGAGGATTTCACGTGTGATGTACCACCTTGTTGTGTGTGAAAAAGGATGTTATTGTGGATTGCAGAGTGTTGGAGAATTTTGGTATTATGTGATATGAAGGTGTATTGATGTATTGCATGAAAAAATTGGTGTATAGTGAATTAGATTGTATTGTGATGTCATCACCGTGGTGTGATGAATCGTGTGTTTCACCATGTTGCAATTTCAATTGACTATATGTTGTAATGTTATACATTGTGTTCCTCATACATATAATTCACGTAATATGTGATGGTTCATGTCATGATTTAGGGGCATATGGTGAGCGTATGATCCCTATTGTACAGTGATTGCACTTTGGGTGCATTATGTGGCTAATGTGATTTATCATAAACTATGAAAGTAATGATTGTGCTATACCCTGTATATATACCATGTGTAAGACGCTATGGTTAATGTGTGTGAATCACCATTGTGCTAGTGATGTAGTTATGTGTTATGTTGTTGAACTTTTCTCTAACTGTCCCTAAGGGAATTTGATAAAAGGTGTATGTTTGGAGTGAGGAAATGTGTACCGTTGACCAGTCACTTGAGTTGAGTACGAGATAGGAAGTGGAGTCTTACATAGGCTGAAAACCCACTTTTGTTCATTTGGTATATGTGGCACTTGCTCAACATGTGTCATGCATATCTTGTTTTGAGGACACCTTAGGGTCAATAGATGGTGACTTGTACTCTTTCTCTCTCCCTATATGGCTATCATATGGATTCAACCTAATTGTAATTACGACTATGTTGAGCCTTGTGGATGCGGTGGAGGGATGATTCAGAAAGATATGATGACAATTGTATTATTTGATATGTTATTTTATGATCTGAGGCTCAATGTCCAAGTGCCAATAACTCATTGAGTACCCATTTGGTGGTCGTATAATGCCACATAATTATCATAATGTGTTATTTCTCTATATATGTATTTTATTCGTAAATTTAAAATTTTATCTTTTTTTGTAAGAACCAACCGTTTTCTTGATTGATGTGTTCTTATATTTTGGGAATTTTAATTGGTTTTTGCACTAACATGTGGATTTTTGCACTAACTATGGCTGATTTGGCCATTTGCTTTTCTTAGTTTTAAATTTGCATAACAAGTTTAAAAATTTTATAGCCTAGCCCAAGGCTTGGGATTTTTGCCACTTGGAATTTGAAATGGATTGTTATGTTGGTTATAACATTGTAATGTGTTGGAATAGGGTCATGGGATTCGCCATGGAGTGGTGGAACCTATGGACCTGCTTCATTGTATAGGGGTACGTACCAATGAGTTACAGATAACTAGTGGGTTGTTAAACCATGAGTTATTATGTCACTTGAGTTAGAGGTGTCTGGACTCTATGCGCCTAGGGCCATAGGGTGACCGACCTCTTTTGGGGAGCGAAAAGGAAAAATTATCTTTATTTTATTTCTTGGGAGGTATATGGACATGTTTTGTGATCCTTTGAGAGGTATATGTAGGTTGTTTTTCGATACTTTGAGAGGTATATGGAGTTATTTTGTGATACTTTAGGAGGTATGTGGAGTTTTTATCTGATGCTTGGGAGGAAAATGTATTTGTTTTATCATGCATTGGGAGGTATATGGATTTGTTTTGTGATGCTTGGGAGGTATATGTAGTTGTTTGTGATGCTTTGAGAGGTATATTGAGTTGTTTTTGTGATGCTTGGGATGTATATGTAGTTTTTTGTGATGCTTCAGGAGGTATATGGAGTTGTTTTGTGATGCTTGGGAGGCATATGGAGTTGTTTTCTGATGTTTTGGGTGGTATATGGTATTGGTATTATGATTATGTGTACTCTTGTAAGTCTGGATTATGTTTTGTGATATTGTTTCCATATTCGACCTATTTAGCTAAATTTTGATTTATGTGAATCCCCTATATGTGTACATGTTGGGAATTTCATGTTGATATAGTTGGCTTATGTTACGAGTACTTTGTGTCAAGGGAATGTGTGGGAAAAGTACTATATTGAATGTTTCATGTATGCTCTTTCCATTATTTGGTTGAGTTATGATGAAACGATAAAATTTAATAGGTGTGTAGAGATATGTCTTGTGAACCATTAGTGTTGTCTTTGGTTCTTATGTTTCATCATGATGTAATTATGAAATGGGCACCCACAAAAAATACATAAACCAAAATCGTAAGAATTGAAATATTAAGAGCTTGAGTATAAGAATACTATAAAGGAAATAGATTAATGAAGTAATAATGTAAACTGAAAAAAATACCAATCTTCACAGATCATTAAAATTTTTAGATATTTCAAAATTTAGTTTCTTACTTTTGGTCATGTTGTACCGAACAGTTCTTTTGTCAAGTGACACATGTCATTATTTAGTTGTTTTGTTTCTTACATGTCCTTCGATCTTCATCATTGTGTCACTTCGAGGAAGATTCTCTTATAAGAGGAGGGAAATGTAGTGCTAGCAAAAAAAAACAAAAAAACAAAAATACAATCACATATATAAAAATTGATGATAGATTTTTATGTGCGTAAGTGGATACATAATTTTCTTGTGGAGTCTAGCTTGTCAGGGGTGATAGGGGAAGGATTATCAACCTGTCATTATCCTTACCTAATAATACAAGCATTTATTTGAGATATGTAGGAAAAACCATGTGAATCCCAAGATAAAGTTGAAAATTTAGCAGTACTTGGAGTGTTGCAATGACAATTTTTTTTGTCAGATGTCTTATTTGTAAGTTCCCTAAAATATATACCTACAAAATGTGGATGCATGTGAAAGGAAGGTGAATTGTTTGAGAAAATTCAATTGAAAATATTAAATCCAAACTCCTCCATGATTTCAAGCATACTCATGCTTTCTGTGATTGACTTCTAGCCTATGCCAAACATGAGATCTGGAATAAGGAGTGGATTTCCATTAAAAATCAAAATATATAGGAGTTTTTTTTATGTTGTAGTTGAAAATTTTCTAGTATACGTGCATGCAAAAGGTGGGAATGTTAACTTCTTGACAAAGTACATCAAAGAGATGTGTTCCACGGAATCCTTTGACTGCAAGATATGCACAAAATGGGCTTATCCAAAATGTCATGGAAACTCACAATTAAATACAATTTACGGGTGTAAATCCTAGCCTTTTTTTGTTGCGTGTTGGAACTATGAGAGGACCTGTTAATGTTCTCCAACAAATATCTGACAGTATAAAATGAAGCTTTCTTAACTACATCTTCAAAACAGTTTCAAGAGAATGAGAAATGGAGGCAGTTAGATTTATTGTTTTTTTATGCTAGGGGCTGCAACTTTTGGACTGGGAACTTGGAAACTCTTTAGACTTAAGGAAAATATAGAGCTTCTTGAACACATATGAAAAAGATATTAGAGAAACATCTTGTCCTTTTGACTAATTTCTTTCGGATGCTTCAAATCTTAAAGAAGAGACAAACATAAACTGTTTAGAGTTCAGTAAAGTTGTTTGTGAAGGTGTTTATGATGAAAATAAGTTAATTTATGTTGTTCCTCATTCAAGGAGTGTTTATGGAATACCATAAAATTCATATTATGTAAAGACACCTCTAATTCCTAGGTAGAGTGATAATGAAAGTTACAATGTTCTAGTTAATCGAGGATGGGTTCCACGAAGATGGAGAGACAAATCCCTTAAAAGCTCAAAATATAATGTACCATTAACAAATACAACTTATTTTGAAAAAGGGAAAGCTAAAGGAGGCTCTTGGTGGAAGTTATAGTTCAAAAAACCTATTATTATTATGGATGTTGATCATAATGTTGTTAACATCATTGGTGTAATACGAGTAAGTGAAAACCCAAGTATTTTTGTGCCATCAAATGATCTTGAATTTGGTCAATGGTTTTAGGTGGATGTTTCAGCTATTTCCTAGGAAGTTGGACTTCATGAGAATACATTTTATGTAGAGGGATTTGAGGGAATAGTTAATGCTAGCAATTTGTATCTTTTCCTAAGGATGCTAATACTTTTATTCGTTACTCATTTATTCCACTATATCGTCTGAACTATGCACTGACGTGGATATGCACAAATTGTTTTATCGAATTTTTTGTAGAGACTTTCAGGCATTGGAAATTGGGGGGAATGTTCCAGATAGGCATAGAACCATTTGAGGAAATGTCTTGTGGAGATACGGAATCAGGTTCTACAATTTTGGCCAATTCGTTTCCTTGTCAGGCATGGTCTCCTTACCTCCATCTTGTATACTTTTTTGTAATATTGTTCTTCATTTGCATTATATTTGAAACATTAAACTACTAAATAATTCTACAATTCTATATGTGACAAAACATAAATAATGTAAAGCAATAAAACCCCACCTTATGATTTTCAAAAATTTATTACCATTAGTACATGAATTGTAGTTAGTAGAATAACCTCATACAATGCAACTCGGCTATCCGAATCAGGTGCTCATGTCTGCTGATATTGTCAAGAGTTAGTTGATTACTCAACTAACCACAAGATTTTTCTTTACTTGCAAAGTTGGAAAAACACCACATTTAGAGACTTGCAAAACAACCTTTTGAACCCTAGAAAATAGAGGTCAAGCACTGTATGTGTTTCTTGATATGAAGAGAGTGACAACAAGATTTAGATTGACCCTACTCAATTGTTTTTACTCTCTTCGTCACTCCTCTAGGAATCTTATTACCCTTTTTTACACTCTCAAGAATCTCCTAAAACTGAAAAGCTAGATTTCGTATCAGCCTCCCATTTGGATCCTAAACATCAGAATGCTTTCCCACATTTGTAAACCACTAGTATTTTTACTATACAATTTCCTAGAAACTTTAGTTTGGGGAAAAACACTCTTCTTGATAATTTGGAAAAGGCATTTTATAGGCCTCCAGATGTAGTTTCACTAGGTCAACATTGGACCAATTACCATGGATGGCTCTAGAAAACCTATCACCATTTGAAAACCATTTCTGAGTTCTCATTCCCATCAACTCTTGTGAATTCTCCATATATAGGGGAACTTTTAGGAATTTTATCGTTGCATGTTCGTCCATCGAATGTCAGTTTTGGACATGGTTTTATGAGCCCTCGTGCTAACTTTTGATCATTTACAACTAGGTCAATTATGACCACTAGTCTAGAAAAAATTGCTGCTAATCGTAAACCATTTGCCAATTATGAATTTCTTCAGTTCTTGTGAATTATTTTTATATAGGAGACATGTATAAACTTACTGTTCTTTTTTCATGTTAGAGGACAATGTTTAAAAGTGGTTTCTTCGCCTTTGAGCCTAAATTGAACATTTTTTGCAACTAGAAGGAAAATGTAAAAATAAATTTGTAGGACCCCTGTTGGGTTTCCAAACAATCATGGAAACTTGTTGACACTTGTAAATAACTTCTTAAAACTCCACTATGTGAATTGATGTGTAAAATTGAACTTTTGGCATAATAGTGTTTCTCTCTCTTCCCTATTTATTTCTCTCTCCTTGGTTAAGAAATGAAGTGAACTGAAATGAAATAAATGTGTCTCTAACCTTATCTTTTTGAATGCAAATAATTAAAGTTAGTATGTAAATGGGAAACTAAAAATGTTAATTATGCTAGATTTGGGTGGATGTCATGCCAGTGATTTATCACCGATTTCATGTTGATATAGTTTTGTAGGATGGAAGTGAGATTGAAAAAAACCTGGTGTAATTCATTGTTTATTATTGTAATTTTTATAGGTTATTGAAAAAATGTATATATGTGTAAGGTATTTCCATGTTACAAAAATTTATATTTTAAATTTTGTAATATGTATGAGATGTTAGTTTCAGGAATGCCTTGGGAAATGCGCATTTAATCATAAGTACCATTTTGATTTAGATTTGCATATGGAAAAAGTTGGATATGTATGTTAAATGAAATCAAATTTATTATTTTAGAGTGCATTCTTGTTGTGGAATTTATGATGAAATATCTAGAGTGTTGATTTTTTTTAAATTACAAATATAGAAAAGAAACTTAAATATAACAGTCAACCCTAGTTTAAAACTAGTTCATATCGACCCTTATCGCATGACCTTCTTAGCAAAGAAGAAATTTGAAACTGTAAAATGAACTTAAACTTTGCACTCAATGGAACCTTTTAGGTTAAGTAAATAAGAGCCCAATTTTGAGTCGTCTTCATAGCCGGTATGTTTAGCGGCATCGACATGAACCTGACGGTTAGGAACAACCTGGTCAAACTTTATTTGGATTATGTATAACTAACCCTTCCTTAGTATCCTAGTGGACTACCTTGTCTTATGAAGTTAGATTTATAATTTAATTTCATCATTGAAAAAATTTCTTGTGGGATCCAAATGACATAATGGAGCGTGTGAAATATTTTTTCTATTACTTAAACTCTTGCTAATGATCTCTTTAGATCTTCTTAGCTTAATTTGTTATCTTGGTTAGTGAAAGTATAGTGCCAAGGGTCCTTTGCAGAGGCTTTATAGGGTAAATATGTTTTTACACGTTAATCTAATCTATTACAAGGCGTAGATCCATGAGTGTAAATCAAAATTAAACTAAACCATAGTTGATTAGGAGGTTAATTTTTGGGTAGAAAATTATAAGTAACTCTTTACAAATGAGATTGATTTGAAAGATGTTGACTTAAGAGAAACTAGGAAACTAAAAACTTGGTTTTGTAATTCCTTGTTTTTTCATTTATGAGATTAAGAATAAAGGGAATTTATCATATAGAATCACGAAATTTAAAAACATGGGATCTCACTTTGAAAAAAATTCACTTGTGATTCATGTATGGTTCTAATTCTTCCAATCATGTACTTCTTTAATATATTAGACAAGTAATTTCGTAATTCTTTTGTTATAAAGTGATGTCAATAATGAGACCATAGTGCGATGTTAAAGTAAAGCATATAAGATTAAAATGAGATTTGAGGTTAGGAATAATGTCACTCTTGGAGTCCTTATAAATCAATTAAACATTTTCACGTGTTATAAAGCATACAAATTACCCTTAATGAGATCAAACTTCAAGAAAACAAAAGCAATATATAAATCTAAATACAATTTCTTAATGTGCAAATGTTAAATGAATTCAACAAGTTATTGAACTATATTAACTATGGTACAGAAATCAAGGTACTGTGATTGAAGTATGTTTATGGAAAAAGGTATCTTGAATCTAACTCCCCCCCTTACATCCTAAGATTTCTTTCTTGACATCATGTCAGATTCACTTGTGTAGCAAGGATAAAATTTAAACATTGAATAAAAGTTTGAGAAGCATATTATTAACATAAGAATAAGAAAACTAAGAATTTTATATTCAATTTGAAACATGCCAATTAATTATGTAAGTTACGGAGATTGTCGTAAGAGATAAAGAACCAAATTAAATGGTTGAACTGTAATTTGAATGTGAAATGTATTTAAGAATATGTAGGTGTAAAAAGGATAAAATTATCCTTGCATAATAATGTTCTTAGAAATTTAATCATAACTAAGATGTAATGATGGTAATGATGTGTTTGTGGGTTTGTCAACCCTTGAGTCCATTTTCTTGTGGTTGGGTCATTGCTAGAATTTGTTCATTGTGGAAAGGGTTGTATCAACATGTATATGGTGTTGTCACGTGTCTATGTGATTCAATGACTTATGTAAGTGTAAGTGTCTTACGCATTGTTCAGTTTCTCTACTTAGAGCCCTTTTGTTGTTGTGTAGTGAGCAATGTTAGTAAACAACAAATTATCCTGGTATTTTTCTTGTTGTATTTGTGTGTGTAAAATTTGGGCGTTACATTATTTATGTGAAATATTAGGGTAATTACTTTCTAATAAAGCATATACACAAAAATATTATGTGCAATAGAATAAATATAAATATATTTCATCATTTTTATAACTTAACCATGCATGATGTGGTAGAAATTCATCGCTATCAAGATTCGCAAAAGGGGTATTTATAGTAGACCTTGGTTGAGGATCTATAGGAGAATATGATACATTATTGTAAAAAGGATTCATAAAACATTAATTTTCATCTACTTCACTTACCATATCTATTTAAAATTATTATCAACATTTAACAACGTACATAATTGAATACATTTATGTTAAAAAAAATTCTAGTTTTTTATTTTTTAAATGTAATCAAACAATTAATGGACATTAACTATGTACATAAAATAGGGAGCTCAAAATATGTATCTTGAAACAATATATGCCCTCCATATAACACAAATATTATTCAATTCACCCTATATGTATTGTAGCAAGACTCTAAGTTATCAAAAGAAGTAATCGATTATTCTTAATTAAAAATTTTCTTTACGCATTATTTTTTTAAATGAAACAAAATATGAAGGTCCTAGTTTTATAAATTCAACGCAATATATGTGCCCTAACTTTATAAATCCAACAAAATATTTTTACCCTAGTTTTTTCATTCCATCACAATATGTTTTGTCTTTGAGAACTCAACATAGTATTTGTGTTGTGTTTTTCTCAATCCAACAAAATATGTTTCATATTTTCTGAAAAACATGAAAATCTATTACAAATTATACTTTCACATCTAATTACGAAAATCTAGCATGATATCTAACATAGATTGTGAATTTAACAAATAGTCCCTTAATTTCTAAAATAAGGTAGGGTAAAGTTTGGAATAAATATTTCTTTTAAGACACCATAATGCCAGCTCTTTAAGATGGTCATCAAAGATTAAAAAATAATAATACACATTTCAATAAACCTTAATGTCCTAACATCTCCATTAAAGATGGTGAATAAGTCAAAATTAAAGATACCTTAACATCCCCAGAAATGTCACCCTAATGTCAATAGTTTACCAAGACTCCCTAATCTCCAATTTAAAGTGAAATAAAAGTTGCAACTTTAATTTAATTTCAACGTTAGGGTTCAAAATTTTACAAAGAATTTTAAAGTTACATAACTATGGCTTCTAATGGTCCAAATGTTGTAGTCTATCTTTAAATACTATTCAATTTGTTTTATTTGTGTGTAAGATGTAGTGCATGTGATTTTCTTTGATAACTAAATCATCATCATGCATTAAAAAAATAATATTTTAATAAATTTCATGTTTTACATACACAAATGGATAAAAACTATTTGATTTAGATCTCTGTTTTAGAAATAACTTTAAAGTAACTTGACCTTCAACAATTTTTTATGACCATATAACAATAAATTCATCAATCTATAGTAAATTAGATGTTTATCAATTTGTTTAAAAAATCCATGTGTTTGTTACATGTAAATATATTCCTTTACATCACCAGTATAAGAATGCTCCTTTTACATCCATTTGAATAAATCCCATTTATTTCTTTGTATCTAAGGAAATGATTTTATAATTTTTAGTCATTTTAGCAATTAGAGAAAAGGTTTGAGTAGATTTAATATGTTATCCTTGTTGAAAACCATTCACCACCAACCTTTCCTTGTTTTTTTCCATAACTCTATATTATGTGAATTTTTTCTTATAGGTCCATTTGTAGAAAGTTAATATTTTTCTTTCCTAAAGTGTAAAAACCACCCAAATGTAATTTTTCATTCTATAATATTACTCTTCTTGAAAATATGCATCACATTCAGAATGTCTTTTGCTTCCTCATTTGTACTTGGATCGTCAATATCATCATCACTGTAGTCATAAGAGCATATTTAGTAAAATGGTTTTTAGGTCCTTCTTAGAATATTTCCTAATCTCTTCTTTGTGGTTTCTATTTTATCTTCATTACTCTCACATGATACCTTAATTTGAGATTTTTTTTCCCTTCTACAGAATATGGTTTACCTTAATTTGAATCGTTAGTCTTATTAGGCCATCCTCTTTGATCAATATGGTTTAGTGGAATAAAAATTTTCAATATATTTTTCGTAACATGCACTCTATATATGAATCTATTTTATTTTAGGATTATACATCCTATATGATTTTGATTCCTAACTATACCCAATCATCACATACTTATCATTTTTATTATATAACTTTTTCCCTTTTAGATCAAGAATGCTTAAACTCGAATGTGAGAAACATTTAGATTTCTACCACTCCATGTTTGTTCTAGAGTTTTATTTATGATGTACTTTATAGGGTTCCCATTTAGAATATACATTGTTGGATGAACATATTCATCCAAAAAATTGGTTTCTATATTTTTAGTGTACGACATGCATCTATAAATTTCCATCATAATTATATTTTTCCTCTCTATAACTCTATTTTTTGTTTATTATAAGAGATACTATACTGTTTCTATATACCATTTTATTTGCAAAGGTTTAAAATATATCTATTAATATATTCTATACCTCTATAAATTCTTATTGTCCCTTAAATATATTACACTTTGTTTCTCAACTAGAACCTTAAATCACCCTTCAAATATTTGAACTCATCAAACATCTCATGTCCTTCTTTTATAGAAAAACACCCAAATTCTTGTATTGAAATCATCTATGAATGTAAGAACATAACTTGATCATACAAGTAATGGAATTTAGAATGGGTAACATTCATTACTATGAACAAAAATTCTAATGAATTCTATCTCCCCATAATTTTCCATGTGCGAATATTTCCTTGTGTTTCGTTCTCATTAGCACAACTCTTATAAAAAATTTCATTGTGGGATACTTTCAAGACCATGAACCACGTTTAAATTCTTTATAATAACAATATTTTTATATTGATTGACATGTCTCATTCCATCACGTGATTAACTACTCATGTTAGTAGATATTGAAATAGATTTTCTATTCCGTCTTTACACTTTGATGTAAATTCATTAAACTTATATAAAATCCATTTTCCAATATACCAATTTGAATGAATTAAAAGTTATCATTTATATCCTTGATTTTTTTAACTCTCACAATTTTCTATACTCAAAACAAGAGAACTAATAAATTAATAGACAAGTTTATGGTGATATTATTATTTTTGTTTAAAAGGGTTAACAAGGTTAGACATTTTCACACTTATTAAATTTATCGATTAAGGATTTCTACACAAGCTTGAACAGTAGAGTTAAATTAATAATTAAATAGTATAATTTAATTACTAGGTTACATTTATATTAAAAACATCTACTAATCCTAATAGTTAATTTGAATATCCAACACCAAGGTCTAATTGTTTACCTAACAACAAGTGGCCCCATTCATCCCATTAGCCATGTTATTTATTTTTAATTATAAGTGACATTCACACAAAATACATTCTTACAAAAGTGAGGTACAGTTTAGTCTAGACCATAGGATTGAATCTGTCTAGCCCTTAGATTAATGTTTCCCTAAAATTTCCTTATGTTATTTGTTTAAACCCTATTTGTTTCTCAAACAAGTTCATTTGTTCTTTTCTTATTTTAAAGTTCTGGAAGAGGAAGAGGAGAAGAGGAGCCATGAGACAGAGGATAAACCATAGAAAAATATCTCTAGGTTTTATATACAAGGATCTTTCCATTGTAATGATACCCATTATTGAATGTAGAGATTCTTCAATGTGTCTTACTTTGTTATATTAATTAAATCATTTTTTGTTATTTTGTATTCAAATAATGGAGAAAATCCTATTTATTTTAAATCCAATATTTTTACACTTTTGAGTCTTATCAAAGAGATTGGATGAATTTGAATTTTAAATTTAGTTGATTCCTAGTTTCTGGGAGGTACCTAGTTCCATTTTAAGCTTAAATTTTACTTGACTATAAATTTGGGTTGTTCTCAGACCGGAATTAAATTTTCCATCAATAGTGATGAAATTGCCACCCTATGTAGGTCGGTAGTCTTGTGACCACTACATTTTGTAGGGGGTGATTCACTTAATGCCACTTTGAGTTTGGTGGTGGTTCTGAAACCCCCACTATGTACAGGGCGGCGGTCCTGTGCATAGAAAATGGAACCTTCACCCAAACATCATTTTCATAGAGTTTTTTCTTGAGTTTATTTTTAAGGTTGTCTTCTAGTCATATGTTGGTAGATTGATAGTATATCTACTTTCTTAGTTTCAAATACAAAATAACAACTCAACTTCTGTTCTTCCATTTTTGCAAATAAAAGTAAAAAGTGAGTATGGCATTACTATTATTCATTCTACTTCATATGTTCCATCATGCCAACTAAAACAACAATAATTCAACACATTTCTTTTTCAATACTTCTTGGTTCTTTTTCCAAAGATACATGTGTGTGTGTATTCAAAAATTAACTCCCCATACCATAGGTAGGGTTGTTGGGTGAATTTAAGAGGCATAGCACAATCTTAGCTTGTCACACAAGTCTCCAAAAACTCCTCACAAGTAAAAATATGAATTTTGAAGATGGGGTAGTGTACGAATCACAAAAACAAATACAAATCTCACTTACAACTAAAATATTTCAAGGACCACCTACCATCATAAATAACCAATTATCACATCCTTATTTTAATTAATAAATTAAGTTGGATCAACTAATTAAGACATAATAATACTTGCTAATAAAGTGACAACAATTCCAAAAAATTAATATACATAACAAAAAAATAAAGCACACTTAAATTAAAAGAAAGGGAAAAATTTTTACCCCATGGCCACACATGTGAGGTCACCCCCCATGGAAAACCTCCTAAAAAGGAATGCAAAAACACAAGATAAAAATTACACAAGTTGTCAAATTTTTCCACGTTGCTCAACACCCAACATCCTTCTGTGGTTGGTTCCCTATCCCCTTTCAATGTATGTGATAAAATATCCCTGCAGCACAAATAAAATACCTTTCTGACCTCATCGACGCATCACCAACATTGAGATAAATATACATATAAAAAAATACTAAACATACAAAATTAAGCCATTCTATCATCTATCAACATATCAAATAATTTGATTTTAACATTCATGAGATTATAATTCTACTCAAAACATCCAAAGTAAACATGTTAGTATAAAATCCAAATAATGAAGTTCAACATATGTCAAACTGTCTACCAATGTTATCTAGTTTATCATAGTAAAAATGTGAGTCATAACATATCAATAGTCCAAATATCCCCATATTCTATCATCTACTAATCAATGTATCATAATCAAAATGTCTAAGTATCAGTCCAAAGTAATATCAACATAATGCAAATAGTGTTGAAGAGGAGTAGGCACTACATCCCCCTACCCTTATCTACTTAAATTCCTCTAGGAAGGCACTAAAATAGGTGAGGAAAGTGGGTCTGTAATAGAGTAACATCCTATCATGTGGCTACAATATCATCATACCTATCCCATTGGACACGCACCAAGTCAATCTCATGGCCTCAAAGGCCCAGGGTCCTATGCTCTATGATGCACACATGCTTCACATTCACCTGCCCCTTCTCCTGCACCTATAATATGGTCCTAATCAAATACATTAGAGGGATGTGGAATGTCCTCTCCTAAGAACATAAACATAAAATACATCATGTACCCAATATAAGATAGGTGGAAAGGCTAACTGATAAGCTAAGGGACTGGTTTGGTCCAAGATCTTGAATGGACCCATAAATCTAGGAACTAACTTACAGCCTTTTCCATAATGGATAGGGATATTATGAGCTCTGACATGAAGAAAAACCTTCTTTCCCATGTCATAGCTATGGTCAACTCTCCTGTAATTTACATATTTGTTCTGTCTATCATGTGCCTCATGAAGCCTCTGTGTCATCAAAACAACCTGCTGCTCTATATCCTGTAACAAAGCTTGCCCAAGAGATACTTTTTCCTCTAATCTATCCCAACTTAGTGGTATCTTGTACTCCCTACCATACTGTACATGAAATGGAGCCATTCTAATATAAACATTGAAAGTTGTTGATGTAGGTGAACTCTGTTAAATACAGGTCCTCCTTCCACCTATACTGATGATCCATGACATACAGCCCGCAACATATTCTCTAAAATCTTATTCACCCACTCTTTCTATCCATATATCTCTGGATTATATGTTGTACTAAATTTGATACTCATCTAAAGGGCATGCTGCATGGTAGTCCAAAAATGAGAGGTGTATAAGAGATTGCAATTATAAATAATCTTCCATAAATCCCATGAAGTCTGAAAATCTCATCATGGTCTACTCGCACCACTGCACTAGCTGTATAGGTGGTCTTTACCAGAGAAAAATGAGCCACTTTCATCAATCTATATACCATGACCATGGTGGAATCGTGGTGGTATCTTGAGGTCATTAGCCCTATTATGAAATCCATGGAAATGGTGTCCCATTTCCACTCCCGTATATCATGTGGGTAGAGAAGGCCAACTGTATATTGATGCTTGGCTTTCACCCTCTGACACTCTAAACAATGTGACAAAAATTTAGCTAAACCAGTCTAACAACTTCTCTAACAGTAGATCTACCTCAAGGTGGCATGCATATTCTTCACCCCGAGATGGGCTGAATAAGGTGCACAATGATCCTCTACCAAGACATCCTATCTCAAACCTCCATCCATAGGTACATAGATTCGGCCTCTGTTTCTGAGAAGTGCATATGAATCTAATGAAAAACCATAAAAATTTCCCTCAAGGGGTCTCTTAGACTCAATCTTTGATCTAGCTTCAAGGTAGAAGTTATCATGTGGAAGCTGTTGCCAAATCCTGCTTCACAAATTTGTACCCACTAAAGTAGCCATAGCCAAATGTCGCCACCTACATAGAGCATTTGCAACCACATTATGTTTCCCCTTCATGTGCTCTATCTCCATGTCTTACTCACATAGCATCTCCATCCAACGCCATTGATGAGCATTGAGATTGGACTACGTGAAGAGGTGATGAAGACTCAAATGATCAGTCCTTAGAATGAATCCCATTGAAAAAAATAATGCACAACTGATGCAAACTTAAGGTCATGATTTGGATAATTGAGCTCATAATCCTTGATTTTTCCAACCTCAAAGGTAACCACATGGCGTTTCAGGATCAAAACACCACCTAATCCTACCAAGGAAGCATCCGTAAATATAAATAAATCCCTTTTAGGATCCAGTACTCCAAAGATCGGTGTTTTCGTAAGGCATCCCTTTAGTGTGCTAAAGGCCTGATCACATCCATTAGACCAAAAAAAATTATTGCCTTTAAGTTGAAGGGAAGTGATGGGGTGCACAATCTGAGAAAAGTCTTACAACAATCTCCTGAAGTAACCAGACAACCCCATGAAACTACGCACCTTGGTCAAATTGGTTGGTGTGGGCCAATCTATAATAGCTTTAATCTTAGAAGGATTGACTGCAATAACTTCCCCATAAATTATGTGACCCAATGTGACCCAGGTACTGTGCTTATGAATGAAAGAATGCACACTTTTCTATATTCCCATAAATTTGTTGCTCATGAAGAGACTGAAGAACCTGAAGAAGATGCTCCTCACGTGTACATGATTATATTAGAATGTCATCATGAAACACAAGCATAAAGAGATCTAAAAATGTCCTGAACACCTAATTCAAGAAATTCGTGAATACTATGGGGGAGTTTGTTAGACCAAAAGGTACCACCATGAACTCATAGTTGTCATATCTCATGTAGAAAGATGTACAATGGATATATGCCTTCGCAATCCTTAGTTGATGGTAGCTTTAATTAAGATCAATCTTATAAAATATAGTGACTCCCTTAATCTGATAAAATAAATCATCGATGCATGGAAGGGGGGGTAACGATTCTTGATCGTTACTTTGTTTAGCTACCTATAAACCACACATAAATGTAAATATCCACCCTTTTAATTCAAAAATATCACCAGTTTACCTCAAAGAGATACACTAGAAAGGATTAGGTATTTCTTAATAATTCCCTCCAAGTGCAACTTGACCTCACATAGCTCAGGTGTGGTCATCCTATATGGTGCGCATGAGATAGGATCTACTCCCAAAACTAGATCAATATGAAATTCAATCTCACATGGGGGAGGTAACACTAGAAACTTATTAGGAAAGACAATGGAGAACTCCAACAAAATGGGTTGGTCAAATAGTGATAGTTCATGAGTCTCATACTTTGATTGGTCACTAACAGTGATAGAAAATAACTGACAACCTATTCGTGCACATCGCTTCAGTTGTATATTAGATATGGTATGAATAGATGTGGTCTCCTAACTCCGATAATCACTAACTCCAATCCCAAATCTTCTGCACAAGATATAACCTTGTTGTGACAATCAACTTTAGCTCTTTGCACACATAACCAATCCATACCCAAGATAACACCATAAGAACCCAAGGGAAGGATACGAAGATCCAAAGTCATGGTGAAGGGTCCTAGGTCCACTAAACACTACTTAAGTAAGGAGTACATTGAGAGTTTGGCTCCATAACCCATCTCTACATCCCAACTAAGGCCCTACCTAACTGCCACCAACCTGCATCGCTCTACTAAAGATGGAGAAATGAAATAATCTGATGAGCTTGAATTAAATAAGATAATGGTAGAAATACCACTAATGCTACCTTTGGTCTCTATCACCATGCCTTGGTGCTATTCCTAATGGCTCTCCACCACAGTATAGATCTTGTGGCTCCTAGCCATATCACCAACCATAGGCTTAGAAACTGGTTCCTTAGCCTGATTAGTAGGGTTATGAGGGAACTCTCTCCAATGATGTCCATGAACACCGAAACCATAGCAGCTACCCGATCCTCTCCACTGAGAAAATACTCCTTTGGGTAGCCAGTTAGTCTATGTTATAGAACTTCATAATCCTGCCAAAGATATCTATGGGATTTGTAGTGGATGTACTCTTGATGACTGTGCTCGAGGTGGAGCATGTTTCTTATTGGGCCCCACTACTGGAGGTCCCACACTATGCCCCCTCTAATCATCATGGTGTTATGGAGCAAAAAATGGTGGTCTAGTCTTCTAATGGTGCTATGGAGGAGGTCTTAACGAAGGCTATGTTGAAGTGTGTCCATTATGAGGAGGAGGAGTTTATCCCCTCGACCTAGTATCCTATGACTGTTTTATGTAGATCCTCACTTTGTCACGATCATGTTGAGTATTACTCCTAGTTTCCTCTATAATATAGGCATTCTCCATGGCCTCTGACAATGTCTGTGGGAAATGAATGTACACTACCCCAACCCAGTATAATTTCAAGCCCCTGAAGAACATGTGAACTCTAATTGGCTCATCCTACATGTAATCCACATACTGAAGTAGATCCAAAAACCAACCCTCATACTTTGCCGTTGTCATAGAAGCTTATCACAAATCATGAAACTCATCGATCTGGTGCTTGATGAATCTCCTTGATATGTATCTACTCTTTAAGTGCTCCTCGAAGAGCTCTTAAGTGATTATCTATGAATCTACATGGATCTTCTACTCCTCAGTTCTCCACAAAACTTAGTCTCCATATCTCAAAAGGTGGATAGAAATGTGAGATTTCATGTTGCTAGTACAAGGACATAGCTTGAAGCATCTACTTAAGGTAACCAACCATGCCTCAACCTGAAATCCTCCCATGTCTCCCGCAAAATTTAGCGGGTGTAACTTTAGTATATTTATAATGTTATCTGTTGTTGTCAAATGTCATCCCCTAGGTTTCTATGCAAGAAAATCTCTCGACTTAAGGCTCTTAGATGTGTCTCTATCTCCCGAAGCTCTATCTATGTGCATTATAGATGACGAATCATTTCCGAACAACTCCGCATGGGAGTGCTTTTCTCTATCCTGGGCACTTTGATGTGATGGTGCATGAGCCTCCACTGATGGCTTCTATCCCATCTACTAGGTTTTCATCCTAAATATCCTCTACGTAAAGCGACATTAACATATTGTAGTGTCTAAAGTATCTGAGGCAATATGGTTGTTACTGCATATTCTAGGGGTGATAGATCTAAACACACATGAAATGACCCCTCGTCTAGGCTACGCCTCCTACACAAAATAAGATAGGAGTTAGTTTATCACATTATAGGCTTTTTTTTTAGTTTTCTAAGTTTTCTACATTTTTAAAACATCATACAATGTTGTGTGTTCTAGGCTTAGAGTTGCACTACGTTTTCTTGTTCTGTGTCATGTTTCTGATTTTTCTTGAGGTCCAAGCGTTAAACCCATGACTCTTATACAAGGTGTAATACCCACAATTTTCTATCCTCAAAACAAGAAAACTAATAAAGTAATAGACAAGTTTACGATAATACATTTATTTTTTGTCTAAAAGTGTTAACAAGGTTTGACATTTTCACACTTATTAAATTTATCGATTAGCGGTTTCTTCACAAGCTTGAAGAATAGAATTAAATTAATAATTACATATTATAACGTCAAAGCATACAAGTGTGTCCCACTTTGTGGCCATAAATATTTTAAAATCTGATTAGTAAATAAATAATTAAAAATACTATAAAAATTTAAAAAATCAGGTAAATTATGGATGCCCTGCACCTCGGTATTTATAGCCTCTTAAAAATGCATGTTTGGTCATTTTATATGTGTTTGGTCATGTTTTGGTTGTCAGACATAGTTTGCTGAAAGTACAAAAACTACAAAAAAGTGGGACACAGTTATATGCTTTGACTATTAAATAAAAAAATTTATATTTAAAAACATCTATTAAATCCCAATACTTAATTTGAATATCCAACACCTAGGTTATATTGTTTTCTAACTCCAAGGTTTAATTGTTTACCTAGCCACAAGTGGTCCCATTCACCCCCATTACCCATGTTATTTATTTATAATTAAAACATACATTCCCACAAAATACCTTCTCACTTAAGCGAGGTAGGGTTTAATCTGGGCCATAGGATTGAATTTTCTCTAGCCCTTAGATTAATGTTTCCCTAAAATTTCCTTATGTTCTTCTTTTAATACTTATTTTTTTCTCAAACAACTTAATTTATTCTTTACTTGTTTGTAGGTCTTGGAAGAGGAGGAGAAGAAGAGGAGCCATGAGAGCAAGGAGGAACAACCATGGCACCATTTCTCTATGTTTTTATATACAAGGATCTTTCCATTGTAATGATACCCATTGTTCAATGTAGAGATTCTTCCATGGGTCCTTTTTTTAATATTAATAAAATCATTTTTTTTTCTTTTGCATTCAACTAATGGGGAAAAACCTATTTATTTTAAACCCAATATTTTTACACATTTGAGTTTTGTAAAAGAGATTAGATGGCTTGGATTGTTAAATTTAGTTGATTCCTAGTTGCAATTTTAAGCTCTAATTTTACTTAACTTTAAATTTGGGTTGTTCCCAGACAGGATATAATTTTTCCGTCAAGAGTGAAAAAACTATCACCCGACATAGGTCAGTGGTCCTATGACCACCGCCCTGACTAGAGGGGAAATTCACCGACTGCCACTCTAAGTAGGTAGGTGGTTCTCAAACCACCACTCTACATAGGGCAGCAATATTGTTCACCGAAAGCATAACCTTCACCCAAACATCATTTTCACAGAGTTATTTCTTGAGTTGATTTTTAATGAAGTATTAATTTTAGTGAGCGTGTCTTCTAGTCATTTTTTGGTAGATTGATATTATATCTAGTTTCTTAGTTTCAAATAAAAAAACAACTCAAGTTCTATTCTTCCATTTTTGCAAAAAAAAAAGTAAAAAGTGAGTATGACATTACTACTATTCATTTTATTTCATATGTTCCATTTCGCCAACTAAAACAATAATAATTCAACACATTCCTTTTCAATACATATTTTTTACTTTTCCAAAGACACACACACACACACACACACACACACACACACACACACACACACACACACACACACACACATTGTAACTATGAATGCTTACAATTTTTAGGAGAGTTGCATTTCAAGGAAATTAAACAATTTAAGTTTTCCTTTCACTACAACATTATAATACAACTATGGAACTACCAATTCTCCAAATCATTCTTTTAAAATACAAGGCTTTAATTCCTCTTCTTTCACTAAGGCTAATCCCTTCAGATAAGGTAAGTAGCCAAGAGAGATTTCTACATTCACTAACTCATTTCAATCTTGGAATAAATGAAGTATTACAACTTTCCTTTAAACATAAAAAATATTGCAAACTTCCACCAAAAATGGGGATAGCAATATGATCAAAGCAACAAAGAGATATTCCACAAGGCCAGACACAAATATTCATTCATATCTTCTCCCATCTTGAAACTTCAACCTTGGAATCTTCAATATTTCCAAAGCTAGGATCAAAATATAAAAGAAGGGGGAATAGGCAATGCTCTTCATCCAACCTTTAATTTGTTAAGAGGAGAATCCATCCCCTTACTGGCCCCCAAGCCCCAACCAAAGAACAATGAGGTATTTTGAGAAACATTTGACAACTTTTCAACAAACATGGCTTCCACTAAAAAACATTTATTCCAATAATATTCAACACATCAAAATGAACACACTCAACAAATCTTACAACTTTTTCCAAACAATACATAGGTTTAATGTCAAACCAAATGGAGCATGGAATATGGAAAACCACATCCTTTTTCCTCCCAACTGAAGTGGGAGTTTCACCCAAAAGCCTCCATGTGAACAATACAAAAAAACAACCTTATCTCTCCCTTGCAAGTATGGAACAATATGACCATGATTTCCTTTTCACTCCCCATAGGTGAAACTTTCAGTCACACACCCATGAAATGCATGGCTCACAAAATTCCTTTTCCCTCCCCAATGGTCCCATAAGTCCACCTCCCACACCCAACTTAAGGCATACTACCCAACCACACAAAAACACATTAACAACACTCATAGAATATTAAACAAGCACCATTTTCACATTTACAAACATAAATAATAAAAATACAAGGATGAAGATCATACCTCTCCTTCAAGCTTCCAATTAAAGTTTACTCAGCAAGTCTTTGACACCTTTGGAAGCCAATAAAATTCTAAAAACAACTCAAACAAGATCCCAATTCCAAAAATGCAAAAAGAAGAAAATGAAAAAGAAACCCCAATTCAATCAAATTCCACCAATAAATAGAAATGGAATGTGAGGATGATGAGTTGGCTCCATGTAGGATGCCACTTCATCATTCCTCAATTCCCACACCAAATTCAAAACACCTTTCCCAAGATAATAAAGGAACATAAAAAATTATGACAATCCAAAAGACATTCAAGCTTGCACACCATGCCTTCTGTGGACACATTAATTTTTCTAAGAAGGAAAGTGCAAATATTTTCACCCTTTTACAATCTAAAATGGATAAATAAGTCAAAAATCAACTCCCATACCATAGTTATGGTTTAAGGGTGAATTTAAGAGGCATGGGACAAGCTTATCTTGTCCCACAAGTCTCCAAAAAAGCCTCCCAAGTCAAAATCCGAATTTTGAAGTTGGGGGAGAATACAAATCGCAGAAACCAACACAAATCTCACTTACAACAACAATATTTCAAGGACCACCTACCCTCATAAATAACCAATTGTCACATCCTTATTTTAGTTTATAAATTAAGTTGGATTAGCTAAAATTAACACATAATATACTTGCTATAAAGTGACAACAATTCAAAAAATTAAATACATATAATAAATAATAAAGCACACTCAAATTAAAATAAAGGGAAAACATTTCACTCCATGGCCACACATGTGAGGTCATTCCCCATGGGAAACCTCTTAACAAAACATACAACAACACTACATAAACATTACACAAGTTGTCAAATTTAGCCATGTTGCTCAACACCCGACATCCTTCCATGGTTGTTCCTCTATCCCCTTTTAATGTATGTGATAAAATATTCCTATAACAAAAACATAATACCTTTCTCTCCTCATGACCGCATCAACAACATCGAGAAAAATATACATATAAAAATTAGTACTAAACATCTGAAATTAAACAATTTTATCATCTATCAACATATTAAATAATTTGATTTTAACATTCATGAGATTATAATTCTACTCAGAACATCCATAGTATAATGTGCAAGTATAAAATACAAATAATACAATTCAACATATATCAAATTGTCTACTAATGTCATCTAGTGTATCATAATCAAAATGTGAGTGACAACATATCAATAGTCCAAATATCTGTATAGTCAATCATCTACTAATCATTGTATCAAAATCAAAATGTCTAAGTATTAGTCCAAATTAATATCAACATAATGCAAATAGTTTTGACGAAGATTGGGCACTACAATTTGACCCTTATTATCGTAAAATTATATTTCATATCATTGCTTCTCAAAGATTGGTTTAAAAATATGGAAATAGATTCACGTATTTTAACATACCATTATCAACTTAGACATTCCTTTAACTTATAATATGTTGTTATTTCCCTAGAACATTTGTTTTAAGTTATATTACTATGTATGATTCGAATTGGTCTTCATTATGGGATGTGTTGGATAACACTAATATTAATGTCCCAGTAATCCCGATGAAAACTATTTTATTTTAGAGTAACGCAAAGAACATTACTTTTAAAATCAATACTTTTGGACAAATTTCTTGATATTCTTTTTGTATCATTAATTTTCTTATATAACATTTATTTTCAATATGGCAGAGCTCGCTGTAGTAATTGAATTTAAATTTAGATTTATCTTTATGACAATTATGACCCTTAAAAGAATTGTATTTGGTTTCCTCCTTCCATTTCCCCTCTCTCAACTTGTCTTAGAATATATTGCGTCAAAAAGGATTTAGAATAATCACTAAAATTCTCTTTTTCCTTGGATATTTTCTCTCTTCCTATAATAGCTTTGGACATAAGTATTAATATCAGATATTTTTATATTATCAATAATTTTTATACCTCTTATAAAAGGCTAGCATTACTTTTTAAGACTCTACAGAATTATCTACAAAAAATAATTATCATCTATATTGTTCGTAAGAGAAGCATGTTTATTTGTCTTTTATTTTATTTTTGTTAGATGAGGGACTAGCTCTTTTGTATATGATAGTAGATTTAATTTGATACATATGATTAGAATTTCTGTATTTAGATCTTGAATAACAGTGTCAACCAAAGTGTTGTTAACACTGGTAAGCATAGTCTTGTATCATAAAAAATAATCAATGATGTGATCATTAGAACCTGGTTGCATTTTACACATTTGATGTAGCTAGGAAAAAAATTCACCAATGTTGATAGATAGTTATACAAGGAATTTATTAGCTAGAGTAAAATTTTGTATGGGATATATGGGAAAATCATAAGAAAACCAAACTCTTTAGACTCTATGGAAAGTCCTTCGAAATAAAGGTATTATTGCAAACATCATCCAAATAGATAGCTTGGAATGTATGAAATTTCTCTTCAATAGACTTTGAAAGAGGTGAGGATTAGTCATGATGGTACTCAAAAACAAAAATCTTAGAGATTATAATAGGATCATATACCAAGAATAGAATTAGAAACCCTAGGGCCACTAGGATTTGATCAAAGCAATAGATTTTGTTCAACAATAAGGTTCACCAAATGTATGTATGTATATATATGACTTATGTATAAATATTTCAGATATAAGCGTTTGATACATGGGGTTTATATAAATAATCAATTATAAATACCTATGTACAATCATAATATTGTAGTAAAACTTGCAAAAATGATAAATGTTATAACAATACCTAAAAAACACAAGAAGAGGTGAATATTTAACTCTACAGAGTGGAACCGAGGAGATCTAGGACTGCAAACTAGGTAAATAGATTGATTTGAACCTGAATAAGCTTTATTTCTGATCTTATATCTAGAAATTGTATATGTTTAGGACCGTACGTTTATTTCATTATTATCTATGGTTTTTTCATCTTCTATACAGTATGGAAATTATTTTCAATGTGGTTTTTAAAACTTTTTTTCCTTTCACTTCTCTGAAAATCTTCATTTTCATGTCTCTCTAGTTTGCACAATCTATAATCACATGCAAAAAGTAGAAACCCTAGATACCATTAATACCCTTTATCAAAGCATTAGATATGAAAATGAGAAATCAATGTTTGAGTGAAGGTACACTAGTCATATAGGTCAACTCATGATGAACCAATCGAAGCGATACACTATATATTCTTGAACAAAATCAAACATCATGTAGTTCTCTTATTGAAGGCACAAGTGTGAAATTGATTTAAGTCATCCTCTATGTGTTCCCACATGTATTTTGACACAAAGATAATGGGATAAGTATGGAATAGATAATGTTCCCAACACAACAGTCATGTGATAACGTGTGCTTCAACTACTTGAAGAAATCCTTTTTTCCCTTGAACACCTCGTACATTCCTTGGAGTGATTTTGTTCTTGTGAATACATATCTCTAGGACCTTTGCATGCTTTAAAATAGAGAAAGCTAGACTATTTGACCTAGTTGAGTGTTTTCGACCTATAGTAGTGAGTGATCTAAATGATGTGCAACTTCTTTTGGAATTTTTTTAGAGTGTTATGAGTACTTTTATGTTTTGTAATATGAGCCTATGAAAGTGTTATCTGAGTTATGAAGTGATATTTAATTGTCTATATAAGCTTCTGTATGTGAAATTTCATACTAAGGACAAACGAAAGAAGACAAAATGACACATATAAGATAATCAAATTGTTATTGAATATAGAACCTTAATATAATATGGGGTAAGACCATACAAGTCGGTCAAGATTATAGTCCACTATGGTCTTGATCTGTATGGATTTTCCGATGCAGTTAGTGAGATAAAACCTAGAGTTTTGGAATGATGTCTAGAATTGAATTTCTACATTTTTTATTAATATTTTCTATATAAACAATAAAGCAAGTGTAGAGAATGGAAATTCAAGAGAGATATAGAAAGATGTTTCGATTGAGCTTAGAATGTGATAATTTATCTTAGCAATGGAACATAGCCATACTTTTCATTACCAAAGGATAAGTTACAAAATTTTAGTGTGTACAAAATACCGCTAAATTCTATTTCCAACAAATATCAAGTTAGTTAAAATAAATAAAAAGTAAACTTGAATATTTTTCTAGATAAAAGATTTACCGAGAAAAATTATCCTTTTTAAATTTATGGTTCCCTAATAAAATATATTTTATCCCCATTTAGATAAACAACTTTCTCAACCAACAATAATGTTTCTTTGGCATAAAATACTACTTTCCACTCATAGCCTCCAAATAAAAACACACAAGCTTGCAAAGAATTGTCCGGTTCACATGGTTTTCTTCTTTGTAAATTTTAATCTTGGGAAACTATATATTTTTAAAATTAAAGGCTTAATAGTGTATGGTTTATCCTTAAATAACATTTCTTTATTCTAATGTAAACGATTGTTGGATACTTTATTCTGCCAAATTTACTCAGGGTAAAATTATACTTTATGAATGATTATGTAGCACATTTTACACTAGAGGTTTCCACATAACCAATTTAATGTTACTTCAATAGATCTTTAAAATGCAAATCTATTTCATAGTTTCATTTAGACTTAGATCTCAAATTAGCCTGTTAAAATAAATAATCTAAACAATCACAAGTTGGACAAAATATTTTTTGTTGTGATAAGAGGTAATTGTGGGCAACAAATTTGAGTTGGGATGGAAGAAAATAGAAAAGGAATAGAGATAAGAAACTAGATTTCATACCAAGTTGGATAAAAAGTTTATAATATATTCGCACTTAAAAAGTAGCTGATGAAAGGTGGAGGATAGCCAATTTAGTGACAAAGGCATGTTATGAGACGTAGCATTAGGATTATGATCCCAATGTGAAATATATGCCTAATATGATGTTATTTTAGCAGTTTATAAATGAACAATTAAGTACAATATATATCCAAACAAACTAAGAAATAAAGTATGAAACCCTAGTTACAAAATAAATGGAATAAAATACTTAGTTGATTCATAGAGGTTGAAAAACTATGTCACAATGGTGACAGGATGAACAGAGATGGAATACCGTTGAAAAAAATCCTTGAAAAATGTAGATCCGGAAGATTAGACTGTATTGGGGCACCTCGAGAGGGATGGGGCACCCATGGGTGCCATGGTCTTGCTTTTGGGTGCCCAGGTCTGTGTAGATGCTTAGAAAACCTCCTCTGAGGTTTTGCAAGAGGTTCACACTTCTTCACCTTTTATATCCTATATGTCGCACTTAGATCACTGAGGTCGTTGTAAACATGCAATAAATAATAGACCTAGAAAACCCTCAAATAAACATCAAATCCTAAAAAATAAATATGTAAAATGAGGGGTATGACTATCCTCAACTGCCGCAATGATATACTTACTACTAATCGTTGCAATACATCTCAAACCTAATTTAGTTTTGTGTGTGTGCATGTGTGGAATTGTGTCCTTGATTTCTCTTGTGTGTGTCACACTTTGAGTAGCGAGTAAGTAGCTAAATGTAGAATGCAAGTAATTTGTGCATGTAAACAATGAAATCCCATCCTATGAAGTCTGATGTAGATTAACCAACCATTGTTCCTTGTGATTAAGATAGATGGAAGAAAATGGAGCTATAGATGCTTTGATGGATGTAACCTTAGCTAGTGATAGATATTTCTTAGTGCTTGGTCCGAAAAGTCTTACTACAAAAAAGATAAAATTCTCAAACGGCTAGAAAGGACCCAAAAAGAGTTACCAAAGAGGACAAGGGAACCTAGATGGGACGTGGGTGTTTGACACTGGCATCCTCACTGGGCACTTGTGTCCAAAATGACATATACCAAAATGTGAAAAGAGAGAATCAGAAAGTAAGAGTGCAAGACTTAAAGAAGAAGCATAAGAAAAGGAAAGGTGGCCAAAGACATGGCTTAATCATTAATTTTTGAACTTATGAATCCTTTAAATACTAGTATGTAACAAGGACTAGATAATTACCCAAAGTGCGTGATTTTATGTCTACGTTTTCCCCCACTTTATGTTAGTGACTATCTAATGCTCGGTAACATGAAATAGATAGAGATTCATACCTGATAACCATGTACATTGATGTAGCAAGCGTGCCAAGGGACTAGAGAAAGCGTGGAGTGATAAAAAGATGGAACGTGGAGGCTAAATAGGAAAATGTTTTAAAGGTGATGAGAATGAACCTAGGATGGAAACACGTGTGAATGTAGTGTTGTACTTATTATTGGCGTCGATGTGCATGATGTTTTTTTGTCAATGTTGATGTTAATGTTAACTATTTGCTTCCCATACGAATGAACCTTTAAAAGAGAATATGATCAAGCAGTCAAATACACATGTATATGTATAAAAATCATTTAAGGAAGTAAGTAAAAGAAAATACTGAAAATGTGAAAAAGGAACACGTGCACTTGATTTGTGATGAGTAAAGATTGTAGAAAGGATCTTGTGGTTGATGTCGATGTGCACAATTTTTTTGGGTGATCTCATGTCAATGTCATGAAATAAGTGTAGGGAGAAACTATCTGGTGTTCTCCTAAAACCTGTAACTACTTCCCATTGTGTAAAACACCACTACATATGGTGTGCATGTGATAAGGATTTTCTACCCTATAAAATCCGCAGTGTATGGAGTTCTCTAGACTCTGTTGAATTACCAATCAGTTTGTGATATACCCCTTGGTCTTAGGTAATCCTTGAAAGGACACTATGTGATACACCCCCTAGTCTTAAGAAATATAGGAAAATTCATTGTGTCATAGACCCAAGTCTGATTTCGATCCCCGAAATCTAAAAACTATACAATACTAGTATTTTGTTGTTTTGTGTATACTTTCTATGGGGTTACTGATTCACCCAAAGGATGCCCCCTTCGTTTGGGGTGCATGCGATGTCGCTGAAGGATTATGTGGCCCAAAAGAGGATCAACTGCTATAAATTTTCCTTGAAGGGAGATGGGGATGTGCTTGATAGAAACCAAGGCACATGTAAAAAAGTGGGTGGGAGACAAGTGTTAGTACAAACAAAGACAAGCATGAATGGATAAGAAAAAGTGTAATCTAACAAAAAATACGTAAGATAAAACGCAAGTAGAAAACAAGGTAGACCAAAAAAAGTGGGTTATAAACAGGGGATAACACTCACGATAACGCAAGATATTCAAGGCCGTAATGGCCGCAAATAAACAAGTGTGCACACAAGACAATGGGAAAATCCCATAAATAATGGCATATAAGAACAAACAAATAAAAGCAATTTAATAGATAACCATGGTGGAAAGTAGTCCTACAAAAACAATGTTACACATGAAGAACCTATTAGCATGTTAGAAATATAAAAAGTATGTCAAAACATGTATAATATGATAAAGTAGTGTGCTATGAAACAAAATGAAACAATAACACCTGTAGAGTATGAAAGTGGATGCCCCCAGGAGATATTGTGGGACTTGTACAAGGTACTATGTCGATCATCCTTGTTACAGTAATGGATCTGTATAATCTGAGATCACAACTAGAAAGACAAGTGAATGTGCATGTGTGTATGATAAATATAGTGACATATAAGATATCTATCTAGCATGTGTAATAATATGAACATGTAAAAGTAAATGTAACCAAGATATGAAATATGTTTTGAATGGATGGAATGGAATCCTAAGTGAATGATAGTTTCTGCATGCCCCCCGAGCGAATGTTGTTATATGCAGTGAGGTTCATTTTTTTATGCCCCTCATCAGTCAAGAATGAACCATAAATGAGAGTGTGTCATCACGAAATGGTTTGAATGATGTGTTATATGTATCGTAGTGTGGTGAATGTGTTATAATGATATGCAACATAGAGATGAGGTGTGAAAATGTGTGATAATTTAGCCTATAGCATATATCTGAAGATGAGTAGGAGAAGTGATGATTTATCCTAAATCGTATATAACTCGATGATACTAGAGGAAGTGACAATGTAACCTATGGCGTATATCACTAAATGATGCAATAAAAAGTGATGATGTAGCCTATAACGTATATTAGTAACCTAGGAATGTCGTGCAAGAAAAAGATTGAATGCTAGAATGTTTGAGTGTGATGTCATCCATTTTTTATGTATACCCTTAATAATCTAGTATGGACTGTGAGAGTAGAGTGTGTTATAGGGTAGTGAGTGTAGCACGTAAAAGTATATGAGTGTAAATATACGTGGTGATGAGGAAATGATATGTAATGTGTTGAATGTGTAATGCATGATGTAGGATGTGTATGATGTGTGAAAATGAGCATTGTGTAATGTCTATTGTGCACTGTGTGAGGTTCATGTGCATAGGATTCCCTCAATATGCAAGTGTGAACCGAAGCACAAGAGTGTTTCCATGGGTAATGATGATGGGAATATATGATGAGTATAAAGGATGAAACAGATTGTGTGTAAGTAGAAGAGAGTGATGATGCTAGATGTGTTATGTGATGATTTGTTTAGAATAGATGTTGTGTGATGGTGATAAAGTGTAAGAGGTAATGTATGATTTATTGAGCATTGTAGTACATGATAGATAATTTTGTTCTATGCATCATGGTTGTAAATGTATGTATGTGTGAGTGATTATGTGATGGAATGAAGTTCATATTAGAATATATATCCCTCAACAATCATATAAGAACCATAAGAATATGAATGTTTCATCAAGGGATAAGAGTCACCTACCAAATACCAAGTTTTTGTGAAGCAGTTGAAGCATTTGTGGTAAAAGTAGCAACAAGACAATCTAATCATGGCATAAATGTGTCTTGGCTATCAGTAGGAGTAGTTGTATTGACGAAATGAATTTGAAATGGAAGTGGAGCAGGATGGGGAGGAATCTTCAATGGTAGTAACTTAGGTGGGATTGATGGCGATGAAGATGACTTTATAGGAGAAGAAGATGGAATGATTTTGAGAGGTGGTTAGATATTTGGACTTTATAATGTCATAGATGACTTAGTAGGAGGGAGTGTTAGATTGATTCTTAATTGAGGTTGCTTAGGTGACGCTTGATTTTCCATAGAAGGAACATGAGAGGTGGTGGCATGGTATTCATTAGACAAAGAGGATTCATATTTAGGAACCTATTGGGATGTAACAATTGTAGATGGGCATGCAAGAGAATGTTGTACAATGAATCACACAAAGCCCTAACGCTCAAGATGGTTGATTTTTCATCGTAAAGCATAACACTCATTGTCGTTATGTCCATTTGTTAGAGGATAATTGCAATATGGATAACCCTGATATTTTGCAAGTTAGTAAGGAGGATAGCTCTGAGTAGACAATAAAGTTATCAATTGATGACTAAGGAGCTAGTAAGAATGACATGTTACTTAGCATTGCGATCAAAGGTCAGAGGATCTAGTAGTGGTATGTCTTGAGGCTCATTGATATAAGCACATGTAGAAGAAATATAATGAATATTAGATGTAGAAGGAGAAAAAACATGAGCCCAAGAAGCATCCAAGCTATTGAATTTCATATTTGAGAGATGTAATCATTGATTCCATAGCCTGAAATTTTTCTTGAAATAAAGAATGTAAAGATCAGATTGATTCTAACATGGGCCTAGTAGATGGAGGATCATGAAGACTAGGGTTTTCAAAGAGATGTTGAAAATAGGACTTATTTCATGTGGTATGGTATATTTAGGAAGAAACATGGTGTTTAAGGCTTTTTGCATAACATCTTGGCAGTTAGGATGTGTTTTAAGTAAGTTAGAGAAAGAAATTCGAGCAAATTTAGGAGCCATGAAAGAAAACCTGATGTGCCAAATAAGGATCTAAATAACCGATTAGGAGTGGAGTTCACCAAAATGATTAAGCTAAATATAAAATATATGACTAATTTTATGCTATTGTACAAATAAATAAATGAAAAATCAAGTACAATGTAGATCCAGGAAAACTAAGTAAAAAAGTATGAAACCTTAGTTGCAAAATGAAGGGAATAAAATAATTAGCCAATTCACAGAGGTTGTTGGACTATGTTCTAGTGGTAACTAGATGAATAGAGATGGAAGACCCTCACATAGAATCCTAGAAAAATGTAGATCTAGAAGATTTGACTGTACTGGGGCACGTGGAGAGGGATAGGGGCACCCATTGGTGCCCTGGTCTACTTAGATGCTAGGAAAACCTCCTATGAAGTGTCACAAGAAGTTGACACTTGTTCTCCTTTTATCTCATGTATGTCGCACTTAGATCACCAACATCTTTGTAAACCTGAAATAAATAATAGACCTTCAAAACCCTCAAATAGACATCAAATCCTATAAAACAAAGATGCAAAATGAGGAGTCAAAATATCCTCAACTGCCATAATGGTTGACTTACTACTTAGAACTGCACTACATCTCAGACCCAATGCAATTTTGTGGGTGTGTGTGCGTGAGGAATTATGACCTAGGTTTCTCTTATGCGTGTTACACTTGAAGTAGCAAGCAAGTAGCTAGATGTAGAATGTAAATAATGTGTGCATGGAAACAATGGACTCCCGTCCTATGAAGTGTAATGTTGATGAACAAACCTTTTTCGCTTGTGATTGAGCTAGATGGATCCAAATGGAGCTATAAATGCTTTGATGGATGTAACCTTAGGTGGTGAGATATATTTCTAAGTGCTTGGTCCTTTATTATGATCACATAACTTTATATTTATGTAATTCCCTTTCTTGAATTTCATAATTAACGCTGAAAATGCAGACTACCAAAAATATAAGATGTTGAAACGGCTATAAAGGACCAAAAAAGTGTGGCAAAAGTACAAAGACGAAAAGGGCGCCTAGAGGAGACAGGGATGCGTGGAACTACTATCTTGGATGGGCACTGGTGTCCAAAATGAAAAATGCTGAAAGGTGAAAAGATAGGATGAGCAAGTAAGAGTGCAAGAATGAAAGAAGAAACATAAAGCAAAGAAAGGTGGCCATAGACATGGGTTAATGATTACTTTTCATACTTAGGAATCATGTAAATAGTAGTACATAATCAGGATTAGATAATTTCCCAAAGTGCATGATTTTGTGTCTACACAGTGCTACATCTCCGGTTCTAATCTCACCATGGTTTACCAAAATCCTTTTAATCGTGGAGGATAGCCAAGTTGGTGAGAAAGGAGTGTTGTGAGGCATAGTGTTAGGCCTATGATCCTGGTGCTACATCTCTAGTTTGAATTTCACCATAGTTTCCAAAACCTTTTTAAAGGCAGAGGATAGCTGAGTCGGAGAAGAAGCCATGTTGTGAGGCGTAGTGTTAGGCTTACAATCCTGGTGCTACATCTATAGTTCGACTCTCACCATGGTTTACCAAATCCCTTATATGGGTGTAGGATAGCCAAGTCGGTGATGATGGTGTGTTGTTAGGCGTAGTGTTAGGTTTATGATCCTCGTGCTATGTCTCTGGTTCAACTCTCACCATGGTTTACCAAAACCCTTTTAGCCAGAAGTTTTTTCCGAGATAGGACACCGACTCATGAGGAGAATAAAAACAATACAAAGTGGTTTCCTATTTCTCAATTCGATGATGAGATAGAGGACTAGAATTTGAATGATGAAGAAGAGGAAGTGGAAGATGATGCTGAGATCGTGGTTTACATGGTGGGTAAGAATTTCGGGCAGCGCCTAGCTAGAGGTTGTGCTAGCATAGCGGACAAACGGCTTCGTGACATGTGCTCCAACGTAGAAAAGGCAGGTGAGGCAGATTCAAACTCAAATTCGAACGTTCTTGAGGAAGGCCGACCAGTTTCTACTAAGTGGTATTTGTCAGGGTTTGGCATGGTCGGCGCTAGCCAAGTGGTGGCAGAGATGGATGTCGGTGGCCATTTCTCTTATAGGTCGAGTGGACCCAGTGTGCAGGCTATTGCAAATTTAAATTTTCAACCTTGCATTAATGAGAATGAATTCCTTGCTTAGGGCGAACTGGTGGTGGATGGTGGTGCAGAGGATCAATTGGTGGTGGCCCTCGATAGTGATTTGGTGAGGGGATTGGTGGACCCCGTGGCTGATGGCAGTGGGTGCACTATGGTTCATCCCGAAAAATGTGTCCATTCTGCTCATATAACGCGGAGTTGCTCTAGGAGGGCTCCAGACATTGGATCTTGATGAGCCGTCTTGGCTTTTTAGTGGCTTGTTTTTTTTGTTGATTGTATCTTTCCACTGCTTGTAAAGGCGTCTTCTTGGGTTCTCGTTGTTTTATCTTTTCTCCTTTTGTATTGGTGGGTTTTGCTGGTCCCCTCAAAACCAAATTTGTACCTAATCTAATAAAAAAGGGGGGGATTTGATCTTAAACTTGATGTTTCAGATTCATGTCTTATGGGGTAGCGGGTCTCTTATTTATTGAAGCATTGTATTTGTGGACAGTGCTGGAAGAAGTTTATGGAGAAGAATGTTTTAGAGCAGAAAAATCTAAAAAGGAAGGATTTAAAGAAGAGAGTTCTAGAAGAGGAAGATCAAGGGAAGCTTAAAACGTGCTGAAAACATCCTAAGGAAATAGAAATGGTGGAGGAGATCCCATCCCCACGAAAACACATAGGCAAATGCGAGAAGATATTCAAATAGTGCATGGATGAATAACTGTCTTCTTTTGTCTTAGAGATGATTTACAACCATTTTTGTATGAATATAAAGAATTTGTTTTCCCCCTCACAAATTTGGATTACCTCTCAGCGACTGTGTCATTCCCAAAAACAGAACAACAGTTGTAATTCCCAAAAAGAGAACAGTAGTAATACATGTAAACACAACATCCACAGACAAACAAACAGTAGACATTTAGACATAAAAGCAACTGTTGAGCTGCTTATTTAGAAGCAAACACCAAACCCACAAAGCTGACATTTTGTGGTGTCATTTTGTCAAATAAATGGCAAACATTCTCCACAATCCAACATTTAAAATGCATTTTTGAGAATGAAATCAAAATCGAATCCACTTTCACTATCATTACAATCAGAGACCCTCTTCTTCTAGCCCTTGACCGCCTTCATCTAGTCCTGGCAATCAAAGAAGATCCTCCCAACTACATACAAGCATGGCATTCAATGAGCACATGAAACATTTCTTTAAAAATCCTGTAGACCTCCTCGAGTCATTTCATGACACAACTGTGGGAACCATTTTGTCAAACAACTCGGGAACAATTCTGTGAGGCATTTTCTCGAACAACTCACGTGAATTGTAGACATTTGCAGTGCGTGATATAAAACTCAAATCCGTAACCAACAAGTGAATTGCAGATTTTTTAAAGAATCCTTTGCAAAATAATTGGCTTTTTTGTCAAGATATAAACGCGTGTAATGTTTCGATGCAACCCCTAACATATAACATATGAACCAATATACCCTTTCAATTCTACTTTGATGGACATTCATACCTTGTTACAAAGATTTTATTATTTTCAAACATATAACGAAAATTTTAATTCATTAATTCTTTCGATTAATCATTCTAAAACTTAATCTTTACAATGCAGAGGGCGATTTTCACTTTCTATGCGAAACAGATTTAATTTTATGAACCCGTCATTTTTGCCATTCACATTGTCCATTTCAAGAAGTATTTTAGGTTTCTCAAAGCCTCTTAAATTAATCTAGAGTGATTATACAGAGAGAAAAGACTCTTTCCTTGAAGCAACTCTACACTGAGAGACATTGGCCTCGCTTAATATATTAATACTACCAAATAAATGAACTCTGCCATTAGTTGACAGCAGCAACACATTGCAGGCAAGAAAAAGCAGGGGAAGTGCTATTTCTAGTGATCAAGTGCTTAAATTCATGAATATCCACAAACCCATCTCCATTATAATCCACACTCTCAATCATGCTCTCGCAGCAATTCAAATCCTTTCCCTCCACAAATCCCAATATGCAGAGCACATCAGCCAGCTCCAGTGCACTGATAAACCCATCTCCATTTTTGTCAAACACGCAGAATGCCTCACAAATTGCCTGGTCCTCAACCTTCACATTATCAATTTCCTCCTCCTTGTCTGAAAATATCACTCTATAAAATTCAACAAACTCCATTGCCGTGAGGAAGTCATCCCCACATGCAGAAACCGATCTTATAGCTAACTCCACCTCTTCTTTTGGAATTTCTAAACTTAATCTCTCCAAAAATCTCATTATCTCATCTGCACTAACTCTTCGATCACCATCTTCATCTACTACTCTAAACATACTTGCAAGACAATCAGCCTCATCATCTACATAATCTTTACTACACATTTCAGGTGAATCAAAAGCACTTGATCCAAAACATAGATTAGTACTAATATTGCTATAATTCCCTACTTTTAATGTAATTTGTTCATTCCGTGCATCATCCTCTGCTACCAAGCATTGCTCACTTTTCTCATCCTCTTTACTGGGATGGTCCTCTCCATTGCTCTTGATAATGACATCATCATTACCTACACCAACACTAAGAAATGCATCAATATCAATACTTTTCTTAGGACTGAAGAGACAACCATAATACCAATTACAGTCAATGATAGATCCATGCATATCCAAATTATTCGGAGAATTCAAGATTGAAGCCATCTTTCATAAAATCCCAATGGCTTCTTTCCTACGAATCCAACTCTGGTTTCTTTTATAAACCTTACAAATTTCTAACGTTTCTTGATATTGGACAGGAATCTATGAGTACCCCACACACCAGATTTAAGCCTTACAATTTTCTGTGATTACAAATTCTTAACGAAGGTGGGAGGAAGGTGCTTTGATGCTTATCATTTGTACTTTTGTAGTCTTGCTATATGTCGTATTAATGAATAAGCTAAGTCCAATTTTTTGTCCATTCGGTCTCTAATTAGCAGAGTTTGTCATTTTTCCATAAATAAGATGCCATGCTAATAATTGAAACAAACAAATACCCGTGTAACAGTTAATAACTGGTAAACGAAGGAAGCGTTCAAAATCACTTTTAATGGAAGGTAGGCGAGAAACTTGTTTCTGAACTGTTTATTACCGTCTTAGCAAAGGGGCAGCAGAAATAGAAAGCATTGGAACAACCGTATAATTGTGGGCTCCAAGAGAAAAATAACACTTTGACGTTGCTTGAAGGAAAAATAACTAGCAATCATACATGAAACGTGTGATGTAAATGCTGAAGGGGATGTGTCTCAAAATAAAACAAAACATGTGCAACCTTGCACAAACCGTGTACATTATGTTGTTTGAATAAGAGGAGGTTGTAACACAAAAGGATCGAAGTTTTGAACTTTCAGATACTTGTGCAGAAAAGCAAAACTATACACTCTTTGCCTAGAGATGTGTGCCTACACATATCTTAATGGCTTGAGTTCTTGCAATGCCCATGTCTATTGTACAGAGGTTGTACTCTTTTGCGCTTGCCATTCTTGAGTTCTTTCAAGCCCCTATTAACATCAACATAGTTAGGAATACACACATGGGCCTTGATTTGTTTTCTTTGCAATGAAACGACCAAGTGACCTGGTAAATCCTGATCAAATCGAATTGATCCCTTGAGTGATTACCTACAAGATAAAGGAAATCGACGTTCTTCTGAGCAAGTTGATAAATCTTTATAGTGATGTCTTCCTGTTTAGAGGCATCATTATTCCATGGGGGATTCACTACATAAACATATGGCCTATAAAGTGTGTTCGTATATACTAAATAATACATCTATTTCCAAATCTACATATTAATATCTAATTAAGAACACTCATCCCAATACAAAATTTCAATTTGAAACTACCCATTTTCCATTGGACATTTTTTATATCCGACCATTATTTTCACCTATTCAATTCAATATCTTACATTCTAACAAAACATAAAATTATATTTCCCCTTAAAACCTTGATGAAATTCATAATGTACTCAAAAAATACAAATCCTCAATATCTGTAATTTAATAATTCCCATCCTTTTTTTTTTTTTTATATACATTTATCACACCAATCAAACTTTATATAAAATGTGAAGGGTCATATGTGATTACATTCTTGTCAACTAAATTTATTCATCTTCATGACACCCATTGTCCCAAAAAATTGTATCTAATGAAAAAATATTTCTTTAGCAATTTAATACTATGAAGGATGTCCTTGTATGCATCCAAATATTACATCTAGTGTAAAATTTGAATGTGACTCATGTACAATGATGACAAATCTACATCTAAAACTACATTATGTATGTCAGTGGAAAGCTCAGTAACATAAAGTAGATAGAGATGCGTACCCGATAATACATCTACAATTATGTAGAAAGCGTGCCGAAGGAGTAGACATAACTTGGATTGACAAAGAGATTGAGCGTGGAGACTAAAGATGCAAAAGTGTAACAAGTGATGAGAGTGAACCTAAGAGGGAAGTGCTTATGTAGATGCCAATGTGTTTGATATACCTACATGTTAGTATGTTGTGTGTGGTGTTGTTGATGGCATTGTTGTTATTGAGTACTTTGTTCCCATACAGACGGACTTGCAAAAGAGAAGACTTTCAAGCATTCAAATACGCATGTATATGTGTAAAACCATGTTAAAAGATGCATGTATATAGTAATAATACTATAATGAAAGTACGAAAATGAAAAAGGAACATGTGCACCTGATCCGTGATGAGAAAAAGGGGGTAGAAAGGATATCATGTAACTATCGGTGAAGTGCAATTTTTTGGGGCGATCTCACACCGCTATGGTTGAAGAAGTGTAGGGAGGAAAATTCATTGTATCCTCTAACCTATAACTTATTTACTAAGAATATAAAGAGATATCTCTACATCCTAGTTTTTTGGGTGATCCGACGCCACTGGATGAAGTACTGTAGGGAGGAAAGTCCATTGTATCCTCCAACCTATAACTACTCCACAGAATGCTAAGGACAATTTTTCCTATAAAATCTATTGTGTATGGAACTCGTAGACTGGACTTAACCCACTCGCTATAGAACCCACTGTGTGATGGAACAAAACTATAGACTAAACTGTATTGACACTGTGTGTAAACCTCATATGATGCCCCCCTGTTTGGGGGTGTATGCAACATCACAGATAAAAGAGGACCGAACATGGATACTGAAATTGTGCCCTGTAGGAGGGAGGGGATGTTCTTAGTAAAAACCAAGGCACAAACAAACAAGGTATCTAGAAAGCAAGTGTTAGTACGAACAAGCATGCATGTAGAAGATAAGTGTAAGCCAAAAAACAATGTGTAAGGTAGAACATAAGCACATAATGTAAACACCCAAGAAGACAATGTAGGCTGCATAAAGTGGATTGCAAACATGGGACACAACTCATGGTATCACAAGACAATCAAGACCATATTGGCCTCAAACAAAGACATGTACACACAAGACACATGAAAAAACCCGCAAACTAAAATAACTAATAACGGACAATGTAACAAACAAGTATGGAAGAAAATATCCCTGCATATTAAATTCTACACATGAATCATCTACTGTCATGTTAGAAATATAAAGTGTATATCAAAGTGCGTATAAACCAAAGTAGTGTACTATGAGTAAAAATTAAACAATAACACCTATAGCATACAAATGTGGATGTCCCAAGGATCTATTGTGGGATGGGCAGTCAAGAATCCATGTTACACGTAGTATCCATGTATAACCTGCAATCATAACTATAAAGCAAGTGAGTGTGCATTTGTGTATGATAATGATAATGACATATAAGATATCTATCTAATATGTGTAGTAAAGAGAACATGTAAGAGCAAGTGCAAGCAAGAGTAAATGAAACCATGAAATGCATTATGTTTTGGATGGATGGAATGGAATGTAGAGTGAATTATATGATCTGTGTGCTCCCTGAGTGAATGGAGTTATATGCAGTGAGGTTCATTTAGGATGCCCCCTCAGAAGTCAATAATAAACCATAAACGAGAGTGTGTGATTGGAAAATGGTCAAACTATGTGTTGTGTATAGCTTGTTTTGTGAATGTGTAGTGATGAAATGAGACCTACAGATGAAGTGTGTATAAAATTGTAGCCTAATCATATATCAAGACAAGATGGATGAAGGATTTACGATGTAGCATAAACCGTATATCACTACAAAGTGAGTATAGGAGATGGTGATGTAGCCTAAAGCATATACCACTAAAGGATGCTAGAATAACTGACCCTATAGCCTAAAGCGTATATCACTAAATCTATGAATGTCAAATGATAAAGGTGTGAATTCATGAGTGTGAATCTAATGGGTTTCATTTGTGAATATATACTCTCCACAATCCAGTATGGACCCTGAGACTAGAGTGCGTCATAGGGTAGTAATTACAACATGTACAAGTAGATGTATGTAGTATATGTGTTTATGAGAGATGACCATGGGATGTGTAAAATAATTATTATGTATAGTGATGATTAGTTCTAGTGCGAGATGTGTAATAACTATTGTACAATGTGTGGGGTTCATGTTTAGAAAATTCCCTCAACAGTAAAGTGTGAACTAAAGCATAAGATTGTGTCATCGGGAAATGATGATTTGAATGTGTAGATTACGATGCCTTTGCTAAGAGGTTGCTAATACAAGTACAAAACATGTGTCATTGCTAGGTTGGGGGGTTTTATGAGTGTTATGCCCCCCATGTGTGTCACATGAAGAAGGCAATCATGTAATGTCAAGTAGGAGGTTGTCATTTTCATGGTCAAAACCAAATGAACAAGAATCAAAGACTTGATAAGTAATGGTATCGGGCTAATAACACAATGGACTAGTGAGGTTTAATTTGTACATACCCATGTCATATTCCTCATCAGTGAATGGGGGGAGTGGACAACCATGTGCATACCATCGAGTGATATTTTACGTGTAGCCGAGAAAATAACTATTACAAATGAAGACATGACCAAAATGCATGGGGAATGATATGTCTATATTATCAGGGTCTAGTGTGGCCCTTATGTAATCTAGCCAAGATTGCCTTAATGTAAGCGGGAAAGAGAAAGAATATAGTCTGAGGAAGACTTGAAGATGAAATATACGTAGGCCATATGTGGCAATAATGTGAAGAAATCCATAATAAAGATGAGAAGAGTGTAGTGAAGATTAGAGATCCTCAAAGTCAAATCCTAGTTGAGTCAAGCCTTGATGTGTATATACAATGTCATCACAAGTAGGTCCAAATGGAATATGTTATGAATATTAATCATTCATGAAAAACATACATATGAATGGCTGATGTGTTGATGGAGATGGTACATGTGAAGGTGTAGGAGATGGAGGGATGTCCGTAGAATAGACATGTTGCTAATAAAGAGTCGTCATAGTAATAGTAGGTGGAGGTGATGGTTTAGAAGAAACAACATCTATCACACAAAGTATACCTTACGGCTGTAGGAAATGAGGTAGTTCATCCATGGGTTGAGGTTCATTTGTAGTAGCAATATGTTGAGGAGGAAGAGTAGGGTTAAGGTCACAGTCACAATATTTGAATGGATCGTGGTAAAAAAAAATGGTGCATTCAATGTGTTCATGTAGAAATTTGACACAATGATGTACAATAGAAACAATGTCTTGCATGGTAAATCCATGGCAACCAAGCAAACAGTTTTAAGATTGGAAAATCAATGACAAAGAACTTGGTGTTTACAATTTTTGGCCCTATAGCGATAGGTAAAGTAATGTGACCAATGCAAGCACGAACCAAACCATCATATGCACACAATGCAAGACAAGACGGACTAACATGACAAGTGGAGAGACCTAAGTTCTCAATGAATGACATGAGACATAAATTGAGCTCAAATCCATTATTGATTAGAGTACAGTTCACACCCACAAATTGTTAATGCGAATCATGGTATACAAGGATGGGCCATTTTCAAAAGCATTAAGATCAGTAAGATGATTAGATTGGAATGATGTGTGTTGCGATAATGCATCCAAAAAAATTAATATACCAAGCCGGGATGCATACGAATGCGAGAAGTAGCAAGAATATTTTGGACTATACACCTTCAATTAGGATTTGCAAACAAATAATCTTTTACAAATATGCTCATGATGATTATACTCTAGGAGGACAAGCAAATAATGAGGATTCAAAAAGCATGAAGATCGAATACAGGTTCACCAAATTGATTAACTATAATAGAATTATTCTTAAAAGGAATGATAACCAGATCATACAAAACCAAGAACAAAGATGCTAATCAAACACCACGATCAATAATATGAAATTAATTCGCCAGAATAACTTTTCATTAACCTTTGGAAACAATGAGCATAAGTATCATATATTATTATGGAACTCAATGAAATACAATGAGAATGGGCCTTGTTTATATAGGTAAGAAATAACAATCTAAGAACTAGTCAAGGTCGTAGATCAAACAATAAATCCAGGAAAAAACTAGTCATCAAAGAACTAGTTAAGTCCATAGATTTAGGAGAGAACTAGATATCAAGGATCTAGTCAATACCATAGATCAAGAAAAAAACTATACCTTACAACTAGATAATATCCCCCTAATATCTAAATAAATAAAAAGAAATATCCACACACATAAGTGGGTGAGGATAAATACACTAAAATGATAAATGATAACCTACACTAACACCCTCCCCTAAGCATAGCTTAGGTGCAAAAAAAATAAGATGGGTCCCAGAAACAAGGCCTAATGAGGTACTCATGTATAATAACTTAGAAAATTAGACATGGCAAGGTATCCAAAACAAGTAATGACAAAGTAGAGAGAGAAAAATCCTACTACAAGATAACCTCAGAAGATCGGCTACAAAAACTCATATAATGGTGAAGAAGTGTGGTGATTTTTGTGTTTTAAATCCACTTCTCGGTCATAGAATTGGAAAAACTGACACTGGGCTTCACCCGAATAGCTCCATGCAAGGAGATTGTCAATGGAGTGATGTCAAAAATGTAAAAAAAAAACACCAAACATAATTTGATCAGATGGTACAAATAGGTGTGCCACGATCCAAGAATAACCAAGGAAACAAGGCAAAGACACAAGATCCAAATAAATAGGAGTACCAAAATCCAAGATAAACCAAGGTAACAAGGCAAGAATAATTTTTTTTGAAGAAACAAGATCAACTACTACAAATAGGTGTGTCATGATACAATAACAATAACCAAGGCAACAAGACAAGGACATAAGATCCAAATAAATATGAGTTCCACGATCCAAGAAAATCCAAGGTAATAATGAAAGGAAATGAAATCTAAATAAATATGAGTGCCACGATCCAAAAAAATCCAAGGTAATAAGGCAAGGACACAAAATCTGAAGAAGAAATATCAAATGCTATAAATAGGTGTGTCATGATCCAAGAACAATAACCAAGGCAACAAGGCAAGGACATCAGATCCAAATAAATATGAGTACCATGATCCAAGAAAAGACAAGGTAATAAGGTAAGGACACGAAAAACCAAAGAATCAGTATTAACACCATACCCTCCCATACTACTGAATGAGTAGAATGATACCACAGATCTGTATGAGTTGCCAAAATCAACTACTCAAACACTGACAAACTAACACTAGGCTTCACCATAATAGCTCCCCCACAAGAGAGACTGTCAACATGCCAAACAAAGTATCAACAATAAAGATCTAAAATATCTCAGAAAATAAGAGGTATATAAATGTATACACCCATAGATACAAGAATGCAACATCCAAAAGTTTAGCACGTCAGGCTCAACCGAAGTTGCGTGCACAAGTGATTACAACACCCTGCCAAAATTCACACTTTACAATTGAGTGCATGTAAATATTATAATGAGTAAAAATATCCTTTACATTTGAAATATGTATATAAAAATTTCACCAACGTGAAGATCTCGAAAATATACACAACTTTAAAAAATCACCTTAATCTGAGCTACGGATAAAAAGTTATGAACTCTAGAAGGTTTTGTTATTAAAATAAAATTTTAATGCCGATGTGTTTTTTAAAAGGTACACGTGACACCCAAATTTCCAAAGGGTAAAAGAGTGCATCCACATGATACATGCTTGCGACCAAAGGATCAAAGCTTGCACCAAAAACCTAAATGTCTAGAGAGTAAATCATTGCATTCAGAGGTTACTCGTCAATATCCAATGGATAAAAGAATGCACCTAGAGGGTACATATCGGTGTCGAGTGGATAAAATACTGCATCCAAAATAGAAATATCCAGAGGCTAAAAGAATGCATCTAGAAGGTACACGCTTATATCCAAAGGATAAAAGAATGAACCCAGAGGATACAAATCTAGGTCCAGTGGATAAAAGAATGCATCTAGAAGGTACACGCTTATATCCAATGGATAAAAGAATGCACCTAGAGGGTACAGATTTACGTCCAATGGATAAAATACAGCATTAGAAATAGAAATATCCAAAGGGTAAAAGAATGATATGGAAGGTATATGCTTATATCCAATGGATAAAAGAATGCATCAAAAAAGTACAATTGTTAATACAAACTTTAACTGCAAATATCTCTTTTTCTGGGAACTGTATCAAAAACTAGAGAGAAACCTAGAAAGTTTCTCAAAAGACCTAGAAAGATGATATAATTTTTGAGTCTAAAACATGTCTTTACAAAATTGTACAAATTTTTGAGAAATGTGCCAAAAAATTCATTAAAAATGCCCAGATTTGACTATCTCAAAACATGGTCGAGTTTATAGTCGATTATAGGGTTTTAACACCTTTCAAATCCAATGACACACTCCATTTTGCATAAAAATACATGTTGCAGAAAAGTGATAATAAATTCTAAATACATGAAAATAATAAACCCTCGTTTGCAAATAAAAACTTACAGATGGATGTCTACATCATCTATAGTTCTGATACCATAAAAAGAATGATAAATAGATAGTACCAAGCCAATAACACAAATTCTAATCAAACACCATGATTAATAAGATGAAATTTATTCACCATAATAACTTTATATAAACCTATGCAGAAAAATGAGCAACAATATCATATATTATTATGGAACTCAATGAAATACAATGAGAATGGGCCTTGCTTATATAGGCAAGGAATAAAAATCTAAGAACCAATCAAGGTCATAGATTAAGCCATAAATCAAGGAAAGAACTAGTCATCAAAGAACTAGTTAAGTCCATAGATTTAAGAGAGAACTAGATATCAAGGATCTAGTCAATACCATAGATCGAGGAAATAACTAATCAATACCATAGATCAAGGAAAGAACTATACCTAACAAATAGATAATATCACCCTAATATATAAATAAATAAAAATAAATATCCACACACATAAGTGGGTGAAGATAAATATAATTAAGGTAAAGAAAGTACGTAGGTGAACGTGAGCTAAGGTAAAAACCTACTATAACAATTCTAGTGTAATCTAATGCTATAGGAGTAGTAAAATGGCTGCATAATTAAAGTAATAAAATACCAAAATACACACAAGCAAGTTACGGTATAAAATATCAAACCCTAGTGTGCAAGAAGGGTTAAGAAAATCCTTAGTTGATTCACAGATTTTGCGAGACTGTGTCGTAGTATAGACCAGGTGAACAAGAGGAGGAAATGACCACAAAAAAGTATGATAAAGCATAGATCTAAGTTGTCTGACTAGAATGGGGAACCTAGAAATGGTAATAAAAAACCTCCTCATGAGTGTCGTTGGCTGTTTGCCTATGTTTGCTTCTTGTCGCACTAATGTCGCTGAACTACACCAAATGTCCTTGTGAATAGGAGATGGAAGAATCACTTGTAAAACCACAGACATAACATCAAAACCATAAAATATATATATATATATATATACATATTATTGGGTCGTATTTTCCTCAACTACCAAATTGATGGACTTACCATTGACCACTACACTACATATCATACCTAATGTAGTTCTAGGTGTGTGCGTGCTATTTTGGCCTAGGTTGGTCTTGTGTCAGTCACACTTTGTGAAGTACTGACCAAATTACTAGATGTGGAATGTAGTAAATATGTTCATGGAAACAATAGAATCCCTTCCTATAAAGTGTGATGCAGATGAATCAACCTTATGTGCCTTCTGGCAGAGCTAGATGGTTACAAATGTAGCTTTAGATGCATTGAGAGATAAAAATATAGATAATGATAGTAGATACTTAGTGTTTAGTCCCTCATTATGGTAGCATAACTTTATATTTATATGGTTCTCTTGTTCTAGTTTTGTTAATAACCCCGAAAAGGCCGACCACCAAAAATATAGAAAGCTCAAACAGATAGAAAGTTACCAAAAGGTGAGAGTAAAGTGCAAAGAGGAATAGGGTGCCCTAGAGGGGACTAGGGCACCTAGGGTGCCTTAGACTTGGCTAGCCACCCCATTCAGAAATCGGACAATAGAGACTGGGGAAGTGTAGGTGTGTGATATAAAATACGAAAACAACCAATGTAAATTTTTTTAAAAGACATGGGTTAATTATTACTCTTTTCACTTAAGAAGCATATGAAAAGTAATATGTGATCTACACTAAATAATGACTCAAAGTGCGTTATTTTGTGTCTACACTTTCCAAAAAATAAAAAGATAGGATAAATTAATTAAATTTATTTTATTTTATATATTAGGAAGGAATTTGATAAATTAGAATATTAATTTTACTTGTCTTCTGTTTAAATTAAATATTTCTTTCTATTATTTATTTAATATTAGGTTTTAACAAAATCTCGGACTCTAAATAAAAATGATAAACCTATTCATTATGAATTCATGATACTAGTTCATAGCCTCTAATTTTCCTTTTACTTCTTATCTTTTCTCCTTTATTGTCAGTCATGAGTTGACAATGATACATGACCATTTTAATTATATCTTGAAATCATAGGAGGATTTTTAAACCAATCATCCACTCACCAACACTAGACTAATATCATGGACATATAAACATAGTATTGTGTGTATTACTTTTTCTCTCTACTCCCTTACCCCCACAAATTGTCAGCCACTTGACACATTAAATGGAAACTTATCCATAGTTGAGAATTTTTGGGGCAATCAATCAAAATGAGTTAGAAATCCAAACCCATAGTTTAATTTTATTTTTTAATCGTCTGTGTTCCTATATGACCCTCTTTGAAGAGGAATGTTTAAAGAGAAACATAGATTTTCTACAAGTCTTCTAGCTAATCTGAAATATCTGTGGTCTAACACACACACACACACACACACTCACACTCACACACACACACACACGCACACACACACACACACACACACACACACACACACACACACACACACACACACACACACACACACACACACACACACACACACACACACACACACACACACACACATGGAATTATTCACAATAATTATCCTTGATCGTATCATCCAACACATAGAGATCAAACGATTTTTCATTATCCTTGATGATAAATTTTTTGTACTTGAAATTTTATTTATTATGAGTTTCTCACCATTTGAATCTTGATCCTTAGGCATCCCAAATTATTCCATATTTAGTATCTTATTCTGATCCACATCCATCACATATCTTAATTTTTTTATATCTTGACCTGACCTCATGAAGTCAAGTTCACAAGAAATCCCATGTCATTTTTTTCATGTATACAAATCTAGTGAACCTAACATGAGGGAATAGTTTCTTCTAGTTTCAATTTTAATCCTTTTCTTTTTTTCACCTTATTACTCTCCCATTATTTTTCATGTGTATATACACGGTCCCCCAATATGTCAAGCCAAGACTACAATAAGCATTTTATAGGCCTCGAGGCTTATTATACTCACATGAATGCATAAAAGTCACCCTCATTTTCTGATTAGGCTTATAATTATTCCCAAAGACACCCTCTACCGCATGTATCTTACATAAAAACATCAAATACTTCCTCCAATGTGAGGATTGAAGAGTTTGATTATTCATTGACCTATCAAGGTCCATAGGAATAACCTTTTGGCTCCAACAACATGACATTCATCTAGAAGCAATGTCTTTACCAATGATTTTTGACTAGGCCATAGATTAGTATGCAACATTATTCCATACCATCTTGCTTGTGATCCGATGATGATTTCTTGGAATAGTTTAGCCAAAGGAATTACTGACTCATAACCATATATGAATTTTTTGGTACGATACGACAATACACTGATACCCTCCTTTAAAACAATGTTTACACTATTCCGTCAAAGTAAAAAATAAAACCTCAAAAAGTTTAAACAATGAATGAGTAATTCATAAAATGATATTACACATCTCCTTATTATAATTATATGCATTGTACGCCCTAAAAAGGGGCTCAGTCCTCATCGAATGATTTCATTTCCCCACTAGTAAGAAGGATTAGAGAGTTAGTGAGCACTTAAATCCCACAACCAAACCAGGTAATAGAACATAGTAAAGGATACCCCATAGAAAACAAAAAATTATGTCCCTTTCCTCAACACACAACCAATATAGCACATGTAGAAAGGTTATATGCGCTAATCTAATCTAGGTGATTTTCTCATGGGGACTAGTATACTAGGAATGGAACTTCACTCATCCTTTGTATACGCTATCCAAATACCTCTTGGTAATATACTCCCACATGTCACCCCCAACAATGTGATTTTTCATAACCCAACACCCAAAAATGACTTGTTTAATGTTGTTCCCCCACATGTATATGTATTCGAAGTCATATTAACCAATTCAAAAAACCTAAATGATAAAAGGCTCAGGGCTGAACAACATCACCAGGTTTATGCAAACATGTTATGTTGATAGTATAAAAAGAAGGTCTACGAACGTTGATCTCAAGTGGGTGACCTTGTTCGAAGATTCAATAGTGGGATAGATAAGAAATTAGACGAAGGTCATCTTTTTAGACTTGAATGGATTGGCCATTATCAATTAATCTAATATTTCAAGAATTTTATTCTATCATTAGTGTACTTCGGGGTTGAGGAGTTTGATGAATCTATCAAGTCACTCCACGTAAAATGTTATCAAATATAGTAATATAGTACCTCTACATTTTCCTTGTTGCATTTTCACCCTTTGTGTCACATACACCATGTTTAGATGGTACTTTTAGGTTACTTATTTGAAAATAATTTTAACATTTTCATACATTGGTAGATGTTTCAATCTTGATATCTTCACAAATTCATCATATTCTTCATTTATATAATCCACCTTACCAGGTATAATCATGAGACAAAGGTTAATATTACTTCTATCAATTTTTTTGTATTACAACTGTTTTTGTGGTTTCTCTCACATCAGATGCTTTCCTGTATGGTTATATCTAAAATAATCATGACTAAGAAATATCCTTCCAAAAAGTTCTCTCCTCAACAAGAAATTTCTAAAAAATTCACTTGGATCTTATGTCCACCCATGTTAGTCCTATGTGGTAAGCCCTCACATCCTACAATTCATGTGTTGTTGAGATTAGTGAGAAAGAAATTCTTTCCTAATAAGCATAGTGTAAAAGATGGGTAAAATAGATCAAAAATAATATATATCCACACATTATAAATAACTAAACCTCTCATCCTACCTAGTTTTTTGTGATGATCCCACACTTCTTACTACTAGTGTGAGGCTAGGAAAGGAGAGAGGCTTCCTTACTCTCCTCTATTTTTTCTTCGATGATGAGTCCTTGCTTATTACTAGTATTAAGTGGAAAGACGTAAGATGTCATTTTAAAAATGGGGGGAAATAAATCCTCAAGATAAAATGGAACAAGGTACTTGAACATATAAAAATATGAGGAGATAATTTATAGGTCTATGTTAGGAGAGACATTAATTCCCTTAACAAGATCTCTCCAATCAACAGGCAACCCTAGGGTCTAAGAGTAACAAGAATCTATGAAATAAACATTATTTTGTATTTGGTTAGATAACTATGATTGGGATGAGTCACAATTTTTTTAATGGATCATTGTTAAGTATCGTATAAATAAATTCAACATTTTCATCTATGCATCATTTACTCATGTATCTCACATCCTTTTTGGATCACGGTGTTGAGCCCTCACATCTTATTGGTTACGTAGGGTCAAGAACATAGTGATATATCTCATCACTATATCATCTACAATATATTCTACAAATGGAATTAAATGTTTGACATTATTGTAAAAATGAGTGTCTTTAGTACAAATTACAAACATGTGTAATTTCATATCTCATTTTTATAATCATATTACATTATCATCCATAAAATTCATTTAAAAACCATAAAAAAAAATTGAACATTCCTAACTTATCAAAGTGCAAAAATGAATTAGAGCATGAATAAAAAAATGTACAAGGAAGAGATGACTGAAAAATAAATCTTATATATGTATATCCCAAGGTTTAAGTAAAATGCCATTACGCAAAAGGACAAGAATGGTGAAATTATCAACCATGGGCCAACACACACACACACAAACATGCGCACGCGCGTGCACGTGCACACACACACACACACACACACACACACACACACACACACACACACATACAAAAATGGACCAAACAATAGATAAACTCTGCCTTTCCATCCCTTTCAGACCCTTATGAAGCAATGGGTTGAGGGATTTTGCTACGGATCCTATGTTGTGGACTACTAGAGCCTCCATGGGAATCTCCATGCATCAAATGATGAGAGTGTATGTGCTAGTTTCAGTACTTGTAACCTCACTATGAGTAGACCCTCCTCCTTTAAGAATATTGTGATAATCATCAATCTATTGTTTCAGTACTATATCCTAGGTACACATCTTAGAAGCTCACATGATGCATGCTAGGTAGGTTAAAATATGTGTTTCTAATCACTGAAATTAGATGGAATTTTTGGGTTCACCATTAGAGCATATAATAACATATAAGAAGTGATCATTAATAATTCAAGGTTAATCCACTTGATAAGATCTCTCAACTCTATAGTAGTAGCTGCAAACACACACACACTCATTAAAAAATTAGAAAAATCATTAACATTTAAATACATAAATCTAATCTAGAATATAAGATAATAGTAATTGAGGTTGCTTACTAGGATCTCAATCAATACAATCAAGTAATGAAGCCTCCTCCCCTACTTATGAAATCTCATCCTATGTTACCATTGTAGGATCATCCCCCTCTGACTCTGTGGCCTCCTCCTCCTCACTTGTTCCTATCCATTAAGGGTGTGACCTCTCCTCTGACTCATATCCTATCTCATCATCTTCCTCTTCTCCCTCTTCGGTTGTTATTCCAATACATATAACTCTTGGTGATTCCATCTCTACTCCATCAGCCTACCTAGGTATGGATTGACATACCCGTATCATTACTCTAGATATTACAATTATCCATAACAACTTATTTAAAAAAAAATCTCTCACCTCTCTCAGAACTCTAACCAAAATATGAAATAAAAGAAGTTTTTTAAACTATCCATGGTGAAATAATTGGGACATATGTGCTACTTGATGAACCTCTCTTTTTCCAACATGGTTAATAGGTTAAGTGGGACTCGTACAAGTAACTAGTTTAATCCCCTCTCCTACCCATAGTCGTTGTATGTGATTATAAAAATGTGTTATTATCTTCACGATAGTCATTATACCGATATCAGATGCTATGACCTTGATAGCCACCATATCTACACATTGCTTGCTGCTCTAATAATGGTTGGATGTGTATTCTCCACACCTCTCTGATAGGGGATCACGCTCTCATATACCCATAACATCACAAGTGTAAAGTGACTCAAATATGTTGACTTGTACCTAACCATCTGGTATAGGTCATGAGAATAGGTTTCAAATGTTTCCTACACCCATGTAAAGACCCTACCCTACAAGTATATACCATGTATAATAGGGTCCAAAAACATAAAAAAAATTCTCCTATCTTATCCCCAATGAAACGTGTATATAATATACCAATAATGGCCTTGTGTAGACTAGAGATGGGATCCATATAAAATGAATTTAGTATAATACCCTTCTTCACACTCATATCAAGTTCCCCGGCATCACCCAAGTACATTTCCCACCTCGATGAATCATTTTGTTAGTTACCGCATTTTCACACTAGCTTCCTCCCAGTAATAAGAACTACCAATCTCTTGTAAACATATTCTAGTGTAATACTCCACTCTTCACATAAACCATGGAATTGTAAAGTATTCTGATCCACATCTCAATAAGTCAATAAATATCAAAGTATCGTACTCGCTAGAGCAACATGCTTAGTTTGTTCCAACATCCATATCTTGTACCTCTCAAGAATACCTACATCAACCTAAGTTCATAAGTGATGAACTCATGCATTCTAATTGTTCTACCAACCTTTGTTCTAGTAAACACATACCCCTATTCCATCCATAAAAAATAAAGTAACATTAGAACGCCTCATCAAAACATTAAAATATAAACAACAAAAAATTATTAAGCAAAAAATAACCAAGCAAGTATGTATCTTGTCAAGTTTTCCTTGTAACAATTGACAGTTACGCAGCCATCACTCTACAACAAATTTTTGTTGTGTAATTGTAATGGTATCTATGAAATCATCAAGATAATTTCATAATTTCCACAATGGTCATGTCACCGACCACCACCCATTTCCGTACATGCCAACAAAACTTTTAAAAAACTATAAAAGTGTGAAATTAGCAAAAATAGACTACATTTTCTCAAAGGCAGCCCCTAACAATCATTTTGACTATAAAATTCCTAAAAATTCCCTCCCATAAAGTTCACTCCAAAGAGAAATCTAAACCTAGGGGAAAGATAAAAATAACTTGTAACTAACATGTTCCTAAGCCCTAATTGTGTCCATTGGATCTACTGCCATCGTGTCTTAATGCACATAAATTTGACTGTACTCGTATGCAAAATGGTCTCCGGGAATCTAGAGCCATTAAAATAAAATATTATTAGATGGAAAATTGTTTCTAAATGTGGTAAAGATGTGATATATATAGAGAGTTTTGTATTTTTTATTCTAATTTAGTGACGTTTTGTATTGTTAGCGATGATGGACTAGGTAGACTTCTCATCTACACATAAATGGTAAGCAATTCATTCTCTTCATTTCAAAATGTTTATTTACTATTATTTTATTACTACACTTGATTCTCATCCTTAGTTTTTATGTGGTGAGAGGAGTTGGTTGGCATCATCCCAATGTATGGTTGGATTAGGTAACTTTATAACTCTCCCATTTTGGGAAGCTTCATTCTCATAAATCACATTGTTATGTATTTATGAGTAAAAATGTATTTCGAGGGGCAATATCTACACACCTAAATACTACATAGTACAACAATTGATCACGATACTTCTCTAATGATAACAAAGCTACCTCAAAATTAAAAATGAGATGCAGATCTGTCGCCTTAATGCAGAAGCATCATTGTAAATATGCAATTTTGTTTTTTCTTAGCTATCTAGGTTTGTGACATGTCCATATAGTGGTCTATGTGATGTAACTGGTCCATCTCTACTCTTTTTTCTTTGTAATAAGGTGTCTCCTTCTATAACCACAAGTATGAATTTAAAATTTTTCTAGTTAATAGATTATAAACCTAGGGGTTAGTTTAGGATCAATAAAGGGTGTAAATGGGTCATGAGACATACTCTTCACCTAAGGACATGACTACTTGACCTTAACAGTGGTGTAAAGCACACTGGGTTAGATTAGTTATAGTTGGGGTTGGTAAGTTAGAACCCTAACTATTACATTTCCTACATCTTGTATGGAGGTATTCAAATTAGAAAGGGATATATAAGTTGAAAAGTTTGGGAAGGTGAAGGAGATACTGTGTAATGATCTTTACGGATCATGAAGCTTGTATCTCATTGTTTTTATCAATAAAAATGGATTCTTAATTAGTAAAATCATTGAATAAAGGTTCATTTTTATATTGTTACTATATGCTTAAGGATTTGTGAATGTTTCGTAATTGTATATTGAGTATGTAAATTATTCTATACCAGAAGAGTTTTGTGTAGGTTTGTAGAAGGAGAGAAGGAATTTTGAAGACACAAGAATTATAGCAAAGGAAATCCAATATATAAATCTAAGACTGAGACAATGAGGTAAGACTATGTATACGATTGTATAGAAGGAAAGAGTCAAGGTAATGAATTAAACAATACTTGTGTGAAGGATAAAAACAAATTAATTATAGTTGCATGCATTGATAAAGGGTCATCATATTATGAATCTATCTATTTTAGTGTTTGAAGAATTAAGAATTAAGAATTAAGAAATTGTGTATCACGTTTAACAATTTTTTCTATGGTGATTGATGGTTATTGATAAGCTCTTAAAATTTGTCAATGTGTAAAGTGCGTTTTTAAGGAGACTCCAAGGTCTGTAATAAATCTTTGGACATCATGAAGTTTATAAAATTCATTAGAAGGGGAACTGTTCACGAATCTATCCTGTAGGACCATGATACTCTGTTTAAAGGGTTTGGGACAGAATTCATTGTGAAAATATAAGGTAATCCAATAAGAATATAATACAATATTTGTTGAGATGTGCTAAAATTTATAACAAGTGTTTGAAAAATGATTCAAGATAAAGGAAGGTAGTTTATACTTCCTAAACCTATAAAATTCTTGTGTGACTATGTTTGACCTAGTTCGGGCTTAAAAGGAGACAATTTTCTTATAGAAAAAATATAATTTGTCATTGATAAGGTCCATGAAGTAAATATAGATTTTTATATTCGATAATGGATTTCAAGAATCCATGAAAGCCATAGAACAGATGTTGGATTATAAAATATTTAAGTGTTAGGAAAATTTGTGCACAATTAACGTTTCCTCATGGTGACAGTCATAAGAATTTGGGTTTTTAGTTGTCCTAGTAAACAAGATGTCAAGAGATGATAAAACATATGTTGGTAGGGTTTTTAGTATAGATGAGGTATTACGAAGAGTGAATAAATTACTTAGAGAACCAAACATTTGATACAAGATAAAATCTTAGAGAACCAAACATTTGATACAAGATAAAATTATCCTTCGACTGTTTTAACAAGAGTATATTAGAAGAACACTAGAGAAGTAATAACACATTCGAGTGAAGGTGCCTTAGAAAGGAAGTTGTCAAGAATATGGATAGTATTGGTAGAATAATTAGGGTCTTGATACCTATGTAAGAGTATAAAATGAGTCTTATTTAAAGAGAGTATATGATTTTAACGTCACGGTATAGATGTGGAACCTAGGGAAATCAAATTATTACTTGTATGAAATGTCATTAAGAAAAGATGTAGACTGAAAGACAAGTGAAACATTTAGTGGTGAAATGTATGGAATATTTAGAAGGAATTTTTGAATGAAAATTGAAGCAAGATAAGAGGAAGGTATCAAAAGAGGTTTGAGGTATCAAAAGAGGTTTGAGGTTAGTAAATGTTAAGAATTACATAAGTTTAGAGAAGTAAAACATGGGAAAATGGTATTAATGAAGGAAAATGAGTGTTAATCATTGAGGAGGTTTTGAATAAGTTATTTTATAAGTTATTTAATATGTATAATTCACGTAAATTTATCAAAAGTGAAGAAACCCTAAGATATGGCTTGAAACCATAGCTTAGGCCTATTTGCATAAGCCTAGAAGAAGGAAAGTTCAGTTAAAAGTGATATAAATTGAGTTAGGTCTTAAAATTTTCCAAAAAGAAAAAGAAGGATAAAAGGTTTCAGAAAATAATTTCATATTTTCTTGAATGTTGAACGGGTTTCCCAAACTCAAAGACTTGTGTTCCAGAAGTACTAAAAGTGATGTAGTTCTAAAACAATAAAGAGAGAATAAGACAAAATTGGTTTATCATTGAGTGATGAAACTTTGTAGTCTATTTAATGGGCTAAATGGGTATTGGGAAAAATTGAAAGTGAATCCTAATTCCTTGAAATGTGTATATTTCATCAAAAGTGTCTTATCTAAGGGCTAGTAGCAAGTGTTGAGGCTAAAAGAGAGTTTGTAACGCACGCTAAAATCTCCCACTTGAGACCCAAGAACAACCTAGGTTTAGTTAGAAAAAACATGGAATAAATTTTATTTTTATTTTTATTTTTTTAGTGTTAATGACCAAAGTCTCAAGGAAAATTAAGTTCAACTAATAATTTTTCCCATTATAACAATTATCAAATAACCTTACAAAACACTAAGAGAGTGAAAGTTATCCCGAGAGCAGTTAAATTTCCCTTCTGTGAAAATCTAACCATTTACAACTAGATTAATACTAAGCCAAACAAATCTTAATTAAACTCAGAGGGTAAGAAGAGCGAAAAAAATTAAATACCCTAGGTATTTAATTCTACAAGGTTTCAACAATTAACAAGGTCTAATTATAATGGGGAGAATACCTATTTAAACAAACATAGTAAATTCTCACTTACCCACTCCCAGAACTCTCTTAAAAGATTCAACCTAATTTTTCTCATATTAACACACTCATAAATTCCTATAAACATTACCATTCGATAGGAAATTTCCTCACCTTTCTAGTGATATAAGTAAGTCCTCCTAACTCCTCATATTTTTCAAGATATGAGTCGGCGGGATTAGGGATGAAAATTTTCCCCAAGAGCGGGCCTGTAGGCCTCGGAGAGTAATTTTTCCTAGAATATTTTGGGTTGGTGGACTTGGGGAGAAAAAATAGCACTTTTCCCCTTTGGGAAAAAATTTCCAATGATGCCCGTGCGCCCGCGAGTCCGCGACTGGAGCCCTTTTTTGAAGAAGGAAAGTTTTCTTGAGTCCGCTAAGGGACACATATCCAAATTTTAACTGTGGGCGGGAAGGTGGGTCGCCGAAGACCAAGAGGAAATTTTTTTTGACTTAAATCCTAACAGGTAAAGAATGATCAAATTTACCTGCTCGTCCGCTGACTCTCAGAGACGCCACGTGTCAGCCAACCATTGGCTGCAGTGTGGCGGGGCAGCGAATAACTTAGCAAAAATTTAACTTTTGAAGCAGAAATATTTAAGGGTTAAAAGCTGTTCACTCTTCCGTCAATGCCTAAGGAAGCCATGTGGCAGTCCCTCATTAGCTACGAGTTGGCGGGCCGATAGGGAGAATTACGAAATTTTTCCAAATCTCTAAAAAGTTAAGTTTGTTAGCGCGAGCCCGCGTGCCTGCTAAAGAGCTTTTCCAAATGATTGGTGGGGTTGCGGGGCCATAGAGAAGGATAGGAATGTTTTCCAAAATTAGAAAATAGGATAAGTTAGTGGTTTCAGGACCATGCACCTATAGAAATTCTTCCAAAAGCGAAGGGCGGAGCAGTGGGTCCTCGGGGAAATTTTTCAAAATTTTCTTTTTTCAAATTATTTTTGACAAAAAAGATGGTTTGCAGGTTAGCGGAGCGGTGGGAAACTTCATGACTTTGCATTTTTTGGGCATAAAAAGAAAAAAAAAAAAAGTTTTAGCCAGCGGGTCCGCCCAAGAATATTTAATTCATTTAAATTTGACAGTTAGATTATTTTTGAAGCCAAATGAAGTAAAAACTTCAGAAGGCCATAACGTTTGATTGGGAACTCGGTTTTTGGAAAATGAGGACATTATGGAAAGCTCACGACATCCTCTTTGTATAGAAATATTAAGATTTTAATTTAGATAAATTTTTAAGGGTCAATTTTGAGAAAATTGTCTTTAGGCTTCTAAAATGTGAACAGGTATTTTTAACTTATAAATTTTTGTTCAATTTCGATATTCTTTCTTTCTCAACATGTCAAAAAAACATGAAGGATTGCACTTGGAGGAGTTTAGGTTAGATTGTGAGGGTTAAATTTTTTGATTGATTTGCAATTTGAAATTACCATTTTTTATAGAGCAAGATGTCTGCAATTTTTCCTTTTCCCAATTTTAAAGATTCTATAATAATTTCATAAGTGTTAAGGTATAATTGAGATCATTTTGATTATATTAGGTTCAATTTTAATTTTCATTTGTCTTTTATGATTTGCAGAGTCTTTCTGTACATTTTCTAATTAATAAATTGCAATTTTGAAAACATCTAACAAAGATCAAGTTCGAAAAAAAATATATTTTCCATTTACCATCTTCTAAGTATTATTATTCATTCCAGATCCAATATAACACATTAAGTTGATTCAAATCAAATTATATAAAGGCCAAAACATAGTTCTGATGTCTAAAACATTCATTTCTAAAGAATAGAGCATTATGACATTTCTCTAAATGTATTCACCTTTTTTTTTCAATCAGAATTTCGAAATACATTCAACAAATAGATTTTAATACCTAATAATGCCATTTGAGAAAAGTAATACAATATTTTATTTATTCAAAAATATACCTTTATAACTTATTCTTTCATTCCTCAATTACCAAATACAAAATACAAATTCTTCCACATTTATTCAAAAAAGAAAACAGAGTATATCTCTTTCACATTTCGAATTGCAACTTTCATAGCCAATACAAAACATATTTTCATCACAAATAATATATAAGGTCATCCAATTCAAAGTGGGAAAAGGTTACAATAATAAATAATCTCAACAAGGACTATCAAACTTGTCTTTTTCCATTCTATTTCAAAAGACATCATACAATCTTTCTTTTCCTTTCACAGAATAAAATTTCAGAGTATGTCCTTTCACATTCAAAAGGGATTTCATTTCCAAAACATGGAAAATATTCAGCACAAAAAATATTACAATGTCATCCACTTGAAGTGGGAAATGGTTTTACAAATAGAAATCTCACAAGGGACTGTCAAACCATCTTCTTTCTCAGCTCCAGAATAGTGGTATGAATTTCCATCATTCTCCAATTTGGTCACAAAAAAAAAGGGGAAAGGAAACACTCTCCACCCAACCAAGACATCCAATTAAAAGGAGAATCCATCCTTACTCATTGGCCCCTGAGCCCCAACCACATTGCAATAAGAATTTTTTTTCAACTCATGGCAACAATAGGATTCCAAAACACAAGACATATTTCTTATTCAAAATACAGTCCAAAACAAAATGCAGTTTATAACCACATTAAAACATAACAAAAAAATCTCAAGCTTCTTCATGGAAGCCAAAGGAGCAAGAAACTACAGGGGGTGCTGCTTATCCCTCCCAAAGGGGAAATGGGTATTACCACCCGAGAAAAAACTACCAATATATATATATATATATATATATATATATATATATATATATCATTTCAAATCCCTAACATGCCCTTATGCCTCCCCCAAGTATCCCTTATTTCTCACATTTCCTTATGCCTCCCCAACCTCTTATGGCACTCCATAATGAGTAAATAAATGCAAGCTATTTATTTTTAAGGTGGAACCCAAATCCTAGCTCCCTCCACACTTATACCACCCCAAAACACTTATGCCTCTCACAGAAATACCCCATAGTCTTCTCCTAAACCATCCATAGGCCATCTACCCAAAAACCCACAAACATGCCAAAAAAATCACAATAATAACATTGGCACAATTAAAAGAAGATAATTTCAAGAGCCAAGCTCTTACCTCTCCATAATGGAGTTTGTTTCAAGTTCCAACCAACAAGCTTTCTAATGCAAAATAGCCCAAGATCAACAAAACACGAGTCTGTAAAAAGTCTGCAACTTCCTCTAAAATCAAGAGCTCCCAATAGCAAAAGAATTCGCCCCAAAATAAGTATGCAAAAGTACAACCACCAAAAGAGTGTAACCCCCAAACAATAAAATGAATTCAAATACATGAAAGGGGGAAGAGAGGAGGATGAGGTGGATATTTGTAGCATACCACATCACACATCCTCAACTCCAACTCACAAGTCAACTTCAATATCTAAGACACAATAAATAAGTAGGTGAATAAATGACAGTCCTACTGACACACTCAAATCAAGCCCATACCCCAAAGGACTGAAATTAATAGCATGTAAGAAAGTGAAATTAAAATATACAACTTGACTTACAAAAGTGCATAATGAAGGATAATTTTAACTCTCCAACCATAGGTAAGGTTGGTATGCAAATTTAATAGGTATGGGACAAGTTTAACTTGTCCCATAAGCCTCCAAAATCAGCCTCCAAGGACAAATTTGAATTTCAAAGAAGATAAAGTGTTTCATACTCCAAATTTACTTACACGTCTCTTACACATACTTACACATTTAATACAAAAGCCAACAAATCCAATAATTACTTTATTATGTCCCAATTTGATTAATTAATTCTTAACAATATGATTACTCACATTAATCTACCATAATTAATAAATAATGAAAGGGGTAAACACATCACTTATAACAAACTTACATACTAAAGAAGGAACCAAATAAATAAATACACATAACCCTTGGTCACATTTTAAAATGATCCCCCCCATGGAAATCCCTAACCACAATCAAACACACACAAAAACAATACAAGTTTCCATGGTGACCTTGTTGAATTCATTTAGAATTCCAATGTGGTTGATCTCTAATCCCCCGATGTTTTTTGTAATATCTTAAACCTGAAAAATACAAATACCTCCTTCGGCCTCATGGCCATATCATAACATCCAAATTAATATAAATATAATTTATAAATTATCAATATATATATATATATATATATATATATATATATATATGTTAATCACAACAACATCTAGAAAATCGACAATATCACTTACGATTTTATCAACAACTATACGATCATCAAATCAATTCCATTTTCTTGGTCTACTCAATATATCCAAATATCACATTTCCTAACAACATCCATAAATATATATAACCATGTCCAACAACATGTCAACATCTATATAAAATGTTTCTAACAATCATCATGCATCATATATCAATCACAGTCAACAATATTTTATAATCCGACATCTAACACCATTGTAAATTAAAATTATAATAATGTCGATAATATAGTCAGCAGTATCATAATCAATATCAAAAGACGTCAAAGAAAAGTGGGCACTACAGTTTTTGAGTAAGAATAAATGTTTGATGATTTTACAAGTTTTTGTAAATGTTTTTATGGTGTATTCAAGCATTTATAAATAATTTTCGATATTTGAATCGGTTGATATAGGATTTTGTGTTGGAGTAAAATTTTTGGATTCTTGAGACAAAGTGAAAGTTACATGATTGTGTTTATTTTTGCAAAGTTTTTCCTAACTTATTGATATTGGTTGTTGTTTAAATTTCAATGCATCACCCCCTTCTTTTCATTTCCATCTTGAATAAGTTCTTCTTCATGATCTCCACCCCTCTTCTGAACCCTCAATTTTCTTTCAGACTCATTTTCTAGCATTTTGCATTGCATTTTAGATGTAGTTGTAGAACCACATCTATTTCTAGACTGGAAGTTACACAAAAGTTGCATTCATTACACAATATCCCTTCCAACAATAGGGATAGTCCTATCAATGTGTAAACAAAAATTTAAAAAAAAACAATTTTTAATGTTTTTTTATTGCGATTTGATTTTTTCCTAGTGTACTTAATCAAATTGACTAAAAATAGGATCATTGGAATGGTATTTGATTAATCCTTCCTTATTTCTAAGAATAGTATTTTAGATTCTTCCCATTTGGAAGAGTCCTATTTTCTTGATCAAAATTTCTTCTTGAATTCTTCTTCTCTGGTAATTTATAAATATAGTATTTTTTCTCGCATCACATGGTGGTAATTTTAAATTTTGAGAAATGTTATTGTCGTATATATCTCCCTCCCCGGGTAAATATGGACAAGCAGAAGAATATGGAAATCAAAGAAACTCAATACCTGACATTTATTTACGTGCCCATGGCATAGGTTAGAGGCACAGAGCAGGAAATGTCGACATGGAAAAATGCGAGCCCATGGCACAGGTTAGAGGCACAGAGTAGGAAATCTCAACATGGAAAAATCCGCGCCCATGGCGCAAGTTAGGAAATGTCGACATGGAAAAATGCATGCCCATGGCACAGGTTAGAGGCACAGAGCAGGAAATGTCGACATGGAAAAATGTGCGCCCATGCTGCATGTTAGAGTATGATGACATGAGGATAGTTGCACTGAGGTGCATCTTTAGGAGGCGCAACATTTTGAGCGTTGACACCCTAACAGAAAGCAAACCCTTACGTAGATATTCAGATGGCCATAACTTTTCATAGGGAGCTCAGATTCACGCAAGGTTGGAATTTTTGGAAAGCTTACGAGGTCCTCTATCCAACTACAGCTGGATATATTGAATTGGGTGAGAACAAGTTCTTCAAAAATGAAAAATACAATTCACCAATTTTTGGGTTTGCTAGAGTTCTCACCTACCGCCATAATGAGATAAATTAAATGCAACCTAGAGGTGGTTGGGGTAGATTTGGAATTCCTCTCTCTTCCCTCTCTCATTCTTCCTATAAATTTTAAGGAGGGGCTTCTTTCTAAAGGTGGGACATTCTTGTTTTTCCCCTCCCTTCTTCTCTTTGGCAGGTGAATTTGTGGAGTTCAAACCTCCCATCTAAAACTGTTATGCAACTTTTCCTCTTGGAATTTTGTAGTGTATTGTATCAATATTTTGAGCAAATAATGCATGTCTGTGGATGATTCTCAACCCTCCCTATGTTCATTTACATCCTCCTGATCTTTCACTACAAATTTGGTTATTTGTGCATGATCTTGCATTGCATTTTAATGGTTTGTGTTTATTGGCAAGACAGGTGTTCTTCATTCCTCGATGCATCACCTTTGTTAGTTTAGGTTTATTTTCATGCATCTACTTACCCTGTCTCCTTGGCAAGTTAGATTAGGTTTTTTAGTAAACCCTCTGCATTTTTATGTGTGCATCTGAACAGAGGAATAGGAACCAACCTTCATCCGGAGAGCTTTCCTGATTCACAAGATCCCACACTTGGGAAAAGCTCCATGTTATGCAATCGCACTGAGAGTCTCAACCCATCGAGTTGCAGACATTCAAGGGTGTTGTGATTCGCCATCAATAGTTATACTACTGGATTTTGGAGATGTGATTTCATATATGTACAGTTGTATATCTTACTTACATAATGCTCACATTCAGATTATATTCCTTTTTCCAAACAAGTCACTTGGTTTTCTTTATTTGTTGTTCTTATCTATTTACTTTCTCACCCACATAATTTAGAATGCACACATTAGATGGAGTCTGAAGCTAAGGATACATTGGATACATCATCAAAAACACTAGGAAAAGCTATCATAGAATTGTATTGACTAGGTTAGGGATGTAATTCATTTATATCAAATTTTAGGCGTTATCTTTAAAATCAATAAATATTGTTTAAAATGGAAGATATTGTCGCTTGCCATGTATGTTTTCTATTCCTATATTTATTTCTATAAAGCATTTGGATAAATATTATTCTCTTCTTATCCTAAGGATCTTTTTGGTAAAATGGTTGGATGAAAGAGTGAATTAATATGCACATTTATTTTGCTTACATTTATTAGAATTAAGGTGATCTTGTAGGGGAAAGATTGTTTAGAAAACATGAATTTTTTTTCTAAGAATATTTCCTTCCCGAAACACTGAGGTAGGATCTCTATTAAAGGAATCTTTGCTTCAATAAATTAATAATATTTTAAATTCCTCCCCTTTTTATTAGATTTACAAAACAACCCTACAAAAGAGGACTAACCACATTTGGTTATTCATTGTTTTAGTATCATTTTAACTAGAAGAAGAATTAAATATTGCTTAAACTATTTTGTCTATTTTTGTATAAAATATATTTGTGCTTTAATTTAAATAATATGGAAAAGTATTAAACATTAGTTCGTTAATTAATTTCAATTAATTTCTATCAAAACTTTTTCCAAAACACAAAAAGATAAGAAAAAGTAATTACATTTATTTTATTTTATTAGTTAAGAAGGAATTTCCTAATTTAGAAGATTAATTTTACTTATTTAAAGATTACATATATTTTTGTTATGTCTTTAGTATTTGAATTTAATGTAATATAGGAATCTAAATTAAAATAATAAACCTAGTCATTAAATATTCTTGATACTAGTTCATAGCCTCTAATTATCTTTTGATTTCTTATCTGGTATCTTTTATTCTAACGAGTGATTTGAGAACCATACATGAAAATTTCCAATCTGACAAAACCTATAAGGATAATTTTTGAAGCAATCATTCACCCACCAAACAAGGAAAAGTATCAGGGAGATATAGACTTAGGAATATGTGTATTAGTTTTCCACTCTACTTTGTTACCCCCAAAAATTGCCATCTATCTTGACGTGTTAAATGAACAATTTTCCATAGACGAGAAGTTTTAAGCCAATCAAGATAACTAAGTTCTAGCTTGAAACAAGTAGTTTTATTTTCTTCTTGAATCATATATGTTATTGTATGAACATCATGGAGAGAAATATTTAGAGATGAATGGACTTTTCCACAAGTCCACCATTCGGGCCAAAGTATATTTGGTCTAATAACTATGGATTAGGAATTGTACAAAACAATTATTCTTGCTCTTAGAACCCATACACAAAGATCATACAGGTTTTTATTAGCCTTCACAAGAAATATACATAATCATAATTTGATCAATTAAAATTTTATCATCCTTTTAATATAAATCCTTAACCATCCCCTCTTATTCCATATTTATCATATTATACTTAGACACATCTCTCACAATTTGGCTATCTTGTCTTGGCCATGGGAATTCAAGTATATACGAAATCATGTCTCTTTTTTCCTATGTGCAGTCGCAACTATTGAGAGTTAGGTATTGTAATTAATCTATAAAAGCAAATTTTTTATCTAAAGAACATGTTGCTTCTTTAAAAAATACACAATGAAATTTATATGAATTTATAACCTCTTCATCTTTGACATGAATAATCCTCCTCCCTATCACTCCACATATCCTACCCTCAATATATGTGTAAAAACCTATATTATTTAACCCCAAATACCCCTCAGTATAGGGTAATATATTAGGTTAACTCTGACTAATACTAAAAACCCCTATACAAACTCACATGATAGGTAATGTTAAATAGTTTCAAAATAACCCATATATTATTGTATCACCAAATTCTATTAATAGAGGGAAACGATGAATGTATCAGGAATCTTGAAAGCTCAAAATAAATTTGGTATAAGTAGAGAAGAATATCATGGATTCTTGGGATCTAAGATTAATCACTGTTAGCTAAACAATGATGTTACAAGCTCCATTTTCCTTAACCTAGACTTAATTATGATGGATTTTTCATAGTTTGCCTTGAAGATACATGAATAATTTTAGGTGATAGAAATCGAGTTTCAATAAATTAAGCATGAACATCATAAATAATTAAAAGTATTCAATAATTATATGATCCTTATATCTATGTATGTGTATTTGTGAAATGATATAATATAAGAAGTTTACATACTTTTATCTTTTTCTTTTTTTGTAACAACATGCCTAATGGTGTGTTTTTTGCCTATGGTAAGAACGCTCTAGTGATGTTTATTTTTAAAAACATTCTATTGAATCTTATTTTTATTGAAGGAATTGTACATTTAGTGTTGTAGTAAGTAAAGGAATAAGTTCTATCAAGACTTCATTATTAGAAACACAATATACAATGGCATTATTTTTGGTTTTTAGGCTGCATAATTAGCCATGGAAATAAAAATAGGTGCATTCATGTTTCAAATTTGTGCAATAGTCAATTGTTTCATTGAAAGAATAATTTTTTACTATGGGGAAGTAGCAATGTTTGTATATATGCTCAAAGGGACTATAATATTAATTTGCAAAAAAACAATATGTGTACCTATTCATAGGATAATATGTGATGAATACGGTGACGTTATTTTAAGGGAAAAAAATATAATTATATTATTGAAAGGATAACAAAAATATATGATACCCTTACCATGTGGGTTTAATTACCATATTGTATCAAGTAAAATGACTTATATTAGGAAAATAAATCATGTGAGATTTTACATAGAATTGGAGAAACCTTACAAATTATATTGTTTTAATAAGAGGAGGTTACAACACAAAGACTATTTTTTTTACATTTGGATACTTGTGCAGTAAATAAAGTGCCAAATATGTACACTTATTTCCTCAAGATATTTTCTCGCACATTTATTAATGTCTTAAGTTCTACTCGATCTTATTTTAATTGATTTAGAGGTTGTACAATTTCACTCTCCAATATAAACTTTTTTTTCTCATGCTAACAACTCAAGATTTTGGCATGCACACATGGATCTTCATATAATTTATTTTCCCTGAGATGACCAAGTGACTTTCTAAATCATATTTGAATGGAGGTGATACCTTGAGTGCTTACTTGCAAACTAAATGGATGGAATCGATGTTGATATGACAAAATTGATGAATATTAATCAGATTAGGTAAAAGGTTAGACTTGAGGTGACCAAAAAACCTACTAGTATAAGAAGAGAAAAGAGAAAACATTGAAGAACCAAGACAACCCCTCTACCAACAGTGGAAATTAACAACTAAGAGAAAACCTAAACATCAACAAGGCCAACCAAGAAAGGATAGAATCATATAAACCTTGGCTGAGAAAAAGACACAAAAAAAGCCATCTCAAAAGAGCTTGAATCAGCTCATAAAGAGCCAACACCCAAAGTCCCATGAGAGAAACTTTGCATTATACGAGCTGTCCAGTACCATTTTTTGGGTTGAACCATAGTCCACCCACTCCCAACAGCCACACGGTCCATTGTCAACCCTTTTGACTCACCATTCACCTAGAGGGAAACCACCAATTGTCCCTCCACACGATCATCTGCCAACAGTCTATTTTTGGCAGGGAACCCATCCACATTCATTCGGGGTTGAAAAATTGAATTTGAAATAGCCCGCCTAAAGGAGCCAATCGACCTGTCAAAGTTAGTATGGCCACCAAAAGCCTCCCTTACCGCCACATATTTATTTTCATATGGGAAAATGTAGAGATTTCAGGGGCCAAAAAGGGATTAAGAAAATGCTATAATTCTGAAAATGATAAATCTCAACTTTTAATGTTTTTTTTGGGATACCTACACTTGAATTTTCAAAATGCCGAAAAACATGAATGTAAGCTTTTCCATTCTAAACTACTATTTTTATAAATTGGAAAAGTATAAGTAGGTCAAAGAGGTAAAATTTGAATAGGTGGTCCTTTATTTGTATAAAACATGGTAGTTAGTTGGCCATGTGCCTCAACATGTTTAGAACATATTTTTCTATCTATTGAGACCATATGGTGGAAGTTTAGTGAATATTATTTTATTCGAGATGCATTATTTTTTTAAAAATAGACAATTTTAAAAAATAATTTTCGAGGTAAATGTTCTCAAAACATGACAACTAATAGATGTTCAAGTGCGTGCTCCCCATAATTACCTTAATTTTTTAAAGTTTATATAATTAGGCATAATTTTATATTGTACAAATTTATTTAATTTAAATGAACAAAGAAAAAGATATAGAAACAAAGATAGGCATGTATAATTACAAAATAAAAATCCATAGTTTTTAATAAATGTAAAAGGGATACTTAACGTATTCAAAATTTTAAAAATTACTATATATAGAAAGAGAAGAGTGTGCTCAATGTTTTATTCATATTTGTAGTAAATATCATGATGATTTTGTAGGATTTATCATGGAATATGAATTTAATAATTCTTATCCATTATCATACATTCGATTTTGTTTGTATCTACTTTAGGATCGAGAATCAAATCCATTTTTGAGCCTCGAGGCATATATATGGATTTTTTCATAAAAGTAATGCATATGCACAATAATGTGTATGCTCTAGAACGTGTATGCACAATAATGTGTATGCACTATAACATGTACTTTTCATAGTCTGTATGTGCTCCTTCTCAATATAGTTTTTTATAAGATTCACAGTTGTAACATTTTTCATGCCTAGAAAAGCTTGTTACTGGACTATGGAACTCATTAATAGTTTTTTTAATGTATTCCCCAATAACATATGATTATATTGAGAAACATTATAATTAATTATGTCAATAGTAACATTACATAGGGAATGTATTGGAATGAGGACAAGAGTGAGAGGGATTTTTTTAAATGAAGGCACTAGAAAGGGGTTGACTCTTTGATTTTGCTCAACTGTTGCTACTGATGCAACATGGGCAAGAAAACTCAATGGATTTGCAGCTGAGGGAGGCACATGGGAAACAAGGGATTTAGATATCTCTTCCTTATCTCCTGTGTGGAATATTGAAGGTTCCTCTCTTGATGTGCTTAAAGCATGGGTGGAGAAGGAAAATAAAAAGGTAGTTTTTTTCTATCATAGGAATATTTGCAAGGATTATACCCGATGTAGACTCAGTGAGATCTTGGGTTTACAGGAAATCAAAGCCTCTAGGAGGACTAGAGATAATAACAACTTATTTTGAATCCTTCTAGTTAAGATTCATGCTCAAAGAATGTATTTTTAGAGTAATCAATAGATATTGGGCCTCGAAGAGGAAGAGTTACCCAAGTCATAACAGGGGCTTTACAAGGTAGGTAACACTATAAATGAATCCAACCAAGCTATTAACTATAAGGAGGAAGATGTTGGAAAAGAAGACTCCGAAAATATTTTTGTAGATAGCCATCATGGTAGAATTTAAATATTGTTAAATATTGAGAAAACACTAGTGAAGGTTGTCAAATCCCCTTATGAACTTCAAAGATTAAAGGTATTGGATTTCTGGGAGGGTTCAAGTTACATAGATTATGTGAGGAATAATTTCGGCCCTAAGTATTGTCAAGTAGAAGTTTTGGAGGGCCAACTAGATGATGGATGGAGTCGTGTGGTACCTAGGAAAGCAAGGTAAAAATAGAGAAATAGGACACTCATTGATTGATATACTTTGCATTGTTTTCCTAGTTCTCGACTATCTCTAATATAATTCTGGGCTAGTTTTTCTCCTTGTGTCAATTATTTTTTATGTTTGGTCTTTTTTATATCTTTAAATACTTATGGTTATATCTGGATTGTAAATCATTATTGTAATAGGGTAGGGGCCCTTATAAAACCATACTTTTACCAAATATAAGTTAAAATTTCAATAGTAACAAAGGTTATTTCATGGTTAAAGTAGATGCAAATAGAGATAAACTTTAATTGAGTCCTGACTTAACCCTAATTAAACTATATATGACTTTATATGATATTACTAAGGCATCATTTGGCCCTTATTTTAATTCAAAAAGAAATGAAATGCTGAGAAGTTTGATCATGGAGTAAATTTAGGTCATGTTAATACCTTAAAATGTGTTTGAGATTATAGGATATGATTTTAGACACAACTCTGCTCAATTTTGTTATAAATTGGGCCAATTAGTGATGATACAATCAATTGCATGATCTGACTAAAATTGAGGCTATTTTATTATGAATTTATATAGGATGTGATTTGAGGCTTAATTGGCCCCAATGTCATCACAAACTTAATGAAATATAGTCATTAGGTTCATTCATATAGACTTTCTAGGTTTAATTTGAGCCCCTTGAACCTAATTTTGATTGTAGGATGTCATTTGGGTCTCAATTAGCTACAATGTCATTAAGTATTGAGCTAAAAACTCAATTAGTACATCAGTGATGTTTTTCAAGGAAAATTGAGACCTTTGTACCTAATTTAGATAGTCAAGTACATATTAGTATATTCCATATTGGGCTCAATCTACCAATCCCAATTTTATCATAGAATAAACCAAGTTGAGTTGACTGGTTCATTGATGTAAGTAAAAATAGGACAATTTAATCATTTGAGTAAGATATATATATATATTTGCACTAATTTAGTAGAAATTTAGCTATGTGTAAAACATTTGGTCAAATTGTGCCATATAAACTAAATTTGAGCCCATTAAATATAATTGTGATTAGGAATTAATGTGGATCTCAATTAGCTAAACTCCATCACACATTTAGAGATAATTTTCGAATGTTTGTGCAATTAATTACATGATTTCATCCAGATTAAGCACTGTGAACAAAATCATGGTTATATATAAGGTAATTGAAGGCACAATTGTTGCCAATATCATCCTTGAAGTGAACCAAATTCAATTGGTTTATTCAATTACAATATACTCATGTTAATTTAATATTGACATGTATGTATTTGTGACCATAGGATGTTATTTGTGACTCAATTAGCCAAAAATCATGCAAACTTAAACTAATTATTCATTCAATGTAGTGAGTTATATTATTTTGTACAATATAATCATTTTGAACCAAATTCATGTTGAATATGATGTGATTTAAGGGTAAATAAACACTTATTGCATAAAAGAAAACCATAGAGTCAATAAGTTAAATCAAATAGAAATTTATTCGCTAATTTGATTCACTTAAACATGATTGGAAGTCACTATGTCATTTTCATGGTTCAACTAGGATTCATTATATCATAGAATAAGCCAATTAATCAATTATTCCAATTAGTAGCATGTTTTCAGGAAATTATTTTCTAGAATGAAACAAATATTTTATTTGTTAAATTAAGGAGCTAATTAGAATCCATTAGATCCCCTCAAATATACATACATATGTATCTTGTGATTTAACGCTCGATTACCCCCATTCAACCACATACTTAATCAATCAATCAATCGATTGTTCCAATCAATAAGTCACATTTTGTGACTCATTCCAATCATATAAGAATTTATTTGGGAAAAATTTAGCACCAATATCATTCTATAATGAACCAAATAGTAAAAATTCCAATGGTGAAGCAAATTGAGGTCTAATTGGTCCAATCAATCAATTTATGCATTGAGTACCATTTTTTAGCCAAATTAATCCTTGTGAACATTATTCTAACAAGGAGGATGTGAATTGAAACTCAATTATGCATAATTTCATCAATGAATAAACCAAAAATTCCATGTGTTCAATCACGACTCCAATATAGGTCTCTTTGAGTAGACGTTTAACCTAATAACAAGTTTGGTATGTTATTGGGAGCTTAATTAACCCCATTTCATCATAGATTATGCATGTTAACCTAATTATGACTGTGAGTTAAGAGTCATATTCATAGAATCATGGAAAAAGGCCTCTTATGGAGGTTTATTAAACTTTAAAGAAATGTATAATCAACGTATAACAAGTGTGTGTTCTTCTATAAGTAATGCTACAATTCATGTAATTACTAATTTTAAAGTAAGTGGGAAAACACATAACAAACAATTAATTAGATGACAACAATATCTACGAAGGTAAAAAATAATAGTAATGAAAGAAATGCACAAACACAGAAGTATTTACATAGAAAATAACATGGACTACTTCTCATTCTTGAGTATACTCCCACATAAAGACAAGGCTACATCATCTGATAATTTAAAATAAGTACTTGTAAAAAAAGTTAATGAGAGAAAAAAGGGGTTTTCCAAATAGAATAAATGTAGTATAAAGAATATTTAGTGCTCATTATCATGAACAAAATCCATAATATTTCTTGGATATAACCTAAAAAAATATAATCTCTAAGTTTAAAAAGGAATATCCCTAATTTTCCATTAGAAAAATAATTTATTAAATAGCCAAACCCTTATTTTCCAAAATCAATCACTCATGCACCATTTTTTACAGGTGTTATATTTAACTCTTAATGCATTGTGATGTTATCATTGAGTATGTACTATTTTGGATATTAACAATAGTTTCTTAGAGTGTAGATTACAAGTTTCATCAAAACAAGGAAATGAATTTATTGTTATCATTTTTTGAAAGAGCATATGCAGTATTTTTTTAATAGTAAAGAATATTTGGATGAAGTTGCAACATGTAATGTGCATATCCTGAATTGAAAACTTGTATCCATAAGGAGAGTACACATTCAATATGATAATAATTATTTTTTCTAATTAAATACAAATCTATGACATATTAATAAAAATATGGATTTTTTTAAAGGTGAGATTTTATTACATAACAGTTTTTTTTACCTTGATAGATATCCGTATGATTGTAGAAGGATTTGAAAGAGAGAAAACATTCGGTTGTGATCCACTAGTCCCACAACCAGATGCAGGAGACCTCCTCGTTGATATAGACACTAGCTTACGTATTCAAGTTGTCAGAACACATGTTAGGTACTCCGAGAAAATCGTGTAACTTCTAGTTCTAAATGTAGAGGCCGAAAAGACATATGACTACTGGATACTCGGACTAAGGGGTTGACTCTTTATATGAGCATAGGAGGTCCACAATAACCACGAACTTATGGTTGTGACTCACAGGTCCCACAACCCAACGGGCCTACAAATCAAACCAACGTTGATGATGGTTTGAGAACATTAGTATTTAGGTCCTCTCCACTACCACTAGACATCATCACACAACTATCATTATTAAACATAATAGCCAACCAAGCTAAATATTTCTTGACTAGACTAGAGAATCATCCATAAAACACCAAAAGATCCACTACACATTTAGCCATTCCATTTTCATGACCTTATCGGGAGGTATATACGAAGCACCCATAGGTTATCTTCCGTGTATTCCACAACCCATAGATTGGATCACGACAGAGCTCGATATTGATTGGAGCCTTCGAGTAGCTATCCTTGCCGAACAATCTATCACACCGATTCAAGTCAGGAGGGCCTTCTTTGCCTTAAATTTGTAGATCCCACTATTGCGTGTTGAAGAAATAAGATTACCTAACTAGCTTATCTACATCCCGCGTGTATTCCATCCCCACCGAGTGTCTCGGCACGACCTCGGGAGGTTAGGTGCGAGGAAGAGTTACTTGTAGATTCTCATGCTTGCATGTCACTTTTCCATCGTACAGATACCTATTACAACATGTGTACAACATATTTGTATTTTCACTAAGGCTATCCATGAAATATGATAGCATGAAAGTTCCTGCCCATATGTGAAAAGTGCCCTTCTAAAATAATTATTAAAGTTTGTAGATGGAAATTTTTTTATAGGTATGAAATTTTTTTTTGAATGGTTTAACAATAACATGGGCCGTGATTCTTAAGAAAATTTATTTTTTATATATATTTATAGTTGATAGAGGAACGAAAACTGGTAAGCTATTTAGATTGTGTGATAGTTTTCAGATCAAGTGAGTTACACTCATTCCAAATCTCAAAGAAAATTTCTTAAACTATTCCTATGAGGTGCATGACATGCTTTGTTTAGCATGTGTTTATTTTGTTTGGAATGATTTTAAATCACAATAATGGGTCAAAAAAAGGAACTTTAGAACTCTAAATCCACTTTTCATGTATCAAGTTCCGTTATCATTATAATTTGCGACAATAGATCATATGACATCATCACCTATCTTTGACCTTGTATTTGATCCAGTGCATCAATGTATATGGTTTTTTATTTAGAAATTGTAAATGGTTAAGCCTAAATGCCTTAAATTTGACTCTAAATTTAATTTTTAAAGAATGGTATGTGTTTACAAATAATATAGTGATGATAAAACATACTGATACTTATTTCGTTATGTAGTGGAAAAAGAAATTGATTTCCCAATCATCTATAGGAAATAACTTGAATATCTCTTTCGGTCAATGGTAGTCTCTATAACATGAATTGAACATTATCCTTTCAAAAACTAAAATCTTTAGTTTTTTAAAGACTATTAATTACATAGGAAGTTACTCTACTATTCACATTTGGTCCTTACAACAACTTTTAAGTTGTTCAAATATAGACATAGGCCATTAAACAAGAATATATATAAGGTTCATGAGTCTTACTATGAATCAATTATTTCGACTATCAAGAGTAGATTCAATCCTAGTGGTATCTTAGATTGAATTTCAAAGGTATGTTGAGTTAAGATTATATTTATACTTGTAATTTTTTATAGTTTTCATGATTTTATATAGTGTAGATTTAGATTTAAATGTTATTTCTCACTAACATGTTTATGTAGGTTAGTGGTGCTGAAAAATATTCCATCTTCATGTGGTTGACACTAATAGTAGATAATTCGAAAATCTTTAAGCTGAGTGAATCTTAATAAAACCATAAACAAAGATGAAACTGGTAGATTTTCCTATCCTTGGATTAGTCACATCCACTAATATGGTGTTGTTGTTTGTTTTCAGTCACAAAATGGCTACATGGGACTTTCCATTGAAATGATTTCCTAACATCCAACACTCATTCTCGGTGACATACACCAGGGGGAAATAAGACAAATGTGACGCACATATATCACTTATGGTTTTTATAGATGAACAATGGCTACAATTTCAGATTACCTAAAGATGGTGCTTCCCAATTTCACCCCCTTTGTGAAATTAGACAACTTCCACGCTTAGTACAGTAAGACAAACGACAAGACGCACCTTGTAAGGGACGAAAGGGGAAAATCATATGAAAAAACCTCTAGACCCTTCACACAGTCCCTCTGCCACTAGAGGAGACAAAAATTTGAGATGAATGCGGAGGTCACTTGAAGGATTCACAAGACTGACATTTAGACTATATCCAGCTATGTATTTGAAGGTCGAGCTGCTGAAACAATAAACATGGGCGAGATGCTTGTAGCGCACTGAGTTGTTTCAATGCTACCCAACGAGTCGAGCTCCATGTTGGAAATCCTAGATGGTTATATCAATCACCGAGTCCATGTTGCAAGTAGTCAAGTTGAGGTCAAGATCGAGCTCCACAAGACCATTATAGATGAGCCGGCCACATATAATCTAGGTTGAGTTGCATATTGTGAGGAGTCGAGAAAACTATCATCGTGCAATGGAGGGGGGGGAACGAGGAAAAATACCCGCAGATGGGTTACATGCAGGGAAAGCGGGGTGGAAGAGCCCAAGTGGTACGCGGGCGAGTTGGGCCTCGCGGGACGTAGGACCCTCAATTTCTGAACGACAAAGGAATGCGGACATTGAGGAGGTAAACCGACCAATGTGGGGTCAACGGAGTTTAAAAGATCTTGATGCGGGGCCGAGGCATGTAGTATGAACTGAGTTATACACGAGATGGAGTTCGGAAGACTGGGTAGCACAGAGAACTCAGGCTCGGAGAGCTCACAATGCATGGGACAGGGGGAGTTAGGCTCACCGTGGGGGGGCCTGTACCCGCAATGTAAGGCGACGACATGGCACCGAGATTTAGGGAAATTTAGTTGCAGAGACTTGGGGCTCACCAAATAATAAGATGGTAGTGGGGTCTCCATGAGGAGTTGATAAAATGCAAGCCCAGCGCCAAATGCAAACAAAAGGAGTTTTACATGTTTAAATGGATCAAAATGGTAATATCAGTATCCAAGTTAGGGTGTTGGTTGGGTGTTGAAGAACGATTCAGGGATTTGTGCAAGGTTCCAGCTCGGTGGGCTAAGCTCCGAGCTGGCCCCTAAAACAAGACTTTGAAACATCCAAACCCCCAAATAAACATAAATGAAGGAAATGGTGGGTGCCAATAATTTTTAAAAAAAAACTCTCGTTTAATAAGTCATACAAGGACTTTAGAAAAGGAGGAAAATATTTAAAACGATGATTTCTATCCAAAAATTTAATGCATAGTTTCGTGGATATTGAGCTAAGCTTGGAAAATATCGAAATAGTTGTTTCTGCTCAGATGGCCATATCTTGAGTGTTTCTCAACGGATTTACACAAACTTAGACTCATTGGAATTGTGGTTCTCAGTTCTAAGCATAGAAATCAAGAAATTACAGAATTTATTAAGGTTTGTTGTCGAATTTTATGGAAAATTAACCCATTTCTAAATAGAGATTTCAAAGTGGTTGGGGATGCATTAAATAAGTAGGGGCACCAATTTTCTCTCACTGCAAGTTGCATATCAATCAAAGATGACTTTTAAGGATTTTATACCATGATTTCCACCCACTTTGGGTACATTGTAATTGGCCTAAGGGTAAAATCAGAGTTTTCCTTTTTCTATCTCCTCTCCTTCATTATCTATAAATTGAGGTGTTCTCTCATTTGTAAAGAGAGGATAATTCGAGTACTAAAAGTCTACCATTGTTGTTTTGTGAAATACTGTGTTGCAAACCTTAATAGAGGACTTCTTTCATGATGATCCTAGTCTTTCTCTTATAATAAAATGAGTTATTCATATCATTGAAGCAATATATGCACGTCATGGATGTATCTTCCGACACTGTGCTTATTTTGCATTCTTCTTCCTCTTTATTTTACATTCCAAGCATATTTTGTCTCTCTACTCATTAGGAAGAGTTCATTATACTTGTACTTCTATGGAAATGACATTGTAAATGTTGCTGTTAAACTATGAAGAACTGTTATCACCCTTTCTATCTACTCCCATTTTCACATATTGGAGAGTTGTTCTCACACCATTCTTTTGGTGCTTTACCTCTGTAGTGTAGATTTATTTTACTTGCATGTTACTTCTCTCTCCTTGGTCCCTTATAAATGGTACGATAGATATAGCCATTAGTTTTCCTTCATTAGAGTTAACTTGCACTTGATTAGGAAGAGGAACTAGCCTTATGTGGAGATCTATCTAGAGGAACAAGTCCCACACTGGCTGATAGTACCTATGTTACCCAGTCACACTGATTTCCTTAATACACTCTCATGCTAATCAATCAGAGGGTGTTGTAATTTGGTGATAACATATGGCCTTAAAATAATATTTTCCCTTTATTGTGAAGGGATTTATGATTTGTAAATGAGTACATCATCTACTAACCCAGTATATTTGGAGGCCAAAAAAGTGTTCCTATAGATTATTTAACCCCTTGGGTGTTATGGTGTTATCACATTTTTTCCATGAAGTCCTAACATTTGAGTTCACTAAGTACACCTTCATATTTAACAACTTTTTAATGATTGTTTCCATAGGTCAAATTGGTGCAAAACACACATATCTAGATAAATTTTAATCTCTTTTTCTAGTGAACATGTGTAAATCACCTATCCCAACATGTTATAAGGATTAAAATTACAAGTGAAGGTCCCAACATTGGGAACAATTGTTGGATAAACACTACATGTCTCTTCACTAAACAAAAGTAACATTCAAGGATTAATCATTGTAACACCACCCCCACATCTTCCACTTATTATCTATGACCATTATCTATAGGTAATTATAGAAATTTTTCATGAACATGTCAGTTCTTATGGTTCTTGTAAAAGATAAATATTTATAGTATCATGCATGAATGATGTTATCCTAAAATTTTGTTTCTCCCATACTAGGGAGGGGGGTTTGTATACCTAAATTAGTACACTATATAGTACATGGGAATACATGTAGGTCAAAAGAGCATCCCTACAAACTATTTTTCCTGATATATGTCATGATACCACCACATTTCAGCCATGAAGTCCTAGAGTTTGAGTTATTTAATTACACCTTCATACTTAACAATTTTATGTCAAATTATCTACATGTCGAGATTTTTGGAAAGGTTTGTATATAGTTTGATTTGAATTTAATGGGATTGGGTATTTATGTAAAATTTTAATATTTAGATATTGCAAGCTTTGGAATTGCAAGTAGGGGCCTAGAAAATTAGGATAAATGTTGAAGTTAATGCACTTGTCTCTTCTTCAAGTAATGATCACTCAAACACTCACAGTGCAATTTTCAATCATTATCCACCAATGTTATCTATGGGGAAATTAGAGAGATTTTACATTAGCATGTTGAATATAATCAATTTTATAGATGAAAAAGAGTTATAAATTAATGTGTGCATAGATTTTTTCATGTATTGGGAAGGAGTTTATCAATACAAGAATGGGTACACCATATCTTAATTTGGAATGCATCAAGGATAATAGTGTGGTTGTAGCAATTATTTGGTACTATAAATGTTGTGGTCATGTCAAGATTCATCCAGGAGGTTTCAAAGTTTTTGTTCTCTAACTACAACTTTTTACTATACAACTTTTCTCTCAACATTTCCACAAGAAGTATAATTTTCTAGAAAGGAATGTATCCTATTTAATTTTAATTATTTTTTCTATGAAAAATGTGTTAGTTTCCTAGCTCAATGTCTTAGAGTTGGTGGAATTATAAGAAAAGGACTTACAAGTCTGGATCATTGTTGGAGGTAAAGATATTATCTTTTCTTTAAATGAAAGTCACATTAAAGGACTAATCACTCAAAATTGTTCAATGAATTTTTCATTCATTCATAGTTATCATGCTTCAAAGGTTAATTATGTTAGAGTAGGTATTTACCTTAGCTCATGTTCACCTAGGTACTTTATTTACCTTTATTGTATTTATCCTTGCCAACTTATGTGTGTGGATATTTCTTTTATCTTATTTAGATATTATGAAGATATTATCTAGTTGTTAGGTATAGCTCTCTTCTTTCTCTATGGTATTGACTAGATCTTTGATGGCTAGTTCTTTCCTTGATCTATGGTATTGACTAGATAATTGATGACTAGTTATTTCCTAAATCTATGGTCTTGACTAGTTCTTTGATGACTAGTTCTGGCCTTAATTTATGGCTTGATCTATGGCCTTGACTGATTCTTAGATTGATCTTCCTTTCCTATATAAGAAAGTATTTTTCTGATTGTACTAATATAATGAGAGTTCCATAATAATATATGATATTATTATTTTTTTGTGTGTAAAGTTATTTCGTAGAATTTCTTTTAGCTTATCAAATGTGGTGTGTTATGATCATCTGAGATCTTCATGGCTTAGAATGGTCTTTTTATCATTCCTTTTATGGTATGAGAGAGATAGATGGCGTAGACATCTATATGTAAGTTTTTCTTTGCAAGTAAGGGTTTATTTTATTCATGTATTTGAAAATTGTTAGCACTTTTTTGCAACATGAATTTTAAAGCAAAATGAAGTGTGAAAACCCTATAATCAACTCAAAACTCAACCATGTTTTGAGACAGTTAAATCAGGACATTTGAAAGGGTTTTTTTGGCACATTTCTAAAAACAATCCGTGTATTTATGTATAATTTTTTTTTTGATACAAGAATTATTTCATCTTTCTGGATATTTTGAGAAAATTTCATGGTTTCTCTCTATTTTTGATACAGGTGCTAGAAAAAGTGATATTTGTAGTCTAACTTATTAGCAATTGTAATTTTTGGGTGCATTATTTTATCCACTGGACACATATCTGTAACCTCTGGGTGGATTCTTTTATCCATTAGATATAAGCATGTACCTTCTAGATGCATTATATTACCCTATGGATATTTCTATTTTGGATGCAGTCTTTTATCCACTAGACATAGATTTGTACCCACTTGGTCCATTCTTTTATCCATTTGATATAGGTGTGGATGTTTTGGATGCATTCTTTTGGATTCTGGATATTTTTTGTTTTAAATGTAGTCTTTTATCCACTAGACATAGATCTTTTCAATCTAGGTGCATTATTTTATCCATTTGATATAGTCTTGTACCTTCTAGATGCATTTTTTTACCCTCTGGATATTTTTGTTTTGGATGTAGATTTGTACCTTTTAGGTGCATTCTTTAATCGATTAGATATGAACGTGTAGCCTCTGGGTGCAATGATTTACCCTATCGACATTTAGGTTTTGTGCACAAGATTTTATCCTTTGGCCGAAAGCATGTATCATGTGGATGCACTCTGTTACCCTTTGGAAATTTGGGTTTTATGTGTACCTTTTTTTTAAAAAAATCCGCATTAAAATATTATTTTTAATAGCAAAACTTCTAGAGATCATAAATTTTGATCCCTTGCTCGGATTAATGTGATCGTTATTTGAAATTTTGTCTTTTTTTAGATCTACATATCGGTAACATTTTTATAAACATATTTAAAATGTAAAAGGAAATTTTACTCTTTGTAATATTTACATGCAATGAATTATAAAGTGTGAAATTTGGAGGGGTGTTGCAATCACTTATGGTCGTAATTTCGGTTAAGTGCGACATCCAAAACTTTTGGGTATTGCATTCTTATATCTATCATGGATTTTGACAACGATATACTTTTCTTTGAAGTGTGTGGACTTCAGGAGGATATGGTCAAATTTGTGGAACAAAATAGATCATTTAAAAATCAAAATTCTCTTTTCCATTAGCTCATTTATGAGAGGGATACACTAATACACTCCCTACAACAAACACTTTATCACTTGCAACATCAACATCATATTGTGTATTATTATATCCATGCTCATAGTCCACTTGTAGCTATTGATCCTTTACCCACTGACCTTGATCTGTCAATTTCTGAGCCTACACCTGCTCCTAATACTCATAAGCCTATTAGGCTTCTTACTTCATGTTCTTATGCATCTACACCTATTGCAGTTATACACTCTGAGTATCCCACATCAGCTCCTTCTACTCACATACATGGTTCTTATGAGAATAATAGCACTACATTATTTTTTCTTATGCTCCTTTATATGGGTTTCACTCACGGAGGTACTGCCAGAAATTCACAGGGTATGTTTACCCCTATTCCACATGTTCAGTGGAATTCTTGCCATGGCATTGGTTTTTCGAGAAAGTACTTCGTTAGGATCACTCATTGAAAAATATCGTATTTTTGTTCACCCGAATCATTCTGAGGATCATGAGATAAACACGAGCTCTGCACCTTCACTCAAGCTTAAGAAACCTTATATTTCAATTGTCAGACATGATTGACCTAACACACATTTTTGATGTTCCTTTGTATGAACCCATTTTGTATTTTACACCAAGTCATATGCAGGCATCTTCTTCATCCATTTGTGTTAATTTGGGGTGGATATTTGATCACTCATGAAAGCGACATAGGAATTTGTTGAGAGGAATCTACAGGCATGGCTTCTCCACCATTCAGCCACTTGCTCCACTTTCTATACCTTTTACATTTTAAGCTCTTTGTTTTCAGCATTTTTCTTTAGTAGGTGTAGTATATTTCTCTTTTTTGTTAAGAGATTTTATATATGTATTTTCAAAATCTTTGGTATGTTGACACTCTCTCTTTTGGTGGAGCTATTCTAGTAAAACCCAGTGTTAAGTTTTTTAGTGTTCAAGTAGTTTTTTTGAAAACTCATACATATTTATAACATCACTCTAACCATTCAACAGTATGGGAGGGTGTGGTGTCGACACTACTTCTTCAAGTTTTGTGTCCTTTCCTTATTACCTTGTATTTTCTTCAATAATGAAAATCCTATTTCTTTAGATCTCGTGTCTTTTCCTTGTTTCCATGGTTATTGTTCTTGGATTGTGGCACACCTATTTGTAGCAGTTGATCTTGCTTGTTTGGGTTTTGTGTCCTTGCCTTATTACCTTGGACTTTTGTGGATTATGGCATTCATATTTCTTTAGTTCTCATGTCCTTTCCTTGTTTCCCTGGTTATTATTCTTGGATCATGGCACACCTATTTATAACAGTTAATCAAATTATGTTTGGTGTTTTTTTGCACTTTCGACATCACTCCGTTGACAATATCCTTATATAGAGCTATTCTGGTGGAGCCCAGTGTCAATTTTTTTTAGTTTTGTGATTGAGAAGTAGATTCAGACCACAGTACATACAAAAATATTTCAACATTGTACGATTTTTTGATCTGAGCTTCTTGGGATGCCTTGGAGAATGTTTTTCCTCTCTCTACTTTGTTGTCACTAGTTTTGCTACCTCATGGTGTTCCTTTTTCCCTATTCTTGTACACGAGTACCTCATCAAACATTGTTTCTGGGACTCACAATTTGGATATGCCACTGTTATTTTGGGCCCCTGGATTTAAATGAGGGAGTGTGTTAGAGTAGGTATTTACCTTAGCTCACGTAGGTAATTTATTTACCTTTATTACATTTATCCTCACCCACTTATGTGTGTGGATATTTATTTTATCTTATCTAGATATTAAGAATATAATATCTAGTTATTAGGTATAATTATTTCCTTGATCTATGACATTTACTAGATATTTGATGACTAGTTATTTCTTAAATAAATGGTCTTGACTAGTTCTTTCATTGATTTATGACTTGATCTATGGCCTTGATTGGTTCTTAGATTGATCTTTCTTACCTATATAAGCAAGAACCATTCTCATTGTACTAATAGACATGAGAGTTCCATGATAAAATATGATATTATTGTTCTTTGTTTGCAAATTATGTTGTAAAGTTATTCTGGTGAATTTCTTTCATCTTACCAAATGTGGTGTGTTATGATCATCTGAGGTATTCACGTCTTAGAAAAATCTTCTTGTCATTCCTTTCAAATTATATTTCTTGATTATGCATGTGTTTTTTCTAATAGTATTTTTGTAAAATGAATTGTATAATAGTTTCATGGGTGCTTGAAGTTGGCCTTGAAATAAAGATTCTCCTATATTGGGAAGGGTTTTCTTGACTCTAAACTGGGTACAAGATCTCGTAAGTTAGTGTACTAGCTACCTAAAGCTCAATAATTTTCTCCTAGTAATTATTTATCTCCTATGACATCATGTTGGTGGTAATTGTCCACCATGAGGTCTTGTATTAGGATTTCTCTAGCTGCACTTTCATAATTGACAAATTTTGTTGAAAACATTATTACATGGAAACTTAGGGGGAAACATTGTGTATACAGTTAGATTGAAGATCCTAGTATGGGTCATGTATGTAAATTTAATATCCAAATAGTTTGCAATTGATGGAATTACAAGAGTAGTTCCTTGAACTGGGGATAATTATTGGAGCTAAAGTAATTTTCTCTTCACTATATGAAAGTAAAATTCAGGGATGGATTTCTCAAATTATTTTCATGCGTACATCTATCAAATTTATCCAATAATATCTAGAGGTATTTAAATTTCATCAATTTACATTTGTTGGTTTAAATTATCATGTAGACAAAAAATAATTACAATTTCATGTGTGCTTGAAATTGGCCTAAAAAACTTGATTTCTCTTGTATTGGGTAGGGGGTTATTGATATGACAATAGATTCAATATCTATTAACATTCATACTCAGAGGATAATAAAAAAATTTCTCACCACTATTTGTCTCTAATACAAGGTGTAAATGCAATTTTTCAATAGTAAGGTCATATAGTTTGAGTTCTCCAAATGAACCTATGTATTTGAAAATTTTGGTTTCCATTTTCCCACATGGAAATATTTGTGATAAATTATTCGTATAGAATTAAATTAAATATATTTTGTTTTGGGGGACGTTTGTAAATTTTCATATCCTATCATGTTGTAAATGGTGAATATGTCTATTGTCAAATAACTTATTTCTTCATTACACAAAATTGACATTAACAAACACTCAATCAAATCCTACCATGAATCCATCACTTTTTCTAATTGGCATGATTTAATGCTAATTTACAAGGATTTTATGTACATGCGTTATTTTTTATGGTTTACATTGATGAAAAATGGTTGGAATTTCAAATGTTCTTTAATATGGCCTTAAAATAACATTTTTATTTTATTAGGAAGGGGGGTCTTGATGTTAGAAGGGGTAGATTGTATCCAAGATGATTGGTATTGGATTCCAAGAAAGTGATCCTAAGAATTATTTATCCCTAAAGATGTGGTGGTAGTTAAAGTTCTTCACTTTTGTATTTACCAACATTTATATCAATGTTTTAACATTTTGAGAGTAGTGGGAAACATATTATAATGTCCCCATTCCCTCACCAAGGGCCTAATGGACATTTTTTAGTTTTAGTCATGGTCATAGCCAAGGGGCTAACGACACTGGAGTCTATTAGGTATGGATGAATGATTACCCACTTGTTTATTTGTTATATTTTTCCTTTGGAATTAGTATTAACAAACTTGGTGGGAATAATTTTTATATTTTTTCATTGAGGGGGCGCGGGGCTCATGGTACTTTGTTATTATATTTATTCGTTGGGGTCACTTAAGTCACTTTTAGCCCCAAATGGAGCTCCCAACTTGGAAAAAAGTAATGAAAATTTATAAAAGGAAGTCATTAGGGGAGAAAAGAATTCATTCTTACACTCTGAAATAATTTTTCATTGAGTAACTGTTGTTTTTATTATATCTTGCTTATTGAGTAAAATCCCATAGAAACCCTACCTTCGATGGTGAGAGATCCACTCCTATTTAGCACGAAACTCTTCAATGGTGAAAGATCGACCCTAGTTTTCTATATTGGAGACTATTCCAAGTAGATATTCAAGAATATTTTATAGATAATTCAGGTAGGTTTACAGGAGGGTTTCAAAGGCCACTTTCAATACTAGGGTGAGAAAATTTCAAGTGTTTTCATATCATATTATTCCCACTATTTAAGTTAGAGTTTAGGACAGTATTCGAAGGAATTTTAGTTGATTTCCAGTCCCTTCTTGTAGGGTGACATCATTCCTAGGGATTTGCAGTATGTTTTTCAAGGGTTTCTGTTGGTATCCAAATTGATTCTCCTTTGTAAGCTGAGAATAATCACAAATTTAACAAGAAGCCTAGAGATAAATGAAGCATCATGTATGTCATTTTGTAGCTGGGGAGTCGATTTAGCTGGATCTTTGTGAATCATATGTTAGAGACATGGATAGCTCCTTCAAAAGGATTTGATCTATCCTCACTACTTTAGGTTGTGCCTTTCAACCAGGGTGAGAGGACCTATTTTATTACCTTTGTTGGTGAAGGAGAATGAAGATATCATTCTTTACACAAATTTGAAAGGAAACCTTGAGAAAATATGATCAATGCACCATAATTTAATTCTAACGAGTTGTCACTTCTAAAGAATGGTGATATTTTCTAAACAAGGTTAAAGTTACTAAAGATATTATGGAATCCTAATTACTTCTGCATGTTTTTCTAGTAGAATTTATTCATTTGTTAACATAGAGGGAAAACAAGGGTAGTTCACGTAGGATTCGTTGTTTTTGAATAATTTTTGGTGGGAGATTAAGTAGGATAAACTTTATTTTTCCAGATATTTCAGAACCTTCTCAACAATTGGAAAACTAAATGATAGAATGCTTCAAATAGCTATAATATTCCTTCAACTAGAAGGTGTGCATCAATGGAGGCCCAGATTTGCATGGTTTCACACAATCTATAAGAATTTAACATGAAGGATTGAGTTAAAAGGTTCAATTAAACATTATCAATCGATGGTTCATCACGTCCAAGATACACTCAAAGACTTACAAACAATCTTTATCAACAAAATGATAGTAAAGTGATTTTAAATTGTTTGTCTCATTACAGGTTAAAGGATCTTCTCATAATGAAATTGCTAATGCCACTAAACTATCACAAGGATGAGATCCTATGTGATTAGGAGGGATTTTAACATAATATTGCAATAGAAACATCAAAACCATTTTAAAAACATTTTGAAATAAAAGTAGACACAATTTTGCCCAAGATCAACAATGATTAATTCAAGATCTATTAGATTTATCAGCAAGGGAAAGTTTCTTGAACAGTCTCAGAGCTTGTTAATGGCTGTACACTCGCAACCATCTTCACACGATCAAATCTAAAACACAAGAGATTAACAGGTTTCCCAGATGGTCTCTCAAGAAGATGTGCTTTCTTAAATTTTCTCGTAAGAATTAAACCCCCGAACATTTTCAAGAGTATCCTCATTGCATTTATACAATTCACATGCTCACTTATCCCAAAATTTCCCGCAAAATAGGAATATTTTGAGGAATCCTTTGCTTGTTACTAATTTGTCTCAGAAAGTGAGTTTAACAAATTTACACCCAAAGCTGCTAGGTGGAAAAATCATGAACTGGTCATGTTTCTCAGACCTTCAACCATGACTAGGATGACATGCCATAACCTTTTGATAGTACTTATAAGATCATTCTTTTATTCTTTCATGTGAGAAATACCCATTTCAATCATTTTCAAGTGGATCTATATAGCTGGATCTGACAAATAATCCTTTTTTCCCTCAAGGAAACACCTTGAGAAATGAGTGTCCTCACATGGATGCCTACATTCGTGCCTCTCTAAAATTAATATCTATGCATAGACTATTTCACATACCTGTGTTGTGAGTCCAATTAAACTGACTGCAAAGAGGAATCAACTCCATTCTTCCAATTATATGAAGGAATTTTTGGAATGGGACACTTATTATTTAGGACTCAAGAGTTAATGTCGTTGTGCATGCAATACCTTTGAGAAGAGAAAAATAAGGGATCTCAAGTGGAATGATGTGTATCCTTTTTTCTTGGTTACATTTGACATTAGCTTCAAGCTTTTTCATATGGATGGAGTAATAAAATCTATGCACTTGGGTAAATGTTTAGGTCCTAAAAGCATGATAGAACTTAGATAATTCTTAAGTGAGAAAACTAGTAGTTGAAAAATCCCTTTGGCCTTTTCTTTGTATACACGTTTACTAGATTATACATGCATTACTCCTACCAACATATTATTGTTTTATTTTCAAATAGCCTTCAACACTAGCACCCATTTCAGACAATAGCATTAGGAATTCGTTTCCTCCTAGGTGCTCTTGTTCCTGTTTATTTTTTTCTTGCCCCTATTAGGCCCCTTTTTCTTCTTAATTAATTTTTATTTCTATGGTTCAACCTTTCAAGTACCAAATACAAAATTCATACAAGGGAATCATATAAATACATATTTACGTTTTTAAAATGAGGTGCCAAGAACTAGCATTACCTATCATCGCCCAATCTTCCATTCAAAGGCACAAGAGCGTCACAAAGCATCAATCTAGTACATTCACTCAAGGGACAAGAGGTGTATTCTTCTACATACACATCATAAGTAGGGGAAGTTTATTATATTCCATCCAAAAATATTATACATGTTATACATTCTATATGTATCTCATTATCATTTGTGTAACTTTTACAAGGGTGTCCTAGGACATCATTTCTAAACACACAACATAAGAAATATATAGATTCTAACATGTAGTGCATCACTAGGTCATAATTTCACTCTTTGGGTGACCATTGGGGTAATTTTGACTCCTTATATTGCATTTTCCTTTTTAGGTTTGATGTGGTTTTTGGTATGTGCAGGTGAACTTCTTTATTGCATGTTACAAGTACACTCAGTTATTATAGAGAAAAACTAGTCCAACAAGAAGCGACCGACATTGAACCTCCTTCTACACATAAAATACCTGATCCAAATTGTTCACATAGACACCATCACCTAAACATAGTCACTAATGTTTAGGTGGCCTTGCCTACTTTCAGGTACTTCTTCCCTCCTCATTTTTAAGTCTTAGAATCTCGAGTGAGCCTTGAGGATGCTCTGCATATCCTATTCTAGTTGTTCATTTGTCACAAATACCTTCAGATAGGTAGAAAATCAGCTAAGTCTCTTTATCTCCCTCTCTTTCTTAGGGTTTCATATTTTTGCATGCTTCTATCTTTTCTGACCTACTATATTTTATTATTTGTACATCATTTATTACAAGAGTTACTCTAAAAAACATATTTAATTCAATTTATATTAAATCATTTAGATATGCCATTACTCAAACCCTCCTTTCATCATGGGTTTTCCTTTTTATGCCCATCACCAATAGTGTTCATTTTGATTCTTTTGAACATGTTGAGCTTCATCCATCTATCAAAAAGTCTTATAAATCAATAGTTGAATCTTCTAATCCTTGACTTGATTCTAAAAAAATTCTACTTGATAACATTAAAAATTGTGATAGTGAAAAATCTTATGATGAGGACACCAACGTCGATCAAGAACAATTACTGTTGATGGTGAATCACAGCACCCATGAGTGTCTATAACTTGATGGGTTGAGACTCTCAGTGTGATTACATAACATGGAGCTTTTCCTAAGTGTGGGACCTTGCGAAAACGGAAAAGCTCTCCGGATGAAGGCCGGTTCCTATTCCTCTGTTCAGATGCACACATAAAAATGCAGAAGGGTTTACTCAAAAACCTAATCTAACTTGCTAAGGAGGTAGGGTAAGAAGATGCATAAAAATAAACCTAAACTAACAAAGGTGATGCACCAAGGAATGATGAACACTTGTCTTGCCAATAAACACAAACCATAAAAATGCAATGTAAGATCATGCACAGATAACCAAATTCGCAGTGAAAGATCAGGAGGATGCAAATGAACATAGAGAGGGTTGAGAATCATCCAAAAACATGAACTATTTTCTCTAAATATTGATACAATACACTACAAAATGCCAAGAGGCAAAGTTGCATTACAGTTTCAAATGGGAGGTTTGAACTCCACAAATTCATCTACCAAAGAGAAGAAGGGAGGGGAAAAACAAGAGTGTCCAACCTTTAGAAAGAAGCCCCTCCTTACAATTTATAGGAAGAATGAGAGAGGGAAGAGAGAGGAAATCCAAATCTACCCCAACCACTTTTAGCTTACATTTAATTTATCTCATTATGGCGGTAGGTGAGAACCCTAACAAACCCAAAAAGTGGCGAACTGTATTTTGAATTTTTAAGAATTTTTTCTACCCAATTAAATATATCCAGTCATAGTTGGATAGAGGACCTCGTAAGATTTCCAAAAAGTTGAACCTTACGTGAATCTGAGCTCCCTATCAAAAGTTATGGCCATTTGAATATCTGGGTCAGGGTCTGCTTCTTGTCAGTGCTCAAAATGTTGCACCTCCCAAAGATGCACCTCGGCACAACTATCCTCATGTCGACATACTATTATGTACACCATGGGTGCATCCATTTTCATGTTGAAACCTCTTGCTGTGTGCCTCTAACCTGCGCCATGGGCACATCCATTTTCATGTAGACACCTCTTGTTGTGCATCTCTAACCTGCTTCATGGGTGCAACTTTTCGTGTGTCGACATCTTCTTATTGCACCATGGGTGCATCCATTTACATGTCGACACTCTTTGCTATGCGCCTCTGACCTGCACCACGGGCACGACTTTTGGCTTGTCGACATCTTCTTACCTGCGCCATGGGCACATCCATTTTCATGTTGACACCTCTTGCTATGCGCCTCTGACCTACGCCATGGGCGTAACTTTTGGTGCATCCATTTTCATGTCGGCACCTCTTTTCCTGTGCCATGGGTGCATCCATTTTCATGTTGACACCTCTTGACCTGTGCCTCTAACCTGTGTAATGGGTGCAACTTTTGGCGTGTCGACATCTTCTTACCTACGCCATGGGCGCATCCATTTACATGTCGACACTCTTTGTTGTGCACCTCTGACCTGCGCCATGGGCACGAATTTTGGCATGTTGACATCTTCTTACTTGCACCATGGGCGCATCCATTTTTATGTCGACACCTCTTGTTGTGTACCTCTGACCTGCGCCATGGCCGCAACTTTTGGCGCATCCATTTTCATGTCAACACCTCTTTGCCTACACTATGGGTGCATCCATTTTCATGTCGACACCTCTTTGCCTGCGCCTTGGCACAATAAACATCTGGATTTGAGATTCTTTGATTCCCATATTCTTCTGCTTGTCTATATCTACCCAGGGGGAAAGGATATATACAACAATTACATTAGATTAGTAATTTTCCATTCTTCCTTACATAATCACCCTTCACGTATTTTTGCATGTCTTAAATTTTTTACTTTTTGTAAACCATGCTCAAGATGCTTCCTTTCACCCTCTTGTGGGCTCCTCCTTGGCTTCTATGACTTCCACGTCACCCTCCATTACACCTATCTACTACTACCTCTCCTCTCCCTTATCCCAATATATGCAACACATAACCTAGTTCCTTTTCAGGAATGTGTGACCTAGCCTCTTTATACCAAGATCTCCAACTCAAAAATTTCTAATTATAACAATCTAGTTCATGTTTTTCTTCATCTTTATATTCCTCACTATTCCTTCATACACCTTTCACACCCAATATATCCTTGTACCATATTCCTCATAACATCATTGCACCCAAGCTTCTAACCTTTAATGGACATGAAGACCCTCAGGATACTATTTGATCTAACTTTCCATGTATATGTCTAGACCATGTGGATGACCTTATATTATTGGCTAAATTTCTTCCTAGAAGATTTCAAGATTATGGTATGTGTTGGTTTTATGATCTACATGTTCACTCTGTAACCTCATGTACATACTTAATCAATGATTTCCCTACACATTTTTCTAACAATATTTGCAACAAAATCCTTATGAACAACTTACTCAACATAAACAAGGCTCTAATGAGAGTTTAACATACTATGTGTTACATTATAAGAATGTTTTTTCTAAAAATACAAATGGACTCACCGGTTATGAATTACAGGATCTTTTATTCAAAGTCTCTAACCCCCAATTTAAGAGAGTGTCATCTTAAATTTGGGGTTACATACTTTGAATAAAAAATCCTTTAATCAAATTTTCCATAAACTTCAATTATGTTAAGGGAAAAAATTATCCACAGGAAAATTAAAACACTATGATACTTCTTCTTCATCATCTTCTAATCAGTTTCAATAAAAATCTACTTTTAATCCATCTCCTAAGCCCACAGACACCAAGGAATTCTATACCTGATAAGATTCAATTTCAACTTCTGAGTCGTAATTTTACTAATTTAATTTTACTCAATATTTATCCTTCTCAACCACATAGCCACAATTATGATGAAATTACACATTGTGACTACCACCAATGCATTGGCTATTTTTCTAATTATTTCTTTAAGCTTAAACATGTTATTCAATATCTCATTTGTAGATACAAAATTTTTATACACTGGTCCATGAAAGAGGGTTTAAAACCCGCAAGCGAGGCTCACGAGGGACGACGTGAACATCAACAGATGTGCGAAGGACAACGTGAAAATATCTTGAGAGGAGCGAGCATCAACTGAATGTGCATGAAAATATTTGAATCATGGGTAGAACCTGGTTAAGCCATAAAACTCTCCTCTAACTCATAGATTAAAAGATGTGTACATATAGGAGGTGCTGAGTAACCCCCAGTGCTGCAATCATGACAACTCAAGTAGAGAGGGGAAATTATACTCCTAGAATAGAAGTGTAACTCCCAATGACACATATGATGCACTGATGCACTAACATGTAAGGGAATCTCATAACGACCTTTAAATGACACGTGGACCTAAGATCTCACCTAAGTGAGATGACTCACCTAATGATGTGGAAAATACACATACCAACACCCCCCCTTCATCATAACTTAAGATGAGGTGACAAGTCAGAAATGATAAATGGGTCCCGACATAAGGCCTGATGATGTACCCATGTATAAGAAACAAGTCCCAAGTAGTGAAGGAAACCCCAGTGGGAAAAACATCCACCATAAGAGAAGAAGACACTCTCTAATATAAGAAAGATTCCAAATATGGGTCCCATCCATAGATGATCCGGAAAGGGTAACCATGTACAAAGAGGTAATCTCTTGGAAAGAAGAAGAGAGAAGAAGAGGGAGACGAGAGGAATGCAGAAGATGCCATGGACGGATCTGAACTATGCAGCTCTAGGAGGTCTCCCAGAAGAATGTCGATGACGAGATCCTCTACCTCTAGATTGAAGAAGAGCCACCTGCAATGAACTATGTGCTTTCCCTTAGGAAGGACTAAAATGACGTGTTGGAAGTCTACCCACTCCAGAAAGGAAACTAAAGGCAAGAACATGAAGAAATCTAACTCTGGTGCACTGAAGTGTGACATAGGTCTAGCAAGTGAGTGCCAAGTCCAACCGAAGGTAATGCCGCATGTGTAGAACTGTCATAGTGTGAAGAGTGAACACCTGTAGAAAGGAGGTCCATGTGATGTGAAGGGAACAAAACATCCTCCACAATAGAAGAGGGATCCACAACTGAGGGTGGATCAATGAAGGTCTCTGGAAATGTGGAAGTGACATGATTCCCGAAAGGGGAACTCCCAACAATAGAGATGATGAACTCCTCCAAAACTCCTGTAGATGGATGAGGGACCTATAATGCATTAGAAATGGACTCTGTAAAAATATGATAAAGGTCAAGAAAATACTCATCCCAATGAGGGGGCTCAACAAATAGAAGAGTGATGTTAAATAGGTGTAAGTCATCTAATGAAAGCAAAGGAGTGAAAGGTGCCTCTCACGATGGAAGTGAAAACGAGGCGGGTGTGATGGCTATATGAGACTGAGTATGAGACTGCTCGATATCTAATGAGATGTGGGCTGTGTCAACACTCTCTGGAATAGTGATAGAAAGAGGAGAAGAGTCCTCTGTAGTACTCTCGACATCAGAACTGGGTACAAAATCCTCGTCAGCAGAAGTAGAAGCAAACAAGTCTATGTCAGTGGAACTGTCATCACACGAAGAAATGGAGGAGACAACTGAATCAGCATCAGCAACAAAGGCGGCAGTATGTGAAGGGTCTCCATAGAGGAACTGAAGAATGCTCCAGACACAGTGAGGTGGATCTGATTGTGCCACGTGAAAACAAATAGAATGAGATACATGCATCATCATGTGACCAAATACATGGTCACAAGTATCAAGGAATTCCTCCAGATGATGATGATCAACAGGTGTAGGAACTGGCCCGAGCAAGAAGGGTAAAAGACCCTTGTGGGCAAAGTAATGTTACATGGAAGCATGCCAAGCTGAATAGTTCCCTCTCCCGGTGAGAAGTGGCAGAGGCTGTAAGGTGATCCTATGGCACTCACGTCTAGAAAGAGCACTCTCCATGATGAAAAAAATTAAGATGCAAGGTGCATGAAAGCAAGACGTCAGACTCGACCGATAATGCGTCTACATGCGAAAGCCTAAGAGTACAATCAACCCCCTAGAATGCAGCACTTTATAAAGTAGTGAATTTACAAAACTAAAAATTTCATCACATAATGTGTGAGAAATCATGCAACTTTGACTAAAGAAGCGCTCAAAAACGAGCTGCGAGTCAAAAGTTTTGGCATTAAAACAATTCCCGCAACTGATGGAAAATGCCACTAAATGCTACAAACGCATTAAAATAATTCTTGAAATGTTTGCAAAGGGTGTCGTGTGGGTACCCATTGGAAATGACATCAAATCTTAGGAACATTTTTTTTTTCTTGGGAGGGGCGATTAACCTCCTGCCAACCCTGGACCTCGCCCTCCATCTTCGACACTCGTAGGAAGGTGATTTAATTACAAGCAAAAAACAACCTAAAACCCAATTTTTTGAAAAAATTACAATGCCGAATGAATGAATGTTTTTTTTTGAGCCATCAAAACATTAAATAAAAGAGCTGAAAGAGAGGTGGGCCCACACGTTGGAAGCAGATCTCAGCCATGTTGGAACGGTTTGGAGCCCACAGTGGAGCACGTGCTGGTAGGAGTTGCCATGTGTTGGGCTGGCATGAAGGTCGCATGGTACACTGGGCCACATGCAGACCGAGTCTGGAGGGTTGCCAAGTGCTACCAGGTGACAGTGACTAGGTGAGTTTGTAGAGCTTGGAGCCCACGTGTTGCAGGTTGCAGGACAGACCCCAAACGTTAAAAAAATATGCGAGGAGCACATGAAACGACTGATTGCAGTGCTTGGTTGAAGCCACGTGGAGAGCAGGTTTGAGCATGTATCACACATTGGAGTGGTTAGCAAATGTACAGAGTCCTGGGAGACTATTTTTCACACGAGCAGGAGGGTCGTGGAACCGCTTGGAAGACCCAGGACTGTGAATGAGTATGCGCCAAGTAACGGCTAATTACAATGTTGAAACATGCTAGGGTGTTGAGTGGAGTGGTTCTAGATGCACCAAGTGCCAGGTTAAAAGGAGAAAAGTGCCTGAGGTTCGCTGAGATGTATGAAAATGGTCAAGCATGCCACAAGACCAAGGGATTAGATCAGCAAGTGGATGAGAATCGCTAACGTACACAGAAGCAGGAACCTCAATGCGTGCAGAATGGCAGTTTGTTGCAGCCTGTCTCCGGGCCAAAGGATCTGTGACCAAACATTTTTGTAGCCAGCAAAAACTCAAGCTTGAAAATCAGTGTAAGGTCATAAGGAAGAGTGACCCAAGTTGGAGATACTTGGTGCATAAAACAAAGAGAGAGCAATGGCCAATGGTGAACTTGATGGCACTGAGTGTTGCTGTTAGATCGAGAAAAGACCAAAACCATACGGTGAGCTTGACAGGATGCCTCAAGTTGTGCCTGAGGTTGTCCATTTTTTTTAAACTTTAACCACTCTAAGATTTCAAAACATTAACCTAATGTTGAGAACCTGCAATTTGCTGAGCATACTGCGAGCACACGTAATGCTAAGCCCAAGAAGACATGCAAAATCTGGAAACACTAGAAACTTTTACAAAACCAAAAAACACCCACGAACAAACCCGAACGGAGGTATAAACACCCAAATCAATGCATTGAAGCAGCATAACTGGAATATCCATTGCGACACACGCTAAAAGAGAACTGGATATCACACCGGAAGATCCGGAAAAAACGCACAAAAACGTTGATGAGTGCATGGATCCACAAGATCCGCTATGATACCATGAAACAAGGGTTTGAAAACCCACAATCAAGGATCACGAGGAACGACGTGCACATCAACGGACGTGCGAACGACAACGTGAAGAGATCTCGGGAGGAGTGAGCATCAACCAAATGTGCATGCAAAGATTTCAAACATAGGCAAAACCTGGTTAAGCCATAAAACTCTCCTCTATCTCATAGATCAAAAGGGGTGTACATATAGGAGGTGCCGAGTAACCCCCAGTGCTACAATCATGACAACTCAAGTAGAGAGGGGGAGTTACATTCCTAGAATAGAAGTGTAACTCCCAATGACGCATATGACGCACTGATGCACTGACACGTAATAGTAATCTCATAATGACGCCTAAATGACACATGGACCTACGATCTCACCTAAGTGAGATGACTCACCCAATGATGTGGAAAATAACACACACCATACAAATCTGTTGTGCGAGACAAAGTAGAGCATGTGGATGCTTGCGGGTTGAGATGCTCTGCTCAAGAAGAGGGGCAACAAAAGGTTGAATGCGTGCGAGACATTTCTGGGAATAAGTTTTCGTGGGGGGCCTGAGGGAAAAAATAAACTAAATCCCACCTAAAGTGAATGAGGCTAGTTTATCCCCTTATTGGCAATGTTGTAGAGACAAAGAGGTAAGGTATCTGACCTCCCATGGAGCTTGAATCATGAGATGAGAAATGTCACTATTCAAAATGCCCTTATGGATAAGTACTAGAAAGTCATGCTATATCATGTAAAGCCTTACCCCCCCCTTACAGTTGAGGGATTCTATCCCAAGAAATCTTACATGATTACTTGATACTTGAAATCAATCTGATTCTAGTTCAGTTGGGTGCCCTCTTTGTTGTTAAGAAGAGCTGCAATACACTAAGGAGATCAATCCTTGTATAAATGGTGATTTATAGGCTTTAACCAGTCACAGATGTAAGAGAAATCAAGTTCCAAGCTCATCCTAGGATTTTGCAAGTGTAGACGTGCATGTCTCAAACCTCTGTAACCAATTGAAGCACTATTCCCTTTGAATGAGGCTGCAAGCAACTTAACTGCTTCGACATCATTGTGCGAAAGATCAGATAGATAGAGGACATGTTTGCTACAGTCCAATAAAGGATGTGCTCGACATGGGTCACAACTTGAAAGGTTTCCTCACCAGTGAATTAGCAGGATACTCTTGAGTGCGGTTGCTGACATATCATGAACAAGCAAACCAAGAACAAGAGAGTGCTTCCGGAGTGAAGTTGATTAAAGTTTCAAACTCGGAGGAGGAGGTGGATGTCCCTGCCATAAATAGGGTACAAACTAGGTCTAATCTGTGAGGATGGGTTTCAACAGTGTGCAACAATACTGGAGATTTAAACGAAATGCACCCATGTGGGTGTAATCATACACGACTGACATGTTCTCCTTTCAGAGATTTGCTGGAGGTAATCGAAAGAAAGCTTCAACTACTGTGCTTTGTCTCGCCTATGCACTCTTCTCATGAAAGACACTCAGCACTACTGAAAAAAATAGATCTAGAAGTTGTTGGGAATGTCACTAGATTTGTTGAAATGAGTCTCCAAAGACTAGAATATCACCAAGTCACACACCAGAGACTTAGCAATGATGAACATGTGTCAAGCTTTCAATACTATTCACATCGGGCGTGTCAGAAACTGTTGGAGCTCAAACTTTTAAGCACCCGTCATCACATATTAAAAGGAGAAAGAATCATGAAAATTCAGTTTGAGGCAACAATGGGACTGTCATCTAAGCTGAATGGGACCTTGCGCGCAAAGAGTTACAAACCTCCAGAGCTAGTTCAATCATACGTATTTCATACTATTACATGGAGATAATCCTAAAGGATGGAAAGGACAATAACATATAGCTAAAACAGTGCCAAGGGACCAGGGAGTCCCAGAAGGATATGCGAAAAGGGAATTTTCTAAAACTCAAAGTTTTGCGATATCACGTTAGAGTACTAGAAGGGGGATGAACACAATCAAACTTTGAGTAAAAAATGAAGTAAAGATGGTACAAAGGAAGGCTAGACATGCATAATCACAAACCTTTGTAGAGGAACACAACATGACACTTGTTTTCATGAGCTTGAAGACAATTAGATAATTAGGAGTTTTTATTAAGGGATGTTGAGCATAGCTTCAACAAACACTCAACATGTAAAAAAGACAAGGAAGAAGAATAAAAATAGGTTAAGGTAGAAGATATAGCTACCTAAAAAAACTGATTCTGAGTTACTTCCAGATCAATGACCACAGATCAATTACAGTATAGCGATCCAATGAGGCAAGATGATCCACATGCAAAGACCAGACTCCACTACCAACTTGAGTTTGCATACTCAATGGATTCTGATTGCAATGCCTATCAAGAAACTGAAAGAATCCAACCACAAGATCAATGATCAATGCTCTTACATTTATAGGTGACCATGGATGAGATCAAGGGCCCTTAGAAGGTCAGGGAAAATCCGATTTAGGTAAAACTCAACTCACCAGGACATTAGCAATAAATGGCCTTCAAATCAGCCAATAGAAAATCTGTCAAATGCACTTCTCCTAATAGTCTATTTAGGCATGTGGGAGAAGGGAAGGTGTGAACCTATAGATATCAAATCAGATGGTTGGAGCAATCAAATCTTGCATTAATGGCTTAGAAAGACGTTATCCAACTAGATATACCTGGGCCCAATCCTGTGAAAAGTTAAACTTGAGTGATATGGAGTGTAACTCATGTCATCAGCTATTTTGTCATCTTATACCATGTGGTCATACAACTGAGTTAGTTGCAAGGATTCGGTGTCATGTTGGCGTGCTTTGGTAGGTTAAGAAGCCTGCTCACTTTAATGTCTTGACAGTCCATGTGGCACACATGAACTTAAAATAGAGATAAGGTGTGACTAACGTAGTGATAGGAATTTAGTAAGCCCAGACAGAATTCCAAGTAGAAGGAGGCACGTAAAAGGTTGAATCACGGTGCGGGAGGAATCCCTCATCAGGACTACCTGGAGCGGGAGGAATGTATGGAAGATGCAAGCAATCATTGACAAGGATAATGTGCAACTAACAAGGACCAGGGGCCGTGCATTAGGATGCTACAGACTTAGCTAACTTCTTCCACTAGTGCAGCAAGCTACTAGGAGAAATGTGGGAAGGAGATGCGTGAACTACTGGGAGGAATGTGAATGTCTTTCAAGAGTTGGTACTTCAAGGGAAAATGGAGAAAAATAGAAGAAAGTTGGAGAAGGAAGCTTTTGAATGGGAATCGCAGGAAAGGAGAGCAAAAGGGCATGCAAGGATTGATGGAGATAAGTTGTAGAACGTGCTAAGAGAACAATTGAAGTATGCACAGACTTGCAATGTAGAACAGTCAGAGCTTCACTAATGGAAATACCTAAGTTGATAGGAAGAAGCTAATTAGGGTATTTGATCTTAGATAACAAACAACACTCTGTCTTATGTTTGTTAGGTATGAATCCAGTCCAGGTGAAGAGGAGGATACACATGGAGATCCTTTATGTACTTCTCTCTTTTTAATCAGAATGAGTATGAAGCCATTAAAGGACCATTTATGTACCATGTGGTCAACAATATTCCTAGTGAGATAATTTCTTGCTAAATTTATTTAGAGGATTTTTTTGTGTAAATCACAAAGATCTGCAACCTCTATGTCAATGTGAATATTGCATTTCATATGATAAATCTGATGCCCTAAATTTGACTATGGTATCATAGCTTGGTTCTTGGTAATCTAAGCTCTCAACAACAACAAATTCATTAAATAAAATTACTAAATAAGGATTTAAATGTGATTTTCTTAAAAACTATGTAAAATGTAAGTTTTTTATTCGTCATTGGTCTAATGAGAAGTGCAATTTATCATTATGTTGGTTAACATTTGTGTCATAGTGGTAGTTTCGATGGTTTTTATTGGAAAACATAGTTTGTTAGGTTGTGGAGCTTGTTTTCATGTGTGAAAGTGTTGAAGACTGTACACTAAGAGTACTGTACACTTTTCATGTATCCTTGCCGAGGTTCGGGGGTGTAGCCCATGAAAAAAAAAATTGGGCCTTAAAACGTGCCCGATATATCAGGAAACGTGATTTTCTTATATGGGCAGGATTTTGACCCATAGGTTTATGGGATGGTTTTTGCCCATGGTTTTGATACCCACTAGTTTTGTAAAACTACTTAAACATATGTCTATTTATATGGTTTTATGCATATGATAGAGATAGAATAAAAAACATTGCAGATGTGCTTTGAATTCGGCTGTGAATGCTATATAGAGTTTGTTGAGCATAGCTCCAAACGGATCTGGGTATTGTATTGAGAGAGCGGTGGCTTGTAATAAAATATGAGCAAGTGATTCTTGGTGGACGTAGCCCAAATTGGGTGAACCACGTTAAATACTGTCTCTTTGTGTTGTGTTATTTTATTTTGCAATTTTATTTGAGATCTGTGATAATTTCTTGCATATTAGTTTCTACTGTTGTGATTCTGTGAGAGATTATTCCGCATATTTTACCCCTTATTTCCTAACAATTGGTATCAGAGCCTGGTTTGGTTTGCTGAAGTGTTGACTCGCAGGGAAAGTTTTATCTTGAGTGGGAGCTATGACAGATGATGGAAGATCTAGGCTTGATAAATTCAACGGGTAGAATTTTAGCCTTTGGAAGATTGCAGATGGAAGATTACCTTTATCAGAAGGATCTTTATACTTCGTTGTTTGAGAAGGTGAACAAACCCTCTAGCATGACAGATGCGGAATGAGATTTGCTGGATAGGAAGGCACTTGGGACAATCCGGCTGTGTCTTGCATCTTTAGTATTATTTAATGTTTCAAAGGAAAATACTACAAAAGAACTGATGGATGCATTAGGGAAGTTGTATGAAAAACCCTCTGCCTCTAATAATATATTTTTAATGAAAAAATTGTTTAATATGAAGATGTCTGAGAATGGTTCAGTAACAGATCATCTAAATGATTTTAATATGGTTGTAAATATGCTAGCTTTATTTACAATAGAATTTGATGAAGAAGCTAGGGCTTTATTAGTTCTGTGCTCTTTACCTGAGAATTGGAATAGCTTGGTAATGGTGGTAAGCAACTCGGTTCCAGCTAACTCAAAGTTGAAGTTTGAGGATGTTGCAGGGGTGATTCTAAGTGAGGAAATGCGAAGAAAAAGTCTCTGGTGAATCTTTTACTTCAGGGAATGCTTTGACATGTGGAAACTAGAAGGAGACAAAAGAATAGAGGACAGCCGTGGAAAATCAAAGGATCGGGCAAGGTCAAAATCCAAAAGCAAGATAGTATGCTGGCACCGTGGAAAGTCTGGGCATGCAAAGAAGGACTGTTGGGCAGCTTTGGGAAAAGAAGAAACAACAAGAAGAAAACAAGGAGGCAAATGTGGCAATGGGTAATGTATGTTAGGATGCTTTGATTCTTTCTTTGCACAATATTATTGAATCTTGGGTTTTAGATTCGGGGGCTTCTTTCCATGCTTCTCCACATAGGCATTATTTTGTTTGATTATGTTCAAGGAGATTTTGGGCATATTTTTTCTTGGTGATGATGAGCCTTGTAGCATAGTTGGAAAAGGTTCTGTTTAGGTTAAGATGTAGAATGGGAATACTTGGCTATTGAAGGATGTTAGACACATGCCTACATTAAGATAAAATTTGATATCAGCAGGGCAGTTGGGAAGTGATGGTTGTACTGTGATATTTACAGTGGAATCTTGGAAGGTTACCAAGGGTTCTCTTGTGGTGGCAAGAGGTAATAAGGTTGGAACCTTGTATTTAACTACTTATAGTAGTAATGTTTGTAATCTTGTGGCTTCAAAATTAGATACAACATTGTGGCACTATAGGTTCAGTCATATGAGCCATAAAGGCATAGAGATCATAAAGAAGGATTTTTCTGGATATACAAAAACATGTTTGGAGTTCTATGAGGACTGAATATATGGGAAACAAAAGTGAGTAAGGTTTGTCAAGGTTGGACCTATAAAGAAAGAGAGTAAGTTAGAGTTGGTGCATTTTGATGTGTGGGGGCGGATTAGGTATCATCTCTTGGGGGTTCAAGTCATTATTTTACTTTTATTGATAATGTAACAAGGAAAGTTTGGGTTTATTGTATTAGAAACAAATCTGATGTATTTGTCACTTTTGTTGAATGGAAAGCCTTGGTAGAGAATGAAAAAGGTCTTAAGCTAAAATGTCTTAGGTCAGATAATGGAGGGGAGTATTACAGTAATGAATTTGATGATTATTATTCTAAGAATGGAATCCGAAGGTAAAAGACAGTTCCAGGAACTCCGTAGTAGAATGGGGTATCAGAAAGGATGAACATAAAAATAATGGAACGTGCTAGAAGCATAAGGTTACATGTAGGACTACCTCTTTCATTTTGGGTAGAAGCAATGAGCACACCTATGTACTTGATAAACAAAGAACCCTCAAGTTCCTTGGATGGAGGCATACTTGAGGAGGCTTGGTATTGTAAGAAAGTTGATTATTCATTTCTTAGAGTCTTTACATGTGAGGTGTTTGTTCATATAGACAAGGATGATAGGACTAAGCTAGAGGTTAAGTCAAAAAAATGTACTTTCATTGGTTATGGTGGTGATGACTTTGGATATAAATGTTGGAGTATTAAGGACAAAAAAATCATTCGATCGAGGGATGTGGTCTTTAATGAGAAATTCATGTATAAGTAGCAGTTACAAGAAAATAGGGAAGAATCCAAGAAAGAATATGCAGCAGTAGAGGATCTTCCAAATTGAAAAGTGACACATGAATCAGTTCAGGAACCTTCTCAACAGGAACCCCAAACTCCTATATTGAGGAGGTCTTCTAGGGTAAGAAGAGAACCTGAACATTTTTCTCCTTCTCTTTATTATTTATTACTCGCTGATAGTCGAGAACTAGAGAGATTTGATGAAGCAATACAAGTAGATGCCAGGAAGAAGTGGGAGCAAGTCATGGACGAGGAGCATCAGGCTCTCATGGAGAACCAGACATGGGATTTGGTGAAGCTACCTGTAGGAAACAGAGCATTACAGAACAAGTGGGTGTTCAGAGTCAAAGAGGAATAAGGAGGAAAGAAAAGATACAAGGCCCATTTGGTGGTCAAGGGGTTTGCATAGAAAAAAGGTATAGATTTTGATGACATTTTTTCTCCTGTAGTAAAAAAGACTTCTATTAGAACTGTTCTATGAATAGTTGCAGTAAAAGACTTGCACTTAGAACAACTTGATGTAAAGATTGCATTTCTCCATGGTGATTTGGAGGAGGAACTATATATGTAGCAACCAGAGGGCTATGAGGTCAAAGGTAAAGAGGAGATGGTGTGGAAACTGAAGAAGAGCTTGAATGGCTTGAAAAAAGCTCCACGTCAATGGTATAAGAGATAGCTTCATGATTGAGCAAGGTTATATTAGATGTCATTCTTACCATTGCGTGTATACAAAGAAATTTGAGGATGGTAGTTACATTTTCCTGTGTCTATATATGGATGACATGTTGGTTAGAGGTAAAAACATGCAGGAAATAAAAGTACTCAAGAAGAAGCTAAGTGAATCCTTTGATATGAAAGATTTGGGGGAAGCCAAACAAATCCTTGGTATGAGGATATCTCGGGATAGGAAGGAATGGAAGATAAATTTATCTCAGAAAGAGTACATTAAGAAAGTATTAGAGAGGTTTATTATGCAGGATGCAAAACCAGTTGGGACTCCTTTGGAAGGCCATTTCAAGTTATCAAAGGAGTAGTGTCCCAAGACAGAGTAGGAGAGAAACCAAATGTCCATGGTACCTTACTCATCAGTAGTTGGTAGTTTGATGTATGCCATGGTGTGTACCAGGCCTGATATTTCCCATGCAGTGGGAGTGGTGAGTAGATTTATGAGTGATCGAGACAAAGATCACTGACAGGCAGTAAAGTGGATCCTTTGTTATTTGAGAGGCAACATGGGGATAGTTTTGTGCTACAGTGAATCATACACCACTTTGTGTGGTTATGTAGATTTAGCTATGGCTAGAGATGTAGACAGCAGGAGGAGCACGATAGGTTATGTTTACACTGTAAGTGGGACAAGAGTGAGTTGGATTTCACGACTACAGAAGCTGGTGGGTTTGTCAACCATAGAGGCAAGAAAAGAAATGATTTGGTTACAACAATTTCTTCAGGAGTTGGGGCAAAAGCAGGAGGAAGGAAAGCTATATAGTGATAGTTAGAGTGTTATACCCATAGCTAAGAACTCTGCTTTCTACTCTAGGACGAAGAATATACAATTAAGGTACCATTTCATCAGGACAACTTTGGAGGAAGAGAAGTTGAAGCTGGAGATGATCCATACCAATCAAAATCCTACAGACATGATAACCATCATGGTCACAAGGGAAAAAATGAAGTTGTGTCCATCTTTGGTTGGTCTTCATAGAAACTAGTGAAGGGTTGAGAAGTTTGCTTAGAGGAAAACTAGTCTCCAACTGGGAGATTGTTAGGTTATGGAGCCTATTCTCATGTGTGAAAGTGTTGAAGATTATACACTAAGAGTATTGTACACTTTTCATGTATCGTCGCTAGAGTTCGGGGGTGCAGCCCCCGAAAAAAACATTTGGGCCTTAAAACGTGCCTGATATATCGGGAAACATGATTTTCTCATATGGGAAGGATTTTGACCCATATGTTTATGGAATGGTTTTTACCCATGGTTTTGTAAAAATTATTAAGTAGGTGTCTATTTATATGGTTTTATGCATATGATAGATGTATGAAAAACATTGCAGATGTGCTTTGAATTCGGGTGTGAATTCTATAGAGTTTGTTGAACATAGCTCCAAACAGATCTGGGTATTGTATTAAGAGAGTGGTGGCTTGTAATAAAATCTAAGAAAGTGATTCTTTGTGGACATAGCCCAAATTGGGTGAACCACGTTAAATACTATCTCTTTGTGTTGTGTTAGTTTATTCTGCGGTTTTATTTGAGATCTCTAATAATTTTCTACATATTAGTTTCTACTGTTGCGATTCTTTGAGGGATTATTCTACATATTTTATCCCTTATTTCCTAATACATAGAAGTAGAAATAACTACGTAAAATTTTTAGAAAGGATTTATCTGGAGGATCTATCTTGACTAGAGCATTTGGAGAGGGACTCGGGTGCCTGCGGGTGCTCTACTCTACAATATGGGTGCACTAGTTTGTACAAAATATCTAAAACTAATCTTCACTTATTTGGTAGATTGTCTGAAACCATCATTGTATGTTATATCAAATTCATTTTCTCATGATATATATCACCAATAATCCAAGATGAAAGAAAGACTTGCAAGATCTCAAAACAAACATCAAACCATAAAATAGCAAAATACATATGAAGGGGTCAGACTGACCTCAGATACCACAATGATGGACTTAGTAACTAAGCACAAGACTACATCTCATACTTGATGTAGTTCAACATGAAAGTGTGTGTGACCATGCCCTACGTTTCTCTTGTTCGATTCGCTCTATGTGAAGTAGCCAACAATAACTATGTGAAGAAAATGTAATAGAATGCATGCATGGAATAGAATAGAATCTCTCCCACTATGAAGTGTGATGTGGATGTCCTAGCCTTGTGCCTTTGATGATGGAGCTATATGCATGCAAGTGATCTCTACTGCAATAGATGGATGCAAATCTAGATGGGTGATAATATTAAGTGATGCTAAGTGTCTCATTATGGTATCACAACTTTATATTTATACGGTTTTCTTGATCTAATTTCATAATTAACCCGAAAATGGCCGACCACAAAAATGATAAGAACCCAAAATAGTTGGAAAGTTCCTAAAAAGTTGCACGAAATCTCAAGAAGGATCGGGAAGCCCTAGGTGAGACCAAGGCACCCATGGGTGCCCCAGTCTAGACTAAAACGATGTTAAATGACAAAACATGACTAGGAATAGCTACGGTGGAGGTTGGGAATGAAATTGGAAATAAAATAACAAATACCAAGGAATGAGGTTAATTAGTACTTTCTTCTCACAAAAACCCACTAAATACTAGTATGAGATTGGGACTAAATAATGTATAAAGTGCATGATTTTATGTCTACATGTACCCCCACTTTATTTTTGTGAGGGGAAAGCTCGGTAAGATGAAATAGATAGAGATGTATACCTGATGCTGATGTAGATTGATGAAGAAAATATGCCTAAGGACTAGAAAAAGCATGACATGAAAAAAAGATGGTAGAGCATGGAAATTAAAGATGAAAAAATGCAAAATAGTGATAAGAGATAACCTGGTGGAAATGTGTGTCTAGCTGCATGATTAGTATGCAAGGTGTGTTGTTGTGAGGTTTTGTTGTTGACATTGTTATTGTTGATGTTTTGGTTGCCCCCTATTTGATTTTTAGTTTCTCATATAGTCAGACCTATAAGGAGAAAATGATCAAGTAGTCAAAAATATATGTATGTAAGTGTAAAAATTCTATGTAAAAGATACATGCATATAAATGCATGTAAATGTAGAATACCCAAATGAAAATTGAAAATGTACCATGTGCACCTTTTCCATGTTGAGAGAAAGCTTGTAGAAATAATATCCTCTACTACGGGGTTGTTTGGGTGATCTAATGCCATAGGCTAAAGAAGTATAGGGAGGAAATGCTCTATGTTCTCCAACCTTTAAGTGCTTTCCGTGAATTGTGAAGAGATATATGTACTGTCCTAGTTTTTTGGGTGATATGGTGTCAGTGGTAGAAGAAGTATTAGGAGGAATTATGATGTATCCTGTAGCCGTTAACTACCTCTCAAAATGCTAAGGATACCATGTCATATAAAATTTTTTGTGTATGGAGTTTCTAGACTGATCTGAACTCCCTTGTTGTATGCATACCCACAATGGAAAGGGAAGCAAGTGCACTAAACTGAACCAATGTAAACACAATGTGTAAAATGTAAAACCCAAAATGATTCAAGGGTGCATGCAACATCATTGTAAGGAGAACTTGGCCCCAAAATAGGACGAACCACATGTAATTTTAAATTGTTTCTGATAGGGGAAGGGAATACACTTGGTAGAAACCACAGTGTGCACAAACAAGGATAGAAAAAAAAATGTTAGTAAAAAATGCATGCATATAGAAGATAATTGTAAACTACATAAATAGTGTTTACACTATGGAGGTAGCAATGTAAACACACAAGAATACATGTAAGCCACACAAAGTGGGTCGCAAATATGGGACATCACTCATGATTTTGTAAACCACACAACTCCATCATGGACGTAAACAACAAGCATGTGTGCACACTAAAAATAGGGAAATTCCCGTAAACAAAGAAAGAAGTAGTCATGGAAACATGTAATCATGCAAAACAAGTGTTGGACACGAAACACCCATTAACATGTTAGGGAAATAACCAGTATTTCAAAGAATGAATAACCAATTAATGTAAAGTTCTAAGTACAAAATAAAACAATAGCTCATATAAGAATCAAATGGGGATGCCCCCAATGACTACTATAGGAAGGGTAGAAGGAGATCATCCATGTTACATGAAAACGATATGTATCTTCCATCAAAAATAAAAAAAAAGTGAACACACATGTGTTAATAGTATAGATAATGACATATAAGAAATTAGTCTAACATGTGTAGTAAAGTGATCATGTAAAACCCATGTAAACAAGAGTAAATACTGCCAAGACAATGCAATATGCTATGGATATATGGAATGGAATGCAAGATGGAATCATAGGATCCGTGTGCCACCTGAGTGAATGGAAATGTATATAGCGAGGTTCATTTTTTTCAGCCAAGGCAGTCAAGAATGAACCATAAACAAGAGTGCATCATCAAGAAATGGTCAAAATAGGTGTTGTGTCTAACACACTATGATGAATGTGTAGGTGTACTGATGAGATGTGACCCAACGATGTTGTCTACGTGAACCCTATAGCCAAAGCATATGTCACGACCAAATGAACATATAAGGGATGATTTAGCATAAGTGTATATCACTATGAGATGAATGGATGAGTGATGATTTATCCCTAAACATATATCACTAAGCTAGAAATGTCACATGATGAAAGGTTAAATAGTAATTGTGTGATGAATGTAAGGTACCTTTAAATTTTAAACACTCAGTAGTCGAGTAAGTACTGATGAACTAAAGTGTGACATATGGCAGTGATGTGCACAATGTAGTAATATATGTAACGATGAAATGAAAATGTGATGTATATAAAATATGTAAAAATGCAGTGTGTGTAATGTAATGCTAGATGTGTAGCATGTATAAAATGTAATCTATGGTGCATAATGTAAGGTGTGTAGGGAGACTAATAATATATTATGTAGGATGAAATGATGCTAGAATCGTATATGAATAAGGCTAGTCTAGTATGTAGAAAATGTAGGACATGAAGATGCACAGTGTATGATGTAAGGTATATGAATATGTATAGGATGTGACATAACATGTATAAAAAACCTAAAAGTGTATAATGCGAAAAGTGTAAGATTAAGACTATTATAATGTATTATGTATGAATGTGGAAATGGCAAAATGTTGTAGAACAATTTGGAGAATATGTGGTGTATTATGTTGACGTGCGATGTATGAATACATGTGGTGTTTAAGTTCTCGAGTGCAGTGTGTAGGGTTCATGTATGGGAATACCTCAAAAATCAGATGTGAAATGAAGCACAAGAGTGTGCATCAGGAAGGTAGAGTAATAAAAGTCACCTACAAAAGACCAAGTTTGCTTATGGTGTAACCATGTTGGCTAAAGTCAATAGGAGAACTATGTAATGGTGGTGAAATTAAAAATATATCATGATCACTAGTATGAGGACTAGTTGTTCGGATGAAATTAATTGGTTGAAGTTCAGATTTGAGAGGAGGCCATGTTGCACTAACTCTGAAGGTAAAATTCCTAAGTCGACTTGGTGATATGGTTGACGACTTATTAATAGACGATTGTGAACTAATCTTGGTAGATGATGGACTTTTTGATGTCGTAGATGGCTGAATAGGAGGAGATGGTGAACTCATTACAAGATATTGTTACTTAGGATTTAATTAAGTGACGTTGGATTGATGCTCCTTAAATATAGATGAGTAAAATTTAGGAACCTAATGGGAGTTAACAGATTTACTAGAATGTTGCGTAGAAAATGAAATAAGGTCATGATGCTAAAAATGTTTGATTATGCATGAAAAAGTGAAGAAATCATTATCATTATGTCCATTGATTCGATGATAATTACAATATAGATGACCTTGATATTTTTCTAACCAAGAAGGAGAATAGTAATGAGTAGGCGGTATAGTGATCAACTGATGAATAAGTAGTTGAATAAGAATGTCATGTGGTGTAGCATTATTCTAAAATATGAGAGGCTTAGGAAATGGCATGTCTTGAGGTTTAACTAGATGACATGTAGTGGAGATAGATTACATTAAGGATGTATAATCAAAACAAACATGTGATTGAGAAGAATCATTAAGATGTTTAATTTCATATCTAAGGGATGTAATGATTGATTCCATATCCTTAAATTTGTCTCAACATAAATCATGTAGAGCTTGACTTGAATAAAATAAGGTTTGAGTAGATGTAGAATCGCTAGGATTAGATTCGTCAGATAAACAACTAAATATAGGACTTATTTGGTGTGGTGCGTATCATCATCCCAATACATGTAGTCTATTTATTTTTACAAAACAACCCGGGAATGAGGATATCTCTTAAGTAAAGTAGATAAAGATACTTGAGCAACATGGGGAGCCATGATAGATGAAAAAAATGAGGATCCTAAGCACGAAAGCATTTGGTTCACTAAAACTATTAACTCAAATGGAATAACTATGTAGTATGGGGATAGTTAATCTAATATTTGAAAATTTGTAACTAAAGTAAATAAATGCAATAAATAAGGATGTAAGTGATCTAAAAAAATATGAAAAAGGAAAATCTAACCCTATTGTGTAAAAGAGAAAATGATAGAACTCAGCTGAATAATAGATGTTTGCAGGGCAGTGTCACAATGATGAATAGAAAATAAAGAAGAATGAATTACTTTGCAAAAGTCCCAAAAATTATGGATATGGAGGATTTTGTTCAACTAGAGCACCTTGAGATGGAATAGGGAACATACAAGCACTTTGGTGTACAATCTATGTGCCTTGGTCTATGAAAAATATCTGAAACTAATCTTCACTAGTTTGGTAGGTGGTCTAAAACACTCACTATCTATCATATCAGACTTTTTTGTCCCATGTCAGATGTTTCCAATAATCAAAGATGAAAGAAAAAACGTACAAGATCCCAAAACAAGAATTATACCATCAAAAATAAAAATGCATACCTCAACCACTGTAATGGTGGACTTACTAACTAAGCACTGAACTACATCTGAGACATGATGTAGTTTTACATCCAAGTGTGTGTGAACATGACCTAGGTTGCTCTTGTGTAAGTCACACTTTGTGATGTAGAAAACAGTAACTATGTGTAAAAAAAGTAGAATATGATCATGGAAGATAATAAAATCCCTCTCCCTATGAAGTGTGATACAAATATCCTAGCCTTATATCTTGATGATGGAGCTATGTGGGTGCAAGTGATTGCCAATGCCCTTAGGTGGACGCAACTCTAGATGAGTGAGAGTATTAAGTGATGATATGTCTCTCATTATGGTCTAACAACTTTAAATTTATATGGTTCTCTTGATCTAATTTTGTAATTAACCTTGAAATGGCTATTGAGAGGTGAAGACATTGACAACAATTGGGAGTTGTGTATATCATATTGTCATATCCTTATGATCCTTCATATATCATGAGGTTACAATCATAATGTTGTTCACCTATCTTTCTAAAATTTGTTTATCTAAAAAAATTTACAGTGTAATGGAATTACTTGTATAAATCTAATTATTATCCTTAATATAACATCAATGAACACAATATTTCAAATAAATTATCTCAATGTGCAAGTAGTATAGATTAACCACTTTGAGGGGGAAACCTCCAAACCAAGCAATAAGACTCAAATGTTGAAAATGATGATCAAATACTACCTACTAACCCCTATATATATACTATTCCTATGCTATGGCCAACACCAAGGCCGACCCACTAATGAACATAGAACATATATGAAAGAGATACATAATGATAGCCACAATTCGGCTATATACATCTAATATTTAAGTTATATGTTTAAGGGCATAGCATGCCCCTCCCCTTCGAAGCAACATTGTCCCCAATGTTGAGAAGATCTGGATGCTGCTGCAAGAAATTTGCATCCTCGCAAGTTATGTCGTCATTGTCCCAAGTGATGACCCTTGTCCTCAATCACTTAGTACGTGTTTGAAGGATGCATTCTTGTTCCAGAATGATTCTTCCCTCTTCATCAATCTTGCGTAACACTATCTGGGTTGATATTGTCTATCTAATTACCTTCTCTAGGGAAGATACATGGAAGACTTGATGAATTCGAGTAGCCCAAGGAATTTTGAGTTTGTATGCTACATTGCCAATCTGTTGTAACACTTTATAAGGGCCATAATACTTAGGTGAAAGCTTGTTATCATTTTTCTATTTGTTAAGGACATTTGATTATATGGTTGTAAACACACAAAAACCCAATCACTAACTTCAAAATTTCTTTCACTAGGATGTTGTTCTGCTTGCTACTTCATGAGATTTTGTGACATGGCCAAATTCTCCCTGAAATGAGAAAGCACCTCTTGTTGGTGTTGAATATGTTCTTGAACTACTCGAACCCTTGGCTGGAATCTCAAAGATGAAGTGAAAAATGGTGGATGGTACCCATATAATTCCAATAAAGGAGACATTTTAGAAGAAGTATGAAAGGAGGTGTTATACCACCATTCTGCCAGTGGTAACGATTAGACCCATCTCGCTTTCTTATCTGACATAAAACAATAAATATATCCCTCTAAGAACTTGTTTACCACCTTTGTTTTCCCATAAGACTAGGGATGATAAGATGAACTACGAGCTAGTTGTGTGCCCAAGCATGAGAACAAGCCAGTCCAAAAATTACTAGTAAAGATAGGGTCTTAATCACTTACTATAATCTTTGGTGTCCCATGTAGCTTTTGAATTGTATCCCTAAAGGTTGTTGCTACTATAATTGCAACAAATGGATGTGATAAAGCACAAAAATGGATAGATTTGGTGAGTCTGTCCACCACCACCATGGTTACATTTTTACCTTTTGATTTAGGAAATCATGTGATGAAGTCCATGGACACCTCTTCCCATCTCTGGCTAGGAATAGATCAAGGTTGTAAAAGACCTGGGGATTTAATTGTTTTGCCCTTATTTTGCTAAAAAACCATGCATTCTACCACAAAATTTTGGACGTCCCCTTTTAGCCCTTCCCAGAAAAAATCATGATTGATTCGATGCTAAGTCTTCAAGAATCTAGAATGCTCCCCTACTCGAGAAGCATGGAGCTTAGATAGAACCCTATTTTAAAGGATTGAATTGTTACATAGATAGAATATATCTTTATACAATAAAGCGTCTCCTTTCCATATAAATTTTTTTGACATGCTTGGATCTTGTTGGAGATTCTGAATGATATTATGTGTACTTGGGTAATTTTTTCATTTAGACCTTGCATCCTCTATCCAATCCTCCTGTAATATAGATATGGTACTATTATCAAATTTTTCTCCTTGGGAAAAATTGATCGAACAAAACCTTGCACAGGAGAAATGGAGAGGTTGGTTTATTCGTGCAAACCTATATTCAATCCCCAAAAATCAAGTTGTAAGAGGGATCAACAATGGAGAAGCAATGTTGGAAAATGAGTGGCCAAATAATGTTGAAAGAGATCAGAGCTCTAGAGGAAGAATGGAGAGAGGCTCAATTTTTTAATTTTTTACATTTTTGGCACTTCGGAAAAAAAGGGGGCAAGAAATGGAGCCAAATGTCTAAAACCTGAAATCCCGAAAGTCTAAAATTTTGGACTTTCAGATTTCAGGGTTTCAGAACTCTCAGGTGTAAAGTTGGAAAATCAGCCCCCAAAGTCTGAAAGTCTAAAATTTCAGACTTTCAGGTTTTTGGGGTTTTGGGAATTTTGGGAATCATGCTAGAAATAATAGAGGCAAGAAAATAGCCCTAAATCTTGAAAGTCTAAAATTCCAGACTTTTAGATTTTGGACTTTCTGAGTTTCAGAGTTTCGGAAGTCTCGAACCTCAAAATGCAAAAAATCACAAGGAAATGTCTGAAGTCCCGAAGTTTGAAAGTTTGAAATTTTAGACTTTTGAGTTTTCAGGTTTCAGAATTTTGGAATTCTAAGGTCATTTTGAGTGATGAACAATGTTTCAATCTTCAAAACCAAAATTTATGAAATTCCAAATTTTGGGAATTTGTAGCTTGCATGCATTTCAGAATTTCGGAGTTTTGGAACTCCCAGCCTTCCATTTTTGCAGAATGACACCTCAACCTTCAGATGGCCATAACTTTTGACTAAGAGCATAGTTTTTTGTAAGAAAGAAATTTTTGGAAATCTCTCGAAGCCTGTTACATAACTAGTGGGACTAAGTTATTCAAAATGAAAAACATAGTTATTCTTTTTTTGATGTGTCCCAAGTTTCTCACCTATAATGAAGGTATGGGCTTCCTTCTTGCCCAACAAGGCATGATACATGGAGGTATGTGTTTTTTCATGGCACCCATCACTGTTGCAGGAGAATTCAATACATTTTGGGGTGGTTGAAGTTGGATTTCATATTTTCTTCTATCTCCTTCTCTAATTCTTCCTATATATTGTAAGGAGGGGCATATTCTAAAAGGTTGGACATTTTTTTCTTTGCACCCTCCCTTCTTCTCTTTTCTATAAGAAAATTTATGGAGTTAAAACCTCCCATTTCAAACTGTAATGAGAGTTTGTGCCTCTTGGCCATTGTAATGGAATGTCTCAAATTCATGGAGTAATAAAAATAAGTCTGTGTATGATTTCAACCCTCTCTTATGTTCATTGTAGCTTCCTGATCTCTCTTTGAAATATTGGTTATCTATGCAGGATAGTTATATTGTATTTTAATGGTTTGTTTTTAATGGAAAAGTAGGTGTTCATCCTTCCTTTCCTGCATCACCTCTGTTTGTTGAGGTTTATTTTCTTACATCTTCTTAACCCTTTCACTTTGGGAAGCTAGAGTACATTTTAGAGTAGATCCTCTATGAGTTGAATGTGTGCATCTAAACAGAGGAATAGGAACCAACCTTCATCTGGATAGCTTTCTTAATGACAAATTCCCACACTTTCAGAAAAGCTCAATGTTATGCAATCACACTGAGATTTTCAACCCATCAAGTTGTATACATTCATGGGTGCTATGATTACGCATCAACAAGAACAAAACAATGCCTTGAAAGATTCATCCTTTTGAGATAAAGTGTCAATAGCTACATTCTCTTTCCCTTTCTTGTATATTATCTCAAAATCATACCCCAACATTTTTGAGACCCATTTTTGTTTGTGTCTTCAAATGATAAACATTTCTCTAAGAAGTATTTCAAACTATCATGATCTGTCTTTACTTTGAAATGTCTTTCCCATTAGATATGGTCTCCATTGCTTCACTGTATGAAGTATTGCTAGCATTTCTTTCTCATAAACTGGTTTAGATATATTCTTACCCTTCAATTGGTTGCTCTCAAAGGAAATGGGTCAACCTTCTTGCATGAGTATGGATCCCCATACCATATCCTAGAAGCATCACATTCAACAATGAATGTTTTGGAAAAATATAGGGTGGCTAGAACTGGAGTGGTGCACATGGCCTTCTTCAACTTCTCAAATGGCGTAGTAGCTTGCTTGTTCCAATGGAAAGAGTCCTTCTTCGATAAAGTTGTGAGTGGTGTTGCGATGTATGCCATAATTCCTTACAAATCTATTATAATAACCTGTAAGCCCCAAAAAACCTCCTAGAGATTTTTTTAGGGTTTTGGGAACCTTCCATTCAAGCATGGCCTTTATCTCGTTAGGATCCACTTTAACACCTTCATAAGAGACAATAGATAAATATTCAACCTCCTTGACACCAAAATAACACTTAGAAGGCTTTGCATAAAGTTGATGTTGTTCAAGAGTTTCTAACACCTTATTTACATGATGCAGGTGTTCCTCCCTATGTTTTACTATAGATTAATATATCATCAAAGAACACTAAAAAAAACTTGTGAATGAAATGGCTTAAAGATGGAATTCATCAAGCTTTGAAATGTAGAGGGTGCATTTGTTAGTCCAAAAGGCATTACCAAGAACTCATAGTGTCCTTCATGTTTCCTAAAGGCTTGTTTCATGAATATCTTCATCCACAATTCTAATCTAATGATATCCAAAATGAAGATCAAGTTTTCTAAAGTAAACAACACCATGTAACTCATCTAGTAAATCATCAATTACAGGAATAGGAAACTTATCTTTAACTGTGTACTTATTGAGTTCCCTGTAATTTGGACACATGTGCCAATTTTCATCTTTCTTATGTACCATCACTACAGGAGAAGAGTAAGCACTATTAAATATGAAGAATAAGTCCTGCTTCTAACATCTCTTGAACTAACTTCTCAATCTCACTCTTTTGCATATAGGGGTACCTATAAGGTCTGATGTTGGGTGGTTGACTCCCTAGTACTAGCTGGATTGCATGGTCATGGTCTCTTTTTGGAGGTAAACCCTTAGGAGATTGTCCAAACACCACTGAAGTGCTCATCTATAACTGCTTGCATATTTTTGGGTATAAATGTATTTGAATGATGTGCTTCCAATGAAAATAATTATGCCACAAATCCCTCTACACCTTTTCTAAGAAATTTTTTCATCTGTTGATAACTTACCATCTGTGGGGACTTTGTTCTTAGTCCTTTTAGCTTTAAATATCCTCCCTTCTAATTGGAATTGCATGAAAAACTCTTGGAAATTCATTTCAATGGTTCCCAAGGTGGTAAGCCACTGAACTCCTAACACAATGTCTTGCTCCTCCCATGGCAATGGCATACATATTTCTAGTTAGTCAAGTAATCTCCCATGGTGAGATTAATGTTATGGCATTTTCCTTAATAACTAACAGTTTTTCCCATCAGTGATCATGACTTGACATTTTGGAGCTAGATAAACAAAGCAGTTCAAGCGTATCACCAACTTATGATTGATGAAGTTGTGAGTACTTCCTGAATCAATCAACACTGTTACCCTCTAATTTTTTAATAATCCAACTACTTTGAGAGTTTGGGGAGTGCTAATACCTAGGAATTGCATGGCATGATATTATTGGCTAGGGATCTCCTAATTCCTCCTCTAGCTCTACCTCTTCATCTTCTTCATTTTCTTCTTCTTCAGTAGGCCCCTCAATGTAGAACAACTTATTTTAAACACACTTATGTCCTGGTCAAAAAAAAATTGTCACAATTAAAACATAACCCTTTGGCTCTCTTTTCTTCAATTTGTTGTGGTGTCATTCTAACTAGTTGAGGGAATGATGGTGGAAAGGTGCTACGATCTCTGATATTACTGATAGTTTGTTTCCTACTAGATAGAAAATTTTCCTCTACCCTACACGCCATGATCATAGAATCAGAAACCTTATGAGGATTAAACATACGCACCTCAGTCTCAATGTTTTCTTTAAGACCCCCAAGAAATAAGTCATTCAAATTCTCTTCAGGAATATTTTCCACCCGTAAGGAAAGGTTTTGGAATTGATGGATGTAATTGTTGACTGTTCCTATTTTTCTTAGCTTTGCTAATTGACTGAAATAATTCTTTGACACACTATAGAACTATAGTGTAATTGCAACTCTTTGGTGAAGACTGTCCATGTAACATTGAGGCCACTCTTTTTCCTTTGAGCACATAACCATCGATACCAAATGAATTGGTCAGGTTCGAGGTACAACGATGCCATGGTAACCTTTTGTCCTGATGGAATCTGATGAAGATCAAAGAAATTATCCATCTAGTTAATCCAAATTGAGTGGATCCTTTCCATCAAACTTATGCATTTCTACTTTTGGAATCATGTTACGAGCTTGCAGAGTGTTTGTATTTGGATTGGTCATGTTTATAGATCCACCCTGGCTAGTTTGTTTATTACTTTGAACCTAAAGATCCACCGTTGTTAATATGAGTATGATTGAGTTGTGGCTGATTAGGAAGGATATGATGACCCATGATATTGTAACTAAATTGGTGAATGAAATCCTCCAATCGTTGTCCAATCTTGTCTACATATTTTTGTTCTGGCCACTCTACCCTTAAGGTTTCGCAACTCTAACTCAAGATAGCTAACCTTATTGTCAGTATGAAGTAAACCCTAACCCTGAGGACTCTGTAGATACCCCTTCTAACTCTAACTCCTCAACTATTATCTCATCCTTGTCAGGTGTTTTACCCGGAGTGATGGGATTCTTTTTGCCTCTTGTCAAAGGCCCAACCATGATGCCCCAAAATGGTAGGATTTAGGGATCAAGGTCAAAATTTAGGGTTTTAGATTTCAATAGGAATTCGGAATTTGGAAATTTTTTCAAAGAAAAACTCAAACTAATTTTTAATCCTCTTTCTGGAAATGTAAATAACTTTGAAAAATTCCACAAATTACACCCTAGGCAGCTGAATTATGAAAAAACATAAAATTTCTATAACTTTTGCAAACCAAGTCAAACATTCTTAAAATTTTGGAGGGGAGATTATATTCGACTAATTTCATGAAACCACAAAATGTTTAGCAATAAAATTGCTACCAATTTTGAGATATGGACAAACCTTCACAATTAGGGTTTGACGCAGTGATGGCCGAGTTCAAGCTTTGATACCACTGTGTAATGGAATTACTTGTATAAATCAGATTATTAGTCAGCAATATAACACCAATGAACACAATATTTCAAATAAATGATCTCAATATGCAAGTATAGATAGCTTAGCCACTTTGAAGGGGCAACCTTCAAACCAAACAATAAGACTCAAATGCTCAATATGATGATCAACTACTACCTAACTAAGCCCTATATATACTATTCCTATGCTATGGCCAACACCAAGGCTGACCCACTAATGATAATATAACATATATGAAAGAGATACATAATGATAAGAAGTTATGATAGCCACAAGTTGGCTATATACATCCAATGTAAGATATATGATTATGGGCGTAATAGACAGTCATTGAGTTACTATATAGCCTACAATCAGATCATGTTAGGAAACACTATAGAATTTAGCAACAATGAATAAGCAAATAGTTGAACAATAAATAAATATGTTTATAGCAGTAGAGACAAACAAAAAACCTACAGAATACCAAACATGCAAGAGATGAAAACTAGATTTACATTGTAAAACCCTAGTTGAGTGCTTAGGGAAGAGGATGTATAGTGCAAAATATCAATCTATTATGAACTGAAGTATGAACAAATTAGATGCCAAACACGTTATGAGAACCCACCTTAGGATCCCTAAAACAGGGCATGTGCACCTAATTATCTAAGTACAGTTAGGATTCCTCTTCCTAAAAATGGAGTGAAGAAATTCCATTAGGATTTGTCCCTTCTAAAATTAGAACTTGGTTAAATTCAATTGAATTTGTCATTATTGAAAACAAGGGATTGAGTCATTAATTTTTTCCATTTGGGAGTTGGTTCCCCCAAACCCCCACAAGGGGTCTCCATAACATATCAGCACCCCCCTCTCCTTATGACATCCATGGGGGGGAAAGCACCCCCACATCCCCCCTTTATGAAGTATGAGGTACAAACTATGCCGCAAAGGGATATAAAAACTAACTTTTTTGGCACTGCTGTTATTTGACAAGATTCACCCTCGTGTAGCTAAAAATATCTATGTTTAGTTCTTTAACCATTTAGATTCGACTTCTATGATAGGAACATGTTTTAATAGTGTTGTATCTTGTTACACATATCCATTGGTAATCATAGGTTTTAACATTTCTTGAGTCAATAGATAGTATTTGGATTAATGTTGAAATTGTAGGATGATTTATTAATTTATTTATTAGTATTGTCTAACATGCAAATAGAAACATTGTGGCTCGAGTTATAGTCAATCTTTATTGCTATTCATTTAAAGATGGTTATAACTCTAGATTATCAACAGCTAGTCTATCTTTGAATATTAAAGACAATGTTCTATTGTCAAAGGATTTGTAATGTTAACCACCTTTTTGTAACTTTAGTATATTCATTCTTAAATACAGTATTAAATATGGACTTCATACTTTTTATTATTTACTATTTTCATTGCATCATCAATTCAAATAGTGCATGTTGAACTATATGTGTTAAAGTGAATTGAGTCATTGTAATAAGGTGTATTTTCAAAGTCTAAAAATTGGGAAGAAAACATATGCATGAATTTCTCCTAAATGGTAATGTCAGTTATACCCAACATCTAATTTATGAGGTAATTAAAATTAAGCCTAAAATCCATATTCATCTTATTTATGCAGTGAAAAATCAGAGGATTTGGAGGTTTCTGGAGGACAGATCACATTCAATGACCTCTCATCAACCGCTAGTGATGAGGGTATACACATCTTAATGTAGCCAAATTAAGAACAAACGAGATATGATGCAAATATTATGAACTCCAAAAGACCAATAGATCTCCTTCTTTGTTATCAAATAAAGAATTACAATGTTTCCTAAATAGGAAAGTAACTCCCAACTAGAGTTGCCAAGTAATAAAGTCTAGGTAACTATGACTAAATCTACTCTAAGTGGCTGAAATTACTATTTTTAGCAGTTTACTAGAACCTGCTATTCTAAGTCAAGTTCTCATGCTTAATTCCTACGGGCACAGAAATTGCCACGCATCTTCTACATCCCTAAATTAGAGGAATTTCCAACTTTCTAACTCATAATGCAATTAATAGACTAAAATTAACTAATGCTCAAAAAGTAGGAAAAAACTATACTATAACTTAAATCCTAATTTTCGGCCTCAAGATGGCGGAGTTTAGGGCCCGAAAACGTGTCGAATTACTATTGGGCCCCAACCAGTAAGGTGCATTGCTACTGCGTAGATATCTCATTGAAACATGTGGTTTCCAAAAAAAAGGTCTCAAACGGAAACCCGGAACTCATGTGTATGACCTTGTCAAGTTCTTGCTAATTTTGGCAATCATCACATCTATAGTAGTGTAAATATAATGCCTTTTGGTTGTGTTTGAATAAGAATAAAAATATGTCCACATTTTCTTGGAATGTGTGAATATGATATTCCACTATTTTCTCTTGAAGTATTTTGACACATGTCATGGAAGGTGTAAAATTGTAAAGAATATGTATAGGAGGGTAGTTGACTACAGTGATCCTCTGACTACAAAGATCCTTTAATTTCCACACTTCATTGGAATATGACCAATTGGTGATAAGATCACTGGAAGTGAAATCATGATAAGTTCTCATATATAGGTGATGATGTGCAAGAAGATCTATATAACAATATACAAACCTCAAAATATGTAGTGGCATATGATTTTTTTTTAGTGCTCCTTGCCCCATGTTTACACTAATGGAGAATGATAGGAAATAATTGTTAGCACTCACATTAATAGATGAGCTAAATTATATGAGTTTAATTATTTGTTTGTATATAAGTTGTTAATATAATAACCCATTTCATTCTTAATAGTAATATGTTCATTCCTTGCATCATTCCTTGTTACCAAACATTGCTTAGTTTTCTAATCCCCTTGATTGGGATGATGCTCTCCGTTTCCATAAATATGGGCATAAGCATTGCCTACATCAAGTCTAAGAAATGTATCCTTGTTAATAATTTTCTTGGGATTGAAGAGAAAACCATAATACCAATTAAATTCAGTGATATATCCATACATATCCAATTGTTCAAAGTGTATTCAGGATTGAATCCATGTTTTAGGAAATTCTTGTTGGCATCTTTATTTTGATCAATAATATATTTCTATTTACGGTGTTTTGTTCATAGCATTATTTTAACATTGCATTTTTATTTTAAAACTAAACCTTTTTTTATTAACATTTATTACTTTTGATTTTTTTTTACAATGATGTCTATATTTGTCAATTATAACTATTATAACTATTGAAATATATATAATTTTGAAGTTTTTTTATTCAACACTTTAAAAAATTTCTTTAAATAAAAGAAGATACTGTTTAGTTTTATTTTGAAGTTTTCACTCGAAATATTTCCTATTAAACATACTTGAAAGTTTCTGATAAAATCGTGGCCCCTTTATGTTTACAAATAATATTCATAGATTTTAAATTTATTTGAAAAATATTATATTTTCAAAAATAAATTCTTAAAAAAAAAATTTCTATCTGATATTTTGGGTTGTGACTCTTTCCATCCATTTTTTTATAAAATTAATAATATACTTTTTTTTATTAATACAAATACTCTATCCTTCCATATTGTAAATCAAAAAATGAGCATAATTAATTATCTCTGTTTGGGAGCTGGAAATCGATTTTTCCCGTCCATTCCTTGTCATATCAATAATGCAAGCGAAGATGGTTAGGGCTTAGCGGTGAGGGTCTGTCCTATCCTCGCATTCCATGTGGCTTGTGGATCATGTCTCTATAATAATTCCAAAATTTGTCTGTTACTTCAGACTAAGTGGAGGTTATCTTCAGGTGGCCCATGAAAGGATGTCTGTCTTGTACAATAATTGAAGGTCATTGTTGTTAAATGCAAACGTACAAATGTGGTACTACCCGGACACAAGCTTAAAAAGTATAGGGTTGGTTCATAACCGCTAAATGTGACATGATATTTTTCCATAAGACAAGCAAAGATTGTTGTCGTTTAGAAACGAGCCGCTCTCCTCTGATATTCCACGTGGAAGCCCTATTAGGGTGTTTCTACGATGCTTCCTTGCCAATTAATCGTTGCAGAGAAAGATGTTCAGTTTTGTTTTAATAAAAAAGGCAATTCCATATAATAAACACCATAATGCTTAGATGGAATAAATCGGTAGAACATATATGTTAATGCACCTTCCTACCTCTTTCCTTGTTTGGCTTCTTGTGGTATGTAAGAGATTTTATTCGATTGATAAGAGCTAACGCATGTATAGATGGAGTCCTTAGATAACAGTACGCTAAGGACTGGTAAGCAGTAACAAAGCTTAGTGAGGAATAGTGGAGAACAATATTTGAGTTTCTCAAAGATGGTTTCAAATCTGGATCCTCAGATTATGATGGATTTGAATGGCTCTATCATCGACAGTAATTGGTATTATGGTTGTGTCTTCAGTCCTAAGAAAAATTGTTGATATTGATGAACTTCTTAGAGTTGGTTTGGGTGATAATAATCAAGACGATCGTAACCCAAACTTCATTTCAATGAAAAATCCTTCAGAGGATGACTAATTTTTCAAGTGGGTTTTGTGCAGAGAAAGACTGGTCACTTTGCGACAAAAGTATTGCTGGGACGCAATGATGACAATAATTGGCTCCTAAGGTTACCCTTGTAACTTTAGCTGATGCTCATTCGGCTAATCACCTTCTGTGAGGACATGATGAAGATGAGTGTCATGAAAGTATGTTTAGAGTAATCGATGAGGTATTGTCATGGAACAGTCATTATCAGATCTTATAACTGAGATTTTTGAAGAGATTAAGTTTAGAAATGCCAAAGGAAGAGGTGGAGCTCGTTGTACGATCGGGTCTCTGCTTGTGGGGATGACTTCCTCACGGCAATGGAGTTTGCTGAATTCTATAGATTGATATTTTCAGGCAAAGAAGAGGAAATTGATAATGTGAAGGTTGAGGACAACGCGATTTGCGAGGCATTTTGTGTGTTTGACAAAAATGGAGATGGGTTTATCAGTGCAATAGAGCTGGCTGATGTACTCTGCATATTAGGATTTGTGGAGGGAAAGGATTTGAATTGCTGCGAGAGCATGATTGAGAGTGTGGATTATAATGGAGATGGGGTTCGTGGATATTCATTAATTTAAGCACTTGATCACTAGAAATAGCACTTCCCCTGCTTTTTCTTGCCTGCAATGTGTTGCTGGTGTCAGCTAATAACTCTGTATTATTTCGTAGGTGCTTATAATATCCCAACTGATGCCAATAGTGCTGAAATTGTTATCTTTTACTCACGATAATTAGAAGAGAATATTTGTTTGTCCAACAGTTGCACAAATGCATTGGTTTTATATGTGATACTGGTTTTAAGTTAAATACATGTAGACTATGAAACAAAATAATACTTTGCTCAGCTGTATTTTCACCAAAGAAATATAGAGGATAATTTTTTCGTAAAATTATGTCATTGATCAAATAATATATTTTTAGTAATATTTATAAGGTGAGTGTAATAATTATGGTAAGATTTATTCAATTACAACTCAACATGTATTATATGTTAAGTTGAAGGTTAATGTAATTGGTAATCCATGTATTTGTATTAAGTGGGCTTAGAAATTATGAATGTAATTCTCTATTTTAGGTTTTTCAAATTCTAATCTCTTTTTCTTCATTATTATGGAATTGTATATGTGTAGTTCTAATCCTTATTAAATAATCTTTATGAATTATAAGTATTATTCAATAAGAAGAGGAATAACTTTTTTTCCTTGATAAATGTAATCCCTAAAAAAATATTATAATTTCATAATTATTATTAATGTGAGATTAACCTAATTACAATTTAAATATGTTAAAAAAAGTTTTAAAATCAAATATTTTTTTGTTGAATATTATGTTTTGAAAATTTTGATATTTATATGATTGTAATTATAATCTAATTTGTATTTATATACTAATTATTTATCTAAATGATATTCATCTTAAATCTTTATTCAATTGAGCATGTAGATGAATGATTGCTTTGATGAGATGTTATTGATATATTTTTAGTACAGTAAATGAAAATTAAGTAGGATATTATTTTAAAAAATTAATTAATGTTCTCTAACCTCCATTGAGTCAATGTGGGGGATTCTAATTATTCTCTCTAGTGGGCCACTAAATAACAACCATACACAATTCAATTTTTATGTAGTGTAGAATGTTAATTAGCTTTAAAACTAGTTATTGAATATGATTAGATGATGCCCTTTTTGCAAACAATTTTTATTATGGTTATTTTTGAAAATAGGGATTTATAGTCATATATAATATTGTGTTATACATTTCAAAGTCCACGACACAAACATAACAACTCACGATGGCGGCGAACCCTAATCGAGGTTCCACGATGCCTAATCACTCCTGTTATATCCCTCGCATTGGTAATGGAGATGGCATAAGCTCTCAACAGGATTTGGATGGATCGGCTGGGGAGGCTTGAAGCCTGAAACTGAATGCTCAACCTAACCAGCGAAATGGAGGCTCAAGCTTGGGAACCCTAAGTGTTGGTTTCACATGCAATGACATGAAGGGACCTTATCAGCTTGGCTATGGAAATGATGGTCACTCCTTAGAGGAGGAATCTTGTACTTGGGTTGGTTTGGCCATGGGGACCACTAGTGGAAAATATGGATCAGATCCATAAAAAAATAGAGGTCTCTCTCCTAAGATGAAATGTACGAGCCCTAACAAAAATATTAGCAACAGTAATGGATCCATATCTGGTGATGTTGGATTTGGAGATTAACACTGCAACCCTAACAAACCAGAGAAATAGGAGAAACATGGCAACAACCATGTTAACAATGTTGTTAGGGCAAGGGGTAGATACATAGCTGGGGATGTCCTGTAGGGTGCTAGTAGCCACATCTAAGGGAACATCAAATATTTTCCTGAGGTGGTGTCTAAACAACATGGAAATGAGTAGAGAACTGGAGGCCATCTCTTGAAACCCTCAGAGAAGACTCTAACATTTAAGATAAAAGAGGGTCTACTCCAAAAGGTCTTAAAGGAGGAAGAAAATATCTCCCAATTAGCCTCATTTGTAGATTAAATAAATTTTAGCCAAATTTTATGAACTCCATGACTGGATTGCACTAAGATGGAGGGAAAAGATATAAGGTGAGAGAGATTCATATCCTTGTGCTAAATCATATTTCATTGTTGTTTATGAAACCCATGATAATAGGAATCTAATTTTTATCAATACTAGGTTTTGGGTGAACATGATCTCATGTTCAAGCCATGGTATCCATCCTTTTACCCTCTTAAAAAATCCTTTCACACCTACCCTATATGGGTTCGCTTGTCAGGACTCCCACTTCAACTCTGAAAGAGATCATGCCATCTTGCTATAGGAGATACTTTAAGCTCCTGTGTGAAAGTTGATTATAAGAATTCATTTCAGACACATACTACTTATGCTAGAATCCTTGTAGATCTAGATACCTCCAAAGATTTTCTAGCAGAAATCAATGTGCTAATTGGTGAAAGACTCTAGGTACAAAGATTAGACTATGAGGGCCTGACATTTAGATGTCAGTGGTTTTTCCAAATGGGTCATCTTTTAGAGGATTGTGAGCACTCTAAACATAAGATGAAAACAACATGGTGCAAGTATTATCTACCAGAATATCTAACGATCGACCCCCATGCATACCTGATTGTAGAAACTTTCAGCCCCTCAAATATTGATACGCTTGTCGTGGAAGGTTTTCCAAACAATATAGAGAAGATAACTCAAGATTTCACTTCTAAAGGTGTTGTTTCAATGAATGTGTTTGCCTTGATTCCCATTGTTGAGGGCCACATTCCTATAAAACCACATGAAGTTATCATTCCAATCTTAGCGGAAGAAGGAAAACAATATTGGACAGTGGTGGATAGGAAAAAAAGTGCATTTCAAATCTAAATCCCCCATTGCTTCGGACAAGGTTTAAGAATTGTCCTTGGTTCACTACTATTGTTGGGTTGTTCCCTATTAGTCCAATTGTATTTTCAAGACAACATATTGCTTTTATACTATGGTGTTGTTGTAACACCCACTAAAAACAACCCACTTGAGAACCGAGGAAGAACCTAGGATTAGATAGGAAAATTATGGAATATTTTTTATTTTGTTTTGTTTAAAAGAGTCTACAACCAGGTTACAAGAAAATAGTTGTCACAAACAAGTTCCAGATCAATTCTAATCTACTAGAATATACTTTTCATCTTATTAAAAATTATTATAGGTAACAAGGTCAAAAATTTCAGGGTTAGAAAGTTCAATTAGGTTAAGAGGGTAATTCCTCACCATAACCACTCTCTAACAAGATTAAAAGATTTAACTTGTTTTTTCTAAAAATTTCCCTATATCATTCCCATTGGACAAGAAATTTCCTCTCCTTACGAATGATATAAAGAAGTCCTCCTAACTCCTCATATTTCTTAAGTTATGCACCGATGGAATTTGGGAGGAAAATTTTCCCAAGAGCGGGCCTGCAGGCCCACAGAAGAAAATTTTCCTATGTGTGGACCGGCGAAGCAGAGGAGAAATTTGGAAAATTTTCCTTCCTTGGGGAAAAGTCAAGATTTTCCTCTGCATGGCCGTAAGCCCGAAGAGGACACGTGTCGGCTTTACAACACCCTGGCAAAAAATTGGGCCGTTAGAGTGATTTAAGACATTATGTCTTTTTGGTCGAAAAGTGCTAGGGCTCAAAATGGTCCACATCTCCGCCGATGCCCAAGGCACCACGTGTTGAGCTCTGATTGGTTGCGGGCCGATGGAGAGGAGGAGGAAACTTAGAAAAATTTCTAAATTTTATTTTGAAAACCACTTAGGTAAAAAGGATTCCACGCATCCATTGCTACCTCGTGAGGCCACATGGAAGCATGTGATTAGCTATGGGTTGGCAAGGCAGCAGGGAAAATTAGGTAAAATTTCCCAAAAAAAAAATTAAAACGTAAAAGGTATAAAGGAAGGCACTCCTCCGTTGATGCCTCGTGATGCCACTTGGCACCTCTTGATTGGTTGCGGAGCGGCGGGGTAGTGGGGAAAATTTAGAAAATTTTCTGAAAAAAAGTTTCTGAAGTGCTAAGCAAAAATTCGGACCCGCGGCTCTGCCAAGGAAAATTTTCCCAATTTCTTTTTTTACAGTTAGAATTATTTTTGTACACCCAATGAATAAAATCTTCAAAATGCCATAAATTTTGATAGAGAACTTTGTTTTGGGTAAACGAGGACTTTTTGGAAGCATAGAACAATCTTGAAAATTTTGAAACAACGAGAGCTCCCAAAACAACAAGGAATTCACCCAAGAATGAAGTCTACAAAATGAAGTAGCCAAAAACAAGGGAAGGAATTCAAATTTTATAGAAATGGAAAGAGAAGAGGATGAGGTGGATCCATGTGGGATGCAACATCACACATCCTCAACTCCAACTCATAGGTCAACTTCAATCTCCAAGGCACAATAAATAAGTAGGTGAATAAATGACTATTTACTTACACACTCAAATCAAACCCACACCCTAAAGGACTGAAATTAAATCATGTAAGAAAAGTGCAATTAAAACTTACAATTTGTCTTCTAAAAAAGAATTAAAAAAAGTATAAATTCCACTCTCCAACCATAGGTATGGTTGGTAAATAAATTTAAGAGGTATGGGACAAGTTCAACTTGTCCCACAAGCCTCCAAAATCAGCCTCCAAGGACAAATTCGAATTTCCAAGAAGGTGGAGTGTTTCACACTCAAACGTTAACTTACACTTCACTTACACATCTCTTACAACACTTTAATTCAAGGCCAACAACTTTATTAATTACTTTCTTATGACATATTTTAATTAATTAACTTAACAACATGATCACTCACAATATTACACAGTATTTAATAAATAATGAAAGGGTCAATACACCACAGAATAAACACATGCAAACATTAATAAAAAGGAACCAAATAAATAAATACACATAACCCTTGGTCACATTTAAAGGTGATCCCCCATGGGAATCCCCAACAATCAAACACACACACACGAACAATACAAGTTTCCATAGTGACCATGTTGAATTCATCTAGAATTCCAATGTGGTTGGTCTCCAATCCCTTGATGTTTTTTTTATATTTTAAACCGTAAAACAAAAATACCTCCTTCAGCCTCGTTGCCATATCAAAACATCCAAAATGATATAAATAAAATCTCAAAATCATCTATACATATGAGTCACAACAACATCAAAGCAACCAACAAGATCATTTGGAATTTTACTCAACAACTATATCATCATCAAATATTTTTCATTTCTAGGTCTACTCATAATATCCAAATATCACATGTTTGAACAAAATCCATAATGTAACCATGTCAAACAGTATATCAACATCAATATATAAAATATCTCTAATAATCATCATGCATCATATATAAATCAGAGTCAACAATAATCCATGTTCTAACATCTAATCATCATACTAAATAAAAACTATAACAATGTCCATGGTATAGTCAATAGTGTCATGATCAGTATCAAAACATGTCAAAGGAAAGTGGGTACTACATCCCCCTCCCCTTAGACTCGACTTCCTCCTGGAAGTCACATGAAAGAGAAATAGGAACAAATGCAACATAAAAAGGATCACTCCCATTATGGGATTTCTTACTTCAATCAAGTGTGGGTCCACATAATCCCATGTTTGGTCCAATCCGATTTAGCAATAGAAAGGGAGATTGTAAGGGATGAGTTCTAAATTTCATGCATGCAAGGCTACAACATTTAAATCTAGAGAGTAACTTTACACTATCAACCAAGATACTACACATAGCAATATAACATGAAGAGTTCAAAAGAGTCTTAAGAGTAACCACCAAGTAGAGGAATAATAAGTAGAATCCCATGAGTTGAGAAAGACCACATAGTTTCCCAAGGAATACAACCTACTATAGTAACAAAAATTAAGGTTTCCACTAGGGTTAAATTATGCTTTCATAATTCATTGTTTAGGCAAGGGTAGCAAAATCAACCAAGGAAAAAATTTTGTATGAGAGACATGTTTACTCAAGTTCCTACAATTTGAGGTCACACAAGATGAGGTTAATCAAAAAGGAAGGACACCTAAATAAGAAAGCATTTATAATCAAGAAACTATTTATGGAAAACACTTCTATAACTCAAGAGGGTATAGTTAAATTTTCATGGTAATATTAAGAAATTTAATGACCACAAGGTTTCTTATAGTTTGATTTTTACAGTTTTGTTTTAAGAATTGAACACATCACAAAAACCAAATCTAGAGACATTAACCATTTAACAAAAGATAAATATATATATCTCCCCTAGCAACTAACATATCAATACAAAAAGTACCATTCACAATAACACAACGGGATTCATTTATCTTATTTCCTGATCAAACTTGGAATAACCACAAAGAGAGCACAAGCATAAATTGTAACACCAAAGAGCACTCAAGGTCTCTAGAGAGAAGAACAAGAAGAAAAGAATACTTCCCAAAGTTATTTTATATCCTTAACATATGTTGCCTTAAAAATACAATAACTTAGGTCTCTAAGAACAAGACAACACACTAGGAGGTTGCTTAAACAAGAGATAAGTCTCAAACCAAAAAGGCCACAACTCACACTCATCAAGATATGGGACGATAAAGGTATGATGGCTCAGAAATCCCATAAAGAAAGGCACATACCTATATGAACAAGAAGGTACTAAGAAACTAAAACACAATACTATCCACCAAGTGCTTCACAATTCCGGGTAGATGACAAAACTACATGTTCAACTATAAATTGTAATCAATACACATAAATCTTACTTATTTATAAATCAACTCATTAAGTTAGAAGTTGTAGTTTCGTTTTCTAAGTACATTCCTTTACAATTTTTCTTAATTAAACTTCCTCCTATTATGACATCACAAGTTTGTGTTATAAGGACCACTAAGGGGGCATGATATCTCACCATTCTGTAAATCAAGATAGATGTGTATAAATACAAAAATTAGAGCTATAAAAGACACAATTAGAAAATAATAAGGATGGACACGTTATGTTAGAAAGTGGCAGAAGAAACAATTCTACATTTTTTGTCAACAACATTTTCTTTTGTATTTGAGTAGGTCTAGGCCTCAAGATTAGTTTTACAAATGAGTTCCAAAACTTGGGGAATTACCATGGATCATTAATAGAAAGTAACGTGATCGTGTTAACATGTGTAATATTCCACTACCCCCCTCTAGTGTCCTTTTCTTCTTATTCATGATAATTCTATCCTAACGTTGTCTTCTATGAAATATTTTGTACATTATTTCATGGTATTTTAGTATTTAAAATTTTCCCCGCCCCCACTAAGTATATTGTACTAATCATTGGGGATAAAAAATTATGTAAGGACATGAAGAAGGTGAATAAAAAGGCATCATAGATATTACATTTGATAAGATTAAAGAAATTGAAGTGGTTGCAATAAAATTTTGGAGGGAAAGGTACATTTATTATCTTGAATGCACCTATTTTTGGAGAAAATGATGATGAAATGCATAATGAAAATGACGAGAATAGTTATTTTTCAATGAGTATTGATAATGAATTGAATGACAATGTTTTTATGAAAAAGAGTATGAATAATTATATTAAACATTTACTCAAGAATCCAAATATCAATTTTGAATATTACATGGAAACATTGAATGTGGAAATTAACCTTGATAATAAATCTTTACATCTAAGAACACCTTGTTCCATTTTGCATAGATAACCCATTCACTTAGTTTAAATAATTGAAGACATTGTAAAATGAATTCCTAACAAAATGTCTGACAGAAATTTGAGATACTTATTTTGAAAAAATAAATGATAAAATGCTAAAGGCTTTGGTAGTGAGGATAAATAAAAAGATTAAATTATCAATACAGTGTATTTGAAACAATAAATGTCAACATTTCGAGTCCAACTGGGGGTCACATCATTAAGAGAAAAAGAATTTTTTCCCCAAAGAGAAATTATTGCAATATACATAGTAACCTTTGAGGCTTGACCTTTAAAATAAATGATTCAAAAATATGTCAATTCTTTATTACATTACTTAAATTAATTAAAATAAGACCTACAATGAAGACCCTAGGACTAAGAACATATAATATTGATGGCCAATATGTTATAATCAAAATGTCACATTTGTTGAAAATATATATAAAACATATGAATTTGTATGTGTAAAACACACACCAAAGATTGTAGTGCTCCCTGGATTACAATTACTAATTGTATAGTAAGTGCTAAAATAGTGAACAAAAACTTGGTTATAGAAATAAGTAGATCTTTGAAATTAAACAAAAAACACTAATGCAAGCAATATGGAGACGTAAAAGTATGTAATAATTTACTAACACTAACTACTAGACATTCTCTAGTAAACTCCCATGGAAAGACACATCTATATATATGATATTAAAAATGAGTTACTTGTGAAGTATTGCAATAAGAACATGTGGGTTTCCCTAAATAGAAGATATATAGTAAAAAGAAGAATAGGTTCTTGTAATCATGAACTGCATGTAAACATCTTATTGAATATGAATCAAACATAATTTTTCCCTATGTTTAAAAATAAAAATCAACTAATTAACATTAACCAATTTTTTTTTAAATGAAAAAATAAATTTATGTTATAATAGGTCACTTAGGTACCACTTGTTGTAGGCATCAAGTTAAATTATCAATTAATTATGATGTTTCCATCAAGTATGTTATGTTTTTCATACTATAATCATCTTGTAGGAGTGTGGAATAAATTTCTGACCAAAATCAATACGGGAATTTATTCCTTTTATTATTTTTGAAAGATCAGTTAGACAGTTTTTATAACAAAACATGTTTGGATAGAATGCACAACGTATGCGGCGTCTTTCCAAAAATGAAAAGATATATCCATGAGGAGGGTACACATGTAATAGGAAAAGAGTTAGTTGGTATGAACACATATTTATTTATGGCTTATCAATTACAAGATGGAAAATAATCTAAGAGGTTTGAGATTTTTAAAAAATAATCACATGTATCATAATATATGGTCAAGTTCAAAGAGAAAATTATTTGTGAGTATGCAAGAATACAACATAGAGCTCAATGGTTTGATGAAAAAATCAAGTTAAGTAAGTACACATTACCACTTAGTAATATTTATTCAGTAGTTGACTTCGCAGATAATTACTCATTACAGACACAAATGGAGGTTCAATCATACTACTAAAACTCAGCGTAAGTTATTATTTTTTCAAATAACATTCATGCATTCTCTGGAAGTGTCGAACAAGATCAAAAAATATTAAGAGATTATTTTTGTACATTAGTGATGATCAAACATATTGTACAAAATATGTGCAAGAGAGTCTTAAGTTTTTTTATGTGAAATTTGATAAAAGGAAGATTATTATTATTTTTTTAAAACATACTACTTCCATTAATCATGAAAAACAAATGAGTTACAAGTAGATATAGTGCTAATCAGTGTACAACAAGAAGAAATCATCATTTTGATTCTTCCAAATGAAGGATTTGATGAAATGCTTGGATTTTCTCCATAGAGCACCCTATACGAATATGACCTATGACATGAATTTTTTTGTGATCCAAATCCAAGTTGGCCAAAGCATCTACTACTTTATTACTCTATGAAGTTGGATAAAAGGCACATTATTTTGAATCAAAATTAAATTTGGTGAGAAAAATTCACATCACAATTCAAGAATACATGGATTTTTTATTAGTCAAGTTGGATGCATGTGACAAATAGTGTATAACATATCTAGAATTTTTATTGAGGTAGGACATGGGAAAGGAGAGCATGATGGTGCATGAGCATGTGTGAAAATATCCCTTGTAAGAGAAGAATTAAATTTTAAATATGGTGCTAATTTTACATGCGCATAAAGCATTGTTGAATGGTGTAACAAGAACATCGGCCATTAATCTCAAGTGATCTCAATAGTTCGTAGATATTTCTGGTTGACAGAGGCACACCATTTGGTAAGATATGAATATTATATGACAACTACATTATCAAGTGAGATACACTCATTTCGTAGCTCAAACACAAGTTCTTTCACTATTCATACTTGGTACATGGAATGTTTTCGTATATCATCCATTAGGTTTTCATTGAATGTGAGTCACAATTGTGGGTAGATGAATGAAATTATAAACATATAATTCCACTCAACACACATTAGGTACCACAATTATTACAACTTGTTTCTTAAAATCATATGACAACATCACCTAAATTTGACCAAGTACCCGATATAGTGCAATAAGGTACATACCTGCCTTGTTATAAATTTATAAATTGTTAAATGATAACCTTGAATGTATTTCAAAATTGGAATTGAGTTTGAGTTTATGATATAGGGCATGTTTTTATAATTACTATGACATAACTTAACAAAGAGGTAAAAAAGTACTTCTATTCTTATTAAGAGAAAAAATAAATTAACTTACCTGGTCCTTAATGGTGAAAACCTTGAGTATCCCACCAGATTAATGCTAGTCACTAGAACTTAGCTTAAATGATATCCCATCAAACGATAAAATATTTGGTTGTTTGAAGACTATAAAATACATAGGAAGATACGCCATTATTCAAATATGGTTCTCGCAATAAATATTCATTCGACTAAATATTAAGGTATACCATTAAAGAATAATTTGTTGTAGGTTCCTTAGTAAGATCATAAAGCAATTCTAGCTACTTTTTGAAAGAGTAGAGGGGATCCTAGCAGTACAATAGATTAAATTTTCAAGGTATGTTAATGTAATACTAGATATACATCTACATGAATCTTATTTAATTAAATTTTAATGATTTTGTTTAAAGATTTTAGATTGTAAAATTCTATTTAAATTCTTACTTACATGTTTATATAGGTTAGTGGTGCCAAAAAAACTTCCACCTTCACGTGGTTAGCACTTTTAGTAGAGAAATGTGTATTCTTGAAGCTAAGAGACCCTAGGAGAAATTAATTGGACCTGACATGCATGTTTTGGTCTGGAAAGCTTCTTTAGTTGATAAATGATGATAATTACATGTGTGCATGAAGTTGGCTTAAAATCTAACATCTAAGTTTAATATACAACATAAATATTGGAAAAAATAGAAAGAACATATTATACACCATATATATTGTATGAAAACTATTTTCTTAACATGTTTCTTGTAAACCAAAAACAATAACTCACCGTTCGAGGTTATACCCTTTTTTTTCTCTCAGGGATCTTAAGAGGCTATGCCCAAATAATGTAGCTAGGAAGGATTAAGATAATTAGCAATCCAACAAACACCTCCCCTAGCATGTATCAGCCCACCCTAAAATTTTGATGTTGTTTGTTTGGTACAACAAGATTTTAGTTGAAATAAATTGAATTTGACAGCCTAGCACTGACTCAAATTAAATATATCACCCCCATTACATTCAATGGGACATCAAGAAAATGACATTGACCAAAGGAAAACCATAACACTATTTTGAATAGGGTCTAAACACATAGGTGTAGGTATAGATGAGACATTTCAAAGCACCATGGAATCTAAGAAATCACCAGTAGAATTTATAGTCTTTTCTCTATCGTGACTCTTAAGAGACTACGCCTGACTGAAGTAAAAAAGAAGGAATGAGATCATTGGGAACCAAAATGATGCCTCCCCTAGCATATACAATGCAAATTAGACATGTGGGAACTTCCTTTTTTGTTTCGCAAGCTTTCAGTTGAGAAAAATAATTTGGTTGCCTAACACTTAACTCAAATTGAATATTTATGCCCTCTTACAGTTACTAGTACAATGAAAAAAATACATTTACATGGGGAAAGCCATGAATGTATTTTGTAGAGGATCTTGTCCGAAATTCACCCTTTTTTTTCACAACTTCATTTAAGTCAGCGACTTACATACTATTTTATTAGATGCCATGGAACAAAGGAACTTAGTCTTCTCCTACAGGTAAGAATGTACTATTCTATGGGTACACAAAAAAGGTAATAATGGATCAAGTCTTAGGAATAACGCAAAGATAAATGTCCATGGAAAAATGAAATGTAGTAGTTTTGGGATGATGAAGTATAGCTTATTGTATTTTTGTAAAACCCACAAAGGTTTATAATGTAATAGATAAAGAAGTGGAACACCATGACATGTCAAGAAGGAAAGTTACATGTGGAGTAAAGGCCGCACAATTTCTAAAATCAGTGGAACACTGTGAATGTCATGAGAGAAGGAATAAGGAGTTCAGGTAGTGTAATGCATTCCAATGTGTCAATATTGCTTACGAATATTGGTGAAGGTCAGAAATAGCTCCACAAATCATTCAAAAGATGTTCAAATCCGCAAAAAATATAATAAAGGTTGTGGATAATCTATAGTTACAAAGGCATGATAAATTTGTGTATGTTTTATACCATCACTCAACCACTCCACCTACCAAAATTTAAGTTTAAGCGTCTTTTTCCTCCTCTATTGGAAATATCATGGTGTATAATTGAAGCAATGTCATGCACCCATAACCAAACTACAAAATAAATAGTGATTAGTGTTTTTTGTTTGTAGGTGGTTGATTTATTTAATCACTAGATGTGACCGGCTTATTCCCCCTTTTACTCTCTCATTTTCTATAATTATAAATGTGAAAGGCATAATCCAAGTTCTTTTCTGTTTAATTTTGACATCTGTCCTTCTAAGATTGTAAATATATTTCTTGCGACATCTGTAACTCGTATATCGAGATTCTTTTCCTCATCATTGTGCCTATAAATGGTTAAAAATTTATATCAATGTAAGTGTTGATTTTTTCCTCTAAATTTTATTTGTTTTATGAGAACATCTCTATCCTCTTACACATCCTATTTATTTTCAAGCTATTTATCTTCAAATTTGTTTGCATATCTTACCTATTCACTTCTATGTTTGCATTTGTGTCTTGTTAGAGCTAGAATTGATCCATTTTCTAGTTTGTTGCATCACCTAGTTTATTTCATTTGTCTACCCCTCACAAATTTTATCCTCAAATATTCTCATTTTAGGATTAGTTTTTTTTATATGAGCAAGATGGATAGCGTAGTTACAATGAGCTAAGGTTAGAGAAACTATCCTTTTCATCTACGAATTGATCTTGAATGAGGTCAGTTAACCCAGACTTTCAAGGTCTCTCTTTTTTCACTAGAATATTGAACTTAGTCTCGACAAGATTTGAATTTTAGTGACAACAGATCTTAACATAAATTTGTAGGTCCATACAAGAAATTTGAATCTACCATAGAGTCTGGGAAATGACCTGTTGAAGTTATATTCATTTTTTCTCTTTAGGATCTTAAAGGAATACTCCCATATGAAGTATCCGAGAAGGATCATGATAATTATGCACTAAAATTATGTCTTCCGAGTGTATACTAGGACACCCAAACATGTGGGTGTTATCTGTTTGATGCGACATGTTTCTGGTTGTAAACTATTTCATCTGGAGGCCCAACACTGACTCATATTAAATATTTCACCATGTTTATATTCATTAGGATATGTAGACACAAATATTACACATTAGACATTATTTATCCCAATCTTATACTACTATTTAGAAGGTTCTCAAGTGCACAAATAACCAATTAATCCCCCCTTTTTGTAATAGATTTTTTTAATATTTTATTTCGTCTTTCCCGCATATTTCCCGATACCTATCCACCCATTTTGCAACTTCCCTAAGATACTATCCCTTATTCCGGGAACCGTAATAAGTAATGGGGCACCCCAGGGTGCCATGGTCCCACCCTGGGCACCCCTCTCTTTGTTTAGCCTCTTTCACTATTCTTTGGGTCACTTCTAGCCATTGGTCTCCCTTATCTATTCCTTAGTTGGAATTGTAAGGATTAATTCCTAAATTAAACTTGAGAGCCCTATAAATAAAAAGCTTATAAGACCATAATAAGGGTCCTAGGTCATTGCATCCTATCACCACTATCAATAAGTCTAGGACTGCATCCATTACACCATCTCCATCCACCTAGCTCCATGCATCATAGCTAGAAAATGTTACATCACATCCATTCACACATTCTTAGAGGAGGGATTCTATCTATTCTATTCTACATTCTAAATCTTCTATAGCTATCATAGCTCGCTACTAAAAATTACAACTGACATGAGAGAACCTAGGGCATGACAGACACACACTGACCAAAACTACATTAGGGTCCATAATATAGTGCACTTCTCAGCAATAAGTCCATCGGTTTGGTAGCTGAGGTCAATCTGACCCCTTCTTATTTTTCATGTGGAGGGAATTATACGAATTATCCAGGGAATCCATAGCGATAGATAGGTAGGATTTTAGACCTAGTGGGGACACTACCAAATAGAGTTCTTGAGTCTCTACACAATTCACAATGCCTATAATCTAGACCAGGGCATTTCAATACACTCCCAGGATCTTGTGTCACCTCAGATAGTCAACATATACCCTTTGCAGGGTCCCTGAGTGATTGTCTCCATAATCAGTTTCAAATTCCAGACCTGTGACAACCTACAACAATATCCCTTAATCAACTAAGTCGTTTCCCTACTCCCCTCTTCCATATTAGGGTTTCAGTTTCACTTAGAGTAATTATTATTTTTTACTACATATTTCTTTTCTTCATTTACTGCATTCATACAGTTGTTTAGTCATCCTATTTAGATTAATATTAGAACCCTTAATCCCCCTTTAGTTTTAGGTGATTTATTTATTTTAATCATTTTGGTGAACCCATCATTTCTTTATTGCACTTTCTGAGGTATAGTTTCCCCTTTTTCTGTTATCCAATTTTGCACACATGGCAAGATTGGACAACGGGGTCCTATCATGTTCAAAATGAAATAATAATCCTAGGAACCCACCTTCGGTTATTAACGAGATGCAATAATTAAAAATAATTCCTAAATTGCATATGAAGAGATCACCTAGCATCGAAAGGCACCCAGTTGATCTCAACTCAGTGAAGAGTTTAGGGTTGAGTTGATAAAGAATCCGGTGTCAAATTGATAGTCATCTCGGAAATCATTTCGGTAGAGACTCTCAATTGTAAGAGCTCGATGAGGTCTTGTTAATGCAAAATATAGCTCGTTGAAAATTGATGAATGAAGGAAACTCTATAAGGATCTCGGTAGAGATCGACGCAGGCGGTAATAAGAATTCTGGGGCTAGGGTATAAGTGAATACAGTATATATATTTTCACTGACGTTGTTCAGACCTTCCTCGGCCGAGCATTCGGTGCACAGGCAGCAAGCATGTTGCGGTATAGTAAGATTTCTTTTGAGCACTTCCAACAAGTAGGTCGCCCAACTACATTTTTATCTATTCAGCATCGAATGCATCCTCAAATTCGGGATTTTCCTTTAAAGATATTTTTATGAAAATTGATTAAGTGACAGTGAGAGTGTTACCAGGAGAATTGATGAAATTTATTACAAAGATTCTCTATTGAGACCTTACTTGTTTTACGATGCAACTCATGGAAGCAAATCTCATAGAGGTGGGACTGTTTCATATCAGAATATTCATGAGGCACAATTTGCTTTGCAATTATATGAGCATCTTCAACGAGTCACTAGGTTAGCAAGCATAAAGGATTCTGTTGGAATTATCAAACCTTACAAGCTACAGCTGAAATGTTTGCACCGAGAAAATGTTGTCTCCTCACGCTGAGCAGAAAAAATGGAAATCGGTGGCCATCTTTCCAAAATGAAATATGGCCAAATGATAACAAAACTCCGCACTCCAATCTTAGACGTGGGAAATAAGGCGAGAAATGCCAAGTGGGTTTTCGTGGATGGCAAGCCATTGAAAAGATTTCGGGTGTGGGAGAAGTTTGAGTCTACTGCCAAAAAATGGAAGAAATCCGATCAAACTGCGAAGCGTGGAAATATTACGATGGCAGTCCAAGCTGTTTAATCCTATGCTGAGGTATAAACGTGGAAAATAAGGAAAACACTACCAAACATGGAAATATTGGTTTGGAAAACCATGATCAAACCTCCGCGTTGGGTAAAAATTGGTTTAGATTACCAAGCAGAAATATTACAATGGCTATCCATCATGAGACTTCCGCACGGGCCATATAAACGGAATTCTGCGCAGCTTGGAGTGGTCTGAGTCTTTGTGCGAGTCACTCGGAAGGTAAGTCGAGGAACGTGGGAATGAGATAGTTGAAGTGTTTAATAGGATTGGACGTGGTAGTCTAGCCTGGCCAAAATCAAGTATGACATGGAGATAGGTGAAGGAGGCTCCACACATTCTGCTTACCACGCATAACATCCCTGTAAGCCCGTCTACATATCTTCAACTATTACGGTCCTACATTTCCAGGAATATGCTTTCACATGAAAGAGACGCCTTCTCATGGAATACCATAATGTAGCTTACAGAAGACACGCGTTTCCTCATGAAGTGTTGATACTGTTTCACCAAATGTAACAAATAGATGTCTGACCTGATCAGATCGCCTATGCCAGCATACTTCTCCCACCTACCTTGACCTTCTCCTCATCCTCTGTACAATTCTGAACTTGATGTGGTCGTGAGACAAGCTCCCATGCACAGGAAGCAGGCATGTTGCAGTACAGTAGAAGCCTTTTGAACGTTTCCAGCAAGCAGGTTGTCGAACTATGGCTTATCGTTATTCTGAACTAGGATCTATGGCAGCTACAGGAAATAAATATTCACTACCGTGTACGATGGATTGGAGTCATGCTTTTCGAGGCTTCATAAAATTTCTTTGAATCAGGAGATGTTGGTTTATTATGGTGCAGAATGAAACGATTCATATTGCTCAGCATTTCTTCTCCTGAAACGAATTGAATGTGAAGGTCAACTCTGAAATACCTGGTTGGCCGTTTTGTATGCTACATCCTTGTTACTTGTAAATGGTCTCTTTGAGAAACTCTGAGGGCAATAGGCAATATTTATACCCTTCCATTATGTGTGTCTAATCAGACAATAAAAGTATTCCTTTACCAGGTTCAGAGAAACTTGTTTTTAACAAATGGACGATTATACTGCAGTTTCAAGCTAATTTTATCTAGCTTTATTTCTATTATCTTTGATCCATGACTAAGGAAGAATTCATATGGTTGTTTCCGGTACATTTTTACAAGGTCCTCTTGGTTACCCCAGTTGTTCAATGTATTTTTTGAAGGGCTTATTTTACGTGTTGCAATTTGTAACATAAAGGATCTTTTAGTTTCTGGAAAAATGAGTATATGGTGTAGCTCATAGCTACCTATGCCATACTAAGATCCCAATAGTGGCATAATTGTTTATTGGAGCTGAGATTTCCGAGTGCACTACCAAAATACCGAAGGGCTCTTTGGCCAAAAAATCATTCTTAAGGGTGTCTATCGACATGTTATGGGCATGAGCCTGGGTCATCATCATGGCAGCATTAGGTCTTTATTGGTAATGGCATTTTCTCATCGTTTAGAAGGTACAATTGTGCTTATTATGGCCAAGCTAAAACATTCTTACTACAAGTGTTATATGATAAGGAAGAACCGTGAACATTGTGGTAAAACCATTCTTTTCAGAAATATTGGGTTAAGCTCGACATTCAAATGAGTTTGAGCCCAGGAAAGGTAAGATCGTTTGCTGGATGAAGAGCTTGGTGACTTCACAGGGAGCTCGTGGTGATGTTTCATGAATTTTGAACGTGGAATGCATAAATGGATTTGATTTAACAGAGGAAAGTGATAAGAATCGAGTTTGATAGCTCACCATTCGAAGCACTCAATGCAAAGGAGCCCGATTGCCAAGACGAGTAAAGAGTTGGTGTGGGGTTGAAAATCAATTGCAACACCGAGTTAGAGGATTCGAAGCTCACCGAGTTGAGATTTGTGCAGACTCTATCCACATGGACCCCCCTCCTCTTCAAGTCAAACGGGTCAATGGGGGGGTCCCAACATTATGTTAATTAAATTAATTTTTTTATTTAAATATTTTAATAATAATATTTATTATTATATTTAAATATTTTATTTAAATATTCTTTTAATTAATTGAGAAGACTAGGTCATCAGGCAATTAATGACCCATGATGGAACCTTCTCAGGTGGTTCAACTAACTGCAATAAATAAATCATGGGCCTTCAATTTAGGAATGTAATTATGACCTTTCCTCTTCTTTCTCACATATTCTTCTATAAATGTAAGTTGGAAGCTCATTTCAAAGGGTTCCAATAGTTCAGACAAGTTAGACAGTTATATATCTCAGGCGAGTGTATACTTTTCAAGAATCCTCTCTCTTCTGCAAGTTGTTCTTGTGTGTTGAGAGAAATTTCAAGCCTCCTCTTCAAGACTGTAATGGAAACTGTTGCCTCTTCTAAATGTATGATGCATTGTACATGTTATTGAAGCAATAAAAGTGTGTGTTTTGTGACTAATCTCGGTCCTTTCATCCTTTTATGCTTCTTTGTGCCTTTCTCATACTTGTAGGTACACTGTGCAAGTTTAAGTTTCTATTGCAGGTTCTTAGGGTTCTGTGCTTATCGAGTGGTGGAGTATTGCATGCAGTTGAGTTGTGGTGTCTATTCACCCTTCTTGAGTTCATCCTTCTTCACTGGGAAACTGGTATATTTCTCGGTCTGATAAATTTTAACAAAGGGAACGCGTGTCTCTTAGTTTGTGGTATCTTATACCCTCTCTAAGTTGCAGTAGGTGAAGTTGACCTGTGGTGCACACACCCTCTTCAAATTAACCCTTCCTGAGTCTGAAGACACCCTTTATTTGGTGCATCACCATCCCTAGTATAGTTTCATTTCTATAAATCTCTTTCCCTAAAACCCCATGAAAATGTTAGCATAGGACTAGATAATCATTTTTGTTACACTAGGAGTAGTACAACACTTAGTTTAGGAAGAGGAAGCCAGCCTTCTCCGGAGGTTCACCTCGAGCCCAAGTCCCATAGCTTGAGAGGTGATCCCATGTGTCCCAATCACACCGAACGTCCTATTCACATCCTAGCCATTCGGAGGGTGCAGTGATTTGGCGACAATAGTTTTTGGCACGCTCGGTGGGATAGAGTTGGTACTTCTCTTCTCACTTACACAAGTCAAACTACCCGGCGACTCTATATCTCTGGATTCCAAATCTCAGTGCAATAAATTATGCGAAGAATTCATACAAGAGATTCTCTAAAGAAAGGAAATTATCAACATACCGAACTTTCCTTGTCTCCTCCAAAGAGAAGAAGAAGAGGCATTTCCACATCCCCAATTGCAGATTTAGCTAGTAGGGGTCATTCAACTCCTCCTTACGGAAGATTTCCTCCACCTAGGAACAATCAACCTTTCGTTGCTATGGCGAGGAACCAAGTTTTTCCCCCTTTCAATGCAAGTAGTCCTCTCATGTTGGCTCAACGTGACCCGATACCTGTTGCGGCACTCAAAATTTTACCCTTCTACATGGGGGAAACTCACATTACTCCAGTGGAGCATATATTTGATGTAGCTAGCATATGTGCCCGTACTGTTGTCCACTCAAAAATTCCCTGGTCTGATAAAAGTAAAATTTCAAAATTTTGAGTTATGAGTGTTTTCTCTAAAGTGCCTAAGTCGTGAAAATTGAGAAAATCTGTGTTTCGGGTCATTTTGTATGTATTTCGGGCCTGTCGGACATTTTTGTCCCGCCTGTCCCAAGTATGAAAGTGCATTCTGTTCCCCGATCGGCCGAAATCCCCGAAGTTGTTCCATTTTCGGGCCCGTCGGAACTTTTTGTCCCAAGTGTCCCAAAAAATTTTGTGCGAGATGTTCCAATTTCAGCCGAACTGCCCGAACTGCGTACTTCACACTTTCTTGTCCCAAATGTCCCAATTTCAAAAGTGCGCTCTGTTCCAATTTCACCCGAACCGGCCGAGTCGCGTACTCTGGAACTTTTTGTCTCAAATTTCTCAAGTTCAAACTTAAAGTGCACTCTGTTCCATTTTCGGCCGATTCGCCCGATTTCGTCCCGAATGTCCCAAGTCCAAATGGTCCTTCTGTTCCATTTTCGGCCGAAACACCCGAACCGCGTACTCCGGAACTTTTTGTCCCGAATGTCCCAAGTCCAAACGAGCTTTCTGTTCCATTTTCGGCCGATTCGCCCGAACCACGTCCTTCGAAACTTTTTGTCCCGAATGTCCCAAAGTTAAAAGTGCACTCTGTCCCATTTTCGGCCGAAACTCCCAAGTCGCGTACTTCAGAGCTCTTTGTCCCAAATCAAAAAATGCAAACTATTCCATTTTCATCCGGTTCGCCCGAACCGCGTCCTTCGCACATTTTCGTCCCAAATGTCCCAAAATGCATTTGTGCGTCTTCTCCCTGTTTTGTCTGAATCGGCCGAGCCTCGTGTTTCGCGCATTCGCGTCTCACATGTCCCAAGTGAACCTAATGCAATTCATACTTAGTTTTTCCCACTCGACCCGAATGTGCTAAATTTGAATTTAAGTTGCGAAGATGAAATTTCAAGAACAACTGGCAGAAGGACGAAGCTTTCAAGACGCCGTTTACATCAGTTTTCAAAAATATCCATTGTCATCTTCAAGATGAAACGTCTGGTGTGTCCCTCGTCGAAAAGACATAGCTGAGACGTTAAAGAAATTCAAGAAGCGGTTTCTGAAGACGGTGGGTCCTTCTCAGTGACTGTCCACCTGTCCCCTTCTTCATTCTTTTCTCTTCTTCCTATTCCTTTCGTATTCCTTGTAATTAGTTAAGGTATTGTGATTAGCATTCCTTAACTATCCTTTAGTTAAAATAAACGGTTACGAAGAGAAACCAAATTGTAAGCTATATAATGGTCTTCTTTCCGCCATTCAAAAGAGGAGGAAGAACTTGGCATATTTTCTGCAAGTGTAAATAGATTATAGAGAAATCAATACAGAAGGACTTTCCTTTCTTTGTCTATCTGATCTCTGTCTGTTCTAAGCTTTCATTTTTTTTCTTTGTGAAGATCATTTATCTCAAATTCGTTAGTCTCATCGATTGCATACTCTTCAAACTTTGCAAGCACGGTGATCTTGCACAACCAAGAAGGAACTTTGTTTCCTTGATAACGAATCTGTGTTACGTTAAGAAACTTTGTGTTCTGGCAGATGTTATTTACAGAACTTTGTGTCTTTAAATTCCATCTTACTTGTTCTATACGAATGATCTTGTTTTCAATTCACGGTGACTTCGCATACATAAAGAATTACTCTGATATCTATAATTCTGCATGTTTGCCTTTCTGCTCTCTTCCATGCTCTCATTTCCTCAGTCCTTTTGTAATTAATGACCTTCATAGAAAACACTTTCATGGTATCCAAGTTTAACCAACAAATCATGTCCTGTACATTTGTAAATAAGTTTGTTTCTGAATAAGGGAACCTCTCCCATTAAAGAGGAGGGACTTCTTGTCCCCTACACTGTTGCTCTTCTAAAAAGTCCTATTTGAAAACCAACAAGTACATAATATCACCGAAGAAAACGTTGTAGTTAGACTTCTTGCTACCTCTTTCAAGAGAAAAGCACTTCAATGGTTACGCGGGTTAGGTGTTGGCACTATAACCACTTGGGATGAGTTGGGAGAAAAGCTATGTAAACAATTTGAAGAAAAAAGTGATCACCTATCACTTTTGGAACAACTTACTACCATAAAGAGAGCTTCCCAAGAATACATGAGTGATTTCAACTTCCGATTCCACAGAACTTGGAAGAGGATTTCGGCGCTCGTAAAGCTTTCTGCACATAATGCATTCTTGTACTATTTGTGAGCCTTGAATAGCGATGTAGAAGTTATGATCTAGTCCATGGGAGGGACTACACTTCCTGATGCTTACGAAGTTGCCATAAGTGCAGAGAATTCTTTGATTCAGGCTGGAAAGATAGCTCCACGACCACCAATGCCCTTTTCTCCAGATCTTACGAATCATCAGCCTATCATTGCTCCTATTCCAGTAGACTCCAGGAAACCATCTCAATATTCCTCTGCCTCTTCAAATGACCTATTTGAAGTCAAGTCACTACTGCAAAATTTTGGAAATGAGCTCGTTGCACTCAAAAGGCAACAATTTCAATACAATCGTCTGTATCAGCCACAAAATTAGCAGTATCAAGCTAACCGTTCTCCTTTTCAAGGGAACAATCAGCCCCGAAATCAAACTACAAGTCAAGTTGCAAATGTTAGGCCCTTGAACTTTCAGAACCCTCTTGCAACTAGCTCATCTAGAGCTATAGTACCTATTCAAAATAATCTAGTTCAAGACTACGAATGGTGTTATCCTTGCCCTCAACCTGACAATCAAAATATTTGTCCCAATGGGGTTCTTAGCCAGGCCCTTATGGTTCAAAGTGTATCTGCCCTTTCAGAGTTGACAAACAATTCATCTACGCAAGAAGCAGCAGATCAACCGCATGCACCTGAAGAATCCACGTTGCTAAACTGGCAAGAAGAAGATTTTTGCGGATTAAATATAGATTCTTCATCAGTGACAGCAAACACTCGTTCCAAAAAGAGAGAAATGGAGCCTCAACCTCTCAAAGCTGATATAGCATCCACTTCTCAACCTAGGTTTCAAATGGCAGTTGATAAAAATGCAGGAAGGAAATCACTAGAAACACTGGCTAACCACACCACAGGGAAAGATGGTTCTCCAGGCATCACGGTACCCAACAAACATTTTCCAAAGGAGGATCCCAATGCCCAAAAAAGTGTCATCAAAGTTTGAGCAATTCCCTTCAGCATAGTAGAAAAAATGAAAAAAACCAATCTGAGCATTACCATGTGGGATGCACTCTTGATCCCTTCCCAAAGAAACCTGTTGCGAGAAGCTCTGAACAATTTTAGTACAACCAGCGGATCACCAAGCCATGGAGTGACAAATGCTACAAATTTGTGTCAACCGGAAGGGAAAATCATTCTTATGACAAACAAACCACCGCCATTCTACATTTCCGTTATCATTGGCGACCACCTGGTACATAATTACATGATCGATTTTGGTGCCAGTAGCTCTGTCATGGCGAAACAAATTACATATGTACTAGGCATACAATATGCGCCAGTTACAAGAGGGGTTGTTCAGCTGGATGGCACAGCTGTTAAGACTGTTGGAGTTATCAAAGGACTTCAACTTACCATTCATGCATGCCCAAGTTTGTCATTCACCCAAGACATATCGGTCATCAATCTTCCTCCTCTCTTTACCATTTGCCTATCACGGGATTTCACTGCCAAGATGGGCGGTTACCTATTAGCCGATTGGTCACATATGATTCTCAGGACTCGATAAGAAACCAAAGTAACTATAAGGGCAGAACCAATCTTCCATAATCATGTAGAACCCTACACTGCTAGTCCCATAAATGGAAATTACACCATCGGTGATCCAGAAGAGGAAGATGCTGATCATGAACCAACCACCCTTATTGAGGAAGTCCCTGATACTTTGCTAGATGAAGTAAGTAGAGATCATCAGTACGATCCCTATGCTGATGTATTGGCAGAAGAAGAAGCTGGTTTGCTGGTCTTGGAAGAAACAAGATTAGGTACCTACTGTATCCATGAAGAAGATACGGTCATACCACAACTTGTTAAAACACCAAGTGATTCTAAAGGACTGTGGCAATTGTTCTTCGATGGCTCAAGAAGTAAGAATGGATCCGGTGCTGGTGTTTTGTTAATTTCTCTAGAGGGAGATAAGTACTTCTCATCTTTCCGGTTGCAGTTCAGTTGCACTAACAATGTTGTTGAATACAATGCTCTTGTGTAAGGAATTCAGCTAGCCCAAAGGAAGGGAATCAAATCCCTGACTATTTTTGGAGATAGTGAGTTAGTTGTTCATCAAGTTTCAGCACATAGTGCATCCAAAAATGATCTTTTAAGATCATATAAGAACCGAGTCTAGGACCTAATTGAAGATTTCGAAGCTTTTGGAATCCATGCAATCCATAGATATCAAAATCAAGATGCAGATAGGCTTGCTATAATTGGTTCACAATACAACATACCAGTTGATATCATGAAAGAAGGGCAGAAATTTGTTAAAATGTTGGTTCGACCAGTAGTCCCTGATAATGTGAGTAGTTGGAAAGTGTTTGATAGTGACAAACAAATTTTCCTCTTCCTACAAGAAGAGGCGGAGTTTGCTACAAAGAATCAAGATAAGTTGCAGGAGTCATATGGTGAGAAAATTATTCAATTGAAAAGCAACAAATTACCAAAAGGTTTAGTCACTTTGGAATCCATTTTCAATTCAGATGACCAAGCCACAAGACAAAGCCCTAACATGGTGGTTAGAGAAGAATATTTTGAGGAAGTTGAAGTATCAAATGAAAAATTTCTTAAGATCGGAAAAGTGTGTACTTCTGAAGAGAAAGAAGCTTTCATCAAACTTTGTCAAGAGTATCATGACATATTTGCATGGAGCTATAAAGATCTACGTGGTTTTGATCCAGGTATAGCACAACATACCATCAAACTGGATCCTAATGCTAAGTCAGTTTGTCAGAAACAGAGACCAATTAATCCCAAAACTGAGCCACTAATGAGAAAGGAGACTAACAAGAGGACTTGGCATACACAGCTTAAGACTACCTTATGGGCAGATCGTATCACACCTAAAAGGGCCATCAGAAATTCTCCTTTCATTTTGGTATATGGAAGAGAGGAAAAACTCCCGCTCTCATTGGAGTTACCTTCTTTGGAGTTAGCTCATCAACTTGAAGTTATAGAGAGTGATCCTCTGACAGTAAGGTTTGCTGAACTCATGGAGTTAGAGGAATTATGAGACAAGGCTATGAAAACTTTGGAGCAGCATCAGGCTCAAGTTAAGAAATATTTTGATAAGAAGGCATCCGACAGGCATTTTCAAGAGGGACATTTAGTTCTCAAATGGGATGAAGACAGGGCCAAACTAGGTAGGCATGCCAAGTTTGACGCTCTCTTGAGTGGGCCATATATCATCACAAGTTACAAAGAGGCAAATTCATTTCATCTATCTAGGCTAAATGGAGAAGAACTGCCCATTCACGTGAATGGGATACATCTCAAAGCTTGTTTTTGAGAAGCGTTTCACCCCCTGTACAGTTAAATTAGGTGTTTTCCTCCAAGTGCTTATGCACATTGTTGTGTGTTGTTGTTTTTCTTTCCTTATTGCTGTGCTGTGTTGTTCTGCACATTGTTTCATCATTGGAAGGTTTCCGGGAGAAGAAAGGTTCAAGGTTTCCATAAGAGTTTCGAAATCTGCTTCATTCAAAATTTTGCAGTGTTCCATGGATGTCAAGAATTCAATAGATTCAGTATACTTCATGCTTAGCATTCCAGGGAGGTCTAGGGTATCGGAAATGCTCAAGGAGATTTCGGGATGTGTCAAAGAAAATCATACTACTTTCAGAATTCCAACATAGACTCCATGCCCAATGGATGACTTAAGGCTACTAGAATCATGCTTAGCAGGCAATCATCCCCAAGAGATCACCAAAAATATTATCCAATTTTGCACACATGCCAAGATTGGACAACGGGGTCCTATCACGTTCAAAATGAAATAATAATCCCAGGAACCCACCCTTGGTTATTAACGAGATGTAATAATTAAAAATAATTCCTAAATTACATATGAAGAGATCACCTAGCATCGAAAGACACCCAATTGATCTCAAATCAGTGAAGAGTTTAGGGTCGAGTTGATAAAGAATCTGGTGTCAAATTGATAGTCATCTCGGAAATCATCTCGATAGAGACTCTCAGTTGTAAGAGCTCGATGAGGTATTGTTAATGCAAAATATAGCTCGTTGAAAATTGACGAATGAAGGAAAATCTATAAGGATTTCGGTAGAGATCGACGCAGGCGGTAACAAGAATGCTGGGCCAGGGTATAAGTGAATACAGTATATATATTTTCACTAACGTTGTTCAGACCTTCCTCAGCCAAGCATTCGGTGCATAGGACGCAAGCATGTTGCAGTATAGTAAGTGTTCTTTAGAGCACTTCCAACAAGCAGGTCGCCCAACTACATTTTTATCTATTCAACATTGAATGCATCCTCGAATTCAGGATTTTCCTTCAAAGATATTTTTATGAAAATCGATTAAGTGACAGTGAGAGTGTTACCGGGAGACTTGAAGAAATTTATTACAAAGATTCTCTATCGAGACCTTACTTGTTTTACGATGCAACTCATGGAAGCGAATATCATAGAGGTGGGACTGTTTCATATCAGAATATTCATGAGGCACAATTTGCTTTGCAATTATATGAGCATCTTCAACGAGTCATTAGGTTGGCAAGCATAAAGGATTCTGTTGGAATTATCACACCTTACAAGCTACAGCTGAAATGTTTGCACCGATAAAATGATGTCTCCTCACGCTGAGTGGAAAAAATGGAAATCGGTGGCCATCTGTCCAAAATGAAATATGGCCAAATGATAACGAAACCCCGCACTCTAATCCCGAACGTGGGAAATAAGGCGAGACAATGCCAAGTGGGTTTTCGTGGATGGCAAGCCATTGAAAAGATTCCGGGCATGGGAGAAGTTTGAGTCTACTGCCAAAAAATGGGAGAAATCTGATCAAAATGCCAAGCGTGGAAATATTACGATGGTAGTCCAAGCTGTTAATCCCACGCTGAGGTATGAACGTGGAAAATAAGGCAAACACCGCCAAGCGTGGAAATATTGGTTTGGAAAACCATGATCAAACCTCCGCGTAGGGGAGAAATTGGATCAGATTGCCAAGCGGAAATATTACGATGGCTATCCATCATGAGACTTCCGCATGGGCCATACAAACAGAATTCCGTGTAGCTTGGAGTGGTCTAAGTCTTTATGCGAGTCACTCAGAAGGTAAGTCAGGGAACGTGGGAATGAGATAGTTGAAGTGTTTAACAGGATTGGACATGGTGGTCTAGCCTGGCCAAAATCGAGTATGACATGGAGATAGGTGAAGGAGACTCCACACATTCTGCTTGCCACACATAACATCCCTGTAAACCCATCTACATATCTTCAACTATTGCGAACCTACATTTCTAGGAATATGCTTTCACATGAAAGGGACGCCTTCTCATGGAATACCATAATTATAGCTTACAGAAGACACGCGTTTCCTCACGAAGCGTTGATACTGTTTCACAGAATGCAACAAACAGATGTCCGACCTGATCAGTTCGCTTATGCTAGCATACTTCTTCTAGCTACCACAAACTTCTCCTCGTCCTCTGTACAATTCTGAACTTGATGTGGTCACGAGACAAGCTCCCACGCACAGGTAGTAGGCATGTTGCAGTACAGTAGAAGCCTTTTGAACGCTTCCAGCAAGCATGTTGTCCAACTGTGGCTTATCCTTATTCTGAACTCGGATCTATGACAGCTGCAAGAAACAAATATTCACTTCCGTGTATGATGGATTGGAGTCACGTTGTTCGAGGCTTCATAAAATTTATTTGAATCAGGAGATGTTGGTTTATTATGGTGTAGAATGAAACGATTCATATTGCTCAGCATTTCTTCTCTTGAAAGGAATTCAATGTGAAGGTCATCTCTAAAATACCTGGTCGGCCGTTTTGTATGCTACATCCTTGTTACTTGTAAACGGTATCTTTGAGAAACTCTGAGGACAATAGGCAATATTTATACCCTTCCATTATGTGCGTCTAATCAGATAATAAATCTATTCCTTTACCAGGTTCAGAGAAAATTGTTTTTAACAAATGGACGATTATACTGCAGTTTCAAGCTAATTTTATCTAGCTTTATTTCTATTAGCTTTGATCCACGACTAACGAAGAATTCATATGGTTGTTGCCTGTAGATTTTTCCAAGGTCCTCTTTGTTGCCCCAATTGTTCAAAGTATTTTTTGAAGGGCTTATTTTACGTGTTGCAATTTGTAACATAAAGGATCTTTTAGTTTCTGGAAAAATGAGTATATGGTGTAGCTCACATCCACCTATGCCATACTAAGATCCCAATAGTGGCATAATTGTTGATTGGAGCTGAGATTTCCGAATGCACAACCAAAATACCAAAGTGCTCTTTGGCCAAAAAATCAGTCTTAAGGGTGTCTATCGACATGTTATGGGCATGAGCCTGGGTCATCATCATGGCAGCTCTAGGTCTTTATTGGTAATAGCATTTTCTCATCGTTTGGAAGGTACAATTGTGCTTATTATGGCCAAGCTAAAACATTCTTACTGCAAGTGTTATATGATAAGGAAGAACCGTGAGCATTGTGGTAAAACCATTCTTTTCAGAAATATTGGGTTAAGCTCGACATTCAAGTGAGTTTGAGCCCAGGAAAGGTAAGATCGTTTGTTGGATGAAGAGCTCGGTGACTTCGCAGGGAGCTCGTGGTGATGTTTAATGAAGTTTGAACGTGGAATGTATAAATGGCTTCGAGATAATAGAGGAAAATGATAAGAATCAAGTTTGATAGCTCAGCATTCGAAGGACTCAATGCAAAGGAGCCCGATTGCCAAGATGAGGAAAGAGTTGGTGTGGGGTTCAAAATCAATTGCAACACCGAGTTAGAGGATTCGAAGCTCACCGAGTTGAGTTTTGTGTAGACTCTATCCACATGGGACCCCCCTCCTCTTCAAGTCAAATGGGTCAACGGGGGGGTCCCAACATTATGTTAATTAAATTAATATTTTTATTTAAATATTTTAATAATAATATTTATTATTATTATTTAAATATTCTTTTAATTAATTGAGAAGACTAGGTCATCAGGCAATTAATGACCCATGATGGAACCTTCTCAGGTGGTTCAACTAATTGCGATAAATAAATCATGGGCATTCAATTTAGGAATGTAATTATGACCTTTCCTCTTCTTTCTCACATATTCTTCTATAAATGTAAGTTGGAAGCTCATTTCAAAGGGTTCCAATAGTTCAGACAAGTTGGACAGTTAGATATCTTAGGCGAGTGTATACTTTTCAAGAATCCTCTCTCTTCTGCAAGTTGTTCTTGTGTGTTGAGAGAACTTTCAAGCCTCCTCTTCAAGACTGTAATGGCAACTATTTCCTCTTCTGAATGTATGATGCATTGTGAATGTTATTGAAGCAATAAAAGTGTGTGTTTTGTGACTAATCTCGGTCCTTTCATCCTTTTATTCTTCTTTGTGCCTTTCTCGTACTTGCAGGTACACTGTGCAAGTTTAGGTTTCTATTGCAGGTTCTTGGGGTTCTGTGCTTATCGAGTGGTGGAGTATTGCATGCAGTTGAGTTGTGGTGTCTGTTCACCCTTCTTGAGTTCATCCTTCTTCACTGGGAAACTTGTATATTTCTTGGTCTGATAAAGTTTAACAAAGGGAACGTGCGTCTCTTAGTTTGTGGTATCTTGTACCCTCTCTAAGTTGCAGTAGGTGAAGTTGACCTGTGGTGCACACACCCTCTTCAAATTAACCCTTCCTGATTCTGAAGACACCCTTTATTTGGTGCATCACCATCCCTAGTATAGTTTCATTTCTGTAAATCTCTTTCCCTAAAACCCCATGAAAATGTTAGCATAGGACTAGATAATCATTTTTGTTACACTAGGAGTAGTACAACACTTAGTTTAGGAAGAGGAAGCCAGCCTTCTCTGGAGGTTCACCTCGAGCCCAAGTCCCATAGCTTGAGAGGTGATCCCATGTGTCCCAATCACACCGAACGTCCTATTCACATCCTAGCCATTCGGAGGGTGCAGTGATTTGGCGACAACATTTTCCATGGCCCAAAATCATAAGGACTTTATCGACGCCCACCTTAAATCCATCAACAATCACCTTACTGATCACCCATAGGATTTAGATTTACTTGTACATGTGGATCATGAAGAGGTCGCTAACTTGGATGAGCTCAATCCTTCTACAACACTCAACCTTCCACCTTTACACTTCCACCCATTTCCACTTTCCTAGTTTTAGTTCCCACTCCCACTAACCACTTCACCCCTCCTTTAGTGTCACATTAGCCACAAAAATCATCTGCTGATAATCAACATTTAACTTACTTAAATTGTGATCTCAAGGATGAAATCCACAAGTTGCAACAGGCCACCATATCTCCCTCTTTCGATTCTACCTTGTTTTTGAATACCCTGTTTTCACCTCTTGTATCTAGTTACCCTCTTCCTCCTAGATTTTTCACTACTAAATTTCCCATTTTTAATGGCCACGGTGACCAACATGAGAATATTCATGTGTTTAATGTATCCTATCTCAATTTTTCTAACGATCACCTCATGTTAGCCAAGGGTTTTCCTCACAGTCTCAAGGACTACACCATGTGTTGGTTCCTACGATTTAATTATTCATTCTATCACCTCCTTTTCTCATCTCACCAATGCTTTTCTCACACAATTTTACATCAACACCGGTTCTAAGATGACTTATTCCCAATTATCAAAAATTAAACAGGGACCCAATGAGCACTTTGTTAACTATGTTTTACACTACAAACATAATCTTTCCAAAATGACTAATGTCCCTTCCGATTTGGAGTTATAATATTTATTTTTATAAATCCTTTTACCACCTTTCTACAAAAGTGTTCTCTTTGAAACCTTTCCTTCGTTTGACCAACTATGTCATACTCTTAAGCTTCATAAATCTAATCTTCTCTCTATTGGAGATCTCAAGTATCAAGAGAAATCCTCATCCTCCTCTCATTTTCCAATAAATACACCATTTAAACCTTCTACATCTAATCCTATCGACATGAAACTCATGGTCAACACCGTTACACCTTCTAACCAGAAACCATCCCAACCGCCTCAGCATACATTCACCACCCTCCCTATGGCACCACATCTCATTTTGGAGCAACTCCTCAATAAAAACCTCATCACCCTCCCGCCACCGCTAGAATTAGACCCATCATGGCCTAAAGGACGTAATTACAATGAAATATTTTGTTATGATTACCATCACTCTGTAGGAAAATCTATTAACCATTGTATGAAACTTTAAGCACTTATCCAAGATCTAATTGGAAATGAACAACTCAAATTCCTTGAATTAACTAGCCATCCTCCCACTAAAAATAGGGGTAAAGTCAAAATTTTTAACAAAGAATCCAACCAACGCTAAAAAAGGTTATGGACTCCTCCGCTAATCATGCATACCCTGCCACACCACCTCCCAATGTCAGAGCACTTGAATTCTTCATCGTCAGCACTAATATGACCCCTCTTGTTATTTCTTTCTATCATGCTTACTATCATGCTACATTCACATCTGACCATTTATACGTACAAGCCCTTATCCCCTCAACCCCCATCAACAACACTAAGGTTAAAACATCCACTCATATTAGTCCATATTTTTTTTCTCTTCTACAAACTATCGATTACCCTCCATTACAAGTTCACTTTCTACTCAAGAGGCATTATGGTGTCGATAAGTTACCTAACATAATTTTTCGTCACACTCTTCTCCTCTCTTGCAACGTTAATCAAACTATTCACCAATAGGACTTACTTCTCGGCTTAAATTGGATCCGTAAAACCCAAGCTATTTTATCCATCAACCACTTGCACCTCAATTTCATCCTCAATAACCAATTTGTCTCCATCGATGGAATCCCTAATTCGCTTCCAACATCCTTGCCCTCCCATTCCGCTTCTCCTACCCCTCTTCCTCTCCCTCACACAATTTCTCTACTGTCACCAGCTACGCATTCTACTCCTAATTCCCCACCTTGATTTTCCCCCATGCGACCACTACATTCCCTTACTCCTACACATCGGCATAGCCCTATACCTAAACCCATTACTACTTCTCACATACATCACCACATTATTTTATTGCATGTCAACTGTCCTCTTCTTCCAACACGACATCTCATCGATCTCCCTAACCTACATATTTTATTATGCCCTCCTGGTCATCTTATCTACACCCCTCACATGCATATTGGCTTCATTATCCTACACAACACTTATCTCTTATACCACCATTATTAGAGTATCCTTCTCCGTTGTCCTCCTCTCATGTACGGGTCGTTTGACATCCGTCCCTTGACCTTATTGGCTGATTTCTCCTTCATACCCAGTTGAGGGAGTCTACCCATTAGAACCCCCGCATTTTTGCCTGCATTTTCACATTGCTACCTCTCCAACCCATACATGTTTCGTCTCCTCCCATATCAACATTTTCATTTTCTATTATCACATCCACTTTACCTGATGATGCACTCTAGTGCTTCGGTTGACACTGAACTTTTGAGGGATCATTCTTATACTAAACCCCTCACACTCCACTACAAGAACTATACATATACCTCCTACATCATCCTATATATACCTCCTCTATTAGTCATTTCCACATCATCTCTCTCCTACATTCTACGCTAGTCATCATCGTATATGATCCTTGTTTCCTATGTATTCAATACATATTATACATTATACATTCTACACTAGATTCCCTTTTACTTGGGACTAGTTTTATCTATTATCATTACGCATTCTACTCCTATCTACACACTTCTTGCATTTACACACTTACACAGACTACATTCATACATCCTACACTATATTTTCTTATACTTGGGTCTAGTTTCATCTCTCATTCATACACATTCTATTTCTACCTACCTACACATGCTACATTATATTTCTTACAAAAAACATTCACCTACCTTGTTCATCTACACTGCATTGTTCTGCACTCTACACTCATTATCTTTGACACACTTTAGTTCCTCAGTCCATACTCGACTGCCAAGGGTTTACCAATCAAATGTACCTTTCCTACATGCAACAGGCCATCATACCACATTCATCATACTAGTGAAAAATACTCCAGGATCTGTTTTGACTCAGACCCATCATCACGTAGTGGTATACACCTTAGCTTAGATAACCACTCCTTTCATCAAATATACATCCTTATATCATCTTCTCTTATATCGTCCTCTTCCATTTATCAATTCCAAACTTATTCCATTGCACTATCGTGCCTTTACTCATCACTTAGTGGTATACACCTTAGGTTAAATCACCACTTCATTTATTCATTTCAAATTTTCCTCTTAAATCTAATCATCACCTATTCTATCATCCTATTCTCAGTCATTATATTACATCATCAATTATTCTACTCATCACTTAGTACTATACGCTTTGTATAAACCACCACCCTCATCTTATTCATCACATAGTGCTCTATGCTTAGTGCTACCATTACTACCTTTTGTTATTCATTGCCTACTTATCTATGCTTTATACACCCTCATCCCCCATCTCGTAGTGACATACGCTATAGGATAAATTATCACATTCTTTCACCTTCATGTAGAGATATACACTTAGGGCTTAATCATCACTCCTCTATTTAACCAAGTCATGGTATACGCTTAAGCTATAGGGTCCATGCACATATTTTTCATATGTCGCATTCTCATCCCTTCATCTCATAGTGATATACACTTAGGGATAAATCATCACTCGCCCATTCAAACAAGTTGTGGTATACGCTTAGGTTATAGGATCCATGCATATCTTTCTATACATCTTCTCACCATCCTCTCATCCTCTATAGTGATATACACTTAGGGATAAATAATCACTCCTCTTATAAAAAAATTTGTGATATACGCTTTGTCTATAGGGTTCATGCACATCATTTCTCATCATGTCACATTACATAATCACTACACATATATCTCAGCACGCTAAAAAAAATCAACAATACTCGACCACTTCCCAATGACGCACTTTCGTTTACTGTTTATTCTTGACTTCTGAGGGAAAAAATATCAGCCTCACTACATACACTTCCATACACTCGGGGGGCACATTGCTCTTATCATTTCATCTTGCATTCCATTCTACTCATCCACAACATATTGCATTATCTTGGTAGAATTTATTTTTTCTTACTTTTGTTTTACATGTTCGTTTTATTACAAATGTTAGCTTTATTTCCTATATTTTATTATAATACACACATGTGTGTTCACGCCTTTATCTAGTGTGGTTACAAATACAAGACTCTACACGCGGAAAGGATGCTCGCCTTCTACCCTTACTATACTTGTCGCTAGGTGCATCCACATTTGACTTATACATATGTTTTTACATCATTTTTTACTTCTCATCTTATACTTCTTTCTTTGACATGCTTTGACATATTGGTTTTCACTCTAACATGCTAATGGGTGTTCCATCTGCAACACTTGTTTTGCAGGACTACATATGTCCATGACTACTTGTATTTCTACTTGTATGCTTTGTTTACCATTTTATTTGGGTTTTTCCCTTTGTTTGTGTTCACACTTGATTGGTGTTTGTGGACATGATGACCTTTCATGTCTTGTGACATTGTGATTGATGTCCCGTGTTCAAAACCCACTTTGTGTAGTCTCGTTTTTTTCTTGTGTGTTTGAACTACTGTAATTGGTATTTTTTCTATACTATTTGTGTTTTTACACTTATATGTATGCATGTGTTTGGACTAACACTTGTATGTGCTTGCCACCCTCTTTTCTATGTGCCCTGGTATCTACCAAGCATTTTCCCTTTCCCCCCAGCAAGGCTAAGTTTGTTGCAAAGTCAAAGTGTGGTTGGTCCTCTTTTGCGGCCACATTCTCCTTCCAGGGTAGTCACATACACCCCTCAAGAGTGGGGAATCATGATGGGTATTCTACTAACATAACATCTTTTCACTAGTTCACGTACACAAAAAGTGAGTTTAAATCAAAATTAGCACAATACACAATTAGTAAGTTAAAATTAGACCGAACTGCATACACAATGGCCTCAACAGTTCATGGTGTCCTTCGGCAATCATGCCAAGCAGTCATAGGCTCAAGGGTTATAAAGGGTGGCATCTCTACATTTCTCCATATATTAGTGTAGGATTTCCCAAGAAAATCAGCACAATATCAAGATCTTTTCAATAAATTACAGCAAAAGTGGTTAGAGTTGCAAGACATTGAGCATTCCATCCCTACTCTTCTTTAGCCAGGAGGCGTGAGATCACCCGAAAAACTCATGACATAAGAGGATATTTTCCTACACCCTTTCTCTCAACATGGATCAGGTGCACATGTTCCATTTTTTTCCATTTACATTTTCTATTCTAGCATATTTTAAATTTGTGTACTTTACACACCAGTTTTACATGCATGCATATTTGACTACTTGAGCATTTTCTCCTTGCAGGTCCTCCGTATGAGAAGAAACTAGTCAAGGTGGGGGAAATGATAACAAACAACAATAGCGAGAATATTAACACAACGCGATGGTACTTGTCATACTCAACTTGTAATTACACCACACATACGAAGTAAATACACACACGTTCTACCCTAGGTTCACTCTCATCTCTTTTAATTACATTTTTCATCTTTAGAATCCATAATCCGCCATGTTTGATTCTAGTCCGTCAACACACTTCCTTCCACACTCTGTATGGATTTTAGATACACTTCTCTGAATACTTTATGTTAATGAGTTGTTCACTAACCAACATAAAGTGGGGGGGAAATTTAGACACAAACATTACACATTAGACAATATTTATGCCTGTCTTAAAATATTATTTATAAGGTTCTCAAGTGTACAAAGTACTAATTAACTCCCCCTTTTTACGATCTTTGTTTTATATTTTATTTATTCTTTCCCACATATTTCCTGATACCTATCCACCCATTTCGCAACTTCCTTGAGATTTTATCCCTTATTCCAGGAACCCTAACCTATATAGGGGCACGCCGGGGAGCCCTGGTCCCACCCTGGGTGCCCCTATCTATGCTTAACCTCTTTTTCTCTTCTTTGGGTCACTTCTAGCCATTTTTCTCCCTTATATTTTCCTCATTCATAATTTTTAGAATTAATTGTGAAATTAAAGTTGAGATCCCTATAAATATGAAGCTTATAAGATCGTAATAAGGGTCCCACGTCATTGCATCCTATCACTACTATCACTACATCTGGGGTTGCATCCATTGCACCATCTCCGTCCACATATCTCCATGCATCATAACTATCAAATTCTACATCACATCCATTCACACATTCTCAGAGGAAGGATTCTATCTATCCTATTTTACATTGTATTGCTATCATAACTCGATACTAAAAAGTGTAACTGACACGAGAGCACCTAGGGCACGACATACACACACTAAACATAACTAAATCACGATCCATAATATAGTGTAGTGCTCATTAATAAGTCCACTAGTTTGGCAGCTGAGATCAATCTGACCCCTTCTTATTCTTCATATGCAAGCCTTCATACGAATTATGTAGCAAATCCTGAGTGACAAACAAGAAGGGTTTCGAACAAAGGTGTGACACTACCAGAAAAATGTCTTGAGTCCCTAAACAATTCATTGCGCCCAACATATAGACCATGGCATCCCAGGGCACGCTAATACACTCTCAAGTGCATGTGTCACTTCAAATAGTCTAGATCTACCCTTCGTAATGTTCATGAGTGATTGTTTGCATAGTTTATTTCCAGTTCCAAATCTATGACAACCTACAACAGTAATACCATAATTAGTTAATTCATTTCCCTACTCTCCTCTTGTATATTAGGTTTTCTCTTTCACTTATATTAATTATTTGTAGTTACTGCATATTGCTTTACTTCAATTACTACATTTATACAATGTTTTAGTCTCTCTCTCTCTCTCTCTATTTCTCTCTCTCTCTCTAATTATTGAGATTCTAGAAGTGGATGGAATTGGGATTGACATTATATGGTTATAAAAGTGGCTTGACTATATGTTAGTTGTATATATTTTACTACCCATCTTCAAAACATTAAAAAAAAGAAAACTAGTAATAAAATCATATTAATCCACTTAGATAGAAAGAAAGAGCTTCTCATCCACTATACAAGATTGCCAATAAATATTGTTCTCTTGTACATAATATTTATTTCTAAAATCCATGATGACATAAAAAAATTTGAAAAAAAATGAATGTATAGACAAATCCATATAGGCATACAATGATAACATCAACAAAATACAAAGCTATGCTTGTATGCCAAAAATGCATACAAAGAAATTTGTATACATAAAAATGTTGGGATATAATCAAACAATCTAGTTCTATTTTCCCAAAAAAAAAAAGGAAACGACATCATAAGTGGAAATCCCTTATATCAATCAAACCTTCGATGTTGAAGGATTAATAATTTGACATATAGAATGACATTAATTACAAATAATTACTTACCACAATCTCATTATCACTTTGAACCATCCTTTTCCTCTCAGGATAGACCTCGAGGGAAATATCCTCAATACTAGGTGCATGAACGATAGTTGTCCACTCCTATTGTGGAAACCGTGAAATGAAGAAAATTATAATACATATGAATTTCATTTATAAATATTAAATGATGTTATTTAATACAATGAATTCATTGTAAAAATCACATTACTAGTTCATACAGGTGTAAGAGGTATAGAACAAGCTATCCCCATATTTTCTCTAATACCAAATGATCGTATAATGTTGGCAAGTGACTCTAATGACATCATCAAATTAAAATAAGAAAAACGTTACAGACATATCAATTACATGAAATTATCAACATACATTAAATATTGCTAATTTTCTTTGTAAATGGTGATTAATAATACTAAAAAATAAATTAGTAAAATCTCCAATATGTGCTCTAATACCAACATCTCCTAATGCTGAAGGTCCATAGGTTTCCTGTTAAACATAAAATTATCATTAGACGATAATATTTCTATATGGAAAAAAAATTAACACACAATACTTACTAATTTATAATTCAATCGAAAGTATGATGGGAATCTCTAAATGAAATTTACTAAACCCTAATCAGACATTGTTGAACCCTAATTGAAATCTTCCCTAAAACATTTTCTTTCCTACTCATGGTGGCATCAATGCCTTTGCTCAAGTTTATTTTGGCTCTAGTGCCATTGTTTTCTCACACAATGATTGACCAATTGTTAGTGCTCCAAATTTGGATAGCGACTCCCCTTCCTCCCCTAGTGGAAACTCCCCTCTCGTTCCATACCTTAATGGCGACACAGCCTCCCCTATTTTTCAAAGCAAAAATGACACCATGGCTTCTGGTTGTGAGAAGTTACTTTTACATTTTGCAAGAGAAATGGTCCCTAAGTCGACCATTATTTAAAGGAATATTACCTCACAACTAAAGAGAGTGCATATGGGTGGTTCTAGAAGCACCTCAGTTTGATTAGATAGCATCTTTGTTCCTCCTATTAATACCTCATCTATTATTGAGTGTTAAAACAATTGTTTGACTTCATTTACCGAAATTATGTAGGGAAGGAGTTCATTGGCCCTTGCTGCCATTACCCCTGCATTACCTTCAGAGAGGAAGTCCTTGAGTCTAAGTGCTACTACGAAGAACATGCGTTGATGTGTAGATTAAGTGTCTTATGACCTAGCCTACCAGATGTACTTGAATGGATTTTCAAATACTAGATATCCCTTATCTCAGGAAGGCTATATCTTTATACTTGTACTAAAGGAATATGTAGTGTGCCTTTTCCTTCATCAATTGATAAACAAATAATAGCTAGTAAAGTCTATGTATAAATAATGATACGCTATCTTAAAATAAAGGCTCCCCTCTTTTAACCCAGTCACAAAATCTTTCTCTTTCAAACCCATTTGGATAAGTACGCCCCATTTACCACTACAAATTTGGAGCTAGGATTGTATGATTTCCATTGGAAATGTTTTGGGCAACACCCTTCACATGAACTCCCAATCCACTGATTTCACCCATACAACATATGCTAAGATTGTTGTTGAACTAGACACTTCTACAAACCTTCCTGCAAACATTGAGCTTAAAGTGTAAAACAGATCATGGTCTCAGCCATTATACTATGAAGGTTTACCTTTTAAGTGGAGAAGGTGCTTCTCTTTAGGTCATATTGTTGTTGAATGTGGGTAGTAAAAGCATAAGAATGACAAAAATAATTTGTGGAAAAATACCCTCCTTGAATATTTGATTTTTGATGCCATGGAATATCTGGATTCAAATGTAAATTCAGATGATGTGGAAAAATTGGTTCCGGAAATGCCACCTACAAAAAAACCTATTGGAGGAAACACGAAGAATACAAAAGATGAATCACTTACATGTAAAGAGGCTAAGGAAAATATCGCTCCTATTTTTCCTATGGAAAAAGGAAGATATGTGGAAATTGAAGATATTGAGGTTATTCTACATATCCACGAGTTTTCTAACAGTTTGAAAATGGTACACAAAAATAAAAAATTCACTCTCAAGAATATTGTTTCTCTTACCTAGATTTCTCTTTCACTATGGGGAATTTGTTTCTTTTCTTTTTTGGGCTGTTATTGTTTTCTATCTAGGATTTTAGGCCTTATTGTATTCCTGGGTAGGGACCTAGTAAAAAAACCTTTACCCTTAAATAAAAAAAAATACTAACTTATTACAAATTTATACCTAACAAGCATTAGGAAGTCGAATGAGATACTGGATGTGTAGTTTTACCCAAAAAATTTATAGAAAATACACATGACTCATTAATTTTCATCCAAAATGTATTAATATCATTAATTATAGAATTTAGTACAAAAATATATACTAAATTAAAGTTAACTTCATGTAGTTTACTTTCTAGTCAATACCAATGGCCAAACCTAGTAGAGCATTTATGACCATGATAGTGTCAAACATAGTATAATGACATGTCTCATCAAATTAAACACCATGCTGATTCTGTGGAGAAGCCTCATGAACCACATAGTTTCCAAGACTCCCACAAACATGAAATATTATGTTATATTATGTTTGATTCCTCAAATGACAGGCCTCATCCTTCTGGGAGATATTGCTGCCATGTTAAAGCAATGAATGTGTTAAATCACTAATATACTCGAGCCTAAAAAAATCCATGGTCTCCTTCATATCTAAAGGGACCGAAACATGTTGAATAGATTGGCGAGAAAGGGTAATAAGTTTTCAATTCTATAAACATTTTTCTCCCAATCTATACTGTACAGAGCCTTTTTGTTTGAGTCATTTGAATCCTTGACAATAAAGGCCTTTGTAATATTTCCTTTTAGAATTATCCCACAAGAGTCAAAACAATACGTTTCTATGTTGAAAAAATATCATGTACTATATTGTAGGAAAGGATTTTTCGGACATGTTTTAGAAAGTATTGAAAATTTTCAAGGTAATGAAAGACTAAGGGGTATTTGGAGGCAAAAAAACATATGATGTTGACACATTTAAAAAAATTGACATATGATATAATTTTGGTAGGATTTGTGATGATGGCTTAAGAGATTATGGGTTTTCCCAAAAATACATGAAATGATGCCATGTGGTCACTGGATCAATAGTCAAATTATAATCCTGAGAAGAATTACAGAAAATGGGTCTACATTTGTTAACTCGTTAATTTTTTATTAAGTAAGAAATGTATATAATTTGATTCACACCATCAATATATTAGAAAAATGAAATTCAACATGAAGAGGACAATTCACATTCATTAAACTGATATTTAAAATTAGAAACAATTAGGTAAGACTTGCCTTCACACGTATGCAACCAATTTTAAAGATATTTTCCATTTTTGCCATATTCGTGAGATTGATTTTTTTAATTTTCTCCATCCCATAAAATATTAATTTGGAAATATTTTGCACCCTTTCCATAAGTGTTTTTTCATTAGATCCTTAAAATTTTCATTGACAAAAATATCTATTATGTTTCTCAGCAACCATTTCAACTCATGCCTCTACTATTATCTATTGAATTTTTTAAAATGCTTTAGTTGTAAGTACCCTTATATATGTATGAATAATATAGAATCATGTGAACTATTTATCTCAGTTCCGAAAATAATGTTGGCGTCATGGACTGTACTGATTGTAGTATATGTAGAATAGGGGTATATTCAAAAGGTTTTGGAAACTTTCTAGAAAAAACAATCAACACGTGCAAAAAAAATCCAAATTTTTTTGTTAGCATCCTCCTACCCTTTTCGATAATGTTATATTTAAATTAGGGAATTTTATTTGTTTCTCGCTCTATCAAATTATCAAAATTAAATCTATAAGCAGCCACACCTACCCACTTTGACATACAAAATCCCAACCCTAACCACCACTTTTGGGTCTCGTGAGTGGTCCTACTATGGTCATGTAAACTATTTTACTAAATACCTAGTAAGATCCATAAAATCTAATTTACCAAATACAACAAACAAACATCTATCACAGAATAATAAAAAGTGTTTTTGTTGGATGAACTGCAACTACAAGATCCCTATTTGGTAAGTATGATGAATGTGGAAGCATACACAAAGAATTTGACCATTTGAAAAAAACCTCATAGAGAAGTCATCCAATGGAATGCAATGATGTCAAGATATCAGAAAATGGTATCACTAAAAATTCCTTGGGATTATTTATATGCCAAAATGGGATATTTAATAAATGGATTCCAGTTATTTACAAAAATTATGGAACACGATATCATTTCATGGAATATAATATTTACAACATATATAAGACAATGGTCATCCTCACGAGTCAATAAGACCATTTCACCAAACTCAACAAAGGGATATTCAACCCGATCAACTTGCCTTTCATCATACTCACGGGATGTGGCAAAATAATTATTTTTTAATATGTTATGGACATCCCTCAAGGTATAATAATAATATTTTATGGTCATATGTTGTAGTTGTAGTAAATTATTATTTCCTCCCTATCACGTAACGTTAAACCAATTTATGATAGTATAAATATTACCACAAATTAATTCTCCAACAAAATTAAGAATATTATTCTCTCCAATGTACTTTCCAACTCATACATTTACTAGTATACTCCTATTTAATTTACCATTATTTTGTTGGACATTTAATCCTCTAAATATTTTGAATCCAAACATTACTTGAATACTTCATAAGGAAAGAAGAATAAAAAAAAAAAAAGGTATTTTCTATTTTAGATAGCTTAATATTATAGCAATTTATTTCCAATTTAACGAATTATTTAAAAAAATTTAAAACAAAATTCAATAATTACATCTAAGTACTATTCCAAATGGGAGCATGGGTTGCTGCCTCTAGTAGCTGATAGAGAAATAAGGAGTGTAGATCAGTTTCAACATTGATGTCTTGCATCCTTATAGTCATACATGTTGAACTTTATATGTAATCCAAAGAGTCTCTCCTTTGTTGTATAATGTCTACAGCTTGACCTACTCACATTCCATTATTTTCTTCCTTGAAATCATGTAATTGTTTACTCTGCTGTTCATTAACTTGAGTGCGGAAAAAATCTACTCCTCTACCCAACAACAATATACATTGTGAGAAAACGTTTTGAAAAATGGGTTTAAGATATTCTAGATGATTCCCATTATTTCAACTTGAAAATTATGAATCACTATGCAGGTTTTTGGTATCTTGCAACATATCTCCTCCTCCTTGCCATATTGTTGGAGTAACATCAACACCTTGTTAACAAAAGTTCAGTGCTTCGGATTCGACCCCAAGATCAAAATTAGAGGGTCTTAATTATCACTTCATTTCCTAGAACTAGTTGATCTTAAAACTTAAAAGTGGTGCTATAAAGGGTAAGAAGAAGTTGAAAATGTGGTTGGGTTTGGAGCTTGGCACTTATTATATTTTCCTTACTTTTTATTTTGGCCCTTTTAATGGTAAATGAAACTCACGTAAATAACGAAATGAAGATTAAGGATAAAGTAGAAAATATATAACAAATATGAAATTGGTGGGAATAATATAATCCTTGGAATAGTTGTGGGAGATGCAAGTATTTGATTTTGACATTGGTTTCCATATTTATCTAATAAATTAAATTACAAGAAAAAACCATGCCACCCTAAAAAAATAAATTAAAGTAATAACAAAACCTATTTTCAAAATATCTTTCCAAAATATTTTGATTCTTTAATTTCTGTGGATATTAGTTATTGGCACTCTGTGATTGACAAACAAGTTAATGGTAATGACTGAGTGATTACATTATTCATAGGATCAAAACTATGAAACAAATAAAAATGCATGACATTATTATTCAGTTCGGTAATATGGAGCACGTGTCGTATGGGTGTCATTGTAAGGAAAAGGATTTTTGTACAGTGGTTCCCCCAAGTGTTGTGCCCTCCCAAATACTTCTCCTCCCTCTAATCACCTTTTCATTTCTCCTCTTCCTCCTATGATGTTTCATTCTCTCAAGTTTAACTTATTTAATGCATCCACCTTGATGTTTCCACTCCAAGTAGGAAAATTGAGTACGAAATTATGACAAGTAAAAACATGTGGACAACAACAATTATTTTGTTTGTATAATGATGACTTAAATAAATTCATCCACATGTTACATATTAATTCGCAAGAGGCTTCTAGAGCTGGAGATGTATTTTTACTTGATGGATAAATCAAATCCATAATCACCTCACATTATTTCATGTTGTCATTGCTGCTTAAAATGACACAAGAACATGAGAAAGTGTTAGAAATGGCGTTATATGCTAACTAAGTGACTCCTCCATAATGGAATCCATGTCACTGGCATTACTGACACCCGTATAACACATTTTTTCAGCATTTTTGCTGACTAAGATGGTTCATCTTTCAACAAAATTTTATGTTTTCGATTTAGTAGACACATGTTACTCAATACTTATTTTGATTTAGTGAACACATGTTAGTCAATAATTATTTAATCATGTCCACCACGAAAATATTCTCTCCCTATTTTTTCCTTGATACAAAATATATTCTAGTAAGACCTACGTTCATGTTAATATATATTCCCAAATTTATCTCATCTCATTTTTTTAATTAAATAAAACCAATGTATTAAACTAGTTGTATTAAATTCCTTACTAAAAATTCTATAATTCAACTGTCAAACATAGTGTATTTTTATTTTTTTGAATTTTTGAATTTTTCCCACTTTAACTGTAAATTGCAATCATGTAGATAATGCAAACGAGATCGATATTATATAGTGAAATACATATAAAAGATGTTATTTGGGTGGGAAAAAATATGGGTCATGTAATAGGTGTGCAATATGTAGGGTTTTTATTCCCACCTTTTTATTTCCAACTTTATATTCATACCTTCACCTTATCTAGTAAATTAAATATCATGCACTCAAAACACCTGACAACATAAAAAGTATAATAGAAAATAAAAATATGGATTGAAAGATAAAACATTTATTTCAGTCATATGTCCATTCCCTGAAGGAGCTTAATTATCGATGAGTGATTTTGCATCACATATTTTTCTACAATTACTTAATCTTAAAACTAAAAAGTAGTCATGCAAAGTGTTGTCTAAGAAGTAACTAGTGTGGTTGGGTTTTAACTTGTACCATCATGAATTTTCACCAAATATTTAGTTTTACCCCTTTATGTTCTCATTTCACTCATGTGAAAAATGTGAACGAGCTTGCGACGATTAAGTTGAGAGAAGATAACAAATATTATTTGAGTAGCAACAATCTACTTTATGGAACAAGTGTGTGAAATGCAAGTATATAATTCCCACCTTTTAAAATCCAATATATCATCCATTTCTACATATTACCTATCAAATTAAAATTTTTCCAATCGAAAACTTTCACTCCATGAAATATTAATAAATAACAAGCTTTATTGATGGTCTTTCATTTAAACATATTGAATTTTTTGCATTTAATTTTCTGCCATTTTAAGCATAAATTGCACTCATGTGGATAATGTGAGTGAGATCGAGATGATATAGTGGATCACCCATAGCTAATGTTATTTGGGTGGGAACAATATGAGCCATGGAATAGGTGCAGGACATGTAAGTTGTTAATTCCCACCTTTTTATTTTCTTGTTTTTATTCATCTCTTTGCCTTATCTATAAAATTAAATGTCATGCACTGCAAACATTTGAGGCCATAAAAAAGTATAATAAAAAAATAGAAAAACTAGATAGACAGATAAAATCTTCATTTTGGTCATATTTCCATTCCTTGAAGGTGATCAATTATCTATGAATGTTCCTAAATCACCCATTTTTAATCAATTAATCGAGCTTGAAACATAAATACATGCATGCATAGTGCTACATGAAATAACCTTTGTGGTTGGGTTTTGAACTTGGCCCCTATGGAATTCTAACCATTTTTATTTTGGCCCCTTTAAGATCATGTTTCTATCACATGAATAATTCACATGAGCTTGAGATGATAAAATGGAGTAAATATAACACATATAATATTAGGAAACCATAGAATTTGCAGCAGTAAATACACATGAAGTTGAATAACAAAATAACAATTTACATAGATAGAGATAAACTAAATATAAACATACTAAAGATTCAAGTGACGAACACCATATCTAAGTGGTAAAACCCGAGTCTAAAGCTTAGGGAAAAATCCACGGTTTAAGATATTAATCTTTTATTAATTGAATATGAACAAATTACATGTGAATTTGTTATAAGAAACTTAACATCTCCACAAAAATACATACACCTAATTGGTGAAGTACATTTAGGTTTCCTCCTCCTAAAAATAGTGTGGAAAAACACCATTAGGATTCTAATTCCTAAAAATATAATTCTTTGACTTGTTAAATGTTTTTGACATCTAAGATCAAAATATTATATTGTGGAAGCACCTAGATTCCGAGCAACTCAAAATATGTTAATTTGATTTGTTAAAGCATACCTTTGATAACCTCCAAATACTATTATTGATCATATCCTAGCGGGCACTAAGCTCCTAGAGTCTTAAGTTAATGTGTTTAATCTTGGCGGCTGATATGCTCCAAATATTATGTGATAAATCCTAACGAAAGCTTAGCTTAAATAATTACATCGTTGTAAATACTAACGGCCGCAAAGCTCAAATTAATTTTATTTAAATTGTTAAATCCTATCGAAAGATTTACTCTAAATATTATATTGTGGTAGTACGCAGTGACCGCTAATTGCATACTACCTTGATTAAATTTGTGAAATCCTAGCGACCGCTAAGCTCAAAATAATATGTTGCAGCAATACCTATTAGACATTAGCCCTTAAATATCCCAATTTATTTTGTTAAATCTTAGCGACCGCCATGTTCCAACTTTTTTGTTGTGGTAGTGTCTTAGCGGCATAAAATTTCAAAATATACGTAAATAACTAATGATCGCTAAACTCGGAATATGTTATTGTGGCATAATCTAGCAGTCGCTAAGCACTGAGTATCTTACTTATTTTTTGTTAAATCCTAGTGACAAAAAATCTTCAAATAATATGTTGCAACATAAGCTAGCAGCCGCTAAGCTAAAAATATCATTTTGTGACTTGTTAAATGCTACCAACATCTAAGATCGAAATATTATATTGTGGAAGCATGTAGATACCGAGCAGCTCAAAATATGTGAATTAGATTTGTCAAAGCATACCGCCGATAACCTCCAAATATTATTATTAAGCATATCCTTGCGGGTGCTAGGCTCCTAGAATCTTAATTTAATGTGTTGAATCCTTACGACCGATATGCTCCAAATATTATGCGAAAAATCCTAACGAATGTTAAGCTTAAATTATTACAGCATTGTAAAGACTAGTGGTTGCAAAGCTCAAATTAATTTCATTTAAAATGTTAAATCATGTCAAAATATGTGTTCTAAATGTTATGTTGTGGTAGTATGTAGTGGCTGCTAATTTCATACTACCTTAATTTAATTTTTGAAATCCTAACGACCGCTAAGCTCTAAATAATATGTTTTGACAATACCTAGCAGAAGCTTGTCTCGAAATATCTTACTTTATTTTGTTAAGATCTTAGCGACCACTATATTCTAAATAAAATGTTTTGGTAGTGTTTTAGAGGCCTAAAAGTTCAAAATATTTGTAACTGCCTAGTGATCGCTAAGCTACAAATATGGTATTGTGATATACCCTATCGGTCGTTAAGCTCGCTATATTTTTCTTATTTTTGTTAAATCCTAGCGACAACTAATATCCAAATAATATGTTGCAAAATAACATGTCGGACACTAAGCTAAGAATATAATTCTTTAATCTATTGAATGCTAGCAACCATAATGTTCAAAATATAATTTTGTGGACGTACATAGTGACAGTAAGCTCTGAATAATATGTTGTGGCATATCAGCTTGGCCGATAAGATCATAATATTTTAATCTCTTTTTTTAAATCATAGCCACTGCATGGCTCCAAATATTATTTGATGTCTTTACCTAGCAGCCACTAAGCTCGGAATATTATTTGTTGGCATAGCCTAGTGACCGCTAATCTCAAAAAAACTTACTTCAAATTATAAAATCAAAATTGTATACTCAAATAATGTATAGAGATTTGGTTTTCATAATAAATAATTTGTCAGTCTTATTTGCTCGAGGCTTTAACTGGCAACTACTAAGTTCTAAATATAAACCTTATGTGTTATACTATTATACATAGATTTTTATTATCTTTGCGATTCAAACAAAAAAATTTCAAAAGAGAATTATAGCCTAGCGGCCGCTAAGCTCCACAACTTTTTGTTGATTGATTGTATTCTGATAGCATAAATCAAATTTAAAATCTATAAACGATAACAAATAAATTTGGAGTTTCCATTTGGATACATAGAAATACATGTAGAATCATGAATTAATTTATATATGTCAAGACTCTATATTTCATCAATAATATGTGTCCTATTAATAATATTGTTTAAAAAGAAATATATCATCGTCACTACAAAGCTATGTGATTTTTTGTCATGGCTTAGTGGGCAGAAAAGTAAATATACATTTAAATATATAGTGATTAAAAATTTTATTTGGTAAAATTTACGTGTATATATAATATGTTTACCTTCCATTGTACATAAATTTATCATACAATTAAAAACTTAATATGATTCTATAGTTTTAAATCATTTTGTTAACCTCGAATATCTTCCCATAAAGTCAACGCGGCAACCATGGGTTAAACAATGTACAATGAAATAATTACATCGGATTAATTCTATCATCATAATAAAAAGTGGAAAAAGGTAGTCGTAAGGAATATCTAAACACAACTTTGAGTCTCGCAAACCATTAAAATTTTAAAAACTACTGACAATGTGACACACCATCATTATCAAGAAAAATCAATCTAGAGGGAGGCATAGAACGGTGGATATCCAAAGAGCCAAAAAAAAAAAATCCAGAGGGGGACATAGAATGGCGGATACATGAAAGTGTTCAAATGAAATAAAAACTAGAGTTGTAAAGGGATTAAATTTTCCTTCGTTATGGCACAACAGAATCCTTTTTTCTTGAAGAACAAGGTGGTTTGACAAGATGATCAAAAGGAATCATTAAGCAGAGCTAAGCCACGGAGCGTGTTTTGGTAGGTAAAAGCTCAAGGTTAGACTGATGTGAAAAAGATAAGAGCAAGTCCAAGACAGAACAACTGAACAAGCCCGCAGTAAAAAAAGGTGCACATTTACTATAATATACGTTTTTCCTGCCATGAATACCTTATTTAGATATGAGATTATTTCATTGCTTGGTGATGTCTTTCAAACCTTTGTCCGTTACATCGAACTAAGTATCTACATGATTTTATCTACAACCCCTTTGTGGGCTTCATGGGCTCTTTTGTGTGCATCCTTTGTATGTGACCTTTGCGTGTTTACTCTGCAAATGAGATCTAAAATTACTACTTGATTTTTCCCTTACTAAATGCAAACAGGATTCTTGGTATGACTCAGTCTACTATCTATAGCTTGTTTGTATTATTTTATGATTTCACGAGATGCTTTTCTGCAAGACCGAATATTACCAAAACCCTAAAAACATAGTTCTCTGGGGTATTTAATAGTTTTTATCAGCACATTCCACGTTTGAAATTTTAAAAATATAAAAAGTGTGGGATATGAAATTTTGAAAATTAGACTTTCCCGAGCGAAAAAGCAGGGGACACGGCGGTCGAGTACATTCAAATTTCAAATACTCTCAAATGCGGGGGAATTCACAATTCAAAATTTAAATTTACCGTTCATTAAGACCAAAGGTACAGGATATCGAAAAAATAAATGAATATTGAAAATAACGCCTTTTGTTATTGGTTATAGCTTAACAATAGCAAAAATGAAATAAAGCATTGACTAATTGATTATAAGAAAACAAAACATAATAAATTGCATAAATGTATAGGCACATTTATTGTTTATTTTAAAAAAAAAAATCGTCCTAGACAAGGTTTGATGTAGCGCGCTAATGAAATATAATTTTCCAATGTACTTTATGCCACGTGGCAAATTTGAACCTGATAGTTAGAAAACATTATAATTAACATGTTAATTATGAAATTTATATATAAAGAAACGAGTATAAAATTCTTTTAAACGTATATGGATCCGCGATATTACAATATAAATAGTAACCACCAAAACAACGACATATGGCATGAAATTTTTGAAATCTCAAAAGATGTTTTTTGCATTTAAAAAATGAAAAACATGATAGCACTTCAAGGTTGTGAAGATGGTGTTTACCAATCAATCAACAGGTCATTAATATGATCCTAGCGGCCACTAAGCTATATCATGATTTGTTACATTCTATCACTATTTGTGAAATTATGAAATTGTTGAGCCTAACGACCGCTATGTCATTACTTTTAATGAATAATTAAAGTAGCTTAGGGGTCCCTAAGAATTTTCATTTGATAAACAACCACTGGAATTATATGTTGCACAAGGATAATTTTAGTGGCGAATATTCGTAATATGGCAAAAATTTCATTTTAGGAAAATTTGAAAAGGTGAATTATTCAGAGTGGGTCGGTGTCCTGTTCGCCTAAAATATATAGTATATTTTTTTGGGGGGATCGGCTTCACCTTCATTTGAAAACATCTCCTATAAAAACCTAGCTGATTCGTTAGGTAGTATACCTCAAGTAGCTTAACAAATTACCAATACTGTGAAATTTGAACTCGCATACCCTTAAGCACCAGAGATTTAGATTACTGTTAGCCTGTGAATGTTGATGTGTGACAAATGCAGTGTTGACGCGCGACAAGGGCATTGTTGATGTGCGACAATAACTGTACTGACGTGCGACAGAGGAAGTGTTGACACGTGACTTGGGCAAAGAATTTGACGCGTGACAAGGACAGTGTTGACGCGTGACAGTATATTCAAACAATGTACGCACGACAGGAAATGGGTTGTTGACGCACGATAAGTGTAGGCAGTTGACATGTGACAAAGACCTCAGACAAGGGACACACGACAAGACCTCAGACACTGGACAGAGTCGCTACTTGGTTCTTTTGCTGATGCAGGACTCTTTTCAGAATAATGGAAGGTGCCAGCTCAAAGAATACGAATAACCTAAAAGTAAGTAAGAAATCTCAGAAATCACTCTTCAAGTATTTTGGAAACTCTGCGGATACAGATATTGTAAATACCAATCATATAGATGCCACCACAAAGAATCAGAATACTGACTGTGTGGAAGGTATTATTGAGGTGGACATGCATTCTGCACAGTATCAAAGTCAAACAAATGAAACCTACGATAATATGCCAGATCTTGAAGATATTGTTCCTGTTGGGGTGCAACCAGAAGTGCAGCTAGATATCACAGATACAAACACTCAGCAAAATGGAAGACAGAAATCAAAATCAAACTCCGGTCCAAGAAAGAGGAAACCAGGTGATTGTGATATTGCTCAAAATTCTACTCAAAAAAGTAAAGCATTGAAAACGAACAAGAATATGTGGACCATTGGCAGGACATACAAGTTTGATTGGGCAGCTAAATTTCCATTTATTGAACTTGTACAATCATCTAATTCTGAAGAAATCCCATCTGAATGTACATGTACAATATGTACGTGGAAATTGGGAAAGCAACAAAAAATGCAACTGAAGCTGGACACTATAGAAAAACATTGTGGAAAACAATATTTAACTGTAACGGGGGCGGATGGCCAGAAAATCAAAACACATAGGTGGAAAACTGAAAAAGAATGCATGCATGTTAGATACGCAGCGGAATATGAGGCAGAGCAGAAAAAACACAGACATCTGTTGGAAAAGGGAGGAACGATCACATCGCATATTGGTAAGATGAAAGAAACAAATCTACATGCAAAATTCATACAATTCTCTACTCTTTTTCAAATACTTAAAAAAGGAAGAGCGATTTCAGATTTCCTCGATTTCAAAGTTTTGTATCAATTTAACGGAATGCTGAATGTACCTCAGTCTCATTGGTCTGAGAGTAGTGGATGGGAAATGGCAAAATGCCTCTCGATGATAGAGAAGGAAGATTTGAAAGAGAATGTAAAAAAAGCAAACTTTATCTCTCTTTCAATTGATGAAGTGACAGCAGTCGACAACACCGCATGGGTATGTATCCACATCTATACTTTAGAAAATCATATAAGGACACCTCATCTGTTGGGTGTTATGAAAATGGTTGAAAACTGCAATGCCGAAAACCTATATAAAATAGTTGTTTCTCATTTGAAAGATGTTGCTGGTATGACTGATTATGAAATTGCTACGAAGTTGGTATGCGTTGGAGCAGATGGTGCATCTGTCATGCAGGGTCACCGAACAGGGCTCTGTGTTAGATTACAAACAACAGTGGCCCCATATATGCTACCAATTCACTGTATGGCTCACAGAATGAATTTAGCGTATAAAATGGTAAGCAACCACGAAAATGTTGCTAAATTAGAAGACCTTATAAGAGAACTTCATGCCTATATGTCAAGCAGCCCAAAGCATTTTCTCGAGTTCCAAAAATTTGCAATTGGAATTACAGATGGCAAAAAACTTCTGAAGGATGTGGAGACTAGATGGATCTCTTTGTATGAACCTGCATGCAGAGTTCGTGAGGAGTATCCTTCATTGGTTGGTTTCATGCACAAATACCGTCATGAAGTTGATAGGGCAAGGGACTTGTTGTTCCGTTTAACTGATTTGGAGACATTGCTTACATTGGTTGGTATTCTTCCAATGTTAAAGGAGATCAATACACTGATGAAGCATGCACAGGGCAGATTAATCTATATTGTGGATTTTATACGGATGAGGAAAATGGTATGTCAAAGTCTTGATATATTGTACTGTTCCCAGGATAGTTTTGATGCACCTGTTTTTGAAAATTGGAGAGATTTATTAGATCTTAAAAATCCTAACACCTTTTTGAGATTTAATATCCATGATCACCTCTGCATCACTGTTAATGGGAGGGAAATACCTATGCACATTTTGCAAAAACGTCAAGATATTACAGGATCGGAACGAGAAGATGTTCCCGTGACACGTAATTTGTTTGAGTCTGTTATAGTTGAAACAAGAATAAAGCTTAAAAAAATTTCAGAAACCTTGTCATCAGAAATTAGGGAACGTTTCTGTAAAGATAAAATTCTGGAAGCCATGGGTGTGATGAATCCTAATTTTTGGAATACTGAAGGTGGCCGTGCAGACTTTGTCAGTAAGCATTTCCATAAATCAATGGGTACAATAATGGAACAATTTACAAAGACGTCAGAGCTCAAGGGTGTGGAAATCAAAGGTATACTGAATGCCGATTTATTAAAGTTTCAGTCAACAAATTTTGCAACAACAATGAGGAACCAATATAAGAATTTAGATCAACCTTCTGAAAGTGGTGCTATTACAAGGCTGTGGTGAGGAATCTATCAAAGTTCTATTTTACAAGAAGATATCAGTGAATATTTCAGATTATATGAGTTATGCCAAACAATGATTTTGGGGTCTGTGGAGGATGAAAGGGTTTTCAGTGCATTGTCATTTATAAAATCAAAACTGAGAAACAGGTTGGATAAAAATCTGGAAAGTTGCATGAGGTGTTATGTTTCTCGATACTCCATCGAAACCTTTCCTTTTGACAGAGCAATTGCGCACTGGAATTCCCTTTGCGAAAGAAGAGGTGTGAATAATACAGCTACAAGTACAAATATTCCCAACCTTGAGAGTGTAATTGGCTCTTCGTCACATTCTACAGAAGACAACATCGAGTTTGATGAAGCTATTGATAATGGATTGTTTCAACTTTAAATAGGTATCTTCTTTATCTATCTTTTATCTTTATCATTAAAGATGTTACATGTCTATATACTAAAAATGTCAGGCAATTCACCCATCTATCTACTAATCCATTTCTCGTGTTGGGTTTTTTTAAAACACAGATCTAGCTCATTACCAGTGGCAATGATGATTTCAACTTTAAGGAGGTATCTTTTTCCCCTTAATCTTATTGTTTGTTACTATTCATTTTTTTCAGCTCTGGATATCATTAAAGATGTTACAGGTGTATGTATTTACATTTAGTTAAATACAATCTTTTTACTTTTTGAAAACGTGGGTTGACATCCGTCCGAGGAAGCTGTTACTTCTCGGGACTGACAATGTCAGGCAACTCACCCATCTATCTACTAATCCATTTTTTGTGTTGAATTTTTTTTAAGACAAAGATCTAGCACATTACCGGTGATGATTTCAATTTTATATAGGTATCTTCTTCAACATAATCTTATTGTTTGTTACTTTACATTTTTTTAGCTCTGGTTATCATTAAAGATGTTACAGGTCTAATTTACTATATATTAAATACATTTATTTAAAGATATTGTTGGTTACATATTTAAAGATGTTGCTGGCACTTCTCAGAACTGACAATGTCAGGCAACTCACCCATCTATCTAAAATGTCAGGTAAAACAAAGATCTAGCACGTTACCCTTGATGATTTCACAGCAATCTTTTTTTAAGAGGTAAGCTAAACCCTATCATATTTGCAATTATGTTTAATTTCTTACCAATGATGATTCTTTCTTGATTTCTTAGAATTATATTTAATTTATTTTTTATATGTGCAAAGATCCTTTGATATAGTTTTTTTAACTATATATTTACATTATACAATTTTAAATATAAGTTGTTCCTCATCATCCATATTTATCAGATCATCACCATATCATTATCTCAGGACTCCTGACACTACAATTATTATTAACACAATTATTTATCTAATTTAAATTTATTAAAAAAAATTAGTTTTTTTTAAATAATTCATAATCATATCATTACAATTCTATTCGTTCTAATGTCATCTATATCCATTCTAATCATTAATGTCATCTATCGTCCATTATAACACATTCCATTTATTTATCATCTATATCCATTCTAATGACATTATGCTCATATCGTTACAAGTATAGAGAATAATTATCTTAAAACAAGTACAAAAGTCTAGAGAAGAAGAATTACTGTGCTTGATGATAAATCTACGTCCACATTAAATTGATTATTGTCCATATATATCATATCATTATCGTCATTCATCGTCTTTCAGCATCATCTATCATTAATTATCAATTATCATCATTCATCATCTACGTCCACATACAATTCATGACAATGCAAGTAAACAAGAAACATACATATAATTCATGATAATCACCATCTAATGCAATTAAAATTAAAAACTGGATATAAATCCATATAATTAAATTCAAATACCATAGTACATACTCAATAGTAGAAGTTTTCAAATTCAATATTTAAAGTTTCCTCAATAATAAAAGTTTCTAGTTTTCAAAACCCTCTTTTTCTTTATCCAATTCTACTCTGCACTCTTCCCCAATGGCTTCTTCCACTGTGGCTGTACCTCCTTCCCCAAAACAAGAAATCTCCATGCGACAGCAAATTTGGATCAGCTACAGTGTTCAAACTATCCCGTTGCCAATAATTTTCATAAACGACTAATAATCTCATTGATAAGAACCTTATCCCTTCTCTCCCATTCTATAAGTTGATTCATCTGAGGAAGCTTCTATCTTTCTCAGGAACTGACACAAAATCTTTTTTGTGCTTGTCTAGTTATATGAAATACTCCTTGCCCTCTTTAGAAGTACTTGTGCCAAAACCCTGTATGGTCCAAGCAACAAGTGATACCTAATCAGCAAGTGAACAAAAAACTAGAACTTGAAAACATATAAAGAGAAAACAAACTAGCATTACTTTTTAGTACTATATGGTCCAGCTAGTTATCGATCCACTCAATCATTCTCTCCAAGCTTCATACTCAAGAATTGTGTAAAAAGATAACACATTTCCATTTTTGTGAGTTGCCTACATCAACATGTGCCAAAATTAGACATGGAGATACATAACATCTGGAGGCTTAAAAACAAATATAAAGAGTCTCAATACACTCAACAAAATATACAGGGGTAACAGTTACCCTGACAATATGAGTGATAAATTCCACAACAAATGAAGGAATTTTAAGCAGTGATGGCTAGGTATGGTGTATGAAATTGATCAGCAATTAATCCATCATGGTCCTTTAAGAGACAAAGGACTCAAAGGATCACTAGAAAGGATGTGTCAGAATTAAGTAGAAACTAAACAGCGCTATACAAAGATCATGTACCTGGTCTTTCATTATCATCAGATGGCCATATCTTAAAGATTTAATGCTGTCATATATTTTATCTTCCTGTAGACCAAGGATTTTTTTTATATTTACTATCTCTTTATTCTCCATTTGTTGGTGAGTGGTAGCTTCCCTTGACATTGAGCAGATTACCTCTGAGAGGAAACATGCCATAATAATATTGACCAATAATAGATATTCCTGCCACCTGATAGAATAAAGATAACTAAAATAACAAAAAATTAAATTGGAAAGTGATGTCGAAACATGTCACAATACTACCAAATTCAGTATTCACATTTCCCTGATTCAAGGCACAAACACTTACAGCAAGAGCCTTGGCTGAGTCACCCTCCGTTAATATTAAAGTACATTGATCAGAATTCTTCCCCCTTGATTGATTTGCATCATCAAGTTTGGGAACATCAATTAATTTCCCCTTCTTGGTTCCATCAGTTTTCTTAAGATCTTTTTTTTGTTTAAACTTTTCCACTGCACTCATCAAGTCAATCAAAGTTACAAAGCTCATCTTAGACACTAGCATTGCAAAAATTACATGTACTCAGAAATGTTACATATTAGACACCACGCCTTTATTTATTGACATGGGCTGCAAATGCGAAACAGTGAAAATTACTATAAATTTATAACAGCAAATTGTATCAGAATAAAAAATATGAATTAAAAGGAATTATACTTACAATCAACATGGAAACCGAACGTTGATTCGAGAAAATTCTTTTCTTCCACGAGTGTTGCCTTGGTTGTAACAATTGGTAAATTTTTGAACGAAAGGCCCGTAAACCGATGGATGTCATTTGCTTCGATACTGAATTGAAAAATTCGGCCATCGTTCAGAGTCACATAAAAAATGCCGTCCTCTGAATTGTAGGATGACAGAAAGTAATTCAAAATATCCGGATCTGTTTCGAAATGGGGCATATTAATAGTATGGATGTGAGGGCATAAGGGATTCCTATAGTTGATCTTCGAAATCGATTGAATTGGATTCTCTTGATTTTTGTTACTGAACTTGGAGTTGGGAAGCATCGAGACCTGCAAAAAATCTAGAGCTGGAAGGTGAAAACGAGAAAATGACCAGTTGAAGGGTATTTATAGGCTAAATTGGGCGTCAATGGCTTCACTTGACGCGCGTCAAAGGTTCTAGCTGACGCGCGACAATAGGAGTGAGCGATGCATGTCAAAAGTAGAAAGTGACGCATGTCAATAGAATCCAGTGACGCGCGACAATAGGAGTGAGCGACGCGCGTCAAAAGTAGAAAGTGACGCGCGTCAATAGAATCCAGTGACGCGCGTCAGTCAAAACCATAGTTCCATTGATCCAAATGACTTATCCAAAATTTAATGCGTCACTAGGAAATTCCCTTCATGTTTGCCAGCCAATTGAGATGAAGCACGCCAAAGAAACAGTCATTAGGTGCCAGTGAATCTTGGAAATGCGCATCATTAGGTGCCAGTGACGCTGGAAGGTGAAAATGAGAAAATGACGTCATTAGGTGGGCATCAATGTGATGCGCGTCAAAGTCATTAGGCGACAATAGCCAGTGACGTGACGTGTCATTAGCGAGCCAGTGCGTCACTAGGAGCCAGTGTGCACGTCATTAGGCGGCAGTGACGCGCGTCATTAGGCACCAGTGACGCGTGTCATTAGCGGGGAGTGTCGTGCGTCGGTCAAGACCATTGACGTTCTATTGACGCGTGTCGGTCAAGACCATTGACGTTCCATTGAGAAAGCCTGAGACTACCAAATAATTGATTTCTTATCCAAAATTTAATGGAATTCGAAGTTTTCACCTCTTTTGCTCTAGAGGAAATTCCCTTCATGTTTGCAATGCAGCCAATTGAGATGAAGCCTTCAAATTTATCCCCAGACCAAAGAAACAGTGTTTGGTGTGTACTTGATGATGATATAGGGTCTTGTTTGATAAGTTCAAAAAGAAACTTCATGATATATGCTAAGACTGAGTTTGAGATGAGGTACCAGTAAGGCACTGTTGACAAAATTTACACAATGTTACCTTTTTAAGATGATCCAACCTTGCACAGAGAACTTTATGTTGAGCTGTAAAAAAAATTTCAATATTTGAGACACTTGATTTTATCAATTGTACTTCAAGAAGATCATGATTAATCAATTCAAGGCATAGAAATGGGGGAGCTTCAAAAAAATTGTCTTCAAACATACACTTCAACATTGTATCTTCAGCAAAGGAAAACAAAACAAGGTGGTAGCAGGAATTTTATACTTTGATACTCCTTGCAATGGTCAACCAAGTATTTCATCAGCTCAACAATGATAATTAGAAGAAAGTAAAAACAACTTTCCGTTACACAACAATTTTGATCACTTTACCCTTATTGTATCTTTCAAACCTCATTCTTGTAACTAACATGATATGTAAACAATCTTATTGAGCTATGATCATATGCACCACCTTAAAATTTTGAAAAAAAAAGAGACATATTTTAATTCAACCACTCCAAGAAGCAGTCCTGAAGAGAGAATCTCAAGATGTGAATCCTATACAACATATTTTGATACTGATCCATTTTCCCCAAAACATTTTACAATATCTCAAGATGTGAATCCTATACAAAATTATTTTCTTGGATGCTAAGAAGACAGGTTGTTTAGTCTGCATTTCTAAGCGATCGAGTTTTATAAAAACTTGAATAAGTTTAAATACTCATTGCAAAATCTAATTAAATTTGGCATGAAGCACTAAAAGACACTCCTATACACATTTCATGTTTTGGTTAACCATGGGTTTTCCTAAAGATGTTACAAGTCTATATACTAAAAATGTCAGGCAATTCACCCATCTATCTACTAATCCATTACTCGTGTTGGGTTTTTTTAAAACACAGATCTAGCTCATTACCAGTGGCAGTGATGATTTCAACTTTAAGCAGGTATCTTTTTCCCCTTAATCTTATTATTTATTACTATTCATTTTTTCAGCTCTGGTTTTCATTAAAGATGTTACAGATCTATATACTAAAAATGTCATGCAATTCACGCATCTATCTACTAATCCATTTCTCGTGTTGGGTTTTTTTGAAACACAGATATAGCTCATTACTAGTGCCAGTGATGATTTCAACTTTAAGGAGGAATCTTTTTCCCCTTAATCTTATTGTTTGTTACTATTCATTTTTTTCAGCTCTGGTTATCATTAAATATGTCTATGTATTTACATTTAGTTAAATACAATATTTTATTTTTTGAAAACGTGGGTTGACATCCGTCCGAGGAAGCTGTTACTTCTCCGGACTGACAATGTTAGGAACTCACCCATCTATCTACTAATCCATTTTTTGTGTTGAATTTTATTAAGACAAAGATCTAGCACATTACAGGGGATGATTTCAATTTTAAATAGGTATCTTCTTCAACATCATCTTATTGTTTGTTACTTTACATTTTTTCAGCTCTAGTTATCATTTATTTAAAGATATTGTTGGTCTATATATTTAAAGATGTTGCTGCCACTTCTCAAGACTGACAATGTCAGGCAACTCACCCCTCTATCTACAATGTCAGGAAAAACAAAGATCTAGCACGTTACCCTTCATGATTTCACAGCAATCTAATACGCAAGAGGTAAGCTAAACCCTATGATATTTGTAATTATGTTTAATTTCTTACCAGTGATGATTCTTTCTTGATTTCTTGGAATTATATTTAATTTATTTTTTATATGTGGAAAATCCTTTGATATATTTTTTTAACTGCGGGATAAACTTTTAAACAATACATTATACTATTATAAATATAAGTCCTGACACTCTTCCTAAAATTCCATGCTTTGTCATAGATCCATCACTTCTTCAGATTTCTCCATGAAGAAATAGATCTATTTCTAGACTTATAATGGTCATCCTCTAACACGAAGTTATTCAAACTCAATTCTAATGCTATCTTCCATATCCTATAGTCACCCACCCAAATCTACACTAATCACAACTATTTAGATCAACTTGACAGAGTCTTTATCTAATAAAAATCTACACACATAGTTTGCTATGATCTAGTTTACAACCTTCAATATTTTCTTACACACTCAAAATTATTCCAACTTATAGCCTCCCAGTTCTAATCCACAATTATTCTTCACCCTTATCAAATATTAAAAAATGATAGGATTCTTCAACCTTATATGTTTTACATTAAACTTCAAAGTTCTATATCGAGCTTGACCTATCTTTTAATCACATGGTTATTCCAACTTTGGTTAATCTAGATTCCATAACCTTGACTATTTAGAGCAACTTGTCAATCTACTCTACACAAAACAATATCCATGATAACAAAACCATATCTTTTAAACCATGGTCTTGATTGTTTCCAGCAAAACGTTATTTTCTGACAAATGGTCTTGACTATTTTGGATGTCAAACAACCTCTCTAATGAGAGATTATGCACTTATATAGAGGTGAATCTCTTTAAAATAGAATTTTCCTACACCATAAGTCTATTAAGGAGAAATCCTAAAGATCTGCTTCAAATCTTAGTTGCTATTTTTTCCCAAAAACATAATTTTCAAGATAATTAAAGTCCCACAAGATATTTAGGCACTACATTTTACATTATACACATTAAATTGATCATCGTCTTTCATCATCATCTATCATTAATTATCAGTTATCATCATTCATCATCTACGTCCACATACAATTCATGACAATGCAAGTAAACAAGAAACATACATATAATTCATGATAATCACCATCTAATGCAATTAAAATTAAAGACTATATAAATCCATATTATTAAATTCAAATACCATAGTACATACTCAATAGTAGAAGTTTTCAAATTCAATATATAAAGTTTCCTCAATAATAAAAGTTTCTAATTTTCAAAACCCTCTTTTTCTTTATACAATTCTACTCTGCTCTCTTCCCCAACGGCTTCTTCCACTGTGGATGTACCTCTTTCCCCAACACCAGAAATAACCCCTGAACTTATAAGATCTTCTGCAGCACTGTCCAGATTTTTTATAATTCTTTCTTCTTGATTTGTTGCATCTCCATGCGACAGCAAATTTGGATCAGCAGCTGCTTTGGCTTTGAATAATATGTCAGGGTTGAGACCATGCTCTTTAATTATCCGCTTTAGTGTATTGTTTTGTTTGTTAACCAAAACAATATTTTGCTTCAAATTTTTTGCTGCGGATAAGCTGTTCTTTGTTGTTTCCAAGTGAACTTGCAAAACCTTTGCCTGACTCTTCAAATTTTCATATTTCAACTGCACAAAAAGAGTAATGTCAATATAAAATATTAATGTAAATTCAAATTTTCAAATTAACAAAAATGATTGTTTAAATGTAATAGTACTTACAACAGCTCTATCTCTTTCGGCATTTGCGATTGATACCAAATCCTTGTCCTTGGACCATTTGTTAAAATATGCCTGGGCCTCGGCACTAATATTTTCCAATTTGTTTAGTGCCTTATCTAAAATGTCGTCTTTATAGTTGTTGTTAAACGTGACAGTCCCACATCTTACTTGGGTAAGTAAGGAATCCATCTTCGCAGGTTGATTCTGGACTGCAGCGTATAAACTATCCCGTTGCCAATAATTTTCATAACGACTAATAATTTCATTGATAAGAACTTTAGCCCTTTTCTCCCATTCTATAAGCTGTTGGATATGAGGAATAATAAACTCACTGATATGGGATTGACAATCATTACCAATTAAGTTCTCCAAAGGAAAACGTGGCAACTGTTCACTATCTGAATCTGATGCAGACGATCTTGCTGGAGAAGAATGGGGGCTTTCACCAAGATCAACTGCTCCTTGTTTCTGCCTTTGGGTGGGCTGATCCTGTTTTTGAAAAAATTAATCAAGATTTAGATAAATAAATTTAAATCAGAATGTAATTCAAAATTGTAAAGCATATTAAAATTGAAATTTGAAGTATACCTGCTGGCCTTGAATCATCTCGCGGGTATCGAAAAAACCAGTTGGGTCATTGCTATCAATGCCCAAATAATCTTCATCTAAATTTATATTGTTCAAAACAGATATGCCCGTTGCACTGGGCAAGCCACCAAGTGATAGAGTTGGAATTCGAAACGAGGAGGCAAGGTTTAGTGTCCCACTAGGGGCCGGAGCAAAAGGCATGCGTTTACCAATGTTCTTTTTCACTGTTCCTCTGGTTGGCATTTTAAAAATTAATGGTTGAGTGGGTGTCGGTGCCATGGTTTGATCATGACTGACATGTGCTGAAAAGTACAAGAAAAAAATGAAAAATATTAAAACAATTCATAAAGTCAAAACTACGAAATTAAACGTACTATAGAAAAGTTGTACCTTGTTGTCGAGGGGTTGTTTTTCTCGGTGCTACGGGTGGCCTTGTAGGAGTTGTACTCAGTGGCTGTTCAGAAGATATGAATGCATGCGACTGTATGGAGTGAGTTGGGGAAGAAGGTTCCAAAGTCCCTGCAATTCATCAATATTAAATAATGTCAATTCTTTTGGTTAAAATTTAAATTGAAAAATAAATATGCAACTTTGGAATTTGTAAATAATATATGAGAATGTATTACTTCTCTGGCGTTTAACGAGTTCAAACTGTTGAGGGTTTGGAGAGGAGTGAGCTTCCATTTCAGATTGGGAGTCCCCCGAAGCCTCCGTGTGTTGTTGGCCTCTTCCTCTCGATAATTTCTTTTTTCGGGGAAGGGCTTCAAGATATCTTCTCTGCAAAACATTAAAATTTAAGTTTTAATAACTGCACTGTAATGTCGAAAATTGAAATACAATTACAAACTAAATAGTTTATACCTGTTGTTCTTCAAATGGAATTGAGAATTTCTTCAAAGCCTCATCAGAGCAAGTAGGAATTTCTTTATCTTTTAAATTTAAAATTGCCTCATAGTAGAAGCCGAGGAGATAGTTTGTTGAATAAATGAAAGGTTTATCTGAGAGTTTTGAATTTATTATGTCAGTTCTTATTTTTTTTGGATAGATATGTGCACCAATCGAATTGTCGTTTTGAGATAGTGGCACAAATGTATGCGATGGCCCAATTTGGTATATCTGTTTGGCGACCCTGCAAAACAATTCTGGCTTGAAAAAATGAAATAAGTGCAGCAAGAAAGTGGTGTGCAATTGATTGTGTATCTACACCACGCCTGGATTTATTGACATGGGCTGCAAATGCGAAACAGTGATAATTACTATAAATTTATAACAGCAAATTGTATCAGAATAAAAAACAATAAAAAATATGAATTAAAACGAATTATACTTACAATCAACATGGAAACCGTACGTTGATTCGAGAAATTTCTTGTCTTCTTCCAGGAGTGTTGCCTTGGTTGTAACAATTGGTAAATTTCTGAAAGGAAGGCCCGTAAACTGATGGATGTCATTTGCTTCAATAGTGAATTGGAACATTTGGCCATCGTTCAGAGTCACATAAAAAATACCGTCCTCTGAATTGTAGCATGACAGAAGGTAATTCAAAATATCCGGATCTGTTTCGAAATGGGGCATATTCATGAGCCCTGTAAATTCACACTCTTCCATCAAAGCTTGATATTCTGAAGACATCTTTAAAGCCGTATGGATGTGAGGGCATAAGGGATTCCTGTAGTTGATCTTTGAAATCGATTGAGTTGGATTCTCTTGATTTTCTTGTTGAACTTGCAATTGGGAAGCATGTGAAGTCGACATTATAGCTGTAATTGCGTCTTTGACAATGATTTAGACCTGTAAAAATTCAAGAACGGGAAAATGAAAACGAGAAAATGAGCAGCACAAGGGTATTTATAAGCTAAATAGGGCGTCACTAGCCCCTAGTGACGTGCGTCATTTGCCCCTATTGACGCGCATCACTGGGTACTATTGACGTGCGTCAGCTCTAACTTTTGTCGCGCGTCATCTAAGACATTTGACCGCGCAACACTGGCACCTAGTGACGCGCGACACTGTCCCCTACTGACGCGCGTCACTTCCTCCTATTGTCGCGCGTCAGCTAATACCTTTGACGTGCGTCAATAGGTTCCAGTGATGCGCGTCATTAGGGTACAGTGTCGCGCATTAATAGAAGCCAGTGTCACGCGTCAAAGGTCATAGCTGACGCGCGACAACAGTCCTAGCTGACACGCGTCAATAGGAGGCCAGTGACACGCGTCAGTAGGAGCAAATGACGCACGTCATCAGGGGCTAGTGACGCGCGACAGTAGGAGGCAGTGTCGCGCGTCATTAACAGACACTGACGCGCGACAGTAGGTGACAATGTCACGCGTCATTACTATCCAGTGTCGTACATCATTACTATCTTGTGTCGCGCGTCATTACGAACTAGTGTCGCACCAGTGTCACGCGTCATTACAAACTAGTGTCACGCCAGTGACGCACATCATTACGAACTAGTGTTGTCACACGTCACTGATGGAGCCATGGAAAACCAGGCAAAAATTTTGTTTTTGAATACTGTCAAATTCACCTTTCGCTGAAACTGGTTACGGGGATATTCGCCAGGTATTTTCCACCTTCAATTTTACAGGGGTGTCTTAAAATGAACCCTCCTTCTCTATTAGTCTCCAAATTTATAGGTCACCTTTGAGCATGCATGGTCCATTGTTATTGTTTCACTAAATTCTTAGCAAATTAATGAAATAGATAGGGGTAGTAGGCCAAGGAGGAATACATGTTTGTAATGTTGGTTGAAGGTTGTGCGCATTTTTATTTCCTGATCTAATTTGATTGTGAGAGATCCCTTTTGGCTAGGAGGAACTATCTGTAAATGCAAAACAATACCACTAGATAGAGTTAAACAAAACAATGAGTGGATTGCCTAGCAGAAGCTAGATTCAAGAAGCGTGATGCTTCCTGAATAGGTTGTCAATCCACTTTTATATAACAATATTAATGCTAGTTAAATCATACATGAAGTAAAGATCCTATTAAAATTGAAACGATTTAGGTATCTCGTACAAAACAATTAGAAATGTAAAGTAAAAGGTGATTTTTCATAAATGATTATTGTACTAAAAGGAAATAATTGTTGAAGGAATCTAGATGGTACAAGTTTAGGAGTTGTTACAAGAAAAAGGAAAATGCAAGTAGAAAATATAAACTTTTCAGGGTTACCCACACTTATTGGATCATTTCTTATCTTTTGAGATTCTTATATTTTTGTTAGTTGGCCTTTTCAAGGTTGATTACAAAATTAAAGGAAGGGAATAATATGAATATAAACTTATGTGATCATAATAAAGGACCAAGCACTAAGCATTAGCTATAACCACCAAAGGTTACATCCATCAAACATTTAAGAGCTCCATTGCATACATCTAGCACCATCACAAGGAACACAAGGGTTGGTTATTATACATACACTTCATAGGAGGAAAGTTCATTATATTTCATGCACACATCTATTACATTTCTTTACATCTAGGTATTTTCTCACTATCAAGTGTGACACGCACAAGAGCCATCTAGGGCACAATTTCACACAGACGGACATAGAACTAAATTTGGTCTAAGATGTAGTGGATTGCTAAGCCATAAGTTTACGATTGTGACTATTTTTGGTAACAAAACCCCTCGTTCTACATCTTTATTTTTTAGGATTTAATGTCTATTTGAGGGTTTTGTAGGTTCAAATTTCATTGCATGTTTGCAGCGACTTTGGTGACCAAAATCAAAAACCTTGCGACCATTAAGAGGAGGTTTCCTGATCTTTTCCATAGACCCAAGTTCCTAAAAACAAGCCTAGGGTACCCACAAGCTCCCCTGTCCCTTTCCAGGTGCACCAGTTCAACGTATCTCTCTATATCTATATTTTTCTAGGTCTTTATGCAACGCTCCTACTGCTCTGTTCACCTGATCAGCACTTCGGTATAGTTAAATATTAATTACGAATCAACTAAGTAGGTTTTTCTGCTCCTTACAAGTTTCATAATTTATTTCTTAGTTGCTTGGGTGTAATTTATGTACTTAATTTAATCCTACAATAACATCAAATTAGGCATATAAATCCACATTTAGCTTAAGCACCAACCGAGATCACTATTATAAAGTTTATTACATATACCAAACTTTTTTTGGGGAGAATTAATCTGAGCTGTGGAATAGGTGAGGGGCTAGTAGGTAGTTAATTGCCACCATCCAAAAAAATCATCAACACCCTATATATATATATATATATATATATATATATATATATATATATATATATATATATATATATATATATATATAAAGAACATGCCCCTTTTTTCCAGTGTTTGTTGAATGGTGGCACCATCACGATTTTTGAAGAGGGAAACCGTAGTCGGGTTTCCACAACAAACACATTGCTAACTTTCCTTCTCTCCTCCATGCTTCATTCCTCCACCCCTACCATTTTGGTATTCACAAAAGACGTGGATACCATTTTTACCCTGGTTTCAAATAAAGAACAATGTATGTTTTATTTGGATTTATAAGAATGATGTCATTGTATTTTTTATTTCATTGATGGTAATTCTCATTAACAGAAGAGATCATCAAAACTATTGTTGAGGAATAATATTATCATTTTCCTAATAGCTAGAGAAACCCTAATCCAAAATGTGTGTGCAATTTCTACCTTTCGATGCTAGGTCCACTTTACATCTTCTTGCCTATGTTGTGCCCCATACAACATGCATACAAATTCCCCTTACATTTATATGTGTTATAACTACTCAATAAATGCAAGAGCTCAAATTGTAAACATTTTTTCACTTTGTCATATTTTGCTTCCACTCCTTACATTATGAGATATCTCTGCAAATAGTTGCATCAACGTCTTACACAACCCACCTTATCTACTTCAAACAATTAAAAAAATGGCATATGGTTTTTTGAGGGTAGAGTTTCTTAATCCTTCCCCATTCAAATTTCCCCGCCATTACACTTTTCCACCCTCAAATCCCTTTTTCTTCGCCCCTCTTCCTCTTCCATTGCTTCTCTCCCTCGAGTTTGACTCCTTCACTAAATCCCGTTCGGCATTTCCATCTTACATTTCATTTAACATTGCCAATATAACATCTATTTGAGCCAAACTATAACGGTAGTAGCATGAAAAACAAAGAACTGTTTTCTTGGTCACAGCAATACATAGCTCACTGCAACACTATTGTTCAAGCAATTAAGGCTAGTCTGGCCTGAGAGACATTCTTTGCATCACTTATGCTACAGGCATTAGTTGATGGCAGAAACACTCGAGACAACGATGTGAAAGGAAATTCTTATTTATGGTGATCAAATGGTAAAACTCGGGAATATGCACAAACCCATCTCCATTATAATCCACACTCTCAATCATGCTCTCGCAGCAATTCACATCCCTTCTCTCCACAAAACCCAATCTGTGTAGGAGATCAGCTAATTCCATTGCACTAATAAATCAATCTCCATTTTGATCAAAAACACCAAATGCTTTACAAATTACTTTTTCCTCAACATTTCCATTATCATCTTCCCCCTCCTCTGCAAATATAATTCTATAAAATTCAACAAACTCCATGGCAGTGAGAAACTCAAACCCACTTGCACACACTGATCTCACAACGAACTCCAGCTCCTTCTCTGGCATTCCCAACGTATTCTCTCCAGAAACCTCACTATCTCATCTACACTACCTCTTTCAGCACCATCTTCATCCAGTACTCTAAACTTCATTGCAAGACACTCAGCCTCATCATCTACATAATCCTTACTGCACATCTCAGCAGAATCGGGAATCACTCGACCCAAAGCATAAGTTCGTACTGTTATTACTACTCTCCTTTTTGCAATGTGATGCTTCCTTTTCTCACACTCTGCAGTGTGATGCATAAGTTAGTACTGTAATTAAATTATCAACATTTTTCTTGGGACTGAAGAGTCAACCATATTACCAATTACAATCAATTATAGAGGCATGCACATCCAGATCTGTAAGAGAATCGTCGAGGAATGAAGCCATCTATAAAGTTCCAAACTACTTTTCTCTATTCAAAGAAAACTAAAAATGATTCCCCACGACTTATCAATTCAAAATAAGCTCGTGAATTCTTTGATCAAACTCTATGCCTCTATGTATGGAGTCCACCTGGTTATACCTCTATTTATCTCGTGTGGTTTCAATTCAATATATGAACTACCACACAAATTCCTAAAATTTCTCTGGTTGAGGATAAGAAAGGAAGGTGGAAGGAAGCTTCTTGAAGCCTGATAATTTGAGTTTTGTACGCTCCAATATCGCCGAAATTAAAAAGAGAAAATTTGAAACGTCTATGTCACCAAAGACGTGTCGAGAAAATGACAAAAAAATAGAGAATTTGTTTTTGAGTTAGTTTTCATTGATAGTCCCACACTCCAGACTCCAGAGTACGTGGTTTGTAATAATTTATGTGCAAAACAAAGACATTCAATTACCGTATAAAAGATGTCCTCCTTTTGAGATGCAAAAGACGATTGTTTTTGAGTTTGTATGCATTAATAGGTAGGCCGTACCTTATTTGTATTAATGTATGTGCAAACAAAGGCATTCAATTACTGTACAAAAGACGTCCTTTCATAATGTGCTAAAAGACTGTTTTTTTGAATTTGTATGCATTATTAGGTTGTACCTCATTCATATTAATGTATGTGTAGATAAACTCTTTACGCTACAAAAGATGTCCTTTCATAACATGTTGAAGACGATCATGAGATGGGGAATTGAGCGAGTTATCGTCAATCAAAATGTTGCATGGTGTTGGTGTTACCTAACAATCATAATTTTTTTTTTTTTAAATACCTTTCAGTAGATAATGACTTTTAATATGCAGATTTTCTTTCAAAAATTTAAATTATGTGGAGAATATATTTTTAAGGGATTTAAAATAAGTACTTTTGAATACAAAGGAATTTAAGGCAACCCATTAATTGAGAATAAAATCACTTTTTAAGGGTTGTGTATGTGTCACCATTTCATTGGTTAATTTATTGATGTGACTTACTTTATTGGCTAGTTTTTCTTTTATTTTTAACTTTAATTCAAATAATTAATGGTACTTTATTTCACATATCTACTCACAGTCATTGGCTCATGCACAATCATTGCCTCCTTTCCCCTAAAATAATTATAAAGAAAATAGTACTTTTTTGAAATAACAAAAGTCTACAAACCTGCATACAACAAGAGAGTCGAGGGTTGATGCTAATAGGAGAAACCATCTTGGATCTAAGTAAAAGTGCGTCCAAGACTAACTAAAAAATACTAATCAACTAGCACTGTAAATAATGATTGCGTAACATTACAAATTTCAGCATATCCCTTTACCGTATGTTGTTCTTTTATCATTCTAGAGTTTATGAATTTGCAAATTGATTTTCTCTAATTGGAAGACCATATCTGTGTTTCTCCTTATCTTTACCTAAAGTTTAGAACAAACAGATGCAATTTGGAAAATAATGTTTGAGTAAAGTCTTTAAATTATAATTCTCTGAAAAATATCAAAGTCATAAAACATTGTTGAACATTTGATTTTCCATATATGTATTAAAATAACATGCCTAAATGAATCAACAACAACATTGTTTTTCAACTCTGTGCCGAATAAGGCTTCTTTCCAGCTAAGTTGATACTCAAATATTGTAGATAAATCTCTACACACAAAGTACCAATGTTTCTTAGCAACATTGCATCCCTTGAACATGTGTTACATGGTTTCATAAGACTGGAAAAATGGGAATTTAACTGGATGAATATTCGAACATTTCTCCCTATCATTATAGGTAACTTTTAATGAAATATTTTCCATTGCAATATTTATGCATCAATATTAGCTTTAGAGTTCTTAATTTGATTATTTAACTTGATCAAGTATTTATTACAAAACTTACATCTCCATTTGATGTTTAATGCGATAAACTAAAGGCATGTTTGGTATGAGATAATAAAGTTTCTTTAAAGGAAAACAAGAACGGTGATGAGCTAACATCCGTAACCAATGTTTAAAAAGGTAGCAAGAAGTTAGAGTGCATATTTAAATACATAGATTAGTATGGACCAAATCCTACACAAAAATAGTAATTCTTTGTACTTATTTTACAATCCAAACTATTCTTTAATAATATGCCAAAAGGACCAATGCAACATAGTTAAGTTCCATATGTCACTGAATTTTTAGATTGGCTTTTTTAACAAGTAGTAAGCCTCCCATGGAAACAAAGACCAAGAGTTTTACCTTGGTAAAGAATAAATTTATTCCACTAAATAGAAGAGGAAGCAAAGCTAAAACCATGTTTGTAATGCCCACTTCCCTTCAACACTTTTTCCTTTAATTTCAATATTGTTGACTATACTTATCGACATTATTGTAGCATTTTTACTTCGCATGATGGTAGATGATAGAGATAATCGGTCTATTCTTGGTTTCAATTCGTAGTATGTTGTGTGTGGATTATTAGAGACATTTTATATTGATGATGATATGTTGTTGACATGGTTACATATTTCTGACATGTGATATTTGCGTCTTTTTGAGTAGACCTTAACAATTGAACTTATCTTGTGATCCTATTGTTAATGATGAAATGTAAGATCGAGATGTTATTAGAAATTGTAAATTATATCATTAGTTGCCTAGATGATGATTTCATTCATATATAGATGATTGTGAATTTTTATTGTATATTTTATTTTGGATGTTTTGATGCAGCCACGAGGCCGAAGGAGGTATTATGTGTTTTGTAGGTAAAGCTATCATAAAAAACAACGGGTGGATTGGATACCAACCACATTGGAATGCTAGATGTATTTTGGTGGGTATGTGTGTGTGTGTGTTGTTGTTGTTATGGGGTCCCGATGGGGGGGATCACCTCTAATTGTGACCAAGAGGTTGTGTGTTATTTTTTTATTAGTTTCCTTTATTTGATTTTAGTATGTGATTTTACAGTGATGTATTCTATTTTAATTAATTACTTGATTTGTGTCTAGATTAGTAAATTAATCTTTTTACTAAACTGATGGGGGATGTAGGGTAAGTGCAGCAAGTTGGTGGAAAAAAATAGGGTCATCCGTGGACGTCATGTTGCAAAAAACAGCAAAATCTCAACTTGTAGGGATTATTAGCTATACACGCACTCTAAATTAGAAAAATTTATATAAATATGAATCGTAGCATTCGAAATATAGTTTCTAAAATACTAATTTTTGTAAAAAATGGACAAGTTTAGCTATATTAAACACTTAAAATTATATGACTTATTTTTTATTTTTGAAAAAACTTATAAGATTGTAGTCCGTTTGCCCGCATTTTGGATGACCAAATTTTGTTTTTTTTTTTTTTTCCTTTAGTGAAACATTAGATGTAGTTGTCTATCTTGGGATGGATTTTATTTTGTATTTTTTTTTAGCAATATTTTTTTTTTATGATTTTTTCCGTGAAAGTGGTCTGAAAATATTTAGAAAATGGAGCGCTTTCCGTTTGTCCGCCATAACTATATCAAAAAATATCGAAATCAATTTTTATTTTTTTATAACGTGTATAGAATTTGTCCACCGCTTGGGATGGTATAAGTTTTATCATATTTTGATAAGCGAAACAAAAGTTATAGTCTTAAACGTAGACATGAACATTCACGGGAAAAAATGTCTTAAAGACCTATTGTTAGTAAGAAATTATAAAATGATATTTAGCTTATTCTATTCACTTTAAAAACAATATTTCTACAAAGCTAAGAGTCCACCCTACGCGATGGCACCATTTTTGTGAAATATTTTCAGTTTTTTAGCATTGTTTAAGTCTTTGGAAGAGCAGATTTGAGGTTTTTTGACCTTTTACACTTCATAATGACCTTCCATAGCTTTGGTTGGGGAAAAACAAAGATTTTCCAAGGCTTAGGTTCGGTAGATAGATCCACGATCGCGGTTTTTTTTAACAATACCACGAGCACGCTTTATAAAGCGTGCTCACAATTCATAAAGTGCCCTCGCGGTTCAGAAATCATATTTACACACATCCCAATGTCCAAATTACCATGTGATTTTTACTCTCTGACCTTACCGTACGAATTACTGTGAAATTATGTCTTTTTCTAAGGCACGTTTTTCTTATCACCAGAAGCAAAACATCATGGGAGACAAAAAACGAAGTCAAAAAAGGAAGTCATTAAGTAAAAAAACACCAAACGAATTAGAGGCCAATAAAATTCAAAATCCTGAGCGAATGCGGAAACTTCGTGAATCTAGAAGAGGTTCATCTTCAATCCCAACTATTGTAAGAAATGAAGAACTAGGTAATTGTTCTACTGTCAATGTTGAAGTTGAATTAAATACTTGTGATGAAGAAGTTTTTATTGTCAATGTTGAAGAAGAATTAAATACTCATGATGTAGCAAATGTTGAAATTAAAGGAGACAATGAAAATGTGAATAAGGAAATTCATGTTGAAACTGTAGACAAGCAAAATTTGACAAAAACACCTCCTAGGATTTTACATAAGAAACCTAATTTTTTTATTGAAATTGATGAAAACATTTTGAAACCAATGTCTGAAAAACTTTCTGAATGACAAATCAGAAGAAAAGCCACTGAAATTTGGGATAATCATTTTGAAATTTTAAATGATTCCCAAAGATGTCAGTTGTTGGTTAGTTTGATGAAATTGATTAAAATGAGACCTACATTAAACACCTTAGGATTGACAACATCTAACATACGTGGTCAAACCTCTACAATTGTTGAAAACCTTCATGATGCATATCACATTGTTGGTGTCAAGAGACGCACTAGGGATAGTAATATTGTGCATCGTGTACTTGCTACTAGTGTTGTAAGTGAATCAATAAAAAAACAATGTTTGATTACGCAAACAAGTCGAATGTTGCAAGTTAATTGAAAAACTCTAATGAAAGCAATTGAAAGATGTAATATCCTTCAATCACTCAATAATGTCGATTTTTGGGCATTTTCTGCTAGAGCACCGTGTAAGGACAAAAATAATTTTGATGCTATAAGAGAAGTTGTTATTAAATTTTGGCATGATAACACTAGAGTTTCACCTTATACAAGAGATGTTATAAAACGGAGAGTTGGTTCTACTAATCGTGAACCACATCCAAAGCATTTCTTAGAAATGAATCAAACTCAATTTTTTCGTAAGTTTGAACAAGAGAATCTGGAAATTAAAATTAGTCAACGTTTTTTTGAAATGTTGAAACCATTCTATGTGAAAATCAACCATGCTCGCACCACTTGTTGTAGGCAACATGTTGAATTTGCGATGCATTATGCTAAATTTTTACGTATTCGTTCTAATTTTCATTCTGAAACTATGTTATCTAAATGTGGTGTTCAAGTTCCACCAATATCTTCCAGGGATTTCATTCCTACTATATTTTGTGAAAAAGAAGTTGGACAATTTTTTTATAGTCAAGATTGTTTAGATGGAAGTTGTAGTACATGCGGCGGATTACCTAAATTGGAAAGTTGCATCCATGAGAAAATTGAAGGTACAATAGGACATAATTTAGTTGAATTTGATAAATATAAATCAGTTGCATACCAGTTGAAAGATGGAAAAGAGTCGAAACGGTGTGAGCTAGTTACAGAACAAATGCCCATTTTTCAATTTATGAGAAAATTTAAGGATGAAATTGTTTATGAGTATGCAAGGCATACACATAGAGCTCGATGGTTGGATGAAACATTCAAGCTATGAAAAGACACATTTCCTATTGGTACTATTGTTTCAGTGGTCGATTTTATAGAGAATTACACATTGCAACCACAAATGGAGGTTCAATCGCAATATTACAACTCAGTACAAGTTGTCATTTTTGTGCATATAGCATTTCTACATTCTCCTGACAGTATAGATAATGATCAAAATTTTTTAAGAGAGTACCACTTTTATATCAGTGATGATCGTACTCATTCTACTGAATTTGTGCAAGGGTGTTTCCAGTTATTTTATGGAAACTTGTTTGATAGGGACATCCACTTCAAACAACATTATATATGGTCAGATAATTGCACGTCTCAGTTTAAGAATGCATGAATGTTTTATTGGATGAGTAGAATGCATGTCAAGATGGGTGTGCAACATATTTGGAGTTTCACTGAGGCTGGACATGGAAAAGGAGAGCATGACGGTGCAGGGGCATGTGTGAAAAGAGCTCTTGCAAGAGAAGAGTTGAAGTAAAAAGATGGTGCTAAATTAAAAGATGCAAAGAGCATAGTGGAATGGTGTACTGAAAACATGGCCCAAGGTTCTCAAGAAAATTCCACAGTTTGCAGATATTTTTGGTTGATAGAGGAAAAACATATTGCTAACTACGAAGATTATATGACACTCACTGGATTCAGTGATATGCACTCATTTTGTAGCTCAAATGCTACTTCGTGGGCCGTACGGACAAGAAAGTTGACATGTTTTTGTGCATCTTGTATCGAATTTGTCACTGCTTAGTGTGATTCACAAGAATGGGTGGAAGGATGGATTTGTAGGCCTCTAACTCCGCTTCCTAGTTATCAACCTCCACAAGCATTACAACTTGTTTCTGCAAATGAAGTTACAACATCTAAGGACTTCGACGAAATTTTGATTTTGGTGCAACAAGGTATTTATGGTTATTTATTTAATTTTTGCATTGAGTTATGTCCATTGAAATTTTAATATGTAATTTAAATTTGAGTTGTTCAACCTTGGTTATTTTTTTTGTAGGACATGTGTTTGCAATAATTGCGATAGAAGACAATGAAGAAGGAACAAACTATTTCTTATGTTGTTGCATCGAGGAAAGAAAGAAGTTGACTTCTCCTATTATAGATGGCGAAGAGATTGAGTATCCTACAGGGTCAGTGGTAGTTACTGAAACTTGGCTTCGATGGTATCCATTAAAAAACTCCTCTGTTTGGGTGTTTGAAGACTTTGAGACACACAGGAAAATACTCTTATATTCACATCTAGTTCTAGCGAAAAATATTCATTGTATATATATCGAGGAATACCTAATAACAAGATTCTTTGGAAGGTTAGAGAGTCAGATCATGAAGCAATCTTGTCTGCTATTCAGAGTAGATCCGATCCTGATGGTTCATTGGAATGAATTTACAATGCTCATGTCTGGTATATATTTAATTTCAAGTTTCAATTTATATATATATATATATTAATTATAATTTTTTTAGTTTAAAGATATAGATTTAAGTTTGAATTTATTTTATTTTAAATTTGTGTATTTTGTGTCATGTATATAGATAGTATATGGTTTTGATTTTGAAACTTAAATTTCTTTGACTAAAAATTTTATGTTTAGGTTAGTGGTGCCAGAAAAGCTTCCACCTTCACGTGGTTGGCATTGTTAGTAGAGAATTTTAAATTCTTGAAGCTAAGAGAAGCTTGAACATTGTTTGAAAAAGTTGTAAATTTTGAAAAAGTCAAGTAAATTTTGAAAATATTGTAAATTTTGAAAAAGTTGTAAATTTTGAAAAAGTTGTAATTTTTGAAAATGCTGTAAATTTTAAAAACGACTCCTCTAGGTGCCATGGAGTCCGAGTAGTCACCCGTCGAAGTTGAACGATATTTTGGTCTCAGGGCTCTTAAGGGACTACACCCGAACGAAGTAGCCCAGAAGCAACGACCCTTTCGTGCACCAAAACACCACCTCCTCTAGCGTTCACCTAGCCACCTGGACATGTCGGCGCATTCGGTTCAGTGCCACGACCCACCGTTTGCAAAATATAGCGTTTGAAAACCTTACACTGGCTCCAACTGCACTATTTCACGTGTTTGCAAATAGTAGGACATCGAGAGCGCCAAAATGAGAAGGAAAAAAATGAGAGAGGCTATTGTAGAGGGTCTGTACGCCGAGGTGCCAGATCAGATGAGGCCTCTCTAGGTGCCACGGATTTTGAGTAGTCACCCGTCAAAGTTGAACGATATTTTTGGTCTCAGGGCTCTTAAGGGACTACGCCCAAACGAAGTAGCCCGGAAGCAACGACCCTTTCGCGCACCAAAACACCACCTCCTATAGCGTTCACTTGGCCACCCGGATGTGCCGGCGCAGTTGGTTTGGTGCCACGACCCACCATTTGCAAAATATAGCGTTTGACAACCTTACACGGGCTCCAACCTTATCTCAAATCCTTTTAGCTAATCTTCCTTGATCTTCAAGCTATGATACCACATGTTGCAGTTCAAAAAATTTATAACATACATTTAATGGTTTCTATGTTTCCCTAAAAACTCAACTCTATCTTTTGATCACTCAAACAGCTCCTTTTCACTAGTTAACATACTCCAAATTTAATATTATCCCTTATCCTCTATATGGTTTCTTACTGATATTATTTATCTAACTCTAATGTCTACTATGAGCGTAATCAAAATGATCAACTACCATCTTCAACTGCCAAGTTCAATATCCATGATGCATAGGTAAATACAACAATGCCCATGTTGGAAGGTACTTACAATAAAAGAACATATTGCCAATCAATTACAAAGTTACAGAATGCCTCTTCCAATAAGGGATTATCTCAGGCATAATTCTCAATACATGAAGTCTAGGAAAGAAGAAAATAAAGTTATAGCCAGCTTATCAAGCTAGGGTATATGGTGCTAAATCGTTGACCACACAAGAATAGTTCAAGTCTTCACAGTTTTAAGGAACTCAAAATACATGAAGCAATCAGCTAAAACAAATACAAATACATTTGAAAATAACTTCTAGGTTGTAGAGCAATTGAAAGAATGTAGTCTCACGGTATTAGTTTCATATGGAAGAAGAAGATTGCAACTATAATGGCATGTTTCAGTAATGCACAGATCTAACAGTACAAGCTTATGATGTAAATAAAAATAATATAAAGATACAGCCACATATCATTCAGATTTAACAATATTTTAGGATTATTATGAGTTACAAAAGAACAGTACGGCTATAGGATTGGAAAATCAATACAATTACTTCAAGGATTAACTCATATGTACACAAAAGTTACAAACAATGCAGACCCAATTTTGGGTATACCTATAATATTATCAAGATACAGTCAAATACACCAGAGTTTCAAGCACACTTTTCCAAATACAACATGATGATATTGATGAATTCCATTAAATCCATAGGTTATGGAATTATTATTTTGGGAGTTGTTAAAAGATGGAGGGATGTGAACCATAACTCAAATAAGCTTTAGTTATTAATACTTAAGTTGGCAATAGAGCTAACAATATTGTTTTAGTTTGAAAAATAAAAATTCAAAATGCCCATGGTGAAATATACCACAAATAATAATCAGAAAGATACTAGAAAATATATAACTAGAAGTAATACACTAAATCCACCTCAAGATTTAAAAGAGGAAACAATTCAAATTTATAGCCTCGGAAACAAAACCGTAGTGCAGAGATATCCATAGGAGTTCCATATATGGAGGAATCGCTTTTATCAACAAAAAAAAACTATGATCTATGTATACTTTTTCTATAAATCTAAGGATACATATTTCTCAAGGATCTAGAGGATTTTGAAGACTACAAACCATATATACAATTGTTCAAAGGAGAAATATTTCTATAAATTCTTCTCCATGAAGCTTCATTAGTTAGGACCACACTAAATTTTATTTAATTTAAACAATACAAATATTATTAACCTAGTTTGGGTACAAATAAATTCACAGATAGAGAATACTCGGGGCATCTACAAGTTCCAATGAACAAAGATCAAAACCCACTTTCTCAGAGTTAGCAATAATACCAAAATAACCAAAATAAATATGATTTAACCAACACACATGGATATATATATATATATATATATATATATATATATATATATATATATATATATATATATATATATATAAGAATCAAACAAAGTGTGCTTTAGATGCACGTCTCTGAAAATATATATGTACATAAGTTCATAATGTATGTATACATCTCAAACTAAGCATGTGTCATGTAATGTACATATGGGACCACATGCAGTCGCAAAAGGCTATATATATACAATGGACTGTGAATCTACTCATGACCACATATGTACATCCAGGTGGACTATAAATCTACTCATGAAACATCTTCCCTCTCTTCGCCCTGCTAGAAGTAACATGTCCACGACCTGGGGATGTAGTGGAGGGAGATGCCACTACGGATTTCATCCATGTGGTCCTAGGTGTCTCTAAGCATGCCTGCAACCTAACCTACACATTCATAAACAACAAGTTTTTAACACCCAAAATTTTTAAAATACATTCAAAATTTAGAAACTTGTACAATTTAGTTAAAATGCATGTGAAATCTTACCGCAATGTCATGATCCCTATCATTTTTTTGTTAGCGCGTCGCAGGGACAACAATAGACTCATGAGGGGTAAGCTACATATAAATAATTAATTTTCAAATTAAATATTTCACATATATACCTACAAAATTTGATATTGTAGATTTAAGTTTAATAAGAAATAATGAACCTCCAAAATTTAACAAATTTAAAAAATTGTGTACCTCAGTTAGTGGATCTGCAGATGCTATGGCAGTGATCTACAGCAACCTCCACAGTCTGCATATATGGAGGAGTCTCTCTAGCAGTCATAAGCTATAAAAAAAATATGTACAAATCAATATTAAAATCTACTTAAGAGTTTAGCACTCCTATCGAAACCTATTGAAAAAGATAATAGTAAAGGAACTCAAAGGTCCCTACACTCTTAACATATCTTTTCACGTTCATCAAGGAAACACCATCTATATATAGGTATGAAACTTCCCACTACGTCTAGGGAATTACTTCCCACGTTTACAAGCACTCAAATTTGTCCGATGAACTTGTATATTACATAAGATAAAAAAAACAAGTCAAGAATTTTCAAATATAATATGTCAAATATGATTACACTAAAATTGGATAACACATGTTAGGTGGAGAATAACATGTGGTTTGAGGCATCTTTGGATAAGTTCTCATGTAGGAAATGTATAAGGGTTCCCACAAGCCAGCTAATGTTTATTTTATAGGATGACGTCATCCATGGTTATGGTTTTTGAGGTTTGATAAATGTATCTAGATACATCACATTGTGATAAAGATTGATTGAAAAATAGTGGGCGAAGGGAATTAAATAAGATAAAAATACAAAAATCCACATGTTGAGATTTTAAGAAGGTAAAAAAACTATACAAAGGAGGGAAAATATACATTCATTCCCGTCCCTACTATACAATCTTACCCCAGGTGGTACATTCAAGTCATTTTCTAGTTCATAATCCCCGTCAGGTCAAGAAATCCATGTTTTAGTATTTAGAAAATCCAGATTAATCTAAAATCACTTTATGTTCATAACATATGTCCACTTTATGTTACAATTTCTTGCTAGGTTCTAGCTTATTTAGTTAGTCAAGAAAGGAATAAAAATGTTATTATTTTATCTTCTATTTAGGCTAAATACATAGGATCTATAAATGTTAGCACGAAGGCTATCTATATTCATACGATTTTGACAAAGTTTTGTATTTAATCAAGGTAACCCATAGTCATCTTCTATGACAATTAGAGCATCATTCAAATTTGAAGGACTTTTATCTAACATCACCAGACCAAACACATATAGATTCACATAATTTCATCAAGGAGTTGATCCATGGATAGGTCATTTATCTCATATATTGCTATACATTGGATTATATTGCAAACATCTTGACCAAACCATTCACCGACAGAAATATTATTCACTTATGATCTATTTTAAGGGTGTGGGTCTATATCAACATCATCTTCTGAGGGAGCATTTTATCCATCCTTTCTTCTTTTCTCTAAATTAAAGGAGTTTTTTCCCATTGGTTTTTCTCATGTTCTCTACTTTTGGAGAGTTTCATTGTAATTTGGGTAGCTCATATGGTCTTATTTCAAGGACCCTCATTTTTACCAACCTAAGCTACACTTCAGGGTGTTTTCGTGTAGGTATAGATTTTCCTTGTAATTATTTATTTCTTAGAATATTTCGTGTAGATATATGGTGACTCATCTTGCTTATATGTTCTTTGTTTCATAGGAGTTACTTGACATGTCATATACTATCATGTAGTGTCTCATATGAATTACATTTGACCAACTATTCTAGGAAAGCATCTCCCCTTCCCATTCTTATACTCTTGACCATTATCCTTGTGGAGGAGTTACTTATCACTATCCTATTTGTGCACACCTGTTAAAGCTATTGATTTGTTCTTTTATTTAGCATCATTTAATTTTGTTTTGTAAAATTAGTTTCATAAATAATATTTCTTGTTAGTTTGTTCTTAGAATTATTGCAAGTATGTTTGCAAGCATTCTTTATCATATATTTTTATTGGAACTTTGATAAATACATTTTAATAACTTTAGTACTAATAGTTTAAATGCACGTAACAAAACAAAACATATATAGATAGAGAAACATAAAACCCTCCATGGTCTGGATATTTGTGTGGTGGTACTCCGAGACATGTAAAACCAATATATGATTACATACATGGCTAGTTATATCAAATGAATTGGCATTTCCTACTAAATAATATATAGGTTGAGTATAAGAAAGTGAAACTCATGTACAGAGGTCCAAAGCATGCAATCCGTGCGTGAACTTCCAGTAATTAGAAACAAAGTGTAAAGAGATTTACTAACCTGCGTAAAAATCATGTGAGGCATGTCAGTAGCCTCAGTTCCCTGAGCAGATGATGACCCGTCAGGCTCCTGTGTATAAAAGAGAAAAATATTAATACATGTACAACATACACGTGAAACAAATTATAATAATAATCTAGTACAATTAAATGATTTATTAAAAATGTAAGTTTGTACAACTTGAAACTTACGTTTGAAACATGCCTAGCCGCAGTAGCTAGCATGTCGACACCAGATGTTTCCTTCACCGGCTCTTGCTATTTAAAATAAAATAAAAAATTAGTTTTTTACATGTATGTACATGACGTACAATCAAATATATATATTAATATCTCAAACATGTGAATTAAACTATTGTATATATATATTATTTAAATTTATTTAAAATTTACCTATGAAAGACCAATATCAGTGGCTCCAGTTCCAAAAACATTCCCCATCATCTCATCTATAGAAAATAAATCCTGTGAACCAGCAAATGATGTCTCGCCTGCAGTGCATACGGCACCACATGATCCACAGTGGTGTGGTGCACTAGAACTGGCGCCTCCACCAACATCACCAGATGCAATCTGGGTGCTATGCTGGGTGAGAGTGTCAGTGAGCTCCCTCAATGCATGCAATGTATCAATCTCCACAACCTCCTTCGCTATAGGAGGGATAACTAAAGGCAAGTGGGGGTTTTGGGGCATGGGGGATCCTAGGCTGACCTACCGCGTGCACTAGGTCTGCTCTATGCAGAGCCACCTCCTCGACCAAAAAATTCAGAAAAGTCAAAATAATTTGGGACCTCATTGAGCACGAACTCACAATATAATTTCTTCAAAAAATAAAGAGGAACCTCATTGTTGTTGCATGGTGGATAATAAAAAACCATCCACCATCGGTCCCAAAAAAAAATTGATTCTATCATCATGACACCAATGGATTGGGAACCGTTTGCAAGTAACTGTAGGGGGGGCATTGGTTCTAGGGTCGGTAAATAATGCACAAATGAGGTCTTTTCCAATTTTTTGTCTTTGACGGCCGCATGGGATAGTTTATCCGCATACCACCGCCTACAGTCACTTCTAAAGGTGTTCCATCTATGTATTTGGTTGGTTGCAGACTCGACTTCGCCAATCACTGTTTGCAATGTATTGGCTCATGCGGGATGGATTTGTAGCATGATTTTGTCTTATAGTTTGAATTAGGTTCTCAATGGCAATTTTATTTTCTTGGATTCTTCTAATGATATTATCTTGGGTTCCTACTAGCTCAGTGGGGACAGAAGGAGCCACAGGAGGCGGATCTATGTTTGGAGGAGGGTTTTGAGGAATGTTCGGAGGGTTTTGAGGAATGTTCGGTGGGTTTTGAGGAATGTTTTGACGTTTTTACACGATTTTGAGCTTGCCGACCAACTAATAAAACAAGAAAATTGTATACATAAACAAACATTTCAAAAAACCCATGAAAATGCAAAAAAAAACCTAAAATGCAAAAAAAAAAACTAAAATGCAAAAAAATGATTACAATCGGGGACTTACCTCCTCATCTTAGCGGCATGGTTGAATCTATCACTATCCAGAAGTCTAATGAGCAATTTTGAGATGGTATTGAAAGCACGAGTGAAAAATGTTTAGGAAAAGTCGCGGTTCGAAATGAAAAATGAGGAAAATAACGAGTTGCGGGACTGTTAAATTTTGTCTCAGAGTTCCGCGATCACGGTTTTAGAACCGCGCTCGCGGTTCCTTTATTCCGGGTTTTTATGTCCATGGAATTCTCCACCAACTTCGTGCACTTACCCGATGGTTCAATGGAATTCATTTATTATATTGGATGGCTCTTGGATTATGTGTTATAAGTTGAGTGTTGTGTTATCTTGAGTGTTGTACACTTTACCCCTTCATCAAAGTTTAGATTTGGCATTAAGGGCCAAATTTGGAGGCTTTTGGGACAAGTTAAACTTGTTGCACACCTCTTAAATTGTTATACCAACCCTACCTATGGATTGGGGTGCCAAAAATAGACTCTATTATGTATTTTGGGAAGACAAAAAGGTAAAATATTATTGTGCTGATGTACGCACTTTCTTTCATGTAATTAAAGTTGTCCTTAGGGGGTGTGGGCTTAGATTGTATGTGTAAGTAATTTGTCTTCCCACCCACCAATTTATTGTGCATTGGGGTTGAAATTTGACTTATGAGGTGGAGTTGAGGATGAGTGATGAGAAATCTTACATGGAACCACCTCACCCTCCTCTGTCCCTTTTCTATCTATTCAAGTTCTTTTGCTTGTTTGGGGGTTACTTGATTTCTTTTTGTGTTCTTGTATTTTGGGAGTTGAAGGATTTTGGAGTGCTTCTGGATCTTGTTGGAGCTTGTTGGTGATTGTTGGAGCTTGAAGAAGCTTGGTGTATGACTCTTGGATCAATCTCTATTGTGAAAAGGTAAGATCTATACTCTTGTTAAATTTTTTCTTTTATATTACGTATATGTGCAAGTTTTTTTTTGTTTTGGTATGCTTGTTGGGTTCTTAGGTAGATTTCCTAAGTGTGCTGTAGGAGGGGAATATGGGGATCTTACATGTAGGGAGGCATAAGACTTTACTTCATGTTTTTGAGGGAGTTGGGTTGGGTGCCCCACCTTGGACAAGAAAATACTTGCATTTCTTACTTTATTTTTTTATGAGGGGGACATAAGAGATTGTAGGGAGGCATAAGAGAATGTGCGATACATAATATGTTCTTGAGGGATGCATAAGAGTGTGTAGCAGTTTTGATATGTATACTAGAGGGTTTTAAGGTGGGCACCTATTTCCCAATGTGAGGCATAAGTGACCTTCCCATAGATCTTGCTCCTTTGACTTTATAATTTGAAGCCTTGTATATTGTGTTCGTTCTTATTGTGATTGTTGATTGAGTTGTTTTTGGCTGGGTATGGTTTTGGAATCCTTGTATTGTGAAGTGCAAGCTTGTTTTTGTTTCCATGAGTTGGATTCGTCTTTCATTGAAATGTGGTTGGGGCTCGAGGGCCAATTAGGAGGATAACTTCTTCTCGTCATTGGATTATTGGTTGGGTGGAGAGTGTTGCCTCTCTCCCCATTTTTTTTTGTTGATCAAATGAAGAATGGTGGATCTCTCTTGTTGGTGATGTGAAACTTGGAGCATTGTTGTTGTACGTAAGTAATCCTTCCTTGTGAGAAAACCTCTTTGTTATTCCCACTTAGGGTGGATGACTTGTAATATTGTATTCCTTTTAGCTTTAATTCTTGTACGTTTTCCCACTTTAAATGGAATATATTTTATTAAGCTTTGGAATAAAATTTGTACTCATTATTGGACATTAAAGTTGTATTGTAGGTTGAAAAAAAAGGGAAAGAAAGATTTGTGTTTGTAAAGCTAGTTTTTTATAAATAGAAAATAAGTCTATAAGGGAAATATCTTATTTCATTGTAGTTAATTTATCTCCCACAAAAGTGTGTGGATCTCATTGGAAAGATAGTACTTTTTTAAAACTTATTGAAAACCTTGTTAAAATTGGTTGTGAGAATGGTTGGAAATTGTAGTTTGAAAAAGGAAAGAAATAGTTACTTTTATCGTCTTCCACGAAAATTGTAAGGTTGTGAAAAATTTATGTGTGTTCATTCTCTTATAGTAGTTAAAAGAAAGTTAAACTTTATTTAACAAGATGGAAATAACTTATATTTATTGTCTTTACTTGGTTAGTAAAAAGAGAGTAATTCTTAACACTAGTAGAGAAAAGAAGTCTCACATTGTAACTTAGGTTTTAACCTCCTTAAAATGTGAAAATTAATTGCTAAGTTATTGTGAAATTTCTTTAAAACTCATTGCACCTTAATAAACTAATAAGTGGAATTTGACTTGACTTATTTTAAAACCTCTTATTCCTATCCTATCAAATTTTCATAAAGAAAAGCTTATGCGTGAAACTAAAATTAGTTACCATGATTAATAGTATAAATTTTATTACCTTGATAGTAGTATTAGAAATTAAAATAGTGTTAATATTAAAATATTAATAATATTAAGTTATTATTATTACTATTAAAAAATTTAGTAATATATACAAAAAAATGGTCTTATTTTATATATATATATATATATATATATATATATATGTATGTATATACGTAGGTATATATATGTATGTATATATATGTATGTATGTAGGATACATATATATATATATATACACACACACAGACACACACACACATACATACATACATATAAATATATTATATGTATTAAAATTTTATAAAACAAAGGAAATCGTACTGTCCTTCTATTTTCCTTTGGCTGCGACCTGTAGTTCGCATATGGAAACGCAGGGGGGGGGGTGTTGAATTGTTTGTGTTGGTGTAAGGCTACGACCACTGAGGCTTACGTGGAAGGGGGTTGGGGGACGGTCGCCGACCCCACCCCGCACCCCATTAACAAATGGGATGCGGGGTGGGGTTGGAGACCCTGCCCCCAACCACAAAACTAAACTAAACCCTATTCTTGTGCATCCTTTCATTTTAGCGACATGTGCAAGATTGTATCCCTATGGTTGAGTGGTTTTCTAATCACATTTTATATACCAATATATATATATATACACACACACACACACACACACCTCTACATTTTATTGGTATTTTTAGATTTATTTTAAGTCAATTATAATGTTAAAAAAATACATATGTGTGTGTGTGTGTAAATATGTACACACACACACACACATACACACACATGTATGTATGTATTTATGTTCAACCCAAAATGAATTCATATATCAAACATAACTAACGCACAAAATGGGACAAACATATTTTCCTACTTGAGAAAATAATATTGAAATGAAATAAATAAATACATCCAAAACCCTAAATGAGGGTATAAACAAATAAGAAAATAATGGAGCATGTAAGCCTCCCCTGTAGCTTGAAATGTCCTCTAATGGATTCCTCCTCCTCCAACAACCTCCAAAACAAAATAGAGATAAAAAGCCAAAGGAAAAGAGAAAGTAGTTTCCTAAGCATACTTTAGGGTTCGTTGTCTTTTCCCTCATCCAAGGGTCCTAAATGAATCCATCTAAGGGATGAGATGAATCCATCCAAGGGATGAGATTCACTCCTACAAAAAGTAGGTGGAGAGTGGGCAAGGAGAAATTTCCTTTAAATTTAAATGTTTTAATTCCAAAATACATGGGTTGAATTTTTAAGGGGTCACTTTGTGGGGTAGGGGTATTTATATTATTTTAACCCCATGTCAAATGGGGACCTTGTTAATTATTTTAACCTTGTGGAATAAATTAGCTTTAGTATCTATTTATTTTGGCCCCTTTTCCCCTTAAGATTTAAATGTGGGATAATTAACTATAGTGGAATTAAATTGTTTATTAAAATAACACTTAGGGAGAAATTAACCATGCGCGGTCTAATTAAGTTCACTAAAGTAAAATGTGGGTTTTAATATTTTTTTATAACGGGAAATGTTTTATTCTTAAAAATAACTGTCCTAGAAACAATAATGTAACAACTGTTGTTTTTTGTAACCTCTTTGCGGGAACGTTTTAAAAAAAAATCCATAATTTTCTAGTTTGTCCTAAGTTGTTCTTAGGTTTCGTGCAGGTGAAATTTTTATGGGTGTTACAATGTTACAATAATCACATTTTCTATTGTAGGAATTGACGAACACATTGCAAATATTTCCAAATAGTTTGAATAGGAAAAAACTATTTTCTTTCAAAGCATGGTGTAAGAATAATTTTATCCATACACTAACCTTTTGTAATTTTACGTGTGCTTCAGTTGTGGAAACTCTCTTTCGTAACAAAAATTTCAATGGCTCATCACCATTTATAGCTTTAAAAATCCTTTTAGCAACTAGACATGTACCTTGATATTATGGATATAGAATTCTCAATCTAATTTTAGAACTGGGTTGGATTTATCGATTTAAAGAAACCACTCTAATCCTAGATGCACCTTCCCAATTGGACAAAAGAATTTTGTGAATTAATTTTTTAAAATCCTTTTATCATTGGTTGGATGATATAAAACTTGAAGACAACTAAAAATGTGTGGAAAATAAAATTTTAGTTGTAACTTGAAATATTCGAACAAAAAATGAATATTTCAACCCCAATTCAACAATTTAATTTTAATTTAATTGAGGTACCAATTCCACATATCGTGTAGTGAGACTCCCTTTCCAAACAGAATTAGAAGATAATGGGTCATTTAACCATGTCTGAAACATGGTTAAATGTCTCTAAGAATTCAATCATATGGTATTCAAATTGATAACTAGACATAAAGAAATAGATATTTTAAAATTTCATTGTATTATTTAGCTCCTCTTAACATTTTTGTATAAAATGTAGGTTATCATCATCTAAATGTGAGTTAATTGCAACACCATTTTGGGGTATGAAAATATCATAAATGAGGCTCAAATACTTGGCTCTATACAATAGATAACCCATGATATCTACAGAAAGCGCATATAATATTGGAGATAGGGGACCCCCTATCTAGTGGAGTATTGCGATGGAAAGGATTCACAAATTGAATTGTTAATGACGACATGATCATTGGAATCCTTGAACATCATTTCAACATGTGTAGGAATTTGAGGACCAAACCCTTACCATTGCATAATTGCAATAATGAAATTTTAATCCATTCTATCATATGCTTTGTTAAAATATAATTTGACAAGTAATGTATTCTAACCAATTTATTATTCCCTTTCATAAGTTTCCGAGGCCAATATAAGTTTGTCAATATTATTAGATCCTCAAATGAAACTTGTTTGTTCATATTTTACAATATCTTGAACCACCACCTTCCTACAAATAGTTAGTACCTTGGTAATAATTTTGTAATATGTATTGAGTAAAGTGATAAGATTGAAGGTATAGATAGAATGAAAATTGATAGATTGCCTTGAATTAAAATGATGCCAAGCACCACAATATATACAATGCAGAAATAGTTATAAGAAACCGTCTAACCTAACCAACCAATCTAATAAACTAACTAATGCTAACATTCCCCCCTTATTACATTGTTCGTACAAATATACACTTCCTAATACTGGATGTTCCCCCCTTAATGAGAACACCGCAAAGAGGGTCTTCACACGAGCATGTGCCTACATGGTCTCAATTCACATGGTTTTTCTAAGGTTGATCATAAACCTAGAGGGACAGGAGCACTTTCTGATAGTTCACCTCGGTGGTTTTATAGGCTTACCATGAACATGGAGGATTTTACCTTGATGGTTTTACAGGTGTACCATGAACCCAAGAGGATGATACCTCGGTGGTTTTACAGGATTACCATGAACCGAACTTCGAGTACCATGCGATGCTTTCAGTACTTTTCTGCTCCCCATGATTCTTTTCAATTTAGGAGGTCAAAAACAAGAAACTATGAATCATTTGCACTTTATTGAACAACCAAACAACATAGGAAAACAACAAACAATACTGACAAATATTCCACATTCACTTCTAAGAATCATATCAATCATGTTCTTAGTTGTAGCCACTGATGTCGACTGTCGCTTGGCCAATCTTTAACAACAAAGGAAACAAATCACTTCCACTGGATGTTTCCCTTAACTAAGTCATTTTCACCCATAATGTGAAATATTAATAATGAGAAATAAATCACATCAAATAACATGCTCGAGAAAACGATGCTCCAGAATAATCCATTTTCAGCATCCGATCACTGAACAAAAAAACACTGAAACAACACTGAAATTGAAATAAACTCAAACCAAAAATGAGGAATAGGTCCTGAATACCTTATTCTGCCAGAATCTCTGTCGGCGGCCTCATCAGTTGCGGCTTACAAGAGGTCGCTAGATTTCCTCTAGCATCCGTTATCCTCTGTCCTCCTGAAATGTGTTATAACTTACTTCACAATATGAGAGGCAAAGAAAAAAAATGATATTATCAAAATTGGTAGTTTCTTTCATCTTTGACAAAACGAATACTCCAATTTGAGTGTATCCTGACAACATGCTCTTCATAGAATTGGGCTTCAACTTCTCCAATGGCATTTGACAAAAAAGATGTAGAGGCTCATTAAGAAACTTATGGACAAAATCTCTTTCAGACGTTATGTCAAACACTTTGCTTGTATACTGTAATTGCGCATATTTCGTATAAATGTTGACATGTGAAGCTAAACACCTATTCATCTATTACAATGACCACTTTCCTTCTCTAACCTTGAATTATACACAATGACATGACAAATAATTACTTTGCAAAGAAATAGACAGTTTTTTCACCGTCTCACATCACTGCTCCTACCATATCGCTTCAGCTTGATTGATTCACACAAGTCAAAAGAAAATTTTAAGCCACTGTTTACAACATGTTTGTATTCCTCCTCATTCCGAATAGAACCATTTGCCCCACCTTTCTTTAATTGATTTTGTTGATTTGGTTGAATTGTTTGTGTTGGTCTAAGGCTACGATCGCTGAGGCTTAGGTGGAAGGGGGTTGGGGGAGGTTCACCGACCCCACCCCCCACCCCATTAACAAATGGGATGCGGGGTGGGGTTGGCGACCCTGCCCCCAACCAAAAAACAAAACTAAACCCTATTCTTGTGCATCCTTTCATTTTAGCGACCTGTGCAAGATTGTATCCCTATGGTTGAGTGGTATTATAATCACATTTTATATACCAATACACACACACACACACACACACACACACACACACACACACACACACACACCTCTACATTTTATTGGTATTTTTAGATTTATTTTAAGTCAATTATAATGTTAAAAAAATACATATGTGTGTGTGTGTGTAAAGATGCACACACACACACACACACACACACACACACACACACACACACACACACACACACACACACACACACACACACACACACACACACACACACATACATGTATGTATCTATTTATGTTCTACCCAAAATGAAATCATATATCAAACATAACTAACTAACAAAATGGGACAAACCTATTTTCCTACTTGAGAAAATAATATTGAAATGAAATAAATAAATACATCCAAAACCCTAAATGAGGGTATAAAAAAATAAGAAAATAATGCAGCATGTAAGCCTCCCCCGTAGCTTGAAATGTCCTCTAATGGATTCCTCCTTCTCCTCCAACAACCTGCAAAACAAAAGAGAGATAAAAAGCCAAAGGAAAAGAGAAAGTAGTTTCCTAAGCATACTTTAGGGTTAGTTATCTTTTCCCTCATCCAAGGGTCCTAAATGAATCCATCCAAGGGATGAGATTCACTCCTACAAAAAGTAGGTTGAGAGTGGGTCAGGGGAATTTTCATTTAAATTTAAATTTTTTAATTCCAAAATACATGGGTTGAATTTTTAAGGGGTCACTTTGTGGGGTAGGGGTATTTATATTATTCTAACCCCATGTCAAATGGGGACATTGTTAATTATTTTAACCTTGTGGAATAAATTAACTTTAGTATCTATTTATTTTGGCCCCTTTTCCCCTTGAGATTTAAATGTGGGATAATTAACTATAGTGGAATTAAATTGTTTATTAAAATAACACTTAGGGAGAAACTAACCATGCTCGGTCTAATTAAGTTCACTAAAGTAAAATGTGGGTTTTAATATTTTTTTATAACGGGAAATTTTTTATTGTTAAATATAAATGTCCTAGAAACAATAATGTAACAACTGTTGTTTTTTGTAACCTCTTTGCGGGAACGTTTTAAAAAAAAATCCATAATTTTCTAGTTTGTCCTAGGTTGTTCTCAGGTTTCGTGCAGGTGAAATTTTTATGGGTGTTACAATGTTACAATAATCACATTTTATATTGTAGGAATTGACGAACACATTGCAAATATTTCCAAATAGTTTGAATAGGAAAAAAACTATTTTCTTTCAAAGCATGGTGTAAGAATAATTTTATCCATACACTAACCTTCTACAATTTTGCTTGTGCTTCAGTTGTGGAAACTCTCTTTCGTAACAAAAATTTCAATGGCTCATCACCATTTATAGCTTTAACAATCCATTTAGCAACTAGACATGTACCTTGATATTATGGATATAGAATTCTCAGTCTACTTTTAAAACTAGGTTGGATTTATCGATTTAAAGAAACCACTCTAATCCTAGATGCACCTTCCCAATTGGACAAAAGAATTTTGTGAATTAATTTTTTAAAATCCTTTTATCATTGGTTGGATGATATAAAACTCGAAGACAACTAAAAATGTGTGGAAAATAAAATTTTAGTTGTAACTTGAAATATTCGAACAAAAAATGAATATTTCTACTACAATTCAACAATTTTTTTTTAATTTAATTGAAGTACCAATTCCACATATCGTGTAGTGAGAATCCCTTTCCAAATAGAATTACAAGATAATGGGTCATTTAACCATGTCTGAAACATGGTTAAATGTCTCTAAGAATTGAATCATATGGTATTCAAATTGATAACCAGACACAAAGAAATAGATATTTTAAAATTTCATTGTATTATTTAGCTCCTCTTAACATTTTTGTATAAAATGTAGGTTATCATCATCTAAATGTGAGTTAATTGCAACACCATTTTGGGGTATGAAAATATCATAAATGAGGCTCAAATACTTGGCTCTATACAATAGATAACCCATGATATCTATAGAAAGCGCATATAATATTGGAGATAGGGGACCCCCTATGTAGTGGAGTATTGCGATGGAAAGGATTCACAAATTGAATTGTTAATGACGACATGGTCATTGGAATCCTTGAACATCATTTCAACGTGTGTAGGAATTTGAGGACCAAACCCTGACCATTGCATCATTGCAATAATGAAATTATAATCCATTCTATCATATGCTTTATTAAAATATAATTTGACAAGTAATGTATTCTAACCAATTTATTATTCCCTTTCATAAGTTTTCGAGGCCAATATAAGTTTGTCAATATTATTATATCCTCCAATGAAACTTGTTTGTTCATATTTTACAATATCTTGAACCGCCACCTTCCTACAAATAGTTAGTACCTTGGTAATAATTTTGTAATATGTATTGAGTAAAGTGATAAGATTGAAGGTAGAGATAGAATGAAAATTGATAGATTTCCTTGAATTAAAATGATGCCAAGCACCACAATATATACAATGCAGAAAAAGTTATAGGAAACCATCTAACCTAACCAACCAATCTAATAAACTAACTAATGTTAACATTCCCCCATTATTACATTGTTCATACAAATATACATTTCCTGATACTGGATGTTCCCCCCTTAATGAGAACACCGCAAAGAGGGTCTTCACATGAGCATGTGCCTACATGGTCTCAATTCACATGGTTTTTCTAATGTTGACCATAAACCTAGAGGGACAGGAGCACTTTCCGACAGTTCACCTCGGTGGTTTTATAGGCTTACCACGAACATAGAGGATTTTACCTCGATGGTTTTATAGGCGTACCACGAACCCAAGAAGATGATACCTCAGTGGTTTTAAATGATTACCATGAACCGAACTTCGAGTACCATGCGATGCTTTCAGTACTTTTCTGCTCCCCATGATTCTTTTCAATTTAGGAGGTCCCAAACAGGAAACTATGCATCATCTGCACTTTATTGAACAACCAAACAACATAGGAAAACAACAAACAATACTGACAAATATTCCACATTCACTTCTAAGAATCATAGCAATAATGTTCTTAGTTGTAGCCACTGATGTCGACTGTCGTTTGGCCAATCTTTAACAACAAAGGAAACAAATCACTGCCACTGGATGTTTCCCTTAACTAAGTCATTTTAACCCATAATGTGAAATATTAATAATGAGAAATAAATCACATCAAATAACATGCTCGAGAAAACGATGCTCCAGAATAATCCATTTTCAGCATCCGATCACTAAACAACAAAACATAGAAACAACACTGAAACTGAAATAAACTCAAACCAAAATTGAGGAATAGGTCCTCAATACCTTACTCTGCCACAATCTATGTCAGCGGCCTCATCGGTTGCGGCTTACAAGAGGTCGCTGGATTTCCTCCAGCATCCATTATTCTCTATCCTCCTGAAATGTGTTACAACATACTTCACAATACGAGAGGTAAATAAAAAAATGATATTATCAATATTGGTATTTTCTCTCATCTTTGTCAAAAAGAATACTCCAATTTGAGTGTATCCTGACAACATGCTCTTCATAGAATTGGGCTTCAACTTCTCCAATGGAATTTGACAAAAGAGATCTAGAGGCTCATTAAGAAACTTATGGACAAAAGCTCTTTCAGACGTTATGTCAAACACTTTGCTTGTATACTGTAATTTCACATATTTGGTATAAATGTTGACATGCGAAGCTAAAAACCTATTCATCTGTGACAATGACCACTTTCATTCTCTAACCTTGAATTGTACACAATGACATGACAAATAATTACTTTGCAAATAAATAGACAATGTTTTCACTGTCTCACATCGCTGCTCCTACCATATCGCTTCACCTTGATTGATTCACACAAGTCAAAAGAAAATTTTAAGCCACTGTTTACAACATGTTTGTATTCCTCCTCATTCCGAATAGAACCATTCACCCCACCTTTCTTTGATTGATTTTGTTGATATCTCAGAGTCCTTCAAATAATGCCTCCTCACCTATACGTACCTCTTTTAGAAAACAATTGTTGTTCCAATGTAAACCACTGCTCAATGTCCTCTGTTGAAGAATGCAGGAATTTGGTCACACAGGTTTCGACCCTACCATCCCCATCACCCTATTTGGATTTCTGATAGCTATTCCTCCTGCTAGGGCTGTGACTCTTCACTAACTTGCCAAAGCGCTATGTTTTTGGAATTTAATGTTGATGTAGACATTATTGCAGAGAGTGCTTCAAAGTTACGTAGACATTATTGCAAAGAGTGCTTCAAAGTTTCGTAGAGATAACCATATTTTATCTGATATTGTTCATGCTAATCATGTCTCTTTCGCTACTCCACACTCTTTCTTGCATTTCCTTCAATGCTTCAGAACTTCACGCTAGATGGTTGTACAGGTTTCTCCTATGGCGGCTACATTGAATCCAACTCTTGCTTCCTCACTTCTGAATTGGTGGCCTCTCCAACACTGACTGCTACACACCTTGGACTGATATTTGCTTTGATACCAATGAAGGCAGAGATAGAATGAAAATTGATAGATTGCCTTGAATTAAAATGATGCCAAGCACCACAATATATACAATGCAGAAATGGTTACAGGAAACTAGCTAACCTAACCAACCAATGTAATAAACTAACTAATGCTAAAAAAATGCCAATCAAGATTTGTTTATTTTCCTTTTTAGAACCATTTCAATGAGACCTTTATTGATAATTGGGCCCAAGGAACCTTATTCGATATCCTCTAAATAGAGAATTTAAAATTCCTCTTTGATGTTAGTTGAGGTGGTCTAATAAAACTCTATAAGGAGTCCATTAATGCTTGAGATTTTATTTTTAATCATAAAAAAAGAGATTGCTCAATTTATTAAATGGAAAGTAATATGTCCAAAAATCTAGTATAGCTAGGCTCAATTTTATTATGTATGCACTCTTTAACTCTTTCCTCAAGTATTATTTGAATTTCCTCCCATTGGATGTCTTCTTTGAAGAGATTCCCATAGAACTCTTGAAATATCATAGTTATTTCAGAAAAATCTATGTGGTGGGATCCCTTTTCAACAATTATAGCACAAATTTAATCCTTATTTTGTTTTTAGTTTAGATAATTCAAGAAGAAATTTGAGCCTTTGTTACACTCTTCAATCCATTGAATTCTTGTTCTTATGTTGGCCCCTTATCCTATTTAAATTTCTAGTTTACACCACTTATTCTCAATAGAAGGAATGGAATGTTGAACTTAGATGTTACTTGAAACGTAAGTATTTTTTTTATTGTGTGTTCAAACTTACCTTAGAGGGGTTTTTCTCTTCTTTTAAATTTATAAACCATTCCTCTACCAAAACAATGAAGGAATTCAAGGAATTATGTTATGATCCTCATGTACGGATTTCACTAAAGCCTCAAGGGTTTGGTGTAATGGTTCATTCAATTTTTTATCAAAGAAACCACCTGGGTTCAAGTTCCGGTATGAGTGGCTATGCTGGAATTGCATTATTTGTTTGGGGATTGTATAGGGCAGGGTGTGTTCCCTTTATACGGGTGCAAATCTAGGTTGACATCTAGGCTAGAGAAATTTGGTGAGATGTTATGATCATCATGTGTGTATTTCAGTAAAGGATTGAGGTTTGGGTGTAACGATTCTCTACGCCCTTAATCACATATCTTACATTGGATGTGTACAACTAAATTATGGCTATCATAACTTATAATTATAATGTGTCTCTTTCATATGTGTTATAATATCATTAGTAGGTCAGCCCAAGTGATAGTCATAGCATATGAATAATATATATAGAGGTTAGTATGTAAGTGGAAACACTATTACACTTGCATATTGTGATCATTTATCTAAAATAATTTTTTCTTTGGTGTTCACTTGCTACTAATACTCTTAGTTATCAAAGTAATTTCCTTACAAGTGGTATCAGAGCTTGATCTGAGCCAGAACTATGACAAAATCCTAATTTCAAAGAATCAACTTTATGTACATTATGTTAGCGAATTTTTCTATATTTATTTTGGGTGTTGTGAAATCAATAAAATAAGATCTTCTCTAAATTTCAATATATTTTAACTTAGTTTCCATAAGTTACATCAAGTGTAGGGTTTTTGATAAATTTTCTCTACTGAGTACAAATTGTGGAATTTTTCCAAGTTCTTTACATTTCAAGTGTTGGTTCATGAGAAATGCAAAAATGATTGAATGAGTTTATTCACAATGAATTTTTTATTAATACAGGAGAGAATGTAGTTAGGAGGTAATTGCATGTAACTTATAGGTTGGTTGCTTATAGATAAATTAAAACAATGTATTAATTATGCCAACATTCCCCCCTTAATACATTGTTTTTACAAATGTAACCCCAAATCATCATCATCATCTCCAAATTCATCATCTTGTTATGTCACGATGTGTCCTATCTTATTCTTAATACATGGAATTTGTCTGGATTTCTTCAAATCTCTGTGACAAATGTGCTCTCATTTGTTAAAAACATGGATGAAGAAGTGATCTTGCAATCTCGTGTGGTGCAACAATGATGTTCCTGAGGGAATTTGATCTCACATTCGTCATCTCCATCATAGCCTTCTACAAGCTTAACCCATCTCTTCTCTATCTCAACGTTGAACAAAACACAGTCAATTATGTCCTTGAATTGTAAGTTTAAGATATTAGCAAGGAGTCGATACCGACACTTTAATGATATTGACTTTGGATCTCTAAAATTTTACATGTCTCTATGGTTTATTACAATGTTACTAACATCTCTAGGCACAAATTTCACGCTGTCAGAATTTTGCATTAGATCATAGGATATTTATTCATGTTCATATTTGATAGATTTATAGCAAATTTGATGAATGAATGAAGGAGTTTGATCTCATTTTGTTCCATTTTGATTCAAAATAATTCTACACATATCCTCATTTCTTACATGCACATGTCGGACATCATTTCTCCATCTACAATAATAGAGAAATTCCAAAATGGGTGTCAGATCCTTCACGTGCATGTTTTTTCCTCAAAGAGTTTGTAACAAGTAAGGGAATTGCCTCTTTATTTCATAACTTAATGTTTATAAAAGATGAAGTTTCTTGCTAACAGATTGTTGTAGGTGCGTGAATGATGGTTGAGTTATGTTTCCTTCTCAATGGACATGCTATGTCTATCAAGGCACTAGGGGAGATATTTCTAGTGTGGGTTAGTCATCTTACATAAAAGCTTCATGCAAATTTGGACCATATTCTTTCACGGTATACTCCAAACAAAACTCGAGCCTTTTTAGTCCCTCATGCCAAGATTTTTCAAAGTCCTCTCATCAATTCATTGATGATACAAAAGTCACACACGTGTAGTGAGGGAAAAAACACAAGATCAAAAACATGTCTTCATGTAGAGATTGGTGGGAAGTCAGGATAGGTCTCATTTTATTCCTTCAATCTACTTTAGTGTGCTTCTCTCACTTCCATGCTCTGATACAACTTTCGGTTCAGTAGAAATGTAAAAACTTCTGAATGATTTTATTCACAATGAAGTATGTATTAATATAGGAGAAAATTCGGATCGGAGGTAACTGCCTCTAACTGATAGGTTAGTTACATATGACTAAATTACAACAATGTATTAATTATGGCAACATCCAGAAAGAGAATAAAAAAATAGTTTAAGTTCATTGTTTAAATTTTTTCATATTTGACCGAATTCATATCCAAATCCCAAACCCTAAATTTTTACCTTGATCCCTAAATCCTATTATTTTGGGGTATCACGGCGAGGTATTCCACAAGAGGAAAATTAAATCCCTTCACTCTCGGTAAAACCCTAATAAAGGATGAGATGATTTTTTAGCAGTTAGAGTTAGAATGGGTAACTACATAGTCATCAAGGCTAGGGTTTACTTCGACGGACCATAAGGTAAGCCAACTTGAGTTTGCGTTGCGAAACCTTGACTTTAGAATGGCTAATAAAGAAGATGTAAAAAATATTGGATAATGATTGGAGGATTTAATTAGCCAATTTCATTCCAATATAACTGGTCATCACCTTATTCCAAATCAGCCACCTATTAATCATACTCATAACAATAGAGGAGGCTCTTCATGTCATAGTAATAGACAAACTAGTTAGGGTGGATCTTCAAGCATTCCCAATCCAAATATTAAACACTCTTGAAGCTTGTAACTTGATTCCAAAAGTGGAAATGTGTAAGTTTGATGGAAAGGATCCACTCAATTGTATTAACTAAATGGAAATTTTCTTCAATTTGCATTAGATTCCATCAGGACAAAAGGTTATTGTTATCCAAATTTTCCCCTCGAGAAAGATTAATCGAACAAAACCTTTCATAGGATAAATGGTGAGGCTAGTTCATCCGTGCGAGCTTACATTCGATCCCAAAACATCAAGTTACACGTGGGCTTGAAAATTGAGAAGCAAGGTCAGAAAATGAATGGCCAATAGAAATTTTTAAGAAAAGCTAACTTGGTAAGTCAAAATCAATCCTAGAGTGAGTTGACTCAAAGAAAAGCAATAGAGCCGTAGAAGGTGCCACATGTTAGATCAGTGCACTTTCAAAAGGAGCAACAAAGTAGATACCCAAGGGATGCACTTGACCCCCACATGTATCTCAACACATAGCATGCTCGTAGATGATGACAAGTGTCCAACCGCTGCAACTTCAAGAGGGAAAGGATTGGTAGAGTCTTGGAATCCCACAAGGTTTCCATGTGGAGCTAAGTCCAACCCTCAGCAGAAGCCTCCATGTGCCTGATCAACGTAAATTCAAAGGTGTGATAAAAGTGGGGGCCCCCAAAATATCACAAGCTCACCATGTGGTCAAATCCCGATAAAGGTAGAACCAGCTGTTGAAAAGTCTAATCAGGGGAAGAGCTAGCGGAAGCCTCCACATGTCTCTTTGTTGTAACTTCAAAAGTAGAATCCAAAGGCAGGCACCAAACGAGTGTAGGCTCACCACATGGTCAGCACGTGATAAAGGTAAAATCTAATGTTGAAAGTTCTAAGTAGTGGGAGAGCCAACAAAAGCCTCCACTTTGTCTCTTCGGTGCACTTTTGGTATGGTGCTTAAATGAAAGATACCCAAAAAATCACAGGCTCTCCAGGTGTCTAGGGGCCCGAGAATATTGCGTTGGCTGTTGAAAAGCTTAAGAGCTGGTGGAAGCCTCCACGTGTCATCTCAGAACAACTTCAAAGGTAAAATCAAAAGGAAGGTCCCCAAATGAGTGCAGGCCCTCCACGTGTCTAGGGTCCAACATATTTTCTCCTTAATAGCAAGAAAGGACTTGGCCAAAACACAATGAAGCAGCATGTTCATGGATGGTAGCAAGTTTCGACACGTCGCATTACCAGGAACCTAAAAGGAAGAAAAAAATATTAAGGATGCGTGGGGCCCCAATGTGGATCTTGCACAATTAAAATATTGTGAGAGCCCGTGTGGAACGCTTGATCCTGACCTTCAGATTGCCATAAATTTTGACTGGAAGCTCAGATTTGAGCAAGACAGGACTTTCTGGAAATATCTTGACATCTAATACTCAACTACAACTAGATAACTTTAAATTAGTGAGACTAAGTTAGTCAAAATTGAAAAATATTGTCCTTCACTTTTTAGGTTGTCAAGCTTCTCACCTACCACCATAATGAAGTATGGGCTTCCTTTCTTACCCAACAAGGAACAACATATGGAGGCATGGGTTTTTCATTAGAACCCATTGTTTTTATAGGAAAGTTCAATGCAATTTTAGGGTGGTTGAAACAAGAATTAGGATTTCTTCTATGTCCTTCTCTAATTCTTCCTATATATTGTAAGGAGGATCATTTTTTGGGAGTTGGACATTTTTCTTTTGCACCCTCCCTTCTTCCCTTTCTGAAAGTGGATTTTTGGAGAGCTCGAACCTCCTATTCTAACTGTAAATGAAATCTTGCCTCTTGGCCATTGTAATGGACTGTATCAAATTTTTGGAGCAATAGTAAAAGTTTATGGAAGATTTCAGTCGTCTCTTATGCTCATTGTATCTTCCTAATCTCTCATAGCAATATTGGTTATTTTTGCATGATGGTTGTATTACATTTTTGATGGTTTTTGCTTAATGGAAAAGTAGGTGTTCAAAACTTATTTGGTACATCGCCCTTGTTAGTTTAGGTTTTATTCCTTGCATCTCCTTAACCTTGTCTCCTTTGCAAGTTAGAGTAGATTTTAGAGTAGATCCTCCACAATATGAATGTGTGTGCCTTAACAGAGGAATAGGAATTGGATTTCATCTAGAGAGATCTCTTGATTTGTAAATTACCACACTTTGGGAGAAGCTCCATGTTATGCAATCACACTGAGATTCATAACCCATCAAGTTGCAGACATTCAGGGGTATTGTGATTCTGCACTAATAGTTTTGGCATGACCAGTGGGACCAAGAACTCTTCATCTTTAATGCAGCAAGATTGATGTGCACTTGTTGTAAGTTCCCAAATTGTAAGAAGCTCTAAAATTGCACATCTGATGACTCCAATAAGGGTATATTCCACTAGTTTCAGTAGTCCAAGCTTGGCAGATTCATGAAAAGAATTCAGACAAGGTCAAGATTAAGAGAACAAGGATTGTTTGTCTATCTACATTTATCCCCAAAAAGAGAAAGGAGAGGAAGAAGATATGAAATGTCTCCATCTCTACCAAAATAAACTTTGTCAACACCTCCACTTGGTAGGCATTTCGTTCAATCGACTAGTGTTCTTCAACCAATCATGATGGCACAACCCTACCCCTTCGTCAACTAAACTAACAATAGCTCGCTAGCTCTTAATACAAAAAACCCAGTTCCAGTTACAGTGCTAAAGAACATTCCATATTTTATTGGAGAGAACTAGATAACTCGAATTTATCATATTTGGGACATTGCAAACGTCTATGCAATTCATTAGATTGCTGAAATGGACATTTTTGTCAAGTTGTTGGCATCCTCCTTTAAGGGTAAAGCTTTACAGTGGTTCAGAATTTTAACTACATGATCCATATAGAATTGGTACCATTTATGTACAGCTCTCCGCAATCAATTTGGAGAAAAGGGGGATAATATGTCTTTATCGGAGTAGTTGACACCAATCAAGAGGGCTCCTAATGAGTAGTTGACTGACTTATACTTTAGATTCCAGTGAATGTGGGATAGGATTCCGTTAGCCATGAGACCAACAGCTGAAGGTACTTTACTATACTTCCTTAAAGCTTTAAATTTTGATATTTCCATGATGATTCAATCCATGGGGGGTATAATTTTCCTGCATCCTATAATATTACTATTAGAGCGGAGAATTGTCTCATTCAGGCTACTAAACTTGCACGTAGGCCACCTACACATCTATATCTAGAACTAGGAGTTCTAAGCACTAGTCAAACACCCACATTAACTCCTATTCCTGCTCCAAAAAATCAGAATCTGAACAAAGCTTCTACTTCATCTTCTAGCACCTCAAATGAGCTCCAAGAAGTCATGAAGCAACTGCAAAACTTGGGTAATGATTTGGTGACACTTAAGAGGTAACAAGCTCAAAATTACATCTCATATCAGCCTTAAACTCAACCCAATAGGCCTCCATATCAACCTAATAGACCACCCTTTCAAGATGAAAATGAGAACCAAGTTGGGCCTCTTGCTAATAAACCATTCCAACCTTACAATCCTAATGCTATATCCATATCTAGGGCTCTAGTACTAGTGAAAAATAACATGGCTTAGGAATATGACTAGTGTTTCCCATGCAATCAACCTCATAACTAGTCAATGTGTTTTAATGACACTTTGAATCAATCTCTTATGGTTATAACAACGGGTGTGGAGTAAGAGATTTGCCAAGAAGGAAATCAAAAACAGGAAGCAAATCAACAAGAGGTGCCTCCAAATGAGACCACACTTGTCAATTGGTAGGTTGAATATTTTTGTGGTATAAACCAAACAAGTTCTCAAAGTGTCACAACCAATACACACTCCAAGAAAAGGAACATTGGAGAGGAACAATAATCAATTTTAAGTGATCCAAAACCCTTCATCACTCCACAAGGTTTTAGCAATGATAGTGCAGCTCCCAATGTGCAAGATCAGCTCAAGCCACCTTCTAGATCCACTCAAGTTCCCGTTGTAACATCCCATGTGCAAGACAAGAATGTGTAAGGCAAGGGGAAACAGAAGGATAATTCATCCCCTTTTAACATCATTGACCAAATGAAGAGAACAGATGTAAACATCTCGATGTGGGAGCCATTGGTTATCCCAGGACAAAGAGACCTATTGCAAGCTGCTATGGAAAATTATTCAGCATCAAATCAGCCACCCAACTAACAAGAAAAATTTCTCACCAATGCATCTCATCAAGAAGGAAATCATGGAGGCCATCAAGGTAATAATTTGAAACCACCACCATTCTATATCTCATTTATCATAGGAGATAAATTGGTACATAATTATATGATTGATTCGGGAGTAAGTGGCTCAGTTATGCCAAAACAAATAGCAGATCTATTGGGTCTAAAGTATGAGCCATTGCTGAAAGGAGTAGTGCAACTAGATGGGATAGTAGTAGCAATGGTTCGGATCATCAAGGGTTTAATCCTAAGACTACATGCCTATCCAAACATCATAGTCTTGCAAGATGTGTCTGTAATTGACCTCCCACCACTCTTTGCACTATGTTTATCAAGAGACTTTACTGCCAAAATTTGTCGATATTTGTCACCATATTGGTCACACATGCTATTTAGAATAAGGTATGGAGCCAAGGAAACCATCAAGTCATAACCAATTGCAAAATTTCACATTGAGCCTAATGTGCCAAGTCCTATCAATGCAAATTGCTCAACTTTCAATTAGGAGGAGTGTTCAACTAATCTAGAAACAGGTACTAAGGTTGAGGGTATTCTAGATTTAACTATGGATGAATGGGCAAACAAAAGGCACACATTCGACCCATTTAAGGAAATGGAAGAATCTGAATTGGGTGTATATTGTGTACACGAAGAAAACTCACCCATTCCTAACATCACCAAGCAAGAAAATGAAGATGAAAAGGAAGTATGGAAACTATATTTCGATGGTTCAAGAACAAAACAAGGTGTTGGAGGAGGTGCATTGTTATTTTCACCACAGAACTTCAAGTATTATTCAGCATTTTGTTTCCTTTTTTCCTATTCAAACAACATAGCTGAATATGAAGCCTTGATTCATGGACTTCATTGGGTCAGGCAAAGAGGCATGAATAATTATCAAGTATTTGGTGATAGTGAGCTAATTGTCAATCGAGTCAGAAAGTAACATGCTGCAAATAATGACATACTCAAGAGCTAAAAAAATAGGGTATGTGACCTAATTGAAGACTTTGAAGCTTTCAACATTGTGTCCATACCTAGGAAGAAGAATGAAGCTACAAATAGGCTTGCAATAGTTGGAGTAACATTTGATGTGGTTGACAGTATCAAAAGAGACAAAACACAACCACATCTCCATGTCATTGTAAGGCCAACAATTCAAGACAATAACACAAGTTGTAAGGTGTTTGAGAATGAACAATAGATCGTCAATTTCTTGCAAGAAGAGGCTTAATTCTCATCTAGGAACTAAGAAAAATTAGAGCAGCAATTTGGGGACCAATTAGTGCAGCTGTAGACCAACAAGCTTCCCAAAGGTCTAGTACCATTCAAGTCAATATTCAATCCTAATGAATAGTTTCGAAAAGAAAAGGCTAACATAAAGGTCAAGGGAGAGGATTCCGAGCCAATCTCAATTGGGGAAGGTAAAACACTTCAAATTGGAAAATTTGCCACTAAACAAGAGAGATATGAGTTTGAAAAACTCTACCAAGAGTTTCTAGACATCTTCGCTTGGAGCTATGAAGACTTGTGAGGATTCAATTCAAAGTTGGCACAACATACAATAGAGTTGGATTCAAATGCTAAGCCCATCAGGAAGAAGCAAAGACCAATCAACCCACACATTGAGCCTCTTATGAAGAAAGAGCTGAACAAGATGATAGAGGCAAGCATTATATTTCCAATCAAGCACTCAAGCTGGGTTGAAAATTTGGTAACAGTTAGGAAGAAGAACGGGGAAATAAGGTTATGCATGGACTTCCAAGACCTAAACATGGCATCTCTCAAGGACCACTACCCACTTCCTTCAATGGAAAAAGTCCTACAGGTAGTAGCTGGATCAAAAATATTTTCTCTCCTGGATGGATAATCAGGGTATAATCAGATAATGGTGAAAGAAGATGATCAGTTGAAAATGGATTTCATCACTAAGTCAGGCACCTATCCCTACAAGAAGATGCCATTCGGATTGTCTAATGCCGGAACCACTTTTCAAAGGGCAATGGACATGGCATTCAAGTGGTTGATCAAAAAAATAGTGCTAATATATCTTGACGATATCACTTTGTTCTCCAAAAATGTAGTGGATAACCTTTTTCTTCTAAGACAATTATTTCAAAGATGTAGGAGATTTAAGGTATCATTAAATCCCAAAAAAATCATATTCCCGACTCACAAAGGAAAGCTCCTAGGCCATATTGTGTCAAAGGAAGGATTGATGATTGACCTAGAAAGAGTTAAAGCAATTCGAGCATTTCCCTTGCCAAGTCATAAGAAGGCTCTTTAGAGCCTCTTAGGGAGGATCAATTTTGTTCACAGATTTATGCCAAATTTTCCCGCTCTTGTGAAGTCAATAACATTGATGTTGAAGAAGAGAATGGCATTCAGGTGGACAACTAAAAGAAAAGTGAGTTTTAAAGCAATAAAAGAGGCTATATCCTAAGCTATAACTCTCGTCAATCCAGAACTCTCCAAGGAATTCATGCTCTATGCCTTCGGTAGTGGGGACACAATTTCTGCAATCCTAGTAAAACAAAACAAAGAGTGATCTGAACAACCAATTGCCTTCTTTAGTCAAATTTTGGAGGACTATGAAGTGAGATACTCCTTCATCCCAAAGCATGTCCTTGTAGTGATTAAGAGCTTGAAGAAGTACAAACACCTATTTTCAAATAACAAAATCCAACCGTTAGTCTCTCATGTGGGAGTCAAGAAGATCCTTTTGAAAAAGGATCTAAATGAGAAACACACAGGATGGATCACTCGTTTTATGGAATATGACATTGAGAATAAAGTCACTAAGATGGTCCATGGAAAGCGGTTATGTGAACAGCTGGTGTCAAGTCAACAAGTTGAAACAAGTGATGAAAAGGAAGCTATTTTGGTACTACAAGATGGACAAGAACAAACAAATGATGATTTTCCTATCCCTTGTTGGACTCAAAATATGATACGCATCATACAAATGGGCCTATGCCCTCTAGAAATGAAAAAAGCAAAGAGGACAAACTTCAAATTGCAAGCCATCCCATATGTGCTTGTTCATGTTGTTTTGTTCAAAAACGACATCAATGGTGTTCTACTGAGATACATTGGAACAGATCAAATTGAGAGATTGTTACAAGATTTTCACAATGTAGAAGCCAAAGGTCATTTTTCCCCATGGGTAACAAATCTAAATATAATGAAGGTGGGTTATTATTGTCCCACATTGTTTAGTGACTACTACACATGGATAAAAAGGTGTAAAAAATGTGCATTCTTCACAGTTAAAGAAAAGTTAATAGTGCTTCCATTGCACCCATGGTTGTCAATAATGAGACCTACTTGAGCACCTCTTCAAACTATTACCCGCAGGATAATGGGCAGGTAGAGTCCATAAATAAGAATTTGCTAAGAATCATCAGAATAAATCTTTATGAAAACTAGAGGACATGGCATACTAAGCTCAAATCAGCTTTGTGGTCTAACGGGATCACACCAAAGAGGTCAACAGGTAATTATCCCTACAAGTTATTCTATGGGAAAGAAGCAGTGTTGCCTATATCATTAAAACTACCCGCATTGGAACCCATGAAGCAATTAGAATTATCCAAGTTTGAACCAACAAAGGATAGATATGCAGAGCTAAGGGAATTGGAAGAAATCAGAGAAAATGTAGTTCAAACAATGGAGAAATATCAAACCTCAATAAAAAGATGTTTTGACAAGAAAGTAAAGGCAAGGACCTTTCAGTAGGGGGATCTAGTTCTCATGTGGGATGCAGATCAAGAAAAACTAGGAAGGCATTCCAAGTTTAATGCCATTTGGAATGGCCCCTACATGGTCACGCGATGTAAGAGTAAAAATTCCTTACAATTTTCTACATTGGATGGAGAAGAACTTGCTATTCCTATTAACGGAATCTACCTTAAACATTGCTACTGAAAAAGGGAAGGTTTCACCCTTGTAAATATTAGCCTAGGATTTTAATTCCTCTAAGTGCGTGTGCACATTGTCTTCTTGTAGTTTAGGTTTTAGTTTCCCTAAGTGCTTCGGAATTGGTCTTGTTTCTCCAAGGTTACATCACTATATAGGTAAGTGTGCCTATATTCCATTTCCAAGAAAGATGAAAACTCCTGGTCAAGACGATTTTCTACTCTCAGTAACCTCATTTTTATGATTTTCATATGAAATTGAGAGTGCGGGCAGTGGGGTAGGTTCCAGGATCACCAAGTGCAAGCAGTCAATTTCAGGTTTGAAACAAGATCAGTATTAGGATATCATTTATGACTCAGTGCCTAATGGATACAACAAGGCAATTGATCTTCCACCTAGCAGGTAGGTGACCCCGTAAGTCACCAAATTGTTATCCAATTCATCCCCTCGAGAAAGATTAATCGAATAAAACCTTTCACAGGATAAATGGAGAGGCTGGTTCAGTTGTGTGAGCTTACATTCCGTCCCAAAAACTCAAGTTTCAGGTGGGCTCAAATATTGAAAAGCAGGGTCGGCAAATGAATGGCAAATAGAAATGTTGAAGAAAAGCTAAGTCAGTAAGTCAAAATTGAGCCCAGAGCATGTCAAATTAAAGTAAAGTAATAGAGCCACAAAAGGTGCCACGTGTCACCTCAGTGTACTTTTAAAGGGTGTAAAAATGTGGAGACCCTACGGATGTGCTTGACCCCCACATGGATCTCAGCACATAGCAAGCTCCCAGATGATGCCAAGTGTCCATCCACCATAACTTCAAGAGGGAAAGGAGGGGGTAAAGTATTGGAAGCCCAAAGGGTTTCCACATGCAGCTAAGTCCAACCATCAATGGAAGCATCCACATCCCTCATCAGTGAAAATTCAAAGATGCGACAAAAGCGGGCCCCCCTAATGAGCATAGGCTCTCCACGTGGTCAAAGCCCGATAAAGGTAGAACTGATTGTTGAAAATTCTAAGCATGGGAAGAGCTAGTGGAAGCCTCCACATGTCTCTTCGGCAAAAATTCAGAAGTAGAATCCAAAGGAAATCCCCAAATGAGCACAAGCTTGCCACAATGTTAAAGCCTAATAAACATAGAACTAACCATTGAAAATTCTAAGTAGGGGATGAGAGAGCGGAACCTTCCATGTGTCTCTTCAGCACACTTTTGGTATGTCACTTAAAAGAAAGATCCCTAAATGAGTGAAGGCTCTCCACGTATCTAGGGGCCCAAGAAAGTTTCACTAGCCATTAAAAAGTCCAAGAGCCACACGAAGCCTCCACGTGTCAGATCAGCACAACTTCAAAGGTAAAATACAAAGGTAAGTCCCCAAAAGAGCGCAGGCCCTACACATGTCTAGGGTCCAACATAGTTTCTCCTAAATAGATAGAAAGGACTTGGTACAAACTCAACGAAGTAGAATGTTCATGGATGGTGCCAAATATTGGCACATCGCATTCCTAGGACCCTAAAAGATAGAAAAAAATATTAAGGATGCGTGAGGCTAACACGTGGATCTTGCACAATTAAAACATTATTAGAGCCCGCATGGAATGCTCGACCCTGACCTTTAGATGGACATAACTTTTAAATGAAAGCTCAGAGTTGAGCAAGAGAGGATGTTTTGGAAATATCTTGACGTCTGCTACTCAAATATGATTGCATAACTTTAAATTGGTGAGAGTAAGTGAAAATTAAAAAATACAGTCCACCATTTTTGAGGCTATCAGGCATCTCACCTACCACCATAATGAATTATGGGCTTCCTTTCTTACCCAACAAGGAAAAACACATGGAGGCATGGGTTTTACATTATAACCCATCATTGTTGGAGGAAAATTCAATGCAATTTTTGGGTGGTTGAAACAAGAATTCAGATTTCTTCTATGTCCTTGTCTAATTCTTCCTATATATTGTAAGGAGGGGCATTTTTCTAGTGGTTGGAATTTTTTTTTTGCACCCTCCCTTCTTCCCTTTCTAAAAGTGGATTTGTGGATCTTGAACCTCCCCTTCAAACTGTAAATGTAATATTTAATCTTACCCATTATAATGGACTGTATCAAATCTTTGGAGCAATAGTATAAGTATGTGGATGATTTCAAACCTCTCTTATGTTCATTGTATCTTCCTGATCTCTAATTGCAATATTGGTTATTTGATCATGATGGTTGTATTAAATTTTTGATGGTTTGAGTTTAATGGAAAATAAGGTGTTCAACATTCCTTTGGTGCATCACCCTTGTTAGTTTAGGTCTTATTCCTTGCATCTCCTTAACCTTGTCTACTTGACAAGTTAGTGAAGGTTTTAGAGTAGATCCTCTACAATATGAATATGTGTGCCTGAACAGAGGAGTATGAACTAGTGTTCATCTAGAGATCTCTCTTGATTCACAAAGTACCACGCTTTGGGAGAAGCTCCATGTTATGCAATCACACTTAGAGTCTCAACCCATCGAGTTACAGACATTCAGGGGTGTTGTGATTCTGCACTAACAGTTACCATGGCATCTTTTTGTGTTAAAGCTGACCAATTCATTTTGTATCGATGGTTATGTGCTCAAAGATGAAAAAGTGGTCTCAATGTTAGATGGATATTCTTCACCAAATATTTTCAACTAGAATATAGTTCTAGTGTGTTTGAGAATTACTTCGGCCAACTAGGAAAGTTAGGACACACATGATAAATTAAGGATTACATTCATCAATTCCAGAACCTTTCCTCGCGGATGGAAAATTTTTTATTAGATAAAGTAATAAATTAATTTTGAGGGGCTAGAAACACCCGTAAACTATAGAGGAGAAAAAATATATTGCAATGAGGAATAAAAAAGATGGCCTCTACCAACAACAAGAGAAGAAAAAATTGAGAATATTACTGAAGAGAATTTGAATGACTTATTTCTTTTTGGTCTTAAGGAACAAAATAAGAATAAGGCGCATATGTTTAATCCTCACAATCTTTCATATTCTATTATTTTGGCATGTAGGGTAGTGTATTCAAAAAATCATGCACTTTAGACATTATTTAGCCTGATCTTATATGAATATTTAGAAGGTTCTTAAGTGAAGAAAGTATTAATTAATCTCACCTTTTGGACATCTTGTTTTACTTTTTATTTCTTCATTCATGAACATATTTACATACATGCCCACTTGTTTCTGCACTTTCCCATCATTTTAGCCTAAATCAAGGCAACCAGGCCTGTACTAGGGCGCCTTGATCCTTGTTTTACTTTCCCACCTCTTTTTGGGATACTTCTAGTTTTTTTTCATCCTTATATTTTTCCTATTCCTCCATGTCGGGGTTAATTAAAAAATTAGAGCAAGATAACCCTATAAATATAAATTTATGAGACCATAAGGAGGGTCCTAGTATCACTTACTATTATCACTCTATCTAGAGTTTAATCCATTACATTTCTTGCATCCACATACTTCCATGCATAAAGGCTTGGAGATCTATATAAACACACACTTCATAGATGGAGGGATTATATTCTATTCCATGCACACATACTATTATATTTTCTACATTTATTTATTGCTCACTACTTCACAAAGTCCGACTGACATAAGAGTACCTAGGGCATGACATGCACAGACTCACTAGAACTACATTTGTGTCTATAATGTAGTGTAGTGATCAACTTAGTAATCCCACTTTCATGGTAGTTAAGGTCAGTTTGACCAATTCATTTGCATCTTGTATTTTTTTATGGTTTTGATAATTCTTTTGTCTCTTGTAGGTCTTCAATATCATCTTGATATATTACGTACAATCGGCACAGTTCAGTGAATCTAGTGCGATATGAAGCGAAGGTTACAATGTATTCTATGACCTAGAAAGAATCAACTTCTGAGAGTTGAAGAAGCCAAGGCACCTATTTTTGCATCCCAGGGCACCCCGAGGCACCCCAGTACCCTCTTAGGTGTTCCAATCTTCTGAGACCTTCAAGATAAACTCTTTTCAGGGCCTCTGTGTAGCTGTTCTTGATTCTAGAATTTCTAGTCAGACCTGTGACACTCAGCGAAAATCATCCGTAACCAACAGAGTTCTTTCCCAACCTTCATCTTACACATTAGGGTTTCCTTTCTATTAATTCAATCATTTAACTATATTAGACTACTTTAGTTAATTCATTTACAACATTTATGTCCTCCTAGATTAGATTAACTATCATTTTACTTTCCCGTACTTTAGTTAATTTTAGTTAATCATTTTGGTGAACCTGATCACTTTCATGCTTAGGATCCTCCTCTTTATTCTATCATGGGTCGTCAAGTTTCTTTATCCAATTTTCTTAAGAGATATTCCACTTATCAAGCTATTTTATGAAAATCCCTAGACACCAAATATTTTGATACAATACACCACTACATGAATTAAGTTTTATGTTTCATTGTTTCTCTATTAACCCTAGCCTTAGTGAACTTACATATAACCAACCACTATTAGACTCGATTCAAGCATTAAATACATTAATTCAAGATAAATTTGTAGCCATGAAATCCATAATTGTATCTCTTATGTCAAGAAATTCAATAGCTTACGAATGTTTCTCAATCACATGTTTGTTCTCCCTCTATATCTCATGTGCAATCTATATCCACAATATGTCATATAGCTGAACCTCAAGTTGTGCCATCGCCAGAACCTCTCATACTTTATCGTAATACTAAGCCACATGAAATTATTACTGGGCTTCTTAGTGCTTAATTGATAACTCTACCATCTATTGATTGTTATCCTCCTTATCACCTAACAAAGTATCAAGATCATTCATATTTCCATTATGATTGAATCAATGGACATAATGACCATGATTTCCATGCTTTACAATGTAGAGTCAAACATCTTGAGCTTCAGGTCTTTATTTCATTCACTGGAAAACATCCTATTGCATGCCCACTTATAAATACTACACACACATTGGACCCTAAGTGTATTGTGCCATCACTTAGTCATGATCAATATAAGCAAGCTCGTATGGCTACTACTGATCCTCCCTCTATTCTTTCTAAGGAATTTATTGATGATTATCTTATTCATTACATGTGTGATATTTAAACTCCCTCACATGTGCATATTAATGCTTCTCATAGTCAAACAAACATTTCTTCTCTTTCTAATTTTGCTTCTTCTCCATCTAATGATCATCACGGTACAATTTCTCTTGTGTCTTCTTTGGATGGAAAACCACCACCTTAGCAATTACCTATGATATCCCCCAGTTAAAAAATTCAACCACCTATCAAAATTAGTTCATAAACAACTCCTTCTAAGTTGTCTATTGCATTACCTAATAAACCTAAGTAGTCTCCCTGAGACTCAATGCAACATGGCCTCCTCTCAAATCTAAAATCTAACCAATTAAGTTTTTTAAATCAACTAATCCTCCTCCGAGTGTTTACGATAAATTTTCATGGCCACCACCTAGTTCTAGTACAAATTTTTTCCAACAAGGTCCTACCAAGAGTAAACTTGGCCTTTGGTAGGTGACTCTTATTACTCTATCCTCCTGATGAAAAAATCCTATTCTTTTGGTTTTTATATGAATATCGAGGGATATTTTACCATAAAGAACCTTGTTTCATATTACATTATTCCATTACATCACCACCTATACATACAGACATTTATAATACTTTAATACTCCTTACACATCATCAATTAAATGAAATCTATCATCTCCCATCACCTTGATACATTATGAATTACGTAGTACACATGTTATCATAAACTTAGGGGGCATAACATCCCACATCTACCCCATAATATTAAAATATATGCATATCTCACTTTTACATCAATCTCATAGAATACGGATACTCATCATACATTTTAGCATCATTGTTTCCCGATGACGCATTGTTGAGCTTCGGTTCACACATTACTATTGAGGGATTACCATTGCACTAAACCCCATACACTACACTATAGGAAGTACATATATATGTTTTATCACACATCATACACTGTCCATTCTAAACTTAGTCTACATTCTACATTATACTACATTCTCATTATGTACATATTAGTCATTCTATGTATTACATATGCCATTATGCTATTTCACATGAAACATTTATACACCATATATATTCTACATACTATGCTTATCTACATTACATATGAGTCTAGTTTTATATTTTCATCCCTACTTTCTACATTATCACACATTACATTTCATATTATGCATTACATGTTGTCTTTAACACACCACACATTTACAAACCCTAGTCACCACATGATTGTTTCATCAATGCACATGCTACATTGTTCTCTATGCAATGTGCTGACCAACCTATAACACACTTTAGTTCCTCAGTCCATACTCAACTGACGAGGGTTTACCAATTAAATGGACCTTACATTAACAATGTGACATTTCATCCTATAAAATTCCTAGCCTAGTGACATGCACTTAAGGCTAAATTATCATTCATCCTCTTTCTATCTAGCAGTGGTATACACTTTAGGATTGATCACTACTTCTCTTCTACCATCATCTAGCGGTATACACCTTAGGTTACATCACCACTCCCAATACTTTCATCAGATAGTGATATACGCTTAGTGCTAAATCTTCATTCATCGTAATCCTTTCATCTTATAGTTATATATGTTTAGGGATAAATCATTACTCACCTTAATCCTTTCATCAGATAGTGATATAAGCTTAGGCTAAATTATCACTCCTCCATTCATCTAGTCATGATATATGTTTGGAATATAGGGTTTACGCTCATCATTTATATATGTCACACTTCATCAACACTACATACACACTCCTCACACCGTGGTAGACAAACAACCAACACTATCTGACCATTTCCTGATGATGCACTCTCGTTTACAATTCAATCTTGACTTATGAGGGGGGAAAATGAACCTCATTTTATACACTTCCATCCACTCAGGGGGCATGCATCTCCTAACATTCCATCTTGCATTCCATTCTATCCATCAACAACATATTGCATTGTCTTGGGGATATTACTTTCTTTTTCTAGTGTTTTTCATGATCATTTTACTTCACATGTGAGACTGATTTCTTATATGCCATTATCTATACTATCCACACATGCATGCTCATTCCTTTGATAAGTGTGACTGTAGATAAAGGAATCCTACATGTGGCATGGATGTTCACCTTCTACCCTTCCTATACTAGTTGTTGAGGGCATCCACATATGTCTCATTCAGGTGCTATTATTTCATTTTTTACTTAGCATCTTATAGTACTTGATTATACATGTTTTTTACATATTGGTTATTAATCTAACATGATAACAGGTGTTCCATGTGCAACACTTGTTTTATAGGATTACATCTTTGCATGACTACTTGTTTCTTTATATGTACTTGACTGCTATTTTTTTCCATTGTATGTGGGCTTTTCCCTATGTCTGTATGCACACTTGGTTTTTTTGCAACCATGGTGGCCATGTGTGTATTGAAACATCGTGAGTGATATCTCATGTTTATAACCCCTTTGTTGTAGCTTACTTTTTTTCTTGCATGTTTACATCAACTACATTATCTTTGTAGCTTATACATGTTTTCTATATGCATGCATTGTTTTCTTTACACTTGTCTTTGGCTATCCTTATTTTTTGTGTGTACCTTGGTTTCTACTAATAAATTTTTAGAGTATATAGTTCAAAGTCTAGTTGGTCCTCTTTTGGGGCCACATTCTCCTATCATTGACATCACATGCGTCCTAAAAGAGGGGGGGGGATCCTTTTAGGATTTACATACTAACACAGTGCAACTAGACTAGTTTAGTATAGTACACTTTCTGCCCTTTGCATTATGGGTTTACATAGTGGATTTAGAACTATCTATGAACCCCATACACATCATATTTTCCCACATATGGTGTCCTTAGCATTTCTGGCAAGCAGTTACAAGCTTGGAGGTAAGCATGGGTGTGCCTCTCTACACTACTTCAGCTAGTGGAATCAAAACAACTAAATAACTAGGACAATACAAAGATCTCTTCACACACATTTTAGTAAAAAATGTTAGAGCTTGGAGGACATAAAGCATTTTTTCCCTACACATTTTTATCTAGGGTGGCATGAAATCTCCCAAAAAACTCGCAATAGTACATGATATCCTTCTACACCCTTTCTCTTGACATAGATGAGGTGCACATTTTCCACTTACACTTTTCATTTCAAGTATTTTACATTTGTGTATTTTACACATTTCTATACAAATGTGTATTTTACATAGTATTTTTAGATACATACATATTTGACTACTTGATCATTTTTTCCTTGTAGATCTGACTGTATGAGAAATAAGTAGTCAAATTAGGGGCAAAAACAACTACTACTACTAGTACAATGACAATGCAAACCACATTCCATGACAAGCACACACCTTACTAACCATGCAGGTAGAATACAAACTACAACAACTACACACATGTTCTTCCCTAGGTTCACTCTCATCACTTTTTTTATCTGCATTTTCCATCTATAGTTTCCACGCTCCTTGATCTTTATATCATTCCATGTTTTTGTCTAGTTGTTTGGTAAAATTTTATACTACACTCTATATGGACATCAAGTACGCATTTCTATCTACTTTATGTTACCGATATTTTCACTCACCAACATAAAGTGGGGAGAAAATGTAGTCACAAAATCATGCACTTTTGACACTATTAAGCCTAGTCTCATACTACTATTTAGAAGGTTCTTAAGTGATAAAGTACTAATTAATCCCACCTTTTGGCCATCTTGTTTTATTTTTTAATTCGTCATTCCCGCACATTTTTACATACATGCCTAGTTTTTTCGACACTTTCCTAACATTTTAGGCTAAACTAGGGTTCTTAAGCCTATACTGGAGCACATTGGGGTGGCATGGTCCCACATGGGGCGCTCTCATACTTGTTTTACTTTCCTACCTTTTTTTGGGCTATTCTTAGCTATTTTTCATCCATATCTTTTTCTTAGTCAGCCATGTTAGGGTTAATTACAAATTTTGAGAAAGAGAACCCTATAAATATAAAGTTATGAGACCGTAATGAGGGTCCTAACGTCACTTACTACTATCACTCATTTTAAAGTTGTATCCATTGCATCAATTTCATCCACATAGTTTCATGCATTGAGACTAGGAGATATACATTAACACACACTTCATACAGGGATTTATTTTTTTCTATTCCATGTACACATACTATTAAATTTTCTACATTTATTTATTGCTCACTACTTCATAAAGTGTGACTGGAATAAGAGAACCAGCGAATGACATAGACACACACAGAACACAACTAAATTTGGGTCCAAAATGTAGTACACCACTCAGTTTAGTAAGCCCACTATTATCGCAGCTGAGGTCAGTCCTACCCATTCATTTACATCTTTTATATTTTTAGGGTTTTGATACTTCTTTTTTTTCTCACAGGTCTTTAATATCATCTTGCTATTTTCGGTACATTAGGCACAGTTTATCGAATCTAGTGCGATAGGAAATGAAGGTTATAGTGTATCTTCTGACCTAGAAATAATCAACATCCAAGCTTTATTAGAGACCAGGGTGTGTCTTTCTGCATACTAGGGTGCGCGAAGTGTCCCAATACCATATTGGGTGCTCCAGTATGCTAAGAGATTCTAGATCCACTCTTTTCGGGGCATGTGTGTAGCTGTTCCTACTTTTAGAATTTCCAGTCAGACCTGCAAAACTCAATAACAATAATTTGTATCCATATAAGTTCTTTCCTAAATTTCCTCTTGCACATTAGGATTTCATTTCTATTAATTCAATCATTTAATTATCTTATACTATTTAGTAATTCATTTACAATGATTATGTCCTCCTAGATTAGATTAACTATCAATATACTTTCCCCTATTTTAGTTAATTTTAGTTAATCAGGTAGAGGAAATATTTTTCTAGAAGGTGATAAAGTTTCACTAATATCAGAGATTGTAACACCTGGCCACCATCATTCCCTTAGCCAGTTATATTGACACCTCAAAAAATTGAAGAAAAAAGAGCGAAAGGGTTACATTTCAATTGTGACAACAAATATGGACCAAGACATAAGTGTGTTTACAAGAAGTTCTTATACATTTAGGGACCTAATGAAGAAGATAAAGAGGTAGAGCTAGAGTAGGAATTAGGAGATCACCAAGAAATAATATCATATAATGCAATTTAAGGTATTAGTACTCCCCAAACCCATAAAGTGGTTGGATTCTTAAAAAAATAGAGGGTTACAGTGTTGATTGATTCGGGAAGATCTCATAACTTCATCAATCATTAGTTGGTGCTATGTTTGAACTTGTTTTTTTATTGAACACCTGAATGTCAAGTAGTGATTGATTATGGTGGAAATTTTAGTTGTTCAGGAAAATTCCATAACATTAATTTCATAATTGGATATTACTTGTTAACTAGCCCCATATATGTCATTTCCGCAGGAGGAGTAGACATTGTGTTAGTAGTTCAATGGATTACAACCTTAGGAACCATTTAAATTAATTTCCAAGAGTTGTGTTATCTCTTGAAAGTGCACCCTATAGATAGATGGCTGCAAGTGTTCTAAGCTTGAAAAATGGATCTCTCTCTTTCGTAGATACAATGGAAACACCTCAGATTTGTGGGTATACCTATTTTGAGGTGAGTCTCTCGTATCAAGGCTGGTTCCTTATTGATGTATCCTAAATTGATTTTATGGGGTTTAAGGGTAAAAAGAAGATTGTAAAAGGATTAAAACTAGGGTGATACACCAAATTTGTATGAGGTCTTTGACTAAGTATAGGTATAATTGATATGGAAAGGATTTTTGAAGGACAAGCCAACAATTTTCAGTGGAATATTAAGGGCAAACATTTTGGTGTATTGAGGGAAAGTATCACAACAATACTTCTAAGTTTAAACACACACATTAATATCACAGAAATTATTGAACTTTCAGTAGGGTAAGATGATCAATCAGGGAACTCACATTTAAAAGATTGCAAATAATTAGAAATGTAGAAAATACTTCACATTCAAAGGGAAAAACAGACACAAACTATTTTAGCAGTTATGTATATAAAAAGTCCTCCTTTTTTTCTTTTCCGAAGCACACAATCTATAGAAAAAATATTTCCCACCCTTCCTAAAAATAGGCTACAATTATACTCACCCATACATCCTATTTTTATCCTTCATCTATTAATAAATAAAGGAATAAAAACAAAACATGCAAATACAAAGAGGCATTAACAAGCATTGGTTATAACTCAGTCAACTGCAATTGACTATTCTATTTTAAAGAAAAGTATGAGTGATAATTTGCTAAAAGTAAGTTTTGCTTGATGAGCAAGTATTCTTCCTTGTGCATGCACATTCTATCTTCTTGTTGATCCATCCTTTTTCTGAAGGCATGCGGCCTTATACATTTGTAGTGATAATATTAGTACTTTTTAACCATGGTTGAATCTGGTGAACTTGGGACTCGAATTAAGGTGCAAGAGTATTGTAAACTTAATCATTTTTTGGTATTTGCATTGTTGAGCTGCGTTCGAGCTAGAAAAGTTCTGCTAGATTTTCCCCTAGCTGCCATTATTGACTATTCAAGCTTGACTGAAGGTTTCTGTAAAGAACTATGTATTTCATCATTTCAAAATGAGTTGTATAGATTTGAACTAAAAACGGGCCTGGAAGATATTTTCTTTCATTTCTGATAGAGATTGTGCATTTTTAAACTGTCGGCCCACCCTTGTGCTTCTAATTTGGACATTTTATGGTGTGGGTGGAGTCACGTGTGATTTTATCACTTTTCTCCCTTTTTCAAATAGGGCTCAAAATCTCAAATTGACCAGATGCTCTGCTTTTGACTTATTCAATACGTGGCCTTGTTTGGTCTTTAGCGGGGGCATGAGTGACTTTATCACTTTTCTCCTTTTTGAAAAAGGGGGCTTAAAATATCAAATTGACTTGATGTTCCACTTTTGACTTATTAAATATGTGGCCTTTGGATGTTTCAACAGACTCGCAGGAAATTTTAAAACTTTACTCCCTTGTCAAAAATCTTAAAAGTTTCAAAGGCAAAAACCGTTCTGACGATCCACTCCTTCGCTTTAAATTTTTTTAGGTGGGCTCAACTTTTGAATTTTTCCTTTAACATAAGCACAGCCACTGGCCATTTTATGACTTTACACTCTTTTGTAAATAAATCTCAAAATCTCAAAAGGCTCCGATGATTCACTTTGAATTTTTCGATGCAGGCTCAACCTTTGAATTTTTCCTTTAACATAAGTGGGGCCACGGGTCATTTTATGACTTTACGCCCTTTTGAAATAAAGCTCAAAATTTCAAAAGGTTCCGATGCTCCTCTTTGTCCTTTTTGTTGTGGGTTCAACCTTTGACTTTTTCCTTTAACATAAGAGGGGCCATGGGTCATTTTACGACTTTACTCCCTTTTCCAAAATGTCTCAAAAAAAAAAGGGTGCACCCCTCCACATCTAATTTTTTTTTGTTGGGCCTACGGGTCAATTTGTCACGTTTACAAAATGATGAAAAGATGATAAGTTCGCCAAAAAGACCTGCCATTTTAATGTGTCAAGATGGAGTTTTCATCGATTTTGTTGATCAATTTTGTGCATTGATCTTTGTACTTTTGATTTGTGATTGTTGATCTCCAACTCACCTGATGAGTTAAGTTACTTTAGTTTCATGAATAAAACATCTGAAACTCTAATTCTTTCATATTTTCAATCTCGAGCTCTATCCAAGCTAAAGGTGTTTCGCATAGAATGGTTCAGTTCCTAGAATAGAGTTGCTTCTATCCTTTCATTCTCTTGAGAAATAGATAAGGGTTAGGGCTAGGAGGAATACCTGATGAATGTTTGGAGGGTGTGCGCGTACCATAGAGAGAGATCAGATTGATTGCAAAGAACTCCTTTTTGTGTAGGAAGGACTACCTACAAGTAAGAATACAAGACCACCAGATTCTAATTAGACAATAAACGAGGGAACTGCCTTAGGCCCCAGGAAATATTGGACTTCCTTTCGAAGGTGGTCAGTTCCCCCTGCTAATACGAATTAACACAAATTCTAAGAAAGAATTTATTGCCAAATTACAATTTAATTACCTCGTTAAAACAATAGAGGAAAGACTGGTTTTGGTTTTGAGTCATAGTGAACGATGCTGGTCACTGTCACCGGTACCGGTTTCTGATAACCAATATCGGTAGGGGCAGTGATTTAGGGGATTTTAGTGAAGGTTGGCTATAAGGTGGCTATGGTGTTTATTAGGCTGGTAAATGATTGGGGATAGGTAATGGGGGTGATGGAGAAGACTCAGAGAATATGGGGGGTTGTTCTTGGGGCAATGTAAGGGTAGAGGAGGTACAGTTAGATGTAGGGTGTTACCGGGTAGTGGATCTGGGAGTAGAATTATAATTACTGTGATTTAGAAGTCTAAGAAATGTTATTAAAAGAATGTACAAGACACTACTTGCTAGTTCCTGATGAAGATATAGGTCCAAGGACTGTGATGACAAAGGCAGGGTTCAGGCAGGATGATCTGACAATCCAAGATGAGTTATCTTCTCTCCCAATGCTTGGATGAATGTCACTAGGATTTGGTTACTAAGTTGCAGTCTTGGGCTTGATGTCCTTCTCTGTAAAACTCTTCTCTTTCCTTCACTTGTCTCTGCTCTGTCAAGTGAATTTTCGGATCCTTCCAATGACTTCTGATCCTTTGTTTTTGGTAGGGGGAGGTCATTTACAGGGAACCGATGGCAGTTACGTAACCGACAGTGGTCAAGTAGGAACTAATGTCGGTTAAGTCAAAGTGGGCTATTTTCAGTAAAATAGCCAACCTTCCCTCCTTTTCTCTCGAGGAATTAGTTGTGGGCTTGGTCAAGTCATTATCAGGTTGATTTTGGTGCGGGTGAGGAATAATTAGTCATGGGTGTAGATGTAGACCAAGTTATAGGTCTTAATTAGGTTAGTTTAGGATTAGGGCTAGGTCATGATGAGGTGGCGAAATGAGGGTGGCAGGTTTGGGAGATGTGGATTTATTAATTATAAGGTAATTAATAAATAATTGTGTAGGGTTTAGGTGGTGAGGTTAGGTTATGAGATGAGATGTGGGGCACAGTGTGTCGTAAGACATAAATTTGGTGTCTACATTAGCCCCCTTGTTGTCGTGTAGCTTGTCTTGTAAAGCTGCACTGACAATAATAAGAAGTGGTTACTCCCATTAAGGATATAGGTAATCCCCTCAAATCTATCACAGATTGAGGGTAACGTGAAATCAGGGATAGGGTTGATAAAGGGTAAATGGTGTTGAGATGATGGTAAGATGGTGGGGTAAGTTCAAGGAAGAAGACACACGTTGAAATGTAGTAGTGCGACAAGGATACATGATTTGAAGAGAAAACAAGCAATTCATAGGCAAAGGTTGATAGTTTATCCAAACAAGGGTGATATAATCCTGGTATCCAAGGCATATGAAGTAGCTCCAGGGGATATAACAGGTAAGGTACAGGAACGTTTAGGCATGTCCGGCAGTACCAAATGGTTGGTTTGGTTGAGATAAAATGTCACGGTCTCAGTCTAGGAAAAGTTGGTCGACTGATCAAGTTAAGTACCCTAATCATGCTAAAACACGAACGGGTGAGCTCGATTGAACAAAAAGTTACATGATGGGTGGATAAAATTGTAATTTTCGGGTTTCGGGTGAGGTATTTAATTGGTGTGGCCTTGGGTCGGGCCGATTGATTAGTGAGGGCCGTGGGTCGGGCCTGATTGGTTGGTTACAGCCTTGGGTTAGGCCAAATGGTTGGTTGCGGCCTTGGGTCGGACCTGATTGGTTGGGTGCGGCCTTGGGTTGGGCCAAATGGTTGGTTATGGCCTTGGGTCAGGCCAAATGGTTGGTTGCGGCCTTGGGTCGGGCCAAATGGTTGGGTACGGCCTTGGATCAAGCCAAATGGTTGGTTGCGGCCTTGGGTCGGGCCTGATTGGTTGGGTATGGCTTTGGGTTGGGCCAAATGATTGGGTGCGGCCGTGGGTCGGGCCAAATGGTTGGTTGTGGCCTAGGGTCGAGCCAAATGCTTGGTTGCAGCCGTGGGTCAGGCTAAATTGGTTGGCGGCAGCCTTGGGGCAGGCTAATTGAAGTCAAAATAAGGTTAGTCAAGAAAGCTAGGGGTAGGTGATGGGGAGAAAAAAAAAAAGGAGAGTGGTGGATAAGGGAAAAAGTTAGGTCAAGGAAGTGGGTAATCGATATTGGTTATGTGCATGATCGATATCGGTTAGAAGACCAATACCGGTATCCTAGGGCGCAAAATAAATGGTATCGGTTATAGGTCAAAAACCTATAAAAAGAAAAATACGGCCTGTCATTGTCACTTTGTGAATGTGAGTGCCCAAATTGAGTTTTCTGAGGTGTGAAGTGGTTTTGTTGAGTTGGTAGGCTGAGGTGGCATTGTTTGAGTGGAGGAGTGAGTGATTGGTAGACCCCAGCGATCGAGAGGCAGAATTTGATTGGTGGATAACCCAGCTGAGGAGATTTGGAGCCATGGCACAGCCAGGAGGAGCAGGAGGTTCGGGACCAACTGGACCACCGCCACCTATCCCACCATGACGACGTGTAGTCGTACCGGTAGGCTCTGAGCTCTTGCTTATGTGAATTGAATGAGTTTAACTTAGATTTGGGTTCTGGGTAGGAATCCAAAATTGAATAAAATAATTAATGAATGGATGTAATTTGCAAAATGGAGTGGGTAGGTACGCTAGTTAGGTCAAGGCGGAAGGGTGGGTAGGTTTTTAGGGTTTTTTTGTGGGTAAATAGGGAGATATAAGGAAAAAATGATTTCACGGGCCGTTTTGGGTTCAGCCCCAGATTCGGATAGTGACCGATGTCGGTCACGAAGCGACCAACATTGGTCACAAATTGTTTGGAATTTGTTTTGTTTCCAGGTGACCGGCGTTGGGTCATATGTCGACTGGCGTCGGTACCCTTTTCTTTTCTTTTCTTTTCTTTTTTTTTTTTTTTGTTAGAATTGTATTGTTGGTTGGTTTTTGTGTTTGGGGGTGAAGAGGGAGGGGGTAGAGTTGATAGGAGAGGTGATCGGGGTAGGGGGGGGAAATGGTGTGGTTGTGTAGTTGGTTTGAGTAGGATAGAGTAGGTGTTGGGTATGAAGTAGGAGGTTTTAAATTGGCGGGGGTATTGGTAGATGACTAGAGTATATCGGGGTTGTTAGTTGGTTGGTTGGTGGTAAAGGAGATGTGTAGGGTAAGTGTAGATGTGTGTTATAGAGTCGGGTTGTGGTGGGGTGGGTAAGTGGGTTAAGGTAGTTGTTTTTGTAAAGGGTAGGCCTGATAAAGTGGGTTGTTTTTGCAGGCACGCCAGCAGCTTACGATGCGGGATCGGATGCCCCCGCTATTGAGACGGATGTAGCCACATGTTTCCGCAGTGCATGGGGCCATTATTGCAAGAGCTGGGACTCGACGGAGTCCAGCGGTATAGGGCTGTGGATAGGGACCACAACCTGATGGTTGCCCTCATCGAGAGATGGGATCCGGCAACCAACATCTTCCATCTCCCTACTGGAGAGATGACGATTACCCTAGAGGATGTGTATCGCATCCTGAGACTGCTGATCATAGGGGACGCAGTGTTCTAGGTAGATGCGGAGATGGTGATGGACAACATTCTTCAGGTATTTGGGGATGCAGCCACATTATTGACCTATCACAGCATGAGCATTGCCTATGGCGACATGTATCGCGCACACCGACATGAGACACGGCTTGCCGTGTTGAAGATGATAGGTATCACATGCTTCACCTTCCCAGACTCAGAGGGAGGCCGCTTCCCACAGGATTTGATGGGGAGTGTTGTACGAGATGGTAGAGGAGCATACATGCTATGCCTGGGCACCTGTGTATCTGGTGTAGCTATACAAAGAGCTGTGGGGTTATCGCCGGATGAGGTGATTTGGTATTTGCTCTACATTTTTGTTACATTGCTGGGCATACGACCACATCATTTGTATATGACCAGTAGGGCTACCCCAGCAGCTAGGGCCACAGATTGTCTATAGATATGGATTTCAGAGGTGGTTGGGAGTCGTGGGCTAGCCACGAGTGGTGCTCGCAGGACGGGATGTGGCCTACTACCGTCATATGCTAGAGGGCTTGACCACCCTAGAAATTATATAGAGGCCCTACAGAGGCCATCAGCCCCGAGGAGGAGCCTGAGCACAGATGCCCTGGATCCAGTATAGTTTCTGGATAGCTGGACGGAGGCCCGGAGAGTATGAGTGGATACCCCTAGAGAGGGTACGACGGTAGTTGGGCTTGAGACAGGATGAGCCACCTCCCTTCCCACAGTATCGGAGGGATGATGTAGAGGCCCCACTGCCTGCACCGCAGCCCGTTGACCCAGACTGGGTAGCAAAGAGGCCGGAAGATGATATAGTGGATGATGCCGGAGTGATAGGGGACTTTTTAGTTTGGTGGGCAGGGGAGAGAGCAGCTAAGAGAGCATAGCCGCACAGCCAGATTTTGTGGCTGTTATAGCAGAGAGGGACTAGCTCTTAGGACAGGTGCAGTTGTTACAGGGGCAGCTTGCTGCTAGCGTAGGCACAGATTGGGGTGCTATAGGGGTAGTTAGCCCAGGCATAGGCTCAGGCACAACCACAAGCACCGGTACAGCCATAGGCTCCACCACAGGCACAGGCACAGGTACATGTACAGGGTGTACTAGCAGGACAGGGGCCACTACTATTAGGATTCGGGGGACCAGCCCCCAACAGCCATGGTGTCACGGGCCCGCTATATGGAGTTTAGAGTATGTTGTCCACTCAAAATTCCCCTGCTCTTAAGAAAGTGAAAATTTAAAATTTTGAGTTTAAGTGTCTTCTCTGTTGTACTGATAATGTGAAAAGCCAAAGAAATTGAGAAAATCTGCATTTTTGGGTCATTTTGTGTGTTTTTCGGGCCTGTCGGACATTTTTGTCCCGTGTGTCCCAAGTTCAATTGGGCCCTCTATTCCCCGATCGGCCGGTTCACCCGAAGTTTGTTCTTTTCGGGCCCGTCGGAACTTTTTGTCCCAAATGTCCCGAGTTCACCCGGACTAGTTGTTCCATTTTCATCCGATTCGGTCGAGTCGCGTACTTCACGTACTTTTGTCCCACATGTCATAGGTGCATTTGTGTGTATTTTTCCCACTTCACCCGAATCGGCTGAGTCGCATACTTTGCGCTTTCGCGTCCCACATGGCCCAGGTTCATTTTTGCATATTTTCCCCACTTCGCCCGAATCGTTCGAGCCGCGTATTTCACACTTTCACGTCCCGCATGTCCCAAATGAACCAAGTGCCATTCATGCTAATTTTTCCCGACTCTACCTGAATATCTTTCTTATTCAATTTGGTAGGTATGTATTAAATGCACATTTATTACCTTTCTCTATCCTAAACGGCTATATAATGAGCGAAGACCCCCTATGCGTTTTAGCACACTGCTTCCCTGCTATCTTTTGCTCGAACCATTGCAATCTAAATTCCTGTGCGTGCATCCATTTTCCTCTGCAATTCCTTCCCAAGTCTAGCTTGCAGCTCTGCTCTCTGAATTACTACCAACATGAAGATCAAATTTCAGGGGCAAGAACAAATCTCACCACTAGAGTCTGCCGTTCCCGATATCGGGGACAGTGAAGTTTGTCATCTTGACTTTAGTGATTTTTGGTTAAGGATGACAGACACAAATCCTACACCAATGGCATAGATGATTCATGGCATGCGGTCTAGCTTTCACGGGTGGTTTCCCAATCTCGGTGCAATGTGCAGACACAGTGCTCTCATGCGGAGCTCATTTCAACCCTGATTCGAGTGAATTAACAAACATGCATGGGGAGCTCATTGCCAAACTTGAAATTTCTGCCACCATTGGCATTACACTGAGGATTCTAGAAATAAATAATGCCATAGTTGTCTCCCAAAATCAAGCACAGGCTCTGTTCAATCAAGACAGTGATAACTATAAGGCGTGGGTGGCGAAGTCTTGGCTTAAAAACCCAAAGAAGGGAGAATCTCACCTATCCAAGACCCTTTTCTGAGTATATTTCAATGAAGAAATTGTCATATTTCATAATCTTACTAGCTCGGGTTATGGTCTTACCCTCCACTAACGAGTTCCATTTCTGGATGTGCCTGCTCATCAACATGGTGTGTAAAGGAACTCAAAATATCAACTGGGTAGAAATTATCAGCATGAACCTAGCGGATCAGCTATCTAGTGTGCAGCAAATGAAGAAATTCTATCATGACTTCATACCTGATGTATACTCTGGTGGCATCAAGGCAATGGTTTGGTTTTTCTTACATTGATGCCCACAAGGATGATCCCGTATATGCCTACTACCCACATTTCACCCTAGATACCAGCAATCGCAACTTCCGAAGGGTGAATGACGCCTTCACCATGTACATGGTCAGATTTCTTGAGCATGACACTTCTAGAAGATTTTTTGATGAAGCCATGAGCCTGATATCGCACTTTGGTGCCTATTTTATCCAGTTCAGAAAATTCTCCTATATCAAGCTTGCTGGCTACGAGAGCACCCCTCTGAGGCTTCCAATGTTCTGCAGTGACAAGATGGCTCTGATAGAAGTATGCAGGCAATTAGACAAATTGCATAGAACCTGCAGGGACAAGAAGATTACTGGTTTGCATTTTCCCATCTCTTTGGGAAACTACTCCTCTAAAATAGCCCTGGATGCACAAAACATAGAAAGAGCCCTGGCTCCCATTACTGTTCATTTCTTCAAGCCCAGAACTTGCTTCGACTTGAAGAAGTTCATTGAGTAGAACATTAAGATAACATATCATCATAGGGTAGATACAGAAGACTATTGGGCTGACTGTGCCAATTATTTTGAGGCTAGAAGGAGGCACTATGGCAGGTTCTCTCTACAATTGATCCAAGAACTTGGCTTGTACCCAGTTCTTGAAGGACTCAAGGATGACAACTCTGATCTATAGTCATATGAGTATGACAATGTGGTTAAGCACACACCCTTGGTGGACTAGGATTGGTTCAAGAAAGAGAAAGATGATTTGGCCGAGATCCTGGCTCTAGTCTTAGTCAGGACTAAGATCTAGTTTGATAAGAAAGTTTGAGAGCTTAGGAGGCACTAAGGAGAATCCTCCTCTAAGGATTTTTCAACACCAAGGAGGGAAGCATCGACTCCAAGATCAGACACACCTGTGCAAATCCCTCATGCCTCATCAACTCAAGGACCTGCAGCTTCTACTCCTTCTTCATCCACCCAGGTATACCAGAAGAAAATCAAAGAGGTGAAGAAGGAGCCTGTGGAAGAATATCCCTAGAGGAAGCAGGTATAATTACCTTTGGGATCAGAGAACATTATTGTTCTCAGTGAAAGTGAAGAGAGTGAAGTTCCAGCTCCTTCAAGTGCTCCTAAAGCTCCAACGGATAAAGACAAGGAAGTCCAGAGCACTGAACTTCCAAGTGCTATTGATTCCTCTGCACCAGTTGTCTTAAGCACCCCACTCATGTCTCAACTTGAGACAACAGCTGTGCAAACCTTGAGCACCATGAGCTCTCTGTCTCTTGGTCCTCTTGCCCCTCCTACTTGTTCCTCCTCCTCTTTTTCATGGGTGCAGCCTCTCGTTGACAGCAGGAAGAGAAAATCTTCCTCTCAGAGCTCAGGGCCAAATTTTGATGTTGTGGCAGCCTTGTTAGGCACTACTCCTCCTTCTCGTGCCAAAAAAGCCAGAATCAACTCCAGGATAGTGTCTGATGCTCAGGGTCAGCAATTCCTGGAGATTGCTAAGCCTATAGTAGATAAATCAGAGCAGGACTTGCAGGCATTTGACCTAGAACTCTCAAGGATTCCAATGGGAGGGTCTACCCCTGAAGGTGAGATTCACAACCTCTAGGAAACGGTCACAAGAGTCATTGGGAGGGTAGAAAAAGGGAAGAAAACTATTGAACAGTTGGAGGAACAAGCCCAGATTCTCACAGGTTTTATCAAATCTCTTTTATCTAAGGACAAAGTTTTGGACCCTATCCCATTGACTACCCTTCTGCCACCTGTAATTTTGAGCGAAGATGAAGTACAGAGTATCAAGGACATGCACAAGTATTCCATCTATGGCAGAGCTATGGAGGCCATGGTGGAAGATATGCTTGTTGCAGGATTGAACTTCATCGATGAAGCTTTCAAACTCCACAGAAAGGTGAAAAACTTGCAACAGAAGCTCTCCTCCACTATCGGGATCATAGATAAAGAGATCAAACTTTGGAGCAGTTGCATAGTAGACCTCCGCTCATGGGACAGACAGATGAGAACATTTTTTTTGGCGAGTAAGGTTTTTGATGATGCAAAGGATAATCTGTTAAAGTCTTGGGTTTACAACGTGGAGTGGAAGATCAAAGTATTGGAGGAGGCTTTGGGAGAATTGAAGAATAGCTGGCAGAAGGGTGAGGCTTTCAAGACACTGGTTGTATCTGATTTCAAAGATATACATTGTCATCTTCAGGATGAAACTTCTGGTGTGCCTCTTTCCTTGAAAGAAATCAAAGCTCAATTGAGAGCTTTTTTTAAAGATAATCTATTCAAGGAAAGCTCCATTTCCAAAGAGAAAATGAAGGATATCTACTCTCTTCAATCTGTTATTGAAGAAGCAAATAAAGACTAGCATACTCATGTCGATTTTGATAAGGAAATGGAGAAGTGCCTCGGATTTTGGACCCAGCCTACAACCAACACATCAGTCCCATGTGGCAGAGACATAGCCGAGGCATTGAAGAGATTCAGGTAGTGGATTTTGAAGTCAATGGGTTCCTCCCAGTCATAAGCACCTGTCTTCTTCTACTTTTTTTCTCTCTTATCTTCTAATTCTTTCTCTCGGATTTATTGTAATAAGTTGAGGTATTGCGATTGGCAATCCTCAACTAATATTTAGTTAAAAGAAGTAGTTACCAAGAGTAACTGATTTGTAAACTATATAATGGCCTCTCCTCACCATTTTGTAAAAAGGAAGAACTTGGCTTATTTTCCGAAAGTGTAAATAAATCATAAAGAAATCAATACAGAAGGGCTTTTCATTCTTTGTCTATCTGATCTCTTTTATCCCGAAGCTTTTCATTTAATCTTGTTAAGATCATTTGTCTGTGTTATGATAAGAAGCTTTGTATTCTTGCAGATGTTATTGAGAGAACTTTGTGTCTATCAAATTTCATCTTACTAAGTATGATACAAATGATCTTGTTTCAATTCACTGTAACTTCGCATACATAAATAATTACTCTGTCATCTATAATTTTGAGTGTTTCCTTTCTACTCATTCTCGTATTCTCATTCCTCAGTCCTTTTGTAATTGATGATCCTTATAGAAAACACTTTCATAAATATCCAAGTTCAACAAAGAAAATCATGTTTTGTATATGTGTAAATAGGTTCATTTCATGAATAAGGGAACCTCTCCCATTAAAGAGGAGGGACTTCTTATCCCTTAACTGTTGCTCCTCGTGAAGTCCTATTTGATGACCAACAATTTTTGGCGACTCCGCTAGGGAAATCATATTCTAGTTCTGTAATTTTTGATCATCCTTTGATCTGGTAACTCCATGCATTTTACTCGAGGGAGAAGGGCCCTTGGTATTGAAGATTATTAGTTCCATCTTTTGGAGCAGCAGGATTTTCCTTTCCCTTCAACAAGAAATAGAAAGACTAGTTTCGACAAGCACCCCACCTGTTCAAGATAGAATCCCTACGGGTGGTATTCCTTCAGAGCCAACCAGTCCTAATCTTCGAGATTTGATTCTTACTGGTGTAGCAGTTCCTCTCCAAGCCTTTTTTCCAAGAATAGCGGTACCATTGCCCTGGGGTCATCATTTCAGGCCCCTTGCCCTTCCTCAGCCTTAGCATGAGTTACCCAGAGTTAACCGTAAGAACTTCCCTAAGTTCAAATGTGACGGTAAAATGCATCCTGATGAACACATCGCAGCCTTCATAGTTGTATGTGGAGTTCTGGGAGTTGAACACGAAGATGTCTTCGTAATACTTTTCATTGAGACTTTACAAGCTAATACTGCTGATTGGTTCTATCACCTTCCGGCTGGTGCTATCACTAGCTGGGACACCATGAGAACTAGGTTTGAAAACTATTTCAAACCAGCAGAGGATTTGCATGCCTTGCTAGCCCAAATATCTCAAATAAAGAAGGATTCACCAGAGCCCATGAGAGAATTTGTGGCCCGATTCAACAGGTTAATTAACAAAATTCCGGCAAATACTCGACCTGTAGATCAAATTCAAAAATGTTTTTTCCTAAATGCCCAATCGCCTGAAGTTAGTTATGCACTGCGACGGGCTAATCTTGCAACATTGGCCGAGGATCAGACTCTTACTGTTAATGTTGAATATGATTTAATCATGTCAGGGAAGTTGAGGAGAGACCCTTCTAAATCTAAATTTGCTTCTTCCTCCTCTTCCACTCCTAGACCTAATACTGATCCACTGGTACAAAAACTTACAAATGATCTCATTGCCATTAAGAAATAATTGGCTCAGCATTCTCCCTATGCAGATGTTCCAAGGAGAAATTTTCAGCCCAGAAATCATTTGCCTGCTTCTCAAACAAGGCTAGTGCTTGAAGGACCTCCTATTAAAGTTCCTGTCAATGCAACCTGTGAATTTGAGGAACCAGAGGATGAGGAGGTTAATGAAGATTGCGAGGAATTTTTTGAAGAGGTTGATGATGAAGAAGACAAATTTGAGGGATCTTGAGTTAATTTCTTCACCACTGAAGGAATTGATGAAGGGGATGATTATGACGAAGTACTAGTAGACATGAATAGTGAATCATATGTTGTCATGACTCGAGAGCAGACAAATCAGAGGGAGAGAGTGACGCATCCCACCAAGAAATCTAAGGAGCATCTGAAAACTATCCCTGTTATTGCAAAAAGAGGATCTCCTTTCCCCGTTTCATCTACACCAAAGGTGAGTCCTGTCACTTCTACTACTAAAGTTATCTTATGTTTCTCCTAAAATTGATAAACCTAATATTTCAAATGATGATAGCCTGTCCACTTCTGGGTCATTTTGATATTATTGATCACCTAAAAAAGACTAAGGTTCAAATCTTATAGGCTGAATATTATCAAACCCATCCTAAGGATTTCGCTAAAATGATTCACTTTGTCAATTCCCATTCTAAAACTACCTCTAAATGCCTTTTACCAACTCCTTCTTTTACACCACAACCTAATCTAATAGCCGCTGTCACCTCACCCAGTGACAAAATCAAACCATTCTATGTGACACTTCTTATAGTTGGTCATAGGCTCAGCGATTGCGTCATAGACTCAGGAGCATCAAAAAATGTGATGCCTGCTAAAGTAGCTCATGCCTTAGGTTTAACTCTCACACACACTTATGGATCTTGTTATTCTATGGAGAGTAAGGAAGTGCCATTGGTCAGGAAGGATTACAGATGCACAAGTGGCTTTTGCTTCTTTGCCTGAGAAGAAAGTTTTTGCTACTATCTTAGTAGCAAATATTCCTCCCTCATACGGGATGTTGCTAAGTAGGAAATTTCTCTAAGGATGTAGGTGGATAAATTCAAATGGATTGGTCACATGCACTCATACCTGTTAATGGGCAAATGAAGAAGTTACTGCCTGAGAAGAAGTCTGAGTATATTGTACAAAAAATGGATGATCCTAAAGCACAAATACTCTATGAGGATATGGGGCATGGTAACTACATGATTATGTCTTCTGAAGAAATCCAACTTCCCAAAGTCTCACCTAAAGATCCTAATGGTGTTTGGATATTAGAGTTTGATGGAAGTTGTTCCTCAGGTGGTTCTGGAGCTGGTGTCATATTGGTGTCTCCCGAAGGAATCCTTCATCCTTTCTCATTCAAGTTGCAGTTTGAAAATACCAATAATACAGTAGAGTATGAGGCTCTCATTCTTGGACTACAGGTGGCAAAAGAACAAGGTGTGAAGAATCTTCTAGCTCGTGGAGATGCAGAATTTATTGTAAAGCAAGTTAGAAACCTCTTCCAGGTGAAAAATGGAAGGTTGAAACATTACCGGAATCAGGTTTGGGATTCCATTGAATTCCTCGATGCTTTCTCCATCGAAGCAATACCTAGGGAGAAGAACACCAGGGCTGATTCACTAGTAGTCTTAGAGTCACTGCTCATACCTCATCCTGACTTCTCTCAAGATAAGTTCACCATTGAGATGATCCATTGACCTAGTGTACCTGATAATACAAGTAACTAACAAGTTTTTAATGATGATCAACACTTGCTTTCTTTCTTAGAACTCAAGGATAATTTTGAACATTTTTATTTTGAAGGAAGCAATGACTTGCCTTATGAAAGTGTGTCATTTAACAAAGAAGCCACCCAAGGAGAAGAAATGGATCAGGATGGATGCATTAAACTCAAGGGAAACAAGATCCCTAAAGGATTGGTGAGTTTAGAGGAATTATTTGATAAACACGACAGGTATGTAAAGTCTAGAGCTTCTAAGGGACCTCAACAATCAGTTGAGTATGACAAAATTAATATTGGGAGTTCCACTGATCCTAAGCTCGTGAACATTGGAAAATGTTGCACAGAAGATGAGAGGAAGAAAGCAATCGATCTTTTAAAGAGGTATAAGGATGTTCTTGCCTACTCTTATGAAGATTTAAAATCTTTCCAACCAAAAGATATGCAACATTTTATTCCTCTCAAACCTGGAATTAAGCCTTTTAAGCAGAAACAAAGGAAATACAATCCTAAAATAGCTGACACCATTTTTCAAGAAATACAGAAGTTGTTGAAGGCAAAAATCATTTTTCCTATCCATCATTCAACATGGATTCCCAATATTGTACCTGTTAGAAATAAAAATGGTGAGATTCGTATCTGTGTCGACTTCAGGAATCTGAATCAGGCTTCCTTGAAGGACAATTATCCTTTACCTATGATGGATCAGGTCTTACAAGTAGTAACAGGATCTGAAATGTTGTCCATGCTTGATGGGTTCTCAAGATATAATCAGGTAGAAGATAATACAGTAAATCAACACAAAACAGCTTTCACTACCCCTTGGGGTACCTTTGCATATAGAAGGATGCCTTTTGGGCTTATTAATGTTGGTGCCACTTTTCAGAGAGCTATGGATCTGGCCTTTGAAAGTTTGAAAGGGAAGTGTATTGTTGTATACCTTGATGACTTGACTGTGTATTCTAAAACAAGGGTAGATCATTTTCAGCACCTGGAGACAGTTCTGCTAAGATGTAGAGAGCATGGGATCTCTTTGAATCCTAAAAAATCTGTCTTTTGTGTCACAGAGGGGAAATTATTAGGGCGCATCGTCTCCAAAGATGGTATTAAGATTGATCCTGAGTGAGTTCAAGCTATCCAGCAAATTCCTCTCCCAACCAGCAAAAAGGGCGTGCACTCTTTCTTTGGTAAGATCAATTTTTTAAGAAGGTTCATCCCTGATTTTGCAGAGTTAACTTTGAATATTTCCCAAATGATGAAAGGCAAAACAAATGTTTGGTTGGTCTCCTGAAGGGAAAGAATCCTTTGAAGGCATTAAAAGAACCATTGCTAAAACTCATGTTTTAGCATGTCTAGATTTCAGCAAATATTTCATTATCTATTGCTACGCCACAGATAACACCTTAGTTGCTGTTTTGACTCAGAAAGATTCTAATGAACATGAACTTCCAATTGCATTTATGAGCTATATTCTGAAATATCATGAGTTAAAATACACCATGATGGAAAAACATGCTTTTGCAGTGGTTAAAGTTGTTACGCAGTTTCGTTTTTACATTCTCAACTCTCACTCTATGGTGTTGGTACCAGATACAACTGTTAAGTTAATTCTCACGCAACAGGAATTTGGATCCAAGAGAGGGAACTGGGTTGCCAAGGTCCAATAATATGATATTGACATCAAACCGACCAAGCTCGTCCGTGGAAAAGGCCTTTATGAGCTCATTGTTGAAGGAGCTAGACATGAGTTACTGGAGGATAAAGTTGGTCTTCCTACCGTTCTGTTTCTTAGCTCAGTTGATGAATGGTATGCTGATATCACCCATTTTCTCACCTATGGAGAATGCCCCTCTCATTTGAATGCCAAAGAAAAGAGGACTGTTAAACTAAGGTCAGTGCAATATGTGTTGTGGGAAAACGCCTTGTTTAAACGTGGGTTAGACGGAAGGTTTTTGAAATGTGTGGACAAGGAACAGCAGAAAAAACTACTCTCAGCTTTTCATGATCAGGCATGTGGAGGACACTACTCATCAACTGTCACTGCTCATAAGATACTTCGTGGAGGATATTACTGGCCTACCTTGTTCAGGGATGCATCAAAGTGGGTTGATAAATGTGAGGCTTGTCAGACTTTCGTGGGTAGACCCAAATTGGCCTCTTTGCCTCTTAAGCCAGTTGTAATTGAAGAACCTTTTCAACAGTGGGGTTTGGACTTCATTGGAACACTTAATCCCTCTTCTAGTGCTGGTCATACTCATGTATTAACTGCCACAGATTATTTCACCAAATGGGTAGAAGCCATTCCAGTAAAGAGTACTACTTCTGAAGTGGTGTGCAGTTTCATCAAAGAAAACATCTTGGTAAGGTATGGTGTACCAAACAAGATTGTGACAGATAATGCTTCGAATTTTTCTTCAACTGAGATGATGGATTTTTGTTATGGATATGGCATCTCTTTGGCTCACTCCTTAGATTACTATCCTTAGGGAAATGGACAAGCAGAATCCACTAATAAAAATCTGGTGACCATAATAAGGAAATTAGTCAATGAGTCTCAACGAAACTGGCACAAGAAACTCTATGATGCTCTTTGGGCAGACAGGATCACACCTAAGAGAGCCATTGGAATGTCTCCTTTTCAAGTGGTATATGGAGTAGAAGCTCAATTGCCAGTAACAGTGGAGCTGCCAGCCTTGCATCTAATGAAGGCCATTGAAGATACCAGTTTCAATGATGCTTTGGATAAGAGAATAATGTACCTTCACAAATTGAATGAGGATAGATTGGAAGTTGCTGATAAGATATCTGCTCATCAACAGAAAGTTAAGGTCCTGTTTGATAAGAAAGCCAGGTTCAGAGATTTCCAAGTTGGAGACACTATTTTGTTATGGGATAAAAGGCATGAACCTCATGGCAGCCATGGCAAGTTTGATTCCCTTTGGCTCAGACCTTTCAAGATCAGGCACTTTGCTGGTAAGAATTCTTTTTACCTTGATTATATGGATGGTTCTTCTCTCCCACTTCCTTATAGTGGGCAGTACCTGAAATTGTTCAAGTCATAGGTGATTAGGGAGTCCTTTGTATATTCTCTACAGCGTTTTGTTTTTCTTTCCCTTTGTTTTTGGTGTGTTGTCCTCTGTATTGGTTTGCTTTTGACTCCGTTGCCCAATGGATAAGGTACTGGTCTACTTCCCCGAGTTTGTCTAAGTTCTTACCTTGTCTCATTCCTTGAATTTATGCCAAGTCATCCCCAGAAGGAGCCAGCTGTTGTCCACTCAAAATTCCCCTGCTCTTAAGAAAGTGAAAATTTAAAATTTTGAGTTTAAGTGTCTTCTCTGTTGTACTGATAATGTGAAAAGCCAAAGAAATTGAGAAAATCTGCGTTTTTGGGTCATTTTGTGTGTTTTTCGGGCCTGTCGGACATTTTTGTCCCACGTGTCCCAAGTTCAATTGGGCCCTCTGTTCCCCGATCGGCCGGTTTACACGAAGTCTGTTCTTTTCGGGCCCGTCGGAACTTTTTGTCCCAAATGTCCCGAGTTCACCCGGACCAGTTGTTCCATTTTCGTCCGATTCGGCCGAGTCGCGTACTTCACGTAATTTTGTCCTGACGTGTTCCAAGAGTGCAATTGTGCATCTTTTCCCCACTTCGCCTGAATCAGGCTGAGTCGCGTACTTCACGCTTTCGCATCCCACATGTCCCAGGTTCATTTGTGCATCTTTTTCCCTGCTTCGCCCGAATCAGCCGAGCCGCATACTTCGCGCTTTCGCGTCCCACATGTCCCAAATGAACCAAGTGCCATTCATGCTAATTTTTCCCACTCTACCCGAATATCTTGCTTATTCAATTTGGTAGGTATGTATTAAATGCACATTTATTACCTTTCTCTCTCCTAAACGACTATATAACGAGCGGACCCCCTATGCGTTTTGCACACTGCTTTCCTGCTATCTTTTGCTCAAACCTTTGCAATCTAAATTCCTGTGCGCGTATCCATTCCCTCTGTAATTTCATCCCAAGTCTGGCTTGCAGCTCTGCTCTCTGAATTGCTATCAACATGAAGATCAAATTCTAGGGTCAGGAACAAGTCTCACCACTAGAATCTGCCGTTCCCGATATCGGGGACAGTGAAGTTCGCCACCTTGACTTTGGTGATTTTTGGTCGAGGATGACAGATGCAAACCCTACACCAATGGCACAGATGATTCATGACAGTGGTCTGGCTTTCGCTAGGTGGTTTCCCAATCTCGGTGCAATGCGCAGACATAGTGCTCTCATGCGGAGCTCATTTCAACCCTGATTCGAGTGAATTAACAAACATACACGAGGAGCTCATTGCCAAACTTGATGCTACCCGCCATTGGCACTACACTGAGGATTCCAGAAATGGATAATGCCATAGTTATCTCCCAAAATCAAGCACAGTCTCTGTTCAATCAAGACAGTGACAACTATAAGGTGCGGGTGGCGAATTCTTGGCTTAAAAACCCTAAGAAGGGAGCATCTTACCTATCCAAGACCCTTTTCCAAGCAGATTTCAATGAAGAATTGTTAGATTTCATAACCTTATTGGCTCGGGTTATGGGCTTACCCTCCACTAATGAGTTCCATTTCTGGATGTGCCCGCTAATCAACATGGTGTGCGAAGGAACTCAAAATATCAACTGGGCAGAAATCATCAGCATGAACGTAGCGGAGCAGCTGTCCAATGTGCAGCAAACGAAGAAATTCTATATGACTTCGTACCTGATGTACACTCTGGCGAGCATCAAGGCAATGGTTTGGCTTCTCTTACATTGATGCCCACAAGGCTGGTCCCGTGTATGCCTACTACCCACAGTTCACCCTAGAGACCAGCAATCGCAACTTCCGAAAGGGTGAATGACGCCTTCACCATGTACATGGTCAGACTTCTTGAGGGTGACACTGCTAGAAGATTTTCTGATGAAGCCATGAATCTAATATCACACTACAATGCTTAGTTTATTCAATTCAGAAAATTTTCTTATATCAGGCTAGCTGGCTATAAGAGCACCCCTCTGAGGCTTCCTATGTTCTGCAGTGACAAGATGGCTCTGATAGAAGTATGCAGGAAATTAGACAAATTTCATAGAACCTGCAGGGACAAGAATATTACCAGTTTGCATTTCCCCATCTCTTTGGGAAACTACACTTGTAAAACAGCCCTGGACGCACAGAATATAGAAAGAGCCCTGGCTCCCATCACTGTCCATTTCTTCAAGCCAAGAACTTGCTTTGACTTGAAGAAGTTCATTAAGCAGAACATTAAGATAACATATCATCATAGGGCAGATACAGAAGACTATTGGGCTGACTGTGCCGATGATTTTGAGGCTAGAAGGAGGCATTTTGGCAGGTTCTCTCTACAATTGATCCAAGAACTCAGCTTGTACCCAGTTCCTGAAGGACTCAAGGATGACAACTCTGATCTATACTCATATGAGTATGACAATGTGGTTAAGCACACTCCCTTGGAGCACTTGGATTGGTTCAAGAAAGAGAAAGATGATTTGGCCCAGATCCTGGCTCCAGTCTTAGTCAGGACTAAGATCTGGTTTGATAAGAAAGTTTGAGAGCTTAGGAGGCACTCAAGAGAATCCTCCTCTAAGGATGTTTCAACACCAAGGAGGGAAGCATCGACTCCAAGATCAGACACACCTGTGCAAACCCCTCATGCCTCATTAACACAAGGACCTACAACGTCTACTCCTTCTTCATCCACCCAGGTATACCAGAAGAAACTCAAAGAGGTGAAGAAGGAGCCTGTGGAAGAATATCCCTAGAGGAAGCAGGTAGAATTACCTTTGGGATCAGAGAACATTATTGTTCTCAGTGAAAGTGAAGAGAGTGAAGTTCCAGCTCCTTCAAGCGCTCCTGAAGCTCCAACGGATAAAGACAAGGAAGTCCAGAGCACTAAACTTCCAAGTGCTATTGATTCCTCTGCACCCGTTGTCTGAAGCACCCCACTCATGTCTCAACTTGAGACAATAGTTGTGTAAACCTTGAGCACCATGAGCTCTCTATCTCTTGGTCCTCTTGCCCCTCCTGCTTCTTCCTCCTCCTCTTTTGCATGGGTGTAGCCTCTCATTGACAGCAGGAAGAGAAAATCTTCCTCTCAGAGCTCAGGACCAAATTTTGATGTTGTGGCAGCCTTGTTAGGCACTACTCCTCCTGCTCATGCCAAAAAATCTAGAATCACCTCCAGGATAGTGTCTGATGCTCAGGGTCAGCAATTCCTTGAGATTGATAAGCCTAAAGTAGATAAATCAGAGCAGGACTTGCAGGCATCTGACCTAGAACTCTCAAGGATTCCAATGGGAGAGTCTACCCCTGAAGGTGAGATCCACAAACTCAAGGAAACGGTCACAAGAGTCATTGGGAGGGTAGAAAAAGGGCAGAAAACTATTGAACAGTTGGAGGAACAAGCCCAGATTCTCACAGGTTTTATCAAATCTCTTTTGTCTAAGGACAAATTTTCGGACCCTACCCCATTGACTACCGTTCCGCCACCTGTAATTTTGAGCCAACATGAAGTACAAAGTATCAAAGATATGCACAAGTATTCCGTCTATGGCAGAGCTATGGAGGCCACGGTGGAAGATATGCTTGTTGCAGGATTGAACTTCATCGATGAAGCTTTCAAACTCCATGGAAAGGTGAACAACTTGCAACAGAAGCTCTCCTCCACTATCGGGATCATAGATAAAGAGCTCAAACTTTGGAGCAGTTGCATAGTAGACCTCTGCTCATGGGACAGACAGATGAGAACATTTTTTTTGGCGAGTAAGGTTTTTGATGATGTAAAGGATAATCTATCAAAGTCTTGGGTTTACAGCGTGGAGTGGAAGATCAAAGTATTGGAGGAGGTTTTGGGAGAACTGAAGAATAGCTGGTAGAAGGGTGAGGCTTTCAAGACACTGGTTGTATCTGCTTTCAAAGATATACATTGTCATCTTCAGGATGAAAATTCTGGTGTGCCTCTTTCCTTGCAAGAAATCAAAGCTCAATTCAGAGCTTTTGTCAAAGATAAGATATTCAAGGAAAGCTCCATTTCTAAAGAGAAGATAAAGGAGATCTACTCTCTTTAATCTACTATTGAAGAAGCAAATAAAGACTATCATACTCATTTCGCGTTTGATAAGGAAATGGAGAAGTGCCTCAGATTTTGGACCCAATCTATAGCCAACACGTCAGTCCGACATGGCATAGACATAGCCGAGGCATTGAAGAGATTCAGGCAATGGATTTTGAAGTCAGTGGGTCCCTCCCAGTCATAAGCACATGTCTTCTTCTCCTTATTCCTCTCTTCTCTTCCAATTCTTACTCTCGGATTTATTGTAATAAGTTGAGGTATTGCGATTGGCAATCCTTAACTAATCTTTAGTTAAAATAAGTAGTTACCAAGAGTAACTGATTTGGAAACTATATAATGGCCTCTCCTCGCCATTTTGCAGGGGGAAGAACTTGGCTTATTTTCTGAAAGTGTAAATAAATCATAAAGAAATCAATACAGAAGGGCTTTTCTTTCTTCGTCTATCTGATCTCTTTGATCCCTAATATTTTCATTTAATCTCGTTAAGGTCATTTGTCTGTGTGATGATAAGAAGCTTTGTATTCTTGTAGATGTTATTTATAGAACTTTGTGTCTTTTAAATTTCATCTTGCTAAGTATGATACAAATGATCTTGTTTCAATTCACTGTAACTTCGCATACATAAAGAATTACTCTGTCATCTATAATTCTGAGTGTTGCCTTTCTGCTCATTCTCATTTTCTCATTCCTCAGTCCTTTTGTAATTTATGATCCTTATAGAAAACACTTTCGTAAATATCCAAGTTCCACAAGAAAATCATGTTTTGTATATTTGTAAATAGGTTCGTTTGTGAATAAGGGAACCTTTCCCTTTAAAGAGGAGGGACTTCTTGTCCCCTGACTGTTGTTCTTCATAAAGTCCTATTTGATGACGAACATAGCGGAGGCCCGGTATTATCAGGACGTCCTTGATTGTACCGGGGCTGACTATCATCCATATGCGGCGCACAGAGCCGAGACATACCATAGGCAGAGATCTCAGGGGGGCACAGCCACAACCGGTGGGTCTGTTACAGGGAGGAGGTGAGAGCCAATGCAGGGACCAGAAAGGAGAGGGGCTGAGGGTGGTGGGGAGAGTTGAGACATCCCTAGAGTGGAGATGGATTTTTGGATATTGGATATAGACACCGGTCTGTGAAGCAGTCATGTATATAGAGGCTTGCGTGCCCACATATGATTTATTTATTCATTCTTGTTGTATATACCGGCCTGGGAGCTGAGTACATGTTGTATAGTTGATACCAGCCTACGAGCTGAGTATATTTTTGACTTGAGAGACCGGCTTGCGAGCCGAGTCGAGATTTTGACAAGGATAGCGGCCTGCGTGCCAGATTTATACTATTTTGATCTCACAGAGGCCCCCATGCAGGGGAAGTTGTATATTTAAACATTGATATATATATATAGATGATGATTTTGATCCATATGGTGTGTATAGAAATGTCTTATGTGTTTTGTCGATGGTTTTTGAAATTGAATGTATTTGGATGATGAGTTTGATCCACATGGTGTGTATAGAAATGTCTTATGTGTTTTGTCGATGGTTTTTGAAATTAAATGTATATAGATGATGAGTTTGATCCACATGGTGTGTATGCTGATGGTTTGATGTATATATTAAAATGTCGCATGTATCTTGTCGATGGTTTTTGAAATTTAATGTAGATAGATGATGTTGATGAAATTGTGATGATATGTATATGTGTGTTGATGGGATTTTTGATGACAAAATATTGATAATGATGTCGTTATGCAGGAAAAAAGAGGTGGGCGCCACCAAAAATTTGCAAAAAAAACGAAGAAAAGGCCTAGGTTTAAGCAAAAGGAGACATTGTGACCGATATTGGTTAGCTAATTGATGTCGGTAGATATATGACCGATACCGGTTAGGTAACCGATACCGGTTATGCTAAAAACAAGCTTTTTCTAAAAAATAGAAAAGCTTGGGAGGCAACTTAAGTTCTTATTTTTAGAGTTCTTAGTTTTAGAGGCATGCAATAAGTTAAATACGAGGATGCGACGCTGTTTTGACGGACTGATACAAATAATTGCATGGGAGAATTGAGTGATAAGGAGGAAAGAGACAGGTAAAAGTGATTATGGGATGAGTATTAAGAAGACAGAAAGGAAAGTTTATATTGAAGAGGGTGGTGAACATGGCTGGACAAGGAGAAGCATCCAGCAGGCAGAGACGAGAGGGAAGACAGGCTCCACCACAAGCTACTGCGTCCTAAGAGGTAAAAACTGTTTTGGTTTGTAATTTAATTCTTGCATGTTTTTATGAATAGGATGAGAGAAGGTAAGTGGATAGAGATGAGAAAGAAAAATGTGATAGGTAAGGGTTTTGAGATGGGGTGAGTGTTATGGGGTAGGTAAGCGGGGGTTTTCACGTATGTTTTTTAGGTATAGAGAGGAGTAAACGAGCAAAATAATTATCATAGGGGATGTTTTTTAAGTAGGCTGTAATATGTTTGACAGTGACTGGTATCGTTTTAGAGATAAACCGGTATCGGTTAGGGAGCCAGATATCGGTTTATGTATAAACCAATATCGGTTACTGTATGAAATTCCAGAATGTGAGAAAAAAAACACTTGGGGATTTGGTTTATTGAATGGTTTGTTTGTTGATTTTGATGTATGCAGGCAGAGGCAGGGTTGAGGATGAAATGATAGTGTGCCAGCTTTGCTGTCACGAGTCCAAGTGGATGTAACACCAGCTGAATGGACATTGATAAAACCATGTGGGGTTAAGTGGAATCCACTATTATTCATGAATCACACGCAATCATGCTATGTTGCAGGCGTTGATTGAGAGGTAGAATCTGGAAAACAATACTTTCTATTTGCCAACAGGGGAGATGACAGTGACGTTTGGAAGATGTGTTTAGAATTTTGAGGCTCCCAATTACAGGAAGACCAGTGTATCAGGCATTGCCTAGCACGGCGCGGGGAGTGATAACAATAGTATTTTGGTTCAGTTGCACGAGATTTGACACAGTGAGGTTTGACATTCACTTATGGTACAATGTATGCTACACACCCTGAGGAAACGAGGTTAGCAAAGATATTAATGATAGTGGTGGGGTATTATGCATTACCGAGGGTGGATGGGGGAAGATTTCCAAAAGCATTGATGTGTATTATTTGGGAAATGATAGAAAGGAGCGTGACTTTTCGCATGGGCACCCGCATATCTGGTTGAGCTATACAGGGGTTTTATGGGCCTGTAAAACGAAATCACATGATGACACTGGATTGTGCATACTTATTACATTGTTGGGCCTATGAGCAAAATTGTGTGTGTGTGACCAATAGGCCGACCAATCCAGGAAAGAGAGACAGGAGTGCAGAGGTTGGGATTCAGACGATGGGTCCAGACAGAACAAGAGGTCGAGATCCCAGGCCCGTGATAGATGACATCGAGTATTATAGGCAGGTATGGGAGATGGTGATGAATTGCGGATATTTTTTTTGAGGCCTTACGGGAATACTATATGGTGACAGAGAAACATAGCTGAGGAGTTGAGGGGTGTAGAGTGATTTGAGGTGGATCACAGGGCACAGGCCAGATGAGTACGAGAGGATTCATCTAGATCGTGTGCGGTGACAATTTTGGATTTTTTTCAGGATATACCTATGGCTTATAGACCATACATGAGGATCGATGCCGAGGCATTATTCTCACCTCCCTGGCCGACACCTCCAGAAGGGCCAGAAGAGATAGCAGCCAGATCGCAGGGTAATGGATGTGGGAGCGACAAAGGGCTTATAGATTATGGTGGGTAGAAAAAGCTGCGAGGTGTACGTGAGAGGGTCGGTCATCCTGGCATAGCTGTGATTATAGTGGAGAGAGGACCACTTGCAGGATTTGGTTCACCAGCTTCAAACACAGGTGAATGAGATAACGGGATTGTTAGAGGTTTCGCAATTTACGAGTGGAGAGACTAGAGGCAAGATTCCTCCATGCGAGAGGGCGTATTTGTATGTTACAGGAGATGTTGGTGGATCATTGGGAGGAACCAATAGCAGTGGCACCTTTGAGGATGGAGAGGGCCAGGTGAGTGGCGTCGACGATCATGATCACCCACCTGATTCGGGAGGAGGCGCAAGGGTCTAAGTGAATTTTTATAGGGGTAGAAAGAATAAATAAGGATGCCGACCTGCGCGTCGATGATAGAGAAGATGTATTTGTTTTAACATCCAAATAAAAACTAAATATGTATGTTGATTTGAGTTATGATAATAATAAGAATGGTTGTGTTTTGAATGTTTTTTTTTTTGAAAAAGGATAAAGATGAATGTTACCAAATAGAAATACACAAAAAATATTTATATTTATAAACACATGATAGGTTATGGTAGGGGATGGTCGAGCTAACCTTGGGAGACCCCATGTCTCCTAAGTGATGCCTACATAGCCCATTGCACAAAGAAAGGAAGGGCCTCAGACCGATGTAGTTCTTCCTTAGGACTAGGGAGAGATGAATTCAGGCAATTTTGGTTGTGGTTAGGCAATTTTGTTGGTTGATAAAAAAATATTGATATTGGTAGGGTAATGTTTGTTGGTGTTGGTAAGGAATTGGCGATGTTGGTGTAGGTATAGGTGAAGAGAAAGTTTAGCTTACCCAAGTAGTAGGGAAACCATGTCCTGATTAAGGTCAACACATAATCCTTGATTCGAGTAAAAGAGGCAAAAAGTGTCCCATAGTTGAGAAGAGCTAAACAAACCACATATAAAATGTCGGATGAGCTTGAATCCGTAGGTGCCTTGCATATGCGAGAAGTCGATAGGTGAAAAGAGTTTGTATAATCATAATATATTGGATATACGTCACGTCCCTTGACTTTTGTTGCTTTGACGAGTGGTGAGGTGAGGTGGTTTGATATAGTCGGGGTGCAGAGAACTTGTTATAAGGTGATTATTCTGACGAAAGAGAAACCAAAACCTAAATAGACAAGTCCATGACTCAAAAAGTGCTTTGGAATACTACTTTTTATTTTTCTAGATATAGACTGATCGATGCGGGAAGTCCTATATGGGGAATATGTATTTTTGTTGTTTTTTAAGGTCTTCACGAAGCTGATCAATGTGAGAAGCTTCTGATAAAGGCTGACTTTGTATAGCTGTCCTTCAAGGGAGCAGTCTATTTATAGTAGCAGATGTGGTTTTTTGTGTATAGTTTGTCCCTTCGGGGGAGCAGTCTATTTATAATAGTAGAAGTGGTTTTGCACATAGCTGTCCTTCAAGGGAGCAGTCTATGTATAACTTAGAGGTCTAGATGTCCTGTTTGGCATGAAGCATCTAGTTTTTGTAGAAATTTTTGACTCAAGAATATCCCATAAGTGTATAATTGCAGAACATGTTATTTTTGATACTTTTAAGTCATGGACCAGACTAAAAAAGGGGAAGGCATCTTTAAGAGGAGGTAATGACCAAAACCACTTGAGCTTGATTCTATTTTGAGATGTATGGAACAAAAGTGTATGAGGTAGTAAATGAGCTCAAGGGACGAATGCAAGGTAGATAAGAAGTCATATAACATTAAAATTCAATAGTAGAATGGCCGAAGATGCAAGGCATTAAGGGGTTCAGGCTCAGGTTAACCATTAAGCGAAGCTAAACGGTAAGTGCCTGATCCATAAGTATGAGTGATAATGTAAGGCCCAATCTAATTAGGAGCAAATTTTTCACGTTTGCTCTTTTCTTGTTTGGTTACATGTTGATTCTCTTTGAGGACAAGATCACCAACCTTAAAGGTACGCTCATGAAGTCGCTTATCATGAGAACGCTTGATGCGTTTTTCATAGATTTGAAGGTGGTCAAGAGCTGTAAGACGACGTTTGTCAAGAAGATCCAATTGGGCTAACCGCTCTTGGCAGAAATCATCGTTGGTGAGAATATCCTGAAGAGATATTCTTAGGGAGGGTATTTTTATTTCAAGAGGCAAGACAGCCTCGGTACCATATACCAAAGAAAATAGTGTGGCATTAGTGGAGGTATGAATGCTAGTACGATAAGCCCAAAGGGCAAAGGGGATGTGATCATGCCAATTTTTTTCCAGAATCGTTAACGAATTTCATGAGAATTTTGGTCAGGGTTTTGTTAGAAGATTCAGCCTGACCATTTTCTTGTGGATAGTAAGGTGATGAGAAGCTAAGTTTGATACCAAAGTTGTCACAAAGGTTTTGTAACAACTTGTTTTTGAAATATTTTCCATTATCTGTTATCAGGCGATGAGGAACACCAAAACGACAGATAATGTGATGGTTAATGAATTCTACAATTTTTTCTTTTTTGGTTGAAATGAGTGGAATGGCCTCCACCCATTTAGTGTAATATTTAGTTACTGTGATTATCCAACGGTGACGTTGCGAAGAGGGCGGGTGAATCTCACCAATAAGGTCTAAACCCCATTGTGAGAAAGGCCAAAGATCTTGTGCGACCTGTAGCGGATGGCTAGGAGTATGTTGAAGGTTGGCATGTTGTTTGACACATAACACAATGCTTAACATATTCGTAGTAGTTGTTATTAAGAGTAGGCCAATAATAGCCTAGGCGAAGGATCCGTTTGGCCACGGCAAGGCCACTGAAATGTCCACCACAAATACCGTCATGGGATTGTTGGATGGTATAGGTAACCTCTGCGCCGATTAGACATCGAAGGAGGATGCCATCAATGCCACGTCTATAGAGGAATCCCCCCATGATGACATAACGAGAAACACTTTTAAGAAAAGCACGTTTGTCATTACTAGTAAGGTCAGGTGGGAGAACAAAGGTTGTAAGGTAGTCATGAAATTGGTGATACCAAGTATCCTGCGAGTCTGCAGACACATTATTTACCATACAAACATCCAGGGTTGAGTAAGATGGGGCAAAGAGTTGTTGGACCAAGACAAATATGTCAGAGTCGGCTGGTGAGGCAGGAATTTGCGAGGCTAAGCAAGCCATAGTATCCGCAAATTTATTACTTGAGTGGGGAATTGTTTGGATAGAATAATGAGTAAATAAGGTCAAACGTGAATCCACGTAATGTTTGTACTTTTGAAGTTCCTCATTTTTACATTGGTAGATGCCCGTAACTTGATTGACAACCAGTTGAGAGTCACTGAAAATGTTAATAGATTTTACACCTAAGTGTAACGCAACCTGGAGACCCAAAACAAGGGCCTCGTATTCCGCTGTATTATTAGTACAGAGGAAATCGAGCTGGAATGAAAGAGGCATAGGTTCAGCATCCAGAGGAATGAGAACAACACCTACCCCTCTGCCGCACTGGCATTTGGATCCGTCGAAGAAGAGGGTCATTGGAAACAACTCATCACTGAGTGAAAGAGTGGCAATGAGTTCGTCAGGGAAAGCAAAATTGGTAAATTGTTCCCCAGGTAAAGGGGCTTCCACGAGTTGGTCTACGATAGGTTGTCCTTTGATTGACTTCTGGTGTACAAACTCAAGGATGAGGTCAGCGAGGAGCATAAGCCATCGGGCGATGTGTTGGTTTAGATGAGGTTTGGCGTACATATAATGGATGGGGTCCGCGTTGGTGATGACAAAAAGTTTTGAGATTCAGGAGGTAGTGTCGGAGTTTGGTGGCCACGAATGATAGGGCTAGGCACAAATTTTCTACATGTGTATACCTAGTCTCATAATCCACCAGAGTATGACTTATGTAATAAACGGCTTGCTCTCGATGCTCGGAGTCACGATGTGCGAGCATGGCTCCTACAACATGGTTGGTGGTAGAAAGGTAAAGGTAGAAAGGGCAATCGTCTTGAGGTGGGATAAGCATGGGTGGCTACAAGAGATAGGCTTTAAGAGCCTCAAAGGCTTGGTGACACTCTTCGGGTCCATTGAAAGACAATGTCCTTTTTAAGGAGATGATGGAAAGGTTGACATCGATCTGAGAGTTGTGACATGAAATTCCAGATAGATTGGAGTTTGCCCTGTAAACTACGTAATTGTTTGAGGTTAGTGGGTGGGGGCATTTCTAGGATAGCTTTGACTTTAGCTGGATCGACCTCGATGCCACGCAAAGAGACATTGAAACCAAGGAGTTTTCTCGAAAGGACACCAAAGACACATTTCTTTGGTTGAAGATGAACATAATATTGTAACAGGCGATGGAAAATAATGGTTAAAACATCGAGATGTTCACTGCGATGTTTAGATTTGCCAAGAAGATCATCAACATAATCCTCAAGGATAGTGTGCATAATGTCATGAAAAATGTAATTCATAGCCCGCTAATAGGTCGCACTAGCATTCTTAAGGCCAAACGGCATGACACGATAACAGAAGGTTCCCCAAGGAGTTATGAAGGTGGTTTTATGTTGATCAGCCGGGGCTACCAAAATTTGATTGTATCTAGAGAAACCATCCATGAGAGAAAGCATCTCATGGCCTGCAGTGAGATCAACAAGTTGATCAATACTTGGGAGGGGGAAGTCATCCTTTGGGCAAGCGAGGTTAAGGTCCTGGAAATCCATACATATCCGAAGTCTCCCCGTTGCTTTAGTAACAGGTACGATGTTAGAAATCCGTTGAGGATAGTCAATAGGTAAGATGAAGGAAACAAAAAGGAGTCATTGAAGCTCTTCTTAGACCAAGAGGGCAATGCGTGGATCCATTTTTCTTAGTTTCTGTTTAACTGGTTTGGAATCGGGTTTCAGGGTAATGTTATGGACAGAAATGTTAGGATCGATTCCTGACATGTCAGCGTAGGACCAAGAGAAAGCTTGGTTGCGGGCACAGAGAAAGGTAGCAAAGGCAGTATGTTCTGATGTGTTAAGAGATTGTCTGATCTTCACAATGTGAGGATCATTTTCTGTGTGGATGTTGATTTCTATAGTCAACTCATTCAACATGGTTTGAGTTTCAAATGGTAAGGCGCGTTGAATATAAGAGTCGTCTGCACCAAGGTCAGTGAGGATGGAGTCGTCATCCTGGCACTCAACAACATTAATTGAAGGCAAATCCTCTTCGATCATGTCTGGATACAGAAGGGGAAGAGAAGATGGGTCCTCATTATCGCGTTGATAAGTGAGAGGACCTAGGAAGATAGAGTTTATGAAAAAAAAAGTTAGGAGGGATAGATGCAGGGTCTATCGACTCTGTGGGTGATGATGGTTCCAAAGGGGTGACTTCGTCATCCTCCCAGATACAACTGACATGAGCTTTCTCTCGTGTAAGTGTTTCAGAAAATCCAAGACCACTACGATCTTTGTGTTTGCGTGTAGTCACGGGAATGATTGTATGTCAGCCTTGTTCATAAAGACTGAAACCAAAGCCCTTCCAAGCACAGCGCGTCAGGAAGGTGAGAGCGAAATGACGATTAGTTAGATATTGGAAATCAGATTGGAAGGGAACCACGCCAAGGGGAGGTTCAGGGGTGACAGAGGATGTATCGACACCCCCATACGTTAGGTTGGTGCGACAATTAGGTGGTCCATAGGATATTAATTCCCCCACACGACGGTCATAGGTAGGATGCATATGTAACTGTCTATACTCCTGTGGGGTATGGAAAGTGATAACGTTATATAGGTGGTACTACCCTAGTGTAAGGCGTTGAAAAACATCTGCTAAGGGATTTGATGTTGGGATGTTGTCTATGGAAAAGGAAGCGGTATTTGCGATGGCGGTTTCTTTGGTTGATGGTGTAGGTGCGGTTGAGGTGGATGGTTGAGGTGTGGTTGAAGTGGATGGTTGGGTTAGATGAATGGGTGTCTTGACTGGTACAAGCACATCATTAGGGAGATATAACATATCGCATGTTTTGAAGGGGGGAGGGTCAACTTTTACGGTGTAGGACTTCCCCTCATACTCAAATTTTATGCATATGTGTAAGGTGGAGGGAACACATCCCATAGCCCGGATTCAAGGGCGGCCTAACGACATGTTTTATTGGAATTCTCCCTCAAGGACATAGAAGAATTCAGGTAAAGTACGTGGACCTACACAAATGTTAAGGATCACGGTGCCTAAGATAGAAGTAATAGCATCATTGAATGACTGCAACATGGTGGGGTTGGCACACATGCAGCTAGAAGGGATATTCATTTGTTGGAAGGCTTTGGAAGAAATGATGTTTAAGCTAGCACATCTGTTAATCATAACATGCCATACCCGGATGTCTCAGACATAAGCTGAGATGAAAAGAGTGGGGTCAGGATCTTCTGCACCAAATTCAACAATTTCGTCTTCAGAGAAACTGACAACAGCGGTTTGCTGCACAGGGACAGAAGTGGTAGATTGTTTGGTGAGAGAAGCAATGTGGTTGGGTGTTAAGATGGTAGTAACAGGAAAGGTTTCGTTAGGTAAGACCTCTATCCCTTGAAGGATTTCAATGAGAGCTTGGCGATGAGATTCAGAGGTTTGAATGAGATCATACAGTGTCATTTTTACAGGTTGTTGGTGAAGTTGTTTGATCATGGTCCAATGGGCAACTCCATCAGAGATGGGGTAGGCAGGTCCATGAATAACCACTTTAGGTGGTGGTGCGATCGGGATTGTGGATGGGGAAGGAGAGGCCACAGGTGTGCTTTATTTAGCTTTCCCATTATTTTTCTTCCCTCGAGTGGCAACACTAATAATGTTAATCTCGTGAACATGTGAAGAGGAAGATGGTAGGGATAAGTCATTGTCTTCGAGAGGTGGGGTTGTAATAATGATAGATATTGGTGAGGAGGGGACAGGTGGTATAGGAGAGTGGATTGAAGCTAAAGGTTTCTCCCTTCGTAAGTTGTCTTTCTTAACCTTTCTATCCAGGAGAGGTGACTGACGAAGTATGGCTTTCAACGCTTTGCATCCCTCTACATCATGCCCTGGTGTGCAGTGATAAGCACAGATTTTAGACTCATCATAACCTATAGGTCGAGGTTTAGATGGATCATAGGGTCTAAGTGGGGGTAGGGAAATGGTCGCATTCTCCACCAACATAGCAAGGATTTTGGCGTAAGACCCTTTGAGTGGGTCAAAGTCAGAGGAAGATGAGGTTATTGACTGGGTGGGTTTCGGTAATGATTGGGTATGGTTGATTCGTACGGGTGGTGGCTTAGCCAAGGGGTTTTAATAATTGGATTTAACTAAAAGTGGCTTCTTCGGCGCAGAAGTTATGTTTAGCTGGTCAGATGACGTGGTAGTAGAAAATAATCACAAAGAAAGAGGAGTGACAGTAAAAAAATCCTTTGATGATGGAGTTTGTTTAGGGTTGATAGGTGGACAGGGTACTTGGGGTGACGTTGTTGATACACCCATGGATCTCTGTATGGGTGTAAAAGATGCAGGTCGTTTTAAAGAAAACGTAGGAGGTATGATGTATTGAGGCAAGGTGGAGGGGTGAGGTCCTAATTTAGAAGGTAGGTGTGACGGCGAGGGTTTTAGTTGTGACAGAGGCATAGATTGGACTTGGGTTTTAGGGGATCGAGTTTGTCTCTTATGTGGATGGACGACTTTATTTTTGGATAAATCTAAACATTTAGGTGGGTGTGTTAGGCTGGGTATTGGTAGAGTCCCAAGCATAGGGAAAGATTTGGTTAGGTTAGTAAAGGTGGATGAGGTATTTGGTAGAGATGAGGGGGGTGAAGATGAGGACATAGGCATTTTGAGCTTTTGTAAACACTTCGGGTAAATGGTAGAGGCGTCTGGATCGGTCATCTACATTTGAGTAGAATATGGTGTACTCAAACATTCCCATATGACTCGTCTATCTTCTGAGGGGTGACAATCCTCAGGTGTGAATAGGAACTTTTGTATGGAAGAAAGGTAGGTTGTGATTCCGGTCCACTGTGGGTGTGATACAGGGGGTAAATGAGGAACTGTATCAATGGGCGTTAAGAGGTCAACCGGTCGCTGAAAATATTTAGGCGATGAAGAACTAATAGGTAGGAGGGCATGTCTGAGAGGATCTATCATGATTAAATAATTTGGTGATGTCAGTTCAAGGGGTTTCTCTTCTAAGGATGACGAAAAAAAAGGTGAGCCTTCCTCTTGTACATCAAGAGTGGTAGAAGGAGATGTTTGGGAAATAGATAAGTTAGATAACATCCGCTCATAGTCTTGCAGAGATGTCGTGTAAGAAGGATCATCTGTGAGAAGAGAACTCTGGGCGGTTAATTCCTTTATGGGTAAAGGAATGACAAGAATTTCGTCTTTCCTTGATGGTGGTGAAGGGGGTTTGGGTCCCTGCGTTAGTGAAGAGGCTTGATTCAGAATTTCCTCGATAGAAGCTTTTGGTTGGGAGTCCAAGACTGCATGGATTTCTTGAACACTCTCCTCGGCTAAGATATCTTAGTTTATGTTATTGTTAGAAGAGTGGTTTGGGTATGGTTTGTTGAAGATTTTCAAATTTCTGTTAGCAAGGGTGTTAGGATTATTGAGGGTTATATCCCCTGCATCAACCATTTCCTGCACTATGTTTTTCAACATCTTACAGTTTTCATGACTGTGTCCCTTCACACGGTGGAAGTTACAGAAGTCATTTACTTTGTACCAAGAAGGTATAGCGTGGGTGGAATCAAACCCGAAGTGAGGTTTAACAGGAGGTAAGGTAATAGCTCCTGCTTTGAGAAATTTTTCCAATATGACACCATAAGTTTCTCCCAAAGGAGTGTAATTGATGGGCTTGGCTTTATACTTATAGGTGGTGTTTGGCGGGGTATTAGATGGTGCTTGGGATTTGATCATCACCGCGTGTATAGCTCCTTTTGATTTCGAAGCAGTCGATGCATGAGAATTGGTGGTGTTAGGTTTGTTGGTGGAGTCTTGGGTTCAGAAATTAGGGTTTTTGTTGCGCAACCGCAATTTCTCTTCCTCTAAGGCTCGAATCTCTAGTTTTCGAGCCATAGTAAAGGCCTCATCAAATGTGTGGAAAGTTTGAATTTGGAGGGTAGAAGAAATGTGCTTAGCGCAGGCCCGCGTAAAGAGTTCAATAAGTTCAGCCTGAGGCAAGGCATAAGTAAGTTGGTTGATAAGGCCCCACCATCATCCAACGAAAACTGCTATAGATTCATCTTCAAATTGTCGGATGGCATAGAGGTCGGTGATAGATACTTTCTTGGCAATGTTAATGGAGAAATGATCCAAGAAAGATTTGGCTAATTGGTTAAAAGAGAAGATTGAGTGCTGGGTTAAAGCACTATACCACTCCAAGGTGGGTCCTGATAAGGACATGGGAAAGGTGTGGAGTAGTAAGGCATTGTCATGAGCAATCAGGTAACAGGCATGTCAAAATGATCACAAGTGTTGTTGAGGGTCCTCCTTACTATTAAAACGAGTAAATTTTGGTAATTCCCATTGAGGAGGATATGAATGAAGGGGGAAAGAAGGATGAATAGGCTCCTGAATAACTTGCTCGTATGTCAGGGTGCTACAACTTCCTGAAATAGAAGCCTCCATATTTTTCATTTCGTCCATCATTTGTTTGATTAAATCAGTGGTTGGATGAGATGATGGTGCAGTTGCCGTAAACAGAGGAGGATTGGGCCAAGGGCCATCACCAGACAATGGTGGGGTTAAATGTTGATAAGTTATTGAGGACGAATATGTTGAGGTGACCGAATAGGGATGTCCTATATAAGATGTTGAAGTCTCCGTATACGTGTGTGGAAATGAAAAGATGGGCGGAGCTTGAGAAGGAAAGCTTGTGTGGATAGGTTGCAGAGAGCAAGTTATGAAAGGAGTAGTCTGCGAGAGAGACGAGGTAGGAGTAGTCGGTGGTAATGATATGTTGGGCCCCAGATTAACCAAAGGAAAGCCAATCTATGCCATATGAACCCCCGAAGCCACTGAGTTGGGAGACGGGGCTAATGATGGAGAAGGCAAGGTGGAGTTATCAGGTGGAGAAGGAGCTAAATGAGAAGCTATACTAATAGGCATGCCAACAAGGAGTTGACTGTCAGGTGTACGGCCAGGGGCATGAGACAAATAGTATTGTACAACACTAGGATTAGCATCCAAAAATTTTGCAAATTCCTTATCTCCTACAGGGATTTTGGGAACCTCACTGGTGTCCATAGGATTCCCCACAGGATGTGAAGGGGGTGATTCAGGAAAAGGCATGGAGCAGGCATGTGAAACCATGGTTGCAGCTTGTTTCCGAGTGACAACAACCATGGAAAAGAGTACATAGTAGGGATGCAATCGATCAGGAACAAAAGCAGCAACAAAATGTTGGAATTGGTAGGTTGCTGGTTTTGGGAACTGTGAAAGACAGTAACCGATATCGGTCAGGTAACCGATGTCGGTCAGACTGTAGCCAGCGTCGGTAAGTTAACCGATGTTGGTAGAATAGGACCGGTGTAAGAAGCTATAAGAAGTTGCTGATTTAGGGTTAACGATGCTTAGTATACCTACGAAACTGTTCTGAAGTGATCACAGAAACAGTGTATGACAGAGAAACAGAACTAAAAACAAGAAAGATGCACAAGCAAATTAACAGACTAACCCTAGGATTAGTTTTAATAACTTTGGGCTTATGCCTTAGACGCAAAATGATGTCAATCCTTGACAAAAGACCTAGGGGAAATGTCAAGTTTGTTTTGGCTTATAAGGTTACCTCAATTGGGTGGAGGAATACCATGGAAAAGGGGGGATGTTTGAGCTGTTGTGTTAATTATGATGTGATTCGGTATGTGTTGTGCAGTGAAAGTAAGATTAATTTCTTGTCAATACCATGGATATCACCCCCACGTGTACAACCTGTTACTTAATCTACGTTCACTAGAATTGAAAATAGTAAGCAAGAATGTGATGCAAGTGTTTCAAACCCAAATCGAAAATGATATTCGATGAAGCAAAGAAGAAGACTTTCACTAATGCAAAGATGTGAAAGCAAGACAAATTCTTTTACCAAAATGACAAAATATTTTGTGAATACTTAGTAGAAACAAATAACAAGTATGCTCCCTATACGAAAGCAAGCAAGAAAGAAAGAAATCCAAAATGGGTCCCACCGGGCGTGCCAAAATGTTTTACACAAAATGGTTCAGTTCCTAGATCAGAGTTGCTTCTATTCTTTCATTCTCTTGATAAACAGATAAGGGTTAGGGCTAGGAGGAATACCTATTGAATGTTTAGAGGGTGTGCACATACCGTAGAGAGAGATCAGATCGATTGCGAAGAACTCCTTTTTGTCTAGGAAGGACTACCTGCAAGTAAGAATACAAGACCACCAGATTCTAATTAGACAATAAATGAGGGAACTGCCTTAGGCCCAGGAAATATTAGACTTCCTTTCGAATGTGGTCAGTTCCCCTGCTAATATGAATTAACACAAATTCTAACAAAGAAGTTATTGCCAAATTACAATTTAATTTCCTTGTTAAAACAATAGAGAAAAGGTTGGTTTTGGTTTTGAGTCATAGTGCCTGATGCCGGTCATTGTCACCGGTACCAGTTTCTGATAACCGATATCGGTAGGGGAAGTGATTTAGGGGCTTTTAGTGAAGGTTGGCTATAAGGTGGCTATGGTGTTTATTAGGCTGGTAAATGATTGGGGATAGGTAATGGGGGTGATGGAGAAGACTCAAAGAATATGGGGGGCTGTTCTTGGGGCAATGTAAGGGTAGAGGAGGTACAGTTAGATGTAGGGTGTTACCGGGTAGTGGATCTGGGAGTAGACTTATAATTACTGTGATTCAAAAGTCCAAGAAATGTTATTAAAAGAACGTACAAGACACTACTTACTAGTTCCTAATGAAGATACAGGTCCAAGGACTGTGATGACGAAGTCAGGGTTCAGACAAGATGATCTGACAATCGAAGATGAGCTATCTTCTCTCCCAATGCTTGGATGAGTGTCACTGGGCTCTGGTTACTCAATTGCAGTCTTGGGCTTGATGTCCTTCTCTGCAAAACTCTTCTCTTTCCTTCACTTGTCTCTGCTCTGTCAAGTGAATTTTCGGATCCTTCCAATGACTTCCGATCCTTTGTTTTTGGTTGGGGGAGGTCATTTACAGGGAACCGATGGCAGTTACGTAACCGATGGCGGTCTTGGAGGAACCGATGTCGATTAAGTCAAAGTGGGCTATTTTTAGTAAAATAGCCAACCTTCCCTCATTTTCTCTTGAGGAATAAGTTGTGGGCTTGGTCAAGTCATTATCAAGTTGATTTTGGTGCGGGTGAGGAATAATTAGTCATGGGTGTAGATGTAGACCAAGTTATAGGTTTTAATTAGGTTATTTTAGGATTAGGGCTAGGTCATGATGAGGTGGCAAAATGAGGTGGCAGGTTTGGGAGATGTGGATTTATTAATTATACTGTAATTTATAAATAATTGTGTAGGGTTTAGGTGGTGAGGTTAGGTTGTGAGATGAGATGTGGGGCACAATGTGTCGTAAGACATAAATTTGGTGTCTACAAAAGGTACTCTGCAAATTTTTTTACCTTGGATGGTGGCCATTCGAGATGATCTTTCGAGCTCAGTTTATCTGCATCTATAGATCGTTCTGTCAAGCTCATATTTTCTTCAAAATATTTGTCCTATGAAGCTCTATGAAGATTCTATGGCCACCATTGTTGAGGTTTGTGAGCTCAGTCCTTTCTATATCATCGTTATTTTTAACAAGATAGTAGCGGCTTCATGTTTTTCTATTTGTGTAATCTCCTGACTGTATATTTCTCATTTCAATTGGTATTGAGGTCGCCCTTTTACTTTGTCCCTGCTATTTCATCTTGGAAACATTGATACTCATTTTTCCTTTACATTTTTAATGTGATTCCTGGAACAACAATGATCTCTGAGTTGAAAACTTGTTCTGCGTTCTCCTTTAGGGTCTAAATCTGATGAGTGTTTTCTCTACTTCAATTTTAACTAGTGAGTTCTTGATCCTTAATCTGATTTTAGTACCCATTAATGGGTCTTTCTTGATCAAAGCCAAGATCTACATTTTCTTCCTTAGATGTGTAAATTTATTCATTCCTTTGAGTTGTATTACAACAAATCTATATATGAACCTTTAACTGTCCTACCTGAATGAATTATTTTTCCCAAAATCTGTATCTGCGCATGTATTTTTCAAATTGTGTCTTGAAATATCACAACCTAGATTTGGGTACCACTCCTTTGGCATGGGTATTCGGACTTCTTTATTTCGACTTGATTTTGTAATCTCCACCTGCATACTTGAGGATACAGTTAGAAAATATTTAGGATTTTTTTCCTCTCTTATGTCCATGGTTTTATTTTCTTCTTTCTCCTTCATTCTGAGTGAGAAAATAATGTATGCAGTTTTGATCTTTAAGTAATTTATATGTCCTATTGCTAAGAGATCCATATGCATGAATTAGGGTAGTATAGGAATATGGATTAACCCTGAGCTCTTAACTGATAATATTCCTCTTTTCTTTTTTCTATTTACCTTGCTCTCAGCAATGAGTATGAAGAGGGAACAAAGCTAAAAATGAGGATACATCAACTGAAGGAGAAGACCCAAGGAAATGATGGGTTCACTAATTCTCCTCTATTTTATCTTTCATGCATGTGTACCTCTTATTTCAGTAGCTGTAATTTACTTCTCAGTTACATCCCATGGCTTGTGTGGGAACATTTAAAATTCCTTATGAATAAAGCATTGAATTTTTAAATTGAGTTCTGTATTTCTTTCTGCATTTCTACTTTCTGATATGGATTGTATGATGAACTGAACAACCCAATAGTATGATTGAATGTCTTAATCATAAGGAAAGAACATTAAATAATACCTCTAACATCCAGTAATGAACTATGATTTCTGCGATATGCAATTATGTTTTTTGTTCCAAAACTTAGCATTTCATCTATGAGCTGTAATTTGATGTCTTCATCAAGCTAACACAACTATCCTTCAGGGCTTTGTGTTCTTTTGCTGAAGATAGTCATGAAATTGTAGACTACGTGATTTGTTATGTTTTGTAACAACTACATAGCTGCAAATTTCATGTAATCATTATTTAATTCAACAGTAACAATATTCTCTGAAAGAAACTCCCCTAGCTTAGGTATACTTCACCAATGCTATCCATCATAACAAAGTTTCGAGTTGCCCATTTTTGCACAAGTGCAAAAATCGTCAACAAGTTGATCATTGGATTTCCGTCAAAAGGGGTGACTTTTAAACTAAAAGGATTAAGAGAAAACTCCCCACTATTAGTGATCTCCTACTAGATGTAAATATTACTTAGAAAATGTGCAGAGGGGTTTGTGGCACAACTATTTTCATTATATGAACATCAATTAAATACATTTATAACCTACCATATGAAAGCAGTTACAGATAATTACTCTGTTATTTTTGGACATATGTAAAAAGGTTTACCTCTAAATAGACCATGACCATGTCATCCACCTAGTACCAGGGAGTCAACACCTCGACATCATACCTTATAGGTACCCCTATATGCAAAATAATTAGATTTATTAGATATTAAAAGATATGTTAGAAGAATACATTATTTTTCATAGTCAGATTCCTTACTCCACTCCAATAGTGATGTTATGGAAAAAATATTGAAAGTGGCACATATTTCAAGATTATAGGGAACTCAATAATAACATAGTCAAAGATAAGTTTCCTATTAATGTAATTGATGATTTTATAGATGAGTTGTATGGTGATTTTACTTTACAAAACTTGATCTACATTTTAGATATCATCATATTAAAATCAAGGATGAATATGTTCATAAAATTTACTTCACAACACATGAAGGATATCATGAGTTCTTTGGAATTACTTTTGGACTAAAAAATGCACCCTCTCGATTTCAAATATTGATGAATTATATCTTTAATCCATTTATGTGGAAGTTTTTTTTAGTGTTCTTTGATGATATATTAATCTATAGTAAAACATGGAAAGAACAATTGCATCATGTAAATAAGGTGTTCGAAACTCTTGAACACTATCAAATTTATACAAATCCTTCTACTCGTGTTCTTCTTGAGTCAAGGAGGTTGAAATTTTTTGTCAAATCATCTCTTATGAAGGTTTTAAATATGATCCTGATAAAATAAAATCCCCTTCTTGAATGGAAGGTTCCTAAAACGCTAAAAAATTTCTGAATATTTTTAGGACTTATATGTTATTATCATAGATTTGTCAGGAATTATGGCACCATAACAACACCATTCAAAAATTTATTGAATAAAAAATATTTTCATTGGAATGAGGAATATACTACAAAATTTGATAAGTTGAAGGAGGCCATGTGCACCACTCCAGTTCTAGCCACCCCATTTTTTAAAAAACATTCATTGTTAAATGTGATGCTACAGAGTATGGTATAGGGGTACTACTCGAGCAATAAGGTCAACCCATTTCCTTTTAGATCCTCCATTTCAAAGGTAATAATATATCAAAACAATTTTATGAGAAGGAAATGATAGAAAAAATTCATGGAGTGAAGTAATGGAGACCATATCTAATGAGTAGACATTTCAAATTGAAGACAAATCCTGATAGTTTAAAATAATTCTTAGATAAATGTTTATCATATGAACAACAACAAAAATGTGTCTCAAAAAATTTGGGGTATGAGTTTGAGATAATTTACAAGGAAGGGAAGGAAAATGTAGTTGTCGATTAATTGAAATGTGGTAAAATGATAGTTAATATAACTAGGAAGAACCATATTTAATAGTAAATAAAAGTAGTAGATGACCCAAGTAACTAGATTATTGAAAATAGAAACCCTAATATGTAAATAAGGTTTGGAAGGAGCTTGGATGATTCGAAAATATTGTTGGATTGTGTCATAAATATTACTGGAGAAACTGGACGAGGAAATGCATGTGCCAAATTCTAGAAAAGTACAAATCTTAGCAATCTGGGTGGACTGGTCACCTAGAAGAGGATTAGGGCCCCTATGGGCACCCCAATATGATTTTTGGGTGCCCTAGTCTATGTAGGATGTCTAAAAGAAACTTGCAAGGTCAATAATTTATCTAAAAGCTTCACTACTTTTTGCAATAATATCTCTAAACTGCAGTAAATGTCGCTACCAATAAGTGTTAAAGATAATACCTACAAAACCCTAAGACAAGCATCAAACCCTAAAAATTAAAAATTCAAATGAAGGGGTCAGACTATCCTCAAATGCCAAAATGGTGAACTTACTAATTGAGAGGTGCACTACATCTTATAGCCGATGTCATTCTATGTTTAAGTGTGTGAAATCATTCCCTAGGTGCTCTTGTTCCATTCACACTTTGTAAAAGTAGTGAGCAACAACCATGTGTAGAAAATGTATTAGAATTGTGGACGGAGTAGAGTAAAATTACCTCCTATGCAGTGTGATGGAGCTAGATGAATGTAAATGAGATTTAGATGGATGCAACCTTAGATGATGGTATTAGTGCCTAGTGTTTGGTCCGTCATTATGGACCTATAAATTTTTGCAATCTGGGTGGAATGGTCACCTAGAAGAGGATTAGGGCCCCTATGGGCACCCCAGTATGAGTTTTGGGTGCCCTAGTCTGCGTAGGATGTCTAAAAAACTTGCAAGGATACTAATTTATTTAAAAGTTTCACTACTTGTTGCACTAATATCTCTGAACTGCAGTAAATGTCGCTACCAATAAGTGTTAAAGATAATACCTACAAAATCCTAAAACAAGCATCAAACACTAAAAATTAAAAATGCAAATGAAGGGGTCAGACTATCCTTGGATGCCAAAATTTTGCACTTACTAATTGAGCGAGGCACTACATCTCATACCCGATGTCATTCTATTTTTAAGTGTGTGAAATCATTCCCTAGGTGCTCTTGTTCCATTTGCGCTTTTTAAAATTACTGAGCAATAACCATGTGTAGAAAATGTATTAGAATGGTGGATGGAGTAGAATAAAATTTCCTCCTATGCATTGTGATGGAGCTAGATGAATGTAAATGAGATTTAGATGGATGCAACCTTAGATGATGGTAGAAGTGACTAGTTTTTGGTCCCTCATTATGGACCTATAAATTTGTATTTATATTTTTCCCTCGTTCTAATTTCATAACTAACCCTGAAGAGGCCAAAAAAATAAATTAAATGTTCAAACGGCTAAAACGTTCCCCAAAAGTCATGGGAAAGTTGAAATAGGATCAAGGTGCCCCAACTAGGACTAGGGTGTCTACTAGCACCCTATTCAAATGCAAAATAACATTGAACAACAAAAATGGATTGGGCATGAATGTGTGGAAGGTTAGTAGTAACGCAGAAAGTAAAGTAAAATGGCCAAAATATGATGGTTAGTGAGTACTTTTTCACTAAAAAACAATATGAATAGTAGTATGAGATTAGGAGTAAATAATAACTAAAGTGTGTGATTTTGTGACTACACTTATTGCCACTTTATGTTGGCGAGCAGAAAGCTCGGCAACATAAAGTAGATAGCTCGGTAACATAAAGTAGATAGAGATGCATACCTGATAATCTGTGTAGATTGATGTAGAAACGTGCTGAAGGACTAGACAAAGTGTGGAGTGGAAAAAAGATGATGGAACATGGAAACTAAAGATGTAAAAGAAACAAAAGTGATGAGAGTGAACCTAGGGTGGAGACACATGTGTAGTTGCTGATGTGTGTGATGTACCTGCATGGTTAATATCATGTGTGTTGTCATAAAATGTTTTTTCATTGCCCCCATTGTTCTAGTTGTTGTTTTTGACTACTTGTTTCTCATACGAAAGACTCTGTAAGGAAAAAATGATCAAGTAGTCAAATGCAAATGTGTATATAAAATACGCATGTATATGTATGTGAAATCATGTAAATGTAAATTACGTATATGAAAAATGGAACTGTGCACTTGATCTATGTTGAGAGAAAATTTGTAGAAAGAGGATATCATATCCTCGGTGTTTTAGGTGATCTGACAGCACATGCCAAAGAAATGTAGGGAGAAAGATGCATTATTCTCCAACCTATAACTACTTTCCTTAAGTTTTATGAAGATATCTCTGTACTGCCTAGTTTTTTGGATGATCCCATGCCATTGGCTGAAGTAGTGTGGAGAGAAATTCTATTTTATCATGTATCCTCTAACTGATCCACAAAATGATAACGACTTCCATGTCCTGTAAAATGTGTTGTGTACATGGTTCATAGACTTCTATGAACCCACTCGTTGTATAACCCAAAATGACAAGGGTAGAAACTAAATTGAATTGAACCATTGTAGAAGCGTTGTATAGTATGTAAATGCCAAATTATTCGCCACCTCTTTGGGGGCACATACGATGTCAGTCATAGAAGAATGCAACCCGAAAAAGAGGACCAACCACATAAACTCTATAACTCTTGCATATAGGGGTAAGAGAATGCACTTGGTAAAAACAAAGAAGTGCAGAAACACATGGCTAGAAACAAGTGTTAGTATGAACATGCATGCATATAAAAGACAATTGTATGTTGTGAAAAAAATGTATAAGCTAGTACACAACTAAACACACAAGAAGACACAATAAGCCGCACAAAGCGGGCTGCAAATATGGGACATCACTCATGATTACACAAGACACACTAGGCAATTATGGCCGCATATAACAAATAATTATACACACCAAACAAAGGGCAAGGCTGACATACAATAGCAAACAGTAGCCAAAGAAGTACAAATAAAAGATAACCATGGAAGAAAGTAATTTTGTGAACAACTGTTGATCATGAAGCACCCGTTAGCATGTTAGAAACAAATGTAGTATGTGAAAAGTGTGTATAAACATGTAATATAGAGTGCTAAGTACAAAGTGAAACAATAAAATCTCTGAGAGCCAAAGGTGGATGTACCCAACAAAAAATCTAGGATGGGTAGAAGGTAATCATCTGTACTGCTTGTAAAAGATTTGTATCTGTAATAATTAATAAGAAAAGATGTGAATGCACACATGTGTATGGTATAGATAAATGACATACTAGAGACCTAACTAGCATGTGTAGTAAAGCAATCATATACAAGCAAACACAAGCAAGAATAAAAGAAACCAAGATATGCAATATGCAGTGGATGGATGGAATGGAATGCAATATGGAGGGCAGGAGCTACATGCACCCCTGAGCGAATGGGAATGTATGTAGTGAGGTTCAGTGGGTCTTCCCCCTTCCTAGTCAAGAATTAACCATACATGAGAGTGTGTCATTGGGAAATGATCAAAATGTGTGTCCTTTCTAATGTGATGTGATGAATGTGTATGTTTGATGATATCCAACCTAGAAATGATGTGTTGTGAACCCTATTATAGAATCGTATATGAAGATAAAATGATCGAAAGGGTGATGATGTAGCTTAAAGTGTATATCACTACTAGATGAAGATAGGGAGTGGTGATGTAGCCTAGAACCTATACCACTACAATATGAAGGGATATGTGACCATTCAGCCTATAGCGTATGTCAATAACCTAGTAATGTCACATGATAGAATTCCAAGTTGTGAATGTGTGAGTATGATAAGGTCTATTTTATTCGTAAACCCTTGGTAGTCAAGTATGGATTGAGGAACTAAAGTGCATCATTGGGTAGTGAGTGCAACACATAGAATATGATGTATTGTGTATGATTATAATAGATGACCATATGATATGTAAGATGTGTAAAAATTCAGTGTCTAGTGTGTAATGTAAGATAAAATAGTAATGTTAGAGTACACGCAGTTTAGTATGTAGGAGTAGTATTTGGTTCTATACTTGTGGAAAATAAAATTGTGACATATGTATGATGAATACTAGTATAGTGTATAGACAATATTTTGTGTATAAATGCACAATGCAAGTATATAATGTAGAACCTAAAAGTATGATGTATGTATAATGTCATCTAGTATGATGTATCATGTGTAGATATGTAATGATGTAGAATAGATGTAGAGTGTATGATGTAAGATGTAATATGTAAGATATGTGAATAGACATAGTATGTAGTAAATATTTTGTAGTGTGTGTGGTTCATGTGTAGTAAGCCGTCAACAGTCAAGTGTGAATCGAAGCAAAAGAGTTGGTCATCGGGTGACAACGATGCTAAAACATGTGATGAGTATGCCTATGTGAAGATATTGATGTATGACTATGTAACTATGAGGGATGTATTGACACTAATTTGAGGAGGGGGATGTGTTAGATGTTATGCCCCCAATTATGTGGTTATACGTGCATTGTCTTATAAATGATGTTGAACAACAAGTAGGAAAATGATGTATGAAGGTGGTGAAGTATCATAGATTTCGTAATTTATTGATTCAATGATGGGATGAATAATGAGAGATCATATGGTATGTGTTGCAAGGGATAGATGATTGTAGATGTATGTATGTATGAGTGATCATGTAATAGATAGATATGTTAATTTAAGAAGAGATTAAGTTATTATTTGTAAAATAATCAATAGTCATATAAGAAACAAAGAGTATAAGTTTATCATCAGGAGGGTAGGGTGATAAGATTCGCCTACTAAAGACAAATTTTACATGAAGCACTTGAAGCATGGTCGGAAAATGTAACGATACGACCATGCAGTTGTGGAATTTATGACATGTCTTAACCAACAATAGAAGGAGTAACTGCTTTGACAAAAAAAATTGGCTCCTGAAGTGGCATAGATGGGGAGGTATCTTGAATGGTGGTGGATTTTTTGGTGTGGATGATGCTTCCGAAGGTTTAATAGGAGGCCAGTTAGCACTGATTTTTAAAGGAGGTTTCTTAGATTGACATGGTAATGTTTGAAATAGCTTTAGTGAAAGAGAAGTGGAACTGTTCTTGCTCGAGAAGGTGGAGTCAATTGAATAGGAGAGGCTTCATTGACCAAATAATGCACCACATAAGTGATAATTTTATGCTCATTAGATGTAGAAGGAGGAGATTTAAGATCCCATTTAGATGCCACATTGGTATATGGTCATGCAACAAAATGTTGTACAACGAATGAGGTAAAGCCATGATGCTCAAGATGTTTGATTCTTCATTCTAAATCATATCATTCATTATCATTATGTCCATTGATTCGATCATAATTGTAATATGGATGACCTTGATATTTAGTTAGTCAATAAGGAGGATAAAAATGAGTAGGTAGTAAAGTGATCAATTGATGAATAAGGAGCTCAATCGGAAGGTTATGTTGTTTAATATTTTGATAAAAAATGAAAGGTTCCGGTAATGGTATAGATTGAGGCTCTATAATATGAGCACATGTAGCAGACATAGAATGTGAATGAGGTGTAGAAGGAGAACAAACATGCACCTGAGAAGTATCCTTATGTTGTTGAATTTCAGATTTGAGAACTATGATCATGGATTCCATAGCCATAAACTTGTCTTGAAACAAAGATTGAATTTAGTTCAATACGAGTCATTTAGATGGAGAGGCATGAGGACTAAGCTCATTAAATAGATGGTGGAAGATATGAATTATTTCATTTGGAAAAGTATCATTAGGATGACATAAAGTCTATTTATCTTTCTAGAATGACTTGACGGTTAGGATATATTTTAAGAAAATCAAACAAAAGAACTTGAGGAGCTTTACGACCCATGATAGAATAAATATGTGGATCCAAAGCGTGAAATACGTGGGGTTATCCAAAAATGATTAAATAAAATGTGGTAAAATGATAGTTAATCTAACTAGGAACAAGAATAGATAATAGTAAATAAAAGCAGAAAGTGACCCAAACAACTAGACTAATGAAAATAGAAACCCTAATATAAAAAGAAGGGTAGGAAGGAGCTTATATGATTGAATGAGCTTGCTAGAATGTGTTGTAAAGATGAATGGAGAAACTGGAGGAGAAAATTAATATGTCGAGGTCCATAAAAGTACATATCTGATAAATCTAGGTGAACCAGGGTGCTTGGGAGAGGATCAGTGTGCCTGTGGGCACCCTAGTTTGAGTTTCTGATGCCCTTGTCTACGTACGATGTCCAAGAAAAAAAATTGAAAGGTTTATTAAATTATCTTAAAACCTTCACTCCTTTTCATACTAATATTTGTGAACTACACTAAATGTTGCTACTAATTAATGATGAAGATAATAGCTGCACAAACCCTAAACAAGCAACAAACACTAAAAAATGTGCATATGAAGGGGTCGGAATGTCCTCAGCTACCACAATGGTGGAATTACTAATTAATCCTTTCACTTAATCTCAAACCCAATGTAGTTCTATGTGCAATTGTGTGCAATCATGCCCTTGGTGATCTTTTTCCAGTCACACTTTGTGAAATTAGTGAAAAAAAACTGTGTAGAAAATGTAATAGAATGGTGGATGGAATAGACTAAACATCCCTCCTATGCAATGTGATGCAGATGAACCAACCATGTTCCTTGTGATGGAGATAGATGAATGCAAATGAGCTTTAGATGGATGAAACCTTGGATGATGATAGTAGTGCCTAATGCGTGGTACCTCATTATTGACTCATAAATTTGTATTTATATGGTTGTCTTGTTCTAATTTCATAGTTAACCCCGAGGAGGATGACCAAAATATATATCAAAATGTTTAAACAGATAGAAAGTGCCTGAAAAGTTATGAGAAAGTGGAAAGAGGATAGGGGTGCCCCAAGTAGTCCCAGGGATCCTATTGGCACCTCAATACTAACTAAGGCACCCTAGTCTAATACAAAATAGCAAAAATCAATGGAAATAGAATGAGCATTCATGTATGTGAGGTAAGCATGGATGATAGAGAATAAAGTTAAATGGCCAAACGATGGGGGTTAATTAGTACTTTCTTCACCCAAAAACCATAAGAATAGTAGTATGAGACTGAGCCTAACTAATGTCTAAAGTGTGTGATTTTGTGACTAAATTTCCTCCCACTTTAATTTTATGAGAGGAAAGCTCAGTAACATAAAGTAGATAGAGATGCATACTTGATAATCTATGTAGAGTGATGTAGAAACGCACTAAAGTACTATACAAAGCACGGATTGGAAAAATAATGATGGAGCATGGAAACTAAAGATGCAAAAGTGAGAAAAGTGATGAGAGTGAACCTAGGGTTGAAATGCATGTGTAGTAGTTGATGTGTGTGATGTACATTCATGGTTAGTATCATATGTTTCTTTGTAAAATGTCATTATTGTTTCCCCCTTTGTTATAGTTGTTGTTGTTGACTGTTTGTTTCTCATATGGACAAACCTACAAGGAGAAAATGATTAAGTAGTCAAATATGTATTCATATGTGAAAATGCATGTAAAATACACATGTATATGTATATGTAATCATGTAAATGTAAAATGCATAAATGAAAAATGGAGCATGTGCACCTGATCCATGTTGAGAGAAAAAGTGTACTAAGAGGATATCATGTCCAGGATTTTTTTGGCAATCTGACGCCATAGGCCAAAGAAATCTAGGGAGAAAGTTGCATTATTCTCCAACCTATAACTTCTTCCCTGAAGTTGTATGAAGAGATATCTTTATTACCTAGTTTTTAAGGTGATCTGACACCACTGGCTGAAGTAGTGTACAAAGTAAGTATGATGTGTCTTCAAACCTGTAACTTATCCCTGGAATGCTAAGGACTACAATGTCGTGTAAAATCCACTTTTTAAGTGGTTTTTAGAATGGTCTAAACCCACTCGTCATATAACCCACAATGCTAAGAGAGGAAAATGAATTGAATTTAACTGATGTAGAAGTGTTGTATATTATGTAAACATCATATGCTTAACTTAAATGTGGGAAAAGGATAGTTAATCTAACTAGGAACAAGAGTTAATAAAAGTAGTAAATAAATATAGAAAGTGACCCAAGAAACTGGACTAATGAAAATAGAAACCGTAATATGCAAAGAAAGCTTCAAAGGATCTTAGCTGATTTGAAGATCTTGTTGGAATGTGTCCTAGAGATGAATAGAGAAACTGAAGGAGGAAATGATTATGATGAGGTCTAAAAAAGTATAGATCTGAATTATCTGGGTGGACTGGGGTGCCTCGAAGAGGATCAGGGATCCTTTGGGCACCCTAGTCTTAGTTTTGGATGCGTTGGTCTGCGTATGATGTGTGAAAACCAAACCTGTAAGGTCACTAAATTATAAGAAACCTTTTCTCCCTATTGCGGCACTATCTTTGAACTACATGAAATTTCATTACCGATTAGTGATGAAAATAAGACCTGCAAAATCTCAAGACAAGCATTAAATCCTAAACTAGAAAAAATCAAATGAAGGGGTTGGACTATCGTCAACTGCTACAATGGTGGACTTACTAACTAAGTGATGCACTACATCTGACATCTGATGTAGTTCTATCTGTAAGTGTGTGCAATCATGCCCAAGGTGCTCTTATTTTAGTCGTACATTATGAAAGTAGTGAGAACTAACTATGTGTATAAAATGTAATATAATGGTGTATAGAATAAAATAAACATCTCTTCTATGTAGTTTGATATAGATGAACCAACCTTGTGTGTTGTGATGGATCCAGTTGGATGCAAATGAGCTTTAGATAGATGCAACATTATATTGTGATAGTAGTGTGTAGTGCTTTGTCCCTCATTATGGACCCATGACTTTGTATTTATATGGTTCTCTTGTTCTAATTTCTTAATTAACCCCGAAGAGGATGACCACAAGAAATATGAGATGTTCAAATGGTTAGAAGTGCCCAAAAAGTGGTGGGAAAGTAGAAATAGGTTTAGGGCACCCTGACGAGGACCATGGCACTTAACGATGCCCCAATACTATCTTGGATGCCCAATTCAAATGTAAAATAACAAAAACTAACAGAAAACAAAGTAAAGTAAAATGTGTGGGAACATGAATGTATGTGAGGTCAGATGTGAGGATAGAAAGAAAAGTAAAATGGCTAAAAGATGGGGGCTAATAAGTACTTTCTTCACTCAAAAATCATATGAATAGTAGTATGAGACTAAGACTAAATAATGTCTATAGTGTATGATTTTATCACTACAGTCGATAATGGTCTATCTAAGATGGATGAATCAGCTAAGGTATTGTTGTGTGCCATATATTTATTACAAAAGGATTGGATAGGGGATGAAAGTTCTGAATGGAAAAAATATCTAGCTACATAAAATCTCCAACAAGATCAAAGAATGTCAGAAAAAAATTGTATAGAAAGGAGAGGTTTTGTGATACAAAAATATATTATACCTATGATAGAATTCAACCATTAAAAATAGGGTTCTATATGATCTCTCTTATTTTCTTCTAGTGGGCATCCTAGATTCTTGAAGACGTATCATCTAATCAAGCATGATTTCTTCTAGGAAGGGATAAAAGGGGACGTCCAAATAATTTTGACAGAATGCATGGCCTATTAGCAAAATAAGGGAGAAAAAATTTATTCCCCACGTCTTTTAGAACCTCTATATATTCCTAGAGAAATATGAGAAGAGGTTTCCATGGAGTTCATTATAGAATTTCCTAAATAACAAGGGAAAATTATAATCATGGTAGTGGTGGAAATACTTGCCAAATATGACCATTTTCGTTCCTTATCACACCCATATGTTGCGAGTACATTAGCAACATCTTTCATGGATATAGTTTAGAAGCTATATGGGACACCAAATATTATAGTAATTGATTGAGAAAGTATCTTCACTAGTAATTTTGGACTTCCTTGGTCTCATGTTCGGGAACACAACTAGCTCGTAATTCATCTAATTATCCCTAGTATGATGGGAAAACTGGGTTGGTAAACAAGTTCTTGGAGGGATATCTTTGTTGTTTTACCCAAAATAAGAAATCGAGATGTGTCTAATGATTACCACTGGCAGAAAGCTGTATAAAACTTTATTTCATATTTCCTCTAAAATGGCTCCTTTCTCGACATTCTATGGGTACCATTCACCATCCATCATGTAATATTTGAGAGTCTACCCAAGGGTTTGAGAAGTTGAAGAACATATTCAACACTAACAATAGGTACTTTCTATTCTCCGGGAGAACTTAGCCATGGCACAAACCCGCATGAAGCAGCAGGCAGACAAACATCGCAATGAAAGACATTTTGAAGTTGGGTATTGGGTTTTTGTCCATTTACAACCATTTAAGAAAATTTCCTTGAAATAATAGAAGAAGGATAGTAAGATTTTACCTAAGTATTATGGCCCTTATCAAGTGTTACAGAAGATTTGTAAAGTAGCATAAAAAAATGGAACTTCCTCTCACCACTCAAATATATCAAATATTCCATGTATCTTTCTTGAAGAAGGTAATTGAATAGTTAGTATCAGACCAAATGGTTTTACTTGAGCTTGATGGGGAGGGAAGAATCATCTTGGTGCTAGAGTGTATCCTTCAAACACACACTAAGAGATGGAGGAAAAGGGTCATCACTGAGTATTTGATCAAGTGGAAAAATATAGACAATGAAGACACAACTTGGGAGGATGAAAATTTCCCACAACAACATCTAAATCTTCTGAACATTTGGAACAATATTTTTTCAAAGGGAAGGGGCATGTTACGCCCTTCATCCTATAATTTACATTGGATGTGTATAGCTTAACTATAGCTATCATAACTTCTTATCATGATGTTTCTTTTTCATATGTGTTATATTATCATTAGTGGGTCACCCTGGGTTATGACCCTAGCATAGGAATAGTATATATAGAGGTTAGTAGGTAGTATTTGATCATCATATTGAGTATTTGAGTCTTATTGTATAGTTTGGAGGATTACACCTCGAAGTGGCTAAGCTATTCTACTTGCATATTGTGATCACTTATCTACAATATTGTGTTATTTTGTGCTCTATTGATGTCAATATTCTTATTTAACCAAGTAATTCCCTTACACATTAGGAAAAAGAAAAGTGCCACCGGTCTATCAATGGTTCCCCTTCTAGAGGTTTATGTAATAAATTCCAAATTCTCATAAGAGAAGCAACACAGATTTGATATTTAGAATATGAGGTATTAAGTTCGAATGGGAGATGTTAGGAAGTTGGGGAATTAGGAGAAAGAGAAATGGTACAAAGGATGGGAAATTAGTCCGAAATTGTAGTCCAATAATCAACTTCAAGTACATCAGAATGGGAATGAAAAATTTTGATACTGTGAGAGATGTAATATACTCTATTAACCTACACGATTTTATTTCCATGTCAACTCTACAATTATACCATGTAAAACAATTAAATTTATGACTTAATTATTTTCCCTTAATTATATCAACTATGCCCCGCTGATTTATGAAAATAAATCCAATTTTCAATTCATCTTTGTTGAGTTGATTATGGTTATAACAGTTGCGATTTTCATGTGTTCCACAATATTAAAGTATCGTCCAAATATCTGACCAACACGGGGAATATTTTTGGACAATAAATCCCATAATGCAACCGTTTGTTTGGCATTTATAGAATCATAAATGTAGAAAACCTTATTTTGTCCATTGAGAATAGTAAGATACCGAACACATTTAAATCTCATATCTTCCCCCTTGTCTATTACATATTTAGACATCCATGTAGGAATACTTATGGGAGCTCCTGCACTCCCATCTCTATGAGAAGTATGCAAGAAAATTTCATCTTTCCATAAGGTATGTAGAAAAGAATAAAAATGAATGCAAAAAAAATTATACTTATTGAAGAAATAAAATTTAAAGTTCCTACTTAATAATAGCTTCTTTGAATCTATGCCTTTTTTTGAGGGCGGGAAATCCCTGTGGCGTTCTAGGAAAGAATATTGTAGTTCATTATGAGGGATGAAGATTAAGGTCATCCTTTGAAGGAAACAATTCAACACTATTAGAAACTAATTTATATATTGATCATTATTGTTTTAAATATGAATAACAGTAGAATTAGATCTCGATCAAAGATGGTGATTAGCGGAAGAAGAGTTCTAATTTGTAAGAATTTGAGAGGTAAGGGGAAGGGGAAGGGGAAGGGGAAGGGGAAGGGAAAGGGGAAGGGGAAGGAGAGTGGTCATAGGTAGGAACTAGCCAATTAGAGTAGAGATAAGGGATAGAAGGTTATTCCCTTTTCATAATTGTCTTCAAATTGTTAGCAATAATTGTATCCTTATAAGAAGTAGGGGTTCCAAGAATTAAGGATTGGCAAGAACTTTGAAAATGAATTAAATAAGATGAGTCATTTGAAGATTGTGAATTGGGTTAAGTAGATACATTATGGAGAGAGTGAATAAAGGGTAGAAGGTTGAATCAAAGTTTAAATGGAATGAGAACTAGTGAGAAATTAATATTTTTTCCCTTGTTGACTAGAAAATCGTGAATCAGATGTTCCTATTTTCGGAAATAAAAATATGCATTTGGAGTATTTAAAAAAACACTATAGATTGATAAATTTCAAAACATGGACGCGTCAATTTAATATTTTCTAGAAAATGTTGATTCAAATCAATTTCTACACAAGCTCTAGGGTGAACTCTTATGCTAGAAAATTTATCAAAATTATGTTTACACCATATTTCTCTTCCAAGTTGCCCACAAATATCCCTCAAGACAAGACCTTAAAGATGGAAAACAAAATTCTATAAGAGAATTTTCTACATATAACCCAGGTGCCATATTACTAAATTTCTTGGGCATGTTAATGAGTAGATTTAAACATAGATGAAACATATCCTTTTTTTAGGCCTCTTATTGCATCAATTTCCCAACTTTTTCCTTCCCAATTTATTATTTCCCATTTATACAAATCTGATTCCAATGACACCCTTCTTCAAAATAACATCACTATTATGGTTTTACATTCAAAAATCACCTCTAAAATATAATTAGGTAAGCCTTATTTCTCTATCTCTTTCTTAGGGTTTCATATTTAGATCTTAGTTTTCTTGTGTAAATTTTGTATTTAATTATTTTATTTATCAATTACTCTGCAATAGGGATTAATAAATATATTTTCGGTTAAATCACAAATATCCCTCTAGATTCAATTCAAAAACCTACATTACTCACTTCAAAAACATGTCATCCTAGTTTTAAATCTTCAAACATCTTCAAACATAGTTTGTTATGTCATGTCTGATGTCGTCCTTGTTCTTGTAGATGACGTATACCATGATAACCTTAAAAAATCATTCATTCCATCGTAGAAGGGATCACTTTCATGTCTTCATTGGTATCCTTTTGAGAGATATTGAGCTAAATAAGGTCTTACCACTATATAATCTAGCTTCTCATACCTGTAGTCTTCGATTTGATCTTCATCTTTGTCACATTTTCTTTAGAACACACAACTTTGGCTCAAAAGACAACATTTCATACCTTTAGTATTTTGATTAGGTCTTCAAGGGTCTTCTTAACTCTTTGTACATTAGTCATAACAAGCTTTGGCTTTAAATCACTCACATAAGCATAAAGCACATTTTATAAGATTAATCCTTCTTAAGAATTTATCATATATTCTTGAAAATCAATGTCTTGTAACAAAGATAGATAATCATACCTTCAGTAAATCCTCAAAAAAAATTATACAGCACCAAAGACATGCTCAAACTATCAATTAATGCATCAAGCCATCAAATTTCATCTAAGATCACCTAATTATAGCATGAAATTCATGAAAAGTTTCCTTAGTTTTCATCTTGTAACTCAAATTGCAAAAGTACCTCGAATTTATTTGGCCTTTATGCTTTGGGCTATTGGTGTAGGATATTTACCATGCATATATTTTAAGTACATGGGATTGCTCCACATAGGTGATTCACCATGCTTAGGTGTCTTAGGGTGTCATTATGGCCTTACACGCATCATAGAGTGTCATAGGAGTTACATTTGATTGGCTATTCCGGGAATGTAACTCCCACCTCTTGACGACTAAATTTGTGGGGGAGTTACACACCCCTATACTATATGTACACCCTTTAATCTTGAGAAATACAATGGAATGGAATTGAATAGAATAGAGTATGGGATTTGAGCTAGTTTTTCCTTAATGCATGCACATTGCTCTCATGGGTGATTTCTTGCTTCGATCTTGAATCTACATCATTTTGTGGTTGAGTGCAACGTTTTGATGTTGACGGATTCCCTCCAGATCTTCATCATTCCTTTGACATGGTATCAGCGCTTCGGGATCGGAATCATGTTACTCACCTCGGTTGCTTACTGCTCTCCACCTCTAAGTTTCTTGTGTAGGCTCTCATTCTTGTTTTGTCCTCTACTTGGATTTTATTTATTAAAAAAAATGAGGGTATATGTATTTAGTTTTTTTGCTGGTGTGTTTCCAGTTAGCATTTTGCAATGTTTAGGTTTCAGCAAAATGCAGGTAACTCCATGAATTTTCTCTTCTAAACTCAGGGTTTGCTTCCACGAGGTCTTTGTGTGGTTCATTTTTGTTTCAAGGTCACCTTTGTATTGACGTTTTCTGCAATGTTGGGTCATATTTTGGTCTTTTCGACTTGTGTTTTAACCTCCACTCCTTGTGATTCAGAAGTACCTGATCATGCATTGGTGGAATGGGCCCTTCCTTTGCCTCGATTCTTCCTTTTTGCATTTGCATGTACATTGGAGCTCCTTCCCTATTCATAGTTTCTGACTCATTGCTCACTACTGCACCATGTTGGACGCAGGACGCCACTCTTTCCTCCACTCGTGGGCTCATGCACACAATAATCTTGAATTCTTGCTATGCATTGGCCTCTGGAGACAAGAAATATACGTAGTGTAACTTGGTCTTGCTCTTTGTTCCATGACTGTTACACATTAGTCAGTGATTTCAACTGCCTCTCATCGTTTCACCTCTGAAATACAATAGAATCCTTCCTTGGTTCACCCTTGTGTTATCATTGCACACAGTCCACACACCAAGCTTAAGCCCCTCACACTGTTGACACGATAGATTTAACCTACCTCTGCAGGCTCACATGCCATCCCCTCCTTCCTGTAGCACGTGGAGATTTTTAACTTGGCTGCAGACCAACAACCAACTAGCTCTATGCAACATAGTAGCTAGGTGCATCTACATGGCTTGACAATGTGGGCCCCCATCCATCCCTTTTAGAACTTGTTTAGCAGTTAAAACAAACTATTTTTATTTTTTTAAGGAAAAAACATTCTTATTATGGCATAGTAATAATTTTAAGGCTCTATGTTTCTTGTAATTATGTCCTTCATTCATGTGTCGAAGACAGAAGGCGAGGTCCATGGTTGGCAGGAGGCTAATCCCCCCTCTCAAGAAAAAAAAAACCTTCCTTAAATTTGATGTCATTTCCAATGAGTACCCACATGACACCCATTTTAGGAAATTTTAAAAATCAGTTTGCAAAGTTTATTGGCATTTTCCATTAGTTGTGGGAATCAATTTCTTGCTATAACTTTTGACTCGCTGCTCAGTTTTGAGCACTTCTTTATTCAAAGTTGCATTATTTTTTACAAATTACTTGATGAAATTATCAGTTTTTTAAATGCACTAGTTTATAAAGTGCTGCATTCTAGGGGGGTTCACTAGTACTCTTAGGTTTTCACACATAAACACATTATCGGTTGAGTCCAATGTCTTACATTTGTGCACCTTGCAATTTTGATTCCGCGTCATGGAGGGTGCTCTTTTAAGACTTAAGCATTGTAGGATCATTTTACAACCTCTGCCACTTCTTACTGGGACAGAGAACTATTCACCATGGCATGCTTCTATGGAATGCTACTTCACCTACGAGGGTCTTTTACACTTATTGCTTGGGCCAGCTCCTGCACCCACTGATCATCATCATCTTAATGATTTTCTCAACACTTGTGACCATGTTTTTGGTACCATGATGATGCATGTCTCTCCATCTCACTGGATTCACGTGGTAGACTCAGATCCACCCCACCATGTCTATAACATTATTCAGTCCCTCTATGAAGACCCTTTACATACTATTGACATTGTTGTTGCTACCGATTTAGTTGTCTCCTCTATTTCTTCATGTGATTATAGCTCCATTGAAACAGACTCGATTGGTTCTACTTCTGATGACAAGGATTGTGCACCCAGTTCTGATGTCGATAGTACTATAAAGGAATCTTCTCCTCCTCTCATTATTCTAGAGAGTGTTGACACATCCCACATCTCATCAGATATTGAGCAGTCTCCTATATAGTCTCATACAGTCATCACACCCGCCTCTTTTCCACCTTCAGTGTGTGAGGGCCCTTTCAGTCCTCTACCTTCATTAGATGACTCATACCTATCTGACATCGCTCTTCTATTTGTTGATTCCCCTCATTGGGATGAGTATTTTCCTGACCTTAGTCATCTTGTCATAGAGTACACTTGTGATGTACTAGAGGTTCCTCGTCCATCTAGAGGTATTTCAAAGGATTTCATCATCTCCATTGTTGGGAGTGCCCCTTATGGGACTCTTACCACTTCCACTTTTTTTGTGACCTTGATTGATCCACCCTTGTTTTTGGATCAATTTTGTGTTGTGGAGGATGTTTTCTTGCCTTCACATCAATTGAACATCCTTTCTACAAGTGTTCACCCTTCACACTCTAACAGTTCTGCACTCACTTGATAGACCTATGTTACATATTTGTGGACCAGACTCATAGTTCTTCATTTTGTTGCCTTCGGTTTCCTTCATGGAGTGGGAAGATGTCCAGCACGTCATTTCTATCCTTTCTAAGGTAGAAACACAGTTCTTTGTAGATGGATCTTCTTCAGTCCAGAGGCAGAGGATCTTGTGATCAACATTCTTTTGGGGACATCCTAGAGATACAAAGTTCAGATCCATCCATGGCATCTTCTACATTCATCACATCTCCATCTTCTTTTCTCTTCTTCTTCTTTATCAGAGATTGCCTCTTTTTCATGGGTACCTTTACAGGCTCGTCTATTGCCAGGACCCACCTTTGGCATATTTCTTAGATTAGAGAGTGGACTTGTCTCTCTTTTGGGGTGAGTTTCTCTCACTGGGTTTCCTTATTATACTCCACTTTTTGAGAGTTTCTTGTGCATGGGTACCTCATCAGGCTTGTTTCCGAGACCAACTTCTCCTTTCTTTCATCTATGTGTTCACCTAAGCTATGCTTCAGGGGGTGTTGGTGTATGATATTTACCATGCATATATGTTAAGTACATGGGATTCCTCCACATAGGTGATTCACCATGCTTAGGTTTCCTTGGGTGTCATTATGACCTTACATGCATCTTAGAGCGTCATAGGAGTTACATTTGACTGGTTATTCTGGGAACATAACTCCCACCTCTTGACAGATACATTTGTGTGGGAGATACACACCCCACTACTATATGTACACCCTTTCATCTTCAGCAATACAATGGAATGGAATAGAATAGAGTATGGGATTTGAGCCAGTTTTTCCTTAATGCATGCACATTGCTCTCATGGGTGATTTCTTGCATCGATCTTGAAGGTACATCATTTTGCAGTCAAAACTTCATTACAATGGATGAAATTGGTGAAGTGAACCTAAGCTAGGGGAGTTTCTTTCAGTTCATATTGATTCTGTTGAATTAATTAATGATTACATGAAATCTACAGCTATGTGTGCTGTTACAAAATGTAATAGATCACATAGTCTGCAATTTCATGACTATCTTCAGTAAAAGAACACAAAGCCCCTAAGGAAAGATGTGTTATCCTAATGAATAGATTGAATTGAAGAATAGATGAATTGTTAAGCTTTGGAACAACAATCATAACTGTAGATTACAGCAATTAGAGTTCATTACTAAATGTTACAGGTATTCTTTAAGGTTCTTTCCTTCATGATTACAAAATTCAATTATATTATTGAGTTGTTTAATTCATCATACAATCCATATAGAAATATGAAATGTAGAAAGAAATACACAACTCAATTTCAGAATTCAATGTTTTATTCATAAGGAATTTCAAATGTTCCCACACAAGTTGTGGGATGTAACTGAAAAGTAAAATACAACTACTGAAGTAAGAGGTACATATGCATGAAAAAAAAAGTAGAAGAGTATGAATGAACCCATCATTTCCTTGGGGGATTTCTTCCGTTGTGGTTGATGTATCTCCAGCTCCAGCTTTGTTCCATCATCATCTTCACTACTTGGCAGAAAGCACTGTACCTGAAAACAAAAAAGAGAAAACTGACAGTTATGAGCTCAGGGTTAATCCATATTCCTATACTATCTCGATTCATGCAGATGGATCTCTTAACAACATGAGATATAAATTACATGAAGATCAAAGGCACAACTGATAAAGTACTTTTCTATAATAGTATACATGATTTACTCACTCATAAATAAGGAGAGAGAAGAAAATCAAAACCATGGAACACAAGAGAGGCCAAAAAGCCTAAATATTTTCTAACTGTTTTCTTAAGTGTACAGGTACAAGTTGTAGTCTAGAAGAAAATAAATCATGTCTTATAGCCCTCACTGTTAAATAAAGATTATAGATTTCAATGACTTCTATCCTATGGTACATCAAGATTGGAATAAATCACAAGTACATATTGATATGAAGGAAGAATACAACTCAAAGGTGAAGATAGAAGAATCAGAATATAAAGGCTAAAGTTAACTAGAGAGATAAGGTTACAGCTGAAACATAATGAGAAGGAAATATGAGAAAATTTTGACAGGGCTTCGCCATGTAAAATTAACATTTTAAATTTTCCAGCATGCATACTAAAGGTGTAATGAAGATCAAATGTAGTATTTAAATAGAAAATAAATGGAACTACAACATCTCAAAAAAAACTTCAATGTTCAGCATGTAAGAATAGTGAACAAAAAATTCCAGAAAATAACATGTCTTGCCCAAGTTCTCAAATAAGAAGTAAATGATTAACTTCTACATTTTTTAGTTTTCAGAATCAAATTTTCAAAAGTCATTTACAACTGAAAATGAAGAAGGATGTCTAGTAGAAAGTTGCAGAAAGGTCAAGCAATCAGATATCAAGTCTCAGAAGGTACAATTCAATATATAGAAGTTTCATAAATATGTTTTCAGTGTTTTAAAATATCTCAGTTTGTAAAAATTCTTGCTCATGAAATTATACAGAATCTCAATAAATCAAACTAAAAGGAATCAATGGGTTTTAGATCTATCATCTTTCAAATAGAAGGAAAGTACACCCAGATTAAAAGTCAGTGCATCAGCCATGGACAATACATTCAAGGACCAAGTTCAGATATCTTTAGAAACTTATAGCAGTGAAACTACTAGTGGCCATGATACAAGGGAATTTTCAGCCGAGAAAGTTAATCTGAACATAGAAGAGAAAGGAAAGTAAAAGGAAGTTGATACTTCTATGATCTCAGTTTATCATCATTATAGAGTAAACTATACAAAAGTTCAAACTATCAAGAAATTAGAGAAGCATTCAAAAAATTTGAAGCTAATTACCATGGTTATAGTGCCACATTCAATACAGGATCAAAAAACCCTAACCGAGAGTCAATGAGCTCAATTAAATGCAAGGTTCATAGCTAACAAGAACCAGAAAACCCCACAAAAGGTCAAAGGACATCTCAACTTGACCATGGCTCAACTCAACAAAGCTGAAACAAAGAACAGAATAGTCTGAGCTTTGAATCAGAACAATAAGAAGATACCATAAGCTTGAATGGAGAGCAGACCCAAAGGTACAAACATCAAAGTGAAGGAGCTCTACACAAGGATGAACCACATGAAATAAACACAAAGTTGTAGACTTAAGCTTGAAAATAGAGCATCGATGAACACTAAATGGATCAAACACAAGATTCAAACTCATTGAGTGCAAAGTTCAAATCGAATCAGGGAATGTAGAGTTTAAAATGATGTGAAGTGGATTTCAACTATTCCAGAAGCCATTATTACAAAATCAAAAGAAATGAATAGGTCTAAATACCCACATCAATAAACATTCAGATCTGGTGAGTTTCGAGCAAAATACGAATACCCATTTAGTATTCAGAACACAAACTCAAGTGGAAGAGCTTTGAATCAAGAAATGCATGCATACTCGAGTTAAAGAAATATTCAAGCATTTCAGAAATTATCATTCCCATTGAAATCAGTTTCAAGTTGCAGTATCAAAGGAAAAAAGGGTACATATACTAGCTTTGATCGAAAAAACATTAATGGGTATCTAGAATCAGAGTAAGAAACAAGAACTCACCGATTAAATTGAAGCTATCAAACCCTCAAGAGATCATCAAGTTTAGAGCTAAAGAAGGGAAAACCCAAAACAAGTTTCAACTTGAAGTCTCCAAGGGAACCATGAAATCACAAAGAGAATGCAAAGAAGGAATGAAGTATCAATATATTGAAATCAAAGTGATAATGATGAAGTAGTTGCAATACTCAGAGATCAAAAATTACCATCCTTTATCAAATAGTGATGATAATAACATAGTACCGAGCTTCAATTTCTCAACAATGGCGGCCAAGAGATCGCACAGAGAGTGACGACCAAGAAAATTACAGAAACCTCAAAGAAAGTCAAACTTAGAACTATGAAATAATGCAGCCACATCTTCGAAAAACCTTTAGTAAAGCTTCGGACCAACTTTACAGTGGAGGAAAATAAACTATTCACATTTGCACGGAACTGGTCAGAGCACCAAAGTTACTCACAGATCAAGCTCATGACCCAGACCTTGCAGAGACCTCACAGAGCTCTGCAAAAGACAGAGAACCATTTTTTGCAGAAAATCTGAGCTCGAAGATGATGATAACCGGTGAAAATTGATTGAATCTTTCTCAGAAAGCTCGTTACAGAGAAAAGGAAAAAAGATACATGCATAGGGATTCATAAGGCCGAATTAACAGAGCTTGAAAGAACAAGAAATGGTGGTACTTTGAAAGAAAACTCACTTGAGACAAAAAGTAACACAATCCCGAGCTTGACAGAGAACAACCATGAAATGTAAATACAAGAGAGCTTCATAATACCAATCTGCAGAAGGAATCAAACTCACAAAGTGTCAACAATGACAGTAAAAAAATTTCCCGAGCTTTGCTGCAAACTAGTACTAGAAGAAAATGAACTTGAGTTCATTTTCCATTTTACATATCACAAACCAAACATGCCTGAGTAACCCTAACTCATTTGAGTTAATCAATCGAATGACGGAAATCAAATGGTGGGGAAGATCAATGCTCAGGAATCCATCACAAATTCCCATGAAAACCACCACTCAAATCAATGGTGAGATCAATTAGGGTTTGCCTCATCAAAGGCTGAGAAACATTCACCAGTTTCAAAACATAACCGCAGCCACCTACTCCATTAAATACGAAGGGTGAGACCCTAACTGTGGGTACTCAAGGATCAAAGGCACAGAACCACACCAACAGAGATCGACAATCTTCATCAAAAGACCTAACTCAACTCGAGTTAACAATGCCACCGAAAAAATTCCAAGGGGTGAGTCATCATGGAGAGGGGGCTAGCCCCATGATTAAAACAAAATTATCATTGCATTGACTTTCAAAATTCTAAACCTTAGTCCAACAAAAAAAAACAAAATCTGACAAGTTTTGCAATACAATGATAATCTAAAAGTGGCCAAGCATTATAGTGTACCATGTGTTATACAAAGGGTGTTCGAATAGTATTATTTGCTTTGACCTTATTTAAGGTCTGAACTATATGATATGCCATCTAAACCAAAATCAAAAGGGGAGAAAAAAATGATTATAACCAATGATCAAGGAGAAAATAATAGGTAAGTGGTGGAGTATAACAAAAGAATATTTACCTTAACACTTACAAAAGATACCTCGTACCCTTAAATGGTGAACTGCAAAGGTGGTACCCACTAATGGGAGGGTTGGAGATGATTCCAGATGTGTTATCCATGTGACCACAAGAAGACAGAACAAGTGTCAACATCAGAAACAAAGGTGGGTCCCAATCAGGATAGATGTTGGATGAATTATTTTGCAAAGTATTGCAAATAATGTAATTGATTTTTATCACTCATAGGGAGATAAATTTTGCATGTGCATCCAAGGAGGTAAGTGGATCAGAATGAAAGATGTCACATCAAGCACAAGAAGAAAAATTTTCATGCACAAGGAAGGAGACTTGCTCATCAAGTAAGATTTATTATTAGCAAATTATTCACCCATGATTTTCTTAAAAATAGAACAGTCAAATGTAGTTTGACTGTGATGTAATCAAAGGCTATTAATCCCCTTTGTATTAGCATACTTTATTTTATTCCTTTATTTATTAATAAATAAAGGGTAAAAATAGGATGCATGGGTGAGTACAATTTTAGCCTATTTTTAGGAAGGGTGGGTGAATTAATTTTGTTATATATTATGTGCCTTGGCAAAGCACACTAGAGGGACTTTTAGATACAGGAGTGCTAAAGTAGATTTTGCCATTTTTCCCTCTAAATGAGAAGTATATTCTGGCTTTCCAATTATTTGTAGTCTTGTGTATGTTTTATTAATCCTTGTGAATGATGAATTCCCTGATTAATCATCTTACCCTATTGCAAATTCAGTAATTTCTACATGATATTAATGTGCATGTATAACTTAACAGTGTTGTTGTGATACTTTCCCTCAATACATCAAAGTGTTTTCCTTTAATATTCTACAGAAAATTGTTGGCTTGTGCATCAAGAATTCATTCTCATATCAATTATGCATGTACTCAGTCAAAGACCTAATACAATTTTGGTGTATCACCTCAGTTTTAAATCTTTTTACAGTCTTATTTTTACCCTCATACCCCATAAAATCAGTTTAAGATACATTAATATAGAGCCATCCTTGATACCGAAGACTCACCTCAAAATAGGTATACCCACATACCTGAGGTGTTTCCATTGTATCTATGAAATAGAGATAAACTTTGCAATCTTAGAACACCTGCAGCCATCTCTCTACATGGTGCACTTTCGAGAGATAACAGGGCACACATGCACTCATTTTTTTGTCAAACCTAAACAAAATTTGATAGTCCTAGATAATCATGGATTTTTCAATAGATAATCCCATAGAATTTGAATGCTCTATTGTCATGTGTTTTAAAAACATCACACATACACAACCCATTCTAAAAATTCCGCAACTCACATGTAAGAGGTTTAAGGTAAACATTCTTGTTGTTCACATGATTCCTTCTAGGGACTAGTAGTGATAGAAAAGGGTGTTCTTTTTGTAATTACCATTAGGGAATGTTATAATTTATAAATAAATATGCAAAGCTAACTATGTTTTTGACAAATTGATCTATTTTTTAACCCTATACATACAATACCTATCATAATACTCCTTGCATTGAATGTAAAATTTTCAAGCCAATTATACTCAATATGTTTCATAACTTGTCAATCATTTGATAAAGGAAGTACCCCACTACCACTACATTATTGTAATTCCATGTCATTAGATATAAAAGTGAATTTAAAAGATAAAATACACTACAAAGCATTAATTAAAAGGGACATACCACAAAAACTTCCCTTAAATTATGTATCCAATGACACTTGTATTGAAATGACATTCCTTGCATTTATGATTTGCACAAACTGTAGAATTGACATAATCATTCTATAGTACACATTCATTGACACAAGCATCATATTTTTCATATGAAAATCCAAAGGATGTTGATATTTTTATGTTTCCTAATATGATGAGGCAATTGTGGTTTTTATGGGTAAAATGAATTTTCTTAGTAAGTAGCACATATGTAAGAATTTATAGTAACATAATTTATTTTTATAATTACTAGAGATTTTAAAATCAGAGTTGATAAGAAAATAATTATTGTACAAAGATAATGGTTTTACTTATTGTAAAAGTGTTGTTACACTAATTTTTGACCATTTAAATGTGATTGTCAAGTCTGTCATTGTTACAATGGCATTCAACATTGTTTTTCTAGTGTCCCTGAATTGTAATAATGGATGTTTTACTAGATTCTTGATATAGTTAATTCATTCATCCTATGCATTTAAATTTTCTCCCCCTCTAAGTGGATGTTCATGTTAAGAAATTTCATTGGATTTCCTTCATTTCTTTAACACCATCATTATCATTGTCTTTATCTTACATAATATGATCATGATCATAAATAAATATAGAAGTATGAGAATACAAATTATTTATTATATTTTTCAAACCCCCATCTTTTATGTGTCTAAATTTTGATTCATATATTACAATACCTTGATGTTCAAGTATTGTTGTACCCTCTTGCACTACTTCTCTTATCCACTAGATGTATATTTCTATATGTACATTTTCTTTAAAAAAACTCTCTTTCTTAGATACTTATATTCTTAGAGTGCATGGGTTATTAGGGTGTAAAATGCGAAAATCACATTTTTTCACTAAGTGGAATTATTTTCCATCTACATAGTAGCATTTTAATTTAGGGAAGTGATTTCCCATATACATTGTTTAAATTAAAAAATTAATATAAATAAATTATCATGATAAATTTTCATTACATTAAACATAAACGAAATGCAGCCTTGAAAATATTTCAACATTGTAAATGAAATATTTAACGTTCTATATTTGTAATTATTCATTACAATCTTGTCTTTAGTTTTTGTCCTAAAAACCATTTAATAAACATCATAATTGAATCATTCATAAAATACTAGATCAATTTATATCCATCTTTATGTGACATTAAATAACTATGTAGGAGTGAGACACTTTTAGTTATAAATAAGCATAAGTCTTCCCCTCCTCTAATATCCCTAACAGACTAAACCATTATATAATGAGATACTTTATTTGGCTTGTACTTCTCTTTTTACATCCCTCAATTGATGAATTGAAAATTTTCTTGTTTTGACCTGCATCCTTTGGAACTATTTTTGAAACCAACAATATTCTTATACACACGGGCATGCCAATGTGTGTTTCTGTGTGTGTGTGTGTGTGTGTGGTGTGTGTGTGTGTGTGTGTGTGTGTGTGTGTGTGTGTGTGTGTGTGTGTGTGAGAGAGAGAGAGAGAGAGAGAGAGAGAGAGAGAGAGATTATACATTATATTTAGTTTCTACCCCTTCTCAATTATTTCTCTAAGTGTTTTTTCATTTAAAAATAAACAATATTATGACAGGCTAAACTTATAATTCACCAAAAAAAATCAATCTTTCTATGAGTATCGAGGTTAATAGAATGGTAAAATAGGATTTCTATGATCTTCCCTAGTTTTTGATCCAATAATCATGGGGTTCAAAATAAAAATAGCTAAACTTGGACCACATATATTAGATTTTCATAACATATATTATTTCCAACAAACACTATAAGGTATATAAACAAGAAGATATCTACTCATTTCCCATGGATGAAATTATTTGAAAATTTTAAAATTTCAATTATAAAATTTCGTATATTTTGTAAGAAGTTCGATATCACCTTGAGATACATCACCAAAAGCTCTATATAGTTCCTTCCCTTTCTACTTGATCATTTTATTAAACAAAAATGGATTTCAAATTTTTTCTACTTGACCACTTTGTACCTCATTTTATTTATTACATGTATCATAATTAGAAGGAAATGATATATTTTGGTGGATATATTTAGGAGATTGACCTTGAAATAAATGGCATCAATGAAGAGTGAGAAATAGTATCCTTGTTGGGATTTAATTCAAAAATAAAACTACTCTCACCAAAATTTACGCACGAGCATCTTATAAATAAGTCATAAGGACAATAGTTAACTCGTTAAGTGTGTCAGAAGTGTGTTATAGGTCATTAGGAATTATTTGATTGTTCTTGTGGTGTATAGACATTTTGAAATTTCAAATGTGGAATTTACCTCCAAAATGATAGTTTGAATTGTAAGGTCCATTTTGGTGTGGTTGAGAGCTTTAGTGTATTCTTTAGACTTGGAAATTATGTAAAAAGGGTAGAATGAGACATTATGGGTATAATTAGGACCTTATAGGTCACATGTCATAAGGTGAGTTAGTCATACTAAAATTTTGTCCATTTTAGATAAAGGAAGGTGGAAGGAAGCTTCTTGAAGACTGATAATTTGAGTTTTGTACGCTCCAATATCACCGAAATTTAAAAGAGAAAATTTGAAACGTCTATGTCACAAAAGACGTGTCGAGAAAATGACAAAAAAATAGAGGATTTGTTTTTGAGTTAGTTTTCATTGATAGTCCCACACTCCAGACTCCAGAGTACGTCGTTTGTAATAATTTATGTGCAAAACAAAGACATTCAATTACCATATAAAAGATGTCCTCCTTTTGAGATGCAAAAGATGATCTCTTTTGAGTTTTTATGCATTGATAGGCCATACCTTATTTGTATTAATGTATGTGCAAACAAAGGCATTCAATTACTATACAAAAGACTTCCTTTCATAATGTGCTAAAAGACTTTTTTTTTTGAACTTGTATGCATTATTAGGTTTAACCTCGTTCGTATTAATGTATGTGTAGATACACTCTTTACATTACAAAAGATGTCCTTTCATAACATGTTGAATATGATCATGAGATGGGGAAATGAGCTAGTTATCGTCAATCAAAATGTTGCAGGTTGTTGGTTATACCTAACAACCATAATTTTTTTTAAAAAAAATACCCTTTAGTAGATAATGACTTTTTTAATATGCATATTTTCTTTCAAAAATTTAAATTATGTGGAGAATATATTTTTAAGGGATTTAAAATAAGTACTTTTGAATACAAAGGAATTTAAGGCAACCCATTAATTGAGAATAAAATCATTTGTTAACGGTAGTGTATGTGTCACCATTTCATTGGTTAATTTATTGATGTGACTTGATGTGACTTACTTTATTGGCTAGTTTTTATTTCATTTTTAACTTTAATTCAGAAAACTAATGGTACTTTATTTCACATATCTACTCATGGTCATTGGCTCATGCACAATCATTGACTCCTTTCCCCTAAAACAATTATAAAGAAAATAGTTAGTACTGTTTTGAAATAACAAAAGTCTACAAACCTGCATACAACAAGAGAGTCGAGGGTTGATGCTAATAGAAGAAACCATCTTTGATCTAAGTAAAAATGCGTCCAAGACTAACTAAAAAATACTAATCAACTAGCACTATAAATAATGATTACGTAACATTACAAATTTCAGCATATCCCTTTACTGTATGTTGTTCTTTTATCATTCTAGAGTTTATGAATTTGCAACTTGATTTTCTCTAATTGGAAGACCATATATGTGTTTCTCCTTATCTTTACCTAAAGTTTAGAACAAACGGATGTGAGTTGGAAAATAATGTTTGAGTAAAGTAGTCTTTAAATTATAATTTTCTGAAAAATATCAAAGTCATAAAACATTGTTGAACATTTGGTTTTCCATATATGCATTAAAATAACATGTCTAAATGAATCAACAACAACATTTTTTTTCAACTCTGTGCCGAATAAGGCTTCTTTCCAGATAAGTTGATGCTCAAATATTGTAGATAAATCTCTACACACAAAGTACCAATGTTTCTTAGCAACATTGCATCCCTTGAACATGTGTTACATGGTTTCATAAGACCGGAAAAATGGGAATTTAACTGGATGAATATTCAAACATTTCTCCCTATCATTACAAGTAACTTTTAATGAAGGATTTTCCATGCCAATATCTATGCATCAACATTAGCTTTAGAGTTATTAATTTGATGATTTAACTTGATCAAGTATTTATTAAAAAACTTACATCTCCATTTGATGTTTAATGTGATAAACTAAAGGCATGTTTGGTATGAGATGATAAAATTTCTTTAAAGGAAAACAATAACGGTGATGAGCTAACATCCATAACCAATGTTTAAAAAGGTAGCAAGGAGTTAGAGTGCATATTCTAATACGTAGATTAGTATGGACCAAATCCTACACAAAAATAGTAATTCTTTGTACTTATTTTACAATCCAAACTATTCTTTAATAATCTGCCAAAAGGACCAATGCAACATAGTTAAGTCCCATATGTCACTGAATTTTTAGATTGATTTTTTTTACAAGTAGTAAGCCTCCCATGGTAAACAAAGACCAAGAGTTTTACCTTGGTAAAAAAATAAATTATTCCTTAAATAGAAGAGGAAGTAAAGCTAAAACCATGTTTGTAATGCCCACTTCCCTTCGACACTTTTTCTTTTAATTTCAATATTGTTGACTATACTTATCGACATTATTGTAGCATTTTGACTTAGCATGATGGTAGATGATAGAGATAATCGGTCTATTCTTGGTTTCAATTTGTAGTATGTTGTGTGTCGATTATTAGAGACATTTTATATTGATGATGATATGCTGTTGACATGGTTACATATTTCTGACATGTGATATTTGCGTCTTTTTTAGTAGACCTTAACAATTGAACTAATCTTGTGATCCTATTGTTAATGATGAAATGTAAGATCGAGATTTTATTAGAAATTGTAAATGTTATCATTAGTTACCTAGATGATGATTTGATTCATATATAGATGAGTGTGAATTTTTATTGTATATTTTATTTTGGATGTTTTGATACAGCCACGAGGCCGAAGGAGGTATTATGTGTTTCACAGGTAAAGCTATCACAATAAACAACGGGTGGATTGGAGACCAACCACATTGGAATGTTAGATGTTTTTTTTTTTTTTTTTGTGTGTGTGTGTGTGTGTGTGTGTGTGTGTGTGTGTGTGTGTGTGTGTGTGTGTGTGTGTGTTTGTATTGTTGTTATGGGGTCCCCATGTGGGGATCACCTCTAATTGTGAGCAAGAGGTTGTGTGTTATTTTTTTATTAGTTTCCTTTATTTGATTTTAGTATGTGATTTTATAGTGATGTATTCTATTTTAATTAATTACTTGATTTGTGTCTAGATTAGTAAATTAATATTTTTACTAAACTAAATTTTAGATGGTTCAAAATAATTCATTTATCAGATTAGATGGCTCTTGGATTATGTGTTGTAAGTTGAGTGTTGTGTTATCTTGAGTGTTTTACACTTTACCCCTTCATAAAAATTTAGATTTGGTATTAAGAGCCAAATTTGGAGGCTTGTAGGACAAGTTAAACTTGTTACACACATCTTAAATTGTTATACCAACCCTACCTATGGATTGGGGGGTCAAAAATAGACCCCATTATGTGTTCTGGGAAGACAAAAATGTAAAATATTATTACACTTTATTTCATGTAATTAAAGTTGTCCTTAGGGGGTGTGGGCTTAGATTGTATGTGTAAGTAATTTGTCTTCGCACCCACCAATTTATTGTGCATTGGGGTTGAGGTTTGACATGTGAGGTGGAGTTGAGGATGAGTTATTAGACATTTTACATGGAACAACCTCACCCTCCTCTGTCCTTTTTCTATCTATTCAAGTTCTTTTGCTTGTTTGGGGGTTACTTGATTTCTTTTTGTGTTCTTGCATTTTGGGAGTTGAAGGATTTTGGAGAGCTTGTGGATATTTTTGGAGCTTGTTGGTGATTTTTGGGGCTTTAAGAAGCTTTATGTATGACTCTTGGATCAATCTCTATCATGGAAAGGTAAGAGTTATACTCTTGTTAAATTCTTTCTTTTATATTGCATATATGTGCATGTTTTTGTGTGTTTTTGTATGCTTTTTGGGTGCTTAGGTAGATTTCCTAAGTGTGGTGTAGGAGGGGATTATGGAGATCTTACATGTAGAGAGGCATAAGACTTTATTTCATGTTTTGGAGGGAGTTGGGTTGGGGTGCCCCACCTTGGACAAGAAAATGCTTGCATTTCTTGCTTTTTTTTTCATGAGGGAGACATAAGAGATTGTAGGGAGGCATAAGAGAATGTGGGAGACATAATATGTTCTTGAGGGAGGCATAAGAGTGTGTAGGAGTTTTGATATGTATATTTCAGGGTTTTAAGGTGGGCACCTATTTCACATTGGGAGGCATAAGTGACCTCCCCATAGATCTTGCTCTTTTGACTTTATAATTTGAAGCCTTGTATATTGTGTTAGTTCTTATTGTGATTATAGATTGAGTTGTTTGTGGTTGGGTATGGTTGTGGAATCCTTTTATTGTGATTTGTAAGCTTGTTTTTGTTTCCATGAGTTGGATTCGTCTTTCATGCCAATGTGGTTGGGGCTCGAGGGACAATGAGGAGGATAACTTCTTCTCGTCATTGGATTATTGGTTGGGTGGAGAGTGTTGCCTCTCCCCCCCATTTTTTTTTGTTGATCAAATGAAGAATGGTGGATCTCTCTTGTTGGTGATGTGAAACTTGGAGCATTGTTGTTGTACGTAAGTAATCCTTCCTTGTGAGAAAACCTCTTTGTTATTCCCACTTAGGGTGGATGACTTGTAATATTGTATTCCTTTTAGCTTTAATTCTTGTACGTTTTCCCACTTTAAATGGAATATATTTTATTAAGCTTTGGAATAAAATTTTTACTCATTATTGGACATTAAAGTTGTATTGTAGGTTGAAAAAAAAGGGAAAGAAAGATTTGTGTTTGTAAAGCTAGTTTTTTATAAATAGAAAATAAGTCTATAAGGGAAATATCTTATTTCATTGTAGTTAATTTATCTCACACAAAAGTGTGTGGATCTCATTGGAAAGATAGTAGTTCTAATTTTAAAACTTATTGAAAACCTTGTTAAAATTGGTTGTGAGAATGGTTGGAAATTGTAGTTTGAAAAAGGAAAGAAATAGTTACTTTTATCATCTTCCATGAAAATTATAAGGTTGTGAAAAATTTATGTGTGTTCATTCTCTTATAGTAGTAAAAATAAAGTTAAACTTTATTAAAAAAGATGGAAATAACTTAGATTTATTGTCTTTACTTGGTTAATAAAAATAGAGTAATTCTTAACACTAGTAGAGAAAAGAAGTCTCACATTGTAACTTAGGTTTTAACCTCGTTAAAATGTGCAAATTAATTGCTAAGTTATTGTGAAATTTCTTTAGAACCCATTGCATCTTAATATACTAATAAGTGTAATTTGACTTGGCCTATTTTAGAACCTCTTACTCCTATCCTATCAAATTTTCATAAAGAAAAGCTTATGCGTGAAACTAAAATTAGTTACCACAATTAATAGTATAAATTTTATTACCTTGATAGTAGTATTAGAAATTAAAATAGTTTTAATATTAAAATATTAATAATATTAAGTTATTATTATTACTATTAAAAAAGTTAGTAATATACACAAAACAAATGGTCTTATTATATATATATATATATATATATATATATATATATATATATATATATATATATATATATATATGTATGTATGTATGTATGTATTATATGTATTAAAATTCTATAAAGAAAGGAAATCGTATTGTCCTTCTATTTTCCTTTGGCTCCGACCTATAGTTTGCATGTGGAAAAGGGAAGGGTGGGGGTTGAATTGTTTGTGTGGGTGTAAGGCTACGACCGCTTAGGCTTAGGTGGAAGGGGGTTGGGGAGAGGGTCGCCGACCCCACCCCCCACCCCATTAACAAATGGGATGGGGGGTGGGGTCGGCGACCCTCCCCCCAACCACAAAACTAAACTAAACCCTATTCTTGTGCATCCTTTCATTTTAGCGACCTGTGCAAGATTGTATCCCTATGGTTGAGTGGTTTTCGAATAACATTTTATATACCAATATATATATATATATATATATATATATACATATATAAAACACACTTATGCATTTTATTGGTATTTTCAAATTTATTTTAAGTCAATTATAATGTTAAAAAATACATGTGTGTGTGTGTGTAAAGATGTATACACACATATATATGTATTTATGTTCTACCCAAAATGAAATCATATATCAAACATAACTAACTCACAAAATGGGACAGACCTATTTGTCTACTTGAGAAAACAATATTGAAATGAAATAAATAAATACATCCAAAACCCTAAATGAGGGTATAAACAAATAAGAAAATAATGGAGCATGTAAGCCTCCCTAGTAGCTTCAAATGTCCTCTAATGGCTTCCTCCTTCTTCTCCAACAACCTACAACACAAAAGATAAACAATAAGCCAAAGGAAAAGAGAAAGTAGTTTCCTAAGCATACTTTAGGGTTAGTTGTCTTTTCCCTCATCCAAGGGTCCTAAATGAATCCATCCAAGGGATGAGATTCACTCCTATAAAAAGTACATGGAAAGTGGGTGAGGGGAATTTTCATTTAAATTTAAATGTTTTAATTCCTTTGTAAGGGGTCACTTTGTGGGGTCAGGGTATGTTTATTATTCTAACCCCATGTCAAATGGGGACCTTGTTAATTATTTTAACCTTGTGGAATAAATTAACTTTAGTATCTATTTATTTTGGCCCCTTTTTCACTTGAGATTTAAATGTGGGATAATTAACTATAGTGGAATTAAATTGTTTATTAAAATAACACTTAGGGAGAAATTAACCAAGCTCGGTCTAATTAAGTTCACTAAAGTAAAATGTGGGTTTTAATATTTTGTCATAACGGGAAAGTTTTATTATTAAATATAATTGTCCTAGAAATAATAATGTAAAAACTGTTGTTCTTCTTAACCTCTTAGCTGTTAGCTAATTAATACATTTTAGTTAATGAACAGTTTCATAACTTTTTCTTTCACTCGTTTCCTACCTTGCAGCCTATTTAAAGGCGTCACTTTGTATCATTTTAATATAGCAATACATACAATCTTCTGTGTGCGCCTATCATTGGTATATGAGCAAGGTTGCCTGTCCCGCGTGAAGGAGGAGTGTGCCTGTACCGTGTGAAGAACGTTTCAGTGGCTGTCCCGCCGTGGAGAGTCCTTTGCTGGTGTGAACAGTGCGTGGAGGAGACTGGTGCGTGAAGGGAGAAAAGTTTGAGTGCCTGTTCCACCATGGAGAGTCCTTTGCTGGTGTGAACCTGTGCGTGCGTGGAGACTGAAACCGCCATTTCTTTGCTGTGCGTGCATGGAGACTAAGAATGTCCCTAATTGCTGTGCGTGCGTGAAGGAGGAGAGGAGACTGGAAGACTTTCCCGTTTTTGCTGTGCGTGGAGAGTGCTTGTCCATGTTCTTCTGCCTGTGCGTGGATTTCTTTGCTGAGTGGAAGACAAGAAGAAGAGAAAAACTGTGCTTGGTAGGAGCCCTCAAGGAGCCCTCAGTGACTGTTTTGTTCTTCTTTGCTCCATTAAAACTGTGCAAGTGAAGAAAGCCTACAAATTTTGAAACAGTGTGTGCGCGTATGTCACAAATTTCTGATGCACAAAGCACCGCAAGCAATGCACCAAATATTTGGGCATTGAATGACAATGAAGACACCACTGGGCTCTTCTTTGCCTTGGTCAACGAGCTACACAACACTGGTAACATTCTCTTTGACGAGATTGTTTGCCGAGGACTGTTGGAATAATTTTGGTTCGACGTTCGATGTCAAGCACGGCGGATTCGTGCAGAACTTGAACGTGGTTATGATGCAGATGACGAACGCGAAATAGAATGCCCACAGGAGCGTCGGTGTCTCACTGCACAAGCCTATAGATCCCATCTTCAGGATAGATTCCTTCAGTAAGCATTGTAGCAATTTTTGAAAAATAAATAAATAAATAAATAAGATACATTTTTGAGTTTTTGAAAATGTCTGCTCCAAAAATATTGCTATCCGATGCCCAACTCTTGAAAGGGCCAAATTTCGCCGCATGGAAAACCAAAATGTGGACGATTCTTCAATTCCAAGATCTTTGGGGGATTGTCTCTGGCAAAGACACCCCTCCCACAGACGATGATCTATTGGAAAAATATGAAAAGGCTGATGCGAAAGTGCTAATGCTCATCACCCTGAGTCTTTCTGATGAGGTGCGCCATCATGCATACTCATAGTATGAAGCTTTTTCTGAAGTTGTAACTTTATCGTCAGATTCTTAGCTTCGTAGATGGTACACAATGCGCTCCACACCTGAGAAGAAGCAGTAGAAGCCTTCTTGTGGTGTGTAGCTGAGTTACGTGCAGAACTCTCTGCACTTGGTGAACCAGTGGATGAAAAGTTGCTAGTCCCGCTCACCCTGTGAGCTCTTCCTTCACGGTTTCAGACACTGATCACCACGTTGACAATCACTCAATAGGAGGTGAGTTTTGTAACCCTGGTGAATTATCTCCAGCAGGAAGAAGCCATGTAAAAAGTACAAGAAGCCTTCGAAGACAAGGCTCTCATTACGAGGCAAAAACATAAGCCTCGGAAAGGGAAATCAGCCCCCCAAATCAAAAGCATCATGCTCAGCAGCCATCTTCACAGCAGCCACCACAGCGGCGACCCCAGAAGCAGCATAATCACAAGGCGGATCGATGTTGCCACATTTGCTCCACGGATACGCACACGACTGCGAATTGTTATTACAACAGTCGCAAGTATGGAAATTCTGGCAAAGAGAGCACTTCTGGTTGAGGATATTCCAAGAAATCCCGATGGCATGCTCGTAATCAGAGGCAGAAGGGCCACATTGCTGCTTAGCAGGATGCCACCTCTGATGAAGAGGTACCAGATATGACTCATTCTGACATTGTTCTAGTCTGATAGACTTCGCAGCCATCAGAAGATGTCTGGTTGATTGATTTAGGTGCCAGCAAACACATGACTGGCAACAAGAAGCTGTTCCATACTCTGAGTGACTGGCCCACTGGAGATCGTATCACCATTGCAGACAATCAAGAGTATATTGCAGCAGGGATTGGTGATGTCATCATTCCTCTTGGAACACGAAGATGTACACTCACAAAGGTGCTCTATGCTCCAGGTTTGACTTCAAATCTTTTGTCTGTAAGTCAACTTCTTAACCATAGAATGCAGGTTGAATTCTTTGTTGAGAAAGGGGTCAAGTCCTGCATCGTTTCCCAGGGAGAGTCAGTCATTTCTCAAGCATTTCTGAAGGGCCGTCTATTTGCACTGGATGCGGTCACTTCATCTAGCGTTGCTCTCTCTGCATCAACGGCAGAGTCCACTGCACTTTGGCACTTTCGATATGGTCATCTTTTTGCCGGGGCTCTGCATCAACTCAGTGCGAAGGAAATGGTAAGAGGGCTTCCTCCACTCTCCCATTCCTTACCTGTTTGCTCAGGATGTCTTGCTGGCAAACAACATAGAGGTCCATTCAAACAGAGCTCTTATCATTCTACAGAGCATCTTCAGGTCGTTCACACCGATCTGTGTGGACCCCCGCCATCTAGCTTTCAAGGTTTTGTGTACTTTCAGCTCATCATTTATGATTACTCATGGAAAATGTGGGTATATTTCCTTCGGAAGAAGAGCGAGGCACTTGCAAATTTCCAAACCTTCTACCAGCAAGCCACCAGGCAGTCTGGGAAGCCTCTTCTTCTCCTCCGCTCAAATCGAGGGGGGGAATTTGTGTCAAAGAAGTTCTTAGCATACCTGAAGTAGCATGGCATTCAACAACATTTGACTGCTCCCTATACACCCCAACAGAACGGGATTTCCGAGCGCCACAAGAGGACTGTCATGGAGATGTCTCGTTGTATGCTCTTGACCGCCAAGTTGGAGGAACAGTTTTGGCCAGAAGTAGTCCAGACAGCAGTGTATTTACTCAACCAGGCACCCACGAAGATCTTGCAGAACAAGACACCGGAAGAGGTATGGACTGGTCGTAAACCTTCTATTCATCATTTGAGAGTTTTTGGTTATACTGCATATATGCATGTTCCAGATAAGAGAAGGAAGAAGATCGATCCAAAGACACTGCCATGTCTTTTCTTGGGGTATAGTACTACCTCAAAGGCATATCGTCTCATGGATCCTGAGACGAAGAAGATCTACGAGAGTCGAGATGTGGTATGTGATGAGTCTTCCTTTGACTCCCTGCCACACAATGGAGATCCAGTAACGACCTCGTCACATAGATTGCTCACACATCCAGATGATGAGCAAGATGATTCTTCTCAGAGAGAAGAAGAGCTGAGTGGAGACTTGTTCATTGATCTTGGCACACTAGAAAACACATCTTCACATCAACAGCGCCAACGTCCGAAATGGGTCCAGAGTACTATCAGGGATGCACACCTGAACTCACTTCCAGGTACTTCTACGGGAGTTAGAACATGAAGTCATGCTAGACATGAGGTAAATTTTGCACTCATGAGTTCAGTTGTTGAGAACACCGAACCTGACACTGTTCATGAGGCATTAGACCAACCACAGTGGAAACAAGCTATGGATGCTGAATATGATTCCCTGATTCAGAATCAGACGTGGGAACTTGTCGATCTGCCTCCAGGTAAGAAATCCATTAGCTGCAAATGGATTTTCAAAACAAAATATAAGGCAGATGGTTCAATCTACAAACACAAAGCACGACTTGTTGCAAAGGGTTATGCTCAACAAGAAGGAATTGACTATGATGAGACCTTAGCACCCACTGTGAAGATCAAAACCATCAGAGTTGTATGTGCACTGGCAGCACAAAATGGATGGAAACTTCAGCAGATGGATGTCAAGAGTGCTTTTCTAAACGGTGATCTACAAGAAGAAGTGTACATGGCCCAACCTGAAGGGTTTGTAGATGAGCATCAACCACACAAGGTATGTCGTCTGATAAAGTCTCTTTATGGACTTAAACAAGCACCTAGGGCATGGTATATAAAAATTGATGATCACCTATTGCAGCATGGATTCACTCGTAGCCCCTCAGATACAAATTTGTATATCAAGAAGGTAGGAACAGAGATTGTCATTCTGGTTTTGTACGTAGATGATCTTTTGATCACAGGAAGTTCTGAAAATCTTGTAGATGATGTAAAGAATGATCTGAAGAAATCCTTCAACATGACTGATTTGGGGCTACTTCACTATTGTCTTGGCTTAGAGATATGGTAGAAGAAGAATCATATCTTCATCTCCCAGATGAAATATGCCAAGACACTCCTGGAAAAGTATGGGATGTCAGATTGTAAACCAATGTCCACACCTATGGAAAAAGGTTTGCAACTATCTAGATTCCAGGATTCACCACAGGTAGATGGCACTCACTACAAGTAGCTTGTGGGCAGTCTCATTTACTTGACTTATACCAGACCAGATCTTTGCTTTGCTGTGAGCTATCTCGCCAGATTTATGCAGGAGCTGAAGAAATGTCATTGGATAGCAGCAAAGCATGTGTTGAGATATGTCTGAGGTACAGTTGACTTTGGTCTGGAGTATCAGAAGAACACTCAGTTCTTCTTACAGGGATATACAGACTCGGACTATGCAGGATCCGTTGATGACAGGAAATCCACTTCAGGATATGTTTTTCATCTCGGGTCTGGACCTATCTCGTGGATCAGCAAGAAGCAAATTGTTGTTACTCTCTCATCCACTGAGGTTGAATACCACGCTGCATGAGGAGCTGTGTGTGAAGCAATTTGGTTACGTCGCATTCTTGCAGATATAGGGATTCCAGAAGAGAAACCTCCCATCATTCACTGCAACAATCAAGGTGTGTTGAAGCTTGTGAAGAATCCTGTTTTCCATGAACGAACAAAGCATATTGAGGTCGAATGTCACTACATTCGTGAACAGGTCTTGAACCACAAAATTCAGCTCCAGTACTGCCCTACTGATTTTCAGGTTGCAGATATTCTCACCAAGCCTCTCAGCAAGGTGAAGTTTGATTTGTTTAGGGGGTACATTTCTAAGAGTAATGTATTAAGGGGGGGAATGTTAGCTAATTAATACATTTTAGTTAACGAACAGTTTCATAACTGTTTCTTTCACTCGTTTCCTACCTCACAGCCTATTTAAAGGCGTCACTTTGTATCATTTTAATATAGCAATACATACAATCTTCTATGTGTGGCTATCATTAGCGGGCATGTTTTTCAAAAAAAATCCATAATTTTCTAGCTTGTCCTAGGTTGTTCTCGAGTTTCGTGCGGGTGAAATTTTTATGGGCATTACAATGTTACAATAATCAAATTTTCTATTTTAGGAATTTACGAACACATTGCAAAGATTTTCAAATAGTTTGAATAGGAAAAAACTATTTTCTTTCAAAGCATGGTGTAAGAATAATTTTATCCATACACTAACCTTCTGCAATTTTCCTTGTGCTTCAGTTGTGGAAACTCTCTTTCGTAACAAAAAATTCAATAGCTCATCACCATTTATAGCTTTAACAATCCATTTAGTAACTAGACATGTACCTTGATATTATGGATATATAATTCTCAATCCACTTTTAGAACTAGGTTAGATTTATTGATTTAAAGAAACCACTCTAGTCCTAGATGCACCTCCCCAATTGGACAAAAGAATTTTGTGAATAAATTGTTTAAAATCCTTTTACTATTGGTTGGATGACATAAAACTTGAAGACAAATAAAAATGTGTGGAAAATAAAATTTTAGTTGTAACTTGAAATATTCCAACAAAAAATGAATATTTCTACTGCAATTCAACAATTTTTTTTTTAATTTAATTGAAGTACCAATTCCACATATCGTGTAGTGAGAATCCCTTTCCAAATAGAATTAAAAGATAATGGGTCATTTAACCATGTCTGAAACATGGTTAAATTTCTCTAAGAATTCAATCATATGGTATTCAAATTGATACCCAGACACAAAGAAATAGATATTTTAAAATTTCATTGTATTATTTAGCCCCTCTTAACATTTTTTTATAAAATGTAGGTTATCATCATCTAAATGTGATTTAATTGCAACACCATTTTGGGGTATGAAAATATCATAAATGAGGCTCAAATAGTTGGCTCTATACAATAGATAACCCTTGATATCTATAGAAAGCACATATAATATTGGAGATAGGGGACCCCCTATCTAGTGGAGTATTGCGATGGAAAGGATTCACAAATTTAATTGTTAATGATGACATGATCATTGGAATCCTTGAACATCATTTCAATGTGTGTAGGAATTTGAGGACCAAACCCTGACCATTACATCATTACAATAATGAAATTATAATCCATTCTATCATATGCTTTGTTAAATAATAATTTGACAAGTAATGTATTCTAACCAATTTATTATCCCTTTCATAAGTTTATGTGGCCAATATAAGTTTGTCAATATTATTAGATCCTCCAATTAAACTTGTTTGTTCATATTTTACAATATCTTGAACCACCACCTTCCTACAAATAGTTAGTACCTTGGTAATAATTTTGTAATATGTATTGAGTAAAGTGATAAGATTGAAGGCAGAGATAGAATGAAAATTGATAGATTGCCTTGAATTAAAATGATGCCAAGCACCACAATATATACAATGTAGAAACGGTTACAGGAAACCGTCTAACCTAACCAACCAATGTAATAAAATAACTAATGCTAACATTCCCCCCCTTATTACATTGTTCGTACAAATATACATTTCCTGATACTAATGTTCCCCCCCTTAATGAGAACACCACAAAGAGGGTCTTCACATGAGCATGTGCCTACATGGTCTCGATTCACATGGTTTTTCTAAGGTTGACCATAAACCTAGAGGGATAGGAGCACTTTTTGACTGTTCACCTCGGTGGTTTTATAGGCTTACCACGAACGAAGAGGATTTTACCTCGATGGTTTTATAGGCATACCACGAACCCAAGAGGATGATACCTCAGTGGTTTTACAAGATTACCACGAACCCAACTTCGAGTACCATGTGCTTCTTTTATTACTTTTTTGCTCCCCATTATGCTTTTAAATTTAGGAGGTCCCAAATAGGAAACTATGCACCATATACACTTTATTGAACAACCAAACAACATAGGAAAACAACAAACAATACTGACAAATATTCCACATTCACTTCTAAGAACCATAGCAATCATGTTCTTAGTTGTAGCCACTGATGTCGACTATTGTTTAGCCAATCTTTAACAACAAACGAAACAAATCACTGCCACTGGATGTTGCCCTTGACTAAGTCATTTTCGCTCATAATGTGAAATATGAATACTGAGAAATAAATCACATCAAAGAACATGCTCCAGAAAATTATTCTCTAGAATAATCCATTTTCAGCATCTGATCACAAAACAACATAACACAGAAACAACACTGAAACTGAAATAAAATCAAACCAAAATTGAGGAATAGGTCCTCAATACCTTATTCTCCATAATCTCTGTTGGAGGCCTCAACACTTTTGGCTTGCAAGAGGTCATTGGGTTTCCTCCAGCCTCCGTTATCCTCTTTCCTCCTGAAATGTGTTGCAACTTACTTCACAATACGAGAGGCAAAGAAAAAAATGATCTTGTCAGTATTGGAAGTTTCTTTCATCTTTGTCAAAATGAATGTTCCAATTTGAGTGTATCCTGAAAACATGCTCTTCATAAAATCGGGCTTCAATTTCTCCAATTACATTTGATGAAAGAGATCTAGAGGCTCATTAAGAAACTTATCGACAACAACTCTTTCATACATTATGTCAAACACTTTTCTTGTATACTGTAATTGCACATATTTGGTATAAATGTTGACATGCAAAGATGAAAACCTATTCATCTGTGATAATGACGAATTTCCTTCTCTAACCTTGAATTGTACACAATGACATGACAAATAATTACTTTGTAAATAAATAGATAGTGTTTTCACTATCTCACGTCACTTATCCTACCAGATCGCTTCACCTTGATTGATTCACACAAGTCAAAAGAAATTTTCAAGCCACTGTTTACAACATGTTTGTATTCCTCCTCATTATGAATAAAACAATTCATTCCACCTGTCTTTGATTGATTCTGTTGATGTCTTAGAGTCCTTCAATGAATGCCTCCTCACCTATACATTAGAAACCAACTGTTGTTCCAGGGTAAACCACCTCTCAACATCCTCTCTCGAAGACTGCAGGCATTTGGTCGCACATGTTCCGATCCTGCCATCCCCACCACCCTGTTTGGATTTTTGATAACTATTCCTCCTATTGGGGCTGTGACTCTTCACTAACTTGCCAAAGCACTATGTTTTTGTAATTTAATGCTTATGTAGACATTATTGCAAAGAGTGCTTCAAAGTTTTGTAGACATTATTGCAAAGAGTGCTTCAAAGTTTTGTAGAAATAACCATATTTTCTCTAAAACCATTCATGCTAATCCTTTCTCTTTTTTGTTCCACGCTCTTTCTTGCATTTCCTTCAATGTTGTTGAACTTCACCCCTGATGGTTGTACATGTTTCTCCTATGGCAGCTACATTAAAACCAACTTCTGCTGCCTCACTTCTGAATTAGTGGCCTCTCCAACACTGACTGCTATATGCCTTGGACTGATATTTTCTCTGATACTAATGAACACAGAGATAGAATGAAAATTGATAGATTGCGTTGAATTAAAATGATGCGAAGCACCAAAATATATACAATGTAGAAATGATTACAGGAAATTGTCTAACCTAACCAACCAATGTAATAAACTAACTAATGCTAACAAAGATGCCAATCAAGAATTGTTAATTTTCCTTTTTAGAACCATTTAAATGAGACCTTTATTGATAATTGGGCCCAAGGAACCTTATTCGATATCCTCTAAATAAAGAATTTAAAATTCCTCTTTGATGTTAGTTGAGGTGGTCTAATAAAACTCTAGAAGGAGTCCATTAATGCTTGAGATTTTATTTTTAATAATAAAAGAAAAGATTGTTCAATTTATTACATGGAAAGTAATATGTCCAAAACTCTACTATAGCTAGGCTCAATTTTATTATGTATGCACTCTTTAACTCTGTCCTCAAGTATTGTTTGAATTTCCTTCCTTTGGATTTCTTCTTTGAAAATATGCCCATAGAACTCTTGAAATATCATAGTTATTTCAGAAAAATCTATGTGGTAGGATCCCTTTTCATCAATTAAAGCACAAATTTTCTCCTTATTTTGTTTTTAGTTTAGATAATTCAAGAAGAAATTTGAGCCTTTGTTACACTCTTCAATCCATTGAATTCTTGTTCTTATATTTGCCCCTTATCCTATTTAAATTTCTAGTTTACACCACTTATTCTCAGTAGAAGGAATGGAATCTTGAACTTAGATGTTACTCGAAACGTAAGTATTTTTTTTTTATTGTGTGTTCAAACTTACCTTAGAGGGTTTTTTCTCTTCTTTTAAATTTATAAAACATCCCTCTACCAAAACAATGAAGGAATTCAAGGAATTATGTTATGATCCTCATGTACGGATTTCACTAAAGCCCCAAGGGTTTGGTGTAATGGTTCATTCCATTTCTTATCAAAGAAACCACCTAGGTTCAAGTCCCGGTTTGTTTGGGGATTGTATAGGGCAGGGTGTGTTCCCTTTATACGGGTGAAAATCTAGGTTGACATCTAGGCTAGAGAAACTTGGTGAGATGTTATGATTCTCATGTGTGTATTTCAGTAAAGGATTGAGGTTTGGGTGTAACGATTCTCTACACCCTTAATCACATATCTTACATTGGATGTGTATAAATGAATTATGGCTATCATAACTTATTATTATGATGCATCTCTTTCATATGTGTTATATTATCATAAGTAGGTCAACCCAGGTGATAGTCATAGCATATGAATAATATATATATAGAGGTTAGTATGTAAGTGGAAACACTATTATACTTGCATATTGTGATCATTTATCTAAAATAATTTTTTCTTTTGTGTTCTCTTGCTACTAATACTCTTAGTTATAAAAGTAATTTCCTTACAAGTGGTATCAGAGCTTGATCTGAGCCAGAACTATGACAAAATCCTAATTTCAAAGAATCAAATTTATGTACATTATGTTAGCAATTTTTTTTGTATTTATTTTGGGTGTTGTGAAATTAATCAAATAAGATCTTGTCCAAATTTCAATATATTTTAACTCAGTTTCTAGAATTTACATCAAGTGTAGGGTTTTTGATAAATTTTCTCTACCGACTACAGATTGTGGAATTTTTCCAAGTTCTTTACATTTCAAGTGTTGGTTCATGATAAATGCAAAAACGATTGACTGAGTTTATTCATAATGAATTTTTTATTAATACAGGAGAAAATACAGATAGGAGGTAATCGCATGTAACTTATAGGTTAGTTGCATATAGATAAATTAAAACAATGTATTAATTATGCTAACATTCCCCCTTTAATACATTGTACATTGTTTTTACAAATGTACCCCCAAATCATCATCATCATCTCCAAATTCATCATCTTGTTATGTCACGATGTGTCCTATCTTATTCTTAAAACATGGAATTTGTCTAGATTTCTTTGAATCTCTGCGACAAATGTGCTCTCATTTGTTAAAAACACGGATGGAGAAGTGATCTCACAGTCTCATGTGGTGCAACAATGATGTTCCTGAGTGAATTTGATCTCACATTCATCATCTCCATCGTAGCCTTCTACAAGCTTAACACATCTTTTCTTTGTCTCGACAATGAACAAAACACAGTCCATTATGACCTTGAATTACAAGTTTAAGATATTAGCAAGGAGTCGATACCGACACTTTCATGATATTGACTTTGGATCTCTAAAATTTTACATGTCTCTATGGTTTTTTACAATGTTACTAACATCTCTAGGGAAAAATTTCATGCTATCAGACTTTTGCATTAGATCATAGGATATTTATTCATGTTCATATTTGATAGATTTATAGCAAATTTGATGAATGAATGAAGGAGTTTGATCTCATTTTGTTCCATTTTGATTCAAAATAATTCTACACATATCCTCATCTCTTACATGCACATGTATGACATCATTTCTCCATCTACAACAATAAATAAATTCCAAGATGGGTGTCAGATCCTCCGCGTGCATGTTTTTTCGTCAAAGAGTCTGCAATAAGTAAGGGAATTGCCTCTTTATTTCATAACTTAATGTTTACAAAAGATGAAGTTTCTTGCTAACAAATTGTTGCAGGTGCGTGAATGATGGTTGAGTTCTATTTCATTCTCAATGGACATGCTATGTCTATCAAGGCACTAGGGGAGATATTTATAGTGTGGGTTAGTCATCTTACATTAAAGCTTCATGAAAATTTGGACTGTATTCTTTCACGGTATACTCCAAATAAAAATCAAGCCTTTTTTAGTCCCTCATGCTAAGATTTTTAAAATTCCTCTCATCAATTCATTCATCATACAAAAATCACACACGTGTAGTGAGGGAAACAACACAAGATCAAAAACATGTCTTCATGCAGAGATTGGTGGGAAGTTGGGATAGGTCTCATTTTATTCCTTCAATCTACTTTAGTGTGTTTCTCCCGCTTCCATGCTCTGATAAAACTTTTAGTTCAGTAGAAATGCAAAAACTTGTAAATGAGTTTATTCACAATGAAAGTATGTATTAATTTAGGAGAAAATTCATATCGGAGGTAACCACCTCTAACTGATAGGTTAGTTACATATGACTAAATTACAACAATGTATTAATTATGGGAACATCCAGAAAGAGAATAAAGAAATAGTTTAAGTTCATTGTTTAAGTTCTTTCATATTTGACCGAATTCATATCCAAATCCCAAACCCTAAATTTTTACCTTGATCCCTAAATCCTATTATTTTTGGGTATCATGGCGGGGTATTCCACAAGAGGAATAAATAATCCCATAACTCTCGATACAACCCAAATAAAGGATGAGATAATTTTTTAGGAGTTAGAGTTAGAATGGGTAACTACAGATTCATCAAGGCTAGGGTTTACTTTGATGGACCATAAGGTAAGCCAACTTGATTTTGCATTGCGAAACCTTGACTTTAGAATGGCTAGTAAAGAAGATGTAAAAAATATTGGATAATGATTGGAGGATTTAATTAGCCAATTTAATTCCAATCTAACTGGTCATCATCATATTCCAAATCGGCCACCTCTTAATCATACTCATAACAATAGAGGAGGCTCTTCATGTCATAGTAATAGACAAACTAGTTAGGGTGGATATTCAAGCATTCCCAATCCAAATATAAACACTCTGCAAGCCTTGTAACTTGATTCCAAAAGTGGAAATGTGTAAGTTTTATGGAAAGGATCCACTCAATTGTATTAACTAAATGGAAATTTTCTTCAATTTGCATTAGATTCCATCAGGACAAAAGGTTACTATTATCCAATTTTTCCCCTCGAGAAATATTAATCGAACAAAACCTTTCACAGGAGAAATGGAGAGGCTGGTTCATCCGTGCGATCTTACATTTGATCCCAAAAAATGAAGTTACACGTGGGCTCAAAAATTGAGAAGCAAGGTCGGAAAATGAATGGCCAATAGAAATTTTTAAGAAAATCTAACTTGGTAAGTCAAAATCAATCCCAAAGTGAGTTGACTCAAAGCAAAACAACAGTGCCACAGAAGGTGCTACATGTCAGTTCAACACATTTTCAAAAGGTGCAACAAAGTAGAGACCCAAGGGATGCGCTTGACACCCACATGGATCTTAACACATAGCAGGCTCATAGACGATGACAAGTGTCCAAACACTACAACTTCAAGAGGGAGAGGAGGGGTAAAGTCTTAGAAGCCTGTAGGGTTTCCATGTGGAGCTAAGTCCAACCTTCAGCGGAAGCCTCCACATGCCTCATCAATGAAAATTCACAGATGTGATAAAAGTGATGCCCCCAAACTAGCACAAGCTCGCCATGTGGTTAGAGCCCGATAAAGGCATAACCAATTGTTAAAAAGTCTAAGCAGGGGAAGAGCTAGCAGAAGCCTCCACATGTCTCTTCGGTGAAACTTCAAATGTAGAATCCAAAGGCAGGAACCAAATAAGCATAGACTCACCACATGGTTAGTGTGCGATAAAGGTAGAACCGGCCGTTGAAAATTCTAAGCAGGGGAGGAGCCAGCAAAAACCTCCTCATGTCTCTTCGGTGCACTTTTGGTATGGCGTTAAATGAAAGATCTCCTAAAAATTGTAGGCTCTCTAGGTGTCTAGGGGCCCAAGAAAGTTGCATCGGCTGTTGAAAATTTTAAGAGCTGGTGGAAGCCTCCACATGTCATCTCAACACAACTTCAAACGTAAAATCAAAAGGAAGGTCCCCAGATGAGTGTAGGCCATCCATGTGTCTAAGGTCCAACATATTTTCTCCTTAATAGGAAGAAAGGATTTGGCCAAAACACAACGAAGCAGCATGTTCGTGGATGGTAGCAAGTGTCAGCACGTCGTATTACCAGGACCCTAAAAGGAAGCCAAAAATATTAAGGATGCACGGGGCCACCATGTGGATCTTGCACAATTAAAATATTGTGAGAGCCCACGTGGAACACTTGATTCTGACCTTCAGATGGCCATAAATTTTTACTGGAAGATCATATTTGAGCAAGAGAGGACTTTCTAGAAATATCTTGATGTCTGCTACTCAACTACAACTAGATAACTTTAAATTAGTGAGACTAAGTTAGTTAAAATTTAAAAATATAGTCCTTCATTTTTGAGGTTGTCAGGCTTCTCACCTACCACCATAATGAAGTATGGGCTTCCTTTCTTACCCAACAAGGAACAACATATGGAGGCATGGGTTTTGCATTAGAACCCATTATTGTTGTAGGAAAATTCAATGTAATTTTTCGGTAGTTGAAACAAGAATTCGGATTTCTTCTATATCCTTCTCTACTTCTTCCTATATATTGTAAGGAGGGGCATTTTTTGGGAGTTGGACATTTTTCTTTTACACACTACGTTCTTCCCTTTCTAAAAGTGGATTTTTGGAGAGCTCAAACCTCCCTTTCTAACTGTAAATGCAATCTTGCTTCTTGGTCGTTGTAATGGAATGTATCAAATCTTTGGAGCAATAGTATAAGTCTGTGGATGATTTCAACCCTCTCTTATATTCGTTGTATCTTCCTGATCTCTCATAGAAATATTGGTTATTTTTCCATGATGGTTGTATTAAATTTTTTATGGTTTTTGCTTAATGGAAAATCAGGTGTTCATAATTTCTTTGGTGCATCACCCTTGTTAGTTTAGGTTTTATTCCTTGCATCTCCTTTACCTTGTCTCCTTTGCAAGTTAGTGTATATTTTAGAGTAGATCCTCTGCAATATGAATGTGTGCACCTAAACAGAGGAATAGGAATTGGATTTCATCTGGAGAGATCTCTTGATTCGTAACTTACCACACTTTAGAAGAAGCTCCATGTTATGCAATCACATTGAGATTCATAACCCATCGAGTTGTAGACATTCAAGGGTATTGTGATTTTGTACTAATAATTTTGGCATGCCCAGTGGGATCAAGAAGTCTTCATCTTTAATGTAGCAAGATTGATGTGCACTTGTTGTAAGTTCCCATCTTGTAAGAAGCTCTAAAATTACCCATCTGGTGACTCCAACAAGGGTAGATTCCACTAGTTTTGGTAGTCCAAGCTTGGAAAATTCATGAGATGAATTCAGAAAAGGTCAAGAATAAGAGAACAAGGATTGTTTTTCTATCTGCATTTATCCCCAAAAAGAGAAAGGAGAGGAAGAAGAGATGAAAGGTCTCAATCTCTACCAAAATAAACCTTGTCAACACCTCCACCTGGTAGGCCTTTTGTTCAATCGACTAGAGTTCTTAAACCAATCAGGATGGAACAACCCAACCCCTACGTCAAATTCACTAATAGCAGCTCGCTGGCTCTTAATACAAAAAACCAGTTCCAGTTACAGTGCTAAAGAACATTCCATATTTTACTAGAGAGAACCAGATAACTCTAATTGATCATATTCGAGACATTACAAATGTCCGTTGCAATTCATTAGATTGTTGAAATGAACATTTTTGTCAAGTTGTTGGCATCCTCCTTTAAGGGTGAAGCTTTACAGTGGTTCAGAAGTTTGACTGCATGATCCATCTAGAATTGGGACCATTTATGTATAGCTCTCGACAATAGATTTGGAGAAAAGAGGGATAATCTATCTTTATTGGAGCAGTTAACACCAATCAAGAGGGATCCTAATGAGTAGTTGATAGACTTCTACTTCAGATTCCAGTGAACGAGGGATAGGATTCCATTAGACGTGAGACCAATAGCTAAATGTGCTTTACTTTACTTCCTTAAAGCTTTAAATTTTTATATTTCCATGATGATTCAATCCATGGGAGGTATAATTTTCCTGCATCCTATAACATTACTATTAGAACTGAGAATTGTCTCATTCAGGATACTAAACTTGCACCTAGGCCACCTACACCTCTATATCCAGAACTAGGATCTCTAAGCACTAGTCAAACAACCACATTAACTCCTATTCCTACTCCAAAACATCAAAATCTGACTGAAGCTTATACTTCATCTTCTAGCACCTCAAATGAGCTCCAAGAAGTCATGAAACAACTGCAAAACTTGCGTAATGATTTGGTGACACTTAAGAGGTAACAAGCTCAAAATTACAGATCATATCGGCCTCAAACTCATCCCAATAGGCCTCAATATTAGCCTAATAGACCACCCTTTCAAGATGCAAATGAGAACAAAGTTAGGCCTCCTACTAATAGACATATCCAACCTTAAATCCTAATGCTATATCCATATCTAGGGCTCTGGTACCAGTGAAAAATAACATGGCTCAGGAATATGACTGGTGTTGCCCATGCAATCAACCTCATAACTAGTCAATGTGTTTTAATGATACTTTGAATCAATATCTTATGGTTACAACAACGGGTTTGGAGCAAGAGATAGGCAAAGAAGGAAATCAGTACTAGGAAGAAAATCAGCAAAAGGCACCTCCAAATGAGACCACACTTGTCAATTGGTAGGTTGAATATTTTGTGGTATAAACCAAACAAGTTCTCAAAGTGTCGCAACCAATACATGCTCCAAGAAAAGGAACATTGGAGAGGAACAATCATCATTTTTAAGTGATCCAAAACCCTCCATCACTCCACAAGGTTTTAGAAATCGAATTGTAGCTCCCAATGTGGAAGATCAGCTCAAGCCACCTTCTAGATCCGCTCAAGTGCCCGTTGTAACATCCCATGTGCAAGACAAGAATGTGCAACGCAAGGGGAAACAGAAGGATAATTCATCCCCTTTTAACATCATTGAACAAATGAAGAGAACATATGTAAACATCTCGATGTGGGAGCCATTGGCTATCCCAGGAAAAGGAGACCTATTGCAAGTTGCTATGGAAAATTATTCAGCATCAAATCAACCACCACACCAACAAGAAAAATTTCTCACCAATGCATCTCATCAAGAAGGAAATCATGGAGGCCATCAAGGTAATAATTTGAAGCCGCCACCATTCTATATCTCATTTATCATAGGAGATAAATTGGTACGTAATTACATGATTGATTCAGGAGTAAGTGGCTCAGTTATGCCAAAACAAATAACAGATCTATTGGGTCTAAAGTATGAGCCATTGCTGAAAGGAGTAGTGCAACTAGATGGGATAGTAGTAGCAATGGTTCGGATCATCAAGGGTTTAATCCTAAGACTACATGCCTATCCAAACATCATAGTCTTGCAAGATGTGTCTATAATTGACCTCCCACCACTCTTTGCACTATGTTTATCAAGAGACTTTACTGCCAAAATTTGTCGATATTTGTCACCATATTGGTCACACATGCTATTTAGAATAAGGTATGGAGCCAAGGAAACCATCACGTCATAAACAATTGCAAAATTTCACATTGAGCCTAATGTGCCAAGTCCTATAAACGTAAATTGCTCAACTTTCGATTAGGAGTGTTCAACTCATCTAGAAACAGGTACTAAGGTTGAGGGTATTCCAGATTTAACTCTGGATGAATGGGAAAACAAAAGGCACGCATTCGACCCATTTAAGGAAATGGAAGAATCTTAATTGGGTGTATATTGTGTACATGAAGAAAACTCACCCATTCCTAACATCACCAAGCTAGAAAATGAAGATGAAAGGGAAGTATGGCAACTATATTTCGATGGTTCAATAAGCAAAAAATTTGTTAGAGGAGGTGCATTGTTAGTTTCACCACAGAATTTCAATTATTATTTAGCGTTTTGTTTCCTATTTTCCTATTCAAACAACACAGCTGAATATGAAGCCTTGATTCATCGACTTCATTGGGCTAGGAAAAGAAGCATGAAGAATTATCAAGTATTTGGTGATAGTGAGGTAATCGTCAATCAAGTCAGAAAACAACATGCTGCAAATAATGACCTACTCAAGAGCTAAAAAAAAAGGGTATGGGACCTAATTGAAGACTTTAAAGCTTTCAACATTGTGTCCATACCAAGGAAGAAGAATGAAGTTGCAGATAGGCTTGCAGTAGTCGGACTAACATTTGATGTGGTTAACAGTATCAAAAGAGACAAAACACAACCACATCTCCATGTCATTGTAAGGTCAGCAGTTTAAGACAATAACACAAGCTGGAAGGTGTTTGAGAACAAACAATAGATCGTTAATTTGTTGTAAGAAGAGGCTTAATTCTCAGCTAGGAACTAAGAAAAATTAGAGCAGCAATATGGGGACAAATTAGTGCAGCTCTAGACCTACAATCTCCCCAAAGGTCTAGTAACATTCGAGTCAATATTCAATCCTAATGACCAATTTTGAAAAGACAAGGCTAACATATAGGTCAAGTGAGAGGAGTTCGAGCCAATCTCGATTGGGGAAGGTAAAACACTTCAAATTGGAAAATTGGCCACTAAACACGAGAGATATGAGTTTGCACAACTCTTCCAAGAGTTTCCAGATGTCTTCGCTTGGAGCTATGAAGACCTGTGAGGATTCAATTCGAAGTTGGCAGAACATACAATAGAGTTGGATTCAGATGCTAAGCCCATCAGGAAGAAGCAAAGGACCAGTGAACCCACACATTGAGCCTATTATGAAGAAAGAGCTGAACAAGATGATAGAGGAAAGCATTATATTTCCAATCAAGCACTCAAGTTGGGTTACAAATTTGGTATCGGTTAGGAAGAAGAACAAGGAAATAAGGTTATGTGTGGACTTCTGAGACCTAAACATGGCATCTCTCAAGGACCACTACCCACTTCCTTCAATGGAAAAATTCTTACAGTTAGTAGCCAGATCAAAAATATTTTCTCTCCTGGATTGATAATCAGGGTATAATCAGATAATGGTGAAAGAAGATGATCAGTTGAAAATGGATTTCATCACTAAGTTAGGCACCTATGTCTACAAGAAGATGCCATTCAGATTTGCCTAATGCCAGAGCCACTTTTCAAAGGGCGATGGACATGGCATTCAAGGGGTTGATAAAAAAATAGTTCTAATATATCTTGACGATATCACTTTGTTCTCCAAAAATGTAGCAGATCACGTTTTTCATCTGAGATAGTTATTTCGAAGATGTAGGAGATTTAAGGTATCATTAAATTCCAAAAAATGCATATTCCTCGATCACGAAGGAAAACTCCTAGGCCATATTGTGTCAAATGAAGGATTAATGATTGACCCAAAAATAGTTGAAGCAATTCGAGCATTTCCCTTGCCAAGTCATACGAACGCTCTTTAGAGCCTCTTAGGGAGGATCAATTTTGTCTGCAGATTTTTACCAAATTTTCCTGCTCCTTGTGAATTCAATAACATTCATTTTGAAGAAGATCATAGCATTCAGGTGGACAAATGAAATAAAAAGTGAGTTTTTCAAGAAATAAAAAGAGGCTATATCCTAAGCTATAACTCTCAACAATCCAAACTTCTCCAAGGACTTCATGCCTTTGGTAGTGGGGACACAATTTCTATAATCCTAGTGTAACAAAACAAAGAGGGATCTGAGCAACCAGTTTCCTTCTTTAGTGAAATTTTGGAGGACTATGAAGTGAGATACTCCTTCATCCCAAAGCATGTCCTTGTACTAATTAGGAGCTTGAATAATTTCAAAGAACTAGTTTCAAATAACAAAATCCAACCATTAGTCTCTCATGTGGGAGTCAAGTAGTTCCTTTTGAACAAGGATCTAAATGAGAAACACACAGGATGGATCACTCATTTCATGGAATATGACATTGAGATTAAAGTCACTAAGCTGGTCCATAGAAAGGGGTTATGTGAATAGCTGGCGTCAAGTCAACAAGTTGAAACAAGTGATGAAAAGGAAGCTATTTTAGTACTATAAGATGGACAAGAACAAACAAATGATGATGTGCATATCCCTTATTGGACTCAAAATAGTATACACGTCATACAAATGGGCCTATGCCCTCTAGAAATGAACAAAGAAAAGAGGAGAAACTTCAGATTGCAAGCCATCCCATATGTGCTTGTTCATGGTGTTTTGTTAAAAAAGGACATCAATGGTGTTCTACTGAGATGCATTATAACAGATCAAATTGAGAGATTGTTACAATATTTTCACAATGGAGAAGACGGAGGTCATTTTTTCCCATGGGTAAAAACTCTAAAGATAATGAAGGTGGGTTATTATTGTCCCACATTGTTTAGTGACTACTACACATGGATAAAAAGGTGCAAAAAATGTGCATTCTTCAAAGTTAAAGAAAAGTTAGCAGTGCTTCCATTGCACCCATTTCAGCTAACCAACAATTCATGCAATGGGGATTGGACTTCATTGGGGTCATCAATCCAAACTCAAGGCAAGGTCATAAGTGGATTCTCATAGCAATGGACTATTTAACCAAGTGGACCGAGGCAGTAGCACTCAAAGAAGCAAAAAAGTCTAGTATACTAGACTTCTATGAAGGAGTAGTGACTAGGTTTAGAGTACTAGCCACTATCATACTAGAAAATGCATTGGAATTCCTGGGTTTCAAGATCACAGAATGGGTTGTGAATAATGGGACCTACTTGAGCACCTCTTCAAACTATTACCCACAAGATAATGGCCAGGTAGAGTCCATAAATAAGAATTTGCTAAGAATCTTCAGAATAACTCTTGATGAAAACTAGAGAACATGGCATACTAAGCTTAAATCAACTTTGTGGGCTGACAGGATCACACCAAAGAGGTTAACAGGTAATTCTCCCTACAATTTAGTCTATGGGAAAGAAGCAGTGTTGCCTATAGCATTAGAACTACCCGCATTGGAACCCATGAAGCAATAAGAATTATCAAAGTTTAAACCAACTAAGGCTAGATATGTAGAGTTGTGGGAATTGGAAGAAATCAGAGAACATGCAGTTCAAACAATGGAGAAAGATCAAAGCTCAATGAAAATATGTTTTGACAAGAAAATAAAGGCAAGGACCTTTCAGGAGGGGGATCTAGTTCTGAAGTGGGATGCAGATTGGGAAAAATTAGGAAGGCATTCCAAGTTTGATGCCATTTGGAATGGCCCCTACATGATCATGGGATGTAAGAGTAGAAATTCCTTCCAATTGTCTACATTGTATGGAGAAGAACTTCCTATTCCTATTAATGGAATCTACCTTAAACATTGCTACAGAAAAAGGGAAGGTTTCACCCTTGTAAATATTAGCCTAGGATTTTAATTCCTCTAAGTGCGTGTGCACATTGTCTTCTTGTAGTTTAGGTTTTAGTTGCTCCAAGGTTACATCACTATGCAGCTAAGTGTGCCTACAGTCCATTTCTAAGATAGGTGAAAAATCTAGGTCAAGATGATTTTCTACTCTTAGAAACCTCATTTTTATGATTTTCATATGAAATTGAGAGTGTGGGCAGCAGGGTAGGTTCTAGGATCACCAAGTGCAAGCAGTCGATTTCAGGTTCGAAACAAGATCAATATCAGGATATCATTTATGACTCCATGCCTAATGGATACAACAAGGAAAATGATCTTCCACCTAGCATGCAGGTGACCCCGCAAGTCACCAAATTGTTATCAAATTTATCCCCTTGAGAAATATTAATTGAACAAAACCTTTCACTTGAGAAATGGAGAGGTTGGTTCAGCTATGCGAGCTTACATTCAATCACAAAAACTCAAGTTTCAGGTGGGATCAAAAATGGAGAAGCAAGGTTCGAAATGAATGGCCAATAGAAATGTTGAAGAAAAGCTAACTCAGTAAGTCAAAATTGACCCCAAAGCATGTCAAATCGAAGTAAAGCAACAGAGCCGCGAAAGGTGCCACATGTCACCTCAATGCACTTTCAAAAGGTGCAACAAAGTGGAGACCCAAGGGATGTGCTTAACCCCCACGTGGATCTCAGCACATAGCAAGCTCGCGGACGATGCCAAGTGTCCAACCACCGTAACTTCAAGAGGGAAAGGAGGGGGTAAATTATTGGAAGCCCACAGGGTTTCCACATGCAGCTAAGTCCAACCATTAATGGAATCCTCCATGTCCCTCATCAGTGAAACTTCAAAGGTGCAACAAAAGTGGGCCCCCCAAATGAGTGTAGGCTCTCCACGTGGTTAGAGCCCGATAAAGGTAGAAATGATTGTTGAAAAGTCTAAACAAGGGAAGAGCTAGTGGAAGCCTCAACGTGTCTCTTCACAATAAATTCAAAAGTAGAATCCAAAGTCAAGCCATAAATGAGCACAGGCTTGCCTTGGTGTTAAATCCTAATAATGGTATAACCAGCCATTGAAAAGTCTAAGTAGGGGATGAGAGAGCGGAACCCTCCACATGTCTCTTTGGCATACTTTTGGTATGTCCCTTAAAAGAAAGATCCCTAAACGAGCGTAGGATCTCCACGTATCTAGGGGCCCAAGAAATTTACACTGGCCATTAAAAAGTCTAAGAGCCACTAGAAGCCTCCATGTGTCAGCTCAACACAACTTCAAAGGTAAAATCCAAAGGTAAGTCCCCAAACGAGCGCAAGCCCTACACATGTCTAGGGCCAACATAGTTTCTCCTAAATAGGTAGAAAGGACTTGGTACAAACTGAATGAAGTAGAATGTTCATGGATGGTGCCAAATGTCGGCACGTCACATTCGCAGGACCCTAAAAGGCAACAAAAAATATTAAGGATGCGTGGGGCTTCCACGTGGGTCTTGCACAATTAAAATATTGTTAGAGCCCACGTGGAATGCTTGACCCTGACCTTCAGATGGCCATAACCTTTGAATGAAAGCTCATATTTGAGCAAGAGAAGAATTTTTAGAAATATCTTGACGTTTTCTACTCAAATATGATTGGATAACTTTAAATTATTGAGATTAAGTTAGTGAAAACTGAAAAATACAGTCTACCATTTTTTTTGGCTATCAGGCATCTCACCTACCACCATAATGAATTATGGGCTTCCTTTCTTACCCAACAAGGAAAAACACATGGATGCATGGGTTTTGCATTAGAACCCATCATTGTTAGAGGAAAATTCAATGCATTTTTTCGGTGGTTGAAACAAGAATTCAGATTTCTTCTATGTCCTTCTCTAATTCTTCCTATATATTGTAAGGAGGGGCATTTTTCTAGGGGTTGGAATTTTTTTCTTGCACCCTCCCTTCTTCCCTTTCTAAAAGTGGATTTTTGGATCTTGAACCTCCCCTTCAAACTGTAAATGTAATATTTACTCTTACCCATTGTAATGGACTGTATCAAATCTTTGGAGCAATAGTATAAGTTTGTGGATGATTTTCAACCCTCTCTTATGTTCATTATATCTTCCTGATCTCTAATTGTAATCTTGGTTATTTTTGCATGATGGTTGTATTAAATTTTTTATGGTTTGTGTTTAATGGAAAATAAGGTGTTGAACACTCCTTTGGTGCATCACCCTTTTTAGTTTAGGTTTTATTCCTTGCATCTCCTTAACCTTGTCTCCTGGACAAGTTAGTGTAGGTTTTAGAGTAGATTTTCTGCAATATGAATATGTGCACCTGAACAGAGGAATATGAACTGGCCTTCATCCAAATATCTCTCCTGATACGTAAAGTAACACTCTTTGGGAGAAGCTCCAATCTTATACAATCACACTTAGAGTCTCAACCCATCGAGTTGCAGACATTTAGGGGTGTTATGATTCTGTACTAACAATTACCATGGCATCTTTTTGTGTTAAAGCTGACCAACTCATTTGGTATTGATGGTTATGTGCTCAAAGATGAAAAAGTGGTCTCAATGTTAGATGGATAGTCTTAACCAAATATTTTCAACTATAATATAGTTCTAGTGTGTTAGATAATTACTTCGGCCAATTAGCAAAGTTAAGACACACATGATAAATTAAGGATTACATGCATCAATTCAAAAACCTTTCCTTGCGGATGGAAATTTTTTTATTAGATAAGGTGAGAAATGTATTTTGAGGGGCTAGAAACACCTGTAAATTATAAAGGAGAAAAAATATATTGCAATGAGAAATAAAAAAGATGGCCTCTACCAACAACAAGAGAAGAAAAAATCGAGAATATTACTGAAGAGAATTTGAATGTCTTATTTCTTGTGGGTCTTAAGGAACAAAATGAGAATCAGGTGCATATGTTTAATCCTCATAATCTTTCATATTCTATTATTTTGGAATGTAGGGTAGTGTATTAAAAAAATCATGCACTTTACACATTATTTAGCCTAATCTTATATGAATATTTAGAAGGTTCTTAAGTGAAGAAAAGTATTAATTAATCCCACCTTTTGGACATCTTGTTTTAATTTTTATTTCATCATTCATGCAAATTTTTACATACATGACCACTTATTTCTGCACTTTCCCATCATTTTAGCCTAAATCAAGGCACCCAGGCCTATACTAGGGTGCCCTGATCTTTGTTTTACTTTCCCACCTCTTTTTGTGATATTTCTAGTTTTTTTTTCATCCTTATATTTTTCCTATTCCTCCATGTCAGGGTTAATTACAAATATAGAGCAAGATAACCCTATAAATATAAATTTATGAGACCATAATGAGGGTCCTAGCGTCACTTACTACTATCACTCTATCTAGAGTTTAATCCATTACATTTCTTGCATCTACATACTTCCATGCATCAAGGATTGGAGATCTACATAAACACACAATCCATAGATGGAGGGATTATATTCTATTCCATGCACAGATACTATTATATTTTCTACATTTATTTATTGATCAATACTTCACAAAGTCTGACTGACATAAGAGTGCCTAGGGCATGAAATGCACAAACTCACTAGAACTACATTTGGGTCTAAAAAGTAGTGTAGCAATCAGTTTAGTAATCCCACTTTCATGGAATTTAAGGTCAGTCTGACCCATTCATTTGCATCTTGTATTTGTTTAGGGTTTTGATACTTATTTTTTCTCTTGCACGTCTTCAATATCATATTAATATATTACGTACATTCAACACAATTTAGTGAATCTAGTGCGATAGGAAGCGAAGGTTACAACATATTCTATGACCTAGAAATAATCAACTTTTGAGAGTTTAAGAAACCAAGGCACTCTATTTCTACATACCAGGGCACCCCGAGGCACCCCAGTACCTTCTTAGGTGTTCCATTCTTCTCGGACCTTCAAGATAAACTCTTTTCGGGGCCTTTGTGTAGCTGTTCTTGATTCTAGAATTTCTAGTTGGACTTGTGACACTCAGTGACAATCATCCGTAACCAGCAGAGTTCTTTCCCAACCTTCATCTTACACATTAGGGTTTCCTTTCTATTAATTCAATCATTTAATTATATTAGACTACTTTAGTTGATTATTTACAACATTTATGTCCTAGATTAGATTAACTATTCATAGCAATCAACGAGTTTTGCACAGAAAAAATACACCGAATAATGATATTATAGATTCAAATGATTCAGGATATATTATTCACAGGTAGAGGTTACATATATAGAGTTTGATCTCCTCGATTCTAGGAGTCAACACTCATCCCACTAATCACTCAACATCCCAAAAATCTCTCCCAATACCTATTCTCACTCAACAAAACTAGAATCTCTCTAAGAGATCTCTACGAGTTGTCACCAACTCATTATTTGCACAATAATAATGTTCACAATATTAAAATATTCCTAACATTCACTCCCCTATTGTTAACATTATTATTTCCACACATACACTCCCCTAATGTGAACAATGTAGAAAAGAATAGTTACACTTTCTCTGCAGCTTGCACACCCCTGTTTGCTCATGATCTTGGTAAACATATGGACCTCAGTCCAAGGTAAGAACCCTTATTCATGAACCTCTGTTCATCAATACGAACCCCTGTTTGACAATAACAGACCTATGTCCTAGGTACGAGCCCCTGCTCATGAACCTCTGTTCATCCTCTTCAAGTATCATAATGCCAACTTTGTACTTGTGTTTTCTTATTTCTACTATAACATATTTACATCAGGAGGTTATAAAAGGAAATACAATTCTGAACAAGAATTTCTTTTTGTTCTTATTATAAAACACACAACTGAAATAAATTGGTCACCAAATCAGTACTGCGGCCTCGTCGATGGTGCCTGACGAGAGGTCGCTCATCAACCTCCTTCCTCTGTTGCCTCCGGCCTCCATCGAATGTCCCTGCTAACTTAGCAGAAAGTATAGCTGAGGACGATACGCGTTCCCTGTCACGATACAGGGCAGGGTTGAGGGGCGGAGCCCCCGAAGCCAAGAATAGTTTTCATTTGTATTTTTCCTTAAAAATAGAGTGTCGGATTACACCGAAAATGCACTCATTTGTCCTTTTTTTTTTTTAACAACTTTTCGACTCAATTTTGATGACAATAGAATGACAACAAACAGATACCCTAAAAACACCTATTTTGACATTTTTAATGACTCTCAAAGACACTAAAAATAACTCAAGTTCAAAAATATCAAACCTATTGTATATCGAATAAATAAGTTAAAACTCGTATCGACCTTCTAAAGACTATAGACTCAATCTTGAATACAATTATAATACTAATTTACTTATTGACATTTACATAGACAAAAGGAATTTGATTACCCACAACTCTATGCACTAACTATTAACATTACCCAAAACATGTTAATGGAACTAAAGACCGACAATGGACAATGATCAAACTATATTATAGACTATTTTTGAAATTTTCCATAGCCTCACCTAAATGAAACAACGGGAAACGTGCTTTATGGGGATATCAAGCTGGAGACACGTGGCATTTGATGAAACGTTGGTTGACCAAATAGAAAGATGGACTGTGCCAAGGTAGCCAAAACATGAATACCAATTACTTTGATCTGAATGCAGAGTATGGGCGGAGCAGATCACGAAAAACATAGAATGCAAGTTGATTAAACGTCCATGAATATCCTTGTAAAGATAGAAGAATGTGCATGAAATTTTATTTCTGATGCCAAGGTTCTAAGACGTCTCTCTCTCTATGAAACAATACTTACTTCTATGCTTATACCAAATATTGAGAGAGAGTTGACTTTTTCTATTACCCACGTGGAGACGGATCTGGTTGTATGGCGTCCTTCCTTAACCATAATATACGAGCTCTGAATGCATGTCAGGTTTTCCCGTCATATGGATCTCAACCTGCATGTACTCGCCCAGATTCCTCACTCACACATGCAATCCAAATTGCCAAGTACTAACTATAACTTGAGTGGAATTTACGTTCTCCTTGACCCACACCAAAAAACTTTGTGACTGGCAGATCTATATGACAATTTTAAGTGAGTACGGGATTCAACAAATTTATCAGCTCATAGACCTTTTCAGAGATTTGGAATGTCCTTAGCAAGAGCAGTCAGATTGGACATGGGAAGAGCATCGAATATACAGCCGTTCCTCAAAGCTGGCCTGAGTGTAGATTTGAATGCAGTAGATCAACATGCAGACCATTAACAATGCATGCAAACACAAACTTGTCAATCAGGAGCACAAATGGCAGAACTGTGTGTGGCAATGGCTTGAGCAGTCCCCCTTTTGATCTTGACAGCTAAGTATAAATACACGGGCAGATCTTTGGAACAACCGGATCCATGAAAATTTTCCTCCTTCCTTTATCATGGCAGATCTTCAATCTCTCCAAATCAGACTATCAACCTGCTCTGATACCAAATCATAGCAATCAACCAGTTTTGCATAGAAAAAATACACCGAATAATGATATTATAGATTCAAATGATTCGGGATATATTATTCACAGGTAGAGGTTACATATATAGAGTTTGATCTCCTTGATTCTAGAAGTCAACACTCATCCCACTAATCACTCAGCATCCCAAAAATCTCTCCCAATACCTATTCTCACTCAACAAACATAGAATCTCTCTAAGAGATCTCTAAGAGTTGTCACCAACTCATTATTTGCACAATAATAATGTTCACAATATTAAAATATTCCTAACAACTATCATTTTACTTTCCCATACTTTAATTTATTTTAGTTAATCATTTTGGTGTACCCGATCATTTTCACGCTTAGGATCCTCCTCTTTATTCTATCATGGGTCGTCAAGTTTCTTTATCCAATTTTCTTAAGAGATATTGCACTTATCAAGCTATTTTATGAAAATCCCTAGACACCAAATATTTTGATACAATACACCACTACACGACTTAAGTTCTATGTTTAATTCTTTCTCTATTAACCCTAGCCTTAATGAACTTACATATAATCAACCACTATTAAACTCGATTCAAGCATTAAATACATTATTTCAAGATAAATTTGTAGCCATGAAATCCACAATTGTATCTCTTAGGTTAAGAAATTCAATAGCTTACAAATGTTTTGCAATCACATGTTTGTTCTCCCTCTCAATCTCATGTGCAATCTATATCCACTATATGTCATATAGGTAAACCTAAAGTTGTGCCATTTCCAGAACCTCTCATAATTTATCATAATACTAAACCACATGAAATTATTACTGAGCTTATTAGTGCTTAATTGATAACTCTACCATCTATTGATTGTTATCCTCCTTATCACCTAACAAAGTATCAAGATCATTCATATTTATGTTATAATTGAATCAGTGGACATAATGACCATGATTTCCATGCTTTACAATGTAGAGTCAAACATGTTGAGCTTCAATTCTTTATCTCATTCATTGGAAGACATCATATTGCATGCTCACTTATAAATACTACACACACATGAGATCCTAAGTGTATTATTCCATCACTTAGTCACGCTCAATATAAGCAACCTCGTATGGCTACTACTGAGCCTCCCTCTATTCTTTCCAAGGAATTTATCGATGATTCTCTTATTCATTACATGTGCGATATTTAAAATCCCTCACATGTGCATAGTAATGTTTCTCATAGTCAAACAAACATTTATCCTATTTCTGATTTTGCTTTTGCTCCATCTAATGAGCATCACGCCACCATTTCTCTTGTGTCTTATTTGGATGGAAAACCACCACCTCAGCAATCACCTATGATATCCCCCAGTTAAAAAATTCAACCACCTATCAAAATTAGTTCATAAACAAGTCCTACCAAGTTGTCTATTGCATTACCTAATAAACCTAATTAGTCTCCCTGAGACTCAATGCAACATGGCCTCTTCTCAAATCTAAACTCTAACCAATTAAGTTTTTAAAATCAACTAATCCTGCTCCGAGTGTTTACAATAAATTTTCGTGGCCACCACCTATTTCTACTACAAAAATTTGTTGAACAAGGTACTACCATGAGTAAACTTGGCCTTTGGTAGGTGACTCCTATTACTCTATCCTCTTGATGACAAACTCCTATTCTTTTGGTTTTTATATGACCATCGAGGGATATTTGACCATAAAGAACCTTGTTTCATATTACATTATTCCATTACATCACCACCTATACATACAAACATTTATAATAATTTAATACTCCTTACGCATCATCAATTAAATGAAATCTATCATCTCCCATCACCTTGATACATTATTAATTACGTAGTACACCTGTTATCATACACTTAGAGGGCATAACATCCCACATCTACCCCATAATATTAACATCTATGCATATCTCACTTTTACATCAATCTCATAGAATATGAATACTCATCATACATTTTAGCATCATTGTTACCCGATGACGCATTGTTGTGCTTTGGTTCACACATTATTATTGAGGGATTACCATTTACTAAACCCCATACACTTCTCTATAGGAACTACATATTTATGTTTTATCACACACATCACACATCATACACCGTCCATTCTAAACTTAGTCTACATTATACATTATACTACATTCTCATCATGTACATATTAGTCATTCTATGTATTACATATGCCATTATTCTATTTCACACGAAACATTTATACACCATCTATATTCTACATACTATGCTTATCTACATTACATATGAGTCTAGTTTTATATTTTCATCCCTACTTTCTACAGTATCACACATTACATTTCATATTATACATTACATGTTGTCTGTAATACACCGCACATTTACAAACCCTAGTCACTGCATGATTGTTTCATCATTGCACATGCTACATTGTTCTCTATGCACTATGCTGACCACTCTATAACACACTTCAGTTCCTTGGTACATACTCGACTGACGAGGGTCTACCAATTAAATCAACCTTACATTCACAATGTGACATTTCATCCTATAAAATTCCTAGGCTAGTGACATACGCTTTAGGCTAAATTATCATCCATCCTCTTTCTATCTAGTAGTGGTATACACTTTAGGCTTGATCACTACTTCTCTTCTACCATCATCTATTAGTATACACCTTAGGTTACATCACCACTCCTAATCTTTTCATCAAATAGTGATATACGCTTAGTGCTAAATCTTCATTCATCCTAATCCTTTTATCTTATAGTTATATATGTTTAGGGATAAATCATCACTCACCTTAATCCTTTCATCAGATAATGATATAAGCTTAGGCTAAATCATTACTCCTCCATTCATCTAGTCATGATATACGTTTTGAATATAGCGTTTACGCTCATCCTTTATATATTTCACACTTCATCAACACTACATACACACTCCTCACACCGCAGTAGACAAACAACCAACATTATCTGACCATTTCCCGATGATGCACTCTCATTTACAATTAAATCGTGACTTATGAGGGGGAAAAAATGAATCTAATTGTATACACTTCCATCCACTCAGGGGGCATGTGTCTCCTAACATTCCATCTTGCATTCCATTCCATCCATCAACAACATATTACATTGTCTTGGGGATATTACTCTTTTTTTCTAGTGTTTTTCATGATCATTTTACTTCACATGTGAGATATATTTCTTGTATGCCATTATCTATACTATCCACACATGCACACTCATGCTTTTGATAAGTGTGACCATAGATAAAGGAATCCTACATGTGACATGGATGTTCACCTTCTACCCTTCCTATACTAGTTGTTGAGGGCATCCACATACGTCTCATTTAGGTGCTATTGTTTCATTTTTTACTTATAATCTTATAGTACTTGATTATACATGCTTTTTACATATTTGTTATTAATCTAACATGATAACAGGTGTTCCATGTGCAACACTTGTTTTGTAGGATTACATCTTTCCATGACTACTTGTTTCTTTGTATGTACTTGACTGCTTATTTTTTTTCCATTGTATGTGGGCTTTGTCCTATGTCTGTATGCACACTTTTTTTTTTATGACCATGATGGCCATGTGTGTATTACAACATCGTGAGTGATATCTCATGTTTGTAACCCCTTTTTCACAGCTTACTTTTTTTCTTGGGTGTTTACATTCACTACATTTTCTTTGTAGCTTACACATGTTTTCTATATGCATTGATTGTTTTCTTTACACTTGTCTTTGGCTATCCTTATTTTTTGTGTATACCTTGGTTTCTGCTAAGAAATTTGTAGAGTATATAGTTCAAAGTCTAGTTGGTCCTCTTTTGGGGCCACATTCTCCTATCATCGATGTCGCATGCGTCCCAAAAGAGGGGTGGTGATCCTCTTAGGATTTATATACTAACACAGTGGAGCTAGACTAGTTTAATATAGTGCAATTTCTGCCCTTTTCATTGTGGGTTTACATTGTGGGTTTAGAACTATTTAAAAACCCCATACAATCATATTTTCCCAAATATGGCATCCTTAGCATTTCTAGCAAGTAGTTACAAGCTTGGAGGTAAGCATGGGTGTGCCTCTCTACACTACTTCAGCTAGTGGAATCAAAATGCCTCCATAACTAGGACAATACAAAGATATCTTAACACACATTTTAGTAAAAGTGGTTAGATCTTGGAGGACATAAAGCATTTCCTCCCTACACAATTTTATCTAGGGTGGCATGAGACCTCCCAAAAAACTCGCAATAGTACATGATATCCTTCTACACCCCTTCTCTTGACATAGATGAGGTGCACATTTTCCATTTACACTTTTCATTTCAAGTATTTTACATTTACGTATTTTACACATTTCTATACAAATGTGTATTTTACATAGTGTTTTTAAGATACATACATATTTGACTACTTGATCATTTTTTCCTTGTAGGTCTGACTGTATGAGAAATAAGTAGTCAAATTAGGGGCAATAACAACAACAAATACTAGTACAATGACAATGCAAACCACATTCCATTATAAGCACACACCTTACTAACCATGTAGGTAGAATATACACCGCAACAACTACACACGTGTTCTTCCCTAGGTTCACTCTCATCACCTTTTTTATCCGCATTTTTCATCTATAGTTTCCAGGCTCCTTGATCTTTACATCATTCCATGTTTTTGTCTAGTCGTTTGGTAAACTTTTATACTACACTCTATATGGACATCAAGTATGCATTTATGTCTACTTTATGTTTCCGATATTTTTTCTCACCAACATAAAGTGGGGGGAAAATGTAGTCACAAAATCATGCACTTTTGACATTATTAAGCTTGGTCTCATACTACTATTTAGAAGGTTCTTAAGTGATGAAAGTACTAGTTAATCCCACCTTTTAGCCATCTTGTTTTATTTTTTAATTCATCATTCCCACATATTTTTACATACATGCCTAGTTGTTTCGACACTTTCCTAACATTTTAGGCTAAACTAGGGTTCTCATGCCTATACTAGGGTAGGTCGGGGTGGCATGGTTCCACATGGGGCACTCTGATACATGTTTTAATTTCCTACCTTTTTTCGAGCTCTTCTTAGCTATTTTTCATCCATATATTTTTCCTAGTCAGCCATGTTGGGGTTAATTACAAAATTTGAGAAAGAGAACCCTATAAATATAAAGTTATGAGACCATAACGAGGGTTCTAACGCCATTTACTACTATCACTCATTTTAGATTTTTATCCATTATATCACTTTCATCCACATAGTTTCATGCATTAAGGATATGAGATATACATTAACATACACTTCATACAGGGAGTTATGTTTTACTATTCCATGTACACATACTATTACATTTTCTACATTTATTTATTGGTCACTACTTCACAAAGTGTGACTGGCATAAGAGAACTAATGAATGACATACAAACACACACACACAACAGGTACATTTGGGTAAAAAATGTAGTACACCACTTAGTTTAGTAAGCCAACTATTGTGGCAGCTGAGGTCAGTCCTACCCATTCATCTGCATCTTTTATATTTCTAGGGTTTTGATACTTCTTTTTTTTCTCACAGGTCTTTAATATCATCTTGCTATTTTCAGTACATTAGGCACAGTTTAGAGAATCTAGTGTGATAGGCAATGAAGGTTATAGTGTATCTTCTGACCCATAAATAATCAACATCCAAGCTTTATTAGACACCAGGGTGTCTCTTTCTACATACTAGGGTGCGCATGGTGCCCTAAAACCATCTTTGGTGCTCCAGTATGATAAGAGATTCTAGATCCACTCTTTTTGGGGCCTGTGTGTAGTTGTTCCTACTTTTAGAATTTCCAGTCAGACTTGTAAATTTCAATAACAATCATTTGTATCCATATAAGTTCTTTCCTAAATTTCCTCTTGCACATTAGGATTTCATTTCTATCAATTCAATCATTTAATTATCTTATAGTATTTAGTAATTCATTTACAATGCTTATGTCCTCCTAGATTAGATTAACTATCAATACACTTTCCCCTATTTTAGCTAATTTTAGTTAATTAGGTAGAGGAAATATTTTTCTAGAAGGTGATAAAGTTTCACTAATATCAGAGATTGTAACACCTGGCCACAATCATTCCCTTAGCCAGTTATATTGACACCTCAAAAAATTGAAGAAAAAAGAGTGAAAGGGTTACGTTTCAATTGTGACAACAAATATGGACCAAGACATAAGTGTGTTTAAAAGAAGTTCTTATACATTTAGGGACCTAATGAAGAAGAATATAATGAAGAAGATAAAGAGGTAGAGCTAGAGTAGGAATTTGGAGATCACCAACCAATAATATCATATAATGCAATTTAAGGTATTAGCACTCCCCAAACCCATAAAGTGGTTGGATTCTTAAAAAAATAGAGGGTTACAAAGTTGATTGATTCAAGAAGATCTCATAACTTCATCAATCATTAGTTGGTGGTATGTTTGAACTTATTTTTTATTGAACACTTGAATGTCAAGTAGTGATCGATTATGGTGGAAATTTTAGTTGTTCAGGAAAATTCCATAACATTAATTTCATAATTGGATATTACTTGTTAACTAGCTCCATATATGTCATTTCCGTAGGAGGAGTAGACATTCTGTTAGGAGTTCAATGGATTACAAACTTAGGAACCATTTAAATTAATTTCCAAGAGTTGTGTTATCTCTCGAAAGTGCACCCTATAGAGAGATGGTTGCAGGTGTTCTAAGCTTTCAAAATGGATCTCTCTCTTTTGTAGATACAATGGAAACACCTCAAATATGTGGGTATACCTATTTTGAGGTGAGTCTTTGGTATCAAGGCTGGTTCCTTATTGATGTATCCTAAATTGATTTTATGGGGTTTAAGCGTAAAAAGAAGACTATAAAAGTATTAAAACTAGGGTGATACACCAAATTTGTATGAGGTCTTTGACTAAGTATATGTATAATTGATATGGAAAGGATTTTTGATGCACAAGCCAACAATTTTTAGTAGAATATTAAGGGCAAACACTTTGGTGTATTGAGGGAAAGTATCACAACAATACTTCTAAGTTTAAACACACACATTAATATCACAGAAATTACTAAATTTGCAACAGGGTAAGATGATCAATCAGGGAACTCACATTCACAAGATTGCAAATAACTAGAAAGGTAGAAAATACTTCACATTCAGAGGACAAAACAAGCACAAACTGCTTTAGCACTTTTGTATATAAAAAGTCCTCATTTTTTTCTTTTCCAAAGCACACAATATATCGCAAAAATATTTCCCACCCTTCCTAAAAATAGGTTAGAATTATAATTGCCCATGCATCCTATTTTTATCCTTCATATATTAATAAATAAAGGAATAAAAATAGAACATGCAAATACAAAGAAGCATCAACAACCATTGGTTATAACTCAGTCAACTGCAGTCGAGTGTTCTATTTTAATGAAAAGTATGAGTGATAATTTGCTAAAAATAAGTTTTGCTTGATGAGCAAGTATTCTTCCTTGTGCATGCAAATTCTGTCTTCTTATTGATCCATCCTTTTGCTGAAGGTTTGCGACCTTATACATTTGTAGTGATAATATTAGTACTTTCTAACCATGGTTGAATCTGGTGAGCTCGAGACTCAAATTAAGGTGCAAGAGTATTGCAAACTTAATCATTTTTGGTATTTGCATTGTTGAGCTCCATTCGACCTAGAAAATTTCTGCTAGATTTTCCCCTAGCCACCATTATTGACTGTTCAAGCTTGACTGAAAGTTTCTGTAAAGAACTATTTATTTCATCGTTTCATAAAAGAGTAGTATAGATTTGAACTGAAAACGGGCCTGGAAGATATTTTCTTTCTTTTCTGACAGAGATTGTGCATTTTAAACCTTCGACCCGCCCTTGTGCTTATAATTTTGAGTTTTTATGGTGTGGGAGGAGTCTCCTGTGATTTTATCACTTTTCTCCATTTTTTCAAAAAGGGATCAAAATCTCAAATTGACCAGATGCTTCACTTTTGACTTATTCAATACGTGGCCTTGTTCGGTATTTAGCTTGGCCGCGAGAGACTTTATCAGTTTTCTCCTTTTCGAAAAAGGGTCTCAAAATATCAAATTGACCTGACGTTCCACTTTTGACTTATTGAATACATGGCCTTTTGATGTTTCAGCGGAGTCGCGGGCAATTTTTAAACTTTACTCCCTTGTCAAAAATCTTAAAAGTTTCAAAGGCAAAAACCGTTCCAATGATCCACTCCTCTGCTTTGAATTTTTTTAGGTGGGCTCAAATTTTTACTTTTTCCTTTAACATATGTGAAGCCGTCGGCCATTTTACAACTTTACACCCTTTTGGAAATAAAGCTTAAAATCTCAAAAGGCTCCGATGATCAGCCTTTACTTTTTTGATGCGGGCTCAACCTTTTAATTTTTACTTTAACATAAGTGGGGCCACGGGTCATTTTACAAATTTACACCCTTTTGAAATAAAGCTCAAAATATCAAAAGGTTCTGATGCTCCGCTTTGTCCTTTTTGATGTGGGTTCAACCTTTGACTTTTTCCTGTAACATAAACGGGGCCGCAGGTCATTTTATGACTTTACTCCCTTTTCCAAAATGTATCAAAAAACAAAAAGGGTCCACCCCTCCACATCCAATTATATTTCATTGGGCCTATGGGTCAATTTGTCACTTTTACAAAATGATGAAAAGATGATAAGTTCACCAAAAATACCCACCATTTTAATGTGTCAAGATGGAGTTTGAATCGATTTTGTTGATCAATTATGTGCATTGATCTTTGTACATTTGATTTTTGGCTGTTGATCTCCAACTCACCTGATGAGTTAAGTTACTTTAGTTTCATGAATAAAACATCTGAAACCCTAATTCTTTTTTATTTTCAATCTCGAGCTCTATCCGAGCTAAAGGTACTCTAATTTTTTTTTGCCTTGGATGGTGGCCCTTGGAGATGATCTGTCAAGCTCAGTTTATCTGCATCTATAGCTCATTCTGTCAAGCTCATCTTTTATTCAAAATATTTATGTCCTGTGAAGCTCTGCCAAGATTCTATGGCCGTCATTGTTGAGGTTTCTGAGCTCACTCCTTTTTGTATCATCATTATTTTTAACAATATGGTTGAGGCTTCGTGTTTTTCTGTTTGTGTAATCTCCTGACTTTATATTTCTCATTTCAATTAGTATTGAGCTCGCCCTTTTACATTGTCCCTGCTCTTTCATCTTGGAAACATTGATACTCATTTTTCCTTTGCATTTTTAATGTGATTCCTAGAACAACACTGATCTCTAAGTTGAAAACTTGTTCTGGATTCTCCTTCTGGGTCTGAATATGATGATGGTTTGCTCTGCATCAATTTTAACTAGTGAGTTCTTGATCCTTACTCTGATTTTAGTACCCATTAATGGGTCTTTCTTGATCAAAGCCAAGATCTACATTTTCTTCCTTAGATATGTAAATTTATTCATTCCTTTGAGTTGTATTGAAACAAATCTTTATATGAATATTTTACTATCCTACCTGAATGAATTATTTTTCCCAAAATATGTATCTACGCATGTATTTTTCAAATTGTGTCTTGAAATATTACAACCGAGATTTGGGTATCACTCCTTTGGCATGGGTATTCAGACTTCTTTATTTCTTCTTGATTGTGTAATCTCCACTTGCACACTTGAAGAAACAGTTATAAAATATTTAGGATTTTTTGCCTCTCGTATGTCCATGGTTTTATTTTCTTCTTTCTCCTTCATTCTAAGTGAGAAAATCATGTATGCAGTTTTGATCTTCAAGTAATTTATATCTCCTATTGCTAAGAGATCCATATCCACAAATAGGGTAGTATACGAATATGGATTAACCCTTAGCCCTTAATTGATAATATTCCTCTTTTCTTCTTTCTATTTACATTTCTCTCATCAATGAATATGAAGAGGAGAAAAAGCTAAAAATGAGGATGCATCAACCGAAGGAGAAGTCCCAAGGAAATGATGGGTTCACTCATACTCCTCTATTTTTTCTTTCATGCATGTGTACCTCTTATTTCAGTAGCTGTAATTTACTTCTCACTTACATCCCATGGCTTGTGTGGGAAAATTTAAAATTCCTTATGCATAAAGCAGTGAATTTTTAAATTGAGTTGTGTATTTCTTTCTGCATTTCTACATTCTGATATGGATTATATGATGAACTAGAAAACCCAATAATATGATTGAATGTCTTAATCATAAGGAAAGAACATTAAATAATACCTCTAACATCAAGTAATGAACTCTAATTTCTGCAATATGTAATTATGTTTTTTGTTCCAAAAATTAGCATTTCATCTACGAGATATAATTGGATGTCTTCATCAAGGTAACACAGCTATCCTTTGGGGCTTTGTGTTCTTTTGTTGAACATAGTCATGAAATTGTAGACTACGCAATCTGTTATGTTTTGTAATAGCATACATGGTTGCAAATTTCATGTAATCATTATTTAATTCAACAGTAACAATATTCTCTGAAAGAAACTCCCCTAGCTTAGGTATACTTCAAAAAAATTATCCATCGTAACAAATTTTCAAGTTGCCCATTTTTGCACAAGTGCAAAAATTGTCAACAAGTTGATCATTGAATTTCCGTCAAAAGGGGTGACTTTTAAACTAAAAGGATTAAGAGAAAACTCCCCATTGTTAGTGATCTCCCACTAGATGTAAATATTACTTATAAAATGTGCAGAGGGGTTTGTGGTACAACTATTTTCATTATATGAACATCAATTAAATACATTTATAACCTACCATATCCAAAAAATTACAGATAATTACTTAGTTATTTTTGGACATATGCAAAAAGGTTTACCTCTAAACAGAGACAATGACCATGTCATCCATCTAGTACCAGGGAGTCAACCCCTCAACATCATACCTTATAGGTACCCCTATATGCAAAAGAATTAGATTTAGAAAATACTAAAAGAGATGTTAGAAGAATACATTATTCCTCATAGTCAGATTCCTTACTCCTCTCCTATAGTGATGTTATGGAAAAAATATTGAAAGTGGCACATATTTGAATATTATAGGGAACTCAATAATAACACAGTCAAAGATAAGTTTCCTATTAATGTAATTGACGATTTTATAGATGAGTTGTATGGTGATTTTTACTTTACAAAACATGATCTGCGTTTTATACATCATCATATTAAAATCAAGGATGAATATGTTCATAAAATTTACTTCATAAAACATGAAGGATATCATGAGTTCTTTTGAATTACTTTTGGACTAAAAAATGCACCCTCTCCATTTCAAATATTGATGAATTATATCTTTAATCCATTTATGCGGAATTTTTTTTAGTGTTCTTTGATGATATATTAATCTATAGTAAAACATGGCAAGAACACTTGCATCATGTAAATAAGGTGTTAGAAACTCTTGAACACTATCAAATTTATACAAATCCTTCTACTTGTGTTCTTTTTGAGTCAAGGACGTTGAAAATTTTGGTCACATCATCTCTTATGAAGGTTTTAAATATGATCCTAACAAAATAAAATCCTTTTCTTGAATGGAAGATTCCTAAAACGCTAAAGAATATCTGGATAAATTTAGGACTTACATGTTATTATCATAGATTTGTTATGAATTATGGCACCATAACAACACCATTCAAAAATTTATTGAATAAGGAATATTTTCATTAGAATGAGGAATATGCTACGAAATTTGATAAGTTGAAGGATGCCATGTGCACCACTCAAGTTATAGCCACCCCAATTTTTAAAAAAACATTCATTGTTAAATGTGATGCTTTAGAGTATGGTATAGGGGTACTACTTGAGAAATAAGGTCAACCCATTTCCTTTTAGAGCCTCCATTTCAAAGGTAATAATATATCAAAATGATAGTAAAAATTCATGGAGTGAAGCAATGGAGACCATATCTAATGAGTAGACATTTCAAATTGAAGACAAATCATGATAGTTTAAAATAATTCTTAGATAAATGTTTATCATTTGAACAACAAGAAAAATGTGTCTCAAAAATTTCGGGGTATGAGTTTGAGATAATTTACAAGGAAGAGAAGGAAAATGTAGTTGTCGATTAATTAAAATGTGGTAAAATGTGGTAAAATGATAGTTAATATAACTAGGAAGAACCATATTTAAAAGTAAATAAAAGTAGTAGATGAATATAGAAAGTGACCCAAGTAACTAGATTATTTAAAATAGAAACCCTAATATGTAAATAAGGTTTGGAAGGAGCTTGGATGATTCAAAAAGCTTGTTGGATTGTGTCGTAAATATTACTGGAGAAACTGGAGGAGGAAATGCATGTGCCAAATTCTAGAAAATTACAAATCTTAGCAATCTGGGTGGACTGGTCACCTAGAACAGGATTAGGGCCCCTATGGGCACCCCAGTATGATTTTTGGGTGCCCTAGTCTACGTAGGATGTCTAAAAGAAACTTGCAAGGTCAATAATTTATCTAAAAGCTTCACTACTTTTTGCACTAATATCTCTAAACTACAGTAAATGTCGCTACCAATAAGTGTTAAAGATAATACCTACAAAATCCTAAGACACGCATAAAACCCTAAAAAATAAAAATGCAAATGAAGGGGTCAGACTATCCTCAGATGCCAAAATGGTGCACTTACTAACTGAGCGGTGCACTACATCTCATACCCGATGTCATTCTATGTTTAAGTGTGTGAAAACATTCCCTAGGGACTCTTGTTCCATTCACGCTTTGTAAAAGTAGTGAGCAATAACCATGTGTAGAAAATGTATTAGAATGGTGGATGGAGTAGAATAAAATTACCTCCTATGCAGTGTGATGGAGCTAGATGAATGTAAATGAGGTTTAGATGGATGCAACCTTAGATGATGGTATTAGTGCCTAGTGTTTGGTCCCTCATTATGGACCTATAAATTTGTATTTATATTTTTCCCTTGTTCTAATTTCATAACTAACCCTGATGAGGCCAAAAAAAGAAATGAAATGTTAAAAAAACTAGAAAGTTCCCCAAAAGTCACGGGAAAGTTGAAATAGGATCAAGGCACCCCAACTAGGACTAGGGTGTTTACCAGTACTCTATTCAAATGCAAAATAACATTGAAAAACAAAAATGGACTGGGCATGAATGTGTGGAAGGTTAGTAGTGATGAAAAAAAGTAAAGTAAAATGGCCAAAATGCGAGGATTAATGAGTAATTTTTCATTGAAAAACCATATAAATAGTAGTATGAGATTAGGAGTAAATAATAACTAAAGTGTGTGATTTTGTGACTACACTTACTACCACTTTATGTTGGTGAAAATAAAGCTCGGTAACATAAAGTAGATAGAAATGCGTACCTGATAACTTGTGTAGATTGATGTAGAAACGTGCTGAAGGACTAGACAAAGTGTCGAGTGGAAAAAATATGATGGAGCATGGAAAATAAAGATGCAGAAGAAACAAAATTGATGAGAGTGAACCTAGGGTGGAAACACATGTGTAGTTTCTGATGTGTATGTTGTACCTGCATGGTTAATATCGTGTGTGCTGTTATAAAATGTTTTTTTGTTGCCCCCATTGTTCTAGTTGTTGTTTTTGACTACTTGTTTCTCATACGAAAGGATCTGTAAGGAAAAAATGATCAAGTACTCAAATGCACATGTGTATGTGAAAAAAGGATGTATATGTATCTGAAATCATGTAAACGTAAATTACGTGTATGAAAAATGGAACACGTGCACCTGATCCATGTTGAGAGAAAATTTGTAGAAAGAGGATATCATGTCCTCAGTGTTTTGGGTGATCTGATTGTAGAGGCCAAAGAAATGTAGGGAGAAAGTTGCATTATTCTCCAACCTATAACTGCTTTCCTTAAGTTGTATGAAGATATCTCTATACTGCCTAGTTTTTTGGGTGATCCCATGCCATTGGCTGAAGTAGTGTAGAGAGAAAGTCTATTTTATCATGTATCCTCTAACTGCTCCACAAAAGGATAAGGAATTCCATGTCCTATAAAATGTGTTGTGTACATGGTTCATAGACTGCTATGAACCCACTCGTTGTATAACCCAAAATGTCAAGGGTAGAAACTAAACTGAATTGAACCGGTGTAGAAGCATTGTATAGTATGTAAATGCCAAATTATTCCCCACCTCTTTGGGGGCACATACGACTTCAGTCATAGAAGAATGCGACCCGAAAAAGAGGACCAACCACATAAACTCTATAACTCTTCCATATAGGGGTAAGAGAACGTGCTTGGTAGAAACCAAGGAGTGCATAAACACATGGATAGAAACAAGTGTTAGTACAAACATGCATGCATATAAAAGACAATTGTATGTTATGCAAAAAATGTATAAGCTAGTATACAACTAAACACACAAGAAGACATAATAAGCCACACAAAGCGGGCTGCAAATATGGGACATCACTCATGATTACACAAGACACACTAGGCCATTATAGCTGCATATAACAAATAATTATACACACCAAACAAAGGGCAAGGCCGACATACAATAGAAAACAGTATCCAAACAACTACAAATAAAAGATAAGCATGGAAGCAAGTAATTTTGTGAACAATTGTTGATCATGAAGCACTCGTTAGCATGTTAGAAAGAAAAATAGTATGTGAAAAGTGTGTATAAACATGTAATATAGAGTGCTAAGTACAAAGTGAAACAATAAAATCTATGAGAGCCAAAGGTGGATGTACCCAACAAAAAATGTAGGATGGGTAGAAGGTGATCATCCGTATTGCGTGTAAAAGACTTGTATCTGTAATAATTAATAAGAAAATACGTGAATGCACATATGTGTATGGTATAGATAAATGACATACAAGATACCTAACTAGCATGTGTAGTAAAGAAATCATATACAAGAAAACGCAAGCAAGAGTAAAAGAAACCAATATATGAAATGTGCAGTGGATGGATGGAATGGAATGCAATATGGAGGATAGGAGCTGCGTGTGCCCTTGAGTGAATGGGAATGTATGTAGTAAGGTTCATTTGGTTTTCCCCCTTCCTAGTCAAGAATGAACCATACACAAGAGTGCTTCGTTGGGAAATGATCAAAATGTGTGTCCTTTCTAATGTGATGTGATGAATGTGTATGTTTGATGATATCCAACCTAGAAATGATGTGTCTTGAACACTATAAACGAATTGTATATGACAATAAAATGATCGAAATGGTGATGATGTAGCTTAAAGTGTATATCACTACTAGATGAAGATAGGGAGTAAGGATGTAACCTAGAACTTATACAACTACAATATGAAGGAATATGTGACCATTCAGCCTATAGCATATGTCACTAACCTAGTAATGTCACATGATAGAATGCCAAGTTGTGAATGTGTGAGTATGATAAGGTCTATTTTATTCGTAAACCCTTGGTAGTCGAGTATGGATTGAGGAACTAAAGTGCATCATTGGGTAGTGAGTGCAACGTATAGAATATGATGTAGTGTGTGTGATTATAGTAGATGACCATATGATATGTAAGATGTGTAAAAACTCAATGTCTAGTGTGTAATGTAAGATAAAATATTAATGTTAGAGTACACGCAGTTTAGTATGTAGGAGTAGTATTTGGTTCTATACTTGTGGAAAATAAAAGTGTGACATATGTATGATGAATACTAGTATAGTGTATAGACAATATGTTGTGTATAAATGCACAATGCAAGTATATAATGTAGAACCTAAAAGTGTGATGTATGTATAATTTCATCTAGTATGATGTATCATGTGTAGATATGTAATGATGTAGAATAAATGTATAGTGTATGATGTAAGATGTAATATGTAAGATGTGTGAATAGACATAGTATGTAGTAAATATTGTGTAGTGTGTGTGGTTCATGTGTACTAAGCCCTCAATAGTCCAGTGTGAATCGAAGCACAAGAGTGCATCATCGGGTGACAACGATGCTAAAAAATTTGATGAGTATGCCTATGTCAAGATATTGATGTATGACTATGTAACTATGAGAGATGTATTGACGCTAATTTGAGGAGGGGGATGTGTTAGATGCTATGCCCCCAATTATGTGGTTATACGTGCATTATTCTATAAATGATGTTGAACAACAAGTAGGAAAGTGATGTATGAAGGTGGTGAAGTATCATAGATTTCATAATTTATTGATTCAATGATGGGATGAATAATGAGATATCATATGGTATGTGTGACAAGGGATAGATGATTGTAGATGTATGTATGTATAAGTGATCATGTAATAATTATATATGTTAATTTAAGATGAGATTAAGTTATTATTTGTAACGGAATCCTCAGCAGTCATATAAGAACCATAAGAATATCAATTTATCATCAGGAGGGTAGGGTGATAAGATTCACCTACTAAAGACAAATTTTACATGAGCAGTTGAAGCATGGTGGGAAAGCGTAACGATACAACCATGCAGTTGTGGAAATTACGATGTGTCTTGACCAACAATAGAAGGAGTAGCTGCTTTGAAAAAAAACATTGGTTGCGGAAGTGGTGTAGATGGGGAGGTATCTTGAATGGTGGTGGATTTTGTGGTGTGGATGATGCTTCTGAAGGTTTAATAGGAGGCAAACTAACACTGATTTTTAAAGGAGGTTTCTTAGATTGACATGGTAATGTTTGAAATAACTTTAGTGGAAGAGAAGTGGAACCGTCCTTGCTCGAGAAGTTGGAGTCGTTTGAATAGGAGAAGCTTCATTGACCAAATAATGTACCACATAAGTGATAATCTTATGCTCATTAGATGTATAAGGAGGATATTTAAGATCCCATTGAGATGCCACATTGGTATATGGTCATGATACAAAATGTTGTATAACAAATGAGATAAATCCCTGATGCTCAAGATGTTTGATTCTTCATTATAAATCATATCATTCATTATCGTTATGTCCATTGATTCGATCATAATTTTAATATGGATGACCTTGATATTTAGTTAGTCAATAAGGAGGATAAAATTGAGTAGGTAGTAAAGTGATCAATTGATGAATAAGGAGCTCAATCAGAAGGTTATGTTGTTTAATATTCGGATAAAAAAGGAAAGGTTCTGGTAATGGTATAGATTGAGGCTCTATAATATGAGCACATGTAGTAGACATAGAATGTGAATGAGGTATAGAAGGAGAACAAACATGCACGTGAGAAGCATCCTTATGTTGTTGAATTTCAGATTTGAGAACTATGATCGTGGATTCCATAGCCATAAACTTGTCTTGAAACAAAGATTGAATTTAGTTCAATACGAGTCATTTAGATGGAGGGGCATGAGGACTAACCTCGTCAGATAGATGGTGGAAGATATGAATTATTTCATTTGGCAACGTATCATTAGGATGACATATAGAGTCTATTTATCTTTCTAGAATGACTTGATGGTTAAGAGATATTTTAAGAAAATCAAATAAAATACCTTGAGGAGCTTTACAACTAATGATAGAAGAAATATGTGGATCCAAAGTGTGAAATACGTGGGGTTATCCAAAAATTATTAACTTAAATGTGGTAAAATGATAGTTAATCTAACTAGGAACAAGAATAAATAACAGTAAATAAAGGCATAAAGTGACCCAAGTAACTAGACTAATGAAAATAGAAACCCTAATATAAAAAGAAGGGTAGGAAGGAGCTTATATGATTAAACCAGCTCGCTAGAATGTGTTATAAAGATGACTTGAGAAATTGGAGGAGAAAATGACTATGTCAAGGTCCATAAAAGTACATATCTGAGAAATCTAGGTGAACTGGGGTGCTTGAGAGAGGATCAGCGCACCTGTGGGTACCCTAGTTTGAGTTTCTGGTGCCCTTGTCTACGTATGATTTCCACATTATTTTTTGAAAGGTCGCTAAATTATCTTAAAACCTTCACTCCTTTTCATACTAATATCTCTGAACTGCGCTAAATGTTGCTACCAATAAATGATGAAGATAATACCTGCAAAACCCCTAAACAAGCATCAAACACTAAAAAACGTGCATATGAAGGGTTCAGAATGTCCTCAGCTACCACAATGGTGGAATTACTAACTAATCCTTGCACTAAATCTCAGACCCAATGTAGTTCTATGTGCAATTGGGTGCAATCATGCCCTCGGTGCTCTTTTTCTAGTCACACTTTGTGAAATTAGTCAGCAAAAACTATGTGTAGAAAATGTAATAGAATGGTGGAAGGAATAGAATAAACACCCCTCCTATGCAATATGATGCAAATGAACCAATCTTGTTCCTTGTGATGGAGATATATGAATGCAAATAAGCTTTAGATGGATGAAACCTTGGATGATGATAGTAGTGCATTTTGCGTGGTACCTCATTATTGACTCATAAATTTGTATTTATATGGTTGTCTTGTTCTAATTTTGTAGTTAACCCCAAGGAGGATGACCAAAAGATATATCAAAATGTTCAAATAGATAGAAAGTGCCTTAAAAGTTATGAGAAAGTGGAAAGAGGATCGGGGTGCCCCGAGTAGGCCCAGGGATCCTATTGGCACCTCAATACTAGCCAAGGCACCTTAGTCTAATGCAAAATAGCGAAAATCAATAGAAATAGAATAAGCATTCATGTATGTGAGGTCAGCAGTGATGACATAGAATAAAGTTAAATGGCCAAAAGATGGGGGTTAATTAATACTTTCTTCACCCAAAAATGATATGAATAGTAGTATGAGACTGAGCCTAAATAATGTCTAAAGTGTGTGATTTTGTTACTAAATTTTCCCCCACTTTAATTTTATGAGAGGAAATCTCAGTAACATAAAGTAGATAGAGATGCGTACCTGATAATCAATGTAGATTGATGTAGAAACACGCTGAATTACTATACAAAGCATGGAATGGAAAAATAATGATGGAGCATGGAAACTAAAGATGCACAAGTGAGAAAAGTGATGAGAGTGAACCTAGGGTTGAAATGCGTGTGTAGTAGTTGATGTGTGTGATGTACCTTCATGGTTAGTATCATTTGTTTCTTCGTAAAATGTCATTATTGTTTCCCCCTTTGTTATAGTTGTTTTTGTTGACTGTTTGTTTCTCATATGGACAAACCAGCAAGGAGAAAATGATCGAGTAGTCAAATATGCATTCGTATGTGAAAATGCATGCAAAATACGCATGTATATGTATATGAAAGCATGTAAATGTAAAATGCGTAAATGAAAAATGGAGCATGTGCACCTGATCCATGTTGACAGAAAAATTATAGTAAGAGGATATCATGTCCTGGGTTTTTTCGGTGATCTGATGCCATATGCTGAAGAATTCTAGGGAGAAAGTTGCATTATTCTCCAACCTATAACTGCTTCACTAAAGTTGTATGAAGAGATATCTTTATTACCTGGTTTTTAAGGTGATCTGACACCACTGGCTGAAGTAGTGTACAAAGTAAGTATGATGTGTCTTCAAACATCTAACTTCTCCCTAGAATGCTAAGGACTACCATGTCATGTAAAATCCACTTTTTAAGGGGTTTTTAGAATGGTCTAAACCCACTCATGGTATAACCCACAATGCTAAGAGAGGAAAATGAACTGAATTGAACTGATATAAAAGTGTTGTATAGTATGTAAACCTCGTATTCTTAAATTAAATGTGGGAAAAGGATAATTAATCTAACTAGGAACAAGAGTAAATAAAAGTAGTAAATAAATATAGAAAGTGACCCAAGAAACTAGACTAATGAAAATAGAAACCCTAATATGCAAAGAAGTCTTGAAAGGATCTTAGATGATTTGACGATCTTGTTGGAATGTGTTGCAGAGATGAATAGAGAAATTGAAGGAGGAAATGATTGTACCAAGGTCTAAAAAAGTATAGATATGAGTTATCTTGGTGGACAAGGGAGCCTTGGAGAGGATCAGGGATCCTTTGGGCACCCTAGTATTAGTTTTGGATGCCTTGGTCTACGTATGATGTGTGAAAACCAAACCTAGAAGGTCACTAAATTATAAGAAAACTTTTCTCCCTATCGCGGTAGTATCTTTGAGCTACACGAAACGTCGCTACCAATTAGTGATGAAAATAAGACCTGTAAAATCTCAAGACAAGCACTAAATCCTAAAATAGAAAAAATCAAATGAAGGGGTTGAACTGTCGTCAACTGCTACAATGGTGGACTTACTAACTAAGCGATGCACTACATCTGAGATCCGATGTAGTTCTATCTGTAAGTGTGTGCAATCATGCCCGAGGTGCTCTTATTTTAGTCGTGCATTATGAAAGTAGTGAGAACTAACTATGTGTATAAAATGTAATATACATCTCTCCTATGTATCTTGATACAGATGAACCAACCTTATACATTGTGATGGAGCTAGTTGGATGCAAATGAGCTTTATATAGATGCAACATTATATTGTGATAGTAGTGTGTAGTGCTTGGTCCCTCATTATGGACCCATAACTTTGTATTTATATGGTTCTCTTGTTCTAATTTCTTAATTAACCCTGAAGAGGATGAGCACAAGAAATATGAAATGTTCAAATGGTTAGAAGTTTCCAAAAAGTGGCAGGAAAGTAAAAATAGGTTTAGGGCACCCTGATGAGGACCAAGGCACTTGTTGATGCCCCAGTACTATCCTGGATGCCCCAGTCAAATGTAAAATAACAAAAATTGATGAAAAACAAAGTAAAGTAAAATGTGTGGGAACATGAATGTATGTGAGGTTGGAAGTGAGGACAGAAAGAAAATTAAGATGGCCAAAAGATGGGGGTTAATACGTACTTTCTTCACTCAAAAATCATATGAATTTAGTAGTATGAGACTAAGACTAAGTAATGTCTAAATTGTGTGATTTTATCACTACAGTCAATGATGCTCTATCTAAGATAGATGAATCAGCTAAGGTATTGTTTTCTGCCATATATTCATTACAAAAGGACTGGATAGGGGATGAAAGGTCTGAATGGAAAAAATACCCAGGTACATAAAATCTCCAACAAGATCCAAGAAAGTGAGAAAAAATTTGTATAGAAAGGAGAGGTTTTGTGATACAAAAATAGATTATACCTATGATAGAATTCAACCCTTAAAAATAGGGTTCTATATGATCTCTCTTATTTGCTTCTAGTGGGAATTCTAGATTCTTGAAGATGTATCATCGAATCAAGCATGATTTCTTCTAGGAAGGGATAAAAGGGGATGTCCAAATAATTTTGACAGAATGCATGGCCTACTAGAAAAATAAGGGAGAAACAATTAATTCCCCATGTCTTTTAGAACCTCTATATATTCCTAGAGAAATATGAGAAAAGGTGGCCATGGAGTTCATCACAGAGATTGCCTAAATCAGAAGGTAAAAATGTAATCATGGTGGTGGTGGATAGACTCACCAAAATATTCCCATTTATCATTCTTTATCACATCCATTTGTTGCGAGTACAGTATCAATGTCCTTCAGGGATACAATTCAGAAGCCTACACGGGACACTAAAGATTACAGTAAGTGATCGAGACCCTATCTTTACTAGTCAATTTTTGGACTGACGTTATTCTCATGCTTCGGGCACACAACTAGCTCATAGTTCCTCTTATCATCCCCCAATCTGATGGGCAAAATAGAGGTGGTAAACAAGTGCTTGGACGAATATCTTCTGTTGTTTTACATCAGATAAGCAATGCGAGATGGGTCCAATGATTACTACTGGAAAGAATGGTGATATAACACCTTCATTTCATACTTCATCTAAAATGTTTCCTTTCTTGGCATTATATGGGTACCGATCCACCATCTATCACTGTCATCTTTTTAGAGTCCAGCCAAAGGTTCGAGCAGTTGAAGAACATATTCAACACCAACAAGAGGTGCTTTCTAGTCTCAAGAAGAATTTGGCCATGCCACAAAACCGCATGAAGCAGCAGGAAGACCAACATCGTACAGTGAAAGACATTTTGAAGTCGGTGATTGGGTTTTTGTGCATTTACAACAATATAAGAAAATGTCCTTAAAACAACACAAAAAGGATAACAATCTTTCACCTAAGTATTATGGTCCTTATCAAGTGTTACAAAAGAATTGGCAATGTAGCATACAAACTAGAACTTCCTCTCGGCTACTTGAATATACATCTAGTCTTCCATGTATCTTACCTAAAGAAGGTAATTGGATAGACAATATCAGACCCAAATAGTGTTACCTGAGCTTGATGAGGAGGGCAGAATCATCTTGGAACCAGAATGCATCCTTCAGACACACACTAAGATGATTGAGGACAAGGGTCATCACTGAGTATTTGATCAAATGGAAAAAATCTAGACAATGAAGACGCAACTTGGGAGGATGCAAATTTCCTGCAATAGCATCTAGATCTTCTCAACATTGGGGACAATATTTGCTTCGAATGGGAAGGGTCATGCTATGCCCTTAATCATATAATCTTATATTGGATGTATATAGGTCGACTTGTGGCTATCATAACTTCTTATCATGTGATGTATCTATTTCATATTTGTTATATTTTCATTAGTGGGTCGGCCTTGGTGTTGGCCATAGCATACAAATATTATATATAGAGGTTAGTAGGTAGTAGTTTGATCATCATTTGAGAATTTGAGAATTTGAGTATTATTGTATGGTTTGGAGGTTTCCCCCTCGAAGTGGCTGAAGCTATTCTAATTGCATATTGAGATCACTTATTCTGGAATATTTTGGTATTTGGTGTTATATTTCTACTCAATGATTCTGATATTATACCAAGTAATTTCATTATAGTTTTAGTGCAAATCAGGTTTGAGGGCTACAGATGGAACCAATGTGGATTGTACAAAGGTTCGTCATACCAGACGTTTGGTTGTGATTTGCAAAGGACGCAGTGCATTCTCAGAAGAGAAAGTGGAACATAATTGTTCTGTACAGTCCATCAGACATACTAGAACAAAGGTACATGTGATGCCCAAAAATCTGATTTGGCCATGATGTTAGTGTAGTTGTGGAATAAGGCAGAAAGATTAATGGTACAAAGGATGGGACAATCAGTCTCAAATTATAGCCCAATAATCAATTTGAAGTACATCGGAATGGGAAATGTGAAAAAAGTTTAAGTTTTGTCCCACGCGGTCTGTGGGATAGCTGGGGCTATTAAGGTACGTGCAGTTTATTTCCATGAAAACTATGACAATTATACCATGTAAAACAAGTTAAATGTATTGACTTAGATATTTTCGGAAAAGGTATGTCAACTATGGACAACCGAGAACTAATGACAAATAAATCACTAATTTTCAAAGCATCTTTGCTTGAGTTGATTACTGGTTATAACAGTTGTGATTTTCATGTGTTCCACAATATGTCCCAAGTATCGTCACAGGGACATAGCAGGACATCCACACCGGGAATATATGCATTGGACAATAGGAATCCCAGGTAAATGTATCCCTAATGTTTGGCCTAGACAGTCCGAGTACACGTAGGACATGAGTTCCCTGAAAACCCGCATATTTTGTCCATTCAAAGGAAAAGTCAATGTCTGACCCCTGAACACATTCAAATCGGTCATAAATTTTGACCACGAGCTTTTCATTTTCAAAAAATTTAGACTTCCATGTCAGGAATACTTATGGGAACAACTGCACTCCTCATATCGTATCTGAACTATAACAAGATTAAATTTCATCATTTCCTTAAAGTATGCAGAGAAGATTCTTAATGAGACCCAAAAAAACTACCTACACTCTCATTGCCATATCTTTTTCATTTCTCAATGAAATCACTACTTAATAATTGGTACTGTTAGAATCTATGGATTTTTTGAGTGCGGGAAATCCCTACAAAAATCTAGGAAAGGATATTATAGTTCATTATGAGGGATGAAGGATTTATAGGTGATCCTTGTAAGGAAACAATGTGTAAAATATTAGAAACTAATTGATATATTGATCATGGTGGTTGGTAGAACATTTAATGAAGCATGGGCCGACACTTTTCACTGTTGCAAGTCATGGGACATCATGGGGATCCTTTTGCAAGAAGACTTATACCATCATTTTACTCCATTTATGACATCTTGCAAGGGGCAGGTGAAGGGGATATTTTGGAGATTGGTCATTTTTCCCCTCTCTCTCTCCTCTCAGAATTCTGATAAATTAGAGTGTTCGGCTCAGATTGTAACTAGTGGAACATAGTTTTGGAGTAGTACATGAACTCAATGATTTCAATTCATTCGGGATGTTTGTGATTAGCCAATGTACTATAGACCCTATCTAGTGGATTGATCTCCTTAATATAAGTGAGTCCACTGCCATTATTTTGTCAAACTACTCCCTAGAATTGTCTCATGATCCAATAATCAGTCAATAAACCTACAAGTCTCTGTAAGATGTCTCTTCCTACTGATGTGTTTGATTGAACTCATTCTTTCCTATTCAACCTCATGCAAATATATTGTTCACTATCTTATATTCTTTCTAAGGATTCATTATCCTATGGTGCATGTAAGCAATAATATTTCCACACATGCATTCCCCTAATGCTGAGACAATGTGGAGAACTGTTATTCACCCGTCTTCTACAGCTATGCCTACTTCTGCATGCTCATGATTTTGGTCACACATTGAAAGACTGTTCAACAAATACGCACCTCTTTTTTTGACAATATCGGACCACTGTCCTAGGTACGTAGTTTTTGTTTTTGTGCACTCTCTCTCCCTGATCCTCTTGGAGAAAATAGAATAGGATAAGATAGTTTTTTCTTGCATTAGAGTATATTGTGGGAGGTGTTTCTACGAGAAATAACCATATTTACATCCAGGAGGTCTATCTCAAGCAGCAAGTCCCACAACTCTGGACAGGTATGTTCCATCATGTTATTCAATACACACCTTGAAGCTCACAGCTGACACACACTTGTGCCACCAAATCGATACCACGGCCTCGTTGATGATGCCTAACGAGAGGTTGATAATCAACCTCCATTCCTACCTTTGCCTACTGCCTCCATCGAGAAATCCATTGTACACTGATCGTTAAATTCCAGCTTGGTGAGTTAGGTTACAATGCATCTGTAGTTAGCTAGCAGCCTGTTTTTTGAAACCCAGGATTCATTCTTTCACTTGGCATGAGCTCATTCATAGTGAAGCTCTGTAAAAAAAAAATCGTTCCCTAGCTCATTGTGAGTACCACATTTGGGCTAGATTTGAATCCTATTCTAATGTAGCCTGGGCGAGCAACAGTATTTACCTTGGACACTTTTCTCTCTGTACGCACAAACTTCACTCATGCCACTAGATGATGGTGGACAGCTCCGTAACCATTCTTCCACTGCTTCATGTGAATGCCATTTCTAACTTGCCCTTCCCTACGGCCATAGTTACCAGAATTTATGAGGTTTTCTAGGATTTGAAAATCTGGTCCAGTTCTTCCTTTGTCATCTAAGCCACTATACATTCTGCATTTCTCTACATACGAGTCGTTTTAGCGCTTCTAATTTATGGTCACATCTGCTCTCAACGCCTGTTTTAACTGTAATGCGCTATATTTTGTATTCTAAGCCTGAACATTGGAAATCGGTACCATGTTCAGAGATTTCGTTTATGTGTTGATATGTCTTCCTGGGGCAAGTAAGTTGCAACGAACTTGAAAAAAATGAAACAGGTCTTTAAGCCATCCTTCGATGAAACCAGGTTATTGATGCAATCGTGCATTGGAAAAACAGTTCCATTTCATCTATCGATGGAGCCCCAAATCAATACGGCAACTGTAGCTGCACACATTTCCAAGTAAAATGCATGAACAAGGAAAAAAGGGAATAAGCCCTTGTAGCAGAGCCATGGCAAGAAACTGAGCCGAATTCAAAGAGACTTTCCAGGAAGCAGTGCCAGAATCCATCAAACAGAGCTATGTGGACAGATAACATAAGGGACGAACATCCGTGTATTTGACAATTGTATTCATAATGATCGCTATGAAATAATAAAACCCATGGCATGACATAAACTGTCACCGGGACAACAGCTGGTTCAGCCAATGCGAGACCAACTGGCAGACGACTCATGCATTGATCGAGATCCACAGCTAGGTAAATAAGGATATTTTAATAACATTCTACGTTATCCATCAATTCTGACGCTAGCCGATGAGAGCATATTATGCAACGTTGAAAGTGCATAAGTCTGTACAGGAGTCAGAATACAACAGATGGATCAATCTCGCATGCTATACACAGAAACAGAGTAACTTCGTTGGTTAAAATCCCGTGACAAAAGATCTATTGATACCCAGGATAGATTCCAGCAGCAAATATACTGTCGAATTCACCATGGATAGTGAACAGTAAAATGAGGGTAATGCAAAGATACAATGACTCAGCATATGAATGTAAGTGGGTGAAGTTCAAGTATATAATGACTAACAGATACGAGGTGACTATTGCTGGTCTGTGCACACAGTTACAGATCCCAATACAATACCTTGTCGAATAGCTACACGCGTGGCACAAACTCAGACCTCTGGTATTCTTAAGGATCAGTGAACATGAAAGATAATATGGGCTCAAGACTACGTGGCAGAAAGGTGAGAGCCTTCATCCACAACGGCCATAGGAAGCTTCTTACAGTGACAACCCTCGAAATATCCGCAGAATTTTGAGAAACACATAAATTTGGGCGATCAACTACTAAATGCATACATTTTGATAGTGGGCGCAGAATTCAAATGAATCCAAACGATCACAGGAAAATAAACCCTTATCTGGTAGAAGAAGATAAAGAGTCTGGGAACTCTACTGGAGCTTTACCTTTATGAATGGCGGTCGTCTCATAAAACCTGTCAAACATAACCTTCGAAGCTATTCCACAAAAACGAATTATATTGTTGCATATGATAACAAAAAAACTTCAAAATGAACGCAGATAGCTATGATTAGCTCTGCAGAATAATCACCTCCATTTAAGATTTCAACAGGGCTTCACACCCATTCCCGAAGGAGCTATAGAATGAACATGCTATGCAAGATAGTCAATTTTCTTGCATGTGATTATGTCCTCAACTCATCGATGGTCAACCATCGACGGCAGATGACTATCCCCTTTCAAAAAATTCAAATGACCGTATTTTTTCACTGACCCCCAAAGTAACTAAGGCTCCAGCAGTTACACATATCAAATAAGGGTGAAACCCATAATTAGTAACTATGAAACTAGTACCGAACAGTAAACATGAACATCATATGATGTCCAATTCTTGTAGAAGGGGGTTTATCTTATTGATCAAGGGATGATTACAGGTATTTAGAAGATTAATCTAAACTTTAGTCTATGCACATGTGTAAAGATAAATCTCAAACTAGGGGCCCGAAAATATGATACATGATCCATGTAATCACTCAACAAGGAGGTAGATGATCTAATCTAAGGGCCTGAAATTTGTAAGAGTTGTCACCAACTCATTATTTGCACAGTGATTACTATATGTTCATGGCAAAAGTTAAAATATTGCTAACAGAGTAGAGATAAGGGATAGAAGGTTATTCCCTTTTCATAATTGTCTTCAAACCGTTAGCAATAATTGTATCCTTATAAGAAGTAGGGGTTCCAAGAATTAAGGGTTGGCAAGAACTTTGAAAAGGAATCAAATAAGATGAGTCATTTGAAGGTTGTGAATTGGGTTAAGTAGATACATTATGGAGAGAGTGAATAAAGGTAGAAGGTTGAATCAAAGTTTAAATGGGCTGAGAACCAGTGAGAAATTAAGATTTTTTCCCTTGCTGACTAGAAAATTGTGAATCAGATGTTCCTATTTTTGGAAATAAAAACATGCATTTGGAGTATTTAAAAACATTGTAGGTTGTTAAATTTCAAAACATGGATGCGTCAATTTAATATTTTCTAGAAAATGTTGATTCAAATAAATTTCTACACAAGCTCTACGGTGAACTCTTAGGCTAGAAAATTTATCAACATTATGTTTACACCATATTGCTCTTCCAAGTTGCCCCACAATATCCCTCAAGAAAGGACCTTAAATATGGAAACCAAAATTCTAAGCCTAGAGATAAGAGAATTTTCTACATATAACCCAAGTGCCATATTACTAAATTTCTTGGGCATGTTAATGACTAGATTTAAACATACATGAAACATATCCCTTTTTTAGGCCTCTTATTGCATCAATTTCGCAACTTTTTTTTTCCCAATTTATTATTTCCCATTTATAAAAATCTGATTCCAATGGCACCCCTCTTCAAAATAACATCACTACTATGATTTTACATTCAACAATTACCTCTAAAATATAATTAGGTAAGCCTTATTTCTCTATCTCTTTCTTAGGGTTTCATATTTAGATCTTAGTTTTCTTGTGTAAATTTGGTATTTAATTATTTTATATATCAATTACTCTGCAATAGGGTTTAAGAAATATATTTTTGGTTAAATCACAAATATCATTCTAGAGTCAATTCAAAAACCTACATTACTCACTTTGAAAACTTGTCATCCTAGTTTTAAATCTTCAAACATCTTCAAACATAGTTTGTTATGTCATGTCTGATGTTGTTCTTGTTCTTGTAGATGACGTAGACCATGATAACCTTAAAAAATCATTCATTCCATCGTAGAGATAACTTTCATGTCTTCATTGGTATCCTTTTGAGAGATATTGAGATAAATAAGGTCTTACCACTATATAATCTAGCTTCTCATACCTATAGTCTTCCATTTGATCTTCATCTTTGTCACATTTTCTTTAGAACACACAACTTTGGCTCAAAAGACAACATTTCATATCTTTAGTATTTTGATTAGGTCTTCAAGGGTCTTCTTAATTCTTTGTACATTATTCATAGCAATCTTTGGATTTAAATCACTCACATAAGCATAAAGCACATTTTATAAGATTAATCCTTCTTAAGAATTTATCATATCTTCTTGAAAATCAATGTCTTGTAACAAACATAGATAATCATACCTTCAATAAAGCCTCAAAAAAAATTCTAAAGCACCAAGGACATGCTCAAACTATGAATTAATGCATCAAGACATCAAATTTCATCTAAGATCACCTAATTATAGCATGAAATTCATGAAAACATTCCTTAGTTTTCATCTTGTAACTCAGATTGCAAAAGTACCTCGAAGTTATTTGGCGTTTATGCTTTGGGTTGTTGGTGTAGGATATTTACCATGCATATATTTTAAGTACATGGGATTCCTCCACATAGGTGATTCACCATGCTTAGGTGTCTTAGGGTGTCATTATGGCCTTACACACATCATAGAGCGTCATAGGAGTTACATTTGATTGGCTATTCTAGGAATGTAACTCCCACCTCTTGACGACTACATTTGTGAGGGAGTTACACACCCCACTACTATATGTACACCCTTTAATCTTGAGAAATACAATGGAATGGAATTGAATAGAATAGAGTACGGGATTTGAGCTAGTTTTTCCTTAATGCTTGCACATTGCTCTCATGGGTGATTTCTTGCTTCGATCTTGAATCTACATCATTTTGTGGTTGAGTGCAATGTTTTGATGTTGACGGATTCCCTCCAGATCTTCTTCATTCCTCTGACATGGTATCAGCGCTCGGGGATCCGAATCATGTTACTCACCTCGGTTGCTTACTACTCTCCACCTCATAGTTTCTTGTGCAAGCTCTCATTCTTGTTTTGTCCTCTACTTGGATTTTATTTATTAAAAAATGTGGGGGTATATGTATTTAATTTTTTTTATCGTGTGTTTCCCGTTAGCATTTTACAACGCTGAGGTTTTAGCAGATTGCAGGTAACTCTATGCATTTTCTCTTCTAAACTCAATGTTTGCTTCCACAACGTCTAAATCTGTGGTTCATTTTTTTTTTGAGGTCACCTTTGTATTGACATTTTCTGCAATGTTGGCTCATGCTTTGGTTTGTTTGGCTCCTGTTTTAACCTCCACTCCTTGTGATTTGGAATTACGTGATCATGCATTAGTGGAATGGGCCCTTCCTTTTCCTAGCTTCTATCATTTTGCATCTGCATGTGCATTGGAGCTCCTTCCCTGCTCACAGTTTTTGACTCATTCCTCACTACTACACCATGTTGGACCCAGGATGCCATTCTTTCCTCCACTCATGTGCTCATGCACACAGTAATGTTGAGCATTGGCCTTGAGAGATGAGAAATATACACAGTGTAACTTGGTTTGGCTCTTTGTTCCATGACCATTACACATTAGTCAACAATTTCAACTGCCTCACGTCGTTTCACCTCTGTAGTACAGTAGAATCCTACCTTAGTTCACCTTGTGTTATCATTACACACAGTCGACACACGAAGCTTAATCCCCTCACACTGTTGACACGATAGTTTCAACCTACCTCTACAGGCTCACGTGCCATCCCCTCCTCCATGTAGCACATGGAGATTGTTAACTCGGCTACAGACCAACAACCAACTAGCTCTGTGCAACATAACAGCTAGGTGTATCTACATGGATTGACAACATGGGCCCCCATCCATCCCTTTTAGAACTTGTTTAGTAGTTAAAACAACCTTTTTTTTTTTAAGGAAAAAACATTCTTATCATGACATAGTAATAATTTTAAGGCTCTACTTTTCTTTTAATTATGTCCTTCATTCATGTGTCGAAGAGAGAGGGCGAGGTCTATGGTTGGGAGGAGGCTAATCCCCTCTTGCAAGAAAAACAAAACCTTCCTAAAATTTGATGCCATTTCCAATAAGTATCCACACAACACCCTTTACACCCATTTTAGGAACATTTTAAATCATTTTGCAAAGCTTATTGGCATTTTCCATCAGTTGTGGGAATCATTTTCTTGCTATAACTTTTGACTCATTGCTCAGTTTTGAGCGCTTCTTTATTCAAAGTTGCATTATTTTTTGCACATTACTTGATGAAATTATCATTTTTTTAAACACACTAGTTTATAAAGTGCCGCATTTTGGGGGATTTCACTAGTACTCTTAGGTTCTCACACGCAAACGCATTATCGGTGAAGTCCGATGTCTTACATTTGTGCACCTTGCAATTTTGATTCCACATCATAGAGGGTGCTCTTTCAAGACTTAAGCATTGTAGGATAATTTTACAACCTCTGCCACTTCTTACTAGGATAGAGAACTATTCATCATGGCATGCTTCTATGGAATGCTACTTCACCTACGAGGGTCTTTCACACTTCTTGCTTGGGCCAACTCCTACACCCACTGATCATCATCATCTTAATGATTTTTTTGACACTTGTGACCATGTTTTTGTTACAAAAATGATGCATGTCTCTCCATCTCACTGGATTCAAGTGGAAGACTCAGATCCACCCCACCATGTCTGGAGAATTTTTCAGTCCCTCTATGAAGACCCTTCACATACTATTGACATTGTTGTTGCTGCTGATTTAGTTGTCTCTTCTATTTCTTCATGTGATGATAGCTCCACTAAAATAGACTCAATTGGTTCTACTTCTGATGACAAGGATTGTGCACCCAGTTCTAATGTCGATAGTACTATAGAGGACTCTTCTCCTCCTCTCATTATTCTAGAGAGTGTTGACATATCCCACATCTCATCAGATATTGAGCAGTCTCTTATATAGTCTCAGACATTCATCACACTCGCCTCTTTTCCACCTTCAGTGTGTGAGGCCCCTTTCACTCCCTTACCTTCATTAGATGAGTCATACCTATCTGACATCACTCTTCTGTTTGTTGAGTCCCCTCATTGGGACAAGTATTTGCCTGACCTTATTCATCTTGTCACAGAGTACACTTGTGATGTACTAGAGGTTCCTCGTCCATCTAGAGGTATTTAAAAGGAGTTCATCATCTCCGTTGTTGGGAGTGCCCCTTCTGGGAATCTTACCCCTTCAACTTTTCTGGTGACCTTCATTGATCCACCCTTGTTTATGGATCAACTTTTTGTTGTGGGGGATGTTTTTTTACCTTCACATCAATTGAACATCCTTTCTACAGGTGTTCAACCTTCACACTCTAATAGTTCTGCACTCACTTACTAGACCTATGTCACACATTTGTGGACCAAACTCAGAGTTCTTCATGTTGTTGCCTTTGGTTTTCTTCATGGAGTGGGAAGACTTCCATCACGTCATTTTTTTCCTTTCTAAGGGCAGGAACACAGTTTTGTGCGGATGGATCTTCTTCAGTCCAGAGGCAGAGGATCTTGTGAACAACATTATTTTGGAGACATCCTAGAGATACAAAGTTCAAATCCATCCATTGCATCTTCTGTATTCCTCTCATCTCCATCTTCTTCTCTCTTCTTCTTCTTTCTGAGAGATTTACTCTTTTTCATGGGTACCTGTATAGGCTCGTCTATGACCAGGACCCATCTTTGGCATATTTCTTAGATTAGAGAGAGGACTTGTCTCTCTTTTGGGGGGAGTTTCTCCCACTAGGTTTTCTCATTTTACTCCACTTTTCAAGATTTTCTTGTACGTGGGTACCTCATTAGGCTTGTTTTTGAGACCAACTTCTCCTTGCTTTCATCTATGTGTGTACCTAAGCTATCCTTCAGGCGGGTGTTGGTGTAGGATATTTACCATGCATATATTTTAAGTACATGGGACTCCTCCACATAGGTGATTCACCATGCTTAGGTGTCTTGGGTGTCATTATGACCTTACACGCATCCTAGAGCGTCATAAGAGTTACAATTGACTGGTTATTCTGGGAACATAACTCTCACCTCTTAACAAATACATTTGTGGGGGAGTTACACACCCCACTACTATATGTACACCCTTTCATCTTCAGCAATACAATGGAATGGAATAGAATAGAGTATGGGATTTGAGCCAATTTTTCCTTAATGCACGCACATTTCTCTCAAGGGTGATTTCTTGCATCGATCTTGAAGCTACATCATTTTGCAGTCGAAACTTCATTACAATGGATGAAATTGGTGAAGTGGACCTAAGCTAGGGGACTTTCTTTCAGTTCATATTGATTCTATTGAATCAATTAATGATTACATGAAATCTACAGCTTGTGTGACGTTAGAAAATGTAATAGATCACATAGTCTTCAATTTCATAATTATCTTTAGTAAAAGAACACAAAGCCCCTAAGGAAAGATGTGTTATCCTAACGAATAGATTGAATTGAAAAATAGATAAATTTTTAAGCTTTGGAACAACAATCACAAGTGTAGATTGCTTAAATTAGAGTTCATTACTAAATGTTATAGGTATTCTTTAAGGTTCTTTCCTTCATGATTACAAAACTCAATTATATTATTGAGTTGTTTAATTCATCATACAATCCATATAGAAAGATGAAATGTAGAAATAAATACACAACTCAATTTCATAATTCAATGTTTTATTCATAAAGAATTTCAACTGTTCCCACACAAGTTGTGGGATGTAACTGAAAAGTAAAATACAACTACTGAAGTAAGAGGTACATATGCATGAAAAACAAAGTAGAAGAGTATGAATGAACCCATCATTTCCTTGGGGGGTTTCTTCCGTTGTGGTTGATGTATCTCTAGCTCCAACTTTGTTCCATCATCATCTTCGCTACTTGGCACAAAGCAATGTACCTGAACACAGAAAAGAGAAAACTGACAGTTATGAGCTCAGGGGTAATCCATATTCCTATACTATCTCAATTCATGCAGATGGATCTCTTAACAACAGGAGATATAAATTACATGAAGATCAAAGGTGCAACTGATAAAGTACTTTTGTGTAATAGTATACATGATTTACTCACTCAGAAATAAGGAGAGAGAACAAAATAAACACCATGTAACACAAGAGAGTCTGAAAATCCTAAATATTTTCTAACTGTTCTCTTAAGCGTACAGGTACAAGTTGTAGTCAAGAAGAAAATAACTCATGTCTTATAGCCCTCACTGTTACATAAAGATTGTAGATTTCAATGACTTATATCCTATGGTACATCAAGATTGGAATAAATCACAAGTACATATTGATATGAAGGAAGAATACAACTCAAAGGTGAAATATAAGAATTACAATATATATGCTAAAGTTAACTAGAGAAATAAGGTTACAGCTGAAACAAAACAAGAAGGAAATATGAGAAAAATTTGACAAGGCTTCACCAAGTAAAATTAACATTTTAAATTTTCCAGCATGCATACTAAAGTTGTAATGAAGATCAAATGCAATATTTAAACAAAAAAGAAATGGAACTACAACATCTCAACAAAAACTTCAATGTTCAGCATGTAAGGATAGTGAACAGAAAATTCCATAAAATAAAATGTCTTACCCAAGTTCTCAAATAAGAAGCAAATGATTAACTTCTACAGTTTTTAGTTTTTCATAATCAAAATTTCAAAAGTAATTTACAACTGAAAATGAAGAAGGATGTCAAGTACAGAGTTGCAGAAAGGTCAAACAATCAGATATCAAGTCTCAGAAGGTACAATTCGATATATAGAAGTTTCATAAATATGTTTGTAGTGTTTTAAAATATCTCAGTTTGCAAAAATTCTTGCTCATGATATTATAAAAAATATCAATAGCTTAAACTGAAAGGAATCAATGGGTTTTAGATATATCATCTTTCAAACAGAAGGAAAGTACACCCATATTAAAATTCAGTGCATCAGCCATGGACAATACATTCAAGGACCAAGTTCAGATATCTTTAGAAACTTATAGCAGTGAAACTACAGTGGCCATGATACAAGGGAATTTTCAGCTTAGAAGTTAATCTGAACATAAAAGAGAAAGGAAAGTAAAAGCAAGTTGATACTTCTATGATCTCAGTTTATCATCATTACAAAGCAAACTATACAAAGGTTTAAAATATCAAGAAATCAAAGAAACATTCAACAAATTTGAAGCTAATTACCATGGTTACAGTTCCACATTCAATATAGGATTATAAAACCCGAATCGAGAGTCAATGATCTCAATTAAATGCAAGGTTCATAGCTAAAAGAACCAGAAAACCCCATAAAAGGTCAAAGAGATCTCAACTTGACCATGACTCAACTCAACAAAGCTAAAATAAAGAATAGAATAGTCTGAGATTTGAATCAGAACATAATAAGATACCAGAAGCTCGAATGGAGAGTAGACCCAAAGGTACAAACATCAAAGTGAAGGAGCTCTACATAAGGATGAACCAAAAAATTAACAAAAAGTTGTAGACTAAAGCTTAAAATAGAGCATCGATGAACACTAAATGGATCAAACACAAGATTCAAACTCGGTGAGTGTAAAGTCAAATTGAATCAGGGAATGCAAAGTTTAAAATGATGTGAAGTGGATTTCAACTGTTCCAAAATTTGTTATTACAAAATCAAAAGAAATGAATAAGCATGAATACCGACATCAATAAACATTCAGATCTGGTGAGTTTTGAGCAAAATAGGAATACCCATTTAGTATTCAGAACACAAACTCAAGTGGAAGAGCTTTGAATTAGGAAATGCATGCATACCCGAGTTAAAGAAATATTCAATCATTTCAGAAATTATCATTCCCATTGAAATCAGTTTCAAGTTACAATATTAAAAGAAAAAAGGGTACATATCCTAGCTTTGATCGAAAAAACATTAATGGGTATCCAGAATTAGAGTAGGAAACAAGAACTCACCGATTAAATTGAAGCTATTAAACCCTCGAGAGATCATCAAATTTAGAGCTAAAGAAGGGAAAACCCAGAACAAGTTTCAACTTGAAGTCTCCAAGGGAACCACGAAATCACAAATAGAATGCAAAGAAGGAATGGAGTATCAATATATTGAAATCAATGTGCTAATGACAAAGTAGTTGCAATACTCAGAGATCAAAACTTGCCATCCTTTATCAAACAATGATGATAATAACATAGTATCGAGCTTCAATTTCTCAATAATGGTAGCCAAGAGATCGCATAGAGAGTGACGACCAAGAAAAGTACAAAAACCTCGAAGAAAGTTAAACTCAGAACTACGAACCAATGACGAAAACATCGAAAACCTTCAGTAAATCTTCGGACCAAATTTACAATTAAGGAAAATAAAGTATTATCATTTGTAGAATCAGTCAGAGCACCAAAGTTACTCACATATCAAGCTCATGACCCAAACCTCGCAGAGAACTCACAGAGCTCTGCAAAAGAAAGAGAACCATTTTTTTGCAGAAAATTTGAGCTCTAAGATGATGATAACTGGTGAAAATCAACCGAATCTTTCTTAGAAAGCTCTTACAAAGCAAAGGACAAAAGATACATGCATAGGGCTTTATAAGGCTGAATTAGCAGAGCTTTAAAGAATAATAAATGGTGGATGCTTCGAAATAAAACTCACTTGAGACCAAAAATAACACAATCCTGAGCTTGACAGAGAACAACCATGAAATGAAGATATAAGAGAGCTTCATAATACCAATCTGCAGAGGGAATCGAACTCGCAAAGTGTCAACAATGGCAGTAAAAAAATTTCCAGAGCTTTTTTGTGAACTAGTACTAGGATAAAATGAACTTGAGTTCATTTTTCATTTTACATATCACAAACCAAAAATTTCTGAGTAACCCTAACTCATTTTATTTAATCAATCGACGGTGGAAATCAAATGTTGGGGCAAATCAATGCTCAAGAATCCATCACAAATACAAATGAAAACCACCACTCAAATCAATGGTGATATAAATTAGGGTTTGCCTCATCAAAGGCTAAGAATCGTTCACCAGTTTCAAAACATAACCGCATCCACCTACTCCATTAAATATGAAGGGCGAGACCCTAACTATGGGTACTCAAGGATCAAAGGCACAGTACCACACCAACAAAGATCAACAATCTTCATCAAAAGACCTAACTCTACTAGATTTAAAAATGTGACCAACAAGCTTCCAAGTGGTGAGTCATCATGGAGAGGGGGCTAGCCCCATGGTTAAAAAAAATTATTATTGCATTGACCTTCATAATTCTAAACCTTAGTCCAAAAAAAAACAAAAGCTGTCAAGTTTTGCAATACAATTATAATCTAAAAGTGGCTGAGCATTATAGTGTACCCAAAAAATAGTATTTTTCAGCTCACCAAAGTGTGTAGGGTAGGATGAAGGATTCGCCAAGAATTGATGAAGGACTGGAAGAGATAGTGGAAGAAGTGTCGAGACCAGGATAAGGTTTTCTATACAAAAAATAGGGAAAAACAACAAATATTTCTTGATAGTATAAGTTAAAATGTTGATTATTGAATCTCATATGAGATTGTAAGATCTTAATAATTTGATTCTAGATGATGGCCAACCGTGATTATTAATTAGAGAATAAATGTACTAAATTTTATTTGAGATTATAGTATAAAAGTTCCATAACAATTATTGGTATTATATATATGATTGTTTATATCAAATGCATAAAACCAAAAGATAGCTAATAATAAGATTGTTTTATCAAGGTGCGAGACATATTACCAAAATTGATAGTTAAATACTATCCAAGGCAAACATGTGAGGCATATGTATAAAATTGTGTTAAATACTATCGAAGAAAACATAATATGTTAAACATTGTGTTAATGTAGAATTAATACTATATATATGTCTGAGTATTAAAAATCAAAAATATAATCCGGTGTGTATAAGAAATGCGGTAAAGTTAGATTTAGGGGAGGATTGTAAGATGGTAAAGATGTTAATAGCTAGTGTGAAACCCGAAACGCAAAGGTATTAAAATAAAGTAATGTGGAGTAAGGAAGGAGATAAAATGTAAAATTAATAGGAAGAGAGTCCAAGTAGTTATGATGTACGAGATATATTTCCTATCTACATACAACAATAAAACATGTAGTTTATATGGTATATTTTTATATATTATGTATTATTGTTTGAATTTTTCATGTAGTTGCATTTGTTTGGATTATATGGTTATAATATTATTGGTTGTAGATTTTAAGAAAGGGAAGACATAATATTGAGGAGGGTTGAAGAAGAGGCATAATAATATGTTTTAATGTTTTATTTGGAAAACAGATGTAAAGAAATCTTATATTGGCCTGAGTGATTTCTACTCTTAAAAAATTTAAAGTAATTTTTGTTTAAGGAAATATTATTCTCCAATGTTATCATAATTTTTACTGAAGTTATTCTTATTCTCATAAATTTAAGTTATAGATTATTAATAACATTTTGGATAATCATATTATCTTGATAAATTTGTGTAATGTCTTTATCTTAAGTTTTCATTAATACACATATAGAAAATGTGGTTGTTTGTCTTATTATTATTCTATAATAATTTTTCAGAATATAACAAATTTTAATATAAAATGTGAATGCCCCATGTATATTTACACATCAAATCTACAATTGTAATTAGTCTCTCTCTATAAATATTCAAATCAAATCTATATTTTTTTTGTTTGACAAATTCTGCACATATTCAAATTTATTGTGATTTTCTAATATTTTTTATAATTTCTATCCAAATCTAATGCCCTGCTGTAATTATACAGTTATGAATAAGAGAAAGCCAATCTAAATCTAATACAGTTGACAACAATTGGTACTAAAGTAGATATTTATATGTATATTAATATATAAGAGACGGTCCATAGTCCTGTTTTATTTATTTAGTAGGCATGGTACGTAGACCTAGGCAAGATCTTTTGGTGGATCTACCAAGATCCAGACCTGGGTAGGTTTTTGCGCCTGGGTTGGCCATTAGCACAACAGGGGTGCTTGAGCAATTAACTTACTTCAATTACATCAATAGAGAGAAGTTGTTCGTTCAGTAGGGTGGATATGTGAAGGGATTGCAGGAAGCATCCCAGAGAGCATCCAAATAATTGCATCTCCAGCTATGACCTGAAGGTGGTCATGGTTCAGATATTTGTTGGTATGTTTTGCGTTCTGGAAAAAGCATTGATCATCTGCAGCAAGAAATCTTGTACCATGCCTACAATGAAGTTTTCGCTTAGTCGCAAGAAATTTTTCATTTATCAAAATATACAGGAATATAAATGAGAAAATTTATACCTGGGAATCATTGGGGTGTAGATCTTGCTTTTCCAGCTTAACATTTCCACATTCTCCAATAACCAGACAATCTTGTGGTCGGGCTGCACAAACAATCCTCTTCTTTTGTAGCTGTATCTCCGCCATCTTGATCGTCAACAATGTCTGCAAGCACGCTCTCTAAGGTTGAATTTGAAGGTGAGTTTATTCAGTGGAAACTAGATTATTTATGGCCTCAAATCCACATAAAAGAGGACCAGTAAAATATTTCTATTCCGAACGTTATCCGAATCGAATTAATAAAGTAGATATGTGGACGGCTGCATTATTTGTTCATCTGCAAAGCACAAATTCAACTTTTCAAATTATTCCCAATCTTTTTAATACCTCCGAATAACTTTTATAAAGGTTTCAAGCAATTTGGAATTTTTATAGTTCTTTAGTAATAATTTTGATTATGACATGAATATACATGTTGGACAATAAATCTTCCTTAAACTTTAGTGATCAGTTTTGAATTTGAACTCAGTTATAATTAGGAATATATATACTCAAATAGCTAGTGAGTTTTAATTGAATATATATATGAGATCTATAAGTTGCCTGATATATTTTAGGAAAGCAAATAAATTATTTATATCTTTTTTAAAGTTTGCCAAGAATGTATAAATGAAAATATGTCAAATCTATGCAAATTTAGCAAAAGATTAATTTAGACAATTATTAAGTGAGACCTCTTGAAATGTTTGGCACTTGAACCACCATGTACATAATCTTTTATCATAAAGCTAAAGATTGTGGTGTATTAAACATCAAATAAATTGGTTAAATGTTAGTTTGGAAAGGGGCATTTGTGTCTATTAGAGAGAAAAAATTGAATAGGAAATCTAAAGTATATTTACTTTCTAAATCTTTATTTTCCTCCTCTCTTGTTTTAAAATATTTGGATAGGAGCATTTGTGTCTATTAGAAAGAGAAAATTGAATACGAAATGTAAAGTATATTTGCTTTCTCAAGCTTCATTTTCCTCCACTCTTGTTTCACAATACTTCAAAAAAATCATATATAATTACAAATCTCTAAATACATTCTTCATTATTTCAATTTAAATATGCATCTATAATCATCAATTAATTAAAGACTTAATCCTATATTAATTATTTGTCTTGCTTAAAAGTTATGTATAAATTTAATATACCATTATTTTTGTATTAATAAGAGCCCTTTAACTTATATAATATTTCATTGGTTGCTAAATTAGTATATTTGTTTTCTCTAGCTCCACTCTTCTCATTCATGGATTGATATTACAAAACAAATTGCATCCAACTAGAATGGGGCTTAAAATATACAACTTATTACTTAAAGTCAAATATACCTTTTTACTGCATCTTGGAATTGCTTTTAAAAATTCACAAACATGTGGCAAAATTTATATAAAAAAATGACATGTTTTTTCTTAAAATCTAGTGATGATAATTGATATATGGATTTAGAATTTTGTAATGACCTATAAATATATGAATGTGATATTTTGAGTTGTGTGTGTGTAATTTATTTTTGCAAACAAGGACATGGAGTGCAAATGGGGGCACTAATATGTGGTCACAAAATATGAATATAAAAATTCTATTTTTTGAAAATATAATGCAATTTTTAAGTTTTAACTCAAAATAATTATTGTATAATTTTCCAAAAATATTGAATATATAAGTAAATAGAATTTAAAGCAATTTTTCCGCACACTCAATATCTCAAGTTTCAAGTTTGTATAATTGAAATAAATTATATGGTTGTATTATGTGACTCTTTCCTATCATTGAGTATTTTATCAAAATACTAATAAATTATATTTTTAATTTTTAATGCATGTATTAAATTGTGTGTAAAAATATAAATAATTTCAATTTCAATGAAAATTGAATAGTAATAGAAAACTTGTGTAAAGATTAAAAATAAGTTATCTTTTTTTTTTAAAGTTTTAATATACCTTATTTTGAAATAGATAAAGTGGTAGAAAGGTGGAAAAGATATATTGATGCCATCTTAGCTCAGTTTTTCATGGATCATCGGCAATCATGGAATGTTTCTCTATATGCAACCCGTAATCCTTTATGGATTCTTGAGTTAAGTAGCAAAGGTCATATTGGTCATCATCACTTGAATGTTTGATTCAAAGTTATAAGGAGTTTCAGAAGTTTCAAATTCTTTGTTTTGCACCTGACCTATATTTTCTCTATATTCACACATTTATGCATAGTCATGTATTCTCTACCAATAGTGTTCAAGGGCAGATTTGTATCCTCATTCATATTGCTTAACACATACTTAGCATATATGCATGATCATGAACAAACATATGAATCCTTTTACCTTGTTCTTTGCACATTATTAGCTAATTCTACGTTGGTATGAAAATATATGTTCACTTACTAAAACTTCAAGACCACGTGCTTAGACTGTCCTCTTCGATATGATCATGCTCATTGATGAATTCCCATTGTCCTTACTGGTACATATAACCCTATTTCTTGCACTTAATCATTTTTGTAACATCATTCTACATTAATGCATCCATAATTAGTTTCAGCCAAGAAGTTGTTTGGACCATCAAATCCCAAAACTATTATATAACAAGTTATCTCCTATATCTCTGCCTATCCTTGTTCAAGTGCATTCAAACTCAGAATATGAGATGGTAAGCATGTTTCACACTTGAGAAGAATATGAATCCATCATGTTCTATCTCTATAGGCACCATTATATCTTTCTCAAAATAATTTTTAGCTAACTTATTCAACATGTTCATGAAGACTGTCCTTTTATGATAGTTGGTACTTCATGGGGTTATAGATTTTTAGCTTTAGCTTTTGAACTCTGGATTTTCATAGGATAGTAGTCTTATAGGTTTGATTCTTAGTTTCTTAGGATTTTGGGAGATTCAAATATAGGTAAAATATTTTTAGAGATCCATTTACACCATTAGGATTAAGCAAGGTATACCGGGTTTGACTAAGCCTAAATTAAGGCATCCTTGTGACAGTTGATACAAAAGAGCTTCATATCCTTCTAAGACCTCATAGATACCCTAAAAATGTTCCAAAACATTATTCCAAACATTCTCAAACCTTAACATGTGATAATTTATCGAATTAAAAACATTTACCTTCTTTTAACTTTGATTGTCATAGCTCCCCAAAACTGAAAAAAAATTGGTATCGATAACTTTCTATGTACATGTCTATTTGCTCTAAAATTTAGTACACCTCTTCCAAATCACAAGACATAAATTTGGTTAAAATTTGGGGTAATTCCATTTGTTAAAATAGAAATTACATGATGCCCTAATTCCAGGCTGAGAGGACTCAATTACATATAAAAACACCAAAACATAGAGTTGAGACATGAAGTAAATTTCCTTGGGTTTGTGTTTGATTTTTCCTCCTCTTCATGATGACAGTAAGGTCTTGAGTCTTATCTTTCATGACTGTGGTTTTTCATACTTGTTGTCTAGCTTAACCCTCATATGCACAGTCTATGGAAATGTATAAACTAGAGTTATTAGCTTATAGATAAAACATAACTCTATTATGAATCAATCAAATGCTTATAATGAAAGGGAATTCAAAGGTCTATAATGCTTAGAATATCCAAACCAGTCTTATTCATATAAAGATCTATCTTACAACATTTTCACAATGTAAGTCTTACTCCAAACTCCAAAAACTTACTTCCTGCATGCTAATTGTTCACTATCCCAACTTTTCCCTTGATAGAAATTTCACCCTTTCACTCTTGAATAGCTTGAATTAGCTGTATTAGTCCTTATCAATATCTAGAGTCCCTATTTGGGTGATATTCTCAACCATATATGCTTGAAATAGGGAGCTAATTTGGTAACTATAAACTTTGACATCTAAATTTTGATGAACACCATATCTGAAACTATTTCACTTCTCCTCCTACGTATATTTTACAGATAAGACAACTCCTATTTATGTAAGACACCTAATTTGTGCTTTCACACTCATGGTAAAAACCTTTACATTACAATTTGAAGCGCTCAAACTTGAAAATTGGAGGGAAGATATAAAAATCCTAATACATGCTAAGAATTCCTTGAGAAGGAACATTAGGATATTTTTCAGGTTCTTCCAGGCATCTAGATGATACTCGTGCATCATATATGACCATGTATTTGGTTTCCATGCAAAGGATACTATTAGATAATTACGTTTGTAACACTTACTCTGTTATATTGTTTACTCTCATTTCCCTTCATTTTATTCAAAAGTGGTTTCGATTATAACTATTAATGGTCATAACACTTATAGTTATAACCTTGCAAATTGAAAAATATCACATCGAGATGTCAAAAATTGATCCATATCTTTATTCATCAGCACCATGGCAGTATATAAACTATAATATATGATTATTATTATGCCAATAAGAATGATGCCACAATATATGTGCCCCCCCTTCAAGAAAAATGGTTGATAAATACATATTTATGCATTAAATAGATGCCTTGCATCTCAAAATTACTTCCATAACTCTACAAATAATCATTCAATAAAAAAATAGTTCGTAAATTAATTTATTGTATTGGTTTCATAATAGCATATCAATCTCAATATACTATGATCTTCATGCCAATTTTAGGATGATGTTACATTGGTGTCCTTCTTACTAACAAAATGGATTCCAACTAAATACATATCTTACTACCCAAAATCATATATACATCTTTAATTTAATGCATGTCTGAATTTATTTTCGTAACCTAAAAAAAATCATCCATTGATTATGGATTTTGAGCCTCCATAATTAAAGATGCCATATGTCTTGAAAGAAAGCTACATTAATAAAAAAGAGATACTTTCTACATAACATATGTAAGAAAGTTTAAATCTTCTTGTAAATTATTTGAGTGTATAGTAAAACTAATTGTCAAGTAAAAAAAAAGATACTTTCTACGTAATACATAAATAGTTTGAAAGTATTTGTAAATTATTTGATTTTCTTGGCAGCCTGTGCCAACTATATAATTTACCGTATTTTTTACAACCAAATTTCATCTTGTTATATTTTTTTAAAAGTATATTGGGACCCCTTTGTGATATCCACTAATAACATTTTATACCATATGTCATTGATATTAAGTATGGGAAAAACTTTTAAACATCATTTTTTTATATTATTTTCTTTCTATTTGTATTCTTCAATTAAAAAAAGTAATTTAGATTGTAATATATTACCTCTCTAAACCTCATGGAAATATCTCAAATGGCTTTAGTATTGGATAAGATTGTGATTGTGCAATGTCAAATTAAATATAATTTTTTTTAGATTTTTAGATTATATTAATATCATTTTTTATTAGTAAGAAAAAGTGTTCATCACCCTTTCATTAATAATCATGAAGATATTCATTCCAATATTATTTTTATGTAACAAAGGGGAAAAAAAACCCTAACTTCATAAAAAAAATTTAAACATTTCTCACACTCTAGAAAACTAAGTGGAAAAGTATTATGTAGAAAAATTATATCTTGTGCTAGCAAAAGAAGGTCTTTTATAGCCCCAAAAATCATAATGTGTATGTGGTAACAAACTTAACAGTTTATGTAGCCTCCCTATCTTCTATAGTGACAAAAATATTGATCCCCATAAATAAAGTTCCCTTATAATCTTTCATGAATAATTTATCTTTCAAAGAACATTTCCTTTTTGAACGAAGTCCAATCATTTGATTCCACCAAGGAAGAAGAGTTCTAAAAGGAAAAAAAGGGAAAAGGGTACCAAGCCTAAATGATTAGCCAATGAACATCAAATAAAAAGTGCATAGTATATTTTCTATCCTTTATAGGATAACATCTAAGATTCTCATAAGATAAAGATACAACATCATGTCGATATCTCATTTGCATCGAAAGATCCCTTTTGGATATGCGATTTTAAGTGAAAGAGCCTTTTTTGGTGAATTTATATCCATTGTTCCTTGGATTAAAAAAAATTATGGGATTCAAAATCTTTAACCAAGATTATCTACCATGTCTTGATCCTCCAAAGTGACACAAACTTGATGATGTAAAAATGCATCCCCTTTCCACCAAGTAGATCGAGACTTGCCCCTTATTGGGAAAGATACTCCTACATTTTTTGACATGATTAATCCAAATTACTAAAATCAAAATAAGGTCTACATCAAAAATCAATCTGATCAAAATCTAATTATATAATCAAATTGTTAAACCCCCAGTCTTCAACATTATTTCCTTTTCTAACCCTTTGGATAGACCTATTTCTACACAAATATTGACATAAGTAGATTGAATGAGATACCTTGTTTCCAAAATGATTAAAACACACTTCACTTGGGTATTATCAATACATGAAAGGTAATAATTTCCCCAAAAATGTAAAGGGGGATTGAAAAATATCACCCAAATCAGAGCAGTTGAAAATTCATGTGTCAAGGGATTAAAATATGGGACTCACATTTGTAAGAAAAGAAGAGTTGAGTCTCAGAACCACGGTTCAGTAGTAAATATCACATCCTGGTCTTCTAGTGGAATAAAAAATCATCATGAAATATTGTTTGGCACAAGGATAAATAGAAATATTAGCTAACAAACAAGGTTTCCAATGGTCATGGGTATAGGGATTAAGATCAACTAGGGAGGTCCAAAATTTATGAAACTTGCATATTATTCATTGTTAGGATTATAATTCTTCTAGTTATTAACCTCTAACAAAAATATTCGTCCAAATATATCATAGATTTTAGATCAAAAACCTTAATATATGGATGATAATACCAAAACTTTAATCGAGAAACCCTAGATCTAGGGCTTGAAGTAGAAATGGAAGTGAAAAATATTGATCATAAAGGGGAGTATTTGATTTGGAGGTGCTTATGTAACCAAAAGAACCTTAAAGTGAATATTTTGTAGTTGTGTTGGTGGGAAAACCAAATGTAGGCTGAAATGCATAAGAATAAATGACTAGAATAAGTGACATGATCCATCTACAGGGATGTGAATTACTCTTCCAATTATATTAGTAGCATTAACAATTTGTTTTTACCTATAATATATGATGTAACCTTACATATATAGCATATAGTTTATTTTGCATATAAGCATAGGTCCAAAAGAGTAAGGTGTTACACTTGGATTATAAGGGAATCTTAGCATAAATTATGTTCACCCATTGAGGAGGAGGGGCAAGTCATGGTAGATCCTATGGATACGGAGGTGGATTTTATCTATGTTTTCTTCTGCAACATATATTAGGTTTTAATCTTGGATAGGAGTGTTATATCTTCATGGTTCTTCTGCTCTCTGAGTGTTGTTCTTGTAAGGATTCCAACATCTTTGTTTCCAATGATATGATCTATAGGATTATCCTTCTTTACTTCCCTGGAGAGTGTCTTAGTGTCTGGTATTTCTTCTTCTTCCACTAATCCTTCACACAAGACTGTCTAAGTCCTCATCATCTTCTTTCTCTTCATTTCTGCCAGCATGATGAATGCTGGTTTTTCCATATTGTGCCTCATCCACCATCACATTAGTACTTTCCACTATATTTTGCAATCACTTGTTGTAGAATTTGTAGGTCGCACTAACCATTGAGTATCCAAGGAATATACCTTAATCACTATTGTATATATCTCCCCCCCCGGTTAAATATAGTCACAGCACAAAGTGTTGACATGTGAAAATTTGCGCCCAAGGTGCAAGTCGGGGGCGCATGGCACAAAGTGTCGACATGTAAAAATTCGTGCCCAAGGTACAGGATGGGGCCGCACAGCATAAAGTGTCAACATGTGAAAATTTAATCCCCATAGGCGCAAGCTCCGCTTATAAGCTCTCATGAAGTTTATCTTTCAAAGAAAATTCACAAAGTCCAAGGTCATTTTGATTCCACCAAGGAAGAAGAGTTCGACATGCAAAGAATTTGTAGGGGATAAGGGTACTGGGGGTGCATCAGCACAAGTGTCAACACCACATTTATACAAGTGCATATGGCGCACTTGAACTCACAATGTGATTGGGTAACATGAGGTACTGGATGCTCCAAGTTACGGGACTTGCATACTTGAGATAGACCTCCAGAGAAAGCTGGTTCTTGCTCCTAGCGTACCTGCTACAATCTACTCTAATGCAGGGGAAACTAACTATTCTAATCTAAATTTCCAAGGGACCAGGGAGAGAGAATGCATAAAATAATTAAATATCCTTTGGCACAAGGATAGACTTATTAGCTACAGGGAGCAAGGTTTCACACATGGTTGCGTACTAGGCATTAAGATAAGTAGGGAGGTCCTTTATCGAAACTTGCATATTATTCATTGCTAGGAATATAATTCTTCTAGTTATTGTCTAACAAAATATATTCCTCCAAATATATCATAGGGTTTGCTAGGGTTCTCACCTACCTTACCATATATGGATGATAATACCAAAACTTCAATCTAGCAACCCTAGATCTGGTTGAAGTAGAAATGGAAGTGGAAAAAAATTGATCATAAACGGGGGTATTTGATCTCTGGATGTCTGATGCAATAAACAGAACCTTGTAAGCGAAGCTTTTCTATTGTGCTGGTGGGAAAACCAAATGTAGGACAAATGCATAAGAATAAATTACTATAATAAGTTACTTCTCATCTAGCAGGTGAATTTGTGAAGTTCAAACCTTCCAATAAAATTGTAGCATGCAACTTTGTTTCTTGGCATAATATGTAGATGTATTACATATATAACATATAGTTTATTTTTCATATAAGCATAGGTCCATTAAGGTGTTGATGATTCTCAACCCTCTCTGTCTTCATTTGTATCCTCCCGATCTTTCACTATAAATTTGGTTATCTGTGCATGATCTTGCATTGAATTTTAATGGTTTGTGTTTATTGGAAAAATAGGTGTTCATCATTCCTCGGTGCATCACCTTTGTTAGTTTAGGTTTATTTTTATGCATCTTCTTACCCTGTCTCCTTGGCAAGTTAGATTAGGTTTTTTAGTAAACCCTCTGCATTTTTATGTGTGCATCTGAACAGAGGGATAGGAACCCGGCCTTCATTGGGAGAGCTTTCCCGATTCACAAGGTTTCCCAAACTTGGGAAAAGCTCCATGTTATGTAATCACACTGAGAGTCTGAACCCAGGTGCTATGATTTGCAATCAACAATCACTTATTGAGTCAAATTTGTTTAAGTTTTATTCATCCGTTTTGATGTAGGATATTCTTCCAAACACTTTGATGTGCTTCAAATTTGTAAGCATCTTCTTCGATAGTTCATAGGTATTCTTATCACTATTTACTCTCATTTGATATCTATTTAAAATCTAATCTGCAGTATACACAACTTCACTCCAATACATGTCTGGGAGTTTGGATTCATTTAGCATGGTCGTTGACATATCTTGTATTGTTATGTTCTTCCTCTCAAAAACTCCATTCTGTTGAGGAGTACCCATGGCTGAAAATTGTCTCCTAATTACATTTTATTCATAGAACTCATCAAATTTATTGTACCACAATTCACCGCCCATGTTTGATCTCAGACATTTGGTCTTCTTGTTTTTCTCATTTTCTACCAATGCCTTCAATTTTTTAAATCTTTCTAGAGATTCTAAATTTATTTTTAAACATGCTACCCGGGTCATTCTTGTATAATAATCTATAAGTAACATGAAATACACCTCACCTAATATTCCTTCAGTTCTAGTAGGGCTGCACAAGTCTGTCTGAATAAATTCTAGCAGTCTTGTTGTAGAGTACTCCTTTGACTTGAATGACCTCCTTGTTTGTTTACCATGTAGACACGCCTTGCATAGTGTATCCATAGGTTTGATAATATTATGAATGTATCTCACACACCCTTTAGCACATTGTTTAACCAAATTCTCAAAGCTCCTATGTCCAAGCCTTCTTGTGCCACATACCCATCTATAATCAACTTTACCTGTGAAGCATTTATCACTGTGTATTTCATTAAGCAGATAGATATTGTTCTTTGTCTATTTGGCCTTTGCAACTCTTTTGCATGTCTTTTCATTGATAATATCACATCCTCAGCCATGGAATATTACATTGTATCCTCTTTACAACATTTGTCTCAAACTTAATAGGTAATTTTTTAAACCTTCAACATATAGAACATTTTTTCTAATTGTCTTCCCATTATCTAAACTCAATGTCCCTTTTCCAACTATGTTGGAAGAATTGTGTGTCACCAAATCTCACAGCACCTCATGCATTATTTGATAAAGAAATAAATTTACTTTTATCACATGTCATGTGATTAGAGCATCCATTGTCTAAATACGAAATTTTATCCTCGTTGTGTACATGGAACACGGTCTGTACTACCGAGAAACATTATTTTCTTTTATTCTCATCTTTCTTTACATACATCCACTTTTATTGTTTAGATAGCTCTTGTTTCCTTACTGGTGGATTATTTCTATTTTTGTAATAGGTGTACTAATTGGCATTAAAGTTGGAATTAGATGTAATATGGGCCAAAAAAAAATTCTATAGCCTCTAGAGTTCTTTCTACGCTTTGTGGATTTATGTCCAAATTGATTACAAGAAAAATCAATACCCAAAAAAGGAATGTGTGTACCTTATTGCATAGGTGATCCTAGGAACCATGTATATTCTTCTCATGGGTGTATAGGAACCTTTATTTACACCAGAGGAAGTACTTGGTTTAGCCACAGACTTATTTTATTCATTCTTTGTTGACTCTTTCTCCTTTATTTTTCCCTTGAAGCCAATTCTAGACTTCTCAGTTATATCTCGTTGTCCGCTAAGCATATCAATTAGCAAAAAATATAGTCTTTTATATCTTTTCATACAAGGTTAGTTTTTTGAACATTTGATCCATCTTAGATTTTAACTCCTCAAGTAATGTGTTTAGCTTCGAACACTCATCCTCTTTTGACCTGTAGGACTTAGAGATATTCTCCAGCTGAGCTTGTAATTCCTTTAGCTCATCAGTCTCCTCTTCTTCTTTCTCTTCTTGTCTTTTCTCAAAGATGCGGGTTTTCAGTCTTAATAATCCTATCAACTTGCATCTTAATTTCTTATTCTTCTTTATGGCATAGTTATAGTTCTTCAAGGGCACTGCACTCACTAGTTCTGCTTTAAGATTTACCTCAGCTTCTTCTTCATCAAAATATTCATTTTCAAATGAGTTCTTCCCTCTGGAGCTACATTCTTCATCCACATTCATAGCCATAAATAGACATTCTAATTGATCTTTTTTACCCTCATTCTTTGAGTCCTTTGAGTTGCTTAATTTTGATTCACTTGACTCTTCTTTAGAGGAGAATTTTCTTTTTTTCTTGAAGAATTTCTTCTTGTGATCTTTATTTTTATTCCTATTTTCTCTTCTACTATGTTTATGACTTTGCTCCTCATGTCTCAAACTCATTATCCTTATTCTTGTTTAGACACTTATCGGACAAAATGTCCTACTTGACCACATGCAAAACATTTAAGTGGGATTTTTCCTATGTACTTACTAGAGACTCTTTTCAAGTTCCTCACAAACGATTCCTCAGTCTTTTCTTCATTGAGCTCATCCGCGGAACCTAATTATTCTTCATCTCCTTGACTGGACATTTTTTCTCTCTTGACCTTGAAAGCCACTTCTTTATTGGTAGTTTTGGATCTAATAGTCCTCATCTCGTATGCTGAGAGAGTGATCTACAATTCATCAATCGTGAGATTTTATATCTTTGGCTTCCTCAATGGCTGAAACCTTCGCATCATACTTGTTGGTCAGGGATCTCAGTATCTTTTAAACTAACATTGACTCTTCCAGTGTCTCACCTAGACCTCTTATCATATTAATAACTTCATATATTATTTGTATGTAGGAATTTATACTCTCATCATCTTTCATTTTCAGATTCTCAAACTAAGCTTTGTACGTCTATAACTTTGTGATCTTGAATTCTTCATTTCCTTCATAGATATTCTACAGTTTGGTCCATATCTTCTTTTCTGTTGTGTAATATATTACTTTGATAAATTATGTTTCTTTTAGGCCGCATACAATGGCATTCGTTACTCTATATTTGCATTCATATTTTTCCTTGTCTGTTGAGGAGGTAATCTATGTGGCTGGTGTTGTATAACCTTTTTTAATGCACTCCCAAATTTCGAAACCAAGTGACATCAAATATGTCTTCATACTTATTCTCTACACTTCATAGTCCATTCCAATGAAGAGAGGGGACCTAGACAGTGATAAACCACTTTGTGCCTGATTTGTTGTCATGATTGTGATAAGGACTCACTTTGATACCAAATATTTTAGATAATAAGAACTAAGAAATGAGTGAATCATTGCATATAAAGACTTTTCACTTTTTGTTATTTCTCAATCCTTTAGTAATGTATAGCTTTAAACTATGAGAAGATAATCAAACATATAACATGCATAATAATAATGAACATAGAGATTTACCATGGGAAACCATTTCCGGAGAAAACCCACTAAAATCCATTGATTATATTACACAAAGAAAGGACTCATAAGAATATAACACATCTTACAAGATTTATTTAGTAAGACATTTACCCTATAAGGAGCTACAACCCCTATACCTTTGCTGATATTATGCACAGCAAAGGAATCTAATAAATATTACACATCACAAGATATTTTTTCTATAGGAACCCACCTATAAGGAAGCTAAAACTCCTTGAACCTAGTAAGATACAACTTAGGATTGGTTCTTACATCGAATGTTTGATCATGTAGTTACAACGATTGTTTATACAATGAATTATGATCACTTTCTTGGCTTTATATTTGTTCTTTCTCTTTCACAATATTTTTCTCATCCATTTTTATTTCTTTAACTGATTCAAACTTCCATTGTTATGCTTTGTTCATTTGATCATGTTCATCATTATTTTCTCAATCTCACCCTTCTCTCTTCTTCACCACTGTAGTTCTTCTTAGCTCGATTGCATCATATTTTTCTTCTCCTTTTCTTGTCACTCTACTTGTCTCTAATTCCTTAGTTCTTTCATGAGAAAAAAATTTTAATGGCTTAGAGTTTTTATTTTATTGCCCAAAAAATGAATCAAACGCTTTCTTCAAATTTTTGGTCGTGTACACTTCTTGACCTATCGCCTGTGAATCTGGATCATTAAATTTTTCCAGCTGAGTCCAGATTTTATTCTTTTCTTGTTTGGATTCACTCCTCCTTCTTTCACGCATCTGATAAACCAATTTAATGGTCAACTTTCAAAAATAGAAAACTAACATTGTTTATAATTTTACATCATGAAATTAAAATAGTGACCCATCTTCTTTATATTATTTCAATTGCCTTGAAATTAGGAATCTCCATCGAGCTTATATCCAAATTTCTTCGTGGTCAATCCTACATTAAATCTTAGTAGCTAGAATAGATAATTTCATTGGTCTGTGCGAAGTTCCTTTAGTACTTGTAGTTGCAATTCTTCATCAATCAAATCTCCTTAAAAATATGAATGCAAACATTGACTCTTTTAATTTGAACTCTAAATGATTTTCCTTCATCCACTATAGTTCACTTTTGATCATTCCATGGCTTCATTTTACATCTTTGATTTTTTCCTTCGCATCACAGCTTTTTAGTTATCTACAAAATTTGGATACATTGTGTAGATTTTTTAACTTCTCATGGATTCCTTCTTGTTTACTACCTTCCGCATATTTTCTCCTTCTCTAGTTATTCACGACTTTCCTTCTATCTATGGAAATCTTCTATACTTAGCAGATTTTCTACTTATCTGCAGTTTTGCATCTTTTCCCTTTATGTGTAGTTTTCTCAAGTTATTCATACCCACGGTATTACCTTCTGACCTTCTTCACTCTATGGGACTCACCTGTTTTCCACATCTTCTTCTAGAGCTTTATTTTATTCCGTGGTTCCTTCCTTGAGCTTATTTACTCCGCAACTCTATATATTCTTGGGTGGCTACTTCAATTCTTAGGAGGATAATTTCTTACATCCACGATACGCTCAAATGTTGTCTAGGTCCTTTAAGAATTATCCTTGATCATCTAAAATCATCTGTGGGTTAACACTACCAATCAAACTTCATCTTTTTTGCGTGCTCACCTTACCAATTTTCCCATTTTTCCATTAGTAATGGTTGACATAAACTGATTCAGCTTGACATTAATGACAACACTTATTACTCATGAAAAATGTCCAACATATATGATTAATTCAAGGACTATGTGATAGATCTTATACATCACAAGGAATTTTTGGAAGGTTCTAGAAGAAAATCAATGTTTAGGAACAACTTATACAAAACTAGGTCTTTGCGAGCAGGGTATTGGGAAATGCATGTCCTGAAAAAACTAGTCACCTTACTTGAAGAGTTTTAGGAGCCTTGTGAAGACTTGAAATCTCATATCAGAAGCATGGGAGAGATAAAATTTCCTACCTCATTTTTAAATCAGCAAGGAGAGGTTTTAAGAACATTGATAGCTGAAAACTTGTCTGAGAGTACGACATAAAGGTCTTGATACAAACTGTAAATTGCACAAAAGGTTTTAGGAGGCTTGTGAATATTTGAGAGCCTAACAAATTCTCTCAAATTAAATTATATTTAATTATCTTCATGACCCATATTTTTTTATATTTTTTTGTGATCATAAAATCTTCTTATCACTCAATCTATCGACACACACTTTGAGGAAAAAGTTAAAATATGGGTAAAATATGACCAATAATTCATTTTCAAGACCTATAGATATTCTCAATGGATTCATTGGAATTTTTCCATAAATATTCATATATTGGATGACCTATTTTTTGTTCAAATTTTTTTCCAAAATGGTGAAAACAAGCTCACATTGAAACTACCAACTACTAACGGGAGACGACAACCCATTGTTGACACACAAAAACAAAATCATTGCTGATGTATATCAACAAACTCTTAACGCACAAAAATAAAATTTTCATGCCCAAAATAACTTTTTGTCGCTTGACAATGAATTTTAGGCGTCCGGAAGGCTTGAGATGTGCGACAACAAGGTGTTATCCCACGAGAGAAAAGTTTTTTAAGCATGATAGCAAGGTTTTTCTTGACATCCAATAGAAAGATTTTTGACATGTTATAGCAAGTTTTTGATGTGTGACATGAAAACCCAAGTGACAAAAAAAATTGACGTGTGATAGGAAAATGAAATGTTGACATGCGATAGAAAAGTGAAATGTTTTCGTGCGACAGGAAGTCAAATATTGACATGCGACAGGACAGTCAAGATGTTGTTGTGTAACATGGAAAATGACGTCATTTTTTTTCAAGGAATTTTTTTGTAACCTAGTAAAATGGCACGTGTTAGGGATATTATGTCATGCACAAATATGATGTTTAGTGACACATAAATTTATGTGTCAAGGATATTTTGAGTAACCTGGAGATGATGTGATCAGAAGATGTAGGAAGATAAAAGGTCACAAATGACGAATGAACATCAAAGGTCGTGACAAGAACCTAGAAAGGTCAATAGTCATGGGGGAAGGTGAAATGGTCATGCAGAGGGAAATGAAAGGACAGCCATGGCACTATAAATATGATTGAACACCCTTGTTTCAATGGGATTGATTAATTTTTTTTTTCTAGCACTCATTGTTCCTTCAAGAAGCAAGTGCCTCCATTTCTTCTGTTCCCTACCTACTACTGTTCTATCTCCATCTCAACTTGTACTCCATGACTATTGTTGATTATGCAACCTGATGCAATAAGACTGTTTTTTTTGTTGATTGTTCCTCTTTCTTTGCAAATGGTTTCATCTAATTGATTGCAAGTGAAATGTTCTAATTTTGATGCAAAAAACCTCTACTATGTTATTTTTTTGTTAGAATCCTTTTCACAGTTTTCTCTCCCATGTCCCTCACTAAGTAATTTTTGTTCTCTTGTATCAAATACAAGACACTTTGCTATCGGTTTAGGGAAGTATTCCTTGTTTGATCCCCAATCTTTAGGCCACCCGAAAAATTAGTTTAGATTGTTTTCATTTCCTTGTTTTCAATAAATGGAGTCTGCCCCATTCAAGAAAAGGGACTTAGTCCTGTGCACTGTTGGTGAGAAATCACTAATTTTCCCACTTGAAAATATTATTACACCAATAGTTTTTGGCTGCCCTCCATGGGGTAGATTTAGCAATATTTATACCCAATTTTGGTTACACAAAATCATAAAAAATATATATATTCCAGAAATCAAAAAATATATAATTTGAAAATTCGTTGAGCCTTATGCCCTCAACTGATGGATATTCCTGGTAACCCCTAGTCTTGAGGCCTAATATTTTATTCCATATACAATAATATATTGCATCAAATTTGGGGGAAACTATTTGGCACAATAGAGAAAAAATTTCTCATTACTACACTACTACGAGAGTTCTAAATTCTGAATAAGAACATGGAGAATCCTTGAAAAGAGTAAGACAAGTTTAGAACAAGTAGAGGAGATCCTAGAGGAGTCTTGTGTGAAATTGCGCATTTAAGCTAGCTGACAGAAGGTATACAAGATCTTCATGATCTAGTGGTGTGTTTGATCCCAACTTTGAAGAATGGCTATAAGCTGATTTCAGACTTCCTATAAGTGAAGTTGTAAGAAGAGCGGGTTGATAATAAGTTCCACATAATTTGATTGATACTTTATATTTTGAGTCTATTGTTGACGGATTTACATTTGAACCCTTGAACTATATTCCTCCACATGAGGAAATTGTTGAAGAAGAGATAAAAAAACCAATTATTTCTTGATGCATTTGAAGAATAAGTAAAAAAAGGAAGAACTATTAATGGCTCAACAAGCACCACTGCCTTGGGGGAAAAATATAGTTCCTTTAGCTCTCACCCTACCTATGCATGATTTACTTAAAGGTTCGAGAAAGAATATTCCCAAGTTTCATGGTGATGGGAAGCAACATCCAGATGAGCATATCATAACCTTCATCACGGATTGTAGTGTACAAGGAATTGGTTATGAATATGTATCAATCCACCTTTTTGTAGAGTCTTTGCATAGAACCCAGCAGTAGACTAGTTCTACCACTTTCCTGTTCAGGTCTATAGCTAATTGGAATGACATGAAGACCAAGTTAGAAACAAGATTCAAACGTGCAAAGGATTCTCATGCACTTTTGGTCTAGTGGTATCAAATAAGGAAAGAAACCATTCAAACTAATGAGGGAGTTTGTGGTGAAATTCAATAGGATGCTTTACAAGATTCTTGAAATGGCTCGACCTAGTGAGGACAACAAGATTATTTTTTTTCACAAATGACAAAATTCTTGAGGTGAGTTATATACTAAGAAGAACTCAACCAGTAGATTTGGATGAAGCACAAAATCTTGCAATTTAAATGCAATACGATCTAATCATGTAAGGAAAAATAAAAAATTGTTCCAAGTAAAGAGAAAGGACAAAGTTCAAATGTAGGTACCACAAATTCATTAGTTTATAAATTGGCTAATGATGTCTTGTCTCTCAAGAAAAAAATGGCTCAAATTTATATGAGTAGAGAGGAACCTAAGAAAAAATTTACAAATAGACAAAGGATCGGCCCACTACCTCAAAGACTTTCTCTAAAGTCTCACCCTATAAATATAGCAGGTGATACATAGGGTGATGATGAGGACGATGATCTTTGAACAAGATGATGATGATGAAGAATAATGTCGGCTTAGAATCTGAATAATTAAATGATGTTAAGATTGGGTAATTTCGAGTACTCATCTAAGGGATGAAAGTGAAGAAGGTGATGCACCAATTTTATCTTACGCGGTGTTCACTCATTTTGAATCAAAAAAGATAAGTTTTTCTATTTATACCCCTAAGAAGAAGAAATATTGAGACTCTCCCATAGAAACTTTGTCTAATAAAATAATCAAAAGAGGAGCTGCACTTCCTCCTTCTATGGACTTTGCTAAAGAACATCTCGATCTCATGACACCCAAGAGCACCACTGAGAAAACAAGTAAGTCTCCTAAGTATACATTTGTTAAATAATCTTCTTCTAAGGTTTCTAATGTTACTTTCAAAATGGTAAACATGTCTAGTAAAACTTTTGAGGTACCTAATAAGCCTGCAGTAGTTTCGAAGTCTACATTTTCTGCCAAAATAACCCCCACTCCCAAAGTAGTATCTTCTTCCAAATATTCCACCACCTTAGATACATCTTCTTCATCCTCTTTTGATATCATAGATCATGTCAAAATTTCTAAGCTCCAAATAACTGATTTGGAATATTTGCAGACCCATCCAAAATAGTTTGATAAACTAGTACGGTTTATCAAAGGTAATAACCCAAAGCCCAATTATGTCATGCCTTCTTCCAAAGTGTTACTACAGACTCCTCCTTCCCCATCATCTCAAAACATGCTAGCCTTAATTACATCTAATACTGATAAGGTCTAACCATTCTACCTTTCTCTTTTTATTGGAGGTTACCAATTAAATAATTGTATCATAAACTTAAGTGTTTGTGATAATGTGATGTTAATAAAAGTAGTTAATGCCATTGGTTTGAATATAAAACAAGATAAAGGTTGGTGTTATCCTATGAAAACTAAAGAAGTCCCACTGTTGGGGAGAATAAAGGATGCCCAAGTTGCTTCAGATTATTTCCTTGAGAAGAAAGTGTTATTGACTATCTTGGTAGAAGGCATTCCAACCTCATATGAGATGTTGTTGAGTAGAAGATTTTGTAGAGATTTGGGAGGATAAATTTACATGGACTTGTCTTTAGCAAATATTCTAGGCAAGGAAAAAATTAAAAAAAAAATCCGACAATAAAAATGAAGTATACAGTGTAAATATCAGAAGATACTAGAGCCAACATTATTTATTGAGACGATGGACATGGTAACTAATTTATAGCTTTTGAAGAGGAGGATGACATTATTATCCTAATAGGACCAAGAATTCCTTTCTGATGGGGTATTGATTATGAAAAATAATGGATAAATTTTGAGTTGCACGAGGAAAAACTTGAATTATCAGATGATATAAGCCATGAAGGAGAAAATAAAATTATTAATGAATTCTAAGCCAAAAAACTAGTCAATGCATTTATCCATGTTGAGGTGGTGTTGTCACTCACTTTTGAAGATGAAGATTCTCTTGGCCTCGTCATTCTAGAATAATAAAGATCAACTTGTGAGGATCCTTTCAAAATTTTGAAATAAAAATATGTGTAAGAATTGTTAAGTGATGAACTAAAAAAAGGTTTTTCTAACTATTTTAGTAGTTAATATAAATAGAAATTCAATGATATATTGAAATGCTAGAATTAAATTTTTTGTTTAATATTTGAATATATTGAAATAATGGAAATAAAGTGGATATGATACTAACCTATAAATAACTTACCTTGTATTGTACTAGATTGTAGTAGTCTGGTATGGATATTGGGCAAGCTATAACTAAGTGGCTTCAACAAGGGAAAAATGTGAATGTTTGTATATACTGAGGTGCTTGGGATACTTTTATGGTGCCTCGAGGAACCCTATTCTATAATAAGGGCATTTTGGACAGCAAGAAATCTCAAAACTTGAACTCGGTAGTGTTGTAATATCTTTGAAATATGTTCGCTGCTAATGCACGAGTGTCGCAGTAATATCACCCAAGTCACTATAAATGATATATGAAGATCTACCTAAAAACCCAACACTTTCCTCTTATGCAGTGTGTGATGCAAGTGTAGAAGATGCCCAAATGTAGTCCCTTACCTTACTAGATAGCTACCCTTGATAGTGAGATGTCCACCCATAGTGTAGTGAGTATGCTATGTTAATAAAGAGATCTCTTGTTCAAATTTTGACACTAGTGACCCGAAATTTCCAAGTATGACCTATAGTAATACACAAGGTAACCATAAGGACCAACCTCAAACAAAGAAATTATGACAACATGGGTGCCTAAAATCATGGACTGGGGTGCCCCGGGGAGCCCTAGTGCAACCCTAAACACCCCAATATAGATTTAGAGACAAAAAATGAGCAAATTATGACACCTAAGACCTCCTAAAAAACCCCAAAAATGGTAGAGACAAGTGATGACTAAACTAAACAAAAAAAATGACCCCTGACTAACTAAAAAACAAGACCAAAGGATGGGTCACTAGTGAACACTTTTATTACACGAGATCCATATATAAAATAACATACCTAACAATATTAATGTAATAGTAAGTGTGTGAATTTGTGACTATATTTTCCCCCACTTCATGTTGGTGAGAGAAAATATTAGTAACATAAATTACATAGAGATGTGTACGTGACAAAAAATTGATGAATCCCAAGTTGTAAAAGAATGCGCAAATGTGTAGTAGAAGTGTGCCGATAGAACTATAAAAGCTTTTCAAACCATGGATCAATGATTCGATCCATACAACGTATCAAAAAGTGTAAGTGTCATGATGAAGTGTAGAAAATGAAAATTATGAATATGATATACGATTATTTCGAACGTGGTTTAATAATGAATAGTTGGGTAGGGAGTGATCATCTCCCAACCCGAACACTTGTATATGAATGAAATAATTTGAAAATTTGGGCATCCTACCACAAGAAGAAGAGTGTAGGGTTAAAAGTGTGTTGTTCTCTAAAATTTAACTACATCCTTAAGATCTATCCGGTATAGATGGACTCAGATCAAATGTTGTGATTTTTAGATCTTAACAATTTTGATTAAATAATTGACCCATATAGGAGTGATAAGGCGAAAGGAAATCTTGCCCCCACTCCACGGATGTCACCATAATGTAAATATTTTCAAGTTATGTCATCTGGAATTAAATGCGATAGAGAATGACATGACTTCCAAGTTGGGTCATCTAGAAGTGAACACGATATAAATAGGTAGCTTCCAGGTTAGGTCATTAAGAAGAAAATGTAGAATGAAAGATACGGCTTCCAGGTTGGGTTATCTAGAAAAAGACGTGGAATATAGAATAAAATACCAAATTAGGTCATCTAGGAAAGAAGTGGTGAATGTAACTCCCAAGTTAGGTCATCTGGGAGACCGCTCCTAGATTTGAACGCATTGATTTGGATTGATTGATTGATTGTTTTCAATTGTTACTCGTAGAGATTTTTTCCACTACTTTCCCCCAAGTTAGGTCATTAGGTGAAAGTTGTTAGAAAGTGATAATATGTCTCGTAAAATTATTTTTAGTCATTTTTTGCCCCCAGGTTAGGTCATTAGGGGGAATTGATAGGTTATAGTACATGATCATGTTTAGGAAATGTTCAATGATTTTTGCCCCCATATTGGGTCATTAAGATATTTTTATGATGAAATGCAACGGTATAAATTACGAGGTGTTTAATTCATGATATTGGAACATGTTTTGACATAAGGGGGATTATAAGGTGACCCCCAATAATATGCCTCCATTTCAGTGAAGGAGGGAGTAATGGAAGGAATGGACTCTAAGTCGAAAGTAACAGAAAAATGTTAAACATGTATGCGGTGGATATGAGAGTATAGTGAAAATATATAATGCATGTGAAACATGTACCATATGGTGGAAGACATCATGAAGAAAATAATCTTAGAAACGGGGTGTAAATCAGAGTTACAATGATAAAGATATGATCGAAACGATGTAAGGAGTATTAGTTCAGGTAATAAGCATGAAATATGGACCATAATAAAATAAGTATTGAAAAGTGACTATAAATAGTAAAGTGAATAGGTAACTTATCACTTAATTTTTCTTTTTCTCGAGTGTGAGAGTGTGTATGGAGTAAGTAGAGATGCCTTAAATGAGACCATTTTATCTTAGCCAGTTTGAGAGAGTGGCGACCGCTCTAGCATCCCGTACTATGACAGAGTTGGTAAGTGCATTATTTTTACAAAATGTATGGTGTACTAGGAATTTTTGTTGAATTTTTTAAAATTTATGGTTTTTGATTTTCTTGACGTTTGGCACCTGGAAAAGAGCAGTGAGGGTGCTAGTGACCCCTAGAACTGGAGAGCCTAGAATGAACCGCTAGTGTGAACTGCTCTGGGGTGACCCTGTCCTGAATTAGGGTGCCCTAGTCTATTTTTTTTATTTTATATATATATTGCTAAGGAATTTTTTCTAGGATGGTTATAAGTTGTATTTTCTTATGGGATGTGTGCTAATGTTCTGTTTGATTTTTTTGGTGTTGTGCAGAGGAAGATCCACTTGAGGGAGTTCTTTGGTGGCCGTCACTTGAGTACATTACTGGGATTGGGGTTGTCAAATGATGAGTGGATTTTGATGGACCGTTTCTTCCTGTGGCATATAGCACGGATGATGGATGTGCTCCATAATATGCCCATGTTTATTGTATTGTGCTAGAGACAGTGTGCCAATATGAGCACATTTTGGTTTCCTACAAGAGAGATGGTGATGACATTAGAGGATGTATATTGCATATTATGATTTCCAATTGTTGGGGAGAGAGTATAAGTGATGGAGGTAGTGGATATGGAGTGGAAAATGCACTCGGCTAGATGATATTTTTTAGGGGCCTAGGTGCCTGCTGAGGACCATATCAGTTTGGATGCGATATTACAAGCGAGGGTTCCATGGTTATGGAAGTTCATCGTAGTGGTGATTGCATCATGTATAGTCATGGAGGGAAGATGTGTTGGCATATTATATAAGATACACGATATATGTCATCGTATAGAGGAGGATGGGATGAGATATGAGTCGACATAGTGTGTGTTGGCCCACTTGTACAAGGACTTGTATTGATTTACATATGATGAGCATGGTAGGGGTATAGGGGCCACCACAATGCTACATGTATGGGTGTATGAACATATACTCATATTGATACCAGTTGTAGGGCCACAAGGAGATTGGGTGCATCTTGAGATATTTTTTCAATGTTGGGTTGTTATCCGTGTTACAAAGATGGACACATATACTTTTAAATCCTTGGTAGATAAGATGTTGTTAGAGTCAGTTATTAGGAGGTCATATCATGATTATTGGGACATGTATTGAGGATGCTACAGAGTTGCGATGCATTTAGAGAACTATGTGTCTAGAGGACTAATTTCCATGTGTGGCAGAATTTTTTCAGGTAGAGAGGGTATCACGGAAGTTTGGTATTGTATAGGATGTTCCCCTATAGCCATAAATATGGTTACAATTAGTTAGGGCTCCTAGGATGGCAGGTGCTAAGCCAAGGCCCACGTTAGAGCAGTTGATACCACCAGGGCTAGATGATATAGACCTAGTGATAGCAGTTGTAGATAGATATGACACAGGGTGCACAAAGGATCATCGAACATGGTGGGTAGTGCATTGGTCATGATATTGTTATATCTAGTGTTTATAGGTACTTTAGAGCTACCACCAAGAGGAGTGGGCAAGGGAGATTTCCTTAATGCTATACAAGAAGTTGTGGCACATCATAAGTATTTTTCGATGCTTAAAGTGTTGTCAATTACTTGTTTATGTCGATTTGTACGCATTTGACTAACATGGTTTGGTATTTTGTAGATGTAGGATATTCCTATTGGTCATTGATAGTAGACACATCAATCTGTAATTTGACACAGAATGTGCCTAGTGATGTGTTATGTGGAGGGATACTATAGGGTGTGGAAATTATTGTAGGAAAGCATGTCCATTTTGTTTGAGTTAATGGCCATAGTAGCAAGTGACATTTACAGTGCTACTTGGCAAGATGGATGAGGCACGGGAGAAAACTCAATGTGCATGAGAGGCATTAGGTTCTGGTCCCTTGAACCATGACATGTTTGTGTGATATTTAGATTTACAACATCAGTTCTCAGAGAAGAACATGGAGATTGCTATGTTATGTAGACAGGTGGAAAAGTTTCAGGGCCTTGAAATGTGGCATCATGTTAGTGGTGAGGCATCTAGTTCAAGGTCTCTCAAAGTACACTAGAGTGATAGTGATGATGAAGTTTGATAGTGATGATTGTATATGATGTAGGGTCCTTATCCCTAGTGATGAAACATGTTTTTGGGATGATGATTGTATGAAATTTATATGGATGGAAACCAATTTTATATATATATTAGATTGATGTGGGGATGTTTTTGTATTTCCAATGTAATAGATATGGTATGTTTCGATGGTTATTATCCTAGCATGTGTTTTTTATTGTATGTGATGAATGTGTTGGAACATAATGATTAAGTGGTTTGTCCAACCCTTAATGTATATGGGTTCATCACTAATACATAGGTTAATATTTAATAATATGAAATATTTATATTTCTATTATTAAATATGCTAACCTAGGTATATACTTTAGGTTAAATATTTAATATCATGAAATTATTATATTTCTAATATTAAATATTATAAACCTAAGTGTATGTGTCAAACATTTTAGGTTGAAAAGGTGTGTCGGGAGACATACTTGATCACCTTATATAAAAAGGACTTTAGGTCCTCATTTGATATATTCGGGAAATATATCAAAGGTGTGCAAATGAAGTGATTTGATTTTACCCTTGATAACTAGGGTTTCAAAGGAGGAGGTAATATTACTAGATGTAAAATAAGTTCTCTGAAGTAAAATATTATTTTCAAAGTGGTTTTTACCCTATTGGGGTTTTCCACTATAAATATTGTGTCACCTGTGTTATTTATTTCCTGTAAGTATTTCTTTATTTACTTATGTTATGATGTAATCTTTATTTAAATATTTATTATCACATTATGTAATATGTAAGTTGATTAAATCTATATTTAGTAGAATCATCAAATTCTAACATGGTAACAGAGTGAGATAAATTAAATAAATTAAGATCAAATGTTTTGTATTTTATTTATTTAATTTGTATGGGTTTTTTCAACCAGCTCGAAAGGGTATTTAAAATTATCTGGTCCCCTTCTTTTTTTTCCCAATTTATTTTGGCACTACATTTGTGCACTTAAACTCTCAGTAAAACTTTTAGGGTTTTTCAATTTTAAATCCTTAATTTTTGGGGGGGAAGATGTAATATGATATGATTCTTACTTTTATTTACATTTAGTAAATTATATGGAATTAATGTTTAGTTGGAGATTGATGTGTGCAATTACATGGAATTAATGTTTTTTTGGAGATTGATGTGTGCACAGATGAAAAGGTCTTCAAATTTTTACTTGCGTGAAAATCACATATAGAAAAGGAAAGTATTTATTACTATATGAAATAATTTTCATGTTTTATATAATTTCAAATGTTTGTAGGTTAAAGCTTTCGGAAGTTAAATTCATAGCCATATTCTTTGGCCCCCTCTAAAAGGATTCGATTTGAAAAACTATAGTTTATAGTTAATTTATAACTATATCCTATAATATGAATAATGTTTATATAATGATTTACATAAACATCGTATTAAAATATATATAGTTTTGGAAAAATAACTATATATTAAAAGCCTTAAACCATCTTAAAATTACACGAGATTGAAGGAAGAGTCAACAAACCATATTATAAACCTAAGTTTAAATCATATTTAAACTTAACTTATAAATTTAGGCATATATAGTATTTTTAAAAATAAACAAACCTAAGTTTGAATCATATTTTATATATATGGTTAGTTTAAACTGCTTAAAATATAAAATTTATTAGATTTGATTTATATATGTTTAAAAAAAAATAAAATGAAGTGCTTACTTTTTTTAGTAAGGGGCCCTGTGTTTATTGCTTGGCCATGAAGGGATTACTTTTTAAATCTTAATGCTTATTAAATAAAACCTAACATGTGTCCCTAACAATTTATATTGTGCATGTAAGGGGATGGCCCCATTCATTTATATCTTATAGTTTATAAAAACTATATAAATCAACTTATTTAAACGTTTTATTTTATATAAGAGTGAGAGTGTAGAATAAAATGAGATAATATATCACATATAAATGTGGAACTCTCAAGTATAAATGAAGAATTAAAAAAAGGGCTAGTTTATTGGTAGCCCACATGAAGTGTGGTAAATATTTATTAAAATATTGTTAGTTATAGCCACATAAAAGTTTTAAAGCTTTTATCTTGTAGGAATTTTATAAAATATTTTGCAATTTTTTTTACCTGGTCTATGTCCTTTAAACCCCTTTAGTAAGGGTTATGTGTTTTTTATATAAAAAAATACTATAGTTTATAATTTTTATGAACTATATGTTGTTTTTTATTTACATTCTATAAATTATATACCTTTTTTTAATAAAAAAAATTATATATATTTTTATATTATAAATTATAATAGCTTATTGTAATGTATTAAAATATAACCTCCCTAATATTATAAAGAAGAAGAAATTCTGAAATTTCAAATTTTTGAAATATATAGAAAATTTTAGCTTCATTAAATTTGACGGTCAAATGACCGTCACAGTAGACCGAACATAAGACAGTATGACAGTCATTTAGACATCAAATTTAAACTCATAGGTTCCACAAAACATTCAATGTGTTAAAATTGATGGTCAAATGATTGTCACGATAGACCAAAAAATAAGCCATTATGACGGTCATTTAGACATCAAATTCAAGATCCCCGAATCTTTGTCTATATTTATTTTTTTCAAAAATTTGATGTTGTTATGCATTCTCAGGGGTCTCTTCTTCACTTCTATATGATCAAAAATATTTTTTATATAAATCTAGGGTATAATCCAGAGCCCTTTATATTACAGACTATTATATTGATCATAGGAGGTTAATTAGTATGCATTGTAATGACATAATTAGTTATGATTAAATAGTTTCTTTAGATCTATAAAATTTAGATATGATTATATTAAAAGTGTTGTTTTTATTATTGATAAATATGTATCTAACTCTGTGGTACATTGTATATTATAATGGGGTGTGTTTTACAAGTTTAGGAAAATAATGGCATCCAACTATTTCTATCTTGACAAAACCCAGATCTTGAATGAAACCAACTACAACATTTGGGTCAAAACATAATTTATGGTGAGGAAGCTCTGGATGATTGATTCTGGATCTGAGGTTTCTCCCACTGGTCATCAAGAAATTGTAGATAATATGAATACATTCTTGCAATGAATGTAGGAGGCTCTTTCTATGATTTTAACGTAATGTGAATAATGAGTACCTTCTACACATTGATAATATCGAACATCTAAAAGAGGTATGGACACAACCAGAATCCATGCATGAATGGTGCTTGGTATATCAAGGATAGTAATGAGAGTACAATAGCTGAAGGAATTCAAAGAAATGGTCTGTATATTTTTGATGATTTATCTTCACCATATTTTTTATATCTCAAAGTTTGAATAGTTCAAAAATATGGCATGAAAGGTTAGGACATGTTAATTATCGAAGCTTATATGAAATGTCTAGATATAATCTAGTAAAAGGTTTACATGTGTTTTCTTTTTCTCTTGAAGTTACTTCATTAAATGATTCTAAATGATGATTTTGATTCTAATTTATTAAATGGTCATCACGATGTTTTTATGCTATAGATGTTTCTAAAACTCTTATCTTCCTAGAAAAGAAATAAAATTGGGCTTAGTTTATGTTAGAAAGTTCAAATCCTATTAACCTTAGGAAAATGACCAGAAGCCATCATATGTACCATGCACTAATTACCTTGTATGAACCTGAGCCGTGAAGTATTATAGCATCTAGGTGGATATACAAAGTAAAATATGATGTTGATGGTAGTATGAACAAACATAAAGCTAAAATTTTTGATAGAGGTGTCACTCAAAAAACTGGTATTGATTATATTGAGACATTTCCTAAAGCTAAAATGAGTACTGTTAGGGCCTTATTTGCAATTGCCACTCAATTTGGGTGGGAAATCCACTAAATGGATAAGAAAAATATTTTCTTAATTACGATTTAAAAGAAGAACTTTATATGTTTCATCCTAAAGGATTTGAAGAAATTGGTAAATAAAACTATGTTTGTAAGTTCATAAATCCTTGTAAGGATTAAAACAAGCTCATAGAGCTTGGTATGTGAAAATTATTTCCTTCTTTAAACTATTAGGTTTTGTTATTTATTCTTCTAACAATGGTATATTCATCAAGTAATGAGGATCACATATTAACATTATATGTATATATGTTGATGATTTGCTTATGACTTGTGACAATTTTGATTTAATTCATAGGATTAAAGAAAAATTGAAGCAGTACATTGAAATGAATGAGTTAGGTCTCTCGTATCATGTTCCTTGTATGACTGTATTTCATTCGATTTTTATTTTTCAAAACACAATATGCAACCATTGTATTGAAATTTTTTCTTATGATTGATTGTAAACCGTTTTCTACTTCAATGGAAGTTGGAGTAAATATTGATCCTAAATCTACATATGAAAAAGGTTGATCTTATTTTATATATGTTTTTAGTTGATAGTTTGATTTATCTAACTATAACTAGATTAGATATTTCATATACAGTAGGAATTACTTCAAGGTTTATGCAGGAACCTTTTTTAGAGATCATTGGAATCTTACAAAAATAATTTTTAGATATTTGAAAGGAACAATCAATTATGGGTTGCATTATAATAAGAATGAAAATGTTAGCTTATATGGATTTTGTGATTCTAACCATATTGATGTTATATTATAAAATATATTAGATATGTGTTCAAGTTTTTTGGTGTAGGAATCATTACTTGTAACAACAAAAACATTCAACAGTCTTTCTTTCTTTCTTTAAGACAGAGAAGTACAATAGAAGAAGTAAAGAAGCCATGTGGATGCAACGGCTATTGGTAGAGATACACATATAAGCTGAAGGAAGTATTTCTCTTCTATGTAGTGGTCAGAGTTAAATTACTCTTGCTTAAGAATCTAGTTTAACATCAGAGGATGAATAACATTGAGATAAATATACGCTTCACCCATGAGAAGGTGCAAAGTGATGAGGTAAATCTCAAGTTCGTGTTGACTAAAAAGTAGGTTGCTGATATCTTCACAAAGTCCTTGAGTGCTGTAAAGGTTTGTCACTTTTTTGAAAATATTGGATTGTTGGAGTTTCCATTGAGGGGGAGTGTGCATGAAAATGTCACCTCCTAATGGAACTTGGTTTTTGTAAATAATACCTTTGATAATTTATAAAAGACCTTCAGGAAAGTGTAAAAAAAAGACCTTCAGGAAAGTGTAAAAAGACCTTCAAGCATGTATACCTCCTCGGCTTATTTTTTAGAAAGAAGTGTAGAAATATATTAAAGGATGTCTTCAGTAAACTCTTTAGTGCTATTGATTTTACTGGTAAACATCCTGTATAAGTATATTGTTAAGGAGGTCCTTTGTTGTAAAAGGCTTCTATTTGCTTGGGTTCAATAACCTTTTATGAGAACCTATGAGAACATGTAAAACTCACAAATCATACTTAGCCACTAATCATGGGATGATCTTTGGGATTCCAAATCATTTTGTACCAAAAGGTAAATTGAGTATGATGAATGTGTTATAATTCCTTCAACCGATATGCTAGCCTAAAACCTTTATGGTTTAAGGATTGTAAATCCTATAGTGTACCACGGGCAGGTAGTCTATTGACATATGATATGTTATGCCACTTAACATTAAGGGGGGGTATTGGAAAATAACGATTAAATGGTGTGGCAAACCCTTAATGTATATGGGTCCATCACTAATATATAGGTTAATATTTAATAATATGAAATATTTCCATTTCTATTGTTAAATATGCTAACTTGGGTATATACTTTAGGTTAAATATTTAATATCATGAAGTTATTATATTTATAATATTAAATATTATAAACCTAAATGTATGTGTCAACCATTTTAGGTTAAAAATGTGGGTCGGGAGACATACCCGATCACCTTATATAAAAATGACTTTAGGTCCTTATTTGATATATTCGGGAAATATATCAAAGGTGTGCAAATCAAGTGATTTGATTTTACCCTTAGTAAATAGGGTTTTAAAGGAAGAGGTGATCTTACTGGGTGTAAAATAAGTTCTCTGAAGTAAAAGGTTATTTTCAAATAGTTTTTTACCCTATTGGGGTTTTCCACTATAAATATTGTGTCACATGTTTTATTTATTTCTTGCAAGTAATTCTTTATTTACTTATGTTACGATGTAATCTTTATTTAAATATTTATTGTAACATTATGTAATATGTAAGTTGATTAAATTTACATTTTTTAGAATCCTCAAATTCTAATAGAATGATGACGTTAGTAATAGTAGATAAAATATGAATGGTGAATGATAATGTCGATAACTAATGTAATGTAAGTGATAAGGTGAATAAAATATGTAGCACGTAGGATATGTAATGATGATAAAAAAAATAAATGTGGAAATAGAGAAATGTATCATAATGAACATGTGAAAATGTAATGTAATAGGATAAAGTGATGAAAATATGAGGGGGGAAGAGTGATGATGCCCCCCAGCACATGGATGAATAGGCTCATGCAATAAGACCCCTCAGTAGTCAAGTATGAGCCACATAAGCAAGATTGTCATCAGGAAATGATTGAGCTTTGTTATATGAATGAAAGAGCACATGATGAAAGGTTCTTAAAACTAAACCCTCAACACCCATGTAAGAACTGTAAGAACACAAGTGTGTCATCGGGGAGTAAGGTGATAAGAATCACCTACCAAAGACTAAGAATATGGGTGGAAGTGGAAACATGTGGAATGGATAGAGTGTGAGTGTATGAACCAAATAGAATGTCATATGTAGTGACTATAGGGTATGTCAGAGACTGGTAGAAAACTATGAGATGGAGCAACATGAAATGGTGGATAGTTTGGGTGGAGTGGATGCAATGATTTTGGTGGTGGAAATGACGGATGGAGATTTAACATGTGGTAGTGGAATGATGAAAAAACTAAGAATCAGATGGAGAAGACTGAAGTGGAGTACGCCGACACTAACGAGGTGAAGGAGATATTGATCACTCAAAAGAAGCAAAGGAGATGATGTCATAATCTTCTAGTTGTGGTATCCTTTCATGTAAGGAAAGGAAATCATTGTCCCTATGGCCATAAATGTGATGATAATTTCAATAGTGTTGGTCACGCTAGTATTGCAAGTGTTGTGGAGGATGGTTCTTGTTAGAGGTTAACCAAATCAATCACTCATTGAGTAATATACGAAGTATATCATGTGGTCGAGCATGAGGAGAAAAGTAAAAAGGCTCGTGTGAAGGAGGTGGTGTTGTGGAAGTAGGAGCTTGTCTTGGAACTAGATAAGAATGTGAGGGTGGGAAAGAAGATGGGGGAGATTTCTTAGAATTCCCTTTAGATAGTGGTGGAGGTTTCTTAGGATGCTCAACTTGTGATGAGGGTAGATTAGCAGTAGATGGAACTAGGGAGAAATGTGTAGGGGTGCAACATCATGTGAGGATGAAATATATTGTTCTAGATCGATAAACTTATAACACAAGAGAATGAATTACTCAAAAGTGTTGTATTGGAGCCTTTTTTTAAGTGGAGGAATAAGGCCACGAAAAAAGATTAATTACTTTTCTAAGTCACCAAGCTGGAAAATGAGCTGATTTATACAAGTATTAAAGCGTAAAATATAATTTGTGATGGTTTCAAAGGAGCTTTGATGTTTAATGTAGGAATGTGGTCATATATAACCCTAGGGGCATTATTAAGAATAAAGTGATAAAGGAAAGCATCCTCCATGTCATAAAAAGTATTAATGGATATAAAGGGTAAGTTGTTGTACCATTGTAGTGCCTCATCAGTAAGACTATAATGAAAAGCCTTAAGTAACAAGAAATTATTAGAATAAATGGCCATAAGTGTGTGATAATGTAGGATATGAGCATGAGGATCACCGGTACCGTCGAAGCATGTGAAATTAGGCATGAAAAAATCTTCGGGGAAGATAGAATTATGAATATTTTTAGGAACGGGATTGCCATGTAAAGATTTGTTGTCAATGGAGGCATAATAGGCTCTACTTTCTAAAATAAGAGAATGAACTTGCGATTAGAGTTGTCCTACAACATGCATGAGAGATAGAATATCATGTGAGGGGATGATATGAGATGGTAAAAGTGTAGTAAGTGATTTAATTTTTCCATTATGGGTGATCATTGGAATGTTATGAGGTGATATAGTAGAATCAGAGGCTAAAGGGGTGGTGGTAGATGTGGATGTAGGAGTGGTAATATGACTAGTGTCAACACAAGACCTAGTTAGGTGTGGGGAGCAAGGAAGAACCCTCTATGGGTGAAGATGTGGGAATAAAAGAAGAAGAATAAATGGTAGGGGGTGACTTATGTACAATAGTAGTTGAAACCTCAGGGGAGGATAAAAATGAAGTGAGAGAGTCACATGCAACATTATGGAAAGAAGGAGACCCATGATGGTGAATTAGTAGAAGGTGGAAAGTGCTATAAAATAAGGATATGGTCATCATAAGACTCAATAGGATCATCAACGTAATATCAAGGAGAATGCATCCTCGAAGGAGATCTATGAGGAGGGCTATCAAAATTAGTAGAAGACATAGGAGTAGTGGTGGAAGTGGTGGGGGGAGAGGTAGGAGGAGAAATGGTTTGGGAATCAATGCCTAAAAAATAATCGATAATAGAGGGATGTAAAAAATTGGTTAGCGTATCAGAAGAAGAATAAGAAGGATCACATGCAATTGGATGGAATGGCGTGCAACAAGTGAAAGTGAAAGGGTCATCAATAAGGAATATACCTATGGGAGAATCAACAAGATTAGTTGGAACATGTTGTTTCTCTTCTAAGAGGGCTTGCTGAGTATCACCAGGTAAGATCATAGGAGCACTATATAAATCCCTAATCTCAGCTATGACTACCTCATCATAGATGGGGTCAACACTAAAATGAGACATGATGAGGAAAAAGAAGAACTAATACGAACCACCCAGGTATGAAAGAGGATCCAATAAGTAAAATGTTCTTCACATTGGGCTCAACAAAATGATTAACTAAAAATAGGGTTTTTTAACTATTTTATTAGTTAATCTAAATAAAAATAAATGCTATATTGAAATGCTAGAACTAAATATTTAGCTTTAACATTTGAATGTATTGAAATAATTGAAATAAAATGAATATGATAATAACCTTTATATAACTTACCTTGTTGTGTACTGGAATATAGAAAACTGGTATGGTAGACTAGGAAAATTATAACAGAGTGGCTTTAAGAAGGGAAAGATCTATAAAAATTTCTATACTGAGGCACCTAGGAGAAAACTAGGTTGCACCTCAGGGTGCACCTGGTCTGTAATATGGGCACTATAGACTGTAGGAAATATTAGAACTTGAATTTTTTAGTGATGCAATATCTCTAAAATATCTTTTCTCCTGTCGACACGGGTATCTCAGTAATGTTTCTTATCTGGTTGTAAATGATATACGAAGATCTACCTATAAATCCAACCCTTTCCACCTATACATTATGTGCTGTATATGTAGAATATTCTTGAATGTAGTCCCTTGCCTTAGTATATACTTTCCATTGATAGTATGATGTCTCCTGATAATGTAGTGAGTATGTTATATTTATATAGGTATCTATTGTTTAAATTTCAACACTACTGACCTGAAAACTGGTGACTATGACCTAGGGGAATATGGGGTAACCCATTAGGACCAACCTTGAACTAAAAATTAATACCACAAATCACGAAGACATAAGTGCCTAAAATCATGGACTGGGGCACCCTTGATATAGATTTAGAGACAAAAATTCAGAAAATTACGACACCTAAGACTTCGTAAAAGACCCCTAAAACTGTAGAGAGAATTAAAGACTGAACCAAACAACAAGAAATGATGTCCTGACTAACTGAAACAAGACCAAAGGATGGGTTACTAGTGAATACTTTAATTACATAATATCCATAAATATAAATAACATACCCGAATGGTATTAATGTTATAGTTAGTGCTTGATTTTGTGACTACACTAAGAGATGCATAAGAGACAAAGGATCCTCAAATCATATTTGAACTCCTAACGTGCGAGATAAGGAATTACAAGACAAAGTTGAATCTAGTGTTTATTCCTTAGCCAATTCAAAATTTGGTCATGATGAATTCGATCAAGGTAAGAAATCTAATTTCCCTCCTGAGATAATTATTGATGGATGTGTTAATGAAAATGAAGTTTTCTCTTTTCCATTTTAAGAGTAAATATTCTTATCATGAGGAAAACATTGAAACAAAGGTCCTCAAGTACTTTGATGATGTATTACCTCGTACTAAAGAAGCATTAAGGTTCAGTGAACCTTGGGATGATGGATCACTTTCTCCAAACTATTTCATCGAGTTCCAAAATAAAGATTCTTCAAATGAATATGGTGGTGATCTCTCAAAAAAATTTAAAAGAGAATCATTATAAGGTGATTTTTTAAATTTGTGGAAGGAACAAAAGATCCTGAGTTGAGTCTTGACCTCTTCACTCATGCTATAGCCATACAAGATAGGTATGCGACTAAGTTTTCTCCTTCATCCCATATTTAAGTAGAGAAAAAAGATGAACTCAATGCTTCTCATGAAAATTTTACCAATGAGTATGAATATGGGAAAGAGGAGAAACTTAGAGGTTTCAAAAAATCCTATAAAAAATCATCCTTAGGGCAGGGATGAAATTATAAACAAGAAAATCAGCAATGTGGGTGAACACAAAAGATAATTTGCAATCTAAAATGGATATAATTTTTGTGCAAATCTTCCGAACCAATCAAAAGGATCATGTACGATAATTTTTCCTAAGCATAAAGGAACTTATGAGAGAAACTCTCTTTCATAAGAAGTTGAAACAAGGTGGATACTCTCCTAGAACCTATCAATGGTTTCACAGAACATCAATGTTACCTATTCAGAGGTAACTTCCAAGGAAAAAAATTACCTCATTGAAATTAGGATGTCCATTGCATGTACCATAGGTGAATATAGGTTTGTTTTTTCCCCTTTGTGTGGTGTGTTTCTCTTTCTTTCATTTTTTTGTGGTTGTCTCGTGTTGTGTTCAATAAAGAAGGTTTTGTTGTATCCACCTTTGTTTTGCAATGACTCCTATAGCCCAATGGATAAGGCATTGGTCCTCTTAGTGTCTTGAGATTATATGATTCCTACTTGCCCCATATTCACTTTGTTCAATCCGAGACAAGTCCTCAAGCTAGAGCCAGGTTGTTTTCATGCTAAATGTTCTATCATAAAAAATTGAAATTTTGACCATGACAATCAAGCCAACACTTAAAAAAATCTCTGAACCAGGTAATGTGAACCTTCCCTCTAGCCAATATCTAACATTTGTAAATCATATCACAATAAAGAGGGACATGTTAACTAGATTTTTAAAGTTTCCTTTTCATGTGCAGGTAATCTCAAAGGAAACATTTCATAATATTATTATGATTCACCTGAAAGGAGTTGCTCGTGGAGGCCTAAAACAGACCAAATTTCAGACTTCTTGCACCCTGTAGAGCACCTCCCAGGGATGTCTAAGAATATATTATGCCTCCAAGAAATGTGTGACAGAGTTGTACAACCATACAAGGAATTTCAATAAGGTTATGTAAGAAAATAAGTGTTTATGAATAACCTACGGGAAACTAGGTCTTTGGCAGCATGGTATTGGGAAATCCATGTCCTGAAAAATCTATTCACCTTGTTCGAATAAGTTCAAGATCCTTGTGAAGATTCTTAATCATATATCCGATGCATTAGAGAGATAAAATGTCCTACTTCATGTTTAAATCATCAACAAAAGGTTTTAGGAACATTGAGAGGTGAAAACTTGTCTGACAATACGACACAAAGGTCCTGGTATAAGTTGTAACTTACCCGAAAGGTTTCAGGAGCCTCGTGAAGATTTGAGAGCCTAAAAAAATATGAAATGAAATTATATTTAATTCACTTCTTTACCCATATGATGTGTTATTTTTTGTTGATCATAAACTCTTCCTATCACTCAGTCTATTGGCACGCACCTTGAGGAAAAAGTGAAAATATGCATTAAATATGATGAAATACTTCGTTTTTAGGACTTCTAGATATTATTATTGTATTCATTATCCATTTTCAATAAATATTCTAATATTCGATGACCTATTTTTGTTGAAACTTTCTCCTGAAATGGTGAAAACAAGTTCGGAGTTAAATTGCCAACTGCTGGCAGGTGACAATGACCCATTGTTGACACATGACAACCAAAATTTGTTAACACGACAACAAAAAAATCATTCTTTATGCACATCATAAAAAATATTCACGTCCAACAATAACTTTTTGATGCGCAAAAAAACACTTTTTGTCTCCTGATAGTGAATTTCAGGCATCTGAAAGGCTTGAGATGCATGATAACAAGGTGCATAGGCGACAACAAGGTATTTCTTGATGTGTGACAACAAGGTTTTTGATGTGAATTTACAATATTTTGATGTGTGACATGGAAACCTATGCAACAACAAAAAATTTGACGTGTGATACAAAAGTGAAATGTTGATGAGTGACAAGAAAGTGAAATAATGTCATGCGACAACAAGTCAAATGCTCACATGTGACAGAAGGGTGAAGATTTTGTTGTGTGACAAGGAAATTGAGGTCATTTTTTTTTCAAGAAGATTTTTTGTGACCCAATCAAATTTAGCGAGTCATAAAGGTGATGTCATGTATAGAGTGGATTTTTGGTAGCATGGAAAATGATGTCATGCACTAAGGATATTTTGAGCAACCTAGAGATGGATGTGATCAAAAGATGTAGGAAGATGAAAGGTAATAGGTGACAAAGGAACATCAAAGTTCGTGACAGGAACATGAAAGTTCAAAAGTCATGAGAGAAAGTGAAAGGTCATACGGGGGTGATGAAAGGACAGTCATGGCACTATAAATTTGAATGGTTCCCTAATTTCAAGGGTATGTTTAATGTTTTTTTTCTTGCTCTCAATGTCTTTCTAAAAGAAAGTTCCTCCATTTCTTCTATTCCCTACCTATTAGTGTTCTATCTCCATCTCAAGTTATACTCTAGGATCATTTTAAATTGTGTAACATGATGCAATAAGACTTTGTGTTTCATGTTCATTGTTCCTCTTTCTTTGCAAATGGTTTTTTCTAATTGATTTCAATTGAAATGTTCTGATTTTGATGCAACAAAGTATACTATGCTATTTTTTGGTTGAAATACTTTTCTTAGTTTTCTTTCCTATCTCCCTCACTAAGAAATTTTCCTCTCTTGTATCAAATACAAGAAATTTCCATAGGTTTATGGAAGTATTCCTATGTGATCCCTGGTCTTTGGGCCACCTCAAAAATTAGTTTAGATTGTTTTCATTTCCTTTTTTTCATTAAATAGATCTTCCCTATTCAAGTAGAGGGACTCAGTCCCATGCACTTTTGGTGAGAACTCACTAATTTTCCCACATGATAAATTATTTCACCAACACATCATTGATTGATTCATGACATTGACTGATTTAAATGCTCCATTATCTTAAGTGTCATATTTATCAATTATTTAAGGACATTGATTGTTTTTACTACTCTACAAACTTGTGTCTTACATTTTTGCATGACGCATCCCTTTTCTTGACTTAATTTTTGTATAATCTTACTCATGGTAATTATTAAATATTGTATAACATTAATTTGTTTGACTGATCCATTCTCTTGAGTGTTCTATTCTTTATTTTTGTATGACATTGATTGAATTGACTTCTTTATGCAATGGTGTGATTAATGTGTGGTATTATCTACTTGGATTACCTCAGATATTTTGTTCGAAATGTGATATTTTATACTCTACTCCATGCACTTGTATCTCAATTATTGTGTTTTCTCTATGCTTGTATATTATATGTCATCTTTTCTTTATACATTTATGTGGTCAATGTTGTATTGCTTTGTGCATGTGTATAAAATATGCTTTACTTACTCATATACTATGGATGTCTATGTTTGATTTTTATTTATTCTTTATTTAATTCTCATTTATATTACGGGCATACTACCCCTCTTACTTACTGTAATACATTATTGTTTATAAGTTTAGAACAAATAAAACATCTTATGATACATTACTTGTTATATATTTTGATAGATTCGAACATCCTATGGCATATTTCTTGCATTGATTAAATTATTGTTGTTATATACACATGTCTATGACATACTTATCTCATGACATATTACTTTGATAGATGTTGCATCTTATATACATCAATAAAAACCCACATATTATTGATATACTTACTTGGTGCACATTGTTTGATTACATTTTTCGATCTAGGGCCCATGGTTTAATTACACTACAATTATTATTTGTTGGCATCACTTCTTACACATTGTATTCTGGCATCGTGAATAATATGATCACTATTTCTTACACATTTATCCAAGAACATTTCTTGTTTTACTTCATGACTATGATCATTATTTCTACACATTGTGTCGGGTACATTGCTTATAATACTTCAAAATTATACAATTGTGTATTACACACTCATATTTATATATTTTATTGTTATATGCTTATTGATGTACACACAAATTAATAACTTACATTACTAATAATATTCAAGTCTGTCACATCTTGCCGGTCATGTCTCACTATGATGGGATTTTCATTTCTTATTATATCATGGTGTTTCATGTGTCAGTATAAATCCATTAGGTAATGATTCATGTGTTTTGATCATGTTACTCATCATAACATTTTTATTCTATCTTACTAAATATTGCTAGAAGGATTTCATAACATGTTTCACTCTTTTAATGATACATAAATAGTTGTGCTTAAAATGCTCTTATCTTACCATTGTTGCATAGTATTGGGATTAAAATTATTTTATATTACAAATTTTACACATTACTTGTTCTTAAATTCCTAACTATCATGACATATTTCACTCCTTTTTTGATACAAATTAGTGGACTTATACTACTTCAATCTTAGGAATGTTACAACATACTTATTCTTACAATTACTTTTATCTTATGAATTATACACATTCTTCTATGTTAATTGATACACTAATTTTGGTTTATATTATTGATGATATTAATTATCCAATTTCACATAAGTAATACTTTTTATTTTGATCAAAATGATCCTTTGCAGCATTCCCCATCTCAAAAGGTAGTATGTATTGGGTTTTTCTGACATATTCATGTCGATTTTAGATAAAATTATTTAGATAACACTATATGATGATATGCACATAGTTATTCCAATGCATCACATTACCAAATTTATATGAATTTCTTATCATGACTAAACTCCAAAAAAAATTCACATAACAAGCATAATTGCTAAAGAAATATTCACTTAGCATGATCAATTACTAAACAAAATCTTCACTTAGCATGGATAATTGTTAAAGAGAGATTCACCTAGAATTATCTCAATTTCCACAAAAAGGATTTTCTTAGCAGACATAATTACTAGATAGTTCAGTTTCAATTTTTTTCCCTTGTGACACTTAGAAATCTCAATTACTAAATATATATCCCCATGATGGCTTCATGCCTTATCACATAGGCTCAATAGTTATAGTTTCAGGAAAATTTCTTATGTTTGGTCTCCAATTTTTTACACCTCCCTCACAACGCAGCAAGAACACGGCCGAAACATGTGACACTGAGGATTTCAAAATACATTTCATGTTTTTTATCTTTCAATTTATGCATTTTGTATAAGCATGTTGGATGGGATTTAATACACATTTTTTTGTATGTGGTACATAGGCGAAAACACAACAAAACATAGAAAACACATGACTCCCTTCCATTTAGAAAATTCCTTTTTCAAACCAAAGCAACTCATAAAACCTCTTACAACCCTTGAAAGCTCTTCTTGATCATTTGCATAAAATCAGGAGGTTTGCACTTCTTTTTATGTTATCTATATCATTTCTATTGTTATCTTGTTCAATATAACATATTGTATAAGATCACCTTCATCAGTCTCAGGACTCTTTTATCAGTCTTTCTTCTAGTTTCTATACTTGCAAGTTGAGTCCTTCTACCTTCGGCCCTATTACTCTACAACAGTCACCATCGCTTAGCCTGAGTCATCATCGACTCGTCTTTATGTAGTTTTTTATTTTGTATAAGCATGTTGGATGGGATTTAATACACATTTTTGTATGTGGTAAATAGGCTCACATTAGGAAAAAACCGAATGAGAAGGGAACACACACATTCTATTATTAATTCCACCATATCCTTATGGGATATTTATATTTTAATGATTAAAATGGGGTAAAATGTAAATAACTATTTTGACCAATGAAATTTGGTAATCCATGGCATTTATCTCAGTCCATTAATCATTTTTTACTTAATGACTAGTTTATAAGCATAAATTTATCAATTAGCACTCACAACCACTATGTCAGACTTGTTACTAATCATTTACAAGTAAAAACCCTACTTTGTAAATATAGAATACATATTTGGATATGTGGGAACCATCTCCAATAAATAGCATTTAATTTTAACCCTACAAATATGAAGTTAACCATGATAGACAAATCCATTTAGTCATAATTTCCTAAGTCGATGACATCATCCTCCAAAGCCTTGACAATCATTTTTTTCCAAATTCACAAGTTAGCCCATTTGGTCTAGTGTTATTTGAGAAGGAAAAACTTTTGCAACAATCAACTAAAAAAGCACACTTACCCTACCCATTAAAAAGGGGGATATCTTATCTCGCATTGTTAGGTACTATTTAGGTATATACACTCAAATTTGGTAACTTATCCTTTAACAATGAAAATTACACTGATGATAAGTACACACAAGGGAACTCATAAGGGTTTATCTTAGATCAGATTTACACTTGTACATGTACACCAATGATAATTACTTGAGGATGAATCCTACTTGAGAGAATGTAGTGTAGTAGTTGGATTGGTTTAGCAAGGATTGACTACCAAGGTACTCCAACCTCATAACTCACTAATTTCTTCTTTTGTTATCTAATGCTTTGATGAAGGATATTGCATATATATAGGGTTTTTACTTTGTTATGGGTTATTATATTCTATGTTAAGGTTGTTTAAGAAATAGATACATAAAATGAAGCATATTTCTAAACAATTGAAGGGAACAAAAAATTAAAAAACCTCGCTACAAGAAGGTTCAATATTTTATAACTAAGGTTTGAACCATACAAAGTAAGGTCAAGGTCATACATTAGTTATAAATTCCTATACCATAATTCTTTCTAGTTCTAGTCTCCTAAATGAAGCATATTTAGTCTCAAATTAACTTGTTTTCCTAAGTTTACACATCCAAATAATCTCTATTTCATTCTATATAATTGTCTTCATCTCATATTTAATATTTGAGTTTTTTTTATATCATTTAGCATTATTGAAAGTATTAATTTATTGTTTTGATTATGTATCATTACCTATAAATTAATTAATTTTTAATAACTTCTTCTTACGAATGATTACATCAGATATATTATTTTTTATATTGCACTAACACATTATATTGGTAGGGTGTGAACATTAAGAGATAATATCTTAAGCACATTAATCAACACTAATTCTACATACATCTTATATGGTTGTCCTAATCCATTTTACAAAGATAAATCATACACTAAAGATATTTTCCAAGTGTCTGAGGTCCTATTAAGGTCTTCATTTCCAAAAACACATTATTATGTAAATCTTGCACACATTCATTGGGAAGTGATCTGAGAAAGGTTTTATGCCTCTTTGGTGTATTAATATATAGATGTTGAAGGGGTAATTCAACCCGATTAGACTAACCCCTATTTAGGTATTTAAATAGAAGAGATATAGTTTAAAGTAGAAGAAACTATAATGTGTTGTATAAATATGATCATGAAATTACAAACACATGAATTGAATCTACAGAAGCATAATATCATAGTGGAAAAGGTATAATTCAGCTAAACCTTACATGAGAAAAAGTCATCCTCATAAATTTTCCATAGACGTGTGACTCCATCCTCTTCTCATATACATACTCTTAAATGTTTAGGAAAATTTAATGATGCTCTGTACATCCTTCATACACACTCTCATATCACTAACAATTTGTCTCATCAAGTTAATCAATGCAATCTCTTCTAGCTCCAACCCACACTTACTTTATCTATATTTCTTAATAGATTGCATGGTTTCCATATATTATTCATGACATGAATATAGGATATTTGATTTACATTATTTACCTTTGTAACTCTTAATTCATCTTGACACAAATTAATCAGGCGTATATTAGATTAACATTAAATTATATAAAAGATGTGACAATAACTTTATTAATCACAAACAATCTCTTTCCATTATTATATTAGAAAACATAACATGATTATTTATTGAAAAGTGGCAATGACATGGAGAATATTTTTGTTAGCTATTGGATTGGCATTAAACCTAGAGGTGGGAATTAGTGGCACAATGGATCGAGAGGAACCTAAATAATAGCACACATGGTGTTACCCCAATGATTGAGCAGATGTTGAAGTTGTTTCACCTCTGACTAGACTTTTTCATCCTAATTTTTTATCTAAAGCACAACATTTGAGATGACATCAACTTTATTAATCACTAAAAAATCTCTATCCATGACAGAGTTTTTGTAAATGGCATATTTTCTATATTTCCATAAGAAAAAAAAAATATCCACTCTAAATATTTTCCACTAACTACTGTATTTTATAGGCACGTTGGTCGAGCCCTCCCACATATCCATTTTTTAGGTGAATAATTATAGATAAAATAGTTTTAAAATGGTTTGAATGCATTTCCAGGTAGTTCGAGTGTGGGGAAAAACTGGAAGAGGTGTTTAATAGTCTCATATTGGTGATAGGCTAAGAAAATAGGTTTGGAAATCCTCAAGTGTTTAATTTTATCTTTTACAAGGATCCCTTGATTGTTAAGTAGTAAAATTTGATAGTAAGCTTACATGGATATATTTCATGATTTTGCAATCCTTTTCCATGTATATATTAATATAATACAAAATATAGAATGTATACCTTGTTTCCACATAGGTAGAGAATATGAAAAGCCTCTAAAGAGACGAGAAGGAGAGGAAATGACTGATAATTCAATAGTCATCAAATTTTATATAAAGCTATGTAATCTAATTTTAAAAAGGTTGATCTTAGATATTAATATAAACTAATTTATTATTGGTTCTTTTCTCCTTTTTTTTATGACATGGCTCTATTTAATTCTATTTTTCATTATGGGACTCATGTGATATAGTTCTCTTTTGTTAAACCTTGGTATATATTCTATTGCACAAATGAAAATTTCTCATATATTATATTTTTTAATCAATACTACAACATGTTAAAATTTTTGATACCAAAATCTAGGAACCTCTACTGACAATGGTTCCGTTGTTAGGACCCAAAAATGCTAGGATGGCTGTCAGGGAAAAGAGATGTAGAAATATGGATACATGAGAAAATGAAGAAATTTGTAGAAGATGAAGAGACGGTGACAGGAATCCCATATGAAAAAATTCATTTAGAAAATATATACTTAGACATTCACAAGAATTATCTTCGAAGTTTTTGGCACCTGGTTACCTCGAGTAGTATTTAATTGTTTTTGATACAAGATAAAGGAGGAATACGAATGGACATAGGAAAGGAGGAAATATTACACAATTTAGATTTTTTGAGGACCCATGTAGTTGATCATTGGATGAAACTTACTATTGACAGGTATGTAATTGAAGTTGTCGTTCAAACCTTTTTCTCATTTAATTCTGTTGAATCATGCTTTCTATTTATACTAAGATGAAACTTTGTTAGAAAATTCCCATTTTTGGTAAAGATATTGGCTATAGAAAAATCCATCGTGTCGATTCCGTACAATATGTAGTAGTTGGGTAGGCGCCAAAGTGATGTAATCCTAGAAGGTTAAAATTAAAGGACAGGGGCTAGAGCTAAAGATAAATATATAAGGGTCAAAAAAGGATCAGAAGAAATGAAAAGGAGATTGGAAAGGCTGCAGAGATAACTAAGACTTTGCAATAGACACTGAAGTGGAAATAATACTAGGGGAAAGAAAATACAAAATGTAAGTAACAGTAAGGTAGGAAAAATAGAACAAGGGAGGGGAACAAAGCCTCCTTTACAAAACAAAGAAATCGAGGAAGAAGAAAAATAAAGTGATTATGAGGGTGCACAATGAGGCGTAGACCATAGAGAGGAAATAAGAAAAGAAGCTAAGGAAATGGAAGTAGATTGCGAAGGAAACATTGAGGGAAAATAAAAGGAAACAAAGGACGATTAATGAGAATTATTTAGGAGTATATCTAGTTATAATTGGATGTTAAACCCAGAGAGACCATCATGGAAAACCTGGTATTGCGAGAATCAAGAAAACATACAATATAAAGAAAGAATAGAACAGGACCCTTAGAGGCTTGCAGATGATGGTAGTACCTGTTATCTCTCGAAAGTGCACCGTGAAGAGAGATGACTGCAGGTATTCTAAGATTTCTCTGGATATCTCTCTTTCATAGATACAATGGAAACACCTCAGGTCTGTGGGCATACCTATTGTTGAGGTGAGTCTTTGGTATCAAGGTCAGTTCCTTTTTGATGTATTGTAAACTAATTTTTTGGGGTTTTGAGGGTAAAATGATGACTATAAATGAATTGAAAAATGGGGTGATACACCAAACTTATTGAGGGCTTTGACTGAGTACATGCAAAAATATTTGAGAATGGATTTTGGATGCACAAACCAATAGTTTTTCATTAGAATATTAAGGCAAAAAACTTGATGTATTGAGGGAAAGATTCACAACAATACTATAAAGATAAGAATGCACACTAATATTATGCAGAAATTACTAAATTTACAGCAAGGTAAGATGATTAATCAGGAAATTTGACATTCACAAGAAATAATAAGGTATACACAACACTGAAAATAGTTGGAAAGGCAAAAATCAATTCTCATTCAAGGGAAAAACTGGAAAAATCTACTTCAGCACTCCTATGTCTAAAAATTCCTCCTTCTGTGCTTTTCCAATGCACACAATATATAGCAAAATTATTCATCCCACCCTTCCTAAAAATAGACTAAAAATTGTACTCTCCCATGCATCCTATTTTTATCCTTTATCATGAATAAATAAAGGAATAAAAATAAACATGCTAATACAATGGGGCATTAAGCCTTGGTTACAAAAATACAACTCAGTCGAACTATAGTTGACTTGTTCTATTTTTAATAAAGTTGGATGAATAATTTGGCTAATAATAAGCTTTGCTTCATGAGCAAGTCTTCTCCAATACATGTAATCTTTGTCTTCTAGCTGATGATGTGACATCTACAACTTGATCCACTTGCAATGATAAATTTGACATTCTTTATTTCTGCCCCCTTGGATGCACATGCAAAATAATATCTCTGTGTGTGAGAAAATAATTTCTTTATTTACAATACTTGTAAAATAATTCACCCATGCACTCATCCTGATGGGGACCACTTCCAGGCTTTGATGTTGACATTTGTGTGTCTTCTTGTGGTCACATGAAGAATTTTACTCCTGGAAAATATAATTTGATCATTTTTAAACTCTCCCACTGTGGGTACCACCTATGATGTGTGTACACTTGGAGGGTACAAGGTTTCTTTTGCAAAATATTGAGGTCAAAAATTACAAATATTAAGGTAACCTACTATTTTGCTGAGTTGGCATATAATATGAGTTGAATAATAATAAATTGATTATTAAACTTGGCATACATATTTGATTTCAAAATCATAGGTCTTGATCTTCAATGTATTTGAACAAGGCATGATGTGAAACATTGGCCTCCTGTAATAATTCTATAACACCATTGATTCATTGCACTTAATAATCATGGTTTGACTATTCTTTGAGTCCCCTTTCGTTGGAATATTATTATGATTTAAAATAATCATGGGATGATTTTTTGAAACATTTCCAAACTATAATCCTCAGGCCACCTTTTATTAATCATTGTATTTTGATGGCATATGATTATGATTTTCGATTTTATCAAAATTCAAAATGCAAATAATTTGGTTATTCGAGGCTTGTCCCCTACCTCATGATGACTCACCCCTTAATTTGATATTGTCGGTGGACTTAACCTTGAGTTGAATTAGGGTTTCTATTTTCTTGACACGTGTTGATACGTTTTTTACCCTGGTTTGGTTTTGAGTAACTCAGGAGTTTGTATGGAATTTGATGATTGATTCTCAACCACTGATCTTTGTCCTTGATGATCTCACACCATTGATCCTCTGATCATCTGTGTTTGCATTGATTATGAGCTACATGAATTTGTGACTACTTCATGGCCGTTGATCTCATGTACTGTGATCATCTCCACCGTGGATTTGTTAATCCTTATTGATGGGGTAGTTGGTTGTAGTTAAGGTTTTCAATCATTGATTGTTGTAAAATTTTATCCTAGCCATCGATGCTAACTCAGAATGAGTTAGGTCTAATTGAAAATCTCATCGAGCTTGTCATTTTTTTATTCTACTTGCTCATTTCAAGCGGTGAAGCTCTGGAAAAATTTCTCTCGGAAGCCATGAATGTGATATTGAAGCTTTGTGGGAGGCCGTGTGAAGTTTTGTGGATAAATTTCATATTTCATTGCCAATTTTGTAACTCTCTGTTTGGTTATCATTTCATGTGGTGAAGTTCTATTTTATTACGGTGGCCACCATCGATGAGTTTTGGACCTCTCTGCTTGATCTTTCTTAGCATGATCTTGGGCCATGTGCGAGGAATATCTTGAGATTCATGAGCTTTGTTTATATAATGAAATTCTAAAATGGCTACTGGGTATTTGTTTTTGGCTCCTTGTTTGATAGTTTTGAGAAAATGAAGTTGAAACCCGCGTTTTGAGCTTGGTAAACTTTGCAATCTTCGAAGGTCTTCTCTTCTCTTAATGATTTTTTGAAGGTTTGAAGATATTAACCCCAAAGGGTGAGTTTCCTTAGCTCTAAAACTATATTTTTTGGTCACTTATTTCCTGGTAAGGCTCTTCTTTTGTGTTTTTATTGTTAACTCATTATTTCCTCAACCATTTTCTGGAGATAGAAGGTCTATTTTTACACCAAGTTGCCATGAAAATTTCCCAAACCGCTCTATTTTGACTCTCATTGAAAGAGAGGATTTGAAGCTTTATTCATTGATGTTGAAGCTACGTTTCCTCTAGGAAATGGTGTCCCTATGCTCAAAAAATAAGATCTTTGTTATCATCAAGTATGACCCGAATCAGGGTACTCATTATTCCTTTTACACAAAAGTGGGTTTGTTGTTCCAGGCCATGTTTGGGCATGTTTTGTATTGAAAACTTTGTGTTGTTAAGATGGATGCCATCTCATTTTATGAGATTTATTGTTGGATTTGAATCTATGGTTGTCATTGCATCTTCTTGTAAAAACTTGTAAGATTCCTTATGGTTGTAGAATATGAATTCTTTCTTCTCTTTTATCATTTCGAAGAAACTATTTTAGGGTTTTCTCTATTTTCATTTTGTATTCATGTTAACCCAGATTTGAATTTGTAAAATCCAGTTCAAACTACTTTTCTAGCTATATTTTACATTGGTTTTGTTATGGAGATTTGGGTATTCATTCAACAATGATCTCACTACCTTAGCCATTTTGAAATAGAACCTACCTTTATGTTTTTGCTATGGATTTGAATGCCCAGTTCAATATATTCTTAAGATCTTCCTGCATGGGATGATGGGTAACAACTATTTTGTATCTTAAGGTTTCGTTTAGAATGTATTTCTACAAAAATACTTAATTTGATAGGCTTCATTCATTTGCAGACCTGATTTTGTATCCTCTTGATTTTTGGGTTTGATTATACTTGCTTTTATCTGTATCAGGGTCCTTGAATAAAGAAATCTAAAAAATGGTATTATGAAATATGCATACTTCGTATTGATCTATGAAACACTTATCCTTCCAATTTGAACTTTTTTTGTAATTTGAGTGCACTCAAGTGATGCACATCTTGTCATTAATGCTTATTATATGTAACAGATACCTCTAGAAACTTGTTGAAAATTGTTGGAACTCTGATGAATTGTCTTTATGTTTTATTCATTGGAACTTTGCTTTTGAGTAGACAAGAAACATATATAACTCAATTGCAAGTTCATCTATGTAAATTTTATTTTATAGTAGCTTGCATCCTCAGTGTATCTTTTACCTATTCAAATTTGGGCAATCTATTTGAAATACTTCTCATACCTAATTTCTATCTCTTGATCATTATGAACTGTCATGAATGAACCTTCAGTTTAGTCTATAGCCTTGAAGGTTTTACCTGAATGTCTTAGTTTCCTAGCACCTTGAAACTTTATAGTTTTGACTATACTTGATCTTTTCTTGATGAATCATTGTCATTTGATGACACAAAGATGTCATTTTCTTTATTCAATATTCATGTGTTTACCTTTAAAGGAATTATAAGCTAGTAATACATTGTACCCTCCTTTGTTGACCTGTAATGGCATCTGCTCATGTTGATGCTACAAGATGGTAGTTCTTGGGATGCTCAAATTATGCTAGTAGATCATGATGGCTAAAATAATTTTGCAACACTTAGATGATTACAACTTTTGAATGACCTACTCTTTTACTGATGCATCATCAAATTTTCAGATATATTATATAAAGAGTGGATTTTCTTATTTGATTGTCTCTTAATAGCACTTATTTCTTCTTAAAATGTTCTCTTTCATAAGGTAAAATGAATGATTTTATGATGAGTACTTGGAATATTCCACTCTTATGAACCATCATGACTGTAATGAATCACTGATGTTAATGATACTGCCCAAGTATTTTTCATGTTATATTTAATCATTGCATCATTCTTGTTTATATTCATCAATGACATAGTACAATACTCCAAGGTGTTGATGACCAATTACACTGAGACTATTCTTTCACATAGTGTAGCTATAATTATTTCTTTGTTTAGTTGTATTGTTTGTATGATTCTGTTTCAGCCTTTTGCTGATCCTTATCTCTGCTAGTTTAAGAGATTCATATGTCTTGAATAACAACTTTTTTGATCATCTTTTATTGGTTGTGATGAATTTAATATTTTTCATTTTGAATTAACAATGTACGTGACCTTGGTAAGTTAAACTTTTACTTCTGACTGTCTTTTATCTGGCGTAGCATCCTTTGGCTATAGTCTTCTCTTGATAGAAATTGTGTTTGTAGTAATGTTGAAAACAATTCCATTTATCTTGATTTCCCATGTTGGTTGTAGATTTTGGTGAAAGTTGTTTTCTAGGAATGTTGAGTTGTATCATTTCAAATTTATATATAAGGTTTGTACTCTTACCAACTATGTAAAACCATTCTATACAAAGATTTCTCCTTAAGCTTTAAGCTTCTAATGATAAATGGGCACTTGCTTTATTTGTTCGATAGTTTTGGTATTCTACTGAAATGCTAAAGCTGACCAATAATCATTATCTTTAATTTCTTAATGCATTCCATTTGTTTAGAGAACTACAACACTAAACTTGCATTCTTTTATGGATTAGTATAGTTATATCTTTGTATATTCATCCTTTAGTCTGAATCTGAAAATAAATTCTCTGGCTCAAACTCCTGCATGTAATACTTGTGATATGGAAACACAACAGTTAGTGTTTATTTTCTTCTTCTTACCTATACCTACACATTTAGATAAAGTAGTTAGAAAACATTAGGATTTTTGGCCTCTCTTTTGTTCCATAGTTTTTCTTTTTTCATCTTTTCTCTCTGAAATGATCGTGAGAATCATATGTATTGATGTAGAATATTGTTTTCTTTTCTGCTATGCATTTATCTTTTCTGTAATCATACCTCTTGATATCAGGAGATTCATTTGCACAAAGATAGACAGTACAAGAACATGATTTAATCCTGTGCTTGTGACTGAAATTCTCTTCTCTATTTTTCTTTCAGGTACAGTGCAGTGCTGAATAACAAGGATGAAGATGGAACAAAAACTAGGAGCGAAGATAGAGCAGCGGGACAAAGAAACAAGGAAATGTTGGGTTCGTTCATATTCTTCTTCTTTTATTTTCATGCACATGCACCTTCTATTTTAGTAGTTATGATGTTTACTTGAGTCACATCCAACGGCCTGTGTGGGAAACATTTGAAATTCCTTATGAATAAAACATTGAATTATGAAACTAGAGTTGTGTACTTCCTTCTGACATTTTAACTTTTTATATGGATTGTATAATGAATTAAACAACTCAATAACATAATTGAATGTATTTAATCATGAAGGAAAGAACTTTAAAATACCTGTAACCTTAGTAATGAAATTTGATTGTTTCAATCTATAACTCTGATTGCTATTCCAAAACTTAACACTTCATCTACTATGTATTATTTTTCTTCATCAAGATAACACATCTGTCCTTTGGGGCCTTTTGTTCTTTTGCTGAAGACAAACATGAAATTGTAAACTATATGATTTGTTACATTTTGTAACAGCACACATAACCACAAATTATATGTAGTCATTAATTAATCCATATAGAACAAATATTAAAATGAAATAATCTCCCCTAGCTTAGGTCCATTTCATTAATGCCATCCATCGTAATGAAGTTTCGAGTTGTCCATTTTTGCACAAGTGCAAAAATTGTCAACATTTTTGGTGATCCTACGAGGGAAAGTTGTCTACTAGCTTGTAGACCAATGCCTTGCTCTTGTCCATTGGGCATGGAGTCCAAAGCATGTAATCAAAATCTTCATTTCTGAAGGTCCAACCCTTCCAAAACAAACTAAAACTAGGAAAGGATGTGGTAGACCAGACCACATGTAAAAATGCACTTTATTGAATTTGAAAAAAATTAAAATGTGTAGGAATTGCAATTATTGACACTGTAGAATTTTCAATAACTGTATTTATGAAAAATACCATTCACAAGAATGGGAAGTTCCTCTCCAGTCAGCCTTGAAAACTTAAAATCATTATGTTCCTTGCAAGCTGAAATTATATAAGGGCCACTCCAAAGTGTGTAAAATTTCGTGTGATTTCCTGTCTTTGCATGATCAACATCCCATTTTAACACAATGTCTCCTTCATTAAAGATTCTGAAATTAGCTTTCTTATCAAAAGTTTTCTTCATCTATATTTGATTCTTTTCTATGTTTAAATGAGCTTGATCTCTAAGGTCTTGTAATTCCATATATTTTGCATAACGAACCTGTAATGGTTCATTCTCAAGTAGCTCCATCTGATGTAGCAAATCTAATGTAGGAAACTCAACTGAGATGGGAATTCCTACCTTTATTCCATAAATAAGCTTGTACGGTGAATTGCTAAGTGATCTTTTAGGGGTTATTCTGTCAGCCCAAAGTGTTCAATTGAACATTAGATGCCAAACACTCTAATTATCTTTGAGTGTTCTTCTTATGATCCTTAAAAGATTCTAGTTAGTACTATCAGCTTATCCATTACCTTATGGGTAATAATTTGATGACGTACTTAAATAAATTTTGTGCTTAATAGCCCAATCTATTACTATTGCACCAAGAAATGTGAAGGCATTATCTAAAATGATAGTTTCTAGAACACCAAATCTACAAACTATACTTTCATAAAAGGATAGTATAGAAGTCTTATTAGCCTCTTTTAAAGCTATTGATTTAGTCCAACATGTAAAGTGATCTGTAGCAGTCAAAATCCACTTGTGTCCTTGTGACGAAGGTGCATTTATCATTCCAATAAAATCAAGACTCCACTACAAGAATGGATGATCCACTAAAATAGGTTGTAAGGGAAGAGAAACTAAACATTCTTTTCCAACAAAGAAATCACAATTCTTACACTTTCTGATCCATTCGAAACATTATTTAAATATGATGGGACAATAGTAACTAGCTTTCATACTTTTTAAGGATATAGTACGTGTTGAAAACTGACCTCCTACAGGTCCTTCACGGTATTAAGATAATAATTGTTGAATTCTATCATAATCAACACATCGTAACAAGATTTAGTTTATATCTATTTTAAATAACACACTATGAATAAAAACATAAGATATAGCTTGTAACCTGGAATACATTCATTTGTTCTTGTCTATACCTTCTGGATAAGTGCCATGTTGTATATAGTTAACTAAATTAGTCATCCACCTTGATTCCTAAACTTCTTGAATAAGCTCATGTTGCTGATTTTTTGGTTACACCATGCTATCTGATTGCTGATATGTAACTTCAACATGCTATTCTAAATCTTCTGATTCTGAAACCTGTTGTTTTTCCATATCAATAATTATATGCTTGCATAAACCTTTACCTTGAACTTTTTTTGCAACAAAAATATCAACATCATATTCCATAACCTTCGTTATCTAGCTTGCTCTCTTCTCATTCAATTCTTTATTTGACAAGAAAGATTTCACACTTGGATGAGAAATAAGAACATATATTTTATTGTTTGAAAGCATGTAATTAAAATAATTTAGTCCTCTGACAAATTATAGTACTTTTTTTTCAAGAAAAGTGTACCTTGTTTCGTATTCATGCAAACTTTTTCCAAAGAAAGAAATTGTTTGCTCAATATTTTCATCATTAACCTGAGTTAATATGGCTGAAATTGTTTCAGCTCCTGCATGTGCATACATTGTAAATTTTTTATCAAAATTTATATTTTTAAGAGTAATAGCCTTTGAAATGGTTATTTTAATTGCTTATAATCCTTTTCTTCTTTCGCTGATCCAAGAGAAAGTCTTATCTTTCTTTAACATAACTGTCAATGGTTTAACCAATGTTGAACATATGGAACAAATCTTCTATCAAAGTTAATTTTTCCTAGAAAGCTTTGTAATACCTTCTTGTGATGAGGAAATGATATTTTTGATATGGCTTCAATTCTGAAAGGATCAATTGCTAAACCTTGTTCAGAAACAATATGACCAAGCAATTTACCTTGGTGTACTGAAAAGATAGAATTTTGGGATTCAATGATATTCCAAACTGTCTACATAATTGAAAAGTCTTCCTTAAATGTATTAGATGTTCATCAGAATATTTTTAAAATATGGTAACATCATCCAAATAAATCAATATGCATTTATTTAGTAAGGTACAAAAATCCATGTACATTACACATTGAAACATTGCACCATCATTTGAAAGGCCAAAAGCCATTCTTTTGTAATCATAAGTACCCCACTTGGTGGTAAAAGTTGTTTGTATCTATCTTCTTCTTAGACTAGAATCTGATTGTATCCATTATAGCCATTCGAAAGAGATAGTCTATTAGAACCAAAAACTATTCTCAAAATCTTATCCATGTTAGGTAGTGGATAATGATCTTTTAATGAAGCCCTGCTAAGATCTCTAAAAACCACACATAATCTGATTTATCCATTCTTTTTCTGAACTGGAACAATGTTGGCTACCCAACTTGAACGCTTGACTATAAAAATAATACGTGATTCAATTAACTTAGATAACTCTTTTCTCATCAATGGCTCAATTGTTGGATTTACAGGTTTTTGTTTCTACCTAATTGGCTTGGAATTTGGTTGTAATTCTATTATATATTGAGCGAAAAATGGATCAAACCCTCTCAAATATTGGTAATTCTAGGCAAAACATTCTTTGAATTCCTTACATAATTTGATAAATGACTGCTTTTTAGCTAAAGAACATACCTTTCCAATAAGTAGTTTCTTGTCATCATCCACTAAGATTTCTTCATAGTTATCTGCGTGAGTTGGAATCTTGCCTTTTTTCCTTTCTTAACTAATCATCATAATTGAAAAATGTCTTCTAGGGTGACCAATCTTTGAGGAAACCTATTTTTTTTTTAACATAACAATTTGATCACCATAGAAGTGTTGTTGTTTTTTCTGATTTACTGCAGAAAATTCAGCCTATTGCTATAGAAATATGTAAATATTTCTATCATCTTCGAAAACTTTCCAATTCTCTCCATTTTCAGGCACTGAAGGTCTAATAATTAATTTAATATGTATTTGTACCTTTCTATTTTTGAGTTTTCCTAGTACATCAAAGCTAGCACTGACTGCTACAAGCTTGTCTGCATGCTTATTTTCAGCTCTTGGGACAGATTGAATGTTAATAACATCAAAATCATCCATTAAGTCTGAAACTCTATGTTTGTAAGACTTCAACAATGAATTCTTACATAGATTAATTTTTTCACTTGATTAATAACTAATTCTTAATCTCTGAAAAATTGTAAAGTGTTGATACCTCTCTTTCTAGCCCATTGCAAGCCATGAATTAATGCTTTGTATTCAGATACATTACAAGTACAAGAAAACTACAAACTTAAAGATGAAAAGTAACTTTCATTTGAAGGGGAAGTAAGCATTAAACTTTCACCTTAACCTTTCTTTTTTTTGGCTCAATTGAAGTGAAGCTTCCATAGCCATTATGATGTTTCTTTTATTTTGGATAAGAAGGGAATAGGTGCATTTTATTCATGCAAGCAAAAAACACCAAGAAAATCTTATTCCACTTCTTTAAAAGGGTCATATGCATGTTCTTCTTGAATCTTTTCATCCATGAACATATTAGAAACACCATCAAGTGTAGAAACATGAGTTGTAACATCGACATAAGACTGTTCCAGAATTGAGTAATTTATTGTAGCATTTGAAGCACGAGGCTCAATATGAAATCTAGCCAGAGGCTCTAAATTTACGGTAACTTTTTTTCACCTGTAATGGCATCTGATCATGTTGATGCTATAAGCTATAAGTTATTAGGATGCTCAAACTTTGCTAGTAGATCATGATGGCTAAAATCCTTTTGTAACACTTAGATGATTGCAACTTTTGAATGACCTATTCTTTTACTGATGCATCATAAAAAATTTAGATATCTTGTATAACGGGTGGATTTTCTTATTTGATTCTCTCTAAATAGCACTTATTTCTTCTGAAAATGTTTTCTTTCATAAGGTAAAATGAATGATTTATGATCAGCACTTGGAATATTCCACTCTTATCAACCATCATGACTGTAATGAATCATTGATGTTATTCAGACTACTTAAGTAGTTTTCATGTGATCTTTAATCATTGCAACTTTGTTTTTAATATTCCTGAATGACATAGTACAATGCTCCTAGGTGTTGACCAATTAAAGTCAGACTATCCTTTCACATAGTGTATCTATAATAATTTCTCTATTTAGTTGCATTGTATGTATGATTATGTTTCATCCTTTTGAAGTTCCATATCTCTGCTAGTTTAAGAGATTCATCTTCCTTGAATAACAATTTTTTTGATCACTTGTATTGGTTGTGATGGCTTTAATATTTTATTATTTTTAAGACTATATGTGACCTTGGTAAGTTAAAATTGTACTTTTGATTGTCTTTTATTTGGCCTACCATCGTTGGGTTATAGTCTTCTCTTGATAGAAATTGTGTTCATAGTACTGCCAAAAATAATTCCATCCATCTTGATTTCCCATGTTGGCTTTAGATTTTGAAAGTTATTTTCTGGGAATGTTGAGTTCTATCATTTCAAGTTTATATACAAGGTTTGTAGTCTTCCATCTATGTAAAACCATTCTATACATAGATTTCTCCTTAAGCTTTAAGCTTCTAATGATAACTGGCTACTTTCTTTATTTGTTGATAGTTTTTGTATTCTACTGAAACTCTGAAGCTGACCAATAATCATTATCTGTAATTTCTTAATACATTCCATTTGTTTAGAGAACTACAACACTAAAATTACATTCATTTATGGATTAGTATAGCTATATATTTGTATATTCATCATTTAGTCTAAATCTGTAATAAAAGTACTTTTCTTGCTCAAATTTCTGCATGTAATAATTATGATATGCAAACACAATAGTTAGTGTGTATTTTCTTCTTCTTACATGTACGTACACATTTAGATAAACTAGTTAGAAAACATTAGGCCTTTTGGCCTCTCTTTTTTTCCATACTTTTTTTTCATCTTTTCTCTTTGAAATGATTGCGAGAATCATATGTACTGATGTAGAATATTGTTGCTTGTCTGCTATGCATTTATCTTTTCTGTAATCATACCTCCTAATATCAGGAGATTCATTTACATGAAGATAGATAGTACAAGAACATGATTTAATCCTGAGCTCTTGACTTACATTCTCTTCTGTGTTTGTCTTTCAGGTATAATGCAGTGCTGAATAGCAAGGATGAAGATGGAGCAGCGAGAGAAAGAAACAAGGAAATGATGTGTTCCTTCATATTCTTTTGCTTTTATTTTCATGCACATGCACCTTCTATTTTAGTAGTTATGATGTTTACTTGACTCACATCCCATGGATTGTGTGGGAAACATTTGAAATTTCTTATGAATAAAACATTGAATTTTGAATTTGAGTTATGTACTTTCTTCTACATTTCAACTTTGTATATGGATTGTATAATGAATTAAACAACTCAATAACATAATTGAATGTATTTAATCATGAAGGAAAAAACTTTATAATACATGTAACCTTAGTAATGAAATTTCATTGTTCCAATCTATAAATCTGATTGCTATTCCAAAACTTAACACTTCATCTACTATGTATATTTTGTCTTCATCAAGATAACAAATTTTTCCTTTGGGGCCTTTTGTTATTTTGGTAAAGACAAACATGAAATTGCAAAATATGTGATTTGTTATGTTTTGTAACATTACACATAGCTATAAATTACATGTATTTATTAATTAACCCTACAGAACAAATATTAAAATGAAATAATCTCCCCTAGTTTAGGTCCATTTCATCAATGCCATCCATCATAACAAAGTTTCGAGATGTCCATGTTTTCACAAGTGCAAAAAAATTTCAACAGTACCCCTCTTCTAGGATATATCCTTAGATCTAAAAAAAGAATTGATTACTTGCAGATTTCTTAAATAACATAGAACAATTTGAAATTTTACAAGAACTATGAAGAAGATTAGAACAAAATTGTGAAACATCATCATGCTAGAATGAAGAGTATAAAAAATTGTTATATGAGAATCCATTAGAGAAGTAGAATTTTCATTGCAGTAGTCCTTCATTACAGATAATTGCATTAAGAGGGAATTATGAATCGAAGGGAAAAAGATACTAACAATAGTTCCATTAGTCTAAAATGTAGGGTTAGTTTTCCAAAGTCTGAACGAATTAGAAGAAGAAAAACATGAAAGTAGTAAAAGTAGTGGAGTGAAAAAGATACAACATAAAACACATTTAAATTCAAGATAGAATTTGAGTTTTCAAGTTGTGTAAATTCAACCAAGAAATTGAGTTGGGACTATGAGGCATAATGGCTCATTTTTCTAATTTGTTTACAAGTCATGAATTTGTATGACTGAACTACCGATCCTAAAAAATATTTTTTGACCTATTAAATTTGATGGGGTGTGAAAGGATTCATTGATGATAATACCAAGAAATGTGAACTAATAGGCACACTCCAAGGAAGGTTCTTAGAATTAACTTTCTCAAGATACTTGAGTTAAAAGAATTTGAAATATGTTCGCAATGCGTTAACAAAAGAATTTAAAAGAAACAAATTTGTTAACGAGAAAATTCATGATCTAACAGAAATAAAATAGAGACTAGGAGAAATACTTACAAAATATGATCTAAAATTCTGATAATGTCATGAATAAATTGAATTTCAACTTTGATGATTCAAATAAAGCTGCTTTTTTTGTAGAAGGATTATGTAGTAAAATTTGGTATGCGATTTTGCATAGGAAAAATTTTCAAACAAAAATAGAATCTTTTGACAGTAGCTATTAAAGTGTGAAAATTTGAGGAGTATGGAAATAGTAGTGATCCTAAGTTCAAAACAAAAAAAAATCTCAATGCAGTATTATAAAAGTTGGAGGAATTACAGTAAGGAAAGACACCTAGATGCATAGTTTGGTGCAAAAATTGTGTAGAAGGACATCATAAAAATAATTTCCATAGTATGAAATCCTAGAGGGGAAAAAAATTAGATGTTTGTAAAATATTTTGGAATGTAATAAAACAATATTTCTATGTTATAATATTATGTGAGGTACCCTCATAATGTGGTGTGTTATCCTTTTACAAGGGAACGACTCATGAGAAGAAAATATTGTTAGGAGTTGATGGATGCAAGTGCTAGAAATTTTTTAGCAATACAAGCTCAAATGACACCCAAGGGCCCAAATATTGTAGTAGAAAAGGAAATGGTTGTATCAACAAAATAGATCCACACCATCAGCTCCGAACATCACTGCAGATAAATCAAAAATGGATCTCTCAATATCCTCAACCCATTCTAATTTTGGCACCACCATCTTTACAAAACAATCTGATTTGGTCACCCCCTTCTCCACAGCAATCACCTGGGTGGAACATGTCTTCACCACAAGTAAAAATATATAGGATATCAAGGCTAGAAATCGAATTGGAAAAGTACCACCAAAATTAAATGGAATACAGTAAAGAGGCTACCAAGGTGGTGATGCAAAGAAAAATACCTATTTCAAACAACAAACAAAAGTTTATATCGTCATCCTGGAAGGATCACCAAACAATGGTCTTTGTAACATACCTCAAGAATCTTAAATTGACTTACAAACCTCAAAATGAATTCAAAACCTGATTCAGAGGCTAAGAATGCTTCAAACTTGATCAAATACACCTATAAAATCATGATCAACCACTTCAAATAGTTATAAACCACCATCTTATCAAATTTCACCATTTAGACCTCAAACTAGCTAATAGCCTTCCCCAAATGCAAATTTTGATGAAATTAACAAAATAAATGGACTTAACCTTCTCTGGGAATATTTTTAGGTACCCTTTTCCAACATTAATATTTTTCCAAAGTTTTAGGACCTACTTCCAATCCCATTCACTATTATTTTCATTCTACTATTTTTAAATAGGTCTCTTTTATCCCTTCTTAGCTCCCAAGCCTTCATGTATGGAACAATCTAAAGATTTTGATGAAAAAGTGTTTAGTATTTCAGATATCCATTTGGACCCTCTTGGTAGATGTTAATTTTTAAGCCCCCAACTATTTGTATAAATTTCCCAACACAATTCTCTCTTTTGTTACTAGTCTCAAATAGGCCTATGTAGGGCTTAAGGTAGCTTTCTAGGGTTTAAACACTTATTGAATAATTCGAATATTTGAGACACCTTAAACCACCTTAACACACCTTTTTCATGTTATTTGTAATGATCATTCACCTACTTCACTTCAATCAAGTTATCTTTTCACTTTTAACCTTCTGAAGGCTTCTTGCTTGTCTTGACACAAAATAATTTTTTGACCCTGATTTTGTTATTTCTTGGCTTCCTTGAGTTTTGTTTCACACATTTACTTACTGATCCTTATTCCTAATACTCACCAATTCCCTCAAGACACTCACTTATTCTTTTTTAAATCTCTCTCTCTCATATAGTCAGTTCTTTCCTCAAGGCTTCTCAATATGATTGTAGGAGGAAATTCAAAGAGTCTTCTTGTTTCATGGATCTAAGATTATTTATACAGTTATTCAAGGCTTATATACTTTCCTTTTACCTTATCCCAAAGTTTTAGATCTTAATCATAATCACTATACAAGTTTTATTAATTTTTCACTTCTTGGAAACCTTCAAAACATCGTATTAATGTATAATCTGACTAATCTAATCACATTGTGACCTACCAAAAAACAATATTTAAACAAATAAAAATTTTTCACCACCTAAATAATACCCAAAAACAACTCTATAAAAAATTTCAAGCTTTAACTATGACTAGAATGCAATTTATGCTTGGTTTTCACTCACAAGACCCTTAAAGAGTCCAAATCTGGGTTTTACTACACAGTCTGAATGAGTTTATAGATTTTAACCTAGAAAAAATTGACAATTTTACTTCAAATGTTAGGAAAAATATTTCAAATTTCTAACATCACCTGCTTACCAAATTTTAGGCCTTGAGAATAGATAAAACTCCCATAATCCACATGTTAGAAGTTTTTGTCCTAGTTCTTGAACTGTGGTGGCAACAAGCACTCAAAAATCCATAACTTTTTAATACAATGGTTTTAAGACCTCAAACCACTTGTAAAATTTATTTCCTATCCTCTTACACATCTCCACTATATTTTATCTCATACACTTTCCCATAACTTTGGTAAAATGCATTTTACCAGTCTGAAATTTGTCTTTCCTAAGAATTCTCAAAGCATCAGACCTGTTTTGGCTTTAATTGACAGAATATTCTCTCCTTGTCTCATATAAACCTAAGAGGTTTCATTCACCTATGTACAACCATTCATTAAACTTAAATAAAAATTAATAATACAATTCTATCATTCATTCATTCATTGATTCATATACAATCATCACAATTTGCACATAATGCTCAAGAACTCCTTTTATCAATATCTTTATAATACAAACTTGGCTCCCTCAAATCGCATGGTTCTTATAAAAAAAATTTACACTTGTATTTAATTCCTTCATATCTCTAACTCGTGCCCTCATTTTAATACATCTATATCAAATGTGAGGAAATGAGGTGGTTAGCATTCTAAGTCAACTAACCACAACTAAGATTAAACTAACCGAAAGGAGTTAGAGTCTTGGTAGGGTCAACGAAGCCATGTATAAGTAAGTTATGTCTCAAGGCCCATTTATTACATAATTTATTCAACTATACTAACTTTTAATCCTATACACACCTATGAATAATTAAAATATTCAAACTTGTGGTTTTGGAGGGAAACCACTTATTACATTGCAAAGGAGTCCAAATGGACTAGAACCTTAACAATACCATCCAAGTGGACTCTCATACACCTAATAACTATGAAAACCAAAATATTTAATTTATACATAGATGCTCCTACATCATAATCCCCAAGTAGAGAGAATTGAGCACATTATTGTTTTCTTCCTAGTTTTCCAATTTCCTTTCTTTCTTGATCCCATCTTCTTCCTCTTTTTTTGAGATCCATATTTCTTGAATATTTCTTCTCTTTTCTTTTCCTTCTTCCCTATTTTCTTGGTTACTTTATCTTAATTTTATTTTAATTTTTCTTCATTATTACTTTTCTTTGCTTTATTCACTCTCAGATGCTCCATCATATCATATTCTTATTGGTCTTCATCATCCCATATCTTCTTCAAATTTGATTTATCTTGTTTTTCATATCCTTTATCTTCTTCTTCACCATGAAATATCTTCGTTTTAACTCTTTATTTTCTCTCTTATAATCTTATTCATCTTCAAATAGTCTAAAATATTTGATTCCATCATTATTTGTTACCATAAAATATCTTTTTCTGATGTATATTCATCATCCTCTTCATTTGCTTTTATATTTCCAATTTCTTTGACTTTTTTGTCTTCATTTGTATCAATTTTCATTATTTTTTCTTCTTCATTTTCATGAACTAATTCACACATGAGAAGGAAATATCATAAAAAATAAGGATTCCATATAGCCCCATGGGAAGCTCCATTGATGAACTCTTCTTTTTATTCACTTTGTTGATCTTCTTCTTCAATTTCTTTCTCTTCTTCTTCACCCAACATTACACAAACCTATGGATAAGAATAGTTGGTCTCAATAAATTTTTGTTTACTTTTATCTTCCCTACTCAAAGAAATAATATGGTTCCTCTTTCTCTCAACAAGACAAATGATGGGCCATTTTACTTTGCTCTTCACACGCCATCCAATAGCTAGATTTTACCTCTTCTTCCTCTCTACCATCCACTTCATAAAATACTCTTCTATCTCACTTATCTCAATCAACGAATATTCATTATAAATCCTATCCTTTCACTCACTCTTCTTCAAATTATCACAATATCCAATTGGATAGAAACCTCTCATTTTTCTCACTTTTCTTCCCTTATTTTCTTCACAAGCAAGTTTTTTACACCTTGCCTCTTCAACTACCTCACCTAGGATTCTTACCTAGTCTTTTGGCACCATTTTTCTATTTTATTTTAACTCCCAAGTATTTTTCACCTTGGAAAACTATTCACTTTTCTCTATCTTCTCTTTTCAAGCCTTCACAAGGTAAAGGTTACTTTCTTCTTCACTAGATTTTCCTCTTTACAACTTAACTTATATTTATTCAAGAGAAATAACCTAATTTGATACCAAATGATGAAGATAAAAATAACCAACTCAAATGATAAAAAACATTTATATCATCATCTTGCAAATATCACCAAACAATGCTATTTGTAACATACTTCAAGAAGCTTAAATTGATTTAAAAACCTCACAATGCATTTAAAAACTGATTCAAAGGCTAAGAATGCTTTAAACCTAATAAAATACACTTTTAAAGCGTGATCAACCACTTCAAAAAATTTCAAACCATCATCTTATCAAATTTACCCATTTAGACCTCAGACTAGACAGTATCCCTATACAATGATGTAAATTTTGATGAAATTAACAAAATATAGGAACTTAATATTCATTGGTAATATTTTTAGATACCATTTTCCACCATTAGCAGATCCCAAAGTTTCAATACCTAACTCCAAGCCCATTCACTTTTATTCTCATTATATTGTTTTCAACTAGGTCTTTTTCAACCCTTCTTAGTTCACAAGCCTTCATATCTAGAACAATGTAAAAATTTTCATGAAAAAGTGTTTAGTATTTTGGATACCAATTTTGACCATTTTGGTTCATGGTAAATTTTAGTCCCTAATTCTTTGTATAATTTACACAACACAATTCTCTCCTTTTACTACTAGTCTCAAATAGGCCTATATAGGCTTAAGTTAGCTTTCTAGGGTTTAAACACTTATTAATTGGTTCCAATATTTGAAACACCTTAAAAAAATTGAAAACACCTTGTTCATGCTATTTGTAATGATCATTCACCGACTTGGCTTCAAACTTGTTATCTTCTCACTTTTGACCTTCTTAAGGCTTCTTGTTTGTCTTGACACAAAACAATCCTTTGACCCAAATTTTTTTATTTCTTGGCTTCCTTGAGTTTATTCAAATCACATTTTTACTCACTAATACTTATTCCTAATACTCAACAATTCCCTCAAGACACTCACTTATTCTTTTTTAAATCGCTCTCCCTCATATAGTCACTTGCTTCATCAAGGCTTCTCAATATGACTGAAGGAGGACATTCAAAGAGTCTTCTTGTTTCATGGATCCAAGAGTATTTCTACATTTATTCAAGGCTTATATAATTTAACTTTACCTTCTCCCAAAGTGTTATCTCATATGCATTTTTTATTAGCTTTTCACTTATTAAAACCGTCAAAACATTGTATTAGTGTACAATATGACTAATCTGATCACAATTTGTCCTACTAAAAGACAATATTTCTTACTGAAAATTTGTGCTCACCCTCATAATACCCAAAAATAACCCTCTAGAAATTTTCAATCTTTAACTATGACTATAATGTAATTTATGCAATTTATGTAAAATACTAGTTTATTTTTGTTAACTAGCACATTGAGTGACAAATTAGCATATTCATGTATGATAATGAAAATAACTATAAAAAAAACATTTTGTGAAGAGTTATTGTAATTTAAATGTTGTAGCAAAAAATATTATTTATTTTTTCTAGATAACATACCAAAAACACTAAAGAAATAGTTGTGTATTATCTAAGAATAAATTTGATCTCTTATGATTATCTCCCTTACCAGATGTAGAAGCTTTATTTGGACAATTATACTTATAATGACCATTTTTATAACAACCATAACAAACAACTTCAGAAATATTTCTCTTTGGACCTCTATCTCCTCCCTGAGAACTAAATTCCTTTCCTTGAAGAAGATTAATAGTTAACTGACCCATCTTTTTTAGCAGATCTTCATACTCAGTAGATGTATTAGGAGAAATATTTGTGCTCACCGGGAGTGGTTGTGGATTCAGGACCAAAGGTGCTGGTGTAGGCTCTACTTTAACAACAATTTCTTTGGGCTCCTCTTCCATGCTTTCTTCTTGCCTTCTTGCAATCTCCTTTGCTTGTTCAATGGTGGCTGGGTGGTCATACTTCACTCGTTGTCTGATCTCTGGCTTCATCCCAAGAATGAAGTGCTTACAGAGGAGATTATCCACGCCATTCATCAACCCATTCGCTAGTCCTTCCTTCCGGATCTGGGCATCGAGCTTCCTCCTTAGCTCTAGAACACGAGCATGATAATCCCTTATCTTCTCCTTCTCTCCTTGGGATAGCTTTGTGATCTCGATCATGAGATCTGCATATTTCTGTTGTTCACCAAATTCTTCAAGAAAACTTTTGGTTAATAAATCCCATGAATTTTTTACATTATCACCTAGTGTTTCAAACCACCTAAGTGCTGAACCATCCAAAAAGGTAGGAAAAAATTCAGTCCATTGTTCCCTTCTTATAAGGCCATTACAAATACAAGATCATTTAAACTCTTGAATGAAAGAAGAAGCATCTTCATTAGATTGAGCTGAAAAAACAGGAATCTTTCCCATTTTCAAAAGTAACCATCGTGAAATACCAACCCACAAGTACAATTAACAAGACTTATGTGCACAAATAATTGGAATCACTATACTTGAAAGTGAATTTACACCTTTCTACAGTAAAATAGAAATGACCACGGTAAACTATGGTAAAACTTGACTTACTACGGTAAAAACTGACTTTACTGTGGTAAACACTATTCACGGTAAAAAGTGAAGTTACTGCGGTAAATACTATTCATGGTAAAAAGTGACTTTACTGCGGTAATTACTATTCCCAGCAAAAAGGACTTTACCAGGGTAACTACTATTCATGGCAAAAATGCCTTTAACATGGTAACTACTATTCACGGTAAAAATGACTTTACCATGGTAACTACTATGCACAGTAAAAACAAGGTTACCCTCCAATTGATTTTTGACTTAGTGGGAATATCTCTCCAGAAAATCCACCAACGAGGAATGATCCCGGCAAAGGAACCAAAATGTCATCAGCAATCCGGCACTATGATAATTCTTCACTGGGAACTCCTCGTGCTATGATTATTTACTAATGCACAGCCTTTAGTTTGGTGGACATATATCCATATTCATCTGGAAACAAAACAACAACATAACACAAGAATACCATTGACTATGATAAGACAGAATGACGACAAATCTGAAATATCAAAATAAATTATAATATTAACATGAAATTGTTACAATCTCACCCATGAGATTCTTCAACAAGACTATGGGAGAAACTTTACAATTACACCTCTCGATGGCTTCTTCAACACACCTTTAACTGATGGCTTCCTTCGCACACTTCCTACAATATTTCTCACTACTTCTTTCTATGTTAAATGAGGGGGGTGGCCTCTCTATTTATAGAACTTCCAGGCTTATCTATCCTATCTCTAAGATAGGATAAGAAATCCACTCTGACGAATCATATTCCATACCTTAACTCTTATCTGTACATGTAAGCTTATCTGTTAAGATAAGATAAACCTTATCATTTTACATGGGTTCCACATTTTTAGACTTTTTACAAATAAAATACACAAAATATTTATGAGCTCACTCCTTGTCCTTATTACCAATATAATATTTCTAATTCCTAATCATGTAGACCCTACTTCTCTAATTACCCAAACTTTGACATTTTAACATTACCGGACCACTTACGACAAATATTTACTTTTTACAACATTCCTATTGTACTTTGACTGTTACCGTACTCCACATTATTGGCGGCACCGTACTGACGGCACCGTTATCTTCTATCAGACGCTACTACTAATTACACTTAACAACATCCTATTCCTAATACATACATTAATGAAATAGAAATTATGGAGGAAATTTTTAGTGTCGACAGGACATCTCACATGGGTTAGGTTTAGGGTTAGGTTTAGGTTTCTCTTGTGTATCATGCAGGAGGATTACTCAGCACCCTATATGTACCATTTCATTTCTGATTTATGAGTATACATAGACACTCCGTTGTCTTTCCTCTATGTGCAAGCTTTATTTATGTCGATAAAGTTCTTCAATTGTTGATCGATTCTTTTGATTACATTGGAGATATCACGATTCTATTTGAGTGAAACTACTTCATGGTGCATCGTTTCCAATTCAATTCTCACAAAATATTTCATGGTATCAGAGTTGAGATTGAGTAAATGTACATTTTTCATCTGAGTTGCTATTACTCTTGGTTTTGTTATTTTTTTACTCCTTGTGTAAATTTTTTTTCTCATTAGATTTTGGAATCTTGCTAATGTTTTTAATAAGTTGTTCTTGGAAAGTTTTTTTGGTTTTGTTGTGTTCTTCGTGTACGTGCAAGTATTTCTAAAGCTTTCAAGGGTTTTATAGCTACATCTAGCTAATTACAGCTAAATTTGGTAGATCAGTTAAAATAAGAGATTATTTTTTGGTTTTTTAATTTTTTATTAAACTGAAAAAATTTAGATCTCTTATTTTTACTAGTTTCTCTTTGTTTTCATGATGTTTTTATAGAATACAGGTTCAAAATTTCAGTTTGAAGGAGTGTTTTGGTGTTCTACTCCACCAAGCTCCTTCAACTCTCACTTGAGCTCTCTTGGCCTGTGTTTTTTCTTGGCAGAGTCATGTTTTGGTATGAGCCATCTTGGCCTGAGTTGTTTCCTCACCACTCTGATTTATGCTCTATCCCGAGCCATATCCTCTCCCAAGGAGATTCTTCCTGTGTCGTGGCTCTCTCTTCCAAACTTCTCCCCCCTCAGGATTTAACCCCACCAACCTGCATATACGTTGGACTCCTACCTCCCGTGTGCCCTTCTCCCTGCATTATCCCACTGATCCTACTTCCCACTCATGACTGAGCTCCCAATCTTGCCACACCTGCGTTATCTCCTGACCCTTCTCATGCTAAATTCCCACTCTTCCAAGCTCCTCCTCTTCCTAATGAGGCTTTAGCTCCCGCATGTCCGGTGCCTTGATCCCATCCTCCCTGAGCCTTCTCTGACCTCCTCATGTGTCAAGCCTGCCTCCAACAGCCTCCACTCAACTCAAGATCCCTCGATGCTTGAACAAACCTTTGAGTCCCCAACATGGGATCCTCCTCTCAACTTGGGATGTACCCGATCGGTCTCCACCTCTAACGGCTTCAACTGGTCCACATTTTTTGGTGAGTTGGTAAGGAGGTAAGTTTAGTAAGTTTTTTAAATTTCATTTTGGTGGGATTTTTATAAAGTAGGTATTTCTTTTAAAAAGGGAAAATATATTTAAATATTTAATTAAGATTTAATTTTAATTATATCTTAATTAATATTTATTATGTAATCGTAATTAATTAGATTTAATTACATTAAATCTAGTTTTATTAATTACGAATGTAATTTACTTATCTTTTAGAATTAGTAGTAAGTTAAATCCTATTTTAAATTAATGTTAATTATCATTTTTTAAAACTCCCATAACTTTAAACTTATTTATATAAGATGTTTCAAAATGGTAACTTTTAGGCATTATTGTCAAAAATTTTTACTAATCGTGTGCTCAAGTGTGAAGTGACACTCTAAGCACCTATTTTCCTTCCAAACACTTATTCGGCATTATGAAGATCATCAAGAATCATCTTGAGTTCATCTAAAACTTGTATTCTAACCTTATTATTTCTTGCGTCTAGTGAGTGCATCTACCATATTTTGCAGCCAAGGGGGTATCCTTTGCGACGTGAGATGCTCTTTCTCACAACTAGGATTTGATTTCACCTCCTTCCTAGTTTTTTTGCAAATTTTTCTTGTGTACGGTGTCACTTTGCTATGCTCTACAAAACATGATTGTGGTCTCCTCTCTTGTGTGTTATTAAGTTGATTGTAAGGAGAGTTACCAAATGTTTCAAGATGCATGCTCAGACCCGATTGTATTCAACGCACTAAACTATAAAGTTCCAAAATCAGGGGGGTTATTATATTGTCCTGGGTAGTTGTGATTCTTGAGTTTCATTTCTGCATTCCTTCTATCTATCTTCACTATAGATGCACTTTCAATTCCTTTACTTACGTCATTCAAATTATTCAATTGGATATCGAAAATGATTATGAAACCAAGGGGTTAAGGGTTATTCCTCATCACCATGTGAGCTGAGACTGAACCAGATGATGAACCTAAAAAATCTAAGTGGTTAAACCATAGTGATGAAGCTTTAGGTATTCTTTGCATGTCTATTTCTCTTGACTTGCGCTTCCACATTGATTCGTTCGAAACACCTAATTCTACATGGAAAATGTTAGATGGAATGTTTGGACAACAAAATGACATGAGAGAGCATGAGTTAGAAAATGAACTACTAGGGTTAAATCCTAGTGATTTTGAAAACCTACAAGCATTCTTCTCTAAGTTTGTCCACACAACATGTTTGTTAAAGGAATTTCAAGCAGATAAGAAAGATTCTCAACTGATCTTGTCGATTCTCTCTAAGTTAGGACCTAAATATTTTGTCTTTGTATCAACTTTTTACGCTACAAAATTTACCTTGGGCAAGGATTGGAATATGCCCTCCTTTGACTATTTTTCATCCCAAGTCATTTGAGTATAGGACAAACTCATTCAAATGGGGTCTCTCAAGTCCAAGTCACATGCCCTTGTAGTAAGTACTAGTAAGGAAAAGAGGAATGAAAAGAAGAAGGAAAGAAAGGATCAACCGAAGAAGGAAACCAAAACCAAAACTAAATTTAAAATGAACGCTTCAACTTCTAAGCCTATAACACAGAAATAAAAGTTTTTGTGTTCCAATTGCAAGAATCCTGGTAATAAAGATCATATGTGTATGAGAAAACAAATTGATCACCTTACTCATTTACTTGAGAAAAATCAAATAGGTGTTCCTGATTTGATAAAAAAAATGCTCCAAAGGCCAAGTCTTCTACTACAAAAGGGTCTAAATCTGATAAGAAGAAAGGAAAGTCCCTTTTAGCCAAAGTTTCTCCTTCATCAACATGGATTTTAGATTTCGGTGCCTCGCACCACATGGATTCTTCACATGTTGAGTTCTCCAACATCAAGCCTTGTAGTTACCTTTTCCCACTTTTCTTTTGATTTTATGCCCACTACCTTTCTCACTCATGAAAATGAGGTTAGTAAGCTATGGCATGAGCATTTTGGACATCTAAATTATCTCTACCTTGAACAATTGAGCGAAAATGAAATGGTAAACAGGTTACCCCACGTCAAATTTTCTAAGGGTCTTTGTGAGGGTTGTACCCTTAGAAAGCATCCTAAAAATAAATTTGACAAAGGGAAAGCCTAGAGAGCTACTCATCCCTTGGATCTTGTTCACAACAATATTTTTGGTCCATTTCCATCTCCTTCTTTTACTAGAGCTCTTTATGTGCTCACCTTCATTGATTACTATTCGCGATATAATTGGGTATATTTTCTTAAGCTTAAGTCTAAAGTATTTGAACATTTTTAGGACTTTAAGGATCTTGCTGAGAAATTGGCAAAACAGTCTATTAAGCTTCTTCGAACAAAAAATGGAGGTGAATATGTAAACAATAGGTTGATGGATTTCTGTACTTCTATAGGGATCTCCTTGCAACATACAGTTACTTATAGACCTTCATAGAATGGAGTTGAAGAAAGAAAGAATTATACTCTTAAGGAGATGGCCACTTGTATGATTCACTCGAAGTATCTTCCTTCGCAGTATTGGGTTGAAGCAATGAATTATGCTAATTTCATTCAAAACCATGTTCCACACAAGGTAATAAGAGAGACGACACCCTTTGAAGCCTAGTTTGGACACAAGCTTGATGTTGATCACTTTCGATTCTTCAGATCTAAGGCTATGGCTCAAATTCCCAAGAAGAAACGCAAGGTATTGGAATCAAAATCCATGAATTGTATCTTTATAGGGTATCCTGATGTCATGAAGGGATATCGATTGTTGAATCCTAGTTCTCATGAGATTTATATTGAGAGAAGTGTTAACTTAGATGAGTCTTCTTTGAATTCTACCTATTGAGGTTCTTCATATTATTGATTCAGATTCTAACTCATCAGATGATGATCTTGTTGAGCATGCTCATGCTCCAGATCCTCCTGACCATCATACCTTTGAGTCTTCTAATTCTAACAGTAGTGATGATGAGGACTATGTCCCTTCTCACTCAAGTGAAGAATCTTATAACTCTAAGCCTAATACTCCTAGTCCTCTTTGGGCTAGGAAAACCTTGGAAAGTGCTAGAGATTTAGTTGTAGATACTTCAGATATGAGACATACTCACTCAGATTTTGTTAGAACCCACTCATTCTTCACCTCTTATTCTATTCTAGATTCTTTCCATGAGGATTTTGGTATTCCCCAGTGGGATTCTTCCATGGATGAGGAGTATTCCTCTCTCATGAAGAACAATACTTGGGATCTCACTGCTCTTCCGAAAGGAAGAAAAACCATTTAGTGTAAGTGGGTGTTCTGAAAAAAGTATGGAGAAGATGGGAACGTCAAAAAGTTTAAAGCACGATTAGTAGCTAACGGTTTCTCCTAGATAGCTGGGGTTGATTATAATGAAACCTTTCTCCAGTTACGAAGATGAATTTTGTTTGACTCACCCTTACCATTGCCACAACAAACAGAGGGAAATTCCAACAAATGGACATTAAGAGTGCCTTCATTCATGGTGACCTAGAGGAATAGATCTACATGGAACAACCTTCTGTTTATGTCCATGATCACTCACATTTTTTTAAGTTAAAGAAGTCTCTTTATGGCCTTAAACAAGCCCCTTGGGCTTGGTATGCAGAGATGGACTCATTTTTACATACATCAATGTTTACTAGGTGTCACTATGATCCAAATGTTTATATTCTATGAAAACATGAATCCATACTCATCCTTTTTTTCTATGTTGATGACTTGTTGATCATAGGCATCTCTTCCTCTATCATTGATTCTATGAAGATCACCTTAGCCAATAGGTTTTACATGACTGACTTAGGTCTGCTTCATTACTTTCTTGGGATCCAGAATTCAGAATCTGACTCGGGCATTTTGAGCTCGCAACCTAAGTATGCTCTTGAATTGCTTTCTCATTTTCATATGTCTGATTGCAAGTCTTCTCCTACTCCTTTTCTTTCTGGGGTTAATTTTGTTTCTAATTGCTCTACTCCCTTGGTTGAAGGTACCCATTATCAACACTTGGTGGGGAGCTTGATTTATTTGACTCACACTCGACCATATTTATCGTATGACGTTAGGATTGTGTCCAGATTTATACAATAGCCACATGAGATACACTAGAAATAAGTTAAGTGGATTCTTCATTATGTTCGTGGCACCTTTACTGATCGCATTCAATATTATAGACAGGTGGATATTAACTTGATTGGGTTCACAGATTCTGATTGGGCTGGTGACTTAGATCATTAGAAATCTACCTCTGGCTACAATTTCTCTCTTGGATCAAGTATTGTTAGTTGGTCTAGAAATAAGCAGAATGCAATTGCGATATCTTCTACAGAGGCATAATACAGAGGAGCAATTAATGTTGCCATAGAGGTTGTTTGGCTACAGGGTATTCTAACAGAGTTTGGCATCCACTTTTGGTGGCCTACCAATATCTATTGTGATAACACAAGAACTATCTCAATTTTAAGAAATCCAGTTCATCATCAGCACAGGAAGCATATTGAGATCCATATGCACTTCATATGAAATTTTATTCATGATGGTATCATCGACATTTAGTACATTTAGACAACTGATCAGATTGCAGATATATTCACTAAGCCCTTAATTGAAGTGAAGTTTCTTCACTTTCAGTTTCTTCTTGGGGTGAGGTCTTATGCAGTTTCTCATCTTCTTCACGCTATATAGTCCTTCTCTTATTCTTCTTCTAGGAAGATGTTGTTTATATATGTGCACCTTGTAAGACCTTTAGTTGTCGGGCCCCATTGACACATCTTTGTTAGTTGGTTAGGAGTGTCTTCTTGTTCTGTCTGACTCATCATAGTCGCTACCCCATCTTCTATGAAGGGGGGTGTTGCTGTAAGGGATCCTATGTGTCCTCTACTCACATATGGAGGGTCATCTCACATGGGTGAGGTTTAGGGTTAGGTTTAGGGTTTTATTATGTGTCATGCACTAGGGTTACACAACACCCTATATGTACCCTTTCATTTATGATTTATGAGTATCCCAAGACACTCCACTATCTTTCCTCTATGTGCAAGCTTTATTTCTATTGAGCAAGTTCTTCCATTGTTGATCGATCCTTGTGATTATGCTAGAGCTATCACGATTCCATTTGAGTGCAAGTACTTCGTGGTGCATTGTTTCTGATTCGATTCTCACAAACTATTTCAAGAACACTATAAATATTAATTCATGTCTAGTTAGCATATACATCTACCCTCTTAACAATACATATTTTGAAATTAGTTTAACACCCATGACCACATGTTCATTTTCCAAACACCTTAAAATGCTAACAAATTTCATATTTATTCAAATGGAGATACTCCTTTCTACCATACATGAAGTAAGTTTCATAATGTATCTACAAATGAAATCAAGTAGAGCATTTAGTAAAATTGCGTTAATTCTTTAGATTCGATATAAAAGAAAAATTACAAGTTTATTAAAACTTCACGCATGACAAGGTCATTTTTTTTGAAATCAAACAGTGAAACAAAAATTTACACTAAAGTAGAAGTACATATTTCCCCCCTTTTTAATAATAAATATAAATTAAAATAATACAAAAAATGAATTACAACAACTCCATTTCACTATCTTATTTTCATGCTACAAAATCATGTGATCATGGGTCAGCAAAAGCACTGGCATGGATCCACCCTCCCTCCAACATGTTATCCTCAAGCAAATAGAATTATAAAGGAAAAAATAACATAAGAATTTTCCATATTTTCGACACATGATTTTAATTCAGTTATTAAGAGAGGGAAAGGAAGAGTAGAGAGAGAAAATATTTCTTATTTTTTCTTTTTTACAAGAAAAGGGGTGGAAGAGTATCCTATCAAGTGTTATGTAGAACAAAACATATATGAACATATATATCATAGTAGTCTATGTTTAGACATATCATAGTACTTTACATTTATACATTTCCATCTAACATATAAACATTTAGTTGAGAATAATAAATCAGGATTGAAATTTACAAAATTCAAGAAATGTAGAATTTTTTTAATAATCTCTTAAAAAAAAAAGAAGTAGAATGAAGAAACATTAAAAAACATATCTTGCTGACTACTGAATTGGATTTACACAACCAAAATATGCAAAAAAAATTTAATATTAAGAGGGTAACACAATACATGTGAATCTCAATGCTAGACTTGACGTAACCCAAAGGAAAAATAGAGAAAAAGGTGACAACACGATGCTGTAAATCTAGAATGGGACATTTTATCCCTTATTCACACTAGGGGGAATATTAGGAATAGTCATCCCATGAGATTTTTAGGTGCTTCAAATTAAATTATTTAATCATTAATATTTATGTGGGTAAAATAATAAGAGGATGAGAATAATAATTGGATTGTATGTGATTATTAGTTATGTAATAATCACATAATAATAGGAGTTTTTAGAGATTAGGTGATAATAATACATAAAGTAAATAAATAGTTACTTATGTAATAATTACATTATAATATGAGATACATGAGATATTCTAGAGATATTCAGGTTGTGAAATATTTTAGGGAGTTGAGACTTCCTAGTTTTATGTGATCATATATATATATATAATGCACTAACTCTTATTGAATAAACAATATTTATTGACTATTATTGAACATATACTCTCTCAGGGTGAAGGGGGTGACATTGATAGATTACATGTGTCACAAGGTTTAGGGGTAGCCGTCAAATCCTCAACAAAATATAAATAAAAATGGGGCTAAACTTAACTTATTAGTATGCCCATATATATGAAGTTTTCCTGTAAATACCAAACAAAGAAAAGAGTAGGAATTCAACATTCATAATGAAAAAAATGTGTTGATAGAGATCAAATATGATGAAGCCCATAATTAGAAATGAAAAGTTGTATAGGAGCATTTATCATGGTATTGGGAAAGGATAATTTCTATTATAGAAAAATATTTTTATTTAATTACATTACCAAAATTTTCTCCAACCTCTAAAAATTTACTTTAACATGATAAATAAGGCTTGAAATTTTCAAAATTCTAAAATTTTAGAAAACAAAATTTTAATGACCTCATAAAAAATAAAAAATAAAAATAATGAACATTAAACAACATATCTATCTAAATATTCATGTGTATTACAAATCCATCACATGAAATTGAAAATCAAGATTAAGACACAATTTGGGCACATAACCTCAATGATTATAAATGAATCTCGATTATTTTTAGGCTAATTCACAAAGAGTTCCATGCTAATGATTCCCACATTATAGTATATATTTCATATACAGTATTGGACAAGATGATACCATTAATTATTTATTATTCAAAACAACATATGACATTTCTCCCTTTATGAAAGACATATGCAGATGAACCATTGAGGTTTGTTTAATAAAATGAAATGGAAAATTATATATGCTATAATGTGATTTACTATTTCATTTACCCTAATTACTCATTTACCTCACCCATAACAAATTTTTTTGGGTTCTTTTACCTCTTTATGTCAAAATAATTGTGATATTTTCAATCTCATTTAAATATTCCATTCCTATTAAGAAATTGTGTTTACCTTGCTGACATTTAATTTTATCTACATTTTCACTATTTCCCATTTTTGGATAGGTTATTTTCTAGGCCTCTCACATATTCTTTGCATCCTTTCCTCCCACTCTTTTAAAGATGTGTTAGCATTATGATGTGCATTACGGTTTTAAAAAAAAACCCTAGAAAAATTCATAGTCTTTTGAATATTTGCCATTTTTGAATTTTATCTTGAGCATTGTTATCTTATTTATTTGATGTATTTTAGTTATCTTTAATATTATGAGTGTCAAATTTACTGATTTTATATCTTATGGATTTCAAAATTGATTGATTAATTTCAAAACTAACACTTTTTGAATCCTAATAAGTCCCTTCAAATGTAATTTAATATTCCCCTAAGGCTATCTAGACTCGATTTGGTCTTACTTACCTATATTATCCTATTTGCGTACATGCATGTACTTGTTGGAAATCTTCTAGGTTCTTTCAATCTATTTAAATATTCCCTTGTATGATTGTTTTAAAAAAAGCATGAAACTTTATATTCTATTATTTTGCTCACAATATAATTTATAAATATTCCATAAGCATAGGAAAATTATTTTTAATTAAAAATTGAAAAGAAAATAATAAGCTAAAATTATAAAAAAAGGCGAAGAAATAATGAACATGTATCATTTCACTAGCCAAGTGTCTTTATTAAAGATGAAATAAGGTTTATTCAAACACTGTTTTTTTTAATCAAACTTGAGTTTTGTTCCCTAAATATACTACCAAAAATAATTCCCAAATCACTTTTTTTACTTTAATATTATCATCTACCATCAAATTTAGAAACCATATGCCACACCATTTCATTATACCAAACCTTCTATCAACAATATTGTCCAAATTTTGTTCAAAATAAATCTTAGGTAACCTATACTAACGAAATCACCTTTCCTTAACCTTGTTCTAGCCCTTATTTTCAAACATAATTTCTGAAGTGTTTGTAATAATATTCTTAACTTTTTTCCTAGGTAAACACATAACTTCAAAGTAATTTATTTTCCTAAACCTATCCCTTTTTCCTCTCTCACACACACATAAGACATCATGCTTAAACAAAGTGTAGCCATCAACGTTATCAAGACATCTGGTCCCACAATTATCTAGAGTAGAATGTTCACATGTATATCAAAATATGACATACTAATCCTTCAATTCACCACTCAACGTGTATATAAATGTATTTTCCTTAATCGTACAATGGATATCCAACTCTACTAAAGGTATTAAATAATGATTAGGGGCTACCATTAGTCATTAATGTGACACTCACTTTATCTTTATAATGAACATCATGACCCCCTCGAATCTCCTCTATCTTGGGCACCACTACCTTAGTGGGGAAATCCAACACTTAAGAATCCATCCACATCCATCTCCATATTATTTTCCATGACTTACCCCACCTCCTCAATGAGTGAAGATAATTAATGGTACGAGTCCCTCATACGCCAAGTGTAACAAACTAGATTTTTAACCTATGTTTATTGTAACATCCACACATTTTTAAATTCAAATAAAAATAAATCCTATTAATTTAATAGGGAAAACTTATGGTAATTTTTTTTGTTTTAAAATATGTTGCAAGGTTAAAGATTATCCAAAAATTAATAAATTTCTTGGTTAATGTTTATACAAAATCTTGTAGAAGTTGGAATTTAATAAATAATTAAATATTATTAATTTACTTCCTAAAAATATTTACCGTTTAAAAATGTTTACCAAGTTACATAAGTTTAATTAATTACGAAGCACTAATTTTACTTTATATCCTATCACAAAATTTCATCTACTTTATCTAGCCACTAAGTGGCCCTGTTCACCCCATCACCTATGCATTTTTAATTTAGTTTACATTCCTATAAAAATACCTCCCACTTAAGTAATGTAGGGTTTAATCTGAGCCATTAGATCTTATCTATTCGGGTGATTAGATCTAACTTGCCCTAAATATCCTTATAGGTTTCTTTTTATTTCTATTTTCCATAATTTCATTTTCATTTGTTCATTCTATAGATCTCCATATTGTTTTTTTGTGTATATGTGTTTGGATAAAGGATCTACTTTTTTACTTTGTTGATATTATTTACCCTTCTTCATTTGTGTTTATTTGGGAATTTGTTTCTTACAAATTTGATGTATATATAATATGTATATACCCGTTTTGGATAAAATAATATATATATAGACACACAGCGTAAGCCAAATAGGTGGCCTGAGTGTAAGGTAATGGTCGCAACTTTTTCTTTAAAATTTATTGGGGGAAGGGGGGTCAAACCCTCACTCCCCACTGTATTATATAATAGTGTGGGGTGGGGTTCGCACCCTTACCCCCACCCATTCCCACCAATGCTAAATTTATTTTCTTAATATACAAGATTTGTATATCAAAGCCATTCGGAATTCATAAAATTTGATTAATTTTTATTTGATAAAATTATATATATATATATATATATATATATATATATATATATAACGATTCTTATTTAAAATATATATAAATAATGATAACATATATATAAATATATAAATTTATTTAGTTAGATATAATTATAATTATATTATTTGTTTTAGTAATTTTTTTTTCAATTAAAAAAAGCTTTTTTGAAAAATGAAATAGAATGGAAAATAATTGCAGTAATTTCTAAATAGTCATATGAGTAAAATAGTTTAAATTTACTATTCTTTTTATTCAACTAAATGCAAGTGAGAAGGAGAATTATTTCTTTGGTTTAAAATACTAAATATAATTTTTATTTTATTTTATTTTATAACTTATATAAAATTTTATTATAATTTCAACTCAAATAGTTTCTTTCCACAACTTAGTTTGGAGAGAGTAAGAGGAATAACAACTTAAGTAACTCCTTTCCTTATTTTTCCTTTGCAAAAAAATGTAAAATTTGGATATAAAATTGACCCAATATTTCTTCTTACAAGATCAATTGAATAGGAGAAATAAAAAACTCTTGAATGAAATTTATCTATTTTCCATTTAAAACCAACTGATCAATAATGCAAAAGGATTAACATTCACTTTTCCATTCAAACATACAACTTACAACAAAGTGAAATGTAAGTCTCTTTTAACAAATATAACTTTGAGATTTCTCTTTCCAACTATACAATATAAATATGATAAATGAAAGTTGCAAGAACATTCTTTTGTAATACAAAAAATTCTAATCCCTTTCTTACAATAAAATAGTCATTTCCAACAAGGTATAAAACTAAAGTTCTTTCTCCATTCAATTAAGCCACTACAAACTTGGAATAAATGAAGTATACAAGGATTTGTTTCAAACATATAAAAGTTACAATCTTCCACTGTAAGTGGGAACAATATGAAACATTTAATATAGAGGATTCTTTCAACAAGGTAAAAAAAAAGGTCTTCTTTCCAAGTCATCTCCCAATTTCATAGCTTTCATTTTGCACTTCTTCAACTCTTCAAACCTTGAAGCACTATACAAATAAAATGGGTGTAGGTGATGCTCTCTAACCAACCTATAATATAATAAGAGGAGAATCCATCCTCTTATTGGCCCCTGAGTCCCAACCAAATAACAATACGGGATACTATGCAAAATTTCACAGCTTTTGTAAGAGGCTTCCACGAAAAGAATTCTAAAAAATAACAAATTCAAATAACGCATTCAAACTATACACTCAAACAATATTAAAACTTTCCCAAAAAAAAGAAATATAATATGGGAATCACCTCACTTTATCTCCCAATTGATGTAGGAGTTCCACTCAAAAATTTTCATGTGCACAACTCAAAACATAAAAATCTTTATTTCTAAACCTAGAACTATGAAAAATATATCCATGTTTTCCTTTTAAGTCCTCATAGTTGGAACTCAAAATCACACTCCCTCCATAATTCATGCCTCACGTCTCCCTTTTACTCCCCAATTGTCCCATAAATCCATCTTCCACACCCAAATTAAGGAAAGTTACCCATTCAAAATCAAGCGTATCCACAAAAATCATACAATATTGAAACAAGCACAATTTATACATCAAAATACATTATTACAAATAGAAAATAAGAGTATCCCCTACCTCTCCACCAATCTTCCAATTTATTTAATCAACAAGCTTTTAATTGTTCAAACCAATCTCAATGCAAGATGCAACTCCAAAATAAAATCCAAGTATGAAAACCAAGACCAATTTGAAAAATCTCAGAGAAGAAAATAAGGAAAGCAACCCAAAATCCATCAATTTCCTCCAATAAATAGAAAAGGGATGTGAGGATGATGAGGTGGCTCCATATAGGATGCCACTTCATCATCCCTCCATTGTAAAACATAATTCAAACATCATACCCAAAGAAATTAAATGTACATGTAAGACTTATGACATGCCCACATGAAACTCCAACTTGCACATCATTCTTATCAAGGACAAACTTAAATGTGGCAAGTAAAAAAGTGTAATTATTTACCATTTTACAATCCATAATGCATTAAAATGGTCAAAATATGCCCCATATTTCATAAGTATGCCCCATACCCAAATTAAGGAAAGTTACCCATTCACAATCAAACATATCCACAACACTCACACAATATTCAAACATCTAAAATTTCTACATCAAAATACATTATTACAAAAAGAAAATAAGAGGATCCCCTACCTCTCCACCAAGTTTCTAATTTATTTACTCAACAAGATTTGAATCATTCACACCAAGCTCAATCCAATATGAAACTCCCAAATAAAATCCATGTATGAAAACCAAGACCAATTTTATTTTTTTAAGAGAATCAAATAAGGCAAGCACCCAAAATCCATCAATTTCTTCTAATAGATAGAAAAGGGATGTGAGGATGATGAGGTGGCTCCATATTGGATGCCACTTCATTATCCCTCAATTCCAACACACAAGTCAAACACCATACCCAAATAAATTAAATATGCATGTAATACTTATGACATGCCCACATGACACTCCAACTTGCACATTATTGTTATCAAGGACAAAATTAAATGTGGTAAGTAAACAAGTGTAATTATTTACCATTTTACACTCCATAGTGTATTAAAATGGTCAAAATATTCCCCATACTTCATAAGTATGATTGGTAGAAGAGTTTGAGATGTGAAGGACAAACTTAACTTGTCCCTCAAGTCTCTAAAAGTGGCCAACAAGGCCAAATTAGAATTTAGGAAGGATGGTGGAGTGCACACCATCTAAATGCATTTATTTCAATTCACATCATGCACCAAAACAATGACTATCTATGCCATTTATCATCTACATGGCATATCTTCCCTTTTAATATAAATTGAAGATAAATTAGTTAATTAAGGTACATTATAAAGTGTTAATAAAGTAACAGTATTTCCCAATAATTAAACACATAAACAACAAATCAAAAAAAACAAAATTAAAAGAAAGGAAAAAAATTACACCCATGGCCACATAAATGACATTACCCCCCTATGGGAATCTCCCAACAAAGAATACAGCAACACATAATAACATTATACACAAGTTTTCAAATTTGGACATGTTGAACAAAACCCGACATCCTTCCATGGTTGGTCCCCTATCCCCTTTCGTTGTAATAATGATGTAATTTTTCATGTAACCAGAACAATAATACCTTTCTCGCCTCAAGGTCATATCAATATGTCATGTGAATCAATGCATATAAAATATTTATCATACAATCCTCAACATACATCAAACAATACAACACAAATATATATTTATCAGTTAACATCATCGTATAACATATCTAACTAATTATCGTCAAATTTACGAATTTCTAGCAATTATTTGAAATCAATTAAAATTTTAATTCTAATCTCGTAAATAATTTACAATCATCAATAATACAACTCACATTCTACAATAATCATGAAATTATCTATATCTATTGTAACTCCCAACTACTAGATACACTCAAGAACATATTACCAATCCCTAATACTATCATATTGTTAGCAATTCAAAAAATCAATGAGACCACATGGTTAGTCTAACACTTTGGATATACTCAAAATCTCAAGAATCTAAATGTTAGTTTATAATAGATTAACCAATCTAGATGATGATCATATCCTTAAACGTCCATCAAGGTCCACAATACATCCATACAATCCAAAGTAATAATGAGAATAAAATAGCAATCATGATGCCTCTTGTATATTAGCAATGTGCTAATTAAAATATAATGGTAAGGTCTGTGTCTCTAATCAAGTGATTAAAATCATAATATAATCAATGTTGAAGAGGAGTGGGTATTACATCCCCCTCCCCTTAGATATAAATTCCTCCTAGAAGTCATGGAAAATAGGGAGGGAAAACAAACGTATAAATATAAATTATGCCCTTTGTGAGGTTTATTTATTTCAAACAAAATTATTTTCTCAAAACCCTAGTTTGGTCCAATGGTATTCAAGAAGGAGAAGTGAGATTGTTACACAAGAATACTAACCCTCTTCCAAACAAGGTTGCATGAATTTAATTCTACAGAGGAACTCTACATGGTTAACTAAACTACAACACAGAGTATCCAAATGGGAAATTGCCAATTGAATCCAAAGAATAACAACCAATTTCAAAGAATAGGGAGAAATTCATGTACATAGGATAACCACATAGCCACACATGTATACATCACACCGCAACAAGAAAGGTTATGACTTCCACTTAGTCTGAGTTACACTTCAATGTTTGTTATTTAGTCAAGGTTAACATCTACTAATCATGACCCTCAATTTTGCATGAGGGAAACATAACTACTCATAGGTATAGCAAGTTTAGAACCACACAATACGGGGTTTAACAACAAGGAAAACACCTACATTTAACAATAATGTTTAGAAGGATGTATAATATTCATTGGAAGTAGTTTTATAACTCGACAGGACACAAGGTTTCTATAACTTTGATTTGTACTCAAATATTGAACACAAAATCTAACCCTAATTTAGAAACCCCAAAAACATAGATATTATTTCCACTTTTATGATAAGTAATCCTTTCCCATACTAACATATAAACATAAGATATACTAATAAATTTATATAAAAAAACTAATTTTATTTATTTTAAGTTCTGCCCTAGATAGAAAGAATGAAATTTTTTTCACAAGCATAACATTATAATCCATAGGATGACTTAAGCAAGATAGGAGAATTAGGAAATAAGAGAAGTCCAACTACAATTTATGAAAGCATCCCACACGACATTCTTGTAGAAACTTATGACGATGAAATTGTACCATTCTCTTCCTTTAAATGAAAAGAGGGAGAATAACATGCTTCACCAAAAGGAGGGAGAACTCCAAAATTCCACCATATCCTATCCAAATATTTTATATAAATTTGTTTTGTAAAAATAATAAAATGTCATCTAGCACCTATGTAATGCAAATAACACTTGGTAGTCAAGTAAAAACTTAAAACCTCCTTCAGACATGATTTGGAAAACTTTGTAACCTTATTAGATAAATGTGAAACCCTTTTTATTGATAAGCTGAGTTTGTTCCCTAGTAAATCCACCAATTGTTCCATTGTAAAAGATATTAAATCATGATATTCGTAGACCTACAAAGCAACCTTTTAAAACCCAAAAAAAGTCTCGTTCGTGTTCCTTTTTATGAGGAGTGTTACCTCAAGCTTTAATTTCAACCCCAATTGACCATTTATACCATCTTTGTCATCCATATAGGAGCCTTGTTACCCAGTTTACGCTTTTAGTAAGTTGTTAAAATTGAAAAGTTTGGTTTCATATTGGCTCGCCATTTGAACCCTGGATAATAAAATGCTTATCTTCCTTCGCAAACCTCTAGTATTTTTACTATAAAATTTCTTAAAACCTTCAGTTTGGGAAAAAAAATCATTTTGATAATTTGGAAAAGAAATGTTGTAGGCCTCCAGTCATAGTTTGACTAGGTCAAACTAGACCAATTATGACAGGTGGCTCTAGAAAAACTATCACCTTTTGAAAAGCATTTACCATTTCTTAGTCTTGTTGACTCTAGTGAATTATCAATAAATATGATAACTTTTGAGAAATTTCTCGTTGTGTGTTCATCCATTAAATTTAAGTTTTGGACATGGTTTTATAATCCCTTAATATAACTTTTGATTATTTACAACTGAATCAATTTTGAGTGATGGCCTCAGAAAACTGGCCACCAATCATAAATTGTTTATCAGTTCTAAATTCCGTGAGTTCCTGTGAATTCTTGGTGTTTAAGAGGAAACATATAAACTTAACCATGGTGTGTTTGATAACCAGAATCTAACATTCGAAAGTGGGTTATTAGCTTTTGAGCCTAGATTGAATGTTTTTGCAACTAACAAGAAAACACATATAAAGATAGTTTTAGGACCCCCATGGAAACTTGTTGACACTTTTAACTAAATATTTTAAACTCTAACATGTGGCTTGTGTGAAATTGAAATTTTGGCAAAATAGTGGTTTTATCTCTTTCCTATCTCTTTCTCTCTCCTTGGTTACGAAAGGAAGTGAAATGAAATAAAATGAATACATGTCTCTAACCCTTTTCCTTTTAAATGAAAATTAGTATTATTATAATGTAAATTGGAGACTAAATAAAATTAAATATTATAATTAGGGTTGATGACATGCCAAAAATTTTATCACTGATTTAATGCTCACATTGTTTTGCATGATGCAAGAAAGATGTTGAAACAACGTGGTTGAAATTCATTGTGTATTATTTTAAATTTTTTTATGTTATTGGAAAATGTCTATATGTCTAATGTATTTTTATTTTATAGAAACATTTATATTTTAAATTTGGTAATATGTATGAGATGCTACATTTAGGGATACCTTGCAAAATGTGTATTCAATCATATGTGCCATTTCAATTAAAATTTATGTATGCAAATTTTTTTTGAATATATGTGTTAAATAAAATTGAATCTAATAGCCTATAGTGAAATTTCAGTGTGTAATTGAGGGCTAAATAATTAGTGTGTTGTGTTATTTACGTTGAAAATGCAATAAGGAAATCTAAATGAAATAGAAAACCCTAGTTCAAAATTCTTTCATAACTGACCTTCCTTTGTTATTGCTTTTAGAATAGAAAACGGTGACCTTGAAAAGAACATAAATATTTACACTCGATGAAACCTTCTAGCCAAGAAAAATATCCCTAGTTTGAGTTATCACCATAGCCCGTATGTTTTTTGATATCTTCATGAACTTGTTAGTTAAGAATGACATGGTCAAACATTATCTACAGTAAGTGGTTCCCTTTTATGATTGGTTATCCTGTGTGTAGTATGGTGAATGTGTTCTCTTCAGTTCTAACTTACGTGTTAGGTGGAAAAGATTTCCATCTACTATTGAAATTCACCTTTGAAATTTGGGATTATTAATGAAGTTAATATTTAACACTTTTTATACCCTCCCTCTTATTTTAGCCAAATTAGTTTACAAAGCGCTACCATTCTAAGAGATAACCAATCCATAAAACTAAAATTTCTAGTTCTACACATAATAAATGTATTCAATACATAATTTGTATAGCTTAAGGGTCATTGTTTGAAGCAACGACTATGTGGTGTAACCTTACCATATATGGAGTAAGTAGAAACAACACGTCCTTAGTATCCTAGTGGACTACCGAGTCTCATGAAGATATATATATATATAGAAATTAACGTTATCATGAAATGAATTCCTTGCAGGGTTCAAATGACACAAATAGAGCTAGTGAAATAGTTGTACTATGACTTAAAAATCATGTTAATGATTTCCTTGGTTCCTCAGAGATTAATATGTTACCTTTGCTAGTGACAATATAATGATGTGGTCCTTTCGGAGGCTTTATAGGGTAAACATGTTTCCACACCTTAATATAATATATAATAGTGTGTAGAGCCTTGAATGTATATTGGAATTAAAATAAACTTCGGTTGATTAGGAGGTTAACTTGTGGGTATAAAATTGTAATTAACTCTTTGTAAATGAAATTGATTTGAAATATGTTGACTTAAGAGAAATACGGAAAATGAAGACATGGTCCCGTAATCCCTTGATATGCCCTTTTATGACATTAAGAATAAAAGAAATTTCACATGTAGAATCATGAAATGCGGAAACATGGGATATTACCTTGAAAAAAAATAACGTGTGGTTCATGTGTAATTATAATGCTTACAATCATGTACTTCTTTAAGATGTTAGAAAGGTACTATCATAACTCTTTTTGTTATAAAGTTATGCCAATAAGAGACATAAGAAACATTGTAAACAAGATGAAAAATAAGAGTATATGTGATAATGGTTTAAGAACAAAATTCTACTTGAAGCCCTTATGGTTGATTTAAGAATTGAATTTTGTTAAGAATGGATACAAATTGTTCTTAGTGGGACTATGAATTTGAGCCAATATAGAGTCCACTAAAAATAAAATAAAATAAAAATTATGATGTGTAAATTTTCTAAATTGACTCAAAGTAAATTTTAAACTAAAACAATAATATTATATGAACAAATATGCTTTGAACAGAAGAAATTTTATAGGAAATGGAAACTCGAACCTTCACCTCCTTTGATTCGTAATATTTTTCCCTTGTCAATGACATGTTGGTTCCCTTGCATAATAATGGCAAAAGAAAACGTAAACTAAACACATTTTGAGAAAAAAACCTTTAACGTAAGAATGAGTTATTGGGAGACTCATTGCTTCCTAAAATTGATTTTAAATAATAAATGATCGATGGATAATTAATGGTATTCAATAAAGAAATTAATTGTGCATTCTCCATTAAATACTACTACCCTGCAAAGTAAAGTAATTGAAGATTGTAAAGTAGGAAATTTTGAACCTTATGTGCTCAATTATCTTGAAAACTATAAATTCATACAATGGAAACCTAAATCTAATGAAAATGTAAACCATAAAAAGGCTAAGTTGTGGAGTAGGCCTACCTGGTGTTTCTTACTATAATTAGGTCATTGTCCTGGTTTATGTCATTTGAGTATAACATTGATGGGTACCCTATACTATCTTATTGTATGAGTGGGTTCATGTTTATGTATGTGTCGTATGAGTTGTTGAATTTCTCTACTTGGAGCCCTTTTGGTGTTGTGTAGTGAGAAATGTAAGTAAAAAAAATTATTTTGGTATTTTCACTGTTGTATTTGTTATATTTTTTGTTATAGTGAAGGTTCATGCTATCAAACCTTTGGAACAGATTGGAGTTGTGATGGTTTTACATGGTGCTGGAGGAGTTTGGAAGAGTAATGTGATAGAGGTTGTGATGTGGCAAACATTGTTACTGTGATATTATGAACACACATGTAGTGCATGTCACTTAGTGCATCTTTGGTATGTTTTTTCTTTGATTGTGATGAGAATATTCACTCTCCTTTTCACGGATTCAAAAAGGAGTTCATGTGTGATGTGTTGCACTGGTGTGTTTGAAAATAATGTTATTATGGATTGCAGGGTGTTTGAGTGTATTATTATTCTATGATATGTAGGTTTTCTAATGTGTTTCATGATAAATATTGTTGTATGGTGAATTAGATTAGATCATGATGTCACCACTGTATTGTGATGAATCATTTGTGTTACCAAGTTGTAACACATTTGACTATATGACTTATCGTTATTCACTATTCTCATCGTGTGTATAATTTGTGTAATATGAGATTATTCATGTCATGAATTAGGGGCATATGGGGATTGTATGACCCCTATTGTGTAGTACTTGCACTTTAGTTACATTATGTGGAAATATGATGTATTGTAACTCAGGAAAGTAATGAATTTTTTGTTCCCTATATATATACTATGCATAAGATGCTATGGTTAATGCGTGTGAATTTTCATTATGTTAGTGATGTAGTTATGCATTATATTGTGAACCTTATGTTGGTGCGTAATCAAAAAGACGATGACTATTTACAATTCAAAGGATTGAGACCGTTAATGTGATTGCCTAACATGGAGCTTTCCCAAAGTGTGGGACTTTGTAATCATGAAAGCTCTCTAGATGAAGGTCGACTCTTATTCCTCTATTCTAATGCAAACATCTAAATTATGGAGGATCAATCCTAAAACCTACCTTAACTTTCCAAGGAGACAAGGTTGAGAGATGAAAGAAATTAAACCTAAAATAATGGAGCTGATGTACCAAAAGGAATGCTGAATAATTTTTCTCTGCTTGGAAACGAAAGTGAAGAAGGTTTAAGAGGATGAAAATCAACAGAAATAAGGTTCTTATCACAAATTCATCCACTATTATACACAAAACATATAAAATGTAATACAACCACTATGCACAGATGAAAAAAATTGTGATGAGAGATCAGGGAGATGCAATGAACATAAGAGAGGGTTGAAATTTATCCACAAACTTATATTATTGCTCCACAGATTTGATATAGTTCATTAAAATGGCCAAGGGGAACTGTTATCCAAAATTCATCCTCACTGTAAATTTTGGTAACTTATGTAAATTCTTCACACTCAAGCAAGTTAAAATTGTCCAAGAAATAAAATTTGGAATTTTGGGATACGTCTCCTCTTTTTTCTAACTCCCTTATCGCAGAAAATCCAACAAGTTATCAAAAAATTACAAAAATATGAAAAAATGATGTCATGGGCCAATTTTTTATGCAAATCAGGTCTGAGAGCTATGGATAGAACCAAGGAAGATCATAACAGGGTTCATCATGCTTAATTCAAGCCTAAAGTGATAAGGAGACAGTGAAATGCAAAAAAAAATAGTTTTTTTTTACCGGTGCCACACAGGCTCATTCAGGACATCTGAGACCCAAAAATTCGAAATAGTTGGATACAAAGGAAAAATCAATGCGTGACCCTCACAAATTTCAAATGGCCATAAATTTTGACCCCGATTTGAAAATAAAAGAAACATCTTCAGCTCCAATTAATCAAATGTTTATTCTCGTTAAATGACAGAAATGCTTGGCAAATTCAAAATAGCTTCTCATACCCAGAAGGAGATAAATTTTTCATTTCTCAATGAAAACAAAATAAAAAATTACTGTTGGAATCCTGGTTCCGAGACCGATGCAAAAAACTCAAGAAATATAGAATTTGATGAGGAATCAATTGATATTTTTTAGAAAACATTCCTAGTTGAGAACATTGATTCTAGTGGTGGTTAGGATGCATTCAATGAAGCATGGGATGACATTTTTCACTTTTGCAAATTATGGGATAATCTGGGGGGAACTTTTACAAGAAACAACACATCATTTCACTCCATTTATTACCTTTTACAAGTGGTTTAAGGTCAAACTTTGGGATTTCCAGTTTCCCCCCCCTCTCTCTCTCTCCTCTCAGATTTCTATAAATAAGAGTGTTGGGATCCTCGTAAAGGAGAGATAGTTTTGAGTAACAAAACTCTGCCAAATGTTTTTTTGGAAGCCAATGTCCAGTAGGCCCTTGTAGTGGAATCCTTACATGGTAATTCAGGATCTTATTTTGTAACATTTGAATTGTGCATATCATGAGGTAATAGATACAAGTTTGTGGATACATCTTCCCTTGTTATGTTGTTTGAAATATTCTTTCACTTTCAAATTTATCACAAATATATTGTGTCTATCTTATACTCTTGCAGGGATTCATTGTCATTATGTGTGCATGAAATATTTTTGTGAATGTGGTTGCTAGATTGTGGAGAACTGTTATCACCCGTTCTAGTATGCCTTATGCTTCCATTTTTCTCACATTGGAAGACTATTGTCACACTCTCCTTTTCTAGTGTATCATCACTTTAGTGAAGTATTTTTTTTTCATGCACTCTCTCTCCTTGGTCCCTTAGAAAGTTATATTAGGATTATATAGTTTTACCTACATTAGAGTAGTCTATGGCAGGTAGTCTAGGAGCAAGAACCAGCTTTCTCTGGAGGTATATATCAAGTAGAAAGTCCCACAACTTGGAGATAGTACCCATGTTATCCAATCACACCGTGAGCTCAAGAACACAAACTTGTGCAAAATTAAGGGTTCTATGATCTGGTGATAACAAGAAGAAAATGTATTTTTCATTTTGGGTGGGAGGTTTCAACTCCACAAGATCCCTTAGAGAAAATATAATAAGGGAAGGTGCAAAGAAAAGTTATCCAAAATTAATACAATGCCCCTCATTACAATTCATAGAAGAAGATTTGTAGAGGAGAGATAAAATTGAATCCCAAATTTGCCCAAAAATTCTCCAAAAAATATTATTTAATCCTTTAATGAGTGCATTTTGATCTTCAAAATATATCTTTTCGTTAATGACCTGCCTTGATCTTAAATACATTGACTCTGATTGCACCTCTTGTCTAGTCTAGGCCCTGTAGACTCATGATGACCCCTACTCCTCACCAACCTTCATTAATGGCCTCAGATACCACTTCATCTCTACCATTTTGAAGGTTCAAAATCACCAAAATTTGAAACTTGATGATCCAAAACTGTGTATCCTGAATCAGCTTTCAATTGACTATAATTTTGCAAGAAATGGATAAGTACATTGGAATATATGCCTATTTTTTCCTCAATGTTAACTGAGATTTTTCACCTTCAATTGATCCTCACAATGGTGGACTGTATTCCTAATATTTAAAACATTTAAATTTATTAAAATTAATATGTATTCCTAATGGTGGACTCTTGTTGTGTAGAGGACACCAAGAGTTTTCTAAAAAGTCTTTTTTTTCTCAAATCCGAGCTCCCAGTCAAAAGTTATGGCCATATAAAGATGAGAGTGTCATTCTACAAAAAAAATGTGAGTTGTTGACATTCCTTTTTCTGACTCCAAACTTGCATTACACCACAAAACCTCCAAAAATTTAAAGTTTAGGGATTCAAAACTTTGGGAGTTGATGCTTTGGAGTTTAGAGTTGGGACTCCAGTTTTATTTTTGTGGCCGACCATTCATTCGCCAAACCCCCAAAACCTTTGAACCTGTGAAACCCAAAACATTGAAATTAAAACTTCAGGTTTTAGATTTTTACGTCATTCTGGCTCGTGACACTATTCACCTAACCGACTTGACAAAACCTTGAACCTCCAAACCTCTAAATTCTGAAATTCAGACTTCAGAGTTCGGAATTTTCCATTCCTGATCTATGGTTCCGTTCACCCTGAAACCCCCCATGTCTTTTCAATACTAGTTTGTACTTTATACCTAATTGATCTTCTATTTTCTTCAACATAGATACTTTCCCCCAAATCAATCATGCCATTATGTACCAAGTGGTTCTCGATAATCAATAACACAAAAAACAGTGGATGATTCAAATTCTTGTTTGGTTGATCCCCATCTTGTTGCCTATTATTAGTGAGAAATTTCTCATGTATTTGGTTTGATCAATTTGAGGCATACCGATTGGCCATAGCAACTTGCAACAAATCTCGTTGTCTTGGGATTTCTAGTGATTCCCACTTGGAATTTTTCACATGTGTTTTCTTCATCTTATCTATGATGTTGAAGGGAGATCGATTATTTTGTTGTTACACCTTAGTTGGTATGACGTTTTTTGGATCCTAAATATCCACATGTGTTGTTATAGGTTCCTTGGGTTGGTTTGATACATTTGGAGCTGCATTTGGTCCATTAACTTCTTTTTGTGTAGGAGTGGGCTGAGAAACAATTGGATTAGATGGTTGTCCTTCATTTATGTTCCTCTTCTTTGAGCATGTGTTGGCAGTCACACCATACAAAGGAGGTTGATTAACTCTACAAAAGTATTTTGTTTTCCAATTGACCAATGTGGTTTCTTTTGGAAGTGCCTCTTCTTGGGTTTCTTATTGTTGATTTCCTTCTTGACTTGGTTCTTGAGACATAATGATAGTTTTCACCATCAAGGCCTAGTTTAGCGCACCATTGAAAGACGTTGATTGATTGTGACGTAGATTTTAAGGGTAAAACCATTCATACTCCTATGCCATGTTGTTTTTTGTTCGAACCAAGGCCCTTGATGTTGAAACTACATTTGGATCATATGGTTAGAATGGTCTAAGAGCTTGAGGTTGTCCTTGGTTTGGATTTTAATTCACATCCTGAGTTGGTGGTCTATTTTGATAATATGGGGGCTTGGCTTGATAATGAGTTCAAGGATGATACATTTAAAAAATTGGATTTTGTTATCTCTTGAGAGTTACTGAGTCATTCCCTAAGTTCTTTAGTTGCTTCATGACCTCCTATAACTCTTTTGAAGTGCTTGAAGAAGTAGAAGCCTCACTGCTGCTTTGATTTCTTGAAGTTGGAATGGGATTCAACTCTAGTTTTTGACTAGTTGTAGGAGTTCCCATGTCTAGATAGAGAGGCATTGATGTCCTTGGTGAAATCTTACCAACTTGTATCAAACAATTTTCTTCTCGGATAACTGTGTCGTAGGACCCTAGCAGTGTTGTTCCTCCCATTGATTGGATAATCATGGCTATGTCTAAATTTATAGCCTTAAATAAGTAAAGGAATGATCCCTCGGCAATTGGTCTAATAACTATCGGAATCCTATCCCATGTCTAATAATTTTTTTTAAAAATATTTCATTTTCTTGTCAGGATCCCTTTTGATTGTTGTTAATTTTTCCAATAAAGATAGGTTGTTAGCTGTAACTCCAAACTAATTATAAAGAGATGAACATAACTAGTTCTAATTCTAAATAGACCCCGTTGTTAGGATCCTAAACAATTATAAGGCCTTACCCTTGAAATATGAAGCCAACAACTTGACCACAACATCCATTTAATTTATTTCATGAATTGCACATACAATTGCGATCTCCTGGATGTGTTCAATAGGAGTAGTATGATTTTACCCTATGAAATAAGAAATACTATTTAGTGCTACAACTGGGACCTGATTTTGAGAATTTAGGGCAAGTGGACTACTGCCCATGAAGTTGATAAAGAGATTCAGTGGTCCTTGAGATGGTTGTAGACGTGCCAGTATGATCGGTCTGAGAACCCTGGTTGATTGGATAAATGGTCTACCTAGTGGAGGTGTATACAAAGTCCTGTTAGGTGGATATTGTGATCTTTACAGTGTTTGTCCTTTCCTTCCTCTTCCTGGTCACAATTGCAAGTAGAAAAATAATCCCTCTTCTATAGTATCAAACCTAGTTAAAAAAATTCTCATTTACTTGGGAAACTTGTGTTGTTACACCACTGAATTCTATCCCTTCAGAGTCACCATATGTGTTCAGTAATGAGCCTCAAAAGGCTAGAGTTTTCCAAGTTACACACTAAACTTGACAGAATGAAAATGAAAACTTTGAAAGATCTGTATGTTTGAAAGTCAGGAGATTGGAATTTGTTTTGAAATGACTATCCCAAAAACCTAAAAATGCAAGACTTCTCAATTCTTGAAACCCCAATATAAATTTTTTTGAGACCCCCGAATGTCTGGAACCAAAAAATCTGAAATCGCGAGATGTTCAAAATTCCAAAATCCCAAAACCCAATATTAAAAAAACTCCAAAATTTAAAAATTAAAATTTAAAAAATCTAAAAATAACCTTTTGAATATTATCCCCCAATCTATGAGCTGTTGAAATTTGCACTTGTTTTGAGACAGGAAAGCCACTGAAAATTTATTTCGGAGTTCATCCTGAGAGGTGAAAGGTCCAAAATTGGAAATCTAAAGTTTTCTAAGTCTGAATTTCTTCAAAATGCCTTCAAATCTTGTGGAATGACTTCCTAGTCCCATCAGACATGCAAAAACTATTGATGTGTAATCACAACACCCTTGACTATTTACAATTTAAAGGATTGAGACCCTCAATGTGATTGTATAACATGAAGATTTTCCCAAAGTGTGGGAATTTACAATCAGGAAATCTCTTCAGATGAAGGCCGATTCCTAATCCTATATTCTGATGCACACATACAAATTGTATATGATCAATCCTTAAAACTACTCTAACTTTCCAAGGAGACATGGTTAAGAGATGAAATAAATTAAACCTAAACTAACAAAGGTTATGTACCAAAAGGAATGTTGGATAATTTGAATTGTGTGGAAATGAAAGTGAACAAGGTTGAATAGGAGAAACATCAACACAAATTATTTTCTTATCACAAATTTATCCACCACTAAACATAGAACATCAAAAGTGTAATACAACCACCATGCATAGATGACCAGGATTGCTATGAGAGATCAAGGAGATGTAATGAACACAAGATAGGGCTGAAATTCATCCACATACATATATTACTGCTCCACAAATTGGATACAATACATTATAATGGGCAAGAGGAAAAAATTGCATTTTTCAGTTTGGATGGGAGTTTTTCACTCCACAAGATCCCTTAGAGATAAGAGAAGTGTTATAACCAAATCACAACACCCCTCTGTTTATACAAGTGTATATACTTGAGCTCACGATGTGATTGGATAACATGGGTACTATCTCCAAGTTGTGGAACTTGCTACTTGAGATAGACCTCCAGAGAAAGCTGGTTCTTGCTCCTCAACTACCTGCCACGATCTACTCTAATGCAGGGGAAGCTAACTATCCTAATCTAAATTTCTAAGGGACCAGGGAGAGAGAGTGCATAAAATGAAAGCCTACACTAAAGTGGTGATACACCAGAAAAGGAGGGTGTGAGAGTAGTATCCAAATGCATGAAATACAGAAGCAAAGTACACACTAGAAGAGGTGATGACAGTTCTCCATAATCTAGCAAAATGCATTCACAACAATATTCCAAGCATACACAATGATAATGGATCCCTGCAAGAACATAATAATAGACATAATATTCTTGTAGAAATATTAAAGGGGCAAGAAGAATGTAAGAAACAACAGCAGGGGAAGATACATCCACAAACTGATATTTTATTGCTTCATGATATGCACAGTTCAATCTATTACAAGATAAGGGCCTGGATCACCATGCAAGGAGTCCACTACAAGGGCCTACAGCACATTGGCTTCACAAAGAAATTTTGACAGAGATTTGCTATCTGAAAACTCCCCCCTTTACAATGAGCCCAACACTCCAATTTATAGAAAAATGAGAAGAGAAAGAGAAGGGAAAAATGAAAATCCTGAAATATGTCCTTCAACCACTTGTAAGAGGCATTAAATGGAGTAAAATGATTATATATTACTTGCAAAGGGCTCCCCATACTGTCCCAGGTGCTGCAACAGAGAAAGAATGATGACCATGCGTCTTAATTGCACTCCCAACCACCAAATGAAACACTGTTAAGAACCCAACCATGTTTTTTAAAAAATCTTGAAAAAATTCTCATCAAAGCCAGAACTTCTTGATTTTTGTGCATCGGTCTTAGAGCCATGATTCTAACGGTACCAATTTTGTGTGATTTCGTTGAGAAATGTAAAAGTTATGGCCTTCTGAGTGCGGGTAACTGTTTTGGGTCTAGCAGGTGTTTTCTGTCATTTGACGGGAATGAGCATTAACTGACTGGAGCCGAATGAGCATTAACTATTGTGCTCATTCTTGAAAGTCCAATTTTATGAAAATCGGAGCTCGGAGTCAAAAGTTATGGCCGTTTGAAGTTTCAAAGGTCAAACGTTGACTTTTCTTCTTTGGTGTCGGCCGTTTCAGATTTTTGCATCCCTCGTGTCCTATGCGTACCTTGGGCCCGGATGTCCGAAATGAAAATCTCCTACTTCGACCGAAACGGGATTCCTCGTCCCTCTTTTTCTGCCTTTTCACCTTTTCGGCCAGTTCGCGTCCCGTGCGTACCTTTGTCCCAACTGTCTCGGACTGCCTGGGACAAATATCTCCAAACCACCTAAAATGGACTGTCTTTCGGCTTTTCGGCCGGTTTGCGTCCCACGTGTACCTATGGCCTAGATGTCCCAAACCACACGATAACAAAACTTGGTGATTTTTCCACTTTTCGCCGGTTCGGCCTTTCACGTCCCGCGCGTACCTTTGTCCCGGTTGCTCCAACTGCTGCGCGGACTGCTTAGCGGCTTTTCGGCCTGTTCGCGCCCCGACGTCCCAACTATCCCAACTGCTGCATGGACTAGGACTTAGCCGATTTTCTTCTTTTTTTCGGCCCTGAGCTTGGTTTTTTGCAAAAAAAAATTTTACCTTTTCTAACTCGTTGGGTTTTCTTCTTGTATGGGAAAGTTAGAAGCTGAGGGGGCCCCAAAAACATGATTTCGGACCTTAAATCAATCTATTTTCTTGGTACTAAAGAATTTGATGCATGTTATCAAAATTACCTTAAGGGGTGAATTTTTGATAACAAAAAGAAGGGATGGTTTAAAGAAAAGTTATCCAACATTAGAACAATGTCCCTCATTATGATTTATAGAAGAATATTTGTAAAGGAGGAGAGAAAAAATTGAATCCTGAATTTTCCTGAAAATCCTCCAATTTTTTTTTTTAATCCTGTAATGAGTGCATTTTGAACTTCAAAATATCTCTTTTCATTTATGACCTATCTTGAGCTTCAATAAATTGACTTTGATTGCACCTTTTGTCTAGTCTAGGCCCTGTAGACTCATGATGACTCCTACTCCTCAACAACCTTCATTAATGGCCACACCTACTACTTCATCTCTTCCATTTTAGAGGTTAAAAATCTCTAAAATCATAAATTTCATGATCCAAAACTATGGATCCTAAGAAAACCTTTCTAATGACTATAATTTTGTAAGAAATGGATAATTACATTGGAAGATATGTGTATTTTTTCCTAGATGTTGACTGATATTTTTAACCTTCAACTGCTCCTTACAATGGTGGAATGTATTCCTCATTTTCAAAATTTAAAATTTATTAAACTTAATATATCCTATCATTTTTGTGTACATGACACTGAGATCTTTCTAAAAAGTCATCTTTTACTCAAATTAGAGATCACAGTCAAAAGTTATGGCCATCTGAAGATGAGGGTGTCATTTTGTAAAACAAAATGTGATTTGTTGACCTTCCTTTTTTAGACTCTAAACTTTCATTACACCCCAAAACCTCCAAAATTTTTGGCTTTCGATATTCAAAAATTTGGGCTTTGTCACTTTGGAGGTTGCTAGCACTGTTGACTGGTGAATTGGATTGAAAGTTAAAAAATTTTGAACCTCTGAAGTTTGAAATTTGGATTTCGGAATTTGGACTCTAAATTTATTTTTTGTGGCCCACACCGCTCATTCACCAAACCCCCGAAACCTCTGATCCTCCAAAACCCTGATGTCCAAAATTTGGAATTCAAGTTTTAGACCTTTGCATCTTTCGAGTTCGCGACACTGTTCACCCTACCGACCAGTCGAAACCTCTGAACCTCCGAAGTCTAAAATCCATACTTTAGATTTCGGACTCTGCCATCCTCGATCTACGGTGTAATTGACCTCGAAATTAGATTTGACCCTGAAAGCCCCTGATTCCTTTTAGACTTTGGATTTTCAGGTCTTTTTGTTATTTTTTTCCTTACTTCTCCTCCAAAACTCTGAATTTCACTTCTAAGGTCAACCCCTAAAATGGCTGACCCTGAACTCAAGTTTGACCCCAAAAAATTGATCCCTTTAAGAATTTGTCATTCTAGGATTTCAGGCCTTTTGAATTGCCACTCAATTTTCCCCCTGCCTTGTCTCTAAAATGTTGAATTCCCAAAGTCTAAAAATTTCAGGCTTGGGCCTCCATTCTTTCACTTAACTCGCTAAGTGAGATACTTGTCTACACATATCCCAAATTCCTTCTGAGCTCGGCCGAGTCGATCTAATATTTTCTTGCTCGAGCTCTGATCTCCTTCAATGTTACCTTTTCCATTCCTTTTATAACATTTCATTTCCATTATGGATCCCACCTATAACTAGTGAGGTCCACTTAGGTTCTTGTGATTATCCTGGGACCATCTTGCGAAATTTTGGCCCATAAGGGGGAAAAATTGTCAACAATTTTGCAACTCATGGGGACATCTTCCTGTTAGATGTTATAAACTAATAGCCTAGGCATATCCATTTGGCATGGAGTCATTGTAAATATATAAATTGATCCTAAACCTATTGTACCAAGACCTAAGATACCACATGTTCCTCTCTTCACCCATGTGATTGTTCTTGAGTACTTGAAGAATGAAAAATTGCTATAATCTTTCCTTCATCTTCATTTTAGTTACTTTGCATTTCTTTTCTTTTAAATAATGCATCTATTTCCCACAAGAATGAACTTCTTTCCTATTACAATATTTACCTAGGAGGCACATTGAATTGTATAATGATACAAATTGGGAGAAACAGTTGGGCCAAAGGAACTTAGGGAAATTCATCCTAGACTAGAACAAGATAATATGTATACGCACTTAGAGGAAATTCAAAATACCATAAACTAATATTTATAGGATGAAACCTTTTATTTTCAGTAGCAATGTTTAAGGTTGATCCCGTTAACTAGAATCACAAGTTCTTCTCCATCCAAAGTAGACAATTAGAAGGCATTTCTACTCTTACATCCTATTACTATGTAGGGGCCACTCCAAATGGCATCAAACTTGAAATGTCTACCTGGTTTTTCCTGATTTGCATACCACCTTAGAACTAGGTTCCCTTCTTGAAAGGTTCTTTCCTTGGCCTTCTTGCTGAATGTTGTTTTGATGATGGTCTGATCCTTTACCATGGTTTGCATGAAATTATCTTTTATTTATCCCAATTCCATCAATTCTACATACTTAGCCTCCATTGGTTTAAATTAAGACAACTCCAACTACTTCATGAGCTTCAATGTGGGCAGCTCCAATGATATAGGAAGAAGTGCTTCTTTCCCATATCCGAAAATCTAGGGATAATTCCTTATTGATCTCTTTGGTGTTATCCTATCAGCCCATAATGCATATTTGAGCTTGGTATGCCACATTCTCTAGTTTTCATCCAAATTCCTGATAACTTTTAGGAGGTTCTTGTTTGTGGACTATACTTATCCATTACCTTGCGGGTAATGGTTGGAGGATTTGCGTAAGTAAATTCCACTCTTGACAGCCCATTTTTTGATTTTGGAACCTAGGAATTCTAATGCATTGTCTAAAATAATAATAGCCGATACACCAAACCTACTCACTATACCGTAAAAGAAGTTCAATATGCTAGAGTCATTTTTTTCTTTGAGTGCTATTTCCTCGGGCCACTTGGTGAATTAATTTGTTTCCATGAGTATCCAATTGTGGCCTTGGATTGAATTTGGATTTATCACCCCAAAGAAATCCAATCCCCTTTGCATAAATGGTTGGTCAACTAAAATTGGGTGCAACGGAAGTGCTGCTAACCTTTCCTTGCTTGTGAAGAATGCACATTTCTTACACTTTTTGATCCAAGTGTAATAGTCATTGAACATTGTGGGTCGATAGTACCCTGCCTTCATTATTTTCAATTTTGTTACCTGTGGAGAAAAAACACCTCCAACCTCTCCATTGTGAAACTCCTGTAACAAATTTCTAATTTGAAATGTTCCAATACACGTCAATAAAATGCCATTGATGTCCCTTTTGAACGAAACACCATCAACAAGAACATATGGAATGTCTTGCAATCTGAAATATATCCTCTTTGATTTTCTCATTTTTGGAGGGCATACTCCTATCTGTAGGAAATGTATCATATTTTGAGTCCAACATCGAGTGGACACATTATTATTTTCTTTCTCCTTATCATTTTGTAGTATCAAGATAGTTTCTTTTCCATCACCTACTTCATCTTATTGACTATAATCCAATTGCTCACACAAACCTTTTCCGTTGACCAACTTTGTTACCTTTATTTTAATGTCATACTCCATGAAACAAGTGGTCCATCTAACATGTTTATTTTTTAAATCATTATTCAACACGAAGTCCTTGACTCCCGCATGGGACACCAACAACTAACTTCTATTTTTTGAGACTAGGTGCTTGAATTTATTTAAGATCCTAATTATAGTGATAACATGACTTTCAATAAAGGAGTATCTCACTTGATAGTCCTCCAAAAATTTAAATGAAAAGGGAAACTGGCTGTACTAGGAATGTAAAAATCGGGTCCCCATCACCAAAAGCATAGAACATGAATTTCTTAGAGAAGTATAGATCGATAAGGGTTGGGGCTTGAGATATAGCCTCTTTGATAGCCTCAATTTAACTTTCTTTACCCTCATATGTCCACTTAAATTTCATACTATTCTTCAACATAAATTTTATTGGTTTCATAAGAGTGGTAAAATTTGGTATAAACCTACATACAAAATTGATTCCTCCTAAAAATATCTGAAGAGCCTTCTTGTGACTTAGAAATGGAAATCCTCTAATTTCTTCAAATGTTTTTGTGTCAATTTTCAATCCTTCCTTTTAGTAGGGTTTATTAGAAACCACGGCATGCACACAAGACAGGGTAGAGGTTTCAGGACTTAGCCATATTTGGTGTTCTTGGTAGAACACGAGAAAAGCGTGGCATGACTGAGCATGCAGAGTGGATAAGGTGTGAGCCTAGTGAATTGGTGGTCAAGAAAGGAATATTCCATGTAATTGAAGGATCCAAAAAGACATCATTACGAAGAGTGGAGAGCTCAGATCAGAGAAAGCATGATCCATTGGAGGATGAATTGGAAACTTGGTAACCTATGTATTACTTCATGAAGGCATGGTGGTGGAGGATAAAGCTATATATAGAGATGATCAGGTAGAAGGAAAATAGGATGGAGAGAGAGAGATCATCAATGGGGGAGGATCACATGATGAGAGGAGAGGTGAATCTTGGCAGAAATAATAGAGGGTCCTATGGGTTGCGATTCCCATTAGGATAACTATATGAGTGTTAACATATCATGAGGGATGGGCCCTATGAAATTATTTTATGTAATATGGGAGGCATAGCTAGGGCTTCTGATGCATGAGTCTTATTTGCACGGTTACACTTGTTTGTTATAGACTTGATGAATGTAATATGGTTACTAAAATTGGTTAATATGAATATAAGGTTCTATTCTAAATTATATATGTTTTTCGTGGGCATAAACCCTAGTACATTTCCTTTATAGTATGAATCATATCTGTATTCTGTTTGATATTTCTCTTTTGTTATCTGAATGAATGCATTGATATAATAACTCATCCTAAGCTTTCAAAATGAATGCATGGTTCTTCTCCTTCTTTCATCTAATTCTCTGTCATAAGTAATGTATTTTGACAAGAATCACATAAATTAGGGGCTTGGTGCCCGCGCATGGCTTGGGTGAGTGCCCAATGCCCACTGGGTAATAGGCCGACATGCATGGCATTAGACTATTGTTCTAAGGGTGTAAAAAATAAATAAAATTATCAAATTAACTCATTATTTTTTATAAACCTTAATTTTTCCATGTAAAAACATCCCCCAAATTATCTAGGTTCCATGCAAAGCACAAAATTCACAGCTAGCTTCAGGAGGTCAACTTTTACCTAAAAAACACACTCTAGAAGACCCAGTTTTACCAAAAATGACATAACTTGCAAAATATTCTTCACTTTGACCTTAAAACTATCATGAAGCATAATGAAAACATCCTATAATTTACAATACTAAAAATATATTTAAATTATTCTCAAAACTATCCATACACAATGAATTAGATTTGTTATCCTATTTTGTTTTCACTTTCTTGCTTCCGAAGGACCATGAAACACAACCAAACCTCTGATAAAATACCTAAAACTCATCATAAATTTCATTTATACCATCACCATACTGCTACCATTATCTTACAAGACTAATCAGCACCAAATATTATGCCTCCATACCATTCTACATGTTCTAGGACTAGGAACATGCCTATAATGACTACTTCACACCATGAAAACCCACAAACTAAACACATTAACCTCATAAAGACTCTTAGAAAATCTTGACACATAATACCAACCATTATAGACCTCATGAAAACCATCAAACACCTTGGGAGAACTCATACTATGACCATATAAGATATATCATGCTCTAGGACCTCATAAGACTTCACCAAATGTGACACTAACAGATAAAACTTCATGTTTGACCTTTCAATGACACCTCATGGAGACTCATATGAACTCATGACACCATTTTCTATCAATGAAAATAATAACACATAATTGCCATCATAAATATGATAACCACTCTCACCCACAACCATACTTTGTTGGTTGGGTTAGTCAAGGAAGAAATATCTGTGTAAACTGACAATGCCACTTGTTCTATTCAATCAAAACATTCAAATATATGGTGGTATGAGATGTTTAACAACTATATGTCTATGATGTATTTCTTGGACAACCATACTAATGGGATCATTATGGTGTCTATGAGTCAAGGCTTAGGAGTGTAATCATTACTCTAGGTCATATACTCTACCAAATACTAGATGTAGCCCCTGCTAAATTAGTGGCTCTGATTAGTGTAAAAAAATGTCAAAAACTAATCACTCAAAACTAGGAATTTTATGTTACTCATAATAAAGTGTTAGGATAAGAAAAATATTATAGTGACCACAATAGAGAATTAATTAAGACAAACTGTGCAACAAAAATAGATGGATCAGATGATATTTGAATACACAGATGTATTGATACCTCAAACTTATGTACCTTTTCATTGTCAGGTGAAGCATACAATCGAATCAGTCCATGTAACACCTATTCTAAATAGGGTCCTGTATAGGAAATTAATACTTGAATATGAAGAAATTAATTTTCATATTCAAAAACTAATTAATAAGGGGCACATTCGATCAAATACATCACCTTATAGGAACCCAATGATTATTATACAAAATAAATATGGGATGTGGGGACTTTATATTGAATATCGATCCTTAAAAAAATACAATAAGAAATGATACCCTCTTTCACATATTGATGACATCGTGGACAAGCTTACGATAGCTAATTTCTTCACAGAGATAAATCTAAATTCAAGGTACCTTTAGGTTCCCATCAATCCCATCAATGTTTGAAAATTTGTATTAAAATCAAAGGAAGCATTGTTTGAATGGTTGGTCATAATTTTTGGGCTCAAAAATTCACTTGCAAAATTCATGAGGATGATTAATGATATTATCTAACCATTCATTTATTCATTCATTTTCATGTTTCTAGATGGTATTCTTATCTTCAATAAGACATTAGAGGAGCACATTTTACATGTATAATAGACTCTTTAGACCATGCATCGACACAAGATATATGCCGATATATATAAGTTATCCTTTATCATGGAAAGTATCTAGTACTTGGGATACATAATTAACAATGGACGATATGCAAGTGGACTCAAAGAAGATCCAAGTTATCTGAGACTAGCTAAAATCGTGGACCATCATTAAATTATGCAATTTATTTGTACTAGAAAAATTCTATAGCAATTTTTTACTTGGTTTTTATCACGTTTCATGATCTTTAAATTATAAGGTAACAAAAGAAATAACAAAATAAAAAATTGTACGAACAAAGGAACACAAAAGGGAATTTACAAAAATGAAGGAGACACCCTACTCTGCACTAGTTTGTTCTTTTCAAATTTATAATAGTCATTTGAGATAGAATAATATACTTCAAAATATGTTTTTTGATTATTCCTCACCCAAAATGGGCATTCAGTGGCATACCATAGTGATAATTTATATGAAAAAATGCATAGGTACTTGACATATGACAAGGAGTTATAGGTTATTGTGTAAACCTGTAAAAAATGGAAGCACTACATTATGGGAAAATAAACTATCATACACAAAAATCATAAGACTTTGTAATTAATGTAGATCTAAGGCAAGTTACATAATAATCATCATCATATGTGGTCCACCTATCTACAACATTTTGATCTCAACATCCAAGAGAAAAAGGTGAGTGCCAATCGAGTGTTTGATTGTATGAGTTAGCCCGAATCACCTATCTGACAACAATAATTGATTCCTGTGGGCATGATACATAAAAGTGGCCTAAAATATATACACATCATCCTGGGTTTCCAGACATCTATCAAAGAATAAGGGATGGAAAAAATGTTCCAGACTATCATTTACAAGAAGGCATTCCATGCCACATGGTAAATATTTGTCTTATTACAAGGGACTATAAAAAATTGATCTGTGATGTAAAATATAGTCCGGTTATAGGTCACTTTAGAGTAGATAACATAATGTCAATCTCATAAAAGTATTTATATACTGGTGAAAATTCTGTCATGATGTTACCAAGTACATAAGTTCCTACATAACATGTACGATTACCCGGCGAACTAATCAAAAGGATGGATTTTATACCCCTTTGTCAATTCCAAAAAAAAATTGGGAGTAATTATTGATGAATTTAATGTCTGGTCTCCATTTCAACTGGCATGACCATGAATTTGTTTTTGAGATGGTTGATAGGTTCTCCAAAATGAAAATCTCCAAAATATTAGTAGAGGATGCTGTAAAGTTGTTCTTTGAACATGTTCAGGTTCATCTTTTCCTTCCAAAAAATAGTGTCAAATCAAGACCCTAGGTTTATGGGATACTTTGGTATACACTATAATCCATGATGGACATAAAGCTAAACAAGTCCACTACACTCCACCCTCTGATCGAAGGGAAAAAAAGGTAGCTATTTATGAAATTCACACCCTTGTTGAGTAGGGAATTCAACATTTCAGGTTAAACACAAATGATGTCGAAAGTGTGGGAAGAAATCAAGATAGAAATTTTGTGAAATGGATAGTTCCCCTAACCCTAGTTCATTACACACGTACTTTAATCAACCTATAATCTAACACTATATAAACCAAAACAGAGAAACTCCAAGGAAATAGGATGTGAGACAGAAATAATTGAAATAAAAAAGAATGTGATGAACCAAATTGGAAGATGGATAGATTTTGGATCTAAAAGACACATGTGTGAACACAAAAGTGAAAATTTAAGAGATGTAATAGCTTGGAAAGAAATAAACTATAAAAAATTTAAACATCCAAGAGGACATATATGTTCAAATTAAATGTAAATAATTAAGGGGAATGCATTCACAATTTCGTTAATATAAAAAATTATTTTGGAAGAAAAAAGGACTGAGATGTGCGGTGGGTGAATCAGTCCTACATTTCTGTTTTCTTCATTTACAAATCCAACATTCATCACTTCATTCATCTATTTATCATTCATAACCACATGAGCATAATAGGTGTTTATTAAGAATTAACAATAACATGATATAAATAATAAGGCACATGAACACCATATATAAGTGGGAAAACCTCATGGGGAAGAAAACAAATAGAAAATATGTTTATATTACATAAAGAAAATATATTTAGCGAAGCACCAACTTCAAAAGGAGCACCAAACCCTAATTTAGTGAAGAAATCACTTGACAAGGAGGCTACAACTCCCTAGGATGATAAGAAACAACTCAAATAGTTGAATTGATTGATCTTAAATTTTTCTACCACCACAACTTATGGAGATCAAAATTTCAACTCACAACACATAGGTCTTCAAACTTTCTATCTTCTTCCTTTTCAACTTGTCTTTCCTATAAAAAAAAATAAAAAAATTATGTAAAAACCTTTTTCAAGCTGAAAAACATCTGATCATCCTTTAAATAATACCTTCATACCTACAAAAAACTCTACTCTAGGTCATATTGTTCCCACTTGTAAGATAGCTCACCAAGTGAAATGAAACTTTAGTTTTATATGCATTTTGTCATCCAAATATGAGAGAGATTGTTCCCTCGTGATAAATTGGACCCATAAATCTTGTAAATATTCATATAATCTCATTACAATGGTCCCATATGACCCATATAGGTTAGTCATCGTAAAAAAAAACATATCATGCACCAAAAATCCTAAAAACCCTATCACTAGAATGAGAAAACTCCACTCATTAAAAAACCATCATTAGTAAAGCTCCATTACCCACCAAACATGAGTAATATATTATTTAAAAATAAAACATGGTTGAACATTTTATTTCAAATTATTTCATTTAATGGGGCCCTTTGACCAATTACCTTTTTAAAACATCAGGTTCTAGCACCCTGTATTCACCTTTTTTGCCTCAATATCACCCACGATCACCTAAAATATTGTCATGTAAACACTATATGGAAATAATAAAACCTGTAGAACACACATATGTAAGATAGCTCTCATTAAACAATCATATGTTCAAACCACATCAAAATTTTCCTTCACCAGATCAAGATGTCCAAGAAGCAGTGTTTTTCAAATGAAATTTTTTTGTACCCTTCCTAATATGTTTAAGACCTAAAACTTGATTCATTTGATGAAAAAAATTATCCCTCTTTATATTCTAGGTGATATAAAGTATAAAATAATCCATGTCATGCCTCAACCAACTCAATATTTCATCAAAAACATAAATGTACTGAAATCCAGGATACAAACTTTTTCACAAATCAGCCTGAAAGACAAATAAAATTACCTCACTCAGAATAAATGCACACATCATTGGAAATATATTTGAATCCTATTTCAATAACATATAATAAAAACTTCCAAATCCAAGTGGAAGGCATTCAAATAGGTACATCTTTGCAAACTGCTTTTTATCCTTCTTTGGACTCAAGAACTAACACCTAGCCCAACATACTCCATCACACAAAAAAACCACTTCCAAGATTAAAAAAGGAAATAAAAATACTTATACATGATTTATAATCCATAAAAAAAAAATTTCACCAAGCTTTATTAAACCAAAATCAACATCATACTTCATGTAACCACTTGCACCCCTTCTAGAATGAATATCCTCCAAACTTGAGCATCAAAGAACAACTCATAACTTTTAAATAATTTTTCCAATCATAAAATTTGATATACTATCAGAAATATAGCTGAACTAGATTAACAAAAAAAACATTAATGGAGTGCTAACTCCCCATATAGATCCTACAATGTTAAATTTAATCAAAGACTGCACCAAACTATCCCAAAAACTAGTATTCATAGAGTGGGAACACTTTATAATGTTTAACCCCACCCATGACCTGAGACATTCATGGAAATAAAGAAAAACTCTAGGGAAATTTAGTCTTTACCTAATTTGGGAAAATTCTCCGTAAACTGCAACTCTTCAAAAATAAGATTTTTTCAGGTGGGGCCCACATAACACAATATGTTCTAACATAAATTTATAAAAATAAGGAAGAGTCCTATACAATATAAAATCCTAACTTTGGAATTATCAATAAAAAAATTTCTGTATACTCACTTTTCTGTAAGGTGCTCCTAGCTAGGTGTTTTTTAGGGTTTCAAAACCACTTTAACTTATTAATGATAGACCATAGAAATGTGATGATATATCCACCTCATTATTTTTAAGAAATATTCATAATTGAACTTATAAGATATTCCAAATATTTAATGTCCTCATGAAAAGTATACAGTTCACAATGAGCATCATAAGATAAACTTTTTGTCATAAAAACACACTGTCACTTACTTGGTTTTTCTAAAACTTGCATATATTTGAATTCCTTATTCAAAATGACCTAAAATTTGGAATGAAGAAAAATAAAAACCAGATATAAATTTTCCATGCTCATCATATATCCAAGATATGTCTCAAAGTATCCATCCATTCTCAATTACCTATGATAAACTACATGTCTCTAACAATTTTTCTTCCCAAGGACCTCTTAAATGCATCAAACCCCTTAATACTAACCTGAAAAAAATCATACACTTCAAGTACACTACCACCATGCTTATTCAATACTCCAATAATAAATATCTAGTCCAAATATCACATCTCTACCTCATTTTGCATGCTTTAGGGCTAGAAACAATCCTGTAATGACCTGAGTCAATGTTGACTACTCGTGAGTTGACAATGATAACCTCTTGTAGACACATAGAAGCCTTAAAAACACCTCATGTACCATGAATTACATCTTGAAACAATCCAAAAAACCCATAAGGACTCAAACCATGATTAGGCATACTCAATCATGTATTAGGACATTATAGAACTTACCAAAATATGACACAACCAACAAACCTTCATGTTTGATGTATGAATAACATCACATGGATAATGAAATGACCTCATGATACTATTTTCCATTGATGGAGTTGAAATCAATGCCTGCTCAATAATAGAATAACCAACAATCTTCACCCTTTTCAGTGATGGTAACCATCTTTAGAAACATTGCTGGAAACCAACAACAGAAACACACACATGACCCCAATACCATGTTTCTAATGCATCTATACCACTTTGACATCTATGAAAAAGGATACAATGAATCCAAGACATGAAAATTGACAACACAAGACAAGAAAACTGAAAACAATGCTCAAAATTGACTCACTTGCCCAAATTTCCCCCATTGGGAATGTATTCTTCTTTCTTTGACTTCCATAGCAACATAATAATAGCATATGCACCTGATCTGAGCCACAACATAGGTCCTCCTAAACATGTAATCTCCATATTATCCTTCATTCATGATCGTTCATCACTGTCTAGGTCTTGTACCATCTCAAGAACACAAAATATCCCTCTAACTTCATCATGACTAATTTAGAGCTACCTATTCCTGAATGATAACTTTTTCAATTCTCTAAAATCCCAAGCTCGTCGTGATATACCTCATTATATCCCCTTGGGTTTATAGCACCCTAATCTAGCTAGAAACATAAAATTCAAGCTTCTTACCTTGATTAGATAACATGAAAATGGAGTAATGTCTTCATCATAGTCCTGGACTAATTTTTGAATATTTACAATCTTCTCAGCACATTCTTACACTTTTTTTGAATCAATAGTTAACTTGAAATTAAGGAATGTCTACAAATAATCTTTCAAAATTTACTCCTAAGGTCTAGTAGACCCCCTCGAACACTAAAAATAGGTCAAATTAATATTTTTTGGCCTTCAAGACGTCCTACAAACCAATAAAACCTTATTTCAAGCTCTAAGCATACTAATTTTAGATTCTTATTGACTTAAAACAACCTTACATACACATTTTACATCTAATCCATCTATTAGAAGAGAAAAAAACGGCTCCCCTGCCTCTAATGATTCTCTATAGACTTTTGAAACTACTTTTACTCCTCACAGTCATGCTTAATTATGCTAGAAAATATGAATAACTCAGATAAATAGACAATGAACTGAGTGTTTCAAACCTTTTTCTAAAAATTCAATCAAATCCAATCTGTTTCCCTAAACACACAACATATACAGGTCTATATTATTACACTCCAAATCTCTATTGCAAAGGTTTTTGACCTTCAATAATATTCACCATTTACACACACAAAGAGTACTCTTTCTTGTCACTTGGTGCTAAGAGAAATCAAAATAATTTGGTAATTGACATAACTTGTTGATTTTGACACATACCCTCCACAGAACTTTATGCAGAAAAACTTAGTTTCATCAAATTCTAAACTTTCACATTAACTTGAAAAACTTCTCTCCCTAGCACACCACACAATTTAAATTTCTTTGATAACTCATTAGTGAGCATACCACCCTAAAAACTTACCACTGTAGACCAAAATAACATAAATAAACGTGTAACCCTACTTAATCTCCAATTGAACATACAAGGAGGGATTGGACAGACCTTTATTACCCTTCATATCAACTATATGTTAATCATACTATTTGCAATCATCTGTGCATTCTCATCTAAACCTTCAAAACTATCAACATTCGTCATCTCCATTCATCATTAGAGTCAATCATTTCTTGAAGTAACAATATATTTAACTCCCTAGGTCATTGAATACAGTTAACCACACTTGATTGCTAACTATAGCTCAGTCTAGAAACCAAAAGTGACTGGAAATACCTTGAACTATGGAATTAAATAACACCTTCTTGTACAGTATGTATACCCAACTTGACCTTCTAGAAGCATGAAAACAAACTCTGTTATCCTTATGTCTCACCTTGTATAACTTTAGAAAACATTTTTCAAAGACATGTAGTAGACCTCCACAAACATTGTATGAAAATTCAATACATGATTTTATACCTAGGTAGCATCATCACAACCTCTAAATCTCATTCCTAGACTTGTACACCATGTACCATCATGTTTCCCTTATTCATGGGAGTTCACAATTTTGAAAACCTCTTATACCCTGTCATATTCTATTTTTAATGACCTTTAATGATTATCCAAATTTCTTATATCCACCTCAATATATATACTAAGATCATTTAAATTCTTTAACTTGCATGAACCATTTACTAACATTTCCATTTAAACCTCAAATTCTAACAACAATCTTGTTCAAATATCACATCTCTACCTCATTCTACATACTCTAGTGCTAAAACCAAGGCTAGAATGACATGACTCATTGCTGAAAAATCATGAATTAATCATGATGACATCTTACAGACACATATGCACCTAAAACACACCTCATGGACCATGAATGACATCATGAAACACTGCAACAAACCTAGGAGGACTCAAACCATGACTAGGGATACTCAACCATGCACCATGGCACTATAGAAGTCCATGAAACTTGACACTACCAATCAAACTTCATGTTTTGAGATTAGATTAACATCACATGGAGAATCTCATGACCTCATGAAAATATTTTACATCAACTGAGTTGACACAAATAACAACAAAAACACACCATTTCCATAAAATTAAACCATTTATAGATCCGAGACGAGAAATCTACATATATGAGTCACAAAGCCCACAACTAATATTTTTACAAGATCATAAGGAGGAGATGTAATTTTAGTACAAAACAACCCTTATTATGTGCCTAAGAACTTATATTTAAATTAATTTTTATATATAATGGACAAAAAAGTAATCACATCCAGTGATCAATGAAATCGACCACCCCACAACCACCAAGGATCAATCATTATGAGAAATTTTTTGATCTTGAATGCTTTCCTCCTCATTATGAAGTGTCTTAGACTCATCCATTGATTGTTCTTAATTTTTTTTTTTTCCTCCTCTCATGTTTATAACTTCCTATATTGTCTTTGTACTTCTTTCATCATTTGTCTAGATTTTTTTATTTCTCTGTAGGTGATATTTTCATCTTTTACCTTTTGCAAAACTCTCTTGAAAATTAAGCCACAAAGATTTAATCACTGGATCATCAAATCCAACATTATTTTCTAATCTATCCATCATTTATTGCATTGTTATTTTCATTTTTGTAAATAACACAAGTGCAGTGGTGGATTTCTTATTTGGATATTGAGTATTAGAACTTTTTAGAAAATGTTTTCTTACTTTCATATGTTCAACAGGTTGCAGAAGCTTTTGTGGATTCATACCTCCTTAGAAATCCTACAAAAACTAGAAATGCTATGGATTGTTTGGAGCTTGAAAATTTTAAGTATGGAGATATCCATCTTCATCCCCATCATTTTACATGTTACTCATTTATGCGATCCAATAAGTAGTTTTCATCTTCCCTTCATTCCTAGGAAGGCTCTTGGATCAGGGGAATGAATGTGATAGAAGTTTGATACCTAGCTGAGTCACCAAAAACTGAACTGGTTGGAATTTTTCCACTAAATATGACCAATGGAAGTTCATGAAAACTAGAATTAGTTAGGGAAATGTAACCTTCCGATAGGGTGAAGTTTCGTCTTCTTTGTGATAAAGGAAATTCCCTCGTATGATGTGATTTTTATATTTTTTGTACTTTTTAACCAAAAAGGAAAAAAGGGTAAAAAAATTTGGAAAGGAAAAATACAGAGAGGAAGGAGGAACGAGGAAGGAAAGAATGCAACCAAAGTTGGAAGGATGGTAAAGGGAAGTGCAGATTATGAGCAGATAACTACAAAAAGGGAAACTTATCTATCTGATGAAATACATACAACGAGTGTGAAATTAAAACAAGAAAAAAGTATTAATATCCTTCAGAATATGATGATATGGTGTAAATTTCACGTACCCTGATATCTAGTAAAAATTCTTATCACGTAAGAATCAATCATACCATGAAGTAAAAACAACATTAATGAATCTTTTATAAGAAAAATGAGATATTTTGTAATTATGAACCATTAACACAACAATAAAGAAAGCATTGTATTCATGAGGTATAATATGTGTACACAAAGTTACTACATAATGTACAAATAAAATAGTTTCCCAATAGAACTTTTAATGAGAATGAGAGGAATCCTCTCCATTACAATTACAATTGAACCTTTTTTATAGGAGTTATATTCCTACATGTAGTTATAAAAATACCTATCCTATTCCTAACCCATCACCTACCTCAATTTTGAATGAACAAGAGTTTTGAATTACATTAGACTTTACAAAAGCATGCCATTTAATTTATTTGGTGACCCAATTAATTAGATATATTTTGACTTTATTTTCAAAAGACCCAAATACAAATATATTCTTAAACACCTTTCTTAGCATATCCATGACAATTGTAATTACTCACTAGCATGAACCAATGACAAATTTCAAATTTAATCCCTCATGATACATTTCCCTAAATATTTTAATACATCTGCATTCCTCCCCATGCAAGAAATAACATTTTATCATCGATTTCCATTCAACTTCATACTATTCATCCTTTGTACTGTTACAAGAGGTAATTTACGAGAATACCATTAAGAACCACCCACTTTAAAATGGATTCCCAATACATAATCCTTTTAATTACACCACGAGTATGGATTCAAATCACATCAAATGTTCATTTTTATTCACTAGAGTTTTCACTCATAGTAATCTTATTACACACACATGCCTTGGATAGTTTAGGAATTTGATTCGTGTAACTTGGTTATTCCATGTGATTGATACATCTTGGATCCAAAATACCCAATTTTCTATATGAACATTGCTAATGTACATTTCAGGGCCATCAATTTATCCTATGATGAGCATTTAGGACAGGTGAGTTGCAGCTTTATTTTCCAATCAATGTTGTACTGGTCTAATACCATAAACATGATCATAGGATTCCTTAAGAGCAATATCCAAATAAACATTAGTTACTACCAAAGAAAATCCCCTCTCAACGAATAAATTATTTTAATGTGGATAGGGTGAGATTGTAAGAAACATTGGATCGCAGGAAACTGAGAGGCAGGAGGAACGATTCTATCAAGGTTATCATTTTTCGTATAGGTCATGAGTAGAAAGGCTTAGGGGAGAAAAGGATATGTGGAGAACATGGGGTTATGGGGAACCAAGGTCCGGGAGGAACTAGTTCCATGCAAGAGGCTCATCTCTACATAGGCCATGAGATACTAATCTTACAGGATAGAAGGCAGTGCGTCGAATAAGGTGTAAAGGAGAACCCTTCCTACTGACTTAAAAGTATTTGCATAACTATGAAACATAAAGATTGCAGATTAAGGAGAAATGAGGAGAACCAAGAGTTGTGGGGAACAATGGGGAAAGAGATGTAACACCCAACAAAAACACACACAAGGATAACATGAAAAATGTCAGGTATTTTTTTTTGACTTGCTTGGAGTTTACATGACACCACAGGGTGATCGCAATGGGCTACAATTAACTCTTTATAAGCTTGACACAACAATGACCACCTAGGCGCAAGGGAGCATATGACACCCATCATGAACAATTCACTTTCCCTTTCGACAAGACACAATGTAATAGTCTAACCACGTAACACATTTACAGTTTAGGGCCATCCCATGAGGAAAATCTTGTTAATGTTTCTTTTTAACTAAAACATCTCATGAATCTTAACTTACATTCTTATAAAAATTCATATAATGATTCGCACAAAACTTTTAACAAGGGAGAACTTCCTTCTTTTAAACAACTGACCAAATATCTTAGGACCAAGCTTTATAAAAGAGGATCACAAAAAATATGTCAATAACTTACCTAATTCAATTTTTTTAAGAGAATTTTCCATCTCTCACAAGGTTAATTAATCTTACTCAAGCCCATGAAACTTATTCCACACCTCAAAATCACAAGGGATAAGCACAAGCTCAGATTGAGGGAAAGGACCAAATTAGATTCAGAAGAATAATCTTATTTGTTAATAATAAACATTTTAACATTACTTAAGGAGGATCAGCATGAGTCAAGGCAAGTGTTAACGAAACCATTTCAAATGGAATTCATCTTCGGGGTCTCATTGCTTATTAACCCACCTTTTAACGAGGATAAGAATTTATCAAGATTGATTAAAAGTTCCATTTAGAATTTTTTGATTAGGTTTGACAAAGGAAAAACAATTTACATTTTGAACTATCGAGGGAGATTGAATGGTTTCTTAATAAATTGCATCCTACTTATACAACCCTATTATCTTCTAGAAACTAATCATTGATTTCACCATAAGACCATATAATAATTCACTATAAAGGATAATATTGATTTGTTTAGTTTGGGGGGGGGGGGTCACAAGGTATATATATATATTTATTATAAAATATATTTTCCTCTTTGGACGTTTAAGGCTCAATTATTATCAAGAAGATCATAACTACATTATCCTTTTTTTAATACATATATAAGCATTACTAACCCACTTTACTATGCCTAGGTTTACTTTTATGCCATGACCTAAAGGGAGTTACTACAAAAAATTAACTCAAGGAAAGGTTTACCAATACCCTTTTGAGAAAACTAAACATGGTTGCATCATTTCTACCCAGCATGACACACAAACCCAAGAGTGGCAAAAATATGTTAAAAAATTTTGACTTGGAAGAGAGAAAAAAAAAGGGTAAACCATATTGGTCATATACAAGCTAAGTTATCTTTCAAAAAAATTGCTACGATAAAATTAAATATTCATAAAAATGCTACGATCTCGTTATCTCATTCGCAATATTATTTACAAGTTCTAGTTTCAACAAGTTACGACAACACTACTCCACAAATACAAAATACTAAGGCATTGTTTCCTTCTAACTTTTCATCAAATACCATTCCAGATCTTTTGCACACAGTTAATCATTTGAGAAAAAAAAAAGTTTATTAGGAAGACTGATGCAACTTTCTACAAGTCATTCCCTATTTCTACTCACGAAAGCCATCTACACAATTATGAGCTTGTGTCATTTCACGATAACTGAGCATTATAAGGACTAAAAAATAAAAAATTATGCTACCATTTAACAATAACATGAAATGAAAACTTCTACTTAATGAAATGTTGCTAAGCTCTAAAACACTAGCAACTTCTATAATCATGTATGAAATTATACCATGTCAAATTAAGAAAGAAGCCATAAGAACCCGTTCTGAACATTGTTTCTAAAACAATAAAATTCTAACCATCATTCTAGTAAGGGTAAATGACCCAATAATTTCAAACAGAGTATTGAGTGTATTGTGATTTCAATCAAGTAATCATATAGCTTATATGGTTGAAATTCAATACTGAATATCAATCAACATTTCCTTAAATAAGGCAGCTGATCTAATTGATTTTTAGTTAGAATTCCAAGACCACTAACTTAACCACTATTTACCACCTTTGAAAATAACTTGAAAACATTTTGACACTTATTTGATTGCAAACTAGCATATGGATTAAGTTCTAAGAAGGCAAACATAATTAAAATTTGATTGTCTTACAATGCCATGCACAACAGTCACCATGTATGATAAAAGAAATATCAATATTCAGTAAAACAAGCAATTAGTTTTAATCTAAAGCTACGTTCTCAATAATTTTGCCTTAAATAAATTTCCACTAAGTTTAACATAACTTATAAATGATACTAATATTAAAAAAAATGGTTCCATATGGATCAACTACAATCCAAATAAAGTTTGACTAGAACTACAAAACTATCTATGACTTCATAATGACATGAGAGAAGGTGATACAAATTTCCCAAGAATGCTGAGACATATTTCTAAAACACATATTTAATAGACATCTCATTAATGATCTAACAAGCACAATGGAAAAGAAATAACAAGTACCAAACTACCAAGGATGTATCCTTTTTTACGGTTGATACAAGAAGTCAACTTAATACACCATCCCTACTAAAGTTCAACTTGGCAGAAATAACATGAAACAAGGATGATAAAAATAAAAGGTCTCGCAAGGCTAAAAGGTTTTCTAATTTAAATCTGCCGAGTGTAGTTTTTAAAGAAGACGCGCAATTCACCGAACCCATAGAACATAACCTATAGAAATTAACTTGAGGCAATAGTTCAAGACAATGAGCCTCCAACAACAAAGGTTTAACAAAATTCAAGTAGGGCCATTGGCCTTATAATTCTAACATGGGTTGTTGAGTGCATTAGGATTTCAATCATGTAATCATATAGATTATATGATTGAAATATAATTCTCCATCCATACATCAAAATTTTCCTCATCGAACAAGTTCTTTCTAAGTAACCAAAATTATCATAATTAGATCCAATCTTATATATAATTTTATAAGTACCCAACTAATGACACATATCCCCTTTACACTCCACTACATTCAAAATATGAAACACAATATAGTTTTGTAAAAACCCTTTAATCAAAACAAGAATAACTCAGTATAAACCAGTCATTTAAAAGTTACCGAATCCTACAAACTTGTATGGGTTTTTTATTTAAAACAAAAAAAAATTAAGCCCCAAATTCCTGTCAACCAATAGGTCTGAAAATGAAACTATAACAATCGTACCTAAACAAGGAAGCCAAGGAGTGCCTATTTCTGTTTACAAATCCAGATGGATACCGCTAAATGCTAAATTGAATTCATTTCTCTTCCAACAGTCAAATAAAACCAGGTTCGAACTAAGAGCTTGAGATATAATCAACATAGACACCATGATTTTAAATGGGAAATAAAATATAATGAAAAAAGACATCGAAACTCAAAAATAAATCACAGATATCTAAATACGAATGGGGTATTTAATAATCAGAAATATCAATGCAAACACATGTCAGAAAGTCATCTATATCAGTATCATAAACAATTATCATTATTATAATATAAGTTCATACCCACTTCCTAATGCTTGTTTGAGGTTATTAAGGTAGTTAACATATACCTTATTCTAACCGAAAACCTAAACGCCTGCAAACCAAATATTGAATGCATCCTTACTTGATACCACAGATGGTTATGTGCAACCGTAATAGCATAAACCCATTTTATATTGGGTAATCAAAACAATGTAAAGTACAGAGACCTAGAAGAAGAGGGTTATATTGATTTATCCAAGCACAACAAGATCAAACATTCCAGTCCAAACAGTAAGACATCGGGAACATAGTTACACATAACTATAACACATCAAGAACAACCAAACCCGTAGATAATAACATCAAAAACCCAACTCATTCAGATTTGAGAAAGTTATTCTCAATAAGAATCATTGCAAGGTAAGAGAAAAAGTTTTCCCATAGCCTACAACATTTCCCCGCTATTGCAAATAACATAGTAATCATCTAAAATAGTAAATAACACATATTTTAATACCAGAAAAGAAATAACAACCAGAAAGCATTGTTGCCACTTTTCCATTATTCAAACAGAATTAAACAGATGTAAATATTTTAACAAATAATAAAGGCTATGTATTCAAGTAATTCACTTCCAGTTTAAAAGGAAATATTAAGAAGTGAAAGGAGATCCCGTGCAAAATACCATTTCAGAAAGAAGAGCACATTTCATTTCAAGAGATTATTAAAGCTAGAAAATGTTAAATTGGGTAGTGCTTAACATGCCTACAATAAGCTTCCACTCATTGTGAAAACAAATTCTAGCAGGACCCTCTCAACAACAACGTCTGGAAACCTTTCTCTTTCCCCACCATTTTTTTTTTCTTGCTAGATGTCCATACTCTATTCATGGCTCCAAATTTTACATACATAGGGAGTAAGCGGCAAAAGCCATGGAGGATGGCCCTACACCTGCAAATCACATTTTCATGGAAGTTCAATGCCTTTTCATCAGCCTTGATCTGGGGTAGATATCCTGCTTAGAACACTCTACACTGCCCAAAATATTTTGTCCAAAAAACAAGCTAAAACATTTCTTGCACCAAAATAGATAACGCATCCAGACCATTGGGTGTTTAGGCCAGCAAGGCAAGTTTCAAACACGTTACCAAAAAGGCAAGCAGGTTATAAATAAAATAATCAATGCAAAGTATGCACCCAACATAGAATATTAATTGGTGAGGTTCCTTCAAAAGTGGGAAAAGGTGGTCAGGTGTCTCCATTAAAACAATAAAGGAATGGTAGGGTCGTTGGCTTGGGTAAATGAATTTAATATTAAATTATCTACTAAAAGGGGGCATTACAGCAGAACACTTCTACAAGTTCTAAAAACCTCCGCAATACCTGCATACCAATGGGGAAATAGAGAAATGTAGATAATAAAGAACTGTGAGGAATGATGGGAAAATAAGAACAAGGTCATCTAGTTCCTCAGATTGCAAAAAATCCACAAAAAAGGGTTTGGGGAATAAAAAATTACGAAATACCAAGGCTTGCGGAGAACAAGGAGTTTGATAGAACTCGTTCCACATGGAGTTAAAAGAGCCGCACAACACTACTAAAAAATGGATTGTGGGAAAATTAGGGATGTAAGTAATAGAGGGAATGGAGGAACTGTTCCTCTCGTTCCTCCAAAACCTGCAAAAGCCACATAACACCCAAAATGATCCAAAATCATCCAACTACTTAACATTTTCTTATTTAATGAACTCCATAGATGTAGATACATTCATATAAATGGTCACTTAGCCAAAAACAATAATTTTGTTCAAAATATTGCAAATATTGGGTAGGTGACAACATGACTAAAGTATATTTCTTTGGAAAGATATTTTATCTTTAATTACAGAGGTTTGAAATATATAATCACTAAATGAGTGATTTTAAATCATACAAAATTTGAACATGCATTTAATACAATAGGTATATATAAGCTGGTGTAGTAAGAATGTATTTAGTGGGAAACTATTATATTAGTAAGAGGGAAACCACTATAGTATCATCCTATTGGAATAAAAATCATGGTATATTGGGGTTTTTATATGTTATTGTAAATAAAGCCAAAATAAAAATTCATGGAATAGTTTTTTATTAAATTTGTATTTTTTTGACTTATAGAAATACTTCTAAGATGAAAATTCATGTATTTAATGGCCAAATATTTATTTATCAACCATTGTGTTAGAAGGGGAAACTTCCACTATGGCGTCACATGTATTGGATTAACAATTATCATATAATGTAGTTTATATGTTTCAATGGTTTGGATGCACAAACTTATATATATGGAAGAATAAGTGTTACAGACATAATTATCCAATGGTACGTTATATACAAACTAAATTCAAGATCATATTTTTTTCTTACATTTCTACCAGTTTTCCTCTTTGAAAATAAGGTATATTAAAACTTATATATATATATATATTTGTCGCATTCCATTTTAATTTTTATATGAATTTTCTATTTTTATTCAAATTTCAATGAAATTAATATTATTTTTTATTTTTATACCAATTTTAGTAAATGCACTATAAATTATAAATATAATTTATTAACAGTTTGAAAAAATACTTGTTGATAGGACCAACTCATCATAATATAACAGTATAATTCATTTCAATTATAAAATTTTGAAACTTGAGATATTGAACATTGGCAACAAAAAATCTATTTACTAATAGAATCAATGTCTATCAAAATATTTTAAGAGAATTATTTTGAGCTAAAAATTAAAAATGCATTATATTTTCAAATAATCTAATTTTCGTATTTATTTTTAGTGACCACGCATGAGAAAAACCATTTGTCATTCCATAACCTTGTTTGCACAAATAAATGATTGGATTACACAAAAAGATGAAAAAACGTCTCTCTCACATACACACACACATGTTGATAATATCACATTCATATATTTATAGTGCATTGTAAACTTCTAAATTTATATATCAATTATTGTTACTCAAAATTATATAATCTATCCTTTCTAAGAAAAAACATGTCACTCCTATATATAAACGTTTGCCACGTGTTTGTGAATATAGTCTATGACAAGCAACAAACATTGATGAGTTTTTTTATTGGACGAAATGTTTTTAAATTCAGAGAAACTATTCTAAGATGTACTAAAAATGTATATTGAACTTAATATAATAAGGTTTATATTTAGAGCTCAATAGTTTGATCAGAAAATTATACTAATTTAACAATCAATTGATCATTATGTTAATTAGAGGGATTTGAGTCATGACATGCTAGGGTTTACACATAACTCTGAACCAACCCAAACAAAGATTATAGAAACAATTTTGAGATGCAAAACATGTATTTAATGGATAAATATTTATTTATCAACCATTGTGCTTTAAGGAGGGAAATTCTATTGTGGCATTGTGCTTATTGACATAATAATGATCATATATTGTAGTTTATATACCACTACGTTGCTGATGCATAAAACTATGAATCAATTTTTGACATCTCATGTGATATTTTTCAATTTACAAGGTTATAACTATAAGTGTTATGACCATAAGTAGCGACAATCAAAACTACTTATGACTGTAATGGAGGGAAATGAGAGAAAAAACTATGGAAAAATAAGTGTTACAAATGTAATTATCCAATGGTAGCCTTTCTAGAAACTAAATACACGGAAATATATTTTTTCCACCTTTCTCACACTTTGTCTCTTTCAAAATAAGGTATATTGAAACTTTACAAAAGAACAATTTACTTTTCATTTTTACACGAGTTTTCTATTATTATTTAACTTTCAATGAAATTGATATTATTTTTTTTTTTTTACACAAAATTTAAAACATTAAAAAAAATGTAAATTCTTATCATTTTGAAAAAATACTCGATATTGAGTGTGTAAAAAAATTGCTTTAAAATCTATTTACTAATAGATTTAATATTTTTTGAAACATTATAAAATAATAATTTTGAGTTAAAATTAAAAAAATGCATTATATTTAAAAACACCTAATTTTTCGTATTTATTTTTTGTGACCACACATAGTGCCCCCAGTTGTAGTTCATGTCTCTGTTTGCAAAAATAAATTATACACACACACACATTTAGAAATCTCACATTTATATATTTACAAGTAATTAACAAATTCTAAATCCATATATCAATTATCATCACTCATTTCAAGAAAAAACATGTTACTTTTCTATATAAAATTTTGAAACATGTTTATGAATATAGCCTATTGGCCAAGCTAATGTATATTTGACTTGAGTTAATTGTTAGTGCGAAATAACATCACCCCCAAATGAGTTATGGATCTACTTCTCTAAGGCAGGGTCATTCGGTGTGATTTTCATAACATTGGATCATTCCCCAAGCTGTGGGACTTGTAAATGGGAATGATCCTGTAGAGAAGGCTGGTTCCTATTCATAATCCTAGCACTAAACTACTTATAAGGAAGGAAATGTGACTATCTACTCCTAATATAACAATTCCAAGGGACCAAGGAGAGAGAGAGAGCATGAAAATAAAGAAATCCTACACTACAGAGGTGATAGCACCAACAAAAGGGAACTATTGATCACAAACCCAACTGCCTAAAATAGAGAGAGGTGAGCGATGGAGAGGATGAAAAGATGCATCACAAACCAAGGATAAATTTCACATAGAACACCATTTCAAACCCCTTAAACACAACTCCCAAAAACTGCAATTGACATCAAAGATATGCACAATATACCCTACAATGGTGAGAGGTGAGAAGAGGCAACAAAATGAGAAAACAATGGACAAAACGCATCACGAAACAAACTTTAATGCTCCAAGAGTTCACACAGTACACCATTAATGGGCAAGAGGCAAAAAAATTCCATTACAAAGCCAAGGCAGGAGGCTTAAATTCCACATTTGACCCTGGAGAAGAAAGAGAGAGTGGGCCAGGGAAGAAGAATGAATAACCCTTTACAATGAATCTTGCCCATGTATGTATAGATTTGATCGAAGAGAAGAAAGAGAGAAGGAATCTAGAAAAGTGGGTTGAAGCTCAACCACTACTGTTAATGCTTCTGATAAAATATGCCACAAATCTGTCTTTACTGCATGATTCCTTGATTTGGTGCCTTGAAAGAAGAGGAAACGACAGAAACAGATCGAATCAGATCTGGTTGTTGAGACAGATGGATCTTTTATTGAAGGCCTGAAGACGTTTCCTCCATTTTCATTTACCTAACCTCCTCAAAATTAAAGATTCAAACCTCCATGACATAAGTGATGTCGTTGATCTTTCCAACAGCATCAGATTTGTAATATTTCGAGCCCTGAGTTGAAAGATATGCCCCTCTTGATATAAGACATGGAGGCACCGTGCTTGCTTGAAAACGAGACCTAAAGGTTTCCTTTGGAGGAGCTTCAAATTAACACTTCTCGACTTCTGTTGATCTATGGACTTTTCAACGGTCCCTCTTAATTTTAGAATTTGGGCTACATGGTGAGCTCACACTCATTTGGGTTTCTGCCTTGGGATTAACTCTTGGAGATGCACCATGCTGACATTTGACGTTCTCCACTTACACTTGTATACTTTTCCAATTTTGAAGCCCACCTTGTCCACCTTTTGACTCTATCTGACCATTTGCTATGTGGAGGGCTGATGCAAGTTGGAGAATGGATTTAAGACGTGGAAACGGTCCAAAAGAGTCATTTCCTTTGCACAAGGTCCTTTAGTCTCTCTTGGCCTCCGCCACTCCATGGTTGAGTTCTTCTGTGACCTATTTATAGATCCGAATGAGTTTTCTCAGGTTTTTTTCTATGTGGGGTCATAGCTAATCTGATATTTGGCCCGGGGGGAGAAATATGGATAATATTCATGAGGTGTATATATACAACCCATTCTAGTTGGATGCAATTTTATTTTGTAATATCAAGCTATGAATGAGAAGAGTGAAGTTAGAGAAAGCAAATATACTAATTTAGCAAGAAATTAATCATAACATAAGTAAGAGGGTTCCCGTCGATACATAAATCATGGTATATTAAGTTTATACAAAATTTTGAACCAATCGAAACATTTAATATATGATTAAGTCTTTAAATAATTGATAATTATAGATGCATGTTTGAATTGAAATAGTAAAGAACGCATCTAGAGACTTGTAATTGAATATATGTTTTTTGAAGTATTGTGAAACCAGAGAGGAGGAGAATTAAGAATGAAGATTGAGAGCGTAAATATATTTTCAATTTTTTATTCAATATTTTCTCTTCAATAGACCCAAAAAAAAATATTAAAAAATATGCCCCTTACAAAACTAACATTTAACCAATTCATGTGGTGTTTAATACACCACAATCTTTAGGTTTATAATAAAGAATTATGTACATGGTGGTTTCAAGTGCCAAACATTTCAAGCAGCCTCACTTAAGGATTGTCTAAATTATTCTTTTTTCGAAAATTTGCATAGATTTCATACATTTTCATTTATAAATTCTTGTCAAACTTTAACAAAATATAAATAAATTATTTGTATTCCTAAAATATACCATAAACTTATAGATCTCATTCATATATATATATATATATATATAATTGAGTTCAAATTCAATACTGATCACTGAAGTTTAAGGAAGATTTATTGTCCAGCATCTAAATTAATGTCATCATCAAAATTATTACAAAAGGACAAAAATTCCAATTGCTTGAAACTTCATAAAAGTTATTCGGGGGCATTAAAAAGAATGGGAATAATTTGGAAAGTTGAATGTGTTTGTACCCAAATTTGTTCTCGTTTCAAGTTTGAGCAACATCAGGGGTATGGCATGAAGCTTCAAGTTAAATAGATCATGATGTGTGTTGTTTTGTAGCCAAGGAGGTGATCTAATTGGCACTCAGATTTGTGGAGAGATGGATAGCACTTTGAAAGGAGTTGATCTGACCCTCACTATTTTAGGTTGTGCCTTTCAATGAAGGTAAGAGAACCTATATTGTAACCCCCAAATGGTAAAGGAAATGAAGATATCCCTCAATTTATGCAAATAATATGAAAAGGCCTTGGGAAAATATGATCAACACTCCAAATCTGACTTTCATAAGTTGTCACTCCTAGATCATGGAGATATTTTGAATGCAAGGCAAGGGTTACTGAAGACATTGTGTAATCCTGATTTGCTTTGGGAATTTTTATAACTGGATTGTATTCTTTTGTTGACACACAATGCAGATGCAGGGGTAGTATGGGTTGTTTTAGAATGATTTTTTGATGGGGTATTGATGAGATAAACTAGGATATATCAGATCTTTGAAAACCTCTACAATACTTGAAACAACTATCAGATAAAATGCTTCAAATAATCAAGATATTCTTTCAACCAGAAGAGGCATAAATGGAAGCCCAGGTAACACTCTTCACAAAATCTTTAAGAATTCACCAAAAAATATTAAATTAAAGAACTCAATTAAACACAAAAATCCATGATCAAACCATGCCTAAGGTACCCCTAAAGGCTTACAAGATATCTCTGTAGTCAAGGAAGGTAAAGTGATTTTAAATTTGTTTATCTCTTTATCAGATGAAGGCTCTTCTGAATATGAGATTGCAAATGCCACTAAACTATCAACAAGAAATGGAGATTCTGTGTGATTTTTAAAGACTTTCAATGTAAGATTGCAACAAGAACAATGAAAACTATTTGTAGGCACTTAAAAATGATAACAAACATCATATTGCGTAGGAAAGCATAGATTCACTCAAAATCTTGTTAGATTCATCAACAGGGGAGAGTTTCATGAACAATCTCATAGTTGTGTGATGGCTATACACTTGTGACCAACTCACATACATGAATATCCAACACAGAAGAAATTATTCTGGTCCTTTGGTGGGTTTCTCAAAAAAATGATCTTTCTCTCAGAATTTTCTCGTGATTTTCAACTCCCAACCCCCTACAATTTCTCCAAAATGCATTATATATCTCATGCCACATTAGAGCCTTCTTTCCCAATCAAAGAATATGCCATGGGATCAAGTTTGTTACAACAATTCTCATGATTGAATGAAAATGTCATCAAACAGAAAAACACTCGCAGGTTGCCAGGTGTGCCCAAAAGATTAAATTAAATTACAAATATCTAGATCATTATCCATCCTGGAGGCATATTTTTCATCATTGAGGCATACAAACACCTCTTACTCATCATTTTCACCCTTTTACCTTTTCATATTACCTCAGAAACTTTTGATTTTGTCATTTCACGTGTTTGCTTGGCTGGGGGAAAAAATTACTTCAAAAACATCTTAAATCAAAGAATTAAGCCATGAAAGTGATGCCAATGATCCTAGAAGGCCAAGACGACACAAAATCACTATAAATTTGATGAATTTTGATGCAAAAATCGTTATTCGAAGATTACTGGAGCTCCCATGGTAGTCAAAACAAATGGATGCACAACAACCATCGATCTTATCCATCTTTTGTCCTTTAATTTGGGCCCTCCACATGTCAAATAACAATTGGGACTGAAATTGGGATCATTTTTTACTTTTCCACTTTTTTGGAAAAATGGAAAATTTTGACTTTTTTCTCTGCCCCTCCACCCTTGAAATTTGGTGCTGACACATGGCATATGGTGGAGCCCATTGAAATCGTGCTTTAATTCTACACATTTTGACCTTTTTTTGAAATTGGGAAAATTTTCACCTTTTGCGCCACGGGCCCGAACCTCTGATTTTTCCCTTGCCATGTGTCTCTTTGTGATTCGCTAGCGGGCCAACGCATCAAATTTTGGTTTTGAGTCCTTTTAGAAAAAGGAAAAAATTTCCTTCCTACCTCCAGTGGCCCACTGACCCACCTTGTCCTCTACCACGTGTCACTTGATGATTCTCTTGCAGGCCCGCGACTTAAATTTTGAGTTTAATCCTCTTTCCCAAAAAGGGGGAAAAATCCCCATTTCCCTCTATGGACCCGCCGACCCGCCCTGCGCTGCTGTGATGCCATGTGTCCTCCTCTCATTGGAGTAGGGGCAAAACTAGTTTTGAAACTTTATATAATTAGAGCCAAAAACTCTAAGTCCCCATCAGCCCACTCCTCTGCACTTGGTCTTTTATGGACACGTGTCCACTCACGATTAGCTGTGGGGTTTCAGGCCAAGTTTTGACTTTTAAAATTTTTGCAAAGTAAAGTCTAAAAATTCCAGGGGAATCCGACCACCCACTAACCTGCCTCAGCCAATGAAAACCCACCACTTTGCCAATACCTCATGAGGATGAATTTAACGGGACAATGACGCCCATATGACTGTCAAAATGCAAAAAACTCCAGGGATGCCCTAGAATTCAATTTTTTCACCACGGATGGCAGATTTTTTGATTCTAAATCAAATGAAGCATGATTTTACAACATTTTCAACCTTGGGATTGGATTTTCAAATACAAACAAGTATGAATTGTTCAAATTTGATATTTCCACGATCTGACAAAGGGAAAAACGACATAGCCTGTGAAATTGGAAAAACTAGGGCACATAAAAGGGAAAACTTGGATTATTCTTTCAAATTAGGGAAAAACAACAAGTTTTTGAGCATTTTAAAGCATCCAACTAGAGGGGAAGAATTTCAAAAAATCAATTCAAAGGGTAAAACGTTTTTGAGCACATATAGATTTGAAAATGTAGGGCAACAATGTGCAAGCTCAAAAAATGGCACCAACATCGGCTCTTGCTTGGGGATGGGCACTCCCAATGAGTGCCACAAGGACAAAACGTAGACCAAGTGCCAAAATATCCACTAGGAAGATGAGTCAAAATCCAAAAATCACCAAAAACTAGCTGAGAATCCGATAAAATGGCTGCCACACAACAAGGCAAACCACAAAACTAAAAAAACACCAAAAAAAGAGAAAAAAAAAACACTATATATTGTACAAGCTGGTGCATACCTCAAATTTTGGGTTTAATCTAAGAAATGTTTCAAATGTCTGCCATTAATAGGTAGCTCCAGCAATTCCCCATCTAAATCCTTGAGAAAGAAGGTATGTTCACCAATTCTGATATCAACGGCATAAGGGCCCATCTATAATGCATCAAATTTTCCATGCTTGCCCTTGTCTTCATGCCTACTATCCTAGAACAAAACCATATCTCCAACATTGAAGGCTATAGGAGTGATCTTCTTGTCAAACAATCTCTTCAATTTTTCCCTAAATCTGACATGCCTTTGATGGGATGCTCTTCTCTCCTCATCAAGATCAATAATATAATTGATCCTTGATTCATATGGGGCAACCTTTTGATTTTCCAACTATTGGGAAAACTGAAATGAAGACAATTGTAGGTGCATGGGCAAAAAATCCTAAGTTCCATACAACAATACAAATGGGCTTTTACCAGTAGCTCTTTTAGGAGTTATCCTATCAGCCCAAACTACAAATTTCAATTGTTCGCCCCATTTCTTCTTCTTTTTCTCCAAGGATCTTCTAATGATCTTCAACAAATTCTTATTACTGGACTCATCTTGTCCATTCCCTTGGGGGTTACAGTTTGAAGAATAAGTTAGATTCATTCCATACTCATTGCACATTTCCATTAAAGGTTTGGATCTAAAGCACATGGCATTATCAGCTACAATCTTGACTGTGACTCCAAATCTGCATATGATTTGATTCAACAAGAAGTCCATAACTATTTGGTGTGTTTCTTTCTTGGTGGGGATTGCCTCTACCCACTTTGTAAAATAATCAGTGGCCACAAGGATCCACTTATGGCTAGCACTAGAAGGATCTGAAATATCACCAATGAAGTCCATCCCCCATTGCCTGAAAGGAGCTTCAATTGATATAGGCTGCAAAGGAAGGGAGCCTGAAGCTTTCAGTCTTCTAGAGAAATGTTGGCATCTATCACATTTTCTAACCTGATGGGTTCAATCTTTGAAGAGAGTAGGCCACCAATAACCAGCTCTCAAAATATTATCTATTTTTACTCTTCCAGCAAAGTGTCCTCCAGAAACTCCCCCATGAAAATCAGCAACTATCTTGGGAGCTTCATCTTCAATTATGCATTTCAATAGGACACCTTCAGGGTTCTTCCAAGCCAGGCCAAGGCCTATGATGATATATTTTTGACAAGCCAGATTGAGGGCTCTTTTCTGATTTTTATTTAAGTGACAAGGGTAGCACAAGTGTTTGAGGTAGAAGATCACATATTTTTACCACTCAGAACTTACCAACTTTACAAGCACATCTACCCTTTCTTCCACTAGTTGATTCACTTCCACATTCTATAAGTTGCTCTCAGCCATGAGCTTAGCAAGACCAAAACCTCTTACCAGCTTTATGGTTTTGATGTCCATATCATACTCCTGCAGTTTGTTCACCCATCTACATATTTTTCTTGAGACATCCATCTCTGATAAGATGTCTTTCACCATGGTGTGGGGAACATAAGCAAAAACTTTTGATGCTTTCACCACGGAAAATGTTTTTTTTTCCATGATTGTATACTTCATCTCAGGTGCTTGTAAAGCCTTACTAAAGAAGGAAATAGGCCTCTCAGCCCCATCCTCATCCTTTTGCAACAAAATAGAAGAAATGGTATACTTAGAGGCAAAGGAAAGGATTTGGAAAGGCCTCTTATAGTTTGGGGCTGCTAAAACAGGTGCATGTTTAAGTGCATCCTTAATTCCTTCAAAAGCTTGAATGGAAGCCTCCTCCCATTTGATAACCTGGTCCATATTTAGCATGCTTGTGATTGGAAGAGTCAACTCAGCAAAGTTGCAAACAAACCTTCTAATAAAATTAATCTGACCAAAGAAAGATTGGATGCCTTTCTTAGTTCTTGGGATAGGTACTTTGTTGATTGCTTCCACTCTCTCAGGGTCTATCATAATACCATATTTTGACACAATTGATGAAGCATCTTGGCCTTTTACATGCCAAAATGACACTTCTTTGCATTAAGAGAAATCCCATACTCCCTACATCTGATCAGCATCTTCTCCAAGTGTTGCAAATGATCACCTCTCTCCCTTGAAAACACATTCACATCATCTTGGTAAATTGCAATGAAATCATTGATGTAACCAAAAAAAGAAACATCCATTGCTCTTTGAAAAGTGGCACAAGAATTCATCAAACCAAAGGGCATCCTATCAAAAACATATGTTCCCCAAGGAGTAGTGAATTTTTTCTTACTTGTCTTTCTGATTCTTTCACTACCACTTGATTATATCCGGAGAAACCATCCAATGTAGAAAGCAACTCAGACACTGTCACAAGCTGCAACATATTTTCCATATTTCACAAGGGATAGTTTTCCTTCATGGATTCTTTGTTCAAATTTCTAAAGTCTACACAAAGTCTGATAGCTCCATTCTTCTTTCTGACTACCACAAGATTTGCAACCCAAGATGAATATCTAGTGGGCTGAATAATACCTCCAACTGTCAACTTATTTAACTCCTCTTGCATTTTCATGGAGATAAGTGGATTAATTGGCCTTTACCCTCTATCTGAATGGTTTGGCATTTCTTTCAAGAGGGATCTCTCCAAAAAAATTCTAAATCCTCCTTAGAACAATCCTCCATGTTTGTTTAGCATGTTGAGTGAAGGAGAAGATTGAATTGAACCAAATTTATAAGTTAAAATTTACCAGTTTTCTTTTTAAAAGCTTGCAGGCCATTTTCATAAAATTTACCCCTTAAACTTTATCAAAATCTAAAATTTATGTTTCATGTGCAAAGAGGGCATCATGAGATTTCTATAAAGTCCTTATTTTCCCAAAAACTGAGCTTTCTATCAAAATTTATGGCCTTCTGAAGTTTTCTTCACTGACATTAAAATTTTGGGGAAAATTTTCCTTGGTGGGCCCGCGGCTCGAAATTTTCCCTTAGGACTTAATATTTTTTTTTTGGGAAAATCTTTAACATTTTCCCCACCGCCCCACTGGCCACTACCAATCAGAGGCTGCCACATGTCCTCACAAGGCAACGATGGAGGTGTGACATCATCTTCTTCCTTGGACCTTTTTTAAAAAATTGGAAAATTTTACCATTTTCCTCCGCCGGTCCGCAATCGGGCATCCCTTCGGGTACTGCCATGTGGCAGCATGGGGTGACAACAGAGGGGGTAGAATGCTTGAAACCTTATTCTTTTAAAAAAAAAATTTGGAATTTTTTTTTCTTTTCTTCCACAGCCCTGCACTACCACCCTTTCCTTGGGGAATTCTCTTATGCAAACCCACGCGTCAAACTTTTCCTTTTCCCCTCCCCTCAGCAAAATCTCCTAAAAATCTCGGCCACCCCGCCCTTCCCTCATTTCCTCCCCGGTTGGCTTGAATCTCGACACCTGTCCCTAGCGGAACAACAAAGGTGTGGGCACAATTTGGAATTTTCTCCCCCACACAGGAAAAATTGTAAACTTATCCCCGCGACCCGCTAACCCAAAAAAAATGGATTTTCTCCCCCACTCGACACGTGTCCCTTTTGGGAAATTTTTTATCCCTGGGCTCACTGGCCCATAACTAGATTTCTACAAGGATTTAGGAGGACTTCTTTATATCATTGGAAAGGTGAGGAAATTTCCTATCCAATGGAAATGATTTAGAGAAATTTTGAATGTGTTGAGTGTGAGAAAAATAAATTTTAAACTCTGATCATGTTAGAGAGTAAATAAGGTGTTAATTTACCCCCCTCAACCTAACTGAAACTTCCAACCCTAAAATTTGGACCTTGTGACCTCTAATAATTGTTAATAAGAGAAATGTTGGACCTTGTGACCTCTAATAATTGTTAATAAGAGAAATGTATGTTCTAGTAAACTAGAATTGTTTGGGAACCTGTTACTGACAATTGTTGTCTCGTAACCTAGTTGTAGACACTCTTAACCGAGTTCTAGGAGTGGGTAAGTAAGACTTTACTTTGATGATTTTAAATGTGTTTTCCTTTCCCCATTGTAATTAAACCTTTCTCTTAATTTTTATCTTGTGGAATTAAATACCTTGGGTATTTAATTTTTTTGGTCCCCTAACCCTAAAATTTTAATCAAAAAATATTTAGCTAAAATGTCATTATAGTCAATGATTAAATTAATCCCTAAGGAGTTTTGAGCTAGGTGTAGACTTTTTACACTTGTTTCTTTATATTGTGGAATTAGTAATTATCCTATAGGGAAAAGTTATCAATTGAATTTAATTGTCCTTGAGACTTTGGTCATTAATACTTCAAAAAAAACTATTCCATAACTTTCTAACTAAACCTAGGTTGTTCATGGGTCTCAAATGGGTTGTTTTAGCAGAAATCAATCACAATGTAATAGGTCCAAGGTCCTTATACACTATTCATTAGTATTTTAGTAATAGGTCCAAGGTCCTTATACACTATTCATTGTTTTAACATTAAATAGAAGACCTAGGCCTATCACTTAAAGCCTATTACAGAACAAGGATCCATGAAAAAGCATCCCTCATATTTATACACGAAACAAGGTTTAGACCAACTTCACCTTTCCATTTTTGAATGCTAAGTCAACAAGACGAAAAAGTAGGAAGAACTGAAGCATACCTTGGATCAATGGAATTGATCCAAGGTTTTGTTTTCAATGCAAGATAAGTATGACAACAACAATACAAGTTCATAACCTTTTTAAAAGTGAATTTAAGTTGTTCATAGAGAAGAATGACCTCATTTAAAAGTAAGCAAAAATTACAACAAAATGAACCTTTTCAACAAATAATGAATTATCCATTGCAAACATGATTACCAAAAGTCATAAGACTACACCTTCCTAAGACATATCACATGTCAACATTTTCAATGTCAGGAGTGGAAGTCATCACAGTAACAACCATGTCAAATATGTTACATAAACTACACACCCTAACTTGTTTTCAATGCCTCTTCTTCGCTCAAACCCTTCACTAATGGGTACACAAGCCTCTTTCGTGCAATAATCTACTCTACACATCTAGTTTCAAACTCTCTACACCTCAATATGACTCACTCGACTAGATCAAACTTATCTCACTCAAATAATTATGATCACAAAGGTAAAAATGAACCCATATCATGTCCTTATATAGTTTTTGAAAAATTTGGAGCATTTATTACTCCTTAACCTACCAAAAATCCTCTCATTAATTGACCATTTTCACAATATCTGCGCATTACAAATTTGTGCCCCTGATATCAAAACTCTATATTTGATAATGAATCTAAGCAACAATAATTTTATATCAATGCATGAAAATAGAGAAAACACAAAAACAAATAAAATATGGAGAATAATGGAGCAATTTCTATTGAATATTGGAGGGAATTTTATACAATTGCTTGCTCCTATAATCATGGAGTCAAGTCTCATCATCTTATCCTCATATCTCTCCTCTAATCTCTAGTATTACTCCCACATATCTCTCCTATAATCACTCACCACTATTCTCTCACATATCCCACCAATATCTCCACACACAATTATCTACGTGAGTTATTCTCACAACTCACTATTATAATAATCTATATGAGTTGTTTATTACAACTCATTTACATTTATTTATAGTCTCACACTATATTATTAATATGAGTTATATTAACTCAATATTAATAATTTACAAATTAACTAATATCACTCAAACTTACTAATGTAATATAAGAATATTACATTTAACTATTACAAACATTAATGTGAGCACTAATCCAACGAATATTCCTAACAGCCCAAACTATAACCTTCTAGCGCACCTTCCTACCTTCTAGCTATAGGCTTCTCTTAAGCACGCTTCCATGTGCCTGAGTACCTCTCCACTGCACCTTCCCCTAGTAGTCTCCAAGGCTGCTACTTACCTCGTATTATATTGTTCCCTCATTTATCTCCATATATGATCATCTTTTTAAAGTAATCTCCTTTCTAACAACTCCTCTACAAACTTGAATAACACCTGTATAAGTTTGTTCCTTTAGGTGTACCCAGTTGTAAATAGCCACCCCACACTAATGGTATGTACAGTCCTCTACACATAAAATTTATTCAAAAGGTAATTAGCTTCAAGCATGCAAACATGCTTATTACACAAAACACCAACTAAATTGAAAAATCATAGCAACAAAAAAGGAAATACATTAGGTAAATACAAAAATGAAAACCTAGTCTAAATGGAAACATTGCCTTATTATAAACACCAAGAAGACTTATTTATAGTAGGGCTTCAGCCTACTCCTATTAAAGTAACTGTTAGTGCAAATTCACAGCACCCCCAAAATGACCTTCAGATCTGCTGTAGACAAATGGTCAATTTGGTTGGAATGCACAACATGGAGTTTTCCCTAAGTGTGGGACCCTGCAAATCGGGAAAACTCTCCAGATTGAGGCTGGTTCCTACTATTGGTACCCAAATTTTTTCTCCTTTTCAGTCTGAGTAGCATCAGAGATATGGCATGAAGCTTGAAGTCAGATAGATCATGATGTGTGTTGTTTTGTAGCTGGGGAGGTGATCTAATTGGCACTTAGATTTGTGGAGATATGGATAGCACTTTGAATGGATTTGATCTGACCCTCACTCTTTTTGGTTGTGTCTTTCAACCAAGGTAAGAGAACCTATATTGTAACCCCCAAATGGTGAAGGAGATGAAAATATCCCTCAATTTATGCAAATAGTATGAAAAGGCCTTAGGAAAATATGATCAACACTCCAAATTTGAATTTCACAAGTTGTCACTCCTAGATCATGGAGATATTTTCAATGCAAGGCAAGGGTTACTAGAGACATTGTATAATCCTGATTTTCCTTACGTATTTTTGTAGATGGATTAGATCCTTTTGTTGACACATAATGCAATGCAGGAGTAGTATGGGTAGGATTAGTTTGCTTGAATGAAGTTTTTGGTGGGGTGTTAACAAGACAAACTGGGATATATCTGATCTTTGATAACCTCTACAATACTTGAACAACTATCAGATAAAATGCTTCAAATAATCAGGATATTCTTTCAACCAGAAGAGGCATAAATGGAAGCTCAGGTTGCACTCTTCGCACAATATTTGAGAATTCACCAAAAAAATTTGAAGTAAAGAACTCAATTAAACACAAAAATCCTTGATCAAAGCACGCCTAAGGTACCCCTAAAGGCTTACAAGCAATCTTTACAGTCAAGGAAGGTAAAGTAATTTTAAATCTATTTATCTCTTTATCAGATGAAGGCTCTTCTGAACATGAGATTGCAAATGCCACTAAACTATCAACAAGAAATGGAGATTCTGTGTGATTTCTAAAGACTTTAAATGCAATATTGTAACAAGAACAATGAAAACTATTTACAGGCATTTAAAAAATGATAACAGACATCATATTGCCCAAAAAAAATAGATTAACTCAAGCACTTGTTAGATTCATCAGCAGGGGAGAGTTTCATGAAAAATATCAGAGCTGTGTGATGGCTATACACTTGTAACCAACTCACATACATGAATATCCAACACAAAATAAATTATTTTGGTCATTTGGTGGGTTTCTCATAAAAATGAGCTTTCTCTCAGAATTTGCTCGTGATTTTCAACTTCTCCCAACCTCTTACAATTTCTCAAAAATGGATTATATACCCCATGCCACATTGGAGCCTTCTTTCCCAAGAAAATAATATGCCATGGGATCAAGTTTGTTACAAAACAATCCACATGATTCAATGAAAATGACATCAAATAGAAAAACATTCGCAGGCTGCCATGTGTGCCCAAAAAGATTAAATCATTACAAATATATGGATCATTATCCACCTTGGAGGCATGTTTTTCATCATTTGAGGCATAAAAACATCCTTTACTCATCATTTTCACTGCAACTTTTGGTTTTGTCATTTCACGTGTTTACTCAGGATGGGACAAAAATACTTCAAAAACATCTCAAATAAAAGAATTAAGCCATGAAAGTGATGACAATGATCCTGGAAGGCCAAGACGACACAAAATCACTATAAATTTGATGAATTTTGATGCAAAAATCATGATTCTAAGCTTCTGGAGCTCCCATGGTGGTCAAAACAAATGGATGCACAACAACCATCGATCTTATCCATATTTGTCCTTTAATCAGGGCCCTCCACGTGTCAAAAAAAAATTGGGACCGAAATTGGGAACCTTTTTTACTTTTCCACATTTTTTTGAAAAATGGAAAATTTTGACTTTTTACTCCACCCCTCTGCCCTTGAAATTTTGAGCTAACACATGGCATATGGTGGGTCCCATTAAAATCGTGTAGGCCCACACCTTAAATTTTTCCCTTGCCACGTGTCTCCTTGTGATTTGCTAGCGGGCCAGCGCATCAAATTTTGGTTTTGAGTCCTTTTAGAAAAAGGAAAAAATTTCCTTCCCACCTCCACCATCCTGCTGACCTGCCTTTTCCTTTGCCACATGTTGTTAGATGATTCGCTTGTGGACCCGTGACTTAAATTTTTATTTTAAGCCTTTTTGTCAAAAAGGGGAAAAAATCCCCATTTCACTCTGTGGACCTGCCGACGTACCCTATGCCACTGTGATGCCACGTGTCCTCCTCTGATTGGAGCGGGGGAAAAACTGGTTTTGTAACTTTATAGAATTAGAGAAAAAAACTCTGAGTCCCCCATCGGCCCACTCCTCTTCTCTTGGTCTTTTATGGACATGTGTCCACTCCCGATTGGCTGCGGGCTTTCGGGCCAATTTTGGGCTTTTAAAATTTTTGCAAAGTAAAGTCTAAAAATTCTGAGGGAATCTGACCACCCACCAACCCACTTCGGGCAATGAAAACCCGCCACGTTGCCAATACCTCTTGAGGATGAATTTGATGGGAAAATGACGCCATATGACCGTCAAAACACAAAAAATTCCAGGCATGCCCTAGAATTCAATTTTTCCACCAAGGATGGCAGATTTTTCAATTCTAGATCAACTGAAGCATGATTTTACAACATTTTTGACCTTGGCATTGAATTTTCATATACAAACAAGTATGAATTGGTCAAATTCGATTTTTCCATAATCTGGCAAAGGGAAAAATGACATATCCCGTGAAATTGGAAAAACTAGGGCACAGAAAAGGGCAAACTTGCATTATTCTTTCAAATCAGGGAAAAACAAAAAAATTGTGAGCATTTTAAAGCATCCAATTGGAGGGGAAGAATTTCAGACCATCAATTCAAAGTGTAAAACAATTATGAGCACATATAGATTTGAAAAATTATGGAAACAAGGTGCAAGCTCAAAAAATGTCACCAACAGAATGTATTCTTTGGAGATAAATCGATAGTGCAGCCATCCTCATATCTAATTTATTAATTCTATTGGGACAATGTTGGAATAGAAATGCTTTATTGCTTCTATTTTCTACCGATTTGAGGCTATAAATAATCTAGTTTCCACTGAATAAACTCACCTTCAAATTCAACCTTACAGAGTGTGCCTGCAGACATTGTATGATTGTTGACGATCAAGATGGCGGAGATACAACTGCAAAAGAAGAGGATTGTTTTTGCAGCCCGACCACAGGATTGTCTGGTTATTGGAGAATGTGGAAACGTTAAGCTGGAAAAGCAAGATCTACACCCCAATGATTCCCAGGTATAAATTTTCTCATTTATATTCCTGTATACTTTGATAAATGAAAAATTTCTTGCGACTAAGAGAAAAATTCATTGCAGGCATGGTACAAGATTTCTTGCTGTGGTGATCAATGCCTTTTCCAGAACATAAAACATACCGACAAATATCTGAACCGTGACCAGCTTCAGGTCATAGCTGGAGATGCAATGAGTTGGATGCCCTCCGGGATGCTTTCTGCAATCCCTTCACATATCCACCCTACTAACGAACAACTTCTCTCTATTGATCTTGAAGAAGTTAATTGCTCAAGCACCCCTGTTGTGCTAAGGCCAACCCAGGCGCAAAAACCTACCCAGGTCTGGATCTTGGTAGATCCACCAAAACCTCTTGCCTAGGTCTATGTACCATGCCTACTAAATAAATAAGACAGGACTATGGACCATCTCTTATATATTAATACATATAAATATCTATTTTAGTACCAATTGTTGTCAACTGTATTAGATTTAGATTTTCTTTCTCTCATTCATAACTGTATAATTACAGCAGGGCATTAGATTTGGATAGAAATTATAAAAAATATTAGAAAATCACAATAAATTTGAATATGTGCAGAATTTGTCAAAAAAATATAGATTTGATTTGAATATTTATAGAAGAGACTAATTAAATTGTAGATTTGATGTGTAAATATACATGGGAAATTCACATTTTATATTAAAATTTGTTATATTCTGAAAAATTATTATAGATAATAATAAGACAAACAACCACATTTCCATATGTGTATTAATGAAAACTTAAGATAAAGACATTACACAAATTTATCAAGATAATATGATTTCCAAAATGTTATTAATAATCTATAACTTAAATTTATGAGAATAAGAATAACTTCAGTAAAAATTATTATAACATTGGAGAATAATATTTCCTTAAAAAAAATTACTTTAATTTTTTTAAGAGTAGAAATCACTCAGGTCAATATAAAATTTCTTTACATCTTTTTTCCAAATAAAACATTAAAACATATTATTATGCCTCTTTTTCAACCCTCCTCAATATTATGTCTTCCGTTTCTTAAAATCTACAACCAATAATATTATAACCATATAATCCAAACAAATGCAACTACATGAAAAATTCAAACAATAATACATAATATATAAAAACATACCATATAAACTACATGTTTTATTGTTGTATGTAGATAGGAAATATATCTCTTACATCATAACTACTTGGACTCTCTTCCTATTAATTTTACATTTTATCTCCTTCCTTACTCCACATTACTTTATTTTAATACCTTTGTGTTTCGGGTTTCACACTAGTTATTAACATCTTTACCATCTTACAATCCTCCTCTAAATCTAACTTTACCGCATTTCTTATACACCGGATTTTATTTTTGATTTTTAATACTCAGACATATATATAGTATTAATTTACATTTCCATGTTTATATTATGATTTTCTATATTAACACAATTTTAACATTTTATGTTTTCTTGGATAGTATTTAACACACTTTTATAATATGTCTCGCACCTTTCTCTTATTATTAGCTATCTTTTGGTTTTATGCATTTGATTAAACAAATAATATATATATATATATATCATATATATATAATTTTAGTACATTTATTCCAATAATTCACGGTTATGGAACTTTTATACTATAATCTCAAATAAAATTTAGTACATTTATTCTCTAATTAATAATCACGGTTGGCCATCATCTAGAATCAAATTATTAAGATCTTACAACTCATATGAGATTCAATAATCAACATTTTAACTTATACCTTGTAATCTCAAATAAAATTTAGTACATTTATCCTCTCAACACTTCTTCCACTATCTCTTCCAGTCCTTCATCAATTCCTGGCGAATCCTTCATCCTACCCTACACACTTTGGTGAACTTAAAAATACTACCGTTTGACCCACTCATCTACATGGATCCATCTCCTTGACCCTTTGCAAGTCTTTTCCTATAGTAAACAATCTCCCTTGTAAGATTCTTCTTACTACAAACCATCCTCCTCATCATAAGGTGTCCTTTCAGAGCCTTTTCTTTTGTGAGTTTGTGATCTCCTTGAATTCTCTCCTTTGTGAGTCTACACTCACCTTAAATTCTCTCCATCATGAGTCTATGATTTCATTTTTCCATGCACCTCCACTTAAATCATTCATGTATTCTCTTCTTCCTTTCCCACTTCTTCATTTCCCACTTCATATTTGGTTACCTTTCCTCTGTGTATCTCTTCATTGCACACTTCTTCTCTACACTGTATTACTTTACACCCTTTTTCTCTCCATGGGATTCTTCTATGCACTTTATCTTTCCTTTATCCTCCTCTTCTAACCTTTCTTCTGTGACCTGTTGTTTATGTGCATTCTCCTTTTGCGTAATTTTTTCTTGTGTTACCTCCTCTTCACACTATGTGCTATAATATTTCCCTCTACACTCTTATCTTTTGTATTTATATCTCTATACGCATTCATGGGTTTGGAAAGGTCATAAGATATCCTTCTCTTTCCCTTATTATCTAACTTCACCCTTATTTTCCTTAAGTTTTTATGTATTTCACATCTACTTTCTCACATGCTCTACCTTGCACACTTCTTGCATACAATATTCATCTTCATGTCTAATACATCCTTGTCGAATTATCCTTCACTCCTCCTTCTATTGACCCTTGTTGGGATGAAATATATTTTCATGCTCACTAACATGCCACTATCTTCTTGGTTGTAGAATTCTCTTCTCTTCCACTCCCTTTTGGATATCATGCCATTTTATTCTCTTCTCTAGTGTTCCCTTATTATCAAATAGTCTCTTCAGTTCCTTCTCTTCCATTTTTTCTACTACTTATTTTATTTGGTTTAACTTTTTGGTTGTGGGAAAACATATCCTATCCCTCTTCCTAGGGTGACTTCTCCTAAGAAATCCTTCTTCTTCTCTTCTTCCTTTGTGCATGGCTCATTGCAAAAAAACTTCTACAACTTATTCATCACATTTCTCCTCTCCTTCCGTTGCATGTAGGGAAACCTTCATATCTCCTCAATACTATTGCAATCCTTAATTTCCATGTGTTCCAAATCCTAAGAATCTATTTCATTATATACTCCCACAATATCCTCCTTGGACCACTCCTTGGTTACCTTTAAGAAAACCTCCCATCATTCATGCAACTCCTTATTTTAGTTGCACTTTTATTTTCTTGTGTGTTCCTCTCCAAACCTTGATTCAGTAAGACCTTTAAGGGACTCTTTCTCTGTTGCACTCTTTGTTACAAAAATTATCGTAGTCTCCATTGTGGATTTTTTAATTCATATACCTTTCGGGAAATCTCTTCTTTATCTTATTTTCTTAAATACAACATAGTGCTCCCATTATTACATTTTTTTTCATTTGTAAACTCCTCAACTCATTTTCTTAGAGTTTATCCTCTAATGAAATTTTATGTACTTTTCCACCTTTACATTGGGGTATCCTCTTTTGTGCACTCATCTACACACCCAATTTTACCTTTAGGAAATATTTTGTTGTGAAATCCATAGTACTCTCCATTTCTCTTTCCACAAATCCTTTTGCATGCTCCTCTTTTTTAAACAACACAATATTTTTTCCCACTCCTTGGAATTCACACACTTCCTTCTATTCCTTATATATATGGCATATAGTCATGAAATCATGTCATGGTACATGTTCTCATGGACTTCAATGACCATAGTCTCTTTAGCTCCCCCTTTATTCTTCTATGCAATACTATTACATACTGCCACCGGGCTGAAATGTACTCGCTTGCATTTCCCTTCTTGGGATGTGTTCTTTATGCTTTTTTAGGTGAATTTTTATTCTCCCTTCACCCTTTCCTAAAATTCTAAGCTATCCTCCTTTGTGTTCTTCTAGGAACCATTTGGTTGGTTTCTTAAACATACTTTTACTTCATCTCCTCTATGCACTTTCATGTGGCTTTTGTGCTCTACAAATTATTCTATAAATGGAGATAGATGAAATATCTTACAATCATTGTGCACATTCATTATATTTTTTCTCCCATCATAAATCATATCTCTATAATATTTCCATGGCCTTCCCAATAGGACATGACATTCATCCATGGATAAGAGGTCGCACAACACTTGATTGACGAATCTCTTGATCTTCATATCTACCTCACATTACTTGTGTATAATTCCCCTTTAACCTTGTACAAACATGGTCACACTATATGAGTTGGGATGCCTCTTATATGGAAATCCTAACTTGTACACCATGTCCTCCACAATGATATTTTTCAGTTCTCCCATTTTCAACTACCATTCGGAAACACTTATCCTTAGTCTTACACCTTGTATGACATATTGTTAACCTCTCCTCATCACTCCACCTTTGCTATATTTTGCACTTGGCCTTCTCTTAGGAACTCTTTGCTTATTTGATCATGTCCCTTCTCCTTTCGTGCATTCCCTACACAGTGGTTTCTCCTTCGCTAGTTATCTCTTTGTCGTGCTCTGGGAATTTCAACTACATGATGCCCTCTCTCTTTTTCGTGCTCTGGGAATTTCAACTAAATTATGTCCTCTCCTTCAAACACATAGTAGTATTTATAAAATACTACATGATGATCTAATTGTTGACCAATTTTTGTCATGATAGGTTTGGGGCACAAAAAAATTTAGGTCACTCAATTTTGATGGATGATTGGGAAAACATGCAGGAAATCATCAGCTTGAGTGTTTTAAGGATGCTCATTCCTCACATATGAGGCCATTCAATTTATCTTCTTCACCAAGACCATGCATTAACCATGAAAGACTGTTGTAGGGCCTTGATGGAGATGGAAATGGAATTTCACATTAGAACAACAAGGGCTAAGTTGTATATTTAAAATTATTAAAAGGAAGCATAATTGTTATATGCGTTTATTGTTTTATTCTTTGTTTCAGATGAGAAAGTATAAGTAATTATTATGAAATTACTTATGATTACATGTATGTGTGTAAGAAATTAAGTTTTATATGTTCATTTAGTTATGCAACTGAATAAAAATATAAAAGAAACATTAGACAACTCAATGCTTAGAACATTTGTATATATTAATAAATAAATTCTACATTTTCCCACACAATCCCTGGGATATGGCTGAAAATTAAAGATTGCATACAAATTTAAAGTTGGAAATGTAAAGAGGGAAAGGGACCCATCATTGCCTGTATGGACGAGACCCCTTCGTTGTAAGTTGCTGCTCCATGCATCCAATTCTTGCATCATTGTACCTATAATAAGAGGAGAGAGAGAGGTGGTTAGAGCCCTGGGTTACTTTTCCTCATTATATTTTCAACTTTGAATGCATATGTATTCTTTATTACTGAAACATGAAACAAATTCAAGTGTAAGGCATGATGAACAAAATTATAAAACAGATTCTCAAAAAACATTGCTTCAACTCATGATTTACAGAATTTTCAAGAAAAGAATACATATTTAGAATGATCATAAAATTCTAAAGAACAAGTGTATTCCAAGTATGTATGTCATAATGAGACAAAGTTATAACCATGAAATGAAATCTAGAAGTACAAGAAGCATTTCAGATCTGAAAAATATCTATTATTTTCTGTAGAATAATATTAAGATTGCAGCTATGAATGATCAATCTCGGTGTGTATTATCTTCCAAAACAAGAAAAATTCTACACAAAAGATCAAAACCATACATTTTGTAAAATTTCATCTTTCAAGTTCCAGAATTCCAAGCATTAAAACTCATAATATTGCAACAACAAGATATAGCTTTGTTAGTTACAAAATTTCAAGTGTTCATCAAATATTCAAAGTGGATTTTCTATCATACCTCACAAAATGTATTGTGCACAAAATGGATTTTTGAATTTTCCGTTATTCAAGTATAATTTGGACCATAATTCTCAAAAAGTAAAGTGCTCATCAACTAATGATGAAATAAAAATTCATAGAGAGATCAAAAAACTCTAATAAATGGAAAGTCAAGTATTTAAAAGGAATAAAAATCAACAAGAATTAATCAAGTTTGCAGCTACTTTAAATATAATTATGGAGGTGTCTCTTCAACAAAAAATCATTCGAATGCATAACAAACATAATGTTTAAAAATAGTTTCCTTAACTAAGAAAGGTTGTAGAATATAAACTTACATGAATGCATGAGAAAAAGTTTAGATCCATAAAGCAATCCGCTAGATTTGGAAAGGAAGAAAAACACTTGTACAAACCAAATATCAGTGATAACTCAGCTCAAGTCCATGCAACTAAAGCATAACTACAATCATCAACCAGAATGAACATGAATACATGGGAGCAATCTACAAGTTCAAAAAAGGTTCTCATGATTTTTTTATTAAGCTACAAAATGAGACAAAATTGTAGCCTTGAGTTCAAATTTGGGTGAGTTCTTAGAAATCCCAAGTTCATCTAAAGGATTAACCAGCTACAGTGGAAAGAATGCAACCATTTTTATTGTGAAATTCAAAGCAAAGTTGGAAAAAATATTTCTAGATCATGAAAATAACTTTCAATTTACATAAAAGTGTAAAGCTACATGTATATTTTCAGATCTGGGTGTGTTTTTACAAAAAACCTAGTTTCTCAAATATCCAACAATGTTTACCTTTAAAATAAAGGGCGAGCTCGTAGAAAGATACTCAAGCGAGTCATGAGAATACATGGTAATTTCATGGAAAACCACCCATGCTGAGATTGGATAGAGGAGTAAACGACATGGTTAATATAGGGCCAACTCAGAAATGTACAACTCGAGTCTTGAGGAGTGAGCTCGAATAAACTAAGCTTTACTCGAAAGAAGAAAAACATGGTAACCTATGTATTCCCAGAAAATCTCTCCAAGGTGAGCTACAAATGCATAAAAAAATCGAGCCTAGGGTGAACACTCAAAATGAGATAACATAGCCCTTGAAGCAACTGAGTTATGGAAAAAAAATGGTGGGCTGAGCCATCCATGCACAAGCTCCAGAAATATTGATCCAAGATAAGAAACTATGACCAAAACCACGATGCAAACACATAAGCCACTAGTTGTGCTATGTAGAGGGATAAAATTGTGAGGTATGAAAGTAAGCCCACCTAGTCATCAATGTAAAACTCAACAAGCTGGGTCAAAGTAAAGTGACAACCGAGCCATTAGAATGGAAGCATGTAGATTTGCGAGATCTCGGGCTCGACATAACTCAAACACACCACAACAAGTTAAACGGACTATTGATAAGGTACATGGCAAGTTTGAGCTAGCAGTGTCAACCCATGATCCCAGTCCAACAAACTCTAAGATAGGACATGTAACCAAATAGATATTGGTAGTAAAAATAGTGACGGTAATCAAGCAGATAAGTAAAATCAATCTTGAGTAAAGGAATGTAAAAAGAATAAGTTGCTCCATGACTCAAACCACAAATAAACCATGAGAAGCTCGAGCTAAGTAAAGTGATGAGTTTTGGAACATACAATAGAAACAGAGCCACAACTTGAGCTTAGGACTGAGATAAGATAGGGTTAACACTGAGTTATTGTTAAAAAAGAAATCTTGTAAAGACCCAATGCAGATCTCACTTAGCAGAGGATGAGCTAGGTAATATTTAAACAATGAGCCCTACTTAAAAAAATAAGATCTCATGTAAAATAAAAAAGGGAAGGTCAGCCATCTCAAATGCAATCCCACAAATATGGAAAATAATAGGTCAAGCCATGGCATTAACATAATAATGTGAAAGAAACACAAGAAACACCTCGACCTAAATCTTTGCAATACATGATAAAACCATATGGTGAGTTACAAATGACCCAAAAGTGAGAACTCCATATAACAACATAGTGAACCAAAAGTTATATGGTGGTGCAGATCTGTTTAAATGCAGAGCCAACAAATGCATAATGTTGAGCATAAAAACAAGACAAATTTGTAGCAAAATAACCAGAACACAGAAGGATACAACAATGACTTCCATAAAATATTTGGCAGAGATTCCTTCCAAGAGAAGCCGCCACAAACTAATGAAAATGCAAACTAAAGTTGTCTTATGGATTCAAACATAAATAAAATGTTGATTGAGGTCCCTCTTAATGTGGTTATTCTAACTACAATTTTGTTTCTTAACCTTTTCCATATTCCCACGTAGTGGCCCTTTTTGCAATTTTTTATTTACAATTAATATCATGTCGGTAGGATGAGTTAAAATTCCTTATCAAGTCAAAACAAAACACATGATTTACACCATGCATTTGGCAAGAATAACACAATTATTACTCAAGCATATATGTCCAAAGCTATATTTACATTAAAATTTTCAAAGTAACCATACAAAATACCTGAACCTTTGCAAAAAATAGTTTGACCAAGTCAACAAAGGTAAAAGTAGACTATGCAAGCCATTAGTTAGTTTTTTCACTTCATTCATGATAATTATAACTACCTTATTATTAAGAAAATTGTTTTATTTGAAAAAGGAATTGAATTGTGCATGTAAAATTGGCTAATATTGAATTTTTATCCAATTAGAAAATTAAGTTTAACTGATATAGGGAGTGATATTTTTGGATTAGGAGTTGAGTTAACTCATATTGTATTTATCTCTATATGTTACCTTGCTTTGCAAGCAAAGGGGGGGACTTATTCATTCTCGCATACTTATGCTATGCAGAATTATTTACTACATCACTTTTAAAAGGAAATAAACGACTGATTTTCCTAGATTTTTATCTTTTTGAAGTGTGTTACAACATGTTCTTGGTATTTGTTAGTGAATGTTTATTTCCTTTTCATTCTTATAACTCAAAATAAACAATCAAGTTAGTTTCGAAAGGTTTTGAAGTTCACTTTAAGTGTATGTTAATTCCTTTGTGAAGTGTAAAAGATCATCAAAATAGAAGATGAACTAATTTTTATTAGATTTTGAGAAGTCAATTCATTGTGTTTTGTGCAGTCATAGGTCTCCAAAACTAGGGGAAATTTTAGCAGTGAATATTCGTAATTTGGTTAAAATTAGAAATTCTGGAATATGAATTTGGCTATTTTTATGACCATGACAGTGATCACATTTCACCCAAAAATTCCACAAACAATATTTTTCCCCATGTGAATAGCCAATGGATCTCCAATCTGAACATTTATTTTTTATTGAATCACCACATGATAGATGGATCAAGGTTTTAAAACATTCTTGGATTGCCAAACTATCTATAGAACCTTCTTGTTCATTTGGTCTCATTCACTAACATGTTTAAGATTTTTTTTTTAAAATGGATTAAATTATCACACACACACACACACACACACACACACACACACACACACACACACACACACACACATGTATAGATATAGATTAGAATTTGTTAAACCTTTAGAAGACCTGCCAAATTTAAAAAACTCCATAAATTTCCTTGGAAGCCGCTAATTTTTTTGATAATATTATGTACATGAGGATCAACCAAGTGTCACCCATTCCGAGTACCTGAGCATAAAGGTAGGCAAAAGGAGACCCAACGCCTAGAATTGAATATTGGGCATACATGTGGTGGAATTTCTGAGAATCTTCAAGGAAAAGGCATTGCATGGACTCTAAGCCGATAGAATGAACCAATTTAATAAATTTTTAAGTCCGCAATTAGAAAAGGAAGAGTGATAGTCAGGGGAACACGTGGCAGACCTCCATTTGGACTTAAAATGTGTCTTGTGTAAGAAATATCCTTCATGCCAATGAATTATCCTTCATTCACCAATCCATCTACAATTTTCTTAAAAAATATATTATATTTCACCAATGCCACGAATGCTAATTTTTGAATAATTTTCCAACCCAATGAATCGGGTTCCAACCATATTCGCTACGATTTCTATAAGTTTTTTTAGGAAGGTACCTTAACTTTTTTCCTGTCCAAAACATTGAAGTATCACCTATTTTACATTTTTCTTGTTAATTTGTGTTAATTTCTCTCCCTTAACTCCTACAAAAAAATTAGTTTAGGTGATTAATTTTAGGGAACCAACCCACTCTAGAGGTTCTCCTCATCCCAAGTCATCCATAACTTAAAGGAGTTCCCATTGTATCAAACGAAGTGAAGAATGTCTTGCACTTCTTTATATAGGGTAAACTTCTGAGTGATAATAGTTTTGGCATGCTCAGTGGGACCACTAACTATATATTGAAGCCATTTCAAACATTTAAATAAAGGGATTATTTTCTGATGGATGTTTGTAAGAGTATAGTTCCTCCTCATCAGCAGCCTAATCTACTTTTTGTGGAAAATATCAACACTCAAGAAGACATAAACATATATTTAAGAGTTATAATCAACCAAAAGCCAATCATCCAGTATCAACTCGTTGCTATAGAGATAATTTTGGACACAATATTTTACATTTCAACATTATTATATCAAATATTGGCTTCTTCTAGGAGGAATTAATTGCATATTTCTTCATATTCAATGCCTAAAGTGAACACAAGGTCATCATCAAGAGGTATTCATTCTAAATGTGTTCAATTACCTCTCAATTATATTATGAAAATAAGGCTTGAGAATGCACCTTTAAAGATCCCTAATATTTCCATTTGTCCAACTCAAAACTTATTATTAAAATTCCTATTTATCCAAGCGACAAAAATTAGCTTTTTGTTACCTTCATGGGTGACAGTCCTTTGAAACTTGTTGTTTTTAATTACATACCAGCCAGTTCCTTGAAAAGCATTCCTTATTTCAGTGGTGAAGATCAAACCACTCCTATGGAATATATCACAGACATTACTACCGTATGTTTAGTTCATAATATAATTTATGAAAATGTTGCCTTAATGTTACTTACTGCATCCTTTAAAGTCTAAGCCCTCCAATGGTATATAATTTTTCCCAAGGATCTATTACTACTTAGGATAAGTTGGATGAAGCACTTTTTAATCAATTTGATGAAAAATCAGAAAATTATCCCTCATTGAAAACAACAATTAAAAGAGCACCTCAAGAATTCAAGAAAAACTTCAATTTGAGATTTACAAGAACTTGGGAAAGGATATCACTTAAACAATTAAGCGATCAGTAGAACATGTATTTTTGTATTACTTGTGTCCATTAAATAGTGATATTAATATTATGATTCAATCAATGGATGGTACTACGCTTCCTAATTCTTTTGACGTAACAATAAGAGTAGAAAATAACCTTATACAAGATGGAAAATTAGCCCCTATACCTTTTATGTCCATTTTTATTGAACTAGATCCTATTCTTCTAGTTGCAAAATGACCACTACCTCCTACAGTTTATCCCAATGAAATATATGAATAAAAAGGGGTTGTTCAAACCATATCAGACAAGATAGTACAACTAGAAAGATATCAATTTCAGATAAATAGACCATATCAACCACCGTATTAGCCTTATACCAATTTCAGACCTCCTGCGCAAGGATATAAGCATCCATATCAAGATCAAGGAGCTATTACAGAAATAAAACCAATTATAGCTAGTGATCCAAATGTACCCTCAACTTCTAGATCCTTGGTTCAGTGCGGATTTAAAATTACATGATATCGGATCCTCATTTGTAGCTTAGTGAGACAAATGCGTCATTAGAAATGGTGCTACAAGGTTTTCCTATGCCACAAATGACTCAAGAGGAAATATTTTATCAGGTTCAATAGAGTTCTTTTTTATCATCACAAGGTGATAAAATTGTTATGTAGGGATAACTTGGTGTAACTATGGGAAAATTTGAAGTTAGTGATCATGTATCTCTAAATCAAGAAATTAGAGATAAGGAAAGAAGTGAGTTTGTCGTGTCTATAACAAGGTCAAGAAAGAAGGCTATGTACAATATTATAAGTGATCAAGATGTTATATTAGATCAATAAAATCAAAATATTAATGCTGGTAAGAGTTATTTTTCACCCCAAACTTAAAAGAGAAAACTGTTGTTCCAAAACATCAGTTTAAGGTAGGAATTGTCCATTTCAATTTTTTTGATCATACGAAGAAGAAACATGTTTTTATGACTATGTGGGACTCATGATCCATTCTACGACAAAAGTATTTTCTTGTTAAAGAGGTTTTAGGCCTTAAAATATCATCAAAACCAACATAAGGTATATAAAGTACATCTAATTTGGTTTTGAAGAATACATATCAACAAGTTAAACATTCACAACATCAAGAAATTAAGGGGATAAAATTATTTTTTGTGAGGTAAAACTAGTAAAACCATTTCCTTTCTACCTTTCATTAATTATTTGCAATTCATTGTTACATAATTACATGTTAGATAGTGAAACAAGTAGAAAAATTATTCCTGCATTGGTTGCAGATGAGCTGGGTGTTTTAGTATTTTCTCATTAGTTTCAAGTTAATGAGCTAGCTATAAAAGAAAGTACAAAACTCAATAATAATGGAGGGTTTATTGTACCCCTAATGCATGATGAATGAACGGGTCCAAAAGTGATTGATGATTGATGCTACAAGGTGATGAACCTGCAACTCATTGATACTAAAGAAAATTAATTAGATAGTTTATGCGGGGGCTACCCAATAAAGTGGATCTAAGAAGTGTTAAGTTCCTTTGGTCGATGTCAGCCCTTGTTTGATGAAAGAAAGTGATGTAAATGAAAGATAAAATGATAACATGAAGAAAATAAAGGAATAAAAAATATGAAAGTAGCTAAATCCGATCTAAGTACTGATATGATTGAAATAAGATATAAATTAAATGGTATCTGACTAGGTCGATGATGACCCATACTGTATAGAGGTAGGTTGACGATGAACTTGGGAGGCTCGATCTGAAATGGAACTAAAGTATGTAAGACCTGAAAGATATAGAAGCAAATCGGATGTAGAAGAGGCTTTAGTATGCTGGAGTCAACCTGCAGAATGGATTTGAGAGAGCATAGACCAAGGAAAATGACATAAAATAGATGTTGGAAAGGATAGATTAGGAATCAAGACCCTGGTTAACGGTGACTAGGGTGAAATGATGATGAATGAGATGAAGATAGATTGATCTGAGATAACAAGGAAATGGGATTATGACTCTCGAATATTGGAACAAAGATATGACACATGCATAGGTTAGATAAGGCTCTAGATATGGAGAACACAGTTACAGAGAGATGAGTTGATGACGAATCAAGCTAGTGCACCGACGAATGTAGTAAAGTGAAGCAAGGCCAAGAGTAGATAGGTTGAAAAGGTAACCTATAAGCATATAAACTGGAAGAACAACTTGGTAATGAAGTTGTGGGAATTGGTGAAGATGATTTGATCTTGTAATGTGTTAGATTGAATAAAATAGTGATTAAAATTATATAGATAGCATAAAAGCAATGAAAAACCTCATGTAGTTATGTAGATTATTAAGATGACATTCTAAGGGCTACACAAGGGTTGCTGAGATACTTTGGTTAGGAGCAATTCATAGAGTGCTAGAAAGTGTGAAAGAAGTCATGCCTATGTTATGTTTTGTGAAAGGAGTGAAATTAGTTTAATAGGGATGACGATGACTGGGTTGGGTCACTGCCGATTACGGGGAAAGTTTCCCCAATGGTGTTGCTTTTGTGATTTAGGTTAGGATTGGGTTGTATTTAAGAGTTGGAAAAATTTATTTAAACCTTGTACATGATTAGATTTCTTGGGGATAAGTCATGCATAGTTAGGGCATAAAAATAGATAAGAAGACATTAATTAATTAACTACTTGTATTCAATTAATTAAATTAATTAAAGGTGATGGTATGGGAATTTAAATTAAATTAAAGGGGGATGACTTAAAATATGCTCATGTGGGAAAACAAGGGTATAAATACCAATTTTGGACCTGTCTACATTTTCCCCATTTTTATTAAGTGGTTTTCGCTAGTAAGCCATGAGACAAAAATGATGAGATATGATGAGGATTGACAAAATGTAGATGATGAGCTTCCCCTCAAATGGGGGATTGATGAAACCATGGGAAATCAATGGTGCATTTGAAAAAATGTAGATGATAAAGGGTGGGTGGGTTAAAAAAAAGGTAAAATGATTACCAAGGCACAGCTGTCCCAGGTAACAAGGATCACAATACCAATAAAAACTCTTGGCAGTGACTCCAATATCACATCAGTATAGAATAATTGCGTTCTCAATGGAGATGAGATACAATGTATTACAGGACCATTGAGTTCAAGTGAATATCATTACAATATGGATGTAAGACACGATGACCAATGGGTCATAAGCGAACATCAATGGTATGCGCAACTAAATGTGAAAGGTATGCAAAATCCTTCATGTACAAGAGGAATCGAGCGAATAGGTTTATGTTTTTAAGGGATGAGGATGAAATATTATGGTGCCCCAACATAGGACAAAAAAAATACAAACTGAAAAAGTGGGTGGTTAAATAATGTGCCCCAAGTGGGGGGTAAGTATGGCCACAAGGTGGACTTTGTGCATGGATTAGATAGGATCGTAAGGTAAAATTTCCAAAGGAAAATTAGTATGGCCAAAAATGCAAAGAGGGAAAGTATTAACGATGCCCCATGCGGGAATGAGTATGGCCACAAAAAGTGAAATTTTAGAGTAGATTGGATGCGATTAGATGTTAAATTAAATTCCCAGAGGAAAAATGCATATGGCCACAAATGTGGACTTCGAGACAACAAGGGGAGGATGAATTTTTTTGAAATAAAAATCCCTAAAAGAGGATAAATATGGCCTCAAAGGAGGACTTTGAGAGAAAATGAGGATAGATAGATGAAAGTAATGGTGCCTTAGAAAAGGACAAAAATATGGCCAAAGAGGCAAGATATTAAAAATGTGAGATATAGTTCCCAGAAAGGGAACAAAAATATGGTCACAAAAGTGGACTTAAGATGAGATAGATTAGATAATATTGGATGATACATAGATGGGATAAAGCTATATGAAATAGCTAGGGTGGAATGCATGAGATACTAGATAACAATCAAGCAAGATGAGACCCAATGGTACAAACAACGCTCTGTTATCAAGAAATGTAAGAGGAAAATATGCCTCTAACCACATTGGAGGTAAACAAAAAGGGGATCTAAGTAAATCAAGGCACATGAGACCAAAGAAGATGTTAGTATGTAACCAACGAAAGTTGGTCATACTAAAGATCATAAGGAACATGGATGGAATGATCTTAAAAACCTAATGTCGACATGAAAAAGGGCTTTGAGATGTGACTTTTATGCAAGAAGAGGGTTATCCAAAAGTGGTCGTTCCCTAAAACTATGCCCCAGCTATTGAGAAGGGGAAAGAGATAAATTGATCAATGCGGGAATTTTGGTGGAAGAAAGATGATCAACGAAGGAAGCTTTCTTAGGATACTAGTAAAATGGAAGGATGATTGAACGTGGAATGCTTCAAATGCCATAATGAAACAATAACCATCCTTCGAGGGTATGGTCTACTTTATACATAATATATATGACAAGAGTAATATATATGATAGCTGTCCTTCGAGGGATCGGTCTATTTGTATGATTTGTTTTTTATTTCATGATTTTTCTTTTTTTTTCTTTTTTTTGCATGAACAACTGTTATTTGAGGGATTAGTCAATTTTTTCTTTTATTTTTGAGCATCCATGAATTTTGATTTTTGAGCATCCAATAGGTGAATAAGAGTGTGGTGGATGTAATGATCATGGATTTATCACCAAGAAGAGAGAACCTATCCATAAGTAAAATTTTACAGGAAAAGCCATGGCTGCCCATATTTAAGGTCACATCTAGGAAAGTGATGGATGAACAAATAATTCCAAATCATCACGGTGAGAAATGGAAGAGGATAGGATGGAGGAATGATCTAAATATATAAACAAGAGCATTGGAAGACATGCTAATAGTAGAATGGTCACAAGTGCAATGCGTTAAGATGTTCCACTTTTGGTTTGCCACCAAAGGAGGGAAACATTTCCATGTTGGCTCCTGATTAAAGTCATGTTCGAGATAGGATGTTATCTTGATAAGATGGGATATGATGAGATAGATGAACACAAATAGAATTATGATCTACCCTTAAGGAAGAAAAATATGCATCCCTAGTGGGACGAGTAGATTGTCACAAAAATGGGATTGTGATGAAAAATAAGTGGTTCCCCAAGAGAGGGAAAAACTTGACAACAACGGTGGATTTAGGATATGATGAAATATTGGATAAGATGTCGTGTGATAGATAAAATGGAAACTATGTGCTACATTTTAAAAGTGAAGAAGAGAGAAAAATATATGCATCCCAGTGAGATGAAAATGGCCACAAGAGTGGGCTTATGATGAAAAGATGGTACCCCCGAGAGAGGAAAAAACATGGCCAAAAATGTGGACTTTGATGAAAATATGGATGAATGGTTCCTAAAGGAGGAAAAAATAAGGCCACAATGGTGGAATTTGATGAACAAAGATGGAAATTTGATGCCCCAAAGGAGGCACGAGTATGGCCATAAAGGTGGACTTAGGATGAGATGAAATGGTCCCTTAACAGAAGGACAGATATGGCCACAATGGTGGAGTTAGATGAAAGGGATGGAAATATGGTATTCCAAAGGAGGCATGAGTATGGCCACAAAGGTGGACTTAAAATGGGATGAAGATTAGTTTGGAAACTATTAATTTGGATTTAAGATTGAATGATATGGATTTGGATGTGGTAAATAAAAAAATGCCAAAATGAAACTTTGCAAAGAGACCAATCCTAGAATGAAGTCCCCCAACATAAAATGAAACATTGGATGGATAAGAATATGCATTGATGTAGATAAGATGCTCAATAGAAAGGGGAAGATACTCCCTCAATGAACTTAGATGGGATTTTAGATGGGATTGTCTGGGATTTGAATTGAATAGATGGTTGGGGTTCACAAGGGTGATTGGAAATACAAACAATATTGATCATGTAGGGAAGACCCTCTTCAGGAGGGATAGTAAGGGATGATGTTGATGAAGGATGAGATTCAGTAATTTTGACAGATGGGGATCTAGGAATTGGATTTGGATTATTTTTGATGGATGGAGAACGATGGTTTATCTAAATGAGGAAGTCATATTTCTTAATAATATTAACACAATAGTGTGAAAGACCCTACAATGCTCAATGTCATGGTCTGAGGTACGATGGTAGGCACATATGAGATTAGGATTGAACCATGATGTATTTTTATTATGTGGATTAAAGAAACTAATGGGAGGAAGCGTGATGGCAGATATTTGAGTTAAATTTAAAAGGATATCCACATAGGACACAGTCAAAGTGTTATGGAGAAGATAAGTCTTGTGGATTATTATAGGGTAGTTTGACTTGGATTTAGGGGAAGGGATGGATGTATTAAATTTATTGGAAGAAAAATAAATTTTTAGAGGAGGGTTAGATTGTTTAGATTGGGATTTATTATTATGAAATGTCTTAGATTGAGGGACTAGATGTAATATAGATGAGGATGTATCTGGGATGGAGGTATGATCTAGCTTATTATGTGGGTGTGAAAGAGACTTTTAGGAATTTTTACCATGAGTGTTAGATTTTGATCAGGAAGATTTACCTTTGGTGGGGATAACAAAAAATATTCGCTGGTGGATCTAAAGATGTAGGTGTTGGTTTTGGACTAGTTGATGTAGAAACAATTGATTTTGTAGAGGGAGAAGGAATCCCCCTTATGTTTTTCTTAGGTACAAGTGATTTATCCATGAATGTCTCAAGAGGTGTCATTGATGTGTTTACAAATGAGGGATATGTGATTGGTGCGGTAGTGGTAATGGATATAGATACGGTCGATGTCGAAAATTTGAGTATAAGATATTGGGATGAGATAGATGTTACATCCATAGGTAAATATGTAGGTACAGGTGACAAAAATGCAAAGGTATATGTGAGTGGGATTTTCAATGTGGTATATGTTCATGTAGTTCGTATAGAAAAGGATGTAAGTAAGGAAGTGATGAATGTGTTTGGTACACATGTAGGTATAGTCAAATTTGGTGTGATTGTGGTAAAGGTAGGGATAAATGTATATGTAGAACATGTGGTAGAAGTTAATGGGATAGGTGTGATGATCGTAGAAATGTTTGATATAGATTTAGGGGACGGTATGAATGGATCCATATGCACAATGTATGCAATAGGGGAAGATAATGAGGTAGATGAGATGGGTAAGGATGAAGGTGTTTGACATATCATATTTATTGAATAAGGATTGAATGTATAAGATGTGAAAGTTAGATATGGATTGGTCGATGGTGTGCTTGGGAAGGGTTGTCGAAAGATACCGACAGGTGGAGATTGAATTGAATGGGGGATTGTATAATGCTGGAAAGTAGGGACATAGTAGGATGGTTAACTGTTTTGAGAAATATATGGAGTAGAAATGTAAAAATATGGCGATTATTGGATAGGCATAGTAGATGGAGTGGGGATGAAATTGATAAAAGGTGATGAGGGTGAAAAGGAATTCACTATTTGACATGACTTGGATGCATGAACGAAAAAAATGGGACGTGAGATGGGAACAACTTGGATGGGGAAAAAAACTTTGATTCGGTTTGATTCATCCAATAACACTAATAGCAGCTTCGACATAGTCATAGATGAGGTTAGAAGGAGATACATATGAGATATCAATCATGATAGGTGTTTGTAAAGTGGTAGTAATTTATGTGATACGCATGGGAATTAGGGTTGATGTAGATGTAGGAGAGGTGTCAGATAGTCTTAGATGTATAACATAAGGATGTAAAGAGGCTTGGTGTGTTAAAGCCAAAGGGAATGTTGGATATTATGCTTAGGGTTGGATTGAAATATTTTGTTATTGAGGCACATGGGAAGTACGAATGTGGGTTGATTTGGGTAATTGGATGGGAATTCCATTAGTAATATCAATTAAAGTAGGGATAATGTTGACATGAGAAGATGCAGGTGCTATAGAATCCTCTAGTTGAGTGGGTGGATGGGATTGATAGATTTTAGGGGGTCTATGTTGAGTTGTGGAGCTCAATTAATTCAGTTTAGCTTGCAATGTAAAACTTACTTGAAAACATATTAAACGAAATCAGTTAGGAGGGATCGGAATTGGTCACGTAGAACTGAAATCGTTCATGAAAGGAGGAAACAACATCAGTTAGGGAGAACCGACATCGGCTACCTGTGTAAGGATATTTTAATTAATTCTCCAGAATTAGATCTATTTTTAGCATTAAATCATATATATTGATTGTAATTGCATGACTAAGTTCCCTAAGTCTATAAACGACTATATAATCACAAAAGATAGGGTTTAGAAGTAAGTATTAAAAAAACTTAAGAATAACTTACAAAATTTGGTGAGAGAGAGAATTCTTGTTGATGAAGCAAAACATCTTGTGTGAAAGAAAGTAGTGTACATATCAGAGGTGTGGAAGATTTTAAATCTTCATTGTATATCTAGTCAAAGATTTGGATAATAGATTGGCTTGTTTCTTGGTGGACGTAGCCCACACATTGTGAACCACATTAAATCTGGTGTTGATTTATGTCTCTTGTTTTGTATTTTTTTTGGGTAGAATATCCACTTTTATTTGCATGTATGCTTAGATCTGATATGTTTTCTGTACAACTGATGCGCTAACCCCAACAACCGGTATTAGATATTTGTTTTAGAGTTTTGTGTGTTGAAAAATTTACTCACAAAGGGTTTTCTGATTTAGTGGGAGTTATAACAATGGTAGAAGAAAATAAATTTAAGGTAGAGAAATTTGACGACTGAAATTATCAATTATGGAAGATGCAAATTGAGGATTATCTGTATCAAAGAGATTTGTATTTACTGTATGATGAGAAGTCTAGACCTGTGAAGATAATTGATGAAGAATGGAAGATTCTTGATAGAAAGGCTTTGGGATCTATAAGAGTGAGCTTGACACCATCCGTGGCTTCCAATATTACAAAAGCAACTTCTACGGTAGGGTTAATGAAATCTCATGCTGATTTATATGAAAAACCTAGTACTTCAAATAAATTTTATTTGATGAAGAAACTATTTATTTCTAAGATGCATGAAGGTTGGTCTGCATCTAGTCATTTGAATGATTTTTGATCTATTATAAATTAGTTAAAATTGGTTGATATACCATTTGATGATGAAGTGAAATTACTTTTATTCTTATGTTCTTTTCCTGATAGTTGGGATAACTTGGTAATGGATGTTAGTAATAAAACATCTGCTAATAATATTTTGAAGTTTGATGATGCGGTTAGTAAATCTTGAATGAAGAAATTCATAGGAAGAGTACAGAGGAATTGTATAGAGGAATTGTTATCAACGAATCACAACACCCCTATTATTTATACAAGTGCATATACTTGAACTCACGGTGTGATTGGATAACATGGGTACTATCTCCAAGTTGTGGGACTGGCTAATTGAGATAGACATCCAAAGAAAACTGGTTTTTGCTCCTAAACTACCTACCACAATCTACTCTAATGCAGGGGAAACTAACTATTCTAATCTAAATTCAAAGGGACTAGGGAGAGAGAATGCATAAAATGAAGGCCTACACTAAAGTGGTGATACACCAGAAAAGGAGGGTGTGTGAGAGTATCCTTTCAATGTGTGAGATACAGAAGCAAGGTGCACACTAGAAGGGGTGATGACAATTCTCCATGATCTAGCAAAAATTCATTCACAAAAACATTTCAAACATACACAATGATAATAGATTCCCACATGAACATAAAGTAGACACAATATTCTTGTAATCTAGATTGGAGGTGCAAGAAGAATGCAAGAAAACATAGCAGGGGAAGATACATCCACAAACTTGTATTTTATTGCTTCATGATATGCACAGTTCAATTTATTACAAGATAAGGTCCTGGATCACCATGCAAGGAGTCTAATTACAAGGGCCTACAACACATTGGATTCACAAAGTTATTTTGACAGAGATTTTCTACCTGAAAACTCCCCCCTTTATAATGAGCCCAACACTCCAATTTATAGAAAAATTGAGAAGAGAGAGAGAAGGAAAAAAGGAAATGCCGAAATATATCCTTAAACAACTTTGAAGAGGAATTAAATGGAATGAAATGATTGTATATTACTTGCAAAAGGCTCCCCATATTGGCATAGGTTCTGTAGCAGAGAAATAATGGTGACCATGCCTCTTAATTGCACTCCCAACTACCAAATAAAATGTTGTTATGAACCTGGCCGCTTTTTATGAAACATCCCCATAAATTTCTCATCAAATATGGAATTTCTTGATTTTTTTGCATCGTTCTTGGATCCATGATTCCAATGGTACCAATTTTTTGTGATTTCATTGAGAAATGCAAAATTTATGGCCTTCTGAGTGTGGGCAGCTATTTTGGGTCTGGCAAGCATTTTCTATCATTTGACAGGAATGAGCATTAACTGACTGGAGGTGAATATGTTTATTTTTTAAATATATCTACCCTCATTAAAAATATGTTTCTTTTTGGCATAGAGGACGTCGTGATCATTTCAGAAAGTCCAATTTTGTGAAAATCAGAGCTCAGAATCAAAAGTTATGGCCGTTTGAAGTTCACGGGTCAAACATTGATTTTTCTTCTTTGCTACGACTATTTCAGCATAATTGGGTCCGCATGTCCCGGCTGTCTCAAACGAATTTTCCCGCATTGGCTGATTTGGGCTTCCTTGTCCCCTTTTGTGGATTTTTCACCTTTGCACATCCCACGCGTACTTTTGTCCCGGCCGTCCCAGACGAAAATCTTCGCACTGTCCGCAATAGACCGTCTTGTGGAAAATCGGCTGATTCATGTCCCGCACATACTTTTGTCCTAGCTGTCCCAAACTACGTTAAACAAAAAACTTGATGATTTTTATTTCCTACGGCCATTTCACCTTTTCATGTCCCGCGCGTCCCGATGTCCCAACTGTCCCGCGGATTGCCTTGGAAAAAAATGTCTGACTTAGCTGATTTTCTTCCCTTTTTGGTCCCAAACTTGGTATGATGAACCTCAGTATGACCTATGCTGGTATGATCCGCACCCTTCATACCTGAAATGCTTTAAAACAATCCTACAACTTTATTTTTTGCATTTTTTTCCATTTTTCTAACTCGTTTGGATTTTTTCTTGGATGGGAGAGTTAGAGAGAAGCCGAGGGGGCCCCAAAAACATGATTTCGGGCCTTGAATCAATCTACTTGCTCAGGACTGAAGAATTTGATGCATGTTATCAAAATTACCTTGAGGGGTGAATTTTGGATAACAAGAATCATCATGTAGAAATTCTTTGAATGTAGAAAGCAACAGCAGGCAGAAGGAGAAGTCCAAGAGTAAGAGTAATGGGAAATCAAAGTCAAGGGATAGTAGATCTAAATCAAGAAGTAAGGGAATAACTCGTTGGAAATGTGGAAATAAAGGACATGTAAAGAAATATTATTGGTCAAAGGACAAAGAGAACCAATAACTAGACAAAGGCATAGAAGAAAATCTCGCTACATCAGAGGTAATGCAAGATTATCTTATTCTTTCTTTAGATAATAGAATTAAATCATTTGTTTTAGATTCAAGAGCTTCTTTCCATGCAACCCCTAATAAGGGTTATTTCAGAAATTATGTCCAAGGAAATTTTGGGCATGTTTCTTTGGGTGATGATGAACCTTGCAATATTACTGGTAAAGGGGAATATCCTCTAAAATTGTAGAATGGAAATACATGGGTATTGAATGATGTGAGGCTTGTGCCAAGCCTCAGGAAGAATCATATTTTTGTAGGGCAACTTGTTGAATCTGGTTGTATGGTTACTTTTACAGGAGACTCTTGGAAAGTCACCAAGGGTTTTTTTTTTGTGGAAAGAGGTAAGAACGTAGGAACGTTATATTAATCTACGTGTATTACTGATTCCTTTTTTGCATTATCTACTTTAGATTCAGATGCATGCATGTGGCATAACGAGTTGGGCCATATGAGTCAAAAATGAATGAAGATCTTAAAGGCTAAGGACAACCTATCATATTTGAAATATTTAGATCTTGATTTATGTGAGCATTGTGTGTGGAAAGAAAAAGAGAGTGAGATTTCTTAAATTTGGTGAAACTAAGAAGGAGAAAGGCTTTCAATGATTATTATTCAGTGAGTGGGATATGTAGAGAAAGAATGGTTCTAAGAACAACATAGGATATGGTGTTGCTGAAAGAATGAACAAGAGAATCATGGAATGTGATAGAAGTATGAGGATACTTTTTGGACTACCCTAACAGTTTTAGGTAGAAGTAGTTGATACAATGGTTTATTTGATTAACCATGGGCCTTTAAGTTCACTAGATGGAGGAATAACAGAGGAAGCTTGGACTGGAAAAGAGGTAGATATATCTTTTCTTAAAGTTTTTGGTTCAGAAGATTTTATGCATGTTGATAAGGAAAATAAAAAATAGTTGGATGTAAAATATAAGAGATGAACTTTCATTGGTTATGGATCTAGTGATTTCGGTTTCCTTATTTGGGATTTAGAGAATTCAAAAATTATTAGGATTCGTGATGTTGAATGGAATGAAAAGAGAATGTAGAGGGATTAAATTTTTGTACCCAAGAATGAACCGGTTGAGAATTTTGTGAATGAAAATGAACTATCAAATTTAAAAGTATTACCTACAAGGTTACATAGTAACCGGTGTCGATTTACCCCTGACTAGCATCAACCAGGAGATCTGGTATTAGTTACAGAAGATCCAAACCTGTATCAGTTAGTAGAACTTACATCAGTTAGAGGTGACTAGCGTCGGTCACTGTCAAATTTAGATACAAATGTCCAAGAGGTCTAGATTGAGCATCTAGTACCCCAAAATCATGTGAGAAGGTTAGAAAGGGTAAGTAAACCTACAAAAACATTTACACCTCTATTGTATTTATTATTTACTGATAATGGTGAACCAAAAAGTTTTGAAGAATCAATGCAAGATAAGACCCACATCTAGTGGGAGCATGGCATGGATGAGGAGATGGACTCTTTGGAACAAAACCAAACTTGGGATTTTTTTAAGTTTCTAGCAGGTAAGAGGACATTCCAGAACAAGTGGGTTTACATTATCAAGGAAGAAGAGGGTGGAAAAAAAATATACAAGGCAAGGCTTGTAGTAAAAGGATTTGTACAGAAAGTAAGTATTAACTTTAGTGAACAATTTTCTCCTGTTGTTAAGATGACTTTTTTTCGTACTATACTAAGTTTATTTGTAGTAGAGGATTTTTATTTAGAGAAACTAGATGTGAAGATGAATTTCCTTCATGGTGATTTGGATGAAGATATTTATATGCAACAGTCGCTTGGGTATGATGTCAAGGGTAAGGAGACATTAGTGTGGAAGTTGAAAAAGATCCTTTATGGGCTCAAGCAAGATCCAAGGCAATGGTACATGAGGTTTGATAGTTTTCTGCAAGAGCATGGTTACTTGATATGTGAATCTGACCATTGTGTTTATTTCAAGAATCTTGAATATGGGAGCTATATTATTTTATTACTATATGTCGATGATATACAGGATATTGGTGAGGTTAAGGGAAAACTAGCTCACACGTTTACTCTGAAGGATTTAGGAGCTGTAAAAATAATCCTTAGTATGCAAATACATAGGGACATGAAAAAGAAGAAATTGTATTTATCTTAGGAGAATTATATCTACAAGGTGTTAGAAAGGTTCAACATGCAAAATGCAAAACATGTTAGTACACCTATGGCTAGAAACTTAAAATTGAGAAAATATCAATGCCCATCATCAAATGAGGAGGTCAAATACATGACATGAGTGTTATATGCTTCAGCAGTTGGGAGTCTCATGTATGCTATGGTTTGTACCAGACGATACATTGCACAGGCAGTGGGTGTTGTGAGTATATATCTAGCCAAACTAGGTAAAGAGCATTGGAAAGCAGTCCAATGGATACTCAGGTATTTGAAAGGGACATCTAGCATGAAGTTATGCTATAGAGGTTAAGATATTTCATTATGTGGTTATGCTGATTCAGATATGACTGGAGATCTAGATGGTAGGAGGAGAACTACTAGATATATTTTCACAGTAGGTGGGATGACAGTTATCTAGATTTCAATATTACAAAAGGTTGTGGCTTTGTCTACTACAGAGGAAAAGTATGTTACAACTACAGAGGCTAGCAAGGAGATGATATGGATGAGTAGGTTCATGGAAGAGTTGGGAAAGGAGAAAGATGATTGTAAATTGTTAAGTGATAGTCAGAGTGCAATTCATTTGGCAAAGAACTTAGCGTTTAATTTGAGAATGAAAAAAATTCACTTGAGGTATCACTTCATATGGTAGGTATTGGAGGATGGACAACTAAATCTAGAAAAGATTCATATGAGTGAGAACCCTGTGGATATGCTAACAAAGCCATTAATAAAGGAGAAGTTGAAGCTACACTCCACTTCTGTTGGTCTTCAATTTTGAGACTTGAAGAGGAAGAAACAACGCTAAGGAAGGATCCAAGAATGATGTTGTACAGGTATAGTGCAATAATTAATCTCCAAGTGGGAGATTGTTGAGTTGTGGAGCGCAATTAATTTAGCTTAGATTGCAATGTAAAACATGCTAGAAAACAGAGTAACAATCATTGGTTAGGAGGGACTGGAATAAGTCACCTAAGACTAGAATCAGTAAGGAAATGAGGAACTGACATTGGTTACCTATGCAAGGATGTTTTAATAACTCTCGGGAATTAGATTTTTTTAGCATTAAAGTATATCTATTGATTGTAATTACATGGCTAAGTTCCCTAAGTCTATAAATGACTATATAAGCATGAAATCTAGGGTTTATAAGTAAGTATTAACAATAATTAAGAAGCACCTGCAAAATTGGTGAGAGAGAGAATTCTTGGTGATGAAGAAAAAAATATTGAGAGAAAGAAAGTATTGTACATCTGAGAGGTGTGGAAGATTATAAATCTTCATTGTATATCTTGTCAAAGCTTTGGATAATAGATTGGCTTTTTTCTTGGTGGACATAACCCAGACTGGGTGAAACACGTTAAATCCGGTGTTGATTTATGTCTCTTGTTTTGTATATTTCTTCTGGTAGAATATCTATTTTTATTTGCATATATGCTTAGATCTGATATTTTGTCTATACAACCGGTATGCTAACCCCAACATTCTATAAATTATAAATTCATAGATGGGGCTAGAGGAAGGCTTAGAGGAATCTAAAGGAATAGGAGGTGGTGGTGTAATAGTTTGAGAGGATATATACTATGGGGAAATACATGAATCCATTTTGAATAATATGGCATTTACAATGTTGAGAGATCCAATGTGGGATCTCAAGATTACTGGATGAAGTGGTAACATCGTTAGATATATCACACTTTTGAATGGTATGATTATAAAGAAAGAAAATAGTAGCAGGTGTAAAATAAGGAAAGATTTTTTTATGAAATTTTTTAATAAACAAGTGAAGCATCAAATTTTTCATTATTTAGGTTTTTAAATGTGTGAAAAATTAATAAAGAGATGAATAGCGAGGTACCTAGGAAAAGGAAATCTATATCCGGTTTGAGGGCTGTTTTGGCCTAGTAAAGTCTTAGGTGGCTCCTCTTGGGTAATCAAATCCCAATAAGTCTACCGGGTAAGATGTTGTTTAGAGGTGTTGATTATTTTGTAGGTTTTAGATTGTGTGGGATAGAATGTGAGATGCAGCAAGTTAAATCCCTACTTAATCTATGTGAGCAAGTAGGATGTAGAAAATAAATATTCTTTTTAAAGTCAAATCAAAGTGTGATATTGTTATGAGGACACACAGAGGAAAAGAAGATAAGATGCAAAAAGGATAAGATATGGAAAAATGAGGAATACTTAGATAAATATTTTCCTTTTTTATCTTAACATTATTAAAGAGTAATCACACAGTCGAACCAACACGAGCAAGCAAGAAACAAGACCTTGCACTGTAGTGTTAGTTGAAGACAAAAAAAAGAAAATAGAAAAGAAATGAAAGATCACCTAAAGGGTGGTCCCATAGGGAATGCCAATAATGTTGTACTATTTTCTCATTCATTTCAAGATAACGAGTTAGATACTACAGAAAGGAAACAACTCAGAAATGATTGAGGGTTTATGGTACCCCTAATGCGTGATAGATGGATGGATGTAAAAGTGATTGATCCTTGCTTCTACAAGTTGATGAACCTGTACCTCAAAGATATAAAAAAAAATTGATTAGATAGTTTATGCGGGTATTTCTCAACAAAGAAAATCTAAGAAGTGTTAACTTATTTGGCATATGTCAACCCCTGTTTGATGAAATAAAGTTATGTAAATGAAAGATAAATTGATAGCACGTGCATAAACTAAAGGAATACAAAATCTGAAAATATCTAAGACTGATCAAAGTATCGATATGATTAAAATAAGACATAAATTAATTGGTACCTGATTGGGCCTATGGTGACCCAGATTGTATAGAGGTAGGTCAACGATGACTTGAGAGGCTAGATCTGAATATGTAACTAAAGTATGTAAACCCTGAAAGATATAGATAAAAAACAGATGCATCATAGGCTTGAGTATGCTAGAGTCAACCTGAAGAAGAGATTTCAGAGAGCAAAGATGCATACAAAGATATAAAATAGAGGTTGGAAAGGAAAGATTAGGAATCATGACCTTAGTCAACGACGAAAAGAGTGAAGCAATAGTGACTAGGATGTAGATAGATTGATGTTAGATAAAAATGAAATATGATGATATATTTGGAATACTAGAATAAAGACAGGACACAGATAAAGGTTGGAGAAGGCTCTGGAGATGGAGAACACAGATACAGAGAGATGATTCAATGGAAAATCAAGATGGTATATGACGAATGTAGTACAGTGAAGAAATGAAAAGTGTAGATGGACTGAAAAGGTAACCTGCAAGCATAGAAACTAGAAGAACACCCTGATAATGGAGTCTTAGGCACTAACAAAGATGATCCGATCCTGTAATGTGTTAGATTGAACAAAATTTTGATAAAAATGATATAGATAACATAAAATCTATGCAAAATCTCTCGTACTTATGCAAATGATCAAAACAATCTTCCAAGGGTTGTAAGAGGGTTGCTGAGATGCTCTTGTTTCAAGGATGAATTCCTATAGTTCCAGAAAGTTTGAAAGAAGATGCGCATGTAATTATTTTTGTGAAAGGAATGAAATCTATTTTAATAGGGTTGACAACATTCTGGTTGGGTCACCTTCGATTGGGAGAAAATATTCCCCAATGGGGTTGATTTTGTGTTTTAGGTTGGGATTAGGTTATATTTAAGAGTTGGAAAATATGCTTTAAATCTTGTGTGGTGTTGGTGCTCAATTTAATCTCACCCTGTTAGTTCAAAAAATGTCTCAGTCCACATAGTTTGAATGTGTTTCTTTGTCTCCCTATATTGATGCATGAAAGCTTTCTCCTTCATTTGGTTTCCATGATTAGTCCTTTCCTTTTTTTGAGGATCACATTATGTCCAGATATTATTTTTTGTTCCTCTGTCCATGAGAATGAATTTGTAATTTGGGCGTAAATTCAGGTTTTTCCCCTTGCTTTTATTTTCCCACAGTCATGTTGTCCCTATCAATTTTTTTTGCAACATCTATGGAAACGTGGTCCTTTCTGATTGCATGTGGCCCGAGAGGTATTTTGTGAAATTTTCCACTTTTGTCACATTTGTAAAAAATATCAAATTGGACCCGTGGCCCAATAACATCTAACTGGTTATTCAATAGATATGGAGCAATAGGGAAAAATCTTACTTTGACTTGGAAGAAGGATACGTGGTAGGTTTTCAAGTTACAATCTAGCAAGCGGGTCGAAGGAAAATTTTGAATTTTTTTACCTCTTTATACGAGGGAGCAAAGTTATGAAATAGCCCACAACTCTGTTGGGGCAAAAATTAAAAGTTAGATGTGGAGAGGTGGATCATCGGGGCATTTTGAAACTCTAAGGCCTGCTTCAACTAAATTTTTTTCCACGTGGATGGTCAACACTCATTTGAGGATTAACCTCTGGATCCTATCTTAACAATTGTGCCAAGGAGACACCTAGAATATTCCATTAGCTCCTCTCTATACTTCACATTTTCAAAGAAACTTTTCTAAGGCTTGTTTGGGGACCTACCTCTGTACTTTACTTTTGAAGAAGCACCAAAGGGACATGTAGAGGTTTATGTTGGGTCTTCCCATACTTAGAATTTACAACAGCCAAAGAAACTTTCTTAGACCCTAGGCATGTGGCACCTTCCACTGGTCCTTAAACTCTTTTAACAAATGTGTCAGGCTAAGACATGTGGTGAGTCTGCACTTGTTTAGCGTCTCCACTTTTGGGCACCATATCAAAAGTGCGCCAAAGAGACATGTGGAGGCTTCTGCTGGCTCCTTTTTATACTGAGACTATTTCAAAGGAAAAAAGGTAATTTTCTTGGGCCCAGGGCATATGGAGATCCTGCGTTCCTTTGGGAACCTACCTCTGGACTTCACCTTTATAGTTGCGCTAAGGAAACACAAGGAGGATTTCGCTGACTCCTCTTTGCAATTGGCCAACTTGGACTCACAGTGCACAAATACAGATATCCATCCAAGGACACTCATTTATGAGAGGAACGAATGCAGGATTCATGTGAGGGAAATCATTTCTCAAGGTGTATTTTTTAGGGTGAAGAGGATTGCTTTTCAGATCCAGTTGTAAATAGCCACCTGAATATGATTAAAACAGAGATTCCACGCATGATATAATAAAAGAATGATGATAAGGAATGTCAAAATGTTATGTCATTGCATCCCAATAAAGGTTGAGGGTCTGAAAAATGTGATCAGTTCATAATTTTTCCACCTAGAAGATTTCAGGTGTGAATTTGTTAAACATAACTTTCTATGACAAAATTGGTAATAAGCGAAGGATTACTCGTATATTCTTCTTTTTTGGGGGAAAATTTGGGATGAGTGAGTGAGTGAATTGTATAAATTAAATGAGGATACTCATGCAAATTTTCAGGGGTTTAATTCTTATGATAAAATTTGAGAAATCATATCTTCCTGAGAGATCATCTAAGAAAACTATTAATCTCTTGTGTGTTAGATTTGATCACGTCAAGATGGTTGCGAGTGTATAACCATTGAAAATCTCTGATACTGTTCAAGAAACTTTCCCCTGCTGATAAATCTAGTAGATATCGAATTAATCTGTGATGATCTTGGGAAAAATTGTATCTACTTTTATTTTAGAATGTTTTCAAATGGTTTTGATGTTTCTGTTGCAATCTTATGTTAAAATCCCTTTGAATCACACAAGATCTCATCCCTGTGATAGTTTAGTGGCATTTACAATTTCATTATGAGAAGAGCCTTCATCCTGTAATGAGTTAAAAATTTAAAACCACTTTACTGTCATTTTGTTGATAAAGATTTTGTGTAAGCCTTTGAGTGTATCTTAGGCATGAGGAACCAGGGGTTGTTAATGTTTAATTAAGTATTTAGCTCAAGCCTTCATGTTGAATTATCAAATATTGTGTGAAACCATGCAAATCTAGGGCTCCATTGATGCACACCTTCTGGTTGAAGGAATATTTTTGCTATTCTGAAGCTTTCCGTTGTTAAGTTGTCTAATTTTTGTAAAGGTTCTCAAAGATCTAATAAAATCAACTTCATCTTGCTTAATCCCCACCAAATTTTTCAAATAACCATCAATCCTACCCGAAGTACCCCTATTTGTACTTTGTATCCACAAATGAGCCAATTATACTGCCAAAATATATAGAAGCAAGTAGGCTTTAAGTGTCTGTAGTAACCTGAACTTTACTTAGAAAATATCCCCATTCTTTAGAAGTGACAACTCGCGAGAGTTAAATTGTGGTGTATTGATAATATTTTCTCGATCTTCCCCTGAAAATTGTGCAAATAAGGATCTCTTCATGTCCTTCACCAACAGAGGTTACAAAATGGGCCCTCTCACCCTGGTCAAAAGGCACGGCCTAAAGTAGTGAGGATAGATCAAATCATTTTATATGTTGCTATCCATTTCTCCTGCGCCTGAGTGACAAAGAGCCAGCCGAATCTCTTCCCCAGCTACAAAATGACTCATATCATGATTCGTCTATATCTAAGTATCTTGTTAAATCTATGATGTTGCTTGACTTCCAAGGGAGAATCAATTTGGATTCCACACCCATTTTGGTGTCCTTGCTGGGGAATTATTTGATCACTAGGACCTATTTGTGCGGAAACAACACCATTTTGGTGCCATTGCCGAGGAATTATTTGAGCACCGGGACCTTTATGTGCAGCAACAACACCATTTTTGGTGTCATTGTTAGGGATGAACAAAGGTGTACATATACCGTCCATGGTAATGTTTTTTACATGATCTAAGGGAAAATACGTTGTTTAAACATCATCCTTTATTGAGATCTGTAAGATTTGTGTAATTTACAAGTTTTTTGTGCAATATTTCAAATTTCTAAGTGGTTATTGCACTAAATTTATATCATCAGTGATAAATATTGGTAGAGGAAGGTCATATTTGCTAAGCTTTGTAGGAATTAAGTGTTGATAGATATTTTACAAGTCATTTATAGTGCATTTGCACAACTAAGGTGAAAATACTTAGTGGTGACTTCGTGTTGATTTAAAGTTTGATAAATACTAGTGCCTTATCAAGTTTTAAGTGAATCTGTTACTAATCTTTGCAAATATGGAAAGAAGAAGATATTTTTTCACTAAAGACCATGTATGAAATTTGTTTCTAGAACTAGAAAAGAAAAATTCGAAAGGAAATAGCATCTGGAAAATAGTTGGAGATCAAGAATCAAGAAAAGAGTTATCCATTGTGGAAAGTGATCAACCTGCGGTTGAGGATTACCATTATTCTTCAGGTGATTCTAAATCAGGTAATATTTATATAGAATTGAATTCTCCAACTAGAGAGGGTCCTTAATTTGTGTCTGATAAGTGTGTTTCTCAGCCTGTCCCTGTATTTTCCAAAGTTGATAGGGTTTTCCATGAAACAGAGTCTGTAGAGGACATTTATTTTGAAAATTATATTCCTATGTTCCAAATACCCCGTGTCCCTCATCATTCTCTTTCTCCTGTAATATCACCCCCTCAAGGCAATATGGCCCAACCTCTTCCTAGACCTCCATTTGTTGTCAAAATTTTTGGACCAATAGATTTTAGAGGTATGAATGGATATCCAAATGTACTACCACAAGATGTTATAAATAGACTTCCTAAATTTCAAGGGATTAATGCTATCACTGGTGATCAACATTTGAAACTATTTGTCAATATGATGGAAGACTTTGAGATTGAATTTGAGGATGTGTATATAAAACTGTTTATTCATACTCTTGAGGAGGGGTGCACGTGAATGGTATAAATATTTTCTAGATAACTCAATACATTCATGGAAAGAAATGAAAAATTCTTTTATATTGCAATATGGGGATAAGAAAGATCCAAGGTTTATTTTGTATGAATTTGAAAATATTAAGAAGAACCCTAATGAATCGGTTCATGATTTCAATACAAGGTTTAATAATACCCTGAATAGGCTACCTGTAATCCTAAGGAAAAGTGATTTTTCTTATTTGATAAATTATTCTAATGCTTTTGAAAAAAAGGCTTCCTATTATTTAAGGGACAAGAACCTATGAACTTTGAGGCATGCCTTCAACACGGCTTTGCAGATTAAAAATAACATCGAGGTAGTTGGTAAGCCTCCTAAGAGGGAAGGTATCAATCTAATAAATCCAAAGAAGCCTCAGTCAAGTAATTCTATGGATCTAGAAGAGGTTGTAAAAAACATTGGCCAGAGTTGTTAAGGAAATATCCTATAAACTAGCTAAAGCAGAGAATGGGATTGAAAAAAGTTCCCAAGGTTAGCACAAGCCAAAAGGTCAAGAAATATTTTCAAATCATCCCAGAGGTGATCATAGATCAGATGACAGCTGTAAAGGTCCTGTGGGACTAGGAAATAGATAGCCCCAATCCAGGGAAAACAAATTGGTGCCTGATCCTTTAGCTTCCAGAGTTATTACTGTGGAAGAGGTCTATGATATGGAGTGGTGCAATAAATGTTTCTTTCCTTATTACCCATGTGATGAAGACATAATTTGAGGAAGCTGATGATTATGAGACATATGATGATACATGCATGATGGATTGCTCTACAAGTTCACAACAGGGAGAAACCTCAACTGAGCTGATAAATGCTAGAAATAATACTAATTTATGGGATTGCATTCACCGAGGATTATCTCTTCCTCCCAATCATACTATTGAAATTGATATGGTATAAGATTTTGAGTTTCCTAAAAATGATTTTGAGTACTTAAGGGAATTAATGATTAAGAAGTATGATGGAGGAATTCCTTCATAAGAGGATAGACAATTATTAATGAATGTAGTATTTGGCCACAAAAAATAATATAATACAAGCATCAAAGTTGTCAAAGGGGCAGTGCCTCAGGAAAAACAAAAAATTCCAATGCTTACCAATATCCTAAAGGTAACCCCTAAAAAATATGCATCTGGAAAAAGATTTGTCACCCCAAATAAAACTTTTTTTCCTCCCCATGCTCAGAATGTGAAAAATCCCATGCCATCAGATGAATTTGTAAACCTTCTTCCTAACAGTGCCTTACCCAAATATGTTCCATATGACATAGCCCAAATATTGAGTCAGATCAAGATTACTATTCATATTGCTGAATTGATTAGAATCCCTTATCATAATAAGAGGGAATTTAATTATTTGGGGATTAAAGAAGAAAAGGCCACCCAGGGTAAAAATGTAAACCACCTAAAGGTTCCTCTTGCCATTATAGAATTAGAAAAACCACAAGCATTGGAGGAATTGGATTAACCACCTGAGTTTTATTTGAGAACTTCTCTAGTTGAGTCTCAGCTGAATGTGGATCCATTTTTTACTACTTTGATTATTAAGGATAGATTGTTACATAACTGCATGTTTGATTCAGGAGCCTCATGTAATGTAATGCCTCTTAAGGTCATGAATGAGTTGAATCTCAAAGTAACAACAAACTTATAGGAAATGTACTGCCATGGATTCAAGAGAGGTGCCAGTACTTGGATGTGTCAAAGGTTTAGTAGTGCAATTGGAAGCATATCTAGGCAAGTAATTAACTTTGAATGTAGTAATTGTGGATTGTCTTGCTAAATGGGGGATGTTACTATCCAGAAAGTGGGTAACTAGTTTGGGTGGAAGTGTAAAAATGGACATGTCTTATGCCACCATACCAATTGAGTGTAGCATTGTGAAGTTACCTGGTGAAAAGAAAATATTATATCTCATTGAGGACCCCAACAATGCTTCTTATGAAGTATTGCACAAAGACATTGATGTTGATAAATTTGTGAGCTATGTTGTTTTCAAGGAGTATGAAATAGATCAATACTGATATATTGAGTAGATTGATTTTCATGGGAATTTCATGTTTGATACAGCCTCGAGAGATGTTGAAAAACTTGACCCAGGCACAAAGGATAAAACTAAAAAAATGTGGTTAGATGGCAACTTTGATGGGAAAGAGAAATAATCATATGATCAATTGTTAAAGATGTATCAAAACTGCTTAGCATGGTCATATCAAAAATCCAAGGCACTTGGAAAATTTCCTTGATTGTTTTATCTAAATTAGGGTGCACATCATTGTTTGATGTATAGCATTTTGGTTTCATTCTACTTTATTGTTTTTTTGTTCCAGTTTTTCCTAGTCCCTGGTGACCAGTTTTTGTTGGTTTCTCAGTTTGTCTTGGGTGATTTGGTTAATCTGTTCTGCATGCTTGTTTTTTACTCCGTTTCTAAATGTATTTTTTGGGACATGGTCTATTTTTCTTTTGGAACTCTAAGGGAGTGCAAATCCCCAAGTCGGAACCAATGTTGGTGCTCAATTTAATCTTACCCTATTCATTCAAAAAATGTCTGAGTCCAAATGGTTTGAAGTTTGCTCTATCTCCTTGTATTGATATGTGAAAGATTTTTCCTTCATTTGGTTTCCATGATCAGTCCTTTCCTTTGGTTAATGATCACATTAAGTGCATATATTGTTTTCCATTCCTATGTCCATGAGAAAGAATTTGTAATTTGGACATAAATTTGGGTTTTTCCCCTTCCTTTTGTTTTTCCACAGTCATGTTTTCCTTGTCAATTTATGTCCCAATATCTGTGGAGACCTGGTCCTTTTTTATTAGATGTAGCCTTGTGGGTATTTTTGGTGAAATTTTCCAATTTTTTCACATTTGTAAAACTATCAAATTGGCCTCGCGCCCCCGATAACATCTAATTGGTTATTCAATAGATATAAAGCGGAAGGGAAAAGTCTTACTTTGACACCGAAGAAGTACACATGGTAGTTTTTCAAGTTACAAGTGGGGAAGTGGGTTGGCAAAACATTTTGAAGTTTTTTGCCTCTTTATACGAGGGAGAAAAGTTATGAAAAAACCCATAACTCCACTGCAGCCCACATCAAAATTTAGAACCGGAGAGGCACGTTGTTGGGGCGTTTTGAAACTCTAAGGCCAAATTCAACTAAAAGATTGTCCACATGGAGGTCCGACGCTTATTTAAGGATCTGTCTCTGGGTCCTATCTTAGCAATTGTGCCATGGAGACACGTGGAGGCTTCCACTGGCTCCTCTTTACACTTCAAATTTTCAAGCAATTTTCTAAGGCCTAGGACACATGGAGGGCTCACACTTGTTTGGGTACCCGCCCCCGTAATTTAATTTTGAAGAAGTGCCGAAGGGACACGAGGAGGTTTCCATCGGGTCTTCCCATTAGTATATTTTTCAATGACCAAAGAAACTTTCTAAGACCCTAGGCATGTGGCACCTTTCGTTGGTGCTTAAACTCTTTTAACAAATGTACCAGGCTAAGACATGTGGTGAGTCTCCACTTATTTAAGGTCTCTGCTTTTGGGCACCATAGCAAAAGTGCTCCAAAGAGACACGTGGAGGCCTCCGCTGGCTCCTTTTTATATTGAGACTTTTTGAAAGGATGAAAGGAAACTTTCAAGGGCCTAGGGCATGTTGAGGTCCTGTGCTTGTTTGGGAACCTACTTCTCAAATTCAGATTTCCAGTTACGCCAAGGAAACACATGGAGGATTCCACTGACTCCTCTTTGCACTTGACCAACTTGGACTCACAGTGCACGAATGTAGATATCCATCATAGGACACTCATTTCTATGAGGCACGAATCTAGGAATCCATGTGAGGGAACTCATTTGTCAAGGTGTATTCTTGAGGGTGAAGAGGATTGCTTGTCAGATCTAGCTATACAGAGCCACTTGAAAATGATTAAACTGGGGATTTCTTGCATGACAGAATAAAATAATGATTAGGATTGTCAAAAATTTATGGCATGGCATCTCATTCAAGGTTGAGGGTCTGTGAAACATGATTAGTTCATAATTTGTCCACCTAGAAGCTTTCAGGTGTGAATTTGTTAAACATAACTTTCTGAGACAAATTGGTAACAAGCAATGGATTCCTCGAATATTCTTCTTTTTGGAAGGAAAATTTGGGATGAGTGACTGAGTGAATTGTATAAATGCAATGAGGATACTCTTGCAAATTATCAGGGGTTTAATTCTTGAGAGAAAAAATGAGAAATCCAAGCTTCCTAAGAGACCATATGAGAAACATGTTAATCTCTTTTGTTTTAGATTTGATCGTGTCAAGATGGTTACGACTGTATAACCATTGACAAGCTCTGAGACTGTTCAAGAAACTTTACCTTGCTGGTAAATCTGATAGATCTCAAATTAATTTGTGTTGATCTTGGGAAAAATTGTGTCTACTTTTATTTCAGAATGTTTTCAAATGGTTTTGATGTTTTTGTTTTAATCTTATGTTAAAATCCCTCTGAATCACATAGGATCTTGTCCCTATGATAGTTTAGTGGAATTTACAATTTCATTATGAGAAGAGCCTTCATCTTGAAATGAGATAAACAATTTAAAATCGCGTTATTGTAATTTTGTTGATAAATATTTTGTGTAAGCCTTTTAGTGTATCTTAGGTGTGAGGAACCAGGGGTTGTTAATGTTTAATTGATTATTTAGCTCGAGCCTTCATGTTGAATTCTCAAATATTTTATGTAACCATGTAGATCTTGGGCTCTATTGATGCACACCTTCTGGTTGAAGGAATATTTTTGATATTCTGAAGCTTTCTTCTGTTAATTTGTCTAATTGTTGTAAAGGTTCTTAAAGATCTGGTGAAATCAACTTTATCTTGCTTAATCCCCATCAAAATTTTCAAATAACCTTCAATCCTACCTGAAGTAGCCCTATTTTTGCTTTTTATTCACAAATGAACCAATTGTATTGCAAAAATATACAGAAGCAAGAAAGCTCTAAGTGTCTTTCGTAACCCAAAGCTTACTGATAACATATCCCCATTCTTTAGAAGTGACAACTTGTGAGAGTTAAATTGTGGTGTATTGATCATATTTTCTCAAGGTTCTCCTAAAAATTGTGTAAAGAAGGATCTCTTCATGTCCTTTGCCAAAAGAGGTTAAAAAAATGGTCTTCTCACCTTGGTCGAAATTCACGACCTTAAGTAGTGAGGATAGATCAAATCCTTTTATATGGTGCCATTGATTTCTTCTGAACCCAAGTGAAAAAGAGTCAGTTGAATCCCTTCTCCAGATACAAAATGGGTTATCATTCATCTTTCTCTGAGTATCTTGTTAAATCTATGATGGTTTATGACTTCTAAGGGAGAATTAATTTGGATACCAACATGTGGGATTAGATTTCTTGGGCATAATTTATGGGTAGTTAGGGCATAAAAATAGATAGGAATAAAGCTAGGAAAAAGCATAAGATAGAGATTTAGGATTAAAAAATACTAAATAGAAATTAAATTAGGGCATGATATGATGTGGATATTAATTAATTAATAAATAAGATTTAATTGATTAAATGAACTAAAGGTCATAGGATATGTAATTAAATTAAAATTATAAAAGGGGGATGAATTAAAATACACATACATGGGAAAAACATGGGTATAGATACTGATTTTAGGTGTCTATATTAGGACTGAAGGTATGAACCAAGTGTCAAAGGTTTTTTTTGCAGCTAGATCATTCACCAATGAAGACAATAGGAATACTCACGAATTTAAAAATCATCTTGTATGTTTGTCTAGGTGTAACTATTTTTGTAGGATTTTGTGGTGGTAGATTTTTCACCTTATTTTTTCTATGTGACTTTCAAGAGACTTCACATCAAAAATTGGAGGTTATATTTTAGATAATTGGTCTTATCTTATTTTTTATAACTAGATATGGAACTAAACTTACGATAAATTCTAAACCTTTTGTCAACTTTTCACATTGAGCCTCATACACCTAGCATTGTAAATGCACATTATGCTATCAATGATGAGAAAAATAAGTGTGATTTAATCTAAAACTCTTCATGTATTAAAGGGTATTCTTGATTTTTTTTAAATATGAAAGGACTAAACACATATTATGAGCATGATCCTTATAGATTTTATTCCATAAACTAGGCCTTGGAATTTATTGCATTCATAAAGAAAATAATTAAATTTCAGCCATGGAAAAACAAAATCAGCTAGAGGACGGTATTTGGAAATTATTTTTGATGGCTCCAAATATTAGTATGGTTCATGAGATGATATTATGTTGATTTCACCCATAAATCACAAGTATTTTTCAATTGTTAGGTTTTAGTTTGGTTGTTTTAACAATGTATCACAATATGAGGAGCTTATTCATGACCTTGAGTAGACAAGAAAGAAAGGAATAAACAATTTTCATGTTTATGGTAATAGTGATCTAGTTATACATTAGGTAAGAGGTTCTAATGCTTACAAAAATTTATTATTGAGGAATTTCCAACATAGAGTTTGGGACATGCTTGAAGATTTCCTTTATTTCAACATTCCAATTATTTCTATAGATAGAAAAACATGTTGATATACTTGTAGCCATTGGATCTCAGTTTGACATACCTGCAGACATCAGAAATGATAAATTGTAGCCTTGTATCAAGTTCATAGTGAGGCCATCCATCCTAGATAACAACTCACATTGGAAATTTTTAGATGATGATGCTCACATACTCATATTTTTATAGGAAGAGACTGATTTTTCTTCACAAAATCAAGGAAAACTTCAATATAGATAAAAATATTAGATTATGCAACTTAATAGAAACAAGATTCCTAAAGGCCTTTCAACTTTGGAAATAGTTTTTGGAGAGAATGATTAAATGAAACAAGAAATATTTGTTTGTACTACAGCTAAAGATCAACATGAAAGTGTTACCATTTTTCATGGAAAGAACCTTAATATTGGCAAGGTATGTTCAAAACCTAAAAAGGATTCATTCATTGAATTATGTAGAGACTATGTTGATGTGTTTTCATGTAATTACAATCATTTAAAGGGGTTTGATCCCTCTTTAGCTCAACACACCATTGAAATTGAAGATGATGCAAATCTAGTAAGAAAAAAGCAAAGCAAAAGCAATCTGAAATTGGAACCATTGATGAAAAAAGAGCTTGAAAAAATTATTGAGTCCTCTATTATCTTTCCCATAAAAATTTTCATTCGGGAAACTAATATTGTGTTGGTAAGGAAAAATAATGGTGAAATCAGATTATGCGTTGATTTTCCTAACTTAAACAAGGCTTTACTTAAAGATCAGTATCCTCTTCCATCCATGGAATAAATACTTCAACTGGTTTCTGGTTTGGAAATGTATTATTTTCTTGATGGGTATAATGGTTATAGCTAAATACTTGTTAAAGAAGGAGACTAGTTCAAAACAACGTTCACAACTAACTGGGGGCACTTATGCATATAGATAAATTCCATTTGGATTGTCTAATATAGGTGGAACATTTCAAAGAGCCATGAACATGGCATTCCAAGGTATTATTAACAAGTTTTTCCTTGTTTATTTGGATGACATAACATTTTTTTCAACGCTTGTAAGTGATCACTAATCTCATCTCAAAAAAGTGTTTGAAAGATGCATAGAATATGGAGTGTCACTCAATCCCAAGAAGTTTGTTTTTCTATTCATGAGGGAAAGATTCTTGGTCACGTCATTTCAAATCATGGTAGAAGTATTAATCAAGAAAGGGTAAGTTACATCCTTTCATTGTCTTTTCAAAAACATAAGAAAGCAATATAAATATTTCTTGGAAAAAATAATTTCATAAGAAGATATATTGCTGATTTTTTTTCATTATTAAGGCCACTATCAAACATGCTGAAGAAAAATCAAAATTTTACATGGGAAAAGGAATGGGTAAATAGTTTTGAATCTATCAAGAAAGTTATATCTTCATCTCCTACACTCATTAATCTTGATTTTGTAAAATATTTCATGTTTAATACTTATGCCAACATTGATACAATATCATGAATGTTGAGACAACAAGAGAAACATGGGTTGGAAAAGTGAATATTATTTTTAGTCAAATCATACTGGGTATGAAACAAGGTATTAATTTTTTGAGAAGTATGTTATTTATATTGTTAGATCCATAAAGAATTTTAAAAATTTACTTTCTTACAACCAAACTCATTTAATGGTTTCACACCCAAGCATTAACGAATTTTTGTTGAACAAGGACATAAGTGAAAAAAGAGCAGGTTGGATAACAATAATCATGGAGCATGACATCAACATCAAAGTTTAAAATATTATTAAATGAAAGGGTTTGTGTAAATACTTGGCTCAAGACTTGTAAGAAAGCATAGAATTTGTTCATATTTCTATAAAATGAGCGTAAAGAAGCAGAAAATCAACAACCTTCAAGTTGGATATTAGACATGAAAATGTACCTTCAGAAATGGTATATATCCACCAAACTTAAACAACTCAAAAAGAATATATTTAAGATTGCAATCAGTTCATTTCTTACTGGTTAGTTGTGTTTTATTCAGAAAAGTCATCAATGGTGTGCTCTTGAGATGTATTGAACTATGTCAAGTTGAAAGGACACTTGAACAATTTCATGATGGACAAGGTGGAGGAAACTATTCAAAAAAAATATAGCTCTTAAGATCATGAAAGTTGGGTACTAGTGGACAAGAATCTTCAAGGAATACCCTGATTGCATAAGAAAGTGTCAAAAATGTGCATTTTTCACAGGTAAGGATAATCTTGATGCCTTACCACTACATCCAATTTCAGTGGACCAGCCCTTTGTCTAATGGGGTTTGGACTTAAATTACCTCATTAATCACTTTGAAGTTTGGGACATAAATGGATCCTCACCATAATTGATTTACTTTAGATGGTGGATTGAATCAGTGGCTTTGAAGGAAACAAATGAAACAAGTATAATGGACTTGTATGAATGTTTGATAATTAGGTTTTAAGTTCCTTCCACCATCATTTCAGATAATGGTAAATATTTTGTTGGTGGAAAGATTACTGCATGGGATGTAAAAAATGGTATTTTTCTCAGTAATTCTTCTAATTATCATCTACAAAGAAGTGGCCTTTTTGAATCAACTAAAAATAATATTTTGATGATAATTAGGAGTACTAATGATAATCATAGAAATTGGAATACAAAATTAAAGATATCTGGATATGGGCTGATAGAATCACTTACAAGACGTCTATTTCTAACTCATCATTCAAGCTTGTTTACGATCTTGAAGTCAAGCTTCCTACTTCACTTGAGCTTCCATCCTTGGAATTGATGCGCCAAGTGGTGTTGATGGAAAATGAACTAATGGAAGTGAGGTATGGTCATCTCATGTAACTTGAAGAGGTTAGAAATACAATAATGATAAAAATAGAGCTGAATCAAGCTCATATGAAATGGAATTTTGAAAAGAAATCTACAGTAGGGATTTTTAATGAAGGTGATTTAGTGCTAAAGTGGGTTGAGGATAGAAAAACAATAGGTACTCAAAAAAAATTATTCCTTTTGGAGTGGAACTTATATGATTATCATCTACAAACCTCATCATGCTTTTTTCACACCCACAATCAAAACAAAAAAATACAAGATTCTTTTTTTGAACTTACATTACTCGATACATGACACCACATGAGATCACTTAGGACAACACATGAGATTTTTGTACAAACATTAACCCATATAGATAACATGAAATACATGGTGTGCATCAAGGAAAATTTTCCACAAATGAAAAAGCACAACATAATGATTCAAATACAATACAAAATCCCATTTATGCACCGTTTTCTTTACTTTTTTGAATGGTGAAACGAATAAGGGTAAGGGCTAGGTGGAATACCTATTAAATGGGTTGGTTGATGGTTGTTTTGCGTGTTATCACTTCTCAATCTAATGCCAATTGTGAGAGCTTCATTTTGGCTAGGAGGAAATACCTATAATAGAAAACAAGACCATGAAAGAGAAGTTCAATGATATATGACATTGGACTTCCTAGTGTATGCTAGTTTCAGGAATTGTGATACTTCCTACATGGCTGTCAATCCATTTTTTTTTTAAAAATTAATGTGAGAAATAAGTAAAGTCCTATTGTATTTGATGTGATTTACGTATCTCATTCAAGTACAATAAGAAAATCCAATCACAATAGGCTAGGCTATAGTTGGATCTAAAGGATGAAGTTTCTGTAAAGGTACTAGGACTGGTCATGATCTAATTCTGGGTTGTTTAGGTCAACTGGTAGGAGGTGGTTTGGCTCTATTCTTGGGTAGGGTATAAAACATATAAATTGATATCAGTTGGGTATAACCGATGACAATTAATAGAGACGGATGATGGTTATGGGTAACTAGCGTTGATACAATAGGGTGCCAGTAATTAAATGAAAACCTTATTGTAGAGGCTAGGTGAGTTTGGATGGGGAAAAAGAAGGAGATGACGAGGTCTGTGGGAATACTGAGAACACTCATAGAGGTATAAGGGCTACGATAGGTGATATGATAAATGGTTGGGTGAGATTTTTGGGTTTTTCAAAAAGAAGGCTATGGAGGAATGGGAATGCTAATAGAATAATGATAACAGGAATGATAATAACTCTATGAAAAAAATAGGAATGGAAATGATTAATGATAAAAACACTTACCAATGTTGCAGGTCTAATGGTTGTGTGTTGGTGATGATCAGTCGATGGAATGGAACTTGGTGCAATAGTGACACTTCCCAGAATGTTACCGTGAGTGCCAATGCTTCTGGATCTATCCTGGTGCTAGCTATGGATGCCTGGGTGTGTGAAAAGAATCTAATTCTTATTACATGAAGCTCTCTTCTCGTACTTCTTGCTCTCAGAATGTGCCAACCCAAAAACAAGGTTTCGTATTTGAATAAATTCTAAATGATGACGGTTCTAGGTTGACCGGTGTCAATTTAGGTCTGACCAATGTCAGCTAAGGTGGGATTCCCTAGGTTTACTAAAATAGGAAGATCTCTCTTATTTCTTGGGCCCAATTATTTTTTTCTCACAGATTAGAAGGGAAGCTTCCCTTCTAGTGAGCAGGAATATGGTTAGAGAAATCTTAGGCATTGATTTTAGGGTAAGACAAAATATTAGCTCATTAAGGAAAGTAAGCCTTAGTTATTGTTCGTTATGGAAACATGCCAAGAATAGGTATAGGGTGGGGTGGCTGGAAGAGGTGTCTAGGTGAGGTGGTCGGGTATAAATTAAGATAATTAGATAATAAATATTGTGAGGATATATATATTAATTTAATTGAATTAATAAAATTAATAATGATGTTGGGTTGGAAAGTGCCATGGTAAGGTGAGTATGTTTGAGCTGGTTATTTGATGAGGGAACAAGTGGAGTGTGACTCAATTTTGGTGTCTACATTTTTCCCCTTTTTGTTACGTGGCTTGTATTGGTAAGAAAAGATGACAAAAATAAGATGGGGGTGCCCCATGTGTGGGTGAAGGTGATCCCCCTCAAAGTAGGAACTGATGAGGTAGAAAACTGAATCAGTGAATGGTTTCATAAAGGTGGATGTGATGAAGAGGAAGGTCGAAAATGGGTGTAATGGGGTAAATTTCCAAATGGATAATCAAAGGAATGGGCCTGGGTAAAAGGTAGCAATAGTAAAATGCATGCACATATAAAATGTGGCACGGTACCTTGTTAAAGAGCGTGCAAAATCTACATCATCTAAGGTCAATAGGTTAATCCAGACAAGATTGAGGTGATTTCAGTATCCAATGTATAGGATATGGTGCGGAAGCACATAACAAGTTAGGTGCGGGAATGTTTGGGTATGTCCCAGTACACCAAAGGTTAGGTCAGGATAAATGACACGTCAATAACCAAGGTAAGGTCATTAACTCAAACAACATGGGTAACAGTCTCGCAAGGTATAACGAACACATGAGGTCAAATTTTAGTAACACTATTCCACGTCCAAGTACCGAGGTCACAGAATGGGTAGGGCCTAGGTAATGGTAAAATAACAAGTGGCTAAATGCAATTAAGGACATGTATATGTAATGTAGTCTTGGAGATAGGTTGGGATAAGGGTGGGGAGAGGAGTCGGGTGGATGGGACCACGAGATCAAGCGGAGTGAGTGAATTGGTGGAGAGGTTGGAGGTAGAGGTGTTGCATGGCAGAGATATAGGAGAGGGGTTGGGTGGACTGTTAGCATAGCGGCCGGATGTGCCACCGCGGAGGAGACTGCTAAAATGAGGTAAGAGCTAAGATTTATTATGTATTATTGTTAAATGTAGAAGGCAATATGGGCAGGGGGTGTGGGTAGGGTAGAGAATTTATAAATTGGATGGATAAAATGGATGAGAGGAGGGGTGGGAAAAGGCATAAGTAGGTGGAATAGGGTTAGGGAGGGATTTGGGGGAAGTTTGGGTAGGTGTCTAGGAGAAATGGGAAAGAAATAGGGGGAATAAAATTGGGGGTTTGTGATTTGGGCATAGTAACAGTGACCGATGCTGGTTGAGGTATGGCCGACGTCAGTCTGTATATACCAACATTAGTCAGGATTGAAGAACCGATGCCAGTTTAGCATGGACTGGTGTCAGTGAGGAGTGACTGACATCGGCTAGTGAGTTTAGGGTGTAGGTTCATTGGGGTCGGGGGTTTAGGTTGAAGAATTTTTAGGGTTTGGTGTTTAGGTTGAAGGGTTTTAGGCGCATGGTGGAGATTGAAGGGTTTAGGTTCAGGGTTTTTTAGGGTTTGGGGTTTAGGTTCACGATGTTTAGGGTAAAGGGTTTAGGTTCAGGGTGTTTAGGGTTTGGGGTGGAGGGAAATATTTGTTAAATGTAGGTTGAATAATGTTTGTGTTTTTTTGAATGTGGGCTAGAGAGCATACTTATGGATGAGAGACCGAGTACCGCCCCCTATTTGTGGAGGTACATCAGAGTGTGACATCTGATGAGTGGAGGCATGTGATGGACATCAGTTTGATAGGCATGAGATGGTACAAGCATATAGTATGGGATCCTAGCCTTATGGTCACACTCATCAATAGATGGGATACAACGACCAAAACCTTCCATTTTCCGATTCGGTGAGCTAACAGTCACCCTAGAGGATGTCTATCGGATTCTTGCGCCTATCGATAGTGGGACATCAGGTGTATTCTATCTCCTCAGAGGGCATCCGAGGAGTTGATGCTAATGGAATGTTTTGGGTGAGGGTATGGTAGAGAAGAGGTTCCATAGTGCCAGTCTGAGCTATGGTGAGATGCATGCAACCCATCTAGAGTAAGATGAGGCTAGTAGTTTTGATTATAGAGGGAGTGTGTTATTTTGCACTGCTAGATCGAGAGGGTGGGAGAATCCCATGGGCCCTAATGGGGGTCCTTCATGACATGATGGAGGAGAGGATCCACTTTTCTTGGGCACCAACATACTTGGAGCAATTGTATAGGGAGTTGTGGGCATATAGGAGATTATAGCGATAATTCAGCCTATGTTGCACCTTTCTTCTCCATTGTTGGGCATATGAGCACATTGTATGTGTGAGGCCACTAGGCATGCCTCGGGCTGATGCATTAGAGCCAGGTTTTGTTTGAGTGGGTTACAGGTTTTGGGTTTCAGGTTACTAGAGTGCACAAAGTTTCCAGAGGCTACACACAGATGTAGCCTATTATAGGCATTTTCTAGAGGGTTTTTTCCGGTGTGGACATCATTTGGAAGCCCTACATGTGGGTTTTCCATCATATGGGTGAGATGGCCATGGAGTTATACTAGCTGCAGTATAGTTTTATGGATAGAGGGACGTCGTGTGGGATAGACATGAGTTGATACCCGTAGACAAGGTCAGACGGCAGGTTTGGGCTATTGCAGGATGTACCCCCCTCCCTTCCCATAGTATAGGAGGGATGATGTGGAGAGGCCAATGTCCCCTCCACAACCTATCATGCGTCGATAGGGGAGGAGGAGGCCCAGTGGACCGACACATTGATAATGTCAGTGTACTGATAGATAAAAATAGTGGTGGGCAGCTCAGCTGTGAGCAGCACTGCCCAGACTAGGACAGCCAAACCGTGGCCACCCTCATAGTTTATATAGACATGTTACAGGGACAGGTGACTACCTTACAGGGCTAGGTTACAGTTTTATAGGGATAGTTGATGGGGTCACAGGAAGAGGTGGCCACGTTACAGGCACAGGTGGTGGCCCTTCAGGCCCAAGTCACAACATTATAGGGGAAGGTACCCGCACAAGGTGGGGCCAGAGATGGGGATCAGGTGGCCACCCTACAGGCACAGGTGACAGGGTTGCAAGGTTATTTGGCCACTTCACAGGCATAGGTTTTGGCCTTATAGGCCCAGTTTACTATGTAGGCACTGGCACCAGTAGATGCAATAGGACAGGTTTAGGGACAGGGTCCCATGGTACAAGTACATGCATAGGGTCAAAGAACCTTATTGACAAGGTAGAGTACAAAGGTTGTGAGTGAGACACATGGCACCTCCTCAGACAATGCCCATGGTGAGATTCAGGGACACCCTGGGTGGGGTGAGGTACTATCAAGATTATTTGGTAAATAGCATAGGATAGATACCAAGATCTCATAGAGTACCCAATCACATTATGGAAAGCACAAGGGGTCGGTGATCCCAGAGGTAGGAGCAGGGTGAGGCCACTAGTGTACAGAGGTCAGATCTAAGTGAGGGGCCATCGAATGCTAGATCGGGGCCCATAACAGGTAGTGAGGTAGGTGCAGGGCACCACACAAGAGTGGCAGAGGAGTCGAGAGAGACCGATGCAGAGATCTGAGGAGGTGAGGGATATCATCATTTTGGATAGTATTGGGATTATCTGTGATATGGACCAGCCTGCGTGCTGATGATTTTTGTTTGTATATGATACCGGCCTGTGTGTTCGATGATGTTTTGTATATGACACCGACCTGCGTGCCGATGTTGTTTTGTATATGATATCAGCCTATGTGCCGATGTAATGTTTTGTATATGATATCAGCCTGCATGCCGATGCTTTTGAGACATTTCTATTAGAGACATTGTGTATTGGAGATATTTGAGTAGAATAGGTAGAGATGTTGATGATTCATATATAGATGGTGATGATGATGTTTGTGGCATGATGTATATATGTACTTGTGATGATGATGTTGTACATGTGATGGGAACTAGGTAAGTTAGGCATGATAGAATCAAGTCTTAGGCATGGATGGAATTAGGTCATAAGCATGGATTGAGTTAGGTTAGTTTAGGCATGATGGAGTCAGGTCCTAAGCATGGATTGAGTTAGGTTAGTTCAGGCATGATGGAGTCAGGTTGGTTTAGGCATGGATCAAGTCAGGTTAGTTTAGGCATGGATCGAATCAGGTCCTAGGCATGGATCGAGTTTGGTTTTTGTGGTTGATTGAATTTCTAATTCATTAATGTGTGCAATTTGTAATGGTATGGATCGTGTTAAGATGATTTGTAGGAAAATGTATGATTATGGTAGAGAAATGGTAGATGTGATGAAATGAATGTGTAAATTTTGATGGTAAAGGTGTTTAGAAATTGTTGTTTGTGTGGTTGAGTTTCCAGTTATTGATGTATAGAAAGAAAATTAACTAGGGTAGAATGTGAATTAGAAAAGGAAATGGAAAGGAGGAATTGGTATAGGGCAGCGAGTGGTCGAGCTAACCTCCAAGGGCCCTGTGCCCTCAGAGTGCTAACTACATAGTCTCGATTTTAAAAGGGACCTCAGGCCGATGTAGTTCTCCCATAAGCTAGGGAATATTTGTGATGAAGGAAAGGAATGGATTGATGGGTGTCTACGCATGGGTGAATATAGTTCTCATAAGATATGCACGTGATTGAGTGGATTAGGTCACAGGCATCGTTGAATGTAGGTCATAGGCATGATTGAGTTTAGGTTGTAGGCATGGTTGAGTGATTTTTAAATATAGGTGTCGAGGATATGGTCTTGTATAGGATAATCAATAAGTAATGAGGAAGGTGAATGGTAAGAGGTGGTAAAAGAGCTGCTTAATTTGATAAGATCCCTAATGATTCAATCCATACCTAAGAGGGGCTTATGAATGTAAGACCCTAAAGGCGTTGCATAATGGACCATTCTAAGGGTGAATAAATTTGCATGATCATGAAATGTCACGTTTACGGCAAGTCCCTTGAGTAAGAAGAAATTAGGCTAAAAAGGCAAGGAGGTGAGAATGGGAGGTTTAGCATAACTTAGTGTATGATGGTGTGTTTTTTGGAACAAGAAACCTGGAATATAAAATAGGAAATTTCATGACAAAAATTTCATCTTTTTCCTTCATTTATTGGTTTTTTTTTTAACTGATCAATGTAGGAAGTCTATATGGGATGAGTATATTATATTTTTGAGGTCTTCGTGAAGTTGATCGATGCAGGAAGCTTCTGGATATTTATTACATTTTTTATAATGACCTTATATAGTCATCCTTCAAGGAAGCAGTCTATTTATGGTGGTGGAATTAGAGTGAAGAGATGTCCCATTTGAGGGAGTCATCTTTTACTGGAAGTTTGACTCAAGGAGTTGTATCCCTTCTTTTTTTTACGTTTAAGTCATGGACAAGAATATAAAGGAAAATTAGGTTCTTGTTTAGAAGACAAGACCGTAGCACACAAATATTAGCTATAAAAGAGGTGGTTTTGAGTGATGGACGACCATGGGATTCCATCTTGAAGAAGACAAAAAGTATCCATGAGAATCATGCTATGAGTAGAGTCATGGTACTCATATTGAAGACAAGGCTAAAAGGTGATGGATAATCACATGATTCTTGTTTAGTTATGGATCCTCAAAATGGGTAATATGGAAGGTGAACAGTACTCAAGGGATGAGCGATCAACTGACAGAAAGTGATAGAGGACTTGATATCAACAATAGAATGGTTAAAGATGCAAGGCATTAAGGGGCTCTAGGTTTGGGGTTTACCTTCGAGTGAAGATAAACAATAAGCACTCGATCCATAGGCATGGGAAATGATATAGGGTCCAAGCCAATTAGGATTAATTTTACCCCGTTTACTTTTCTCCTCTTTGGTTACATGTATTATTTTCCTTCAGGATGAGTTGTTCGACTTGAAAGGTTCATTCGTGAACACGTTTTTCATAGGCACGTTTGATACATTTTTGGTAGATTTGGAAATGGTCAAGAGCATTGAGACAACGCTCATCTAATAACTCAAGTTGTGCCAAATGATCCTAGCGAAAGTCATCGTCGTTGAGCATGTCTTGTAGTGAGATGCAGAGAGATGGAATTTGGACTTTGAGAGGTAAGACAACCTCAGTACCATAGACCAGAGAAAAGGGGGTGGTAGCAGTCGAAGTGTGAATACTAGTGTGATAAGCCCACAAGGCAAAAGGAATGTGCGTATGCCAATCTTTCCCAGTATAGTTGACTACCTTCATAAGAATCTTGTTCAAGGTTTTATTGGTTGATTTGGCTTGACCATTAGTTTGCGGGTAATAAGGTGATGAGAAACTAAGTTGGATGCTAAAAAGCATCACATAGTTTGCATAGGGTTTTGTTTTTGAATTGTTTTCCGTTATCAATGATAATGCACGAGGAACACCAAAATGACAAATGATGTGATGGTTGATGAATTCACATATCTTCTTAACTTTGGTAGAAATGAAGGGAATGGCCTCTACCCATTTTGTGTAATATTTGGTGGTGGTTATGATCCATTGGTGGCATTGTGAAGAATGGGGGTTACTCTCACTGACAAGATCCAAACTCCATTGAGAGAAAGGCCAAAGGTCTCGTGCGACCTGTAAGGCATGGCTAGGTGTGTGATGGAGATTAGCATGTTGCTGGAATTTCACGCAATGTTTGACATAATCATAATAGTCATGGTTTAGGGTTGGCCAATAATAGCCTAGGAAAAGAATGTGTTTTGCGACAGCAAGACCACTAAAGTGACCTCCCACAAAATTCCATCGTGGACTTCCTTAATGGTGGAGGTAATTTCAGAACTTATAAGGCATCGCAAGAGAATGCCTTCGAAACTATGTTTGTAAAGGAGACCACCCATGATAACATAAGAGGAGACACTTTTAAGAAAGGCATGTTGTCCATTACGAGTGAGATCGACGGGTAGAATGGAAAGTGAAATATAGTCTACATATTGCTTATACCAAAGGTCACGTGGGTCAAGGGAAAAGGTTCCGATAGAGTAGACCTCATGAGGTAAATAAGAGGGTGATTGTAGCCTTTATATTGTGACAAAGATTTTAGAGTCAGCGGGCGAAGAAGGTATCTAAGAAGCCAAGAAGGCCATGGTATCTATAAATTTATTGGTAGAACATGGGGTGGTTTGAAGTGTGTAATGGTCAAAGGTGGTCAAAAGTATGTCTACATGATGCTTATACTTTTGAAGTATCTCATTACAACACTGGTATATACCATTGAATTGGTTTATAACCAACTAAGAATCATCAAAGATGTTGATTGACTTAACATCTAAGGCATAAGCATCAACATGGAGACCTAACACGAGTGCTTCGTATTCAGCAATTTTTTTTGTACAATCAAAATCGAGTTTGAAAGACAAAGGCATAGGTTCACCATCAAGCGGAATGAGGATAACACCAGCCCCACCCCCATGCTGACACTTGGAGCCATCGAAGAAGAGTGTCATTTGGTAAGTGGGTTCATCCAGGGAAAGGGTAGCTATAGACTCATCTAGGATGTCGAAGTTAGAGGGTTGATTCTCAAAAATAGGTGCATCAACAAATTGGTCGGAGATAGCCTAGCCCTTGATGGAATTTAGATGAATGACTTTGAAGTTGAGGTCAACCAAAGATCATAAGCCAACGTGCGGCACGTTGATGTTGATAGGGTTTGGCATACATATAGTGTAATGGATCAATATTAGTAATGATGAAGGTTTTGTTGTTGAGTAGGTAATGGTGGAGTTTGGTGGTGATGAAAACTAAGGCTAAGCAGATATTTTTTCAACGTGGGTATATCTAGTTTCCTAGTCTAGAAGGGTACGACTTATGTAATAAACAAATTTCTCTCAGTTTTGGTCGTCGCGATGAGCAAGCATGACACCTAAAGAATGGTCAGTAGCATAAATATATAGGTAAAAGGGTTGGTCATCTTTAGGAGGAATGAGTACTGGTGGTTGAAGAAGGTATTGTTTTAAGGCCTCAAATTATTTATGGCATTCATCATCCCATTTGAATGAAACATATTTCTTGAGAAGATGATGAAATGGTTGACAATGGTTGGAAATTTGCGAGATAAAATGATGAATGGATTGCAGCTTACCTGTATAGGATTCGAAGTTGGCAGATATTAGTGGGTGGAGGCATTTCTATAATAGCCTTGAATTTAACAGGATCGAATCCTATGCCACTCAAAGAAAACAACGAAATCTAGGAGTTTTCCATGGAAAGTACCGCAAAGACACACTTCTTTGGTTGAAGATGCACCACAATACTTGATGAGATGGTTTGAAGATGACTTTAAGGATAGGTAGGTGCTCAGTTCGATGTTTAGATTTGGTCAGAAGATCATCTACGTAATCTTCTAGTATGTGATGCATGATGTCATGGAAGATGTAATTCATGGCTCACTGATATGTATCACCAGCGTTTTTGAGGCCAAAAGGCATGACTCGATAGCAGAAGGTCCCCCAAGGGGTGATGAAGACAGTCTTGTGTTGATTCTCTAGAGCTAGTAATATTTGATTGTAGCCCGAGAAACTGTCCGTGAGTGATAAAATTTCATGGCTAGCGGTGAGATCAACCAGTTGGTCGATGTCGGGTAGGGGGAAATTGTCTTTGGGATAGGCGAGGTTGAGGTCACAGAAGTTTTTTGGCAAATGCGGAGTCCCTATGTCACCTTTGTGATAGGAACGATGTTAGAAATCCATTGGGGATAGTCAATGGGTAGAATGAAGGAAACCAAGAGAAGGCCCTGAAGCTCTTCTTTGACCAGAAGAGCAATGTGAGGATGCATTTTCCGTAACTTTTGTTTGATGAGTTTAGCATCAGGAATGGTTACGATATTGTGAACCATGATTTTTGGGTCAATACCAGGCATATCGGCATAGGACCAGGCAAACCCGTTGCCATGGTCTCGAAGGAAAGAGGTGAAGGATTCCTGTTTAGTAGCATATAAGGATTGGCCGATCCTTAGAATGTATGGGTCGTCCTGAGTATTAATGTTGATTTCGATGGTCGATTCGTTCAACATGGTTTGCATCTCAAAGGGTAATAACTGATGAATATAAGAGTCTTCCGCACTAAGGTAGGTGAGGATGGACTCATCATCCTGACATTGAACGATGGTAATTAAAGGTTTATCATCATCGATCATGTTAGGATACAGGAATGGGAAAGAAGGGGGAGCCTTGCCAGCACGTTGATAGGTCAGCGGTCCCAGGGAAATGTTGTTTACGAAAAAAAAATAGATTCATGGGAACTATGGACTCCATGGGTGAAGATGGTAATGTGGGTGAATGAGAGGGGGAATATTTCTTGTCTTGGATAAGGTCGACGCGAACTTTCTTGGAGGGTGGAGTATCAAAACCAATGCCACTACGTTCCTTATGTTTACAAGAGGTACAGGAAATGATAGTATGGCAGCCTTGTTTGTAAAATCTTAAGCCAAATCCTTTCCACATGCACCGGTGGAGGAAATTTTGAGTGAATTGGCGGTTAGTGAGGGAGTGTAGGTCAGACAAAAATGGTTGGGCTTGGGATGGAGGTTCGGGTTTATAGGTGGCAATATCAAGTCACCCATATGTTAGGTTGGTGCAAAGGTGGGGAGGGCCATAACAAAAAAAATCACTGATGTAGATGTTGTAGCTGGGGTGTTGACGTAGATTCCCATACTCTTGAGGGGTGAGGAAGGTGTCAATATTGTATAGGCAGTATCCCCATAGAGTGAGGCATTGAAAAACACCTTCTAAAGGATCAGTAGTCGGTATGTGTGTAGCGAGTATAGATGGCTCACTAAATGTTGGGGAAACAAGTGTCATCAATGGTAGAGGCTATAGCTGTAGTGGGGATAACAAGGTTAGATTCAGTAGAGGTAGTGGTAGTTTTGGTGGATAGGCTCATGGGTGAAGGGTGAAGTGTTGACAGTGGTAGATGCCTTGACCGGTACAAGCACATCATTGGGCTGATATAGCATGTTACAAGTCTTAAAAGGTGATGGGTCGGCAGAGGATGGTGTAATTATGTCCCTTGTGTTCAAATTTGAGGCATCGATGTAAATTCGAAGGGACACAACCAATGGCACAGATCCAAGGTTGTCTGAGAAACAAATTATACTAGAACTACTCCTTCGAGGACATAGAAAATTTATGGGATGGTGCGGGGACCCACGCGGACACAGAGAACAATGACACCTAGGGCAGAGGTCATGGCATCATTGAAGGAGCACAGTGGTAACCGGGTTACCATGCATACAATTGATAGGTATCCGCATTTGGGCGTATGCATGGGAGGAGATGATGTTAATGCTAGCACCACCATCGATCATAACATGTCATATGCGTATATTATCGATAAAGACAGAGATGAAAAGAGTGGGGTCAGGGTCATCAGACTAAAGGAAAGCGAGTGTCGCCACTTAGTGAGTAGGTGGAGGTGAAGAGGAAGGTGAAGACCTAGTGAGAGAGGCCACGTGGTGAGGGGTAATGATGGAGGCTACACAGTGTGGGGTCATTTGGTAAGACTCCAATAGATTGAAGGAGCTCCATGAGGGATTGATGATGCAACTCTAAGGTTTAGACGAGGTCATATAAAGAAATTTTGAGGGGAGATTCATGTAGTTGTTTTAGCAATGTGTGATGTGTGACTCCATCAAAAATAGGATATGCAGGACCTCAAATGGTGACTTTGGTTATGGGTGTAGCTGGCATGTTGGGTACAGGGTTGGTTGATGGGCCAGTCACCTTTTCCTTGCCCTTATTTTTTTTATCACGGGTGGCAATGTTGATCATGTTAATATGAGGGGAGGTGGATGAAGAGGGTGTGTCATGGAAGGTATAGCGACATGAGGGACAAATACCTAGTGGGGGATACAATCCTTGTGAAATGAGTAGGGTGCATTGGTATTTTGGTGGTTGTTTAGCCAACTCTCTTATACGAACCATGTTGATCTCGAATCTCGAGGGGTGGATCAAAGAGTTGTGGGGGTGGGGATTTTTGGTCACTAAGTAGGTAATGGGAGAAAATATATGGGAATTGAAGGGAAAAAGGGGTCCTCATTAAGAAGATCGTTGTCGTCAAAATTTTCTTGAGGACATAACTAGATGAGAGTGGTTTTTAAAGCCTTACAGTTCTCTACATCGTGTCTTGGCACACATGATGGTAGGTGAAAATTTTAGTTTCGTTGAAACCCTTTTGGTTTGGGTTTTAAGTGGGTCATAAGGTCTAAGAGGTGGTAATGTGATGATGGAAGTTTCGAGAAGATTGGTTAAGATTTTAGTGTAGGATCCCGCTAGTGCATCACAATGGGAGGTGAATGTGGGTTTGGGTACAGGTGTGGCTGATTGTGGAGGAAGAGTCTTTACAAGAGGGGGAGTAAGTTGGTCTAATTTTTTGGTGTGCAAAGTGGTCTTACGTCTTGATTTGCATCTGCTTGGGTATGTGCATGGTAGAAGAGCTAGTGATGGAAGGTTCGGTTGGTTCAACTACCTTATTGGAGGATAGAGGATTTTTAGCTTTAGGTTGCATCTTATCTGGGTAAAGATGACATGGGTGTACGAGATGTGGGAGGGAAAAGCCGATGGTGGAAGAGGGTAGGTTACCCACGGGGGGTAACCGAGGTGTTGTGGAGGTAGGTGATGTAGGTTAGGAAAGAAGCGTGAGTGAAAGAGAAGAAAGTATCATGGGTAGTGAATAAGTTATTGATGGTAGTGGACGTATGGGTGGTAAGAATATTACAAGTGAGGGTAGAAGGTTGTGTGGGTCACTTGGGTATATTAGAGGTATGTGATGTGGAAATGGGTTCACTATGCATTCTTGGTTTACCATTGGATGGGGGTTTCTTTTACTATGGTCGAGGGGTGAGGTCCTAGGATGGACAGAAGGGGTGAAAGTGATAATGGCGTGGTAGGAGAGGTTTATGTATGAGGTATAAGACGTTGGATCTTATTTTTAGGGGCTGAGTTAAGTTTAGTGTAAAATGTTGGAAGATGTCGCTAAATCTAATATAATGGGTGGGTGAGTAAGGTTAGCTGTTGGTATCACCCCTAAGGTAGTGATAGGTTTAGGTAGGGGAGATGATATAGGTGTGGGTAGGTGTTTGGTTATAGATGTATGTTGGGATATGGGCATAGGTGTTGAGTTAGATCATGGGCAGGTGACGTGGAAGGTGTTGCAATAGTCATGGTTGTGTTTGGTTTTGTCTCTTGAAAAACTTTCGGATAGATAATGGAGGTGTCAGCAAGTGACAACTACATTTGTGTTAAAACAAGAAGTAGAAGGCGTCCCCCAAAGTAAGGCTCTAGCAACATAGTCTAAGTGATCGGCCAAGCATGATAATGTTACTAACATAGGTGGGGCTGACATGGATTGAGTGGTAATCCCCGGTATAATGTTTTTGAGATACAGGTAAATGGCTAGCCTCAGACTTTGTGGGTAAGAGAGATGAAAGCAGATCATTAGAGATCTTGAAGGCACCGATGGTGAAGGGTCATCAAAAGATACATTGGTACTTCAATAGGATCCTCTATGGGTAGAGGAAAGGATGGGCTAGACGAGGTTGAATCTCCTTGTGATGGTGTAGGTTGTGAACATGTATCTCCTATGAGTAGGAGAGGTTACACTAACAACTGCTCGGAAATTTGAGGGGTTAAAATTGGCATGCTAATTATAGGATCTTCCACCGGTGAAGGAGAAAATGAAGAGGGTTCCTCTGTTGGTGGAGGATTACATGAAATAGGTTCTGGTGTAGGTAGGGGAGTTCGGGTTAAGATTTCATCTATGGAAGGAACATGAGGCAATTGGGAAGTAACGTGGTATGTCATCGAAAATAGCATGGACCTTGCGAGACATTACTATCATTGTTTGAAGTGTCACCAACTTGGTTGGAAGAAGGGGCATGATTAGGAAATGGCATCTTGAAGATGTGTAGGTTTTGGTTAGCGGGTGCATTCAGGCTATCCAAGACTAGATCTTCGTTGTCTAACATTTATTAGATGATATTCTTAAAGGTGATGTAGTTATTGTCGTTATGACCTTTGACATGATGATAGTTGAAAAAATCATGTTGCTTATACCATGTGGGCATGGGTCACTCAAGGTCAAAACCAGTACATGGTTTTATAGGTGGAAGGGTAATGGAACTCCAGCCTTAACAAGATTTTTCAAAACAGAAGAATAAGATTCTCCTATCGAAGTGTACTTTCATTGTTCTCGTTTGAACTGGAAAGCTTGGATGGAAGAGAGATTAGAAGGAGGTTTGATTGGGTTTGATTGATAAGGAGGAATAGCCTTGAGAACTAAAACATTGGCAGACCCTTTGGGTTTTGAATAGTTGTTTTGGGGGTTTCGAAGATGAAGAAGCATCATTTGATTTGAACATGATGTTCTTATTACGAAGTTGAATTTTCTTCTCTTCGATAGCACGAATTTCTAATTTCCATGCCATGGTGAATGCCTCATCAAAAGTATGAAAGGTCTGTACTTGAAGGGTTGGTGAGATGTGTCTAGCACAAGCCCCGAGTAAATAGCTCTATAAGCTCAGTCTAAGGTAGCTGGAATGTGAGCTGATTAATTAAACTACGCCAACAAGTGAAAAAGTCAACAATGGACTCATCTTCATACTGCCGAGTGGAATAAAGATCATTCATGGTAACCTTCTTGAAAATATTAATCAAGAAGTGGTCTAAGAAGGCCTGGGCTAGTTGATTGAATGAGTAAATGGAATGTCTGGGTAGTGCACTGTACCAGTCTAATGTAGGTCCTCTGAGGAACATTGGGAAATTCCTTAGAAGTAAAGCGTGATCGTGGAAATCAGGTAACACCCATGTTTAAAGGACCGCAAATATTTTTGTGGGTCGTCTTTACTATTGAAGTAGTTGAATTTTTGCATTTCCCAATGTACGAGGTATGATTGAAAAGGAATGGATGGGTGAATAGGCTCATTAAAAATTTCATCATAGGTGAGGGAATTACATCACATGAAAACCAATGCTTCTAGTGTCTACATCTTTTCCATCATTAACTTGATGAAGTCATTGGTAGGTTGTTGTTGAAGGGTTCCTCCTGTGGCATAAGGGGGATGATATTTAACTTGTGATGTGGGAGGAATTCCATTGTATGATGATGCCAAATAGGGAGGTTGAGAATAGGGGACCGACATAGAGGGTATGTATCTAGAATGGGTGAAAGACGAGATAGGGGGTTGTTGATAGTATGTGCATGTACGCGGGATGGTCGTAGTGAATCGAGTAGTGATCGGGGGCAGTGTTTTTGGGATGGAGAGGACAATATTATGGAATGGAGTAGGGGTAACTGACACCACAGGTGGTTGTGTTGTAATGGGTATTTGTCAGACAGTTGGTGCGAACGGGGATATGGTGTGGTTATTCGATGAGGGGACAACAAATACGACAGGTGGATGTGATACTTCACATGCAACAATCATGGAAGGTATGGATCATAGCTGTGAAACCACTAGGGACTAAGCAGGTGAGGGTGACATCGGGCTAACAAGGGCAAGAGAGATAGATATGGGCATGTTGTATATTGAGTGGATGAATGGGAAAAGTAGAATTGTAGGTTTACAAGGTTCTAATCGAGGATTTGTGTGAACTCCTCATCTCCTGCAGTAATGGTGGTAGGTAAGGTTGGATCCATGGGTGACATGACAGAGGGTGGTGAAGGACTAGGTGAGAGTTGTTGACAAATCATGTGAAATATAAGAGAGTTGGCTTGACTACGTGTCAACACCATGTGAATGAGTATATATCAGGTGATTTTGTACCGTGTAGATGACACAAGGGGCACTAAGAATGAAGAAAATAGGTGTTTATAGGTAGATTTGGGTAATATATTAGTTGATGTTCAATACAAAGTAACCGACGCCAGTTAATGTTGACCGGTGCTGGTTAAGGGGTAACCGAGGTTAGTCACTTTAAAATAGGAACAATTTTTTAAATGGAGCAAAGACTATTGATGGTCAAATGAACAAGTTGAATAATGACTATTTATCAAAGTAGAGAGAGTACAGAGACTCACAAGAACTTTGAAAGCAAAAAAAATGAAAGAAGGGTTCTTTTAGGCAATTCAACCCAAAAGAACAACAAACCGGTGTCGGTTAAGAAAAAACCAATGCCAATTAGGGGCAACCAATGCTGATTACTATGCAAATTGGAAAGATGAAGAAAAATGGACTGTTATGAATTTTAATGAGATAAACAACCAACCCAGAGGTTTGGTGATGATGCAATGAAGTCCTAACAAAATCAGAAGAAGTTAGAATACTCCAACTATGATTGTGGAGTGTGTAAGGCAACAGAATGAAAAAATGGAGAAGCATATCCTCACACCTCAAAATGCACGCCAATCAAACACTAAAAATATGCTCCTAACAAGTGATTTTTATTTTATTGAGCATATGTTGTTTAGAATATTAACTCATGAATTTTAGAATAGATTTTTTGGTCAGGAAGGCCCCCTACAAAGAAAGATATCTAAAAGGAGATTTTTCAGGTATGTTATGGTGGGGGCGGGCTGTCATCTGAGATAATGACTCAACAAAGGTAACGAGCTAGGGATTACCTTCCAATTTGGTCGTGTGATCACAGAAAAGTGTTCCTGGGTAAGATTTTGTTTAAGAAAGATGTGTATATTTCAATTTTGTGTAAGTTTGGTAAGACACAGAAAGAGAGGGAGAATGTGCTTTCTATGATTCTTTTTGTCAACCATTAGCTGGGCATGACTTCCAGCATATAGGTTGCCCTCATTTAAATGTGAGCTAAATGCAACAAATCAGAATGTAATGCAACCAATTTTAAGTCCAAATCAAAAAGGTTACGTTCAATGAAGCAAATGATGAATAGGAGAGGGTATTCTCTTTCATTAAATGTAGAAAGCAAGAAAGAAGAATGATTTCTTTTTAAATTCAACAACAGAAATGTTTCTTTTAGAGAAATTAGAAAGAAGAGAAGATTACTAGAGAAAAATATTAATGTGTAATCCTTTTAACAGGAAAAAGACACACAAATTTCACCTATGAATGAAGAAAATGCAATAGAACCCCTCATGGGTCCCACCAGGCATGCAGAATTTTTTTACCATTTTCTTTATTTTTTTGAATGGCAAAACAGATAAGGGTAAAAGCTAGGAGGAATACCTGTTAAATGTTCTAGTTGATGGTTGATGTGCACGTTTTCAATTCTTGATCCAATGCCGATTGTGAGAGATTCCTTTTTTCTAGGAGGAACTACCTGTAATAGAAAACAAGACCGTGAAAGAGAAGTTAAATGATATATGACAGTGGACTTCCTAGCGTATGCTAGTTCTGGGAAATCTGATATTTCCTAGATGGCTGTCAATCCACTATCTAAAATAAATTAATGTGAGAAATAAGTAAATTCCTACTGTATTTGATATGATTTAGGTATCTCATTCAAGTACAATAAGAAAATCTAATCACAATAGGATAGGCTATAGTTGGATCTAAAGGATGAGGTGTCTGTCAAGGTACTGGGACTGGTCAGGATCTGATTATGGTTTGTTTAGGTCAACTGGTAGGAGGTGGTTTGCCTCAGTTCTTAGGCAAGGTATATAACATAGAGACTGATATCAGTTGGGTATAACTGACGGTGGTTAAGGGAGACCGATGACAGTTATAGGTAACCAGAATTGGTAAAGTAGGGTGACAATAATTAAATGAAAACCTTATTCGAGAGGCTAGGTGAGGTTGAATAGGGCTAAAGAAGGAGAAGGCAAGGTCTGTAGGAATACTGACAACACTCAAAGAGGTTGAAGGGCAAAGATAGGTGATCTGACAAACAGGTGGGTGAGATTTTTGGGTTTTTTAGAAAGAAGGCTATGGAGGAATGAGAATGTTAATAGAAGAATGATGATAGGAATGATAAAAAATCTATGAACATAATAGGAATGGAAATGATTAATGATAAAACACTTACCAATATTGCATGTCCAATGGTTGTGTGGTGGTGATGATCAGTTGATGGAATGGAGCTTAGTGCAATAGTGATGCTTCCTGGAATGTTATCGTGAGTGCCAATGCTTCTGTATCTGTCCTACTGCTGGCTATGGATGCCTGGGTGTGTGAAAAGAATCTAGATCTACTTGCATGCAGCTCTCTTCTTGTCCTTCTTTCTCTCAGAATGTGCCAACCCAAAAAAAAGTTTTCTTAGGTGAATATTTTTTAGCTGACAATGGTTCTGAGTTGACCAGTGTCGGATTAGGTCTGACCGGTGTCGGTTAAGGCGGGATTCCCTAGGTTTACTAAAATAGGAAGATATCTCTTATTACTTGGGCCCAATTAGTTTGTTCTCTCAGATTAGAATGGAAGCTTCCCTTCTAATGAGCGGGAATGTGGTTAGAGAAATCTTAGGCATTGATTTTAGGGTTAGATCAAATATTAGCTCATTAAGGCAAGTAAGACTTAGTTATTATTTGTTATGGAAACATGCCAAGAATAGTTCTAGGGTGAGGTGGTTGGATGATGTATCTAGGTGAGGTGGTGGGGTAGAAATTAAGATAATTAGATAATAAATATTGTGAGGATATATATATTAATTTAATTGAATTAATTAAATTAATAATGATGTGGGGTGGAAGGGGCCATGATCAGGTGAGTATGTTTGAGCCGGTTAATTGACGAGGGACCAAGGGGAGTGTGACCCAATTTTGGTGTTTAGACCCATATAGGAACTATCCATGACACGATACTTTCCTAGTGTACATATTTATTACATTCATATTTCATTATTGACGTTAATTATTTGAAAATCACTAATCATGTAGTCATTCATTTATCATTAAACTAGACTACATTATATTTATTTTTCTCGTTTATCCTATCACAATTGAATTATATAGTCTAATTTTTGATAGGAACATATATACACACATGAGGCTACTAGTGTTTGTTCTAAGGATTTGTTTCTAATTGGCAACATGTTTTCTTTGTTTTGTAATTTTTCTTAGTTACAACAAGGGAGGTTTAAGAGTAATTAAAGTTAATCACTAAGGTTACATTATTTTATATTAAGTTATTACAACTAAATGTATATTATAAATACTTTAGTTAAATACTTAGTTTGCATCGTTCATGATATGCAGTATAAGAGTTGACTTGAGTCAAAAGGTTCAAGCCTCAAATTCAAATTTTATAAATTTAATCATTTAATGTTGATGTTTAAACCATGATGATGGGTATGGTGAATATGTTCATCCCTTAAGTATTGAAAGTTTCCTATTTATTAGGTTGAACAATTAATAATGAAACCTCCCTTTCATTTTAACATCAATCTTAGTCATGTTGACATCATTCAGGGTGTATGTGACATTTGATACTCAATCCAAAATTTCCTCACATTTGATCATGTTCTTATAACCCTTACATCGATACACTGACTTCAGATTGACTTCCTTTTAGAATTACTAAGGTTCAGATACTACTTTTACTTTATTTAACAAGATTATAAGGATTATGATCTTATACGTAAAAATTTTATATTACTCTTGGGAAATTTAAGTATTAAATGCATGTTACAAATAAACATTCAATTATAGTTTTATAGACCCTATTACCTTATAGCCACTACCCTTCTCCTTTTTTGAACATATATTAATGTGTAATTCACCCTAATTCTTGTGAGAATTCCATGATAGACTAATTTCAGTAACACCCTAAAGAGTCCACACCAAACTAAAATGAAAAATGAGAGAAACCAAATATCCTTATCTCGCATCCCTTGCGCAACCAAAGGTAATTCTCACTAAGGTAACACTTCTATTTGTGAGGAAAATCAGGGATTTAACTCAATGGATTAATACATAGGTAACTTATAATGCAAGTTCCACTTGTGTCATACAAATCTTGTGTTATATAAATATGTTTAACAAGATCATTTTAAGGTGAAATACCCCAGTAATATTCTTAAGGCTTTGGCTACCCATTAGAGTACCAAGTACAACACACGCAAACTAAAAGATAAATTTATAGCACATAGAAACTCAAGGAATATATAAGACTGGTCTAAGTAATGATATGATTAAAATAAGATATAAATTAAATGGTACCTGATTTGGTCGACGGTGACCCAGATTGTACAAAGGTAGTTCGACAATGACTTGAGAGGCTAGATCTGAAATGTGACTAAAGTATGCGAACCTTGAAAGATCTAGATAAAAATCAGATTCAGCATAGGTTTTAATATGCTAGATTCAACCTGCAGAAGGAATTTGAGAGAGTAGAGAATAGTAAAAAGACATAAAATAGAGGTTGGAAAGGAAAGATTAGGAATCATGACCTTAGTTGACAGCGACAAGGGTGAAGTGACAACGACTAGGATGCAAATAGATTGATCTGAGATAACAAAGAAATGTGATGATATATCTAGAATATTGGAATAGAGACAGGACACGGAAAAAGGTTGGATAAGGCTCTAGATATGGAGAACACAGTTATAGAGAGATGAGTCGATGACAAATCAAGCTAGGAAACAATGACTGTAGCATAATGAAGCAATGAAAAGAGTAGATGGACTCAAAAGGTAACCTACAAACATAGAAATTAGAATAACAACCTAATAATGGAGTCCTGGGAACTAATGAAGATGATATGATCCTGTGAATTTTTAGATTGAACAAAATTGTGATAAAAATTATATAGATAACATAAAATCTATACAAAACCTCCCATAGTTATGTAGATTATCAAGATGGTCTTCCAACGGTTGTAAGAGGTTTGATGAGATGATCTTGTTTGAAGAAGTAATTCACATAGTTCAAGAAAGTTTGAAAGAAGTCAAGCATTTATTTTGTTTTTTGAAAGGAATGAAATCAATTTTGATAGGGTTGACAACATTTAGGTTGGGTCACCATCGATTACGAGAAAATTTTCCCCAATGGGGTTGATTTTGTGTTTTAGGTTAGGATTAGGTTGTATTTAAGAGTTGGAAAAGATACTTTAAATCTTGTGTGGGATTAGATTCCTTGGGCATAAATCATGGGTAGTTAGGGCATAAAAGTAGATAGGAAGAAAGCTAGGAAAAAGCATAAGATAGAGATTTAGGATAAAAACATCCTAAATAGAAAGGAAATTTGGGCATGATATGTTGTGGATATTGATTAATTAATAAATAGGATTTAATTGATTAAATTAATTAAAGGTTATAGGATGTGCATTTAAACTAAATAAAAGGGGGATGAATTAAAATACACACACACAAGAAAACATAGATATAGATATTGATTTTAGGTGTCTACATTGGGACTGAAGTATGAACCAAGTGTCAAATGTGTTTTTTAGCTAGATGGTTCACCAACTAAGACAATAGGAATACTCAATATTTTAAAAATCATCTTGTATGTTTGTCTAGGTGTAACTATTTTGTAGGATTTCATGGTGTTATATTTTTTACCTTATTTTTCTATGTGACTTTCAAGAGACTTCACATCCAAAATTGGAGATTATATTTTAGCTCATTAGTCTTATCTTATTTTTAGAACTATATATGGAACTAAACTGATAATAAATTCAAAACCTTTTTCAAATTTTCACATTGAGCCTCATACACCTAGCATTTTAAATGCAAATTATGCCATCAATGATGAGAAAATAAGTGGGATTGAATATAAAACTCTTCATACATTAAAGGGTATTACTAATTTGTTTAAATATGAAAGGACTAACAAAGGTTATGAGCATGATAATTATATACTTATTCAAGAAAAAGGCCTTTGCATTTATTTCATTGATAAAGAAAATACTTAAAAATCAGCCATGGAAAAAAAAATCAGCAAGAGGATGGTATTTGGAAATTATTTTTGATGGCTCCAAAAATTAGTATGGTTTAGGAGATGGTATTATGTTCATTTCACCCACCAATCACAAGTATTTTTCAATTTTTTAGGTTTTAGTTTGGTTGTTGTAATAATGTATCACAATATGAGGAAATTATTCATGACCTTGAGTGGACAAGAAAGAAAGGAATAAACAATTTTCAGGTTTATGGTGACAATGATCTAGTTATACATCAGCTAAGGGGTTATAATGCTTACAAAAATATGTTAATGAGGAATTACCAACATAGACTTTGGGACATGCTTGAAGATTTCCTTTATTTTAACATTCAAATTGTTCCTAGAGATAGAAACAACATGTTGATAGAATTGCAGCCATTGGATCTCAGTTTGACATCCTGCAGACATCAAAAATGATAAATTGTAGCCTCGTATCAAGTTCATAGTGAGGCCATCAATCCTAGATAACAACTAACATTGGAAAGTTTTTTATGATGATGCTCACATACTTAGATTTTTATAGGAAGAGACTGATTTTTCTTCATAAAATCAAGCAAAACTTCAATATAGATATAATTATTAGATTATGCAACTTAATAGAAACAAGATTCTGAAAGGAATTTCAACTTTGGAAATAATTTTTGGAGAGAATGATTAAATGAAACAAGAAAAATTTGTTCGTACTACAACTAAAGATCAACACGAAAATGTTACCATTTTTTATAGAAAGAACCTTAATCTTGGTAAGCTATATTCAAAATCTAAAATGGATTCATTCAATGAATTATTTAGAGACTATGCTGATGTTTTTTCATGTAAGTACAATGATTTAAAGGGGTTTGATCCCTCATTAGCTCAACACACCATTGAATTTGAAGCCAATGCAAAAATGGTAAGATAAAAGCAAAGGAAAAGAAATCCAAAATTAGAACCATTCATGAGAAAAAAACTTGAAAAAATTATTGAGTCATCTATTATCTTTCCCATAAAAATTTTCACTTGGGAAACTATTATTGTGTTGGTAAGGAAAAATAATGGCGAAATCATTTTATGTGTTAATTTTCCTGACTTAAACAAGGATTTACTTAAAGATCATTATCCTTTTCCATCCATGGAACAAATACTTCAACTAGTTTCCGGTTTGGAAAGGTATTATTTTCTTTATGGGTATAGTGGTTATAGCTAAAAACTTGTTAAAGAAGGAGACTAGTTTAAAACAACGTTCACAAGTAATTGTGGCACTTATGTATATAGAAAAATTCCATTTGGATTATCTAATGCAGGTGGAACATTTCAAAGAGCCATGAACATGGCTTTCCAAGGTATATTTAACAAGTTTTTCCTTGTTTATTTGGATGAGATAACATTTTTTTCAAAGCTTGCAAGTGATCACTTATCTCATCTATAAAAAGTGTTTGAAATATGCAAAGAATATGGAGTTTTACTGAATCCCAAGAAGTGTTTTTTTGTGTTTATGAAGGAAAGATTCTTTTTCATGACATTTCAAATCATGGTACAAGTATTCATCAAGAAAGGGTAAGTTACATCCTTTCATTGTCTTTTCCAAAACATAAGAAATCATTATAAATATTTCATGGAAAAAATAATTTCATAAGAAGATATATTGCTGATTTTGTTTCATTATCAAGGACACTATCAGACATGCAGAATAAAAATCACAATTTAACATGGGAAAAGGAATGGGTAAATAGTTTTGAATCAATGAATAATTTATATCTTCATCTCTTACACTCATTAATATTGATTTTTTAAAATATTTCTTGTTTTATACTTAAGCTAACATTGATACAATATCAGGAATGTTGAGACAACAAAATAAACATGGGTTGGAAAAGCTAATAGCATTTTTAGTCAAAGCATGATGGGTATGAAACAAGGTATTAATTTTTTTAGAATCAATTTATTTAGATTTTTAGATCCCTAAAGAATTTTAGCAATTTACTTTCTTACAACAAAATTCATTTAATGGTTTCACACCCAAGCATTAAAGATTTTTTGTTGAACAAGGGTATAAGTGAAAAAAGAGTAGGTTGGATAACAATAATTATGGAGCATGAAATCAACATCAAAGTTACAAAGATGATTATAGGAAAGGGGGTGTGTGAATACTTGGTTCAATACTTGTAAGAAAGCATAGAAGTTGTCCTATTTATGTAAAATGAGTGTGAAGAAGCAAGAAATCAACAACCTTTAAGTTGTATTTTAGACCTGACAATGTACCTTCAGAAATGGTATATATCAATCAAACTTAAAATACCCAAAAACAATATATTTAAGATTGCAATCAGTTCATTTCTTACTGGTTAATTATCTTTTACTGAGAAAAGACATCAATGGTGTGCTCTTGAGATGTATTGAACTATTGAAATTTGAAAGGATACTTGAACGATTTCATGATGGAAAAGGTGGATGGAACTATTCAACAAAAAAATAGCTCTTAAGATCATGAAAGGTGCATACTATTAGACAAGAGTCTTCAAGGAATACCCTGCTTAAGTAAGAAAGTGTAAAAATGTGCATTTTTCACTGGTAAAGAGAATCTTCATGCCTTACCGTTGCATCCATTTTCAGTGGACCAACCCTTTGTCTAATGGGGTTTGGACTTCAATTACCTCATTAATCCACCTTTAAGCTTGGGACATATAGGGATCCTCACTGCAATTGATTACTTTAGATGGTGGACTGAGTCAATGGCTTAGAAGGAAACAAATGAAATAAGTATAATGGACTTTTATGAAGGTTTGATAATTAGGTTTTGTGTTCTTTCCTCCATCATTTCAAATAATGCTAAATATTTTTTTGTTGGAAATATTACTGCATGGGATGTAAAAAATGGTATTTTTCTCAATAATTCTTCTAATTATCATCCATAGATAAATGACCTTCTTCAATAAACTATAAATAATATTATGAGGATTATTAGGACTACTAATGATAATCAAAGAGCTTGGAATACAAAATTAAAGAAAGCCATATGGGTTGATAGAATCACTTACAAGACGTCTATTTCTAACTCATCATTCACGCTTGTTTAGGATCTTGAAGTGAAACTTCCTATTTCACTTGAGCTTCTAGCCTTGGAATTGATGCACCAAGTGGAGTTGATGGAAAATGAACTAATGGAGGTAAGGCATGGTCATCTCATGGAACTTGAAGAGGTTGGAAATATAATAATGATGTCAATGGAGCTGAATCAAGCTAATATGAAATGGAATGTTTAAAAGAAATTTACAACATGGATATTTAATGAAGGTGATTTAGTGTTAAAGTGGGATGAGGATAGAAAAAAAATAGGTACTCAAATTTTTTTTATTCCTTTTCAATTGGAACTTACATGATTATCATCTACAAACCTCATCATGCTTTTTTCACATCCACAATTACAACAAAAAATTACAAAATTTGTTTTTTGAACTTACATTACTCGATACATGACACCACATGAGATCACTCAAGACAACACAAAACACATGAGATTTTTGTAAAAACATTGACCCATATAGATAACATAAAATACATGATGCGCATCAAGGAAACGTTTCGACAAATGAAAAAGCACAACATAATGATTCAACTACAATAGAAAATCTCATATAGGAACTATCCGTGACATGACACTTTCCTGGTTTACATATTTATTACATTCATATTTCATTATTGACCTTAACTTTTTGAAAATCACTTATCATTTTGTCCTTCATTTATCATTAAACTGGACAAAATTATATTTATTTTTCTTACAATTTTACTCGTAATGATTCCATCTTATTTTTCTCATTTCTCCTATCGCAATTGAATTATATAGTCTGATTTTTGATAGGAACATACATACACACATGAGGCCAATAGTGTTTGTTCTAAGGATTTTTTTCAAATTTGCAACATGTTTGCTTTGTTTTGTAATTTATCTTAGTTGTAACAAGGGAGGCTTCAAGAGTAACTATATTACATGTTATTTTCATATTTTAATTTAATCACTAAGGTTACATTATTTTTTTAAAGTTATAAAAACTAACTGTATATTCTAAATAATTCACTTAAATAATTAGTTTACATTGTTCATGATATGCAGTATAAGAGTTGACTCAAGTCAAAAGGGTCAAGCCTCAAATTCAATTTTTATAAATTTAATCATTTAACATTGATGTTTAAACCATGATGATGGGTATGGTGAATATGTTCACCCCTTAAGTATTGAAATTTTACTATTTATTAGGTTGAACAATCAATAATGAAACCCCATTTTTATTTTAACAACCATCTTAGTCATGTTGTAATCATTCAAGGTGTATGCGACATTTGATGATCATTCCAAAATTTCCTCACATTTGATCATGTTCTTATAACACTTACATCAATACATTGACTTCACATTGACTTCCTTATAGAATAACTAAGTTTCAGATACTACTTTTCCATTATTCAACAAGATTATAAGGATTATGATCTTATATGCAAAAAAATTATATTACTCTTGGGAAATTTAATTATTAAATGCATGTTACAAATAAACATTCAATTATAGTTTTATAGACCCTATTACCTTCTAGCCACTACTCTTCTCATTTTTTTAACATATATTAACGTGTAATTCACCCTAATTCTCATGAGAATTCTATGATATACTAATTTCATTAACACCCTAAGGAGTCCACACCAAACTAAAATGAAAAACTCAGAGAAACCAAATATCCTTATCTCGCATCCCTTACGCAACCAAAGGTAATTATCGCTAAGGTAACACTTCTATTTGTGAGGAAAATGAGGGATTTAACTCAATGTTTCATACATAGGTAACTTACAATGCAGGTTCCACTCGTGTCATATAAATATGTTTAATGACATCATTTGAAGGTGAAATATCCCAGTAATATTCTTAAGGCTTTGTCTACCCATTAGATTGCCAAGGACAACACACGCATGAAGGATAAATTTCTCAAGAGGAGACTTGAATTGTGACACCTAGGAATGATTTCACTCACACCCTTGTTACAAGATTCACAGAACGTGGCCCCTTCCTCACACGAATGTACCTAGGTTATGCACATGGTCTTGCTAGGATTATAACAAGTATAAACAAGGAAATAGTCTTAATTCTTTTCTAGCACGACAAGGGTTTTTTAGGTCAAATTCACCACAAAAAAGTAGGTGACATAGACTATCAAAAGTTTGTAACAGTTCACATGCAAAAACATAGTTCTTAAGAGGAAACCCACATAGTTAAGACAGTCCTTAACCATTATCGTTCTTATATGTGGTTGCTCGACAATGTCGATATATGTACATGTTATAACATGATAGCCTAAATTGGGAATATTATTTCCATTATTCTAGGAGGTTTCATTGAGTATAAGGAGCTAGTATCATCTTAAAATCCAAATTTTCTATGTCATAAAGGTAGTCACACAAAAGGGGTAAGTCATACCAAATTGTACTCTTAGGTTGGGTTTTTGTTTAGGTTCCTTTCTTACAGTTTCCAAGGTAGTTATTACAACACACACAAGAGGTTCAATAGTTAATTTTCACACCGGAGGACACTATAAATATTAAATAATTTCTAGTTAGCATATAGATCTACCCTCCTAACAATACATATTTTGAAATTAGTTTAACACCCATGACCACATGTTCATTTTCCAAACACCCTAAAACACTAACAAATTTCATCTTAATTCATATAGAGATACTCCTTTCTACCATTCATGAATTAATTTCCATAATGTATCTATAAATTAAATCAAGTAGAGCATTTAGTAAAATTACGTGATCATGCATCAGTAAAAACCACTAGCATGAATCCACCCTCCCTCTAACATGTTATCCTCATCCAAATAGATTTTTAAAGGATGAAATAACATAAAAAATTTCCATATTTTCAAAACATGATTTCAATTCATTTATTAAGAGAGAGAAAGTAAGAGTAAAGAGAGAAAATGTTTCTTATTTTTTCTTTTTCACAAGAAAAGGGGTGGAAGAGTATCCTATCAAATGTTATGTACAACAAACATTTATGAACATACATATCATAGTAGTTTATGTTGATACATATCATAGTAGTTTACAATTATATCTTTCCATCTAACATATAAACATTTAGTTGAGAATAATAAATCAAGATTGAAATTTAAAAAATTCAAAAATTATAGAATTTTTTTAATATTCTCTTAAAAACCAAAAAATTAGAATAAAGATAAATTAAAAAACATATCTTGCTAAATAATGAATTGGATTTACACAACCACAATATATATTTTTTTAATTATTAAGAGGGGAACACAATACATGTGAATCTCAATGCTCGACAAGCAACCCAAAGGGAAAATAGAGAAAAAGGTGACAACATGATGATATAAATCTAGAATGGGACATTTTATCCCTTATTCACACTAGGGGGAATATTATGAATAGCCATCACATGTGATTATTAGGTGCTTCAAATTAAGTGATTTAATAATTGATATTTATGTGGGTAAATAATAAGTGGAGAAAATAATAACTAGATTGTATGTGATTATTACTCATGTAATAATCACATAATAATAGGAGTTTGTAGAGATTAGGTGATAATAATACATGAAGTAAATAACTAATTACTGATATAATAATTACATTATAATATGAGATAGGTGAGATATTCAAGAGATATTCAGGTTGTGAAATATTTTATGGAGTTAAGACTTCCTAATTTTAGGTGATCATATCTATATAATGTACTATCTCTTTTTTAATAGACAATATTTATTGAACATTATTGAACATATACTCTCTCATGGTGAAGGGGGTAACCTCAATAGATTACATGCCTCACAAGGTCTAGTGATAGCCATCAAATCCTCAACAAAATATAAATAAAATTGGGGCTAAACTTAACTTAGTACTACGCCCATATATTTGAAGTTTTTCCTTAGATACCAAGAAAAGAAAAGAGTAGGAATTCAACATTCATAATTAAAAAATGTGTTGATAGAGATCAAATATGATGAAGGCCATAAATAGAAATGATTTTTTTTATAGGAGTATGTATCATGGTATTGGGAAACGATAATTTCTATTCTATAAAAAAAATTATTGAATTACATTACCAAATGTTTCTCCAACTTCTAAAAATTTAGTTTAACATAATAAATAAGGCTTGAAATTTTCTAAATTCTAAAATTTTAGAAAGAATTTTTTTAATGATCTCATTAAATATAAAAAAAATAAAATAATGAACATTAAACACCATATCTATCTAAATATTCACTTGTACTACGAAGGCATCACATGAAATTGAAAATTAAGATTAACACACAATTTGGGCACATAACCTAAATGATTAAATTTGAATCTCGATTGTGTTTAAGCTAGTTCACAGAGAGTTCCATGCTAATGATCCCCACATTCTAGTATATATTTAATATACAATATTAGACAAGAGATACCCTTTATTAATTATTATTTAAAACAACATATGAATTTTCTCCCTTCATGAAAGGCATATTTAGATGAAGCCTTGAGTAATGTGATTTACTATTTCATATACCCTAATTACTCATTTACCTCACCCATAACAAATAGTTTTTGGTTATTTTATCTTTTTATGTCAAAATAATTATGATATTTTCAATCTGATTTAAATATTCAATTCCTATTAAGATATTGTTTTCACCTTGTTGACATTTAATTTTATCTCCATTTTCATTATTTCCCATTTTTGGATAGGTTATTTTCTAGAAGTTTCACATATTATTTGCATCCTTTCCTCCCACTCCTTTTAATATATGTTAGCATTTTGAGGTGCATTAGGGTTTAAACAAATAACGCTATAAAAATTCTTAGTCTTTTGAATATTTGCTATTTTAGAATTTTATCTTGAGCATTGTTATCTTATTTATTGGATGTATTTTAGTTATCTTTAATATTATGAGTGTCAAATTTAATGATTTTATATCTTATGGATTTCTAAATTGATTTATTAATTTCCAAACCAACACCTTTTGAATCCTAATAAGTCCCTTCAAATATAATTTAATATTCTCCCATAGGCTATCTAGAATGGATTTTGTCCTACTTACCTATATTATCCTATTTGCGTAGAGGAATGCACTTGTTGGAAATATTCTAGGTTATTTCAATCTGTTTAAATATTCCTTTGTATGGTTATTTTAAAAAAGCATGAAAATTTATATTTTATTATTTTATTCACAAGATAATTTATAAATATTCCATAAGCTTAGGAAAATTATATTTAATTAAAAATTCAAAATAATATAGCAATCTAAAAAGTAATAAAAAAATTTGAAGAAATAATGTACATGTACCATTTCACTCGCCAAGTGTGTTTATTAAATCTGAAATAAGGTTGATTCAAACACTTTTTTTTATCAAACTCGAGGCTCGTTACCTAAATATACTACCGAAAACCATTCCTAAATCAATTTTTTACTTTAATATTATCATCGACCATAAAATTTAGAAACCATATGCCACAACGTTTCACTATACCAACCCTTCTATCAACAATATTTTCAAAATTTTCTTCAAAATAAATCTTAGGTAACCTATACTAACGAAATCACCTTTCCCTAACCTTTTTCTAGCCCTTATTTTCGAACATAATTTTTGAAGTGTTTGTAATAATATTCTTAACTTTTTGTCTAGGTAAACACATAACTTCAAAATAATTTATTTTCCTAAACATATCCCTTATTCCTCTCTCAAACACACATAAAGAGATCATGCTTAAAAAAAGTGTAGCCCTCAACGTCATCAAAACATCTGGTCCCACAATTATCTGGAGTAGGATGTTCACATGTATATCAAAATATGACATACTAATCCTCGAATTCACCACTCAACGTGTATATAAACACATTTCCCTTAATCATACTATGGATATCCAACTCTACTGAAGGTATCAACTAATGATTAGGAACTATCATTAGTCATTGATGTGACACTAACTTTATGTTTATAATGAACTTCATGACCCCCTCGAATCTCCTCTATCTTGGGCACCACTACCTTAGTGGGGAAATCGAACACTTAGAATCCATCCACCTCCATCTCCATAGTATTTTCCATGACTTATCCCACCTCCTCAATAAGTGAAGATAATTAATGGTCCGAGTCCTCCATATGCGAAATGTAACAAACTAGTTTGTTAACCTATGTTTATTATAACACCCACAAATTTAATGGTAAGAGTCCGTCATACGCCAACTGTAGAAAACTAGTTTTTAAACCTATGTTTATTGTAACACCCACAAATTTCTACATTAAAATAAAAATAAATCCTATTAATTTAATAGGAAAAAATTACAGTAATTTTTTTGTTTTAAAAGAGGTTGCAAGGTTAAACATTATCCACAAATTAATAAATCTCTTGGTTAAATTTTATACCAAATCTTGTGGAAGTTGGAATTAAATTAATAATTAAATATTATTAATTTACTTCCTAAAAATATTTATGGTTTAAAAAGGTTTACCAAGCTTCATAAGTTTAATTAATTGCCAAGCACTAAGTTTACTTTATTTCCTATCACAAAATTTCATCTACTTTTTTCTAGCCGCTAAGTGGCACACTTCACCCCATCACCTATGTATTTTTAATTTTGGTTACATTCCCATTAAAATATGTCCCACTTAGGTGATGTAGGGTTTAATCTGAGCCGTTAGATCTCATGTATTTGGGGCATTGGATCTAACTTTCCCTAAATATCCTTATAGGTTTCTTTTTATTTCTATTTGCCCTAATTTCATTCTCATTTTTTCATTCGTGTATTGCATGTTGGGAGGAGGAGATAGAGGAAAATCCATGGAGGCCAATGGAGCTTTGGAAGACTATACATCTCCATATTGTTTTTTGTCTACATGTGTTAGGATAAGTGATCTACTTTTTTTCCTTTGTTGGTATTTTTATCCTTCTTCATTTTTGTTTATTTGATAATTTTTTCTTGCAAGTTGGATATATATAATATGTATATACCCATTTTGGGTTAAAGAATATAGAACCCTAAATGTAGATATATACATATATACATTTTTGGTGCAAAATTATTTTTTCAGCTTAAAATAATTTATTATATTTAAAATTAAAAAAAAAAATCTGAACCAAATACATACATACATACATACACATATACATACATACATACATATATATATTATAAAACCCGCGTAAGCCAAATAGGCGGCCTGAGTGTAAGGTAATGGTCGTGGTGTTTTTTTGTTAATTTATTTGGTGGGGCGGGGGGGGGGGGGGGGGGGGGGGGGTCGGACCGTCCCTCCCCACTATATTATATAACAGTGTGGGGCGTGGGGTCCGCACCCCTGCCCCTACCCCTTCCCCCCAATGTTACATTAATTTATTTAATATACAAGATTTTTACATCAAAGCCATTCGACTTTCATAAAATTTGTTTAATTTTTTTAATAAAATTTTATGTATTACTGATATATATATATATATTGTAGACACCTGTAGTTTGGCCAATGCACTATTAAGACTAATATTGTGCTATTTGTGCTTCTCCCTGCAAACCAACGATTCACTGCTAGTTCAACCTATCTAAATTTATTCCTACGACATCCCTTTTGTCGTTTTTCCTCTTGTAAACCATTTAAACAACCTATAATAGCTTCGCTCAAACTACATTAGCTTCTTACATTCTTCCAGTTCACTTCTACCACCTTCCTGGCCTATCAATCCATTCCATTGGATTGATCTCACCCTTCAAAACTCTCTCCAAAACCTAATCACCTCCTAAACATGTTTAAATAAGCTTAAACATGGTTTGTCACTCCCTAAACTTAGTCAAAATAAGCTTTTGCTTGCTAAAAGTGTTTTTTGGAATTTAGTGTTTGTCCCACATGCACTCAAGTTTCCCATTTTCCCAAATGGAAAAATATATATAGGGCTAGACCCCTTCTCTCATTTTCAAGAATTTCTCCCTTCTTCCTAAGCATAGATTATAGCATTTTGCATCTAGGTTCTAGATTTCATTTCTGGTTTAGATATTGAGCTATTTACTTCATTTTTTGTATTGCTAATCTAATTTGTAGGGTAAAGGACAAGAACCATTGGCTTAAAGGCCTATAATGGGGAGATTTCTTTCTCTTAATCATTAAAAATAATTGCTTAGGACTTACTAGGTTCATTATTTTAAGCTTTCAAAGAAAAAAGGTAGTTTTAATTAGCTTAAATTTGAGTGTTTACTTCATAATGCATGTTAGTTAGAAAATCTTGCTCATTTCTTATCGGATGGTCCACTAATTTGTTGCTTGAAGCCTTTGGGGATTCTTTAGGAATTCTTACCCCAAAATTCATGGTTTTCACAACTTTTCTTTGAACACATTTGGCATTCCCGGTGGGACTCTTATGTCCATCCTCCATTAATGGAGGTCATTTAGGTTTTTCAAAGTTATTTTTCAAGATTTTTAGTTTAAATCACTTGTTATTTCCTCATTTCTATTTTAAACCTTGGATTAACGAACTCTATTTACATGCATTTGTGGGTTTAACATAGAAATAGGAAGCTTTGACTAACCAATAACCTATTTGCTCTTAAAATTTTGAAAATCCATGTTTTTGTAGGATTTTTATTGAGCACACGTAGGTGTTTTAAGGTGGTGCGTACATGTTGATATACATGCGTCTCCATTACAAGGCCACATACCCGTCAGGGTGTCCTCTGTGTTTATGAAATTTTCTCTACAGGGGCACGTCCGTGTCTCCATCGGTCTATCTACGTCTCTGTCTCTCTGGACGCGTCTGTGTAATTAACATCACTGTGTAAAAATTTTACAGACTTCTTTTTACTTGGGCTGCGTATCCGTCGGTAGGAGCACGTCCATGTTGAAACCCTAGCGTACCCATTGGATTAGGGTGCGTAGGTGTTGGTGACTATTTTGATCTTAGTAGACCCACGTAGGTGTTGGTATAGACACGTATCTGTTGGTTGGGGTGCGTACATGTCAGTTTGGGTGTGCATGTGTTACTGTCAAAATTTAAAAAAATTTACATTCTGTTTTAATTGTTTCTCTGACATTTTTGATGCAGGTTTCTGAAAGGTTGATAGGTTTTTAAAAAAAAGGCCTATCTCTTTAAAATTTCAGTTTGCATGATTAAGTGTTTTTCATTCCTTAGCTTAAAATTAGGATTTGTGAAAGGTGTGTATGCTCTCTCCTCACGCTTTCCAAAGTGATCTTAGAGATCAAAAGCACTTGCACAAAATCTATTTTACACGTTAAAAACACTTACTTTTTAAAAGGATAAAGTAACATTTTTATGTTCTTTTAGTAGGATTTCCACTTTGCGTATACTCTTCCTTTGCGCCTTTGGGTGATCTTGGGAATCAAAAGCAAGTGTGAGTTATCTTTTACCTCAATCGGGAAACCAAAAAACTGCTAACCAACTTGTTGTCTACAGGACCTAACATTGGTCAAAGAAAGGTGTTAAGAATGAAGTGAAAACTTCTAATACATGTGTGTTTGTAGATTGCCAAATGGTGTGCCACTTTTGAAACCAGATTAAGATTAAAAAAGATAAAAAAACACACCATATTCAACACACTGTATTGCAAGTTTCAGAAAAGGGTAAGTCCCTCTCCGCTTAACTGGAACGTAACTCCTTTGGCATAATGCCTTAAGCTATAACAATGGGGTGGTTCCAAGAACCCAAAATTAGTACACCACTGAGTAACCTCGTGGAAAAAATGGGAAGCTCCTCACTTACCCACTTGACTAGTACACCTTGTGAGATAGCGTTACCGGTTGTCCATGTGGTGACCCCAGTGATAGTACACGTAGATGCACTAGTTGCCTACTGTTCTTGAAGGGGGTAAAGTAAAGTTGAGATACTCCCAAACTAGTCAGTGCGAATTTTTGGGTAAATTGCGCTTACTTAAGACAACCTTGTAACACCTAGTTGAGAGAGCTTATTAAGAAGACCATTTTGTCTAGAAGCCAACTTTACTAGTACATTTATGTCCTTTTACCATCATGAAGTGATAACTTGATTGGATTCAACACCTTGTTTGTCGAACATGGTAACGAACCCATTCTAAGTTGGATCTAAGTGTTTTTCATCACAAATTTAGACAAATGTATTACTTATCTTAGCTTCCTTCTTATTTTTCAAATGAGGAAAAACTCTACCCAAAGTGAAACTAAGCCTATTTTCACATATTCTTGATCTACTCCCATGTGTTCGTACTTTCCACATTGGAAGTCGAATAGAGGCATACTTTACGTGTCATGTTAGAGATAGTGCTAGCTACTTTTTTGTACATTTACACTCATCCATGTTTGTGGCTGGGGTGTTAAATTACTAAAGTAGGTGGGTAGATTTTCACATCTTTAGCAGTCCTATGATCTTGACTTTAGGATCTTCGTCATTGTTATGGGTCAGTTGTGTCGTTTTGTCTCTCCCCTAGTTTGACGACTTTTTCTTGCATTTTAGTCATTTAGTATTAGCATTTGCATTGCGTCTCCCATTCTTTCGGAATGTATTATAAATCCCTTTATTACGCGGTTACACTGCTCACATTTTCGCAGACTTCTTGTTATACCTTCTACTTGGATTTAGTTCTAACGTCATCTAGGTTTATTTGATGAGTGTTGATAATGCATTATATATATCATCATGATGTTGTCTTGAGATCGACGCCTTGCTTGCTTGGTTGAGATAGCTTGATAGCATTGTTACGCCATATCTAATTGTGACTTCCAATTTTCAATACACATGGCTTGTTGTCAGTACTTGAGTCAGTTCTAGGTATACCTTGTTAAAGGACTTTGTCAGTATTGTGATGATATTTAAGCCTTGTTAGATTTCTAACTTCAGCCCACATATCTGGTACAACATTGTCATTCATCTTGGTCTTTTGAATATATATTTGACATAACGCAACTTAGGTAAGTGATACAGTTTCATCTTTCCATATCGGTATCCTTTGAAAACTAGTAAACGTAGTGTTGCATCTGAGTATCGGCTAGTAATGCCTAGACTTTTCAAAATGGCAATAAAATCTAGTGAACTTAATGCAGGAGCTAATCCTTTCAATGATTTCCCCTTTAGCTGGAACAATTTAGGACCACTTTTCTCTCAAGTCAAAGATACAAAGATGTTAATCGATCATAGTGGAGGAGAGTCAGAATCTTCGAGAGAACAACAAAGGTTAGACCTAAACATATTTGACGAGCTCTTATATTATAACAAATATCAATTACTCGCAAGAGTCTTGGCGTTAGGATGTAAACATCCACATGAGCGTGAAGAAGAAACAAAGGTCGTTGACCCTAACTTAGGAGAGCAAAGATTTGTCTTAGATAGATAATCCTTTCGATGTGGGATATGCATCCACTTTTGGGAAACATAAGGCCATTATTGAAGGTAAAACATCACGTAAACCTCGCTTTAAGGCTTCGCGTAAAGTAAAAACTGATCGGAAGGCCTCCACTCCTCTGAAATTCAATGAAGAAGAGGAGACCCTCCAAAAACAGATCTTAAAGTTGAGTCAGAAATTAGTGAACCTAGGTTCTTCAAAAAGAAACATAGGTAGAGACAAAGACAAAAATAAACTTAACGAGTTTCAATTTGATCCGCTTATAGACTATACCTTTATGACAACTCAGGCTTAAAGGTCAATATCGCCTACTAAGGAGAAACTCATTCAGGATGAATTGAAATCTATGAAAGATACAATCACAACATTAAAACAAGGAAATATAGGCCAAAACAGAAAGTATCTCTACAAAGAACTATGTCCTTATCCCTTCGATAAAGACATGTTACTACAGCCATTTCCTAAACATTTCACTATCCCAAAGCTCGACAAGTACAAAGCAAAAGGTGATCCCTGTGATCACATAAAATACTTTTACATGGCTTGTCAAGTGGTCACCTATAATGATAATTTTCTAATTCGACTCTTTCCCCACAGTTTGGGGGATTTGGTGATTGAGTGGTTCTGTACCATACCTAAAGGATCTATAACAATGTGGCCAACACTAGCAGAAATTTTTTTGTGGCACTATTCTTTAATATTGAAAATGATATCACGATGAATGACCCTTGCAATGCAAGGTAAAAACCTAATGAGACCTTCGCATGTTTCTTACAATGATGGAGAGCGTTGGCTAGTCGCTTCCCTTGTGCTCTACCTGAAAAACAATTAGTGAGCATTTTTGTTCCTAATTTAAACTCAGAGATATCCTTCCATCTTCAGATGCATTTTGGATCTAACTTCGAGGAAGTTATAGAGAAAGGTAGCCAAATTGAAAAGGATCTTATTACCAAAGGAACACTTAAACCCTTTGTCAAAGACAAACATGAGACAAAATTTGTAGACAAACCTAAGTTCTTTAATAAGAACAAGAACGTCGTCGGTGATGGAATTACTGACTCCAAAAGAGTCCAAGCTGTGTAAACATGTCCACTTTTAAATCTTTCACAAGGACCTCATCCAAAGGCACCCACAAAACGTATGTTCACAATGTTGAGCAAACCCCTGACTGCTATATTAAAAAAATTAGATGATGCTAAAATGGTAGAGTATCCAAGTACCACAGTACCATTCCCAGAAAATGCTCCAAAACCTGGTTGGTATAAAGACCATGAATACTGTGACTTCCATCATGTCAAAGGACACAAAACAAATAGATCTCTATAGCTAAAACACTTCATACAAGACCTCATTGAAGAGGGAAAGATTGCCATAGAATCACCTCCTGATTTAGGATAGGGTCTTAATGAAAAAATGGGTATATACAAAGAACCTTTTCCCAATCACATGGATAAAAAGAAAATGAAACCAGATCACGAGTAGGCCTCTAATGACTATCGCACTACTGCATATGTTTACCCTAGTGATAAAAGTCCATTCAACTCCCTTATATGTTGCATCCGTTCACCTGATGAACAAGTAAACACAATCCAAATTCTCAAAAAGATTTGTGTAGTTGGAACATGATGTGCTCGCTTAATCATACCTGATACAATACCAACTACCCAAAGCCAATATAATTTACTAGACTAGCTAGACAAAACACCAGCTAAAATATCCATTTTAGGCCTTCTTAAAATATCTACTGCTCACAAGGATATATTATACAGAACATTATAGAATTCCAGAGTCACTGCTGAGGTATATCCCGTGCACTTGTAAGCTATGGTCGTCCACCTTGAACCCACTGTTCATATCACTTTTGATCACAATGCTATCCCACGTAAGAACCCTGAGCATAATTTTCCTCTCTATTGAGAAGTGGTCATTACCAGTGTTAAGATTAAACGAGTGCTTGTGGACGGGGGATCTGGTCTAAACATATGCACATTGAAGCTGGTCATGTAGCTAGGCCTTTTAGAAATGGATCTACGAGCTAAGAACATCACCATCACAGCATATGATAATGAGGAAAGAGAATCCACAGGTACTATCATAGTGCCCATCAAAGTAGGTCCAACCTTTCCTGATATGACCTTCCATGTCTTCGATTTAGATCTCCCATATAACATGCTCTTAGGGTGTCCATGGATTCATGCCATGTAGGCTATCCCTTTGACATTTCATTAGTCTATCAAGTTGTGCCATGAAGGGTGTATTGTCACTATCTCAAGTGATCATGAGTCGTTCACTCACTATCAAGAGTTGCATAGTTTCTCTCGTGCAGCCTATGAGTGCCCTTCCATGGATGTTGTCATCCCTCTTAAAATGGAAGCTTTGAAGAATCGAGCGGACTCAAAATTTCTCACACCTTATAATAAGGACGTCCCCTCTTTGGTTAATCCTGTTACATCCTGGGAGGCTACATCAGCAAAATATGGCCCAGGAGAGCCATTTACTCTTGAACAAGCATTACTAATTTCAGACTTATTAGTGTCACCTAGAACATGGAGTAAGCCCTATTTTAAGTTCAAAAGTACATGAAAACCATGTTTAGAATAATTGGATAAATTTTTTCATAGTGGCGTCCTATCCGAAGAAAATATGTTGGAGGATCCGATTAATAAGGTGCCAGAAGGAACCATGGCCTCATGCCATCAAGCACCTCAGTATACTAAAGGACACCACATGATGTTTGTCAGGGGTTATAAAGGATACAGATGCAGAGCCAATGCACAAGGCCATCTAGAACCTATTCCTACTCGCCATTTCAAATCTGACAAGCATGGTCTTGGGTTAAAATCCCAGGGTGCTCAACCTGTCGAGGTTGATGCTACCTTTTCTGAATGCGAGGATGTTTCATATAATGCGGATAGCGATACAAGTTCCCAATGTAGCCTCTAAAAATATTTGGCTTCCACGAACCTATTCCCAGAGTCAGCCATCCTTACCCTATTTGAATCCATCCCTTCAACTAATTATCAAGTCACCCTATTTTTTCATGAACTTGTAGATTAGGACCAAAAACTTTACGTACCACTTGATATCTTCAAGAATGATGAAGCATTCACGGAATTCACGGGACACGGGTATTTTCTTCCTATTGGGGACCACAAGAAAGGATTCCAAATTTAGTTAAACCCCTGTGCATACTTCGGAGAAGAGGCAGAGATGTGTGGCGGCTTGGGTAAGAATTTTGTGAATAAGAGTAAAAATACTTCAAAACAACCTAGTACAAAGAATAAATGGAAATCTCACAATGATAAACTCTTTGAAACACTTATAGAAGAACAAAATGAAAAGAAAGGGGATAAAATAACTTATCCATTTGAATATGATACATAGATACCTCAGGAGGTTGATCTCACCCTCCCTCCTGATCCTACCAGAATGGAGGACACATCTAAGATGCTCATTAAGGAAACCATCAGTGTTAACATTGGTTCAGATGATTTACCCAGGATGATCAAGTTGGGGGATTCACTCTCAGCTTAGGAATAGAAAAACTGTGGAAATCTTAAGAGAATACATTGATATTTTCACATGGACATATTCAGATATGCCAAGCTTAGATCTGACACTAGTTGTGCATAACCTTGTTGTGCACCCAAATGCCAAGCCCATTAAACAGAAACTGAGAAAGATACATCCTACAATTGCACTTCTTGTCAAAGAAGAATTGGAGAAACTCTAGGCTATATATTTTATCAAACCTATTGATTACACAGATTAGATCTCTAATATAGTTGCAATACAAAAGAAACCCATTGGCATTAGGATCTATACTGACTTCCATGACATCAATTAAGCATGTCCTAAAGATGATTTTACTTTGCCAAACATAGATATGATCATAGACTCTACCACTGGCTATGAGATGTTATCCTTAATGGATGGCTTCTCAGGGTATAATCAGATAAGAATCCTAGAATAGGATCAACATAAAAATGCCTTCATCACTCCATGGGAAACATTTTGTTACAAATAAATGTCGTTCGGACTAAAAAATTCTAGGGCTACTTATCATCGTGCTATGACTGTGACTTTTAATGATAAGATGAACAATAGTAGAGAGGACTATGTGAATGACATATGAGCTAAATCAAAGAGCAGAAAAGAGCACCCAGAAATTCTTAGATGTATCTTTCAGCACCTCAGGGACTGCAGGGTTCATCTTAATCCTAAGAAGTGCGTCTTCGATGTATTATCAGGAAAACTATTGGGATTTATAGTATCATAGAGAGGGATAGAAGTGGATCCCACCAAGCTCACTGCTATTATGGATATGCCTCCACCCACCACTCTTAAACAACTCAGAAGTCTGCAAGGAGAGATCCAGGCTATTTGTCATTTTATCTCTCATCTTGCGGATAAATGTCATCCGTTTACACATCTTTTGAGGAAAGATGTTGCTTTCAAGTGGGGGGTCGAATGTCAAAAAGCATTTTCTCTACTCAAGAAATACCTTGTAAATCCACCTGTATTGATTCCCCCTACTCTTGGAGAGCCTCTCCTTTTATATATTTATGCTACCCAATTCACTATTGGTGCATTGCTTGCCCAATACGACCTTGGCCATAGTGAGAGAGTTGTTTATTACCTTATCCATACATTGATTGCCTATGAATTGAACTATTCAAGTATTGAAAATGCCTGCTTGGAAGCCGTCTTTACATTTCAGAAACTCCACCATTACCTCCTTAACAATAAAACTAAACTTATTTCCAAGGTTGACCCTCTTAAGTACCTCCTATCAAAACCCGCAATAATAGGCCGACTGGCTAATTGGATCATTCTTTTGAGTGAATTTGAGATAGAGTTTATAATTCAAAAGTCCTTAAAAGGACAGGTATTAGTAGATTAGTTGGCAGAAGCACCTTTACCATGAATAGAGCCTTTGTGTCTAGATCTCCCAGACGCATCTATGATGTATATCGAATAATCCACAGAATGAAAGGTCCATTTCAATGGATTGTTTACTTTTCATGGATCAAGAGTAGGAGTGGTACTTATTACTCCCACAGGAGATATTATACCAAGGGAATTCTGGTAGGGGTTTCCTTGTATCAATAACATTGCAGAGTATGAGGCACTCATTGCTTTCCTCAAGCTAGCTATCACTTGGAACATCAAACATCTACAAGTTATTGGATATTCTTAGCTCATCATTAAGCAGGTCAATGATGAATACAAAGTTAAAGATGAAAAACTTATTCCCTATAAGAAATTGTTGAAGCCCTAAAGAAATATTTTTCACATGTCATATTTGAACAAAAACCCAGGTCTCATAATAGCTTTGTGGATGTCATGGCTACCATCGGCTCTCTCGTGCATCCCACCTGATGAGAGTATCATGTCTTTCTTCGTGGAACACTTACAGATGCCGACATATGATATGCCTGAATCTTATTTAGCATGTGAGGTTGTTGGTCCCCTATCCCCATTGTATGACCCTATTTACCAATACCTACAAGATGGAACCTTCCCACCTGACATTACCCATTCAGAGAAAAAATACCTTATCCGCCTCATTGCCCGTTATAACCTCATAGGAGGCACCCTTTATCGTCATGGCTATGACGGGAACTTGCTTCGCTGTCTAAATTTTACTGATTCAATTCACACGATTAAAGAAGGTACATAGTGGTATATATGGGGCACACACTAGTGGCATAGTGCTAGCTAAGAAACTATTGAGAGTAGGCTACTATTGGCCTACCATGGAATCCGATTGCTACAACTTCGTGAAGAAATGTGAACTTTGTCAAAAGTATGGTAATCTCATACATGCACTAGCACTATGTCACTATATCATAACTGCCACTGAGTATTTAAACTAAATGGGTGGAGGTTGTTCCTCTTACCTATGTCACCGGTGCACAAATATTCAAGTTTATCATGAACCATCTTATATGTCGTTATGGTATCCCCTTGGCCATTTTCACTGATAATGGTAAATCTTTTAAAAACAAGACGGTAAAAGCCTTGTGTCAACGCTTTCGTATCCAACTTAAATGGTCCACCCCCCATTTACCCTCAAGGTAATGGGCAAGCAGAGGCTACAAACAAATCTCTTGTGCACATTATGGAGATAATGGTCAATAAAACTAGTCAGAATTGGCACTTGGAAATCCATCCCACCCTTTGGGCTTATCGAACCTCCGTCCGCACCCCTACTAGTGTGACCTCGTATTCACTAGTCTATGTCACCGAAGCCATCATACCTTTGGAAGTGGAGCTTCCCTCCCTAAGAATATCTCTGAAGGACTACCTTGACAAAGATGAAAACTACAGAGTTACTCACCTAGCAGAGTTAGAACTGTTAGATGAACGGTGTATCAGAGCACTTAATCACCTTAAAGTATATCAAAATAGAGTATCCAGAGGATACAAAAAATGCATCATTCATAGGGAATTTGATGTAGGTGATCTCGTATTGAAAGAAAATAAGAAGAATACCACCAAAGATAGGGAAATGAAAGGTAAATTTGAGGCCAATTGGCTCGGCTCCTATGTGGTGACCGCTTAAATATGGATCAGGGGCATATAGACTTGCCTATTTAGATGGTGAAGAGCTTCCAGAGCCCATGAATTCCATTCACCTTAAGCGCTTATATGCTTAGGCATGGCCGGAATATTGAGATAAGAAATTAAAAAGTAGAAAACAAAAAAAAAATAAACAAAAAATTGAGAAATTGAGAAAAAGGTAAAGAAAAAAATAGGTCATCCTTGTGTGAAAACCACACAATTGTGGCGCAGTGGCCATGTCCTTTTGTGAGAACCAATTTCTTGTGCTCAAGGAAGGTTTATCATACACAAGTCACTCTTGCAATAGGATGGGTAACTCTTTCCACTTGCTAAATTCTGTAGTACCCTCGCTAGGTCTAGGAATCCGACCTCGAGCTCCCTTGTAGGACCTGTGATATGGTTTACTTATGCTATATCTGTGTGAAGGATGTGGCCTATTTGTATATTCCCACATCGCGTTTGGGGGCACATTCACATACTTTTCACTGTACATTAACACATGGCATTTAACCCTTTGTATATTACCACATCAATTTAAGGGCATTCCACATTTCTTTAAAGCTTACACATTGCTTTTATAATATGACCATGAAAATGCAAAAACATTTAGAAAACGATACACAAAAATATAAACATCTAGAAAAGTTCCCTTCTTAGGGATGCAGCTACATTAGTTTCACAACGTTATCTTAGGGAAACCTAAAAACTTATCCTTCGTGATAAAATCAAAAACATTAGAAAATATGTCAATACTGTCCCGCAAAAACAAAGTGGTAGTTAGATTGCTTTTAGTTGTTGGTTTGTACAGTTTTGATGTACTTAGCTTATTGTGTTGCTTGTTATTTAAATGATTCTTTTCTTGCCTTATATTAGATCTTGTTAGGTTTAATTGTGTGTTGCACTGCATTCATGTTAGGACTTTCATGCTTGTAATTAATTTTTGTATGTTTCTTTGATTGCTATGTGCATTTGTTAGAACTCGTTTTTACTTGCTTAGATTAAAATGTTAGGTTAATCTTCATTATTAGTTGCATTGCATTGTGTTGCATTTGTATGTTTATTTAGTTTTGTTAACTTTTTCTTATATGTGTGTTTTTCCACAGTTGTTTGTTATTACATCTATCATCTATCATTTCATCACATTTATCACATCATTTAATACATCATATATACAAAAAATGCTAAGTATTACATCATGCATGTATGCTAAGCTAATCATCACATATTGTATCATCAATAGGGGCAAGAGGCGTTGCGCATGATCACTAATATATCCCCCACCTTGCACCAATATCATCTAGTATCATCCCAAAATACTAGCCATATAAAATCAAACATCTCATCAATAAAAAACACATGATATCAAATACACGAGTATGTCGTCGCTATGAAAGAAAAACATATACATCTCTACATCTAAAAGTATGTCACATACATAAAAAGGAAAAGATACAAGATGAACATCAATGAAACATAATTACCATGACAATATATCAAATGCATGACAAGATATACAAGAAAGTGTCTATATGGTACACGTATAATAAAAATCTTAGTGTCAGAGTTTAGTATATACAAAATGCTCTGTCCATCTTCCATATAAAAGGGGAAGGGATTAGATACTAAGCCTGTATACAGAGGCATGGTGTTACATAACAAATGTACCCACATTGATCAAAATCGAGCCTTCGTGAAGAGGCATCCATAAAATAATCTAAATAATCTATACATAGTCAAAATCCACCTTCATAAGAGGCATATACAAATGAATACATACATATATATCATGGCATGAGTAGGAGACTCAACTGCAACTCTCGCCCTCACTAGGTCTACTGGGACCATGTCCCTAGAGGATGGAAAAATGGAGGTTGTGATGGGCCTGCCCCTGAAGAACCTACCAACTCTGAGGGGGGACCATGTGTACCCCTCTACTGTGTACTAAGATTTGTGGCCGGTTTCTTTACTGACCTAGCCGATCTTTGTGATCTAGAGCCTATGTGGCTCACATAAAGCTGAGAAAAAGGTGTCACTCACTCTGCTGCTGCGACTACTCAGAAGTAGGCTATCCTATAATAAAGAGCCTATCCTGTGGCCCTGATAGTGTCATGTATCAAATCCTCATCTCCTATGGCTAAGGCTTCTTGTAGGGTGGCATCACGCTCTCCTATCAATTAACCTCTATCAGCATTAGCCTACCTAACAACAACAACCTCTTGATCCCTCTCCAGTGTGACACTTTGTAACTCAACATGGGCCTGGTCTCTCTCCATCATATAGGTATGTCCCTCAGCCTACACCTAGTCGTGTTAAACCATGAAGCTGTGTAACTAGCTCTATACCTGGCCTAATGCACCTGCTAAATGAGTGCCCTGCGCTGCCAACTATACAATCTGTCCCAGCTATATGGCCTTACCATTGTCTTGTAACTGAGACCTAGCCTAGTCTCTCTCAACAGTCAGCACCTGAACCTGTTCTTTGGCCTGATCTCTCTTTATGGCCACCTGAAGCTGTACCGCTATCGTGTCCTGTAACTACTGTTGTAGTGTAGCAAGTTTTCCATCACCACCATCCTAGGGCCTGAGGAGATGGACCCTGCTGTGGTAGAACCTACTGTAATGGGACATATATGCCCACTGGAATGCCTATTGGAGGTAATGGACTAGCTGGGGCCTGGTGTGCCTGTCTACGCGTAGGCCTAGGACCCTGTACCTACGGCTGTGGAGCCCTACCTATAACCTGATGCTACGCATCAAGGCCACCCTCGTCATCTAAATCATTATCATTGGTATCACCTCTGGCACCATCGTCATCACTAGGCAGCCCCACTGGGGGAGGCCTCATGCCTGACTCATATGCTACCCTCAGAATGGTCAGCTTGTGTGGAATCACACCATGATACCAAGGTGCATACTATGTTATGCACCCTAGATCTCACATTTGCCTCAAAGGTACCCATGCAATGGGTACCACATGTGTAAAACTGGCCCAGGCTCTGTCAAAATCTATCTGTTACCCCATGTCAAAATACTCATGCGCCCTCCATGCATACCACATATCAGGCCCCAGAACATACTGTGTGGTGCAAAACTATCACTAGAGTCCTATCAACCCTGTAAAACTCCTGCATATAGCTATGGCTACCCATGATAAAATGCTCTACTCCGGATATAGATAGCTCTCGAGAATCCTATTGCCATTAGTAATGTTGGTACGGCATCCATACCATGGTCATTTATTGTAGGTCATCGAGCTTTCAAAGATAGGGATAAGGATCATCCCTATAAGGCCAAACATCATCCACGACAGGGACCCAAACCATGGTAGATGGCTACTCTTGAGCTCGAACTCTCAGAACGCCTAAGGGGCACTCGATAACAATGTGATCCCAGGCCCATATCATAAGGAGTCTGGTCGGGCCTATCGTCTTTTGGTGGGAGTAGGTGATAAGATGCAAATCCCAGTAAAGATGTGCCAGAATGCACTGGCCCCAGCAATAAGTCTCTCCTTGTATCAATCCAAGTATGACCCCAAGTAGTGCAAGTGGGAAAGAGGAACCAGTCTTGTCAGGGAGTAAAACTCCAATGATAAAGGCCATCATATATACGACAACCCAATCTAGAGAAAGGTCCTCAATGCACCGTGATAAACACACCGTCATCCCACAACGAGGTAGTGTTAGGACCTGGAACAGCTGTGTTATGCATCCATCCAATGGTGCTCTGTCACCTCACATACTGAATGGGCTAGCCAATGATAAGAATGTGCATGATGCACTACACATCCTCTAATGTAATAGTAATCTCCCCTGTAGGTATCCAAAAGCATTGGCTCTTGTTGTGCCATCTCTCTACTATGGCCGTGAGAAGGCCATTGTCCAATGTGATTTGGCACATGTCAGCCACGTAGGCTAACCCTGTGACATAAAGTAGGATATCTAATATCCCCTATCTCCATCCTCGAAGTGTGCCTCTATCACCTCAAGGCAGCCATATCCCTCATGCATTTGAAGTGCGGTTAATCTACGCTACAAAATCAAAACAAATGTTAGGAACTTATCTAATCTCTAGCTATCTTTCTAAGGAAACATAGTCCGTAAAGTCCTTGAGCTTAATAACTTCCCTTTTTCTTCTAAGTTCTTCTAATTATTCTCCTCTGCACTTTGTTATTTTATTGCTATAAGTGTGTTTTCATTTTCTTTCGGACGCATGTGTGCCCCTTTCGACACATGCGCGTCCTCCTCGATGCCTACGTGCCCTAACCGATGCGTACATGACCCCTACCTTTTTCCATTTTCCCGTGTATGCCACGTAGGATTCCAACATGCCCAATGTGATTCCTATGCATCCCTCCCTGTGCGCAGATGTGCTCGCATCTTTTCTCATTAAATTTCAAAATTTTCCCCCAGTGCCTACGCTCTTAGTTTGATGCACACACGTGCATCCCCATTTTCCCCCCCTTAAACAAACACACATGCGCGTACATGTTTTTCAATGCATACGCCCCTACATACCAACTTTTTTGACACGTATGCATATGTGTCCCTGTATTTTTTACACATATGCGTGCACGCCTGTGTCTTTTTCCTACCTACCTACCCTAGAAATGACCTAGAAAGCATTAAATGCGTAATTTAAAAGAGAAGGCATAGACCACTCATGAAGGGTCCATCTGAGGGGTCTGGTTGGTACTCTTGGATCTGGTCTACTCGTCTCCACCTCGTCGGTAACCTCTCCATCGTACTCCAGGCTCTCTCACTGACACCTCGTGGTAAAAAATTTCAAGGGCTCTGGTACAAATGAATTGATCGTGATTGATTTTACTCCCCAGGTGGGTATATTAACTCGTTGCGATGCCCCTGGGGCATGTTTTCTCTGTCGTGATCATTCTAATCTTCTTCTACCCATCGTGATAATTATTTTACTATTAAAATAATTATTTTTATTAATTTTCACATGCTGGGGCACTTTGTGCTACCGTACGGGAACTTCCTCTTAACACTGAAATTGTTTACGAACCTTGCTGGCGCTATCCACGCATACTTTTTAGAAGATATTTGATCTTTTGAATTCCTATGACTGATCAAAAAATTTAAAAATTTAAAAATTGATTTAGAAATATCAAAAACAGTATAAAAATTTGAAAACGACCTAAAATCGTTAACCAGCTCATTTTTCAGCTAAAATCTGTGTCTTTTGCATGGCGCTCATCCTATATCATGTTGGCATTTTCACATGTTTTGAAGCAATGACTTGCGAATCATGCTTATCTACAATCATTTACAAAATACCACTACTTACTCCTCCGTCTATACTCTGGGGCACTATTAGTTGCTTGGTACTATTTTTTCGTGCATGTTACTTTTTCATCAGACCCAAGTGTCCTCCATCATTTCCCTTGCATATGCATATTTCTTGTGGCATCTTTCCTACCCTTTTCATTTATCAGAACATTTGGGACTTCATCTTGATAACAAAATATTTGTGAAACCTTCTTGAACATTATTGGTTTAAGTGTGTGTGACTGTACTTATTTCTCTATTACATGATTTTGTTTACTTCTCGTCTTGTGTTACATGTTGCATGTAGTCAGCATTTTGGCAATAGACAGTTGTTTTGTATCTTGGCTTTTCATGTCATTATACACTTCTGTTGTATGCTCACATTTTTAATAAGGACCGATGAGGAGGTCTCTAAGCAAAATGATGATTTAAATAGTGGATACAATTGATTTGTGGATAACTCAATATTTCTTTCCTTGTTTCTCATCTTCTTCTCTTTACACTTCCCCATCCTTCTATCTATATCTCCTTTTTCGAGTGTCCATCGACTTCCTTCATCACCCCATTAAAACTTGAGGGGTCATCCTTCATCCTATTAATTTTTCTTCTATCCCTTCAAAACTTTTCTTCTCTTTTATATTTTTCTACTTTCTTCGAAGTAATGTAACTTACATCACCTCAAAGAGGGGCAAATGTAGACACCTGTAGTTTGGCCAATGCACTATTACGACTAATATTGCACTAGTTGTGCTTCTCCCTGCAAACCGACGATTCACCGCCAATTTGATCTATCTAACTTTCTTCCTACGACATCCCTTTTGTCATTTTTCCTCTTGTAAACCATTTAAACAAGCTATAATAGCTTTGTTCTAACTACATTAGCTTCTTACTTTCTTCCAGTTCACTTCTACCACCTTCCTAGCCTATCAATCCATTCCATTGGATGGATTTGACCCTTCAAAACTCTCTCCAAACCCTAATCACCTCCTAAACATGTTTAACTAAGCTTAAACATGGTTTATCACTCCATAAACTTAGTCAAAGTAAGGTTTGACTTGCTAAAACTGTTTTTTGGAATTTAGAGTTTGTCCCACATGCACTCAAGTTTCCCATTTTCCCAAATGGAAAACTATATATAGGGCTATACCCCTTCTCTCATTTTCAAGAATTCCTCCCTTCTTCCTAAGCATAGATTATAGCATTCTGCATCTAGGTTCTAGATTTCATTTCTAGATTTCATTTCTAGTTTAGATATTGAGCTATTTACTTCATTTTTTGTATTGCTAATCCAATTTATAGGGTAAAGGAGAAGAACCATTGGCTTAAAGGCCTATAATGGGGAGGTCTCTTTCTCTTAATTATTAAAACTAATTGCTTAGGACTTACTAGGTTCATTATTTTAAGCTTTCAAAGAATAGAGGTAGTTTTAATTAGCTTAAATTTGAATGTTTATTTAAGAATGCATGTTAGTTAAAAAATCTTGCTCATTTCTTATCGGATGGTCCATTGATTTTTTGCTTGAAGCCTTTGGGGATTCTTTAGGAATTCTTACCCCAAAATTCATGGCTTTCACAACTTTTCTTTGAACACACACACACACACACACACACACACACACACACACACAATGTAATATAATGATTCATATTTTAAAAATATATAAATAATTATAATATCTATAAAGATATAAATTTATATAGTTAGATATAATTATAATTCTATTATTTGTTTTACTAAGTTTTTTCTCAATTAAATAAAGTTTTTTTGAAAAATGAAATATAATGGAAAATAAATGCAATCATTTCTAAATAGTCATATGAGTAAAATAGTTGAAATTTAATAGTTTTTATATTCAACCAAATGCAAGTGAGAAGGAGAATTATTTCTTTGGTTTAAAATACTAAGTAGAATTTTTTAAATTTTTCTATAGCTTGTATAAAATTTTATTATAATTTCAACTCAAATAGTTTCTTTTGACAACTTATATTGGAGAGAGTAAGAGGAATAACAACTTAAGTAACTCCTTTCCTTATTTTTCCTTTGCAATAAAATGTCAAATTTGGATACAAAATTGACCCAATATTTCTTCTTACAAGATCAATTGAATAAGAGAAATAAAACACTCTTGAATGAAATTTATCTATTTTCCATTTAAAACCAACTTGTCAATAATGGAAATGGATTAACATTAAATTTTCCATTCAAACATACAACTTACAACAAAGTGAAATGTAAGTCCCTTTTAACAAATATAACTTTGAGATTTCTCTTTTCAACTATACAATACAAATACGATAAATGAAAGTTACAAGAATATTCTTTTGTAATAAAAAAATTTTAATCCCTTTCTTACAATAAAATAGTCCTTTCCAATAAGGTATACAACTAAATTTATTTCTCCATTCAACTAAGTCACTACAAACCAGGAATAAATGAAATATACAAGGATTCATTTCAAACATATAAAAGTTACAATATTCTACTCTAAGTGGGAACAATATGCAACTTTTAACATAGAGGATTCTTTCAATAAGGTCAAAATACAAGTCTTATTTCCAAGTCATCTCCCAACTTCATAGCTTTCATTTTAAACTTCCTCAAATCTTCAAACCTTGAATCACCATAAAAATAAATGGGTGTAGGCGACTTTCTCTAACCAACCTATAATCCAATAAGAGGAGAATCCATCTGCGTATTGGCCCCCGATCCCCAAAAAAAGAACAATATGGGGTATTATACAACATTATTAAACTTTTATAAGAGTCTTCCATAACAATAATTCTAAAAAATAAAAAAATTCAAATAAGACATTCAAACAATACACTCAAACAATATTACAAATTTCCCAACAAGTACAAAGGCTTGACAACAATAATCCAACAAGGAGCAGTGGAATATGGGAACCACCTCATTTTATCTCCCAATTGATGTAGGATTTCCACTAAAAATCCTCCATGTGCACAACTCAAAACATAATCAAATCCTTATTTCTACACCTACAACTATGCAAAATTTATCCATGTTATTTTTTTCACTCAGCATAGGTGGAACTCAAAATCACACTCCCTCCACAATGTATGCCTCACATCTCCCTTTTACCTCCCCAACTGTCCCATAAATTCATCTCCCACACCCAACATTAAGGCAAGTTACCCATTTACAAGCAAACATATCCACAACACTAATACAATATTCAAACAAGCATAATTTTCTACATTAAAATACATTAATAAAAAAAGACAATAAGAGGAGCCCCTACCTATCCACCAAGCTTCCAATTTCTTTTACTCAATAATCTTTGAATCGTTCACACCCAAGATCAATCCAAGATACAAATCCAAAATAAAATCCAAGTATGAAAACCAAGACCAATTTTTAAAATGTCAGAGAAGCAAATAAGACAAGAAACCCAAAATCCATCATTTTCCTCCATTAAATACAAAAGGGATGTGAGTATGATAAGGTGGCTCCATATAGGATGCCACTTAATCATCCCTCCATTCAAACACACAAGTCAAACACCATACCCAAAGAAATTAAATGTACATATAATAGTTATGACATGCCCACATCACACTCTAACTTACACATCATGCTTATAAAGGAAAAACTTAAATGTTGTAAGTAAATAAGTACAATTATTTACCATTTTACACTCCATAATACATTAAAATGGTAAAAATATGCCCCATACTTCATAAGTATGATTGGTAGAAGAGTTTGAGATGTGAATGACAAGGTTAACTTGTCCCTCAAGTCTCTAAAAGTGGCCAGCAAGGCCAAATTAGAATTGTGGAAGGATGGTGGAGTACACACCACCTAAATGCAGTGAAATAGTCAATTCACATCATGCACCAAAACATGGACTATCTACCCAATTTATTGTCCACATGTCATATCTTCCGTTTTAGTATAAATTGAACCTAAATTAGTTAATTAAGGTACATTATAAAGTGTTAATAAAGTAACAATATTTCCCAGTAATTCAACACATATCAAACACACACACTCTAACCCTGATTTAGAAACCCCAAACATATAGATAATATTTCCACTTTTATGATAAGTAATCCTTTCCCATACTAACATGTCAACATAAGAGATACTATTAACATTATATAACAAAACTGAATTTCTTTATTTTAAGTACTTCCCTAGATAGAAATATTAAAAAAACGTTCACAAGCATAACATTATAATCCATAGGAAGACTCAAGTGAGCTAGGCGAATAAGGAAATGAGAGAGGTCCAACTACAATTTATGAGAGAATCCCACATGACATTTTTGTAGAAACTTATGAGGATGAACTTGTACCATTCTATTCCTTTAAAGGACAAGGGGGACAATATCATGCTTCACCAAAAGATAGGAGAATTCCAAAATTCCACCATATCTTATTCAAATATTTTTCTATAAATTTGTTTTGGAAAAATAGTAAAATGTCATCTGGTACCTATGTAACCCAAATAACACTTGGTAGTCAAGAAAAAACTTAAACCCTCCTTAAGACTTGATTTGGATAACTTTGTAACCCTATTAGATAGATGTGACACCCTTTTATTGACAAGATGATTTTGTTACGTCGTAAACCCACCAATTGTTCCATTGTAAAAGCTATTAAATTGTGATATTCATAGACCTACAAAGCAACCTTTTGAAACCCAAAAAAAGGGATGTACAATCTCGTTCATGTTCCTTATTATGAGGAGAGTTTCCTTAAGCTTTAAGTTCAAACCAAATTGACAATTTATACCATATTTGTTGCTCATATAGGAGCCATGTTACTCCCATTTTTGCTTCTAGGAAGTTGTTAAAATTCAAAAGTTAGGTTTCGTATCGAATCGCCGTTTGAACCATGGACAAAAATATGTTTATCCGCCTTCGTAAACCTCTAGTATTTTTAATAGAAAATTTCTTGGAACCTTTAGTTTGAAAAAATAAATCATTTTGATAGTTTGGAAAAGGAATTTTGCAGTCCTCCGGTCAGATTTTGACTAGGTCAAACTGGACCAATTACGACCAGTGGCTCCAGAAAATTTGTCATCATTTGAAAACTATTTTCCATTTCTCAAATGGAAAAACTATATTGCAGGTTTTGGAAAAGGGTACGTCCCTATCCACTCAACTAGAACATAACCCCTTTGGCATAACACCTTAAGCTACAACAATGGGCTTGGTTCCAGGAACCCTAAAGTAATCCAGCGCTGAGTAACCTCGTGGATGAAACAGGAAGTGCTCCGCTTACCCTCTTGACTAGTTTTTCCTTGTAACTTAGCGTTACCAGTTGTCCTTATGGCAATCCCAGTGAGAGTACACATGGATGCATTTATTTCCCATTGTGCTTAAAGGGGGTAAATTAAAGTCAAGATACTCTCAATTTAGGTCATTGCGACTTTTTGGGTAAATCTAGCTCGCTTAAGACACATTTGTAACAACTAGTTGAGATAACTTATTAAGGAGGCCATTCTGTCTTTGAGCACACTTTACTAGTTCATTATTATATCTTGGCCATCACAAAGTGATAACTTATTTGGATTCAAATCCTTTTTTTTCTAACATGGTAAAAAATCCATTTAAGTTAAATCTAAGTGTATCCCATCACGAATTTTACAACGTGTTACCTAGCTTCGTTTCTTTCTTGCCTTCAGATGAGGTGAAACTCTACCAAGGTAACACTTAGTTTATTTCCATCTTTTGATCTACACCTTTACATTCTTGTTTCTGATTTGGGGTAAGAGAAGGCATATTTCGGAAGTGTTTTCATAGATAGTGTTCACCACTTTTTTGTCTGTTTACGCTCATCCATGTTTGTGGCTGAGTTTTTAAAAGTCTAAATTGCATGGATGCATCCTCATATCTTTGATGGCCACTTGATCTTGATTTCAAGATCTTTATCATATTTTGGATTAATTCATCATTTGATCTCCCTTTGACATATTACCTTTTTCACATTGTCTTAACACAATTAAGATACTTCTGTTGCATTTCTCGTAAACGTAATATAATTTTTTGCATTGTGGCATTACAATGCCCACATTTTAGTAAATTCTTAGTATAATTTGACTTATTTTTACTTCAAACATTTTCCAAAATATTGAAGAGTTTCGCTTACTTTTTTTGCATCGTATTGAAAACACTTTGACGCTAATATCTCGCTTCTCTGTGAAGCTTAACAGACGTGTCCAATTGGTGTGTGGGTTATTTGGCTTACATTTTAAAACCTCAACCTTTAAAATTTAGGAATTTTTGGTTGTTTAAACTCGTTGTGGTATCCTTTTATTTGGAGTCACCTCTACCCTTTGTTAATATTTATGCCTTGTTTCTTTTCGAGCTTGACATAAATATTGACATTATGTTGATCATATTTGCATCAAACTATCACTTTAATCACACATTTGCATATGGTGTATTTCCTTGTTGATTATATTTTTGTTTCACACTTGTATGATTGTTCCTTCATCATTCATCTAAAAACATATTTTTCTAGGATAATCCCTTTTTATCTCATCAAGGTTGCATCATCACAATGTCTATTTTCCTTAGACCTTCTTTGAAAAATTACACACACATCTGCATACTTACAAAATTTCTAGTTGGATGTCATTATGCTTCCCAAAATCAAACATGTCACTTCCTTACCTTTGAAGGATTTCCATCACATGATATAGATATAGATATTTGTGCTTAAAATGACACCAACAATGACAGACTATTGCACGGTTTTCTCACATTTACAAAAATAAGGAACCTAGATTTAGGAATTCAAATCATGAGATTCCGATTAGAACTAAACCTCGTTTGGTTCTTCATGCTAGAGGGCCCATTTGGGTACCTTGTTTACCCACCTTAATCTCATAGTTGGTGGTATGGTTTGGATGCTTCTGACCCAAATTATTATTCAGGTTCCCCCCACTCTTCTTCTTCGGATTAATATCCAAACTACCATTCAAATTCCCACTCTTCTTTTGAAGATTCAGATGCCAACTACTTTTCAGATACCATAGATCAAATCTTAAATCATGGTCCTCCCTTCTTTCGTAGGTCCTTTATTCCAACTCACCTCAACAACGTCTTCCTCCTTTGAAGACTCGTGTGACTCTAATTTCCATTGATCGAACATCTAATTCAGGTCTTGAGTCACGGTCCTCCCTTTCTTCGCAAGACCTCCTACATCAGTCGTCTCAACGACCTATTCCTCCATCGAAGAGTTCCACGACTCGTATTCCCTCTATTTAATCATCCAATTTGAATCCTACGTCACAACTTAATGAATGGCTATCCAATCCTACTTTCTAACTTACATTACATTGTCTTCTAGAAAAAACAACATAGGTACAAATCCAAATTGTCCATTCATGAGATGCTTGCCTCCAATCCTACTTCCTCTCTTGATTCATCTTCATCTATCAATCAATCTTCCCCTACTTATCGGACTTGTTTCTTTTATTCAACCTTCTATCAAAAAAGAAGAAAAATGTCTATTGATTGATTTCTCTTAGAATGAAGAAACAATCTGAGTACATGAAGATATCCCTTTAGAGGATTGTAAACAAGGATTTTTTCTAGAACTTGATACACTCACGTATTGGGGAAAATAATTAAATACCTTTTTTCATAATATAGATGAGGAGCCTAAGGTCATGGAACTTAATTATTCTTCTATTCCATCTCCACCTTCCTTTAAGGATGACGAGATACCACGGTCTAGCATTAAGCCATGGCCTATCTTCTCATTACCAAATAATTCATTATCTATCATCATTCCTCAATCAAAATATCACCTTGGGTCACCACTGAGTACCCCATTGTATTCTTCTATTTTAAAGCCACCCACGGGTTGTCCTCCATTTTATACTTATGGGTCACCATTGAGTAGCCCATCATATTCTTCTATACTTGGGCCACCCATAGGTAGTCCTCTATTTTCTGCTTGTGGGTCACCTCTTAGTAGCCCATTACCTTCTATTCTTGGGCCACATCCTAGTATCACTTCATCGTCTTCTATTTATGGGATACCCCCCCCCCCCCCCCCCCCCCCCCCCCCTCCAAGTAGCCCCTCCTCATCTATACGTGGGCCACACCCTAGCATCCCTTCGTCATCTTCTTATATTCTTAGGTCATGTCGTAATAGACCAATTTATTCCATATTAGGGCCATATCCTAGTATCCCTTCTTCATCTTCTATTAGTGGCTCACCTCCTTGTAGCCAATCCTCTTCAATTCTTGGACCATATCCTATTCGTCCATCACATTATCCTTCTACAATTGACCAGGGAAATCCCACCATCATTACACTCATTCCTATCATCAATCATAAAAATTCACTTTCTCCCACTTCTCAAGATAAAGCAATTCATGCATTAGATTATAAGAAACCCAAACAATTTTGTAATCAAGCTCAGGTCAAAACTTCCAAGAGATTGAAATCCCCTAACAACTCGAACAATCTCAAAATTGTAAATAAAGCACGATTCGAGAACACACATCAACATAACCATAAAGTATGGTGCAAAGTGTAGAAACCTCTGGATAGGGAACTCAAGCTCTTGCATACGAAATCCATGTTTTAGGATAAATCACATTCATTCGTTGAGTAAGATCTCACCTCGATCATTGAGATCAGAGAAAATATTATGCTTGATAAGCAAACACTCCTAGTCTCCCTTATCAAGGAAGTTGTAAACATCGTTGTTGTATCTTACCACGCAGAGTGAATTTATTGGTCCGACCTTTCAAAAAAATATCAAAAATATAAAAATAAAAAAGTAAATGCAAAAAAAAAAAAACATGAGAAAACACATTAAAAAATCAAAGGTACAAAGATCAAACATTGCAATCAGGTATTACGTACACATGAATATTTCTTTCCTCCCTTTTCTTATCATTCTTCTGTAAGTCTTCCTACAATTTTCATCCCTTAGGTGATATTGTGGTTAGCCTTTTCAAAGACATTTTGTGACATTTATCTCTATGGTATATGTTTGACCTTATTCTTTCATCACCTTGGTAAATTAAAGAACGATTGACCTATTATAGATCCTATCACATTCAACATATAATAAACTTGTTGCAAATAAATTTTGGACATATTTGTTGACACTAGCCAATGTCATCATCACATTCACTTCCATTTCCTTCCATCAATCCATCTGTGGTTATTAACCCCTTGTCAAACAAGAGAGCTGAAATAAGTTTTTAGAAAGAAAAATAATCAAAATAAATCAAATAATTCAAAACCATAAAGCTACAAAGAAAAATAAAATTGATATATAACTCTCTCTTGGGGTATTTCCAATTATCTCTACTGGTACTATGGACGCCTGACTAGCGGTAGAGAAATTTTGTGATTAGAATCGAATACATATCCATCTGGGCTATGGATGTATGGCTGGCAGCGGAGCAATGCACGGTTTTCCATCCACCATCCATTAACAAAATCACATATCATCTATTAAAATAAATCATTCCTACAGATTGGCTAGGGTGTATTCACTTGTTGTCTATTAAATCTTCACTTCAAGAGGTAATTAATTTCAACTTCCACACACTGGATCTCTATGAGTAAATAGGATTAGTATGTTACCAAGTTTATTTTTTTGAACCTTGTTCAGACTCTTACTCTAGTACATATCTTGTCTCGTGATTTGTGCCTTTGGAAAATCACTTCATCACGAGGATTCTAAGATACATTCATATCATTCACATTTCTCTTCTACTTTGTTCAGAACATCCATGTGAATAAGATTACCTTTTTTCCATGTTTACGGACACCTTTTTCACCTTTCACAAAAAATAATCTTCCACTTCTTTTCTATCGTGTGCTTTTAGGCCAACTTACGTTGGGGGCATCTTTTCTCCTTCCCCACCATTGGTTTGCATTCATCATCATGTTGAACCTATCCATAATGGACTTGGGTCCCACTTATACCTGTGAAGAGTTTACCTTTGAATACTCCCACCTAATTGTTGGGCAATTTTTACATCTTTAGCTTTCTCATATGCATGGCATTCTGCCCTTGTACAACCCATCTATCTCTAGGGGCATCCACGCTTCCTCATCTTCTTGTAAATAGTTTCAGAAAACTTTCAAAATCACAAAAACATTCAAATATGTTTTAGGAAATCTATAAAAATTGAAAATAATCCTACAAAACATTGCTCTTTATTTCTCACATGTTCATGTGCATGACTCATGGATCATCTTGATCTACAACCATCAACAAAATTTAAGTTACTTACTTCGTCTATACTCTGGGCCACAACGAGTTTCCTGGTACTGTTTTGTAGTGCACATTATTTTTTCATCAGAATCAAGTGTCCTTTGTTATTCCCCTTGCATATATCCTTGCTTGGGGCATTGTCATTAACCCTTGTTATTAATTCACACAAGTCAGAGCTGAATCTCGATAACAAAAACATTACATCTTGTTTCTCTGTTATTTTAGCTTGTTTATTTTCTCATATTATATTGCATTATGTATGTTGGATGGAGTTAGGAATCTTCTCGTATTGCATTACATTTTGTATGTTGCGTGGATTTGGTGTTTTTATCAATGGAAATTTGACTGTATATGGCTTTCAATGTTATACTACACTTTTGTTCATTCTTTTTAATAAGAACCGATGATGAAGATCACTAGTAATATTATGAAATATAAAGTTTTTTAAAAGGAACTGGATGGATGTTATCTCAGTACCCCTTCCTCATACTCCTTTTCTTCTATATCCCCTTTCTTTTGTTCTCTTTCTATCATATTTTTGATCATCAATTGAATTCTTCTATCACACCATCGACAATTGAGGGGCATCCTTCATTCTACTAATTTTTCTTCTATCCCTTCAAATTTTTCTACTTTTTTATGATTGTCTATTTTATTTTAAGTGACACCTCTTATGCAACCCCAAAGAGGAGAAAATGTAGACAACTAAAACATGCTTACACTTAGCATTTCATCAAATTCAAGCAATTAACAACACTTAGTTAATTCCTTATTCTTCACTCCATTCTCATATGCATATTTACGACACCTTCTCAGTCATATTATTCCCTTATTCAACTTATTTGGATAATATCTCTCTTATTAGCTAAACTTTCCTCCTTTTGACCATTCAAAACCTTCCTAGTTCTCTCTAAACCACTTCTATTGGCTTCATAGGCTATCTATCAGTCACAATTGATTATTCAGACCCCTCCCTACTCTCATTGAGTCTCTAATCACTCGCTAATCAAGTTTAACTAGCCTAAATCCTAGTTAACTATCCTAAACCAAGCTTAACTAATCCTAAAGCATGTTTCTCCTAACCTAATATAAAATAGATTTAGTCCCACATGCACCCAAAATCCAAATTATTTCGAAACAGAAGCTATAAATACAAGCCTAAGGCTTTCCTTTCAAATGGCCCTTTTCTCTCAAACACTTTATAAAGGCATTAAAAATCATTTGTGATAGCTTTAAGGTATAGAATATTTGGATCTTGTCCATACTCCATTGTTGAGATCTCCTCCATCTTGCATCCATGTATTCCAAATATAGTTAGTAAGGGAAGATCTAAAGCTTGGCCATGTAGCCAACTTGGAGAGATCTCTTCACTGTGTTAGGGAGTAAACAACACACAATTTGATTTCTTAGAAAATCTAACTAGGTTCACTTTCATTAAGCTTTCATGGAGTAGAGAGTAGGTTTATCATGTTAGTTTTCGATATTTTCATCAAAGTTATAATGCTTGCATGTTAGTTTCTCTTTTTTATCTCTAATCTCATGGTGCATAGTTGAGTTAGTAAAGCTTTGAGGTTGTTTAGCCTCATTTCATATCTTTTATAACTTTCCATTGCAAACACATACTTTATACCCAATTGATATGTTAGTTTCTTCGACATAACTGAGCTACTTTGCCTTGAATCAATCATGCAATTGTGTACCAAGTGGTTCCAAAAAATAAATGACACATAGAATGGTGGAGGCTTCAAATTATTTCTTGGTTGACCCCCATCCTATTGCCTCGCATTAGTGACAACTTTATCTTCTCTTTTTTTTGATCCATTCGAGGTAGACCAATTGGACATTACAGCTTGCAATGAATCTCATTGTCCTGAGATTGCTAGTGATAAACACATGGAAATTTTCACATGTTCTTTCTTCATTTGATCTATGAGTTTTTAGGGAGATGGATTATCTTTTTATTTCCCCTTAGCTGGTATGACCTTTTCTGGAGCCTAAATATGAACATATGTTGTTATATGTGCCATTGGTTGATTTGATACATTTGGTGCTACATTTGGTCTATTAAATCTGTATTGTGTAAGAGTGGGATGAGAAATAATTGGATTAGATGGTTATACTTTGTCTATATTCCTCTTCTTTGATCATGTGTTGGAATTCACATCATTGAAAGGAGGTTGATTAACTCCACAAAAGTCTTCTGTTCTTCAATTGAACAATGTGGTTTCTATTGAAGGTGCCTCTTGTTGGGTTTCTTGCTGGTAATTTCCTTCTTGACTTGGTTCTTGAGACACAACGATAGTCTACACAATCAAGGTCTGGTTTAGTGCACTATTGAAACATGTTGATTGATTGTGAGGTAGATTACACAGGTAACACCACTTGTACTCCTGTGCCATGTTTTTTTGTGTTTGAACAAAGGCACTTGATGTTGAAACCACATTTTGATCATATGGTCTGAATGGCTTGGAAGCTTATGGTTTTCCTTGGCTCGAATTTTGATTCATAGCCTGAGTTGGTGGTATATTTTGCTGATATGTAGGCATGGCTTGATACTAAGTTTGAGGATGATACGGTCTAGAACTCTGATCTTGTTGTCTCTTGAGAGTTACTAGCTCATTCCCTAAGTTCTTGAGTTTCTTCATGACCTCATGCAACTCTTTTGAAGTGCTTGAAGAAGTGGAACCCTCACTGTTGCTTTGATTTCTAGGATCTGGAATGGGATTCAACTCAAGTTGTTCACTAGTTGGAGGAGTTCCCATGTCTGGATAAAGAGGAAATTTTGGCAAGGGTGAAATCTTACCATGTTTTATCAAACATTTCTCTACTTTGATAGTTGTTTCATAGGCCCCTAGCAGTTTTTTTCCTCCCGTTGATTGGATCATTATGGCTATGTCCAAATTTATATCCTTCTAGAAGTTATGGAATGCTCCCCCAATAGTTGGTATAACAACTATTAGAATCCTACCCCATGTCCATTGGAAATGAAATTTAAAATTAGGCATTTTATCATTAGAAACCCTTTTGATTATTGCCAATTGTTCCAAAAATTAAAGGTAGTCAGATCTCTCTCCAAACTGATTGTAAAGAGATGAACACAGCTGGTTATAATTCTAAATAGACACTGTTATTAGGATCTTAAACCATAGTAAGGCTTTACCCTTGAAAGATGAAGCCAACAAATTGACTGCAACATCTATTTCATTGATTTCATGAATTGCACATACATTCACGATGTCCTAGATGTGATCAATAGGAGTAGTATGATTTTATCCTGTGACATAGGGAATATTGTTTAGTGCTGCAATCGGGACTTGAGTTTGAGAATTTAGGGTAAGTGGACTAATGCCCATGAAGTTGACAAAGGGATTTTTTGGTCCCTAATGCGGTTATAGATGTACCATTATGATCAGTTTGAGAACCCTGGTTGATTGAAGAAATAGTATATGAGCTAGAGGTGTAGACAAAGTCCTTTTAGGTGGAGATGGTGATCATTGTAGTCTCCTTCCTCTCTCTCCTATAACTGGTGAAAATTGCAAGTAGAAAAATAGTCCCTGTTTTCTAGTATCAGACCAAGTTAATACTCTTCTCATTTACTTGGGAAACTTGTGCTGCTACACCACTAAATTATATCCCTTCGGAGTTTCTAGATGTGTTGTGTAATGAGCCTTAAAAGGATAGATTCTGCCAAGTTACACACCAAACTTGAGAGAATGAAAATGAAAACTTTGAAGGATTTGTATGTTTCATATTCTGGAGGTTGCAATTTTTTTAAAATGAAATTCCTGAAAAAATAAAAATAAAAGACTTCTGAATTCTTGAAACCCCAAAATATGAAGTTTTGAGAACCCTGAATGTCTGAAACTTAAAACTCTAAAATTGCGAGACATATAAAATTCCTAAATCTCGAAACCTAAAATTAAAAAAACTCCAAAATTTCAACAATTAAAATTTAAAAAATCCAAAAATACCTTGCTGAAAATTATCCATCGATCTATCAACTAGTGAAATTTGGACTTGTTTTGAGCAAGTTAAGCCCCTGAAAATTTATTTCGGAGTTGATCCTAAGAGGTGAAAGGACCAAAATTTGAAATCTATAGTCTTCTAAGTCCAAATTTCTTTAAAATTCTTTAAAATCTTGTGGAATTACTTCCTAGTCCCACCGGGCATGCAAAAAAAATTGACATGTAATTACATCACCCCTGACCTTTTGCAATTCAAAGGATTATGACCCTAAATGTGATTACATAACATGGAGCTTTTACCAAAGTGTGGAAATTTGCAATCAAGAAAGATCTCTGGATAAAGGTTTTTTCCTATTCTTCTATCCTTATGCACACATCCAAATTTTAGAGGATTAATCCTAAAACCTTCTCTAACTGTCCTAGGAGACATGGTCAATAGATGCAATAAATTAAACCTAAAAAATCATAGGTGATGCACCAAAAGAAATGTTGAATAATTTTCCTTTTATGGAAACGAAAGTGAACAAGTTTGAAGAGGATGAACATAATAAAAAATTAGTTTCTTATAATAAATTTATCCACCATTAAACAGAGATAATAAATTTTTTAATACAACCACCATGCAAAAATGACTAGGATTGTGATGAGAGATCAAAGAGATGCAATGAACACAAGAGAGGGTTGAAATTTATCCATAGACTTAGATTATTGCTCTAGATATTTGTTACATTACATTACAATGGACAAGAGTAAAAAATTACATTTTGTAGTTTTGATGGGAGGTTTTAACTCCACAAGATCCCTTAGAGATAAGAGAATAAGGGAGGGTGAAAATAAAGGTTATCCAATATTAGAACAATGCCCCTCATTACAATTTATAGAAGAATATTTGCAAAGGAGGAGACAAAAAACTAAATCCTGAATTTTCCCAAATCTCCTCCAAAAATCATTGTTTAATCCTATAATGAGTGCATTTTTATCTTCAAAATATCCCTTTTCATTAATGACCTTCCTTGAGCTTCAAGAAATTGACTATGATTGCACTTGCTGTCTAGTCTAGGTCCTGTAGACTCATGATGACCCCTACTCCTGACCAACCTTCATTAATGACCTCACATACCACTTCATCTCTTCAATTTTAGAGGTCCAAATCCCTAAAATATGAAATTTGATGATCCCAAAATGTGGATCCTAAAATCACCTTTCCAATGACTATAATTTTGCAAGAAATGGATAAGTAGATTGGAAGATATGCTTATTTTTTATTCCTAATTTTTAAAATATTAAATGTTATAAAAATTAATATATCATGTCATTGTTGTGTAGAGGACACTGAGATATTATCAAACAATCCTATTTTTCTCAAATTGGACCTGCCAGTCAAAAGTTATGGCTATCATAAGATGAGGGTGTCATTCTGTAAAACAAATAATAGTTGTTGACCTTCCTTGTCAAGACTCTGAACTTGAATCACACCCTGAAACCTCTAAAATTTTGAAATTTTGAGATTTGGAACTTTAGGATTTGACATTTCAGAGGTCGTTGGCGTTGTTTACTGGTATATCAGCTTGAAATTTCCGAAATGCCAAACCTTTGAATTCTCAAATTCAGATTTTGGAGTTTGGACTCCAAATTTATTTTTTACCGCCTATTGTTCATTTTCCAAACCCCCAAAACTTCCAAATGTCTGAAACCTCAAAGTTCAAAATTCAGACTTTGAGTTTTCGACCTTTACGCCATTCAAGCTCACGACACTTTTCACCTGACCGACCCACTGAAACCTCTGAACCTTCGAAGTCTAAAATTTAGACTTCAAAGTTCAAACTCCACCATCCCCATTCTATGATGCTATTGAAACTAAAAGGGGAGTTGAACATGAAACCTCCCCAAGTCCTTTTGGACTACATGGTTTTGGAGTTTTGGGCCTTTTTCTTATTTTTTTCTTTTCTCATCCCCCAAAACTCCAAATTTCACTTCCGAAGTCGACCCCCGAAATGGTTGACCCTGAATTCAAGTTTGACCACAAAACACCAAGCCTTTTTAGAATTCAGAGTTTCAAGATTTTGGGCCTTTTGGATCACCATTCCATTTTCCCCTGCCTTCTCTCTAAAAACTTTGGGCTTTGGCCTCCATTCTTTCTCTCAACTCACTAATCAAGTTACTTTTCTGCACACAGACGCAATTCGTTCTGAGGTCAGCCGAGTTGATCTACTATTTTCTTACTCAGAATCTGATCTCCTTCAACATTCCCTTAGCCAAGTCAGCCCTTTTCCATTCATTTTTCTGACCTTGCATTGCCATTATGGAGCTCACCTGCAACCAGAGAGGCTCACTTAGGAGCTTGTGATTACCATAGGACCGTGTTGGAAAATTTTGGCCCATAGGGGGTAAAAAATTGTCAACACCTTACACTTGATAACCCTAAGGGGAAAAATTGTTAAGAGCATATGTGTGGAGAGAGGAGGTGTGGATAAAGTTTTCATAATCTTGATTTGAGTACGAGTGAGGAAGTGGTGTCTTATATAGACTGAAACCCCACTTCTATTTGTTTAGTATACTTTGACCTTGGTCAATAAATTATGGATGCGAAGCACCTTAGGCTCAACTTATGTAAACTAGTGTCCCCTTCAAGTCTCCTATTGGGTTGGTCCATCAAACAATCCTATGTGATTTTGACTATTTTGAGTGTTGTGGGAGTATAATGGGATGATTTAGGCAGTGATTATGAAAGATTGATTATTTGTTATGTTATTTTGTGAATCTTAGGCTTGATATATCGAGTGCCACAAACACAATGAGTGCACCCCTTTCATGGCCTATGAGGCTACATAGTGATCGTAATATGTTATTTTGCTATATGTATTTTATTCGTAAATTGATTATTATCTCTATTCTTGTTAGAACCAATAGTTTTCTTGATTGATGTGCTCTTATATTTCAGGTCATTTTATTTGGTTGTTGCATTAATATGCAGATTTTTACACTAACTATGGCTATTTAGTCATTTGATTTTCTTAGTTTTAAATTTACTTATGAAGTTTAATTTTTTTATAGCCTAGCCGATAGGATTGGGATTTTTCCAATTGGCATTTGAAATGGATTATTATGTTGGTTCTAATGTTGTAATGTGTTGGGATAGGGTCATGGGATAAACCATGGAGTGGTTTAACCTATGGATCCATTTCATTCTATGGGGGTATGCCCAAAGGATTTATAGATAACTAGTGGGTTGTTGAACTACGAATTATTATGTCACTTGGGTTAGGGGTGCCTAGACTCTATGTGCCTAGGGCCATAGGGTGACTCGACCTTATTGAGGGAGACATAAGATATTTGAGGGATGCATAAGAGACTTGAGGGAGACATAAGAGACTTAAGAAAGGCATACAGAGACTTGAAGGAGGCATAATAGATTTGAGGGAGACATAAGAGATTTGAGGGAGACATAAGATATTTGTGTGTGTGTGAGTGATTAGTGCACTTGGAGCTTTGTTATGTTTTGTGATGCTTTGGGAATTATATGTAGTTGTTTTGTGATGCTTTGAGAGTTATATGGAGTTGTTCTGCGATGCTTTGGGAGGTACATGGAATTTCTTTATAGTATTTGGGAGGTGTGTCGAGTTAGTGTTATGATTTATGTGTACTTATGTGAGTCTACTTATGTTTTTTGATGTTCATGATTGTTGCTCCCCATAAATGGTAAGATGTTGATTCCATCTTGACCCTATAAGGCTATACTTATTGTTTGGATTTGAGTGAAACCTTTATATATGTACCTGTTGGCAATTCCATGTTGTTGTAGTTGTTTATGTTATGAGTACCATTGTGTCAGGGGCATGTGTGACAAGTAATATGTTGTGAGGGCCATGTATTGTCTTTCCATGGTTTGGTTGAGTTCTTGTGATGAGATATAGTTTTGAAAGTACATATCATGATTTATTGAGAACCATTAGTGTTGTGTTTGGCCCTTGTGTGGTATTTTGATGAAAAATAAACAAATAAAGAAACTGAAATCTTAAAATAATGAAACATTAAGATCTTGACCTTAATAAATACTATTAGGGGAACAAAGTAAATATAAAATAGGTAATGATGTAAGCTGAAAAACTACCAATCTTCATAGAACATTAAGAGTTTAAGAAATCGTTAAACTTTCCTGACTTCCCCTTTTGGATGTTTACTGACAAAAGGTATCTTACCCCTAGATGGAACTTGTTGTCATTAGCTTCCTTCATTACTTATCAATTTTTCTACCTTGGCATTATGTCACATCAAGGATAATGTTATTATAAGGGGAGGTAAATGTAGTTATCTACTTAAAACGAAAAACATAATAATAATAATGATGATGATAATAATAATGGAGGCATGGGTTGGAGGATGGCAAGTGATAGGTGATTTGGTGGAATTGATGGATTAGGTGGTGGCAGGAGTGGACAGAGAGGTGGATTTGTGTGGGTAGGTGGAAGAGCATATCAACCAATAATTGAAACGACTATAAGTGCCCTAGAAAATATGCTTGCAAAATGTGGATGCATGTGTAAGGCATGTAATATAATCATCAAAATGCTGAAGAGAAACATGTCCTCGTGGACTAAATGGACTGCAAGATAAACAAAAAATGGTTATCTTTAAAAAGCTTAGATACTTTCGAGAAAATTATATTTGCATGTGTAAATCCAACCTCCATGGCTCTTGCCTACATTTACCAGCCTACACCAAAATTGTAGATTTGGTAATGTGAATGGACATCCATTAAAGAATAATAGATAAAGGATTTTTGTCATATTTTGTAGTTGTAAGTGCTCCATATATATGTAAGCAGGTATGGAAGCATGCATTTTTTGCATCATGGTAGTAGTGGTTGGATAGTTGTAGGTGCACTGGTGGACATGGATGGAAAACATACGATAATTTTATCCTCCATCATTGAAGGCCCAGGATCTATCCACATTGAAACATATTTGAGCCTCTCTTTTAATCATTGTTATAGTTCTGTACCTAGTCAAATCCTCCACACTCTTCTGATCCATTAACTACTATGAATTCCTCTCAATACACTCATTAATATACATAGCCTTGCTAGCCACCACAAAATGATATCCATTATCTCAAAAAAGTTCACTTGTGTCTACATGTCTTGCATTTTGAAATATTTTTTTCACTGTAGAAGTCGATCCCAGTACTCGCTAGTTTGTAGGTATAATATTGTCATGAAAATACCCATCTCAGTGCAAAATCCCTGTAATGCAGTTTAACCCTACTCAAAAGGAAAAAAATTACTTCCATTTCTAGTTTCATGCTTTGTTAATACATATGGGTTTTATATTAGCGTATTGTTGAGATTTTATTGAAGTGGATGAACTTTGTTTTTTTTGTTTTTAGCCACTCTCTACCGATCTAAAATAATAACACTGTGACATCAAATGACTTCTATCAAAGAAAAATGGAAAGGTCGTGTCTGGGAAATGTTGTAGGTACCAATTACCTGACCTTAAAAGGTTGTAGATGAAAAGAATAAGTTCACCCTTTCCACAAAAATATTTCAGTTAGCGTATGTGATAATAAGAGATCTTATATAGAATTTTGACTTCAACGAAAGGATAATGGAAAAATATATTTTGCAACTCCATAACAGTGGGTGTATATCCTATTCCATGTCGGTGAAAGAAACCTGATTCAATGATCATGAGGTTGAGATAAGTGGCCCGCGAAATTATAAGATGGTGATGAGAAACCACTGCCAGAAAGGATTCTTGATATGCCTTGGGAATAATTTTTGAATAAAATGCAATGGTGGAATGGTGGATGCGTGCAACCATTTGATGAAATGCCAAGTTATGATGTAGAACTGAGTCACACAATTTCAACCAACTTTACTCCCCTAGGCATGGTTCATCTAACCTTGTGCTTCATAATTCTTCGTACTTTAGTTTTGCATTTGCAGAGTAATAAATTAAAAACCTTTGGTTTATCATACATTCAACTATTTTATATAAAATTGTTTTGGAAAAATGGTAAAATGTCATCTGGTACTCATGTAACCCGAATAAAACTCGGTAGTCAATTAAAAAATTAAACCCTCCTTCAGACATGTTGCATAATTTTTTAACCTTATTAGATAAATGTGACACCATTTTATTGATAAGCTAAGTATGTTCCATTGTAAAATCTATTAAATCATGATATTCATAGATATACAAGGTAACCTTATAAAACCCAAAAAGGGGATGTAAAGTATCATTTTTGTTCCTTGTTGTGAGGAGAGTTTCCTGAAGCTTTAAGTTTGATCCCAATCAACCACTTATCCGATATTTTTTGCTCCTCCAGGAGTCTTGTTACCCTGTTTGCACTTTTAAAGTTATTAACATTGAAAAGTTAGGTTTTGTATCAGGTTTGACCTTTTAACCCTGGACAAATGAAATTCTTATTCGAATTCATATAAACTATATTATTTTTACTATAATAATTACTTGTATCCTTCAGTTCGGGGAAAAACACTTATCTTAATAGTTTGGAAAAGGTGTTTTGTAGGCCTCTTGTGGCATCTTGACTAGGTCAAACTGGACCAATTATGAATGATGGCTCCAGAAAACCCATCACCATTTCGAAAACCATTTGTCCATTTTTCAATCTCCTTAAATTTGGTGAATTATCCATATATAGGGGAAATTGTAGGAAATTTCTTATTGTGTGTTCATCCACCAAACATCAGTTTTGGAAATTATTTTTTAAGCCCCCAATCTAACTTTTGATCGTTTACAACTCTGGTCAATTTTGACTGAGGGCATCTGAAAAATGGACCGCCAATTATAAACTATTCACTAGTTCTGAATTTCCTAGTTCTTGTGAATTATTGGTGTATAAGAGGACACAAAGAAACTTACCCATGGGGCGTTTTCTAACAAGAATACAATGTTTGAAAGTGATGTCTTAGCCTTTGAGCCTAGATTGAACGTCAGTAGGAAAATGTAAAGAAAAAAAGTCGTAGGACCCTGGTCTGGGTTACCAAAACCCCATGGAAACTTGTTGAAACTTGTAACTAACTGTTTGAAAATCTATCATGTGACCTGTTGTGTGAAATTAAACTTTTGGAAAAATAGTGGTTCTCTCTCTTTCCTATCTCTTTCTCTCTCCTTGGTTATGAAAGGAAGTGAAATGAAATGAAATGAATACATGTCTCTAACCCTTTTCCTTTCAATTTTAAATTATTTTTATTATAATGTAATTGATAGACTAAATAACCTTTATTATGCTAGGTTCAGTGTGGATTTCATGCCAGTGATTTATATTGTGGGTTTCATGCTCACATGGTTTTGCAGGATGTAAGAAAGATGGCAAAACAACGTGGTTGAAATTCATTGCGTATTATTTTATATTTTTGTATGTTATTGGAAAAATGTTTATATGTATAATGTATTTCCATGTTACAGAAAAGTTTATATTTGAAATTTGGTAATATGTATAAGATGCTAAGATTTAGGGATACCTTAGGAAACGTGTATTATATCATAGGTTCCATTTCAATTTAAATTTTAGTTTGAAAAAAAGGTTGAATATATGTGTTAAATGAAATTGAATCTAATAGCATATAGTGAAATTCTAGTGTGCAATTGAGGGTTAAATAATTAGTGTGTTGCTGTTGTTTACTGTGAAAATGCAATAAAGATATCTAAATCAAATAATCAACCCTAGTTCAAAATTCATTCATAACTGACCTTCTTGTGTCATTCCTTTTAGCATAGAAATCTCGATACCTTGAAATGAACTTAAATATTTATACTTGATGACACCTTCTATCCAATAAAAATATCCCTAGTTTGAGTTATCGCCATAGCTTTAATGTTTAGTGACATTATCATGAACTTATCATTTAAGAATGACATGGTCAAACATTATCTATAATAAGTGTTTCCCTTCCAGGATTGGTTATCATTTGTGTAGTAGGGAGAATGTGTTCTCTTCAAGTCTAGCTTACATGTTAGGTCAAAAAGATCGCCACCTACTGTTGAAAGTCACCTTTGGTAGTTGGGATTATTAATGAAGTTAATATTTAACACTTTTTGTACCCTCCCTCTCATTATAGCCACATTAGTTTGCAAAATGATATCGTCGTAAGAGATAATTAATCCCCACAGCTGAAATTTATGGTACTACACCTAAGAAATGTATTCAATACATTATTTCTATAACTTAAGGGTCATTGTTTGAAGCAACAAATATGAGGTTTAACCTTACCATATGTGGAGTAAGTAGAACAAACACTTCTTTAGTATCCTAGTGTACTACCAAGTCTCACGAAGATAGATCTAGAAATTAACTTCATCATCAAATGAATTCCTTGCAAGATCTAGATGACATAAATGAAGCTAGTAAAATAGTTTTACTATGACTTAAACTCTTTTTTAATGATCTCCTTGGTTCCTCACATCTAAATGTGTTACCTTGGCTAGTGACAATATAGCATTGTGGTCCTTTCAATGGATTTATAGGGTAAAAATATTTCCACACCTTAATCTAATCTATAATAGAGGATAGAGCCCTGGGTGCATAATGGAATTAAACTAAACCTTAGTTGATTAGGAGGTTAAATTGTGGGTATAAAATTGTAAGTAACTCTTTGGAAATGAAATTGATTTGAAAGATGTTGAGTTAAGAGAAATTAAGAAATTGAAGAATTGGTCTCATAATCCCTTGATATGCCCTTTTATGATGTTAAGAATAAAAGAAATTACACATGCAAAATCATGAAATGTGGAAACATGGGATATTACCTTGAAAATAAGTTACTTATAGTTAATGTGTAATTATAATGCTTCCAATCGTGTACTTCTTCAAGATGTTAGAAAACTAATATCGTAACTCTTTTTCTTATAAAGTGATGCCAATAAGATATCTAAGAAAAAATTTAAATAAGATGAAAAACAAGAGTATATGTGATAATGGTTTAAGAACAAAATTTCACTTGAAGCCCTTATGGTTGATTTAATAATTGACTTTTCTTAATAATGGATACAAATTGTTCTTGGTGGGACTAGGCATTTGAGCCAATATAGAGTCCACTAAAAATAAAATAAAATAAAAATTATGACGTGTAAATGCTAAATTGACTCAAAATAAATTTGGATCTAAAACAACCATATTATGCAAACAAACGTGCTTCTAATGGAAGGAAGTTTATAGGAAAGGGAAACTCAAACCTTCACCTCCTTTGATTCATATTATTTTCCCCCCGTTAACTTCAGGTTGGTTCCCTTGCATAATAATGGAAAAAGTAAATGTCAACTAAAAATATTTTGAGAAACAAACCTTTAACATAATAATGAGTTACTGGGAGACTTAAATTTGCCTAAAATTGATGTTAATTAACAAATGATCTATGGATAATTATTGGGATTCGATAAAGTAATCAATCATGCATAATCCTTTAAAGACTATTTCCCTACAAAGGAAAGTAATCAAAGATTGTAAATTAGGAAATTTTAAACCTTATGAGTTAAAATCTCTTGAAAAATATAAAGAATATGTAAACCATACAAAGGTCATGTTGTGGAGTATGCCTACCTGGTGTTTCTTACTATAATTAGGTCATTGTCGTAGCTCATGTCATTTGAGTATGAAATTGATGGTTACCCTATGTTATTCTATTGTATGAGTGGCTTCATGTTTAGGTAAGTGTCTTATGCATTGTTCAATTTATCTTCTTGGAGCCCTTGTGGTGTTGTGTAGTGACCAATGTAAGTAAAAAAAAAATTATTTTGGTATTCTTTCTGTTGTATTTGTGTGTGTGAAATGTGGGCATTACATTTGGTATTAGTGTGGAGGTTCATGCTCTCAAACCTCTGGAACAGATTGGAGTTGTGATGGTTTCGCATGTTGGTGGTGGAGTTTGGAAGATTAATATATTAGAGGTTGTGATGTGATAAACATTGTTACTATGATATTATGAATGCTCATGTGGTGCATGTCACTTAGTGTGTGTTTTTTTATCTTTTTTATGTTCTTGTGACGAGAGCATTCACTTTCCTTTTCATGGATTCAATGAGGAGGTCACGTGTGATGTGCCACCTTGGCGTGTTTGAAAAGAATGTTATTGTGGATTGCAGAGCATTGAAGTTTCTTATTATTCTATGATATGTAGGTGTGCTAATGTGTTGAATGAAAAAGATTGGTTTATGGTGAATTGGATTGGATCATGATGTTGCCATCATATTGTGATGAATAATCTGTGTAACCAAGTTGTAATAAAATTGAATATATGTTGTATCGTTAGGCACTGTGCTCATCATGAGTATATTTTTTGTAATATGAGATGATTCATGTCATGAATTAGGGGTATATGGGGATTGCATGACCCCTATTATGAAGTACTTGCACCTTGGGTGCATTATGTGGAAACATGATGTATCGTAACCCATGAAAGTAATTATTGTGTTATACCCTATATATATATATATATATATACCATGCGAAAGATGGTATGGTTAATGTGTGTGAATCTCCATTGTGTTTGTGATGTATTTATTTGTTATGTTGTGAACCTTAAACTTGACAACCCTAAGGAGAACAATATCTAAGATTGTATGTATGGAAAAAAGAGGCGTGGATCAAGTTTTCATAATCTTGAGTCGAGTACGAGTGAGGAAGTGGAGTGTTATTTAGGCTGAAAACCCACTTCTATTTGTTTAGTATACTTTGCACTTGCTTAGTAAATTTTGTATGCACACCACCTTAGGATCAATTTATGAAAACTAGAATCCCTTGTTATCTCCTATTGGGCTATCCATTTAACAATCCTATGTGATTTTGACTATGTTGAGCCTTGTGGGAGTATGGAGGGATGATTAAGGTAGTGATTATGACAGATTGATTATTTGTTATAATATTTTGTGAGTTGAGGATCCATATTGGAGTGCCAACAACTCGGTGAGTACCCCCTTTAGTGGCCTATGAGGCCACATAGTGATGGTAATGTGTTATTTCTCTATATTTATTTTATATGTAAATTGAACATTATGTATTTTCTTGTAAGAATTAGTAGTTTTCTTGATTGATGTGTTCTTATATTTTGTCCATTTATTTAGTTGTTGCACTAACATGAATATTTTTTCACTAACTATGGTTATTTGGCCATTTTTTAATTGGTTTTAAATTTACGTATCAAGTTTAATTTTGTTTATAGCCTATCCCAAGGCTTGGGGTTTTTCCCTTGGCATTTGAAATGGATTGTTATGTTGATTCTAATGTGGTAATGTGTTGGAACAGGGTCATGGGATTGACCATGGAGTGGTTGAGCCTATTGACCTGCTTCATTGTATGGAGGTACGCCCCTAGAAGTTACAGATAACTAGTGGGTTGTTGAACCATGAGTTATTATGTCACTTTCGTTAGGGGTGCTTGGACTCTAAGTGCCTAGGGCCATAGGGTGACCAACCTACTTGAGGGAGACATAAGAGATTTGAGGGAGGCATAAGAGACTTGAGGGAGACATAAGAGACTTGAGATATGCATAATAGACTTGAGGGAGGAATAAGAGACTTGAGGGAGGCATAAGATACTTGAGGGAGACATAAGAGATTTTTGGGAGACATAAGAGACTTGTGTGTGTGTGTTTGATTAGTGCACTTGGAGGTTTGTTTGGTTTGTGGTGCTTTTGAATGTATATGTACTTGTTTTGTGATGCTTCAAGAGTTAAATGGATTTGTTCTGGGATGCTTTGGGAGGTACATGGAGTTCTTTTTTAGTGTTTTGGGAGGTGTGTGGAGTTAGTGTTATGATCTATATGTACTTATGTGAGTCTGGTTAAGTTTTTGATGTTGATGATTGATGCTTCCAATTAATGGTAAGATGATGATTCCATATTGACCCTATGTGGCTATAGTTATTGTTTGGAGTTGTGTGAAACCTTTATAGATGCACCTATTGGAAATTCCATGTTGTTGTAGTTTTTTATGTTATGAGTACCATTGTGTCAGGCTCATGTGTTACAAGTACTGTGTTGTGAGGGATTTGAATTTTATTTCCATGAGTCGGTTGAGTTCTTGTGATGGGATATAGTTGTGAAAGTACATATCATGATGTCTTGAGAACCATTACTGTGTGTTTAGCCAATGTGTGGTATTTTGATGTCAGTTTCTATCGGGTACCCAAAATAAAATAAAGAAACTAAAATATTAAAGCAATGAAACATTAAGATCTTGAGTTTAATAAATATTGTTATGGGAAAAGAGTAAATATAAAATAGGTAATGATGTAAGTTGAAAAATTATAATCTTCATAGAAAATTAAGAGTTTAAGAAATTGTTAAACTTTCTTGACTTCCCTTTTTTACGTGCTCTACTGAAACAAATATTACCCCTAGACGAAACTTGTCGTCACTAGCTTCCTTCATTGCTTATCACTTTTTCTACCTCAGATTTATGTCGCATTAAGTATGATGATATTATAAGGTGAAGGAAATGTAGTGCCCTTATTAAAACACACAATAATAATAATAATGGTGGCGTAGGCTTAAGGGTGGTGTGTGAACAGGTGAGTTGGTGGAATTGGTGGATTAGGTGGTGGAAGCAGTGGACAGAGAGGTAGAGTTGGTTAGGTAGGTGGAAGAGTAGGTTGACTAATAATTCAAACAATTTTTTATTAATTACCTCCAGCTATGAGAGCAGTTGAAGATGGAAGTTTTTTTGAGGCCTTACCTGTAAATTTTGTGGTAGATATGCCTGCGAAATGTGGATGCATGCATAAGGCATGTAATTTTTTGGTGAAAATGTCTTGAGAGAAACTGTCTCCTCGTGGAATGCAAGAACTACAGGATATACACAAAATCGTGTTGATTAAAAAGGCTCAGAAAGTTTCAACAAAATGCTATTAGCAGGAGTAAATCCAGCCTCCACAACCCTTGCCTACATTTCCTAGCCTGTGCCAAAAATCAGGAGATTTGGAAATTAGAATGAATGTCCATTAAAGCATAATAGATAAAGTAGTTTTATTAGATTTTGTAGTTGCAAGTGGTTCGGTATATATGTATGTAAATCAAGGAAGAATGCACTTTTGGCATCATGGTAGTAGTATTTGGATAGTTATAGGTGCACTGGATGGACATGGATGCAAAATGTGGGAGAATTATATCCTCCATCATTGAAGGACCAGGCTCGATCCACATTGATAACCTATTAGACGTTTCTCTTTTCATCATTGTTAATAGTTTTGTGCCTAGTCAAATTCTCCACACTCTTCCGATCTATTAACCAGTATGAATTCCTCTCAATACACTCATTAATATACATAGCCTTCACATCCACCACAAACTGATATCCAGTCTCTATCAACAAAGGTCATCTTTTTATACATTTCTACAATTTTAAACTCTATTTTTGACTTTGGACGTCAATCCTACTACTTGCTAGTTTTTTGGTATAATCTTGTCATGAAAATACCCGCCTCAGTGTGGCATCCCTGTAACTCGGTTCGACCCTACTCAAAAATAAAACTTTTCCTTCCATTTATAGTTTCATTCTTTGTTAATACATTAGGGTATTGTATTAAAATGTGTCTCTGTGTATTGTTGAGATTTTATTAAAGTGTATGAACTCTAGTGTGTTGTGTTTTTAGCCACGGTCTCTTTCCGTCTAAAATAATAGCAATGTGACAAAAAATTAATTCAATCAAGGAATAATGGAAGGTTCATGTTTATGTGATGTTGCAGGTACCAATTACCTTACCTCAAAAGGGATGTAGATGAAACCAATCAGTTCACCCTTTCCACCACAACTTTTCAGTTAGCGTGTGTGATAATAAGAGCTCTCATATAGAATTTTTACTTCAACGAAAGGATAATGGAAAAATATATATTGCAGCTCTGCAACAGTGGGTTTATATCCTATTCCATGTTCGTGAATGAAACATGATTCGGTGATTGTCAGTATGAGATAAGTTACCCAGGAACGTATAATATGGTGATGAGAAACTGCTACCAGAAAGGCTTATTGATATGCCTTAGGAATAATATTTGAATAAAATGCAATGATGGAATGGTGGATGCATGAAACCGGCAGTTCGTGAAATGCCTAGTTATGATGTAGAACTGAGTCCCAAAATTTTGATCGGCTTCATTCGTCCTAACATGGTTCATCTCACCTTGTCCTTCATAAATATTGTACTTTCTTTTTCCATTTGTAGACTAATAAATTTAAAAAACTTTGGTTTATAATACATTCAACTATTTTATATAAACTTGTTTTGGCAAAATGGTAAAATACAATCTGGTACTTGTATAACCCGAATAACACTTGGTAGTCAAGCAAAATTTAAACCCTCCTTAAGATATGATTTGGAAAACTTCGTAACCTTATTAGATAGATGTGACACCCTTTTATTGACAAGATGATTTTGTTCCCTTGTAAACCTACCAACTGTTCCATTGTAAAAGCTATTAAATCATGATATTCATAGACATCAAAGAAATTTTCTGAAACTTGAAAAGGGGATGTAAAGTCTCATTTGTGTTGCTTATTATGAGGAGAGTTGCCTCAAGCTTTAAGTTTTACCCAAATAGACCATTTATACAATATTTTTCTCTCCTCTAAGAGCCTTGTTACCCCATTTGCACTTTTACGAAGTTGTTAAAATTGAAAAAGTTAGGTTTTGTATCGGCTCACTGTTTGAACACTCGACACTGAACTGCTTATTCACCTTTGCAAACCTCTAGTATTTTTACTAGAATATTACATGGAACCTTTATTTTGGGGAAAAAAAAATTTATGGATAGTTTGGCAAAGGAATTTTGTAGGTCTTCAGTCGTAGTTTGACCAGGTCAAAGTGGACCAATTACGACTGGTGGCTCCTGAAAACCCGTCGCCTTTTGAAAACCATTTTCCATATCTTAGTCTCGTTGACTCAGGTGAATTCTCCATATATAAGGGAACTTGTAGGAAATTTCTCATTGCGCGTTCATCCATCAAATGTCAGTTTTGGATGTGGTTTTCTTATCCCTCGAGCTAACTTTTGATCATTTAGAAATGGGTCAATTTGGACCGATGGCCTCGAAAAATTGGCCACCAATCATAAACCATTCACCAGTTATGAATTCCATCATTTAATGTGAATTCTTGGCATATAAGGGGACATATAGAAAACTTTCCTGTGGTGTGTTTTCTAACTAGAGGACAACGTTTGAAAGTGGTTTCTTACCCATTTAACCTAGATTGGACATTTTTGCAACTAGTAGGAAAATGTAAAGACAGAAATTTGGAGGAACCCCGTCGGGTTACCAAATCCCCGTGGAAACTTTTTGAAACTTGTAACTAAATTTTTGAAACTCTATCATGCGATTTTTGTGAAATTGAACTTTTGGAAAAATAGTGGTTCTCTCTCTTTCCTATCTCTTTCTCTCTCCTTGGTTACAGGTGGAAGTGAAATGAAATTAAACGAATACATGTCTCTAACCCTTTTCCTTTCAAATGTAAATTATTATTATTATAATGTAATTGGGAGACTAAACAACATTAATTATGCTAGATTAGGGTGGATTCCATGCCATAAATTTATCATTGATTTCATGCTCACATGGTTTTGCAGGATTCAAGAAAGATGGCGAAACAACGTGGTTTAAATTGATTGTCTATTATTGTAATTTTTGTATGTTATTGGAAAATGTTTATATGTATAATGTATTTCCATGTAACTGAAAAATTTTATATTTGAAATTTGGTAATACGTATGAAATGCTAAATTTAGGGATACCTTGGGAAATAAGCATTCAATCATAGGTGCCATTTCAATTCAGATTTACATATGCAGAAAAAATGTTGAATAGATGGGTTGAATGAAATTAAATCTAATAGCATATAGTGAAATTTTAGTATGCAATTGAGGGTTAAATAATTAGTGTGTTGTGTTTTTTTACCTTGAAAATGTAATAAATAAATATAAATGAAATAGTCATACCTAGTTCAAAAATTTTGCATAACTAACCTTCCTATGTTATTCCTTTTAGCATCGAAAATTGAGACCTTGAAATGAACTTAAATCTTTACACTGGATGACACCTTCTAGCTAAGAAAAATATCCCTAGTTTTAGTTATCGCCATAGCCTGTATGTTTAGCAACATCGTTCTGAACCTATCAATTAATAATGACATGGTCAAACATTATTTAGAGTAAGTGGTTCCCTTCTGGGATTGGTTACTATGTGTGTAGTGAGGAGAATGTGTTCTCATCAGGTCTGACTTATGTGTTAGGTGGAAAATATTGCCAAATACTCTTGAAATTCAACATTGGCAGTTGGGATTATTAATGGAGTTAATATTTTTCACTTTTTATACCCTCCCTCTCATTCTAGCCACATTAGTTTACAAAATGCTATCATCCTAAGAGATAATTAGTCCTCACAACCGAAATTTCTTGTACTACACCTAAGAAATGTATTCAATAAATCATTTCTATAACGTAAGGGTCATTGTTCAAAGCAATGACTATGCAGTGTAACCTTACCATATATGGAGTTAGTAGAACTAATACTTCCTTAGTATCACAGTGGATTACCAAGTCTCACAAATATAGATCTAGAAATTAACTTCATCATACAAAATAATTCCTTGTGGGATCCAAATGACACAAATGGAGCTAGTGAAATAATTGTACTATGACTTAAACTATTGTTAATGATCTCCTTAGTTCCTCATAGCTAAATGTGTTACCTTAGCTAGTGACAGTATGGTGCGGTGGTCCTTTCAGAGGCTTTATAGGGTAAACATGTTTTCACATCGTAATCTAATCTATAATAAGGTGTAGAGCCCTAAGCGCATATTGGAATTAAACTAAACCTTTTGTATTAGGAGGTTAAATTATGGGTAGAAAATTGTAAGTAAATATTTTCAAACTAAAATTGATTTGAAAGATGTTGACTTAAGAGAGATCAAGAAATTGAAGACTTGGTATCGTAATCCCTTGATATGCCCTTTTATGACATTAAGAATAAAAGGAAATTTCACACACTAAATCGTGAAATGCAGAAACATGGGATATTACCTTGAAAAAAAATCACTTGTGGTTCATGTATAATTATAATACTTCCAATCATGTACTTCTTAAATATGTTAGAGAAGCACTATCGTAACTATTTTTTGTTATAAAGAAATGCCAAAACGAGACCTAAGAAACAATGAAAACAAGATTAAAAAAATAGTATATATGATAACGCTTTAAGAAAAAAAATTCACTTGAAGCCTTTATGGTTAATCTAAGCATTGAATTTTGTTAAGAATGGATATAAATTATTTTTGGTGGGACTAGGCATTTGAGCCAATATAGAGTCCACTAAAAATTTAAAAAAAAACATTATGATATTTAGACTAAATTTGGAACTAAAATAACCATAGTATGTTAATAAATGTGCTTTTAATGGAAGGAAGTTTATAGGAAAGGGAAACTTGAATCTTCACCTCCTTTGATTGGTAATAATTTTCCCTCGTTAACTTTGGGTTGGTTCCCTTGCATAATAATGGAAAAATTAAACGTCAACTAAATATATATTGAGAAACAAACCTTTAACGTAAGAACGAGTTATTGGGAGACTCATCGTTGCCTAAAATTGAGTTTAATTAACAAATTATCTATGGATAATTAATGCAATTTGATAAAGGAATCAATTGTGCTTTCTCCTTTAAAGACTATTACCCTACAAAGTAACATAATTGAAGATTATAATGTAGGAAAGTTTAAACCTTATGTGTTCAATTATCTTCAAAAATATAAATTTATACAGTGGAAACCTAAATCTAATGAAGATGTAAACCATAAAAAGGCCATGTCGTTGAGCACGCCTACCCGGTGTTTCTTGCTCTAATTAGGTCATTATCCTAGTTTATGTCATTTGACTATGACATTGATTGGTACCCTATGTTATTCTATTGTATGAATGGGTTCATGTTTATGTAAGTGTCTTATGCATTGTTCAATTTATCTACTTGAAGCCCTTATGGTGTTGTGTAGTGAGCAATGTATGTTAAAAAAAAATTATTTCGGTATTTTAACTGTTGTATTTTTGTGTGTAAAATATGGGCATTACAATTTCTGCTATTGTAACGTAAATAAACTATTGTATACACACTTAACTCAGGGAATGATGCTTGAACTCAAGGGAGGTTGCACCTAGGCTACAAAATTGTTAAGGGAGTCTAATCGAGATCCCTCAAGCTCTTTCCCTCTTGGAAGGATGTTGAACCTCATTCGCTTGATGTTAGAGGTTTTTTCATCAACAGAGCAAAGGAGAGATTAAAATAATTTTTTTTAGGAAGAATTGTAGGAGCACCACCAAATATAGACTTTGTGAGGGAATGGTGTAGTAGAAAATGATCTTGGAAAATTGAGGTTAAGGCCATTACTAGAGAAGGATTCCTTTTCGGGCTCCAAAATGAAAAGGATTTGTTGAATGTTTTGAATGGTAGACTGTGGTTCTTTGGTAATTCTACCTTTACCTTCCACCATTTGGTGCCTGGGCTATAACTTGACTTGATCTTCATAGTTATTCCAGTGTGGATTTGGATTTCCGGGACTCCCTTTGGAGTTTTGGGAACCTGAAGTTTTCTTGGGGATTGCTAAGTCAATAGGAATGCTCATCACTATTTATCTTTCCACTAAGTCTAGATAAAGAATATTTTTTTCTAGGTTCGGTGTGAATGTCCCGTTGGGTTTAAGAGTTCCTAAACGTATTGTTCTTCTTTCACCTGTGGGAGTCTGGACCCATGAAATTATTGTTGAAGACTCATGGATCTTCTGCACCCACTTTAGGAAACTTCGATATGATGTAAAGGTGTGTTGTGATCCTGACGAGCTTCCTATGGAGATTTCCTTTCCCCAGCGGGGACAATGACTTTTCTAGTTTGTTGAAGAACCATATTGATCAAACCAGGGTCTCTCACCAGGTGCCGTCAAACCTCGATTCTGGAGGAGAAGTGTCTTGAATGGTTAGTGATGATGAGACAAATTATGTTGAGAGGATAAAAGATGACAAGATGGAGGCATCACTTGATGAGAAGGAGACTAGTCGGCAGGTTTATGTTCTTAGGGTTTAGGAACAACAAGAGGTGGCTCCCCCATAAAGGCTCGATGTGGATCAAACCAGGATGAACTCGTAATTGACTTGTAGAGAAGGTCATGGTAATGGGGTGCTTCGGTGCATTGGGCAGGAACCAAAATTGGAATCGTAGGTAGGAGGAACTACATTTAATGGTCTTTATATGAAGGACGATGGAAACAGGTTGCTGGTCCATAGGCCGATTAATGACAAGTGGGTAAATGTTAATTGGAAGCTTTAATTTCTCATTGGGTTGGATGTGGAGCATGTGGGCCCTCCTTCCTTTGGTTATGTGGGTTGGATGGAGGTCCACCGCAAAAATATTATTACTCGTCTTCATTCTCAAATGACTGGTGGTGGCGAGCATTTATAATCCTACGTTGAGTCAAGCCTCTTTGATTTTTCTAGGTTTTCACATTCTCACTCTTCAGTTCTTTTTTCTCTTTCTGTTCGGAGTGGTTTTTTCGTTATATCTTGGAGCCACGTTTCGTATTCTGAATGGTCTCTTTTTAGGTCGTGGACCTTGTTTGTTTGGTTTTTTCTCTTCTGTGCTTTGAATCTTATCTTTCGATTGTTCAGGGTTCCCAATCACTTAAAAATATATTTTGAACCTAATCTAATAAAAAACATTTTCAGCTATGGGAAATACCTAAAAGAAGTGTATTTCGGTCCCATTGGAATCAAGGTATTTTGATCAATCTACTTATGCCCATAATTTTTTTTTAAATAGATCTATCCAAAGGTTTACCTAATGAAATAATGCTAAATATTGGGGGTTTGAATTTCTTTCAACAATTGCACTTTGATCGGATTATTTTTTGATGTATATCTAATTTTTATGTTGGTCATTTGGATTAATCATTTCAAAAAATATAGGAGTCTCTTTCTTAAAACAAGGGCAAGTCTTGATCTACTTGGTGGGAAGGGGATGAATTTTTACATCATCATGTCTTTGTCTCCTTGGAGGATAAAATTGTGGTAGATGATTTTGTAAAATATTTGTAATCCCACAAGAAAAGTTCTTGGAATATGGATCTATAGTCACCAAAAAAGGCTCCTTGAGTGTAAATAATGGATCCACGTGTTGTTATAGGTTTGTTTAATGGGATTTTTGGTTTCTCTCCTAAAAAGGATACCAAATTTATTATAGATTTTTCCCCGATGGTCATTGGCTAGTAATTTTTGGCCCAATACCTTTGCCCCATCTTTATTTTATAACTCTTCTTCCTTGGTAGAATCAAATGAGTGGACTTTGGTAAATAATGTAAACCTTCTTTGGAAGATAAAAACTACATGCAAGCTTTTAAGGGAGCTTTCATCTATTGATGGGGATAAATATTTTTCTCATTGCAGAATAATGGGTAAGCTAGGGAAAATATGCATAAATTATGATTTTTTGGGGGCCAAATATGCTCATTAGTTAGAGCAAGAAATTAGACTAATTTAGCAACCAATTGATCATTATGTTAATTAGAGGGATCTTATCAGCATATGAATCATGGTATACTAGGGTTTATACAAAATCATGAACCAACCCAAACAACCAATGTAAGATTATATAAGTAATTTTGAGATGCAAGACATGTATTTAATGGAAAAATATTTACTTATCAACCATTGTGCTTGAAGGGGGGAAATTATATTGTGGCATCATGCTTATTGGCATAGTAATGATCATATAATGTAGTTTATATACTGCTATGGTGTTGATGGATAAAGTTATGGATCACTTTTTGACATCTTATGTGATATTTTCAATTTAAGTGTTACGATGAGAGAAACAAATATGGAAGAGTAAGTGTTACAAATGTAATTATCCAATGGTAGCCTTTGCAGAAACTAAATACATGGTCATATATTTTTCCACCTTTCTGACACTTTGTCTCTTTCAAAATAAGGTATATTAAAAATTAAAAAAGATAACACTTTAGTTTTAATCTTTACATGAGTTTTCTATTATTATTCAACTTTCGATGAAATTGATATTATTTTTAGTTTTTACACAAAATTTAATACATACTTTAAAAATAAAAAATATGAATTATTGGCTTTTTGAAAAAATATTCAATACCAAGTGTGTAAAAAATTTGCTTTAAAATCAATTTCCTAATAAATTCAATTTTTTTTGAAACATCATAAAATAATTATTTTGAGTTAAACCTTAGAAAATGCATTATATTTAAAAAAAAATCTAATTTTCATATTTATTTTTTGTGATCACACATTAGTGCCTCCATTTGTACTTCATGTCCTTGCTTGCAAAAATAAATTATTGACACACACAAATACACACATAAAAAATCCAAAATATCACATTCATATATTTATAGGACTCATTTCAAGAGAAAACATGTCACTTTTCTATATAAAGTTTTGATAGGTAATAAAGTGTATATTTACAACCCATTCTAATTGAATACAATTTTTTTGTAATATCAACCCATGAATGAGAAGAGTGAAGTTAGAGAAAGAAAATATACTAATTTAACAAGCAATTAATCATGATACAAGTTAGAGGGCTCCTATCTATACATGAAGCATGGTATATTATGTCTATACAAAACTTTGAACCAATCCAAACAATTAACATAGGATTAAGTCCTTAAATAATTGATGATTATAGATGCACTGAATTTGCATATTTGAATTGATAAATAGTAAAGAATAAATCGGGAGGCTTGTAATTAAAAATATTTTTTCAAAGTATTGTGAAACCAAAGAGGAGGAGAATGAAGATTGAGAAAGTAAATAAACTTTCGATTTTCTATTTGAAATTACAAAAAAACACCCCTTCCCAAGCTAGCATTTAACCAATTCATTTAGTGTTTTATACACCACAATCTTTAGGTTTATGATAAAGAATTTTGTATGTGGTAGTTTCAAGTGCCAAAAATTTTGAGCGGCCTCACTTAATGATTTTCTGAAATTTGCATAGATTTGCATAAATTTGACACATTTTCATTTATAAATTCCAAACTTTAAAAAGATATAAACAATATATTTGTTTTCCTAAAATATATTACGCAAATTATAGATCTCATATATATTCATAAAACTCACCACCCTTTTGAGTATATATATATAGATATATTCCTAATTATAACTGAGTTGAAATTCAAAACAGATCACTAAAGTTTAAGGAAGATTTATTGTCCAGCATATATATATATTAATGTCATCATCAAAATTATTACAAAGGACAAAAATTCCAATTGCTTGAAACTTTATAAAAGTTATTCGGAGGCATTAAAAAGAATGGGAATAATTTGAAAAGCTGAATTTTTACTTTGCAGATGAATCGATGGTGCAGTTGTCCACATATCTAATTTATTAATTCTATTGGGATAACGTTGGAATAGAAATATTTTACTGGTCCTATTTTCTGCCGATTTGAGGCTATAAATAATCGAGTTTCCACTGAATAAACTCAACTTGAACTTCAACCTTAGAGCGTGTCTGTAGACGTTGTTGACGATCAAGATGGCGGAGACACAGTTGCAAAAGAAGAGGATTGTGTGTGCAGCCCGACCACAGGATTGTCTGGTTATTGGAGAATGTGGAAAAATTAAGCTGGAAAAGCAAGATCTACACCCCAATGATTCCGAGGTATAAATTTTCTCATTTATATTCCTGTATACTTTGATAAATGCAAAATTTCTTGCGACTAAGCGAAAACTTCATTGCAGGCATGGTACAAGATTTCTTGCTGCGGTGATCAATGCATTTTCTAGAACGCAAAACATACCGACAAATATCTGAACCGTGACCAGCTTCAGGTCATAGCTGGAGATGCAATGAGTTGGATGCTCTCCGGGCTGATTCCAATCCCTTCACGTATCCACCCTGCTAACGAACAATTTCTCTCTATTGATCTTGAAGAAGTTAATTGCTCAAGCACCCATGTGGTGCTAAGGCCAACAGAGGGGCAAAAACCTACCCAGGTCTGGATCTTGGTAGATTCACCAAAAGATCTTGCCTAGGTCTACGTACCATGCCTGCTAAATAAATAAGACAGGACTATGGACCGTCTCTTATATATTAATACATATAAATATCTATTTTAGTACCAATTGCTGTGATAGTTTTATACTGCAATCTCGTATTAGATTTATTACATTTGCTTTCTCTCATTTATAACTACTATTGATCCATTAAGAGAAAGGTTTGAGGATATAAACGGTTAATTGCAGCAGGTCATTTGATTTGGATATAAATTAAAATATATATATTGAAAAATCACAAGAAATTTGAATATCTGAAAATTATAGATTTGATTTGAATATTTATAAAAGACGTTTAAAAAACTGTAGATTTGATATGTAAACATGTATGTGGCATTCACATACCATATTAAAAGTTGTAATATCCTATAAGTATCACTATAATAAATAATAAAACAAACAGCCATATTATTGTGTATTAATGAAAGCCAAAGGTAAAAATTATGAGACTAAGAATAACTGTAATAAAGACTAGCCATCGTATGTGAAATGTACGATGGAAATGCCAAAGGGAATGTATTGAAGGAGTGAAATTAAATGGGTCAGAATAATAAGAGAGGATGAGAGGAGTTGAAGAATGGGTTTGAGGGAGGAGAAGTCGATAGGGTGGGCAAAGCGCTCCAAGGAACTAATGTGAATCTCTTCTTTCCTACAACCACCTACCATTTTTCACAAACATTAGAAAGAGAAGAATGGTTAAGTTAATGAGGCATTGAGGAAACATGTATTGCAGATATATTCTTAGAAGGAAGGAAGTGGTTGATCAATATTTCCAATGCCAGGGGTTTTTTGTAATTTCAACCTTATTGGTTTTCATGTAGTTAAAAGATATGTAATTGCAATGTGATTTCGCTTACATGCGTTTCATGGGACACTTTATAAACAATGATATTTGTAGCAGACTTGGTATCCCATGGTAGGGATTTCATGCACATTTGTGATGAGGGAGTGTTTCTAACCAACCCACATAAAATGGGCTTTGTTGTTTTTTGTATTATATTTATTTGTAGCATTAAGGCTTTTGATTGGACAAAATTTAGTTTGTTAAACAAGGTGAAAACATGAATAGAAAGTTGAAAAAAAAAGGTGGGAAGCAAAAATTTGGCATTCCTTACACCTATTGCATTAGTTATATTGTTCCTACCAAAATAGTATATGTTACTTGGGCTCCACATCAAATTCCTTGCATACGGATTGAGAAGAAGTGATACCCATTTCCTTCATCCGTGGATGTTATCTACACATTGATTGGCAAGGAGAAAAATCATTCTAGGAATGCGCTAGGAATTATCTTGCAGTGGTAGAAGCATGATCATCATAAATGGGCTTTGTTATTTTGTTTTTCAGCATCAATGTTATCCATTTAGTGAAGTGTAAGTTCAAAAATTTTGAAAGGAGGTTTCCTGACACGGCATTGGAGCTAACATTCATGGAAACCAAACTGGTGCAATGCTTAATATCATTATAATAAGATGGGGGTTGACAAGGAATTATTTGATAGGTCAAGAAACTTAAGGGCCAACAACTTACACATAGTTTTTCAAACAATTCCATCAAACCGAAAACCAGACAAGTGAAGTTCTACAGCACATTGCCCCACTTTTGATCACATTTTACACCAACACCATTGACAATGGGTAAGAATTTGAAGAAACGTTTCCCCATTGAGATAAAAAATTACAGAGTTGTTTCATAACTTCAACTTGTGTGGTGCTGAGAGAGAGAGAGAGAGCAAGAGACATGAGAAAAGGAATAACAGATTGTTAATGGATTAAAAATACCTTTCAAGTATTATTTTGATCAATTTTTGTTTAAAATGTGTCTTTTAAGTATGTTTTATTCATAGTAGAAATCCAACTAAGCAAACCATATTTAATTATTACTTTGTTTTTGTAGGTGGCAATCCATTCAAACACCTAGTTGTAGATTGGAAAACTTGGGGCTTGGGCCTCCATTATTTCGTTCAACTCTCTAAGTGAGTTACTTATCTGCACCTAGACTGAATTCCTTTTGAGCTCAGCCAAGTTGAACTAATCTTTTCTCACTTGAGCTCCGATCTCCTTTGACATTCCCTTGTCCAAGTCGACCCTTGTCCATTCCTTTTATAACCTTTCATTTCCATTACGAATCCCACCTACAACCGATGAGGCCCACTTAGCAGCTTGTGATTACCATGGGACCATCTTGGGCAATTTTGGCCCATAGCAGGGACAAAATTGTCAACAATGTTTTTGACTCACGGGGACTTGTGCCTGCTAGATGTTCTTGAACCAATAGACTAGGCATTTCCATTGGGCATGGATTCATTGTAAATATGTAAATTGATCCTGAACCTATTGTGTCGAGACCCAAGTGACCATTTGTTCCTCTCTTCACCCTTGTGATTTTCCTTGAGTACTGGAAGAATGAAAACTGACTAGAAATTTGTCCTTATTCTTGATTTTCGTTGCTTTGCATTTGTTTTCTTTTGAAGACTGCAACTATTTTCCATAAGCATGAACTTCTTTCCTATTAAAATATTTACTTGGGAGGCACATTGAACTACACAATGATATGAATTACGAGCAAAAATTGTGCCAAAGGCAGTTAGGGAAATGAAACCTATAGTAGAACAAGACAAAATGCATACGCACTTAGAGGAATTCAAAAGATCGTAAACTAATATTTAGAAGGTGGAACCTTTTATTTTTTAGTAGCAATGTTTAAGGTATATCCCACTAACCAGAATCACAAGCTCTTCTCTATCAAAAGTAGACAATTAGAAGGGATTTTTGCTCTTACATCCTATTACTATGTAGGGGAAACTCCAAATGGCGTCAAACTTGGAATGCCTCCTTGGTTTTTCCTGATCTTCATCCCACCTTAGAAATAGGTTCCCTTCCTGAAAGGTTCTTGCCTTGGCCTTCTTGTCAAATTTTCTTTTGATCATGGTCTGATCCTTTTCCATGGTTTGCATGGCATTCTATCTGATTTCTCCCAATTCTATCAATTCTGCATACTTAGCCTCCATTGGTTTAAATGCAGACAACTCCAACTGCTTCATGACTTCCAATGTGGGCAGCTCTAATGATATAGGTAGAACTCATTCTTTCCCATATACCAAATTTTTGGGAGAATTCCCTCTTGATCTCTTTGATGTTATTCTATTAGCCCATAATGTAGATTTGAGATTGGTATGCCACGTTCTCTGGTTATCATCCAAATTCCTCCTAATAATTTTTAGCAAGTTCTTGTTTGTGGACTATACTTATCCATTACCTTGTGGGTAATGGTTGGAGGATGTGCTTAAGTAAATTCCATTCCTGACAGCTCATTCTGTGATTTTCGAACCTAGGAATGCTAACGCATTGTCTAAAATTATTGTGGACACTACACCAAATCCAGTCACTATACCCTCATAGAATTTTAGTTTGCTAGACTCATTATCTTCCTTAAGTGCTATTGCCTCGGCCCACTTGGTGAATTAGTTTGTTTCTGTGAGTATCTACTTATATCCTTGGATTAAATTTGGATTGATGACCCCAATTAAATCCAATCACCATTGCATGAATGGCTAGTCAACTTAAATTGGGTGCAACGAACGTGCTGCTAGCCTTTCCTTGCCTATGAAGAACACACATTTCTTACACTTTTTTATCCAAGTGTAACATTCATTGAACACGTTTGGCCGATAGTACCCCGCCTTAATTATTTTGAGTGGTGTTATAAGCAGAGATAAATGACCTCCGGCCTCTCCATTGTGAAACTTCTGTAACACCTTTCCAATTTGACCTGTTCCAATACACCTCAATAAAATGCCATTGATGTCCCTTTTCAAAAAAACACCATCAACAAAAACATATGGAATGGATTGCAATATGAAAATCTCCTCTTTTATTTTGTCATTTTTGGAGGGCATAGTCCTATCTGTAGGAAATGTATCATATTTTAAGTCCAACCAGGAGTAGAAACATTAAAATTTTGTTGCTCCTAATCATCTTGTAGTATCAAGATAGTTTCTTTTCAATCAACTACTTCATCTTGTTGACTATAAGCCAGTCGCATGCAAAAAACTTTTCCACAAACCAACTTAGTGACCTTGATTTCAATTTTGGACTCCATGAAACAAGTGATCCATACAGCACGTTTATCATTTAAATCCTTGTTCAAGAGGAATTCCTTGACTCTCGTATGGGACACCAATAACTAAATTCTATTGTTTGAGACTGGGTGCTTGAATTTATTTAAGCTCCTAGTTACTCTAAGAACATGCTTTCCAATGACAGAGTATCTCACTTCATAGTCTTCCAAAATTTCAATAAAAAGGGTGACTTGTTGTTTGGACCCCTCTTTGTTCTGTTATACTAGGATTATAGAAATCATGTCTCAACCACCAAAGGCATAAAATATGAAGTGCTTAGAGAATTCTGGATTGATAAGGGTTGGGGCATGAGATATAGTATCTTTGATATCCTCAAAACTTGATTTACCCTTAAATTTCAACTTAAATGTCATGCTCTTCTTCAACATCAATGTTATTGGTTTCACAAGAGTGGTAAAGTTTGGTACAAACCTGTGGAAAAAATCGATTCCTCCGAAAAATCTATGAACAACCTTCTTGTGACTTGGCAATGGAAATGATCGAATTGCTTCAACTATTTCTGGGTCAATTGTCAATCCTTTCTTTGATACTGCATGACCTAGTATGTTGCCTTCATGAGAAAGGGATATTAAATTTTTAGAATTCAATGATACCCCAAATATCCTACACCTTTGAAAGACCTATCTCAGATGAAAGAGGTGATCTGCAACATTTTTAGAGAACACAATGATATTGTCAAGATACACTAGCACTTTTTGGTTGACCAACCCCTTGAATGTTGTATCCATTGCCCTTTGGAAAGTGGCTCCAGCCTTTGACATTCCAAATGAAATTTTATTGTAGGTATAGGTGCCCAACTTGGTGGTGAAAGACATTTTGAACTGATCATCTTCTTTCACAATTATCTGATTATACTCCGAGTAGCCATCTAGGAGAGAGAATCTTTCTGAACTGGGTACCACTTGTAAGATTTGATCCATTGAAGGTAGTGGATAATGGTCTTTGAGAGATGCCATGTTCAGGTCTCCAACGTCCATGCACAACCTAATTTCTCCATTCTTCTTCCGGACCAGAACCTAATTTTTAACCCAACTTGAATGATTGATTGCAAATAAAATGCTCACATCTATCGTCATTTTTTAGCTCTTTCTTTATAAGAGGCTTAATTTGCAGGTTGACTGGTCCTTGGTTTTTCCTGATCAAATTAGGATTTGGATCCAGTTATTTTGTATGTTGTGTCAACTTCGGATTGAATCCTATGAGGTCTTTATAGCTCCAGGAGAAGATGTCCAGAAACTCTTGGAAAAGTTGTATGAAATTTTATTTCTCCTGCTCAGTGGCCGTTTTTCCAATTTGAAGTGTTTTGCTTTCCCCAACTGAAATCAGTTCTGAATCTCCTCCTTTGACCTGTATGTTGTCTTTCTCTCTACGAAACTGGTCATTAGGATTGAATATGGAATGTAATGTCATCAATCCTTTTTGGAGCTTGTTTGTTCGTAGTTTTGCTACTTGATCTGCGTACTGCATCTCTAATTTATCTGGTTTCCTAGCTAAGAATTCAGCCTCTTATTGTAAGAAATTAACAATCCATTGATCATTCTTGAACACTTGCCAACTTATGTTGGTATCTTGAACTGTGGGTTTTATAATCACATGGATATGTGGTCGTGTTTTGTCTCTTTTTATATTATCCATCACATGAAAATTTTCTCCAATGGCTGCAAGTCTATCCATGGCTTCATTCCTCTTCCTAGGTACAGACACAATATTGAAAGCTTTGAAATCCTCCATTAGGTCCCATAATTTGTGTTTGAAGGTCTAGAGTAGGTCATTTATTGCAGCATGTTTTCCTTTCACTTGGTTAACAATTGGATCACTATCCCCAAATACTTGTAAATTATTTATGCCTCTTTTCCTGGCCCAATGAATTCCATGAATCAAATCCTCATATTTGGCTGTGTTGTTTTGAACAAGAAAACTAGAAACAAAATGATAAATAGTCATTTTTTAACGTGTCTTAACATCTGAAAACTTGTTTTAGTGACAATTCTAACACTTTGAAAGGTTTGATGACACTAATAGTTATTTTTAGGTTTCTTTTCCATCATATTTTTATGCTGACTTAGTTGAGTGTTCACGTTTTTCATTTTTAGGGGTCCTGTAAAACACGTATGCTCTTCCCTCGCACCTTTTAGGTGAACTTGGGAATCAAAAACGTTTCAAAAACCTTCTATTTTTTCTTCCAAACCACTTCAATTTAAGCTTTAAAATCAATTAAAGTAAAAAAGTTGGCTAAAATGAGTTTCCTTCTACAAAAACACTTAAGGCATTTTCTATATATTGTTTTAGTTGGGTTTTTGTGTTGTGTATGCTCTTCCTTTGCGCCTTTTTTGGTGATCTTAGGAATCAAAAGCAACACGCAAAATCTCTTTTAATATCATGATATTTTATGGAAAAATACTAACTCCTTGTATATAGGACCTAATGCTTGTCAAAGAAAGGAGGAGCTAAGAAAAAACAAAGAACCCAATAACACGTGTTTTCATACAGGTTGCTAAATCATGTGCTACTTAAAAACACATTTAAGTTAAAAAGATAAAAAATACACCACTTTCATCACACTGTATTGCAGGTTTCGGAAAAGGGTACGTCCCTATCCACTCAACTGGAACATAACCCCTTTGGCATAAGACCTTAAGCTACAACAATGGGCGTGGTTCCAAGAACCCTAAAGTAATCCATTGCTGAGTAACCTCGTGGATGAAACAAGAAGTGCTGCACTTACCCACTTGACTAGTTTTTTCCTTGTGAGTTAGCATTACCGGTTGTCCTTATGGCGATCCTAGTGAGAGTACACATGGACGCATTTATTTCCATTTTTCTTAAACAGGGTAAATTAAATCCAAGATACTCTGAATTTAGTCATTGCAACTTTTTGGGTAAATCGAGCTCGCTTAAGACACATTTGTAACACCTAGTTGAGAGAACTTATTAAGGAGGCCATTCTATCTTTGAGCCCACTTTACTAGTCCATTATCATGTCTTGGCCATCACAAAGTGATAACTTATTTGGATTCAAATCGTTGTTTTTCGAACACTGCAAAAAATCCTTTTAAGTTAGATCTAAGTGTATCCCATCACGAAGTTTTACAGTGTGTTACCTAGCTTGGTTTCTTTCTTGCCTTCAAATGAGGTGAAACTCTACCGAGGTAACACTTAGTTTATTTCCATCTTTTGATCTACACCTTTGCATTCTTGTTTCTGCTTTAGGGAGAAGAGAAGGCATATTTCGGAAGTGTTTTCCTAGATAGTGTTCACCACTTTTTTTTCTGTTTACGCTCATCCATGTGTGCGGCTAAGTTGTTAAACATATAAAGTGCGTGGATGCATCCTCATATATTTGATAGCCACTTGATCTTGATTTCAAGATCATCATCATAGTTTGGATTGATTCATCGTTTGATATCCCTTTGACATGTTACCTTGTTCGCATTGTCTTAACATAATTAAGATACTTTTGTTGTGTTTCTCGTAAACGTAATCTAATTTTTTGCATTGTGGCGTTATAATGCCCACATTTTAGTAAATCCTTAGTATAATTTGACTTAGTTTTACTTCAAACATTGTCCAAAATATTGAAGAGTGTCACTTACTTTTTTTGTGTCATTGTATTGATACCACTTTGACACTAATATCTCGCTTTTCCACGAAGCTTGACAGACGTGTCCAATTGGTGTGGTTACTTGGCTTACATTTTGTAAACCTCACCCTTTAACATTTAGGTATTGTTGGTTATTAAACTCATTGTGGGTATCCTTTGATTGGGAGTCACCTCTATCCTTTTTTAATATTTATTCCTTATTTCTTTAAGAGCTTGACGTAGATATTGAAATTGTGTTGATCATATTTGCATCGAACTATCACTTTGCACACGCATTTTACATAAGGTGTATTTCCTTTTTTATTATATTTTTGTTTCAAACTTGTATGATTGTTCCTTGTGATCATTCATCTGAAAACATATTGTTCTAGGACAATCCTTTTTGATCTCGTCGAGGTTGCATCATCACAATTTCTATTTTCCTTAGACCTTCTTCGAAAAATTACGCACACATCTGCATACTTACAAAATTTCTATTTGGATTTCATTATGCTTCCTTAAGTCAACATGTAACTTCCTTCCATTTGAAGGATTTCCATCACATGATATAGATATAGAAATTTGTGATTAAAATGATGCCAACAATGAAAAACTATCACACGGTTTCTCACATTTAAAAAAATACAGAACCTAGGTTTAGGAATTCAAATCAAGAGATTCCCATTACAACTAAACCTCGTTTGGTTCTTCATGCTAGAGGGCCCATTCAGGGACCCTGTTCCCCACCTTCATCTCATAGTCGGTGGTATGGTTTAGATGTTTCTGATCCAAATTATTATTCAGGTTCCCCCCACTCTTCTTCTTCTGATTCAGATCCAAACTACCATTTAGATTCCCACTTCTTCTGAAGATTTGGAGATTCAAATCTGAACTATTTTTCAAATACCATAGATCAAATATTGAATCATGGTCCTCCCTTCCTTCGCAGGTCCTATATTCCAACTCACCTCACCAATGATTCTTCCTCCTTTGAAGACTCTTGCGCCTCCAAGTTCCATTGATCGAACATCTAATTCAGGTCTGGAGTTACGGTCCTCCCTTTCTTCACAATACCTCCTTCATCAGTCATCTTAATGACCTCTTCCTCCGTCTAAGAGTTCCATGACTCGTATTCCCTCTATTCAATCATCCAATTTGAATCCTACATCATAACTTAATGAATGGTTATGCGATCCTACTTTCCAACTTACATTACTAGAAAAACAACATAGGTCCAAATCCAAATCATCCATTCATTAAACGCTTGCCTCCAATCCTACTTCCTCTCTTGAGTCATCTTCATCTATCAATCAATATTCCCTACTTATCGGACTTGTTTCTTCTATTCAACCTTCTATGAAAAAAGAAAAAAAATGTCTACAGATTGATTTCTCTTAGAATGAAGAAACAATCCGAGTACATGAAGATATCCCTTTAGAGGATTGTAAACAAGGATTTTTTCTAGAACTTGATACACTCACGTATTGGGGAAAATAAGTTATATACCTTTTTTAATAATATAAATGAGGATCTTAAGGTCATGGAACTTGATTCTTCTTCTATTCCATCTTCAACTTCCTTTGAGGATGATGAGATACCACGGTCTAGCTTTAAGCCATGGCCTATCTTCTCATTACCAAATAATTCATTATCTATCATCATTCCTCTATAAAAATCTCACCTTGGGTCACCACTGAGTACCCCATTGTATTCTTCTATTTTGGAGCCACCCCCAGGTAGTGCTCCATTTTATACTTGTGGGTCACCACTGAGTAGCCCATCGTATTCTTCTATACTTGGGCCACCCGTAGGTAGTCCTCCGTTTTCTACTTGTGGTTAACCTCTTAGTAGTCCATTACCTTCTATTCTTGGGCCACATCCTAGTATCCATTCATCCTCTTCTATTTATGGGATACCACCGAGTTTTCCCTCCTCATCTATATGTGGGCCATGCCCTAGCATCCCTTCATCATCTTCTTATATTCTTGGTCCATGTCCTCATAGCCCAATTTATTCCATCTTAGGGCCATATCCTTGTAGCCCTTCGTTATCTTCTATTACTAGCTCACCTCCTCGTAGCCCATCCTCTTTAATTCTTGGACCATATCCTATTCTTCCATCACATCATCCTTCTACCAATGACCAGGGAAAATCCCACCATCATTTCTCTCATTCCTATCATTAATCATAAATGTTCACTTTCTCCCACTTCTCAAGATAAAAAAAGTCACGCATTAGATTATAAGAAACCCAAACAGTTTTGTAATCAATCTCAGGTCAAAACTTCCAGGAGATTGAAATTCCCCAACAACTCAAACAATATCAAAATTATAAATTAAGCACGATTCAAGAACACACATCAATGTAACCTAAAGTATGGCACAAAGTGTAGAAACCTCTTGATAGGGAACTAAATCTCCTGCATATGAAATCCATGGTTAAGGATAAATCACATTCATTTGTTGAGTAAGATCTCAGCTCGATCATGGAGATCAGAGAAAATATTACGCTTGATAAGAAAACACTCCTAGTCTCTGTTATCAAGGAAGTCGTAAACATTTTTGTTGGATCTTACCACGTAGAGTGAATTTCTTGGTCCCACCTTTCAAAAAACTATCAAAAATCTCAAAATCAAAAATAAAATGCAAAAATTACAATTTTTTTTGAGAAAATGCATTAAAAAATCAAAGGTATAAAGAGCAAACATTGCAATCAAGTATTATGTACACATGGATGTTTCTTTCCTCCCTTTCTTATCATTCTTCTGTAAGTCTTCCTACCATTTTCATCCCTTTGGTGATATTGTGGTTAGCCTTTTCACACACATTTTGTGACATTTATCTCTATGGTATTTGTTTGACCTTATTCTTTCATCACCTTGGTAAATTAAAGAACGATTGACATCTTATAGATCCTATCACATTCAACATATAATAAACTTATTGCAAATAAATTTTAGACATATTTCTTGACACTAGCCAATGTCATCATCACATTCACTTCCATTTCCTTCCATTAAGACATATGTGGTTCTTAACCCCTTGTCAAATAAGAGAGCTCAAATAAGTTTTCAGAAAGAAAAAGAATCAAAATAAATCAAATAATTCAAAACCACAAAGCTACAAAGCAAAATAAAATTGATATATAAATCTCTCTTGGGGTATTTCCAATAATCTCTACTGGGGTTATGGACGCCTGACTGGTGGTAGAGCAATGCTGCAATTAGAATCAAATACATCTCCAATGGGCTATGGATGTCTGGATGGCTACAATTAGAATCAAATACATTTCAAAATAAATCATTCCTACACATTGGCTAGGGTGTCTTCACTTCTTTTCTATTAAATATTCTACTTCAAGAGGTAATTAAATCCAACTATGCACACACTAGATCTATATGAGTGAACATAGGATTAGTATGTTACCAAATGTCATTTTTTGGACCTTGTTCAAACTCTTTATTCTAGTACATGTCTTGTCTCACAATTTTTGCTATTTAGCTAATTGCTTCTTCATCGCAAGGCTTCTAAGATACATTCATAACATTCACATTATTCTTTTGCTTCATTTAAAACATCCATGTGTAGGGGATTACCTTTTTTCCATGTTTACAGACACCTTTTTCCCCTTTCAAAAAAATAATCTTTCCTCCTTCCTTTCAATCATGTGCTTGTTAGGCCAACTTATGTTGGGGGCATCCTTTCTTCTTTCCCAGCACTTCATTAGTTTACATTCATCATCATGTTGAACCTATCAATAATGGCCTTGGGTCTCGCTTCTACCTGCATGAAGAGTTTTCCTTTGAATACTCCAACCTAATTGTTGGGGAATTTTTTCATCTTCACCATTTCTCATATGAACGTGGCCTTTTGTCCTTGTACAGCCCATCTATCACTAGGGGCATCCATATTTCTTCATCTTCTTATACATAGTTTCAGAAAAAATTTCAATGTTGATCAGAGAAACATTCAAATATGTTTTAGGATAATTTATCACAATTTAAGAATCATCCTATGCAGGAAAATTCAAGTCATTAGTTCTCACAGGAACGAATGTGCATGACTCGTGGAGAATCATGATCTACAACCAGAACAAAAAATAAGTTTCATACTTCATCGAGACTCTAGGGAACAACGAGTTGCCTGGTCACTCATTTGTAGTGCACATTATTTTTTCATCAGACCCAAGTGACATCCTAGATTCACATTGCATATATGATTGCTAGAGACATCGTCATTAACCATGCATCGGCTAATTCACATAGGTCAGGACTGAAGCTCGATATGAAGAACTTTGCATGGACATATTTCTCAAAAATTTTATATTATTTACTATCTCATATTACACTATGCATGGAGTTAGGCATCTATTACTTACTTGTCTTGCATTACATTTTGCATGTTGCATGGATTAGGTGTTTGTATCAATGGCACATTTGCTAGTATATGGATTTCAATGTCATACTACACTTTTGTTCTTTATTTTTAATAAGAACAGATAATGAAGATCACTAGTAATATGATGAAAGATAAAGTTGTTTAAAAGGAACTAGATGAATGTTAGCTCAATCCACCCTTCCTCATACTCCTATTCTTCTATATCCCTTTTATTTTGTAAACTGTGTTTCATATTTTCGATCGTCAGATTGAGATTCTTCTATCACCCCATAGAAAATTGATGGGCATCCTACATTATACTAATGTTACTTCTATCCCTACTAAATTTTCTACTTGTAATTAAGATTTTTTACTTTCTTTGAAGTGACGCCACTTATGCCACCCCATAATGGAGGGTAAATTTAGACACCTAAAACATGCTTACAGTTAGCATTTCATCAAGTTCAAGCAATTGACGACACTTAGTTAATTCCTAAATCTTCGCTCCATTCTCAGATGCACATTTATGACACCTTCTCAATCATATTCTTCAGTTAGTTCAACTTATGTGGATAATGATCTCTGTTATTAGCTAAACTTCCCTCCTTTCGACCATTCACAGCCTCCCTAGTTCTCTCTAAACCACTTATATTGGCATCATAGGCTAACTATCAGTCACAATTGCATTATCCAGTCAACTCCCTAATCTCAATGAGGGACTCATCACTTGCTAATCAAGTTTAACGTAGCCTAAATCCTGGGTGAATATCCTAAACCAAGCTTAACTAATCCTAGAGTATGTTTCTCCTAACCTAATACAAAATAGGGGTAAGTGCACGAAGTTGGTGGAAAATTCCGTGGACATAAAAACCCGAAATAAAGGAACCGCAGATCGTAGTTCCTGACATACCACGATCGGTAAGAACTGAACCTAAATTCCAGGTTCACGGTTTAGATTACTGTAAGCGCGGTTATAAACTGTGATCGCGGAACTCTGAGACAAAAATTAGCAGTCCCGCGACTCCTTATTTTCCTCATTTTTCATTTCAAACCACGATTTTTCCTAAACATTTTTCACTCACAGCTTTGAATACCACCTCAAAATTGCTCATCGGACTTTTGGATAGCGATAGATTCAACCATGTCGCCAAGACAAGGAGGTAAGTCCCCGATTGTAATCACTTTTTTGCATTTTAGGTTGTTTTTTTGCATTTTAGGTGTTTTTTTGCATTTTCATGGGTTTTTTGAAATGTTTGTTTATGTATACAATTTTCTTTGTTTTATCAGTTGGTCGGCAAGCTCAAAATCATGCAAACCATCAAAACATTCCTCAAAACCCACCGAACATTCCTCAAAACCCTCTGAACATTCCTCAAAAACCTCCTCCAAACATAGATCTGCCTCCTGTGGCTCCTTCTATCCCCACTAAGCCAACAGGAACACAAAATAATATCATTGGAAGAATCCAAGAAAATAAAATTGCATTGAGAACCTAATTCAAAATATAAGACAAAATCTTGCTACAAATCCATCCCGCATGACTTTAGCCAATACATTGCAAACATTGATTGGCGAAGTCGAGTCTACAATCAACCAAATACATAGATGGAACACCTTTAGAAGTGACTGTAGGTGGTGTTATGTGGATAAACTATCCCATGTGGCCGTCAAAGACAAAAAAATTGGAAAAGACCTCATTTGTGCATTATTTACCAACCCTAGAACCAATGCCCCCCTACAGTTACTTGCAAACGGTTCCCAATCCATTGGTGCCATGATAATAGAATCAAAAACAATTTTTTGGGACCGATGGTGGATGGTTTTTGATTATCCACCATACAACAACAATGAGGTTCCTCTTTATTTTTTGAAGAAATTATATTGTGAGTTCGTGCTCAATGAGGTCCCGAATTATTTTGACTTTTCTGAATTTTTTGGTCAAGGAGGTGGCTCTGCACAGAGTAGACATGTGCACATGTAGGTCAGCCTAGGATCCCCCATGCCCCAAAACCCCCACTACTTTAGTTATCCCTCCTACAGTGAAGGAGGTTGTGGAGATTGATACATTACATGCATTGAGGGAGCTAACTAACACTCTCACCCAGCATAGCACCCAGATTACATCTTGTGATGTTGGTGGAGGTGCCAGTTCTAGTGCACCACACCACTTTGGATCATGTGGTGTCGTATGCACTGCAGGCGAGAAATCATTTGCTAGTTCACAGGATTTCTTTTCTATAGATGAGGTGTTGGGGAGTGTTTTTGGAACTGGAGCCACTGATATTGGTCTTTCATAGGTAAATTTTAAATAAATTTAAATAATATATATACAATATTTTAATTCACATGTTTGAGATATATATATATTTGATTGTACGTCATGTACATACATTTTAAAAAACTTTTTATTTTATTTTATTTTAAATAGCAAGATCCGGTGAAGAAAACATCCGGTGTCGACATGCTAGCTACTGCGGTTGGGCGTGTTTCGAAATGCAAGTTTCAAGTTGTACAAACTTATATTTTTAATAAATCATTTAATTGCACTAGATTATTATTATAATTTGTTTCACGTGTATGTTGTACATGTATTAATATTTTTCTCTTTTATACACAGGAGCATGGCCGGTCATCATCTTCTCAGGGAACTAAGGCTACTGGCACGCCTCACATGAGTTTTATGTAGGTTAGTAAATCTCTTTACACTTTGTTTCTAATTACTGGAAGTTCACGCACGGATTGCATGCTTTGGACCTCTGTACATGAGTTTCACTTTCTTATACTCAACCTATATATTATTTAGTAGGAAATTCCAATTCATTTGATATAACTAGCCATGTATGTAATCATATATTGGTTTTACATGTTTTGAAAGTACCACCTGGGGTAAGATTGTATAGTAGGGACAGGAATGAATGTATAATTTCCCTCCTTTGTATAGTTTTTTTACCTTCTTAAAATCTCAACATGTGGAGGGTTAAAGCATATAATTGTGTCCCACTTTTTTGTAGCTTTTGTACTTTCAGCAAAATATGTATGACAACCAAAACATGACAAAACACATATAAAATTACCAAACATGCATTTTTAAGAGGCTATAAATACCAAGGTGCAGGGCATCCAAAATTTACCTAATTTTTTAAATTTTTATAGTATTTTTTAATTATTTATTTACTAGTCAGATTTTAAAATATTTATGGCCACAAAGTGGGACACACTTGTATGCTTTGACCCTGGAATGAGTGCTTGTAAATGTTTCATGTACCTATATATAGATCTGGTGTTTCCTTGATGAACGTGAAAAGATATGTTTAGAGTGTAGGGACCTTTCAGTTCCTTTACTATTATTTTTTTCAATAGGTTTGGATAGGAGTGCTAATCTCTTAAGTAGATTTTAATATTGATTTGTACATGTTTTTTGTATAGCTTATGACTGCTAGAGAGACTCCTCCATATATGCAGACTATGGAGGCTGTTGTAGATACTGCCATAGCATCTGCAGATCCACTAACTGAGGTACACAATTTTTTAAATTTGTTAAATTTTGGAGACCTTCATTATTTTTTATTAAACTTGAATCTACAATATCAAATTTTGTAGGTATATATGTGAAATATTTAATTGGAAAATTAATTATTTGTATGTAGCTTACTCCTCGTGAGTCTATTGTTGTCCCTGCGACTCGTCAACAACAAATTGATAGGGATCACATGACATTGCAGTAAGATTGCACATGCATTTAAACTAAATTGTGCAAGTTTCTAAATTTTGAATGTATTTTAAAATTTTGGGTGTTAAAAACTTGTTGTTTATGAATGTGTAGGTTAGGTTGCAGGCATGCTTAGATACACCTAGGACTGCACGGATGAAATCCGTAGTGGCATATCCCTCCAATACATCCCCAAGTCGTGGACGTGCTACTTCTAGCAGGGCGAAGAGAGGGAATATGTTTCATGAGTAGATTTATAGTCCACCTGGATGTACATATGTGGTCATGAGTAGATTCACAGTCCATTGTACTCTATATAGCCTTTTGCGACCGCATGTGGTCCCATATGTACATTATGACACGTGCTTAGTTCGAGATGTATACATACATTATGAACTTATGTACATATATATTTTCAGAGACGTGCGCATCTGGAGCACACTTTGTTTGATTCTTATATACATAGATATATATATATATATATATATATATATCCATGTGTGTTGGTTAAATCATATTTATTTTGGTTATTTTGGCGATTCCTCCATATATAGAACTCTTATGGATATCTCTGCTACGGTTTTGTTTCTGAGGCTATAAATTTGAACTATTTCAGGTCTTTTAAATCTTGAGGTGGATTTAGTGTATTACTTCTAGTTATATATTTTCTAGTATCTTTCTGATTATTATTTGTGGTATATTTCACCATGGGCATTTTGAATTTTTAATTTGCAAACTAAAAAAATATTGTTAGCTCTATTGCCAACTTAAGTATTAGTAACTAAAGCTTATATTTAATGGAATTCATCAATTTATCGTCCTATTGTATTTGGAAAAGTGTGCTTGAAACTCTGGTGTATTTAACTGTACATCTTGATAATATTACAGGTATACCCAAAATTGGGTTTGCATTGTTTGTAACTTTTGTGTACATATGAGTTAATCCTTGAAACTTAACTGTATTGATTTTCCAATCCTGTAGCCGTACTGTTCTTTTGTAACTCATAATAATCCTAAAATATTGTTAAATCTGAATGATATGTGGCTGTATCTTTATATTATTTTTATTTGCATCATAAAGCTTGTACTGTTAGATGTGCATTACTGAAACATGCCATTATAGTTGCAATCTTCTTAGACTTCTGGATATGAAACTAATACCATGAAACTACATTCTGTCAATTGCTCTACAACCTAGAAATTATTTTCAAATGTATTTGTACATTTGTTTTACCTGATTGCTTCATGTATTTTGAGTTCCAAAACTGTGAAGACTGTAAGTACCTTCCAACATGGGCATTGTTGTATTTGCCTATGCATCATGGATATTGAACTTGGCAGTTGAAGATGGTAGTTGATCATTTTGATTACGCTCATAGTATCTACATTAGAGTTAGATAAATAATATTAGTAAGAAACCATATAGAGGATAAGGGATAATATTAAATTTGGAGTATGTTAACTAGTGAAAAGGAGCTATTTGAACTTGATCAAAAGACAGAGTCGAGTTTTTAGGGAAACATAGAAACCACTGAATACATATATTATAAATTTTTTGAACTTTAACATGTGGTATCATAGCTTGAAGATCAAGGAAGATTAGCTAAAAGGATTTGAGATAAGGTTGATACAGTGGTCCAAGAATAGAGACAAAGAGATAAATGAAAATGATGGGTGAAGTAAAGAGTGAGGTCATGGTTACAAAATGCCACATTGGATGGAGAAGTTAGTATCAGAGAGATAAGATGCTAGACTAAAGCAATTACATTAAAGGATAAGAGAGTCCAAGAACATATGTGAAAAATAGAAAAGATGATAGAAACAAGGAAGAAACGTAGAGAAAGGTAAATGAAGGTTATTAGGCCTCATGAATCAGACTTGATATATATGGTGAAGAAGAAGAAGAACTAGCAGGAAATGTGATTCAAAGGTTGATAGAGCTAATGAAATACAAGAAGAGAGAGAGAGAGAGAGAGAGAGAGAGGGAGAGAGAGAGGAAAAGGAAAGAATAAAGGAGGAAGAGAAGATAATTATGGTTTCACAGGAGGTCAGAGAGTTGAATCAAGAGGTAGAACAACTGATGGTCTTCATAGAAAGAGAGAAAGAAGAGAAAGGAAAAGAAAACCGTAGAACAATATTACCCATAATATTATAACAAAACCAAGTGTTAAGGATAATGTAGAAAATAAGATTCATGAGCCCCATATATCATCCTACAAAGGACAAGATGACAACAAGAGATAACATAACAACCAAGTCATTGTAATTTAATTTAAATAAATAAGGAAACACTATATTTTGCAAATGGTGGGTCATGGAACTGAACGGACTACGTCGACACATTTGGGTGGCCAGGTGAATGCTAGAGGAGGTGGTATTTTGGTGCGTGAAACAGTCGTTGCTTTCGGGCTACTTCGTTCGGGCGCAGTCCCCTTAAGAGCCCTGAGACCAAAATAATTGTTAAACTTCGACGGGTGACTACTCGAACTCCGTAGCACCTAGAGAGGCCTCGTATAATCCAACACCTCGGCGTAGGGACCCTATACAATAGCCTCTCTAAGTTTTTTCCTTCTCATTTCGGTGCTCTCGCTGTCCTAGCTTTACAAATGCACGAAATAGTGCAGTTGGAGCAGTGTAAGGTTGTCAAACGCTATATTTTACAAACGGTGGGTTGTGGAACAGAACGGACTGTGCCGAAATGTCTGGGTGGCTAGGTGAATGCTAGAGGAGGTGGTGTTTCGATGCAAGAAATGGTCGTTTCTTCTGGGCTACTTCGTTCGGCGTAGTCCCTTAAGAGCCCTGAGACAAAAATATCGTTCAACTTCGACGGGTGACTACTCAGACTCCGTGGAACCTAGAGAGGCCTCATTTGATCCAAAACCTCAGCATAGGGACCCTCTACAATAGCCTATCTTAGTTTTTTCCTTCTCATTTCGGTGCTGTCACTGTCCTACTATTTGTAAACACACGAAATAGTGCAGTTGGAGCCAGTGCAAGGTTGTCAAACCTATATTTTGTTCGGGCGCAGTCCCTTAAGAGCCCCGAGACCAAAATATTGTTAAACTTCGACGGGTGACTACTCGAACTCCGTAGCACCTAGAGAGGCCTGAACGGACTACGTCGACACATTTGGGTGGCCAGGTGAATGCTAGAGGAGGTGGTATTTTGGTGCGTGAAACAGTCGTTGCTTTCGGGCTACTTCGTTCGGGCGCAGTCCCCTTAAGAGCCCTGAGACCAAAATATTGTTAAACTTCGACGGGTGACTACTCGAACTCCGTAGCACCTAGAGAGGCCTCGTATAATCCAACACCTCGGCGTAGGGACCCTATACAATAGCTCTCTAAGTTTTTTCCTTCTCATTTCGGTGCTCTCGCTGTCCTACTGTTTACAAATGCACGAAATAGTGCAGTTGGAGCCAGTGTAAGGTTGTCAAACGCTATATTTTACAAACGGTGGGTTGTGGAACAGAACGGACTGTGCCGAAATGTCTGGGTGGCTAGGTGAATGCTAGAGGAGGTGGTGTTTCGATGCAAGAAATGGTCGTTTCTTCTGGGCTACTTCGTTCGGGCGTAGTCCCTTAAGAGCCCTGAGACAAAAATATCGTTCAACTTCGACGGGTGACTACTCAGACTCCGTGGAACCTAGAGAGGCCTCATTTGATCCAAAACCTCAGCATAGGGACCCTCTACAATAGCCTATCTTAGTTTTTTCCTTCTCATTTCGGTGCTGTCACTGTCCTACTATTTGTAAACACACGAAATAGTGCAGTTGGAGCCAGTGCAAGGTTGTCAAACGCTATATTTTGCAAACGGTGGGTCGTGGCACTGAATGGAATGCGCCGACACATCCGGGTTTCTAGGTGAACACTAGAGGAGGTGGTTTTTTGGTGCACAAAAGGGTCGTTGCTTTTGGGCTACTTCGCTTGGCCGCAGTCCCTTAAGAGCCCTGAGACAAAAATATCGTTCAACTTCGACAGGTGACTACTTAGACTTCGTGGCACCTAGAGAGGCCTCGTCTGATCCAACACCTTGGTGTAGGGACCCTCTACAATAGCATCTCTTGGTTTTTTTCTTCTCATTTCGGTGCTCTCGATGTCCTACTATTTGCAAACGCGTGAAATAGTGCAGTTGGAGCCAGTGTAAGGTTGTCAAACGCTATATTTTGCAAATGGTGGGTCGTGGCACCAAACGGACTGCGCTGACTCATCCGGGTGGCAAGGTGAACGCTAGAGGAGGTGGTGTTTTGGTGCGTGAAATGGTCGTTGCTTTCGGGCTACTTCGTTTGGGCGCAGTCCCTTAAGACCCTTGAGACCAAAATATCATTCAACTTCGACGGGTGACTACTCAGACTCCATGGCACCTAGAGAGGCCTCATCTAATTTGACACCTCATGGTAGGTACCCTTTATAATATCCTCTCTCATTTTTTTCCTTCTCATTTCGGTGCTCTCGATGTGCTACTGTTTGTAAACGCATGAAATAGTGTAGTTGGAGCTAGTGTAAGGTTGTCAAATGCTATATTTTGTAAACGGTGGGTCACGGTACCAAACAGACTATGCTGACATGTCTGGGTGGCTAGGTGAACGCTAGAGGAGGTGGTGTTTTGGTGCGTGAAACGGTCATTTCTTTCGGGCTACTTCGTTCGGGCGCAGTCCCTTAAGAGCCCTGAGACCAAAATATCGTTCAACTTCGACGGGTGACTACTCGGACTCCGTGGCACCTAGAGAGGCCCCGTCTCATCTAACACCTCAGTGTAGGGACCCTCTAAAATAGCCTCTCTCAGTTTTTTCCTTCTCATATCGATGCACACGCATAAGTATGGTCTTGTAAACACTTGGGGAGGATTCATTTTCAAAATTTACAACTTTTTCAAACAATGAAAGCTTCTCTTAGCTTCAAGAATTTAAAATTCTCTACTAACAGTGCCAACCACATGAAGGTGGAATATTTTATGGAACAACTAACCTAAACATAAAAGTGTTAGTTAAAGAAATTTAAGTTTCAAATCAAAACCATAAATACTATAGATCTAGATATAATGTACATGAAAAATACACAAATTTAAAATAAAATATATATATTCAAACTTAAATCTAGATCTGACACCTCAGCATAGGGACCCTCTACAATAGCCTCTCTCAGTTTTTTCCTTCTCATTTCGGTGCTCTTACTGTCCTACTGTTTGTAAATGTGCGAAATAGTGCAGTTGGAGGCAGTGTAAGGTTGTCAAACGCTATATTTTACAAATAGTGGGTCATGGCACTGAATGGACTACGCTGAAACGTGTAGGTGGCTAGGTGAATACTAGAGGAGGTGGTGTTTCAATGCGCGAAATGGTCATTGCTTCCGGGCTAATTCGTTCGGGCGTAGTCCCTTGAGAGCCCTAAGACCAAAATATTGTTCAACTTCGACAGGTGACTACTCGGACTCTGTGGCACCTAGAGAGGCCTCATCTCATCAGACACCTCGGCATAGGGACCCTCTACAATAGCCTCTCTCAGTTTTTTCCTTCTCATATCGGTGCACACGCGTAAGTATGGTCTTGTAAACACTTGGGGAGAAGTCGTTTTCAAAATTTACAACTTTTTCAAACAATGAAAGCTTCTCTTAGCTTCGAGAATTTAAAATTCTCTACTAACAGTGCCAACCCACGTGAAGGTGGAAGCTTTTATGGCACCACTAACCTAAACATAAAAGTGTTAGTTAAAGAAATTTAACTTTCAAATCAAAACCATATATACTATAGATCTAGATATAATGTACATGAAAAATACACAAATTTAAAATGAAATATATATTCAAACTTAAATCTAGATCTTTAAGTTCTAAAAATTTTATATATATATATAAATTGAAAAGAAATTATATATATACCAGACATGCTCGCATTGTAAATTCATTCTAATGAACCATCAGAATCGGATCTACTCTGAATAGCAGACAAGATTGCTTCATGATCTGACTCTCGAACCTTCCAAAGAATCTTGTTATTAGGCCTTCCTCGATATCTATACAACTGAATATTTGTCGCTAGAACTAGATGTGAATATAAGAGTATTTTCCTATGTGTCTCAAAGTCTTCAAACACCCAAACAAAGGAGTTTTTTAATGGATACCGTCGAAGCCAAGTTCCAATAACTACCACTGACCCTGTAGGATACTCAATATCTTCACCATCTATAATAGGAGAAGTCAACTTCTTTCTTTCCTCAATGCAATGACATAAGAAATAATATGTTCCTTCTTCATTGTCTTCTATCGCAATTACTGCAAACACATGTCCTACAAAAAAATAACCAAGGAAAGTTGAACAACTCAAATTTAAATTACATATTAAAATTTCAATGGACATATAACTCAATTTACAAAAATTAAATAAATAACCATATTTATACCTTGTCGCACCAAAATTGAAATTTCTTCAAAGTCCTTGGATGTTGTAACTTCATCTGCAGAAACAATTCGTAATGCTTGTGGAGGTTGATAACTAGGAAGCGGAGTTAGAGGCCTACAAATCCATCCTTCCACCCATTCTTGTGAATCACACTCAGCAGTAACAAATTCGATACAAGATGCACAAAAGCATGTCAAATTTCTTGTCCATACGGCTCATGAAGTAGCTTATGAGCTACAAAATGAGTGCATATCACTAGACCCAGTGAGTGTCATACAATCCTCACAGTTAGCAATATGTTTTTCCTCTATCGACCAAAAATATCTACAAACTGTGGAATTTTCTTGAGAACCTCGGGCCATGTTGTCAGTACACCATTCCACTATGCTCTTTGCATCTTTTAATTTAGCACCATCTTTGTACTTCAACTCTTCTCTTGAAAGAGCTCTTTTCACACATGCCCCTGCACCGTCATGCTCTCCTTTTCCATTTCTAGCCTCAGTGAAACTCCAAATATGTTGCACACCCATCTTGATGTCCATTCTTAAACTGAGATGTGTAATTATCTGACCATATATAATGTTGTTTGAAGTGGATGCCCCTATCAGACAAGTATCCATAAAATAACTGGAAACACCCTTGCACAAATTCAGTAGAATGAGTACGATCATCACTGATATAAAAGTGGTACTCTCTTAATATTTTTTTATCATTCTCTGTAATGTCAAGAGAATGTAAAACTGCTATATGCACAAAAATGACAACTTGTACTGAGTTGTAATATTGCGATTGAACCTCCATTTGTGGTTGCAATGTGTAATTCTCTGCAAAATTGACCACTGAAACAATAGTACTGTTATCTAAAATTCACCCCGCAATGTAATTTTGATAACATGCATCAAATTCTTTAGTCCCAAGCGAATAGATTGATTTAAGGCCCGAAATCATGTTTTTGGGGCCCCCTCGACTTCTTTCTAACTTTCCCATCCAAGAAGAAAACCCAACGAGTTAGAAAAGGTAAAAAAAAATTACAAAAAACCAAGCTTGGGGCCTAAAAAATGAAGAAAATCGGCTAAGTCCTAGTCCACGCAGTAGTTGGGACGTCAGGGCGTGAACTGACCGAAAATCTGCCAAGCAGTCCGCATAGCAGTTGGACCAGCCGGGACAAAAGTATGCGAGGGACGCGAAAGTCCGAACCGGGTGAAAGTGGAAAAATCACCAAGTTTTGTTATCGCGTGGTTTGGGAAATCTGGGCCCAAGGTATGCGCGGGATGTGAACTGGCTGAAAAGATGAAAGACAGTCCATATCGGGTTGTTCGGAGATATTTGTCCCAGGCAGTCCAGGACAATTGGGACAAAGGTACGTGCGGGACGCGAACCGGCCGAAAAGGCAGGAAAAGATGGACAAGGAAGACTGAATCGGCCAAAGCAGGAGATTTTTGTTTGGGACATCTGGGCCCAAGGTACATGCGGGACGTGAAAAGCCAAAACGGCCAACAGCAAAGAAGAAAAGTCAACGTTTGATCCGTGAAACTTCAAATGGCCATAACTTTTGACTCCGAGCTCTGATTTTCATAAAATTGGACTTTCTGGAATGAGCACGACGTCCTCAATGCCAAAAAATTGGATTTATTATTTTTAACAAGGGTATATATATTTAAATAAGAGAAACATATTCGGCTCCAGTCATTTAATGCTCATTCCCGTCAAATGATAGAAAACGCCTGTCAGACCCAAAATAGCTGCCCGCACTCAGAAGGCCATAACTTTTGCATTTCTCAACAAAATCACACAAAATTGGTACTGTTGGAATCATGGCTCTGAGTGTGATGCAAAAAAATCAATAAATTCTGGATTTGATGAGAAATTTGTCAATATTGTTTAGAAAACATGGCTGGGTTCATAACAGTGTTTCATTTGGTGGTTGAGAGTGCAATTAAGAGGCATGGTCATCATTCTTTCTCTGCTGCAGCACCTGGGACAGTATGGGGAGCCCTTTGCAAGTAATATATAATCATTTTACTCCATTTAATGCCTCTTACAAGTGGTTGAAGGATAGATTTCAGGATTTTCATTTTTCCCTTCTCTTTCTCTTCTCATTTTTCTATAAATTGGAGTGTTGCGCTCATTGTAAAGGGGGGAGTTTTCAGATAGCAAAGCTCTGTCAAAATTTATTTGTGAAGCCAATGTGTTGTAGGCCCTTGTAGTGGATTCCTTCCATGGTGATCCAGGCCCTTATCTTGTAATAGATTGAACTGTGCATATCATGAAGCAATAAAATATCAGTTTGTGGATGTATCTTCCCCTGCTGTGTTTTCTTACATTCTTCTTGCCCCTTTAATCTTTCTACAAGAATATTGTGTCTATTATTATGTTCTTGCAGAGATAAATTATCATTGTGTATGCTTGGAATATTGTTTGTGAATGCATGTTGCTAGATTATGGAGAACTGTCATCACCTCTTCTAGTGTGTACTTTGCTTCTATATTTCACGTATTTGGAGACTACTCTCACACCCTCCTTTTCTGGTGTATCACCACTTTAGTGTAGGCTTTCATTTTATGCACTCTCTATCCCTGGTCCCTTATAAATTTAGATTAGGATAGTTATTTTCCCCTGCATTAGAGTAGATCGTGGCAGGTAGTTTAGGAGCAAGAACCAGCTTTCTCTGGAGGTTTATCTCAAGTAGCAAGTCCCACAACTTGAAGATAGTGCCCATGTTATCCAATCACACCGTGAGCTCAAGTATATGCACTTGTATAAATAGAGGGGTGCTGTGATTTGGTGATAACAAGTACCAATAGGAAATGTGTCTTTGCATAGCTTGAATTTTTCATCCAACCATCGAGCTCTACGTGTATGCCTCGCATACTCATAAAAAATTTCATCCTTAAATTTTCTCATAAATTGAAAAATGGGCATTTGTTCTGTAAATAGCTGACACCGTTTCGACTCTTTTCTATCTTTCAACCGGTATGCAACTGATTTATATTTATCAAATTCAACTAAATTATGTCCTATTGTACCTTCAATTTTCTCATGGATACAACTTTCCAATTGAGGTAATCCGCCACATGTACTACAACTTCCATCTAAACAATCCTGACTATAAAAAAAATTTCCAACTTCTTTTTCACAAAATATAGTAGGAATGAAAACCCTGGATGATAGTGGTGGACCTTGAACACCACATTCAGATAACATAGTTTCAGAATGAAAATTAGAATGAATATGTAAAAATTTAGCATAATGCATCACAAATTCAACATGTTGCCTACAACAACAAGTGGTGCGAGCATGGTTGATTTTCACATAGAATGGTTTCAAAATTTCAAAAAAATGTTGACTAATTTTAATTTCCAGATTCTCTTATTCAAACTTACGAAAAAATTGAGTTTGAGTCATATCTAAGAAATGCTTTGGATGTGGTTCACGATTAGTAGAACCAAATCTCCGTTTTATAACATCTCTTGTATTAGGTGAAACTCTAGTGTTATCATGCCAAAATTTAATAACAACTTCTCTTATAGCATCAGAATTATTTTTGTCCTTACGCAGTGCTCTAGTAGAAAATGCTCAAAAATCAGCATTATTGAGTGATTGAAGGATATTACGTCTTTCAATTACTTTCATTAGAGTTTTTCAATTAACTTGCAACATTCGACTTGTTTGTGTAATAAAACGTTTTTTTTATTGATTCACTTACAACACTAGTAGCAAGTACACAACGCACAATATTACTATCCCTAGTGCGTCTCTTGACACCAACAGTGTGATATGCATCATGAAGGTTTTCAACAATTGTAGAGGTTTGACCACGTATATTAGTTTTTTTTCAATCCTAAGGTGTTTGATGTAGGTCTCATTTTAATCAATTTCATCAAACTAACCAACAACTGACATCTTTGGAATCATTTAAAATTTCAAAATGATTATCCCAAATTTCAGTGGCTTTTCTTCTGATTTGTCGTTCAGAAAGTTTGTCAGACACTGGTTTCAAAATGTTTTCATCAATTTCAATAAAAAAATTAGGTTTCTTACATAAAATCCTAGGAGGTTTTTTTGTCAAATTTTGCTTGTCTATAGTTTCAACATGAATTTCCTTATTCACATTTTCATCGTCTCCTTCAATTTCAACATTTGATACATCATGAGTATTTAATTATTCTTCAACATTGACAGTAAAAACTTCTTCATCACGAGTATTTAATTCAACTTCAACATTGACAGTAGAAACATTACCTAGTTCTTCATTGCTTACAATAGTTGGGATTGAAGATGAACCTCTTCTAGATTCATGAAGTTTCCGCATTCTCTCAGCATTTTGAATTTTGTTGGCCTCTAATTCATTTGGTATTTTTTTACTTAATGACTTCCTTTCTTGACTTCGTTTTTTGTCTCCCATGATGTTTTGCTTTTGGTGATAAGAAAAATGTGTAGAAAAAGATAGAATTTCACAGTAATTTGTACGGTAAGGTCAGAGAGTAAAAATCACATGGTAATTCGAACATTGGGATGTTTGTAAATATGATTTATAAACCGCAATCGCAGTTTATAAAGCGTGATCACGGATCTATCTACTGAACCTAAGGCTCGGAAAATCTTTCTTTTTCCCAACCAAAGTTATGGAAGGTCATTATGAAGTGTAAAATGTCAAAAAACCTCAAATCTACTCTTCCAAAGACTTGAACCGTGCTAAAAAACTAAAACATTTCACAAAATTGGTGCCCTCATGTAGGGGAGACTCTTAGCTTCGTAGAAATATTATTTTTAAAGTGAATAGAATAAGATAAATATCATTTTATAATTTTTTACTAACAATAGGTCTTTAAGACTTTTTTCCTGTGAATGTTCATGTCTACGTTTAAGACTGTAAATTTTGTTTCGCTTATCAAAATATGATAAAACTTATACCATCCCAAGCATGGAAAAATTCTATACACGTTAAAAAAAATTTAAAAATTGATTTCGATATTTTTTGATATAGTTATGGCGGGCAAACGGAAAGCGCTCCGTTTTTTAAATATTTTCAGACCACTTTCACGGAAAAAATCATAAAAAAAAAAATATTGCTAAAAAAATACAAAATAAAATCCATCCTAAGATAGACAACTACATCTAACATTTCACCAAAGGAAAAAAAAAAAAACAAGATTTGGTCATGCAAAATGCGGGCAAATGGACTACAATCTTATAAGTTTTTTTAAAAAAAACACTAAGTCATATAATTTTAAGTGTTTAATATAGCTAAACTTGTCCATTTTTTACAAAAGTTAGTATTTTAGAAACTAGATTCCGAATGCTACGATTCATATTTATCTAAATTTTTCTAATTTAGAGTGCGGTGTATAGCTAATAATCCCTACAAGTTGAGATTTTACTGTTTTTTGCAATATGATGTCCACGAATGACCCTATATTTGTCCATCATCTTCCTGCACTTACCCATAGATTTAGTCCCACATGCACCCAAAATTGAAATTCTTCCAAACAAAAAGCTATAAATACAAGCCTAATCCTTTCCTTTCAAATGGCCCTTTTCTCTCAAACACTTTAGAAAGGCATTAAAAATCATTTGCGATATCTTTAAGCTATATAATATTTGGATCTTGTCCATACTCCATTGTTGAGAGCTCCTCCATCTTGCATCCATCCATTCCAAATATAGTTAGTAAGGGAAGATCTTAAAGCTTTTCCATGTAGCCAACTTGGAGAGATCTCTTCACTATGTTTGGGAGTAAACAACACACAATTTGACTTCCTTAGAAAATCTAACTCAGTTCACTTTCATTAATCTTTCATGGAGTAGAGAGTAGGTTTATCATGTTAGTTTTCGATGTTTTTTTCAAAGTTATAATGATTGCATGTTAGTTTCTCTTGTTTAGCTCTAATCTCATGGTGCATAGTTGGAGTTAGAAAAGCTTTGAGGTTGTTTAGCCTCATTCCATAGCTTTTACAACTTTCCATTGCAAAAATATACTTTAGACCCCAATTGACATGTTATTTTCTTTGACATAACTAAGCTACTTTGCCCCGAATCAATCATGCAATTGTGTACCCAAGTGGTTCCCGAAAATAAATGACACATAGAATGGTGGAGGCTTCAAATTATTTCTTGGTTGACCCCCATGATATTGCCTCATATTAGTGAGAACTTTCTCTTTTCTTTGGTTTGATCCATTAGAGGTAGACCAATTGGCCATTACAACTTGCAATGAATCTCATTGTCCTAGGATTGCAAGTGATTCCCACATAGAAATTTTCACATGTTCTTTCTTCATTTGATCTATGATTTTTAAGGGAGATGGATTATCTTTTTATTTCCCCTTAGCTGGTATGACCTTTTCTTGAGCTTGACTATGCACATGTGTTGTCATATGTGCCATTGGTTGATTTCATACATTTGGTGCTGCATTTGGTCTATTAAATCCTTATTGTGTAAGAGTGGGATTGAGATAGAATTGGATTAGATGGTTATACATCATCTATATTCCTCTTCTTTGATCATGTGTTCGAAGTCATGTAATTAAAAGGAGGTTGATCAACTCCACAAAAGTCTTTTGTTTTCTAATTGACCACTGTGGTTTCTATTGGAGGTGCCTCTTGTTGGGTTTCTTGTTGGTAATTTCCTTCTTAACTTGGTTATTGAGACACAACGACAGTCTGCACCATCAAGGTCTGGTTTAGTGCACTAGTGAAACATGTGTGATTGATTGTGAGGTAGATTACACAGGTAACACCACTTGTACTCCTATGCCATGTTTTTTTGTGTTCGAACCAAGGCCCTTGATGTTGAAACTACATTTTGATCATATGGTTGGAATGGCCTGGTAGCTTAAGGTTGTCCTTGGTGAAGAGTTTGATTCGTAGCCTGAGTTAATGTTCTATTGTTCTGATATGTGGGCATGGCTTGATACTAAGTTTAAGGTTGATACGGTTTGGAACTCTAAGCGTGTTGTCTCTTTAGAGTTACTAGCTCATTACCTAAGTTCTCAAGTTTCTTCATGACCTCATGTAACTCTTTTGAAGTGCTTGAAGAAGTAGAACCCTCACTGTTGCTTTTTTTTTCTAGGATTTGGAATGGGATTCAACTCAGGTTGTTCACTACTTGGAGGAGTTCCCATGTCTTGATAAAGAGGGCATTCATGGCCATGGTGAAAGCTTACCATCTTGTATCAAACATTTCTCTACTTTGATAGTTGTTTCATAGGCCCCTGGCAGTGTTTTTCCTCCCATTGATTGGATCATTATGGCTATGTCTAAATTTATAGCCTTCTAGAAGTAAAGGAGTGCTCCCCTAGTAGTTGGTTTAACAAATATCAGAAATCCTACCCCATGTCCATTGGAAATGAAATTTAAAATCAGGAATTTTATCATTAGAAACCCTTTTAATTATTGCCAATTGTTCCAATAAATAAAGGTTGTCGGATCTCTCTCCAAACTGATTGTAAAGAGACTGAACACAACTGGTTCTAATTCTAAATAGACACTGTTGTTAGGCTCTTAAAGCATAGTACGACCTTACCCTTGAAAGATGAAGAAAACAACTTAACTGCAACATCTATTTCATTGATGTCATGAATTACACATATATTCGCGATGTCCTGGGATGTGGTCAATAGGAAGTAGTATGATTTTATCCCGTGACATAGGGAATATTGTTTAGTGCTGGCAATCGGGGCGTGAGTTTGAGAATTTAGGGCAAGTGGACTACTTCCCATGAAGTTGACAAAGGGATTTGGTGGTCCCTAAGGTGGTTTTCGATGTGGGCCATTATAATCGGTCTGACAACCATGGTTGATTGGAGAAATAGTCTATGAGCTAGAGGTGTAGACAAAGTCCTGTTAGGTGGAGATGGTGATCATTGTAGTCTCCTTCCTCTCTTTTCCTATACTTGGTGATAATTGCAAGTAGACAAATAATCCCTCTTCTCTAGTATCAGACCTAGCTAATACTCTTCTCATTTACTTGGGAAACTTGTGCTGCTACACCACTAAATTATATCCCTTGGGATTTTCTAGATGTGTTGGGTAATGAGCCTTAAAAGGATACATTTTGCCAAGTTACACACCAAACTTGATAGAATGAAAATGAAAACTTTGAAGGATTTGTATGTTTGATATTTTGGAGGTTACAATTTTTTTAAAATTAAAGTCTTGAAAAACTAAAAATAAAAGACTTCTGAATGCTTGAAACCTGAAATCTAAAGTTTAGAGAACCTTGAATTTCTGATACTTGAAACTTTGAAATTACGAGACATATAAAATTCTGAAATCTCAAAACCTGAAATTAAAAAAACTCAAAAATTTCAACAATTAAAATTTTAAAATTATAAAAATACCTTGCTGAAAATTATCCCTTGATATATCAACTGGTGAAATTTGGACTTTTTTTGAGCAAGTTAAGCCCCTGAAAAATTGATTTTGGAGTTGATCCTAAGAGGTGAAAGGACCAAAAATGGAAATCTATAGTTTTCTAACTCCAAATTTCTTTAAAATGCTTTAAAATCTTGAGGAATTACTTCCTAGTCCCACTGGGCATGCCAAAAAAATTGATGTGTAATCACATCACCCCTGACCTTTTGCAATTCAAAGTATTGTGAATGTCAATGTGATTGCATAATATGGAGCTTTTACTAAAGTGTGGAAATTTGCAATCAGGAAATCTCTCTGGATGAAGGTTATTTCCTAATCTTCTATCCTTATGCAAAATCTGAATTTTAGAGGATTAATCCTAAAACCTTCTCTAACTAGCCTAGGAGACATGGTTAATAGATGCAATAAATTAAACCTCAACAATTGCAGGTGATGCACCAAAAGGAATGTTGAATAATTTTCCTTACATGGAAACACTAGTGAACAAGTTTGAAGAGGATGAACATAATAAAAAATTAGTTTATTATAACAAATTCATCCACCATTAAACAGAGAACATCCAAAATTTTAATACAACCACCATGCACAGATGACTAGGATTATGATGAGAGATTAAAGAAATGCAATGAGCAAAACAGAGGGTTGAGATTCATCCACAGACTTAGATTATTGCTCTAGAGATTTGATACATTACATTACAATGGACAAGAGGAAAAAATTACATTTTGTAGTTTTGATGGGAGGTTTTAAGGCCACAAGATCCCTTAGAGATAAGAGAATAAGGGGGGGTGAAAATAAAAGTTATCCAATATTAGAACAATGCCCCTCATTACAATTTATATAAGAATATTTGCAATGGAGGAGACAGAAAATGAAATCCTAACTTTTCCCAAATCTTCTCCAAAAATAATTGTTTAATCCTATAATGATTGCATTTTTATGTTAAAAATATCCCTTTTCATTAATGACCTTCCTTGAGCTTCAAGAAATTGAATGTGATTGCACTTCTTGTCTAGTCTAGGCCCTGTAGACTCATGATGACCCCTACTGCTGACAAACCTTCATTAATGGACTAACATACCACTTCAGCTCTTGAATTTTAGAGGTCCAAATCCCTGAAATATGAAATTTGATGATCCCAAAATGTTGATCTTGAAATCACCTTTCCAATGACTATACTTTTGGAAGAAATGGATAAGTAGATTAGAAGATACGTTTATTTTTTTCTAGATATTGACTTAGATTTTTCACCTTCCAGCTCCTCCTCATAATGGTGGAATGTATACCTCATTTTAAAAAAATTAAATGTTATTAAAATTAATATATCCATTCATTTTTGTGCAGAGGACACTAAGAGATTATCAAATAGTCCTATTTTTCTTAAATCGGAGCTGCCAGTCAAAAGTTATGGCCATCATAAGATGAGGGTGTCATTCTGTAAAACAAATGTGAGTTGTTGACCTTCCTAGTTCGGACTTTGAACTTGCATCCACACCCCATAACCTCAAAAAATTTGAAATTTTGGGATTTGGAACTTTAGGCTTTGATGTTTCAGAAGGTGTTGGCACTATTTACTGGTGTATCGGCTTGAAATTTTAAATATGCCAAACCTTCGAAGTCTCAAATTTGGATTTCAGACTTTGGACTCCAAATTTATTTTTTACCACCCACTGTTCATTTTCCAAACCCCCCAAAATTCCAAATGTCTGAAACCTCAAAGTTCAAATATCATACTTTGAGTTTCTGACCTTTGTGCCATTCGGGCTTGCGACACTTTTCACCTCACCGACCCACTGAAACCTCTGAACGTTTGAAGTCTGAAATTTAGACTTCGGAGTTTAGAATCTGCCATCCCCGATCTATGATGCCATTGAAACCGAAAGGGGAGTTGACCATGAAACCTCCCCAAGTCCTTTTGGACTTCAGGTTTTTCGGGTTTTGGGCATTTTTCTTTTTTTTGCTTTGCTCATCCACCAAAACTCCAAATTTCACTTCCAAATTTGACCCTCGAAATGGTTGACCCTAAATTCAAGTTTGACCCCAAAACACTGATCCTTTTTAGACTTTGGTGTTTCGTGATTTCCGGCCTTTTGGATCACCATTCCATTTCCCCCTGCCTTGTCTTTGAAAACTTAGGGCTTCGACCTACATTATTTCTCTCAACTCACTAATCAAGGTCACTTTTCTGCACGCAGCCGGAATTCCTTCTGAGCTCGGGCCGAGTTGATCTACTATTTTCTTTCTCAGGCTCCAATCTCCTTCAACGTTCCCTCAGCCATGTTGGTCCTTGTCCATTCATTTTCTGACCGTGTATTGCCATTGCAGAGCTCACCTGCAACCGGTGAGGCTCACTTAGGAGTTTGTGATTACCATAGGACCATGCTAGGAAATTTTTGCCCATAGGTAGGAATAATTGTCAACACATTACACTTGATAACCCTAGAGGGAATAATTTTTAAGAGCGTATATGTGGAGAGAGGAGGCGTGGATAAATTTTTCATAATCTTGATTTGAGTACAAGGGAGGAAGTGTTGTCTTATATAGACTGAAACCCCACTTCTATTTGTTTAGTATACTTTTACCTTGCTCAGTAAATTATGGATGCAAAGCACCTTAGGCTCAACTTATGCAAACTAGTGTCCCTTGCACTCTCCTATTGGGTTGTCCATTGAACAATCCTATGTGATTTTGACTATGTTGAGTGTTGTGGGAGTATAAAGGGATGATTTAGGCAATGATTATGAAAGATTGAATTATTTGTTATGTTATTTTGTGAACTAAGGCCTGATATATGAGTGCCAAAAACTTGATGAGTACCCCATTTCATGGCCTATGAGGCTACATAGTGATCATAATGTGTTATTTTGTTATATGTATTTTATTCGTAAATTGATCGTTATCTCTATTCTTGTTAGAACCAACTGTTTTCCTTGATTGATGTACTCTTATATTTTGGGAATTTTATTTGGTTATTGCATTATTATGCAGATTTTCACACTAACTATGGCTATTTAGCCATTCGATTTTTCTTAGTTTTAAATTTACATATCAAGTTTAATTTTTTTATAGACCAGCCGAAGGATTGGGATTTTTCTAATTGGCACTTGAAATGGATTGTTATGTTGGTTCTAATGTCATAATGTGTTAGAATAGGGTCATGGGATAAATAATGGAGTGGTTTAACCTATGGATCTATTTCATTGTATTGAGGTACGCCCCAATGATTTATAGATAACTAGTGGGTTGTTGAACCACAAATTATTATGTCAATTGGGTTAGGGGTGCTTGGACTCTATGTGCATAGGGCCATAGGGTGACTGACCTCATTGAGGGAGACATAAGATATTTGAGGGAGGCATAAGAGACTTGAGGGAGACATAAGATACTTGAGGGAGGCATACGAGACTTGAGGGAGGCATAAGATACTTGAGGGAGACATAATAGATTTGAGGGAGACATAAGAGATTTGAGGGAGACATGAGATATTTGTGTATGTGTGTGTGTGATTGATTAGTGCACCTGGAGTTTTTTTATGTTTGTGATGCTTTAAGAAGTATATGTAGTTGTTTTGTGATGCTTCGAGAGTTATATGGAGTTGTTCTGCGACAATTTGGGAGGTACATGGAATTTCTTTATAGTATTTGGGAGGTGTTTGGAGTTAGTTTTTTGATTTATGTGTACTTATGTGAGTCTACTTATGTTTTGTGATGTTGATGATTGCTGCTCCCCATATATGGTAAGATGTTGATTCCATCTTGACCCTATAAGGCTATAGTTATTGTTTGGAGTTGTGTTAAACCTTTATATATGTACCTATTAGAAATTCCATGTTGTTGTAGTTGTTTATGTTATTTGTACCATTGTGTCAGGGGCATGTGTGACAAGTACTATGTTGTGAGGGCCTTGTATTTTCTTTCCATGGTTCGGTTGAGTTCTTGTGATGGGATATAGTTGTGAAAGTACATATCATGATGTAGTGAGAACCATTAGCGTTGTGTTTGGCCCTTGTGTGGTATTTTCATGAAAAATAAATAAATAATGAAACATTAAGATCTTGAGCTTAATAAATACTATTAGGGGAAAAAAGTAAATATAAAATAGGTAATGATGTAAGCTAAAAAGCTGTCAATCTTCATAGAACATTAAGAGTTTAAGAAATCATTAAAATTTCTTGACTTCCCCTTTTGGATGTTTACTAACAAAAGGTATCTTACCCCTAGACGGAACTTGTTTTCATTAGCTTCCTTCATTACTTATCACTTTTTCTACCTTGGCATTATGTCACATCAAGGCTTATGTTCTTATAAGGGGAGGGAAATGTAGTGCTCTACTTAAAATAAAAAACAAAATAAAATGATAAGAATAATAATAATAATAATAATAATGGAGGCATAGGCTGGAGGATGACAAGTGATAGGTGAGTTGGTGGAATTGATGGATTAGGTAGTGGCAGGAGTGGAAAGAGAGGTGGAGTTGTGTGGGCTAGTGGAAGAGAATATCAACCAATAATTGAAAGGACTATAAGTGCCCTAGAAAATATGCTTGTAAAATGTGGATGCATGTGTAACGCATGTAATATATTCACCAAAATACCTAATACAAACATGTCCTCGCGGACTAAATCGACTTTAAGATAAAAAAAATGGTTATGTTGAAAAGGCTTAGATACTGTCGAGAAAATTCTATTTGCATGTGTAAATCTAGCCTCCACGGCTCTTGCCTACATTTCCCAGCCTATGCCAAAATTGGAGATTTGGTAATATGAATGGACATCCATTAAAGAATAATAGATAAAGGACTTTTGTCATATTTTGTAGTTGTAAGTGCTCTAGTATATATGTAAGCAAGTCTTAAAGCATGTACTTTTGGCATCATGGTAGCAGAAGTTGGATAGCTACAGGTGCATTGGTGGACATGGATGCAAAACGTGCAAGAATTTTATCCTCCATCATTGAAGGCCCAGGATCGATCCACATTGAAACCTATTTGAGTCTCTCTTTTCATCATTGTGATAGTTCTGTACCTAGTCAAATCTTCCACACTCTTCTGATCCATTAATTAATATGAATTGCTCTCAATACACTCATTAATATACATAGCCTTGCTAGCCACCACAAACTGATATCCATTATCTCAAAAAAGGTCACCTGTGTCTGCATGTCTTGCATTTTGAAATATTTTTTTGAATCTAGAGATTAATCCCAATACTCGCTAGTTTTTAGGTATAATATTGCCATGAAAATACCCATCTCAGTGCAACATCCCTACAATGCAGTTTGACCCTTCTCAAAAGGAAAAAAATTACTTCCATTTCTGGTTTCATGCTTTGTTAATACATATGGGTTTGATATTAAAATGTGTCTCCGCATATTATTGAGATTTTATCTAAGTGTATGAACTTTTTGTTTTGTGTTTTTAGCCACTCTCTACCTATTTAAAATAATAGCACTGTGACATAAAATGACTTCTATAAAAGCAAAATGGAAAAGTCATGTTTGGGTGATGTTGTAGGTACCAATTACCTGACCTTAAAAGGCTGTAGATGAAAATAATAAGTTCACCCTTTCCACAAAAACATTTCAGTTAGTGTATGTGATAATAAGAGATCTTATATAGAATTTTGACTTCAACGAAATGATAATGGAAAAATATATTTTGCAACTCCGCAATAGTGGGTGTATATCCTATTCCATATCAGTGAAAGAAACTTGAGTCAATGATCTTGAGGCTGAGATAAGTGGCCCGTGAAATTATAAGATGCTGATGAGAAACCACAGCCAGAAAGGCTTCTTGATATGCCTTGGGAATAATCTTTGAATAAAATGCAATGGCGGAATGGTGGATGTGGGCAACCATTTGATGAAATGCCAAGTTATGATGTAGAACCGAGTCACACAATTTCAACTGGATTTAATCCCCTAGGCATGGTTCATCTCACCTTGTCCTTCATAATTCTAGTTCTTTATTTTTGCATTTGCAGAGTAATAAATTAAAAACCCTTGGTTTATCATACATTCAACTATTCTATACAAAATTGTTTTGGGAAAATGGTAAAATGTCATCTGGTACTCCTGTAACTCGAATAAAACTTCATAGTCAAGTACAAAATTAAACCCTCCTTCAGACATGTTGGATAAATTTTTAACCTTATTAGATAGATGTGACACCATTTTATTGACAAGCTTAGTATGTTCCCTTGTAAACCCACCAACTGTTCCATTCTAAAAGCTATTAAATCATGATATTCATAGACCTACAAGGTAACTTTATAAAACCTGAAAAAGGGGATGTACAATATCATTCGTGTTCCTTGTTATGAGGAGAGTTTTCTGAAGCTTTAAGTTCAATCCCAATCCACCACTTATACCATATTTGTTGCTCCTCTAGGAGTCTTGTTACCCCGTTTGCACTTTTAGGAAGTTGTTAAAATTGAAAAGTTAGGTTTTGTATTAGATTGACCATTGACCCCTGGAAAATGAAATTCTTATTTGAATTCACATAAGCTTTATTATTTTTACTAGATAATTACCTGGAACCTTCAGTTCGGGGAAAAACATTCTCCTTAATAGTTTTAAAAAGGTATTTTGTAGGCCTCTGGTGGTAGCTTGACTAGGTCAAACTAGACAAATTACAAATGATGGCTCTAGAAAACCCGTTGCCATTTCAAAACCATTTGCCATTTCTCAGTCTCCTCAACTCTTGTGAATTTTCCATGTATAGGGGAAATTTTAGGAAACTTCTTGTTGCGCATTTATCCACCAAACGTCAATTTTTTAAGCCCTCGATCTAACTTTTATCATTTACAACTCGGTCAATTTTGACTGATGGCCTCAGAAAAATGGACACCCATTATAAACTATTCACCAATTCTTGTGCATTATCAGTGTATAAGAGAACACATAGAAACTTACACATGGGATGTTTGCTAACCAGAAGACAATGTTTGAAAGTGGTGTTTTAGCCTTTGAGCCTAAATTGAACATTAGCAGGAAAATGTAAAGAAAGAAAGTAGTAGGCCCCCGAACGGGTTACCAAACCCCCATGGAAACTTTTTGACACTTGTAACTAACTGTTTGAAACTCTATCATGTGACCTCTTGTGTGAAATTGAACTTCTTAAAAAATAGTGGTTCTCTATCTTTCCTATCTCTTTCTCTCTCCTTGGTTATGAAAGGAAGTGAAATGAAATGAAATGAATACATGTCTCTAACCCTTTTCCTTTGAAATTTAAATTATTATTATTATAATGTAATTAAGATACTAAATAAATTTTATTATGCTAGGTTAGGGTGAATGCCATGCCAGCGATTTATTTTTGATTTCATGCTCACATTGTTTTGCAGGATGTAAGAAAGATGGCAAAACAACGTGGTTGAAATTCATTGTGTATTATTATAATTTTTGTATGTTATTGGAAAATGTTTATATGTATAATGTATTTCCATGTTACAGAAAAGTTTATATTTGAAATTTGGTAATATGTATGAGATGTTATATTTAGAGATACCTTAGGAAATGTGCATTCTATCATAGGTTCCATTTCAATTTAAATTTAAGTATGGAAAAAAGGTTGAATATATGTGTTAAATGAAATTGAATCTAATAGCATATAGTGAAATTCTAGTGTGCAATTAAGGGTTAAAAAATTAGTGTGTTTCTTTCTTTACTGTGAAAATGCAATAAAGATATCTAAATCAAAAAATCAACCCTAGCTCAAAATTCATGCATAACTTACCTTCCTGTGTTATTGCTTTTAGCATAGAAAAACGAGACCTTGAAATGAACTTAAATATTTATACTCGATGGTACGTTCTATCAAAGAAAAAGATCCCTAGTTTGAGTTGTCGTCATAGCTTGAATGTATAGTGACATCATCATGAACTTTTCAGTTAACGACATGGTCAAACATTATCTAGAGTAAGTGTTTCCCTTCCAAGATTGGTAATCGTGTGTGTAGTAGGGAGAATGTATTCTCTTCAAGTTTAACTTATGTGTTAGGTCAAAAATGTCACCACCTAGTGTTGAAAGTCACCTTTGGTAGTTGGGATTATTAATGAAGTTAATATTTAACACTTTTCATACCCTCCCTCTCATTATATCCACATTAGTTTACAAAATGCTATCGTCCTAAGAGATAATTAATCCCCACAGCTAAAATATTTGGTACTAAACCTAAGAAATGTATTCAATACATTATTTCTATAACTTAAGGGTCATTGTTTGAAGCAACGACTATGTGGTTTAATCTTACCATATGTGGAGTAAGTAGAACTAACACTTCTTTAGTATCCTAGTGGACTTCCAAGTCACACGAAGATAGATCTAGAAATTAACTTCATCATCGAATGAATTCCTTGAAAGATCTAGATGACATAAATGAAGCTAGTAAAATAGTGTTCCTATGACTTAAACTCTTTTTAATCATCTCCTTGGTTCCTCACAGCTAGATGTGTTACCTTGGCTAGTGACAATATAGCATTGTGGTCCTTTCAATGGCTTTATAGGGTAAAAATATTTCCACACCTTAATCTAATCTATAATATAGGATAGAGCCCTAGGTGCATAATGGAATTAAACTAAACCTTAGTTGATTAGGAGGTTAAATTATGGGTAGAAAATTGTAAGTAACTCTTTAGAAATGAAATTGATTTGAAATATTTTGAACTAAGAGAAATCGGTAAATTGAAGAATTGGTCTGGTAATCCCTTGATATGCCCTTTTAGGATGTTCAGAATAAAAGAAATTACACATGAAAAATAATGAAATGTGGAAACATGGGATAGTACCTTGAAAATAAATTACTTATAGTTAATGTGTAATTATAATGCTTCCAATCATGTACTTCTTCAAGATGTTAGACAAGTAATATCGTAACTCTTTTTCTTATAAAGTGATGCCAATAATATATCTAAGAAACAATTTAAATAAGATGAAAAACAAGAGTACATGTGATAATGGTTTAAGAACAAAATTTCACTTGAAGCCCTTATGGTTGATTTAATAACTGACTTTTCTTAATAATGGATACAAATTGTTCTTGGTGGGACTAGGCATTTGAGCCAGTATAGAGTCCAGTAAAAATAAAATAAAATAAAAAATATGACGTGTAAATGCTAAATTGACTCAAAATAAATTTGGAACTAAAATAACCATAGTATGTGAAAAAATGTGCTTCTAATGGAAGGAAGTTTATAGGAAAGGGAAACTCAAACCTTCACCTCCTTTGATTCATAATATTTTTCCCATGTCAACTTCAGGTTGGTTCCCTTGCATAATAATGGAAAAAGTAAATGTCAACTAAAAATATTTTGAGAAACCAACCTTTAACGTAATAACAAGTTATTGTGAGACTCAAAGTTGCCTAAAATTGATGTTAATTAACAAATGAACTATGGATAATTATTGGGATTTGATAAAATAATCAATCATGCATTCTCCTTTAAAGACTATTTCCCTACAAAGGAAAGTGATCGAAGATTGTAAATTAGGAAATTTTAAACCTTATGAGTTAAAATATCTTTAAAAATATAAATTCATATAATGGAAACCTAAATCTAAAGAATATGTAAACCATACAAAGGTCATGTTGCGGAGTATGCCTACCCGGTTTTTCTTACTATAATTAGGTCATTGTCGTAGGTCATGTCATTTGAGTATGAAATTGATGGTTACACTATGTTATTATATTGTATGAGTGGGTTCATGTTTATGTAAGTGTCTTATGCATTGTTGAATTTATCTTCTTGGAGCCCTTGTGGTGTTGTGTATTGACCAACGTAAGTCAAAAAAATTATTTTGGTATATTTATCGTTGTATTTGTGTGTGTAAAATGTGGGCACTGCATTTGGTATCAGTGCGGAGGTTCATGCTCTCAAACCTCTGGAACATATTATAGTTGTGATGGTTTTTCATGCTGGTGGTGGAGTTTGAAAGATTAATGTGATAGAGGTTGTGATGTGACAAACATTGTTACTGTGATATTATGAATGCACATGTGGTGCATGTCACTTAGTGCGTGTTTGTTATCTTTTTTATGTTCTTGTGATAAGAGTATTCACTCTCCTTTTCATGGATTCAACAAGGAGGTCATGTGTGATGTGCCACCTTGGTGTGTCAGAAAAGAATGTTATTGTGGATTGCAGAGCATTGAAGTGTCTTATTATTCTATGATATGTAGGTGTGATAATGTGTTGAATGAAAGATATTGGTTTATGGTGAATTGGATTGGATCATGATGTTGCTACCATATTATGATGAATCATGTGTGTCACTAAGTTGTAATAAAATTTACTATATGTTGTATCATTAGGCACTGTGCTCATCATGAGTATAAATTTTTGTAATATGAGATTATTCATGTCATAAATTAGGGGTATGTAGGGATTGTATGACCCCTATTTTGCAGTAGTACTTGCACCTTGGGTGCATTATGTGGAAACGTGATGTATCGTAACCCATGAAAATAATTATTGAGTTGTACCCTATATATATAATATAATATATATATATATATATACCATGCTTAAGATGGTATGGTTAATGTGTGTGAACCTCCATTGTTTTAGTGATGTATTTATGTGTTATTGTTGTGAACCTTAAAATTGACAACCCTAAGAAGTATAATCTTTAAGAGTGTATATGTTGGAGAGAAGAGGCGTGGATCAAGTTTTCATAATCTTGAGTCGAGTACGAGTGAGGAAGTGGAGTGTTATTTAGGCTGAAAACCCACTTCCATTTTTTTAGTATACTTTGCGCTTGCTTAGTAAATTTTGGATGCACACCACCTTAGGATCAACTTATGAAAACTTAGAATCCCTTGTTGTCTCCTATTGGACAATCCATTGAACAATCCTATGTGATTTTGACTATGTTGAGCCTTGTGGGAGTATGGAGGGATGATTAAGGTAGTGATTATGACAGATTGATTATTTGTTATATTATTTTGTGAGTTAAGGCTCCATATTGGAGTTCCAACAACTCCATGAGTACCCCCTTTAGTGGCCTATTAGGCCACATAGTGATCGTAATGTGTTATTTCTCTATATTTATTTTATTCATAAATTGAACATTATGTATTTTCTTGTAAGAACTAGCAGTTTTCTTGATTGACGTGTTCTTATATTTTGGCCATTTATTTAGTTGTTGCACTAACATGAATATTTTTTCACTAACTATGGTTATTTGGCCATTTTTTTATTGGTTTTAAATTTATGTATCAAGTTTAATTTTGTTTATTAGCCTAGCCCAAGGCTTGGTGTTTTTCCACTTGGCATTTGAAATGGATTGTTATGTTGGTTCTAATGTCGTAATGTGTTGGAATAGGGTCATGGGATCGACCATGGAGTGGTTGAGCCTATTGACCTACTTCATTGTATCAAGGTATGCCCCTAGAAGTTACAGATAACTAATGGGTTGTTGAACCACGAGTTATTATGTCACTTGGGTTAGGGGTGCTTGGACTCTAAGTACCTAGGGCCATAGGGTGACCAGCCTCCTTGAGGGAGACATAAGAGATTTGAGGGAGGCATAAGAGACTTGAGGGAGACATAAGAGACTTGAGATATGCATAAGAGACTTGAGGGAGGCATAAGAGACTTGAGGGAGGCATAAGATACTTGAGGGAGACATAAGAGATTTTTGGGAGACATAAGAGACTTGTGTATGTGTGTGTGATTAGTGCACTTGGAGGTTTGTTTGGTTTTTGATGCTCAAACGTTATATCGAGTTGTTATTTGATGCTTTGGGGAGGTACACGGAGTTGTTTTTTAGTGTTTTGGGAGGTGTGTGGAGTTAGTGTTATGATCTATGTGTACTTATGTGAGTCTGGTTAAGTTTTGTGATGTTTATGATTGATGTTCCCAATTTATGGTAAGATGATGATCCCATATTGACCCTATGTGGCTATAGTTATTGTTTGGAGTTGTGTGAAACATTTGTAGATGTACCTATTAGAAATTCCATGCTTTTGTAGTTGTTTATGTCAGGAGTACCGTTCTGTCAGGGGGCATGTGTGACAAGTATTGTGTTGTGAGGGATTTGAATTTTATTTCCATGAGTCGGTTTGAGTTCTTGCGATGGGATATAGTTGTGAAAGTACATATCATGATGTCTTGAGAACCATTACTATTGTGTTTAGCCAATGTGTGGTATTGTGATGTCAGTTCCTATTGGGTAGCCAAAATAAAATAAACAAAGTAAAATATTAAAGTAATGAAACATTAAGATCTTGAGCTTAATAAATATTGTTATGGGAAAACAGTAAATATAAAGTAGGTAATGATGTAAGTTGAAAACTTCAAATATTCATAGAAAATTAAGAGTTTAAGAAATTGTTAAACTTTCTTGACTTCCCTTTTTGTGTGTGTTCTACAGAAAGAAATCTTACCACTAGACAAAATTTTTCGTCACTAGCTTCCTTCATGCTTATCACTTTTGCCACCTTGGATTTATGTCCACATTAAGGATGATGATCTTATAAGGTGAGGGAACTGTAGTGCCCTTATTAAAACACAAAATAATAATAATAATAATAATAATGGTGGCATAGGCTGGAGGGTGGTGTGTGATAGGTGAGTTGATAGAATTGGTGGATTAGGTGGTGGAAGCAGTGGATGGAGAGGTAGAGTTGACTAGGCTGGGTGGAAGAGTAGGTTGACTAATAATTCAAATGAATTTTTATTAATTACCTCCAGCTATGAGTGCAGGTCAAATATGCAAGTTTATTTGAGGCCTTAGCTATAAATTTCGTGGCACATATGCCTGCAAAATGTCGATGCATGAATAAGGCATGTAATGTTTTGGTGAAAATTCCTGAGAGAAATGTGGCCTCATGGAATGCAATAAACTATAGGATATACACCAAATGGGTTTATTGAAAAGGCTCAGAAACTTTCAAAAAAATGCTATTGGCAGGACTAAATCTAGCCTCCATAACCCTTGCCTACATTTCCTAGGCTACGCCAAAATGGTTGATTTTGAAATCAGAATGAACGTCCATCAAAGCATAATAGATAAAGGAGTTTTGTTAGATTTTTTAGTTACAAGTGGTTCAGTATATATGTATGTAAATAAGGAAGATTGCACTTTTGGCATTGTGGTAGTAGTAGTTGGATAGTTGTAGGTGCACTGGTGGACATGGATGCAAAATGTTGAAGAATTATATCCTCCATCATTGAAGGACCAATCTCAATCCACATTGATAACTATTAGAGTCTCTCTTTTCATCATTGTTATAGTTTTGTGCCTAGTCAAATCCTCCACACACTTCTAATCCGTTAACCAGTATGAATTCCTCTCAATACACTTATTAATGTATGTAGCCTTCACATCCACCTCAAACTGATATCCATTCTCTCAATAAAGGTCATCTTTGTCTACATTTGTACCATTTTAAACTCTATTTTTGACTCTAGATGTCGAGCCCACTACTCTCTAGTTTTTGTGTATAATCTTGTCATGAAAATACCCGTCTTGGTGTGGCAGCCTTGTAACTTGATTCGACCCTACTCAAAAATAATACTTTTAATTACATTTATAGTTTCATTCTTTGTTAATACATTAGGGTATTGTATTAAAATGTGTCTCTGTGTATTGTTGAGATTTTATTGAAGTGTATGAACCTCTGGTGTTTTGTGTTTTTAGCCATTCTCTTGCCATCTAAAATAATAGCAATGTGACAAAAAATTAATTCCATCAAAGAATAATGGAAATCTCATGTTTATGCGATGTTGAAAACACCAATTACCTGACCTCAAAAGGGATGTAGATGAAACCAATCAGTTTACCCTTGCCACCACAACTTTTCAATTAGCATGTGTGATAATAAGAGCTCTCATATAGATTTTTGACTTCAATGAAAGGATAATGAAAGGATAATGAAAAAAATCTATTTTGCAGCTCCGCAACATTGGGTTTATATCCTATTTACACGTTGGTGAATGAAATGTGATTCGGTGATCGTCAGTCTGAGATAAGTTTCCTGGGAACGTATAATATGGTGATGAGAAAAATGCTACCAGAAAGGCTTCATGGTATGCCTTGGGCATAATTTTTGAATAAAATGCAATGATGGAATGGTGGATGCGTGAAACCAGCATTTCATGAAATGCCTAGTTATGATGCAGAACTGAGTGCCAAAATTTTGATCGCTTTCATTCCTCCTGGTGTGATTCATCTCAACTTGTCCTTCATAAATCTTGTACTTTATTTTTCCATTTGTAGAGTAATAAATTTAAAAAACTTTGGTTTATAATACATTCAACTATTTTTATATAAACTTGTTTTGGCAAAATTGTAAAATACCATTTGGTACTTATGTAACCCGAATAACACTTGGTAGTCAAGAAAAAATTTAAACCCTCCTTCAGACATGATTTAGAAAAATTCATAACCTTATTAGATAGATGTGGCACCCTTTTATTGACAAGATGATTTTGTTCCCTCGTAAACCCACCAATTGTTCCATTGTAAAAGCTATTAAATCATGATATTCATAGACCTCAAAGTAATTTTTTGAAACCCAAAAAGGGGATGTAAAGTCTCATTCGTGTTCCTTATTATGATGAGAGTTGCCTCAAGATTTAAGATTGACACAAATAGACCATTTATACAATATTTTTTGCTCCTCTAAGAGCCCTGTTAACCTGCACTTTTACGAAGTTATTAAAATTGAAAAGTTAGCTTTCATATCGGCTCACTGTTTGAACACTAGACAATGAACTGTTTATTCACCTTCGCAAACCTCTAGTATTTTTACTAGAATATTACATGGAACCTTTATTTTAGGGGAAAAAAATATTTATGGATAGTTTGGCAAAGGCATTTTATAGGCCTTCGGTCGTAGTTTCACTAGGTCAAACTTGACCAATTACGACCAGTGCCTCTTGAAAACCCGTTGCCTTTTGAAAACCATTGTCCATATCTTATTCTCGTCGACTCAGGTGAATTCTTAATATGTAGGGGAAGTTGTAGGAAATTTCTCATTACGCGTTCATGCATCAAATGTCAATTTTGAACGTGGATTTATTATCCCTTGAGCTAACTTTTGATCGTTTACAAATTGATCAATTTCAACCGATGGCCTCGAACAACTGTCCACCAATCGTAAACCGTTCACCAATTATGAATTCCATCATTTGATGTGAATTCTTGGTGTATAAGGGGACATATAGAAAAATTTCCCGTGGTATGTTTTCAAACTAGAGGACAACGTTTGAAAGTGGTTTCTTAGCCATTGAACCTAGATTGAACATTTTTGCAACTAGCAAGAAAATGTAAAGAAAGAAAGTTGGAGGAACCACGTCGGGTTAGCAAATCCCCATGGAAACTTTTTGAAACTTGTAACTAACTGTTTGAAACTCTATCATGTGATTTTTGTAAAAATGAACTTTTGGAAAAATAGTGGTTCTCTCTCTTTCCTATGTCTTTCTCTCTCCTTGGTTACAGGTGGAAGTGTAATGAAATTAAATGAATACATGTCTCTAACCCTTTTCATTTCGAATGTAGATTATTATTATTATAATGTAATTGAGAGAATAAATAACATTAATTATGCTAGATTAGGGTGGATTCCATGCCATAAATTTTTCATTGATTTCATGCTCACATGGTTTTACAGGATGCAAGAAAGATGGCAAAACCATGTATTATTGTAATTTTTGTATGTTATTGGAAAATGTTTATATGTATAATGTATTTCCATGTAACCGAAAAGTTTATATTTGAAATTTGGTAATATGTATGAAATGCTAAATTTAGGGATACCTTGGGAAATAAGCATTCAATCATAGGTGCCATTTCAATTCAGATTTACATATGCAAAAAAAATGCTGAATTTATGGGTTAAATGAAATTAAATCTAATAGCCTATAGTGAAATTCAAGTATGTGATTGAGGGTTAAATAATTAGTGTGTTGTGTTGTTTACCTTGAAAATGCAATAAATAAATCCAAATGAAATAGTCATACCTAGTTCAAAATTTGCACATAACTAACCTTCCGGTGTTATTCCTTTTAGTATAGAAAATTGAGACCTTGAAATGAACTTAAATCTTTACACTGGATGACACCTTATAGCTAAGAAAAATATCCCTAGTTTGAGTTATCACCATAGCATGTATGTTTAGAAACATTGTTGTGAACCTGTCAGTTAATAATGACATGGAAAAACATTATTTAGTGTAAGTGGTTCCCTTTTGGGACTGGTTACTATGTGTGTAGTGAGGAGAATGTGTTCTCATCAGGCCTAACTTATGTGTTAGGTTGAAAATATTGCAAAATACTCTTGAAATTCAAATTTGGTAGTTAGGATTATTAATGGAGTTAATATTTAAAACTTTTTGTACCCCTCCCTCTCATTCTTGCCACATTAGTTTTCAAAACGCTATCATCCTAAGAGATAATTAGTCCTCACAACTGAAATTTCTTATACTACACCTAAGAAATGTATTTAATAAATCATTTCTATAACGTAAGGGTCATTGTTCGAAGCAATGAATATGCGGTGTAAGCTTACCATATATGGAGTAAGTAGAACTAACACTTCCTTAGTATCATTGTGGATTACTAAGTCTCACAAATATAGATCTAGAAATTAACTTCATCAACAAAAGAATTCCTTGTAGGATCCAAATGACGCAAATGGAGCTAGTGAAATAGTTGTACTATGACTTAAACTCTTGTTAATGATCTCCTTAGTTCCTCACAGCTAAATGTGTTACCTTGGCTAGTGACAGTATAGCGCGGTGGTCCTTTCAGAGGCTTTATAGGGTAAACATGTTTTCTCATTCTAATCGAATCTATAATAAGGTGTAGAGCCTTGAGTGCATATTGGAATTAAACTAAACCTTTTTTATTAGGAGGATAAATTATGCGTAGAAAAATGTAATTAAATATTTTCAAACTAAATTGATTTTAAAAATGTTGACTTAAGAGAGATCAGGAAATTGAAGACTTGCTATCATAATCCCTTGATATGCCCTTTTATGATATTAAGAATAAAATAAATTTCACAAACTAAATCGTGAAATGCAGAAACATGGGATATTACCTTGAAAAAAAAATTACTTGTGGTTCATGTATAATTATAATGCTTCCAATCATGTACTTCTTCAAGATGTTAGAGAAGAACTATTGTAACTCTTTTTGTTAAAAAAAGATGCCAATAAGAGACCTAAGAAACAATGTAAACAAGATGAAAAAAATAGTATATCTGATAGCGCTTTAAGAAAAACATTTCACTTGAAGCCTTTATGGTTGATTTCAGCATTGAATTTTGTTAAGAACGGATATAAACTGTTTTTCGTGGGACTAGGCATTTGAGCCAATATAGAGTCCACTAAAAATGAAAAAAAATAGTATGACATTTAGACTAAATTTGGAACTTAAATAACCATAGTATGTTAATAAATTTGCTTCTAATGGAAGGAAGTTTATAGGAAATGGAAACTTGAATCTTCACCTCCTTTGATTCATAATAATTTTCCCTCGTTAACTTCAGGTTGGTTCCCTTGCATAATAATGGAAAAAGTAAACGTCAATTAAATATATTTTGAGAAACAAAACTTTAACGTAAGAATGAGTTATTGGGAGACTCTTAGTTGCCTAAAATTGAGTTTAATTAACAAATTATCTATGAATAATTAATGTAATTTGATAAAGGAATCAATTGTGCTTTGTCCTTTAAAGACTATTGCCCTACAAAGTAACATAATTGAAGATTTTAAAGTAGGAAATTTTAAACCTTATGTGTTAAATTATCTTCAAAAATATATATTTATACAATGGAAACCTAAATCTAATGAAGATGTAAACCATAAAAAGGCCATGTCATTGAGCATGACTACCTGGTGTTTCTTACTGTAACTAGGTCATTATCCTGGCTTATGTCATTTGACTATGACATTGATGGGTACCCTATGTTATTCTATTGTATGAATGGAATCATGTTTATGCAAGTGTCTTATGCATTGTTCAGTTTCTCTACTTGGAGCCCTTATGTTGTTGTGTAGTGAGCAATGTATGTCGGAAAACAATTATTATAGTATTTTAACTATTGTATTTATGTGTGTAAAATGTGGGTGTTACAATGTCTGCTATTATAATGTAAATCAACTATTGTATACACACTTAACTCAGGGAATGATGCCTGAACACAAGGGAGGTGGCACCTAGGCTAAAAGTTGTTTAGGGAGTCTAATCGAGATCCCTCAAGCTCTTTCCCTCTTGGAAGGATGTTGAACCTCAGCTTGATGTTAGAGGTTTTTTCATCAATAGAGCGAAGGAGAGATTAAAATAAAATTTTTTAGGAAGAATTGTAGGAGCATCACCAAATATATACTTTGTGAGGGAATGATGTAGTAGACAATGGTCTTGGAAAATTGAGGTTAAGGCAATTGCTAGAGAAGGATTCCTTTTCGGGCTCCAAAATGAAAATGATTTGTTGAATTTTTTGAATGGTAGACCATGGTTCTTTGGTAATTCTACCTTTACCTACCACCATTTGGTGCCTAGGCTTCAACTTGACTTGAGCTACATAGTACTTCTAGTGTGGATTCAGCTTCCAAGACTCCCTTTAGAGTTCTGGGAACCTAAAGTTTTCTTGGGGATAGCTAAGTCAATAGGAATGCTCATCGTTATTGATCTATCAAATAAGGCTAGATAAGAATTATTTTTTCTAGGATCAGTGTGAATGTTCCAGTGGGTTTCAGAGTTCCTAAACGTATTGTTCTTCATTCACCTGTGGGAGTCTAGACCCATGAAATTATTGTTGAAGACTCACGGATCTTCTGCACCCAATGTAGGAAAGTTTTATATGATGTAAAGGTGTTTTGTGATCCTGGCGAGCTTCCTATGGAGATAGCCTTTCCCCATGGGGAAAATGAATTTTCTAGTTTTTTGAAGAACCATAATGATCAAACCAGGGTCTCTCAGCAGATTCCGTCAGACCTCGATTCTGGCGGAGAAGGGTCTTGAACGGTTAATGATGATGAGACAAATTATGTTGAGAGGATAAAAGATGACAAGATGGAGGAATCACTTGATGAGAAGGAGACAAGTCAGGAGGTTTCTGTTTTTAGGGTACAGGAACAAGAAGAGTTGGCTCCCCCAAAAAGGCTCAATGTGGATCAAATTGGGATCAACTCCCAATTGACTGGTAGATAAGGTCATGGTAATGGGGTGCTCCGGTGCATTGGGAGAGAACCAGAATTGGAATCGGAGGTAGGAGGAACTACATTTAATGATCTTCGTATAAAGGACGATGGAAATAGGTTGCTGGTCCATAGGTCGATTAATGAAAAGTGGGTAAATGTTAATTGGAAGCTTGAAGTTCTCATTTGGTCAGATGTGGAGCATGTGGGCCCTCCTTCCTGGGGTGATGTGGGATGGATGGAGGTCCACTGCAAAAATATTATTACTCGTATTCATTCTCAAACAACTGGTGGTGGCGAGCATTTATAATCCTACCTTGAGTCAAGCCTCTTTGATTTTTCTACGGTTTCACGTTCTCACTCTTCAGTTCATTTTTCTCTTTTTGTTTGGAGTGGTTTTTTTATTGTATCTTGGAGCCACGTTGCCTATTCTTAATGTTCTCTTTTTATGTCATGGGCCTTGTTTGTTTGGTTTTTTCTCTTCTAGGCTTTGAATCTTTTCTTTCAATTGTTCAGGGTTCCTGATCCCTTCAAAATCTATTTTTAACCTAATGTAATAAAAAGAATTCAGCTATGGGAAATACCTAAAATAAGTGTATTTCGGTCCCATTGGAATCAAGGTATTTTGATCAATCTACTTATGCCCATAAATTTTTGGAAATAGATCTATCCAGAGGTTTACCAAATGAAATAATGCTAAATATTGGGGGTTTGAATTTCTTTCAACAATTTCACTTTGATCGGATTGTTTTTTGATGTATACCTAATTTTGATGTTGGTCATTTGGATTAATCACTTCAAAAAATGTCGGAGTCTCTTTCTTAAAAAAAGGGAAAGTCTTGATCTACTTGGTGGGAAGGGGATGAATTTTTACATCATCATGTTTGTGTCTCCTAGGAGGATCAAATTGTGGTCGATGATTTTGTAAAATATTTGTAATCCCACAAGAAATGTTTTTGGAATATGGATCTGTAGTCACCAAAAAATGATCCTTGAGTGCAAATAATGGATCCACACGTTGTTATAGGTTTTTTTAATGGGATTCTTTGTTTATCTCTTAAAAAGGATACCAAATTTATTATGGATTTTTCCCCGATGGCCATTGGCTAGTAATTTTGGCCCAATACCTTTGCCCCATCTTTATTTTAAAACTCTTATTCCATGGTAGAATCAAATGAGTGGACTTTGGTAAATAATGTGAACATTCTTGGGAAGATAAAAACTACATGCAAGCTTCTAAGGTAGCTTTCATCTATTGATGGGGATAAATATTTTTCTCATTGCAAAATAATGGGAAAGCTAGGGAAAATATGCATAAATTATGATTTTTTGGAGGCCATATATGCTCATTTTTTAGAGCAAGAAATTATACTAATTTAGCAACCAATTGATCATTATGTAAATTAGAGGGATCTTATCGGCATATGAATAATGGTATACTAGGGTTTATACAAAATCGTGAACCAACCCAAACAACCAATGTAAGATTATATAAGTAATTTAATAGATACATATTTATTTATCAACCATTGTGCTTGAAGGGGGGAACTTCTATTGTGGCATCATGTTTATTGGCATAATAATGATCATATAATGTAGTTTATATACTGCTATGGTGTTGATGCATAAAGCTATGGATCACTTTATGACGTCTTATGTGATATTTTCAATTTAAGTGTTACGATGAGAGAAACAAATATGGAAGAGTAAGTTTTACAAATGTAATTATATAATGGTAGCCTTTGTAGAAACTAAATACATGGTCATATATTTTTCCACCTTTCTGACACTTTCTCTTTCAAAATAAGGTATATTAAAAATTTAAAAAGAGAACACTTTATTTTTAATCTTTACATGAGTTTTCTATTATTATTCAACTTTCGATGAAATTGATATTATTTTTATTTATTACAAAAAATTTAATACATACATTAAAAATAAAAAAATATGAATTATTAGCTTTTTGAAAAAATACTCGATACCAAGTGTGTAAAAAAGTTGCTTTAAAATCAATTTACTAATAAATTCAATATTTTTTTGAAACATCATAAAATAAGTATTTTGAGTTAAACCTTGAAAAATGCATTATATTTTCAAAAAATCTAATTTTCATAGTTATTTTTTGTGATCACACATTAGTGCCTCCATTTGTACTTCATGCCCTTGCTTGCAAAAAATAAATTATTGAAACACACAAGCACACACATAAAAAATTCAAAATCTCACATTCATATATTTACATGACTCATTTCAAGAGAAAACATGTCACTTTTCTCTATAAAGTTTTGATACGTAATAAAGTGTATATTTACAACCCATTCTAATTGAATACAATTTTTTTGTAATTTCAAGCCATGAATAAGAAGAGTGAAGTTAGAGAAAGAAAATCTACAAATTTAACAAGCAATTAATCATAATATAAGTTAGAGGGCTCCTATCTATACATGAATCATGGTATATTATGTCTATACAAAACTTTGAACCAATCCAAACAATTAACATAGGATTAAGTCCTTAAATAATTGATGATTATAGATGCACTGAATTTACATATTTGAATTGATAAATAGTAAAGAATAAATCTAGAGATTTGTAACTAAAAATATTTTTTTAAAGTATTGTGAAACCAAAATATTATTTTTAAGTATTTTGAAGCCAGAGAGCAGGACAATGAATATTGAGAAAGTAAATAAACTTTCAATTTTCAATTCGAAATTACAAAAAAAATGCCCCTTCCCAAGCTAACATTTAACCAATTCATTTAGTGTTTTATACAACACAATCTTTAGGTTTATGATAAACAATTTTTTACGTAGTAGTTTCAAGTGCCAAACATTTCGAGTGGCCTCACTTAATGATTTTCTGAAATTTTCATAGAGTTGCATAAATTTGACACATTTTCATTTATAAAATTCCAAACTTTAAAAAGATATAAACAATTTATTTGTTTTCCTAAAATATAACACGCAAATTATAGATCCCATATATATTCATAAAACGAACCACCCTTTTGAGTATATATATAGATATATTCCTAATTATAACTGAGTTGAAATTCAAAACAGATCACTAAAGTTTAAAGAAGATTTATTGTCCAGCACATATATATTAATGTCATCATCAAAATTATTACAAAAGGACAAAAATTCCAATTGCTTGAAACTTTATAAAAGTTATTCGGAGGCATTAAAAAGAATGGGAATAATTTGAAAAGCTGAATTTTTACTTTGCAGATGAATCGATGGTGCAGTTGTCCACATATCTAATTTATTAATTCTATTGGGATAACGTTGGAATAGAAATATTTTCCTGGTCCTATTTTCTACGGATTTGAGGCTATAAATAATCGAGTTTCCACTGAATAAACTCAACTTGAACTTCAACCTTAGAGCGTGTCTGTAGACGTTGTTGACGATCAAGATGGCGGAGACACAGTTACAAAAGAAGAGGATTGTGTGTGCAGCCTGACCACAGGATTGTCTGGTTATTGGAGAATGTGGAAAAATTAAGCTGGAAAAGCAAGATCTACACCCCAATGATTCCCAGGTATAAATTTTCTCATTTATATTCCTGTATACTTTGATAAATGCAAAATTTCTTGCGACTAAGCGAAAACTTCATTGCAGGCATGGTACAAGATTTCTTGCTGCGGTGATCAATGCCTTTTCTAGAACGCAAAACATACCGACAAATATCTGAACCGTGACCAGCTTCAGGTCATAGCTGGAGATGCAAAGAGTTGGATGCTCTCCGGGCTGATTCCAGTCCCTTCACATATCCACCCTGCTAACGAACAATTTCTCTCTATTGATCTTGAGAAGTTAATTGCTCAAGCACCCATGTGGTGCTAAGGCCAACAGAGGGGCAAAAACCTACCCAGGTCTGGATCTTGGTAGATCCACCAAAAGATCTTGCCTAGGTCTACGTACCATGCCTACTAAATAAATAAGACAAGACTATGGACCATCTCTTATATATTAATACATATAAATATCTATTTTAGTACCAATTGTTGTGACAGTTTTATACTGCAATCTCGTATTAGATTTATTACATTTGCTTTCTCTCATTTATAACTACTATTGATCCATTAAGAGAAATGTTTGAGGATATAAATGGTTAATTGCAATAGGTCATTAGATTTGGATATAAATTAAAATATATATATTGAAAAATCACAAGAAATTTGAATATCTGAAAACTATAGATTTGATTTGAATATTTATAAAAGACGTTAAAAAAACTGTAGATTTGATATGTAAACATGTATGTGGCATTCGCGTACATTTTAAAAGTTGTAATACCCTATAAGTATCATTATAATAAATAATAAAACAAACAGCCATATTACTGTGTATTAATGAAAGCCGAAGGTAAAAATTATGAGACTGAGAATAACTGTAATAAAGACTAGCCATCGTACGTGAAATGTACGATTGAAATGCCAAAGGGAATGTATTGAAGGAGTGAAATTAAATGGGTCAGAATAATAAGAGAGGATGAGAGGAGTTGAAGAATGGGTTTGAGGGAGGAGAAGTCGATAGGGTGGGCAAAGCACTCTAAGGAACTAATGTGAATTTCTTCTTTCCTACAACCACCTACCATTTTTCACAAACATTAGAAAGAGAAGAATGGTTAAGTTAATGAGGCATTGAGGCAACATGTTTTGCAGATATATTCTTAGAAGGGAGGAGTGGTTGATCAATATTTCCAATGCCAGGGGTTTTTTGTAATTTCAACCTTATTTGTTTTCATGTAGTTAAAAGATATGTAGTTGTAATGTGATTTCGCTTGCACACGTTTCATGGGACACTTTATAAACAATGATATTTGTAGCGGACTCGATATCCTATGGTAGTGATTTCATGCACATTTGTGATGAAGGAGTGTTTCTAACCAACCCACATAAAATGGGCTTTGCTGTTTTTGTATTATATTTATTTGCAGCATTAAGGCTTTTCATTGGACATAATTTAGTTTGTTAAACAAGGTGAAAACATGAATGGAAAGTTGAAAAAAAAAGGTGGGAAGAAAAAAATTGGCATTCCCTACACCTATTGTATTGGTTATATTATTCCTACCAAAATAGTATATGTTACTTGGGCTCCACATCAAATTCCTTGCTTGTGGATTGAGAAGAAGTGATACCCATTTCCCTCATCCGTGGATGTTATCTATACATTGATTGGCAAGGAGAAAAATCATTCTAGGCATGTGCTAGGAATTATCTTGCAGAGGCAACAAGATGATCACCATAAATGGGCTTTGTTATTTTGTTTTTCGGCGTCAATGTTATCCATTAGGTGAAGTGTAAATTCACAAATTCTAAAAGGAGGTTGCCTGACATGGCATTGGAGCTAACATTCATGGAAACCAAACTGGTGCAATGCCTAATATCATTATAATAAGATGGGGTTGACAACGAATTATATGATAGGTCAAGAAACTTAAGGGCCAACAACTTACACATAGTTTTTCAAACAATTCCATCAAACTAAAAACTAGACAAGTGAAGCTCTATCGCACATTGCCCCACTTTTGATCAAATTTTACACCAACCCATTGAGATGGGTAAGAATCCGAAGAAACGTTTCCCCATTGAGATGAAAAGTTACAGAGTTGTTTCATAACTTCAACTTGTGTGGTGCTGAGAGAGAGAGAGAGTGAGAGACATGAGAAAAGGAATAACAAATTGAGAATGGATTAAAAATAGATTTCAAGTATTATTATGATCAATTTTTGTTTAAAATGTGTCTTTTAAGTATGTTTATTCATAGTAGAAATCCAAGTAAGCAAACCATATTTAATTATTAATTTGTTTTTGTAGGTGGCAATCCATTCAAATACCTAGTGGTAGATTGGAAAACTAGACTCAAAACCACATTGGATGCCGCACATGGTAGCTTTCTTTTTTGGGGTATAAATTTAAAACATATTTAAGGATTGCACAATCTTGAACCCACATAGATAATGTGAAACATGATGCACATTAAAGCCTCGTTTCCCCAAATGACAAGGTATATATAATGATACAACAACAATATACATTTCCAGTTAGGAACCTTTCACGACACATCATTTTCATGGTTATATATTTATTACAATTATATTTTCATCATTTTACTTTAATTATTCAAATAACACTTAACATGTATACCTTCCCCCCCTTAAACTAGGTTGCATTTTACTTTATTGCATTTAACATTTAACTTATAATGGTTCCATTTAAAAATATACTTTTTGATAAGTACACTTAAATTTGGTTTGTTCTCCACTATTTTAATTTCCATTACTCATTTGTTAGTTCTAGGCATTTTAAACACGTATAAATACCTTGATCTTGGATCTTATACCAAGGTTTATTCCTGAAATAATTTTACATGAAGTTTAGCATTACCTTCATTACACAAGCAGAATTGACATGAAGTTGGGAAAGTATTATTAATATAAAAAGGAGATTAGGGTCCAAGTTCCCTTTCCATATAATCTTCCATCCATTAGGTATGTCTATTTATTTTGAAGTTTTTATCATTCAATACTTGGTTTGTGTCTTTTTTTTTTATTATTATTGGTAAATAGTTTTTTGAAAGGGACTATACCCTTGTATACAAAAAGGGAGGCCTAGCCTCCAGAATAGGAGTGAGAAACACAACAAAAAGGAACAAGATCCAGGAAAGGCATAACAACCAGTGTAACCAAGTATCAGTTACCCCATAATAGCTAACCAGAACGAAAACTGCAAAAGAGCAGCAGAAAAGAAGTAACAAAACAACAGAAACAATGACAAAAACCCACAGGAACAACGAAGATCGACAACTATTTCTTTGCGGCTTTGGAAATTCTGGATTTGATATTCTGCTAGGAGGTGAACATGGTCAAATTTGTCATGCGAGTAGGGTTAGTAGAATCCATTTGTTGGATGGTTTGCTTGCTTTCTTGTTCTGATCCCCAAAGAGTAGCTGGAATGTTACTAAGATTAGAAACACAGTGAACGTGTTGTTCAATAAATTCCTCAATTGTATTAAAAATAGCCATATTATAATCATGGCAAGTCTTACTTTTGCCAAGTCTACTGTCCAAGGAATAATTTTTTTTGTATATGTCTTTCAATTGATTGTTATCAATAATGGCCTCCTCCTCCTTCAAGCGCTTACTTTTTTGCTTAGACAATTGCTTTACTTCCTCTTTCAGTAGCAGTATGTCAGCTTCCATTGCTTCTAGCCTTTTACTAGTGCTCTCAGCACAAGTCTCTTGAGCCCCCGTACTACTAATGTGGAGGAGATTGTGGGCAACCTCCACATCCTGAGGCACATTCCCTGAGATAGGGGTTTCCAAGTTCAGCCTTTTAAAGGATCTAGTTCTAGGCCTGTTTGAGGTGGAAAGGGTGGGGTAGAGGTGGGGGGATGGCAGGGGGAGCCGAGAAGGATGGTGAATGGGAAGCAACCCCAGTGAAGGGTGTGGAAGGAGTGGTATCCACATCGGTGATGGGAACAGAAGGAACAGAGCTGGGGGAGATAGGGAGACCGAGAAGCTTGGAAAAGCATAGTTTATGAATCATGAAAATTAGCCCCTGATGTAACAGGATCACTGGAGAGCATGCTTTTGAAACTCCAAAATAGAGCGTTCAATAGAGTTGAGTAAGTAGTGCGAGAAACATACCGTGAATTTCTTACGAAAATGGTTGAGAAACACGAGACGCTTGGAGGGCCCAGTGACAAATCTCCCTTCAAGAGAAATGTATTTCACCATAATACGAGTGATCTCGTCGAAAGGTGGAGGAATGGAGTTGACTTGAAGCCCTGCCGATAACAAAAACCAAGTTCTCATTGTCCTCCACAAATTTCTTCTCCTCTGCCTGTCTATCAATTATTTTATTGAAAAACCTATACCCATCCATTCCCAATCCAGTAGCTTTGGCGATTACTTCTTCATTAATCAAGACTTTCTGGCCTCCATACTTGACTTTACAGTCTTTCCAGTCCTTTACAAACTAAACATAGATGTTTTGATCATGTCCCTGTATCTTTTCAATGAAATTAGTTATGCCTCCCTTGTTTAGAAGATTGCAGAGCTCTTCATTGGTCTTCCATTCCGGGTCTGAGCTAGGTTCGATTTGGCATGGGGCTCTGCCCATATTCACCGGATTTGAATAACTAAAAGTGAAAGCACCAAGTTCCCTTTGAAAAATGCGACAGCAGAATGCCTTACTCTGATTTTTGAGCCCACAGTGATGTCTAGCACTGTTATTACTCACAAAATTGGAAGGATGTGTAGTATAGCCGTTGTTGATGTGGCACTTCTCACGAGTGACAGTGATATTGCTGATATGACCTTGCAAGTTCCCGCATGCGTGAGCATCAGTATTCTTAGTAATCCACTCCAGCTCATCATCATCCTTACCCCCGGGCATGAGAATCCGTAAGAAGCTGTTTATTAGCAGCAAAAGGCATAATATTTCCCCCGTGTGTGGCTTTATTCTTAAGATAGAACCGCTCTAAATCATCATTATACTTAGTGTGTTCTTGAATGCCCATAAAAATTTGATCAAGCGCTGATTTAAAACTTATCCACGCATGTGCAAGTTTTATAAATAAAGACCCCTTCCTTATACTCATTGATTCTATCCCATATTTTTATATCCATAATTATCCACTTGTATGTTGTTTTTAATCTACGTAGGGATGTGAACACTATTATCCCATATAATAAGATTAACATTTTATACCATAGTTAGCCAATGCGTCTGCCACCTTGTTACCCTCCCGGTAGGTATGCTTGATCTGAATATTTTTTAAGGATTGGCAAATACTTATGGACTTTAAAATGAAATATTTGATGTTCCAACTTGGGGGAGAACACTGATTAAGATGATTGATTATATTGAGAGAGTCTCCTTCCAGAATGAGATTTTGAATATTATGAGTCAGAGAAATCCTAAGGCCCCATAAAGCAGATAATGCTTCAGCAAAATGATTAGTTTGTATTCCCATTTTACCAACATAGGAAGTCACCAAATTTCCTTTATGATCCCTGATCACTCCTCCTCCCGCTGCAATTCCAGGGTTACCCTTAGAGGCCCCATCATAAGTTTTGTTTTGTGTCTTTGTTAATATTTACACATCATAAGTTTTTTTTTCCATATGAATTCATGTCCTCACAATGGTTTAATCTCACTTGGAGAAATCTACCCCTCCTTTTAGCAACATAGAAAAAAGTCTAATTAGGTTATGAGGATAATTTTGAATGTCTTTTTCCCTAACCGACACCACACTTGTGATATTATTACCCTTATGTCCTTACTTTGGTCTTTTTAAGCGTTCTTTTACACAATAACAAGTTATACCAAACTTGTTCAACATTTAGGGTTGCAAGACTCCAGGGGGAGTGATTTCATGGAAAATATTTCATTTCACTATCATTAACAACAAAACATAAATCACATATTACACGAAAGGGCTCCGAATCGCTTACACTTCCAAAGGCCTTCTAAGAAACTAAAACAAGTATTGGGTAACTTAATTTCAATGTTTTATAAACTGACAATATCAAGAAGATGATGCAATTAACTAAATTATTTTCTCTCCATACTCTACACCCTACTAAAGTCACAACAAGAGTAATCAAACACCCTTATCTCCAAAAATATTCGTGCAACTCAAGGTAACTTCAATACTTCTTTCCAAGCCAACACTCTTGTTTGAGAGGGGGTTTAAGGGATTCAAACTCAATATCCTTGCAATTTTAAAGACGTTTATATGAAATATCCTTGTAATTTGAAAAGTACAAACTACTACAAATAAAAAATATTATGTCATTGAAAGTGAGTGAACATGGTGTCAGAGCCCAATAGGTTCACTCCATGTACAATCTATCCGGTAACACGTCCTCAATGTAATGAGATACTTCTTTAGGTAGAAAGTTGAATACCTTAGTAAATAAAATATCTTAGTTTGTAATTTGGAAGTAATGTGATAAAAATAGTGAAGTACTCTAGAGGGTTTTCAATAGAAATATTGTTTTCAAATATTCGTGTGTTCATAATATACGACAATATATTGTTATTATTTGTCCTTTTCTTATCACACACTTTCTAGATTAGGATTTAGACATAATTTCTTCATTTCCTTTAGTTGCATGTCATTATAAATACTAAATGACGTTTACCCAAAAGGTGTTTACAAATGGGAATAAAGTTTCCTGTGGATGATACACGTTAGACGAATAGACAATTTCCAATGCATAATTATAATACCTAACATATGACTAAAATAAGTAACTTTTTCCCTCCATCCACAATTATGATAGTTAAGTTATGGGCATAAACCTAAAACAATGTATATTAAAGGGTGGGTGGAGATAGAAGCTATTACTATGGTCGTAACAGAGAAGAAAGTTTTTGGGTCTACATTTTTTCAGATGACAGACTCATTAATAGGAGATGTGGATTATGATATCTTGGAATTTTGGTCTTCTAGATTTGTGGTGTAGGAGATATAGTTAAATTCATTGACAATATTGATGGGATCCAATATTAGGTGATTTTGACAGAAGAAATGTCATCTACCAAGCTGATTGCACCCATAGCAGAGAAGATGTAATAGAAAGGGGATATTATATTTTTTTCTTCAAGGAGCCATATGTGTTTTTCAGTGTGGTTGTGGAGGGGAGGATGACAAGATTCTAGCACAGAGGTCCGAATATGGGGTATTTTTATTTTTTCATGAGATTGATGATGTACAATATTACATTGGCGAATTTGCTGAAAATGTGGCCTCTGCCAGTTTTATATTACGTTCGCAAATGTGTTGTACATTACAACTAGCAATCTATGAAATATTATGAAGAGCATATAAATTCATTGGATTATGACCTTACGAGTGTAACTAGGCTTCTGAATAAGTAGTAACAAGAAATCACCACATCCATCCAATTTAAACATATATTTGGCGAAAGCTTTTGAGCAGTCTATTTCTTGCAAACTGTCAGAAGCATATGCAAGCCACTCAACTAGGACACCCCTTTTAGCGTAATTATTGGTAGGATTGAAAAGTAATTCTACTAAGGAAAAAAAAATTTCATTTGTTAAGAGTTGAAGTCAATCAAATAAATATCAACCTTCTTTGCATTTTATTTCCAAATAAAAATTTAAGGCATATTAATATGGTTCTAACCGATCCTCCTCAATCTTACGTTTTCCATCTCCTTAAATTTATAACTTCAACCAATAATATTATAATCATGCAATCCAAAAAAATTGTGATTTCATGAAAAATTCAAAAAATAATACACAATATATAAAAGCATATCAAAAAATAATACAGAATATATAAGAACATACCAAATAAAATGTATGTTTTGTTGTTGTATTTAGATAGGAAATACATCTCTTATATCATAACTAACTACTTGCACTCTCTTCCTATTAATTTTACATTTATCTCCTTCCTTACTCTACATTACTTTATTTTAATACCATTACGTTCCGGGTTTTACACTAGTTATTAACATCGTACCATGTTACAATCCTCCTCTAAATTAAACTTTAGTCTTTACCACATTTCTTATACACAATTTTTTATTTTATTTTTTATACTCACTATTAATTTGCATTTCCATGTTTATGCTATGACTTTATGTATTAACATAGTTTTAACATCTTATATCTAACACTTAGTTTTATACGCCTTACACCTTTACCTTACTATTGGCCTTTTGGTTTTATACATTTCATAAAATAATTGAATTACATATTTTTTATTTTTATAAACGCACATAAATATATTTATTAATGCTCACAAATGTTATGGAATATTTATATTTTAGTCTTAAATTAAATTTTGTACATTTTAGATTATCAATAATTTGTTGTTTTTCTATATTTTTGGTATTCAAATCGTAAATACATTTTTTATCTGTAAGAATTAAAGGAATTCCATTTTTTCTCACTTTCCCCCTACCTAGGAAGCCTCCTACTCTATATGTTAATGGTGTGACTAGGAAGTATACTCTAGTAAAGGTTGTTCCTAAATATTACTTGGTGTATGTTTCCTTTATGTAAGGTTATCCCACTCTGTTATGCCCATCGTTAGTCGTATACTATTCCTCCTTTGTTAATGAAAAATAGAGGATATAATAACCTAACCCTCTTCGCAGTATCAGGCCAATGTAGTTTCCTTCATGCTTTTTTGGATATGAGGTAAATCTCGAACCAAATTCTAGACCCCATCAACCTCCATGGCTTTGCATACAAATCCTTCAATTTTTGGATTGCGACAATAACAAGAATATTGTGAGTTAATACAAATAAACTAGCGAATTATATTCAACCAAGATTTGAGTTGAAATAAATAAATAATATACATACATTTCTAAAATAATTATACATATATAGGTATATATAAATGAATGTATATGGAAAAAAATCATAACAAAAAAATTAATAAACAAATAAATAAATTAAAAATATATATAAATAAAAAACAATAATAACAATAAAATAGAGTTGGTAGAGTGAGTTATTGGAAATGGTGGTCGATGAATTTAATTTGTGTAGGTGCAGATTAATGGAGATTTGGGTAGTATGGCATGTGGTAGGTGGTATGGTAGTGTATGACCACCCAAAAGAACTTTCAGACCTGTCATTTAACTTGAAAAATAATACAAGCACTTTATTGGAGATCCAGAGTCATAGACCACACTGAAACCCAGGGTAATGTTGTAAATTTAGTAGTAATTAGATAGTTGTAGCCATGGCAAGATCTATGCGCCATAATTAATATAATCAAAACATTGTGTGGAACTGTGCTAAATAAAGTTACAACTGTTCTTTAGCAAGGGAGCAGCACCCTTTTTCAGATTCTGGTAGCTTCTATTGTGTGAGGGAATGCCTCTCTAATTCTACTAGATTTTCTATTCTCTATTTGCAATGCAACTTTTAGTGGTATTTTGGCAGGAGACTTGTAAAATTTCCTTTAAATAGATATTTTTATGGAATTGACACTATCAATCACTGATATAAACTAATTACGAAATATGCTAGCATAAATCATACTAAAATCAATAAGTACAAAAAGATGAAAAATGTTTTGAATGATTGATAATGAGCGCAATGGTAGAGGCGATGGAGGTAAACAACGTAGGTAGAATTAAGAGAAGGAGGCGGGGCAGTAATTCCATGGAAATGGTTCTTTCAAAATAAATATCCACCCCATCCCCTGTCAAGGTATAATTCTATCTTCGGAGGATTTTCGTGTTATAGCCCTAAAACATGACAACCAAGAACCAAAAATCAAAAGGAAAAGTTTACATGTTTTTACCCAAATGTAATAGATTTGGAGAATTGGTTGGTGATTAACTAAAATTGAACTATGTTTAGGGAAATAGTAACTCTATCTAATCTAATTAGGAGGACTAAAATGTTGTATAAATGTAGTAAATAATATGAAGTAGATGTAAATAAATATTTGGAATAAAAAAAAAACCCTAGGTGTGCAAGATAGTAGAGAGAAATGGTTTATCATATTGTTGTATATGGTATCACAGTGTCGCAGGTTTGAGGATAAAATCTATAGGTGTAGAAAAACACTAGAGGACCTTGTGAAGGGAAGATATGAAGAAACTGGGGCACCTCGGAGCATACTGGGGTACCCTGATGCACCATGGTCTGCAATTTGCGCATTTTAATCACTATAAATTATCAATACTTGTAATCGGTATGGTCACAAGTTGGTTCTGAACCTTCCCTATTTGTCACGTTAGATTTTACAAATGAGATGGAAAATAACCTGTAATGCAAAGAGAAGTATCAAACCCTAGAAAAATAAAATATGCAAATGAATGGGTTAGAGTGACCTCAGTCACAAAAATGGTGGTCTTATCACTAACTGTTGCACTACATTTCAGACCCGGATGTAGTTCTTGTGAGGGTTTTTATGCTGTGCCTTAGGTGCTCTTATGCGAGTCACACTTTGTGAAGTGGTGGGTGATATTAGCTATAGAAAATGTAAATAGTATTTATGCATGGAATAGAATGGAATTCCTCCCACTATTAGGTGTATGTGATGCATATCTCTTAGGCTTGATGCATGAAACTATGTGGATGCAAGCAATGTAATGGATGCAACTTTAGATGGAGTGATAGTAGTGATAAATTGTTAGGACCTAGGAACATCATTATGGTCTTATAAACTTATATTTATAGAGATTTCAATCTTAATTTCATAATTCATCTCGACAAGGCATAAAAAGATAAAGATGATCAACAACTAGAAAAGAACTAGAAAGGAGTGGAATGGGATTTTCATTGATCGGGGCACCCAGAGTGGGACTGGGGTGCCCCAGTATAGGTTAGGGTGGCCTAATATATGGCGATAATGTCAGGGAATTTTTTAAATGGACAGATAAGGGATAGAAAATGCATGGAAATATGAAATAAAATATAAATTAAAAACATGGCCAAAATGTGGGATTAATTAGAATTTTATACACATAAGAAACTTCTAAATAGTACTATAAGATTGGGTTAAATTATGTGTAAAGTGAATATTTTTGTGGTGTCTACATTTTTCCCCCACTTTATGTTGGTGAGAGAAAAGCTCAATAACATAAAGTTAATAGAGATGTGCACCTGATATCAATGTAGATTATAGAAGAAGATGTACCGATGGAACAAACTCAAGCATGGAATTAAAAAAAGCAAAAAGGTGGAGGACCATTGATTTGAAAGATATTAAATGTGGAAAAAAAGTGATGAGAGTGAACCTAGGGAAGAATGCATGTGTAATTGTTGATGTGTGTAGTGTACCTACATTGTAACACCCATAAAAAGCTCCCACTCAAGACCCAAGAACAACCTAGGTTAGTTAGAGAAATTATGGAATAATTTTTTTATTTATTTTTTGTTCAAGGTGAGAAGACAAACAAGCCTCGAAGAAATAGTTGACACAAGGAAGTAGATCAAGGTCAATCATGTCAAGAATATAAGGTTTTCCATTGGGACAACATATAAAAGTCCACATTACAATTAGGGAGTATAAATAGACAAATATAGTTTGAATTTCCTTAAGGTGTTAATTTAATAATAAAATTAAACTAACACTAAGGGTAAATATTTCTTAATTATAGTTAGAGGGCTTATAGGGGCCAAAACAATAAAAAAGGATTTCATCACAAGGGGTTAGCAAAAACATTCCCTTGACCCATAAGGTGGATCCATAATGGTCAACTCATGCTTAAGAGAAACACATGGAAAACTAGAAAGGTAAACCTCCACTTATTCACTCCTATACTGGATTAAAAGATTCAAACTGATTTTTTTCACATATTTCCCATACTTAAAAATTCCCAAATACCATTCCATTAGATAGGATATTTCTTCCCCTTTCTAGTGATATAAAGTAGTCCTTCTAACTTCGTATAAAACTCAAGTTATGGGCTGACGGGCCTAAGGAGGAAATTTTTCCCAAGAGTAGGCATGCTGACCTGGGGAGGAAACTTTTCCCCAACTCAGGCCTGTGGAATTCGGAAAGAAATTTCAATTAGATGAGAAAAGCAGACTGATGAAGCAGGAAAGAAAATTTTTCCCACATGCAGGCTGGCGGAGCGGGGAAGAACTTAGCTCTTTCCCATTTTTGGGAAAAAATCATAATCTGATCTCTGCACACCCACGAGCCCATAAGGGGACACGTGTCCAAAAACTTTGAACCATAGGGAAGGAAGGTTGGTGAGCTGGCAGGAGGATTTTGCAATTTTTTCCCAAATATTTTCCGAAGCACTAAGGTGTACAAGGATCTACTCCTCTGCTAACGCCTTGTGAAACCATGTGGCAACACCCAATTGGATGCGGGCTGAATGGGCCGCGGAGGAAACTTTGAAAAAAATTCCATATTTATTTTCAAAGGTGCTAAGATTTTAAAAGATTATGTGCCTCCACCGTTTCCTTGTCAAGCCATGTGGTAGCACCTAATTGGTTGCGGGGTGGCGGCACGGTGGAGAAAATTAGGAAATTTTGCCAAATATATATTTTTTGAACTTAGATAATATTTAGACAAAATGAAACCTTGCAAGTTAGTGGAGTAGTAGGAAACTTCTTGAATTTGCACTTTTTCGAAAAAAAAAAGTGAAAAAGGAAATTCTTAGCCTGTGGGTCTGCCCAAGAATATTTTATTCATTTAAATATGACAATTATATTATTTTTGAAGCCAAATGAAGTAAAAACTTTAGAAAGTCATAACTTTTCACTAGGAACTCAATTTTTGGCAAACAAGGACCTTTTGGAAATATCTTGAAGTCCTCTTTGTACATGAAGCCTAATATTTTAATTTTGATAAAATTTGAAGGGTAAGTTTTAAGAAATTGTTCTACAGGATTAAAAATGTGAACTCATCTTTTTAGTTTATAATTTTTTTTTTTCAAATTCAACATTCCTCCATTCTCAACATGTGAACCAGACATGGAGGATTTCTCTTGGGGAATGTTAGGATATATTGCAAGGTATAACTTGTTAGGTTTATTTTTAATTTTAGAACTCCCAATATGACAGTAGAATGACAGTGAAACTGTCTGAGCCTGGTTTTGCAAAGGTTAATGAAAACTTCTTAAGTGTTTTAGTATGTTTGGGATCTTTTTTATCTTACTTAGATTGTATTAATGTTCCAAAATTCCTTCATAGTTTGCAGGGGTCATTCTGGACATTGTTTGAATAATAGTTCCAAGTATTTAGTAAAAAAATGATGCATTTTATACTTAAACTTAAACGGATTTTATTTTCCTTTTACCAAGATTTAATATCTGAATTCATTCCAAACCCAATATAACATATTAAGTTTGTTTCCAATACAATTATTCAAGGCCAACATATAGCTCTAAGTTTCAAATCATACCTTTCAAAGGAACAAAGTAATATAACATTTCTTCATGTGTATTTACTTTTCAATTTTCCAAACAGAGATTTAATACTATATTTCAAACACAGGTTCCCAATGAACACCAAATTATTTGAACAAGATAAACAAATTCAACTAATTCAAAAAAAAATTGTTTATTACTTTCTTCTTTGATTCCTCAATTTCAATCTACATAGTACAATTTCCTTCTCATTCATTCAAAAATAGAAAACACAGTACATCTCTTTCACATTTCGAATTACAAATTTCATAGCCAATACAAACATCTTTTCATCACAATAATATACAAGGTCATCCACTTCAAGTGGGAAAAGGATACAATAAGGAATAATCTCAACGATGACTGTGAAATCTATATTTTTCCTTTGCTCCAGAACAACAACATAAATATCCATCATTCTCCAATTTGATCACAACAAATGCAAGGGAAAGGAAACACTCTCCACCCAACCAAGACATCCAATGAAAAGGAGAAGCCATCCTTCCTCATTAGTCCCCAAGCCCCAACCACAATACAATAAGAAATGTGTTTCAACTCATGGCAACAATAGGCTTCCAAAACACACATGTAATTTAACATTTAAAACAAAATCCAAAACAAAACTGCAGTTTGAAACCATAGATAAAAGACAACAACAACACTCAGGATTCCTTATGCAAGCCAAATGAGCAAGAACTATGGGCGATGCTACTTATGCCTCCCAAACCGGGAAATGTGTATCACCACCTGATTACAAACTGCCAAAAATGTAGTATATCAAAACCCTGACATGCCCTTATGCATCCCCTAGGTACCACTTATTCCTCACTTTTCCTTATGCCTCCCCAACCTCTTATGGCACCCCAAAAATAGTAAAGAAATGCAAGCTATTTCTTTGCAAGGTGGAACCTAAATCCCAAATTCCTCCACACTTATACCTCTCTAAAACACTTATTCCTCCAAAAAAATACCCCATAGTCTTCTCCTACATCATCCCTACGTACTCTACCCAACTAGCCATCGAGCAAATAGACAAACAACCATTCAAAAAATTTATAAAAGCGAAAAAAGAGTATTTCCAAGAGCTAAGCTCTTACCTCTCCATGATGAATTTGTTCCAAGTTCCAAATAGAAAGCTATTCCAATTCAAGCAGCCCAAAATATCAACAAAGCACAAGCATTGAACCACCTTCAATTTCTCCAAAACAAGAGCTCCAACAATAAAAGAATTCACTCCCAAAATGAATTTTTCAAAAGTCAAGAAAAACAAACCCCAATACAAGCCAAGGAAATTTGAATTTATAGAATAGGGAGGAGAAGAGGATGAGGTGGATCCATGTAGGATGCTACTTCACACATCCTCAATTCCAACCAGTCAACTTCATTCTCCAAAGCATAATAAATAGGTGGCTGAATAATATGACAGTTTTACTTACACACTCAAATCAAGCCCACACCCCATAAGAACTGAATTTAAAATATGTAAAAAAAGTGCAATTAAAACATTGAACTTGACTTACAAAAATGCATAGTGAATGTATAAATTTTAAGTCTCTAACAATAGGTATGGTTCGTAAATAAATTTAAGAGGTGTGGGAGAAGTTTAACTTGTCCCACAAGCTTCCAAAATCAACCTCAAAGGAAAAATTTTAATTTCAAAGAAGGTGGAGTGTTTCATACTCCAAAATGAACTTACAAATCAATTACACATCACTTATGTTGATGGTGAATCACAACACCCCTGAATTTCTACAACTCAATGGGTTGAGACTCTCAGTCTGATTGCATTACATGGAGATTTTCCCAAGTGTGGGACCTTGTGAAATTGGAAAAGATCTCCAGCTGAAGGCCGGTTCCTATTCCTCTATTCAGATGCACATGTAAAAATGCAGAGAGTTTAATCAAAAACCTAAACTAACAAATGTGATGCATCGAGGAATGAAGAACACATGTCTTGCCAATAAACGCAAACCATTAAAATGTAATGCAAGATCATGCATAGATAACAAAATTTGTAGTGAAGGATCAAGAGGATGCAAATAATCATAGAGAGGGTTGAGAATCATCCACAGACATGCATTATTTTCTCCAAAGATTGATACAATACATTACAAAATGCCAAGAGGAAAAGTTGCATTACAATTATAGATGGGATATTTGAACTCCAAAAATTCACCTGTAAAAGAGAAGAAGGGAGGGGAAAAAACAAGAATTTCCAACCTTTAGAAAGAGGCCCCTCCTTAAAATTTATAGGAAGAATGAGAGAGGGAAGAGAGAGGAATTCCAAATCTACCCCAACCACCTCCAGATTGTATTTAATTCATTTCATTATGGTGGTAGGTGAGAACCCTAGCAAACCTAAAAAATGGAAAATGGTATTTTGCATTTTTAAAGAATTGGGATAGGGGACCTTGTAAGCTTTCCGAAAAATCCAACCTTGCATGAATCTGAGCTCCCTGTACAAAGTTATGGCCATTTGAATATCTTGGTCAAGGTTTGCTTCCTGTCGGGTTTGGAGTGTCAACACTCAAAATGTTGCGCCTCCTGAAGGTGCGCCTTGGCGCACCCATCCTCATGTCAACATACTCTTAAGTGTGCCATAGGTGCTGAAAATGTGGTGTTGACATTTTATGATGTGTGCCTCCAACCTGCACCATGGGCACAAATTTTTCCATGTTGACATTTTCTGATGCGTGCCTCCAACCTGCGCCATGGGTGTGACTTTTCCATGTCAAAATTTTCTGATGTGCACCTCCAACTTGGGCCATGGGCACAAATTTTTCCATGTCGACATTTTCTAATGTGCACCTCCAACCTGTGCCATGGGCGTGATTTTTCCATGGTGAAATTTTCTGATGTGCGCCTCCAACCTACGCCATGGGTGCGACTGGTGGCACAAATAAATGTCAGGTTTTGAGTTTCTTTGATTTCCATATTCCTCTATTTACCTATATTTACCCGAGGGGAAGATATATATATAACAACTTACACATTTATTACAACACTTTAATTTTAGGCCAAAAAATCTAATAATTACTTTCTTATGACCCAATTTGATTAATTAATTTTAACAATATGATTACTCACATTATTTACCACAATTTAATTCAATAATGAAAACGGAAAGTACATCACTTATAAAACACATACAACATTAATAAAGGACCAAATAGAAGAAAACATAAAGCCCTTGGTCACATTCGAAGGGGATCCCCCCATGGGAATCCCTAACCACAAACAAACACATATAAACAATTACAAGTTTTCATGGTGACCTTGTTAAATTCATCCAGAATTCCAATGTGGTTGGTTTCCAATCCCCTGATGTTTTTTTGTGATATTTAAAAATACAAAACACAAATACCTCCTTCGGCCTCGTGGCCATATTAGAACAACAAAATGAACAAAAAATTAATTCCAAAATCATCTATATATATGAATCACAACAACATCAAGGAAACTAATCAATATCATTTGCCATTTTATAAACAACTACATGATCATAAAATCAACTCCACTTTCTAGGTCTACTTATTATATCTAATATCACATGTCTGAATAGCATCCATAAATATAACCATGTCAAAAAACATATCATTATCAATATACAAAAGTTTCCAATAGTCATCATGTACCATATATGAATCAAAGTCAACAATAATCCATGATCTAACATCTAACATCATACTAAATATAAACTATAACAATGTCCATAATATAGTCAGGAAAATCAAGATCAGTAATTCAAGGTGTCGAAGGGAAGTGGGAATTACATCCCACTCCCCTTAGACTCAACTTCCTCCTAGAAGTCACTGGAACAGATGTGGAACCTGAACTTGTAGTAAAGTAGCATCCTACCATGTAGTCGTAGTCCCATCATATCTTTTCTACTACACGCGGACCTGGTTAATCTCTCTACCTTAAAGGCCCAGGGTCCTGCATTCTATAACGTGAACGGGCTCCACCATCACCTGCCCCTGATCCTTCACCTACAAAAAGGTCTAATCTAACACATGTGAGAAGGATCAATAATGTATCTCCTAAGCACTAAAACATAAAACACATCATGTATGTGAGATAAGCTAGGTGGCAATGCTAGATGGTAGTCCAAAGGGTTGACACACTCCAAGATCTCAAAAGGACAAATGAATCTAGGAGCTAACTTAGAACCATTTCCATAACGGATAAGGCTTTTATGTGGCCTGATATGAAGGAAAACCTTCATGCCCACATCAAAACTACGGCCTACCCTATGTTGATCTGCGTACTTCTTCTACCTGTCCTGTGCCTCCTGTAGTCTCTGTCTAATAATAACCACCTGCTACTCCATGTCCTGTAATAAATCTGGTCCAAGAGAAACCTTGTCCTCTAACCTATCCCAACTAGGAGGTGTCCTAAACTCTCTACCATACAATGCCTAAAAAAGAGCCATGCCTATAAAACTCTGAAAACTATTATTGTAGGAAAACTCCACCAAGTATAGGTACTCCTCCCATTTCGACTGGTGATCAATACATACATACTAAGCATGTCCTCTAAAATATGATTCACTCGCTCAGTTTTTCCATCTATCTTGGGGTCATATGCTATGCTTAAATTGATCCTCATCCTGAGGGCATACTGCATGGTAGTCCAAAAATGGGAAGTATAGAAAGGATCGCGAGTAACAAATTATCTTCTGTAGAATCCCATGCAACCTAAAAATATCATCCAGATAAACCTGTGTCACTTCACTAGATGTATAGGTGGTCTTCATTGGAGAAAAATGAGCCACTTTTGTCAATTTATCCACTATGACTATGATGGCATCGTGGTGGTATCTTGACAGCAGTAACCCAATAACAAAGTCTATGGAAATGGTGTTCCACTTCCACTCTAGTATAACATGAGGAAAGAGAAGGACATCTAGATTTCAATGCTCGGCCTTAACTTTCTGGCACTCCAAATAGCATGGAAAAAACTAAGCCATGTCTCTATAAAGTCATCTCCAATGATATAACTATCCCAAGGTGGCGTGCATCTTCTTCACCTCGCGATGGGCTAAATAGGGTGAACAACGTGCCTTTGTCAGAATATCCTATCTCAAGCCTCCATCTTTGGGAACATAAATCCAGTCTCTATGCCTGAGAAGACCATCTGCCTCTAAAGAAAAACCATAAAAATTCCCGTCAAGGGGTCTCTGAGACTCAATCACTACTCTAGATGCAATGTAGAAACTGTCAAGAGGAAGTTGTTGAAGAATCCTACATCACAAATATATGCCCACTGAAGTGGCCATAGCCACATGCCTCCACCTACTGAGAGCATCTGTAACCACATTCTTCTTCCCCTTCACATGCTCTATCTTCATATCATACTAAAAAAGAAACTCCATCCAATGCTGCTGACATGCATTGAGATTGGGATGCGTGAAGAGGTGGGAAAGACTCAAGTGATTTTTCCTGAGTGTGAATCTCCAACCAAGAAGAAAGTGTCTCCATCGAACCAAAGCATGCACATCTGACACATGATCGAGATCATGAGTAAGATCATCAAGCTCATAATCTTTGAGTTTGCGAGACTCAAAAGAAAATACGTTTCTTACCTGCATTAACACACCTCCAAGCCCTACTAAGGAAGCATCCGTCCAAATGAAGAACACACCTTGTGGATCCAACACTTTAAGAATAGGTGCTTTCGTGATGCATTCCTTTAGTTTCCTGAAGGCCTACTTGCATATGTCTGACCAAAAAAAAATATTCCCTTTCCACTGAAGGGAAACGATGGGGTACGTAATCCGAGAGAAATCCTGAACAAATCTCCTATAATATCCTACTAAGCCCATGATGTTGTGCACCTCTATCACACTATTGGGTTCTGGCTAATCCATAATAGCTCAAATCTTTGAAGGATCCACCGCGATACCTTTACCAGAAATTATGTGACCCAGATACTGCACCTCTATCTGAAAGAAAGCACACTTCTCCAAGTTCCCGTAAAGATGTTGTTCACGAAGACACTAAAGGACCTGGCGAAGGTTCCCCTTGTGTTCCTCAAGCGTACGTGAGTAAATTAAAATGTCATCAAGTAAGATGAGCACGAAGCGATCTAAGAAGGTCCTAAATACCCTATTCATCAAACTAATAAACACTATGGGGGCGTTGGTCAAGCCAAAAGGTACAACTATCTTATGATAGCCATCTTTCATAAGGCCATATCTTGTACGGAAGGTGGTATTATGAATATCCGCTCTCCGAAATCCTTAGCTAATGGTAGCCTGACTTAAGGTCTATCTGATGGAACAAATCATCAATGCGTGGAAGGGGATAATGATTCTTGATTGTTACTTTCTCCAGCTTGCGGTAGTTGATACACAACCACATGGATCCATCCTTCTTCTTTACAAAAATCATTGGTTTACCCCAAGGGGATACACTAGGACGAATCAGGCCTTTCTCCAGAAGGCCCTCAAGCTGCAACTTGAGCTTATAGAGCTTAGGGATAGTCATTCGATAAGGTGCTCATGAGATAGGCTCTACTCCTGGAACCAAATCTATATGAAAATATATCTCACGCAAGGGTGGTAACCCCGATAACTCCCCAAGAAAGACATCTAAAAACTCTTTCAAGATGGGATGGTATTCTAGCAATGGTCCACTACAGCCATCCTCTAATTTTTCACTAACTGTAATAGCATACATCTGACAACCCCATCACACACACTGCTTAAGCTACATAGCGGAGATGGTGTGAATAGAAACGGGTCTCTTAACCCCAGCTATCACTGCCTCTACTCCTAGATCATGTGTACATGATATGATCTTGTGGTAACATTCCACTTTGGATCTGTGTGTAGATAACCAGTACATGCCCAAGATGACTCGATAAGAGCCCAATGGAAGGATACGAAGATCCAAGGTAGTGGTCAAAGGTCCCAACTCCACTACACACTCCTTAACTAAGGAGTTTAAAAAGATCTTGGCTCCACAAGCCATCTCAACATCCCAACTTTGACCTTTCCTAACTGCCACCAGCCTACAACACTCTACTAAAGATGGTGCAATAAAAGAATAAGAAGAACTAGAATCAAACAAAATGGAGGTAGGAATACCACCAATGCTACTTGTAGCCTCAATCACTGTACTCTGATGCTTAGCCTAGTAGTTCTCAACCGCTGCATAGATCCAATGACTACGCCCCATGTCACCAACAATATCCTCTAAGATCTATGTAGTACCCTTGTTATTAGGGTTTTATGGGCACTCTCTCCAAAAATTTCTAGCAACACCATAACCAAAACATCCACCTGATCCTCTCCCATGTGCAGCAAGTCAAGTCAGTACCCTAGAGGATTGTGTTGTGGATCCTGATGACCCGGATGTGGACTGTTGAGGTCTCTGCTAGTGAGCTCCTGCTAACTGAGCTCTAGGTGCTCCCTATGTCCTAATGGGACCCCTAGGAGGAGGCCCCATACTCCATCCCCTATGTGCATCAAATCTCTGTGGAGGTCTATAAGGTGGGAGGAACTACTATTGTTGGTGTGGTCTAAAAGATGACTATGTTGAACTTTCTCCACCACAAGGAGGAGGTACTGACCCCCTCGATCTGATGTTTTGCATCTACTCTATGTGGCTCCATGGACTCGGTCTCTAGCCTGTTGGGTCTTTCGCTTAGTCTCTTCTGTTATGTAGGCCTTCTCAATGGCCTCAGCTAGAGTCTGTGGATAATGGATCCGCAGTGCACCTCAAATGTCAAGATTCAGGCCCTAGATGAATCTTTGGATCTGCACCTTCTCATCCTGCATGTACTCAACATACTAGAGTAGATCCAGAAATCTACTCTCATACTCAGCCACTATAAGAGATGCCTATCCGGAGGTCGTAAAACTCATCAATCCTCTATTGTATGAACCTCCGAGATAAATATCTACTCCTGAACCAATCCTCAAAGAGCTCCTAGGTAACTATCTTAGAATCAACATGGAGCTTCTACTCCTCTATCCTCCACCATATGCCTGATCCATCCCTCAGTAGATGGATCGAAACATGATTTTTCGTGTTGCTAGAACAAGGGCAGAGCTTGAAGCATCCGCTCAAGCTCACTAACAAAGCCTTTTCCTAAAAACCACCTATGTCATCTGAATAGTGTGATGGCCAAAGCTTTAGGATATCCCTGATGTGATCTACAGTTGTAGTTTGACGGCTCCTAGACCTCTCTACATGCTCAACTCTAAGCCTAGGGCTCCGAGACCTATCTTTGTGTCCCGAAACATCGATCTCCCTGTCCCTTTTATGGTGACTCTGCTCTAACTGAATCCACGTGGGACTTCTCTCCTCTATTCTTCTCACTATATCAAGGAGATGCACAAGCCTCAATGGATGTCACCCTATCATGTCTGACTGAATGCCCTCATACGGTCCCTCCGCGTAGAGCGGCATTAACATCCTGAAGTGTCTGTAAAATCTATGGTAGGATATTTGCTACAGCATGATCTAGTTGTGGTAAGTCTAGGTCTATATGAAAAGACCCCTCGTCTTGCCCACACCTCCTGCACAGACCAAGGTGAGATTTAGTTCATTATTCTAGGTTTTATTCAGTATTTCCATGTCCACTAAATATGCAATTTCCCACAAGTTGCTCTCTATATTTAAAAAGTGTGCTAGGTTGAATATTGCACTAGGTTTAAATGTTCATGTCTCAATTTTTCTAGTGTGCCTAAGGGTCCAAGCTTTGAACCCATGTACTCTGATACCAAGTGTAAAACGCCAATCCAAAAACTCCCACTCGAGACCCAAGAACAACCTAGGTTAGTTAGAAAAATTATGGAATAATTTTTCTTTTCTTTTTTTTTTTGTTCAAGGTGAGACTACAAACAAGCCTCAAAGCAACAGTTGACACAAGGAAGTACATCAAGGTCAATCATGTTAAGAAGATAAGGTTTTCCATTGGGACAACATATAAAATTCCACATTACAATTAGGCAGTATAATTAGCCAAATATAGTTTGAATTTCCTTTAGGTGTTAATTTAATAATCAGATTAAACTAACACTAAGGGTAAATATTTCTTAATTACACATAGAGGGCTTACATGGGCCAAAATAATAAAACAAGTTCTTCATTAGAAGGGGTTAGGAAAAAAATTCCCTTGCCCCATAAGGTGGCCCCAGAATAGTCAACTCATGCTTAAAAACAAAATGCATGGAAAACTAGAAAGGTAAACCTCCACTTACTCACTCCTATACTGGCTTAAATGATTCAAAGTGATTTTTTTCACATACTTCCCATACTCAAAAAATCCAAAAGATCATTCCATTACATAGGAAATTTCTTCCCCTTTCCATTGATATAAATAAGTCCTTCTAACTCCCTATAAAACTCAAGTTATGGGCCGACGTGCCTTGGGAGGAAAATTTTCCCAGGAGCAGGCCTGTGCGCCTGTGGAGGAATTTTTCCCCAACTTGGGCCTACGGGCAAAAATTTTGGCGAGATAAATTTCACCCGAAAGTGAAAATTGGACTGGTAGAGCAGGAAACAAAATGTTTCCCACACGTGGGCCGGTGGATTGGTGAAGAAGTTAGCGGGGACAAAACATGCTTTTCCCCGTTTTTGGTTCAAAAGTGTAATCTGTCTCCACACTCCCATGATGCCCGTAAGGGGACACGTGTCCAAAACTTTTGAACCAAAGGTAAGGTGGATCAGCACGCTAGTGGGAGGACTTATAAATTTTTACCCAAATATTTTCTGAAGCACTAAGGTGTAAAAGGATCTGCTCATCCGTCGATGCCTCGTGAAGCCACGTGGTAACACCCGATAGGCTGCGGGCCAGCAGGGCCATGTAGGAAACTTTGAAAAAAATTCCAAGTTTATTTTCAAAGGTGCTAAGGTTTTAAATGATCCTACACATCTTCAATTTCCTTGTGAATCCATGTGGCAACACCTGATTAGCTGCGGGCCAAAGGTGCGGCAAAGAAAATTAGAAAATTTTGCCAAAACTTTGACTTTTTTTTGAACTTAGATCAGTTTTAGCCCGCGGGTCTGCCCAAGATTATTTTATTCATTTAAATTTGACAGTTAGATTATTTTTGAATCCAAACGAAGTAAAAACTTCAAAATGTCATACCTTTTGACTGGGAACTTGGTTTTTCACAAACAGGGACTTTTTGGAAAGCTCTCGAAGTAATATTTGCACAAGAAGCCTAAAATTTTAATTTTTATAAACTTTGAAGGGTAAATTTCAAGAAAACATTCTGCAGGCTTAAAAAATATGAACTCGTCTTTTTAGTTTATAATTTTTTTGTTCAAATTCGACATTCCTCCATTCTCAAAATGTGAACCAGACATGGAGGATTTCTCTGAGGGAATATTAGGATCTATTGCAAGGTATAACTTGTTAGGTTTATTTTTAATTTTAAAACTCCCAATTTGACAGCAAAACAACCATGAAACTCTCTGAGCCTGGTTTTGCAAAGGTTAATGAAAACTTCTTAAGTGTTTTTGTAAGTTTGGGATCATTTTGATCTTACTTAGATTATATTAATTTTACAAAATTCCTTCATAGTTTACAAGGTCGTTTTAGACATTGTTTGTTTAATAGTTGCAAGTATTTAGTAAAAAAATATGGATTTTATACTTGAACTTAAATGGATTCTATTTTCCTTTTACCAAGATTTAATATTTAAATTCATTCTAAACCCAATCTAAAATATTAATTTTGTTTCTAATACAATTATTCAAGGCCAACATACTACTCTAAATTTCAAATGTTACATTTCAACGAAACAGAGGAATATAAAATTTCTTCATGCATATTTACTTTTCAATTTTCCAAACAGAGATTTCATACTATATTTCAAACACAGGCTCCCAATGAACACCAAATTATTTGAACAATATAAACAACTTCCATTAATTCAAAATTGGTTTCTTTACAAATTTCTTCTTTCATTCCTCAATTTCAATCTACATAATACAATTTCCTTCTCATTCATTCAAAAATAGAAAACAGAGTACATCTCTTTCACATTTTGAATTAAAACTTTCATATCCAATACAAACATCTTTCCATCACAATAATATACAAGGTCAACCACTTCAAGTGGGAAAAGGTTACAATAAGTAATAATCTCAACAATGACTATCAAATCTGTCTTTTTCCTTTGCTCCAGAATATCAACATGCAAATCAATAATTCTCCAATTTGATCACAAAAAAAGCAGCGGAAAGGTAATGCTATCCACCCAACCAAGACATCCAATGAAAAAGGAGAAACCATCCTTCTTCATTGGCCCCTGAGCCCCAACCACAGCGCAATAAGAAATGTGTTTCAACTCATGGCAACAATAGGCTTCCACAACACACATGCAATTTCACATTTAAAACACAGTCCAAAACAAAACAGTAGTTTGCAACCACAGATAAAAGACAAAAAATAACACTCAGGCTTCCTCATGCAAGCCAAAGGAGCAAGAACTTTGGGGGATGTTACTTATGTATCGCAAAGGGAGAAATTGGTATCACCATCTGATTACAAACCACTAAAAATGTAGTATATAAAAACCCTGACATGCCCTTATGCCTCCATCAAGTACCTCTTATTCCTCACATTTCCTTATGCCTCCCCAACCTCTTATGCTGCCCCATAATGAGTAAAGAAATGCAAGCTTTTTCTTTGCAAGGTTGAACCCAAATCCCAACTCCCACACCAATACCTCCCTAAAACAGTTATGCCTCCCACAAAATACCCCATAGTCTTCTCCTACACCATCCCTACGTAGTCTACCCAACCAGCCATCGAGAAAACATGCCAAACAAACCATTCACAAATTTATAAAAAGGAAAGAAGAGTATTTCCAAGAGCTAAGCTCTTACCTCCTCATGATGGATTTGTTCCAAGTTCCAAACAACAAGCTATTCCAATGCAAGCAGCCAAAAATATCAACAAATCACAAGCATTCAACCACCTTCAATTTCTCAAAAACAAGAGCTCCAACAATAAAAAAAAGTCACTCCCAAAATGAATTTTGCAAAAGTGAAGAAAAAAAAACCACAATACAAGCCAAGGAAATTTGAATTTATAGAATAGGAAGGAGAAGAGGATGAGGTGGATCCATGTAGGATGCTACTTCACATGTCCTCAATTCCAACACTCAAGTCAAATTCATTCTCCAAATCATAATAAATAGGTGGGTGAATAATATGATAGTTTTACTTACACACTCGAATCAAGCCCACACGCCAAAAGGACTGAATTTAAAATATGTAAGAAAAGTGAAATTAAAACATTCAACTTGACTTATAAAAATGTATAGTGAAAGTCTAAATTTGAATTCTCCAACAATAGGGATGGTCGGTAAATAAATTTAAGATGTGTGGGAGAAGTTTAACTTGTCCCACAAGCTTCGAAAATCAGCCTCCAAGGACAAATTCTAATTTAAAAAAAGGTGGAATGTGTCATACTCCAAAATCAACTTACACATCACTTACACATTTCTTACAACACTTTAATTTTAGGCCAACAACTCTAATAATTACTTTCTTATCACCCAATTTGATTAATTAATTTTAACAATATGATTACTCACATTATTTACCACAATTTATTTCAATAATGAAAATGGAAAGCACATCACTTACAAAACACATACAACATTAATAAAGGACCAAATAGAAGAAAACATAAAGCCCTTGGTCACATTTGAAGGGGATCCCCCCCATGGGAATCCCTAAACACAAACAAACACATATAAACAATTACAAGTTGTCATGGTGACCTTGTTGAATTCATTCAGAATTCCAATGTGGTTGGTCTCCAATCCCCTGATGTTTTTCATGATATTTTAAATTGCAAAACACAAATACCTCCTGCGGCCTCGTGGCCATATCATAACAACCAAATGAACATACATTTAATCCCAAAATCATGTATATATATGAATCACAACAACATCAAGGCAACTAATAAATATCATTTGCAATTTTATCAACAACTACATGATCATCAAATTAACTCCACTTTCTAGGTTTACTTATTATATCCAATATCACATTTCCGAATAACATCCATAAATACAACCATGTCAAACATCATATCATTATCAATATATAAAAGTTTCTAATAGTCATCATGTACCATATATGAATGAAAGTCAACAATAATCCATGATCCAACATAGAACATCATACTAAATCAAAATTATAACAATGTCCATAATATATTTAGCAGTATCGGGATCAATAATTAAAGGTGTCGAAGGGAAGTGGGCACTACATGCATAGTTAGTTAAAGGAAAGTGCATGTAGCGATGTGTTGTTCATTTTTGTTGTCGATGTTATTGTTATTATTATTGCCCATAATTTTATTGTTTGTTTCTCATATAGAGGACTTGCAAGGAGAAAATGATCAATTATTCAAATATATATGTATACAAAAATGTCGTATAAAATACACAAATGTAAAGTATGTAAATATAAAATATGATAGAAAAAGTGTAAATGAAACATGTGCACCTGATCCATGTTGAGAAAAAGGTTGTAGAAGGATATCCTCTACTTTCGTGAGTTTTATTGGCAATCTGACTCCACCCTAGTTGAATAAGTGTAGGGAGGAGCTACATTGTATCCTCCAACTCTTACCACTTCTACTATAATGTGTGAAGAGATCTTTATACTGTCGTGGTTTTTTGGGTGATCTAACACCACTAGATGGAGAAGTGTAAACAACGTAGTATAAACGACCTTGGAATGAATGTGTGATGTAAATACACAGTGTAAATAATGAACTGTAAGATATGTAGCATGTGTAATATTCATAATGCACTAATAGGTGGATATAAAAATAGTACATGTAAGGATGGTATATGTAACTAAATTAATATGTAATGGAGATTAGTGTAGAATGTAACATTTATAGGATGGATGTATGTTCTCGGTAAAGCTAAACCCATGTTTAATGAGATCTAATGTCAATATGGGAGGATGGAATGTAAACCAGGCTTATGGATAATAGAGACTAGTATATGTTATGTGTAATGTAAGTGTACAAATATTTATAGGATGAGTAGTGGATATGTATTTGATGTAGGATGAAGAACATAATATGTAGTGATGAAAGGTAAAGCTAGACCCACAAATAGTGTGGCCTCGCATAAATATAGAGTGGATGGATGAAATATAAAACTATACTCATATATAATGATGACTAGTGTAGAATGGGTGAGATAGATGATGTATAGATGACTAATAGACGAGGGATGTATATGATAATGTAAAATGTAGGCCATGTATAGAGATGATGATATAATGTAAGTGTGTAGAACCTAGAGTGCAATGTGTGGGGTTCAGTGTAATGGTAATCCCTCAAAACTCCTGTGTGAACTAAAGCACAAGAGTATGTCATCAAGTAATGAGGGTGTGAGAATGTGTGATAGATATGCCTATATGCAAGGGATCAAGAGAAGGAGAAGCATAAATATGCTTGAATGAAGACGGGGGTGTATAGTGTCCATGTTTCTAGGTGATAATGTGAAACAGGTGATTATGAAATGTTATCAAGAAAATCATCATTATCGTAATTTAAACCGAGCATGAAGCTGCGTTGGAAATTTTGTAGGTTATAGAATGAGGAAGAGCATACAAATATGTGTTACATTTGGAAAGCTCTCATATAGTCTAAGAAGGTTCCTTTCCTTTAATGCTTACTTTATAAGGGTTTTCTGGTTAGAAAATTCCTTCAACATATTTTAGTTGATAATCCCTTGTGTCCTGCATGTCACCATCCTTGAAACCCTCATGCATTTAGTCTGGTTTTTTCCACCTACTTAGTCTTCCTAGTAAGTTGATTCAATCCCTCTTCCAACATTTCCGCTCCTGAACCCTTCACCTAGATTTTTTTTTTGGGGAACATCGCCTTGCCTCTTACAAAATTTAACAAATGTTTGCAAATATTTAATGCAGAAATTATTTTTGAAATTTATAATGATTAGAAATGAATATATTTTTTAAATAAAACTTTGCATAGCCTAGAATTTCCTATTTATGCAAAAACTAGAATTATTGATCATGTGTTTCTTTAGATATCCAGATCTAGGAAGAGAAATTCCACTTGGAGGTGGAAACATATTTTTCATCTTCTCACCCACTAGGGTAGCGCACTATGCTCTGTCAGCACGGTTTCATCCCCGCTGCACCACCCCTCTCTCGAGGAGGATATCCCCTCCTCCTACTCGCCCTCAGTCTTGTGGTCAAGGAGATCATCAGCTGATAACATGCACAAGCTTGGTGTAGTTCCTCCCCTCCTAGACAATAGATCGGTGGTGTTTTCAAGCGGCTAGCTGGCGATGGTTGGGGAGGTCCTCCTCCTTCCTAGGATGGTGATGGTTCTGGCTGGGGTGATCCTCCCTCTGGTCACAACAGTGGTAGGGGTTCTTGGTGGCCTTCCTTCTCTCTAGCCTCTAGTTCTATATTTGGTGCCCCCTGATAAATTTCCTCGCTTGGTTATTTATATCTCATCGACTCGGCAGACTGATCTGAAATACGATCAAGGCGATGGGTGGGATCCTCTTTCGTATTCTCTAGAACCACCATGCTATGGGATGGGGTGATTCTTTGTGAAGGTCACCACCGCAACCTCCTCCTCCTTCTTCCATGTTCATTACTGCTACTTAGTTGCTCTGTGACTAGTCATTTTTCTCACTTGTTCTTTGTTCTTTCGTATCTTGATTCATGTGGCAAGAGTGTGCCTGGTGTGTATTTTGGTGAGTGTGAAATTTCCACCTATCTTTTTAGTTGGAAACCCTATATACTTTATCTTGATCATATCAATATAAAAGTTTGTTTCAATAAAAAAAATGATGAAGGCCATAAATAAAAATGAAAATGTTTTATTGGAGTACTTATCGCGGTATTGGGAAAGGATAATTTCTATTATGGAAGAATTTTTTTTATTAAGTTACATTACCAAAATTTCCCCCAACATGTAAAAAATTAGTTTAGAATAATAAATAATGTTTGAAACTTACAAAATTATAAAATTTTAGAGAGCGAATTTTTAATAATCTCATAAAAAAAGGAACATTAAACAACATATCTATCTAAATATTCTCTTGCATTACAAAGCCACCACATGAAATTGAAAATTAAGATTAACACACAATTTAGGCACATGACCTCGGTGATTAAATATGAATCTTGATCGTGTTTTAGATAATTCACAAAGAGTTCTAAGCTAAAGATCCTCACATTATAGTCTATATTTCCCATACATATGACTCAAATGGTTGGACAAGAGATGTCATTAATTCTTTATTATTTAAAACTACATATGAATTTTCTCCCTTCATGAAAGAGATATGTATATGAAGCCTTGAGGTTTGTTTAATCAAATGAAATATATAATTATATATGCTATTATATATATTTTATAGCAGCTCTATTTTTGGCACACCTAAATTAATTTTTCAAAAAAAATATAGATTTTGTAGCTCTATGTTTGGCACACCTAAAATCAATTATTAATGACATTGATATCAATTTTTTGATATTTATTCAATTTTCATTGACATAGATATATTTTTTTGAATAGGTAAAAATTTGGTTTTGAGGTGATTAAACAAACCCAGCAAGTAATAGAAGAGAAAAAGATATAGCAAAGAGGTACCTCGAATATGCCTATACCAACGTCCAAAAGAAACAACTTCAGAAAAAACAAATTACAAGAATGCCAGAAACAAATCTTGGCCATAAGACATAACATGATACATCAAGAAACCACGTCCGATATTCCTCGAGAACACCTCTGTATTTCCCGAACAGGACGAACACATTTTTTGGGTTGGACCTTAATCCTCCCACTATCATCAAGATTGGGAACCCCCACCCTATCATCAAAATATTCAGCTCGATGTCCACCACCAACTCACATTCCATCCTTACTCCCTTTACACCTCCATTTGGCAAGCTTCCAACCTCGAACTGTCCACCTGTTGCCAAGAAATAAACCTCTCCAATAAATTCAAATTCTAAATTTGAATTTTCCATCCCTAAGGGGGCTGCCCAACCTGACCTCGAGAGACCCACCACTGACAACACCCCTCACGTCAACTGTATGGTCAACTCCATTCATACCATCGTCTGTAAAAACCTCCCCTATAACTAGTACCATTCCACCTGCCACATTCAGTTTTGAATTTGAATTTTAAATTCCCACATAGTACATGTAGGCACGAGTCCCCACCTCACACAGCACCTGACCCTCCATGTTGGCACAACCGAGCACTAATCCACCATAGCCACTAACATTTTTCTGATCGATCATCCCATCATTCTTTGGCTCCCTCAATGAACAAGCCATCATCTCACCTTCATCCTCCACTTCAAATTCTCTCGCACTTGCCTCCACCTCTGATTCATTGTCCACCTAGGCAATTGGTAATTTATTTGTAATGTGTTCATGATCTATGTGGGTCCTAATATTACCATGACAGTAGACTTTTGCCTTGTAACCCACCTTTCGACACTTCTCACATATGATCTGCAACTACTCAAAGAAAATCTCTTGATCATATTTTTCATCCGAGGTAAACAAGCATATTTTTTAAGGTATATTTTCTCATACAGGAACATTAATGCACATATAGGATAGTAGAATCCACACGAATCGACATTGTAACAGGATGAAAGGGGATGTTAGTTTCTCATAGAGATATAAGCATAATGGATGTAACAACAGTAGACGTAGCCATAATGGAATATGTAAAAATAGATTCAGGGCTCTTATACATGCGTATTTGCTTTTGTTTATAACTATAAATTTATAAAATGACATCAATGTACTTTGGATTAGGCCATTATATTTGTTAAAGATTTTAACATCATCCTTGATAAAAATATAGGCATTAATATCAAAGTGATCATGGGAACTTGCCCCTTGAGAAGGATCAACAAATGAAGTAGAGATGACATTAGAAAAGATAAAAGTATTAAAATATGTGTGTATACTATGAACCATAACATAATAAACTTCATATGTGTCACCACAATCATATTGAGAAAAGTCATTAAGCACATTAATAATATCCTTACACATACATATATTGACTAGTGACATAGATGTGGACTTGGTGATACATGAGTAAGACAAGGTCACCAATGAGTAAGCCATTAAAATACCAATGAAAAGGAGGCCAATAGATATAAGAAGAATCATACACCAACATAGAAATAGAAACTTTATAGTAGTTAGAATTTTATTAAGGCATGTGTAGACACTCAAATTTGAATATTTATCCTTTTAATAATGTTGGTTGTGACTATGCTCTTTTTCAAAGACAAAGGTCTACACCATGTCCCCACTAAGTACATATTATTGTCTTTCTCATAAATTGATTATTCCTACACATTGACGTGTCTCCACATTCGTAAATGTAAATACATAAAATTAAAAATTGACCTTTTCTTATCATTATACAACTTCAATTTTTCATTCAATGTAACCATGTCCAAAACTATGTAGTAGGGCAAGGATGCAATTTTTGTCCTAGCCAACATATGCAGTCTTAGACCAGCATATCCTCTAACTTTTCTTTGAATTTTATTATCTTTGTTAGGTAGTTTTATCCTCATGTGTCAAAATTTACATAATAAATTACCTTCAGAACTGTAGTGCCCACTTCCCTTCGACACCTTTTGATATGGATTATGATACTGTTGATTTGACATGATGTTAGATGTTAAGAGACCATGAACTATGGTTGATTTTGATTCATATATGATGCATGTGGATTATTAGAGACATGTTATATTGATGTTGATACATTTCTTGGCATCGGTATATATATTATACATATATGTTTTCCTGACATGTGATATTTAGTCATATCGAGTAAACGTAGAAAATGGAACTAATCTTGTGATCATATGATTATGAATGGAATTGTAACAGAGATTGTTGCTTGCTTGGATGATGTTTTGATTCATATCTATAGATGATTTGGAGTTATATTTTATATTTATTTTGGATGTTTTGATGCGGCCACGAGGCCGAAGGAGGTTTTTTTTTTTGTATGTATACATGTCACAACAAACATTGGGAATTTGGAGACCAACCACATTGGAATTCTCAATGAATTCAACAAGGGTCATCATGGCAACATGTATTTATTATTTGTGTATGTTGGATTGTTGTTAGGGGTTCCCATGGGGGGGATCACTTTTAAATGTAACCAAGGGGTTATGTGTATTCTTTTATTATGTTCCCTTTATTTAATCTTTGTATATGATTTTTTGGTGATGTATTTCCCGTTATTATTTATTTATATTGCATCATGATTAGTGAGTAATCATGTTGTTAATTAACTTAAAAGGGTCACAAGAATGCATTTTTTAGATTCGATGGCTCTTGGATTATGTGTTGCAAGAGATGTGTAAGTAAATTTGAGTGTGAAACACTCCACCTTCTTTTTGAAATTCGGATCTTTCCTTCGAGGCTGATTTTGGAGGCCTGTAGGACAAGTTAAACTTGCCCCACACCTATTAAAATGTCACACCAACCCTACCTATGGATTGGGGAGTAAAAATTAGGCCTTATTATGTATTTTGGGAAGGCAGGTTATATGTTTTTATTGCACCTTATTACATAAAATTATTTTTTGTCCTTGGGGTGTGGATTTGGTTTGTGTGTGTAAGTAAAATGTTATTTATTCACCCACCTTTTAAAATTATGCTTTGGAGTTTGAAGTTGACTTGTGAGGTGGAATTGAGGATGTGTAATGTGTCATCCTACATGGACCCACCTCATTCTCCTCTCTCCCTGTTGTATTTATTTAAATTCCTTGGCTTGTTTTGGGGATTACTTCATTTTTTGGTGATTTCATTTTGGCTACTTTTCTCGGTTTTGAGTTTTGGTAATTTTGAAGATAGTTAGAGATTTTTATTGCATGCTTGTGGATTGCTGAAGATTTTGGACTGTTTTGATTGGAAAAAAGCTTGTTGTTGAACTTTTGGGGCAGACTCTACCATGGAGAGGTAGAAGGTTGTCTCTTTAAAATGTTCTTCCTTTATCTATGCATATGTGAATTCTTTGAATATTTTTAGTATGTTGTTGGCTAGTTGGGTCGATTGCCTATGTATGGTGTTGGAGAATACTATGGGGATCTCTTGTGGGGAGGTATAAGATTTTTGGCGAGGTATAAGTGTTCTTGTGGAGGGAGTTTGGGATTGAGTTCCACCCTGTAAAATAAATAGCTTACATTTCTTTACTCATTATGGGGCTCCATAAGAGTGTGGGGAGGAATAAGAGAATGGGAGGTATAAGGGGTACTTGGGGGAGGCACAAAGGCATGTGGGGGTTGTGAAATTATATATATATTGGCGGATTAATCTTAAGGTGGACACCCATTTCTCCATTGGGAAGTATAAGAAGCTTCCCCTATACGTTTTGCTCCTTTGGCTTGTCCATGATGAACCCTATGTATTGTTTGTTGTTCTTCTTGTGGTTATAAACTGCATTATGTATTTGGATTGTGTTCTGTTTGTGAAAATTGAGATTGTATTGTGGAGGACTGTTTGTTTCCATGAGTTGAAATACATTTCTTATTGCTTTGTGGTTGGGGCTCGGGGGACAATGAGGAGGAAGACTTCTCTTCATTGGAATTCTTTCGTGGGGGGAGAGCGTTGTCTCTCCTCCTTTTTTGTTGTGATCAAAAGATATGGTGGATCTTCTTATTGTTGTTCTGGAGCTGAGGATGAAGAAAAATTTATCAGTCCCCTTTGGAATTCTTGTTGTAAAAAAATTTCCCACTTCAAGTGGATGGCATTGTAATATTATTTGTGGTGGAAAGTTGCTCTCTTTTGAAAATGGAATCTACATTTGAATGTGAAAGAAAAATATTCTGTAAGTTGTATTTGATGAATGAAAAAGGAAGTTGTAAAATCATTATTGGAGTTCAATAGAAGTTGTTTTAATTACCAAAAATGGTATGGTTCTCATTTGAAATATGTGTTTGAAATTTATTGTGAAATCTCTGTTTGAAAATAATAAAAAAAATACGTATGAAGAAATATTACATTTCTCTATTTTATTCGAAATGCGCATTTTGAAAATTTAATTACATTCATGCATTTCACATGTTGATTGAAGGAAAGTTGAACATTACAAATTTGGAATGGAATGAACTTAAAGTTTTAAAGCATGGAAAATGAAATAGATAAATATCCAGTTTGAAATGTGTGGATCTCTATTAGATTGTTTCAAACCTACAATAAATGTGAGGAAAAAATATATACAGAGTACCCTGCAACTCTGAAAGACAAAATGAAAAGTTAAAATGAACTAAGTATGATCAAAACGCATCCCAAAATAGTTTTTATTTCTCAGGAAAATTTATCAGACTTCAATTAATCAGACTTAGACAAAAACTCATACATTTTACAGAAAAAAGGGGAAACTCATTTTGAAACTCAATCTATCAATTAAACATTGAAAAATCCATCCTAATCTTTTTAAGAGAAATTATCCATGTCAAATTGACATGTCGAGGAAGAAAGAATGGTAGATTGAATTAATTTTGTTAAATTACAAAGTCCAATTCACGTTTTAATGCGAGGAAAGATGTTTTTTTCAAATTCACCCACTTAAGTTTGTCAAAAAAAATAATTTAGAGTTCCTATGTAAAGAGCGGTTCTAGCCATTTCCAAAAATTCATATTTTTCCCAAATCCGAGCTTCCAGTTGAAATTCATGGCCTTATGAAGTTTTTACTTCGATTGATAAAAAAAAAGAAAGGGAAATTTTTGTAATTCGGACCCGCGGGCCAAAAAATGACTTAGGAAACTTTTTTTTGCAAAAAGTAAAAAATGTCACAAATTACTCCATGATCCTACTGCCCCGCCATTTCACTTTTGGAAAAATCACCTTCGCGGGCCCGCACCTTCAAACTTTACTTTTTTTGGAAAAAGGTGAAAAATCTTAAGTCTCCCCGCCAGTCCGCTTCCCCACTTGAGATTTTGGGCAGGACACATGGCATCCCTTTTTTTGAACCTTTTTTTGCTTTCAAACAAAAGGAGTTAAAATCCAATTTACCTCCGGTGACCTACCTTCCTGTGTTGGCTTAGAAAAGTGCCATGTGTCCCTTGCGCTTTGGGAAAATTTTCCTCAACTAGCCCACTGGCCCATCTTTGGGAAAAATTTTGTCCTCTATCCTACTTTCGTGGCTTTGGGAAAATTTTCATCCCCTGGCCCGATGGGGCCACCTTTGGGAAAAATTTCTTCCCCAAGCCCGCTAGCCCGCCTTTGGGAAAATTTTCCTCCCCAGATCCGCAAACCCGTAACTTAACAAATATGAGGAGTTAGGGGGACTTCTTTATATCATTGAAAAGGGGAAGAAATTTCCTATTTAGTGGAAATGTTTTCAGGAAACCCTAACTATGTAAAATATGTGAAAAATTAGGTTGAAGTGTAAAGATGACCCTGAGAGTGGGTAATTGGGAAATTACCCCTTATGAACTTAAATGTTTAACTCTAAAGCATGGGTTGACCTTTTTAGGGGTCACGTTAGGGGATAAGGGAAAGTTTTCTATCCCGTGAAAATAAGAACCTTGTTTAATGTTTAGAAATTATGGAATTATGTACTTAACGTATTTAATTCCTTTGGCCCTTTGACCCTCTAAAATTGATTAGGGAGTATTTAACTATAATGTTAATTTAATTACTTATTAAGTTAACTCATAAGGGAAATTTAACTATAATTGGATTAAATATACTCCTTAATTTCGTAATATGGATCCAATGTATGTTACAATGATAATTTCATTTAGTAAATTTTTAATTGACTTTGAATCCTTGTTGTAACAACTGTTTCTTGGAGCCTAGTAGTGGTCATGCTTTTCATAAAAATTATTCCATAATATTGTTATCTAAACCAAGGTTCTTCTTGGGTATCTAGTGGGAGTTTTAGCGGGTGTTAAACTTGATATCAGATCCTTGGTTTCAAAGCTTGGACCCTTGGGCACACTAGAAATCTTGAGACATGAATATTAAGCCTAGCACACTAGTAAACCTAGAAAACAACCTGGTTTGGAATTTGGATATTTTAGTAAACATGGAAAATTGAATAAAACCTAGGATAATGAACTAACTCTCGCTTGGGTCTATGCAGGAGGCATGGACAAGACGAGGGATCCTTTCACATAGATCTATGCATGCCACCTCTAGATCATAATGTAGTAGCCATCCTTCTCCAAATTTTACTGATGCTTCAGAATGTTAATGCCTCCTTACGTGGAGGGTCTGTAGGAGGATGGTCAGTCAGAGATGATACGGATCCATCCGTTGAGGCTCATGTATCTCCTTGACACAACAAGGAGTATAGATGAGAGATCTCCCGGATGGAGTCAGGCAGAGTGGAGTCACTGCAGAGGGGACAAGGAAACTAGACTTATAGACACACAGATAGGTCTCAGAGCCCTTGGCTTATGGATGAGCATGTAGATAGGCCTAGGGGTCACTAGACTACAACTACAGATAATATCAATGAGATCCTGAAGCTGCAACCATCTCATTATTCTGGTGACACAAGTGGATTTCAGGTAGAGGCCTGGTGTGTGAGCTTAAGCGGGTGCGTCAAGCTTTTCCATTCTTCTAGCAACATGAAATCTCATGTTGCAATCCATCTTCTGAGGGAGGGATCTGTTGTCTGGTGGAGGACCAAGGAGCAGAAGCTCTACGTTGATTTGGAGATGGTTACTTGGGAGCTCTTTAGAGAGTAGTTTAGGACCAGGTACTTATCATGGAGGTTCATTCAATAGAGGATAGATGAGTTTCACAAATTTCGATAGGAATCTTTGACTGTAGTTTAGTATGAGATTCAATTTCATGACCTACTCTAGTATGTCGACTAAATGTATAATGAGTAGTTATGGATCCAAAGGTTCATCCGAGGCCTGAATCTAGACATTGGAGGAGCAGTGCGTATCCATTGTCCGCAGACATTAGATGAGGCCATTGAGAAGGCCTATATAGCAGAGGAGACTCGGGGAAAGACACAATAGGCCAGAGACTTAGTCTGGAGCCGCATCCAGCAAATGCAAAACAACAGATCGAGGGGGTCAGCTCCTCCTCGTCATGGTGGATAGGGTTCATTACAGTCATCGTTTAGACCACAATAACAGTAGCAACAGTCTCGCCCACTATACAGAACTCCATAGAGATTTGATGCACATAGGCGGCGGAGTATGGGGCCTCCTCCTAGGGGTACCTTTAGGACACAAGGTGCACCGAGGGCTCAATCAGTTAGAGCTCATCAGTAAAGACCTCATTAGTCCATAGCCAGATCATCAAGATCCATAGCACAGACCTCTAGAGTACTCGCTGGAGCTGTTACTTATGGGAGAGGATCAGGAGGTTGTTTTTGTTGTGATGTTGCTGGAAATTTTTTGAGAGAATGCCCACATAACCCTAGTACCAAGGGTAAGTCACAGATCTCAGAGCCTATTATTGGTGACAAGGGGTGCAGTCATCAGATCTATGTAGTCGTTGAAAACTGCCAGGCTGAGACCTAGAGTACCATGATTGAGATGATAGGTAGCATTAGTGGTGTTCCTACCACCATTCTATTTGATTCTGGTTCTTCTGATTCTTTTATAACACCATATTTTGTAGAGTGATGGAAGATGGTGTTAGTTACATAGGGTTTTAGTTGGGACATTGAGATGGATTCTAGACCTGAGATCTCTATAGACTCCTTAGTTAAGGAATGTGTAGCGGATTTGGGACCCTTCATCACTACCTTAGATCTTCATATCCTTTCGTTGGGTTTGTATGGAGCCATCTTTGACGTGGACTGGTTGTTTGCACATAGATCCAAAGTGGATTTTAACCATAAGATTATATCTTGTGCAGATGATCTAGGAGTTGAGTAAGTGATAGTAGGGGTTAGGAGACCCGTTTGCATTTGCACCATATTTTCGATGCAGCTTAAGCAGTGTGTGCGATGGGGTTGTAAGATGTATGCTGTCACAATTAGTGATCGATCATATGATGAGTCTAGTGGACCATCTCTTGATGACCATCCCCTCTTGAGAGAGTTTCTTGATGTTTTTCTAGGGGAGCTACCAGAGATCTGGTTCTAGAAGTAGAACCCATCTCACGAGAACATTATTGGATGACTACCCCTGAGCTCTGTGAGCTCAAGTTATAGCTCAAGGGTATTTTGGAGAAAGGCCTAATCCATCCTAGTGTATCCCCTTCGGGTGCACAGATGATATTTGTAAAGAAGAATGACGGAGCTCTAAGATTGTGTATTGATTACCGAAACCTAAGAAAAGTAATAATCAAGAATCGTTACCCCCTTCTGTGTATTGATGATTTGTTTGATCAGATGAAGGGGGCCACAATTTTCTCTAAGATAGACCTTGAGTTAGGTTATCATTAGTTGAGGATTATGGAGATAGATATTCAGAAGACCGCCTTTTGTATGAGATATGGCCAGCACGAGTTCACAGTGGTGCCTTTTACTTTGACGAATGCCCCCGTAGTGTTCATGAGCTTGATAAATGGAGTGTTCAAGATGTTCTTGGATCACTTTCTTCTCATCTTCCTTGATGAAATTTTGATTTACTCACATACATGTGAGGAGCATGAGGGGCACCTTCGCTAGGTTCTTCAGTGTCTCTATGATCAACAACTTTACGGGAACCTGGAGAAGTGTGCGTTATTTCATAAAGAGGTGCAGTATTTGGGCCACATCATTGCTCTGGAAGTTATCGCTATCTATAATTCCAAGATTCGACCTATTATGGATTCACCAACACCAATTAGTGTGACAAAGGTGCGCAACTTCATGGGCTTGGTAGGATATTACAAGAGATTTGTTCAGGACTTCTCTCAGGTTACGCACCCCATCACTTCCCTTCAACTGAAAGGGAAGAATTTTTTTTGGTCAGATAGATTTGAGCAGGCCTTTAGGACACAAAAGGAATGCCTCATGACATCACCTGTTCTTTTCATGCTAGATCTACAGGGTGATTTTTTTTTATGCATAGATGCTTCTTTGGCAGGATTTGGAGGTGTGTTGATGCAGGAGGGGAGAGTAGTTGCTTTTGAGACTTGCAAACTCAAAGATTATGAGCTCAATTCTCTGACTCATGATCTTGAGCTTGTGGCATTTGTGCTCACCTTGGTTCAATGGAGACACTTCCTTCTTTCCCGGAGATTCACACTCAGCATTGATCACCTGAGTCTTTGCAACCCCTTCACATAACCCAATCTCAATGCTCATCAGCAGCGTTGGATGGAGTTTCTTTTAGAGTATGACATGGAGATAGAGCATGTGAAAGGTAAGGATAATGTGGTTATAGCTGCACTTAGTAGAAGGAGACATGTGGTTATGGCCACCTCAGTGAGCATAGAGTTGTGGAGCAGCATTCTTCAACATCTTCCTCATGAAAGATTCTACATTGCATCTAAAGTGGAGATCGAGTCTCAAATACCCCTCTAGGGCAAGATCTATGGATTTTATTTTGAGGCAGATGGCCTTCTTAGGCACAGAGGCTAGATTTATGTTCCCATAGATGAACGCTTAAGGCAATACATCTTGACAGAGGAACATCATGCACCCGATTTAGCCCATCCTGGGGTGAAGTAGATGCACGCCACTTTGAGATAGTTGTATCACTAGAGGGCACTTCATAGAGATGTGGCTCATTTTTATGTTACGATTTTTAGAGTGTCAAAAAGTGAAGGCCAAACAATGACATCCAGCTGGCCATCTCTTTCCTCATGCTATACTGGAGTGGAAGTGGGACACCTTTTCTATGGACTTCTTTCTTGGGCTACCGATGTCGAGACACCACCATGAAGCCATCACGGTCACGGTATATAAGTTGATGAAAGTGGCTCATGTTTCTTTGGTGAAGACAACCTATAAAGTTAGCACAGTGGTACGAGTGTATCTAGATGAGATTGTTAGGTTGCATGGGATTCCACGGAAGATTATTTGTGACCGCAATCCTCTGTATACTTCCCACTTTTTGACTACTATGCAACTTGCACTTGGAACAAAGATTAATTTCAGCACAACGTATCACCTTGAGATGGATGGACAGACTGAGCAGGTAAATCATATCCTAGAGGACATGCTTAGGATGTATGTTGTGAATCACTAGTCGAGATGGGAGGAGTATTTTTACTTGGTGCAGTTTTCCTACAATAATAGTTTTTAGAGTTAGATAGGAATGGCTCCTTTCCAGGAACTGTATGGTAGAGAGTGCATGACAAATCTTAGTTGGGATAGGTTAGATGATAGGGTTTCCCTTGGGCCAGCTTTATTGCAGGACATGGTGTAGCAAGTGGTTACGATCAGACAAAGACTGCAGGAGGCATATGAGAGACAGAAGAAGTATGTTGATCAATATAGGACCGACTGTAGTTTTGATGTGGGCATGAAGGTTTTCCTTCATGTCAGGCCACATAAGAGCCCCATCTCTTACAGAAAAGGTTATAAGTTAGCTCCTAGAATCGTAGGTCCCTTTGAGATCTTGGAGCGTATTGGTCCTTTTGTCTACAATCTAGCATTGTAACCTAGCTTGTCTCGCATCCATGATGTGTTTCATATTTCATTACTTAAGGGATATGTTACAGATCCTTCTCATGTGCTAGATTGGACCTTTTTGTAGTTTTAGGATCAAGGTTAGGTGATGGTAGAGCCCGTTCACATTATAAAGTGTAGGACCCTGGACCTTCAAGGAAGAGATTGAATAGGTTCGGGTGCAGTGTGACAAATATGATGAGACTGCGGCTACATGGGAGGATGTCACTTTGTTATGAGTTTAGTTTCCACACCTGTTCAAGTTACTTCTAGGAGGAAGTTGATTCTAAGGGGAGGGGGATGTAGTGCCCACTTCCCTTTGACACCTTTTGATATGGATTATGATATTGTCGACTATACTTATGAACATTATTGTAGCTGTTGATTTGGCATGATGTTAGATGTTAAGAGACCATGAACTGTGGTTGAGTTTAATTCATATATGATACATGTGGATTATTATAGACATGTTTTATTGATTTTGATACACTCCTTGGCATGGGTATATATATATATATATATAAATATATGTTTTCCTTACATGTGATATTTTTTCATATCTTGTAAACCTAGAAAATGGAACTAATCTTGTGATCATATGATTATGGATGGAATTGTAAAAGAGATTATTGCTTTCTTGGAAGATTTTTTTATTCATATATAGATAGATGATTTTGATTTTGATTTTATATATTTTTTGGATGTTTTGATGTGGCCATGAGGCCGAAGGAGGTATTTGTGTTTTGTAGATAAACATGTCACAACAAACATCGAGAGATTGAAGACCAACCACATTGGAATTCTAAATGAATTCAACAAGGGTAACCATGGCAACGTGTATTTGCTATTTGTGTATGTAGGATTGTTGTTAGGGGTTCCCATGGGGGGGATCACCTTTAAATGTGACCAAGGGATTATGTGTATTCTTTTATTGTGTTCCCTTTATTTATTCTTTGTACGTGATTTTCTGGTGATGTTTTCCCCTATATTATGTATTTATATTGTCTCATGATTAGTGAGTAATCATGTTGTTAATTAACTTAAAAGGGTCATAAGAATGCATTTATTAGAGTTGATGGCTCTTCGATTACGTGTTCTAATATATGTGTAAGTAAATTTGAGTGTGAAACACTCCACCTTCCTTTTAAAATTTCAATTTGTCCGTAGGGCCTAATTTTGGAGGCTTGTAGGACAAGTTTAACTTGACCCACACCTCTTAAATTTTCACACCAACCCTACCTATGGTTTGGGGAGTCAAAATTAGGCCTTATTTTGTATTTTGGGAAGGCAAGTTGCAAGATTTTATTGCACCTTCTTACATAAAATCAATTTTTGTCCTTGGGGTGTGGACATGGTTTATGTGTGTAAGTAAAATGTCATTTATTCACCCACATTTTTTAATCATACTTTTGCGTTTGAAGTTGACTTGTGAGGTGGAATTGAGGATGTGGGATGTGGAATCCTACATGGAACCACCTCATCCTCTTCTCTCCCTCTTTTGTTTATTCGAATTCCTTGGCTTGTTTTGGGGGTTACTTCAATTTTTGTTGATTTCATTTTGGCTACCTTTCTTGGTTTTGAGTTCTTGTAATTTTGAAGAGAGATAGAGATTTTTTATGCATGCTTGTGGATTGTTGGATCTTTTGGACTGTTCGGATTGGAAAAATCTTGTTGTTGAAGTTTTTGGAAAGACTCTACCATGGAAAGGTAGGAGCTTGGCTCTTTAAAATGTTCTTCCTTTATCCATGCATATGTGAATTCTCTAAATATTTTTGGTATGTTGTTGGCCGGTTGGGTAGATTGCCTAGGTATGGTGTAGGAAAAGACTATGGGGATCTCTTGTGGGAAGGCATAAGAGTTTTGGGGAGGTATAAGTGTTATTGTGGAGGGAGTTTGGGATTGGGTTCCACCTTGTAAAAGAAATAACTTGCAATTATTTACTTGTTATGGGGTACCATAAGAGTGTGGGAGGAATAAAAGAATGGGAGGTATATATATTAGCAGGGTTATCTTAAGGTGGGAACCCATTTCCCCATTGAGAGGTATAAACAACTTCCCCCATAGGTCTTTCTCCTTTGGCTTGTGAAAGATGAAGCTTGAGTATTGTTTGATGTTCTTCCTGTGGTTCCAAACTGTAGTATGTATTTGGACTGTGTTATGTTTATGAAAATTGTTTTTGTGGTGTGGAAGTTTTTTTGTTACCATGAGTTGAAATACATTTCTTATTGCTTTGATGTTGGGGCTCGGGGGCCAATGAGGAGGATGAATTCTCCTCTTCATTGGAATTTGAAGTTGGGTGGACAGCGTTGCCTCTCCTTCTTCTTTTTCTTGATCAAAAGATATATGGTGGATCTTCTTGTTGTTGTTCTGGAGCTAAGGATGAATACAAATTTCACTTTCCCCTTGGGTTTCCTTGTTGTAAAAAAAATCCCACTTCAAGTGGATGGCATTGTAATATTATTTTTGGTGGAAGGTTGCTCTATTTGTGAAATGGAATCTACATTTGAATGTGAAAGACGTATATTTTGTAAGTTGTATTTGATGAATGAAAAAGGAAGTTTTAAAAAATTTATTAGAGTTTAATCGAAGTTTATTTAATTACCACAAATTGTATGGTTCTAATTTTAAATCTATGTTTGAAATATATTGTGAAATCTCTGTTTGAAAATAATAAAAAAATACGTATGAACAAATATTACATTTCACTATTTCATTCGAAATGCAAGTTTTGAAAATTTAATTACATTGTTGCTTTTCATATGTTGATTGAAGGAAAGTTAGAACATTTCAAATTTAGAATGGAATGAAATTAAATGTTTTAAGCATGGCAAATGAAATAGACAGATATCTAGTTTGAAATATGTGGATCTCTATTAGATTATTTCAAACTTGCAATAAATGTCAGAAAAAAAATATACAGAGTACCCTGCAACTATAAAAGACAAAATGAAAACTTAAAATGAACTAAGGATGATCAAAACACATCCCAAAATAGTTTTTATTGCTCACGAAAATTTATCAGACTTTACTTAATCAGACTTAAACATTTAAACTCAAATGTTTTGTAGAAAAAAGGGGAAACTTGTTTTGAAGCTCAATCCATCAATTAGACCTTGAAAAATCCATCCTAATCTTTGCAATACAAATCCTCCATGTTCGTTAGCCATGTTGAGGAAAAAATAATGGAAAATTGAATTAATTTTGTTAAGTTCAAAAGTTGAATTCACATTTTAATAGAAGGAAAGACCGTTTTGTCAAATTCACGTACTTAAGTTTGTCAAAAATAATTTTTGATGGTTCCTATGCAATTAGCGGTTTGAGCCCTTTTGAAAAAGTCCTCTTTTACCCAAATTTGAGCTTCCAGTTGAAAGTTATGGCCTTCTGAATTTTTTACTTTGTTTGGTAAAAAAAAGTGAAATTTTCATAATTCAGACCCTCGGGCCTGAAAATGACTTAATGGTAATTTTTTTTGGAAAAAAGGAAAAAAGTCAAAAATTCCTCTGTGGCCCCGCTGCCCCGCCATTTTTATTTTGGGAAAAACACCTTCGTCGGCCCACACCTTCACACTTTACCTTTTTTGAACAAAGGCAAAAAATCTTCTGTCTTCCCGCCTTTCCGCTTCCACACTTGAGATGTTGGGTAGGACATGTGGCATCCCTGGGCATCGAAGGAGACGTGGGGATTTTTTAACCTTTTTTCCCTTTTATATAAAAGGAGATAAAGTCCAATTTACTTCTGACGACTCACCTTCCCGCGTTGGCCTAGAAAAGTGGCACGTGTAACTTGTGCTTTGGGAAAAATAATATCCCCTGGCCAATTGGCCCGCCTTTCAGAAAAAATTTCGTCCCCTAGCCCATTGACCCACCTTTGGGAAATTTTCATCCTCTGGCCTGTTGGCCTTCCTTTGGGAAAAATTTTGTTCCCTGGCTCGTTCGGGCCACCTTTGGGAAAATTTTCTTCCCCAGGCGCGCCTTTGGGAAAATTTTCATCCCCAAGTCCATTGGCCTATAACTTAAGAAATATGAGGGCTTAGGAGGACTTATTTATATCATTGGAAAGGGGAAGAAATTTACTATCTAGTGGATATGTTTTTAAGAAACCCTAAGTGTGTAAAGTATGTGAAAAATAAGGTTGAAGTGCAAAGATGAGCCTGAGAGTGGGTAATTGGGAAATTACCCCTTATTAACTTAAATGTTTAACTGTAAACCATGGGCTGACATTTTTAGGGGTCACGTTATGGGATAAGGAAAATTTTTCTATCGCATGAAACTAGGAACCTTGTTTGATGTTTAGACCTGATGGAATTAAGCACCCAAGGTACTTAAATCCTTTGGCCCTTTGACCCTCTAAAATTGATTAGGGAGTATTTAAGTATAATGTTAATTTAATTACTTATTAAGTTAACTCCTAAGGGAAATTTAACTATAATTGGATTAATTATACTCCTTAGTTTCGTAATATGGATCCAATGTATGTTACAACGAGAATTTCATTTAGTAAGTTTTTAATTGACTTTGAATTCCTATAGTAACAATTGTTGCTTGAAGCCAGGTAGTGGTCATGAGTTTAAAAAAACAATATACCATAATTTTGCAAGCTAAACCTAGGTTATTCTTGTGTCGCGAGTGGGAGTTTTAGTAGGAGTTACGAGAACCATATATAATAAAGTTAATATCACCTCATTTAATAACACGAAAAGCACATTACACCTTTAGGTAATTTCAATGAAAATATCAAGACCAAAAGCATATTGATAAAGAATACGATTTCAAATATTCTATTTTTCAAAAGTTATGAAAATATATTTTTAGTAGTTTTCAAAAAAAATTAGTATTCCGTACTGCAATGGTTATAACTCTTTTAAACCATAGCCCTAATCCATGTGGTGATAACACTGGAAATCTATCTGCACTCGATAGCGCTAGTACACAGACAAAAATAGAGGGGTCTCTGATCCATCTGGTTGAAAAAGGTGGGAGTCACCTTGGAAATGGAGTGGGAGGTGAAGTGAGGGGAGCCTTTGCCCCTCCCTTTCACTGTGTTATAGAGATTGGTGGCGGAATCTCAACCTGTAATCAAACTCTACTCTCTCCTTTTATGGATGAGAATGCTTAAGTTTTTGCGGAGGATATACAAGATTCAAATTTGAGGTGGCAAGTTGGGAGCATGGACGCATGCCTTAGTAATAACATAAATGTTAGTAAAAAATTTTCTCAGAATTACTCTGTGGTCGGCTGATGCGGAAATGGAGATGAGGAAAATGACCCAAGAAAAAAAATGTATACCCCCTGCATGCAGTAGAAAAATGAATGAATCTGCCAAACAACATTCCTTTGCTAATGTTGTCTGCAATCAGGAAAAGATATATACAAGGAATTTTAATATGCTCTCGAAACCCTCTCAGGATACCCTGATGTTGAAGGTTGAGGTAGATCTGCTTCTAAAGGTGCTAAAGGAGGAAGGAAATATTTTCTAGCTAAGAATCATAATGTATATTTCACAAATTTTGGCAAAAATTTTCTCACCTCCATGACTGGATTGCGCAGAGATGGAGAGAAAAGGTTCAAGGTAAGACTCAATTTTATCCTTTTGCCAAAGCATTTTTAATTGTTTTTTTTGAAACCGCTGAAGATAGGGATTTAACTGTTACACAACACTGGGTTTGTGGTGAACATGGACTTGTGACTAAACCAAAGTTTCCATCTTTTGATCCATTAAAAGACTCTTTTGACACCTACCCAGTTTGGGTTCGTTTACCTAGACTCCTACTCTGAGGGATACTCTAGGATCATGTGCGGTTGTTGATGAGAATACCTCCATTTTAACCCACACTACTTATGCATGGATCCTTTTATATCTTGATATTTCCAAATCTTTACTAGTAGAAATTAATTTGTATATTGGTGAAAGACTCTGGATATAGAGGTTAGACTACAAAGGACTTGATTTTAGATGTCGGTGGTTTTTCAAAACTAGTCATAATACAAAAGATTGTGAACATTCCCAACAAAATATTAAACCTACATGGTGGAAATATTCTCTACCAGAGCATAAAACAATCGATCCCTAGGTAGATCCAACTATGAAATCAAGCACCCACATGCAAGTTGACTCACCCATCATGGATGTCTCCTCGAATAATGCAAAGAAGTTACCCTCAGATTTTACTATTCCAGAGCCTAATTCAGTAATAAAATCTGCTTCGACTCCCCTTGCTGAGGATCACATTCCTTTGAAATCGATTGGGTTTTTCCAATCTAAGTGGAAGAAAGAAAAGAAGAATAGAAGGTGGTGGATAGGAAAAAGAAGGGATACGTGAAACCTAAATCCCCCACCGTCTGGGACAAGTCATGAATCTCGTCCTTTTGTTACCTCTTATCGTTATATCTGGGTTACTGTCCTGTTATGTGGTTGTTTGATGTTTAGTTGTTGTTTTTTAGCTATTATTTTGTTTCGGTATTGCTGGTTGCTAGTTTTTTTCTTGGAAAGTTGTTCTCTACCATTGGGATTTTTTATCATATCTAGATTTTTAACCGTTTTGGTTATGTTGATATGGTTATACATAGCTTTTCAGCCTTAATGTACAAGGGTACAATCCCTTTCAAAAAACTATATACCTTTAATAAAAAAATAACTTTTAGTATTTTAAAAATTTTGGGGTCTTCGGTACATTTATGGACTTTGGAATTTACATTGATAGCCAAAGGGTTATCATCATAGTTATTTTTTTCATGTTTTTTCTATCAAATTTCTAATGGGTCTTGTTGTTCACCAAATGGGTCAAGGGGTTAGGAGATATGGCCGCAATAAGTAGTAAATAAAATAAAATTAATAATCAAATAGATTTCAACATTTTTAAACTTTTATCTTTTCGAATCCATCCATAAGGGAGATATGGCTAGTCTCCATGTAGGATGACTTTTTAGTTCCCCTCCAAAACCCTTCATATTCTATTTTTTGGTAGTTTTTCATATTTTCTATTGTATAGCTATAAAGAATTTTGTTTAAAATAAAGAAATAAGTCTCTCGACATACATCTCCCTTATTAAGTTTGCCAATTTTTATACAGTTTAAGTTTCTATAGAATTAGGTTGTGTTTTCAGCTCTTTACTTGTGAATTAATTATTATAACACATTAATCACCATTATTATTCTGTTTTCCACTAGGTTACACCTCAATCTAGATTAGTGATATCAAAGACATGTTATTTCTGCTCTTGCATGTAAAAATGCATGAGGTTAGAATACAAGGAGCATGGTTTCCAGACCCCACGATCCAAGCAAAAGAAAAGTCTAGATTGTGTCTTCATAGTAGGTCAACAATAATGAGCACCCCCAAAACTCTTGTAATGCTAAAAAAAACTTCAGGCTACCAAAATTCCAATGAAAGGCCTGGGAGGCAAATGCAAATGGGGAGATACTAGAAGGAGGGCTTTGAATACAAACCTAATCACCACTGACAGAGGTTAAGGGCTACTTTCGCATAAAATAATGAAGCTTCCAACAAAAACCTTTATAGATCCCACTCCTCCTGGAAATAGAAAAGGAATCCATCACCCACGAAAGCTCTGACTTCTAACTTACAGGCCCATTTCCTCTTGCACCAATCTCTAGCGAAATCTGTATTTGATCTAAGGCCTGCAAAACTACCAACTACAATGTATTTGTATCTATTCTTGGCCCAATGGACCACGATCTTTGGGACCTCTAGCATCGGAACCTCTTCGCTCCATGATGGCATGAGAATCAATGATTCTTGATGGACATCACCAAAAAGGTAATCCACCCAGGACTTTGACATATCAGTAGATTTCTATTAATTTTACTTTTCACATTAATTTTTAGTACATGCATTGAAATTAAAAAATATAAATTATTAATATTTTTGAAAAAAAACTTGATGATAGGAAGGAATCATATTAAAACAACCATATAATTTTATTTCAATTATAAAATTTTGAAACTTAAGATATTGAGTGTTGGACAACATTTCTTTAAAATTTATGTACTAATAGATTCAATGTCTATCAAAAAATTATAAAACAGTTATTTTGAGCTAAAACGTAAAAAATGCACTATATTTTCATAACATATAATTTTTGTTTTTAGTGACAAAACATGAGTGTGCCTATTTTTCACTCCATATCCTTGTTTGCACAAATAAATTATTGGCGCACGCACACACACACACACACACACACACACACACACACACACACACACACGCGCGCGCGCGCGCGCGCGCTGCGCTGCGCTGCGCGCACACGCACACGCACACGCACACGCACACGCACACGCACGCACACACGCACAAACACGCACACACACGCACACACGCACACGCACACACGCACGCACACACGCATGCACGCACACACACGCACGCACGCACACACACACACGCACCCACGCGCGCACACACACACACACGCACCCAGACACACGCACATGCACACACACACACACACACACACACACACACACACACACACACACACATCAAAATCTCGTGCATTTATATATATACAAGTCATTACAAATTTCCAAATTTATATGTCAATAATAGTCACTTGAATTTATATAATCTATCATTTTTAAGAAAAATCATGTCACTTCTCTATATAAAAAAGGTTTCCAGATGTTTGTGAATATAGCACGCAAACAAACAACCAATGTGGATGAGTTTTTTGATTGGAAAAATATTTTTTAGATACATAGAAGGAATTCCAAATGCAGTAAAAAAGTATATTTGACTTGAGATAATGTATATATTTGGAGTCCAATAGTTGAATGTAGGTGTTTTGTAATATCAAGCTATGAATGGGGAGAGTGAAATCATGTTATATTGGGGTTTATACAAGACTGTGAACCAACCCAAATATCCAATATAGGATGAAGTCTTTAATCGATTGACAATTTAAGTACATTGAATAGACATATCTAAAGTGAAGTAGAAGAGAATGCAATTAGAGACTTGTAATTAAATATGTTTTTTTGAAGTATTATGAGACTAGGGAGCCGAAAAGTGAAGATTGAGAAAACAAGTATACTTTCAAGTTTCTATTCAATCTTTTTCTCTAATAGACAAATAAATGCCCCGTGCCAACCTCACATTTAACCAATTGATTTCGTGTTTTATACTATCTTTTGGTTTATGATAAAAAGATTATGTACATGATGATTTCAAGTGCCAAACATTTCAAGCGACCTAGTTTAGTGATTGTCCAAAGTCTTATACAATATTTACACATATTTTTATACAATTTCATTTATACATTCTTACCCAACTTCAAAAATATATAAATAATATATTTGTTTTCCTAAAATATATCACGCAACTTATAGATCATATATATATTCATAGAACTCACCACCCTTTGAGTATTTATATATGTATTCCTAATCATAAGTGAGTTCAAATTCAAAACCGATCACTAAAGTTTAAGGAAGATTTATGTCCAGCATATATTAATGTCATAATCAAAATTATTACGAAAGAACAATAAAAATTCCAAAGTGCTTGAAACCTTTATAAAAGTTATTCGGAGGCATTAAAAAGATTGGGAATAATTTGAAAAGCTGAATTTGTGCTTTGCAGATGAACAAATAATGCAGCCGTCCACATATCTATCGATTCGGATAACGTTGGGATAGAAATATTTTAATGGTCCTCTTTTATGCGGATTTGAGGCTATAAATAGTCTAGTTTCCACTGAATAAACTCACGTTCAAATTCAACCGTAGAGAGCGTGCCTGCAGACGTTGTTGACGAACAAGATGGCGGAGACACAACTGCAAAAGAAGAGGATTGTGTGTGCATCCCGACCACAGGATTGTCTGGTTATTGGAGAATGTGGAAAAGTTAGGCTGGAAAAGCAAGATCTACACCCCAATGATTCCCAGGTATAAATTTTCTCATTTATATTCCTGTATACTTTGATCAATGCAAAATTTCTTGCGACTAAGCGAAAACTTCATTGCAGGCATGGTACAAGATTTCTTGCTGCGGTGATCAATGCCTTTTCCAGAACGCAAAACAAACCGACAAATATCTGAACCGTGACCAGCTTCAGGTCATAGCTGGAGATGCAATGAGTTGGATGCTCTCCGGGCTGATTCCAATCCCTTCACATATCCACCCTGCTAACGAACAACTTCTCTCTATTGATCTTGAAGAAGTTAAATGCGCAAGCACCCCTGTGGTGCTAAGGCCAACCGAGGCGGAAAAACCTACCCAGGTCTGGATCTTGGTAGATCCACCAAAAGATCTTGCTTAGGTCTATGTACCGTGCCTACTAAATAAATAAGACAGGACTATGGACCGTCTCTTATATATTAATACATATGAATATCTATTTTAGTACCAATCGTTGTGAACTTTTTATACTGCAATCTCCTATTAGATTTACTACAGTTGATTTCTCTAATTCATAACTAATATTGATGTACGAAGATCCAATTAAGGGAAAGGTTTGGGGATAAAAATAGCAGGGCATTAGATTTGGATAGAAATTATTAATAAGATTGGAAAATCGCAATAAATTTGAATATTTGCAGTTTTTTTTTTTTGAAAAATATAGATTTGATTTGAATATAAATATAAAAGACATTAAAAAACTGTAGATTTATATCTAAACATGCATGCATAATTCACATACCATACTAAAATTTGTTATATTCTCAAGAATCAGTATAAACAATAATAAAACAGACAGCCACATTCCTAACATGTGTATTAATGAAATTTATAAGGTAAATACATTACACAAATGGTTAATTGCAGCAAGACATTAGATTTGGATATAAATTAATTTTATTTTATTTTTGAAAAATCACAAGAAATTTGAAATATCTGAAAAGTATAGATTTGATTAGAATATTTATAAAAGACATTAAAAAAACTGTATATTTGATATGTAAACATGCATGCGGCATTCACATATAGCGTATTAAAATTTGTAATATTCTATAAGAATCACTATACTCTATAATAAATAATAAAATAAACAACCATATTGCTGCGTGTATTAATGAAAGCCTAAGGTAAAGATTATGAGACTAAGAATAACTGTAATAGGGACTAGCAATCTTACATGAAATGTACGATAGAAATGTCAAAGGGAATGTATTGAAGAAGTGAAATTGAATGGGTCAAAATAATAAGAGAGGATGAGAGGAGTTGAAGAATGGGTTTGAGGGAAGAGAGGTTGATGGGTGGGCAAAGCGCTCTAATGAAGGTCAATGTGAATCTCTTCTTTCCTACAACCATCTACCATTTTTGTCAATCATTAGAAAGAGAAGAAGGGTTAAGTTAATGAGGCAACATGTTTTGTAGATATATTCTTAGAAGGCAAGGAGTGGTTGATCAATATTTCCAATGCAAGTAGTTGTTTGTAATTTCAACCTTATTGGTTTTTGGGTAGTTACAAGATAAGTAGTTGTAATGTGATTTTGCTTGCACGCATTTCATGGGACACTTTATAGACAATGATATATGTAGCGGACTTGGTATCCCATGGTAGTGATTTCATGCACATTTGTGATTAGGGAGTCTTTCTAGCTAACCAACATAAAATGGGCTTTGTTGTTTTTGTATTATATTTATTTGTGGCATCAAGGTTTTTGATTGGACATAATTTAGTTTTATAGACAAGGTGAAAAAATGAATGGAAAGTTAGAAATAAAAACGTGGGAATCAAATATTGGCATTCCCTACACCTATTGCATTGTTTATATTGTTCCTACCAAAATAATATATGCTACATGGGCTCGACATCCTTTTCCTTGCTTGAGGATTCAAAAGAAGTGATACCCTTTTCCTTCATCCATGGATGTTATCTATACATTGATTAGAAAGGAGGAAAATCATTCTAGTCATGCACCAGGGGTTATCTGGTGGTGCCAATGGGATGATCATCATAAAATGGGCTTTGTTATTTTGTTTTCCATCATCAAAGTTATCCATTGGATGAAGTTTAATTTGTTAGCTAAGGAAAAGGTGTGAATGGAAATTTTGAATTAAAAAGGTGGGAAGTAATATTTGTGTTCCCCACACTGATTCCATGGCTCATAGTGTCCCCACCAAAAACTATCCACTATATGTGCTCCATTTTATTGTCTCAACGTACCCTTTTATTATTCACATCATTGCAATATGCATTTAGTAGGGACAAAATTAAAACAACGGGACAGCCCTATAGGTTCAAGGTTCGAAAAAAATCACATTGCTTCTTGTTGTAGAACTTTGTAGGTGTTTTTTTTAGTTTTAAGATCAAGTACTTGTAAGGAAACATGGGATGCACGAGCAATCATAAAAAAATAGAGCCCCTTCAATGGTTGGTCATATCAATAAAAGGTAGTTTTTCGTTGTCAATTAAATTTTACTATTTTTATTTTCTTTTATTTTTCACCACTAAGATAATCAAGTGAATGATGTTTAATTTCATAGATTAGATGTAGACATGAACTGAAAGCTGAAAAGAAAAGGGTGCAAATTAAATACCTAAATATCTCACTTATTCCATGGTTCATATCATTCATGCCCAAATAAAATATGTTATATGTTCTCCAGTTTATAATCTTGATCTCACTCCTATTATTAAGACTAGACAAAATAAAAAAACAGAAAATCAATAAGTTCAAGGTTGAAAATCCAAATGTTCTACTATATCACCTAAGTCAGTAAATAAACCTTACATCAATTTCATGTTCAAAAATAATTTAAAAATAATTTACAGACCAAGCCGTAGTCATATTAAATATAGGAAGTGCTTGACAAGTTTTGTTCAGCCAAGTTATCAGCAGAAACTATGAAAAGTTATGTGTCACCATACACGTGAACACGTGTCATTACCACGGCGCGGGAATATAAACCCAACGTACATGAAAGAAACAGGATGAATTGCTCGAAGTCGAGAACAAATTTACTTGCTAAGTAAAAAGTAATAGGGGGAGCGGTAACAGAAATTGTAAAAAGTTTTAGCGAAACCAAAGGAAGAGGATGAATTGATCGAAGTTGAGAACAAATTTAAGGTCGGATCGAAAACGTTAAAATTGAATAGTTCTTCTATGGTGGATGTGTTACGCATACCTGAATCTAGCTTCCTGCATATTCTTATTCGATAATTATGGTGGAAAATACATCACATTTCCATGCTTTTTCTCTCGATGAGATGAAATTATACATAGAAAAATTTAGCCAAAACATTGCACAAGTGAGCTTTGGGTCCGTTTTCACGGAAAAATTACCAGATGAAAATCAAATAGCATTCAAAGTGCTCTCCTTGTTCTCAAAATAGAGAATTGCATATTTTATTAAAGGAGGTAATGCTAAATCACCATTTTGTGTTTCGCTTGTGAAAATATTTCTATGTTGTACTGATAAGGAAGAAAGCTATACTTCTGTACAGAGTCCATCATAGGAATTTGGTGTCGTTGAAATGAATCAGGAGACCTCATGCTTGTATATGAATACGTGTTTAGAAAGGTTTCAAGAAAAAAATGACCGTAAAGGTGTCGCAAAGAAAACAATTTGCAGGGATAGATCCTGTTAATCCATTATAGCTGAGATCAAGCGATACCAGACCTCCGATAAATGATAAAGCACTAGGTATAGTTCCATTAAGTTTGCTGTGATTTATCGCAAAGAGTCACAAACTGGTGAGGGCCCTAGGAATATTTCGAGAGAAGCTATTGGAAGAGTGAACCAAAGTTTCCAATGATGCATAGGGATCCAGAAAGCACACCACTTCATCAGTTCCCTCAGCACCAAGAAGGAGAAATAAGAAAAATGAATAAAATGAGGTAAACGGAGGTTCTAGAAAGAACCGCCACGAAAAGAAGATTAGAACGCGAATGGACGTGAATTTGAAGCACCCAGCCATGTCTCTTCCCCTTCCATGCCATTTCACATCCTTCAGTGCACGGGGAGGACATGGGAAGACCTATAAATGCTTGAAAGGAGCAAGAGAATGGGAATTCGAAGATCCAGAGAGATCGAGAAGCAGAGTTTAATGAGAGCAGTGAGCAAGATCTTGAGTGCTAGAGTTTAATTGTAGGAGCAAGGTGTAGGAACAGAGCAAGCAAGTAATTGGAGAGAAGGTTTACCTTGTTACTTCTTTTCATACTTATTGTAATCCGTAATTGTCTATATTATGCCAATAAAAGTGGAGAAGAAAGAGCAGTTGCCCTTCCTGACTACTTTTACTCCTTGGAGGTTTCCAGGGTAAAATTATTGGTGTTGAAGTTTAAAATTATTTCCTTCTCTACAATTTCCTTTCAATAGCACTAGAAATTTAGTCACGAAGCTCTAATTTTTCAAGCAAATCTGTCATTTTCCAAAGTTGAAAGTAGAAAAACATAATTATGTGATTCGTAGAGTTCTAAAGTAGAAGTTCACAGATTTTGGGTTAGCATAGTTTACATTCCAAGTGTATATTTTTGTATATCTAGTAAAAGATCTTTTCTAGGTTTACGTTTCATGCCTTCTAAATAAATAAGACAAGACTATGGACCTTCTGTTAATATAGTAATACATATAAATATCTTTTTAGTACCAATTTTTGTGAACTTTTTATACTGCAATCTCGTATTAGATTTACTACATTTGCTTTCTCTGATTTATAACTATTATTAATCTACGAAGTTCCTATCAAGGGAAAGGTTTGGAGGATAAAAAAGCTTAATTGCAGTAAGGAATTAGATTTGGATATAAATTATATAACTAGTGGTCACTCCTAAAGGAGCAAGTCTACGCCGAGGGGTGAACTGTTTGTTGAAAGTTTTATTTTTCATGTGGAAGCAATGATGTTTTTTTAATATTTTGGCTTGCATATTTGAATGGTAAAATATAGATTTTGGTCACTGATAAATCCATGTGTTTCCATGCACATGGATTATTTACGTCAATCGATGTATTGTAAATGATGTACTTACGACAATGGCAAGGATCAATGTGAATGTGTGATGTGGGTGGAAATATGTGTGATGCTCAACCAAAAAAATTCTAATGTTGAAAAAATAGAACATTAATAGATATAGGGGTGAATATTTAGGTTTTTGTTCGTATTTTGTCTGAACAAAAGTATGAGAGGTATTTAGAAAAGATAATTTGACACTTCAAAATTTTACGTAATGTTGGGGAATTCATCAAATGCAATTTGGGGCAGGTTTGTGAGCCTACAAATGATCCATGCAGGAAATGTACTAATATGTTGTGGTGAAATATTTGTTTTAACCAATGTAAAGTGCATATAATATAAATACAATTTGAATTAAATGTGTAGGAAGGGCAGATAGATGGGTCAAAGAGGAATAGTAGATGGTGTCATTCTAATGCGAAGGCATCAATTTAAGGAAATGATCATATTACTAATTCCACCAAAATTTTGAGTGGATGTTGGTCAATGCAGTTAACGCTTGCATTGTCACCTGTTACATTTGAAATACTTCCAAATTCAGTCTGTACCCAAGTCTTGCTCCATGTAATGTAAGCTCATCGTACAAGCATGTACATGTATATGCAACAATTGCTAGTTCTTAATAGGGAATAAAATAACATAGTTGCAATGACATAAGGAAAACATTTTTTTCAAGCACTCGTGGAAAGAAAACAAACATAAAATTGAAGGAATTGGTTTATATGTTTGGCCTGAATATATTTCAATGAATGGTAATTATACAACACACACTTATGAGTGGAAAGTGTGTTGCCCACGTGTGTTTTTTGGTAGGTAGTAGTTTACATGACATGTAACTTTTATATGGATGTGATAGAGAAGGTTTTAGTCTGCGCATCTCAAGGTTCCATGCCTTAATATGAATTGAGTCACTTCCAGTAAATCATGATGCACAAGAAACGCATGACATATCGATACTTTATTTGGGTTGAGTGATACCACTAATCAATTGATTCCTTTTCTAAGACAAATTTCTATTTGTCAAGCTAGTAATGAGTGTACAGAAAGTCCAAAATCCAACATATCAATAATTGGATGTAAAAAAGTGGCTATTTTTTCTCTCTAAATATGTGTGAACTACATTTTAAAGTGGATAAAATTGACAAAATATCAAATGGCTGCAAAGAAAACAATTCTTTTAACCCAAAAGGGAAAGGTTTTTTCCTGCCATCTCCTGCAATTTTAGGAGGTCTAGGTATTTATATAGTTGCTTGGCATTGTGAAATTTTGAACATAAGAATGCACATCTGGTATGAGTTTTTATGGGCAACTATTAACAATTAAGTAATTGTTCCCTAGAATCTAGGTATATTTATGTTGGAACAATCTAAACACCCAAATAGTAGTATGAATGTATCCAATACTTGTTCAAATCATGCGGGGGTCATTAATGTGATGGAATCTCCTATGATCAATTGGAGAAACTCTTTTATTGTGATTTGTTTTCTATAATACAGTAATCATAATTGTTACTGTGCTTTCTACCAATTTATATTTCAATCGAGATCAACATCGCATGTAGAACCATTTTATCCGATGTTTAGTATATATACCATGTATGACCGACCTTAGACTAAAGTCAGTGAGACTTTGTATAATATAAACACCAAAATGGTAGTATAAATGTATGCAATACTTGTGCAAATAATGCGTGCATCATGAATGCGATGGAACCTCCTATGATCAATTAGAGAAAATATTTTATTGTGATTGGATTTCTATAATAGATTAAGCAACATTGTTACTGTGTTTTCTACCAGTTTATATTTCAATCAAGATTAACATCCCAGAAATAAATTTTTTTTCGGGGTTTGCTATATCCAGGTCATTTTTAATATATGGTGCATTCAAAAATTAAAAAGTATAACTGAATACTACCACTTCTGACTGACCTTAGACTAAGCTCAGTGAGACTTTATATAAACAATTCATATTGAGTATGTCTTATATGTCTATATCTAATAGTAGCATTAAAATTTTATGCATATCCTCATGATATGTCATATATGTTTGTATCGATCAAGTTTATTAATAAGTGTTGAATATTGTAAAAATATGGGTCACCAAAATGGTAGTATGAATGTATGCAATACATGTTCAAATAATGTAGGGATCATGAATGTAATGGAACCTCCTATGATCAATTGGAGAAGCTCTTTTATTGTGATTTGATTTCTATAATACATTAATCATCATTGTTATTGTGTTTTCTACCAATTTATATTTCAATCAAGATCAACATCCCATAAAGAAACATTTTTTTGGTGTTTTCCGACCGACCTTAGACTAATCTCAATGACACTTTGTATAAAAAAATCATATCGAATATGTCTTCTATTTCTATATCTAATAGTAGCATTTAAATTTGATGCATATCCTCATGATATGTCGTATATGTCTATATCGATCAAGTTCATTAATAAGTGTCGAATATTGTAAGAATATGGGTCACCAAAAGGGTAGTATGAATGTATGTAGTACTTGTTCAAATAATGTGGGGATCATGAATGCGACAGAAACTCCTATGATCAATTGAAAAAGGTCTTTCATTGTGATTTGATTTCTATAATACAGTAATCATCATTGTTACTATGTTTTCTACCAGTTTATATTTCAATCAAGATCAATATCCTAGTAAAAACCACTTTTTTTGTTGTTTACTATAACGAGGTCTTGTTTAATATATGGTGCATTAAAAAATTTAAAAGTATAATTGAATACGACTACTTCTAAGCGACCTTGGACTAAGCTCAGTGAGACTTTGTATGAATAATGCATATTGAATATGTCTTCTATGTCTATATCGAATAGTAACATTAAAACTTTATGCATATTCTCCTGATATGTTGTATATGTTTGTATCGATCGAGTTTATTATACCAAAATGGTAGTATGAATGTATGCAGTACTTGTTCAAATAATGTGGGGATCTTGAATGTGGTCGAACCTCCTACGATCAATTGGAGACGTTCTTTTATTTTGATTTGATTTCTATATTACATTAATCATCATTGTTACTGTGGTTTCTACCATTTTATATTTCAATCAAGATCAACATTCTATAAAGAACCACTTTTTTCGGTTTTTACTATATCTAGGTCTTGTTTAATATATGGTGCATTCAAAAAGCAGAAAGTACAATGGAATACTACCACTTCTGACCAACCTGAGACTAAGCTCAGTGAGACTTTGTATAAACAATTCATATTGAATATGTCTTCTATGTCTATATCTAATAGTAGCATTAAAATTGGATGCATAGCCTCGTGATATGTCATATATGTTTGTATAGATCAAATTTATTAATAAGTGTCGAATATTGTAAAAATACAGGTCACATTGTGTATCACTTTATATAGACATGATTTACTCATTTTTTTGTAGCTTCGTGATTTGTGTGGTATACGTATCTATGGAAAATGCAACTCGAGAGTTTAGTCAACTAACATCATAAATCATGCAAATTTCAACATAAAGAAATCATACGATAAGGAGGAGTGGGAGACCTACACATTTATTCATGGCATCCACTTTGTTTAGGTTTATGTCAATGTAAAACCACAACAAGTGCAGGGCATAAATCTATGTCACGTTTCATTACTCTCGTCTAATATATCCCCTTCAATATCTAGCTAAATAGTAGACTAATCTTAACAAGTTGATGCAGGTCTGAGACAGGAAACATTTATCATAGTGACAACTACAATTTAAGGGGAAAATTAGCCAATAACACAAGTCACATCTACAAATCTACTAAAAAAATGGTGATATAGTGTCTGTTCTAAAAGGCTGGGTTTATTCACAAGTAAGGGCTGATATTAATTTTCTTTGTATTTTAAAAAATCCCATAAACATATATTTTGCGTATAATTTAAATGCACAAAAGAAGGTATGCATATTTTGTTTTGTCTTTTAAAGATATTTTCAAAAAAACTATGATAGTTGAATGGCTTTGTAGCCCCCTAATTTTGAGTTCATGATCATTGGCTCCTCCTTTTCAATAATATTTGTATTGAACTTAGCCGACACATGCATGGTTACTATCATTACCAAGAAATTTCTATTATTTGAATTCCATTCATAAAAATGGACACCTGAACATTTGTTTGACCTGCACATTTCCTAAAACAAAATAAATGAGGCTAAAGCCATAATAAAAAATAATACAAATGCCTTCTAAAAGAAACAAACTTTAAAAACCAGTCAAATATGTCATATATGTCTAGTTTTTCTTAAACAATTTAACCATGTAAGATTGGCATGGGAATGTGTACAGTGTAGTGAATAGTTTATCCATTGTAATTAAGTTATTATTAATCTGGGACGAAGGTAACATTGCAATTTGAGTCTTTATACTTAATTCTATATCATTATACAGGAGATACCAAGGTTGAATTGGTTGTACAAATGTGGCCACATTTACATAATCCACCGTAATCATTATTTATGAATGATGGATAATTTGAGACAATGACATTTAATCACATGGAATTATCCAAGTTTTATACAGTTTTTCTTAAGGTGTTTTTTTTTTTTTTGTGGTGAAGGCACATTAATGATACTTAGATGCATGGTAACATGTAATGCGCAAGACCAAGCTACTGTATCATGTAACATGTAATGTGCATGACGAAGCCCATTAATGTGCAGGACCAAGCCCATTGCCGCATATGTATTATTTTTGAATATAATCGTGGAATTCTTGCATACATTCCATAGTCTGTATCTATTGGGCATCTGAACTGTGTGAAATGGAGAAATACAAAGTTATAGCAGTTGGGAGATTCCCACAAGTGAATTACCCGTCAAAAGTTTGAATCTTCGGTAGAGGAGACGAGGAAGTATGAGTGACAAATCCAGGGCACCAGAGTCCTTCGAAATAGCAGCAGTCTTTTGAAACAGTACATCTAGAACTTAACCGAAAACCGAATACGTGCAGGAAAACGATGACAAAACTACATGTGGAGGCAGGTGTCACGATGGAAAAGCAGAATGCTGGCAGGATCAAATTCAGGACAAATGGAGCAGTTGCAGAATCCCAAAAACCGTATTCCAGTTGGACGGGTGTAACATCAGCGGAACAAAGCAGGTCAAGCTCCTTCCAGAGAAGGGTCATTGGAAGAAGGAAGACAACTGGCTGAGGGAAAAATTAAGTAGCTCGAGCACCTCAAGCAGGTGGACGTCGTCGTTGGAGGTCTACTGCACTATAGCCACGCCTTCGGCGTAATTATTAGAAAATCGTAATAAATTTTAATATTTGTATCTTTTTTTTAAATTATATATTTAATGTGAATATTTATAAAAGACATTAAAAACATTGTAGATTTGATATGTAAACATGCATGCTACATTTACATACCATATTAAAATTTGTTATGTTCACAATGTATTAATTATGCCAACATTCCCCCCCTTAATACATTGTTTTTACAAATCTACCCCTAAATAATCATTGTTGTCATCCTCAGATTCATCATCTTGTTACGTCGCGACATGTCCTATCTGCCTCTTGCAAAAAGGACTTTGTCTGGATTTTCTTGAATCTCTGCGACAAATGTGCTCTCGTTTGTAAAAAAAAATAGATGAAGAAGTGATCTCAAAAGCTCATGTGGTGTGCCACAGATGTGCCTAAGGGCATTTAATCTTGCGTTTGTCATCTGGATCGACACAACTCTTCTTCGTCTACATGTCGAACAAGACTCAGGCCATTATGTCCATGAATTGCAAGTTTTGGAGACTAGCAAAGAGTAGATACCGATGCTCTTGTGGGCTTGACTTTGGCTCTCTCAAATGCGGCACGTCTCTATGGTTGCTTACAATGTCGCTAACATCTTTGGGCACGACTTTCATGCTCTCAGAACTGTTGCATGGGATCATAGGCCAGTTGTTCGAGTCCATCTTTGATAGCAAATTTGATGAATGAATGAAGGGGATTAATCTCATTTTGTTTTGATTTGTTTCAAACAAATTCCACATGTCTCTTGATCTTTTGTACAATGCGCTTGCTAATGTATTGCTTGGTCTACGAACAATAGTTGAGAAGATGTTGGGAGAAGGAGTCTACCAACGCACACCTGGGCTTTTAGGTGGTCGATGCCACTCATGCCAGACTCAACACGGTGCTTATAAGTTGGTCAGTGGTCATTGCCACATGCTCTCTTCTCCCTCTTTGGTGACGGATTCTTCTTTTTGAATTCTTGAACTGCGGGCTTGTACCACGGGTTTCCTCCACTGAGTACGCTCACACGCCTGACTATTTACTCTTCTGGTCACTATTGTTTCCTCACACGCCGAGAAATGGTCATTGATGGGATAACTTGCAGGCGGACTTGGATCGGAAATCATATTCTATTGGGGAGTGTAGGGTGCAGTCAGATGTTGCTGAATGCCATGCTGCTTCAGGTATGCTAAGAACTTCTTCGATATAAATTCCCCCCCTCGATCTGAGCAGAGGAGAAGGAGAGGCTTCCCAGACTGCCTGGTGGCTTGCTAGTAAAAGGTTGGGAAATTAGCAAATTCCTCACTCTTCTTCAAGAGAAAATATACCCACATTTTCCATTAGTAATCATCAATGATGAGCTAGAAGTATTTAAAACCTTGGAAGCTAGCTCGCAGGGGTACGCATCAGATCGGTATGTACAACTTGAAGATGCTCCGTAGAATGATAAGAGCCCTATTTTCTCGAGATGTCTTGTGGGAAAACAACACAGAGGTCCGTTCAAACAGAGCTCTTATCATTCTACAGAGCATCTTCATGTTGTACATACCAATCTGTGCAAACCCCTGCCAGCTAGCTTCCAAGGTTTTGAATACTTCCAGCTCATCATTGATGATTACTCACAGAAAATGTGGGTATATTTTCTCTGGAAGAAGAGTGAGGCATTTTCCAATTTCCAAACCTTTTACCAGCAAGTCACCAGGTAGTCTGGGAAGCCTCTCCTTCTCCTCCACTCAGATAGAGGGGGGAATTTGTATCGAAGAAGTTCTTAGCATACCTAAAGCAACATGGCATTCAACAACATCTGGTTGCACCCTACACTCCACAACAGAATGGGATTTCTGAGTGACACAACAGGACTGTCATGGAGATGACTCGTTGTATGCTCTCCACTGCCAAGTTGAAGGATCAATTTTGGGCAGAAGCAGTCCAGACAGTAGTGTATCTACTCAACCAGGCACCCACGAAGATCTTGCAGAACAGGACATCAGAAGAGGTATGGACTGGTCATAAACCTTTTATTTGTCATTTGAGAGTTTTTGACTGTACTGCATATATGTATGTTCCAGATAAGAAAAGGAAGAAGATCGATCCAAAGAAACTGCCATGTCTTTTCTTGGGATATAGTACTACCTCAAAGGCATATCGTCTCATGGATCCTAAGATGAAGAAGATCTACGAGAGTTGAGATGTGGTGTGTGATGAGTCATCCTTTGACTCCCTGCCACACAATGGAGATCCAGTACCGACCTCGTCACATAGATTGCTCACACATCCAGATCTGATTCTTCTCAGAGAGAAGAAGAGCTGAGTGGAGACTTATTCGTTGATCTAGGCACACTGGAAAACACATCTTCACATCAGCAGCAATAGCACCAATGTTTGAAATGGGTCCAGAATACTATTAGGGATGCACACCTGAAATCACTTCTAGGCACTTCTACGGGAGTCGAAAACACAAAGTGAATCCAGACATGAGGTAAATTTTGCACTCATGAGTTTAGTTGTTGATAGCACCAAACTTGACACTATTAGTGAGGCATTAGACCAACCACAGTGGAAACAGGCTATGGATTCTGAATATGATTCCCTACTTCAGAATCAGACATGGGAACTTATCGATCTGCCTCTAGGTAAGAAATCCATTGGTTGCAAATGGATTTTCAAAACAAAATATAAGGCAGATGGTTCAATCGACAAACATAAAGCATGAATTGTTGCAAAGGGTTATGCTCATCAAGAAGGAATTGACTATGACGAGACCTTTGCACCCACTACGAAGATCAAAACCATCAGAGTTGTTTGTGCACTAGTAGCACAAAATAGATGGAAACTTCAGCAGATGGTTTTCAAGAGTGCTTTTCTGAATGGTGATCTCAAAGAAGAAGTATACATGGCCCAACCCGAAGGGTTTTTAGATGAGCATCAACCACACAAGGTATGTCATCTGATAAAGTCACTTTATGGACTCAAACAAGCACCTAGGGTATGGTATATAAAAATTGATGATCACCTATTGTAGCATGGATTCACTCGTAGCCCCTCTGATAAAAATTTGTATATCAAGAAGGTAGGAAAAGAGATTGTTATTCTAGTTTTGTACGTAGATGATCTTTTGATCACAGGAAATTTTGACAATCTTGTGGATGATGTAAAGAATGGTCTGAAGAAATCCTTCAACATGACTAATTTGGGGCTACTTCACTACTATCTTGGCTTAGAGATATGGCAGAAGAAGAATCATATCTTCATCTCCTAGATGAAATATGCCAAGACACTCCTAGAGAAGTATGGAATGTCAGATTGTAAACCAATGTCCACACCTATGGAAAAAGGTTTGTAATTATCTAGATTCCAAGATTCACCACAAGTAGATGGCACTTTCTATAGGCAGCGTGTGGGGAGTCTCATTTATTTAACTTATACCAGGCCAGATCTTTGCTTTGCATTGAGCTATCTCGCCTGATTTATGCAGAAGCCGAATAAATGTCATTGGATAGCAGCAAAGCATGTGTTGAGATACGTCCAAGGTACAGTTGACTTTGGTCTAGAGTATCAGAAGAACACTTAGTTCTTCTTATAGGGATATACAGACTTGGACTATGCGGGATCCGTTGATGACAGGAAATCCACTTTAGGATATGTTTTTCATCTCAGATCTGGACCTATCTTGTGGATTAGCAAGAAGCAAACTATTGTTGCTCTTTCATCCACTAAGGCTGAATACCGTGTCACACGAGGAGCTGTGTGTGAAGTGATTTGGTTACATTGCATTCTTGCAGATATGGGATTCCTGAAGATAAACCTCCCATCATTCACTGCAATAATGAAGTTGTGTTAAAGCTTGTGAAGAATCATTTTTTTCATGAACGAACAAAGCATATTGAGGTCGAATGTTACTACATTCCTGAATAGGTCTTGAACCACCAAATTCAGCTCTAGTACTACCCTACTAATTTTCAGGTTACAGATATTCTCACCAAGCCTCTCGGCAAGGTGAAGTTTGATTTATTTAGGGGGTACATTTGTAAGAGCAATGTATTAAGGGGGGGAATGTTAGATAACTAATACATCTGTGTTATGTATTTGTTATTGATCAGTTTTAATCGGTTGTATAACCGTCCTCACGCACAGTCTCTATCGACCTATATAAAGGCGTCATTCTGTATTCATTTGAAATATAGCAATATATCTTCTTCTCTTCCTCCACGCACGACCTCGACCTGCTCTAATACCACTGTTAGCACAGGAGCGATGTAAAATGTCTAAATGAGTTTATTCACAATGTACGAGAGTATTAATACAGGAGAGAATTCAGTTAGCAGGTAACCACCTGTAACTGATAGGTCGGTTATACATATAACAATGTATTAATTATGCCAACAAGAATAACTTTAGAATCAAATTATTGAGGTCTTACAATCTTATATAACAACTAATAATCAACATTTTAAATTAGACGATCAAGACCTTGTTATTTTCTCCTATTTGTTTGGTATAGGAAGCATAAATGCATGTTTTCTTGTGTAAGAAATAAGGGGATGTTTTTTCCACCCACATTTTCCCTAGCTAGGAAGCCTCATACTCTATATGTTAATGGTGTGGTTAGGAAGTGTACTTTAGTGAAGGTTGTTCCTAAATATTACTTGATGTATATTTTCTCTATGTAAGCTTCTTTTATAAAGTACCGTATTTTTAGATTCAATCTCATCTTTCCTATATGCTTCAACATTTGTGTCTGATTTTCCTTCGATGTCATCACAAATTTCACATCTCCTCCCTCTTTGTTGGTTCCTCTTTGTCATATCCCTTATGTTTTTGAAATTCGATTTAGAATATCCTATCAGTTATTGTGTATTAAATATTTAGGTTTGATATCATTTTCACAATGATAATTCCTTTGAAAGTGATAACTTTTATGGAAAGGCTTCTCGAGAATACATTGTTATCATTACTAATCCTAGCAAGATCTTAAAAATTGTAGCTAATATATTGTTAGGATTATCATTTAATCAACGTTGGTATTTGAATTTCGATATATATTGATTGTATTTGGGGCATTAATGTGGTAGAGATATTTTTATTTACTACATAGACGAAATTTTCTAGTAAAAAAAATATTTTCCTTTACTTGGTAGCACCATAATTTGACTTGGTTCAACTTGCAAAATATGTTGTGTCATGGAACAATTTACAATTAATACTTGGATTATGTGTCCATAGATAAACTATTTGAATCCTGTGGTAGTATGCATGGGTAGTACGATTTCAAATGTTTTACCATGTTGTTCCAAATTGGGAATAATGCTCTATTTGGATTCGACATGTAGTGGGGAGTTGTTGTTGCAAAATTCACAAAAACCTATTGGTAAATTTCAATTTTTTTAAATAATTGCTTCACTTGATTAGATTGAAAAAATCTACCATCCTTGGTGAAAAAATTGGAATTCTAGGGCATCCTGGATTTTTTGCGTTTTGATAGTCATAGGGCGTCATTTGCCTGTCAAATTCATCCTAATGAGGATGGCAACGTGGCGGGTTTCATTGGCCGGGTGGTTGGCGGGGGGTGGTCAGATTCCCCTGGAATTTTTTAGACTTTACTTTGCGAAAACTTTAAAAGTCAAAAGTTGGCCCGAAACCCCACAGCAAATCGGGAGTAGACACGTGTCCATAAAAGACCAAGTGCAGAGGATTGGACCGATGGGGGACTTAGAGTTTTTGGCTCTAATTCTATAAAGTTTCAAAACCAATTTTTCCCCTGCACTAATCACAGGAGGACACCAGGCATCACGGCAGCGTAGGGTGGGTCGGCGGGTCCACGAAGGGGAATGGGGTTTTTTTCCCCTTTTTGGAAAAGAAGGCTTAATATCAAAATTTAAGCCACGGGCCCGCAAGCAAATCATCGAGTTACATGTGGCAGAGGACAAGGTGGGCGGTGGAGTGGAAAGAAATTTTTCCCTTTTTCTAAAAGGACTCAAAAACCAAAATGGATGTGTTGGACCACAGTGAATCAAAAGGGAGCAGAGACACGTGGCAAGGGAAAAAATAGGGAGGTGTGGGCCCAACGGGGGGCAAAAGGTGAAAATTTTCCAAATTTCCAAAAAAGGGGTCATGGGGCAGAGAAAAAAGTGAAAATTTTCCAAATTTCTATGCCACCATGGGAAGAGAAAGAAAAAAGTCAAAAGTTTCTTCCATTTTTCCAAAAAATGCGAAAAGTAAAAATGATCCCCCCCCCCCAATTTTGTCCCAATTATTTTTTGACATTTGTTTTGACCGCCATGGGAGCTCTGGAAGACTGGACTCACCAATTTTTGCATCAAAATTCATCAAATTTATAGTGATTTGTGTCGTCCCTAACCTTCCAGGATCTATTGGCATCACTTTCATGGCTAATTCTTGTTTTGAGTGTTTTGAAAGTAATTTTTTGCCCATTCCGAGAAAGGAAAACACGTGAAATGACAAAAAAAATCAAAAGTGCAGAGTAATATGAGAAGGTAAAAGGGTGAAAATGATGAGTAAGAGGTGTTTGACATGCTCAAGATGAAAACATGCCCCAATATGGATAATTGATACAGTATTTGAAATAATTAATCCTTTTGGGCACACCTGCAACTGCAAGTGTTTTATGTTTGATGTCATTTTCATTGGAATCATTAGATTTTTGTAACAAACGTGAGCCCATGGATATTATGTTTTTGGGAAAGAAAGGCTTCCACTGTGGGATAAGATATTCTAAGGATTTTGAGAAAAGAAGAAATTGTAGGGTTGGAGATGAAATCATGAAGCACATTATGATGAGAAAGCTCATATTTTTGAGAAGCAACCCCACCAAAGAACCAGAATAATTTATTCTGTGTTAGATCTTCATGTATGTGAGGTAGTTCAAGTGTATAGCCATCACACATCCTCTGAATTTTTCATGAAACTCTCCCCTACTGAGATCTAACAAGCTTTTGAGTTAATATTTGTTTTCCTGGGAAAATATGTGTTTGTTATCATTTTTAAGTGCTTTGACAAATAGTCTTCATTGTTCTTGTTGCAATCTTGCATGAAAGTCTTTAGAAATCACACAGAATCTCCATTCCTTGTGATAGTTAGTGGTATTTGCAATTCATATGCAGAAGAGCCTTCATTGTAAAGGATAAACAAATTAAAAGTCAATTTACCTCCTTGGACTATAGAGCTGCTTGTTTGTATGGAGGAAGCCTTTGGGCCACGGTACCTTAGGCGTGGTTTGATCATGATTTTGTGTTTAATTGAGTTCATTACTTGAGATTTTGGGGTGAATCTCAAAGATTGTGTGGAAGAGTGCGGCCGGCTTCCAATTTATGCCTCTTTTGGTTGAAAGAAGTCCCCCCCCCCCCCCCCCTTTGGAATTAAAATTTTGAAAGGCATTTGGATCTAAAGTTGTTTTACCACAAGTATCGAGAGTTGTCAAGATCTGATTATATCCCGTGTCTCATCAATACCCCACAAAAAATAATTCTAAAAAACCCATACTACCTGAATCTGACACTAGTGTCAACATAAGAATAGAATCCATTTACAAAAATGGCAACAAAGAAAATTAGGGGATTACACATGTCTTTCAGAAACCCTTGCCTTGCATTGAAAATATCTCCATGATCTGGGAGTGAGTGACAATTGTGAAAGTCTGATTTGGAGTGTTGATCATACGTGCTCGTTGTTTCATCGTTGTACAAAATTTGAAGTGGAGTGTTGTGCTTCAACACTGTTCGCGTATGAATGAACCTGCACCTAATATGCTTTGTTCTCTATGAAAACTGGATTGGCGAACAACTTTTGAAACACTTCATTGTCTCATACATGGTAGTCGGTTTGTCCTGTGGTATTCCAAGTCCTTCCACGTATGCGACTTAGCCCAATCGCTTTCACAGACAGCTTCTCCTATAGACCGATACTCGCTTCTGTGAAAGAGAAGCGGCCTGCCATTGAAGTGGTTCCAACAAAGAAAACAAGCCTGCATTGACTCCACAAGGGATCTGCACAAGAAAAAAATTGTTTTTTTTAAGCAAAAGAAGACCTCACTTCTTTCCAAAATCCCACGCGCGCCAAAGCCCTTCAAAAGCCAAGCAAAGAATTAAAAAAAGAAGGCTGCCCAATCCTCCTCAACGCTGGACCTCACACAGTAGAATCAATCAAAGCAAAGCATAATCATACAAAGAAATAAAAAACAGCGGCCCAACACAATAAAATGGTGGAGAAAATGCGAGAACTGGCCTCTCCACTCGCCTTCGCCAAATCCCTGCTTCCAGTGACCTGCACAAAGAACGCAGCATAGAAAAGGAATCAACAGAAGACAAAAAAAAGAGTGCCAAGCCCCAGGATGCTCGACCTACAACAAGAAGCACAAACAGCTGGCCAAAGCACAAAAAACATGCCCTCTCCAAATCCATCCATCCCTCGGACCTCAAACAAAAACAGTGCGGGAAGAGAGGCGGCATGGAAAAGGCGTTTCACAAGCAAAGAAGATAAAAAAAAAACGTTTCAAGATCTGGATTTTAAGCATTGAGAAAACCTAAATCTGCATTTACCACGCTGCAGCGATTGGGAGCTTCATTCAATTCACATTTTTTTAAAAGGGTTAGTCCATTTTTTCACTTGGTTAAAATCCCTAATTCTGGTTTTATATTCAAACAAGACTAAGCGGGCCAATGTTTATGAACTAATCATGACTTAGAAGTGGGAGGTTTGGGATTCAAATCCCATCCCGAAATTACTTGTTTGAATTTGGCAGATTTTTTTTTGGCGGAAACGGCTAAATTTTAGCAGATTTTTTGAATTTAGTTATAACTACCTAAATTTAGCGAGAAATCCCTAATTTGGGTAACAGAATTTTTTTCTCCCTTCTTCGGCCGGTCTTTTCATTTTGACATTTTTTGGAAAAGGATACCATTCTAAAAATTTCATTTTCAGCTATTTTTTTGCAATTTTTAGCATTTTTGGGTTGTATTGGGCTCAGGAGGCCACCAGGGACCCTGAAACTGAAATTTTTTGCCTGTCATCAAATTGTAACAGTTTTTGAATGTAAATTGTATACTGCTACATATTGTACTAATTTACAGTGCCATAGTCAACTGTCAACTTTGTAACTGGCTCATAAACTGCAGAATTGTAATAAAAACAATACATGGGTTCTGTAACACTCACCCGAGATCCTAATCTCATTCGGCAGCGTTCGGTATATACATTTCCTCTGGACAGCGCTACGGTAAAGCCGTTTGCGACACTACTGCCCTTAACACCTAATATTGCTCAACACGTTTCCTTGGCAGTCCCAATAAATCGACGGGGATTAATAAGTCACAGTGCACACACTATGAACGCATCCGGTCATCCGTCTGTGAACGTTAATCAAGACATCATCTGGACTGAGAAATTATCTAGTATATAGCGAATTTACGCTTGCGTATGAGAATTTCTTTGATCCGTTATCAAATATCACACAGACCCCATCAATACTGTCCTTGTACCACGTTATTGATCATTCTTTTCACGTACTTAATTTGCCTCTTTCACGGTACCTTCCGGTATATAGAAAGGTGGAGAGTTCTTCCACCGTACCGACGGGTATATGGAAGGGCACGTATATATCGAAGGTGTCGGTATAATCGGACTGACGGTATAATAGATTGGTAGACCTTATACCTGCATTGATAAGTGCACAGCCAAACCCTGTCAGTGATCTCTACAAAATGGGCAGCCAAATCCCACAAAATTTTTCGCTTCTTCCTTCCGGATTACAATTGCTCAGAGGAATCAACTAGTAACATTGAAGCACAAAAAGAAAGACACAGCTTGAGTTGAAGAAAATGGCCTGTTGTTACTGGTACTCTAACCAGATCACCCTGATGCAAACACCACCACGACGATTTGATAGTCAGATCAAAAGCAAAACTCATCATCTTGTTTGGAGTGTCCGTGATGTGTAAGCCACATTCGAGATGGCCACATCAGCAAAAGAATCCTGGTATAAGTAAGCCCCATATATGAGTCCACGAACAAGAATGTCATACTCAATTGCAGAGTCGTTACATACGCTAATTCAAGCAGAATGAGAAATTGAACCCTTTCTAAAGAAGATTTGGGCAGAGTTGAGGGCTGCACTTCTAGCCCTAGAGAAGAGGTCAAAGGGATGAATCGTCTCATTCCCATATGTTCTGAGAGCTCTCCCTTCTTCTTACCCACCACATTTTTGTCACAACTCCCTAAACTTGTCTGATATGACAATTAGTTTTGACAAGCTAGTAAACCTACTGCAACAAGAGGAACAATCACACAGGATGATGAAGAGGAGTGCATGCATTGTCTTCACTAATCAAAAATGGAAAGGAAAATGTAAGGAAAACCTAATCCTATCGAAGTCCCACTCAGAATCAGTCTTCATGGGGACAATCAATAGAAGAAGCGATGTTCCAATTTGCAAAAGATGACATAAACTTGCAAAGAATGTTGTTTAACACTATAAGAAAGGTTCTCAAGGCCAATGCTGTACCACAACCCAACAATCCTTACAAGGGACATTCACACAAATATCACGTGGAGAAAGGGGAACTGGAAAGAAGACCCCACAGCAAGGTATGATTGCGGAGCAACAAGGACAGTCAAACAATGAATACTTCTTGTTCACGGCTCGATCAAGTGAACCATCCTACTGACAATTAGACATTGACACTAGTTTGTTTACATTAGTATTCAGATATCAACCACTTCCACCTGACATTATTACACAACTTTCTTTATTAAACATAGCAGCCGATCAGGCTAAGAATGTCTGGACTAGACTAAAAAATCACCTGTAGTCCTTGTGGCTCCACTACGTCTCTCATTCTCACTTCCATGAACTTATCTAGAAATCCATATGAGATTCCCGCAGGTCACTTTCCACATGTTCAGTAACCAATAAATAGAATATCGACAGATCTTGATATCGATTGGAGTCTCCGAGAAACTATTATATCAAATTGAGCCATCACACTACTTCAGGTTAGAAGATCATTCTTTGCCTTAGACTCACAGATCCTGATATTGCGCATTATGGATATCAGATAGCCCAATTAGCTTGTTCATCATCATCTCACTCATGTCTACTTCTATTCTACATTGGCTATCCTGGCATGACCTCAAGAGGTCGGGTGCAAATAAGGTCACACGTTGATTTTTTCTCGTACAAATTGAAGATTGAAAAATAGGGACGGAAGCCTGATCACTTTATTAATCTTAATCAATCAACCATTATAGAGAATGGGCTGCAATATTTATAGATATTGCACAGCCAAATACACACAGGAGAATAAGTTGCACAGGTGCAACCAAATGCCAGAATGAATAAGCTTCCAATAACATCCGGGAAGCAGGAAATGAATAGATACAAATATATTGTTCACAAACATATAACAGTATGAAATAAAAGACAAATATGGTTGATTAACCATATAACCAAATAACAATTATTATTTAATTAATAAAATTAAATAATTTAAACTATGCATAATTAATATTAGGATAATAATATTTAATCCTAACATTCCCCCCCTTAATTGTGCATTGTCTGAAGAGATGAGGAGAGAAATGATCTGAACAACTCGAACTTGTCACATGCAAGTGACTTTGTGAAAATATCTGCTCGTTGTTCAGCCGTTGGACAAAATTGAAGTTGGATGTTGTGCTTCAACACATGTTCGCGTATGAAATGAACCTGAACCTAAATATGCTTTGTTCTCTCATGAAAAACTGGATTGCGAACAAGTTTGAGAACACCTTCATTGTCTACATACATGGTAGTCGGTTTGTCCTGTGGTATTCCAAGTCCTTCCAGTATGCGACGTAGCCAAATCGCTTCACAGACAGCTTCTCCTATAGAACGATACTCGGCTTCTGTGAAAGAGAAGCGGCCTGCACAGTGGAAGTGTATTCCAAACAAAGAAAAAAGCCTGCAGTTGACTCCACAGGGATCTGCACAAAGAAAAAATGTTTTTTTGAGCAAAAGAGACCTCATTCTTTCCAAAATCCACGCGCCAAAGCCTGCAAAACAAAGCAAAGAATTAAAAAAAAGAGGCGCCCAAATCCTCCTCACGCTGGACCTGCACACATAGAAATCAGCAAAGCAAAGCATATCATACAAAAGAAATAAAAAACAGCGGCCAAACACAATAGAAATGGTGGAAGAAAAGCTAGAACGGCCTTCTCCACTCGCCTGCGCCAAATCCTGCTTCCAGTGACCTGCACAAAGAAACGCAGCATAGAAAGGAATCAAAGAAAACAAAAAAAAGAGTGTCCATAGCCTCCATGCTCGACCTACACCAAGAAGCAACAAACAGCGGCCAAAGCACAAAAAACAATGGCCTTCTCCAAATCCACGCGGACAGCAAACAAAAACAGTGCGAGGAAAGAAGGAGGCGGCATGGAAAAGGCGTTCACAAGCAAAAGAAGATAAAAACGTTTCAAGATCTGGATTTTAAGCATTGAGAAAACCTAAATCTGCATTTCCACGCATGCAGCGATGTGGAGCTTCATTCAATTCACATTTTTTAAAAGGTTAGTCATTTTTTCACTTGTTTAAATACAATATGCTGTGTTTTATATTCAAACAAGACTAAGCGGCCAAGGTGGATAGACTATATGACTTAGAAGTGGGAGGTTTGGAGTTCAAATCCCATCCCGAAATTACTTGTTTGAATTTGGCAGATTTTTTGGCGGAACTGCTAAATTTAGCAGATTTTTTGAATTTAGTTATAACTAACTAAATTTAGCGGAGAAATCCCTAATTTGGGGTAACAAATTTTTTTCTCCCATTCGGCCTGGTTTTTCATTTTGGACATTTTTTGCAAAAGGATACCCATCTAAAAATTGCATTTTCAGCTATTTTTTTGCAATTTTTAGCATTTTGGGTTGTATTGGGCTCAGGAGGCCACCAGGACCCTGAAACTGAAATTTTTTGCCTGTCATTCAAATTGTACAGTTTTTTGAATGTAAATTGTATACTGCTACATATTGTACTAATTTACAGGTTGCCATAGTCAACTGCAAAACTTTGTAACTGCTCAGAAACTGGCAGAATTGTAATAAAAAACAATAAAATTGGTTCTGTAACACTCACGAGATCCTAGATCTCATTCGCAGCGTTCGGTATATACAGTGCCTCTGGGAAGCGCTTACGGGTAAAGCCGTTGCGACTACTACTGCACTTAACACCTAATATAGCTGCAACAACGTTGTCTGGGCATCGTCCCAATAAATCGACGGGGAGTAATAAGGTCACAGTGCACACACTATGAACCATCCCATCCGTCTGTGAACGATTACAAGACATAAATCTGGACTGAGAAATTATCTGAGTATATAGCGAAGTTACGCGTGCGTATGAGGATATTTCTTTGAGCCGGTATCAATAATCACACAGACCCCATCAATACTGTCTTGGTACCACGTATTGAATTCTTTCACGTACGTTAATGCCTCTTTCACGTACCTCCGGGTATATAGAAAGGGAGAGATTCTTCCACGTACCGACGGGTATATCGGAAGGGCACGTATATAGAAAGGTTCGGTATATCGGACTGACGGTATATAGATTGGGAGACCTTATACCTGCAGTGATAAGAGCCAAACCCTGTCAGTGATCTCTACAAAATGGGCACCAATGCCCCCAAAATTTTTCTTCCGGATTCACAATTGCTCAGAGGAAGCAACTATGCTACATGGAAGACAAAAATAAAGACACAGCTTGAGTTTGAAGAAATATGGCCTGTTGTGACTGGTACTCTAACCAGATCACCAACTGATGCAACACAACAACGACAATTTGATAGAGCAGATCAGAAAGCAAAACTCATCATCTTGTTTGGAGTGTCCGATGATGTGTAAGCCCACATTCGAGATGCCACATCAGCAAAAGAAGCATGGGATAAGTAGAGCACAATATATGAGGCCAAGAACAAGAATGTCATACTCAATTTGCAGAGTCAGTTACATACATTAAAGTTCAAGCAGAATGAGAAAATTGAACCTTTCCTAAGAAGAGTTGCAGAGTTGAGGGCTGCACTTCTAGCCCTAGGAGAAGAGGTCAAAGATGAATCTCTCATTCCCATTGTTCTGAGAGCTCTCCCTTCTTCTTACCACATTTTTGTCACAACTCTAAACTTGTCAGATATGACAATTAGTTTTGACAAGCTAGTAAACCTACTGCAACAAGAGGAAGCAATGCACAACAAGGATGATGAAGAGGAGCAGGCATTGTCTTCACATCAAAAATGGAAAGGAAAAGGTAAAGGAAAACCTAAATCCTATCAGAAGTCCCCACATCAGAATCAGTATCATGGGGACAATCAATAGAAGAAGCGATGTCCAATTTGCAAAAGAGGACATAACTTGCAAGAATGTTGGTTTAACACTTATAAGAAAGGTTCATCAAGCAATTCTGGACCACAACAACAACAATCTTACAAGGGACATTCAAACAAATATCACGGGAAGAAAAAGGGGAACTGGAAAAGAAGACCCCACCAGCAAGGTAATATTGCTGAGCAACAAGGACAGTCAAACAATGAAGACTTCTTGTTCACTGCTCGATCAAGTGAACCATCCACGTCATCTAGTGACGTCTGGTATGTTGATTCGGAAGCCACTCGACACATGACCGGCCACAGAGACTGGTTTATTTCAATGAGGGACACGCCATCGAAAAATCATGTTTCGTTGGGAGATGATTCTTCATATACATTTCAGGGGATTGGAAACATTTCTCTACCCCTTGGTTCATGCAACTGCAAACTGTCAGATGTTCTATATGTCCCTGGGTTGACAAAGAATCTTCTTTTGGTCACTCAACTCCTAGATCATAACCTGAAAATTGACTTTGATAGTCAATCCGGCAAGAAAATGTGTTTGATTCGAGATAAATCCAGAGGCTCGAAAATAATTGCAAAAACCTCAAATGTGGGACGAATGTTTCAACTTGATTTCATTCACAAAAATGATCAAGCACTTGTGGCTAAAAACTCCACCTCAGACCAGTTGTGGCATCGGAGATTTGGTCATGTAAGTTTCAAATATCTCGAAACACTTCGCCGGTGTAATATGGTACATGGGCTACCATCTCTTCAGAAGGATACATACAAGTGTCCTCACTGCTTAGCAGGAAAACAACACAGAGTTTCATTCCAAAAGAGTACTTTTCGAGCTCATGGTAAACTTGACCTGGTTCATACCGATCTTTGCGGTCCGATGCAAGCAAGTCATTCAGGGTTCCAGTACTTCATGCTCTGTGTTGACGACTATTCACGAAAAATGTGGATTTTTTGTCTTCGCAAGAAAAGTGAAGCCTTTGAAACATTCAAAAAGTTCAAAGTTGTAGTTGAGAAAGAAACTGGTCGTCACATCAGAACTCTCCGCTCAGATCGAGGGGGGGATTTCACCAGTGATGAGCTCAGAGACTACCTACAAACTCATGGGATTCGTCGACAAATGCCTCCTCCACACACACCGCAGCAAAATGGTGTTGTCGAGAGAAGAAATCGTACTATCATGGAAATGGTGTGATGCATGATCGATGATTCCGGACTTGCAAAGACATTTTGGGCAGAAGCAGCAAAAACAACAATGTATTTGTTAAACAAAGCACCCACAACTGCTCTTGATGGAATTACACCACAAGAAGCATGGTCAAAAAGGAAACCATCCATTGCACACCTCAAAGTATTCGGGTCAAAGCCAGCATGCACATACCCAAACAGAACAGAAAGAAATTGGATATGAAGTTAGAAAATCTCATCTTCATTGGATACAGTGAAGAGACTCTTGGGTACAGACTGATGGATCCTAAGACCAGAAAAGTCTACACAAGCAGAGATGTTGAGTTTTTCGAGAAGAAGGAAGCAGAGACTCCTCCTCCGGACTTGCAAGATGTAGATTTTTCACCAGTTGTAAAAATTGAAGCTAATGTTCCCTCAGAAGATGAAAGTGATGATGGGGATGATGGTGTTGATAAGATAGAACCACAACCCATGGGAACACGTCAACGTATGCCTAAATGGTGTACAAGTACATTACGAGATGCAAGATTGGATGCTCCACCGGATACATCCACCCCTGGACCACGGACTCGTAGTAAAGCAAGAGAAGAAGTTAACTTTGCTTTGATGAGTAGAGTTATTGAATCAGACGAGCCCTCTACAGTCCAGGAAGCCCTACAGTCAAAAGCTTGGAAAGATGCCATGGATTCTGAATATCAATCAGTGATGAAGAATAACACTTGGCAGCTTGTTGATCTTCCACCAGGGAAGAAACCCATTGGATGCAGATGTATATTCAAAACAAAGTACAAAGCAGATGGGAAAGTGGACAAGTGCAAAGCAAGACTTGTAGCAAAGGGGTACACACAGATAGAAGGCATTGACTATGAGGATACATTTGCTCCCACAGCTAAGATCAAAACGATCAGGATGATCTTTGCTCTAGCTGCTCAGTTTGGATGGAAAGTTCACCAAATGGACGTAAAAAGTGCCTTCCTGAATGGAGATTTACAAGAAGAAGTCTACATGACTCAACCTGAGGGATATGTAGTACCTGGTCAAGAAGAAAAGGTATGCAGACTCAAGAAATCTCTGTATGGCCTCAAACAGGCACCCCGGGCATGGTACATCAAGATTGATGAGCATCTCGTACAACATGGATTCGTCAGAAATCCATACGATCCCTATCTCTACCTCAAAAAGCAAGGGGGGATATGGTGATTGTTGTAGTTTATGTCGATGATCTAGTCATCACTGGCAGTTCAGTGAAGATGATTGATGAAATGAAGAAAGATCTTAAGCGATCATTCGACATGACAGATCTCGGGCTTATGCACTACTGTCTTGGACTAGAATTATGGCAGAAAGAGAATCACATCTTTGTTTCTCAGATGAAATATACCAAGACAACGCTCGAGAAGTTTAGGATGATGGATTGCACACCAATTGCTACACCTATGGAGAACAGATTACAGTTATCTCATTCAGATCCATCTCCTGAGGTAAGTGCCACTCTCTATCGGCAACTGATTGGGAGTCTCATTTACTTGACCTACACTAGACCAGATATCAGCTTTGCAGTGAGCTATTTATCCAGGTTCATGCAGGAACCCAAAATTTGTCATTGGAAAGCAGCAAAGCACATTTTGAGATATCTCAAAGGATCAGTGGATCTTGGTCTAGAATTCAAGAAGAATGAAAACTTCTTCTTGACTGGATATTCGGATTCAGATCATGTAGGTAACATTGATGATAGAAAATCCACTTCTGGATTTGTATTCTTTATGGGATCTGGACCAATATCATGGGGAAGTAAGAAACAACACTATGTTTCTCGCTCTTCCGCAGAAGCCGAGTATCGTTCTGTAGGAGAAGATGTCTGCACAGTGGAAGTGTATTCCAAACAAAGAAAAAATCCTGCAGTCGACTCCATAGGTATCTGTACAAAGAAAAAATGTTTTTTTGAGAAAAAGAGACCTCATTCTTTCCAAAATCCACGCGCCAAAGCCTGCAAAACAAAGCAAAGAATTAAAAAAAAAGAGGCGCCCAAATCCTCCTCACGCTGGACCTGCACACATAGAAATCAGCAAAGCAAAGCATATCATACAAAATAAATAAAAAACAACGGCCAAACACAATAGAAATTGTGGAAGAAAAGCTAGAACGGCCTTCTCCACTCGCCTGTGCCAAATCCTGCCTCCAGCGACCTGCACAAAGAAACGCAGCATAGAAAGGAATCAAAGAAAACAAAAAAAAGAGCGGCCATAGCCTCCATGCTCGACCTGCACCAACAAGCAACAAATAGCGGCCAAAGCACAAAAAACAGCGGCCTTCTCCAAATCCACGCGGACAGCAAACAAAAACAGTGCGAGGAAAGAAGGAGGCGGCATGGAAAAGGCGTTCACAAGCAAAAGAAGATAAAAACATTTCAAGATCCAGATTTTAAGCATGGAGAAAACCTAAATCTGCATTTCCACGCATGCAGCCACGTGGAGCTTCATTCAAATCACATTTTTTTAAAGGTTAGTCGTTTTTTCACTTGTTTAAATACAATATGTTGTGTTTTATATTCAAACAAGACTAAGCGGCCAAGGTGGATAGACTATATGACTTAGAAGTGGGAGGTTTGGAGTTCAACTCCCATCCTGAAATTACTTGTTTGAATTTGGCAGATTTTTTGGCGGAACTGCTAAATTTAGCAGATTTTTTGAATTTAGTTATAACTAACTAAATTTAGCGGAGAAATCCCTAATTTAGGGTAAATTTTTTTTTTCTCCCATTCAGCCTGGTTTTTCATTTTGGACATTTTTTGCAAAAGGATACCCATCTAAAAATTGCATTTTCAGCTATTTTTTTGCAATTTTTAGCATTTTGGGTCGTATTGGGCTCAATAGGCCACTAGGACCTCGAAACTGAAATTTTTTGCCTGTCATTCAAATTGTACAGTTTTTTGAATGTAAATTGTATACTGCTGCATATTGTACTAATTTGCAGGTTGCCATAGTCAACTGCAAAACTTTGTAACTGCTCAGAAACTGGCAGAATTGTAATAAAAAACAATAAAATTGGTTTTGTAACACTCACGAGATCCTAGATCTCATTCGCAGCGTTCGGTATATACAGTGCCTCTGGGAAGCACTTACAGGTAAATCCGTCGCGACTACTACTGCACTTAACGCCTAATATAGCTGCAACAATGTCGTCTGGGCATCGTCCCTATAAATCGACGGGGAGTAATAAGGTCACAGTGCACACACTATGAACCATCCCATCCGTCTGTGAACGATTGCAAGACATAAATCCAGACTGAGAAATTATCTGAGTATATAGCGAAGTTACACGTGCGTATGAGGATATTTCTTTGAGCCGGTGTCAATAATCACACAGACCCCATCAGTACTGTCTTGGTACCACGTATTGAATTCTTTCACGTACGTTAACGCCTCTTTCACGTACCGCCGGTTATATAGAACAAACATAAAAATATACTTTGATATAACAAATATACTGTTTCTATGCTATGCCATTTCTATGATATAAAAAATATAACAAACAAATGACCTCTTCTCTTTGCTATGCCATTGTGCTTTTGTTTCTCTTTTTTTTTATTGATTGTGTCTTTGTGCAGGTGCGTGGAAGACTCCTTTTAGGTCCAGCAGGGGTTTCCACGCCTCCTTCAACTGCTGCCCCTCTCTGGTCTGCACCTATTATGGAGTCCTTCTTCACACGGCCTCCAAATATAGCAAGAAATCTTGCAGCAAATTTTTCCTGGTGCTGAGTGCACCAGTGCAAAAAAAAAATTGCCTTCCAAGCACCTGGAAGGAACAGGAGGTTGTGCGGGAGGCAGGGATGGGGCTGGGAGTTTGCACGAGGCTACACAGGCTCTCAAATGATGCAAACACTTCTCCAATCTCCTTTCTCTCTGTTGCTCTCTCTTCCACACCTCTACAGGTCCAGATTCTCACTCTGGTACCAAATGAAGATTGAAAAATAGGGACGGAAGCCTGATCACTTTATTAATCTCAATCAATCAACCATTGCAGAGAATGGGCTGCAATATTTATAGATATTGCACAGCCAAATACACACAGGAGAATAAGTTACACAGGTGCAACCAAATGCCAGAATGAATAAGCTTCCAATAACATCCGGGAAGCAGGAAATGAATAGATACAAATATATTGTTCACAACAATATAACAGTATGAAATAAAAGACAATATGGTTGATTAACCATATAACCAAATAACAATTATTATTTAATTAATAAAATTAAATAATTTAAACTATGCATAATTAATATTAGGATAATAATATTTAATCCTAACACAAATTGGTGAACCTGATGTGAAGAGATAGTCTCTAAACATTTCCAATTTCTTCATTCATCCTTTATTATGCGGGTATTATTATACCCCTTGAATATGTAGGGATACAACTAGTATGGTCAACCCATCCCGACGTTTGACATGTACAACTACTAACCATGTATACCACAACAATCACCTTCACTCTCAACATGGGGAGACAACTACTCAACAGCTCAAAAACCCCTTCTTCAGGAAACTAATGTTGGTTCCTCTATACATATTGAGGAACTTGACCAGATCACATGAAAATATCGTCATTAAAAATCAAGTGCAAACAAAATTAATTTCACTGAGGAAACAAGTTCATCTCCTCGGGTATTGTTTCAACAACCCATTATCATGCAATCAGACCAGCTCCCACATCTAGATGAGCAATACTTAGCACGATATGCTAAGAGTGAAAAAAATTTCAAGAATATGAAATGAGATTTCAATAGGTTTGAAGAACAAGGTGAAATTCTACTCCAAAACAATAATTCTACCCCTCCACCAACCAAAAATATTTCCAAGAGGGGTGGAAGCATAGTGAAAAATTCATAGCAGGATACCACACTCCTCAACAACCTCCAAGATTTCAACAAAACCCATGTAAGAAAGGCAACACCCCATCAATAGGTGACATCATCTTAACATTAGTAGACAAAGTCAAGGAGCTATAGATTTCCCAAAATGTTTAAAATGTGTACGCAAGCCAAGAAATAACTTCTCCACATCCGCAGAACTACGGAAAAATACCTATTGCAAAAAATCCTCCAGTTTATATAGGTACTCCAAAACCTGGAGATTTTCTGACTGGGACAAGAACCTTGGGTATGTCCCCTCATGCCACATATGGATATCTACAATAGTTACCAGCTAGTAGTGCATTCTCAAATGCCATACCAGCTCGAACTGTAATGTTCCCTAGCTTCATGCCTTCGATACCATATAAAATTAATCAACCTCGCTACGTACACATGTATTCTAAATTTCCATAGAAGGAATATGTAAAATTACCAAGGTCCGTATGGACAGCCGCAGGGGATGACATACGCCCCAAAAAAAATTTATGATTCCCATTTGAGCAATTGATGTAACTGTTATCCCAATTATTCCCCCGTGGAAAAATTGATCAAACACGACCCCACACAGAAGAAAATTGGAAGGGTCGGTTGAGTCATGCGAGCCCACATTCCAAATCCAACAATAAAGTTTAAAGGTCAGTGAAGGATGCCAATGAAATAAAAGGAAATAAGCGCTCAACAGGAGAAAATTGGAGGAAGGGCTCAAATTTTTCAGACTTTGCACGCGAGTTGACTCGGGGAAAAGTAAAGGACCAGCGGAAGGAGCCACGTTTCCCATCGGTGCAACTTCAAGGGTCAAAGCAAAAGGTAGAGACTCAAACAAGCACCAAGCCTCCACGTGTTCTAGGTCTGGAAAAGGAACAGAGTAATCCATTTAATTGACAAAGTATAAGAGGGTTGGTGGAAGCCTCCACGTGCCTCATCGGTGCAACCTTCAGAAGAGAGACCCAAGGGACAGACCCCAAACGAGCGCCAACCCTGAACATGGTGAAATCCTCAAAAATTTAAATCAACCATTCAAAATTATAAGGCCAGTGGACAATGCTATGTGTATCATTGGTGCACCATCAAGGGTCGAAGCCAAAGGTGGTTCCCCAAACAAGAGCCAACTCTCCACATGTTTAGGGTCCAATAGAAGTCAAAAAAACCAGAACTGGCTGTTGAATTGGCTAAGGAAAGGAGATCCAAGTAGAAATCCCCATGTGTCCCTTTGGTGCTCTTTTAGGGGATGAGTCTAAAATCAGGTCCCAAACATGCGCCAACTCTCCATGTTTCCAATTGGTGCACCTCCAAGGGTCAGGTCCAAACAAAGTTTCCAAATGAGAGGGAAGCCTCCATGTGTCTCGGGTTAGACATAAAGCCTTCGCCAAATAGAAGGGAATTAGGTAGAACACGAGGAAGGTAGATTAGAGATGCAGAAGGTACCACGCGTCTCATCGGTGTAACTTCAAAGGTGTGGCCCAAAGAGAGACCCTGAACTAGCGCCAACACTCCACATGTCCCAGATCCAAAAGGGTGACACTGGTCGTTGAAAATTCCAAGCTTAGACCAGGCCGACAAAAGTCTCCATGCGTCATCTTGGTGCATCTTCAAGTTTGAAATATTGATGTCTGATCCCAAACAAGTGCAGGCTCACCATGTGGGTAGACTAAAAAATAAGATAGAGGTCGGTCGTTGAAGAGTCCAGGCCCGGTAGGGCGACAGGAGATATTCTTGCATTTGTTGCACTTTTCACAAAAGGAAAAAGTTATAATTACGGGCCCACGAGCCTGAGAAGGATTTCTTTTGCTAAGTGGAAAACGTGGGTTGGCGGGGCCCAGGGATAACTTTTTGAAAATGAGAAGTTGTGGAGCCGCAAGCCTGGAGAAGTATTTTCGCCAAATGTAAAGTTGTGGGGCTGTGAGAGTTTTTTGCATTTTTTACAACTTTCATAAAAGCGTAATTTCAATTTTGGGCCCGTGGAGGCTTTTGGGAAAAAGTGAATTTTGGGGCTATGGGGCTAACGGGTGGTTTTTTATAATTTTACATTTTTTCGCAAAAGGCGCAAAGTGAATTTCGGGCCCACGGATCCGTTTTTGCAAAACTTGTTTTTTTCACCTTTTTTGTGTGAATTTGATTCAAATATTCAAATGGGTATAACTTTCAATCCAGTGCTCAAAATTCAACAAATTTGGTACCATTGGAAAGGTCTCAACATCATCTATGCCATGGAATCATAAAATATTTTTTTCAGTGGGGTTTGATGGGTAAAAATATTGAATAAGTATTTTAAGCCATTAATACGGGATCTAATTGCTTCAAATACCAAGATTTGATCTAATTTGCCATCTTTCCTTCTCCAACATGCCAAAAAGACATGGTGCAACCATAATTTATAGATTGTAGGTGGATTTGCAGGGCATTATGTTTTGGTGGTTGACATTTCAGAGTAGAATTTCAATTTTTTCTTCTATCTCTCTCACCTCGATGTTTTATATATTATAACCACTTCTCATTTGAGAAGGGGAGATATTCTGGGATGTGGGGAAACTCTGTAAAAATTGTTTCCCAACTCCATTTGAGCTGTAAGCCTTCTCCTATGCTAGACAAGAATATTTGTGCCTCTTGAGCAGAAATATAATGGTCTGTGCACCTTATAGAGAAATAAAATCATCATTTTTGTGGTGTTCTTCAACCCTTTCTTGTGTTTTATTTTTTCTATGTACCTCTTCCTTTCAGATCTATTTTCTGTGCATGTATTTAAAATTTATAGGTGTGGGATGTCATGTTTCATGGATTTTTAACTGGTAGATCAGGACCTGGGTCTATGTCATTTCTGTCTGACCTCCCTCATCCCCTTTTTCCTTCTTTCATACTCCCTCAGCAGAGTATCTTGCCTCTTTCCTTTTCTGGTGTATCACCACTCTAGTGTAGGCTCTCTTTCACTCTCTCTTTCTCTCTGGTTCCATGGAATGGTTAGATTAGGATAGATTAGTTTTTCATGCACTAGAGTACCTTGTGGTAGGTAGTTTAGGAAGAAGAATGTGCCTTTCTCTGGAGGGCCATCTCAAGTCTACAAGTCCCATAGCTTAAGAGATGGTCCAATGTTATGTAGATCAAACTGAATGCCCCATTTGAAACTCAGGACATTTGGGGGTGCTATGATTTTTCATCAACAGTAACCTCCACCTCCCCAACAAGGATCTTCAATGGTGGAAACATAATCAATTGGGACCTATTCTGAATGTCTTGAGGAGCCTCTATACTTATCCATTTGGATAGTCATGCTCCCATGAACCTTTCCAGAATTTTTGAAATTCAAATTGGAGAGAGATCCTAACATGCACATTAAAGCTTACACAATAGCCATTCGATGATCTTCTCTAATGGTACATAGTTGTTGCAAATATTTTCCCTAAGACACTAGAAGGTAATGCTCTCGATTGGTAATATAGGATACCCAAGGCTTCAATAGACTCCTTTAAGAAACTCGTATCTAAATTTAGTAAGGATTTTGATATGAAGAGACTTTTGAGAACAGGAATCAGGAAATTCCTTCATATCAAGCAAGAACATAGTGAGTATATAGCCCACTTCATTCAAAGGTGGCGATATGTTCTCTACCCCTCTTCAAGTGCCCCAAATATGGATCAAATAGATCTTTGTGATTTATTCCTCCACTACCTTCAATACTGAGAAAAAGGAAGAAGTTCAAAAGTTCCCACTAAGGAGCTATGAAGAGGTACTAGAGGGTTCTCTTCGAATTGACCAAACATCTATTGACAGTGTTTGTAAGAATTATGGAGAAAATGGAAGGTAAGTCACCCCTAACCAAAATAACCCCGGTTACTCCAACAGTACAAAAATAATCAAGGGCACAAGGTCCTTAATAAAAACCATGGAGGTCATGAAAGATGGAGTTACTGACCAACCCAAGAATCCTAATGTTGATAGTCCTCCCAATACGAATACTGCTAATAACAAAAACAATGGAAACAATCAAAGAAATAATAACATCTCGCTCTCAGTCAACACTGTAGATGTTAACTGTCAACAAAAACAATGAAAACCTCAGATATCAAGACAAATGTAGACCTAAGGCCCTAACAAATACCCAAGAGGGTATCCAAATCAATTCCAAAACCAAGGGCAAGGGTTACCCAATTTTAACTATAACAATCAATAGTTGAATAATAACTATAATTTAAGACCACAACAAGGCACAAACTAAAGGCCTTAATATTATGATCTTGATTTATATTGCAGTTTCCATAGGGTTCGCGGACATGACACAAGAACATTCCATGATTATAATAAGTTTCTACATTGTTTCCAAGAGTATCAAAGATAATTATTTGTTGACATGTTTTCAGAAAACCCAACAGTGCCAACTCAGAACACCTATATGGAACTGGTATCTCCATAGACCACACTGCTCATAATATTTAATGATCCTCTCCCCATGCATCCAAAGGATGGTATAATAGATGCCAATAGTTCAAAAAAAAAAAATTTAATAGGGAGACATGATCGTGAATTCTCAACTTTGTCAAACCCATAAATGGCACCTCGTTTGGATAGTATTCATCAAACAAAATTTTTGGGGTTGGTAGAGTGGGACACTGAACCTCAAATTAACGCTGCCACTAGAACCAAAGATTATTTTTTCTAGGCAATCCCGATCTACACAAATATATAAGATGAAATTTGTGATACGTTAGGCAAGCTAGTAGGAGCTTATGGTTTGATGAGTGATCTAACCAAAACGTTCTCTCACATTTATTTCTTACAACTTTTGAATAATTCCCTTGCACACAGAGCCTCTCTATTAGAAGCACTAGGTGTTGGCAATTTTATAAATGTCACCCCTCCTCCAGAGGTGTAGATAAACCATGTGGACTTTGATGTATATCCTCCATAGAATCCTGAAAGAGATGATGGATTCGTATTTGACATCAATAAGATTCCCACAGATGCTGAAATATCTCATAGAGGTGATCCGACATTATTTTTACAATTCTTGATTTACAAAAACTATGTAAAGTGTGCGATGATTGATGACATGGCAGTAGTTAACATAGTCCCCTTCTCTTTCCTTAAAAATCTAGGTTACAGAGAGACCAATTTCTCTTCAACATGAAACACATTGAGAGGCTACGAAATCCTGAAGGAAATGTTGATTAGAACTATAGTGTTACCAGTTACCCTTGGGTCTAAGGCGATACTAACTGAGTTTTATATTATAGACGAGGAAAAAAAATATAGTATGATCCTTGTCCGTCCTTGGATTCATCGCATAAAATCCATTCCATTCATTTTGTTTCAATAAGTTAGGTTCCTACATTTAGGGAAGGTATTTCTAGCATTGGGTGATCTAAAACCCTTTCACATACACCTAGATAACTTGAAAAAGAGGATAGGGACCCATTCTAAGTTTGAGCTTCCTATAAATAAGTTAAATAAACCTACAAGCTTAGTACAACAGGAAAAAATGGTTCTTATGACGGAATTAGAAGTCATAGGTTTGATCAAAGGCATTCTAGAAGTCAAAGATGAATCTGTCATTGTAGAGACAGTGTTGTTGGGAACCACAACAAAGATTGTCAAACTATCAGAGAAGGATTTACCTATCCTCCTTCCTTTCAATTCTATGGGTATGAGACATACTTTAGGACTTGGTTCTCTTCCAACAGATGAATTTTGTATGGTTAAAGTAATTGAGGTACAAGAATAGGATGCAAAAGAAGATCCAATATCCATTTTTTCAAGTAACTATTGGACTCTTCATTTTTATGGAGCCAATTGTCATTTTGGTGTCGGGGCATGTGTGATTCTTACCTCTCCCGAGTGAAGGATTTTTCCTTTTTCCTTCAAGTTAAACTTAGAATGTATGAATAATGGGGTAGAATACCAAGCCCTTATTCTTGGTCTAATTATAGAAACTTGTTGCGTGATTCGCAACTTGTTGCAAATTAGATATTTGAGGTATCTGAGGCTAGAGCTGAGCATTTACAACTCTATAAAAAAACATTGTCAAATATAACAAAGAGGTTTGAATTCATATCGATTGAATAAATTCCATGAGATCAGAACCTCCTCGTAGATCAGAATAGTGAGTCAGAAGATACAAACTTCACGGTCTTAGTTCATGTTGAGCTTTTGGTTCGAAACACACTCATAACTCCAATGTTGACATACATAGAAACTGAGAGCGAGTATGTCATTATAGATCACATTGAAATTAACAAAGAAACTCTGGGATATCTAAACTCTCTTGCTGAATTACATCTTACTCATCATGAGGTTGATCTTTCCCTAATTCTAGTCTTTTCTTGATATTTTGGAAATCCCATGATAGAATCTTTGCCTGGGAAGGAACTAAAAATTTATGAGGTAGTAGAAGAGGGAGATTTATATTTTCCTCTAGCCTCATCTCGGTTTGAGGAAGGAAATTCCTCCTTGATCAAGGGAACAATCAATATAAATATCAAGACCAAGGAAGAACCAAAAATCTTGAAAGTAGGATCCTCTTTAACTCCTGAGGAAGTTAAAATATATACCTGTATCCTCAAAGAGCATCAAACATATTTCATATTTAGATACAACGAAATGATGGGAATTTCATCACACATTATAGTGCACAATATTATCACCAAGCCAAATTCTAAGCTAATAAAACAAAAGTAAAGGCCCATGAAGCCAAAGGTGGCCCTCATGATGAAGGAAGAAGTGATGAAACTCCTCTAGTAGGGTTCATCAAACCAGTTGACTACTCACAGTGGGTGTCTAATATCATCCCCATCCTATAAAAAATGCAAATATCTGTATTTGTGTAGACTTTTGTGATATCAACAAGGCTTGTCCTAAGGATTATTTCACCTTACCATCCATCGATGTTATTATCGACGCAATAACTAGTTTTGAGTTGTTTTCTCTCATGGATGAGTTTTCTGAGTACAATGAAATCGATTTCTATCAGGAAAATCAGATCAAAAATATGTTCATAACTCCTTGGGGAACTTACTCTTATGTGGTTAAGCCATTTGGACTTAAGAACACCAATGCCACGTACTAATGGGAGATGACTTATATATTTCATGATATTATACACAAGATTATGGAATCTTACCTGGATGACCTTCTGGCTTAGGCCAAAAAATTTTGTGATCACCTAGAGGTGCTTCGTATCATCCTTTCTCATTTAATTGAATACAACGCCACGTTGAATCTAGAAAAATGAGTGTTCAGTGTAACAAGAAGCAAACTTTTGGGATACATCATATCTTCATGAGGAATTGATGTAGACCTAGCAAAAATCTAAGCTATATTAGAAATTACTCCACCGACGGATGAGACTAGCATCAGATATTTTCTTGGACCTTTGCTATTCACCCAATCAACAATTTGGTGTAAAATGATTATAGCATTGATTGGACAAATGACTACAACAAGGAATTCAACTCAGTTAAACAATTCTAATTGTACCCTCCCACACTCATGCCACCTAGGTTAGATCTCCCTTTGATCTTGTATTCACAAGCTACAGATGTTTCATTAGCTTGCATACTGGCTCAAGAAGATGATGATAAGTGAGAATGTGTAGTCTATTTTATTAGTCAAACATTACTTGATTGCAGTACATGTTACACATGATAAGAAAAATAATTCCTTTCCATAGCCTTTGTGATAAATAATTTGAGACACTATATGATGAATCAAGAACCAAGGGATATTGTTAAGTTAGATCACTTGAAAACATACCTCACGCAAGGATCCTTATCAAAGAAAGTCAGGAACTTCATAACTCTCATGGGTGAATTTGAGTTAACATTTGTTAATTAGAAATCCGTCAAAGGACAAATCATTGTAGACTTGTAGGTTGATAACCCATTGGATGGAGGAAATCTAGTAGATCTAAAATTTCTCGATGAGTGTGTATACTTTGTCGAAATTAGGTCCCCTATTTCTACATGTCCATGGTATACTGACATCAATACATACCCAGAAGGGGAAACATTGCAACAAAGAAGGTGGGTACACATCATTATTGCTAAGTACATTATTTTGGAACAAGTGATCTATCTTATACCCTTCAAAAAAATGTTGTTAATATGTGTTGACGTAGAAGAATCCAAAAATATTCTTTATGAATTACATATCGGAGTATGTGGAGATAAATTTGGCAGCCATGCCACTGCACGGAAGATACATCAGATGGGCTATTTATGGCCCACTCTAGACTATGACGTAGTAGAGTTTGTGCGTAGATTCCATAAATGTCAAGAGTTCTCCCACGAGATCCACATAATGGCACAAGCTATGCAACCAATTACAACCCCATGGCCCTTTTCCTTGTGGGGCCTAGATTTGATAGGAAAATTCTCTCCCTCATCAGCAAATGGCCATAACTTCATAATCATGGCCACATAGTACGTTAATAAATGGGTAGAAGCCATGCCTCTTACCAGTGTACCTGGGTCTGTAATCGCTAAGTTCATCTTGAACCATATCATTTGTAGGTATGCGGTCCCACAGGTCATTATCTCAGATAATGGCCCATCTGTCAAAAATGATTAAGTACATGAATTGTGTGAAAAATTCAGGATAAGTCACCATATGACTTCTATTTATTAGCCTTGGGCTAATGGATATGATGAGGCTATGAATAAGACATTAAATTCCATCCTTCTTAAGACCGTTAATGAGAACAAACAAGATTGACACTTAAATATTTTTCTAGCCTTGTGGGCCTATCGGACATCAGTTACAACACCAACAGGGGCAACCCCCTTTTCGTTTGTGTTTGGTGCGGAAGTAGTTTTACCGCTCAAATTTGAAATACCTAGTCTTTGTATTTTACTACAAGGAATCCTGGGATAAGAAGGCTATCAAGAAGCATTATTCTCTCAGTTAGAAAGTCTTGACGAGGCTGGACTCAACGCTGAACAATGACAGATCATTTATGCTGATTAGAAGGCTTGTCAATACAACAATAAGGTCTATGAGTGTGAAATATATGAGGGATATTTGGTCTTAATACTTGATAGCTGGATAGAAAAAAATACCGGTGAAGGAAGGAAATTCATACCTAGGTGATTGGGTCCATATCGAGTGATAAAAGACTACAAAAATGGGGATTTTTTCCTGTGTACACTAGAGTGTGAGTAGTTTAACAAATTTGTGAGCTCTCTTTAGCTAAAGAGTTATTATGCATGATCCATTAGCATTTACATATGTACATTACTGCATCACATTTTCATATGCCTGTTCATTCTATAAAATTTGTGATCAAGGGAATTATTCTTATAGCATCTCTTAATAACTTCTGAAAATAATCGCAAAACATTAAAATCACATCTCTTCAAATTTTCATGGTATCTTCATTTGTTTCTGTATCATTTCATCAGTCCAAATAGGACAATAGAAATTTTTGACCATAACCATGTAATAAGGCCTACATACATGGTTCTTCTTATAGTCTCTTTCTATATTAGGTGTCTTTCCCTATAGTTCCTTCTAGAAGCATCATGGTGTCACATCTATCCCATAAATATCTCTTTGGAAATAAGAACATTCTATCCATTTTTCCTAGATAAATAAGTCAAATTCAAATCCACAAAAAATATTATTTTACACATTTCTTTTCCCTACCAACCTTCATTGTTGAGCTAGCATCTCTTACTAGGGATGTAGGTTTATGAAAGGAAATAAATAACCTTACTCACATATGCCTTTTCCATGGTGATAAGCCCATACTTCCTCCTGGTAGCATGGGACAAGGTGTAGGAGGTATCTTTTAAAAACTTGAAAGTTCAAAACACTTCATTTAGATATTGTGAATACATAAATCAAAACAAAGTGAGTTAGACATGTCCAAAATTCCAGAAGAGCTTAAAACCTCAAAACCATATTTTGTCAATGAGCCCAAAATATACAAAAAACCGTATAACGATCAACAGAATCATGACAATCAAATTAAACACCAAACATCCTGTCAATCCCTCTGAGATCCCTCAGATGGTGCATGGACATTAAGATACACCAAAAGGTAAGCCAACTTAGATACAATGGATTACCGAACAAAAAAGAAGATCCTGTATATATCATGGTGAGTCAGGTTTGTATACAATGTCATCATGTACTAGGCATGGTTAAAACACTTTCAATGAGCCCAAAATATACAAAAAACCGTATAACGATCAACAGAATCATGACAATCAAATTAAACACCAAACATCCTGTCAATCCCTCTGAGATCCCTCAGATGGTGCATGGACATGTCCAGGACTCCTGCTGCAGCTATAATGATTATGAGAGTGAACCGAGTGGTGTGAGTTCACGTGGTGATGACTACTGGCCGTGGTCTCACTATGAGAGTGGCTCCACCTCATCAATCATTTGGTTGTCTCATACAGAGCCATCTGAGTACAAAGTGAGGTCATCACCTCCACTACCCTCCAGATAGGTGCAAACACATCAGTATGTTTTTTCAGCTGCTAGCAGCTAGCTGAAATCCTTAGTCAGCTTAGCTCAGGTCTTCCCTAAGGGGATTACTAGGGTTTCCATGCACATTTGTCTAATAATCTCTCGCCACTCTTGTGCATTCGATGTAAGCAAAAAAATAATAAGAAGAAACGTCAAGTAAGAAAATTCTAGAATATAAGAACAAGGAAAAAAAATTAACAACTGATGTTTCCAACTAACAACGTCGAGAGAATATTTTTAACACACTCAGATATCTAGACATACAGGTCGGATTGGTGCCTGCTACTACTACTGCTAGTTGTGGTGCCTCCCTAAAGCTAGAGGTATGATGCTATCCTATCACAGACTCGTTATCTCCCTCTCCATCTTGAGGAAGTGATGGCTCTGAGACCAACGTCTCTCTCCCCACACTCGCCTCCTCGTGTGCTACTCTCATAATATCTATAGTGTCTTACAACTCATGATATCTCTCCTCCTCCATATGGGCTGCCCTGCTAGCCCCAACACTGACCCCCTCATCCTCCATCTACTCTCTGACCCCTTCATCCTCCTCTTCTCTGTGAGTAGGAGCGGCCACAATCTGAAGCAAAGGAAATCAAGGGGAACCAGCTTCCCACCGAGCATAAACCACATTCCTAACTTCAATATGAACAATGAGAGTAACCACAGTCTATCCAGGGTCCCCTCTAGGGCCCTTGTGGGCCTCCTGAATGATCTGATATATTTGTGCCACTAGAGGAAGCATAACTACATATGGGGGGCCAAAATACTAAGGGAGCTGAACAAATGTATGGATCTCAACTCTCCTTGCCCTGTTAACTAACTTCCCTGTTGTATAGCAATCCATCACTGTGGTCGCTTCCTGCCCCATAGTCCTTCCATGTCCTGGTAGGGTCTAGAAACCATGTCTTTCATGGTCAAAGAAGCCACTGGTTGGTGTGGGGTCTGAAGTACTGATATCCCTGTCCACCTTTCTTCCTGAACAACCCCTAGATACAACAATGATATTCCCATTCCATAAAGGGAAATGTTCTCATACACCCAACTCATGACCAAGGTAGGGTGGCTAAATTACTGGTCCTGTAGCTTAAAAACCATGTATAGGTAATGATATGTGGTCCCTAATATGTCTACTCCCCAAGCATAAATATGCCCATGTGCCTCAATTTGAGTAATAATGGGAGCCCAACAATACAGTAGTGTGTCACCTCCGTAGTCCCTGATTAACCACAAGGCTAAGATACCCATGATTGCCTTATAGATAGTGGGGATGGGAACAGTAATAATGGATTGAATGTTGACCCCCTTCTTCGAATCAAAAGATACAGTGGCATCCCGTATATAAGTATCCCATAGAGTCATCAAGGCTTTAAATCCTGATTTCTCCAGGGTCAATATCTTCCCAAGTATCGAGAGCCCGAGAATACAATATACATCATCCAGGGTGATGGTCCACTCGCCCCTGACACTTGATAACCATAAAGTGTTCCAGTCTGCATCCCATTAAGAAACTAAGTCACACAAGATATGATTAGTAGGAGTGACATGGGGCACCTGTACAATCCTCTAAATTCATGCCTTCTGGATAGTGTCCCTGTCAGCTTGGGTAAACTAATCCAAAATAACAGGGAGCTAATAAAACTCCCACTCATGGCTCCAATGGATGTAATCCTCCTCATTCTGCATTCACCAAAACATAGAATAAAATCAAGTTAGTAACGTATATCGAAAGATAAGCTCATCAAAAACATCAAAAATTCAAAAAAATGAAGCTAATAGACATTTTAGTTATTCTACCCAGAACCATCGCCCTGTCAGGGCGGCAGTAACGTTACCATCACCGTACTTAGGATGGCAGTCCTGGATCAATTTTGTGAAAATTTATTTAACCCTAAAAAATTCTCAAAAACACAAAAAATGACCATTTTGGGCAAACAAAAAGACTTCCCAATGACGCCTTCCCTAGAGACTCATTTAAGACAAAAAATTTCGTCAATAGTCCCCTTAGGAAAAATTTTCAAACATTTCACATTTTAGGTATGAAAAGACAAAAGTGTAAAAAAAAAAACCTTAGAACATGTTGGTCAATCTCCCACTCATGGAGGCATGCTCAGGATCTCGTAATGATCATTTTAGCTGTAATCTAATAAAAAATTGTCGTTGTGGGTCCAAAGCTCCAAATTCATGAAATCGAGAATGCATAAATGAATTGAAAATGGGATTGTTTTATATATATACACTATTTTGACCTCATTTTGAGTGTATGTGTTTACAGGGCTAGAGCGTTAGTGTAGGTATATCTCTATATCCCCACACAAATGGCAAGTCCTCTTGTAATTTTAATTTAGTTTTTATTTTTTTTATACTTTATCTATCTGCATTATAGTCTTATCTTCCTCTTGCAGGTAGCAGGAGTTTGGATGATGATATTTCAACACATGGTCATGTTAGGTATAGCTTATAACTCCACATTTTGGGAACACCATACTCAGACTCTACGTTTTATGCCACTTCATGTCTACGACGCTTCTCTGAGGGGGCAATATGTACGGACCCAAAATTGCATTTGCTACATTATCAAAAAAATAGTTACCAAAATCCTCAATGATCATTCAAGTCCTTTCAAGAAGATTTTCCAGCTCCAAAACCCATTCACAGTGTATATTTGTAACCCAGACATCCTTACTCAGCTTTTCAAAACTTTTTCCAACTTCCCTATTCATTCTGTGCATGTTTTAGCCTTTAGTGACAAGACCGCTGCTCTATTTGGGCAGCGGTTCTGAAATTGTAGCTTAGGCAAAGCAGCGATCCTGAGCACTTTTTCCAGATTCTGTCATGCATGTTTTTAACATGCAATGATTAACTTAAATTCACTTTTAGGATGCATTTGTGAACCTATTTTTCTAAAAATAGTTTTGATTGTTTGGTTCTCCTTCCCTCTTCTATTTGTAAATAGGTTTAATTAGTTGGAACTGCTTCTTCTTGCCTTGTGCATGAAGGCACACCCCAGGCCCAATTCTGATAAATTCCATTCTTGTGTTCAAGCAAATGTGTTGAGAATTTTCACACATCTTGCATAGTATTTCTTTCACAATCCTGCTATGAATTTCTTTGCCAAGTTCAGATCTCTTGTGCTATCTCTCTTCTACTTAAATTACAACAAGACTGCTTTCAAGTTGTCATTGATCAAGTGTCTTCTTCTACTGTTGTGATTGTATTACCAATTCCTTGGACTCATATTAACACAAAAAGAAAGAAAATATCAAACTAACGGGACAAAAATGGATACAACTGGATTTTTCAAAGATCTTGTTTATCAAGGTTGGAATTACTTATATTTTTTCTTCATTTTCCAAATTGTCAATTTTCAATCATTAGTTTCAATTGCATGTCAAACAGAGTAATAAATTTTTTTATTTCAATTGATTAAGAAATTACAAGTAGATGAAATCATTAGAAAGTTTTCTCTTTGACATTAGCAGGGAAGCTTTAGGGAACAATAGCTCTTTCAGGGTGATGATGTGTTCTTCACCTCTGAGGTATGGTTTGAAGGGTTTTGATTAGATTAGGTTATTTGTTTTAGATTAGATTCACATATTCACACAAGTAACGATCTACATCCAGCTGATTACTTAAATTAAGTTTGATTATTAAATTAGAACACATTGCTTAAAAACTAGAAAAGGTAAAAAACCATTTACTTTTATTAGATTAGTTTGCGTCCATTGTTTTTCTCTAATATATTTTGAAAATGCCAAAAACATATATTAAATTTATTTTTATAGTTAGTTTGTTTTATCAAGATCATTTCAACTTCATTCTGTATGACCATCAATGGTACACAACAAGAAAGGACGTATAGTTGTGATACCTTGGTCCCACAACCCAATGGGACATAAATGATAATTAACATTGATATAATTTTACGTTTTGAAATTTTTACACACACCTGTAATTTACGCTGAGAAAATAGAGCAAAATAAACACTCTAAAAATTTCTTCTAATCAATCCTACGATTATGGGAGTGCCCCTAGCAATAGGGTTTGATTATGTGAATGAACATATAAGGGCCACAACCTCCACAAGTCTTTGGTTATGATCCTTAGGTCCCACAACCCAACGGGAATGCTGACCAATTAGATATTGACACTATTTTTCATACATTAGTATTTAGATCTCCACCACTTCTAGCAGAGATTATTGCATAAGTTTCCTTATTGAACATAGCAGCCGATCAGGCTAAGAATTTCTAGACTAGACCAAAAAATCACCTATAGTCCTTGTGGCTCAACTATGTCTCTCATTCTCACTTCCATGACCTTGTTTGGAAATCCATATGAGGCACCCGTAGGTCACTTTCTGTGTGTTTAGCAACCAATAAATAGAATTTCGGTAAAGCTTGATATCGATTGGAGTCTCCAAGTAGCTATTATATAAGACTGATCCATCACACTGCTTTAGGTTAGGAGATCATTCTTCACCTTAGACTTGTAGATCATGATATTGTGTGTTGAATATATAATATTTCCCAATTAGCTTGTTCATCATCATCTCACTCACATCCGCTTCCATTCTACACTGGCTATCTTGGCATGACCTTGAGAGGTCGGGTGTGAAGAAGGTCACGTGTTGATTTTCTATTGTACAATTACCTATTCCATGAAATACATTTATCACCTTTTTAAAAAAATCTTGCAATGCTTTTTTATTAAATCATCCCAATCATGTATAGAATTAGGGGGTAAATCTATAATAGTCAAGTTATTTTCCCTAGAGTAAAAAATCTAATAGCCTCACAGAAACATCAACTTAAATGCCATGATAAACATATCATGTAAATACATGTACGTTTTGTTTGTTTAATTGCTAAATATTTTTTTTATAAGACTATGGAGGTGTCATGACATTGAGATATTTACGGGAAATTTATTTATTATTGTGTGTAATATTTCTTGAGGGTTTTTAGGCTATATAATTTTGTAGACACAAAATATTACACTTTTGGCATTATTTAACCCAGTCTTATACTACTATTTAGAGGGTTCTCAAGTGAAGAAATTACTAATTAATCCCACCTTTTGGCAATCTTATTTTTATATTTTTATTTCTTCATTCCAACGTATTTTTATATACATATCCACTCATTTTGCAACTGTCCCATCATTTTATCCCAAACCTAGGTGCCCAGTTCTATACTAGGGTGTTCTTGGGCACCTTGGTCCCGCCTGGGGTGCCCCGATCAATGTTACATTTTCTCTCTTATTTTTGGGGTCTTTCTATCCATTTTTCATCCTTATATTTTTCCTAGTCGGCCATGTCAGGTTAATTACAAAATTTGGGCAAGAGAACCCTATAAAGGTCAAGATAAAATAAATTTCCAAATGTAGGGGAAATAAATATACTTAACCTTAAGAGAAATGGAAAGTTGACAGCAAGTAACAATGAAGGGATGCATCACTACTGAAGTAGGAAATGTAGGCATGCAAATTAAAAATATAAAAATACACATGGATGTGGTGTGAAAAACAGAAGAGTAAGTACCATGACATGAAGGATTATTGAGATATCAATAAAATAATTGTATCAGAGTCATGGAGCCAAATGCATGTGAAACATCTTAGAGATCCAAGGTACACATACAAAACAGGAACCGATCATGGATGCAGATCTATATAACACTACACGAATAATATCCTCATCAAAAGAGGATATAAAAATTCTGTTCCAATCTCAAATATGGATAAATGGTATGACTCTTCACTTTATTCTATAAAGTGGTAGTCAAAATAATTTTATATCTAAGAAAATAATGAAGAGACTAAATCTGGTAACCATTCCTCACTCACAAAAATACTCTGTTGGTTGGGTAAATTAAGGAAGAAAAATATTTGTAAATTGACAATGATACCAATTTTATTCAATCGAACCACTCAGATATATGCTAGTATGTGATGTTGTACCACTAGACATCTATGAGGTACTTCTTAGAAAACCATGCTCATGGTATTGTTATGGTTTCTATAAGGCAAGGCCTTGGGTGTAATCATAACACTAGGTCATAAAATCTACCACATCCCAGAGGTAGCCCATGCTAAATGAGTGGCTTTGATAAGTGTCACTTTTTATAAGAAATTGATTGATCAAACTAGGAATTTTGGTTTACTCATGGTTCAGTGCGAGGATAAGAAAAATATTATAGTGACACAGAACAGATCTAACTAAGACAAATTATGTCGCAGTAGTAGATGGATCAAATGATATTTGAATACAGAGATGTATTCAATCATCTAACTTGTGTACATTTGCATTATCATATGAAGCATAAAATTTAATTTGTCCCTAGAATACATTTCCTAAGTAGGCACTTGTATAAGCACTCAATACTTGAAAATGAAGAGATCAAGTATCAGATTCAGGATCTGATTAAGAAGGGTCACATTCGAACAAATACATCACCTTGTAGGATCTCAATTATTCATATATAAAATAAATATGGGACATGTTGAATTTTCATTGAATATTGAGCCTTAAAACATTATAATAAAAAATGATACACACTTGCACAGATTCATGAAAATTTCGGCCAACTTAGGGGAGATAATTTCTTCACAAAGATCAATCTAAATTCAAGGTACCATTAGGTTCCCATCAATACCATAGATGTTTGAAAATTTGCATTCAAATCTAAGGAGGGCTTTTTGGAATGGCTGGTCATGCTTTTTAGGCTCGCAAATACACCTGCAACATTCATGAGGATGATAAATGATATTCTATGATCATTCATTGGTTCGTTTATGGTCATGTATCTGGACAGCATTCGTATCTTCAACAAGAGATTGGAGTAGCACATTTGACATGTCTAATAGATTATTCAGACCCTGTATCGAAACATGGTCTATGAAAATGTGGGGAAAGTATCTATTACTTAGGATACATAAATAATAAGGATGATATGAAAGTGGACCTAGAGAAGATCTAGGCTATCTAAAACTCACCGAAACCATGGACCATCATTAAACTCTGAAGTTTCTTTGGCTTCGAAAACTTTTTTCACATTTTTGTATTTGGTTTTCCTCACATTGCATGGATTTTGTATTTGGTAACACATGAAGTAAATCAAAATTTTGTACGGAAAAAGGCACACAAGAGGGAATTTACACAAATAAAGGATAAACTCTACTTTGCACCAGTTTGGTATTTCTAGGTGGACAATAGTCCTTTGAGATAGAACAAGAAGATTTAGAGTATACAATTGGATTAATCCTTACCCAACATGGACATTTAGTGGCATACAATAGTGATAGTTTCTATGACATAGTGCATAGGTACCTGGCATATGAGAAGGAGTTATATTCCATTGTTTAGGCATGTAAACAATGGAAGCACTACAATCTGGGAAAAGAAACTATCATAGACACAAATCATAAGCCTTTATAATTCACACAAATCCAAATCAAGCTATGTAATAATCATCATTAGTATGGTCATGTAATTCCCACTTCCCTTTGACACCTTTTTGATACTAATCATGATACTACTGATTATATTATGAACATGATTATGGACTTTATTATAGTATGATGTTAGATGTTAGATCATGGATTATTGTTGACTTGATTCAGTTATGATGCATAATGATTATTAGAGACATAATATATGTTGATGATGATACACTATTTGACATGGTTGTATTATGGATGTTGTTCAGACATGTGATATTTGGATATTGTGAGTACACCTAGAAATGGAAATTATTGGATGATGATATAGTTGCTGATAAAACTGTAAATGATATTGTTAGATTTCTTTGATGTTGTTGTGATTCATATGTCTAGATGATTTTAGGAATTATATTTATATTATTTTGGATGTTCTGATATGGCAATGAGGCCAAAGGAGGTATTTGTGTTTTGCAAGTTAAAATATCACAACAAACATCGCGGATTAGAGACCAACAATATTGGAATTCTAGATGAATTCAACAAGGTCACCATGGCAACTATATTTGTTTGTGTGTGTTTTTTGTTGTTAGGGATTCCCATGGGGGGGATCACCTTTAAATGTGAACAAGGCGTTTTATGTATTTCTTTTATTTGGTCCTTTTTTTTATGTTTGTATGTGTTTATTTTGTGGTGCTTTTACCCTTTCATTAATTATTAAATAGATTGTAAATATTGTGAGTAATCATATTGTTAAAATAAATAAATAAAATATGTCGTAAGAAAGTAATTAATAGAGTTGTTGGCCTTGAAATAAAGTGTTGTAAGAGATGTGTACGTGATATGTAAGTTAACGCTTAAGTGTGAAACACTCCACCTTCTCGGGAATTCAAATTTTTCCTTGGAGGCTAATTTTCAAGGCATGTGGGAGAAGCTAAATTTGTCCCATACCTCTTAAGTTTAATTACCAACCATACTTATGGTTGGAGAGTTGAAATTAGAATTTTATAATACTTTTTGAGAAGATAAATTGCTGGTTTTAATTGCAATTTTCTTACATGGTTTAAGTTCAGTCCTTTGGGGGTGTGGGTTAGATTTGAGTGTGTAAGTAAATTGTCATATTATTCACCCACATATTTATTGTTTATTGGAGAATGAAGTTGAATTTTGGGTTAGCATTAAGGATGTGTGATGTGGCATCCTACATGGATCCACGTCATCCTCTTCTCTTCCCTCTTCTATAAAATTCGAATTGTTTACCTTGTTTTGGGTTAGTTCACTTTGGATACTCCATTCTAGGGAAAATTCCTTGTTGTTTTGGAAACTCTTTCTTTTGGAGAAGTTTGAAAATTTTTGCATGCTTGTTGTTTAGTGTATTTTTGGATTGTTTTCTTGGAAACAACTGATGTTTGGAACTTGGGAAACTCCATCATGGAGAGGTAAGAGCTTGTCTCTTGAAATACTCTTCTTTTATGAATGTAAATGTTAATGTGTGAATGCTTTGGCACGTTTGTGGGCTGTTGGGTAGATGGCCTAGGAATGGTGTAGGAGAAGAATATGGGGTTTATTTTTTTTGAGGCACAAGTGTGTCTTGGGGAGGTATAACAGTGGAAGGAGTTGGGATTTGGGTTCCACCTCACAAAGAAATAGCTTCTATTTCTTTACTCATTATGGGGTGCAATAAGAGGTTGAGGAGGCATAAGGAAATGTGAGGAATAAGGGGTAATTAGGGGAGGCATAAGGAAATGTGAGGAATAAGGGGTACTTAGGGGAGGCATAAGGAATGTTAGGGTTTTGATATACCATATTTTGGCAGTTTGTAATTCAGGTGTTGACACCCATTTCCCCTTTTTAGAGGCATAAGAAGCATCCCCCATAGTTTATTTCTCCTTTGCCTTGCTTGATGAAGCTTCAGTAATGTTTGTCATGCTTTAATGTATTTGTGAACAAAATTATGTTTCGGACTATGTTTTTATTCTGAAAATGCTACTTGTCTGCTTGTGGAAGCCTGTTGTTGCCATGAGTTGGATCATATCTTATATTGCATTATGGTTGGGGCTCGGGGGAAAATGAAGAAGGATGGATTCTCCTTTTCATTGGATGTCTTGGTTGGGTGGAGAGTGTTTCCTTTCCCCTACTCTTGTTGTGATCACAATTTGGAAGAATGAGAAATATGCATGTTGTTGTTCTGGAGCTGAGAAAAGATAGTTGATAGTCCCTTGTGAAATGAAATCTTATTGTAACCTTTCCCACTTCAATTGGATGAAATTGTATATGTTTTGTAATGGAAAGATGTTGTATTGGGTATGAAAGTGTAAATTGAAATGTGAAAGAGACATACTATGTTATGTTCTTTTGAAAGCAACAAAATGTGTCCTGTATGATGAAATTGAGGAATCAAAGAAGGAAGTTGTAAAATTGTCTTTCAGAATAAATAAAGGATTGCATAATCTTCCTCAAATTGCATCATTGTATTGAATTTAATCATCTAAATGTGAGTTGTAATCTATGTTTGAAAGAAAGAAATGCGTATGAAGGAAGAGTAATACTCTATCTTTTGAAATATGTGAAAATAGGAAATCAGATATGTATTTTAGCTTTTGAATAGTTGAATTGAATAAACTAAATATTTTATATTTGAATTGGAGTAAATTCTAATACTTGGAAGATGAAAATTGCGAATAGATCCTTTAAAATTTGATCTCAGTTTTATGTTTTCAAACTAGAAAATACTTTATCCAAAAATGCATAGTTTGAACAAGAAAACATTAAATAACTAATTAAATGATTAAATTGAACTAGTATGCCCTAAACGAATCCAATTGGACAAAAATACTTAAGGAAATTCTTAGAAAACTTAGCAAAAACAGGGTCAACCCTCTTACAGTCGTTTTGTTGTCAAGAGATGTAAATTTTCAAATCGCAAATCAATCAGACAAATTGAATCTTGAAATCCTTCTTAAATACATCTAAGAACAATTCTCCATGTCTATTTGACATGTTGAGAGAGGAAGAAGATAAAATTGAACAAATCTTATAAGTTGAAATTTATCAGTTTGCACTATAAAATCTTGTAGATCATTTTTTTAAATTGAACCCATAAACTTTATCAAAATAAAAATTTAATTATTTCTGTGTGAACAGGATGTCGAGAGCTTTCCAAAAAGTCCTCATTTTCCCAAAACTAATCTCTCTATCAAAATTTATGGCCTTCTAAACTTTTTCTTCATTGGTGTACAAAAATAATTCTAACTGTCAAAAAACATTTGGGAAAAATTTCCTTGGCGGACCCGCAGGCCAGAACTTTTCCTTAGCACTTCAGAAAATTTTTGGGAAAATTTTCCTAATTTTCTCCACCATCCCGCCACGCTACAACTAATCAGAGGCTGCCACATGGCACCACGAGGCGTTGGTGGAATGGCGGATCACTTTTTAAACTGAGCGCTTCGGAAATTTCTTGGGAAAATTTTCCTAATTTTCCCCACCGGCCCGCAAGCCTGCCGCCAATAAGAGGCTGTCACATGGCACCACAAGGGGTTGGTGGAGGGGTGGATCCCTTTTTAAACTTAGCACTTCAGAACATTTTTCAGAAAATTTTCTAAATTTTTCTTGCCACCCTACTGACCCGCAGCTAATCAAGAGCTGCCACATGGAATTTTGAGGTGTCGGTGGAGGCGCAAGTGAATTTTACCCTTTTTACCCTTCTGGATGTTAAAATACTTCTATACCCACCACCTCACTTTCCCCACATTGGCTTAGGAGGTGCCACGTGTCCCTTGCGGACTTGCGGACTCCCGTGAGTGCCAGTGCAAAGGTGGCTTTTCACCCTACGTGGGAAATTTACAAAATGTCTCCCGTGGCCCTACCAACCCAACTCCTCTGGGAAAAATTTCTCCCCGCGGCCCACAGATCCACCCCTGGGGAAAATTTTCTCCCCTAGGCCCGTAGGCCCACTCTTGGGAAAATTTTCCTCCAAAAGCCTACCGACCCATAACTTGAGAAATATGATGAGGTAGGACTTCTTTATACCATTGGAAAGGTGAGGAAATTTTTTATCCAATGGAAATGATTTAGGGAAATTTTGAATGCATTAATTTTGAGAAAAATCAAGTTGAATCTTTAAATCCTGTTAGAGAGTGGGTATGGTGAGGAATTACCCTCTTAACCTAATTGAACTTTTTAAGCATAAATTTCTGACCTTGTGACCTCTAATAATTGTTAATAAAAGAAAATTATATTCTAGTTGATTATAATTGATCTGGAACTTGTTAGTGAAAAATGTTGTCTGGTAACCTAGTTGTAGACTCTTAAAAAACAAAAACAAAAAGTATTTAATAATTTTCCTAAGTAATCCTAGGTTGTTCTTAGGTCTCAAGTGGGTTGTTTTTACGAGCATCACACTTGGTATCAAAGCAGTGGTTCAAAAGCTTGAGCCATTGGGCACACAAGAAAACTGGAGATATGAACCTTAAACCTGACACACTTTTAAATCGAGAAAACAACTTAGTTTATATATTACATATTTTAGTAAACATGGAAACTGAATAAAACTTAGAAAGATGAACTAATTCTCACCTTGGTCTCTATAGGAGGCACAGACGGGATGAGGGGTCTTTTCACATAGACCTAGACTTACCACTACCAGATCATGCTATAACATCCATCCCACCCCATATTTTGTAGACTCTTCAGGATGTTAATGCCACTCTACACGGAGGATCAGTAGGAGGACATGCAACCAGACATGATAAAGTCACTTCCTCTGAGGGTCATGTATCTCTTCCACCCAGTGAGGAGCATGGAGGAAAGAACTTCCATGCAGAGTAAGCTAGAGCAGAGTCAGCACAAAGGGGATAGGATGACTGAGTTTCAGGACATAGATAGGTCTCGGAGCCCTAGGCTTAGGGATGAGCATGCAGAGAGGCCTAGATGCTGTCAGACCACAGCTGCAGATCACATTAGCGAGATCATGAAGCTTCAACCATCACATTATTCTGGTGACATAGGTGGATTTCAGGCAGAGGCCTGGTTGGTGAGCTTGAGCAGATGCTTCAAGCTTTGTCCTTGTTTTAGCTACACAAAAGTTCATGTTGCAATCCATTTTTTGAGGGATAGAGCTGGTGTCTGGTGGTAGACAGAGGAGTAGAAGCTCCATGTTGATTTTTAGACAGTTACCTAGGAGCTCTTTGAGGAGCATTTCAGGAGCAGATACTTGTCACAGAGGTTCATACAAAAGTGGATAGATGATTTTTCATGACCTCTGGCAGGCATCTCTTACAGTGGCTAAGTATGAGAGTAGATTTCTAGATCTACTCTAGTATGTTGATTACATGCACGATGAGCAGGTACGGATCCATCAGTTCATCCAGGTCCTGAATCTAGACATTAGAGATGCAATGTGGATCCATTATGCACAAAAATTAGCTGAGGACATCGAGAAGGCTTATATAGTAGCGGAGACTCGGGGAAAGACCCAGCAGGCTAGAGACGGGGTCTAAAGCTGCATACAACAGATGTAGGACAAAATATCGAGGGGGGTCAGTACCTATTCCTCATGGTAGACAAGGTTTAATATAGTCATCTTTTAGACCACAACAGAAACAGTAGTAGTAGCAGTCCCACCCACCTTATAGACCTCCATAGAAGTTTGATGCACAGAGAGGTCAAAGTATGGGGCCTCCTCTTACGAGCCCCATCATGACATAGTGTTCCTAGAGAGCTCACTCAGCAGGAACTTTCCAGTAGAGACCTCAACAGATTATAACTGGATCATTAGGATCCACACCTCAGACCTCCAGAGTACTATCCGAACCTACTACATAGGGGAGAGGATCAAGTAGTTGTTTGGGTTATCGTGTTACTAGACATTTTTGGAGAGACTGCCTAGTGAACCCTAATAACAAGGGTAAGAAAAATATCTCAGCGCCTATTGTTGGTGATAGGGGGTGCATTCATAGGATGTATGCAGTGGTCGAGAACCACCAAGAAGAGCATCAGAGTAAATTTATTGAGACTATGGATAGCATTGGTGGCATTCCTACCTCCATTTTGTTTATTTCTAGTTCTTCTGATTCTTTCATTGCACCATCTCTAGCAGAGCGATGCAGGCTAGTGGCAGTTAGGCAGGGTCATAGTTGGGATGTTGAGATGGCTTCTCAAGTGAAGATCTTTGTAGAATCCTTATTCAAGGAGTGTGTAGTGGATTTGAGACCTTTCACCACTACCTCGGATCTCCGTATCCTTCTTTTGAGCTCATATGGAGTCATCTTGGGTATGGGTTGGTTGTTCTCACACAGGGCCAGTATGGATTGTTATCACAAGATTATATCTTGTGTAGATTATTTGGGAGCTGATTCGGTGATTTCAGGGGTCATGAGACCCATTTCTATTCACACCATCTCTGTTATGTAGTTTAAGAGGTGTGTGTAATGGGGTTTTCAGATGTATGTAGTTACAGTCAGTGATAGATCAAAGGATGGGCTAATAGACCACTACTAGATGATCATCCCATTCTGAGAGAGTTTTCAGATGTCTTTCTAAGGGAGCTACCGAGGATACCACCCCCACGTGAGGTTTATTTTCATATAGATCTAGTTCCATGAGAAGATCCTATCTCACGAGCACCTTATCGGATGACCACCCCAAAACTCCACGAGCTCAAGTTACAGCTAGAGGGCCTTCTAGAGAAAGACCTTATCCATCGTAGTGTATCCCCTTTGGGTGCACCGGTGATTTTTGTGAAGAAGAAGGATGGATCCTTGCGGTCGTGTATTGATTACCACCAGTTGAACAAAGTAATGATCAAGAATCATTATCCCCTTCTGCGTATTTATGATTTGTTTGATCAAATGAAGGGAGCCATAAATTTATCTAAGATACACCTTAAGTTAGGCTACCATCAGGTGAGGATTTCGGAAGCAGACATTCATAAGACCGCCTTCGGTATGAGATATGGCCACTATGAATTCACAGTGGTACCTTTTGGTTTGACGAATGCCCCCGCAGTGTTTATGATTTTTATGAATGGGGTATTTAGGACCTTCTCAGATTGCTTCATTCTCATCTTCCTTGATGAAATTTTTTTTTACCGACGTACGTGTGAGGATCACGAGGGGCACCTTCACCAGGTTCTTCAGTGTCTTCGGGAGTAGTCACTTAATGGGAACTTGGATAAGTGTGCATTATTTCAGAAGGAGGTGCAGTATTTGGGTCATATCATTTCTAGGGAAGGTATCGTCATCAATCCTTCCAAGATTAGAGCTATAATAGATTGGCCAACACCCACTACTGTAACTAAGGTGTGCAACTTCATGGGATTAGCAGGTTACTACAATAGATTTTTTTAGGACTTCTCTCAAATTGCACACCCCGTCACTTTCCTTCAGTGGAAAGGGAAGAAGTTTGTTTGGTCAAACAGGTGCAAGCAGGCCTTAAGTAAACTGAAGGAATGTCTCACTAAAATAGCTATTCTTGCAGTGCCAGATCCACAAGGTGAGTTGTTCTGTTTACACGGATACTTCTTTATGAGGGTTTGGAGGTGTGTTGATGTAGGAGGGTAGAGTAGTGGATTTTGAATCTCGTAAACTCAAAGATTGAATGAGATTAATTATCTAACTGATGATATTGAGCTTACAGAATTTGTGCACACTTTGGTTCGTTAGAGGAACTTTTTACCTAGTCGGATATTCACACTCAGGATAGATCACCTAAGTCTTAACCACCTCTTCATGCACCCCAATCTCAATGTTCATCAGTGATGTTGGATGGAGTTGCTTTGTGAGTATGATATGGAGATAGAGCATGTGAAGGGGAAGGAGAATGTGGTGGTATATTCTCTCAATAGATGAAGACAAGTGGCTATGGCCACCTTAGTGAGCACACATTTGTGGAGAAGGATTCTTCAGCAGCTTCCTCTTGATAGCTTCTACATTGCAGTTCGAGTAGAGATCTAGTCTCAAAGACCCCTCGAGGGGAATTTTGATGATTTTTATTTAGAGGCAGATGGTCTTCTCAGGCATAGAGGTTGGATTTATGTTCCCAGAGATGGAGGTTTGAGGTAGGACATCTTGGAAGAGGCACATCGTGCACCCTATTCAGCCCATCCCGAGGTGAAGAAGATGCATGCCACCTTGAGACAGTTGTATTATTGGAGAGGAATTCGAAGTAGATGTGGCTCAATTTTTTTCATGATGTTTAGAGTGCCAAGAAAGTAAAGGCCGAGCATCAGTATCCAGCTGGCCATCTCTTTCCTCATGCTATACCGAAGTGGAAATGGGATACCATTTACATAGACTTCATTGTTGGGCTATCGATGTCGAGATATCACCACAACACCATCATGGTCATGGTTGATACATTGACAAAAGTCACCTCACTTTTCTCTCGGTGAAGACCACTCATACAACTAATGCAGTGACATGGGTATATTCGAGATGATATTTTCAAGATTGCATAGGATTTTGTGGAATATTGTTTGTGACCATGATCCTTTGTATACTTCTCATTTCTAGACTATCATTTAGCATGCCCTTGGGACGAGAGATCAATTTCAGCACAACATATCACCCTGAAACAGATGGACAAATTGAGCGGGTGAATCATATTTTAGAGGAAATGATCAGGATGTATGTGGATCATTAAGTCTAGATGGTAGGAGTACCTTTACTTGGTAGAGTTTTCCTACAAATAATATTTTTCAGAGTTCTATAGGCATGGCTCCTTTTCAGGCTTTGTATGGTAGACAGTGCAGGACACCTCTTAACTGGGACAGGCTAGAGGAAAGGATTTTTCTTGGACCAACTTTGTTGTAGGACATGGAGCAGTAGGTGGTTTTGATCAGACAGAGACTGCAAGAGGCACAAGACAGGTAGAAGAAGTACTGTAGATCAACATAGGACTGACCGAAGTTTTGATGTGGGCATGAAGGTGTTGTTATCACCGAATCACAACACCCCTATGCATATACTTGAACTCACAGTGTGATTGGATAACATGGGTATTATCTCCAAGTTATGGGACTTGCTACTTGAGATAGACCTCCAGAGAAAGCTGGTTCTTGCTCCTAAACTACCTGCCACAATCTACTCTAATGCAATGAAAAGCTAACTATTCTAATCTAAATTTCCAAGGGACCAGTGAGAGGGAATGCATAAAATGAAATCCTACACTAAAGCGGTGATACACCAGAAAAGGAGGGTGTGAGAGTAGTCTCCAAATGTGTGAAATACAGAAGCAAAGTGCACACTAGAAGAGGTGATGACAGTTCTCCATAATCTAGCAAAACGCATTCACAACAATATTTCAAACATACACAATGATAATGGATCCCTACATGAAAATAATAATAGACACAATATTCTTGTAAAGAAGAGGTTGAAGGGGCAAGAAGAATGCAAGAAAATACAGCAGGGGAAGATACATCCACAAACTTATATTTTATTGCCTTCATAATATGCATAGTTCAATCTATTACAATATGTGGGCCTAGAACACCATGAAAAGAGTCCACAACAAGGGCCTACAACACATTGGCTTCATAAAGACAATTTTGACAGAGCTTTGTCTACCCAAAAACTACCTCTCTTTACAATGAGCCCATCAATCCAATTTATAGAAAAAATGAGAAGGAGAGAGAGAAGGGAAAATGGAAATCCCAAAATATATCCTTCAACCACTTGTAGGAGGCATTAAATGGAGTAGAATGATTATATATTACTTGCAAAAGGCTCCCCATACTGTCCCAGGTGCTGCAGCAGAGAAAGAATGATGACCATGCCTCTTAATTGCACTCCCAACCACCAAAAAAAACATTGTTATGAACCCGGCCACGTTTTCTTAAAAATATCAATCAATCTCTCTGATAAAATATGGAATTTATTGATTTCTATGCATTGGGCTCGGATCCACCGATTCCAATGGTACCAATTTTGTGTGATTTCATTGAGAAATGCAAAAGTTATGGCCTTCTGAGTGCGGGCAGCTATTTTGGGTCTGGTAGGCCTTTTCTGTCATTTGACGGGAATGAGCATTAACTTATTGGAGCCGAATATGTTTCTATTAATTAAATATATCTACCCTCATTAAAATTAAGAAATCGTACTCGTTCCAGAAATTCTAATTTTGTGAAAATCGGAGCTCGGAGTCAAAAGTTATGGCCGTTTGAAGTTTCACGGGTCAAAACGTTGACTTTTCTTCTTTGCCTTCGACCGCTTAGGCTTTTCGCGTCCCACGCATACTTTTGGCCCGGATGTCCCCAGTGCTGCGTGGGACAAATCTCTTGCTGAACCGCCTGATTTAGGCTTCCTTGTTCCTGTTTGCTACCGTGAAGACACATGGCAAGATCTCCATTCGCTCTCGGCTCTTTCAGATTTCTCCCGTCCCACACGTACTTTTGGCCCCAGATGTCCCAAACTGTCTTGGATGAAAGTCTCCTATTTCGGCCGAATTGGCCAGTTCGCATCCTCCACGTACTTTTTTCCCAGATTGTCCCATTTGCTTTCGGACCGTCAGGGACAAATATCTCCGAACCACCCGAAATGGAATGTCTGTCAGAAAATCGCGCACGATTCGCATCCCACGCGTACTTGACTGAAAGTTGGAATGTCGGCCAAACCGGCTGTTTCGCAAACTTGCGGCCCAACTGTGACTGGACTTTTTCGGGCTGCCTTGACTCATTTCAGCCGTTCTGCAGCTTTTTACGTCCCGACTGTCCCAGACTATCCCGCAGACCGCCTGGGATAAAAATGTCTGACTTAGATGATTTTCTTTGTATTTCGGCCCCAAGCTTCGGATTTCCGACGAACCTCGGTATGACTTTGTCCCAAACTGGTACGACCCGAACCCTTCGCGGACCGCCTGAAATGCCTTTAAAACAGGTCCTGCAACCTTATTTCCCACATTTTTTCTATTTTTTCTAGGACTCAGGACTTGGCCATTTATTGAGGGGTGAATTTTGGATAACACCTTTACTTTGTGGAATTTATCTACAATAATAGTTTTCAGAGTTCCTCAGAGGCATGGTTCCTTTTTAGGCTTTGACATGGTAAAGAGTTAGCAAGACACCTCTTAACTGGGACAAGCTAGAGGACAGGGTTCCCTTGCACCAGCTTTGTTGTATGGACATGGAGTAGTAGGTGATTGCTTGATCAAAAAGAGACTAACAGAATAGGATAGGTAGAAGTTAGCACATAGATCAGCATGAGGACTGACCATAGTTTTTATGTTGGAATGACAGGTGTTCCTTCATGTGTCAAACCACAAAATATCCCTATATGTTATGAAAAAGGTTCTAAGTTATCTCTTAGATTCGTTGGTCCTTTTGAGTTCTTGGAGCGTATCGGCCCTTTGGCCTACCATCTAGCATTGCCGCCTATCTTTTCTCACACACATGATGTGTTTCATGTTTTAGTTCTTAGAAGATATGTTGCATATCCTTCTCATATGTTAGATTGGACATCATTGCAAGATGCAGGATTAGGGGTAGGTGATGGTAGAGCCCGTTCACATCCTAGATTGCATAGGACCCTAGACCTTTCGAGGTAGAGAGGTTGATCAGGTCAAGGGTACAGTGGGACATATATGATTAGACTATAGCTACATGGGAAGATACTCCTTTGTTATGAGTTCGGTTTCCACATTTGTTCTAGTGACTTCCATGAGGAAGTTGAGTCTAAGGGGAGGGGGATGTAGTGTACACTTCCCTTTGAATACCTTTTCGATACTAATCAGGACACTATTGATTATATTATGGATATGATTATGGACGTTCATTATAGTATGATGATAGATGTTAGATCATGGATTATTGTTGACTTGATTGAGTTATGATGCATGATGGTTATTAGAAACAAATTATATGTTGATGATTATATACTGTTTGACATGGTTATATTATGGATATTGTTCAGACTTGTGATATTTGGATATTTTGAGTAGACCTAGAAATGGAAATTATTGGATGATGATATAATTGTTGATAAAACTATAGATTAGATTGTTAGATTGCTTTGATGTTCTTTTGATTCATATATCTAAATGAGTCTTGGGAATTATAATTATATTATTTTGGATGTTATGATATGGCCACGAGGCCGAAAGAAGTATTTTTTTTTTGCAGGTTAAAATATCACAACATAACATCGAGGGGATTGCAGGATTCCAACCACATTGAAATTCTAGATGAATTAAACAAGGTCACCATGGCAACTAGTATTTGTTTGTATGCGTGTTTATGCTGTGTTAGGGATTCCCATGGGGGTATCACCTTTAATTGTGACCAAGGGGTTTTATGTATTTGTTTTATTTTGATCCATTTGTTTATGTTTACATGTGTTTATTATGTGGTGATTTTACCCCTTTCATTAATTCATTAAATGGTGTGTAAATATTGTGAGTAATCATGTTGTTAAGTTAATTAATTAAAATATGTCACAAGAAAGTAATTAATGGAGTTGTTGGCCTTGAATTAAAGTGTTGTAAGAGATGTGTAAGTGATGTGTAAGTTAAATTTTGTGTGTGAAACACTCCACCTTCTTGGAAATTTAGAATTTGTCCTTGGAGGCTGATTTTAGTAGGCTTGTGGGACAAGTTAAACTTATCCCATACCTCTTAAATTTAATTACCAACCATACCTACAGTTGGAGCTCGTTGAGGTTAGACATTTATAACACTTTTTGGGAGGGACAAATTGTAGGTTTTAATTGCACTTTTCTTACATAATTTAATTTCACTCCCTTGGGGTGTGGGTTGAATTTGAGTGTGTAAGTAAACTATCATATTTTTTCACCCACCTATTGATTATGCATTGGAGAATGAACTTGAATTTTGGGTTGGAGTTGAGGATGTGTGATGTGGCATACCTACATGGAACCCACCTAATCCTCTTGTCTTCCCTCTTCTATAAAAGTACAAATGGCTTGCCTTATTTTGGGTTGCTTCAATTTGTTTTGAGACTTCATTCAGCGTGTGAATTTCCTTGCGTTGTTTTGGGAGCTATTGCTTTTGGAGAACTTTGAAGATTGTTTCCTGCTAGGTTATTTGGTAGTATTTTTTTATTGAATTGCTTGGAAACAACTACTATTTGGAACATGGGAAAACTCCATCATGGAGAGGTAGGAGCTTGGCTCTTGAAATGCTCTTCCTTTAATGAATTTAAATGTTAATGTGTGAATGTTTTGGAACGCTTGTCGGCTTGTTGGGTAGATGGGTTAGGAATGGTGTAGGCGAAGAACTATGGGGTTTATTTTGTGGGAGGCACAAGTGTGTTTTAGGGAGGTATAAGGGTGGAGGTAGTTGGGATCTTGGGGTTCCACCTTAAAAAGAAATAGACTTGCATTTATTTACTCATTATGGGGTGTGATAAGATGTTGGGGAGGCATAAGGAAATGTGGGGAATAAGGAGTTACTTGTGGGAGGCATAAGGAATTTCAGGGATTTGATATACTATATTTTGGAGGTTTGTAATTCTTGTGGTGATATCCATTTCCCATTTTAAGAGGCATAAGAAGCATCCCCCATAGTTTCTTTCTCCTTTGGCTTACTTGATGAAGCCTCAGTAATGTTTTTCATGCTTTAATGTAGTTGTAAACTACATTCTGTTTTGGACTATGTTTTTTAATGTGTAAATGTTGCTCATGTGTTTGTGGAAGCCTGATTGTTGCCATGAGTTGGATCACATCTTTTATTGCATTATGGTTAGGCGCTCAAGGGCTAATGAAGAATGAATGAATTCTCCTCATCATTAGATGTATTGGCTGGGGTGGAGAGCTTTTGCCTTTCCCAAACGCTTGTTGTGATCACAATTTGGAATAATGAGAAATATAGGCATGTTGTTGTTCTGGAGATGAGATAAAGATAGTTTGACAGTCCCTTTTGAAATGAAATCTTATTGTAACCTTTCCCACATGAAGTGTATGAAATTGTATATGTTTTGTAATGGAAAGATGTTGTATTGATTATGCAAGTTGTATAGTCGAAATGTGAGAGAGAGACATACTCTTTTATGATCTTTTGAAAGCAAGAAAATTTTGTTCATGTATGATGAAACTGAAGAATGAAAGAAGGAAGTATGTAAATTTGTACTTGAGAATGAATAAAGGATTGCACTAATCTTCCTCAAATTGTGCATCATTGTATTGAATTTAATCATCTAAATGCCAGTTGTAATATCATATTGAAAGAAAGAAAAGCGTATGAAGGAAGTGCAATACTCTGTCTTTTGAAATATGTTAAAATTGGAAATCAGAAATGTATTTTAGCTTTTGAATAATTGAATTAAATCAAATAAATGTATTAGATTAGAATTGGAATGATATTATAATACTTGGAAGAATGAAAATGGTAAATAAACCCTTTAAAAATTTGATCTCTATTTCTTACATTTTCAAATTGGCAATTTATTTTATCCCAAAATGCATAGACCGAACCTGAAATCAATGAAATAATAAATCAAATGATTGAAAATTGAATTAGTATGCCCTAGATATAAATGAGTTCAATTAGACAAAAATACTTACAAGAAATTCTTTCAAAACCTGGCAAAAATGGGACTTCAAAGCTTTTCCATAGTTGTTTTTCTGTCAAAAGTTGTAAAATTTCAAATTAGAACTCAATCAAATAGTTCCACCTCACAAAATTGAATCATAAAATCTTATCATAAAACCACCTAAGAACAATTATCCATGTCTATTTGACATGTTGAGAGAGGAAGAAGATCAAATTGAACAAATTTTTTAATTTAATTTTTACCAGTGTGTACTATAAAAACCTGCAGATCATTTTCTCAAAAATTGACCCCTTATAATTTATCAAAATCTAAATTTAATGATTCCTGAGTATTGAGGACGTCGAGATATTTCTCAGAAAGTTCTTGTTTTCCCCAAAACCGAAGCTCTCTATCAAAAGTTATGGCCTTTTGAAGTTTTTCTTCATTGGCATCAAAAAATACTTCTAACGTGATCAAGAAAGAAAATTGGGAAACAAATTTCCTTGGCGGACCCATGGGCCCGAATTTTTCCCTTGGCACTTTGAAATTTTTTTGGGAAAATTTTCCTACTTTTCCGTACCACACCACTAACCTGTAGCCAATCAGAGGCTGCCACAAGGTACAATGAGGTGTTGGCGGAAGGGTAGATCCCTTTTTAAACTTAGCACTTCAGAATTTTTTTGGGAAAATTTACCTAATTTTCCCCACAGGAAATCAGAGGTTGCCACATGGCACCATGAGGCGTAGGAAAATGGGTAGATTCCTTTATAAACTTAGCACTTCAGAAAAAATTTCAATTTTTTTTCTAAATTTTCTCTGCCACCCCCGCAGCCAATTAGAAGCTGCCACGTGGCATAGCGAGGCATCAGCAGAGGAGAGGGTTCCTTTCTACCTTTTTCATTTTCACAAAATTTTGAGAAAAATTCTACATTTTCCCCACTACCCCACACCTAATCAAGAGTTTCCACATGGCATTACGAGGCGTCGGTGGAGGTGCGGGTGAATTCTACCCTTTACACTACTTGCAGACTCGCGGGGAGCACGAGTGAAAAGGGGATTTTTTCCTCATGCGGGAAATTTCAAAACGTCTCCCACAACCCCACTGACCCAACTCCTCCTCTAGGAAAAATTCTCCCCATGGCCCATAAACCCGCCCCTAGGGCAAATTTTCTCCCCTAGGCCCGCAGGCTCGCTCTTGGGAAAATTTTTCCTCTAAAGGTCCGTTGGCCCATAACTTGAGAAATATGAGGAGTTAGGAGGACTTCTTTATATCATTATAAAGGTGAGGAAATTTCCTATCCAATGGAAATGATTTAGGTAAATTTTGAATGCATTAATTTTGATTAAAATCAATTTTGAATATTTAAATCCTGTTAGAGAGTGGGTATGGTGAGGAATTTCCCTCTGAACCTAATTGAAATTTCTAACACTAAATTTTGGACCTTGTGACCTCTAATAATTGTTAATAAAATAAAATTATATTCTAGTGGATTAGAATGTATTTGGAACTTGTTAGTGACAAGTTTTTTCTGGTAACCTGGTTATAGCTCTTTTAAACAAATAAAAAATATTCCATAATTTTCCTAACTAATCCTAGGTTGTTCTTGGGTCTCAAGTGGGTTGTTTTTACAGGCATCACAGGTCCACCCATCTACAATAGTTTGATGTAAAAACCCAACACAAAAATGAGAGTTCAATTGAGTTTTTAATTGTTCGAGTTGGCCCCTAATCACGTCTTTGACATCAATAACGGAATCATGTGGGAATGATACATTAGAGTGGACTCAAATATTTGCACACGACCGTTGTTTTTTCATACATGTAATTATAGAGTAATGGATGGAAAAACTATTCCATATTATCATTTATAACAAGGTGTTCTATGCCAACACGAGACACCTTTGTGTTATTGCAATTGAGTGTCAAAAATTGATCTATGATGTTCATTGTAGTCGGGTTACAGGTAACTTAGAGTAGTAGAGAAAACAATTTCATTCTGTAAAAGTATTTTATCTCGCAAAACATTCACCAATATGTTATACGAGGTAAATCAGTTCCTACATAGTATGTGTGATTACTAACCACCTAATTGAATTTATACAAGTTATAACCCTTTACCAATTAAAGAAAAACTTTTGGGAGTCTGGTATTAACGGATTTCATGTCAGGTCCTCCATTCCACTAGGAATTACCTTGAATGTGTTATTGTGGTGGTTGACAAGATCCTCTAAAATTTAAATATCCATAATATCCAGTAAAGGAGGCTATAAATTGTTATTCGAACACGTGTTTGTACCCAAATTGTTCTCTTTTCAGCCTGAGCAGCATCATGGTTATTGGCATGAAGCTTTGAAGTCAAATAGATCATGATGTGTGTCATTTTATAGCGGGGGAGGTGATCTACCTGGAACTCAAATTTGGGAGATATGGATAGCACTTTGAAAGGAGTTGATCTAACCCCTCACTATTTTATGTTTGTGCTTTCAACCAATGTAAGAGAACCTATATTGTAACCCCCCAAATGGTTAAGGAAATGAAGATATCCCTCAATTTATGCAAATAATATGAAAAGGCCTTGGAAAAAAATGATCAACACTCCAAATCTAACTTTCAAAAGTTTTCACTCCCAGATCATGGAGATATTTTCAATGCAAGCCAAGGGTTACTGAAGACATTGTGTAATCTTGATTTTCTTGTGTATTTTTGTCACCGGATTGGATTCTTTTGTGACCCCATACCTTAGCTGCAGGGGTAGGGATAAGTATGGGTTGATCGGAATGGATTTTGTGTGCGGTAATGAGGAGACAAACTGGGCTATATGCGATCTTTGACCCGCCCATCTTGCAACAACTTCCGCTGAATCTTACGCATCATTAGGACCGTTCTTTTCACAATCCTACAGATTGTTTTCTTGAAATTGAAACCTTAAAATTTATCAAAATAGAAATTTAATGATTCCTTAGTAAAGAGGATGTTGAGATATTTCTAGAAAGTCCTCATTTTCCCAAAACCGATCTCTATATAAAAAGTTATGGCCTTCTGAAGTTTTTCTTCATTGGCATCAAAAAATACTTCTAACTATCAAGAAAGAAAATTGGGAAAAATTTCCTTGGTGGACACACGTGCCCAAATTTTCCCTTGGCGCTTTGAAATTTTTTTGGGAAAATTCTCCTAATTTTCCCCTCCACCCTGTAGCCAATCAGAGGCTGCCACAAGGTACAATGAGGTGTTGGCGGAAGGGTAGATCCCTTTTTAAACTTAGCACTTCAGAATTTTTTTTGGGAAAATTTACCTAATTTTCCCCACAGGAAATCAGAGGTTGCCACATGGCACCATGAGGCGTAGGAAAATGGGTAGATTCCTTTATAAACTTAGCACTTCAGAAAAAATTTCAATTTTTTTTTCTAAATTTTCTCTGCCACCCCCGCAGCCAATTAGAAGCTGCCACGTGGCATAGCGAGGCATCAGCAGAGGAGAGGGTTCCTTTCTACCTTTTTCATTTTCACAAAATTTTGAGAAAAATTCTACATTTTCCCCACTACCCCACACCTAATCAAGAGTTTCCACATGGCATTACGAGGCGTCGGTGGAGGTGCGGGTGAATTCTACCCTTTACACTACTTGCAGACTCGCGGGAGCACGAGTGAAAAGGTGGATTTTTTCCTCATGCGGGAAATTTCCAAAACGTCTCCCACAACCCCACTGACCCAACTCCTCCTCTAGGAAAAATTTCTCCCCATGGCCCATAAACCCGCCCCTAGGGCAAATTTTCTCCCCTAGGCCCGCAGGCTCGCTCTTGGGAAAATTTTCCTCTAAAGGTCCGTTGGCCCATAACTTGAGAAATATGAGGAGTTAGGAGGACTTCTTTATATCATTATAAAGGTGAGGAAATTTCCTATCCAATGGAAATGATTTAGGTAAATTTTGAATGCATTAATTTTGATTAAAATCAATTTGAATATTTAAATCCTGTTAGAGAGTGGGTATGGTGAGGAATTTCCCTCTGAACCTAATTGAAATTTCTAACACTAAATTTTGGACCTTGTGACCTCTAATAATTGTTAATAAAATAAAATTATATTCTAGTGGATTAGAATGTATTTGGAACTTGTTAGTGACAAGTTTTTTCTGGTAACCTGGTTATAGACTCTTTTAAACAAATAAAAAAATATTCCATAATTTTCCTAACTAATCCTAGGTTGTTCTTGGGTCTCAAGTGGGTTGTTTTTACAGGCATCACAGGTCCACCCATCTACAATAGTTTGATGTAAAAACCCAACACAAAAATGAGAGTTTCAATTGAGTTTTTAATTGTTCGAGTTGGCCCCTAATCACGTCTTTGACATCAATAACGGAATCATGTGGGAATGATACATTAGAGTGGACTCAAATATTTGCACACGACCGTTGTTTTTCATACATGTAATTATAGAGTAATGGATGGAAAAAACTATTCCATATTATCATTTATAACAAGGTGTTCTATGCCACACGAGACACCTTTGTGTTATTGCAATTGAGTGTCAAAAATTGATCTATGATGTTCATTGTAGTCGGGTTACAGGTAACTTAGGAGTAGAGAAAACAATTTCATTCTGTAAAAGTATTTATACTCGCAAAACATTCACCAATATGTTATCAGGTAAATCAGTTCCTACATAGTATGTGTGATTACTAACCACCTAATTGAATTTATACAAGTTATACCCCTTTACCAATTAAAGAAAACTTTTGGGAGTCTGTATTAACGGATTTCATGTCAGGTCTCCATTCCACTAGGAATTACCTTGAATGTGTTATTGTGGTGGTTGACAAGATCTCTAAAATTTAAATATCCATAATATCAGTAAAGGAGGCTATAAATTTGTTATTAGAACACGTGTTTGTACCCAAATTTGTTCTCCTTTTCAGCCTGAGCAGCATCATGGTTATGGCATGAAGCTTGAAGTCAAATAGATCATGATGTGTGTCATTTTATAGCCGGGGAGGTGATCTAACTGGAACTCAAATTTGTGGAGATATGGATAGCACTTTGAAAGGAGTTGATCTAACCCTCACTATTTTATGTTGTGCCTTTCAACCAATGTAAGAGAACCTATATTGTAACCCCCAAATGGTTAAGGAAATGAAGATATCCCTCAATTTATGCAAATAATATGAAAAGGCCTTGGAAAAAAATGATCAACACTCCAAATCTAACTTTCAAAAGTTTTCACTCCCAGATCATGGAGATATTTTCAATGCAAGCCAAGGGTTACTGAAGACATTGTGTAATCTTGATTTTCTTTGTGTATTTTTGTAAATGGATTGTATTCTTTTGTTGACACATAATGTAGATGCAGGGGTAGTATGGGTTGATTCGGAATGATTTTTTTGTGAGGTATTGATGAGACAAACTGGGATATATGAGATCTTTGAAAACCTCTACAATACTTGAAACAACTATCAGATGAAATTCTTCGAATAATTAGGACATTCTTTCAACCAGAAAAGGCATAAATGGAAGCCCGGGCATCTCTCTTCACACAAACTTTGACAATTCACCACAAAACATTTAAGTAAAGAATTCAATTAAACACAAAAATCCATGATTAAACCATTCCTAAGGTACGCCCAAAGGCTTACAAGCAATCTCTGCATTCAAGGAAGGTAAAGTGATTTTAAATTTATTTATCTTTTTATTTTATGAAATCTCTTCTGAATATGACATTGCAAATGCCACTAAACTATCAACAATAAATGGAGATTTTTTGTGATATCTAAAGACTTTCAATGTAAGATTGCAACAAGAACAATGAAAACTATTTACAGGAACTTAAAAATGATATCAGACATCATATTGCCTAGGAGAACACATATTAACTCAAAATTTTGTTGGATTCATCAGTAGGGGAGAGTTTCATGAACAATCTCAAAGCTGTGTGATGGCTTTAGACTTGTAACCAAATCACATACATGAAGATCCAACACAAAAGAAATTATTCTTGATCTTTGGTGGGTTTCTCAGAAAAATGAGCTTTCTCTTAGAATTTGCTTGTGATTTTCAACTCCCAACCCCCTATAATTTCTCCAAAATGCATTATATATCTCATGCCACTTGGATCCTTCTTTCCCAAGCAAATAATATGCCATGGGATCAAGTTTTTTACAACAATTCTCATGATTCAATGAAAATGACATCAAACAGAAAAACACTTGCAGGTCGCAAGGTGTGCCCAAAAGATTTAATTATTACAAATATCTGGATCATTATCCATCTTGGAGGCATGTTTTTCATCATTGAGGCATGCAAACACCTCTTACTCATCATTTTCACCCTTTTACCTTTTCATATTACCTCTGTAAATTTTAATTGTCATTTCATGTGTTTGCTCAGGATGGGGCAAAAGATTACTTCAAAAATATCTCAAATCAAAGAATCAAGCCATGAAAGTGATGCCAATGATCCTGGAACGCCAAGACGATAGAAAATCACTATAAATTTGATGAATTTTGATGCAAAAATCGTGATTCCAAGCTTCATGGTGATCCCATGGTGGTCAAAACAAATGGATGCATAGAAAATGTCGATCTTATCCATCTTTGTCCTTTAATCTGGGCCATCCCAGTGTCAAAAAACAATTGCGACCAAAATTGGGATAATTTTTTACTTTTCCACATTTTTTGGAAAAATGGAAATTTTTGTCTTTTTTCTCCACCCCTTTGCCCTTGAAATTTGGAGCTGACACGTGGCATATGGTGGGTCCCATTGAAATCACACTTCAATTCTACACATTTTGACTGTTTTTGGAAATTGGGAAAATTTTCAACTTTTTCCCCATGGTCCCGCACCTTTGAGTTTTCCCTTGCCACGTGTCTCCTTGTGATTCACTAGTGGGCTAACGCATCAAATTTTGGTTTTGAGTCCTTTTAGCAAAAGGGAAAAATTCCTTCCTGCCTCCACCGACCCACCTCGTCCTCTACCATGTGTCACTTGGTGATTCACTTATGGGCCCACGGCTTAAATTTAGATTTTAAGCTTTTTTTCTAAAAAGGGGAAAAAATCCCCATTTCCCTCCGTTGACCCGCCCTGCACCGCCATGATGCCACGTGTCCTCCTCTGATTGGAGCAGGGGTAAAATTGGTTTTGAAACTTTATATAATTAGAGCAAAAAAATCTAAGTCCCCCATCGGCCCGGTCCTCCGCCCTTGGTATTTTATGGACATGTTTCCATTCCCGATTAGCTGCGGGGTTTCGGGCCAAGTTTTGAATTTTAAAATTTTCGCAAAGTAAAGTCTAAAAATTCCAAGGGAATCCGACCACCAGCCAACCTACCTCAGCCAATGAAAACCCGCCATATTGTCTATACCTCCTAAGGATGAATTTGATGGGAAAATGATGCCCATATGACCGTCAAAATGTAAAAAATTCTAGGGATGCCCTAGAATTCAATTTTTTCACCAAGGATGTTAGATTTTTCGATTCTAAATCAACTGAATCATGATTTTACAACATTTTCAACCTTGGGATTGGATTTTCAAATACAAACAAGTATGAATTGGTCAAATTCAATTTTTCCGTGATCTGGCAAAGTGAAAAATGACATATCCCGTGAAATTGGAAAGACTAGGGCACAGAAAAGGGAAAACTTGGATTATTCTTTCAAATTAGGGAAAAACAACAAGTTTTTGAGCATTTTAAAGCATCCAACTGGAGGGGAAGAATTTCAGACCATCAATTCAAAGGGTAAAACATTTTTAAGCACATATAGATTTGAAAAATTAGGGCAACAAGGTGCAATCTCAAAAAATGGCACAAACGTCGACACTCCCAGTGAGTGCCACAAGGACAAAATGTAGACCAAGTGCCAAAATATCCATTGGGACAGAGGATTCAAAAGCCAAAAATCACCAAAAACCAGCTGAGAACCTGACAAAAATGGCTGCCACACAGCAAGGCAAACCACAAAACCGACAAAACACCAAAAATAGAGCAAAAAACCAAACACTATACACTGTACAAGCTGGTGCATACCTCAAATTTGGGGTTTAATCTAAGAAATGTTTCAAATGTCTACCATTAATAGGCAGCTCCAACAATTCCCCATCTAAATCCTTGAGAAAGAAGGTATGTTCACCAATTCTGATATCAATGGCATAAGGGCCCATCCATAATGCATCAAATTTTCCATGCTTTCCCTTGTCTTCATGCCTACTATCCCATAAAAGAACTAGATCTCCAACATTGAAGGCTCTAGGAGTGATCTTCTTGTCAATCAATCTCTTCAAATTTTCCCTAAATCTGACATGCCTTTGATGGGATGCTCTTCTCTCCTCATCAAGCTCAATAATCTAATTGATCCTTGATTCATATGGGCCAAGCTCTTGATCTTCCAGCTATTGGGAAAACTGAAATGAAGACAATTGCAGGTGCAAGGGAATTTTTTTTTGAGTTCCATACACCAACTAAATTGGGCTTTTACCAGTAGCTCTTTTAGGAGTTATCCTATTAGCCCAAACTACAAATTTCAATTGTTCATCCCATTTCTTCTTGTTTTGCTCCAAGGTTCTTCTAATGAATCTTCAAAAAATTCTTATATCTGGACTCAACTTGTCCATTCCCTTGGGGGTTATAGTTTGAAGAATAAGTTCAGATTGATTCCATATTCATTGCACATTGCCATTAAAGGTTTATCTCTAAAGCACATGGCCTTATCAGCTACAATCTTGACTGGGACTCCAAATCTGCATATGATTTGATTCAACAAGAAGTCCATAACTATTTGTTGTGTTTGCTTTCTTGGTGGGGATTGCCTCTACCCACTTTGTAAAATAATCAGTGGCCACAAGGATCCACTTATGGACAACACTAGAAGGATATAAAATATCACCAATGAATGTCCATCCCAAATTTCTTAAAAAGAGATTCAATTGATATAGGATGGAAAGGAAGGGAGCCTGAAGCTTTCAGTCTTCCAGAGAAATGTTAGCAACTATCACATTTTCTAACCAGCTGGGTTGCATCTTTGAAGAGAGTAAGCCACCAATAACCAGCTCTCAAAATCTTATGTGTTGTTACTCTTCCAGCAAAGTGTCCTCCATAGACTCCCCCATGGAAATCAACAACTATATTGGGAGCTTCATCTTCAGTTATGCATTTCAAGAGGACACCTTCAGGGTTCTTCCAAGCCATCCCAAGGCCTGTGATGATATATTTTTGAGAAGCCAGCTTGAGGGCTCTTTTCTAATTTTTATTTAAGTTACTAGGGCAGCAGAGGTGTTTGAGGTAGAAGATCACATATTTGTACCACTCAGAACTTACCAACTTTACAAGCACATCTACCCTTTCTTCCTCTAGCTGATTCACTTCCACATTCTACAAGTTGCTCTCAGCCATGAGCTTAGCAAGACCCAAACCTCTTACCAACTTTGTGGTTTGGATGTCCATATCATACTCCTAAAGTTTTTTCACCCATCTACATCTTTTTCTTGAGACCTCCATCTCTGAGAAGATGTATTTCACCATGGTGTGGGGAACATAAGCAACAACTTTTGAACTCAATATATAAGGCCTGAAAACTTTTGATGCTTTCACCAAGGAAAATGCTTGTTTTTCCATGATTGTATACTTCAGCTCAGCTACTTGTAAAGCCTTACTAAAGAAGGAAATAGGCCTCTCAGCCCCATTCTCATCCTTTTGCAGAAAAACAAAAGCAATGGTATACTCAGAGGAAAAGGAAAAGATTTGGAAAGGCCTCTTATAGTTTGGGGCTGCTAAAATAGGTGCATGTTTAAGTGCATCCTTAATTCCTTTAAAAACTTGAATGGATAGCCTCCTCCATTTAATAACCTTGGTCCTTCTTTAGCATGTTTGTGATTGGAAGAGTCAACTCAGCAAAGTTGGAAACAAACCTTCTAATAAAATTAATTTGACCAAAGAAAGATTGGATGCCTTTCTTGGTTCTTGGGATAGGTACTTTCTTGATTGCTTCCACTCTCTCAAGGTCTATCATAATACCATATTTTGACACAATGTGACCAATCATCTTGGCCTTCTGCACACCAAAATGACACTTCTTTGGATTAAGAGAAATGACATACTCCCTACATCTGATCAGCATCTTCTCCAAGTGCTGCAAATGATCACCTCTCTACCTTGAAAACACAGTCACATCATCTTGGTAAACTGCAATGAACTCATTGATGTAACCAGAAAAAGCAACATTCATTTCTCTTTGAAAAGTTTCACCAAGATTCATCAAACCAAAGGGCATCCTAACAAAAACATATGTTCCCCAAGGAGTAGTGAATGTTGTCTTAAGTCTTTCTGATTCTTTGACTACCACTTGATTGTATCCAGAGAAACCATCCAATGTAGAAAGAAACTCAGACCCTATCACAAGCTGCAACATATTTTCCATATTTGGCAAGGGATAGTTGTCCTTCATGGATGTTTTGTTCAGATTTCTGAAGTCTACACAAAGTCTGATATCTCCATTCTTCTTTCTGACTAGCACAAGGTTTGCAACCCAAGATGAATATCTAGTGGGATGAATAATACCTCCATCTCTCAAATTCTTTAACTCCTCTTGCATTTTCATGGAGAGAAATGGATTAATTGGCCTTTGCCTCTATCTGAATGGTTTGGCATTTGTTTCAAGAGGGATCTCATGCTGAAATAAATCTTCTCTATATGCTTTCAGCTTTGAATATGACCATGCAAGACAGTCCTGATATTTCTTTAACAGCTGGAGCATAAGATTGTTTCTTCTCTTTTTTTAGATTGCTACCCAAACAAACTTTTCTTGGTTTTTCCTTTGTTCCCATGTCATGCTCTTCCACATCCCTTGAGGTAGACATGTTTCTATTTATGATGCAATCAGCATTGTTAAAATTTGACTCAAGTGCAACAAGACCTCTAGGAATGGTGTTTGTTTTCAATTGGATGATATATTTTCCAAAAAAAGTTCTCTCTTCCTTCAGTCATACACACCATTGGTTCCCAATCAATATGATGATCTACAAACTCACCTTGATTTTTTCAAGAACCTTTGCACCTTGAGAATCATCATCAAACACTTGCAAATGTTTGATGTTGTCAGGGACAGCTGGCCTAGTCAGCACTTCAATGTTGTATTCACAATAAGGTGAAAAGGTGAAATTTCCAAATCTAGAACCCAACACTACCAACTTATCAGCAGAAGCATTCAAACTTCTTTCATGGTGCATAATATTGAAGGAATCAAACATCTCAACTAAATCCCAAACTACATGCTTCTACTGCTTCATCCGCTGATTTTTTGTAGCATATAGTTTTCTTATTTGTTTGACAACCAACTCTGAATCTCCCTTTGCAATGATGTCCCTGACACCATACTTCCATGCAATCCTCAGACCCAACAACAAGGTTTCATACTCAGCAATGTTGTTAGTACATTCAAAATTAAGCTTAAAGGAAAAAACAAATTCTTCCAAGCTAGGAGAAATCAGAATTACACCAGCACCATTTCCAAATTTGGAGCAAGCTCCATCAAATAGAAAGGTCCAAGGAGAACATAATTATTCAAGGCACTTTGACTGATCCATTTTATTTTCTTTTCCATCAGCAAAACCAATGAAATTCTTCAGCATCAACATCAACAAACAACACCTCATAGGAAGCATTATTTGGATCCTCAATTAGGTAACATTTTCTTTTCTCCATAAAGCTTGACAAGGCTACCCTCAATGGGAATAGTAGAAAAATACATGTCCATTTGAACACTCCCTCCAACACTTGCAGCCCACTTTCTTGACAAAAGCATACCCCATTTGGCAGGGAAATCAACAATTACAACATCAAGTTTCAAATTCTTTCCCAGATAGGCTGCATGTTGCACTACCAAACCCTTCACACAACCAACCACCAGAACTTCTCTTGAATCCATAGTAGTAAACTTTCCATAGGCTATTGTCACTTTGATATCCAACTCATTCATGACTTCTAGAGGCATGACATTACATGATGCACGGGAATCAAACATACAATTGTGAAGTAGCCTATCCTTTATAATCAAAGTTGTAAAGAATGGATCAACATTCAATTGGGAATCAACCAAGGATGTCCCCAAATATACCTCAGGTGTCTCTCCAAGATCTTCTACTGCTGGTGGTGTTTCAAGGTCAACAATGATCTGAGGAGGAGTTTCAACAACATTTACATTTCCACCTGGAGTAACCTTCTCTTCTTTCAATCCCAAGTACTCAAATGCTCTCTTCTTATGCTCAGGAATTCTAAGAAACTCAATGATTGAGAACACTCACTTTAATTTGGCTCAATACTTGGGCTATGTCATAGGGGAACACTCTTTGGAAAAACAGTCATTGGAAGGGAGACAAGAAGATTCATCAAGATGGCAAAGGATTCTTGGTAGCTTGGGCATGATGAGGACTGTAATTTTTTCTTGGGACAACAGAGTTTTTAGCAAGTGTTTCTTTCCTAGGAGCTTCTTTTGGAATGCTTGTGAGCAAGGGTGTTTTAGGTTTGGCTTGAGGCCCAACTCCCTTAACAACTTTTCTTCTAGTGTTATAGTCCTTCTCTTGAGCTACAACAACATTCATCAAAAATTGTCTATCTTCCTCCGAAGGGATACCACCATCATACTTATTAATCATCAAAGCTCTTAAGTATTCAAAGTCATTGTTAGGAATTTCAAAAGCTTGCACTACATCAACTTCAAGAGCATGAGGAGTGAGAAATACTTGTACCCGTTTGATGCAATCCCAAAAGGTAGCAGCAGTCCTAGCACTTATTACCTCAGTAGATGTTGCTCCTCCTTGTGAATTTGAAGAACAACCCACCATGCAAATATCATCATCAGTTCCATCATCATTATCATCTTCATCAACTTGTTGGTCCACTTCACATGGAGGATGAGGAAGAAAACATCTATCACACTAATCCATATCAGCAACTTCATCCAACAGCAACAACCCTGACAGTTAGAGGGTCAGGAACCAATCTAATTTCATGTGCTTGGGGTTTTCTATTTCCAGATCCAATAGGTCCTTTACCTTTATCATCTTTTCTTTGATCACCCCTAGGATGATTGCCAAATCTATCTTGTGCTTACTGCCTAGGCTGACCTTGTGAAGTCTACCCAATTCCCTTCTCAACTCTTGCCAACTTGTATGATATTTCTTTGACAGCCCCTGCCAAATTTTTCACAACCTCTTCTAAATCAACACCTTTGCTAGCTTGAGGTTTTTCAGGGTTTATCAATTTTACACCATCTCTCTTGAGAGGTTTCCCAACAGCCTTGATATTGTTTTCAATTTGAAGTGCCATGGTGAAAGCTTGTCTTAGATTGGTTGGGTTCTTATCTCTTAGGTAATAGGCTGCCTTCTTATCAAATGCATCTACATATTTGATTAAACAAGATTCATCACAAGGCCTCAAACCAACAGGAATCCTTCTCAAAGTTTTGTTAAACCTTGTGTTGAAGTCATGGACTGATTCATTAGGGTTCTTCTTGATATTCTCAAACTCAGATAAAAGAAATCTAGGATCAGTCTTGTCACCATATTGCAACCTAAATGCATTTTTCATTTCAGTCCATGAATCAATAGAATTATCAGGTAGAGCCTTGTACCAATCCCTAGCATCCTCTTCTAGTGTATGAATAAACAATTTGACATACACATCCTCAAACTCTATCTCAAAATCTTCCATCATATTATCAAAAAGTTTGAGATATTGATCACCAGTAATAGCATTGTTACCCTAGAATTTTGGCAATCTATTTTTGACATCTTGTGGGACAGTATTTGGGTAACCATCCATTCCTCTAAAATTTATAGGACCAAAGGTGTTAACAACAAATGGAGGTCTAGGTTGAGCCATATTGTTTGGTGGGGGTGATCTTGGAGGAGAAACAAAATGATGAGGAGTGAGAGGTCTTTGGGAATGGGAATGAAAACTTCAAGACAGATCTCTCTTAAGGGCTCTCCTTCTTGATGATCTCTAACAAATTTAGAAAATACAGGAGTAGATTTAGGAACAAGCCTTTCAAATGCACAAGAAGGTCCCTCACCTGATGGGGATTCTCAAATCAGCAATAGGATTGTCTGAATCAGATCCACTTGAAGAAGAATTGCAGTCCTCAATAACACGATGCTCACTTTCAAACTCAACAAAAGGGATCTCCTTTCTTGCAATCAAGTCTCCAACCACTTTCCACACTTTTCTTCCCTCTAGCTCTAAGCTTCTTGAATCTGCAAACAACTTCTTAGCAAAGTCCTTGATGAAGAGAGATCTTCTTCCTTCCAGTTTTGCAGGGATTAGCAACACAAAAGTAAATGACAGAAAGGTAAGACAACTGGTATTTTCAAGATCAAATCAGCATGGAGTCGCCACTAAGGAATTTCACCTTAGTTGTGCAAGAATGCACTAAAATAATCTGTCAAATGTTTGCTAGCACTGAAAAATTTGCAAAGCCTTATAAATCAGACCTTCTTCTTCTTAAATCAATCAATCACAATGCACCCAAAGTGTATGAACTGCTAGTAAATGGAAAAAGGGAAGACAAAACTTGAAACCCTTGTTTAAAAAACTTACAGATCTGAAGCATAGAATGATATTTTAACAATGTAGCAGCTAAAATACTTGAATGCATAAATTCTCAAACGATTCAAACACTTCAAAAACACCAAGTTGATTCCAATAAGTCCTTGGAAATGGATGCCACGAAGGTATTGGTACCCAAATTTGTTCTCCTTTTCAGTCTGAGAAGCATTAGAGTGTATGGCATGAAGCTTGAAGTCAGATAGATCATGATGTGTGTCATTTTGTAAATGGGGAGGTGATCTAACTGGAACTCAAATTTGTGGAGATATGGATAGCACCTTTGAAAGGAGTTGATCTAACCCTCACTATTTTATAGTTGTGCCTTTCAACCAAGGTAAGAGAACCTATATTGTAAAAGCCTGACATGGTTAAGGAAATGGAGTATATCCTCAATTCTATGCATTGGTTATATGAAAAGGTGTTGGAAAAAGAATGATCAACTCTTCCATTATTCTAACTGTTCAACAGAGTTTCACTCACTAACTATCATGGAATATGCCTTTCAATGCAAGGTAAGGGATTACTAAGACATTATGTATGATCCTAATTTACTTTGTACATTTTTGTAAATGGATTGTATTCTTCTGTTGACACACAGTGTTCAATGCAGGGGTAGTAAGGGTAGGATTAGTTTTATCCCCAAACTGATTTTTTGGTGGGGTATTGACACCTAGACAAACTGGGATATATCAGATCTTTGACAACCTCTACAATACTTGAAACAACTATCAGATAAAATGCTTCAAATAATTAGGAGTAAGTATTTCAACCAGAAGAGGCATAAATGGAAGCCTAGGTGGCACTCTTCACACAATCTTTGAGAATTCACCACAAAATTAACTTGAAGTAAAGAACTCAATTAAACACAAAAATGGATGATCAAACCAGTTGCCTAAGGTACCCCCAAAGGCTTACAAGCAATCTCTGCAGTCAAGGAAGGTAAAGTGATTTTAAATTTGTTTATCTCTTTATCAGATGAAGGCTCTTCTAAACTATGAGATTGCAAATGCCACTAAACTATCAATAAGAAATGGAGATTCTGTGTGATTTCTAAAGAATTTCAATGCAAGATTGCAACAAGAACAATGAAAACTATTTACAGGCATTTAAAAATGATAACAGATTATCAATATTGCCTTAAGAAAACACAGCTTAACTCAAAATCTTGTTAGATTCATTAGTTAGGGGAGAGTTTCATGAACAATCTCATGAGTTGTGTGATGGCTATACACTTGTAACCAACTCACATACATGAAGATCCAACACAAAAGAAATTATTCTGGTTCCTTGGTGGTTTTCTCAGAAAAATGAGCTTTCTCTCAGAATTTGCTCATGATTTTCAACTTCCAACCCCCTACAATTTCTCCAAAATGCATTATATACCTCATGCCACATTGGAGCCTTCCTAAGAAAAAATATGTAATGGGATCAAGTTTGTTACAACAATTCTCATGATTCAATGAAAATGACATCAAACAAAAAAAACACTCGAAGGTTGCCAGGTGTGCCCAAAAGATTAAATTATTAGCAAATATCTGGATCATTATCCATCCTGGAGGCAAATTTTTCATCATTGAGGCATGCAAACACCTCTTACGCATCATTTTCACCCTTTTACTTTTCAAAATATAGTAAAAATTGATTTTGTCATTTCACATGTTTTCTCAGGCTGGGTAGCTAAATTTGGACTTCAAAAACATCTCAAGTATCAAAGAAATGTAGTCCATGAAAGTGATGTCAATGATCCTGGAGGGCCAAGATGACACAAAATCAACTATAAATTTTGAATTTTGATGTAAAAATCATGATTCCAAGCTTCAACTTTAGAGCTCCCATTGCTGGTGAGGGTAAAATCAAATGGATGCACAACAAAGCATATTTTTATCCATCTTTTTCCTTTAATTGGGCCCTCCATTGTGAAAAAACAATTGGGACTTAAATTGGGATCATTTTTTACTTTTCCACATTTTTTGGAAAAATGGAAAATTTTGAATTTTTTGTGCACCCGTTACCCTTGAAATTTGGAGCTATTTCACTTGGCATATGGTGGGTCCCATTGAAGATTGTACTTCAATTCTGTGCAATTTTAACCTTTTTTGGAATTTCTTGAAAATTTTCACTTTTTGCCCCAATGGGCCTGCACCTAAATTTTTCCCTTGCCACGTGTCTCCTTGTGATTCGCTAGTAGGCCAGTGCATCAAGTTTTGGTTACTGAGTCCTTTTACTGTAAAAGGGAAATGTCATTTTATGTAAGTGTCTCCACTTTGCCCGCCGACCCACCTTGTCTCTACCTGGAGTCACTTGTGGTGTTTTGTAGTGAGAAATGTAAGTCTTGCAAATAAATTATTCTGGCCATTTTTACTGTTGTATTTGTGTGGTAAAAATGGGCATTACACTCCGTCGGACCTTTTTAAGCTCTGTCTGCCGGATGCCACGTTTCCTGGGATTGGAGCGGGGGAAAAACTAAGTTTGTGTGTATTTAATCCCTAGATTAGGGCCAACAAACTCGTAAGTTACCTAAGTCAGTAACCCACCTTTCTACCATAGACTTGGTCTTTTATGGACACGTGACCACTCTCAATTGGCTGTGGGGTTTCGGGCTAAGTTTTGACTTTTAAAATTTTTGCAAAGTAAAGTCTAAAAAGATCTAGGGGAATCAAACATACCCGCCAACCCACCTCGGCTAATGAATAACCTACCATTAATTTCCAATAACTCCTGAGGATAGAATTTTAAACGGGAAAATGATGCCCATATGACTATCAAAATGCAAAAAATTCCAGGGATGCCCTAGAATTCAATTTTTTCACCAAGGATGGTTTGAAATTTTTCGCATTCTAAATCAATTGAAGCATGATTTTACAACATTTTCGACCTTGGGATTTTATTTTCAAATACCAAAACAAGTATGAATTGGTCAAATTTGATTTTTCCATGATCTGGCAAAAGGAAAAACAAGACAACGATGAAATTGGAAAAACTAGGGCACAGGGAAAAGGGCAAACTTGGATTATTCTTTCAAATTAGGGAAAAACAACATGTTTGTGAGACATTAGGCTAAAGCATCCAACTGTAGAGGGGAAGAATTTTAGACCATCAATTCAAAGGGTAAACGTTTTTGAGCACATATAGATTTTCAAAAATTAGGACAACAAGGTGCAAGCTCAAAAAATGGCACCAACCAACATGTTATGGTGTTGTACTTTATGGCTTTTTGGAAAAGTATTGATAGTCAAATCAAGACTGTAAGTGTTATGGGATACTGTAATCTACACTATAATCAATGATGAAACAGGTAAGATAATATTTTTTGAATTAGTCATTACCATTAATGCATCTTCTTATTCGATCTATTGATAAACTTAATAGGTAAATTCTATTTTGAAATTCACACCACTCAACTATATATCAGGAATTCAACATTTCAGTTAGTACAATAGAAAGCATCTAAAAATTGTTGAAGGAAAGTAATATAAGCACCTTAGGTAAAAATCTTAGTATACTCTCACCCCAGTTAACTACAAAGGATACTGCCATGTACATGGATTTTGTTTTGTCAAAATATCCAACATATTATTATTCTTTCCAACCTATAAGGAGCTTAATTTTTAATTGATTTGTAACATTTTGGTACACAATAATTCCATCATTTTGTGAATGAGGTAATGCATAAGTACTTGAATTAATGGATAGATTTTGGATATATTAATACCGTAGGTGTGAAAAAGCAAATGAAACACTTCCAAGACATGAAAATATGTTAGTAATAAATAGGATATAAAATAGGGACATATACTATGCAAGGGTACACATATGTTCACAATAAATATAAATCGAATGGTCAATGGGGAAGGAATTTTGACACACGTGTACATTAATGAGTGTAGGGAACATCAACCATTTATATAGATAGCAATCAAGGAAAGAAAATCTGGTTATGTGATTTACAGAGGAAACTCATCAGAAAATGTTAGAGCTATATTTACAATAATGAATTGTAATGTCCCCTATAATGTGCCAACCTACCGACTGTACTGGCATGTACACGTTTTTCTACTTTGAAGCGTGAGACAGTGATTAGTCACATGGAGTGATTAATGAAATAAACCATCTTCCACCCGTATTGATCAATTTTTGGTCAATTATGCAAATCTTCTGTTGACTTCCCCAAGCACTGTGTGCCTTCAAATCTGTCAATGTAGGAGAATGAAGAAAATCTTTCCTATCTCTTGCCTTGTTTGGATTTTCTTCCCCCTTCCTGTGGTTCAACGTGAGTCACGAATTTATCCTTCCTTCCTCAAAATGTAGCATGTTTCTTCTACTCTGATCGTGGATGAGGGCCTGTTTCAGTTAGTAAAGTATGGACGTGGGTTTTGCCTTTGTCAAATCTTCCTGAGGCGTTAATTAGGTGAAAAAGGTGCTTACTGTTCCATGGAGGTTTTGCTGGCACTATATCGTGGGTTTGTCCTTATGGCAGTGTTTAGATGAAGCTACAGTCACATGGCACGTTACCTCCACTTTCTTTGGGTGCCACGAGGTGTGTTCAAGTCGGGACATCCACAGCATAAGTGACCTGGTCTACTAGATAAGTAGCCAGGCGGCAGGTGTGTATATCAATGTCAACTGGAAGTCTGTTGTGGGTGCTTCCAACAAGCTTAGGTCGTCCACTCTACGTTGTTATCTGTTATAGTACCAAAGTATGCATTGACTCAAGATTTTGGATTCTGGATTCAAGGCGGATCTGTTCTTTATCAGAAGGGATTCACGAAGCACAAATACACCTTGAAAGTTAATCACTTAGATCCACTCTAAAACGTAGATGAGTATCTAGCCTCCTTGTGTCCGATTCTGGTGACTTCGGTCACATCTTTGGCTCGTTTCTATTGGCCTATCAATCCTAGGCTGTATTTAGGCCGTTTTGAGCGCTTCCAACAGGTAGGCTAGTCTAGCATATGTTGTTATCTGTTCTAATTCAAGAAATGCATCCTCTGGTTCGGGATTCTCCTTCAAGCCATATGTTTCTCAGAAATCGACTAAGTACACAGTGAGACATGATTACAAGGAGATCTTAAGTTCATCTTCAATGACGTCAATTAATGTTTTTTCCCTTTTTTCCTTTCACAACAGTCCAATTCCCCATGTAAATATCCACATGTTTATCATTGTGGATTATTAGAAAGATTTCAAAAGTCTATTTATTTCTAATAGATTCCTTCTTCACGTTTATATTCTTAGTGAGACTAGATGTTGAGCCTAAATCGTGTTGCACACCACAAGTATGTTGTAACGAATGTGAACTCTCAATCCCCAACACAAAAGGAGAAATGAGGGTTTCCTCCATATGACACAACTCCCATTATTCTAACTTTGAATCCTCTGAAGAATCATCTAGAACACTCCCTAAAACAAACATATTGGGTTGGGAATATTTCCACCAAGATACCTTGTCATTCGCTTAGTGTTTCAAATTGGTAGAGTATAAGACTAAGTGGCGCAAAGAAAATAATTTTCTAAATTTGAAGCGTAGGCCTTCATAGTCCTGCAGTTGGGTCCAGATCCTATCCAAAACCCAAATTTCCATGGAGGATACAAGATCGACTATTGTATCAATATCTACTCGAACACAGATGTAGATAGTGTGAGTATAAAATTCAGTTTCGGTATCGATATCAAGGAATTTACCCTAAGCATTTCCAATGGAAACTAAACCAAAGCTTAGAAATAATTGTATCTCTATATTCAAGCAACATAAAAATAAAAAGTAAAAACCCTCTTGCACATGGGTAAATATGAACTCTACCTTGTATAAAGGGCTTCCATTTCAAATAGATCCAGGAATGTAGCTACGGTAGACCTGGCCATAGTTTGCTAAAGTGACAAATCAAACCATGTTTGATGAACATGTCTCTGCTTCAATCACCTGCACCCTAAAGGTAACTGATGGGTAAGTTTTATATTCTTTCAAGGTTTGTACTCCATGTCATTTCACCTTACTCACTACAACATCTTGGAATGAAAGATTTAGAGTTTGGGAATCATTCTTGGCTACCTCAAAGTTGGAAAGAGTACACACACCACATCCACCACTAGAATTTTTTAGGTCAAGGGAGACCTTAAAATATCTATTTGTGCTAGGGGAGTGGGATCTCGGGCCATCCTAAACCAATCTGCCACCAAAAAATAGCTCCAAAACCCCATCACTAGTCTTGGATTTCACCCAGAACCAACACCACGAGTGGGAGAATTTTTAGAAATAGTGTTGCCTTCACCAATGCTACTATGAGAAGTGGCCAAACTACCACTACTATATTGCTGAAAAAATCAAATCCTCCACCACCACCACTTGACCGAAAGGAGAAGAAACCTGGTCAAGGCCAGATTCTGATCCATCTTCATCGCTACAAGCTAGAAGAGCACCCTATGAAGAAATAGAGGATATTTTAGGGTTCGGGGAATTTTAAGGCATGGCATCACAACCCTTTGAAGGGTTTGAATAAAGTTTCTTTCTTTCAATTTTTTTTTATCTTTAATTGTAAAGGCTTAAAATCTCTAGTTAATGAATGATTTTTTTTAGATCATAAAAAATTGAACATGCATTTAATTCAAGAGGTATATATAGCTTGGTGTTGTAAGAATGTATTTCATTGGAAACTATTATATCAATTAGAGGGCCACCAGTATAGCATCATTCTATTGGTATTAAAATCATGGCTTAATGGGGTTTATATGTTGTTGTAAATAAGGCCAACCAAAAAATTTATGGATTAGTTTTTTTTTAAATGAGATATTTTTGGAGTTATAGAAAAAAATTCAAGATGAAATTCATGTATCTAATGACTAAATATTTATTTATCAACCATTATGGTAGAAGGGGAAACTTCCATTATGGCATCACACCTATTGCCGTAACAATTATCATATAATGTACTTTATATTTTTTAATGGTTTTGATGCAAAAAGCTATAAATATGGGAGAATAAGTGTTACACACATAATTATCCAATGGTATCTTATGTAGAAACTAAATTCAAGATCATTTTTTTTTTCTCACATCTCTTCAACTTTTCCTCTTTGAAAATAAGGTATATTGAAACTTTTCAGAAAAAAGAAAAAATCAATTTTGTAGCTCTATTTTTAGTGCACCTACATTAATTTTTGATTTTAATATGAATTTTCCATTATTATTAAATTTTCAATGAAATTGATATTATTCTTACTTTTTAAACCAATTTTAGTACACGCACTCAAAATTATAAATATAAATTATTGAAAATTTGAAAAACTACTTGTTGATAGGAATGAATCATCTTAATACAATGATATAATATGTTTCAATTATAAAATTTTGAAACATGAGATATTGAGAATCTTAAATCATTGCTTTAAAATCTATTTACTTGCAGGTTCAATCTCTATCAAAAAATTATAAAATAAATATTTTGAGCTAAAAATTAAAACATGCATTGTATTTTCTAAAAATATAATTTTCATAGTTATTATTGATGACCACACATGAGAATGACTATTTTTCACTCCATATATGTGCTTGCACTGTAACGACCCAAATAATCACACACACGAACAACACAGTAAAAGAAAAGATTATTTTTTTTTTGACTTGCTTGACACGTAACATGACGCAACATGTCGTCACCAAGGATACAACTAACACTGTGAACAACTTGTTACGGGGAATGACCAATTTACAAGGACAACGTGTTCAACGACAATTTACTTTTCTTTTTGACAAGACAACATAGAAGTACAATCACAGAACACACTCACAGTTAGGGCCAACCACAAGGAGATATTCTTGAGGGTTATTTATTTTAGAAGGACATCTTGCAATTCTTAGCTTACGTTTTCAAGGGGACTCAGGATATGATTCATACAATTCATCTTACCAAGTTAAATTTATTCTTTTTACACAGAGTAATTATCTTTAAATCTTCTCTATTATGACCTTTATTTTCTTAATTCGTTTATCAAGAAAAAGGAGAATTTCAATTCCACCAGGCCATCTGCTCACCACTAATGCTACTAAGATTCGTTTTTGCCCACAAGACAACATGGTTTTAAGTTCAACACACTTAAGAGAGGAGATATAAGGTGCCTTGAAAAAGGGTTAGGGGGAGAAGATCGAGATGAAACATTTTTAGGACCTCATTAGTTATTGCCAGTATTAAATTGAAGCTAAGGCTCTTAACCATATTTAACAACAACTTTACTTAGGCTTCGCTAAAATTATTATCAAGGAGTAAAAGAATTTACTTTCCAAATGGCTGAGAGATAGATTGTGTGGTTTCAAAATTGTTTTCTCTTGTTTATTAAATCTTATTATCCTCAAACAATTAACAATTCATTTCACCTTAGGGTCATTTTAAAAATTTTACCATGAAAGGCATAATGTTCACTAGAGAAGCTAGGGTTATCGTGTTATAAAGTTTACTTGCAATGATAGTCTTGCCCTTGTCTACTCAGAGAATTTCTTTCTCTCAAGTTGGTGACCCCTACGTTACTTTATTTGAATGCAACTTTTAATTTAACTTCCAGAAGTATTTAACAATCCCATGTTAGTTTACTTATGACACTTTATTACTAAGTCATGGCAAGGTTTAACTCAGAATTTATTCTCAAGGCCAAGTTGAAGCAACACTCATTTACGAGAACAAAACAAGATTACATCATTTCTTAAAATACTGATACTCCACAAGTCACTCAACCACAATAACCAAATTTTCTTATAATTTCAAAGATGGTCAAACAATACAAGGTTTCCAAAGTTCAGATAACAAAGTCCAAAATACTTTATACTAAGACATTAATCCTATTTTAAACTTTCCACTGGACGTTAACAAAAGTTGAACAACATAGAAGGTTTCGAGCAAAGGATCTTCTCAACTGAGGTTGATGAAAAAATTCTACAAATCTATCCCTCATCTACATGCAAAATCCATCTGCAACAAATTTTCTACAAGAGTCAGTTCACGAGAACTGAGCAAGATAAGGCTACACAAAACCACCTGTTATCACCGAATCACAGCACCCCTGGAGATATACTTGAACTCACGGTGTGATTGGATAACATGGGTACTATCTCCAAGTTGTGGGACTTGCTACTTGAGATAGACCTCCAGAGAAAGCTGGTTCTTGCTCCTAAACTACCTGCCACAATCTACTCTAATGCAGGATAAGCTAACTGTTCTAATCTAAATTTCCAAGGGACCAGGGAGAGAGAATGCATAGAATGAAAGCCTACACTAAAGCGGTGATACACCAGAAAATGAGGGTGGGAGAGTAGTCTCCAAATGTGTGAAATACAGAGGCAAAGTGCACACTAGAAGAGGTGATGACAATTCACCATAATCTAGCAAAATGCATTCAAAACAATATTCCAAGCATACACAATGATAATGAATCCCTGCAAGAACATGATAAATAGACACAATATTCTTATAGAAAGATTAAAGGGTCAAGAAGAATGCAAGAAAACACAGCAGGGGAAGATACATCCACAAATTGGTATTTTATTGCTTCATGATATGCACAATTCAATCTATTACAAGATAAGGGCCTGGATCACCATGAAAGGAGTCCAGTACAAGGGCCTACAACACACTGGATTCAAAAATAAATTTTGGCAGAGCTTTGCTACCCAAAAACTCTCTCCTCTATAATGAGCCCAACACTTCAATTTATAGAAAAAAAGAGAAGGAAAAGAGAAGGGAAAATGGAAATCCCGAAATATGTCCTTCAACCACCTATAAGAGGCATTAAATTGAGTGAAATGATTGTATATTACTTGCAAAAGGCTCCCCATACTGTCCCATGTGCTGCAGCAGAGAAAGAATGATGACCATGCCTCTTAATTGCACTCCCAGCTACAAAAAAAAAACACTGTTCTGAACCCGGCCACGTTTTCTTAAAAATTTCAATCAATTCCTTATCAAATCTGGAATTTCTTGATTTCTTTGCATCGGGCTCGGAACCACTATTCCAATGGTACCAATTTTGTGTGATTTTGTTGAGAAATGCAAAAGTTATAGCCTTCTGAGTGCGGGCAGCTATTTTGGGCCTGGCAGGCATTTTCTGTCATTTGATGGGAAAGAGCATTGACTGACTGGAGCTGAATATATTTATCTTAGTTAAATATATCTACCCTCGTTAAAAATCCAATTTTGTGAAAATTGGAGCTCGGAGTCAAAAGTTATGGGCCGTTTGAAGTTCCACGGACCAAACGTTGACTTTTCTTCTCTGCTTTCGGCCGCTTCGGCTATCCGCGTCCCGGGTGTCCCTTTGTCCCTTTTCTCCCAGTGCTGAAGTTCCCTGTGTCAGCGAAACCGGCTGGTTCGCGTACTCGCGGCCCAGATGTCCCATTTGCTTTCGGACCGTCTGGGACAAATTTTTCCGATTCGCCCGGTTCGGCCGGTTCGCGTACTTTTGTCCCGCACGTCCCAGACTGTTTCGGGCTGCCTTGACTCATTTCGGCCGATCCGGCCGGTTCGCGTACTCTTGTCCCGCTTGTTCCGGACTGCCTGTTTCAATAGTTAGTCAAAATTTTCATCGTTTTTTCGGCCAGTTCGGATTTCCGCGTCCCGCGCGTCCCTTTGTCCCGAATGTCCCAAATGCTGCGCAGACTGCCTGGCGGCCTTTCGGCCGGTTCACGCCCAGATTTCCCAACAGTCATGACTGTTGCGAGGACAAGGACTTAGCCATTTTTCATGATTTTTTCTGGCCCGAGCCTGTTTTTTGCAATTTTTTCACCTTTCTTCAGAGCTTGCTCTCTCCTTCTTGGACCGGGGAGTTAGAAAAAATATGAGGGGACCCTAGAAACATGACTTTTGCCTTGAATCAATATAATTGCTTGGGACTTAAGAATTTTATAGATGTTATCAAAATACCTTGAGGGGTGAATTTTGGATAACACCACCATAACTATTATCTAACAATATAACAAAAAGGAAGCACTTTATTACAAGAATTGGTTCAAACCTCTAAACACTATTAACACATCAAGTTATAATAAAGTCTTCATCATGCCAATCAAAGAAGGAGAAGACCTTGTACTTCAGTTAGGAGCAAAAGCAACGAAAGTAATAATCGTATGAGAATGGCCCTTGGCCCTATAAGGAGATATAAACAATTTAGCAAAGAACATAATTCCCATCAGGTAAGTAAATAACAATAGTTACAAGATTGAGATTTGATATATATACACCAACCATCTAGAAAATTTATCAAAGGTACCATACGCACAAACTAACATAATATATTTCTAAAAGAACAAGAGTTGATCGGCCCGAGAAAGGGGAACAACGGTTTTCAACAATTAACACTAAAAGTCATACATAATTGAGTTTCAACCGGAAATCAAAAAGAGTAAACACACAGCATAAGTTTCAAAGCGAAGGCAAGGTATACTAATTTTGACCATTAACTACAAGATTTTCCAATCATCCAAGAAGGGTCAAAGTCTTACAGGCTAGCAGCAAGCATGCGGGAGAAGAAGGGGGTTCCATCACACAAGAGTATACAAGCCTTGCAAGGTACTTCTTGAGAATGGCCTTGCAAGCCTAGAAACGCGATGAAAGTTAAGATAAGAGTCTAAAAACGCGATCAGGAAAACACATCGCACACAAACGTTTTCATTCTAAAAGTTTACTACCGAAACTCAAGCTGGCTAGCCCCAAGCATTGATCACACAATCTTACAACCTTTCTTTCTCGATGCCAAAAAGGTTATCAAAGGGACTTGCGTAGGAGCTAACAAAATAACGTCAAAAGAAAAACTTGGGTGCTAGGGAGGGCTTCATAATTATCGTAAACTTACTTCCTTGATAATGAAAAATACTAGTTTGATCAACATAATAACTTGCAACTCAATCGTAGAGAAAAATTAATACATAAATAAACAGACGAAGTTCTATCACTCGAGAAAGAGAAACATAAAATCCGGAGGAGAGGGAACACGCATCCTTTTGATCAACATACTGACAATGATATAAACTAAAACAAGGAGAAACGAGCAGAAAGGGGAAATCTCCCATCATGACATCCAACTGACAAATCAATGCAAGGAAAAAGTGGTTCGATTTCACAATAATTTTAAATAAAAGTAACAGTAGAAAGGTGTAGAAATATCTTGCCTGTTTCTCCACCTTCAACAGGTCGTACAGACTCCACACAGGCCAGCATAAAAATTGTAGGTACTGGAATCCGGGTGCACCAGTTCTAAGAGGTCCACCAGTCGAAAGCATTCATTCTTCCACCTCACATGTAAAGTAAGCACCATGACCACTGTAGAAAATCCCATTCCAACTGCCAATCCAAAACACATCCAAAACCATGGAAACCTTTCATCTCTCTCTTCCTCATCATCCATTTTGGGTACTGGTGGAGCAGACTATTGTAAATGAGGTAGAGAACAATTTCTCTCAAGAGGGCATCCCCACAGATGTGGATTTCCTAAATATGATGATGAATTATCAAATGTTAACATATGACCATCCCTTGGTATCCTGCCTGACAGATTGTTGTAAGACAAATTTAGATATCCCAGGGAATCGAGAAGACCAAGCTGTGATGGAATCTATCCTGAAAGAATGTTGAGAGAGAGATCGAACGATTCCAACCATTTTAAATTTCCCACACTATCTAGAATTGGCCCATTCAGAGTGTTCATGGAGAGGTTGAGAATAATCAGTCCTTTTAGATTTCCAACTCCAGGAAAAAGATGACCACTAAATCTGTTATTTGACAAAACAATGCATATGAGGCTGTAACTACGTATTCGCAAACCAAGTTTGATCCTTTGATATTTAGATGTAAACCATCCACATAGCTGTCTCCATCCTTTTCACTCTCACCAATCGTCCATCTCTCTCTCCATCAAGTTCGCTGTCTCCCCTGGTTCTGAAATTGAGATATGTATCCGGGATCTTACCAAACAAAAGATTTGAAGAAAATTATAGAATTTGAAACTCTTCCATTTGGCCGATCTGCAGAGGCAGTTTACCTTCGAAATTGTTGGATCTCATTACAAGAACTCGCAGACTGGAACAATTTGCAATCCAATCAGGGATGTTCCCTGTCAAAATTGTTTTCCCCCACGTCGAGCACCTCTAAGTATGATAAATTTCCTAGAGTAGAAGGAAGAAGTCCCTGCAGGTTGTTCTTTCCCAAGTGCAATGACCTGAGCTTTGTCAACATGCCAAGCTTCTCAGGAATCTCACCCTTGAACCGATTATCTGCAATATTAAGGATCAATATCTCTGATAAGCTAGCTAGATTTGAAGGAATTTCTCCTTGCAAACTGTTATTTTGCAGACGTAGAATCTGAAGATTTGGCAGAGCATCCAGACTAGCTAGAAGAAGACCTTCCAAGACATTTTCTCCAACATTACACAGATCTCCTAACAAGTTCATACTTGCAAAGCAAATTATGCTTCATGAATACACTGGAATGGAACAGATCCGCCTCAATGAGATCCTCTTCCATGGGTTGCATCGTGAAACAAATAGAAAGTTTTCAATAGAAGATCTTCGCAATAAATCTCATTAGGTCTGCTGGTAACACTCATGCTATCACTTAATCGATTTTGATACAAATATCTTGAAGGAGAATCCCGACTTTGAGGATGCAGTCGAAACTGAACGGATAACAAAGTAGTTGGACAGCCTGCTCGTTGGAAGCGCTCAAAATGGCTTCTGCCTCACTGAAGTGCTCCTGCCGCCTGGCAATTTACTGTCACAGGTTGTTGTTGTAGATCCCCAGCAAGAACACACCTCGCAACACCCAAGGACACACCCAGGAGGTAACACGCTTGCTACACTATCTTGTAGCTTCATCTACACCCACGTCAAACCAGACTCACGCAGCCACTAAGGGCAGAGAAAAACGTGCCAAGAGGGAGAAAAAAATGCCCATACGCAGAGGGGGAGAAAGCAAAAGAAAGAAGAAAGTTCGTGAAGCAGGTAACAGGAACAGAACCGTGAAAAGGGACAAAGAGACACTCAAACGCATTTTTCTCCCTCCATCAATGCCTGCAGCTCAAGAAAAATGCGCCTCCCAACCATACGCGTTGAATGAGGATCCAAATGAGATCCAGGTGAGGAAAAATGGGACTCCACCGACTCCCATCTCCCTCACGCAAGGATAGAACATAAATTTCCACCCACTGCCAGCTACCATAGCAAAAAAAAATTTATTTTATCTTATTTTTGGAGCCCCACACTTTGGGGACAGGCCGCCTGCCAGAAGCAACAATGAACGAGCATTACATGCACAAAAAGATAAAAAAATGTACACTATGTATGTATGTCACAATAAAAATAGTTTCACAATCTTCTAGCACCTTTAAAAACACAATAAAAACCCCTCGAGCATATGGGTAAATATCAACTCTACCTTGCATCAAGGGAAGCCATTGCGAAGAGATCCAGGAATGCAGTTGTTGTATACCCAGCCAAAAACCAATAAAATGAGAAAATCACACCACATTTGATGAATAGTTATTATTTTTCAATCACTTGCATAGAAAATGTTACCAACGGGAATTTGTTAGCATCCTTGATGAGTTTGGCTCCTTGGCACTGCCTAGACATAACAACATCCTATTATTTCAGTGCCAAAGCCTTGGTCACCTGAAGGAAGGATCTCTCCCCTCCACTATTCGTGGCTCTTACATCAGTCTGAACATGGGACACTCTGTCAGCTCTAAGGGAAATTGAACAAACAAAAACCAAACGATCACTGAAAAATATCCTCCACCACTTTTAGAGCCCTAAGGGACAGACAAGGGAGCACACATATATCCACCGCCACTACACAAGCCAAGGTCACCAGAATGACCATCCCAAATGCTGCGTAGCTAGATGAAGAGCCATTGTCATCGCCAAACCTTGAAACCCTAGAGCTGCCTCCAAAGGCACTACCCAAGCCATCGGTACCGAAAATTTTAGGATTAGGTTTCGAGGAGAAAATTTGTAAAATTTAGTCAAAGGCATTAAAAAGAATGGTAAAATTTTGAAAATATGAATTTGTGCATGGAAGATATGTGTACTAAAAATTACAAGATTATCATTGCGATTACGATGATAATCCTTAACTAGCACATGAAAACTCCATGGGATCTATGCTCTGCACCAATGATAGAATTAATAAAAATCATCATTTATTTATTCTAATATTTATTAATGTTGGAGAATGTGGGTCCCATGACATTTGTGCATGTTATTTACTTTGGACTGATTAGGATGGATGGTCATGGGGCATGAGAATATTTATTTTTTCTTTACATATGAATCAATAGTGCAATCATCAACATATATAGCTATTCAGATAACGTTGAGATAATTTTTAGGTAATATTAAACTACATTACATATGTTATGCAAAAAATATCTTTTTTGACCAAAGTAGCTTTCTTTTAAAACATGTTTTTATCTTTAATTATGGAGGCTTGAAATCTATAATCAATGAAAGAGTGTTTTTAGGTCATAAAAAATTTGAACATGCATTTAAGAAGTATCTATGACTTGTTGTAGTAATCATGTATTGAATGGGAAGCCATTATATCAGTAACAAGAGGATCACTATAAAATCATCCTATTGGTATAAAAATTATGGTATAATGGGGTTTATATATTATTGTAAACCAAACCAACTATTTAATTTATGGTTTTTTTATTGAATGAATATTTTTGGACTTGTAGAAGAAATTCCAAGATGTAGTTGGCATCATGCCTATTGGAATAACACTGATCATATAATGTAGTTTATGTTTTGTTATGGTACGGATGAACAAAGATATAAATATGGAAAAATAAGTGTTACGAACATAATTTTCCGATTGTAGCTTATGCAGAAAAAAAAATCACATTCATATTTTTTCCAACATTTTTGCCACTATGCCTCTTTGAAAATAAGGTATATTGAAACTTTTCGAAAAAAAGAAAATATAGATTTTGTAGCTCTATTTTAAGCACACATACATTAATTTTTAATTCTTATATGAATTTTTTATTTTTATTCAATTAAATGAAATTGATGTTATTTTTTATTTTTACACCAATTTTAGTACAAGCAATTAAAAAATAAAAAATATAAATTATTAATATTTTGAAAAAATACTTGATGATATGAACAAATCAACTTCATACAACCATATAATTTGACAACATTGCTTTTAAATATATTTACTAATAAATTCAATGTCTATAAAAAAAATTTAAAATAATTATTTTGAGCTTAAAAAGGAATAATATTTTGAAAAAATATAATTTCTATATTTATTTTTAGTGACCACACATAACCGTGCCCACTTGTCACTCCATATCCTATATATATATTTGTGTGTGTGTGTGGATACATTATAAGCTCAAAATGTCACATTCTTATATTTAGAGGGCATTATATTGGATGTAAGTTTTTTGTAATATCAAGCCATCAATGAGAATAGTGAAGATACAACGAGCAATTATACTAATTTAGCAACCAATCTATCATTATGTTAGTTGAAGGGATATATAAATCATGGTATATTAAGGTTTATGGATAACTGGGAACTAACCCAAACAACCAATGTAGGATGAAGTTTTTAATTAATTAAGGATTATAGATACATTGAAAAGACATATCTAAATTAAAGTAGAAAAGAATGTAATTAGAAACTTGCAATTAAATATATTTTCTTGGAAGTATTGTGAGACTAGAGAGAGAAAAATTGAAGATTGAGAAGATTTTTAAGTTCATTATAAAAGATTATGTAAACTAAATCAAGTGCCTACAAACATTTCAAGTGACGTCATTTAGTGATTGTCTAAAGTCTTTTGCGAAATTTCCACAGATTTGAGACAATTTCATTTATACATTCTTGTCAAACTTTAAAAAATATAAATAATTTATTTGTTTTCCCAAAAATACATAATGTAAGTCGGGGGCTTAGATCAATTGGTTGAAGTAGCTTAGTTGTGGTCAAGAGGTCGAATCCCCCATACCTTGTGGTACCAGAGACTGTGTCGGGCTAGCACCACCGGTCATCTTAAAAAGTTTAAAAGCACACCTGGGATTTATAGGGGCTCGCACCGTTTTCTATATATATATATCCGACCGGTTCAAAACTGGTCACTAAGATTTTAGGAAGATTTTAGGAAGATTTATTGTCCTACTATATTAGTCCAGCACTTGTACAGGAGGCATCAAAACTTTATCAAAGTTATTCGGAGGCATTAAAAAGAATGGGAATAATTTAGAAAGCTGAATTTGTGCATGGAGGATATATCCACTGAAAATGACAAGATTATCGTTGCAACTTCGATGGATGGTCATGACTCATGGGACGTGAGAATATTTATTTTTTCTTGGCAGAGGAATGGATAGTGCAGCCGTCCACATATCTACTTTATTAATTCTATTCCGATAACGTTGGGATAGAAATATTTTACTCCTTATCTTTTCTGCGGATTTGAGACAGCTATAATAATTTGAGTTTCCGCTAAACTAAACTCAAAATTCAATTTCAGCGTTAGAGCGTGCCTGCAGACGTTGTTGAAGACCAAGATGGCTGAGATACAAATAGATAGGGAGAAGAATCTGATCAAGTGTCATAAACAAAAGAAGAGGATTGTCTGTGCAGCCCTCCCACAGTATTGTCTGGTTATTGGAGAATGTGGAATAATTAATATGGAAAAGCAAGATCCACACCCGAATGATGCCCAGGCATAAATTTTTGCATTTATTTTCCTGCTTACTTTGATATATGGAAAATTTCTTACGACTAAGAGAAAACTACATTGCAGGCATGGAACAAGATTCCTTGCGAAGATAATCCTGAATGCCTTTTCCAGAACGCAAAACAAACCGACAAATATCTGAACCGTCTCAGGGATGTGGTCATAGCTGGACATGAAATGCGTTGGATGCTCTCCGGGCCGCTTCCCGCAGAAAATAGTCTTCCAATCCCTTCACATATCCACCCTGCTAACGATCAGCTTCTGTCTATTGATCTTGAAGAAATTAGTTTCCCAAGCATCCCTGTGGTGCTAAAGCCAACCGAGGGGGAAAAACCTACCCAGTTCTGGATCTTGGTAGATACAGACAAGACTATGGACCGTCTATCGTCATCTCATGTATTTGTTATATATTAATACATATAATTATCTATTTTACCACCAATTGTTATTAACTTCTTAAACTGTGATCTCGTATTAGATTTATTACATTTGCTTCGACGCATTAGATTTGGATAGAAGTTATAAAAAATATTTAAAAATCACAATAAATTTGAATATCTGCAGAGGTGTTTTTTTCTTTTGAAAACTATAGATTTGATTTGAATATTTATAACAGACATTAAAAAAAATTCTAAATTGATATGTAAACATGTGTGGCATTCACATACCATATTAAAATTTCTTATATACACAATAATCACTATAAAACAAGAATAAAACAAAAAGTGACATTCTTATGTGTATAATAATGAAAGCTTAAGGTAAATATATTACACAAATTTATCAACTGTATATGCAATTTTATTAATAAACTTAATATCTCGAATTTATGAGAGTAATAATAATTTCAATAGAGATTATTAGTAGGGTTAGGAAATAGTACATTAACTTATGAATCCATGTCACCCATACCACCCATTTTTGTATGATGAGCTATGTACATATTTATTCTATTAGTATGAAGGAATTTTCTAAAAAAATAGATAATAGCTTGAATTTATGAGAATAAGAAGAATTTTAATAGAGATTATTAGTAGTATTGGAAACCCATACCACCCATTTTGTATGATGAGCTATGTGCATATTTATTCTATTAATATGAATGGGTTTTGTATAAAAATAAAAATCTTGCTAAATATTGACTTGGATTTAAGAGCCACCATATGAAGTAAAAAAATAATATTAACCAATTTGGGCACATGACCTAAATGATTAACTAGGACTCTCGATCATAATTCATATAGAGTTCTAAGAAAATGATTCCCACATTTTATTCTATATTTCATATAGATATCACTTAGATGGTTGGATAGGATATACCATTAATTATTTATTATTTAAGCCACATATGATTTTTCTCCCATCATGAAAGGGATATGCAGATGAATCCTTGAGGTTTGTTTAATTAAATGTAATTGAAGGTTATATATACTATTATGTGATCTACCATTTAATTTACCCCAATTACTCGTTTATGTGAACCAAAACTAACACTTTTGGGTTCCTTTACCTATTGATGTAAAAAAATTGTGATGTTTTCAATCAAATCTAAGTGTTTCATTCCTATTAAGAAGTTTTTTCACCTTCATGGAATTTATTTTTATCTCTATTTTTATTATTTCCCCTCGACTATTTTCTAGGTCTCTCACATATTTTTTTACATCCCTTTCTCCCTCTCCTTGTCATACATGTTAGCATAATGATGTGCATTAGGGTTTACTACCCGTAAAAATTCGCAGTTATGTATATTTTCAATATATGTTATTTTTGTGTCAATAGTCTACACTTGGATGCATTCACTTGGCTACTCTAAATCAATGATTGCTTAATCTGTACAAGTAGATAACCATACATGAAATCTTGGCCATTTGTGTCAATTTCAAGAGAACAATGTATAAATGCTACGAAAAATCCTTCGTCCATTGGAGGCACCAATTAATTTTTGTCCATCCTTCTATTCATTATGCACCAACTACAATTATCTACCATAGCTCGGTTTTTTTTGGGAAATATTCATTTTCTGCAGACTTGGGTTTCAATATTTGTGGAAGAGCATTTGGTAATGAAATGGATTTCAAGGATATTAGTGACCTTATCTGTGGAGGGTAGCAACACTAATTTTGTAGAGTTTTTTCCCTATAAAACTGTCAGACTGCTGATATTTTTTATTCTCCAGTGCATCATCGAAGGGCTTTCATATATCACTTATTTTACTATCTAAGGGTGGTTATTTTTGTCTTTCATCTCATGTATATTTTTCAAAAGGTTTGCAATACAATGATTGGATTATGTTGTTATTGTTGACCATTTTTGGTTAATCAACGAAAGGGGTAAAAAATTTTCCGTTCTTGCTAAGTTGTGCACAATTTTGGGAATGACCTAGAATCAAATCAGTAGCTCAAGTGTCATTTCAGAATTTCATGCCTTATATGTGCAACCATTCCAAGTTGTTTCCTTCATCTGAACTGTGTACCAAATGTGAAAGACCATTGCAAAGCCCTGAGGAAGGTCAGAAGGGTAACATGTGTTAGAGATCACAAGCACTTAGACGGGGGGTGAATCAATAAAGATTAAATCTTTTTCACTTGATGCCAATGTTTAACCCTTTAATGATGTATGGCGTTAAACTATGAGAAGACATTCAAACACATATCATGCACATTAACACTGAACACAGAGATTTATGGTGGGAAACCCTTTTGGGAGAAAAATGCACCAGAACCATTGCTTATATTACACAGATCAAGGACTCACAAGAATATAACTCATCTCACAAGATTTTTTTAGTGAGGCACCGACCCTGCAAGGTGCTCCAACCCCTACACCTCTGAAGATATTACACATAATAGAGGACTCTAGTGAATATTACGCATCACAAGAGATTTATTTAGTATGAACCCACTTAAAAGGAAGCTACAACTCCTTGAATCTGATAAGCTACAAATTAGACTAGATTTATCTACAGATTTTGATCATATAGTTACAAAAATTTCTATTACAATGAATTACGATCACTTTCCTAGTTCAGTCTGTGTTCTTTCACACTCTTATGCTCATCTTATTGGATTAATTTTATCAATCAATCTACCGCCCTTGATGCTCTATTCATCTACTAAATCACTACATCATCGATTTTATCTCATTTTTCCTCTCTTTTCTTTTATTTCTCTTTCTGAGATTTTTTACATCGTCTTTTCTCCTTTGCAACTCTGCCTTAGCTCCAATACACTTTTCTTTCTTGAGAAGCACTCAACAAAATAGTTCTAATTTTGAACTATATTCATAATCAAACCATTCTTTCTCTTCGAATTACGTGTCATGCACCTTCCTGCTAGGTCACTTGAGAATAAGGCCCATTAAATGCATACAACTAACTCCATATTTTTTCCTTCTGTATTCGACCTGATTACACCATTTTCAATGCTCCTGCTAGATCCATTTATTAGTCATTGCCAAAAATAGATTTTTCTTCTTTTATAATTTGCAACGTCACAGAGATGAGCGATCCATTTCCTTTTCCATATTGTATTTCACCTTGAAACTCATGATCTCATGAAGAATGTAACTACATATAAACAAAGTCAATAAGAATTAAATGCTGGTAACTGGAAAAGTATATTTCTTCATTCTTTGTGAAGTTTAGGTCATGCATGTAACTGTAATCATCTGACAATTGAATCACCATCGATTTTGGAAAACCAACTCTCTCTTATTAAAGTTCAAATAAATTTTATTTCCTTCGATCCTTGTTCAGTCCTTATTATATCATTTCACAGCTTCCTTTAGCTCCTCTGACTTTCTCCTTTGTATCACAGAATTTTTTTTTACTTGGTGGCTTTTCTCCTCACTTTGTGGATTTTTAGTTATCTACGGCTCTTCTTTTCTTCTCGCGTCTTTCAGTGTTTCTCGTGGCTATCCTCTATTTCTTTTTCCTTTTCGTGATTCGACATTCATAGCTCTATCTCTTCTTCTCGTGGATTTTTTTGTCTTCTGCTTCTTCCATAGTTCTTTTTGGATTTTCTCCTTATCAGTGACTTTACTTCTAACTTCCTTACTCTTGTGGCTTTACCTTCACCTTCGCAGTTCTTCCTGTGCAATCTATGCTTCAATTATCTTACTTACAACTTAGCGTTTGACTTTATGAAGCTTTACAAGTTCATGATTTTATGCATGGCAACTTCTTACCTTTTGTTGCTTTGTCTAGCGTTATGTGGCTATGTGCAGATTTTAGCGGCTATCTCTCGGCTTTGGTAGATATCTCTTGTTATTCATGGATAACACAAAAATTGAATAATTCCTTTAGAATTTGTCCTTTATCACCTTGAAGTCTTTGTGAGATGATACTACCAATCAACCTTCATCTTTTTAGCTTGCTCACTTTACCAATTTCACTCTTTTTTCCATCAGTGTAACCTGAAATCAACTGATTCAACTTGACAGCAAAGAAAACGTAATGCTTGCCAAGAAATATATATTTTTATAAAAATATATTGGTGCGTGGGTTGGTGGGAAAGTGGGTGAGAGGATTAATGTTTCCCATGTGAATGCACATGGACCTCTACAACACATCACATGGGCACCCTCATCAGCTGGTCAGACCTGTCATTCTCCTTGCTTAATAATACAGAGAGTTTATTTTGAGATCCACAAACTTTTACCATGGTGAAACTCAAGATAACATGTAATTTAACATAAAATGGATAGTTGTGGAGAGGAAATATGAGATAGATATTGGCGGTGGATGGAGTTGGTAGTGGCATTGATCAATATCTACAACATCTGAAACGCATCAATAGTTTCTCTCATCATTTTATTTTTCAAGCAACTATAAGCATCAACCCTTGTTGTATTTTTTGATTGGTTATTGTGTTATTTTTTCTCCCCTGGAAGTTGAGGTGAGGTATTTATTGAGGGTTATTTATGAGAAAGATAAGGCTCATTTCTCAAAACATTCATAGCGGCCACCCGAGGGCTCTCACCTTGTCAGGTTTGAGAGCCTTTAATGTTCATAACTCTTCCTTGGATTGAAAACATGGGTGTATTTACATGGCATGCGGAATGCTTGATAAGATTGCGAGGGAAATATGGTCTCATGGACTTCAATGATGCGAGGATGTGTAGAAAATGGATTTTTTGAAAAGGCCTTGGAACCTTTCAAGAAATTGCAAGTCAAGGATTCACAACATTTTCCATCATCCTCTGCCCTATGTGAAAATGGATAATTTATAATAGGGCATGGACATCCACCAAAGAATAATAGAGATGTTAGAAAGTAGTTTGAAAGAAAATCTACATCATCTAAGGAATTATAATCCTCTAACATTTTTTCTGAGGAGGCTAAACAACATTACATCCCATTCAACGATTGATGTAAAAAGACACAATGCTAAGCAACATTGAAAATGCTTTCTAGAAACTAAAATAATCAATTGGGAATATGCCTCTTGTGTAGGGAAAATTAATTTAAAGAGAAGGAAACCATATTGTAGAGGGAAATAAAATATGGTTAAATTCTTGGCCGTGGTAGATACATATGTAAAAATATAGAATAATGCACCTATCGTGTGGATTGTTGAAAAAATTCGTGAATGGGATGTGGTCTCATGAAGTACTATGATTGCAGGGTATTCAAAATGGGGTTGGTAAAAAGGCCATATAAATTCTCAAGTAAATGTTATGATGCATGGACATGGTGAGATTTATGGTTTGAATTATGTGCCTCTCCCTTGAATTTTCCTTGGTGAAAATTATTTGAAACCCCCTCTGGCTGCTGCAAGCGGCTCATGCAATGCCTAAAGCTGCCTACTTTTATCGCCAAAAAATTCTAAGCATGGTTCATCTCTCCTCACCTCTCATAATTTATGTTCTTTAATTTTTTTCTTTTGCAATGGAATAAAATTTTAAACCGAAGGATTTTTCGTATAATTGATTGTATTAAATAAACTTGTTTAAAAAAAATGTTATATCTTAACTTGCAAAATCCAATATTCCTTGGCAAACAATGAACTTAAACCCTCATTTTGGGATGATCTAGAAACATTCCAGAAAAACTAGTTTGTTACAGTACCTCTTTTTATTGACAGGTTGAATTTGAGTTCCCTGTAAGCAATTTGACCGCTTCCTTGTTTAAATAGATCCATTAAAATTTTCTGAGACTTGTAAAGTAACCTTCATAACTCTAAACAGGAGATGTTAAGTTTCCTACGTGTACCTTGTTATGTGAGGAGTCACTTTAATCATTGTATTGACCCCAAATGAAAATTTGTGACATTTTTGACACCCATATAGGAGCCTTGTTACAATTTTTTGCAATGGTAGGAAGCTGATAAATCTAAAAAGTTGGCTTTCATTTTGAACCGCCATTTGAAACCTGCATAAAGAAATTATTATCCGCCTTTATAAAACTCTAGTAATTTTACTATACTATTAATTGGAAACTTCGGTTTGGAAAATCACATTCTAGGTTAGTTTGGCAAAGGCATTTTGCAGCCTCCGGTCACAGTTTGATGAGGTCAAACTGGACAATTATAACTTTTCGCTCCATAAAACATGTCGCCATTTGAAAAGTGTTTTCTAGTTTTCAATCCTGTCGACTATGATTAATTTTCCATATATAGGGGAAATTTTAGGAAGTTCCTCGTTGCTTGTTAATCCATCGAATGTCAATTTTGGAAATGGTTTTCTGAGCGCTTGAGCTCACTTTTGATCATTAACTAGCTCATATATGACCGGCAGGCCCACAACACTAGCTGCTAATCATAAAGTGTTTGCCAGTTATGATTTATGTCAGTTCCTATGAACTCTTGGTATATAAGTGGACACATATAAATTTAACCATGGTGTGTTTTCTCATCAAAAGACAATGTTTGAAAGTGGTTTCTTAGCCTCTGAGCCTATTTTGAACGTTTTTGTACGTAGCAGGAAAATGTAAAAAGGAAGTTGTAGGACCTCTATCGGGTTGCCAAACCACCATGGAAACTTTTGACACATGTAAATAACTATTTGAACTCCATAGTGTAACTTATGTGAAATAGAACTTTTGACAAAATGGTGTTTCTCTCTCTCCTTTCTCTTTCTCTCTCCTTGGTTACGAAATGAAGTGAAAAGAAATGAAATGAATTCATGTTTCTAAGAAAATTCTTTCAAACGTAAATTATAAATATTATTATATGTAAATGGGGAACTGAAAAAACATAATTATGTTAGATTATGGTGGATTCCATGCCAACGAATTATCGCTGATTTCATGCTCACCTGGATTTAGGGGATGCAAGAAAGATGGCAAAAAGGCGATGTGTAATTCATTATTTCTTATTGTAATTTATATATGTCATTGCAAAATGAATATATTTATAATGTAGTCTTTTTTTACAGAAAAATTATATTTGAAATTTACAAATATGAATGAGAAGTTGTTTTTAGGGATATCTTAGGAAATGTGCATTAATCAAAAGTTCAATTTTATTTATACTTGCGTATGGTAAAAGTGCTTGATAGATATATAGTAAATGAATTTTAAGTTAATATATTGTAATACATTTTCAGTGTTCAATAAATGTTTAATTAATTACTAGGTTGTATTCTTACCTCGTAAATGTAATAAAGAGTTTCAATCGAAAACACTCAACCCTAATATAAGATCTTATATTAGAGAATTAGGATCCAGATCTTATATGCTTCCATCGAGTGCAAAGTTTAAGTTCATTATATGGTTTTCAATTTCTTCTGTGGTAATAATGAGGAGAATTAGGATCTTTTTATGAAATTTGAAACATGGAAAATACTTATGTAAGTTTTGGAGATTGTCATAAGGGATAAAGACCAAAATTAAATGGTCAAACAATAAGTGGAATGTGAAATGAATTTAATAATTTGTAGGTGGAAAAAGGGAGAAAATTATTACTTACATAATAATGTTATTGTAATTTTAATTGTAACCTACATGTAACCATGGTGATGATGTGTTGTGGGTTTTTCAATCCTTAAGTCTCTTTTCTTGTGGCTGAGTTATTGCTAGCATTTGATTCATTGGAGGAAGTGTTGTCATCGTTATCTATATGGCGTTGTCATGTGTCTATGTGATTCGACGAATTATGTAAGTGTCTTGTGCTTTGTTGAGTTTTCTTTACTTGGAGCCATTGTGGCATTGTGTAGTGAGTAATGTAAGTCAAAAAAAAATTATCTTGGTATTTTGACTATTGTTTTTGTGTGTGTTTAAAATGTGGTCATTTCATTTGGTATCAGAGTGGAGGTTAATGATCTTGAACCTTTGGGGCTGATTGGAGTTGTGATTTTTTTGCATGGTGGTGGTAAAAATTGGAAGAGTAATGTAATATAAGTGTGATGTGAACTACATCGTAATTGTGATATTGTGAAGGAACATGTTTTGTATGTCACTTAGTGTGTATTTGTTATCATGGTTATGTGCATGCGATGAGATTAATATCTCACCTTTTCATGTATTCTATGAAGAGTTCACGTGTGATTGCACAACCTTATTATTTGTGAAAAAGAATTTTATTGTCGATTGCGGAGTGTTGGAGAATTTTTGCATTATGTGATATGAAGGTGTATTGATGTATTGCATGAAAAAATTGGGTGTTAAAGTGAATTATATTGTATTGTAATGTTGTGATCGTATCATGATGAATCGTGTGCATCGTCATCTTGTATTGCAATTGACCATATGTTGTAAGGTTAGACATTGTGTTCCTCATATGTATAATTCATGTAATATGTGATGGTTCATGACGTGATTTAGGGTCATATGGTGAGTGTATGATCCCTAGGGTACAGTGATTGCACTTTGGGTGTAAAATGTGGTAATGTGATGTATAATGACCCATGAAAGTAATGATTGTGTTATACCTCGTTAATATATACCTTGCATAAGACACTATGGTTAATTTGTGTGAATCACCATTCTGTTAGTGATGTAGTTATGTGTTATGTTGTGGAACCTACACTAACCGACCCTAAGGGAAATTGGTAAAAGGTGTATGTTTGGAGTGAGGAAATGGGTACTGTTGACCAGTCACTTGAGCTGAGTACGAGATAGGAAGTGGAGCCTTACATAGGCTGAAAACCCCACTTTTGTTTCGTTCGGTATGTGTGACACTTGCTCAATGGGTGTCATTTATATTGTGTTGTCGCGGACACCTTACGCTCAATAGATGGCGACTTGAACTCCCTTCTCTCTCATGATATGTTTATTGTATGGATTCAACCTATGTGATTTTCACTATGTTGAGCCTTGTCGAAGTTGTGGCGGGGATGATTCAGATAGATATGATGATATTTGTATTATTTATATGATATTTTATGAGCTGAGGCTCGATGTTCTTAGTGCCAGCAACTAGTTGAGTACCCATTTGGTGGTCATGTAAGGTCACATAGTTATCATAATGTATTATTCCTATATATGTATTTTATTCGTAAATTGAACATTTTCTCTTTTCTTGTAAGAACCAAAAAAATTATTTATTAATATGTTCTTATATTTTGGGCCTTTTTTTTGGTTCTTGCACTAACATGCAGATTTTTGCACTAACTATGGATACTTGGCCATTTGTTTTGCTTAGATTTAAATTTTCTTTTTAAGTTTAAAAATTTTTATAGCCTAGCCCAAAGCTTGAATTTTTTTTCACATGGCATTTTGAAATGGATTTTTTATGCTGGTTATAATATAGTAATGTGTTGGAATAGGGTCATGGGATTCACCATGGAGTGGTGGAACCTATGGACTGGCTTCGTTGTATAGGGGGTACACCCCAAGGAGTTACATATAACTATTGGGTTGTTGAGCCACGAGTTATTATTTCACTTGGGTTAGAGGTATCTGGACTCTATGCACTTATAGCCATCGGGTGACTGGCCTCTTTTAGGGAGCGAAAAAGTAACATTTATCTTTATTTTATTACTTGAGAGAGGCATAAGAGACTTGAGGGAGGCATAAGAGACTTGAGAGAGACATAAAAGATTTGTATGTTTGTGATTGATGCTTTGGGAGGTATATGGAGTTGTTTTGTGATGCTTTGGGAGGCGTATGGAGTTGGTTGAGTTATTTGTACTCTTGATATTATGGTTTGTGTCTTGTGATGTTGGTTTCCCTCTTGAAATTATGTAGCTACAGTTATGGTCTAATGTTTTGTGAAACCTTCATATGTGTACCTGTTGGGAATTCCACGTTGTTGTAGTCTTCTTATGTTTAGGAGTACTATTGTGTCGAGAGTATGTGTGATAAGTACTTTGATCTTAGGGATATGTATATTCTTTTCATGGTTTAGTTGAGTTCTAAATAAGTGATACATTCGTGAATGTATGTAGAAATATGTCTTGTGAACCATTAGTGTTTTCTTTGTCCCTGAAGTGGTATTGTGATGTCTGTTCTGTTGGGAACCTATTAACATAAGACAATTGAACTCTTAAACAGTGAAATACTAAGTGTTGAGATTAATAAATACGTTAAAGGAAAATACTAAGTAATAAAGTAAAAGAGAACTCCCAATCTTCACAGAACATTAAAATTTAAGATATTGCCAACTTTAGTTGCTTACTTGTGGTCGGTTTGTACCGATAATTTATTTTATCAAACGACATGTGTTGTTATTGAATTTCTTTCCTACTTACCCTTCAAGCTTCGTTGTCACGTCACATCGAGGATGCTTCTCTTATAAGGGTAAGGAAATGTAATGCCTGACAAGAAAATATATATTTTCTAAAAATATACTGGTGTGTGGGTTGGTGGGGAAAGTGGGTGAGAGGAGTAATGTTTCCCATGTTAAGGCACATGAACCTCTCCGGTACAGCACATCGGCACCTTCATCGGATGGTCATACCTGTTATTCTCCTTGCTTAATAATACAAACACTTTACTTTGAGATCCACAGACTTTCACCATGGTGAAACCCAAGATAACATGTAATTCAAAAAAAATGGATAGTTGTGGCGAGGACATATGAGATAGATATTGGTGGTGGATGGAGCTGGTAGTGGTGTTGATCAGTATCTACAACATCTGAAATGCATCAATAATTTCTCTCTTCGTTTTATTTTTCAAGCAACTGTAAGCTTCAACCCTTGTATTTTTTGATTGGTTTTTGTGTTATTGTTTCTCCCCTAGAAGTTGAGGTGAGGTATTTAACGAGGATCAGTTATGAGAAAGATAAGGCTCGTTTCTCAAAACATTCATAGTGGCCACCTAAGGGTATTTTCCTTGCCGGGTTTGAGAGCCTTTCTTCCTAAGATGAAAAACGTGGGTGTATTTACATGGCATGTGGACTACTTGACAAGAGTGCGAGGGAAATATGTCCTCATGGACTACAACGATGAGAGGATGTGTACAAAATGGATTTTTTCAAAAGGCCTTGGAACCTTTCAAGAAATTGTAAATCTAGGATTCACAACATTTTCCAACATCCTCCACCCTGTGTAAAAATGGGATAATTTAGAATAGGGAATGGACATCCACCAAAGAACAACAGATATTGTTAGAAATTACTTTGAAATAAAATCTACATCATCTAAGGCATTCTATACCTATAACATTATTTTTGAGGAGGCTACACAAAATTAAATCCCATTCAACGATCCATGTAAAAAGACACAAAGCTAATCAACATTGAAAATGCCTTCTAGAAACTACAATAATCAATTGGGCATATTCCTCTTGTGCAAGGAAAATTAATTTAAAGAGGAGGAAACCATACTGTAGAGGGAAATAAAATGTGTTTAAATTCTTGGTTGTGGTAGATACATATGCAAAAATATATAGAAGAATGCACCTATCATGTGGATTGTTGACAAAATACTCGAAATGGGATGTGGTCTCATGAACTACGATGATTTCAGGGTATTCAAAATGGGTTCAGTACAAAGGCCTTAGAAATTATCAAGTAAATATTATGATGCATGGATGTGGTGGGATTTACGGTTTGAATTATGTGACTCTCCCTTGAATGTTCCTTGGTGAAAAGGATTTGAAACCCCTTCTGGCTACTGCAAGCAGCTCATGAAATACAAAAAACTACCTACTTTTATCGCTCAACAATTCCATGTATGTTTCATCTCTCCTCACCTCTCATAATTTTATGTTCTTTAGGTTTTTTTTCTTTTGCAATGGAATAAAATTTTAAACCAAAGGATTTTTCATATAATTGATTGTATTGAATAAAATTGTTTTTTTAAACAAAGGGTTATATCTTAACTTGGAAAATCCAATAGTCCCTTGGTAAACAATGAACTTAAACCCTCATTTTGGAATGATATAGAAATGTTCCAAAAAAACTAGTTTGCTAGAGTACCTCTTTTTATTGACAGGTTGAAGTTGAGTTCCCTGTAATCGATTTGACCACTCCATTGTTTACATAGATCAATTGTAATTTTCTGAGACTTGCAAAGTAACCTTCATAATACCGGAAAGGAGATGTTAAGTTTCCTACGTGTACCTTGTTATTTGAGGTGTCACTTCAATCATTAGATCGACCCCGAGATGAACATTTGTGACCTTTTTGACACCCCTATAGGAGACTCATTACACTGTTTTGCAACGGTAGGATCCTGTTATGTCTAAAAATTTGGCTTTCGTTCTGAACTACCATTTGAAACCCTGGATAGAGAAAATTATTATCCACCTTTGCAAAAATCTAGTAATTTTACTAGAATATTTATCTAAAAAAATTTGGTTCGGAAAAAATCACATTCTTGGTTAGTTTGGAAAAGGCATTTTGCTGGCCTGCCGATCGCATTTTTGTTGTCCACTCAAAATTCCCCCGCTCTGATAAGAGTAAAATTTTCAAAATTTTGAGTTTAAGTGTTTTTCTCTGAAGTGCCTAAGTCGTGAAATTGAAAAAATCTGTGTTTTGGGTCATTTTGTGTGATTTTCGGGCCTGTCGGAACTTTTTGTCCCATCTGTCCCAAGTACGAAAGTGCATTCTGTTACCCGACCGGCCGAAATCCCCGAAGCTGTCCCATTTTTTCGGGCCCGTCGGAAAGTTTTGTCCCAAGTGTCCCAAAGTTTATTTTTGCATGTTGTTCCAATTTCGGCCGAATCATCCTTCCCGCGTACTTCACACTTTCCTGTCCCAACTGCCCCATTTTAAAAAGTGCGAGCTTTCCCATTTTCGGCCGAAACTCCCAAGTCGCGCATTCCGGAACTTTTTGGTCCAAGTGTCCCAAGTTCAAGCGGACCTTTTGTTCCACTTTCGGCCGAACCGCCCGAGTCGCGTACTCCGGAACTTTGGCTCAAATTTCTCAAGTTCAAACGGACCTGTTGTTCCATTTTCGGCCGATTCACCCGATTTTGTCCCAACTGTCCCGAAGTCAAAAAGTGCGCCCTGTTCCATTTTCGGCCAATTCACCCGAACCGCGTCCTTCGGAACTTTTTGTCCCGAATGTCCCAAAGTTAAAAAATGCATGCTGTTCCATTTTCGGCCGAAACTCCCGAGTCGCGTAATTCAGAGCTCGTTGTCCCAAATAAAAAAAATGCAAACTGTTCCATTTTCGGCCGGTTCGCCCGGACCGCGTCCTTCGCACATTTTCGTTCCAATTGTCCCAAAATGCATTTTGTGCGTCTTCTCCCTGTTTCGCCCGAACCGGCCGAGCCGCGTGTTTCGCGCATTCGCGTCTCACATGTCCCAAGCGTACCAAATGCAATTCATACTTAGTTTTTCCCGCTCGACCCGAATATGCTAAAATATGAATTTAAGTTGCGGCTCTGATCCGAAGATCAAATTTCAAGAAGCAGTTACGAAGGACGAAGTTCAAGACGCCGGTTACATCGGTTTTCAAATATATTCGTTGTCATCCTCAAGATGAAATTTCTGGTATGTCCCTCGTGGCAAGGACATGGCTGAGACGTGGAGGAAAACTCAAGCAGCGGTTTCTGAAGACAGTGGGTCCTTCTCAGAACTAGACACCTGTCTCCCTCCCCATTCTTTTCTCTTCTTCCTATTCCTTTCGTATTCCTTGTAATTAGTGAAGGTATTGCGATTAGCATTCCTTAACTATTCTTTAGTTAAAAGAAACGGTTACGAAGAGTAACTGACTTGTAAAGCTATATAATGGCCTTTCCACGCCATTTTACAAAAAAAAAGGAGGAAGAACTTGGAATATTTGCTGAAAGTGTAAATAGATCTTAAAGAAATCAATACAAAAGGGCTTTTCATTCTCTGTCTATCTAATTCTTGTTATCTCTGTGTTTTCCTTTAATATTGTGGAGATCATTTTGTTCCTAACTCGTTAGTCTCTCTGATTGCATACTGTTCAGTTTTGCAAATACAGTGATCTTGTACAACCAAGAAGGAACTTTGTGTCCTTGATTAATAAATCTGAAGAAGGTTATTTATGGAACTTTGTGTCTTTAAATTTAATCTCATTCAGCCATCGCAAATGATCTTGTCTTAAATTCTTTGAAGCTTCGCATACACGAGGAATTATTCTGCTATCTATAATTCTGAATGTTGCTATTCTGCTCATCTTCTTATTCCCTTTCCTCAGTCCTTGTGTAATTGATGATCCTTGTGGAAAACACTTTCGTAAAATCCAAGTTTGACCATAAAACAATGTTCTGTACATTTGTAAATAAGTTCGTTTCTGAATAAGGGAACCTCTCCCATTAAAGAGGAGGGACTTCTTGTCCCCTGACTGTTGCTCTTCTAAAAAGTCCTATCTGACGACCAACAGTTTTTGGCGACTCCGCTGGGGAAAATCGCATTCCAGTACTGCAATTTTTTCGATCATCCTTTGATCTGGCGACTCCGCGTTTCACTCGAGGGAGAAGGGCCCTTGGTATCGAAGATTCTCAGTTTCAGCTTTTGGAGCAACAGGGTTTTCCTTTCCCTTCAAATAGAAGAACTCGTTCGACGAGCACTCCGCCTGTTTGAGATAGAAGTCCTACGGGTGGTATTCCTTCAGAGCCTGCTAGTCCCAATCTACGAGCTTTGATCCTTGCTGGTGTTAAAGTTCCCCTCCAAGCCGTATTTCCAAGAATGGCGGCACAATTGCCATGGGGTCAACGTGTCGGGCCCCTGGCCCTTACTCAGCCTTTGCATGAGTTACCTAGAGGTAACCGAAAGAACTTCCCCAAGTTTAGAGGAGATGGCAAAGTACACCCTGATGAACACATTGCAGCCTTCATAGTTGCATGTGGAGTCTTGGGAGTTGAACATGAAGACGTCTCAGTAAGGCTGTTCGTTGAGACGTTACAGGATAATGCTGCTGACTGGTTCTATCACCTTCCGGCTGGTGCCATCACCGACTGGAATACAATGAGAACTCAGTTCGAAAGCCGTTTCAAGCCGGCAGAAGATGTGCATGCCCTGCTTGCCCAAATTTCTCAGATAAAGAAAGATCCATCAGAACCCATGAGAGAATTTGTGGCTCGGTTCAACAGACTGATCAACAAAATTCCTGTAAATACTCGACCGGTTGATCAAATTCAAAAATGTTTCTTTCTAAATGCTCAAACGCCCAAAGTCAGTTATGCTCTAAGAAGGGCTAATCTTGGAACGTTAATTCTGGATCAAGAACTGGCTGTTAGTGTCGAGGATGACCTGATCATGTCAGGGAAGTTGAAGAGAGATCCTCCCAAATCTAAATCTGCTGCTTCTTCCTCTTCCACCTCTGGACCCAATACTGATCCATTAGTCCAGAAACTTGCAAATGATCTAGTAGCTATAAAGAAACAATTGGCTCAGCATGCCCCATATGCAGATGTTCCAAGAAGAAATTTCCAGCCCAGAAATCGTTTGCCTGCTCCTCACACAAGACTAGCACTTGAAGGTCCTCCTGTCAAAGTTCCTGTGAATGCAACCTGTGAAGTTGAAGAGCCCGATGATGATGTGGACGATGAAGCTCGTGAGGAGTTCCTGGAGGAATTTGATGATGAGGCGGAAGAACTCGAAGGATCTCGGGTTAATTTCTTTACCACCGAAGGCACTGATGATGGAGATAACTATGATGAAGTGGTAGCAGATATGAACAGTGAATCATTTGCTGTCATGACTCGAGAACAGACAAGGCAGAAGGAGAAAGTAACACAGCCCATGAAGAAATCTAAGGAGCAGCCAGCAACTATTCCTGTAATTGCCAGAAGAGGATCTCCTATCCCTACCTCATCTGCACCAAAGGTAAGTACTGTCAATCCTGCTACCAAAGTTGCTTCTTCTTCTTTTTCTCCTAAGGTTGATAAGCCTAGAATTTCAAATGATGATGGCCCATCCACCTCTGGATCCTTTGATATTGTTGATCATCTAAAAAGGACTAAGGTTCAAATTTCAGAAGCTGAATACTACCAAACCCATCCCAAAGCTTTTGCCAAGATGATCCAATTTGTAAATTCCCATTCCAAGACCACCTCTAAAGGCCTTTTGCCCACTCCTCCTTCTGCACCACAGCCTAGTCTGGTAGCTGCTGTCACCTCGCCTGGAGACAAAATCAAGCCTTTTTATGTAACACTTCTTATAGCTGGCCATAGGCTCAGTAACTGTGTCATAGATTCTGGAGCCTCAGATAACGTGATGCCTGCTAAAGTAGCTCATGCTTTAGGCTTGACCCTTACTCGTACTTATGGATCTTGCTACTCCATGGAAAGTAAGGAAGTGCCTTTGGTTGGAAGGATTAAAGATGCACAAGTGGCTTTTGCTGCTTTACCTGAAAAGAAAGTCTTGGCTACCATCCTAGTAGCAGACATTCCTCCTTCTTATGGAATGTTGCTAAGTAGGAACTTCTGTAAAGATGTGGGTGGGGAGATTCAAATGGATTGGTCACACGCCCTCATACCTGTCAATGGACAAATGAAGAAGTTACTCCCTGAGAAACAGTCTGAGTATATTGTGCAGAAAACAGATGATCCTAAGGCACAAATACTCTATGAAGACATAGGTCATGGTAATTACATGATTCTGTCCCCTGATGAAATCCAACCCTCCAAAGTATCACCCAAAGATCCCAATGGTGTTTGGATTTTAGAATTTGATGGAAGTTGTTCCTCGGCTGGTTCTGGAGCTGGTGTCCTGCTAGTGTCACCTGAAGGCTGCCTACACCCTTTTTCATTTAAGTTGCAGTTCGAAAACACTAACAATACAGCAGAGTATGAGGCTCTCATTCTTGGACTGCAAGTGGCCAAAGAACGAGGTGTAAAAAATCTTCTGGCTCGTGGTGATGCAGAGCTGATTGTGAAGCAAGTCAGAAGCCTTTTTCAGGTAAAAAATGGGAGGCTGAAGCATTACCGGAATCAGGTTTGGGATTCAATTGAATTCCTTGATGCTTTCTCCATTGAAGCAATACCCAGAGAAAAGAACAGCAGGGCTGATTCACTGGCTGTCTCAGGGTCATTACTGATTCCCCATCCTGAATTCTCTCAGGATAAGTTCACTATTGAAATGGTCCACCGGCCTAGTGTTCCTGACAATACTAATAACTGGCAAGTTTTCAACGATGACCAGCATTTGCTTTCCTTCCTGGAACTCAAGGGGAATTTCGAGCAACTGTATTTTGAGGGAAGTGACAACCTGCCTCGTGAGAGTGTGTCCTCTGACCAAGCTGTCACCCAAGGAGAAGAAACAGATCAGGAAGGGTGCATTAAACTCAAAGGAAACAAGATTCCCAAAGGTTTGGTGAGTTTGGAGGAGTTGTTTGATAAACATGACAGATATGTAAAATCTAAAGCTTCTACTGGACCTCAGCAATCAGCTGAGTATGATAAGATTGATATAGGGAGTTCTACTGATCCCAAGCTGGTAAATATTGGAAAATGTTGCACAACCGATGAGAGGAGAAGAGCAATTGATCTTCTAAGGAAGTATAAGGATGTTCTTGCATATTCTTATGAGGATCTAAAAGCCTTCAAGCCAAAAGACATGCAGCACTCTATCCCTCTCAAACCAGGAATCAAGCCTTTCAAGCAGAAACAAAGGCAGTATAATCCCAAAATAGCTGACACTATATTTCAGGAGATTCAGAAATTGTTGAAGGCTAAAATCATTTTTCCCATTCACCATTCAACATGGATTGCAAACATTGTGCCTGTTAGGAAGAAGAATGGTGAGATCCGCATCTGTGTTGATTTCAGGAACCTGAATCAGGCTTCTCTGAAAGATAACTACCCTCTGCCTATGATGGATCAAATATTGCAAGCAGTAACAGGATCTGAAATGTTATCTATGCTTGATGGATTCTCGGGATACAATCAGGTAGAGGTTGATACTGCAGATCAACACAAGACAGCCTTCACCACTCCTTGGGGTACCTTCGCCTACAAGAGAATGCCTTTTGGGCTGATTAATGCTGGTGCCACTTTCCAGAGAGCTATGGATTTGGCTTTTGGAAGCTTGAAAGGGAAATGTATTGTCATATACCTTGATGATCTGACAGTGTTTTCAAAGACAAGAGCAGATCACTTCGACCACCTGGAAACAGTTCTGCAAAGATGCCGAGAGCATGGGATTTCTTTAAATCCTAAAAAATCTGTCTTCTGTGTTACAGAAGGAAAACTATTAGGGCACATTGTCTCCAAGGATGGTATTAAGATTGATCCTGAACGAGTTCAAGCCATCCAGCAAATTCCTCTCCCAACCAGTAAAAAAGGCGTGCATTCCTTTTTCGGTAAGATCAATTTTTTAAGAAGATTCATCCCTGATTTTGCTGAATTAACTTTGAACATCTCTCAGATGATGAAAGGGAAGCAAGCGTTTGGTTGGTCTTCTGAAGGAAAGGAATCCTTTGAGGGTATCAAGAAAGCTATTGCTAAAACTCCAGTTTTGGCCTGTCCTGACTTCAGCAAAGATTTCATCATCTATTGCTATGCTACAGATAATACCCTGGCTGCTGTCTTAACCCAAGAAGACTCTGATGGACATGAGCTACCAATTGCCTTCATGAGCTATATCCTGAAGAATCATGAGCTGAAATACACCATGATGGAGAAGCATGCTTTTGCAGTAGTCAAAGCTGTCAAGCAGTTCCGTTTCTATATCCTCAACTCTCACTCTATGGTGCTGGTTCCAGATATGACTGTTAAGTCAATTCTTACACAGCAAGAATTTGGGTCCAAGAGAGGAAACTGGGTGGCTAAAGTCCAGGAGTATGACATTGATATCAAACCAACCAAGCTGGTTCGTGGAAAGGGTCTTTGTGAGCTCATTGCTGAAGGAGCCAAACATGAGTTGCTGGAGGAGAAAGCTGACATTCCTACTGTTCTATTCCTTAGTTCAGTCGATGAATGGTATTCTGACATCGCCCATTTTCTCACCTATGGGGAATGCCCCTCTCATTTAACTGCCAAGGAAAAGAGGACTGTTAAATTGAGATCAGCACAATATGTACTATGGGAAAATGCCTTGTTCAAGCGTGGTTTAGATGGGAGATTTCTGAAGTGTGTGGACAAGGAGCAGCAGAGAAAGTTGCTCTCAGCTTTCCATGATCAGGCATGTGGAGGGCACTATTCATCAACAGTCACAGCTCACAAGATACTCCGGGGAGGATATTACTGGCCTTCCTTGTTCAGAGATGCATCCAAGTGGGTGGATAAATGTGAAGCTTGTCAGACCTTTGTGGGAAGACCTAAATTGGCATCTTTACCTCTCAAGCCAGTTGTGATCGAGGAACCATTTCAACAGTGGGGTCTAGACTTCATTGGTGCACTGAACCCTGTTTCTAGTGCTGGTCACACGCATGTGCTAACTGCCACTGACTACTTCACCAAATGGGTGGAAGCTATTCCAGTCAAGAGCACTACTTCTGAAGTTGTATGCAACTTCATCAAAGAGAACATCTTGGTAAGGTATGGTGTACCTAACAAGATTGTAACAGATAATGCTTCGAACTTCTCCTCAACTGAGATAATGGATTTCTGCTACGGGTATGGCATCTCTCTGGCTCATTCTTCAGATTATTACCCCCAGGGAAATGGACAAGCAGAATCCACCAACAAAAATCTGGTGACTATCATAAGGAAGTTGGTCAATGAGTCTCAGCGAAACTGGCATAAGAAGCTTTATGATGCTCTTTGGGCAGACAGGATCACACCTAAAAGAGCCATTGGAATGTCTCCTTTTCAAGTGGTGTATGGAGTGGAAGATCAATTGCCAGTGACAGTGGAACTGCCAGCCTTGCACCTGATGAAGGCCATTGAAGATACTAGTTTCAGTGATGCTCTGGATAAAAGAATCATGTACCTGCACAAACTGAACGAGGACAGATTGGAGGTTGCTGACAGGATATCTGCTCACCAGCAGAAGGTAAAGATTCTGTTTGACAAGAAAGCTAGGTTCAGAGAGTTCCAAGTTGGAGATACCGTGCTGTTATGGGACAAAAGACATGAACCTCGTGGCAGCCATGGAAAATTTGATTCCCTGTGGCTCGGACCATTCAAGATAAGACACTTTGCTGGTAAGAACTCTTTCTATCTTGATTACATGGATGGTTCCCCCCTCCCACTTCCTTATAGTGGGCAGTATTTGAAGTTGTTCAAGTCCTAGGTGACTAGGGAGTCCCTTTGTATATTCTGTACAGTGTTTTTGCTTTTCTGCTTTCGGTGTGTTTCCCCTTCTGTTGTTGTGTGTGTTGCCCTCTGTGTTGGTTTGTTTTTGACTCCTTTGCCCAATGGATAAGGCACTGGTCTGCTTCACCGAGTTTGTCTAAGTTCTTGCCTTGTCTCATTCCGAGAATTTATACCAAGTCATCCCCAGAAGGAGCCAGCTGTTGTCCACTCAAAATTCCCCGCTCTGATAAGAGTAAAATTTCAAAATTTTGAGTTTAAGTGTTTTTCTCTGAAGTGCCTAAGTCGTGAAATTGAAAAAATCTGTGTTTTGGGTCATTTTGTGTGATTTTCGGGCCTGTCGGAACTTTTTGTCCCATCTGTCCCAAGTACGAAAGTGCATTCTGTTCCCCGACCGGCCGAAATCCCCGAAGCTGTCCCATTTTCGGGCCCGTCGGAAAGTTTTTGTCCCAAGTGTCCCAAAACTTATTTTTGCATGTTGTTCCAATTTCGGCCGAATCATCCTTCCCGCGTACTTCGCACTTTCCTGTCCCAACTGCCCCATTTTAAAAAGTGCGAGCTTTCCCATTTTCGGCCGAAACTCCCAAGTCGCGCATTCCGGAACTTTTTGGTCCAAGTGTCCCAAGTTCAAGCGGACCTTTTGTTCCACTTTCGGCCGAACTGCCCGAGTCGCGTACTCCGGAACTTTGGCTCAAATTTCTCAAGTTCAAACGGACCTGTTGTTCCATTTTCGGCCGATTCACCCGATTTTGTCCCAACTGTCCCGAAGTCAAAAAGTGTGCCCTGTTCCATTTTCGGCCGATTCGCCCGAACCGCGTCCTTCGGAACTTTTTGTCCCAAATGTCCCAAAGTTAAAAAATGCAAGCTGTTCCATTTTCGGCCGAAACTCCCGAGTCGCGTACTTCAGCACTTCGCAAACTGTTCCATTTTCGGCCGGTTCCCCGGAATTGTCCCAAAATGCATTTTGTGCGTCTTCTCCCTGTTTCGCCCGAACCGGCCGAGCCGCGTGTTTCGCGCATTCGCGTCTCACATGTCCCAAGCGTACCAAATGCAATTCATACTTAGTTTTTCCCACTCGACCCGAATATGCTAAAATATGAATTTAAGTTGCGGCTCTGATCCGAAGATCAAATTTCAAGAAGCAGTTACGAAGGACGAAGTTCAAGACGCCGGTTACATCGGTTTTCAAATATATTCGTTGTCATCCTCAAGATGAAATTTCTGGTATGTCCCTCGTGGCAAGGACATGGCTGAGACGTGGAGGAAAACTCAAGCAGCGGTTTCTGAAGACAGTGGGTCCTTCTCAGAACTAGACACCTGTCTCCCTCCCCATTCTTTTCTCTTCTTCCTATTCCTTTCGTATTCCTTGTAATTAGTGAAGGTATTGCGATTAGCATTCCTTAACTATTCTTTAGTTAAAAGAAACGGTTACGAAGAGTAACTGACTTGTAAAGCTATATAATGGCCTTTCCACGCCATTTTAAAAGGAGGAAGAACTTGGAATATTTGCTGAAAGTGTAAATAGATCTTAAAGAAATCAATACAAAAGGGCTTTTCATTCTCTGTCTATCTAATTCTTGTTATCTCTGTGTTTTCCTTTAATATTGTGAAGATCATTTTGTTCCTAACTCGTTAGTCTCTCTGATTGCATACTGTTCAGTTTTGCAAATACAGTGATCTTGTACAACCAAGAAGGAACTTTGTGTCCTTGATTAATAAATCTGAAGAAGGTTATTTATGGAACTTTGTGTCTTTAAATTTAATCTCATTCAGCCAACGCAAATGATCTTGTCTTAAATTCTTTGAAGCTTCGCATACACGAGGAATTATTCTGCTATCTATAATTCTGAATGTTGCTATTCTGCTCATCTTCTTATTCCCTTTCCTCAGTCCTTGTGTAATTGATGATCCTTGTGGAAAACACTTTCGTAAAATCCAAGTTTGACCATAAAACAATGTTCTGTACATTTGTAAATAAGTTCGTTTCTGAATAAGGGAACCTCTCCCATTAAAGAGGAGGGACTTTTTGTCCCCTGACTGTTGCTCTTCTAAAAAGTCCTATCTGACGACCCATCGACTCTGATGAATTCTCCTTATATAGGGGAACTTGTAGGAAGTTCATCTTTGTGCGTTCATCCATCAAACGTCAATTTTGGACAAGGTTTTTTGAGCCCTCAAGCTCACTTTTGATCATTAACAACTAGCTCATTTATGACCGGCGGCCCCGAGAGACTAGGTGCTTATCGTAAAGCATTCGCCAGTTCTGAATTCTTTCAGTTTCTATGAACTCTTTGTATATAATTTGGCATGTAGAAATTTAACCATGGTGTGTTTGCTCATCGGAAGACAATGTTTGAAAGTGGTTTCTTAGCCTCCGAGTCATTTTTGAACATTTTTGTAGCTAGCAAGAAAATGTAAAAATGGAAGTTATAGGACCCCTGTTAGGTTGCCAAACCACCATGGAAACTTTTGAAAATGTAAATAACTATTTGAAAACTCTATATTGTAACTTGTGTGAAATAGAACTTTTCACAAAATGGTGTTTCTCTCTCTCATTTCTCTTTCTCTCTCCTTGGTTATTAAATGAAGTGAAATGAATTCATGTTTCTAAAACTTTTCTTTTGAATGTAAATTATAATTATTATTATATGTAAATGGGGAATTGAAAAACATTAATTATTTTAGATTAGGGTGGATTCGATGTCAAATATCAAATTTGTTGTGAGACCAGCTATTCTGAATAACAATACAAGTTGGCAAGTCTTCAAGAATGATCAGCAAATTGTTAATTTCCTACAAGAAGAAGCTGAGTTCTCCGCCAGGAATCAAGACAAGATGGAGCAGCAGTATGGTGACCAAGTGGTGCAGCTGAGAACCAACAAACTGCCAAAAGGCCTCATAACCTCGGAGTCAATCTTCAACCCGAATGATTAGTTCCGGAAGGAGAAAGCGAACATTCAAGTAAAGGGTGAAGATTCAGAGCCTATTTTAGTGGAAGAAGGCAAGACATTGCAAATTGGCAAAGTAAGTGCCTCACAAGAGAAATCTGATTTTGTTCAGCTTTGTCAAGAGTTCCCAGATGTCTTTGCTTGGACTTACAAAGATTTAAGAGGTTTCAACCCAAAGTTGGCACAACATACTATTGAGTTGGATCTGGAATCCAAGCCTGTCAGGTAAAAGCAAAGGCCAGTGAATCCCCATATTGAACCTCATGAGAAAAAAGTTAAGTTCATTGAGGCCAGTATCATCTTCCCCATCAAACAGTCAAGTTGGGTTACAAACTTGGTGCCGGTAAGAAAGAGAAATGGAGAAATAATATTGTGTGTGGACTTTCGCGATCTAAATAGAGCATCACTCAAGGATCATTATCCACTTCCATCAATGGAACAAATATTACAGGTTGTAGTTGGTTCAGAAAGGTTTTCATTACTAGATGGATATTCAGGCTATAATCAGATAATGGTGAAGGAAGAAGATCAATTCAAGACAGCCTTCACTATAAAATGGGGCACATGTGCTTACAAGAAGATGCCATTTGGACTGTCAAATGCCGGAGCAACATTTCAGTGAGCTATGGATATGGAATTCAAAGGCTTAATCAACAATATAGTACTGGTATACCTAGATGATGTCACTGTCTTCTCAAAGAATGCAGCAGACCATCTCTTTCACCTTAGACAAGTGTTTCAGAGGTGTAGAAGGTTTGGAGTGTCGTTGAATCCAAATAAGTGTATATTCATGGCACACGAAGGCAAATTATTGGGTTATATTGTCTCTAGCGAAGGGCTAACAATTGATCCTGAAAGGGTTGAAGCCATCTAAACACTTCCATTACCACACCACAAGAAATCTCTTCAAAGCTTCTTAGGAAGGATAAAATTTGTCCATAGATTTGTGCCTAATTTTTCCACTCTTGTGAAACCTTTAACAATGATGTTGAAGAAGAGTCTGGAATTCAAATGGACAGCAGAAGGCAAAGAGAGTTTTGAAAACATCAAGCATGCAATATCACAAGCTCCAACTCTTATCAACCCAGATTTCTCAAAGGAATTCATGTTGTATGTGTTTGGAGGATCAGATACAACCTCAGCTATCTTGACACAGCTGAATAGAGAAGGTTCCGAACATCCCATAGCATTCTTCAGTCAAACCTTGGAAGATTATGAGATAAAGTATTCTTTCATCGAAAATCATGTCATGGCTGTCATCAGGAGCTTGAAGAAGTTCAGACATTTGGTCTCAAACAATAAGGTTCAACTGCTGGTGTCTCATGCTGGTGTCAAGGACTTTCTCCTAAACAAGGATTTAAATGAAAAGAGAGTAGGTTGGATCACTCGGGTGATGGAATATGATATTGAAATCAAAGTGACCAAGCTGGTTCATGGCAATGGTTTGTGTGAGCAGCTCACTTCCAAACAACCAGACGGGTCAAAAAGTGAAGAGGATGATGTCCTACTACTACAGAATGATCAAGAACAACCAGTTGATGATACACCCATCCCATGTTGGACTCAAGACTTGGTTCATTACCTCCAAATAGGCTTGTGCCCTCCAGGAGCGAGCAAATCAAAGAGGAGATACTTTAGATTACAAGCTATCCCATATGTACTCATTAATGGTATCTTGTTCAAGAAGGACATCAATGGTGTTCTATTAAGATGCATTGGAACAGGTCAAGTTGAGAAGATCTTACACGAGTTCCATGACAGGGAAGCAGGAGGCCACTTTGCTCCACGAGTGATAGCTCTCAAAAGCATGAAATCCGGTTACTATTGGCCTACTATGTTCAATGATTGCTACTCATGGGTCAAAAAATGCAAGAAATGTGCATTCTTCACAGGGAAAGAAAGGTTAGCAGCGCTGCCCCTTCATCCAATTTCAGTAAATCATCCATTCATGCAATGGGGATTGGACTTCATTGGGGTTATCAATCCCAATTTGAGTCAAGGTCACAAGTGGATACTTACAGCAACAGATTATTTCACCGAGTGGACTGAAGCAGTGGCACTCAAGGAGGAAAATGAATCCAATATCTTAGATTTCTATGAAGGGATAGTCACGAGGTTTGGTGCCCCTGCCACTATCATATCAGACAATGCATTGGCATTCCTTGGCACGAAGATCACTGAATGGGCTGTCAAGAATTGTGTCTATCTCAGCACTTCATCGAACTATTACCCTCAAGGTAATGGTCAAGCCGAGTCTACGAACAAGAACCTACTAAGAATCATCAGAAGGACTCTGGATGAAAATCAAAGGAATTGGCACGCAAAGCTCAAATCAGCCCTATGGGCTGATAGGATCACACCCAAGAGGTCTACAGGAAGCTCTCCATACAATCTTGTGTACGGGAAAGAAGAAGTTCTACCTATATCACTCGAGTTTCCAACATTGGAACTCATGAAACAATTGGAACTAGCTGAGTTTGAACCCATGGAGGTTAGATATGCAGAATTAATGGAGCTCCAAGAAATTAGAGAGCATGCAACCCAGGCAATAGAGAAGGATCAAGCCTTGATCAAGAAGACTTTTGATAGGAAAGCCAAGGCTAGAACCTTCCAAATTGGAGATCTAGTGTTGAAATGGAGTGCAGATCGTGCAAAGCTGGGAAAGCATTCCAAGTTTGATTCCATCTGAAGTGGCCCATACATGATCATTGAATGCAAAGGTAGCAATGCCTTCCAACTGGCTAAGTTGGATGGTGAAGAATTGCAAATTCCGGTCAATGGGATCTATCTCAAACATTGCTACTAGAAAGATAGCTTTTTGCCCTTGTAAATATTAATTTAAAATTTCCATTCCTCTAAGTGCTTATGCACATTGTACTGGTGTTAGAGTCGTTTTTATTTCCCTAAGTGCTTGTACACATGTCCTATTGCTTCTAGTATGTGCATGTTTGTAGTTCATCGAGCCTTTGCAGCCGTATGAAAACCAGCTCAAAGACACAGGTTTTCAAATTTCAGATCAGCTCAGAGGTTATCAAACAGACTCCATGCCCAATGGATTACTACAAGCAGCTGGCCGTTCTTCATCTTGCAGGCAGATAACCCCGCTGAGTCACCAAAATTGTTATCCAAAATTCTCCCCTCAAGGTAATTTTGATAACATGCATCAAATTATTCAGTCCCGAGCGAGTAAGATTGATTCGAGGCTAAATTATGTTTTTCGGGGTCCCCTTGGCCTTTTCTAACTCTCCCATCCAAGAAGGAATCCCAACAGGTTGATAAAATTGAAGAAATGTAAAAAATAAGGTTGCAGGACTGTGTTAAAGCATTTCGGGTCTGAAGGGTTCGGGTTGTATCAAGGTTCGTCATACCAAGCTTGGGGCCGATAAAATGAAGAAAATCAGCTAAGTCCTAGTCCAGACAATCCGGGACAGTTGGGATGTTGGGGCGCGAATCGGCCAAAAATTTGCCAGGTGGTCCGCGCAGCAGTTGGGACGTTGGGACGCGCAAGACGCGGAGGACGCGAACCGGCCGAAAGTGGAAAAAATTTCCAAGTTTTGTTATCACGTGGTTTGGGATAGTCGGGATAAAAGTACATGGAGGACACGAACTGGCCAAAAAGCCGAAAGACAGTCCATTTCAGACGGTCCAGAGATATTTGTCCCAGACAGTCCGGGACAGTTGGGACAAAAGTACGCGGAGGACGCGAACCGATTGATTCGGCTGAAACAGGAGATTTTTGTCTAAGAGAGTTTGGGACATCCGGGCCAAAGTTACGCGTGGGACGCGAAAAGCCGAAAGAGCTGAGAGCAAATGGAATCTCGCCACATGTCTTCACCGCAAACAAGAACAAGGAAGCCCGAATCGGGTGGTTCGGAGATATTTGTCCCAGGCATTTTGGGACAACCGGGCAAAAATTACGCGAGGGACGCGTGGGACATGAAAATCCGAAAGAGCCGCCAACGAATCAAATCTCGCCACGTGTCTTCACCTCATCGGCCCGGCAGGAAAATTTTGAAATTTTTTCCAAAGGCAAAAACAAAAGGGAAATGGTCAGGAAGGGCCCGCGTCCAATGAAATCATGCCATGTGGCACTTGAGTGGCAGAGCGCGGGGGAGAAATGGGAAATTTTCCCAAAGTGAAAAATACCAAATTTTTGAAGGACAAAGTGCGCCCCTCTAGCCCGAGCCAATAAAATAGTGCCATGTGTCCAAGTGGCAAGAAATTTAGTAAGGGCCCGAAATAAATTTTCAAAGGATGAGCCCACGGATGAATCAGAGCCCAACACGTGTCATCCGAGTAGCAGAGCGTGGGAAAAATTCAAATATTTTCCCGCCGATCCGTTTTGGCCTGTTTTTTCCCTAAATCTTCAAATCGCCATATCTTTCGATCCAGAGCTCAGATTTTCACGTTCTTTATATCAATGGAAAGCTGGTGAAATTATCTATAAGATTCCAGGGTCAATCTTGTGTTTTGGTTCAGTTTGGAGAGATAAAATCAAGAAACGTCTCTGGCACGTGGTAATGGCCAGAACTGACGTTTCAACAACCAGTTTTAATGCAGAATGGGTCGCATTCTTCTCCAGCATGGTCAAAAATGTTAGGGCATGAGTCTGTAAGGATGGCCATGCTGTTTTAATGCATCTGCATTCAATGAGGAATGGCTCCCACGTTTTTTCATGTTTTCTCTCTCCTAGGCTCGACCCATGCAGTGTAAAAAGCCAGATTTGGCTCATTTTTCAGAGGTTGTTCATCTTTTCAGCTCTGCCCTCCCTTATTTTCTTCTCCAGGGTTGCAAATGGAGTTCGAACCTCCTCCCCTACTCTGTAATGGTGTTTTTTCCTTTTACCATTAAAATTATGTTCTGTGCAAACTTCTGAAGCAATAAAAACGTGTTTCGTGATGCATCTGTCCATCCTAGCTCGTTCTTTGCATGTCTTTCTTCTTGCCTCTCTTCATTGAAAGTATTTTTGCATGTTTTAATACTCATTACAGGTTTGGAGCTGTGTTCATGGAGTTTTGGGAAATTTTCTGTGTGAAATCTATCCTTGGGCCTGTGATGCATCTGTCCATCCTTCCCATTGCTCACCCCTCCTTGTTCCATGGCAGTTTTGATAGATGTTCAACATTTTCCTTCTCTGGTGTATCACCGTTTTAGTGTAGACTCTATTTTTCACTTTTTTCTCTCTGTGTCTCCTTGGCATGGTTAGATTAGGATTAGATTAGCTTGCCTGCACTGGAATAGCTTGTGGCAGGTATTTTATGAATAGGAACTAGCCTTCTCTTGAAATTCCTTTCTCATTTTGCAATTCCCACACTTGGAGAAAGGATTCCATGTTGTGCAATCACACTGGATGCTAGTATGATCAAACTAGAAATCTGATCAACATCCAGGGGTGCTGTGATTCTGTGATAACAATATCTTTCTCCATATTTTGTTAAGATGAAGATCTTAGTTGTGAGGATTGGAACGAAGATAAGATCAGGTTGTATTTTCTAAAATAAGGATTTGGTTGGACCCATAAACTATAAATGGAACCTTCCACACTCATATATGTAATGCTTTTCTCCCAAGAAATAAAGAGATGTCATTTTCTCTCAAATATTCTATAGTTTTAAGATCTCAGAATTATGAATTAAATCCTCTTCCAAGGAATGAGTTGGCCACTCATTCCAAGGAAGATAGATCTTTGTATTTATATTTATGTTTATTCATTTTTATTTTATTCATTCTATTGTATTATTTTTATCTTCGTATTTTGAAAATTCAGTCTATTGTAAACCTGCAGCTGTTTCATTTAATTTTACTTATTTCCCATTCAACAATTTTAATTTATGTAATTATTCCTACAAGTGTGAAATGTGATTTCCTTTACGCAAGTGTGTTTACATTTATGCAAGTGTGCATTTAAATTTTCGCATGTGTGCTTTTATTTTATGTAATTTTGGTTTGTGTTTAAAGGAGTTTCTTTCCAAGATCTTCTTCTCTTAATGCATAGAACCATCAGACACCAGCCCTGGATTGACATTATTAATGGTGAGGATGGACGACCCTTATCATTTTGGCATCATTGTCGGGGACATGGTGTTATTAGGAGATTTAAAGTTATCTAAAAGAATATTCTAGTGATAGTAGAATATCTTTTAGCAATTCTATGACAGGAATAATCTGGTAAGTAGTTTCTTTAGACTTTTATTTTTTGCAAGTAGATTAAAATTTCGTTTCTGCAATTAGGAATATTAGATTGTAAATATATCCCCACAAACTAACTCTATGTATAAGAAAAATGACTGTGATGTTTGATCAAGAGGTATAATGGTATGAACAAATAATTCAGATCTAGAAATGGTATAATATGATATTGAATCTGGAAGTAGATCCAGTTGATGAAATATCATATGGCATTTTTTAGAACAACCACCATTTCCCCTTATATCAACTACCAACTCAGTGATCTTATTACACATGACCTTAGTAAAAAAAATGGCTTATCCATTTTCTAATAATGAAGTGATAGCATTTTTAATTAACTTCATCCATATCCTGGGATTTTATTAGAGCCAAAATAAAAATTGAATCATAATAAATCCACCCATCCAAATCAGTTTTTCATCCCATAGTAAAATTTAATCCCTGAACCAAATCCATTAGAAAAAATTGTTTTCATATTTTTCAATTTCTTCATTTTTGTATATGCTTGTATAACATTAAGAAGTAATTATTGTGAATATCAAGGAAAGAATTTTTTGTGTATTAACATCTGAGGACTAGATCTATAGGAATTTCTTGAGCTGTTCTTTATATCATCATGCAGATTTTGGAGCACCAATAGTATCAACCATGGAGCATGCAGATTTTGGAGGGACCCATAGATACCTTCACTTTCTATGTTAACAACTCTCCATTTCCTAAGATCACTAGTCCGGGCTTTGAAGATTACTATGGTGATTCTGATATTACACAATTCAAGATGGGCTTTGAGACCTAGAAATTGCCTACACAATTTTATGAATCTTCTTGGAGTTACCAAGTATGCTAAAAAGTTTTTATGAGTTCTCATACATTGCTTCCTATTTTACACAAGTTGTAATTTGATGAATATAGTCTGATGATGGATCAATTTTTTCTATAATCCTTCTCATGCTATCATTTCAGTAAAAAACCAAAATAAAAAAACTTTGATTGGAAAACTAGCTTGATGGCCAGTCAAAGGAAAAAAAAAAAACTTTCATTGGAAAACCAGCTAACCGGCCAATCAAAGGCAAAAAAAGGGCTTCTATTCTTCAAAATAAATCAACTTTTACCTGGTATCTTCTTTCTCGACACTATTCGACCATATTAACAATAGGATGACATCGACAACTAGAGGTATGATCAAGTTATTTTGTTCTACTATTTTATTTTTAAGCTTTATTGTAATTTTTTTTTGTTATAGCTAGATCCACTTTTAAGATCTCCAAGGAAGGCAAGATAAAATTCATATCTGCCCTACTTATATGTAAAATATGTGCACCTCTTTGCAATCAAAATTTTAGAGTCTAATTTATGGCAAGCCGCGAATAAACAATATGCATGAGGAAACACATGAGCTAAAGTGCGGGACAAAAGGATAAACACGAGGTATGAATTTTGATTTTAGATATGAGACATAGAAAAAGGAGATCCATACAAGAACCTACTGTACAAGAAAGGAAATCAAAAGTAGTAGAAGGATCTCCACATAAGAACTTGTTGTACAAGAAAGAAAATCAAAAGCAGCTGAAGGATCCCCACACAAGAACCATCTGTACAATAAAATAAATCAAAAGAAGTAGAAGGATATCCACACAATAACCTGCTATAAAAGAAATATTATCAAAAATAGCAGAATGAGATCCACACAAGAACCTATTGTACAAGAAAAAAATTAAAAACAGCAGAAGGAGATCCACACAAGACCCTGTTGTACAAGAAATAAAATCAAAAATAGTAGAAGGAGATCCACACAAGAACCTGTTGTACAAGAAAGAAAATAAAAATAAACATAAGGAGATCCATGCAAGAACTTGTTGTTTAAGAAAGAAAATAAAAAACAGCAAAAGGAGATCCACACAAGAACTTACTGCAAAAGAAAGGAAATTCAAAACAACTGAAAAAGATCCATAAGAACTTGTCTTTGAACTATATATCGAATGTATAAATGCATAATCTCAATGCAGAGAAGACTCTAAGAAGAGGAGATAATAATATAATGTATGATGACATGCATAATATTAAGTATGGGGCAATGATGAGGCCATAAATTGGCTATAAATTACCATTATTTTGTCCTTCCAAGTTACCTTTGAAAATAGATTTAGATGTAATCTAGGAACTTATAGTTTTCTTAAGATATAATATAGGATATATATCTTGTTCATTCTTTATAAAAACTTTTTTATCTATTTTGTTGACTAATCCTATTAATTATTTGGGAAAAGATGGAATGTCTTATGTATGTAGGCCATAAAGGAAAGATAATGCTAGTATTGAGAAAAGTTGAATTGATCATGGATGGTATATCTAAACTCAAATATGGTTTCATATTAAAATTTCTCTCAAAAAATTATGCAAGTTCAAAAAAATAATCTCTCAATCCGAGATCGTATGCAAAATTTATAGTTGTTTTAAGTTCACTATGGAACTCGTAGGCTTAGTTCCAGAACTAAGCAGATTTTGACAGGTTTTAAGGAATTGTGAAATATCAGAGAATCCAATGGAAAATATGAGAGATTTTTTTGTTCATAGCAATGTGTTTAACAAAAATATTATCCATATTTACTAAAGTTATTACCAATAAAGAGGGATCTAACTTTTAGTGAGCTGCAGTCTGAGGAAAAGTGTATCAGATGAGCACTAAAAGTTCCATAAACAGAAATAGAAAATTAAAATAGAAAATATCAGAGATTTTTTTGTTCATAGAAATGTTTTTAAGAAAAACCTCATTCATATTTTCCGAAGGTTTTAGTAATGAAGAGATATATAAATTTTAGTGAGCTGAAGTCCGAGGAAAAGTGTATCAGAAGAGCGCTAAAAGTTCCATAAAAAGAAACCGAAAAGTTAAATAGAAAATCTGAGAGAGGTTTTTGTTCATAGAAATGTGTTTAACAAAAAACACATTCATATTTTCAATAGGTTTTACCAATGAAGATAAATCTAACTTTTAGTGAACTACAGTCCAAGGAAAAAGCGTATCAGACAAGCGTCAAAAGTTCCACAGTCAAAAATAGCAAAGTCAAATCGAAAATCCGAGAAAGGTATTTGGTCAAAATCATATTTTGAGGGAAATCCTCCTTCCAAACATATAGAGGAATAAAATCATTAAGATTCTTGTTACCGAAAAGTAAGGAGAATATTTGGAAGTAAATCTTCCTAAAGTAAGTGAGATAAGACTTTGACTTCAATAATATATCTCTCTCCATATTTTGCGGAGATGAAGATCTTAGTTGTTGGGATTGAAATAAAGATAAGATCAGATTGTTTTTTCTAAAATAATTTTTTTTTTTGGACGCATAAATTATAAATGCAACCTTTCACACTCAAATATGTAATGTTTTTCTCCCAAATAATAAAGATATGTTCTTTCCTCTCAAATATTACGTAGTTTTAAGATCTCAGAAGTATGATTTAAATCCTCTTCCAAGGAATGAGATGGCCACTCATTATAAGGAAGATGGATCTTTGTATTTATGTCTATGTTTATTCATTTGTCTTTAATTCATTCTATTGTATTGTTTTTATCTTCGTATTTTGAAAATTCTGTCTGTTATAAAACTGCAGCTATTTCATTTAATTTTGTTTATTTCTCATTCAAAAATTTCAATTTATGCAAGTGTGTTTTAATCTTACAAGTGTGAAGTGTGATTTTCTTTATGCAAGTGTGTTTACATTTCTGCAAGTGTGCATTTAAATTTCTGCATGTGTGCTTTTATTTTATGCAAGTTTGGTTTGTGTTTGAACGAGTTGCTTTCCAAAATCTTCTTATCATAATGCATACAACCATTAGACACGGCTCTGGATTGACATTATTAATGGTGAGGATTGACTACCCTCATCAAACGCACACATCTCTAGGTTCCCATAAAGATGCTGCTCATGAAGACACTGAAGAACCTGGCAAAGGTGCTCCTTATGCTCCTCACGTGTACATGAGTAAATCAGAATGTCATCAAGGAAGATGAGAAAGAAGGGATCTAGAAAGGTCTTGAATACCCCATTCATCAAGCTCATGAAAACTGCGGGGGCATTCATCAGAGCCAAAGGTACCACTGTGAACTCGTAGTGGCCATATCTCATGCGAAAGGGAGACTTATGAATATCTACCTTCATAATCCTCAGCTGATGATACCCTGAATTAAAATATATCTCAGAGAAAACTATGGCCCCTTAATCTAATCAAAAAATTCATCAATGCGTGGAATGGGGTAACGATTATTGATCGTTACTTTGTTCAGCTAGTGGTAATTAGTACACAACCACAGAGATCCGTCCTTTTTCTTCATAAAAATCACCAGTGCACCCCAATGGGATACACTAGGATGGATTAGGCCTTTCTCTAGAAGGCCCTTAAGCTGTAACTTGAGCTCACATAGCTCAAGAATATTCATCTGATAGGGTGATCGTGAGATAGACTCTGCGCCCAGAACCAGGTCTATGTGAAACTCTATCTCATGTGGGGGAGGTAACCTCGGTATCTCCACTGTAAAAACATCAAATAACTCTCTCAACATGAGATTTTCTTCAAGGGATGGTCCAATAGACTCATCCTCAGATCTATCACTAACCATAACAGTATACATCTGACAACCTTGTCACACACACTTCTTAAGTTGCATAGTGGAGATGGTGCAAATAGAAACATGCCTCCCAACCCCTGCTATCATTGACTCCACTCCTAGATCATTTGTAGAAGTAATATTATTATGGTAACATTCCACTCTAGCTCTGTATGAAGACAACCAATCCATTCCCAAGATGACACTATAAGAACCCAGTGGAAGGATTCAAAGATCTGATGTAGTGGTGAAGGGTCCCAAATCCACTACACACTCCTTAACTAAGGAGTCTAAAAAAAATTTCACTCCAAAAGTCAACTTAATGTCCCAACTACGACCATACCTAACTACCACCAGCCTGCAACACTCTACTAAGGATGGTGTAATAAAAGAATCAAAGGAACCAAAATAAAAAAAAATAGAGACAGATACACCACCAATACTACATGTCATCTCTATGACTGTCCTCTCGTGCTCAGCTAGGTGGTTGTCAACTACAGCATAAATATGATCGCTCCATCCCATATCTCCAACAGTTGGCTCTGAGATATGCATCTTACCCTTGTTGCTAGGGTTCTGTGGGAACTCTCTCCAATGGTGCCCTGTGACATCGACCCCATAAGAGCTTCCCAATCCTCTGCAGTGGGATGTAGCTCCATCTTGTACTCTAGATGTTTGCATTATGGATCTTGATGACCCAGCTATGGACTAATGAGGTCTCTGTTGATGAGCTCCTACTGACTGAGCTCTTTGTACACCTTGTGTCCTAATAGGACCACTAGGAGGATGCCCCATACTCCGCCCGCTCTGTACGTCAAATCTCTAAGGAGGTCAATAAGTTTGGTGGGTCTGCTACTGCTACTGAGGTGACCTGAACTAAAAATTTCCTGTACTCTATCCACCATGAAGAGGAGGAACTCACTCCCTCCATTTGTTATCCTGCATATATTGGATGCGACTCCAAACTCTGTCTCTAGCCTACTACGTCTTCCCCTGTGTCTCCTCTACAATATAGGCCTTCTATGCGGCCTTTGCTAAAGTCTGTGGGTAGTGAATGTGTACCACACCACCCAAATCTAAACTTAGGCTCCAGATGAACCTATGTATCTATACCTTCCCATCCTGCTTATAGTCGACATACTGGAGTAAGTCTTGAGATTAACTTTCGTTCTCAGCTACGGTCATAGATGCCTGACGGAGATCATGAAACTCATTTATATGTTGCTGAATAAACCTCCTGGGAAGGTACCTGCTCCTGAAACACTCCTCAAAAATATCCCAGGTAATGGTCTCTGAATCAACATGGAGCTTCTAACCCTTGGTCCTCCACCAGATTCCTGCTCCATCCCTCAGAAGATGCATTGCAACATGAGCTTTCGTGTTGTTACTCCAAGGGTAGAGCTTCAAGCTCAATAACCAGGGCTCTACCTGAAAACCCCTTGTATCTCCAGAATAATGTGATGGTCATAGCTTTAGGATCTCCCAGATATGGTCCACAGCTGACAATTGACGAGCCCTAGGTCTCTCTACATGCTCCTCCCTCTATCTAGGGCTCCGAGATCTATCCCTGTGCACTGAAATTCTGTCCCCATGCCCTCTCTGTGGTGAATCTACCCTAGCTAACTCCACGTGGAATTTATTTGCCCCATGCTCCTCACTGTATTGAGGAGATTCCGTAGCCTCAATTGATGGCTCCATATCCTACCTAGCAGGTCATCCTCCTAGGGACCCTCCGCGTATAGCAGCATTGATGTCCTGAAGCATCTGTAAAATATGTGAAGAATGGCCACTACACCCTGATCTGATGGTGGTATACCTAGGTCTATGTGAAAATACCCCTCGTTTGGTCCACGCCTACTGCAAAGACCAAGGTGAGAGTTACTTCATCATTTAAGGTTTGGTTTCAGTTTTTTTTCTATGTTTTCTAAAATTATACAATTATTAGATAGTGTGATTTTCTAGATTTATAAGGACAATTTTGCACTAGGTTAAAATTTCGTGTCTTATGTTTTATAGGTGTTCCCAAGGGTCCAATCTTTAAACCCACGGATCTGATATCAAATTTAACGCCCGAAAAAAAGACGTTCTTAGAACACGCTAACACCTAACACTTACCCCAAAATTGTGACTAATTTTTTTTGTAACAAGGTAGAAGGATAAAATAGGCTACAAGGATGTTAACATAGGTTTAATCCCATAGGATACAATGACTAACTTACACCACTCAACTCAACCCTACGGCTTGAGAAACAGGTCTACTAGAAGGTTAACATATTTTCTAATTCATCTTTAAGGTTCATTAATCAAATATTCACTAGCAAGGTACAAAAGATTAATTTACTTAATTAAATGTTTTCTTCTCCTTAATAATGGTAATTCCTAATAAGGTTAACATCTTACCTAATTAATGTAAAATTATTATCTTAAAAACTTTGAGTCCTTTCTTTTACTAACTAAAGCTTGATAAGGACTAACAAAGGCTTAACACTCTATAGCAATTAAATGGCCCCCTTCCCCATTTGCACATACTACTAAAGTTGTAATACAACATTTATAAAAATCATTCTCACCTAATAAAAGTAGGGTGAAGCCTCCACTCTTACATCAAGTCAATTTCAACCACAAGATCCTAGGGTTATAAACAAGCCCTAAATTTCCTTATGATTTTTATTAAAGTCTTTGCTTTGTTCATTTCCCTCATTTAGTCCATTTGTTTTGTTAAAAAAAATTGCAAGTTGGAGAAGAGGAAAGCCATGGGAACAAGAGGGGAGAAATCATGGAGGAATCTACAAGGGGCAAGAATTAGAATGTTTAGATTGTAGGTTTCATATTGTTTTCATTTTCGTTTAAGGATTGGAAGGGATCTCTTTCCCCAATCTGATTTTATTACAAACCATTTGTATTTGGATTTTAAAATTTGGGGCAAACCCTTCCCTATTGTTATAAATGAAAACGAATAGTTTAAATCCACCTTTTTAAAGCTTTAATGCTCACTCAAAGTTTTTTACCCATTGTGCTGCCTATTGGTAGCAATTAGATGAGTTTTACATTATACAAATTTGATTTAACCAGCTTAAATTTACACATAGGCGCGAATTGAGAATTTTTTTTTGTAAGTGACAGAACTGCCACCAAGAGCAAACCGACGGTCTTGGAATAGTCTCCCTGCCAGGGGGACAAACCACATACCACTGCCTTACTGAGCGGTGGCTTTGAGACCATCGCCTTAGCTTGAGTGGCGGTTACGGGACCATTGCTTTGCACAGGGTGGCAGTCATGTTTCAAAAAAAAAATAGAACCTTAATCCAAGATTTTCCCAAGAACTAAAAGTTACCAAAATGTTTAAAAATGCATTCTGAGTCTATTTAAGTACATCTAAAGTTTTCAATTTTTAATTTAGTTATATTTCTTCATTCCTTGGTTAAATCTACTCTTTTTAAGGCATTTTCAACTCTATTAAATTACCTCTATTTACTAGAATATTTTCATTTTATAACTAATTTTTTTCCTTCCATTTTGAGAGAAAAAGGAATATAAATGTATTACTTTACATTTTCACTTTCTTGCTATAAAAACAATCAACATTTCTGAATACAATATATATATTCAACTTTTTCTCTCTTTTATTTCACTACAATATTCATACATTCAAATTAGCTGCAATAACTTTATTTTTCCATACAAGGATATTATGCATACAAGTTCAACTTCTTACAACTTCTATTTTTACTTCTTTCTCATTTACAGCTTTACAACTTCATAATGTAGTAACTTTTTTTTTCCATTTCACAACTAACTCAATACAAACCTTCTTTCTCTTTTCAACATACAAATATTTGAATGCAAACTCTTCCACACATGATTATTACAAAGTCATCAACTCAAGGTGGGAAATATTACAAGAATACAAATAAAGGAAACTATAATAATACAAGTTCCTACACTCTAAGTGGAATACAATAAGTTTCTTCACAAGGATAAGTTCTCAAGGTCTCCAACAACACTCCAAGTTCCAAAACTCCAAGCAAGATAACTACTTCAAGAATTTTTTGATTCACAACAAAATGGGGGGAGAGGAAACTCTCTCCACCCAACCAAGACACCTAATGAAGAGGAAAATCCATCCTCTTCATTAGCCCCTGAGCCCTAACCACATCACAATGGGTGATGATTTCAACACATGGCAACAACAAGTTTCCACAACACTTAACAAAACATTTCACAATCCATTCCATCCACATTCAAATACAACAACAACACAATAAAGAAGGATAAAGAAAAAAACAATATAACAAGGCTTATCAAGAAAGCCAAAGGAGAAAGACCTATGGGGAGGCCACTTATGCCTCCATCAAGTACCCCTTATACCTCCATATACTCTTATGCCTCCCTCAATCTCTTATGTCTCCCTCATAAAAAGAAACAAGAAGAAATGCAATCATTCCTCATACAAGGTGGGGCACCCAACCAAAACTCCCTCCAAAAAGAAAGTAAACTCTTATGCCTTCGTACAAGAATACTCCCCATAGTCTCCTACTCCAAACTTAGGCAATCTACCCATACACAACAATCATTCAAAAATAAAAACAACACTCAATACAACATATAAACATGAAATAAAAGTATTTTAAACAAAGGTGAAGCTCCTACCTCTTCATAGTAGAGTTTGTCCCAATAAGGAAATTCCAACTCCTCAAAACTAAGCAAGCATCAACAAGGCTCCAATAATCCACAAGCATTCCAAGAAATCTTCTAACTCTTAAATAAATTCAAAATTCCAAAATGATCAAGTAACCCCAAAACAAGAAAAAGAGCAACAATAAATAGAAAAGGGAGAGAGGAGTATGAGGTTGCTCCATGTAGGATGCCACATCACTCATCCTAAACTACACCTAATAAGTGAAACCTCAATGCCAATGCACCATAAATTTGTGGGTGGGAGGAATGACAAGATAATTGCACACACAAACTAAGCCCACACCCCCAAAGGACAAAATTAAATATTTGAAAGAAAGTGTAATAAACATTTCACCTTTTTCTCTTCCCAAAACACCTAATGGGGTCTAATTTTTACCCCCCAACCCATAGGTAGGGTTGGTATATCAATTTAAGAGGTGTGGGAAAAAGTTTAACTTGTCCCACAAACCTTCATAATTTACCCTTAAGGTCAAATTCGAGTTTCCCATGAATGGTAGAGTGTACAACACTCTAAATCTCAAGCATTCAACACACAACACAAAATCCAAAATAAAATCAAGCCTAATAAATGGCCTCCTTTTGGTCAAATCTTTGATTAATTAGGAATAAATTAATTTAACTCTAATTAAGACACTTAGACCCACTAAGTCAAAGGGGAGAAGAATACATCATTTTCAAAATAATAAAAACAAGTAAATTACATCACTCAAAGGAACACATACTAACATTAATGAAAAGGAACTAAAACAAAACAACACATGACCCCTTGGTCACAATTTTCCCCTAACCAAATAATTCTAACACACACACAATTACATATTGCCATGGTGACCCTAGCTGAATTCATCTAGAATTCCAATGTGGTTGGTCTCCAATACCCCCGATGTTGTTTTGAATATAATTATACCTGCAAAATAGAGAATACCTCCTTCGACCTTGTGGCCACATTAAAAAATGCATGCCAAAATATGCAATATAAATCTAAAATAATCTATATACAAACTAATATCATCTAGGAAATTACGAATCATTTAAAAATTTCCAGCAAAATTACTATCCAGCGTTTCATCCATGTCAAAAATTATCATAACATTAATTCAATTATCAAAGCCTACTCATGGTGATGAAAGTATTTCGCATGTCAGAAATATATATAAATAACCATTTCCACAACATATCCAAATCAATATCAAATCTCTTTAATAATCCACATGCATCGTATATGAATCGAAATCAACAACAATCCAGTATCTCTAATATCTACTGTCATGCTAAATCAAAATCTACAACAATGTCCATAAGTGTAGTCAATAGTAAGAAAATCAAAGCAAAAAGATGTCGAAGGGAAGTGGGAACTACATCATATGGTTGTCCCACTAACACAACCAATAATTATTCGCTTCAGGGCTCTCTTTGTTTCATTGACACATCCAAATAAAAAAATCCCCTTTATGATCTAATTTTGGCCACTTTTGTTTCTACTTCAAACCCTAGATTTAGGGTTAATCGATTGAAGTCTTGGTATTCTCTCCCTTCGATTAAGGTCTGACATCTATGATAGATTTCGAGGAATTTATTTTGCAATAGGTCCATTAATCAAAGAACTATATTCCCAACAATGAATCATATGTTATTTTCACAAATTATTGACTTCCATGGTTGATCTTAGTGTCAGGATATCTTTCCATTAGAAACCTTATTGATTAGGTAGTATTTTATTTGGATTTTTAATTCAGTAATAGATTGGGATGGAATATTTACTTCTTAACCATGGTTATGTCGATCAACTTTTTTTTCTTACAATGGTGATTCCTATATTTTAACCCCTTGAAAGATTAATTTTCAACTTCTCTAATTGTAATTTCCTAGTCTCCCTTTACATTTTGGGATAATTATTTCCTTTAATATTTCGAAACACCTGAGGGAAGTTATTTTAGACCATTTGTAAATAAGGTATCTCAGTTAATCTCTTTATGCATATATTTATGTGGAAATATATCTATCTAAATGGTTACTGAAGGAAATAATGCTAAATATTGGGGGTTTTAATTGAAATAAATAATTGAAATTTTAGTGGTTTGATTTTTTATCTATATCTATTATTCTGATATTTGAAATTTTGCTTAATCACATCTAAAAATGTAAGAGTATCTTTCCTAAAAGAGGGGAAACTCTTGATCTAATTGGTGGAAAGAGGTTGAATTTTGACATAAACATGTGTTTGTCAGTATGAATGATCAAAATGTGGTTAATTATTTTGATAAATTTTTGGAATCCCACAAAAATTATGTTATTCCAAGGAAGATAGATTTGTAGTCACCAATAATGATCTTTCACTATAAATGATGGATGACATGATATTGTAGATTTATCTTCTAGGATTCCTAGATCTTCTCTTAAACACCCTACCAAATATATTTTGGATTTATCTCTTATGGTTATTGGCTGTTCAGTTGGGCCGAATACCCTTTGTTCCTTTTTCTTTCGAAACTCTTCTTCATTGACAAAATCACATGAGTAGACTTTTGTCAAAAAGTAAATATTATTTAAAGTCTCAAAGCTTAATGCAAGGTTATAAAGGAGATTACTTGTTGTGGATCAATATTTTCCTCACTATAGAAGACTGAGATATCTAAAGAAGCTGTATAGGTTTGTTACCATTCATAAATCATGTATTTTTAAGGCTACATAGAACCTTTTCATTCTAATTAAGATCTAGTTTTTACAAAATAATTTTCCACTTGGTTTTCTAGATTGTGATATTTTTGTAGAGATTTTATGAAGTTGGTGTTTTTTGTTACCTTTTTTTACATTGATATTGTAATAAATATCTTCACGATGATTAATCAATGGGTGAGGCACCTATTAACACTCTTTTTTACTCATAAAAGGTGATAATAATATAATTCAAAACTTTGGAAAAATGTTATATTTAATTTGAAAATTCAAAATCATGCCCTTATCCAACACTTGTCTCATTTGATATATTTTCCATGAGGTTTAGAGAGGGTTTGTATTAAATTCTAAATTACATTTTTATGAATGAATATAAATGGAAATAAAATTATTTATATATTATTGCATTTAAGTTCTTCCACATACTTCATATCAATGACACATAATATAAAAGGTTCTTGTGCATACCACAAAGGGGTCTCAATATACTTGTACAATAATATAATAAATGAACTATAGTTGTAAAAAATAAAACATATCATATAGTTGGTATAGGGTTCCAACAAACTCAAATAATTTTACTAAAAGTATCAAACTATATTTGATATAATATGAAGAAAATATCCCTTTTTGACTGAATTTTCTATGCTAACACAATCAAATCATTTACAAGTAATTTTAAACAATATCAGCATATTTTATGTAGACATTATCTCTTGTGACTAATGTGTCTTTCTTTAAAAACTTAGGTCATATTTATATATGGAGGATTGGAATCTATATTCAATGAATTAGTTTTAATAGTTCGTAAAAGAAATATTTACTTGAATTCAATAATTATCTATAACTTGGGATAATATGCATGTATTTAGTGAGAATTCATTATGTTACTAAGAGGGCCATCAAATTACAACCATCCAATTTATGTAAAGACTATGGTGTTTTGGGATTTATATCTTATTATAAGCCAATACAAGAAACAAATTTATTGATTTTATTTATTTATTTTGGATAATGCTTTTTTGACTGGGGGCCCTACCTAGGAAAAATAAGGCATGAAAGCCCAAATATAGCAATATCACTCCAAGAAACAAAAAGAAACAGCTGCCCAGTAGAAAAAGATAAACTAAGTAGGAGAAACATTTTTATTAAGAATAGATTTTTTCTTATTTTGATCCACTTTCCACCCTTTAGAGGCCTTCTCAATAGGAAGAATGAATTTAATAGCTTCTATTGGTAGGTATGTGCTTTTTTCCATTGGAAAGAGATGAGGGATATTTTCTTTAGTCACTTTATAAGCAATTGGTTTAAAAATTCTATTCCTTTGAATTACATCATTTGTATTTCCCTAGTTTTCATCGATTGGAATTTCTTTAAGAGGAGTCTCAAGGACCGATTTGACCCCTTCCTCTGAATCTTCAATTGAATCTAAATCTCCCTTAGTATCAAATACCAAATGTTTAAGGAGGGCATTTTTCCATCGATTGTTTCTCTCATTTTTTACACTTTTTCATGCCACAATCAGGAGCAGTATGTCCAAGAGAGAAACACCTTCTACATATGAGGGGTAGACCTTATGGATTAGTTTTTTATTGAATGAGAATTTTTAGAATTATAGAAGAAATTTGAAGATGTAAGGCATGCATTTAATGTCCAAAATGTGTTATAAGGGGACAACTTCCATAATGGCATCACACCTATTGGCATAATAATTAGATCATATAATATATCTTATATGTTTCTATATTGCGGATGCAAAACGCTAAGGATATCTTTTTTGACACCATGCATAATATTTTAGTTTGTAGGGTTGCAAATCTAAGTGTTAGGACCATATGTAGTTATAAAAAAACAACTTATGGAAATAACGGATGGAAATAAGAGTATAAACATTGAATAATGAGTGTTACACAATTAATAATCCAATGGATATATTGAAATTCATGGTCATACATTTTCCCCACCTTTCTGCCACTTTACCTCTTTCAAAATATGATATATTGAAACTTATTTTAAAATATTTTTTTATTAGATAAGGTAAGAACATGGATTATGGATCCAAGACACCTTACACAAGATGCATCATAAATGACAACAAAATAAAAAAATAGGGCTCAAAAATAGGTTAAACAAGCTTAACTCGAACTACTACCCAGATCTAAAAATCAAGAACTAATGTCAGAAGCCGCATGAGAACGACTATGCATCACATGAGTGGAACTCACAAAATTATGTTTCTTAGTTTGGACCATTTTACAGCCATCCCCATTAACAATGGACTCCATCGACCCCATCAATTCCCCACTGTGAACCCCCCATCGATAATTTTCGGGATCACTTCCAACCTGCCCTCCATGACATCTCCCACCCTACGACCCACCACCAAGTTGTTTCCACCTAGCATTGAATTCTCTAAAATGAATTATTCAAAGGTAAAGTTTGAAATGGTGCCACCTACCTCCTTAAAAGTATAATTTGAATGTGCCACTAGTCCATCCTGCTCATTGGGCATGCCTAGCCTTTCACCATTGAAACAGTCATGTGCGCTCTGCTCCACTACCGCTATGCTCGCACTAATTTTTCAAAAAATATAATATAGATATTGTAGATCTTTTTTTAGTACATCTACACTTTCATTTTAATTTCTACATGAATTATCTATTTTTTATTTCATTTTCAATGAAATTGATCTATATTTTTTTACTTTTTGCACCAATTTTAGTACATACATTAAAAATTGAAATTATAAATTATTGGCATTTTGTAAAAATAATCAATAATAAGAAAGATTAATTATAACGTGTTTCAATTATAAAAATTTTAAGTTGAGATATTGAGCACGCAACAACATTATTTTAAAATATATTTACTAATAGATTCAATATCTGTTGAAAATTTCTAAAATAATAATTTTGAGCTCATACTTAAAAAATACATTCTATTTTCAAAATTTAATTCTTTATATTTATTTTTAGTGATTAGACATGAGTGCACCCATTTTTCTCCCCATATCCTTGTTTTCACAAAGAAATTATTAGATTACACAAAAATATGGAAAAATGCACACACACACAAAGGGAGAGAGAGGGAGAGAGAGAGAGAGAGAGAGAGGGAGAGAGCATTCTAAATTCAAAATCTCACATTCATATATTTACAAGTCATTACAAAATTCTAAATCAATATGTTATAATTATCGTCACTCAAACTTATATAATCTATCATTTTCAAGAAAAACATGTCACTTCTCTATATAGCAGTTTGGCGCATATTTGTGAATATAACATGTAGAATAAGCTAGGAAATCAATGTATATGATTTTTTTGATCGGACGGGATTTATTTGGATTCATAGAAGCAATTCCAAGATGCAATAAAAAGCTATATTCAACTTGAGATAATAAGTTGACAATTTACATCCCAATAGTTGGATGTAAGTTTTTGTAATATTAATCCATGAATAAGAAGAGTGAATGCAGAACAAGCAATTATACTAATTTAGCAACCAATAAATAATTATGTTAGTTATAGGGCTCCTATCGGTATATGAATCATGGTAAATAACCTGGGTTTATACATAATTGTGAACCAACCCAAACAAACAATGTAAGATTAATTATTTAATTGATTGAGGATTATAAATGCATATAATATGGATATCTTAATTGAAGTAGTAAAGAATGTATTTAGAGACTTGTAATTAAATATGATTTTTTTGAAGCATTGTGAAAACATAGAAGAGGAGAGTAAAGATTGAGAAAGAAAATATATTTTTTATTTTCACTTCAAATTTTTATCTGTGGACACATATGTATATGCCCCTTGTAAAGCTAACATTTAACCAATTTACTTGGTGTTTTATACACCGCGATCTTTTGGTTATGATAAAGGATTTTGAACTTGATGGTTTGAAGTGCCAAACATGTCAAGTGAGCTCACTTATTGGTTATCTAAAGTCTTTTACAAAATTTGTATAAATTTGGCATATTTTCATCTATAAATTCTTGTCAACAATAAAAACATATAAATAATTTTATTTTTCTTGAAAACATATCATGCAACTTATAAATCTCATATATATTCATGAAATATATATATATATATATATATATATATATATATATATATATGCCCTATAATGTTAAGGGGTATATTAAATATTTATATGGGGTCAAGGGCAACTATCTGTTTCATATTTTCCCATCGTTAAAAGTTTCAACAGCGGTAGAGGCTACACCAAGATCTAGATGAGGGGCGATGCAGACACAACACCCCATCAAGCTCATGCCCCAACCCCAACCTCAACAGATAGATAAGAATGGTTATATAGAGAGATATAATAGGAAATGCCCTCAACCCACTATATATATATATAGTATGGGGTCATCCCCTATATCTATAAAATTGATTTAGGGCCGAATAAAGAGTTCTAAGTGCCCTAGGAAATAGGTGAATCCAAACTCCCTCATTTAATTTATAAAACCGTTATATGTTGATTTTTTTAACAATACATAGTACAGGTTAAGAATGATTTTTTATAGAATGATTTAATCATAAAAAATACACACTTTTTAATTTGAAAATTTATCAACTTAAATAATATTTCTAAAAATCACTATTTTCAAAATATTAAGATTTGAACTATTTTTAGTAAAGTTATTTTTTATCATCATTTTCTAAAAATATTCATTGAAAGAAATAATTGCATCTTATAAATAATACCTAAAGCGAGGAGTCTTGTAGGAACCTTAAATAACCATACCAAATGTATAGATTTTGTATTTATTTTACATAAAAAAACATTAAACAAGATCAATAATTACAATTTTTCTATCTAAGGAATGTTTATAAAACCAAAGATACTACCGTATTGTTAATCTTACTCAATACAATTTAATATTATATTATCATCAATAGGTATTTTCAATAGTTAATATTTTATAACCATAATGATTATTGGTGCCAAATATTTCAAGTGACCTTACTCGGTGATTATCTAAAGTCTTTTACAAAATTTGCATAGATTTAGCATATTTTCATTTAAAATTCTTGTCAAAATTGAGAAGGATATAAATAATTTATTTGTTTTCTTGAAAACATATCATGAAACTTATAGATCTCATATATTCATGAAACTCACCGCACTTTGATTTTCAGATTCAAAACTGATCAAGATTTAAGGATGATCTATTGTCCTACTATATTAGTTCGGCACTTTACAAGAAATTATATTAATGTCATAATTAGAAGCACTACAAAAGAAGTATAAAAATTCCAGTTGCTTGAAACTTTATAAAAGTATTCAGAGGCATTAAAAAGAAAGGGAGTAATTCAAAAAGCTAAATTTGTGCAAGGAGGACATATGCACTGAAAATGACAAGATTATCGCTACAATAATTAGAATGGATGGTCATGGAGCATGTGAATATTTATATTTACTTTGCAGATGAAACAATAGTCCAACCGTCCACATTATATCTACTTTATCAATTCTATTCCGATAACGTTCAGATACAAATATTTTATTGTTCGCCTGTGTTTAAGGCTATAAATAATCATGTTTCTCCTGACGTAAACTCAGCTTGAAATTCAACTGTAGACGTTGTTGACGATCAAGATGGCACAGATACAAAGACACAGAGAGGAGCATTTGATTGAGTGTCAGAAACAGAAGAGGAGGATTGTTTCTGCATCCCGACCACATGAGTGTCTGGTTATGGGTGAATGTGGAAAGGTTAAGCTGGAAAAGAAAGCTCCATACCTGACTGATTCCTAGGTATAAGAGGCATCTAATTTTTTGCATTCATTTTCATATTCACTTTGATTATAAAATCTCCTTACTTCTCAGTGAAAACTACACCGTAGGCATGGTTCGAGATTTCTTGCTGTGACGATAAATGTCTTTTCCAGAACGCAAAACACATCGACAAATATCTAAATCATCGCAGGAATCTGGTTGACCCTCATTCGCGTTGGCGATTACCTATTTCGAAATTTATTCACACATATTTTTCACCTTACTATTAATCTTTTTGATGATCAGGTCACAGTTGGAGAAGCAACGTTTTGGAAGCTCACATCTCCATATCGCCCGTTTCCACCATTTCAACAGGAAGATGGTTTTAATTGCCCCATTACAAATATTTACCATATCCAACCTGCTAACGATCCACCATTTCGACAGGAAGATGATTCTAATTGCCTGTTTCGTGAAGATCCAGAGCCTAGGCAATAGTTTGAGTGGGCGCCCTCCTCAAAAATTTATTTAATATTTTTTTCCATAAAGTAAATAAATAAAATATGTCTATATTTTTGTATTTTTAAATTTACATCATGGCCATAATCAAATAATTTTAAAAATATGTTATTAAATTATCACAGAAGGATGAAAAATATTTTGTGGATGGAAAAAATTAATCATAGGAGATGCTCAGAATGCAAAAAATACAATATTTTATAAAAGGCTTCTTACAAGTTTGATTTAGCCTTATCAAGTAGGTGACATGAACTCTATCTTGAAATAAATAACTATTTTTTGCAAAGAAACAAAAACGTTTATGTAGCTCCCATGGTTTTGTGAAGAGTCGTATTTGGACGAGGCCTACAAATTCATCCATAACAAAATAATAGAAACTTTCCCCAAAAAGTTAAGAGTAGAAAATTAAATACTTTTTTCGTTTAATTATACTCACCTCTACTAGATACACGATCAACATTATAAAAAATATATTAACCTTTTTTTAGAACAAATTACACACCTGCATAATCTGGAGCTACATAGAGAATGGGTAACAATACCAAAAAAATCATATCTACTTATAAATATGTCATATTTTCTTTTACTTGCAAAAATATTACAATAATGTTCTATGTGTATGTGTCAAATTTATTTTACTATACAATAATATCTATAAATGGGTTGATCAATATTGAATTTTTAGATAAGTTATTTTGAAGTTAAGTTCTAAAATTAACCGAATATCAGGCCTAGGTCTATGTACTTTGAAGATCTATCTATGGATCTTATTCATCTTCGTGAAACTAATGGCCCTTGCGACTCTGTGGTGCTAAACCCAACCGACTAGAAAAATCCTAACCAGATGTGGATTTTGGAAGATCCGCGCGAATATCAGGCCTAGGTCTATGTACTTTGCCTACTAAATAAATAAGACGATGCTATGGACTATCCATCGTCATGTCGTTTGTGTGTTATGTATTAGTATATATAAATATCTATTTTAGCACTAATTTCCCTGACTAATAATCGCTATTGGTCTTACAATTTCATGTTAAAATAAGTAATCGACATTTACAGTTGATTATTCAGACTTTGTTAATGGTACTTGTTTATAAGTAGCTAATTTGTTGAGTATTAGATTCTATTTCATCTCCATATTCACCCGAAGTAAACAATAAGAAAACAATTTTTTTATTGGGCTTAAATTATTGTCATAAATGAGCTTACACAATTTCTGTATATATATAATATCGCTTAATATATCTGAATGGTTTTAAGTAAGTCTCTTACGAATCACATATCCGTATGATTTTTTTATAGAAGCGATATATTTCGCATATTTAGATTTTTAAATATTTCAAATAAAGACTAAACACTTCGATACATATAGGGATCATGGGATTTCTGACCAATTATCTATCCAAGAAAAAATTAAATAGGAAATTCAAGAAACTTCACTTTGTGCGTCTCTTGCCATCATCACATTTTAAGACGACCATCAAGGCATTTTTTCAAACAGTTCACATGCCTTATGAATGCTTCAACATCTTGCATTTATGTTTGTTAGGGCGTTCACATCTATGACATCTGAAAAAACATCCACAATTAGGTTTTGATGGATGCTCCTACCATGTTCTAAAGCCCCCACTTTCACATAAGCTAACAGGATGTGGGAAAAGGTTGATGAGTTTCGTAACCTACCAATTGCAAATTTCCTTGAATGTTTCCAATGCCTTTTAAAAAACCCATTATGTACATATCATGCAACCATGGCACTCTATGAGATTAGATTTTGTTTTAGGCATTTCTTCGAAAAACCATTTAATATTTATTAAGAACACCATTTTTTACAAATCTTATAACCATAGCACATGAGTAGATTGTATTCTTTGAGTCATTTCGTTAAATAGTTCTTATGCCTTGGGTATGCTTCCACATTTTTAAACACATGTCTACTAGGTCATTAGCAACCAGAACAACTAGTTGTGGTGAAATACAACATGAAGCATGTCATGGTGGAGAAAACAATCTTATAAATATAGTAGAAGATGCCACAAAGAACCTTTAAGGTGTTTATAAATGTTACTACCACAGGGGGTTTCACTTAACATAATTATGTTATAGCACGTTGTGTTTGAAGGGTATTAAAGAATACCCTTAATTATAATTTTTACCTCTAGTTATTCAATTGATAATACCCGCTTCCGTTATATTATTAGAATGAAAATACCCCCTATTTTTTCCATGTATCTTACCCATTTTTCCACGATAATTTTTTTTACCCCCTTTTTATTTCTACCCTACTATAGTAAATAGAAAATATATCATATTTCTTACTCAATTTTTTTCAAAATACATTTTTTCTCGAAATATATTTTGAAGCCATTTGAAGACCTATTACAAATTACTTTATAAATGTAAATACTTGATCATTTATTAATATTTCTTCAAATAATTAAAATGATAAAATAATATCATTTGTGTTGAAAAGCATACTCAATCCTAGTTTTCTACCATCTTATTATTTATTGGTTAAGAATCTCTTAATTGAGATTTCTTTATTCAAAAAAGAGATTATAATTTAACTTTATGACCACACTCATTAAATTGCAATGTTAAGCTATTCTAGTTCTAAAAAATAGGGTTCAAAAGTTTTAGTTTTATATTAAAATTAAAAATCACTTTCCTTTGGCCTGCTTATTCTAACCTTACTGCCCCAATACCTTGATTCAGAATATGAATAAATTAAACCCTTTCACCCCCCTCATGTCTACCAATATATTGACTTTACTCTTATTAATTTTAATTTCCTCAATGTGAACCCACGTGCTAGGATATTGCCTAACTAATGAACCCCCTGTGGTAACTACTATGGTGTCATTGTCTAAATCTACCTTCCTTGTCAAGGGTAAGGCCACTCTCTAGTTACCATAGGTGTGTAAGTGTAATGCCTATGTAGTGCCCACTTCCCTTAGACACCATTTTTTTATTGATTTCGATACTATGGACTACATTTTATGGATATTATTGTAGATTTATTATTTAGCATGATATTAGATGTTGGATATATTGGACTATTGTTGATTTCGATTACATATATGATATGTTTTGATCATTAGACACATTTTATAACTGATGTTGATATGTTGTTGACATGGTTATATATATTTCTGACATGCGATATCTTTCACCACACTGTGTAGGCCTTGATAATTCAACAAATGTTGTGATCATTTTGACATGGATGAAATGTAGAATGGAGATGATTGTTAGAAATTGAAAATGATATCGTGATTGCTTAGATGATGATTTATTTCATATCTAGATGATTGTGGATTTAAATTTCATATTTCATCTTGGATGTTTTGATGCAGTCAGAAGACCGAAGGAGGTGTTTATGTGTTTTTCAGGTAAATATACTCACAACAAACATTAGGGAGATTGGAGACCAACCACATTGGAATGCTAGGTTAATTCAACAAGGGTCACCATGGCAACATGTAATTGTGTGGTGTGTGTGTTTGAATTATTATTAGGGGGAAATTGTGACCAAGGGGGTTATGTATTGTCTTTTATTTAGTTTCCTTAATTTAATGCTGTATGTGATTTCTTTTAGTGATGTAATTTCCTTGTTTTAATTATTTAGATTTTGGTGTATTTTTTCCCTTTATCTTAATGGGTCTAAGTGTCTTAATTAAAGTTAATTTAATCTTGTCCTAAACTAATTATAGATGTGACCAAAAGAACTTCATTTATTAGACTAAATGGCTCTTGGGTTTTGTGTTGTAAGATTGAGTGTTTGTGATCTTGAGTGTTGTACACTCTACCCGTTCATGGAAATTCGAATTTGGCCTTAAGGGCCAATTTTGAAGGCTTGTGGGACAAGTTAAACTTGTCTCACACCTCTTAAATTTCTATGCCAACCCTACCTATGGATTGAGGGGTCAAAAATAGACCCCATTAAGTGTTTTGTAAATCAAAAAGAGACATTTATTGCACTTTTCTTACATGGGTCGTTAAGTTTGTCCTTAGGGGGTGTGGGCTTGGATTGTGTGTGTAAGTAATGTGTCATTTCTCTCACCAACCAATTTATTGTGCATTGGGATAGAGGTTTAACTTATGAGGTGGAGTTGAGGATGAGAGATGTGGCATCCTACATAGAGTCACCTCACCCTCTTCTCTCCCTTTTCTATTTATTCAAGTTCTTTTGCTTGTTTGGGGGTTACTTCATTATTTTGTGCTCATGTATTTTTGGGAGTTAGAGGATTTTGGAGAGCTTGTGGTCTTGGTTGGAGCTTGTTGGTGATTGCTTGGGTTGGAAGGAGCTTTGAGATTAACTCTTGGAACAAGCTCTACAATGGAAAGGTAGGAGCTTTACACTTGCTTATGTTATTCTATTATTTTGTGTTTGTATGCTTGTTTTTTTTAGCGTTTGGAATGCTTGTTGGGTGCTTGGGTAGATTTCCTAAGTGTGGTGTAGGAGGGGACTATGGGGAGAATTCATGTAGGGAGGCATAAGAGTTATTTCATGCTTTGGAGGGAGTTTTGGTTGGGTGCCCTACCTTGGACAAGGAATGCTTGCATTTCTTACTTTTTCTTGTATGATGGAGACATAAGAGAATGAGGGAGGCATAAGAGTATGTGGGAGGAATAAGAGGTACTTTAGGGAGGCATAAGAGTATGTAGGGGATTTGAGACATGCATTGGAGGTTTTTAAGGTGGGAACCCATTTCCCATTAGGAGGAATAAGTGGCCTCCCCATAGGTTCTTGCTCCTTTGGATTTCATTTTTAATCCTTGTTATTTTATTGTTCTTCCTTCTTGTATTGTAGTTTGAGTTGAATGTATTTTGGAATGGTTGTGAAATTTTTGGTGTTGTGTTTGTGGAAGCTTGTTGTTTCCATGTGTTGGATTCACCTCTCATTGTGATGTGGTTGGGGTGTGGGGGTGAATGAGGAGGATGGATTCTCCTCCTCATTGGATATTTTGGTTGGGTGGAGAGTGTTGCTTCTCCCCCCATTTTGTTGTGAATCAAGAAAGCATGAAGGGAGCTCTCTTGTGGTGTTGTGAAGCTTGGAGCTTTTGTTGGAGTCCTTGAGAACCTTTCCTTATGAGAATACCTTATTACATTTCCACTTAGGGTGGAGGAACTTGTAAAATTGTATTTCCTTTTTACTTACTATTGTCCAAATAACTCTCCCAGCTATTTGGATGACTTTCACTCTCACTCTGTTTTATGATGCTTCACATTTCATGTTGTGTGCCCGTAGGCCTTCTCATCTGACACCTTGCATAGGTTATAGTCCTTCCGCACACTCCCCCTGCCATGTAATTATTCCGTAGATGCCTTCCAAATTGGCTAAGTCCTAGGTCATCCTATCGCGCACCCTCTTTTCCTTTCTGTCATCACGTGACCCTTCCTTAGTTGGATATCCGTGCCCCCACTTCCATACTCTCGTTTCACATTCTGCTCCCCTTCCCATTTCCTCCCTTTCACATCTTCCTCCCATGCACTCACTTTCTTCCCTTCTTCCCACGTGCACACCTTCTTTTCTTTCCCCTTGCTCCCTTCCTGCATGCCCCTCTTTGGACTTGCCTAATATTGGCTAATTCCATGCTCTTCCTCTTACGCACTCATTTGTACCTTATTCTGTCACATGCCCTCTTTCCTTTTCTACTTCCCGCATACCCTGTTTCCATGTCTTCTGTAGGTATTCCTCCCCCTATGCATGCACCTATGTGCGTGCCTTCTCTCTGTCTCCATTCCACACCTCGCGCCTGACTTCTACACTTCAAAATCGATCCCAGAGTGATTTGACTTGAAGCACAACAACAGCATGTCCGCGAAAGGTGCCACGTGTCTCATTAGCAACACCTTAAAAGGTATGAAAAAAGTGGAGACCCCAAATGAGTGCAGGCCCTCCAAAAGTTTAAGACTCCAACAAGTTGCTCCTAAATGGGTGGAAAAGGTAGAATCTGGTGTTAAAAGTCTAAGGCAAGCAGAAGGAAGCCGCGTGTCATCTCGGCACAACTTCAAGGGTAGAATCCAAAGGTAGTCTCCAAATAAGCATAGGCCCTCCACATGTCTGAGGTCCAACAAAATTGCATCGGCTGTTGAAATGTCCAACCGTCAGCGAAAGCCTCCACATGTCTCTTCGGCGCAACTCCAAAGGTAAAATCTAGAAGCAGGTCCCAAATGTGCGTTGGTCCTCCACGTGTCTAGGGTTAGACATAGTGCTCCACCAAATAGAAGGGACTAAGCCAAAACACAAGGGAATGAAGCAGTAGGCTCGCGGATGATGCCAAGTGTCCATTTGTCACAACTTCAAGAGTGAAAGGAGGTAGTGAAATCTTAAGACACGTGGGACTGCCACGTGGATCTTTCATGGATAGAATCTTTTAAGTATTGTGAGCCTACGTTAAACGCCCAACCCTGACCTTCAGATAGTCATATCTTTCAACTGGGAACTCATATTTGAGCAAGGGAGGACTTTTTGGAAAGCTATCGACGCATGCTACCCACCTAGTACCATAATGTTTCAGTTTGCCATTTTGAGGCTATCACACTTCTCACCTATGACCATAATGAAGAATGAGCTTCCTTTCTTTCCCAGCAAGGAACATTAAGGATAAGTGCATGAAGTTGGTGGATAATTCCATGGACATAAAAAATTGAAATTTAGGAACTGCGATCACGGTTTAGAACCACGATCGCAGAACTCTGAGACAAAAAAAAATCAGTCCCGCGAGTCCCTCATTTTCCCCATTTTTCATTTCAAAATGTGAACCTAAAAACCTGTGATCGTAGTTTAGAACCACGATCGTGGAACTTTGAGATAAAAAAAAGTAGTCCCGTGAGTCTTCATTTTCCCCATTTTTCATTTCAAACCGTGATTTCTCCTAGATGTTTTTCCATTGGACCTTTGAATACCACCTCAAAATTGCTCATTGGACTTCTAGATCATGACAGATTCAACCATGCTGCCAAGACGAGGAGGTAAGCCTGCAATTCTAATCTTTTTTTTTACATTTTTGGTTTTTTTTGCATTTTAGGGTTTTTTTGCATTTTTTATGGGTTTTTTCAAATGTTTGTTTATGTATACAATTTTCTTGTTTTTTTCAGTTGGTTAGCAAGCTCCAAATCATGCAAACCATCAAAACATTCCTCAAAACTCTTTAAACATTCCTCAAAGGCCCTCCTCCAAATATAGATCCACCTCCTGTAGCTCCTTCTGTCCCCACTGAACCAACAGGAACAAAAGATAATATTATTGGAAGAATATGAGAAAATAAAATTTTCATTGAGAACCTTATTCAGAATATAAAACAAAATCATGCCACAAATCCGTCCCACATGACTTTAGCTAACACATTGCAAACATTGATTGCCGAATTCGACTCCATTAACCAACCAAATAGCAAAGATCAAATACCTTTAGAGGTGATTGTAGGAGGTGGTATGTAGATAAATTATCCCCCGTGCGGACGTAAAACACAAAAAAAAATTTAAAATACCTCATTTGTGCATTATTTACTAACTTGAGAACCAATTCTCCACCGCAGTTACTTGCAAATGGTTCTTAATCCATTGCTGCCACAATGACTGAATCAAAATTTTTTTTTGGGACCAATGGTGGATGGTTTTTGAGTATCTACTATGCAACAACAATGAGGTTCCTCTTTATTATTTGAAGAAATTATATTGCAATTTTGTGCTTAATGAGGTCCCAAATTATTTTCACTTTTCTGAATTTTTTTGTCGAGGAGGTGGCTCTGCACAGAGTAGACCTGGTGTACCCATAGGGTCAACCAAGGATCCCCCATGCCCCAAAACTCCCATTGCCTTTAGTTATCCCCTCCTACAGTGAAGGAGGTTGTGGAGATTAACACACTGCATGCATTGAGGGAGCTTACTGACACTCTGACCCATTGCATAGTGACCAAATTGGATCTGGTGATGTTTTGTGGAGGTGCCAGTTCTAGCGCACCAACACCACTGTGGATCATGTGGTGCCATGTATGCACTGCGGGCGAGACATCATTTGCTGGTTCAGATGATTTATTTTCTATAGATGAGATGGCTGGGGGATGTTTTTTGGAATTGGTGCCACTGATATTGGTCTTTCACAGGTAAATTTCAAATAAATATAAATTATATATATATATATATATATATATATATATAATAGTTTAATTCACATGTTTGAGATTTTAATATATATGTATTTGATTGTACGTCATGTACATACATGTAAAAAACACATTTTTTATTTATATTTTAAATAAGCAAGAGCTGGTGAAGGAAACATCTGGCATCGACATGCTAGCTAATGCAATTGGGCATGTTTCAAACATAAGTTTCAAGTTGTACAAACTTACATAAATTAAATTTCATTTAATTGCACTAGATTATTATTATTATAATGTTTCACGTGAATGTTGTACATATTAATATGTTTATCTTTTATACACAAGAGCTTGACGGGTCATCATCTGCTCTGGGAACTAAGGCCACTGGCACGTCATCACATGAATTTTTTATGTAGGTTAGTTTCTCTTTACATTTTGTTTCTAATTGTGGAAGTCTCACATCGATTACACGCTTTGGACCTCTGTTATGTGGTGAAGTCATGTACATTTTAATATTGATTTGTACATGTTTTTTGTATAGCTTATGCCTGTCTAGAGAGACTCCTCCATATATGCAGAATGTGGAGGCTACTATAGATACTGCCATAGCATCTATAGATCCACTAACTAAGGTACAATTTTTCAAATTTGTTAAAATTTTGGAGGTTCATTATTTCTTATTACTTAAATCTACAATATCAAATTTTATATGTATGTGAAATATTTAATTTGAAAATTAATTATTTGTATGTAACTTACCCCTCGTGATTCTATTGTTGTCCCTGCGATGCGTCAATGACAAATTGATAGGGATCATGAAATTACGGTAAGATTTCACATGCATTTTAACTAAATTGTACAAGTTTCTAAATTTTGAATGTATTTTAAAAGTTTGGGTGTTAAAAACTTGTTGTTTATGAATGTGTAGGTTAGGTTACAGGGCCTACTTATAGACACCTAGGACCACATGGATGAAATCCATAGTGGCATCTCCCTCCCACTACATCCCCAGGTCGTGGACATGCTACTTCTAGAAAGGCGAAGAGGGGGAAGATGTTTCATGAGTAGATTCATAGTCCACCTGGATGTACATAGATATGTATATGGGCCATCTGGTCCTAGTGAACATGTTTCTTCATATATTCAATTGTATATATATATATATATATATATGTATATATATATAGCACCTTTTGCGACCACATATGGTCCTATATACATTATGACACACTTAATTCGAGATGTACACATATTATGAACTTACATATTTTTCAGAGATGTGCGTCTGGAGCACACTTTTTTTGAGTCTTATATATCCATGTGTGTTGGTTTTCATAAAGATATTACTTCTATATGTTTGATTCAATTTCATTGCATGTATGATATCCTTCTATGTATGTTTTCATATCCAATTTATTAGTTCTAGATATGTATGTTTGATTTAAAATTAAGAAACCATGTCCCAAAGCACTACATGGTACAATTGTTAAGCAAACCTATTCCATTAAGCAATATGTAATTACTTTTTTTTCTTTTAAAGCTTACACTCATCTATTGCATATCAACTAATGTAAACATTGATAGAAATAAGCGAGGTAGAGTTCATCTTGAACTATATGAATATAACGTTACTTATGCTGCAACAATTGCATGGTACAATTGTTAAGAAATTAAGAGAAGCATTTACATTGTTTTAGAGAAATTAAGGGGAATCAATAGATGTACACACCTTATCTCTTTATAATTTGGTGTTATATGCCAATAAACTAAGAAGTTAAACATTCAATTTGATTATCGTTTAAAGTAGATTCACTTCTCTCTTTCATTTTCATTGTTTGTCTCTTTCTTTTTGGACTTACCATCCTCTCTTTCCTTTTATTTTCTTGTATGTATTCAAGACTTATTTCTTTTCTCCTTCTTATTTTGCCATTGTTCACTCTTTTTACTCTTGACTTGTCTCTTATTGCTTTGAATATCCTGTCGTAAATATCTTCTCAAGCCTTTGTATTTCCTCATGTACAACAAGTATTCACTCTCTCCTTCACTTTCTTCATTTATTGATCACAACCATTACATGCTTGCCTCACACTAAAATTTGACCTTTTCTTGTCACTTTCCTCTTGTTTTCCCATTTCATATTAAATGAGTACCTATTTATTATCTAAGTATTTCATTTTGCACTTCCTTTCTCCTCCATTATTCTTCTTTCGTGCCATGTTCTCCATTATGAGAATTATTTTCTCTTCCCCATGTTTCTCGTGCATGGAAACTATTTTCCTCTTATTCCTTCATAGGCTCTCACTTATTTGTTTCCTCTCACTTTCTTTTAGCATGCTTCATAAGTGACTTGATTGGCCACTTCACTCTCCGTATAAAATTCCATCCAAATACGCAAACTTAAAGCTACTTACCTTAGCATTTTATTGATAATCTTATTCATATGTTCACATTCTCACCATACTATTAGAAATAATGAATAAATATATTTCATTCCTTTAACATGAGTTACCTTTACTCACCACTTTTCACTAGTTCTTGCTTCACTAGCAATTATTGCTCATATAATTTCAACTCCATTTAGTATTCTGGACCTATATTGAAATACTTAATCCACTATTAGAATAAAAAGGGGAATGCTTTATTCTTGTGAATCTTCAAAGCATGATAATTAGGGTATTAGATACCCATTAAGGGATGAAAAGTAATGTAAAAATTTTCAAGGTAGCCAAGAGCATGACAATTTTACAATGCAAACATAATGAGCATGTAAGCACATAGATGGGACAGCAGAGGATGGAGAGAGAGCACCAAAAACAACATAGCTCAAGATAGAAAAGCAAGGGACAGTGACGAAGCATGTAAGGGGACAGAGGCAATTACAAAGAGAATGAGGGAGATGGAAGGCAAACAAGTGACATTGAATGTTTTGAGTCCTAGGAAATGAACGGAGGCGAGGAGTGAGAAGTCATGCCTTAGGACGTCAGTGGCACCAAACCGAATGCACCGAAATATCCAAGTGGCTAGGTGAATGTTAGAGGAGATGTTCTTTTTCAGTGCGCAACAACGTCGTTGCTTCCGGGCTACTTTGTTCGGGCGTAGTCCCCTTAAGAGCCCTGAGACAAAATTATTGTTCAACTTCGACAAGGTGACTACTCAGTCTCCATGGCACCTAGAGATGTCTCGTCTGATCTACCACCTCAGCATAGGGATCCTCTACAATATCCTCTCTTAGTTTTTTCCTTCCCAGATCGGTGCTCTTGCTGCCCTATTGTTTGCAAATGTGCAAAATAGTGCAGTTTGTGACAATGTAAGGTTGTCAAACGCTATATTTTGTAAATGGTGGGTTGTGGCACTGAACCAAATGCACTGACATGTCTAGGTGGCTAGGTGAATGCTAGAGGAGGTGTTGTTTTAGTGCATGACAAGGTCGTTGCTTATGGGCTACTTCGTTTGGGTGTAGTCCCTTAAGAGCCTTGAGACCAAATATCGTTCAACTTCGACGGGTGACTACTCGGACTCCGTCGCACCTAGAGACGTCTCATCTGATCTGAAACCTTGGCATAGGGACCCTCTACAATATCCTCTATTGGTTTTTTCCTTTTCATATTGGTGCTCTCGCTGACCTATTGTTTGCAAACGTGTGAAATAGTGTAGTTTGATCCAATGTAAGGTTGTTAAACGCTATATTTTGCAAACGGTGGGTCATCGCACCAAACCAAATAAGAAGACACGTCTGGGTGGCCAAGTGAATGCTAGAGGAGGTGATTTTTTTGGTGTGTTAGAACGTCATTGCTTCTGGGCTACTTCGTTCGTGCGTAGACCCTTGAGATCCCTGAGACCAAAATATTGTTCAACTTCGACGGATGACTACTCAGACTCCATGGCACCTAGAGACATCTTGTCTAATCTAAAACCTTAGTGTAGGGACCTTATACAATATCCTCTCATGGTTTTTTACTTCCCAGATCGGTGCTCTCGCCGCTGCCTATTGTTTGCAAACGCGTGAAATAGTGTAGTTTTGAGCCAGTGTATTGGTTGTCAAACACTATATTTTGTAAACGGTGGGTCATGGCACCGAACCGACTACGCTGACACATCCGTATAGGTTTCCGGGTGAACACTAGAGGAGGTGGTGTTTCATTGCATGCAACAAGGTCATTGCTTCCAGGCTACTTCGTATTCGGGCGTAGTCCCTTAAGAGCCCTGAGACAAAAATATCGTTCAACTTCGACATGATGAGTATTCAAGACTCTATGGCACCTAGAGATGGATCATCGTATGATCCAAAACCTCAGTGTAGGGACCCTCTACAATAGTATCCTCTCTCAGTTTTTTCCTTCCTCATTTTGGTGCTCTCACTATCCTATTGTTTGCAAACGTGCGTGAAATAGTACAGTTGGAGCCAGTGTATTGGTTGTCAAATGCTATATTTTGCAAATGGTGGGTTGTGGCACCGAACCGACTGCGCCGAAACATGTCTAGGTGGACTAGGTGAATTCTAGAGGATGATAGTGTTTCTCAGTGCACTACAAGGTTGTTGCTTCTGGGATACTTCGTTCGGGTGTAGTCCCTTAAGAGCCCTGAGACCAAAATATCGTTCAACTTCGACGGGTGGCTACTTGGACTTTGTGGCACCTAGAGACATGGCTCATCTGATTTGACACCTCAGCATAGGGACCCTATAAAAAATCCTCTCTTAGTTTTTTCCTTCTCATTTCAGTGCTCTCGCTAGCCCTATTGTTTGCAAATGTGTGAAATAGTGCAGTTAGAGCCAGTGTATTGGTTGTCAAACGCTATATTTTGTGAACGATGGGTCATGGACACTGAACCGACTTCACGTTGGCACATCTATGAGTAGCTAGGTGAACACTAGAGGAGGTGGTGGTATTTGGTGTGCACAACAAGGTCATTTCTTCCAGGGCCTACTTCGTTCGGAGCGTAGTCCCTTAAGAGCCCTGAGAACCAAAATATCGTTCAACTTTGATGGGTGGACTACTTAGACTCCATGGCACCTAGAGACAGCTCGTCTGATTCTAACACCTCGGTGTAGGGACCCTATACAAAATCCTCTCTTCATTTTTTTCCTTCTCATTTTGGTGCTCTCGATGTCCCTATTGTTTGCAAATGCGTGAAATAGTGCAGTTGGAGGTAGTGTATTGGTTGTCAAAACGCTATATTTTGCAAATGGTGGGTCATGGCACCAAATCTGACTGTGGTCAGCATGTCTGGGTGGCCTAGGTGAATGCTAGAGGAGGATAGTGTTTTGGTGCATGACAAGGTCATTGCTTCTGGGCTACTTTGTTTGGTTGTAGTCCCTTAAGAGCCCTAAGACCAAAATATCGTTCAACTTTGACGAGTGACTACTCAAACTTCGTGACACCTAGAGACATGGCTCATCTGATCTGACACCTCAGCATAGGGACCCTCTACAATATCCTCTCTCAGTATTTTTCTTTCCCAGATCGGTAGCTCTCACTGCCCTATTGTTTGCAAACGTACGAAATAGTGTAGTTTGGGCCAGTGTAAGCTTGTCAAATGCTATATTTTGCAAACGGTGAGGTCGTGGCAACAAACCAAATGTGCCAACATGTCCAGGTGGCTAGGTGAAACACTAGATGAGGTGGTTTTTTTATGCGTGACAAGGTCATTGCTACCAGGCTACTTTGTTCAGGCGTAGTCCCTTAAGAGCCCTGATACCAACATATCATCCAACTTCGACAAATGATTACTTAGGACTCCATGGCACCAAAAGACTGTACAATCGTTTGTTCTGACACCTCGATTTAGTAACATTTTACAAAAGCCTCTCTACAACATTTTCCTTCCCAGATTGATACTCTCGCTACCCTACTTATTTGCAAACGCGCAATGAATAGTGCAGTTTGAGCTCAGTGTATGCTTGTGAAACGCTATATTTTGCAAGCGGTGGGTCATGGCACTAAACCGATTGTGCACACGCATAGGTATGGTATTATAAACACTTGGTGGATAGATTATTTTTGGTTCTCTAAGCACCAGATGCTTCTGGGCTACCTCCTCCGAAGCTAAGAACCCCCTCCACGGGTACATAAGTTGTTTTTAATTTTTTATGTTTTTCTTGTAAAAAAATGAAAGCTTCTCTCAACTTCGATAATTCAAAATTATCTAATAACCATGCATTTACGTGAAGGTCTGAAGATATTCTGACACCACTAACCTAAACATAAAAGTGTTAGTCAAATAAAATTATATTTCAAATCTTAACCATACTAGATATATATAAAATACACAAATTCTAACATAAAATATATGAACTTATATATATATAACTATATAAATTATAAATGATCAAAGAAATTATATATGTACTAGACATAAGCATTGTAAATTCATTCCAATGAAACCATCAGGATCGGATCTACTCTGAATAGCAGACAAGATTGCTTCAAGATCTGACTCTCGAACCTTCCAAAGAATCTTGTTATTAGGCCTTCCTCGATATCTATACAGCTGAATATTTGTCGCTAGAACTAGATGCGAATATAAGAGTATTTTCCTATATGTCTCAAAGTCTTCAAACACCCAAACAGAGGATTTTTTTAATGGATACCATTGAAGCCATGTCCCAATAACTACCATTGACCCTGTATGCTACCTCAATATCTTCGCCATCTATAATAGGAGAATTCAACTTCTTTCTTTCCTCGATGCAACGACATAAGAAATAGTTTGTTTCCTTCTTCATTGTCTTCAGTCGCAATTACTGTAAACACATGTCCTACAAAAAAACAAAGGTTGAACAACTCAAATTTAAATTACATATTAAAATTTCAATGGACATAACTCAATACAAAAATTAAATAAATAACCATAAATACCTTGTCGTACCAAAATCAAAATTTCATCAAAGTCCTTGGATGTTACAACTTCATCTACAGAAACAAGTCGTAATGCTTGTGGAGGTTGATAACTAGGAAGTGGAGTTAGAGGCCTACAAATCCATCCTTCCACCCATTCTTGTGGAATCACACTCAGCAGTGACAAATTCGATACAAGATGCACAAAAACATGTCAACTTTCTTGTCCATACGACCCACGAAGTAGCGTCTGAACTACAAAGTGAGTGCATATCACTAGACCTAGTGAGTGCCATACAATCCTCGTAGTTAGCAATTTGTTGTTCCTCTATCAACCAAAAATATCTGCAAACTGTGGAATTTTCTTGAGAACCTCGGGCCATGTTGTCATTACACGATTCCATTATGGTCTTTACATCTTTTAATTTAGCACCATCTTTGTACTTCAACTCTTCTCTTGCAAGAGCTCTTTTCACACATGCCCCTACACTATCATGCTCTCCTTTTCCATGTCCAACCTTAGTGGAACTCCAAATATTTCACGTGCACACCCATCTTGACGTGCATTCTGCTCATCCAATAAAACATTTTTGCTTTCTTAAACTGAGATATACAATTAGCTGACCATATATAATGTTGTTTGAAGTGGATGTCCCTATCAGACAAGTTTCCATAAAATAATTGGAAACACCCTTGCAAAAATTCAGTAGAATGAGTACAATCATCACTGATATAAAAGTGGTACTCTCTTAAAAAAATTTATCATTCTCTATACTGTCAAGAGAATGTAGAAATGCTATATGCACAAAAATGGAAACTTGTACTGAGTTGTAATATTGCGATTGAACCTCCATTTGTGGTTGCAATGTGTAATTCTCTACAAAATTGACCACTGAAACAATAGTACCAATAGGAAATGTGTCCTTTGCATATCTTGAACTATTCATCCAACCATTGAGCTCAATGTGTATGCCTAGCATACTCATAAACAATTTCATCCTTAAATTTTCTCAAAAATTGGAAAACAAGCATTTGTTCTGTAACTAGCTCACACCGTTTAGACTCTTTTACATCTTTCAACTGGTGTGAAAATAATTTATATTTATCAAACTCAACTAAATTATGTCCTATTGTACCTTAAATTTTCTATGGATGCAACAATCCAATTAAGATAATCCGCCGCATGCACTACAACTTCCATCTAAACAATCCTAACTATAAAAAAATTGTCCAACTTATTTTTCACAAAATATAGTAGGAATGAAATCCCTAGTAGTTATTCGTGGAACTTGAACACCACATTCTGATAACATAGTTTCAGAATTAAAAATAGAATGAATATGTAAAAATTTAGAATAATGCATCACAAATTCAACATGTTGCTTACAACAACAAGTGGTGCGAGTGTGGTTGATTTTCACATAGTTTGGTTTCAACATTTCAAAAAAACATTGACTAATTTTAATTTCTAGATTCTCTTGTTCAAAATTACAAAAAAATTGAGTTTGAGTCATATTTTAGAAATGCTTTAGATGTGGTTCACGATTAGTAGAACCAACTCTCCATTTTATAACATCTCTTATATTAGGTGAAACTCTAGTGTTATCATGCCAAAATTGAATAACAACTTCTCTTATAGCATCAGATTTTTTTTTGTCCTTACGCAGTGCTCTAGTAGAAAATGCCCAAAAATTGGCGTTATTGAGTGATTGAAGGATATTACGTCTTTCAATTGCTTTCATTAGAGTTTTTTGATTAACTTGCAACATTCGACTTGTTTGCGTAATCAAACGTTGCTTTTTTATTGATTCACTTACAACACTAGTACCAAGTACATGACGCACAATATTACTATCCCTAGTGTATCTCTTGACACCAACAGTGTGATACGCATCATGAAGGTTTTCAATAGTTGTAGAGGTTTGACCACGTATATTAGATGTTGTCAATCCTAAGGTGTTTAATGTAGGTTTCATTTTAATCAATTTCATCAAACTAACCAACAACTGACATCTTTTGGAATCATTTAAAATTTCAAAATGATTATCCCAAATTTCAGTGGCTTTTCTTCTGATTTGTTGTTCAGAAAGTTTGTCAGACATTGGTTTCAAAATGTTTTCATCAATTTCAATAAAAAAATTAGGTTTCTTATGTAAAATCCTAGGAGGTATTTTTGTCAAATTTTTCCTGTCTACAGTTTCAACATGAATTTCCTTATTCACATTTTCATTGTCTCCTTCAATTTCATCATTTACTACATCATGAGTATTTAATTCTTCTTCAACATTGACGGTAAAAACATTTTCATCATGAGTATTTAATTTAACTTCAACATTGATAGTAGAAACATTACCTGGTTCTTCATTGCTTACAATAGTTGGGGTTGAAGATGCACCTCTTCTTGATTCACGAAGATTCCGCATTTGCTTAGCATTTTGAATTTTTTTAGCCTCTAATTATTTTGGTGTTTTTTTACTTCATGACTTACTTTTTTGACTTTGTTTCTTGTCTCCCATGATGTTTTGCTTCCGGTGATAAGAAAAAAATGCAGAAAAAGATAGAATTTTGTAGTAATTCATACAGTAAGGTCAGAGAGTAAAAATCACCTGGTAATTTAGACATTGGGATCTGTGTAAATATGATTTATGAGCATCGAGCATGCTTTATAAACTGTGATCATGGTTTCTAAAGTGCACTCATGGTTTTTGTTAAAAAACCGTGATCGCGCTTTATAAACCACAATCACAGATCTATCTACCAAACCTAAGCCTCGGGAAATCTTTTTTTTTCCCCAAACTAAAGCTATGGAAGGTCATTATGAAATTCAAAAGGTCAAAAAACCTCAAATTTTCTCTTCCAAATACTTGAACCATGCTAAAAAACTGAAAACATTTCACAAAACTGGTGCTATCGCGTAGGGGAGACTGTTATCTTCACAGAAATATTGATTTTAAAGTGAATATAATAAGATAAATATCATTTTATAATTTTTAATTAACAATAGGTGTTTAAGACATATTTTTCCATGAATTTTCATGTCTACGTTTAAGACTGTAACTTTTGTTTCGCTTATCAAAATGTGATAAGCGTGGACAAATTCTATACATGTTAAAAAATAAAATTATTTCAATATTTTTTGATATAGTTAAGGCGGACAAACGGAAAGCGCTCTATTTTATAAATATTTTTATACCACTTTCACGGAAAAAATCATTAAAAAAAAATATTGCTCGAAAAAATATAAAATAAAATCCATCCCAAGATAGACAACTACATCTAAATTTTCACCAAATGAAAAAAAAAAACAAGATTTCGTCATCCAAATCGCCGGCAAATGGACTACAATATTATAAGTGTTTTTTTTTTAAAAACTAGGTCATATAGTTTTAAGTGTTTAATATAGCTAAACTTGTCCATTTTTTTAAAAAATTAGTATTTTAGTAACTAGATTCCAGATTCTATGATTCGTATTCATATAATTTTTTCTAATTTAGAGTGCGTGTATAGCTAATAATCCCTACAAGTTGAGATTTCGTTGTTTTTTACAATATGACGTCCACGGATGACCCTATATTTGTCCATCAACTTCCTGCACTTACCCAGGGTCAAAGTTAGACTTTTTCACTACCTCTTAAATTTACTCCAATCAAATCCAATGCTTTTTGGGGTGGTTTGAGTAGGTGAATTCAATGCATTATTGGGGTGGTTGAAGTAGGATTCAAATTTTCCCTCCTTTCTCTCTCATTCTTCCTATATATTGTAAGGAGGGGCATTTTTCTAAAATTTGGTCATTCTTCTCTCCTACATCCCTCTCTCTTTCTTCCCTAGGGTGGAATGTGGAGTTTAAGTCTACTCTCTTGGATTTGTAATGGTATTTTCTTACATCCTTCCCACTGATGATGTATTGTGTGAACTCATGGAGCAATACAATATTTTTTGTGATGCATTTTGTCCATCCTTCCTTATTTTATTGTCTCTTCTTTCCTCTCATCATTGTAGGGTTATTATGCACACTTCTAATGTCTATTGCAGGTTTTGAGAGCTATGTTTAATGGGTATGAAGTGGTTTTCTGTGTGAACTCTATCTTTGGTCTATGATGCATCTTTCCATCCTCTCCATAGCTCACCTCTCTCCATTTCAGGCAATTTAATTTTTTATCAACACCCCCCTTTTCTTGGAGCTATCATCTCTATAGTGTAGGATTTCTTTATTTTCATGCTCTCTCTCTCTCTCCCTGTCTCCTTGGCATTGTTAGATTAGGAGTAAATAGTCACATTTCCTTCCTCAGGAGTAGTTTAGCATTAGGATTAGGAATAAGAACGAGCATTTTCTGAAGGTATATCTCAAGTATCAAGTCCCACAACTTGGATATATTACCCATGTTATGAAATCACACTAAGAGTCTCAACCCATCAAGTTGCAGACATTCAGGGGTGCTGTGATTTTGCACTAACAGTTCTGGCACACCCAGTGGGATACTGGAGTTAGATTTTTCTCATCTTTCCAAGGTGTCTCATTATCAAACAACAAATCTTAAGCCATCATGGGACCTACACATCAATAGTTTTGGAACGCCCAGTGGGAGAAGATTGAAGATCTGTATATCTTCATCTCAGCAGGTTCAATGTGTTATTGCTGAGATCCAACCTTTGGAGGCATTTTTCAACACATCTGGCAACTCCATCAGGTCAACAACCCACATCTCTAATGTTACAGACCTTCTTCCCATCCATTTCCACCCATTCTTATTTCCACATATTTCATCTTCTTCCATCCCATGAAGTTGTGCAATCATGAATTCATTCCCAGATTGGAACTCACACTTGCAGCAATAACAGTGCAATCCACCTCCAATGTATTTCTCAACTCCTCCAGACCACCATTATGATCAAATTCATAACCATTATGCTTACCTGGATATGAGAAGTGTCAAAACCATTTTTTCCATGGAGCTTATCAAGAGCAAGGGTGTGCATATGATGGTAATAGTTATGTGAAGAATGTTGATCTGCTGGAGAAGATTCAAAGAATGGAGGTTATCATGGTGCATTCAAGGGCTACAACACAAATAAAACCTTTCAAAATTTGTTGTAGGGAACCTTGTCCATGGGAAGGCCCTTTTCCAAGACATTATATCCCACAGCAGAAGCTTGACATCATGATCAAAATGCTGCCCCAACTTGCACAATGGACTGAGGAGATAAAATCCTATGAGCTTGGTGCTAGACAAACTTATCAATGGGTAAATCCAAAACCTCATAGCTTTTTTTTCCTGTTTCCCAATTAGTATCATCATAGCAGTTTCATGAGTCTAGTTTCTCAATTTCTACCCCAAGTGATGATTTCCCTTCTTCATCTTCTAGTCTCCCACCCCATCTTAATTTGTCTACCCTTTTCCCTTCCAAATCCAAGTCCCCTCCATAAGATCCAAAAGCAATACTTCCCCTCCACCACAGATAAACAAACAACTAGTCGAGACCCCACCCACCACTCCTCCTACTCTCATGAGTCCATGTCGGGAAGAGACTCAAAAATCAAATCAAAGAGATAAAAACGATGAAGAGCTAAGAAAAGAATAAATGATTAGAAGCTTGGTGAGCTTGGCTCTTAGATTTGGGATTGATAAAATCCCCTTGATGGAGAAACCCATGGAGGAGGATGAGTTCAAGCAACAAGTGGTGGAAGCTTCAGTTGTAGCACAAGTGAGGGAAGAAGGAGCTACTCCAAATCTAAAAGAAGAGGAGTACATCCCAGCTCTAGAAGAGAACTATACAGTTCCAGAGGCTTTAAGTGCAGAGGAGGCCATATCAGAACCTTCAGTTCTTCCTCCCACTTCATCCCCTTCAAGCTCTAATGTCGAAGAAGATTTTGAGATTTAAAACTTCATGTTTGAGGATAAGGGGAACCATGGTGAGAAAATTATAGATCCGAAGGACACCATGGAGGAAGTCAAGCACACGCAATAGGACAACAAGGAGGTAGATTATCTTTCTGACTTGGAAGATTGCTTCAATGGAGAGGAGCCAATGGATATTACATCATTTTCTCCTCTGTCATCCACCTTCTAAGCACATGAACCTTCTATCACGAGGGAAAGCATTCAATTGTAGCATCATGTATTTCACAACATCCCTCTGCAACCAAGGTTAGATAACCCTAATCTTCCATTTTCTTCTTAGGTGGAGGAAGGAAAAGAGAAAGAAGATCCCATCTCTTCCACACCATCCACCCAGGAGGGTCCACAGGAAGACTCCATTATTCAAAGAGTTGTGTCCCAATTTAACAAGTTGGGCGGGATCGGAAATGGGCACGCAAACACCATCAAATCACGTACTAGTTCGCGCGAAAGGGGGTTCGCCCAATCAACACCTACAAATAATTTTGGCTTATATTGGAGCGGTGGAAGGGAGAAGCCAACCCCCTTCAACGAACCCCCTTCGGTCATGTGGCACCTATTGGCACTCACAGGGCATGAGGATGATATGCAAAGTGCCACCAAGGGTCACCAAATGAATAAAATTACAAAATTTTAACACCTCTTTCAAAATATAATTTTAATTTTTTAAAAATATGTTTTACTATTTAAATTTTGCTAACATATGGTATTTTAAGACAATTGATCGTACACAATCAACCCAATTTGAAAAATAGAGGTATTTTATTGAATCTTCTTCTTACCTGTTGATACCTTGATTTATTTGGGTGAAAATTTGATAGATCAAAATTCAAATCTTGAACATATATCTAAAATTTCAGTGAAAAAATTTTCATTCAAAAAAACCACCCGAGGACAGTCATATAACATAAGAAAACAACGTATGAATAAAATTAAGAAAAAGACCAATTTTTTTTTATTCAACTCTAAATAAAACATTTCGTTAGTTTGTGGAATTTCATGAATGTGTACAAATCATGAAACTGAAAATTCATGGCTACCAAAAAGTGGGACCTTTTACCCCATTATTGGAGTGTAATTTCATTGAGAAAGGGAAGCTACTGGTCTCCCTGAGGATGATATACCAGTTGATTTAGGATTTGTTTGAGTTCCTTTTTTGGGTGAAAGATTGGCCTTTGTCAGTTTTTCACTCAGTTAGCTGCCTATAGAAAGGGAAGCTAGTTAGGTTTGTTTAAGTTCTTTTTACTTTAAGTTAGCATAGAAGAAGTACTTTTGCACACTCTGCATATCCCACTTGAGATATGTATGATTTTCAGTTTTGTGCATAGTGTGTGTTGTGGTGTTTTGTTGCTCATACATAGTACATTGGAGGTAGTGCTTGGAAGATCACCCCAGTTCTAATAATGTTTCAGGTGAAACCTCTAGGTCAATACAATTGAAATATCACCTTCAAGATTTTTTATGAGAATAGAGAGTGTGGACAGCGGGGTAGGTTTAGGGTCTGCAAGGTGCAAGCTTCGGCTTCAGGTTTCAAGCACAAGATTAGTATCATACTATCATTCATGACTACATACCCAATGGATACTTCCGAGGCTATTAGTCTCTTCATCTAGTAGGCAGATTTCCCCAAAAGTCATTAAATTCTTATCCAAATAACTCTCCCAACTATTTGGATGACTTTCACTCTCACTCTAGCTTTGATGCTTCATATTTTAGGTTGCGCGCCTATAGACCTACTCATTTGACACCTTACAAGGTTGTATTCCTTCTGCGAACTCCCCGTGCCATGTAATTATTCCTCACATACCTTCTGAATTGGCTAAGTCTCAGGTCATCCTGTTGCGTGGCCTCTTTCCTTTCTGCCATCGAACACCCTTCCTCAATTAGATATTCATGCCCCACTTCCATACTCTCCTTTCACATTCTATTCCCCTTTCAATTTCCTCCCTTTCACATCTTCCTCCTACACGCTCACTTTCTTCCCTTCTTCCCACGTGCGTGGCTTCTCTTGTTTCCCCTCATGCCCTTCCCATGTTCCCCTCTTCGAAATTCCCTAAGATTGACTAAGTCCATGCTCTTCCTCTTGCATGCTCATTTGCACCTTGTTCTATCGCATGCCCTCTTTCCTTTTTTTCCACCCACACGCCCTGTTTCCATGCCTTCTATGGGTATGCCTCCCCCTGTGCATGCACCTATGCTCATTCCTTCTCTCTTTCTCCCTTCCATGCCTCTCTCCTAACTCCTGCACTTCAAAATTGAGCCCAGAGTGAGTCGATTTGAAGCAAAGCAAAAACATGTCTGTGGAAGGTGCCACATCTCTCATCAGTGCGCCTTCAAAGGTATGACAAAATTAGAGACCCCAAATGAGTGCAGGCCCTCCACATGTCTAAAATCCAACAAGTTTCTCCTAAATGGGTGGAAAAGGTAGAATCTACCATTGAAAATTCTAAGGCTAGTGAAAGGATCCACGTGTCAGCTTGGCACAACTTCATGGGTAGAATCCAAAGGTAGTATCCAAACGAATGCAGGCCCTCCACGTGTATAAGGTCCAAAAAAGTTGCACCGGCTATTAAAAATTCCAACCTCCAGCGGAAGCCTCCCCGTGTCTCTTCGGCGTAACTCCAAAGGTAAAATATGGAAGTAGGTACCAAAGGTGTCCTATCCCTCCACATGTCTAGGGTCAGACATAGTGCTCCGCCAAATAGAAGGGACTAAGCCAAAACACATGGGGGAACAAAGTAGTAGGCTCATAGATGATGCCGAGTGTCTAATTTTTGCAACTTCAAGAGTGAAAGGAGGTAGTGAAATCTTAAAATGTGTAGGGCTTCCATGTGGATCTTACATGGATAGACTCTTTTAAGTATTGTGAGCCTGTGTTAAATTCCTGACCTAACCTTCAGACAGCCATATCTTTCAACTGGTAACTCAGATTTGAGAAAGGGGAGACTTTTTGGAAAGCTCTCAATGTCTGCTACCAACCTACCACCATAATGTTTTAGTCCACCATTTTGAGGTTGTCATGCTTCTCACCCACCACCATAATGAATAATGAGCTTCCTTTCTTGCCCAGCAAGGAACATTAATGGAGGCATGGGCTCTGTCAGGGAACCCATCATTGTTGTAGGTGAATTTCAATGCTTTCTAGGGTGGTTGGAGTAGGTGAATTTAATGAATTATTGGGGTGGTTAAAGTAGGATTCAAATTTTCCCTCCTTTCTCTCTCATTCTTCCTATATATTGTAAGGAGGGGCATTTTTCTAAAAGTTGGTCATTCTTCTCTCCTACCTCCCTCTCTCTTTCTTCCCTAGGGTGGAATGTGGATTTTAATCCTCCTCTCTTGGCTTTGTAATGGCATTTTATTACCTCTTTCCCACTGATGATGTACTGTGTGAACTCATGGAGTAATAAAATATTTTTTATAATGCATTTTGTCCATCCTTATTTTATTGTCTCTTCTTGCCTCTCATCGTTACAGGGTATACTATTGCATACTTCTAATGTCTATTATAGGTTTTTATAGATGTGCTTAATGGGTTTGAAGTGGTGTTCTATGTGAACTCTATCTTTGGTCTGTGATGCATATGTCCATCCTCTCCATTTCTCAACTCTCTCCATTTTAGGAAATTGAATTTTTTATCAACACCCCCCTTTACTTGGTGTTATCACCTCTGTAGTGTAGGATTTCTTTATTTTCATGCTCTCTCTCTCTCTCTCTCTCTCTCTCTCTCTCTCTCTCTCTCTCTCTCTCTCTCTCTCTCCTTGTCATTGTTAGATTAGGAGTAGATAGTCGCATTTCCTTCCTTAGAAGTAGTTTAGCATTAGGATTAGGAAGAAGAAATAGCTTTCTCTGGAGGTCTATATAGAGTAGCAAGTCCCACAACTTGGAGATAGTACCCATGTTATGCAATCACACTGAGAGTCTCAACCCATCTAGTGGTAGACATTCATGGGTGTTGTGATTTTGCACTAACACTTACATTCTTGTATTATTTCCCACTTTGAGTGGAAGAAATTGTAATAATCTTGTGGAGACAATTTACATTCAATTTGTTGGTTATGAAGGTTGTATTGTATATTGGAAAAGAGAAAGAAAGATTGTGTTGTAAAGTTAGTATTGTGAAATAGAAAGGAAAGCTTATTATATTTGTTTGAAGTTTTAAATATTGTGAAGAAAGGAAGGAAGGATCTAAGAACTGTATTAATGAGAATGATATATACATAGCAAACTTGAATGTATAACAAAGTTTTTATAGTTTTTTTTTAATATACAAATTGTAGTGAAAATGAAAGAGATAACAAATTTGAAGTATATTGTTAATTGGGAATGTTGTTTTTGTACTAAGAAAATAACAATGTTAGAGGTAGATATAAATCCATTTTTCTCTTGAGATTGAAAGAAACAAATTAGTTGAACAAAATGGAATAGATCTTGTAGTTGTCATTGTTTCTATTGGATTTGAAAATTCTTTAAATGAATAGTTTCAACTAAGGAATGAATAAATGGAACTAAAACTTACAACTGGAAACTTTAGGTCTATAAAATTAAGCTTAGAATATATTTTTAAACATCTTAGGGACTTTTGGATTTTGTGAAATCTCATAATTTTAGGTTATGTTTTTAATAAACAGGACCATTGCCCTATGTAGAGCAGCAGTCTCGTAACTTCCACTCAGGCAAGGTGGAGGTTCATGGTTTTTCACCTAGGTAGGGTAGTGATCCTAGGATTTTCATCCTTCTCTGGGTGGTGGTTCTATCACTTTCAATGGAAATCTCTATTTCCATGTCTATGCAAACTTTAACTTTCTCTTATTAAAAATTTAGGCTTGAAATTTTACTAAGGACACCTCCAGTAAATGAATAATGGCTAAATCCTATTAGTTAAAGAAAAATGATATACTAATGGTAAATTAATAGCACTCATTGTCGTTTATATTGATGGGGGTAGGGTTTGTCCCAAATAGAGAACCCAAATACACATAGCTTTGAAACAAAAACTAGATTGGTTAAGGAAACCCCCTCCCAATCATTGAATGAAAGTAATAACAAAAATAAAACCACAATCTAAACTAATCTAAGTTCGATCTCCTTGTAGACTCTTCCATAGTTCTTCATCTCTTGCTCCTTGGCTTCCTTCTCTCTAACCTGTAATTTTAACAAAAGAAAATAGACCAAATGAGGAGAATAGGGTAAGAAGAGGTTTTAATAAGAATTATTAAGGATTTTTAGGGTTAGTTTGGAACCCTAGGATCTAGTGGTCACATTTGATTTGATCTAATAGTTGATAATCAATCCTACATTTTTTTGCTAATAATGAATTGTCAAACTATCTTTCTCCTCTGCTCTAGAACAACAGCATGAATTCTTCCAATTTTGATCACAACAAAGGCAGGGGAAAGGAAATGCTCTCCACCCAACCAAGACATCCAATGAAATGAGAATCCATCCTTCTTCATTGGCCCCCGCGCCCTAACCACAATGTAATGAGCAATATATTTCAACTCATGGCAGCAACAGGGTTCCACATCACAAAGCAATCTTTCAACAAGCACATTTCAAATTAAAAACATAGTCCAAACAAAACAACAGTTTTACACATTAGTTACACATTTAGTACAAAATCCAAAAAATTCTATAATTACTTTCGTATATCCCAAATTTTATTAATTTATTTATTTTAACAATATGATTACTCACATTAATTCTCCACAATTAAAATAATAATGAAAGGGGGTAAGTGCACCACACAATAAACACATGCAAACATTAATAAAAAGGAACCATATTAATAAAATACACATAACCCCTTGGTTACATTCAAAGGTAATCCCCCCATGGGAATCCCTAATAAAAAAAACACACACACAATAAAACTAGTTGCTATGGTGACCTTGTTCAATTCATATATAATTCCAATGTAGTTGGTCTCCAATCCCCCGATGTTTGTTGTGATATTTTTAACATGCACAATACAAATACCCCTTCGGCCTCATGGCCACAGAACATCCAAATGAATTTAATATAATTTCAAAATCATCAATATATATATATGAACCATATCAACATCCAGACAATCAACAATGTCAGTTACAATTTCATCAGCAACTATATGATCATCAATTTTAAATTCAATTTTCTCAGTCTACTCAATATATCCAAATATCACATGTCCTAAAAACATCCATAAATATACATATAACCATGTGCAATAGCATGTCAAAATCTATATAAAATGTCTCTAACAATCATTATGCATCATATATGAATCAGAGTCAACAATAATTCATGATCTGACATCTAACACCATACTAAATAAAAAATATAATAATGTCCATGATATATTCAGTAGTATTATGATCAATATAAAAAGTGTCGAAGGGAAGTGGGCACTACATCGCCCTCCCCTTAGACTCGATTTCCTCCTGGAAGTCACTAGAAAGAGAGATAGGAACAAATGCAATAGAAAAAAGATCACTCCATTATGGTATTTCTTTCTTCAAACAAGTGTGGGTATACAGAACCCAAGTTTTGTCCAATGCAATTCATCAAGAAGAAGGGAGATTGTAAGGGATGAGTTCTAAAATTTCTGCATGCAAGGCTACAAACACTTAAATCTAGAGAGTAAATTTACGCTATCAGCCAAGATACCACACATAATAAGATAACATGAAGAGTTCAAAAGAGTCTTAAGAGTAACCACCAAGTAGAGGAATAATAAAGAGAATTCCATGAGTTTGAGAATGACAACATAGTTTCCCAAGGAATACAACATACTACATTAATAAAATTTTAGGTTTCTACACGTTTAAGCCATGATTTCAAGGTTTTTTGTCTAGTCAAGGTCCCACAATTTGAGGATCACACCAGATGAGGTGAATCAACAAGGAAACCTAAATCAGCAAAACATTTAAAATCAAGAAATTATTCCAGGAAAACACTTCGATAACTCGAGAGGGTACAATTAACTTTTCATGGTAACAAAGGTGAAGTCAAGACCACAAGTTGTCCTATAGTCTGATTTTTACAATTTTGTTTTAAGAAACAAACACACTATACCAACCAAATCTAAAGAAGTCAACTGTTTAGGAAAAGAAATATATATATATATATATATATATATATATATCCCCTAGCAACTAACATATCAATACAAGTACCATACATTATAGCACAATGGGATTTATTTATCTTATTTCCTACTCAAGATCAAAATAACCATAAAGAGAGCACAAGAAACACCAAGGAGCACTCAAGGTCTCTAGGGAGAAGGAAAAGTAACACGGGGTCTAATTACAATCCAAGGGTGCATCATATCAAAAGCGTATAACATAATATTGCACTTTCCATCCTAATGGAAAAGGGGAAACAACAACAAGGTGACCCAAGAAAATATGAGGAAAATAAGACTTCCCAAAGTTATTTTATATCCTTAACATATGTTGCCTTAAAATTACAATAAATTGGGTCTCCAAGGACAAGACAACACGCAAGGAGGTTACTTCTCAAACAACAGATAAGTCTCAATTCAAAAGGACCACAACTCACATTTGTCGAGCTATGGGATGATAAGGTTATGATTACCCAAAACTCGCACAAGAAAGCACATACATCTATGAACAAGAAGTACTAAGCAACTAGAACACATTACTATCCACCAGGTGTTTCAAAATTTTAGGTAGGGGACAGAACTACAGGTTCAACTATACATTGCAATCAATACACATAAATCATACTTATTTTATAACTCAACTAATTAAGTTAAAAGTTGTAGTTTCTTTCTTCTTTTTCTTTTTTTTCACATTCCTTTACGGGTTTTCTTAATTAAACTATTCATGATTTATTTTGATATCTCATGTTTGCGTTAAAAGGATCACCACTAAGGTGCCCATGATATCTCACCATTCTGTACAGGTGGACAAAAACAATATTTATTCTACTTCTAGGGGATGTAGATGGAGAAACTTTTTTTTATCTTTTTTGTTCTTCTACATGGATTTTATTCCTTCTATTAATCTACTAAGGTTAAAGCAAGGACCATGTTCTCTTTCTCTATTCCAGTTTATTTGTTAAGCTTCAATGTCAAATCTCCTTAATTACAGTTTTATGATGTTTGGGTGAGTCAATTTGTCAATAAAAAAATTTAATGAGAAGGAACGGTAAACATATCACACTATTACTTTTATGGGAGAGAGAGGTAATTCAACACATCACATTTTTAATTCTAAGGAAATAAGGGGCGTTCAACATAGAAAGCACATTATTAATTTGGTAAGGACTAGGAAACAATCAACCAACATGGATCACAACAATATTTCAAGATTTTTCCACAATTTACAAGTATCATAAAACATTCCTAGTGGGTTTCTACAAGTTCTCAAAAGAAGTTACAAGGAAGACCCATTAAGGAAGCATAATTACTTTTACTGATCTACTAGGGTTTAACACTGTTTGTTGTTTTGGTGAAAATATTTTACTCACTTGATAAGATAAGGAAAGTTTTTGAATCTACACCCATATTACCTTAGGCTACCACCAAGCAAGAAATCAAAATGAAAAGGAAATATTTTAATTATAAGAACACCAAATACTCATTAGAAGCATCAAATATAAGTAGCCAATCAGCCATCTTATTCAACATGGCTTTAAGACCAAGAGTTAGAGTTTCGCAAGAGAAATCACATTATAAAATACCACCGAGATTAAATTATCAAGGTCTAATTACAATAACATCACCAATGTCATGGTCCAAAAGACTAAAATCATCTATAAGTGTCTCCATGTAATCCAAAATTAATAGGTCATAGAGTATTATTCATAGTAATTTAAAAAAATTTAAGGAAAGGGTAGACTTATTTATAGGTCAAGAGGGAAAACAGACTCACTAAATTTACACACAATACTCGAATGGGATTAAATCTAACCATAATTACCAAGATGCATACAATCCACAAGTCACTAAATTTATATAATGAAATAAGGAAATCCTGATAAAAACTTAACATGCCCATCGAAGAGAAGCCACTATAAGACAAACACTTTTCCACTAACATCCACAACTAGCTAAAAGCAATCCATTCTTAACATGACTCATCAGCCCACAATTAAACACCTCTACTCCGACGAGGTTCAATCTCTTACCAGATTATAAGAGAATCACCACCACTGCTAACAGACTGCCAACTAGAACTCACAACACAATGACCTTTCTATCTAGTAAGGTTGAGCAATGAAAATTCCCTCTAAGATCATAAACACACTCAAGGTTATGTGCATCCAAAACCAAGGAATAACTTTAAGAACCTAAGAGGACATTTAAGACACCAAGGGTGTACCCCCATATGACAAAATGTCACAATACAAGAAACATAGAACCAGCTCATCATGTAAGAAGGAACCATGTAACGTTTAGCTAAATAGCCAACAACATAATGAGATCTGAGTCACCAATCAAAATAAAATCCAAGAAATATCTACAATCAAGGAAAGTGGCTAAGTAGCCACATTTCAAAGTCTGAAAATTCTCACAAAAATATAAATAACTAAAAGATTCTCAGATCTTCTCAATCCAATCATAAAATAAGATGTTGGTCCTTGATAAAATAACACAATATTACGAATGTAAAACATAAAATTTAACACCACATTCACTCCACAGCCCTTCATGACCGCCAATAGGGGTTGTCTGCCTAAAGGTCAATTCTACGGAAACATACGTAGGATTGGGTCCAAAATGACACTCAGACTTAATGTCCACTCTCCCACACGGGTAAAAAAATTGAAAATAACTCACAACCAGACCATTTTTCCTAGCCACTTAAGGAAGGAAGCTCTAAACAAATTTTAATCACTATTGTCCAACCACAAGAATCACACCATAAAATTTATCATTCCAACCACTCCAATAAGGAAAGGTCTTAAAAGGGCTTAACACATCATACAATTAAATAAAGATTTAGGACTTGTAAAAAATTAACACATTTTCAAAAGGGAACCAAGTTTCCACTACTTATAAGTTCACAAAAATCAATTTAATTTGACATTCTTAGTTACCTAGGTTTAGAAAAAATTCCACTAAGCATACACAACAACCCAAACCACTTATTATGTTATTATCATTTTAGTTTTGGTAGTTCAAATAAATAAATTAATGTAATATTTCTTCATACGCATTTCTTTTTCAATTTTCAAACAAGTTTGTTTTCTTAGATTAAAAAATTGTGCTAGGCGTACAGTTCATGTCTCAAGTTTTCTAGTGTGCCCAAGGGTCAAAGCATTGAACCCGTGGCACTGATACCAAGTGTAACACCCATTAAAACAACCCACTTCTGACCCAAGAAGAACCTAGGATTAGTTAGGAAAATTATAGAATAATTTTATTTTTATTAAAAGAACCTACAACCATGTTAGAAAGGCAACAATTGTCCCTAATAGGTTTTGGAACAAATCAAATCTACTAGACTATATTTTCCTTTTAGTAATAATTATTAGAGGTCATAAGGTCCAAAATTTAGGGTTATAAGTTTCAAAAGGGTTCAGAGGGTAAATTATCACCACACCCACTCTCTAACAGGATTCAAATTTCCACTTGATTTTTCTCATACTTAACGCATTCAAATTTTTCCTAAATTACTTCCATTGCATAGTAAATTTCCTCACTTTTATAGTGATATAAATAAGTCCTCTTAACTCCTCATATTTTTCAAGTTATGGGTCAGCGAGCCTTGGGGTGAAAATTTTCCCCCTAGAGCGGGGCCTACGGGGCCCAGGGGTGAAATTTTGTCCAAAAGGCTGGTTGGCGGGCCGCGGGGAGACCTTTGGAAAAAATTTTACCACGCAGGGAAAAAAATTACATTTGCACCCATAATCCCATGGGTCCGCAAAGGAAACGTGGGCACTTCCCTAAAGCAGCGCATGGAAAAACAAGGAAAGGCAGGGTGGCGGGAGACATTTGCAAATTTTCCCGCGCAGGGGTGAAAATTCATCTTTGCGCCCACACTTCGGTGAGACTGTAAGGGGACACATGGGGCCTCCTAAGCCAACATGGGGAAGTCAGGGCGGCGGGGAGAAAATTTACATAACGCCCCGAAGGGCTAATAGGGTAAAAGGGAACCACGCCTCCGCCGGCACCTTGCGATGCCACATGGCAGGCCTTGATTGGTTATGGGCCAGCGGAGCAGCGGAGAAAAACTTCGAAAATTTTTCAAAAAATTTTCCAATATACGAAGGACATAAAGGAACCCAATCCTCCTCTTATGCCTCATGACACCATGTGGCATCACCTGATTGGTTGTGAGCTGGCGGGAAAACTTGGAAAGTTTTCCCCAATTTTTTTCCTAAAGCGATAAGTTAAAAAGGGGATCCATCCCACCCACTCACACCTGATGGTGCCACATGGCAGCCTCTGATTGGCTTTAGGCCAGTGGGGTGGTGGAGAAAAATTTTTGTAAATTTTCCCCAAATTTTATCCTAAGTTCCAAAGGAAAAATTCGGGCCGCAGGCCCACCAAGGAAAATTTTCCCAAAATTTTCAATGCCAAGGAAGAAAACTTCATAACGCCATAACTTTTGAAACAGAGCTCAATTTTGGGAAAACAAGGAATTTATGGAAATATCTCAATGTTATCTTTGCATAGAGCTCATTAATTTTATATTTTTGATAAAATTTTAAAGGGGTTAATTTTAAGAGAACGACCTGTAGGATTTTATAAAATGAACTGGTAAATTTTAACTTGATATATTTATTCAATTTGATCTTCCTCTTCTCTCAACATGTCAAATAGACATGGGGGATTGTTCCTAAATTAATTTAAGAGAGGATTTAAGGTTCAATTTTTCTAAATGATTTGCAATTTGAACATTTTTGTTTCTTGACAGAAAACGACTGCAAAACGGTTTGAGCTTGATTTTGCTAAGTTTTGAGATATTTCCTTAAGTTTTTTTAGCCCCAAATTGAATTCATCTACATCATAGCATGTTCAATTTTTAATGTTTCAATTTTATTTCTTGAATTGCAGGTTCAAACTATTCATTTTAGATAAATTATTTTCCAGGATGAAATACAAAATAGAGATCAATTTCTAAAAGATTTGTTTATCATTTTTTCACCTTCCAAGTATGGAGATTCATTTCCATTCTAGTCTAATAAATTTAAGTGATTTTGATCAAACCATTTAAGAGCCAAAATACAAAGTCTGATTTCCAATTTTAACATATTTCAAAAGAATAGAGTTACATATATTTTCCTTCATGTGTATTCCTCATTTCAATTTTCCAAACAGAGATTTCAAATCGAAATTGATGATCAATTTTCAATACAACAATGTAAATTGAAAAAAGGTAGTGTAATATTTTATTGATTTCAAATATAAAAATTTACATTCTTCAATTTATTTTTTTCCTTCCAAAATCATTTATTGACATAGGGTAGAATAATACATTTTCTTTTCACATGTTGCACATTTCCACTTTCAAAACAGGAACTTCCTAGTTCTTGATAAACACAAATTTTCAATTTCCACTTGCAGTTAGTACAACATATTTCCGTTACATACATTTACAAGGTCATCCACTTAAAGTGGGAAAGGTTACAATGAGATTTCATTTCACAAGGGACTATCAAACTGTCTTTCTCCTCTACTCTAGAGCAGTAGCATGAATTCTTCCAATTTTGATCACAAAAAGGCAGGGGAAAGACAACGCTCTCCACCCAACCAAGACGTCCAATGAAAGGAGAATCCATCCTTATTCTTTGCCCCCTAAGCCCCAACCACAATGTAATGAGAAATGTATTTCAACTCATGGCAACAACAAGCTTCCACATCACAAAGAAATCTTTTATACAACACATTTCAAATTAAAAACATACTCCAAAAAAACAACATTTTTACAACCACATTAAAGTCATCACACAAAACTTAGGCTTCACCATGCAAGCCAAAGGAGCAAGAACTATGGGGATGCTTCTTATGCCTCCAAAATGGGGAAATGGGTATCACCACCTAAGTACAACCCACCAATATATATATATATATATATATATATATATATATATATATATGAATATCATTTCAAACCCTGTCATGCCCTTATGCCTCCCCCAAGTACCCTTTATTCCTCACATTTCCTTATGTCCCCCCCAAACCTCTTATGGCACCCCATAACGAGTAAAGAAATGCAATCTATTTCTTTTTAAGGTAGAACCCAAATCTCAACTCCCTCCACCCTTATACCTCCCTAAAACGCACTTGTGCCTCAAAAATAATAAACCCCATAGTATTCTCCTACATCATTCCTAGGCCATCTACCCAAATAGCCCACAAACATGCTAAAACATTCACACAAAAACATGCACATTCATAAAGAAAAGGAGTATTTCAAGAGCCAAGCTCTTACCTCTGCATGACGGATTTTTCTAAGTTCCAAAACAACAAGATCTATCCCAATCCAATCAATCCAAATATACAAGCACAAACATGTAACAATATTTCCAAAAGATCCTCCAAAGAAAGGGCTCCAATCCACAAGAAAATTTTTCCCCAAGGAAGCATTCCAAAAGTTCAACAACCAAAAACAAAGCAAGGAGTTCTAATTTTATAGAAGAGGGAAGAGAAGAGGATGAGGTGGATCCATGTAGGATGCCACATCACACATCCTCAACTCCAACAAAAAATTCAAATTCATTCTCCAATGCACAATAAAGAGGTGGGTGAATAATATGACAATAAACTTACACACTCAAAAAATCCCACACCCCATAAGGACATAAATTAATAAAATGTAAGAAGAGTGAAATTAAAACTTACAATTAGTCATTTCAAAATGCATAAAGAAGGTATAAATTCAACCCTCCAACCACAGGTAAGGTTGGTATGCAAATTTAAGAGGTACTGGACAAGTTTAACTTGTCCCACAAACCTCCAAAATCAGCCTCCAAGGATAAATTCGGATTTCCAAGGGGGTGGAATGTTTCATACTCAAAAATCTGACTTACACAACTCTTACACATAACTTACACATTTAATACAAGAGCCAAGAAATTCTATAATTACTTTCTTATATCCCAAATTTTAGTAATTTATTTATTTTAACAATATGATTACTCACATTAATTCTCCACAATTAAAAGAATAATGAAAGGGGGTAAGTGCACCACATAATAAACACATGCAAACAATAATAAAAAGGAACCACATTAATAAAATACACATAACCCCTTGGTTACATTAAAAGGTAATCCACCCCATGGGAATCCCCAACAAAAAACATCACACACAATAAAACTTGTTGCCATGGTGATCTTGTTGAATTCATCTAGAATTCCCATGCGGTTGGTCTCCAATCCCCTGATGTTTATTGTGATATTTTTAACCTACACAATACAAATACCCCTTCGGCCTCGTGGCCATATCAGAAAATCAAAATGAATATAATATAATTTCAAAATCATCAATATATATATCAACCACATCAACATCCAGACAATCAACAATGTTAGTTACAATTTCATCAGCAACTATGCAATCATCAATTTTAAATTCAATTTCTCGGTCTACTCAATATATCCAAATATCACATGTCCTAACAACATTCATATATATATAACCATGTCTAATAGCATGTCAACATCTATATAAAATGTCTCTAACAATCATCATGCATCATATATGAATCAGAGTCAACAATAATCCATGTTTTGACATCTAACACCATACTAAATCAAAACTATAATAATGTCCATGATATATACAGTAGTATCATGATCAATATCAAAAGTGTTGAAGGGAAGTGGGTACTACAGAAAAATTAAAAAATCAATGTGTGAGTGTGGTTATACTACTCTTGACAATTAACTCACGTAAAACTAATCCAAGCGCTAGACTACATTCTCTTGATCAGGAACAATCCTCATGTAGTTCTCTCAGTGAATGTGTAAGTTTGAAACTGATGTTATCCAACCTCTATGTGTGCCCTTGTGTCTCTTAACAAAAAGATAGAGGGATAGCTATGGAGTGGGTAATGCACCCAACACGGTAGTAGTGTGATATCATGTGCCTTAACTTCTAAATCAAATACTTTTATCCCTTTAAGTTTTTTGACAATCCCTACTATTATTTTTATATTATGATTAGATGGATCTAGGATATTTTCATACTTGGAAATGGACTAAGCAAGAATATTTTACCTAGTTAAGTGTCTTGTACCTATGGTAGTGACATCTCTAAATGATGTGCAGCTTATTTTGGAAGATTTTTGGAGAGCTATGAGTGCTTTTATATAAAAATATTTGTAATAGGAGCCTATAAAAGTGTCAAATGAGTTATGGAGTGATTTAATTTATTATATAAGTTTTCTTAGGTGAAATTTCATATTGAGACTGATTGTAAAAAGATGGAATGACTCATATAATATAATCAAATTGAATATACATTATCAATATAAGAGAGGGTAGGACCTTACAGGTCAGCTAAGACCATAGTCCACTATGGCCCTAATTTTTACATTTTTGCTGAGGCGGTTAGTGAGATAAAACCTAGAGTTTTGGAATGATGACTAAGGATGAATTCCTAAGTTTTTTTTACTAATATTTCCTAGATGAATGAAAAAATATGATTTAGACATGACAAATTCAAGATAAAAATACAAATATTTATTGATTGAGCTTAGAAAGTGAGCATTGTTTAAGCAATGCAACATAGCCAAAATTTTCATTCGCAAAGGATAAGCTTTATCAAAATTTTGTGACTATAAAATATCAATACATCGATTTCCAACAAATCTCAATCTATTAAAAAATAAGTATGTGGATTTTTGTGTATAAAATATTTCACTAGAAAAAGTACCCTTTATAAATTTATGGCTCCCCTTCTAAAATAGGTTTTATCACCCTTACATAACCAAATTTTCCTACCAACAGTAACTGTTTTGTGTCATAAGATACTAGTTTCCACTCATAGCCTCGAAATAAAATGACACAAGCTTACAAAAAAAATTGGTTCATATGGTTTTCTCTTTTGTAACCTTTAATCATGTGAAACCATCTATTTTTGAAATTAAAGGCTTTATAGTGTATGGTTAAGGCATCAAATAACATTTCTTTAATTTAGTGCTAATGATAGAGGTGTATTTCATTCCGCCAAATTTGTTTTGGGGAAAAATTGTACTTTATGAATGATTATGTAGTACCTTTTACACTATCATCCTCTCCATTAGATTCATTACAAAAAAATAGAGATTTACACATCAACAATTTAATGTTTGACTTCAATAGCTCTTTCAAATGAAATTTTCCTTCATAGTTTCACTCAGACTTAGATATCCAATTAGAGCATTAAAATAAATCATCTAAAAAAGAACAAGTTGGATGAAAGATTTTGTGTTGTGCTAAGAGGTAATTGTGGGTAGCAGATTTGCGTTGGGATGCTAGAAGATAGACAAGGGAAGTGCTAGATTTTGTAAGTCCTTGAGATGTTTTTATTCATTTTAGATGTCAAAATACAACTACTTTTAAAATATGACCATCATGATTGAAAGGTGAAAAGATAATTTAAATGTCAATATGACATGTATGCTCAAATATATATAAAGAAAATTTTCAAACTAAATGTTACATTTTTTATTATTGGTAAATGGTTTTTTTATGGGGACCATACCCTAGTACATCAAAAGCGTAAAAGAATAGATACAAAAAGAAAGTGCATAAGGAAGATCGTATAAGAACCTAGATAAACAACGAATCACAAAGAAAAGAGAAAGTGAAACTATACAACAGAAACAAACTAGATCAAAGAAGGCCTGCAACTGACACACAACCAATCAACAACCTGATCTTAGGAAAACACAGTAGGACTCCAACCTGGATAAAGCAATAAAAGCAAAGAACACGACAAGAAACATAAATTTTCAAAAAGGATGGTGGGTTTTAGCTTGGCTTGTCCTTTCTTTATCATTTCTAGAACAGTTAAATTCTCGTTACCTTCTTCCATGAAAATCAGAAGAAAAAATTCAAGAATCTTGATAGAAATGTGACCCTTAACAAGGAGTAATGGGGAAAAATCCTTCATAGGTTCAGAAAAAGCCCTCTTGGGAAGAAGAATCCTTCACTGCTTCAGCAGAGGTGAGAAGATTAGAGTTATGTGACTCCTTCTCTAGAGGGTTCAAGAATCCTTCTTCGTTGTCTTCCCTTGAGGGGATTGATTATTCCTCAACCAGATTTTATTGGTGCTTGATCATGAGATGTTCTAGAAGATATTATTTCCACCGCGCTGGTTTTTCCTTGTGTCTGGAATACTTGCAGTCATCCGAAAGATCCCTGTTTGAAAACATCTCCGACATCTGAAGTCTAAACCATTGTAGTCTAACCTCTGCACCCAATGTCTGGAATTGATTTTCTAATTAATTTATGTTGGAAGGGCTTGAGAGGTCTCAAGATCTTCTAAGATACTAGAAAAAAATGTATGAGTCTTTACAAAGGTTTTATCGTCAACTTTCACAGAGGATCCTAGGGTATCACCTATAATAATAAGGCATGATTTCTTCCAGAGCTATAATGGGAGTCTTGGCAAGTGAACCCAATCTGGGGAGGTATCAAAGGAGTCTAACTAAATGTTACATTGCATATTATGAATTTGTGGCATTTATGACAATTAATGTAGCCAAAAATGAAAACTCTGGAATTAAAATAATACAAATATGTTAATATATTATTAATAAAATATAAACATATTAATATCTCTCTGATAAAATAGATACATCTATTAGTTTTGATTTTATCTTATTATTCATTATCTGATTTCTTACAAATATATATTAAACTACAAACATTTGATTTGAGATTTTGTAAGAAAGTTGAAACTTGATTGTTGAACTTGGAGGTCTTAAAGTTGGCCGATGAGACTCATTTTCTATAGAATTGCAAGCTTACACTAGTGAATCCTTTCTTTCAATTTTAGATTTTTAAAATTATAATTTAAAATAGCATTTTAATTCTCTCACAAACTTTAATGGTATTTCTAGATCTTTTATTTGATAAGTGAAGATATATTTGATTAGTGTAAAATTGATATTTGTAAGAAGTGATTTTATCTCTGATAAACTATGAAATTGATTAATGTAACATTATTTTTGTTTGTTTATAGCTGTACAACAAAGCGCCAAAGATTTATAAATATTAAGTTTGTTATAATCAATTACAGAATCTCGCATGAATTTGTAATTATAATGTAATTTAGAAAATATAAAGCATAGAATATGCACTAGAGAAAAAAAAACCCACCATAAAAGTTTATGTAAAAGCTTTTTTTAATAATTATCAACATTAGTTTCAACTTAAAACTTTTATTATCAATTAACTACCTATTTTCTATGTTTATGTTCTTCTCTCTACAAAGAGAAAACAGTACCTATGGATCATCACTAAAAGGTCAAAAATTTATAAAATAGTTGTTTATCTCCAATCTCCCAAATAAATAATTTAAATTAATCTATATATTTATTAATAATATATATTAAACTTTGAAATAACATTCAAATAAATTTTTTAGACCATCACATAAATTTTTGGTGACATATAACCTTTAAAATCCAGCACTGGACTAGGGGTAGAGTTAAGTAAGCAGCTGGCTTTGATACCAAGTTGGGAAAAAAAGCTGGAAAATATATTCACACTTTAAAAGTAGGGATTTGATCTTGAACTTGACGTTTCAGCTTCAAGTCTTATGGGGTAGCACTTCTCTTATTTATAGATTCATTGAATTTGTGGACAGTGCTGGAAGAAGTATCCAGAGAAGAATGTTCTAGAGGAGAAAATTCTAAAAAGTCGGGATTTAAAGAAGACAATTCTAGAAAAGGAAGATCTATGGAAGATTATAACGTGCTAAAAATATCTTAAGGAAATAGACATTATTTTCAGCATTGTGGGAAAAATAATCCTCACATATCCACATTAAACTGCTTTAGAAATGGTGTATGAAATCCCATTCCCACAAAAACACATTGGTTAATGCGAGAAGATTTCAAATAGTTCATGGATGAATAACTCTCTTCTTTTATCTTAGAGATGACTTGTATACATTTGCAGCGTTTGATATAAAATTCAGCCACTGCATTGCAGGTTTTTCAGAGAATCCTTTACAAAATAATTTGCTTTATTATCAAGATATAAACGCACGTAATACCATATAACATATGAACAAATATACCCTTTCAATTCTACTTCGATGGATGTTCATACTTTGTTCGAAAGATTTTATTATTTTCAAACATACAACAAAAATTTTAACCCATTAATTGTTTGACGGGTTTCTCCTTTTCCGCACCTATTATTTTGGCGTAAGCATTCTAAAACTTAATCTTGACAATGCTTTATCCTCATTGGCAGAGGGTGATTTTCATTTCCCATCCGAAGCAGATTTAATTTTATGAAGCCGTCATTTTTTGTTGGCAGACGTGGATCTCCAGCTAATCTCCTCTGCCACATCACCCCATCTACTCCAACCACCACATTTAATTCTCCTTCTTCTTTTTGTTTTCATCTAGAAACTTCTATTTTTGGTGGATATCTGGAGGCTTCTCCTGTTATATGTTATATGTAAAAAATATATATACTACTCTGTTTTTTGTATTAAACAGAAGGAATACTCTGTTTTCAAAGAAAGGAGGAAGACATGTAAACAGAGAGCACAGGCAGATCTGTTCTTTGGCAAATACAATCATTTCTTGTCTCACTGTATCAGATTTGTGAAATATAATACAAATTTGTTTCTCATGCTTTGTATTTTGTTGGACACCTCTGTTATGTAAGAGTAAAAGTAATTTCTGAATTTCTATTTTCTGTATTATCTTGTCTTTCTCCAGCAGATTGGTATCAGAGCAGTTAGAAGTACTGGAACAGCAGTTACAAGAGACAAAGCTTTCGAGGAATGGGAAGCACAAGTGGAAATATTGCACAACCTCAAATATCAACATTCAATGGCAAAAATTATGATTTTTGGAGCATAAAAATGAAAACTCTACAGGATGTTTGGGACTTGGTTGAGAATGGATTTAATGAACCAGCTGACCAGCAAGAATATCAATCTCTTTCACAATTAGAGAAGGACTTATTGAAGGAAAACAAAAAGAAAGATGCAAAGGCATTATTCTTCATTCAACAAGCAATGGAGGAATCAATCTTTCCAAGAGTAGAAGCTGCCACAAGATCAAAACAAGCATGGGATAGTCTGCAAACAGCATACCAAGGCACAAGCAAGGTAAAAACAGCGAAATTACAAATGCTTAGAAGGGATTTTGAAAATCTACAAATGAAGGATTCAGATTCAATAGATTCATTCTTCACTCATGCAATAACAATAGTTAATCAAATTAGATCTTATGGAGAAACTATTGAAGATCAAAAAATTGTAGAGAAAATACTTAGAAGCTTGCCTATAAAATTTGATTCAGTTGTAGTAGCCATTGAGGAATCCAAGGATCTTACACAACTATCAGTAGATGAATTAATGGGATCACTCTTAGCACATGAGAAAAGATTAAATCGGTCAGGGGCATCATCATTGGAGAATGCATTCAAAGCTCAGCTTTCATTTGGCAGAACAAGAGGGAGATCAAATTACAGCAGAGGCAGAGGACGTTTTACACCAAGAGGAGGAAGAGAAAATACACAACTTGAAAGCAGAAGACTTGTATCAAGCCCACATACCCATTCTACATCAACAAGAGGAAGAGGCGGCAGCCACTCTCATAGCCATCATCAAGGAGAAAGGTATGATAAATCCAATATTCAATGTCATTATTGTAATAGATTTGGGCACTTTGCATCTAAATGTAGAAAAAGACAATATGACATGAATAAGCAAAAGGCACATTTCACAAATGAGGACCAGCCCAACACTAGTGAGCAAAACACCATGTTTATAACATGCAATGTAGCACAAGAGAGTTCCAAAGAGGTATGGTTCCTAGATAGCGGTTGTAGCAATCACATGAGTGGGAGTAAGGAGATGTTTGCAACAATTGATGAATCAGTAAAATCAGAGGTAAAATTGGGTAATGATCACCAAGTATCAGTCATGGGAAAAGGATCAATTAATATAAGAACCAAGCAAGGTGAGAAGAAGCATATCCCTGATGTATACTATGTTCCTGGATTGCAACACAATCTCATAAGAATTGGGAAACTAGTGCAAAAAGGATATAGAATATACTTTGAAAATGGTGAATGTGTGATTCTAGACAAGAAACCAAGCTATAGGCTGATTGCAAAAGTTGAAATGACAAAAAATAGGATGTTTCCACTTAGAATCCAAAGTAAACTATTCCTAGAGCCACACAAGTTGCAAAAGGTTGCTGAATTAGCCTTCAAAGCTTCTTACAAAAATGAATCTTGGCTATGGCATTTAAGATTTGGCCATTTAAATTTCAAAGGATTACAACTATTATATAAGAAAAGAATGGTTTATGGGTTGCGACCAATAGAACCACTTAAAACAACGTGTGAGAGTTACATATTGGCAAAGCAACATAGACATAAATTTCCAGTTGGGGAATCTTATAGGGCAAAACATCCACTTGAGATAGTGCATTCAGATCTTTGTGGAGCGATGCAAACACCATCCATAAGTGGAAGTCTTTATTTCTTGACATTTATTGATGACTTCAGTACGAAAGTTTGGGTTTATTTCTTAAAACACAAATCAGATGCATTTTCTGTTTTTAAAGAGTTCAAGGCAAAAATTGAAAAGGAAAGTGGACATTATATCAAAGTATTGAGAACCGATAGAGGTGGTGAATATATATCAAATGATTTTCAGAATTTTTGTAAAGAAAATGGCATAAAGAAACAACTTACAACAAGATATACTCCTCAACAAAATGGAGTAGCTAAGAGAAAAAATAGAACAATTATGGAAATGGCACGAAGTATGATAAAAGAAAAGAACCTACCAAATGAATATTGGGCTGAAGCTGTTGGATGTTCGGTATACATATTAAATAGATGTCCAACAAAAGCAGTGATAAATAAAACACCAGAAGAAGCTTGGAGCAAAAGGAAGCATAATATAGCACATTTGAGAGTCTTTGGATGTGTGGCATACTCCTTGATACCTCAAGAGTTGAGAAAGAAACTAGATGATAGAGGAGAGAAGTGCATATTTGTAGGATATAGTGAACAATCGAAGGCATATAAGTTATATAATCCTATCACAAAGAAGGTCATAATAAGCCGTGATGTTAATTTTTTTGAAGAAGAAGCATGGGATGGCAGTATAGACAAAACAACTACAATTGCAGCTAGTGTTCCACAAGAGAATGAGGAGAATGAAACTCAAGTTGTGACTTCTACTACTCAAGCAAATGTTCCTTCAACATCTTCTAAGGCACCCACCACTCCAAATCCAACTACACCAGCAAGTAATAACAGCAGCGAATCTTCTAATCCAACACTTGCATCACTAAGATCAAGGTCTATAAACACTTCAAAGAAGTCACGCAGTCTAAGAGAGATTTATGATGAATTACAAGAGGCTGAAAATGATGATTTATGCTCTAATTTTGCATTCTTAACACAAGCTGATCCAATTTATTTTGAGGATGCCATTAAAGATGACAATTGGATTGCAGCCATGAATGAAGAAATTCAATCAATTGAGAAAAATCAAACTTGGGATCTAGTAGAGCTTCCTAAAGGCAAGGATGTGATTGGAGTTAAGTGGGTTTACAAGACAAAGTATAATGCTGATGGAAAAGTAGAGAAACACAAGGCAAGACTAGTAGCTAAAGGCTTCACACAACTACCTGGCATAGACTACAATGAAACATTTGCACCAGTGGCAAGATTGGATACTATTAGGATGGTTTTATCCATAGCAGCTCAAAATAATTGGAAGGTTTACCAAATGGACGTCAAATCAGCATTCTTGAATGGCATTTTAGAAGAAGAAGTGTATATAAAACAGCCACCTGGTTATCAAATTTTGGGAGAAGAACATAAGGTATACAAACTGAAAAAGGCACTATATGGTTTGAAGCAAGCTCCTAGAGCTTGGTACTGCAGGATAGAATCTTACTTTGTAAACAATGGGTTTAGCAAAAGTGGCAATGAACCAACTTTATATGTCAAAGTGAATGATGAAGGAGAAATCTTGATAGTTTGCTTGTATGTAGATGATTTGATATTCACAGGTAACATGTCAATTAAATCATTCAAGGCAGCCATGGAAAGTGAATTTGATATGACTGATTTGGGGATCATGAGATACTTTCTTGGAATAGAGGTAAGTCAAAGTGATCAAGGCATTTTTATATGTCAAAGAAAATATACTAGTGACTTGTTGAAAAGATTCAGGATGACAAATGTCAATGCAGCCCCTACACCAGTTGCACTGGGTTTAAAACTTAGTAAGGACGACAAAAGTCCTAGTGTTGATGCAACTTTATTTAAAAGATTAGTTGGCAGCCTTATATATCTAACCGCCACAAGACCGGATATCATGCATGGGGTTAGTCTTATTTCTAGATTCATGGACAAACCTAAGGAATCACATTGGAAGGCTGGAAAAAGAATTTTAAGGTATATAGCTGGAACAAAGAACTTTGGGATTTTGGATACAGCTTCAGATGACTACAAGCTGATTGGATATACGGATAGTGATTGGGGAGGTAGCTTCGATGATAGGAAGAGTACTTCCGGTAACATTTTCCATCTTAGATCAGGTGCTATCTCTTGGGCATCAAAAAAACAACCAATTGTGACACTCTCATCAGCTGAAGCGGAATATGTTGCAGCCACACCAGCAGCTTGCCAAGCAGTATGGATGAGAAGAGTACTTTTAGATTTGAAGCATCCACAAGAAGAACCTACAGAAATTTATTGTGATAATAATTCTGCAAATGCTTTATCTAAAAATCATGTCTTCCATAAACGCAGCAAGCATATTGACACAAGATATCATTTTATTCGAAAATTGGTGAACAATGGTGACATTCATCTCGAGTTTTGCAGGTCCAAGGAGCAACTAGCAGACATCTTCACAAAACCACTTGCAAAGCATGTCTTTGAGCATCTCCGGGAAGGAATTGGAATAGCAGACATATATGGCAGTGAAGATTAAGGGGGAGTGTTGGCAGACGTGGATCTCCAACTAATCTCCTCTGCCACATCACCCCATCTACTCCAACCACCACATTTAATTCTCCCCCCCCCTTCTTCTTTTTGTTTTCATCCAGAAACTTCTATTTTTGGCGGATATCTGGAGGCTTCTCCTGTTATACGTTATATGTAAAAAATATATATATACTACTCTGTTTTTTGTATTAAACAGAAGGAATACTCTGTTTTCAAAGAAAGGAGGAAGGCATGTAAACAGAGAGCACAGGCAGCTCTGTTCTTTGGCAAATACAATCATTTCTTGTCTCACTGTATCAGATTTGTGAAATATAATACAAATCTGTTTCTCATGCTTTGTATTTTGTTGGACACCTCTGTTATGTAAGAGTAAAAGTAATTTCTGAATTTCTATTTTCTGTATTATCTTGTCTTTCTCCAGCATTTTTGTTAATCATATTGTTTATTTCAACAAGGATACGATCCATCTGATATCTAACCATCAATTTCAGTTTAAAAAATGACTCTTAACATGGCACAATTGACATCATTATAACTTTTACAAAGTGTCATGATGTTAGAGCCATAAACAAGAATTTTTTTCTTATCTTACTGATGGCTGAAATTTTAACTTCATACTAGTAGTGCAGAATTTGAATGCAATAGAATTGTACAGACAGAAAAGACTCTTTCCTTGAAGCAACTCTACACTGAGAGACATTGGCCTCTATTAAAATATTAATACTACCAAATAAATGAACTCTGCCATTAGTTGACTGCAGCAACACATTGCAGGCAAGAAAAAGCAGGGGAAGTACTATTTCTAGTGATCAAGTGCTTAAATTCATGAATATCCACAAACCCATCTCCATTATAATCCACACTCTCAATCATGCTCTCGCAGCAATTCAAATCCTTTCCCTCCACAAATCCCAATATGCAGAGCACATCAGCCAGCTCCATTGCACTGATAAACCCATCTCCATTTTTGTCAAATACACAGAATGCCTCACAAATTGCCTGGTCGTCAACCTTCACATTATCAATTTCCTCCTCCTTGTCTGAAAATATAACTCTATAAAATTCAGCAAACTCCATTGCACTGAGAAAGTCATCCCCACATGCAGAGACGGATCTTACAGCTAACTCCACCTCTTCCTTAGACGTTTCTAAACTTAATCTCTCCAAAACCCTCACTATTTCATCTACACTAACTCTTCCATCACCATCTTCATTTAATACTCTAAACATACTTGCAAGACATTCATCCTCATAATCTACATAATCCTTACTACACATTTCAGGTGAATCAAAATTACTTGATCCAAAACATAGATTAGTACTAATATTGTTATAATTCTCTTCTTTCAATGTAATTTGTTCATTCCTCGCATCATCCTCTGCTATGCTCACTCTTCTCATCCTCTTTACTGGGATGATGCTCTCCATTGCTGTTGATAATGACATCATCATTACCTATACCAACATTATGAAATGCATCAATGTCCATGCTTTTCTTAGGACTGAAGAGACAACCGTAATACCACTTACAGTGAATGATAGATCCGTGCATATCAAAAATTTCAGAGAATTCAAGATTGAAGCCATCTTTCATAAAATCCCAATGGCTTGTTTACTACCAATCCAACTCTCGTTTCCTTTATAAGCATTACAAATTTATAACATTTCTTGATATTGGAGCAGAATCTACGAGTACCCCACACACCAGATTTAAGCCTTACAATTTTCTGTGATTACAAATGCTGAAGGAAAGTGGGAAGAAGGTCCTTTGATGCTTATCATTTGTACTTTTGTAGCCTTGCTGTATGTCCAAATTTTTGTCCATTTGGTCTCTAATTAGAATAGTTTGTCCTTTTTCCGTAAATAAGATGCCATGCTAATAATTGAAACAAACAAATACCCGTGCAACAGTTAATAACTGGTAAACGAAGGAAGCGTTCAAAATCGCTTTTAATGGAAGGTAGGCGAGAAACTTGTTTCTGAACTGCTTATTACCGTCTTAGCAAAGGGGCAGCAGAAAATAGAAAGCATTGGAACAACCGTATAAGTGTGGGCTCCAAAAGGAAGGGATGCGATAAACTTTACTTCAAGGAAAAATAAATGCACATGAAAGTGAAATGTGTGATGACAATGTCGAAGGGAATCTGTCAAAAAAACAAAATAAAATATGTGCAACCTTTATAAACCGTGTACATTATGTTGTTTAAATAAGATGAAGTTGCAACACAATGACTCAAAGTATTTAACTTTGAGATACTTGTGTAGAAAAGTTAAAATATACACTTATTGCCTAGAGGTGTGCCCAAACATATCTTAATACCTTGAGTTCTTCGAGAGCCCATAATCTTTTGTGCAAAAGTTGTACTCTTTTGCGCTTGCCATTCTTGAGTTCTTTAATGCCCCTAACATCAACATAGTTGGGCATGCACACATGGGCCTTGAACTGTTTTCTTTGCAATGAGAAGACCAAGTGATCTAGTAAATCCTAATAAAATGGAATTGATCCCTTGACTGATTACCTACAAGTTAGAGGAAATTAACATTATTCTGAGCAAGTTGATGAATCTTTATAGTGATGTCTTCATTTGTAGAGGCATCATTATTCCATGGGGATTAACTACTTAAACGTAGCACGTGTTTGTAGGATATGAAATAATACATCTATTTCCAAATTTACATATTAATCTTTGATTAATAACATTCCTCCCAATACAAATTTTCAATTCCAAACTACCCATTTTCCCTTTGACATTGTTTATATCCTTGTTTTCACCTATTGAATTCAATATCTTACATTCTCACAAAATGTAAAATTATATATCCCCTTAAAAAGTTGATGAAATTCATATTTCGAAAATTACAAACACTCAATATGTGTAACTTAATATTTCTCATCATTTATTTTGTATATACATTTGTAACATCAATAAAAATTTGTATAATAATGTGAAGGGTCGTATGTGATTACATTCATGACAACTAAATTTATTCATCTTCATGACATCCATTCTCCTAAAAAAATGTATCTAATGAAAAAAATATGCTTTAACAATGATATTATGAAAGATGTCCTTGTACGCAGACAAAAATTACATGGTGCAACATTTGAACACAACACGTGTACAATGATGAAAAAGCTACTTCCAAAATGAAAATGATATCCAAATCCTTCCCACCTCCTTTACATTTCCATCTTGACTAATTTCAGCTTCTTATCCCCGCTTTTGGATGCTCAATTTTCTATCAGAGTCATTTTTCTAGCCTTTTGCATTGTCCTTTAGCAACAGTTGCACAACTGCCGAACCGCCCCTATTTCTAGAGTGAAGGTTACACAACCACCGCACCAGTTATGCAACCACATCTATTATATAATAGCTTATTCATAAAAAATAGCGATGGTCTTGTCACCGTGTAATTGAAAATTAAAACACATGTTTCTGAATGTGTGTTTTGATTGCAATTTGATATTATTCCAACTCACTTGATTAAATTTTCTCAAAATAGGCTCATTGGAATGGTCTTAGGTTTCTCCTTGTTGCCAAAAATAGTCTATTGAGTTCTTCCCATTTGGCTAGGTTATCCTTTCTTGATCAACATGTGTTCTTGACTTCTTCTTCTCTAGCAGGTTATAAATATAGCATTTTTATCTGTATCATGAGTTGACAATTTTTGAATTTTGAGAAGTGTTATGCTTTTTGGATTGGTTTTTGCATAGACAATTAGTTCCTTATCTTTCTTCCCTAGTACTCACATTCTAGCTACATTTCATGCACTAGAAAAGCCACTTAGTTTTATTAATTTATTACTATTATCTATTACCTTTCTCACTCACGGAACTCAAAAATTAGAAGGAGGTTCAAGCTAAGGATACACTGGATACATCCTTAACATCATTGGGACAAGATACCACAACACTAAAGTGACTAGGTTGGGGATTTAATTCATTTATTTCAAATTTTTAATAGAGGTGTTATCTTTAAAATCAATAAAGTTAGTTTCAATATTGTTTAAAATGGAAGATATCATCACTTTCGATGTATGTTTGTTATTTCCGTATTTATTTTAAAATACTTCTTCAATGATGGTTTCCTAGATAACTTCTTCTTGGCTTATCAAAATACTTCTTCCCAGCTTATCCCTATGGATCTGCTTGGGAAATTTGTTGAAGGAAGATGTGAAGAAATATATTCATTTATTTTTTTCATTTCTTTAAATTAGTTAAAAGGTAATCTTGTCAGGGAAAGTTTGTTAAAAAAATAGGAAATTACTTCTAAGAATCTTTTCTTCCCAGAAAACCTGTGGCAAGATCTTTGTTATAGGAATCTTCACTTCAACAAATTAGTAATATTTTAAATGCTTCCACATTAGATTAATTTTTCAAAACAACCTTGTAATTAGTTTCATTTTAATTAGAAGAAGCAGTAATTCTAGTTTAAATCATTTTGTATATTTCTATAGAAATATATTTTTATTCTATTTTAAATAATTTTGAAATGTTCAAAAACATTAATTAGTTAATTAATTTTAAATCTTTTCTTCTAAAATGCTTTCCAAATCACAAAAAGATAGGATAAAGTAATTGGAATTATTTTATTCTATTAATTAGGAAGGAATTTGATAAATTACAATGATTAATTTTACTTGTCATTTGGTTGAATTAGATTTCTTTCTATGATTTATTTAATATTAGGATTTAACATAATCTTGGAATCTAAATAAAAATGATAAACCTAGTCATAAGGGAATTCATAGTACCAGTTCATAGCCTTTGATTTTACTTTGATTGCTTATTTGGTCTCCTTTATTCTCACTCACAAGTTGACAACAATATATGAACATTTCCATTCCGGCTTAACCTCATAGGAGGATTTTTGAAAAAATCATCGACTAATTAGGAATTGACTAATATCAGGGAGATATACACTTAAGATTGTATGTATTAGTTTTTCTCTCTACTTCCTTACGCCCACAAATTTTAATCCACTTGATGCATTAAATGAAAAAATATCCATATCCAAGAAATTTTGGCCCAATCATGAAAACTTAATTAGAAATCCAAACCCATAGTTTAGTTTTCTTCATGAATCATCTATGTTCTTATATGAACCTCTTTTGAGAGGAATATTTAGAGACAAACAAACATTTTCTATAATTTTGTAGCTAGTCTGAAGTATATTCAGTCTAACATTTATAGATCACAAATTGCACATAATAATTATCCTTGATCGTAGCATCTCACACACGAAGATCAAATGATTTTTCTCTCTCCTTGATGAATAATTTTCATACTTGCAAGTTGATTGATTATGAGTTTCTCAGCCTTTCAATCTTCATCCTTAGCCATCCCATCTTATTCTATATTTATTATCTTATAGTTATCTACATCCATTACATCTATCACATTTTGGATATCTTGGCCCAAGCTCAGGAAGTTGAGTTCCCAAGAAATCTCATATAATTTTTTGTAAGTAAAAATCAAGTGAACCTGTAGTGCCTACTTCCCTTTGACACCTTTTGATACTAATCATGACACTATTGACTATATCAAGGACACTATTATAGTTTTCATTTAGTATGATGTTAGATGTTCAATCATGGATTATTGTTGACTTTGATTCTTATATAATGCATGATGATTATTAGAGACATTTTTATATATTGATGTTGATATACTATTTGACATGGTTACATTATAGAAGTTTTTCAAACTTGAGATAATTCGATATTTTGAGCAGACCCAGAAAATTAAAATTTGATAAAAAATGATGATGATATAGTTGTTGATGAAATTGTAAGTGATACTGTCGACTGTCTTGATGACTGTTGTGATTCACATATATATTGATGATCTTGAAATTATATTTATGTTCATTTGGATGTTTTGATATGGCCACGATGCCGAAGGAGGTATTTGTATTTTACAGGTTTAAAATATCACAACAAACATCAAGGGATTGGAGACCAACCACTTTGGAATTCTAGATGAATTCAACAAGGTCACCATGGAAACTGTATTTGTTTGTGTGTCTTTGTTTTTGTTAGGGATTCCCATGGGGGGATCACTTTTAAATGTGACAAAGGGATTTTATGTATTTTTTTTATTTGGTTCCTTTGTTAATGTTTGCATGTGTTTTTTTTGTGGTGCATTGACCCCTTTCATTATTTATTAAATGGAGTGTTAGTATTGTGAGTAATCATGTTGTCAAATTAATTAATTAAAATATGTCATAAGAAAGTAATTAATACAGTTGTTGGCCTTGAATTAAAGTGTTATAAGAAATGTGTACGTGATGTGTACGAGATATGTAAGTTGATTTTTTTTTATTAAGAAACACTTCATCTTATTTGAAATTCAAATTTATCCTTGGAGGCTGATTTTGGAGACTTGTGGAACAAGTTAAACATGCCCCATGCCTCTTAAATTTTTATACCAACTTTACCTATGGTAGGAGAGTTAAATTTATACTTTCTTTATGCTTTTTTGTAAGTTATGTTGAATGTTTTATTGCACTTTCCTTACATGTTTTAATATCAGTCCTTTGGGGTGTGGGTTTGATTGGAGTGTGTAAGTAAAATTGTCATATTATTCACCCACTTATTGATTATGCATTGGAGAATGAAGTTGACTTTGGTGTTGGGGTTGAAGATGTGTGAAGTGGCAACCTACATGGATCCACCTCATCCTCTTCTTTTTCCTCTTCTATTTAATGAAATTCCTTATCTTGTTTTTGGGTTGCTTCACTTTTATCACTTCATTTTGGGAGACTTCTTTTGGGATTTTGAGAGCTCTTTCTTTTGGAGAAGATTGGAGATTGTTGAATGCTTGTGGATGGTTGATCTTGGACTATTTTGCATTGGAAAGCATGTTGTTTTGGAACCTTGGACTATAAACAATATGATTGACAAAAACAATATTTATTAATGCATTATCCTCATTATATTTATTATTTGAATATTTTATTTAAATAATATCCACACATACACTTCACTTAGACACCTCATCAAACCAACTCAACCTAAGACCTATTCTTAGTAAGTTGCCATAACTAACTAAGACTTACCCAAACCCTAAAAATCAATGCCTACATTCCCTCTAACCACATTCACACATGCTCACAGGAAGCTACAAGTCTAATCCGTGAGATAATGACACAAGATCCAAGGAAATCAAGAGGATATCCCTAGTTTAGTAAACCTAGGAAATCCCGCCTTGACCGACGCCGCTTACCCCTAACCATCGCCGGTTAAGCCGGACCGCCATCGGTTACCCTTTTAACCCCTAAACTACCTTATTCTCAAGGTTGGAAAACATTGGGAGAAAATTTGACGAGTAAGAACACATCTCAGAGAGATAATGCATCTTCAGAGAGTAAATTCTAGTGAAAACATCGCATGCAAGGAAGGAGATTGAGCATCTTCTCCTGCACAGCCATCCCAGCCATGATCTGATCTATCCAAGCAAAGAGGAGTGTACATGCAGCCCATGCGGAAGCTTTTTTTCAGTTGGTGATCACTTGCAACCTTCAAACCCCTCATCAGCACCTCCATCCCTCACACAAAGGCATTTAGGAATGGAATCCAAGTAAGTATAACATCATACTTTCCTGGTTTATTTCATTTCATCTTCATTTTATCATCCATTGTTTATCTTGCCCCTATGGACCTTCTATAACATTTTCACCTCCATATGCCCATTAAAACCTCATAAAAGCCTACTCCAGTAATCCAATATTTCACCCTGACTCACCAAAGTCCTTTGTGTAATCACAAAGGAGACCATAGCTTGTTCTGTGACATTTTCATATCTCACAGTAACCAGCACCAGTTACACCTAACCACTGTCGGTCACCCCTGATCGACACTGGTCTATGTATTTTGTCACATAGCTTAGAACAGAGACCTACCCACCTAATTTCATTTTCACCCTCATTCACCTGTGATCTACTTGAGACCTCTATCAAACCTGCAGAGACCCAGACCAATCATTTTACCTTTGGATTCTCTTCTGGCTTAGCTTGTTAGATTAGATCTATTTCTTATTGTGTTTTAAGTGAGATACCTAAATCATTTTGAATAAAAATAGGATTTACTTTGTTTACAACATTAAATTTTTTAAAATAGTGGACTAACAGCCATCTAGGAAGTATCACACTTCCCAGATCTAGCATACGCTAGGCATTTCACTACCCATATTGTTTAATTCCTTCCGGTGGTCTTGTTTTCATTACAAGTATTTCCTCCTCGCCAAAAGGAAGCTCTCACGATCAGCTGTGGATCTGAAAGTCATACGCGTACAACAACCCATCAACCAACATTTGAACAATTATTCTTCCTATGCTCATTACCCTATCTGTTTCGTTAACACTTCAAAGAAACAATCTAATAATTAGGTGAAACATTAGGAGCTTGGATCTTGAAATGCTTTTTTTTTTTTGTGCATATGTAGATAGTTGAATGGTTGAATGTGCTATTTTATTTCTTGGATGGTTGGGTAGATGGCATAGTGGTGGTGTAGGAGAAGGCTATGGGGTTTATTTTGTGGGAGGCATAAGTGTTTTGGGGAGGTATAATTGTGGAGGGAGTTGAGATTTTAGTTACACCTTGTAAAAAGAAACATCTTGCATTTCTTTACTCATTATGGGCTTCCGTAAGAGGTTGGGGAGGAATAAGGAAATTGGAGGAATAAGGGGTACTTTGGGGAGGTATAAGGGCCTATTACGAATTTGAAATGTTATATTTTGGTGGTTTTTTCCCGGGTGGTGATACCCATTTCCCCTTTGGGAGGAATAAGTAGCATCCCCCATAGTTTCTTGCTCCTTTGGATTGCATAATGAAGCCTGAGTATTGTTTGTTATGTTTTAATGTGGTTGTAAACTATATTATTTTTTTGGACTGTGTTTAAATGTGAAATTTGCATGTGTATGTGTGGAAGAATGTTGTTGCCATGAGTTGAAACACATATTCTATTGCATTGTAGTTGGGGCTTGGGGGCCAATGAAGAAGGATGGATTCTCCGTTCATTGGATGTCTTGGTTGGGTGGAGAGCGTTGCCTTTCCCTGACTTTTGTTGTAACAAAAATTGAAATAAATATAGGATCTTCATGTTGTTGTTCTGGAGAAGAGGAAAAAGATAGGTTTGACAGTCCTTGTTTGTATAATTATTTATTGTAACCCCTTCCCACTTTGAAGTGGATTACCTTGTATAATATTGGTGATGGAAAGATGTTTTGTATTTGGTATGAAAGTTGAAATTTGAAATGTGAAAGAGATGTACTTTTTTTTCTATTTTTTGATGAATGAAAAGAAATATTTATATAATTCTAAGTTGTATTTTATCAATGCAAAATAAATTTGTATAAGAATCATCTATGTCAATAGAATTTATGTAGTTCTGTTAAGATGATATCGTCTTCATTGGAAATCAGTGTTTCCAATACATTATGAAATTTTTGTTTGGAAAATTGAAAAGTGAATACGTATGAAGAGAATATATTACTCTTTTCCTTTGGAATGCATGATTTTAAGGAAACAAAATATTGTAGTGATTGGATTAGAATGAATTCATCAATTTATGTTGGTAAATGTAAGTGGATAAAATCGATTTTGATGTTGTAGAACTCTGTTAGAGAATTTTCAAATTGACAATTAGTTTACTCAAATGTAAAGAATGACCCTGCAACATTAAAAAGACAAAATGAAACATTGATTTGAACTTACTATGAAAAAATGACCCCAATAGACCTTATCACTTAAGAATTTTTAAAGAACCTTTCAGAATGGGGTGCAAAAAAAAAACCTCTCACAATCATTTTGCTATTAAATTAAGAAATTTAGACTTGATCAGCAATCAAAAAAATTAACCCTTGAAATTCATCCTAAATTTACCCAAGTGCAACCCTCTATGTCTGTTTGGCATGTTGAGAAAGGAACGAGGTCAAATTGAACAAAATTTTATAAGTTGAATGTTACCAGTTTTCATTTTATAATCTTGCAGATCATTTTCTAAAAATTGATGGTTAAAACTTTATCCAAATTAAATTCTTAAGGTTACTGTGCAAATAGAAAATCAAGATATTTCCATAAAGTCCTCATTTTCTGAAATTTGAGTTCCCTAGTAAAAGTTATGGCTTTCTGAAGTTCACAGAAAAGGAAAATCTTCATGCATGCACATCTTGCACATCTAGAGCTTCTTGCATGCATGTCTTACGCGTCTAGAGCCTCTTGCTTGCACGTCTTGCATGCCCATGAGAAAATGAGCCTCTTGTGCACCTGTCTTGCATGCCCATGAGAAAATGAGCCTCTTGTGTGCCCGTCTTGCACGCCCACGATAAAATGAGCCTCTTGCGTGCCTGTCTTGTGTGCCCATGAGAAATTGAGTCTCTTTCATGTCTGTCTTGCATGACCAGAAGAAAATGAGTTTCTCCAGTACCTCTCTTCCACGCTTGGGGAAAATTATTCCACGTGCCTCAGAAGAAGATAATCTATCTGCGTTAGGGATGAATTTCTCCCTCCTAGTGTTGTGTAGGATGTTTTGATATCTATTATAATGGACTCTGGTATTCTTGTTGGGAACAATTTAAAAAAAAATTATTCTTTAAATTTTCCTAACTAAACCCAGGTTTTTCTTGGTCTCAAGTTGTTGTTTTTAGATGGGCATTACACTTGGTATCAAAGCTGTGGGTTCAAAATCTTGGACCCTTGGGCACACTAGAAGACTTGAGACACAAACTTTAAACCTAGTACAATTTTAAACCTAGCACACTTGCAAATCTAGAGAACAACTTTTTTTGAAATTACATAATTAGTGAACATGGAAAACTGAGTAAAACCTAAAAAATAAACTAACTCTCACCTTGGTCTGTACAGGAGGCGCGGATAAGAAGAGGAGTATTTTCACATAGACCTATACTTACGACCACCAGATCATGTTGTAGCAGCTATCCTACCACAGATTTTACAGACACTCCAGAATGTTAATGTCACTCTATGCGGAGGGAAGGTAGGAGCACATCCAGTCGGGCATGATAAGGTGACATCCATTGAGGCTTGTGCATCTCCTTGGCATAGCAAGGAGAATAGCAAAGATAAATCCCACATGGAGTTAGTCAAAGCAGAGTCACCGCAGAGGGGACAGTGAGACTAATTTTTAGGACACAAAGATAGGTCTCAGAGCCCTAGACTTAGATATGAGCATGCAAGGAGGCCTAGGGGTCATCAAACTACAACTTCAGACCACATCAGGGAGATACTGAAGCTACAGCCATCACATTATTATAGTGACATAGGTGGATTTTAGGCAGAGGCCTGGTTGGTGATCTTGAGCAGATGCTTCAAGCTTTGCTCTTGTTCTAGCAACACAAAAGCTAATGTTGTGATCCATCTACTGAGAGAGGGAGTAGGTGTTTAGTTGAGGACAGAGGAGCAGAAGCTCCATGTTGATTCAGAGATAGTTTCCTGGGATCTCTTTAAGGAGTGGTTCAAGAGTATATATCTATCACGGAGGTTCATACACTAGAGGATAGATGAGTTTCATGACCTCCAATAGGCATCTCTTACAATGGATGAGTATGAGATTTGATTTCTAGATCTACTCTAGTATGTTTATTACATGCAGGATGAGCAAGTACAGATCCATAGGTTCATCTAGGGCCTAAATTTAGACATTGAAGGTGTAGTGCAGATCCATTGTCCATAGACACTAGCTGAGGCCATTCAGAAGGCCTATATAGCAGAGGAGACTCAAGGGAAGACCCAACAGGCTAGAGAGTGAGTCTGGAGCTATATACAGTAGATGTAGGACATTAGATCGAGGGGTTCGAAACCTCCTCCTCATGGTGGATAGGGTTCAACATAATCATCTTATAGACCAAATCCACAGTAAATAGTAGTCTTGCCCACATTATAGACCTCCATAGAGATTTGTTGTACACAGAGGTCAGAGTATGGGGCCTCCTCCTAGGGGTCCCATCAGGACACAGGGTGCCTAGATGGCTTAGTTAGTAGGAGCTCTCTAGAAGAGACCTCAACATTCCATAGCCAGATCATCAGTATCCACACAACATACCTCCAGAGTCTTGGCCAGACTTGCTACACGTGGGAGAGGATCAGGCGATTGTTTTTGGTTGTGGTGTTGATGGAAATTTTTGGAAATATTTCCCTCGAAATCCTCTGAACAAAAGTAAGAAATAGATCTTAGAGCCTACCATTGGTGACATGGGACGTATTCATCAGATCTATGTAGTAGTTGAGAACCACCAGGATGAGCATCAGAGTGCAGTTATTGAGACCATAGGTAACATTGGTGGTATTCCTACCTCTATTTTGTTTGATCCTAGTTCTTCACATTATTTTATTACACCATTTTTAGTAGAGTCATCCATGCTGGTGGCAGTTACACAGGGTCTTAGTTGGGACATTGAGATGGCTTTAGTAGCCAAGATCTCATTGGATTCGGGACATTTCACCACTTCCTCGGATCTTCGTATCCGTCTGTTGGGCTCTTATGGAGCCATCTTGGGCATGGAATAGTTATCTACACACAGAGCCAAAGTGGATTGTTACCAAAAGATCATATCTTGTGGAGATGATATAGGAGTTGATTCAATGATCTTAGGGGTTAGGATACCTATTTCCATTCGCACCATCTCCACTATGTAGCTTAAGCAGTGTGTGTGACGGGGTTTTTTAGATGTATGCTGTCCCAATCAATGATAAATTTGAGGATGGGTCTAGTGGACCATCACTAGATGACCATACCATTTTGAGATAGTTTTTAAATGTCTTTCCAAGGGAGCTACCAGGGTTACAACCCCCACGTGAGATGGATTTCCATATAGATATGGTTCAGGGAGCAGATCCTATCTCACGAGCACCTTACCAGATGATCACACTAGAGCTTTGTGAGCTCAAGTTGCATCTAGCGGGCCTTTCTAAGAAAGGCCTAATTAGTTGTAGTGTATCCCCTTGGGGTGCACCGGTAATTTTTGTGAAGAAGAATGATGGATCCTTGCGGTTGTGTATTGATTATCAACTATCTGAACAAGGTAACAATCAAGAATTGTTATCTCCTTCTGTGCATAGATGATTTATTTAATCAGATAAAGGGAGCCACCATTTTCTCTAAGATAGATATTAAGTTAGGCTATCACCAGATGAGGATTACGAAGGTATATATTCATAAAACCACTTTTCGTATGAGATATGGGCACTGTGAGTTCACAATGGTTCCTTTTGGTTTGATGAATTCCCCCACGGTATTTATGAGTTTGATGAATGGGGTATTAAGGACCTTCTTAGATCACTTCATGCTCATATTCATTGATGACATTTTCTTTTACTCACGCATGCGTGAGGAGCATGAAGGGCACCTTCACCAAGTTCTTGAGTGTCTTCATGGTCAACAACTTTACTAGAACTTGGAGAAGTGTGCATTCTTTCAGGTGGAGGTACATTATTTGGGTCACATCATTTATGGGGAAGGTATCATAGTCGATCCCTCTAAGATTCGAGCTATTAAGGATTGGCCAGTACCCACTGGTGTGAAAGAGGTGTGTAGCTTCATGGGGTTATCAGGTTATTACAGGAGATTTGTTTAGGACTTCTCTCAAATGGCACACCCCATCACTTCCCTTCAGCAGAAAGGGAAGACGTTTGTTTGGTCAAATAGATGTAAGCCAACCTTCAGGACACTAAAGGAGTACCACACAAAAACACCTATTCTTGTAGTGCCGGATCCACAAGGGGAGTTTTTCATATACACGGATGCTTCTTTGGCAGGACTTGGAGGTGTGTTGATGGAGGAGGGTAGAGTTGTGGCCTTTGAGTCTCGTAAACTCAAAGATTATGAGATTTTTTATCCGAATCAAGATCTTGAGCTTACTGTTGTTGTTCACGCTTTGGTTTGATGGAGAAACTTTCTTCTTGGTCGAAGATTCACACTTAGGACAGATCATTTGAGTCTTTTCCATATCTTCACACAGCCCAATCTCAATGATCGTTAGTGGCTCTAGATGGAGTTGCTTTATGAGTATGATATGGAGATAGAGCATGTGAAGGGGAAGGAGAATGTGGTTGCAGACACTTTCAGCTAGTAGAGACATGTGGTTATGGCCACTTCAGTGGGCACATATTTGTGGAGTAGGATTCTTCAGCAACTTCCTCTTGATAACTTCTACATTGTAGTGAGAGTGGAGATCAGGTCCCAGAGACCCCTTGAGGGGAAGTTTGATGGTTTTTCATGAGAGATAGATAGACTTCTCAGGCACAATGGTCAGATTTATGTTCCCAGAGACGGAGGCTTGAGAAAGGATATATTGACAGAGGCACATTGTGCACCCTATTCAACCCATCCCGGAGTGAAGAAGATGTACACTACATTGAGATAGTTGTATCGTTGGAGAGGAATTCGTAGAGACGTGGCTCAGTTTGTGTCACACTGTTTAGAGTGCTAGAAAGTGAAGGTCAAGCATCAGCATTCAGATGGCATTCTGTTTCCTCATTCTATACCAGAATGGAAGTGGGACACCATTTCCATGGACTTCGTTGCTAGGCTACCGATGTCGAGATATCACCATGACGCCATCATGGTCACGATGGATAAATTAACAAAAGTAACTCACTTTTCTCCGATGAATTCCACTTATACAGCTAGTGCAGTGGCACGAGTTTATTTGGATGATATTGTCAAGTTACATGGGATTCCACGAAAGATTATTTGTGACCACAATCCTTTGTATGCTTCCCATTTTTGGACTACCATGCAGTATGCCCTTGAGACGAAGATCAATTTTAGCACAACATGTCACCATGAGACAGATGGATAGACAGAGTGAGAGAATCATATTTTAGACGATATGCTCAGGATGTATGTTATGGATCATCAATCGAGATGGGAGGAGTACCTGTACTTGGTGGAGTTTTCTTACGATAATAGTTTTCAGAGCTCTATAGGCATGGCACCTTTTAAGTATTTATATGGAAGAGAGTGTAGGACATCTCTTACCTGGGACATGTTAAAGGATAGGATTTCTCTTGGACTAGCTTTGTTACAAGACATGGAACAACAAGTGGTTTTGATCAGATAGAGATTGCAGGAGACACATGACAAGCAGAAGAAGTATGTAGATTAGCATAGGACTAACCGTAGTTTTGATGTGGGTATGAAGGTGTTCCTTTGTGTCCGGCCACATAAGAGCCTTATCCATTAGGAAAAGGTTCTAAGTTAGCCCTAGATTTGTTAGTCCTTTTGAGATCTTGGAGTGTATGGGCCCTTTGGCCTACCATCTAGCGTTGTCACCTAGCTTGTCTCACGTGCATGATGTGTTTCACATTTCAATCCTTAGGAGATATATTGTTGATCCTTCTCATGTGCTTGCTTCAACCTCATTGCATGTGATGGATCAGAGGTAAGTGATGGTGGAGCCCATTCACATTATAGATTGCAGGACCATGGAACTTCAAGGTAAAGAGATTGATCGGGTGTGAGTGCAGTGGGAAGGATATGATGAGACTGTAGCTACTTTAGAGGATGCTACTTTACTTGGAGTTCAGTACCCACATCTGTTCCAGTGACTTCCAGAAGAAAGTTGAGTCTAAGGGGAGGGGGATGTAGTGACCACTTCCCTTTGACACCTTTTGATACTGATCATGACACTGTTGACTATATCAGGGACATTATTATATTTTTGATTTAGTATGATGTTAGATGTTCGATCATGGATTATTTTTGACTTTGATTCATATATGATGCATGATGATTATTTGAGAAATTTTTATATATTGATGTTGATATACTGTTTCACATGGTTATATTATAGATGTTGTTCGGACTTTAGATAATTATATATTTTGAGTAGACCTAGAAAATGAAAATTAGATTAAAATTGATGATAATATAGTTGTTGATGAAATTGTAAGTGATATTGTCGATTTTCTTGATGATTGTTGTGATTCACATATATATTGATGATCTTGAAATTATATTTATATTCATTTGGATGTTTTGATATGGCCACGAGGCCAAACGAGGTATTTGTATTTTGTAGGTTAAAAATATCACAACAAACATTGGGGGATTGGAGACCAACCACTTTGGAATTCTAGATGAATTCAACAAGGTCACCATGACAACTATATTTGTTTGTGTGTGTTTATTTTTGTTAGGGATTTCCATGGGGGGATCACCTTCAAATGTGACCAAGGGATTTTATGTATTTTCTTTTATTTTGTTCCTTTGTTAATGTTTGCATGTGTTTTTTTATGGTGCATTGACCCCTTTCATTATTTATTAAATGGTGTGTTAGTATTGTGAGTAATCATGTTGTCAAGTTAATTAATTAAAATATGTCATAAGTAATTAATAGAGTTATTGGCCATGAATTAAAGTGTTGTAAGAAATGTGTAAGTGATGTGTAAGAGATATGTAAGTTGATTTTTTTTTAGTAAGGAACACTTCATCTTATTTGAAATTCGAATTTATCCTTGGAGTCTAATTTTTGAGACTTGTGGGACATGTTAAACTTGTCCCATGCCTCTTAAATTTGTATATCAACTTTACCTATGGTTGGAGAATTAAATTTAGACTTTCTTTATGCTTTTTTGTAAGTTATGATGAATGTTTTACTGTACTTTTCTTACATGTTTTAATTTCTGTCCTTTGGGGTGTGGGTTTCATTGGAGTGTGTAAGTAAAACTTTGATATTATTCACCAACCTATCGATTATTCATTGGAGAATGAAGTTGAATTTGGTGTTGGGCTCGAGGATGTGTGAAGTGGGATCCTACATGGATCCACCTCATTGTCTTCTCTTTCCTTTTCTATTTTTTGAAACTCCTTATCTTTTTTTTTGTTTTTCTTCACTTTTATCACTTCATTTTGGGAGGCTTCTTTTGGGATTTTTAGAGCTCTTGCTTTTGGAGAAGATTGGAGATTGTTGCATGCTTATGGATTTTTTATCTTGGACTGTTTTGCATTGGAAATTTTGTTGTTTTGGATCCTTGGAACAAACTCCATCATGGAGAGGTAGGAGCTTGGTTCTTGAAATTATTTTATTTTATTTTGTGCATATGTAGATAGTTGAATGGTTGAATGTAATGTTTTATTTATTGGCTGATTGGGTAGATGACTTACAGATAGTGTAGGAGAAGGTTGTGGGGTTTATTTTGTTAAAACATAAGTGTTTTGGGGAGGTATAAGTGTGGAGGTAGTTGGGATTTGGGTTCCACCTTTGTAAAAAGAAATAGCTTACAATTCTTTTCTCGTAATGGGGTGTCATAAGAGGTTGGGGAGGCATAAGGAAATGTGAGGAATAAGGGGTAATTTGGGGAGGTATGCAGGCATGTCAGGGATTTGAAATGCTATATTTTGGCAGTTTGTTCCCAGGTGGTGATAACCATTTCCCTTTTGGGAGGAATAAGTAGCATCCCGCATAGTTTCTTGCTCCTTTGGCTTGCATGATGAAGCTTGAGTATTCTTTTTTATGTTTTCATGTGGTTGTAAACTACATTCTTTTTTTGGATTGTGTTTAAATGTGAAATTTGTATGTGTTTGTTTGCAAGCGTGTTGTTTCCATGAGTTGAAACACATATTATATTGCATTGTGGTTGGGGCTCAGGGGCCAATAAAGAAGGATGACTTCTCCTTTCATTGGATGTATTGGTTGGGTGGAGAGCATTGCCTTTCCCCTGCTTTTGTTGTGACCAAAATTGAAATAAATGGAGGATCTTCATGTTCTTGTTCTAGAGCAGATGAAAAATATAGTTTTGACAATCCTTGTTGGTATCATTATTTATTGTAACCCCTTCCCACTTTGAAGTGGATGACCTTGTATAATATTGGTGATGAAAAGATGTTTTGTATTTGCTATGAAATTTGAAATTCGAAATGTGAAAGAGATTTACTCTGTTTTCTATTTTTGGATGAAAGAAAAGAAATATTTATATCTTTGTAAGTTGTATAAGAATCATCCATGTCAATAGAAGTTGTTTAGTTATGTTAAGATGATATTTTCTTCATTGGAAATTTGTGTTTGCAATACATTATGAAATCTCTATTTGGAAAATTGAAAAGGGAATACGTATGAAGAGAATATATTACTCTTTTCCTTTAGAATGCATGTTTTTAGGGAAAAAAAATACTGTAGTGATTGGATTAGAATGAATTCATTAATTTATGTTGGTAAATGTAAATGAATCAAATCGATTTTGAAATTGTAGAACTCTGTTAGAGAATTTTTAAACTGGAAATTAGTTTACTCTAATGTAAAAAATGGCCCTGTAACATTAAAAAGACAAAATGAAACATTGAGTTGAGCTTACTATGACCAAAACAACCCCAATAAACCTTATCACTTAAGAAATTTTTAAAGAACCTTTTAGAATCGGGTGCAAAAAAACTTCTCATAGTAGTTTTGATGTTAAATTGAGAAATTTTTATTTGATCATCAATAATACAAATTAACCCTTGAAATCCATCATAAATTTACCCAAGTGTAACCCTCCATGTCTATTTAGCATGTTGAGAAAGGAAGGAGGTCGAATTGAACAAAATTTTATAAGTCGAATATTACCAATTTTCATTTTATAATATTTCAGATCATTTTCTAAAAATTTACCATTAAAATGTTATCCAAAATAAATTCTTAAGGTTTTTGTGTAAAGAGAACATTGAGAGCTTTCCAAAAAGTCCTTTTTTTCCAAAATCTGAGTTCCCTAGAAATCTTTATGGCCTTATGAAGTTCGTAGAAAAGGAAAAGCTTCATGCACGTGTGTCTTGCATGCCCAAAGCTTCTTGTGCTTGCATCTTGCACACCTTGAGCCTCTTATGCATGCTTCTTACACACCCAGAGCCTCTTGTACACACATCTTACATGCTCAGATCCTCCTACGCACCAATCTTGCACGCCCATGAGAAAATGAGCCTCTTGCATGCCTATCTTGCACACCCTTGAGAAAATAATCCTCTTGTGCACCCGCCTTATGTTCCCATGAGAAAACGAGTCTCTTTCATGCCCATCTTGCATGCCTGGGAGAGAATGAGTTTCTTCCGCACCTCTCTTCCATGCCCAGGGAATGTTTCGTGCGCCCCGCAAGAAGATAATCTATTTGTGTTAGGGATTATTTTCTCCCTCCTAGTGTTGTGTAGGATGTTTTGATATGTATTATAATGGACTTTGGTATTCTTGTTGGGAATTTTTTTTTAAAAAAAATATTACTTAACTTTTCCTAACTAAACCTAGGTTGTGCTTGATCTCGAGTGGTTGTTTTTAGATGGGCATTATAGAACCTAGCATGAGTGACTAGTTTCTTCTAGATTCAATTTTAATCCCTTTATGTTATTCCACCTTCTTCCTCTTCCATTATTTTACATGTGTACATACACCCCCCAAATATGTCAAATCAATACTATAATAGGCATCTTGTAGGCCTTGAGGCTTATTATATTCACATGAATGCATAGCAATAACCATATTTTTATTATTAGGTTGATATTTATTCCCAAATGTCACCTCTACCGCATGTCTCTTCCATCCAAACATCAAATCCTTCCTATAGTGTTAGGTTTGAAGAGATTTATTATTTATTGATCGATAACCTTCTAGCTCTAATAAAATGACATTCACTAGAGAGGAAGGTCTTTTCCCATGAGTTTTGACTAGGCAATAGATCAATATGCAATTGAATTTCTTACCATCTTAATTGTAACACGTTGATGAGATCTTGGAATAATTTTGCTAAAGAAATGACTGAATCATAACCATAAATGAATCTTTTGGTAGGATGTAAGCATACACTTATACCCTCTTTCAAAACAATGCTTCTTATATTCCTCCAAAGTAAAAGAGCATGCATTCAAATGGAGAAACAATGAATGAATAATTCATAAAGGGATATCTCACATCCCATCCACATAATTATACACATTACATGCCCAAACAAGGGGCACAATCCTCGATGAATGATGTTATTTACACACTAGTGGGGAGGATTAGAGAGATGGAGAGCACTCAAATCTCACAACAAAACTAGGTAATAGAACAAAATACGTGTTATCCCATAGATAACAAAAATTACGTCCCTTTCACCAACACATAACCAATACAACAAATATAGTAAGGTTATCGAGTTTAATCAAATATGAGTGATCTTCTCATGGGGACGAGAAAGCTAGGAATGGGTCCTTACCCATCCTACATATACCCTACCCAAATATCTCTTGGTAATATATTCCCTAATTCCACCCCTAACATTGTGGGTTTTCATAACCCAACACCCCCAAATGCTTTCTCTAATGTTGTCCCCCCTACATCCACATGTATTCAAATTCAGTGCAACCATAGGCTTATATGTTATTTGGACCATTTACTCAATTCCAAGGAATCCCATACACTCTAGATATCATTCATGCTTATCCATGTAGAAACAAAATCACACATGACTTTGGGTAATTATCTAGTCCTGATTACATACTACTATTCATATGATTCATAAGTAATAAAAGTATTAATTAACCCATGTTTTTTCCCACCTTTATTTTCTTTTTCTTGCCACTTTTGGTCTTACACCATTACTTGCTTAGTCTACCTTTTCATATCCTGACATTTATCATCCTAGACATCAACGACCAGCCAGAATGCCAGCATTGGGTGTCCTCGTCCCCTCTGGGTGCCCCTGACCTTAGTATAATTTGCTGACATGTTTTGGGTCCTTTCTAGTCATTTGAGCATCTTATATTTTTTTTAGGGGTCCTTTTCAGGGTTAATTATGAAATTCAAGAAAGAGAATCCTATAAATATAAATTTATGTGATCATAATAAGGGACCAAAAATTAAGCATTAGCTATCACCATCTAAGGTTACATCCATCAAGCATCTAAGAACTCCTCTGAATCCATCTATCACCATCCAAGGGACACAAGGGCTGGTTATTCTATATACACACTTAATATGAGGAAAGTTTATTCTATTCCATGCACTCATCTATTACATTTATTTACATCTAGCTTACTTTCTTGCTATCAAGTGTGACACGCATAAGAACCACCTAGGGCATGATTCCAAACACACACACAAAACACACAAAACTACATCGGGTATGAGATGTAGTATAGTGCTTAGTCATAAGATCAACATTGTATAAAATGAGGACTGACCATCCCCTCATTTTGCATCATTCGTTATAGGATTTGATGTATATTTGAGGTTTTTACATGTCATTATTTCATTGTATATTTCAAGTGACTTCGGTGATCATTGTGGGATATCATAGCGACCAAAGGTGAATAAAAATGTACATATTACGACCAATTAGAGGAGGTTTTCTTCACATTTTGGCACACAAATGTGCCCAAAAAATGGCTAAAGTGCCAATGGGTGCCCTTTTCCCTCTCCCGGCACCCCAGTCTAGGTAGATTGTCAGATCACATACTTTTCTGGGGCTTTGTGCATCGCTTCTCCTTCTCTCTTCATCCAATCATCACTTCCACATAGTCCATGATTATTTTTAATACAACTAAGTTATCTTACCTCTTCTTTGTACTTAGGGTTTCATACTTTCTTGTTTAGGTAAATTTATTTATTGAATTGTTTATTTATTTACTACTACAATAACAATCTAATTAGGAATATATATTTTCATATTTAGCTTAATCAATTGGTGAAGTTGCATTTGAATACTCTTGGATATTTATTTTTCTTCTAGTATGGATCATAAGGTCTCTCAAGTCTCTTTGCTTCAATTTCTTCAAATGCACCTATATTGTAAAGATTCTCTTCACAAAACCCTAGCGACTATGGATCTCCTTATCAACGTGTTGCCTACTTAACTCAATGTTGTCTTCGATCATCTTTCTGATGACTCTCTTAGATCTAATTCCAACCAATCTATTTGCAAATACATTCAATCTTTTCATTGTTTATTTCAAGACAAATTTCAAGTTATGGAATCCACTATTATCTCTTAAATCTGAAATCCAACATCTTAAGGACGCTTCTCAGGCTCATGTTTGTTCCCATTCTACATATTATCTTCATTTTATGTATTCTATATGTGCTCATATTAGTGAATCTCAAATGTGTTCGCTTCCCACACCTCTCAAGTTTAATCTCAATGCTAAGAAACAATATATTCTTCCAAAACGCATAACTCATCAAATCATTTTACCGTCTATTGATTGCTATCCTCCTTATCAGATTGCAATATATCAAGGTCTTCCATATCAAGATTATCATCAATTCAATGGACATAATGACAATGATTGCTATGCTTTACAATCAACAAAGAAGAATCTTGAGCATCAAGGTTTCATCTAATTCACCACACAACATTTTATTGTATGGTCCAGTTACAAATATATTGTGACATTATTAATAAATTGTAATATTATTAATAATGATTTAATACAACTCATATTAATAATATAGTTAATAGTTGTGTATGAGTGAATTTGTTGAATAAATAACTCACGTAGCTATTTTGGTTTGTGAGCTAAAAATAAGGTGTGAGAGATATCCTAGGGATAAGTTTGAGAGATTCATAGAGAGTGATATGAGGGATTGAAGATAAAGTTTGACTCCCCCTTTGTAGGAGATAAAATATTATAAAATGTAACCTCTATCATTGTAATTGATATCCCGAATGATTTCTAAATTCAAAATAATAATATTCAGTGTTTTATTATTGTGTTAGATTATTTGTAATAATCTGGACCAAATTTATTATTTGAGATTTGAGAAGGAAGTATTTGAGAGCGGAAGAGAAAGTTTTATGAACAAAATGGTTCATTGGTTTGTCTGAATCTGCTTGAATATCTTGTTGATAGATCTATATAGCGAATTTGTGAAGTGGCAGATCTATTTTTGTTGTCATCGTTTACTTCTGCCGTTAACACCATTTGTTGTTCCATTCCTTTTCAAAAATAGAGTGATTGCAGATTTGAAGCATATCACTCATGCTGCGTGATCAAAAATATAGTGTGTTTGTTTTTTATATTATAGTGCAATGTTTAATAGTGAACTAAGATCGGTTGATCGCGAACTAAGATCAGTTAATAGTCCACCTGCACACACACATCCATATCTCTAGAGTTGAAAGATCGAAATTTCGAATAGTTTGGTATCTATTTACAAGGCAGACCGTCAAGAATAAAGAATTCATTATGCTCTCCACATGATGATTTATACGGTGATATGATTTGGATCGACTCAACATATTTGATAGCTCTACGCATTCATATTTCCATGAAAGTGCTTCTAATTTTTCAAGATTCAATTTTTCTGCGGATTTAATCTCTGCGCATATTGATAGAACCATATTCTAGTGTGATGTACAAGGGCATTCAAAGTATGTCTTTGTATTCAATACAACAGTACCAGTAGAAGCGTGTTTGTTTTGTGATTTGTGGAATGTTTAACCTACACTCTTTTGGTTTCCACCAAACATGATCCAGCTGGACTCCATTCATAAAAATCTATACACATATTGGTAACGTAGGCACTGACAACAGATGCTCAATACTGGACATTTGTATGAGATGTGATCTCCTTTTGTTAGACAGATCTACAATTTAAAAAACCACCGTATGTATTTGTCGTGCCATTTTTCATCTAGTCGATTCTCATGTGAATTCTGTATTTTTTTCTCTAGTCAACAATCACCTATATACCTACAAGTCTTACTTATCAAAAGCTAAGTTAGAAGGATGTACTACGTAACTAAGTGTGGAAAGAATTTGGAGCATAGAACCGCTATTTATGTCGTCCCTATAGCCAATAAATCCATGCCAAGCTGTTCAACATGATCTCCTGCCATGCAAAATAATTATTTTCTCCCTACCTCGATTCACGTTTTGGTCAAAAGGTATGGAAATATAAACCAGCACGGGTTAGTCAATTTTTTTTATATATCTTGTTGGTATATAGTTTTAGGTTAAAGTTGTTATAGTCATTTAAGTGTAAAATATTTATTGAGTTCATTGTTTAAGTAGGAGTGGTTAGTTTTGTACAATTGAGTTACATACGTGTAATGAGTCCTTTTTTTTTTTTAAAGGTGTTATTTATTTATTATAAGTCCTCGTTTTTATGAAGTTATTTTTGTGTCTATCAAAAAAGTCAATCACAATCATTCAACTTGTTTATATATATATAAGTGTGTCATTTTTCAAAACTTGGACGTATTTTCACTTGTATGCAACATCTATAGTGAGGGGGTGCATTATCGGTTGAATCTGACACTCAGGACAATTGTGTACTGAGCTTAAAAGCTACATTTGATAACTAAGTAGCATCATACATTGGAGTACGAAGGAAATGGAGGATGGAGGTCAATAAGTGACCTCTCGTCAGTCACAAACGACGGGGTCACATGAAGTTGTGGTGGCAGTGTGTGTGCATGTGGATTCTCTTTTATTTCATATTTGTAGTATGATTTCAGAGTTCCTGTTTGAATAAGTGAAATGTTCACATTGAGGGGGCAACTGGAACATGGTCTCAATGTTGAATTTTCCCTCTATTTAGTTTGTATTTAGTAAGCAGTGGTTCCTACATATTCCCTGAAGGAAAGACATAGTGGAAAGATGAAAGCACAAAGGAAAAGCAACGACATGATATTTGGGTTGTTGGTTGTCCTGTAAAACCATCCTTTAGGTTTTTGGTTTTCCTATAAAACCATCCTTTGTTTCCAGTTGCTAGTTGTCCTGTAAAACCTTCATTGTTGAGGTTGTTGGTTGTCCTACAAAATCATCCAGATCATGAGCACGCGATGGGCAACAAGCTGCAAAAGAAAGTGTGATTATTTTGTCTACCTTTTCAACATTAGGGGAGTGCATATTGGGAATTAATAATGTTAACAATAGGGGAGTGAATGTTACAAATATATTGTGACATTATTAATAAATTGTAATATTATTAATAATGAGTTAATACAACTCATATTAATAATATAGTTAATAGTTGTGTGTCAGTGAAGTCGTTGAATAAATAACTAATGTAGATATTGTGGTGTGTGAGCTAATAAAGGGATGTGAAAGATATCCTAGGGATAAGTTTGAGAGATTTATAGAGATATGAGGGATTGAATATGAAGTTTGAATCCAACTTTGTAGGAGATCAAACATTATAAAATGTAACCTCTATCATTGTAATTGATATCCTAAATGATCTCTAAATTCAAAATAATTTATTTTTTTTAATTTTATTATTGTCTTAAATTATTTGTAATAATATGGACCAAATTTATTAGGTCCTTTCCACTTGTTTCATCTCAATGCATTCCTAAATCTGATTTGTCTAATGAGCATCATGCCATCATTTCTAAGGAAATTCAAGAAACGCCTAAGTAACCACCTCTCAAAATAAGTACAACACCTCCTCTCGAGTAATCTACCAAATCACCAAATCAACCTCAACAACCTCCTCTAAAAATCAGTTCAACACCTTCTCCTACTAATTCTACCACAACGTTACCCAATAATTCACCATTTCAACAACCAATCAATTTTTTCAAAGCAAATTATCCTTCTACTGATGGACAAGACACATTTTAAACTCCACCACCATTGCATGGTCCTACTGTTGCTTCTTACTACAATTGTGTTGGCTCTCTCTCTTATCATGACACAAACAAGGATCTCCCATGATGGAAAGATATATCTCGCGACACTGCGTATATCTCCATCACTGACACATATGGGGGAATCATCCTTACTTCCCCCCTTCCTAGCATCAATTTCTCACCATTTCTACTCATATGTTCCGTGTTTCATGTTTCATCTCTCTGACCATCATTACACACCCTTTGATACACTTGTATCGCCATTACCCGATAACAAAATCTTGTGTTTTGTTTCAAACTTGACTTTCGAGGGAAACCTATACACATGAACCTCACACATAACATGCTACCCATCATACTACACACTACATTGCACATTATTTTATTTCTCACACATATTCTTCAATATACAACCAACACCATTGCAACACATTCTTACTTGACATATTTAGAATACACTCTTCTCATTCATATCTATCAATACAACCTCAATACAATCACACCACTTACACTTTTCACACATTCAACACAACATAAAACCCATTCAACACATTTATAACATACTCTATAATACATCATACCTCATCTTTTTTGCATACAACTGACACAAACATATTTTACAACAAGCTACAAGAAACACACCTCCTTCCCCATATAGCATCATACATTCAACCAACATATCATTACTTTATTTTTAATGACAATTAATACAACACATTACACATCACATACTCAACATTTTTACACTCACTCCCTTCAAAAAAATGGTTTACACATTCAATGCCACTTTATTAACATATGCATTACACACCAAACATTTTATGCATTCATCTCTTTTTACACAATATCTAATCTAAACATTTGCGACATATCTTCCTCTCACTTATTTCTACATGTTGCACTTGAGACCCTATGACGCACTCTAGTACTATGGTCCATACTCTACTTATAAGTGTCTACATCTCAAATGGACCTCACCACACTCACATGTTCACTAACTCACTCATACATTCTACACTTTTCTCTTTAACGATCACATCTTTTGAATATACACAATTCAACCCATTTCCCACTAACGCACCATCAGTTATGGTTCATTCATGACTTTTGAGAGGGCATAAAAAAATGATCCTCATTTGATATACAGACATCCAATCAGGGGGCATTATGTTCCTATCATTCACTCTACATTCCATTCCATCTCATCCACGAGATACTACACATCTTGGTTTCATTTAATCTTTCTTACTTATGCTTCTAAATGTACTCTTTACTACACATTCTAGATAGATATCTTGTATGTCATTATATTTATGATACACACATGCTCGTTCACTTTCCTTTCTAGTTTTGATCACTAATTCTACATATCTACACATGCAACATGGATGTTTGGCACAATATCTATTACCAATCCCATACTGGCTCTTGGGGGCATCCACTTTTGTAAACTAAAGGTGCTATTGTTATGGTTTCATAACACACTACTATATCAAAGTATACATGCTCTGACATACCTTTTATCTTTCTAACATGCTAACGGGTGCTTCATGTGCAACATTTATTATGCAAGACTATTTTATTTCATGGTTGTCTATTACATTTATTGCTCTTTATATGCTCTTGTTTGCGGGCTTAGCCATTTGACTTGTGTGTACACTTTTTACATTTTTCTTCTTCAACCACGACTATCTTGTGAAATTGTGAGTGGTTTCCCATGTTTGTAACCCACTTTTTTAGTCCACATTGTATTCTTGTGTGCTTACACTATCTTATTTCACCTCATCTTCACATTGTTTGCACTTGTCTTCTACATGTGTGTTTGTATTTACTTATACTAATACTTGTCTCCCAGCCACTTTTGTTGCATGTGTATTGGTTTCTACCCAGCACATTCCCTTCCCCCTGAAGGGCATAGTTTCATCACAATGTTTGGTCCTCCTTTTTTCCACATACTCCTTCAACGACATTACATGAACCTGAAATGAGGAGGGGAATCATTTAGGTGAATCATTCACCTCATACATCATCATATAGTCATAGTTCAGCACAACACAATACCAGTACAACATATTATTTAGTTTCAGGGCTCAAAATCAGACTTGGGTCCTTAGCAAAACACAACCACCAAAGCCCTTCCTGGACGCCCATAGAAAGGGGTAATTTACACATCATTTGATGGTTCAACATAATCTATAGAACTTCACACAATTTTTTTTACAGGGAACATAGTCCTTATCATTTTGGCATGCATGCACTACACACATTTGTATTGAATTGAATTATTCAAATTTTACACTCTATATAATGTGGTGTTCTACATCATGGGAATAAATTAAAGGATTGGAGGATAACAATGGAATTTTATTCCTACACTTATTCCATTTAATTGGCGTGAGATATCCTGAAAAAATCACAGCTGGTACAACTAACATTAGATCACCCAAAAAACTCAGCTGTCAACAATATCTACATGATCCTTTCAACACTCTTTCCTCATCACAGATTAGGTGCAAATCTCATTTTTTCAGATTTTCATGTTTTACATACATTTTGATCGTATACGTGCGTATTTGAATACTTATTCATTCTTCTCTTTTGTAGGTCCGTTTGTATGGGAAGCGGTAGTCAATATCATTCATAACCTCAACAATAAAAACATCGGCATCAATAATAGTACATTGTGACATGCACACATGTGTTCCCACCAGAGGGTAATTTTCATCATCATTTTAAAAAAAATTTCCTCCTTAGCATCCATGCTTCAAACTTTTATCACTACATAGTTTGTCTTGTCCCTCGATAAGCCCTTTCTACATAAATCTACACAATTATAAGATATGAATCTCTATCTACTTTATGTTACCGAGCTCTCCACTCACCAACATAAAGTGGGGGAAAATGTAGACATAAAATCAGGCACTTTGGATAATTATCTAGTCACGTTTACATACTACTATTCATATGATTCATAAGTAAGAAAATTACTAATTAACGCATGTATTTGGCCACCTTTCTTTCCTTTCTATTGCCACTTTTGGTCTTACGTCCTTACTCTCTTACTATGAATTTTTTATCTTGACATTTATCATCCTAGACACTTGTGTCTAGCTAGAAGACCAACATTTGGTGCCCTCGTCCCATCTGGGCGACCTTCACCTCAGTATACTTTGATCATCTCTTTTGGGTGCTTTCTAAGTATTTAAACACCTTAAATTTTTGGTAGTCATCTTTTTCAAAGTTAATTACAAATATCAAGCAATAGAATCATATAAATATAAAGTTATGTAATCATTATAAGGGACCAAGAAGTAAGTGTTAGCTATCACCACCTACTTTTACAACCATCACACATCTAAGAGTTATATTGCATCCATCTAGCACCATCCAAGGGGTATAAGGGCTTGTTATTCTACATGCACACTTCATAGGAGGGAATTTTCTTATATTCCATGCACACCTCTATTACATTTATTTACATCTAGCTTACTTGCTCGCTATCAAGTGTGACACACAAAAGAGCCACCTAGGTTGTGATCCCACACACACATACATATAACTACATTGGTTTTGAGATGTAGTGTAGTGCCCAGTTAGAAGATCTCCATTTTGAAAACTGAGGAAATTCCAACCCCTTATTCTGCATCTTTATTTTTTAGGATTTGATGTCTATTTGAGGGTTTTGCACGTCATTGTTTCATTGCAGGTTGTCACTAACTTCGAAAATCATTGTCCAACCTCATACCGACCAAAGGTAAAAAACTAAAAAAATTGTGACCACTCAAAGAAGGTTTTATAAGCATTTTGGAAGACAAAAGAACCCATAAATAGGCCTAAGGTTCCCATGGGTGCCCTTGTCCCTCTCCAAGCACCCGAGTCTAGGTAGATTGTCAACTTGCACACATTTTTGATGCTCGATGAGATGATTTTCCGTCTCTTTTTATCATATCAGCACTTCCACATAATCCAGGATTAATTGCAAAACAACGAAATCATCGTACCTCTTATTTGCACTTAGGGTTTCATACTTTTTTTTTAGTGATTAAATAAAATTAGAAGACACTAAGTGTATGATAATATAGTTAATCTAATCTAGGAGGACATAAACCCTATAATTAAATACTCTAAAGTTATATAAAATGAATAAATAATTAAAAATAATGGAAATAATACCTTAATGTGCAAGAATAAAGAGAGGAAAGAACTCAGTTGACTGTAGATAATTGTCGCAAAGTGTTGTAGGTCTGGTAGGAAATTCCATAAGGAGAAACAACTACATAGACATCATGAAAAGGGTGGATCTAGAGAATTTGAGTAGACTTAAGCACCTAGGAGGGTACTGGGGTACCTCAAGGTGCTCTGGTATACATAAATAGGTGCCCTAGTCTATGAAAAATCTTAGAATAAGATTTATTTTAGGGTCGGAAGATGACCCATGACCTTTGTTGTCTATCACACTGGATTCGTTGAACTGCATTGAATGTACCTAATAATGTGATGCTGACCTATAAGATACAAAAGGAGTATCAAAACCTAAACATAGAAAAATGAAAATGAATGGGTCAGGATGACCTCAAGTAACGCAACATTGGGCTTCCTACTCTGAGTGTTGCACTCCATTTCAGATCCAAATGTAGTTCTAGTGTGTTTTTTCATGTCATGCACTAGCTTCTCTTGTGTGAGTTGCACTATTTAAAATAACGAGCAATAACTAAATGTAGCAAATGTAATAGCATGTGTGCATGGAATAAAATAGAATCCCTCCCTCTATGAAGTGTGTGTGTCGATATAGATCTCATAGCCTTGATGCATGGATCTATTTGGATGCAAGTGATGTAATGGATGCAACTCTAGATGGAGTGATAGTAGTAGATGACACTAAGACCCTCATTATGGTCTCATAACTTTATATTTATAGGGTTCCTTTGATCAAATTTTGTAATTAACCCCGAAATGGCTTACTAGGAAAAAGATAACGATGAAAATGGTCAAAAAAGGCCCAAAAAGTGGCAAGAAGATTTAAAAAGGCTCAGGGCACCCCACGTTAGACCAGGGCACCACCGCGTGCGCTAGTATAGACATGGATACCCCATTTTAGGCTAAAATAATGGAAAAGTGCCGAAATAGACTGGGAATGTATTTAAAAATGTGTGAGAATGATGATATAATAGTAAAATAAGATTTCCAAATGATTGGATTAATTAGTACTTTATTCACTCAAGACACTTCTAAATAGTAGTATGAGACATATAAATATTGTCTAATGTGCATGAATTTGTGACTACATTTTTCCCCCACTTTATGTTGGTAAGCTGAAATCTTGATAGCATACATTAGATAAAAGTGCATATCTGATATCCATGGAGAGTGTAGTAGAAATGTGTCAAAGGACTAGACTCAAGCATGGAATGAAAAAATAGAATATGGAGGAGGGTAGAATCTAAAGATGTAAAATACACAAATAAAAAGTGATGAAAATAAACCCAGGGTGAAATGCATGTAAAGATACTTTAGTGTGTAGTGTATCTGTATGGTTAGTAAAGCATGTGTTGTTGTTGACGTTTTTGTTCATATTTTTGTTGTTCCTAATTTGACTTCTTGTTTCTCATATGGTTGGACCTGTAAGGAGAAAACGATCAAGTATTCAAATATGTATGTGTGTAAAAAATGCTATGTAAAATATGCATGTGCATAGAAATGTGTAAAAAACACAAATGTAAAATACTCTGAATGAAAATGTAAATGGAACATGCACACTTGATCCATGTCAAGAGAAAGGGTGTAGAAGGATATCATGTGCTGTTACACATTTTTTGGGTGATTTCACGCCACCCTGATTGAAGAAGTGTAGGGAGGAAATGCTCTGTGTCCTTGAAGATCTAACCGATTCTTTTACAATGTGTGTGAAGAGATTTTTGTAGCGTCCTAGTTTTTTGGGTGATCCGACACCACTGGCCAAAGTAGTCTAGAGAAGCACACCCACTGTAACCCCCAAGCCCATAACTTACTCCCAGAAATGTTAAGTACACCATGTCCTGTAAAATCCACTGTGTATGGAGCTCGTACACTGGTTTGAACTCACTCGTTGTATGTAAACCCATAATGCAAAGGGTGGAAAGTACACTAAACTAAATTAGTGTAAACGCATTGTGTTAGTATGTAAAATCCCAAATGATTCCTCCCCTTTGGGGGCGCATGCGATCTCACTAATAGGAGAATGTGGCCCCAAAAGAGGACTAATTGCTTGAACTTTGTGCCCCGTAGTGGGAAGGGAATGTTATTGGGAAAAACCAAGGCACACACAAATAAGGATGGATAGCTAACACAAGTGTTATTATGAAAACACATGCATGCATATAGAAGACCAATGTAAAGTACGCAACCAATGTAAAAACTACACACATGGTAAATGTAATCACGTAAGAAAGAAAGTAAACTGCATACAAACAAGGTCACAAACATGGGACATTACTCACAATGTCGCAAGACATGCAAGGCCATCATGGCCATAAACAAAAAGACAAGTATGCACACCAAACATAGGGAAAATACGTGCATACAAGAAGAAAAAAAAAGTACAAACAAGTAACGACAACATAGACAAACAAGGAGTTGTGGAAGCATGTAATCCTATGCAAAATAAGTGTTGCACATGGAACACCTGTTAACATGTGTAGAGAAATAAACAATATGTCAAAGCCGTGAATAACCAAGTAATGTAAGAGTGATAAGTACAAAATGAAACAATAACACCTGAAAGTGATGAATGTAGATGCCCCCAGTAACTAGTGTTAGGAAGGGTAGAAGGCCAACATCCATGATGCATGTGAAGAGTATCTGTGTTTGTACGATCACAACTAAACAAAGGTATGAACACACATGTGTGGATGGTATAGATAATGACATATAATAAATCAATCTAACATGCGTAGTAAAAGTGATCATGTAAAAACACTAGTAAGACAAGAGTAAATGCCCCCAAGACAATGTAAGTATGTTGTGGATAGATGGAATGGAATGCAAGATGAAATTATAGGAGTCCACGTGCCCCCTGAGTAGAATGGAAGTGTATGTAATGAGGTTCATTTTTTTTCCCTTGAGTAGTCAATAATGATTAGTAAATGAGAGTGTGTCATTGGGAAATGGTCGAATAATGTTTGTTGTTAATCTAACGCGCTATGATGAGTATGTATGTAGTGGTGATGAGGTGTGACATATATAAAGGATGTGCATGAACCCTATAGACGAAACATATATCATGACTTGATGAATGGATGAGTCATGATTTAGCCTAAGTGTATATCCCTATATAATGAATGAACAAGTGATGATATATCACAATATGATGAAAGGATGAGTGATGAGTGATGATTTAATGGTAAGTGTATATCACTATATGATGATGAAATTTCACATGTTCAATTCAAGGTCCATTTGATCTGTAAACCCTCGAAAGTATGGTATGGACTGAGGAACTAAGTGTGTCATAGGGTGCTGAATGCAATGCATAGAAAAGAACACAATATAAGTAACCAAGTGATGATTAAAATGTGTAAATGTGTGATGTGTAAAATTTAATGCACAATGTATAGGATGTAATGTAGAGTGTGCAATGTGAGAAGTGTCAATACACTAGTAATTAAGTATGTAGGATGATGTAATGCTAGACTCATATGTGATGAATACTAGTATAGTATGTAGAAAATGTATGATATGAAGATGCACAGTGTATGATTTGAGATATGGGACTATGTATAGGATATGCGGAGATAGCCTAACAATGTATCTAATATGTAGGATGAATAATATATGATACTGAGCACATGGATGATATAAATATAGTATAGGTAATATGATAAATAGTATGATATGTGATGTATACATCTACAAATGTCAAAATGTTGTAAACTAGATGTAGAATGTATGGTGTTTTGATACATAATGTGTGATGAAATGCAATGTGGAATGTCTATAGTGTAGTGTGTGGGGTTCAGTGTAATACTAATCCATGAAAATTCAAGTGTGAACCAAATCACAAGAGTGTTTCATCGAGTAATGACATTGCTAAATGATTAATGATAGGGGTTGATAGGAAAAAGCAAAGATAAGAGAGGTATGATTGTTATGATGGATGAGAAAAATGGGGGAGGGTTGTTTTATATGTTATGTCCCCAAGTATGTAAACTTACCAATGTGAATGAAAAACAGAGTTCCTCCAATTGATGCATACGAGGATGAAAGAGGAGGGGCATGACCTAAAAGTTGTGGTACAGTAGATAAACCTAGTGCAGGGGAATACTATATATATGCATTTGAATAGTTAGTGTATGATGAAGATTGGGGTGTAGAAACATGCAGTGATTATGAGGCCAGTGGTAGTTCTCACGGTGATAGGATTGATGACTTATTCATAAGAAACGGTGAGCCAAATTTGGTAGAGTATTGAGTTCGTGATGTAAGATAAGGTTGAAGAGAAAGAGATGGTGAAAGACTTGCAAAATATTGTTTCTTAGGAGGTGTTTGAGCAACACTAGCCTGATGGTAATGAGAGAGAAGATCCCAATGGGATTTATCATTAGTATTATAATGTTGTGAAGTGAAGAAAAGGATGCCTAAAAGTTCAAGATCTTTTATTATTCATGACAAAGAGTGGAAAACATTATCATGATGTCCATTAATTAGGTGATAATGGCAATATGTATGACCGCGGTATTTTCCTAGCCAAGAAGGAAGATAGTAATGAGTAGGCAGTAGAGTGATTATCTGATGATTAAGAAGTTGAATAAGATATCATGTGTCATAGTATTATTTGAAAATATAAGAGGCTCAAGAAATGTTATTCCTTGAGTTTTTGTTTGATGGCAGGTAGTAGACATAGATTGGATATGAGATGTAGAATTAGTATAAACATGCGATTGAGAAACATCCTTGACATGTTGAATTTCAGCAGTAAGCACGGTAATTGAGGATTCCATAGCTTAAAACCGATCCTAAAAAGCGTGGATTGAGTAAAATAGTGGTTTATTAGATGGATTATTACGAGGGACAGATATTTCAGCTAATTGTGTGAATATAGGACTTATTTGGTGTGGTAGAGAGTTTTCATTGATACAGGGAATCGATGGATAAGAAAATTTTTCTAAAAGATCATCATGAGTGTTTTCAAAATCATATGAAATGAAGCAAGAAACCTGATAAAAAATGGTGTGTGGTTGGTCATCCAAATAACCATGAATGCATAATATATAAAATGTCATGGCATATTGTTAATCAATAAAGGAAGGTAAGGGACATCCATGAGCATACCAATTGTTAAGTTGGGTGAATAGCAAAGAAAGGAGATATTGTAAATATGTACAATACCAAATTCCATGGGAAATGGTATATCAATGTGATCAAGATCAAGAGTGGTGCCAATATAATCTTACCATGAATTGTAACGCCCACTAAAATCTCCCACTTGAAACTCAAGAACAACCTAGGATTAGTTAGAAAAATTATGGAATAATTATTTTTTGTTTAAAATTTTCTATAACCAAGTTACAAGACAACAGTTGTCACAAACAAGTTTAAAGGTCAATTATAGTTAATAGCTTATAGTTTTCCCATTACAACAATTATTAAAATTCTCAAGGTCAAAACATAGGGTTCAAGTAACCATTTAGGTTAAGAGGGTAATTTATCACTATACTAATATTTACTGGCTTTAAAGATTCAACTTGATTTTTCTCAAACTTAATGCACTTAAAACTTCCCAAAAGCATTCCCATTAGATAGTAAATTTTCTCAACTTTCCAGTGATATAAATACGTCCTCCTAACTACTCACATTTCTCAAGTAATGGGCCGACGGACCTTGGGAGAAAAAATTTTGCAAGAGCGGGCCTACGGGCCTGGGGAAGAAAATTTTCCCCAACTTGGGTCTGTAGACTTCAGAGAGAAATTTCTCCCAAAGGAGAAATGCGGATCAGTGGGTTGGGAAGATAATTTTTCCCAAGTGCATGTCGGTGGAGCGGGGAAGAAATTTAGTGCTTTTTCCCTTTCAAGACAAAAGCGTGATTTTCCTCTTTGCGCCCATGAGCCCGAAAGGACAGATGTTGGCATTTCCAAACTCTGGTGGAAACTTGGTCCACACCTCCGTACCTCTGCCGATGCCCAAGGCACCACATCTCAAGCTCTGATTGGCTGCGGCCCATTGAGCCGTCGGAGCAATTTAGAAAATTTTGATTTTTAAAAGAAAAAGGTTTAAAGTTTTACAACTCTCCACGCCTCCAGTGACACGTCATGAAGACACTTGTTAGCCATCCATTGGCTGCAGTTCAGTGGGATGACAGGAAAGGTTTGAAAATGTTTCCCAAAAATTTCCAAAGCGCTAAGTGTTTTTAAAGGATCCACTCCTTCGCCGACGTCTCATGACGTCATGTGGTAGCACCTAATTGGCTGCAGGTCGGCGGCGAAAATAAGGAAAAATTTCCCATAATTTTTTAAAGGTTAACTTAAATGTTTTATGCCCATGCGACCGTGAAAAACAATCAGAAAGGCAAAAGCGGGGCGGCGTGTCAATGGGGGGAAATTTTTCACAAAATTTCATTTTCGAACTTAGACGATTTTTGACAACAAGACCGGCATGCGGGTTAGCAGAGATATGGGGGATTTTGTTCCTTTGGTGTTTTTGACCAAAAAAAGTGCAAAGGGAAAATTCGGGCCCGCGGGTCTGCCAAGGAAATGTTTCCTAATTTTTATTTTTATTTTTACGCTAAAATGAAGTAAAACTTCATAAGGCCATAACTTTTGATTGGGAACTCACTTTTTGGTAAACAAGGACTTTATGGAAATCTCTCGATGTCCTCTTTTAAAAAAAAATTATCAATTTGATTTTGATAAAGTTTAAATGGTAAATTTTGAGAAAATCTCTTTCTGTCACTTAGAAACTAAACTGGTATTTTTAACTTATCAATTTTGTTTAAATTTGTCGTTAACTCTTTTTCCACTTTCCAAATAGGAATGTAGGATTTTAATTGGAAGTTTTTAGGATAGATTGCAAGGTTAAGTTTTCTTGATTTATTTGCATTCAAAATTTATCAATTTTATACAATAAGAAAGTCTGAAATTTTTCTTGTGCTTGATTTGAAAGGTTCTATAAAGTTTTCATAAGTATTTTGGTATGTTTGGGGTCATTTTGACCTTATAAATAAAATTTGATATTTCATTTTGTCTTTTTGATGTTGTAGGGTCATTTTATTAAATTTTTTATTAATAATTACCAGTATGAAAGTTATCTAACAAAGCTCAAATTCGAATAGATTTATTTCCATTTGCCAACTTTAAACTATGAATTCACTCCAACCCAATCTAACATACTAAGTTAACTCAAGCAAAGTAATCAAATGCCAATTTAGAACTCTAATTTCTAAAACATTTATTTAAAATGAAAATAGATTATTATGAAATTTATCAATACGTATTCACTTTTTCATCCTTCTAACATAATTTCAAAATACATTCAACAATCATATTTCAATACTCAACTTGATGCCATTTGAGTAAATTAATACAATCCTTTATTGATTCAAAGAGATACCTTTACAATTTCTTCTTTCATTCCTCAATTACAATATACAAAATATGATTTCTTTCACATTATTTCAAAATAAAAAACAGAGTATATCTCTTTCACAATTCAATTTACAACTTTCATAGCCCATACAGACCATCTTTTCGTCACAAATAATATACAAGATCATCCACTTCAAGTCGGAAAAGGTTACATTAAGAAATGATCTCAACAAAGACTGTCAAACTGTCTTCTTTCTCAGTTCTGGAACAGCAGTATGAATTACCATCATTCTCCAATTTTTTCACAACTGAACAAGGGAAAGGCAACGCTCTCCACCCAACTAAAACATCTAATGAAAATGGAGAATCCATCCTTCTTCATTGGCCCTCAAGCCCCAACCACATTGCAATAAGAAATTTTTTTTTTCAACTCATGGCAACAATAGGCTTCCACAACACAAAGAAAAATTTCTCATCCAAAACCAAGTCCAAAACAAAACTGTAGGTTTCCACTACAAAACAAAACAACAAACAACACTCTAGCTTCATCATGCAAGCCAAAGGAGTAAGAAACTAAGGGGGATGCTACTTATGTCTCCCAAAGGGGAAATGGGTATCACAACCTAATTTCAAACCACCAATATATAATATATCAAAGCCCTAACATGCCCATATGCCCTCCCCAAGTACCCCTTATTCCTAACATTTCCTTATGCCTCCCCAACCTCTTATGGCACCCCATATCGAGTAGATAAATGCAAGCTATTTATTTTTAAGGTGGAACCCAAATCCCAAATCCCTCCAAACTTATACCTCCCTAAAACACTTGTGCCTCCCACAAAATAAACCCCATAGTCTTCTCCTACACCATTCCTAGGCCTTCTACCCAACATCCCACAAACATGCCAAAACATTCACAACAATAACAATTTCATAAATAAAAAAGAAGCATTACAAGAGCCAAGATCCTATAGGCCTCTCCATGATGGAGTTGTTCTAAGTTCCAAAATAGTAAGCTTTAACCCAATGCAAGAAATCTAAATCGTCCAAGCACAAGCATGCAACAATCTTCCAAAAACTTCTCTAAAGAAAGAGCTCCAAAACAACAAAATAATTCACCCCCAAAAGTATTTTCCAAAAGTGAATCTAACCAAAACAATGACAAGTAATTCAAATTTTATAGAAGAGGGAAGATAAGAGGATGATGTGGATCCATGTAGGATGCCATACCACACATCCTTAACCCCAACCCAAAAGTCAACTTCAATCTCCAAGACACAATAAATAAGTAGGTGAATAATATGACAATCTTACTTATGCACTCAATCAATCCCATATCCCAAAGGACTGAAATTAATTTTAAGCAAGAAGTACAATTAAAACATTCATCTAGGCTTACAAAAATGCATAATGAAATCTAGATTTAAACTCTCCAACCATATGTAAGGTTGGTATGCAAATTTAAGAGGTATGGGACTAGTTTAACTTGTTCCACAAGCCTCCAAAGTCAGTCTCCAAGGAAAAATTTGAATTTCAAAAGGAGGTGGAGTGTTTCATACTCCATACTTAATTTACAACTCTCTTACACATCACTTACGCATTTCTTACAACACTTTAATTTTAGGCCAACAACTCTAATAATTACTTTCTTAAGTCTCAATTTAATTAATTAATTTTAACAACATGTTTACTCACATTAATTTATGACAATTAATAAGTAATGAAAGGGGTAAACACATCACTTAATAAACACATACAAACATCAATAAAAAGGAACCAAATAAATAAATACACATAACCCTTGGTCACATTTAAAGGTGATCCCCCCTTGGGAATCCCTAAAAATCAAACACACACAAACATGAACAATACAAGTTGCCATGGTGACCTTGTTGAATTCATCTAGAATTCTAATGTGGTTGGTCTCAAATCCCTCGATGTTTTTTGTGATATTTTTAACCTACACAATAAAAATACCCCTTCGGCCTCATGGCCGTATCAGAACATCAAAATGAATATAATATAATTTCAAAATCATCAATATATATATATGAATCACAACAACATCTAGACAATCAACAATATCACTTAAAATTTCATCAGAAAGTATATAATCATCAATTTTAAATTCAATTTTCTTGTTGTACTCAATATATCTAAATATCACATGTCCTAACAACATCCATAAATATATATATATATAAATAACCATATCGAACAGCATGTCGACATCTATAAAAAATGTCTCTAACAATCATCATGCATCGTATATAAATCAAAGTCAACAATAATCCATGACCTGACATCTAACACCATACTAAATCAAAACTATAATAATTTCCATAGTATGGTTAGCAGTATCATGATCAATATCAAAAGTGTCAAAGGGAAGTGGGTACTGCATCGTCCTCCCCTTAGGCTCTACTTTCTCTTGGAAGTCACTGGAAAGAGAGGTAGGAAAAAATGCAATAGAAAAAGGATCACTCCATTATGGGATTGCTTGCTTCAAACAAGTGCGGGTCTACAGAACCCAAGTTTGGTCCAATGCAATTCAACAAGAAGAAGGGAGATTCTAAGGGATGATTTCTAAACTTTCTGCATGCAATGCTATGAACACTTAAATCTAGAGAGTAAATTTACACTATCAATTAAGATACCACACATAACAATATAACATGGAGAGTTTAAAAGAGTCTTAAGAGTAACCACCAGGTAGAGGAATAATAAGGAGAATTCCATGAGTTTGAGAATGATGACATAGTTTCCCAAGGAATACAACATACTACAATAATAAAATTTAAGGTTTCTACTAAGTTTAAGCCATGATTTCAAGGTTCATTGTCTAGATAAGGCTAGAAAAAATAAAATATGACCAAATTTACACGAGGAACAAGTCTACTCAAGGTACCAAAATTATAGGATCACACATAATGATGTTAATCAACAAGGACAACTAAATCAACAAAACATTTAAAATCAAGGAACTATTCAAGGAAAGCACTTCTATAACTCGAGAGGGTACAATTGACTTTTCATGGTAATACAAGTAAAGTTAAGACCACAAGTTTTCCTATAGTCTAATTTTTACACTTTTGTTTTAAGAATCGAACACACCATACCAACCAAATCTAAAGAAGTTAACATTTTAGCATGAGAATATATATATATATATATATATATATATATATATATATATATATATATATCCCCTACCAACTAACATATCAATACAAGTACCATACATTATAGCACAATGGTATTTATTTATCTTATTTCCTACTCAAACTCGAAATAACCATAAATAGAGCACAAAAAACACCAAGGACCACTCAAGGTTGCTAGGGATAAGAACAAGGAACACAGGGTCCAACTACAATCCAACGGTGCATCGTATCAAAAGTGAATAACATCATTTTACAATTTCCATCCTAGTGGAAAAGGGGCAACAATAACAAGGTGACCCAAGAAAATATGAAGAAAATAAGACTTCCCAAATTTATTTTATATCCTTAATATATGTTGCCCTAAAATTACAATAACTTAGGTCTCCAAGGACAAGACAACATGCAAGGAGGTTGCCTCTTAAACAATAGATAAGTCTCAATCTAAAAGGACCACAAATCAAACTCATCAATCTACGAAATGATAAGGGTATGATGACCCAAAACTCCCACAAAAAAGACACATACATCTATGAAAAAGAAAGTACTAAGCAAGTAGAACACAATTATAACCACAAGTGTTTCACAATTTTAGGTAGGCGACAAAACTACTGGTTCAACTAAACATTGCAGTCAATACACATAAATATTACTTATTTTATAACTCAACTAATTAATTCAAAAGTTGTAGTTTCATTTGCTAAGAAAATTCCTTTACAAGTTTTCTTAATTAAACTTCCTCCTATTATGACATCACAACTTTGTTTTATAAGGACCACTAAGGGGGCATGATATCTCGCCATTCTGTAAAGGCAGAAAAGAGAAAATTTATTTATTTTACTCATAGGGGAGGTAGATGGACAAAGTTTTCCTTTTCTGTTCTTCTACATGTGTTTTTTTAATCTACAAAGGTTAAAGAAAGAACCATTTTCTCTTTCTATATTTTAGTTTATTTGTTAAGCTTCAAGGCCAAATCTCCTCGATTATAGTTTTATGATGTTTGGGTGAGTCAACTTGTCACTTAAAAATTTAATGAGAAGGAAGGTTAAAAATATCACACTGTTACCTTTATGGGAGAGAGAGGTAAAATCAACACATCACATTTTTAATTCTAAGGAAAACAAGGCACATTCAACATAGAAAACACATTATTACTTTTGTAAGAACTAGGAAACAATCAACCAACATGGATCAAAACAATATTTCGAGATTTTTTTTTCAAATAATTACAAGTATCATAAAACATTCCTAGTGGGTTTCTACAAGTTATCAAAATAAGTTACAAGGGAGGCCCATTATGGAAGCATAATTACTTTTACTGATGTACTAGGGTTTTAACAATGTTTGTTGTTTTGGCGAAAACATTTTACTCACCTGATAAGAGAAGGAAAGTTTTTAAATCTACAGCCATATTACCACAGGATACCATCAATCAAGAAATCAAAATGACAAGTAAATATTTTAACTATAAGAACACCACATACTCACTAGAAAACGCCAAATGTAAGCAGACAATCAAAAATCTATTCAACATGGCTTTACGACCAAGAGTTACAGTTTTGCAAGAAGAATCACATTATGAAATACCACTGAGATTAAATTATCAAGGTCTAATTACACTATCATCACCAATTTCATGGTCCAAAATACTCAAAGCATCCATAAGTGTCTCCACGTAATCCAAAATTAATGGGTCATCTAGTATTATTCATAGTAACTACAAAAAAATGTTAAGGAAAGGGTAGACTTATTTATAGGTCAAGAGGGAAAAACACACACACTTAATTTACACACAATACTCGAATGGGATTAAATATAACCATAATTACCAAGATGCCTACAATCCTCAAGTCACTACTTAATATAATGAAATGAGGAACTCTTATCAATAAAACTTAGCATGCGATGGAAGAGAAACCACTATTAGACAAACACTTTTCCACTAACATCCACAGCCAGCCAAAATAAAATTGATCCCACCATAATTCATCAACCCACAATAAAAAACCTCTACTCCAATGAGGTTCAAGCTCTTACCGGATTGTAAGAGAATCACCACTACTGCTAACAGGTTGCCAACTAGAACGCACAACACAACGAAATCTTTTCCTAAAAAGGTCGAGTAATGAAAAGGTCACTCTAAGATCCTAGATACACTCAAGGTTCCATGCATCTAAAACCAAGGCATAACTTTAATCACCTAAGAGGACATTCAAGACACCTAGGGTGTACCCCCATATAACAAAATGTACGAATACAAGTAGCATAGAACCATCTCATCATCATGTAAGAATAAATACAGATAACGTTTAGCTAAGAAGCCAACAACATAACGAGCTCTGAGTTATCAATCAAAATAAAGTCCAAGAAATATCGGCAATCAAGGAAAGTGGCTAAGTAGCCACATTGTAAAATTAGAAAATTCTTGCAAAAATATAAATAACTAGAAGAGCCTCAGATCTTCTCAATCCAATCATAAAATAAGATGTTGGTCCTTCATAAACTGACACACGTTTACGAATGTAAAATACAAAATGTTAACACCACATTCACTTCGCAGCCCTTCATGTCCCCCAATAGGGTACTTTGCCTTGAGGTCAGTTCCAAGGACACATGCACAGGGCTGGGTCATAAACGACACCCAGACTTAATTTCCACTCTCCTATATGGGTAACAAAATGAAAAAATTGAGAACCAGACCAACTTTCCTAACTACTGAAGGAAGGAAGCTCTAAATAGATTCTAATTAACTCTTCCCGACCCCAGGACACAACCACTATTGTATAACCACAAGATTCACACCATATAATTTATCATTCCAATAACTTCTATAAGGAAGGGTCTTAACAAAGGGCTTAACACATCATACAATTAAATCAAGTTTTAGGACTTGTAAAACAACACATTTTCAAAGGGGAACCAAGTTTCCACTACACTAGAAGTTCCCAAAAATCAATTTAATTTGACATTCTTAGTTACCTGGGTTCATACAAAATGCAACTGAGTGAGTACAATAATTCAAACAACTTATTATTTTATTATTATTTTAATTTTGGTATTTCAAATGAACAGAGTAATGTAATATTTCTTCATACGCATTTCTTTTTCAATTTTCAAACAAGTTTGCTTTCTTAGATTCAAAAGTGTGATAGGTTTACATTTCATGTCTCAAGTTTTCTAGTGTGCCCAAGATTCCAAGCTTTGAACCCATAGATCTGATACCAAGTGCAACGCCCGCTAAAATCTCCCACTTGAAACTCAAGAACAACCTAGGATTAGTTAGAAAAATTATGGAATTTTTTATTTATTTAAAAGTTCCTACAACCAAGTTACAAGACAACAATTGTCACAAACAAGTTTAAAGGCCAATTATAGTTAATAGCTTTTAGTTTACCCTTAACAACAATTATTAAAATTCTTAAGGTCGAAACTTAGGATTCAAGTAACCATTTAGGTTAAGAGGGTAATTTCTCACTATACCACTCTTTACTGGCTTTAAAGATTCAACTTGATTTTTCTCAAAATTTACAGACTCAAAACTTCCCAAAAAAATTCCCATTATATAGGAAATTTCCTCATCTTTCTAGTGATATAAAGAAGTACTCCTAATTCCTCACATTTCTCAAGTTATGGGCCGGCGGACCTTATGAGGAAAATTTTCCCAAGAGCAGGCTTGTAGGCGTGGGGAAGAAATTTTTCCCCAACTTGTGTCTGCAGACTTCGGAGAGAAATTTCTCCCAGAGGAGAAATATGTACAAGCGAGACGGGGAAGAATTTTTTTCCCAAACACAGGATGACAGAGCGGGTATTAACTTTAGTGCTTTTTTTCCTTTTGGGACAAAACGTGATTTACCTCCGTGTGCCCACGAGCCTGAAAGGACATGTGTCAGCATTTCCAAACTCTGGCGAAAAGTTGGGGCCACCGTCCAAGAAATTTAAGAATTTTATTCTTTTTTCTGAAAAGTGCTAAGGGTTCAAAATGATCCACGCCTCTGACGACGCCTAAGGTGGCACGTGTCAAGCTCTGATTGGCTACAACCTTGTGACAACAAGCTCTGATTGGCTACAACCCATCAGGCCGTTGGAGAAATTTATAAAATTTTAATTTTTAAAAGAAAAAGCTTTAAAGGTTTTCAAATCTCCATGCCTCCCCCGACGCATCATGAATACATGTGTTAGCCAAGGCCCGAAATCATATTTTTAGGGGCCCCTCGGTTTCTCCATTCGCTTTGGGTCGGCGGGCCGGTGACAGAACTTAGAAAAGTTTTCCCAAAAATTTTGGAAGGGCTAAGTTTGTTAAAGGATCTGCTCCTCCGCCGACGCCTTGTGACACCACGTGGTGAATTGGCCGAAGCACCTGATTGGATGCGGGATGGTGGGGCAGAGGGGAAAATTAGGAAAAAAATCCCAAATTTTTTTAAAGGTTAAGTTGAATGTTGCAGACCCGCGTGACTGCGAAAGACAACCAGAAAGGAAAAAGCGGGGCAACAGTGTTTTATTTGGTGGTTGGGAGTGCAATTAAGATGGGTCCACGGGGGAAATTTTTCCCAAAATTTCTTTTCCCAACTTAGATGGTTTTTAACAAAAAGAAAGGCTTGCGGGTTAGCAGAGCGACGGGGGATTTTTTTTCCTTTGGTCTTTTTTACCAAAAAGAAAGTGCGTTTTGCTAAAGGGAAAATTTGGGCTCTGCGGGTCCGCCAAGGAAATGCTTTTCCTAATTTTTAATTTTTTTTAATGCAAAAATGAGGTAAAAACTTGAGAAGGCCATAAATTTTGATTGGGAACTCAGGTTTTGGCAAACGAGGACTTTATAGAAAACTCTTGACATGTTATTTTCATAACAATTTTAGGAATTTGATTTTGATAAAGTTTAAAGGGTCAATTTTAAGAAAACATCTTTTTGTCACTTAGAAAGTGAACTGGCATTTTCAAATTATCAATTTTGTTTAAATTTTTCGTTAATTCTTTTTCCAATTGCCAAACAGGCATGGAGGATTTTACTTGGAATATTTTAGGATATATTGCAAGGTTAAGTTTTCTTGATTGATTTGCATTGGAAATTTATCAATTTTATACAACAAGAAGACTACAATTTTGCCTATGCCTAATTTGAAAGGTTCTCTAAAATTTTCATAAGTATTTTGGTATGTTTGGGGTAGTTTTGACCTTACAAATAAAATTTGATATTTCATTTTGTCGTTTTTGATGTTCCAGGGTCATTCTGTTCAATTTCTGATTAATAATTGCCAGTATGAAAGTTATCTAACAGAGCTCAAATTTGAATAGATTTATTTTCATTTACCAACTTTAAACTATGAATTCATTCCAACCCAATCTAATATACTAAGTTGAGTCAAGAAAAGTATTCAAATTCCAAATTACAATTCTGATTTCTAAAACATTTATTTCAAAAAATAATAGAGTATTATGAAGTTTCTCCATATGTCTTCACTTTTTCATCCTTCCAACAATATTTCAAAATACATTTAACAATCAAATTTCAATACCCAATAATGCCATTTGAGTAAAGTAATACATTCTATTATTGATTCAAAGAGATACCTTTACAATTTCTTCTTTCAAAATATTTCAAAATCATAAAAATAGAGTATATCTCTTTCAAAATTCAATTTACAACTTTCATAGCCCATACAGACCATCTTTCGATCAAAAATAATATACAAGATCATTGAATCCAAGTGGGAAAAGGTTATAGTAATAAATGATCTCAGAAAGGACTGTCAAACTGTATTCTTTCTCAATTCTAGAACAACAGTATGAATTTCCATCATTCTCTAATTTGGTCACAATAGAACAAGGGAAAGGCAACGCTCTCCACCCAACCAAGACAGCTAATGCAAAGGGAGAAGCCATCCTTCTTCATTGGCCCCAGAGCCCCAACAACATTGCAACAAGAAATGTTTTCTTTTCAACTCATGGCAACAATAGGCTTCCACAACATAAAGACAAATTTCTCATTCAAAACAAAGTCCAAAAAAAAACTATAGTTTTCCACCACAGAAAAAAACAACAAACAACACTTTGGCTTTATCATGCAAGCCAAAGGAGCAAGAAACTATGGGGGATGTTACTTATGCCTCCGAAATGGGATATGGGTATCACCACCTGATTTCAAACTGCCAAAATATATTATATCAAATCTCTGACATTCCCTTATGCGTCCCCCAAGTACCCCTTATTCCTCACATTTCCTTATGCCTCCCCAACCTCTTATGGCACCCCATAACGATTAAAGAAATGCAATCTATTTCTTTGTAAGGTGGAAACCAAATCCCAACTCCCTCCACACTTATACCTCTCCAATACACTTGTGTGTCCCACAAAATAAACCCCATAGTCTTCTCCTACACCATTCCTAGGCCATCTACACAACATCCCACAAATATGCCAAAACATTCACAATAATATAAATTTCATAAATAGAAAAGAAAAATTACAAGAGCTAAGCTCCTACCTCTCCATGATGGAGTTGTTCCAAGTACCAAAATAGTAGGCTTTAAACCAATGCAAGCTATCCAAATCAGACAAGCACAAGCATGCAACAATCTTCCAAAAACTTCTCCAAAGCAAGAGTTCCAAAACAACAAAAGAATTCACCACCAAAAGGAGTTTTCAAAAGTCAAGCTAGCCAAAACAATGGCAAGAAATTCAAATTTTATAGAAGAAGGAAGAGAAGAGGATGAGGTAGATCCATGTAGGATGCCACACCACACATCCTCAACCCCAACCCAAAAGTCAACTTAATTCTCTAAGACACAATAAATAAGTAGGTGAATAATATTAAATTCTTACTTACGCACTCATATCAAGCCCATATCCTAAAGGACTGAAATTAATTTCAAGCAAGAAGTGCAATTAAAACATTCATCTAGGCTTACAAAAATGCATAATGAAAGCTAGATTTAAACTCTCCAACCATAGGTAAGGTTGGTATGCAAATTTAAGAGGTAAGGGAAGAGTTTAACTTATCACAAAAGCCTCCAAAATCAATCTCCAAGGAGAATTTCTAATTTCAAAAGGAGGTGGAGTGTTTCATACTCCAAAATTAACTTACACATCACTTACACATTTCTTACAACACATTAATTTTAGGACAACAACTCTAATAATTACTTTCTTGTGTCCCAATTTTATTAATTAACAACATGTTTACTCACATTAATTTACCACAATTAATAAACAATGAAAGGGGTAAATAGATCACTTAATAAACACATACAAACATCAATAAAATCAAACCAAATAAATAAATACAAATAACCCTTGGTCACATTTAAGAGTGATCCCCCCCATGGGAATCCCTAACAATCAAACACACACACATGAAAAATAAAAATTTCCATGGTGACCTTGTTGAATTCATCAAGAATTCCAATGTGGTTGGTCTCCAATCCCCTGATTTTTGTTGTGATATTTTTAACCTGCACAATACAAATACCCCTTCAGCGTCGTGGCCATATCAAAACATCCAAATGAATATAATATAATTTCAAAACCATCAATATATATACGAATCACAACAACATCCAAACAATCAACAATATCACTTATAATTTCATCAGCAAGTATATAATCATCAATTTTAAATTCAATTTTCTCGGTGTACTCAATATATCCAAATATCACATGTCCTAACAAAATGCATTAATATATGTGCAATAGCATTTCAACATCTATATAAAATATCTCTAACAATAATCATGCATCATATATGAATCAAAGTCAACAATAATCCATGATCTGATATCTAACACCATACTAAATCAAAACTATAATAATGTCCATAATTTAGTCAGCAGTCTCATGGTCAATATCAAAAGTGTCTAAGGGAAGTGGGTGCTATAAGACTGGCTTAGAGTAATTGGAGAATAAGTTTGATAACATGCTAGATTAACAACAAGATGAAAAATATGAAAGCCATATGGAGCAGTGAGAATAACAAATCCATGATACAAATGTGGATCATATAAAGGAGAATGGAGGCCCTTAAAAGAAAAATGAAGCCAAAGGATACTGTCATGTGAATATATAATGGCTTTGTAGTAATTATCAAGTCATATATACTCCCAATAGGAATTGTTCATAAATATATTACAAGTGAAAGGTGGGAACATGAAAGGAGATGATATTGGTGTGGATGAGAGAGAGCCATCTGTGGACTAGAAAGGCCCCTAATAAGGATTAATAGTAATAGTAGTAACATGTTGTGAGGATGGAACTGCGTCTATCATGTGAATGACACCCTCAAATGGTAACTTATCTATAAGGGGAGATTATGGAGGGATAGGTAAAGAAAGAGAGTATTGTGGAGTAGGCCCTAATACAGTACCATAGCATTGCTATAATTGGTAGTTAGAGAAAAATTATGGGAGACCATATCAACCATATAAATAGTAGGGACAGATTCATGTGAAGCTTCAAGAGATTGATATACAACCATAGAAAATGGAGTAGGGACAACTATTATATTGGTAGAATCAGCTATGCATAATGTGAGATAACTAACAAGGGACTTTGAATCATCTTACAGTTCAATAATGGTGGGAATTGAAATTATGAGATCAGGTGAAGTAGATTGTAAATCCTATATGATTTGAACTAAAAAGAAGGATCAATAGTACACATATAAGTTAAAATGGAGGCATCAAGAGCTATATGATCCACATCAGAAGATGGAAGATGAATAAACAAAGAGAAATGTCTATAACTAGAAGGATCAGTAGGGGTATCAACAAAGGCATGCCCAAAGGAATCAAATGGAAAAATGAGTGGAGATTTAGAGTGATTATGTTTAGCCATGATGATAGGTCAGGTTCACCAAAATGATTAACTAAAATTAGAATAAACTTGGTGTATGCTAATATAGTTAATATAATCTAGAAGTACATAAACGTTGTAAATAAATTCTCTAAAGTAGTATAGAATGACTAAATAATTAAAACTGATGGAAATAAAACCCTAATGATGAAGAATAAAGGGAGGAAAGAAGTTATTTTATTGTAGATGACTGTAGTAGAGTGTCACGGGTCTAACAGGAAATTCCAAAAGGAGGAACGACTACATAGAGGTCCCGAAAAGGGTGTATCTAGAGAATCTTAGGAGAATGGAGTGCCTAAGAGGGTACTGGGGCACCCTGGGTTACTCTGGTATGCAGAAATAGGCACCCTGATCTCTTAAAAAGTTTAGAATATAATTCTTTTAGGGTCAGAAGATGACCTGTGACATTCACTTTCTGTCGCATTGGATTTGGTGAACTGAACCAAATGTACTGAATAATGTGATTATAAACTATAAGAGAAGAAAGGATTTTCAAACCCTAAAACTAGAAAAATACAAATGAATGGGTCAAACTGACCTGAGCTGTAGCTTTAGTTTCCTTACTACTCTGAGCATTGCACTACATTTTGAAAACAAATGTAGCTCTAGTGTGTGTGTGCATGTCGTGCCTTAGTTTCTTTTTTGTCAGTCACACTATGTGAAATATTGAGAAATAACCAAATGTAGAGAATGTAATAGCATGTGTGCATGGAATAGAATAGAATCCCCCCCCCTATCAAGTGTGTCTGTTGATGTAGATCTCCTAGCCTTGATGCATTGAACTATGTGGATGCATGTGATGCAATGGATGAAACTCTAGATGGATTGATTGTAGTAGATGACGCTACGACCCTCATTATGGTCTCATAACTTTATATTTATAGGGTTCCCCTGATCTAATTTCATAATTAACACCAAAATGGACAATGAAGAAAAAGATAAAGAAGAAAAATGGTTAGAAAAGATCCAAAAAGTGGCAGAAAATTTTAAAAAAGGCTTGGGGTGCCCCATATGGGACTAGGGTGCCCCGAGGTGCCCCGGTATAGGCCAAAACACCCCAGTTTAGGATAAAATGATGGGAAAGTGCTGAAACATATTTGGCATGCATATTACAATGTGTGAGAATGATGAAATCATAGTAATATATGATGCCCAAAAGATGGGATTCATTAGTACTTTCTTCACTCAATAACGTTTTAAATAGTAGTATGAGACCGGGCTAAATAATGTCTAATGTGCATGATTTTGTGACTACACTTGGGTAAGTGCACCAAGTTGGGGGGCCACAAGAAGGTCTTAAGTGGATGTATTTTTTAGAAAAAAAAATTCAACTTGTATGAGTTTTTCGAAATAGTTACACTCAAAATTGGAAGATGTTGTAAAATATGAATCATAACATTTTGATTCTAGTTTCTAAGCTACTAATTTTTATTGAAAATAGACAATTTTAAGTGGGTCAAACAACTAAAATACCAACAGATACTTGTGTTTTTGTTAAAAAACATAATAGATTTACTTTCGTGCCCCCCACCATTTTTTTAGCACCATTTGGTATTTTTGAAAACCCTTTGGTAGAAAGATAGCTAGGAGCATCTAGTTTAGGCACCATTTTTTTTAGATTTTTCTAGCAAATATTTTTTTATTTATGATTTTTCTAGTACAAAAATTTTATGTTTTGAAAAATAACGGAGCTCCAACCGTACCTCCCCTAACTACCAAAAAAATATCGAATATTAGATTTATTGTGAATATGTATAGAATTATGCCTACTTTGGGCTAGTATTTTTTTTTTAAATTTCAATCACCCAAAAAAAAGATACACCATGAAAGATAGACATATTTACACTTCAAAAAATAGCTATAAAAAGGCATAGTTAGAAAATAAATAATATGGAAACCTTATAATAGTAAGAAAAATTGAAAAACTCTATTTTTAGAAAGAAGAGACTCTGTTCTACATCGTGGTATAATTTTTTTAAAATGGATCGATTGTTTTATTTTGATTTATCATAGAGGAAGTGGCATTTTTACATTTTCTTGTAAAAACATATTATTTGTTATGTTTGCGCAGGTCCATGCCTCAGGATAGGGGATCGCCTTGAGGCATGGCTTGGGAAAAGAGAAAACGTAAAACACGTATGCATTATAACGCGTATGCGTTATGTGTAGTATAAAGATAATGCATATGTGTTCTGTGGAGTATAAACATTATGTATGCTTTTGAAATTCTTCTATTTACATAAATAAATGTTTAAGTATATACTTTAAATTTATTTATGTAAATATAAGAAATTAGGGTCACTCTGCACTTTATGGAATTAGTCTCACAACTCCATGAGTCATGGCTTAGGAAATAGTTTTTTAAAGTATAATTTGGTCAGTACATATGTAATTTTTTAGGATTTCAGCATTCAACCTAAATATTTTAGCATTCAACTTCTACAATCCAAACCCTAAACCATAGGCCATAAACCTTAACACTATACTATAAACCTTGAGCCCTAAACCTTAAACCCTAAACCTTAAACCTTTAGCCCTTACATGTCATCCCTAAACCTTGAGACTTAAGCCCTAAGCCATAATCCCTAAGCCCTAAGCCCTAAGCCCTAAACCCTAAACCATGAACCTTGATCCCTAAATGCTAAACCTTAAACCCTGAACCGTAAAAACTAAATCCTAAACTCAAAACCCTGACCCCTAAACCCTAAACCTTAAACACTGAGTCCTAAACCCTAAGCCTTGAACCCTATACCCTTATCCCTAAGACCTAAAATCTAGACCTTAAACCCTAGATCATATACCCTAAGCCCTAAGCCCTAATCCCTAAGCCCTAAAACCTAAACCCTGAGCCCTAAACCATAAACCCTAAACCTTAATCCATAAACATCAAATCCTAAACCCTAAACCTTGAACCCTAAACCCTAAACCTTAAACCTTAAACCCTAAATCCTTAACCTTGATCCATAAACCCTAACCATAAATACTAAACCCTAAACCTAAAACCTAAATCCTAAACCACAACCCTAAACCTTGAACCCTATAGCCTAAACCCTAAAACTTAAACCCTGAAATGTGCGGCCTAAACCCTAAACCCCAAACCATATTTCATCAATATTTCCTAGTTTTGTGCCTAGAACCATCATTGATTCTGCTTATAGAACTACCTTGTTTATGAGAGGTGGGAACAATAACTAAATGGATATGACATCTACCTTGTGCCTTGTAATGCATATATTACACATCTCTTTGAAACGTGTTTCTCCTCACATATACTTGCGCTCTTTAATGTAAATTTATTCAAACTCTTAAAAAATTTCACATTTCTCATATTTTCATGTATGGTATTAAGCCAGGATGACCCATTAGAAGCTATAAAAAATAACCATCACAAAAAAAAATTAATCTTAAAGGAAACAAAAGAAACATAGAGAATATATTAATGCATAGGTGTAGGAATGTCTAAGAAAACTAAGGGGTTATCAATTGCCTAGTAAATATTTATTGTTTAGTTCTAAATGGGAGTTACCTGGCCTATGACTTAGTGATCTTCAATTCATTGATAATTCCTTATACGATAAACCCATGGATGTTTTCAAAATACCCTTAACAAAAAGATAGGGGAAGTCATCAATCTTAATGAAGGGTGTGATGTGATTTCCAAGAAACTTTAAATTCATATAGATTTAGAGGTCATAACATGAATTTAAAAATATCTCTATCATTATAAATGGAAGCTAAGTAATAGTGTCTCCCTATATATCCAAGGATTGAGGACTACTGGGGTCTTTGGAAGGATTAGACAGTCAGGAATATGACATTTCCCTCCTTCAAAATATCAACAGATGAAAAACATCAAATTTTGATGAATCTCTTTGAATGTTCCACCTACAAATTCAATGAACCCTGAACTCTGTGACCTAAACCCTTAACACTCAACCATAAGACCTTAACCCTAAACTATAAACCCTAAATTGTAAAACCAAAATAATAAATCTTAAACCCTAAACGCTAAACAGTAAACCCTAAAACCTAAACCCTAAACCCTTGACCCTAGATCCTAAACTTTGATCGCTAAGCCATAAGCCCTAAATACTAAATCCAGAGCCCTAAGCTCTAACCCCCTAACCTTAAACCAGTAACTTTGAACCATAAACCTTAAGCCATAAAAAATGAACCTTGAACCCTAAACCCTAATCCATAAACCATAAACCCTAAACCTTAAGCCTTGAACCCTACACCCTAATCCTTGAGCCCTAAATGCTAAACCTTAAACCCTGAGCCCTAAACCCTAAATCTAGAGCCATGATATCTAACCCCTAAACCTAAAACCCATAACTCTGAACCCTGAACCCTGAGTCGTAAACCTTAAACCATGCACCCTAAACCCTAAACCCTAAACCCTGAGCCCTGAGCTCTAAACCATAAACCCTAAACCTTAATGCCAAAATTTTAAATCCTAAAGGTCTCTAAACCCTAAACCCTAAAAACTAAATCATAAACCTTAAAACCTAAACCTTGACCCCTAAGCCCCAAAATCTAAGCCCCAAGCACTAAATCCTAAAACCTAAACCCTAAACCCTAAACCGTATGCCCTAAACACTAAATGCTAAACCCTGAAATTTGTGACCTAAACCCTTAACCTAAAAACCTAAACCCTAAACCTCGAGCCTTAAACCCTAAACCCTGAATCCTTTTGCCTAAACCCAAGACCCTGACCTTTAAACCTTAAACCCTAACTCCTAAACCCTAAACCGTAAACCCTAAATCCTCAACCCTAAACCTTAAACCCTAAACCCTATACCATAAACCCTAATCCCTAAACCCTAAACTATAAGCCCTAAATCCTAAACCCTAAACCGTAAAGCCTAAAACCTAAACCTTGAGCCCTAAACTCTAAACATTGAGCCCTAAACCCTAAGCCTTGAACCCTAGGCCTTAAGCCATAATCCTTAAGCCAAAACCCTAAACCTTGAACCTTTAAATAGAAACCCTCAACCCTAAACCTTGATCCCTGAACCCTAAACCCTCAAATCTCAACCCTAAACCCTAAACCCTAAACCCTTTGCCCTAAACCTTGACCTTTAAACCTTAAACCCTAACTCCTAAACCTTGAACCGTAAACCCTAAATACTCAACCCTAAACCTTAAACCCTAACACCTAAACCCTAAATCCTCAACCTTAAACCATGAGCCCTAAACCATAAACCCTATACCATAAACCCTAAACTCTAAGCCCTAAATCCTAAACCTTAAACCCTAAAACCTAAAGCTTGACCCCTAAACCGTGACCCCTAAACCCTAAGCCCTGAACCCTAGGCTATAAGCCATAAACCCTAATCTAAAACCCTCAACCCCAAACCCTTAAAACTAACCCCTGAACCCTTAACACTCAACCCTAAACCCTCAACTCTAATCCATAAACCCTAAACCGTAAACCTTGACCCATAAACCCTAAACCCTCAACCTTGACCCCTAAACCCTAAACCTTGAACCGTGATCGCTAAACCCTAAACCCTCAACCCTTAACCCCGAACCATAAACCCTAAACTCTAAACCATAAACCATAAACCCTAAACCATGAACCCTAAGCCCTGATCCCTAAACCCCTAAACCCTAAACCCTAAACTATAAACCTTGAGTCTTAAACCCTAAACCCTGAACCCTGAACCCTAAACCCTCACCCAAAGGAAATTCCTAAAAAGATCATTCAATGTGTTTCAGTGTGTAGGGAATAGTATTTAAGGTGATCGATCAACTCATTTAGTTTTTATGAGCGACTACTTCCTTTAAAGGCCTAAAAAGGCATTTTGGCCATTTTGTAGTTAATTGAGCACCCTTAAGAACAAGCGAAAATGAGCTAGTCATGTCATTGAGTTATCAAGGACCATTATTTTTGAAGTATTAAGGCACAGTTTGTCTCCATAAGAGACATATGAACAAAAGAATGTATGAGAATCGTGAATTTTATTCCATTAAAGGATGATTTTAGAGCTAGGAAAGGTGAGGGGATGATCTTTATATGGAGCACCATGTTTCTAAGAATGAGAAATCATCTGAGTTCACTTGATGTAATCCACTTGGTACTATTCGTAACAACTCATTCAACACCTAGTAGTGTTATCAAACCTTAAGGAGGAGGCACATTACAATCACATCATTTTGGTAATAGGACAGGAATCCCATTCAAGGAACAATCCTCTATCTACAAAGTGAGGATCACTTTTTAGTAAGAAGTAGACAAACATCATAGAGTTAATTCATGGTCACTAAAGTGAATTATGGACCAAATTTAAAAATTAGTACCTATTCAACCAGTGGTAGGGAAAAAATCCATTTTAGAAGGTCAAAAAACCTAAAAAAATGACTATATGCTTTCCCAAAACAAAGACCGACTACAATATATATGCCCTGAAATTTTTAGGTCGTTTGTTGAAATCCTGAGAATGAGCAAGTACTGACCAGATTAGATTTTGAAAAAAAAATTCTTCTAGATTATAACTGTTGGAGCTATGAGACCACTTCCATAAGGTGTAAAGTGACCCTAATTTCTTATATCTACTAAAATAAATTTAATGTATAAGAAATAATAAAAGTATAAGATTTCTTTTATTATTTCTTATACTTAAACATTTATTTTTGTAAGTATAAAGCACCAAAACACATATGCATGGTCCACACTACACAAAATGCATACACATTATAACGCATACGTGTTTTGACTTTTTTGAAACACATACGAATGATAGGTTTGGTGATTACCAAGCCAAACAAATTAAAACGCAAGCACATTTTAGCAAAACTCTTACGCGTTTCATCTATTTTCAAGTTTTTGTCCACTTTTTGTCCCTCCAACTTCATACACTTACCCACTTAGCTTGCTTGGTAAATTTTTGTACTTAGTTGTTTATTGTTTTACTGCTACAATAACAATATGATTAGGAATATATATTTCCATATTTATCTTAATCAAACTAATATAGAAAAATCTAGATGAGAAAAGGCTCAGGAATGAGCAACATCAATAGGTTTATGGAGACATGATGTGTCTACAATAAAACAAGAAGTTCTGTGAACACCCTTCTCAGGTGGGTGACCTTGTGCTGAGAATTGATAGTAGGATAGATAATAAATTTAGCGAAGGTTTTAAGTTTAGACTTTAATGGATTACACCTTATCAAGTAATCAAATATTTCAATAATTTTTCTTATTACTTTTTTACTTTTTAGGGTGATTAGATCGATGAATATGTCAACTCACTCCACCTAAAATGTTTCTACAGATAATAATATATTATTTCTACATTTTCCTTCTTGCAATTTTACCCTTTATGTCATTTATACCATGTTTATATGGTACTATGAGTTGACTTGTTTGATAATAATTTTAAAAATTTATACATTGGAAAATGTTTCGATCTTGATATCTTAAGAACTTCATCATACTCTTCATTTATATAGTCCACCTCAATAGTATTAATCATGATATGGAGGTTTATACATCTCCAACTCTAGATTTTTTCCATCTTCATCTTTGGTGCTTGGAAAAAGGCACTGTACCTAAAAAAATGACACTTTTGAGCTCAAGGTTGATCCATATTCCCATACTATCCAAATTCATACAGGTGGATCTCTTAACAATGGGAGGTCAAAGTTGCAGTGAAGAAGAAAATAAATCATGTCTCACAATCCTCACTATCAGATAAAGATTGCATAAAAACATAGTTCAATTACTTCCATCCTATGGTACATCAAGTTGGAATAAATCACAAGTACATAATGCTATGAAAGAAGAATGTAACTTAGAGCTCAGTAGCTATTCTAGAAATAGAAGGAGTTACAATGAAGATTAGAGGAGAAACTTGCATGCTTACTTCCATTCAAAGATAACAGTGCATGTTTCAAATTTTCAAATAGGTGAAGCAGAAGAATCAAATTATAAAGGATGTAGTTAATTGGAAAGATAAGATTACATCTGAACAAGAATGAAAAAGGAAATATGAGAAAATTTTGACAGGGCTTCGACATGTAAAATGGAAATTTTACATCTTTCCATCATGTTATTTCAAACTAATACATGTTTGAAATTTGTATATAACTCAAATAGTAATGCAGAAAGTAGATAATACATGGAATTATCAAGATAAAAGGTATTTTATATCATTCCCAACAATAAGCCATGAAACATCTAAATGAACGGTTATAGTTCCAGATCAAAATTCAAGTGCAAACTTTAAGATTTCATCAGAATAGATACAAAAAATGCCACAAGTATCAAGTGAAGAATTCAAATAACAACTTGAATTCATTCAGATAAAAACCATACTAGTCAACAATATGAATTACAGACTGAAAATATATATATATGCCAGTATGGAATCTCATAATTCAATATTCATTCAAATTTCTTACAAGTTCTAGTTATAGACTACCATAGAAATACATATGTGTAATTTAAAATGAAAAGAATGGAAGTATAAAAGGTCCAGAGCAAGAGAGAAACATGGTTCATATAAATCACATGGGATAATCCAATAAGTCTTAAAAGTTCTACCTTTGTTCTTATATGTGGATAAAATAGGAAACAAATTATAATAGAAAAAGAGGAAAAAATACAAACTTCCAGGTTGAAACCCTCAAGAAAACAGAAAAGCAGAGTTCATTAAGAAAATTTTCAAAACCAAATTTGGGTAAATAATGAAAATATTTAGTATAGATGTCGCTTTCAAGCTACAAATAGAAGAAGTACAAATCTACAAATCATGGAGGCCAAGTTTGACTGATTATATTGCAAATGCAGAGGAGAAATCAAGTTTATATTTGAGTGCCTAAAAAAACAAAATTTTGAGCTCCATAATATGGGAAGATCTATGAAGTAAGATACAAATACCAATAACCAAACACTCCCAGAGTCGAGTTATATGGCAACAAAGCTTCCAGATTACATAAGAAAAAAAAAATGACAACCCAAAGAGAAACAAAATGAAAGGGAGAAATGAGAACAAAGATATAATTTTAAATTCTAAATCCCTTTCACATAATAAAGTAATAGGCACCAAGATATGAGTTCAAAATCATGAACGAAAAGTACATAGAAATGACAACCATGTTCGAAGTAATAGAAAAAAACAAATACCCAAATCTATACAATGAGTCAGAAATTGCTATAGTGATAGTAAAAGTAAATTCATGACACGTTCCAGATTAGGAAATGATAAAATTTTGGGTATTCAAACCTATGAAGTGTATAGATCTAGAATCGAAGAAATGCAGATTTCAAGATTTTTAGTACAAAAAATACCCACTTAATTTCAAAACTCAACAAGTGTAAACAACATATTCAAATCCATATTTTAATGAGAAAACCCCAAGAAATTTTTTCATATACTCATGAAATATTCAGAGGGAAAATTCTATATTTTCCACATCCATGAGGGATTCTTAAATCTTACTAAGAGAGCTCATAGATATAATAATAAATCACCTTATTTTTTAGAGTTTAAAATTGTCACAGAGCCCAAGTTTTGAATAAAAAACAGACAACCCAATAGTTTTTTTGAACTCTCAAAGTCATCACAAAAGGGAAAACAAATCACTGAGTGAGGTCCCATTATTATTAGAGGCAAAACTCAGAATCTTGAAAGCTAGGACAAATGAAGAATTTTATAGCAACAAAATGAAGAAATCACCCCCACATTGCAATAACGGTCAATATAAGTTAGACAAAGAAATATTTCAAACCAGATAGTGGCCATAATGTGGAGAATCTAGTTTTACTCACATAACGTCACAGAGATAGGAAATAATCAGAAATGGTGGCCACAATACCTCGCAAAGAGCTCAATAGAAGCAAAGAATGACATAGAATCTAAGTAACGAGTGCATAAAGCCTCATAGAAGTCTTTTAGCAGAGAAAACGAGCTCAGAAACATCAATAATGACATTCAATAAAAAAAAATCCAGGGCTTCACCCTCCCAAACCAATATTGTAAGAGAAATGAAAGATTAGGTTCCCAATCTATTTTACCCATCTCGCATAAATCCTAACTCATCTCGAGTTAAAGGACCGGTCATTCAGAATGAAAAGTATCAAGATCTACCATGTATAGAATGATCACAATGAAACCAAACTCATGAATGAGTTGAGATCGATGGTTCAGAATTCAAAATACAGAATCCAACATTTCACAGAGCAAGCCAAAATTCAACCACAGTCAGGAAGAATACATACATGGAGCTCATACAGAAACCCTAAATTCAACCATGGTTAACATATCACTAACATTCCATTATACATTGACTCATCGTGGGGGAGGACCAAACTTCTTGCTAAAATCATTATGCTTTAACCATGGTCTTGGCCATGTATTTATGCAAAGGGGAACTGAATCATCAAACTTGTGATTATTTTTTATACCATAGTCTATGTCACGAAGTAATCAAAAGCATCGAGCTATGTTTAGCTATGTTTAAGCTTTTCAACCTTAGTTTATAACAATGCAATGATGGTGTTAACACCTAATATTCAAAGTGGCCATCATCAACTTCAAAATAATTAGTACATGGTCAATGAAGACCTTATCATTACTTTAATCACTATAATCGTGTATGGAGTGGAGTATTAATATACACCTTTTAACTATCACCTTTTGGAATAGAATATTACCTTTTTCCATGCACAGGTGGTAATATACAAGAAGAAGAAAAAAGGCCACATGTGAACAAGTATCACATCAGCTAGAAGATAGAGACTGCATGCATTGGAGAAGACTTTCTCATCATAAAGGTTTATTATTCACATTATTCACCGAACTTTATTAAAAACAGAATAGTTAACTATAGTTGACTGATTTATAATCAAGACTATTTATTCCTCTTTGTATTAGAATGCTTATTTTATTCCTTTATTTATTAATAAATAAAGGGTAAAACTAGGATGCATGGATGAGTATAGTTTTAGTGTTTTTTTAGGAAGGATGGGATGAATAAGTTGTGTTATATATTGTGTGTAATTGCAAGCACAAAGGAGGAATTTTTTTGGACACGGGAGTGCTAAAGTGGATTTTGGCAATTTTTCCCTCTGAATGAGAAGTATATTCTACCTTTCCAATTATTTGTAGTCTTTTGTATGTTCTATTAATCTTTGTAAATGTTGAATTCCCTGATTAATCATCTTACCCTATTACAAATTCAGTAATTTATGGATGATATTAATGTGCATGTTTAACTTAACAATATTGTTGTGATACTTTCCCTCAATATATAAAAGTGTTTTCCTTAATATTCTAAAGAAAATTGTTGGCTTGTGCATCAATAATTTATTCTCATATCAATTATGCATGTGCTTAGTCAAAGAACTCACACAATTTTGGTGTATCACCCTAGTTTTGAAATCCATTTACAGTCATCTTTTACCCTCAAGCCCTCAGAAAATTAGTTTAGGATATATCAAGAAGGAACCAGCCTTGATACCAGAGACTCACCTCAAAATAGGTATACCAATAGACCTGAGGTGTTTGAATTATATCTAAAAAAGAGAGAGATTAATTTGCAATCTTAAAACACCTACAACTCTCCACATGGTGAAATTTTGAGAGATGACAGTTTTTGGCATGCCCGGTGGGACAGTGAATCAGATCTGCAAGAAAATTACAACAATTTATAGCAGATTCACATCAAGTAAAAGTTACTTTTAGATGTACAAGCTGCAGAAATTTATTTTAAAGATTTAAAGATATATTTGAGGACTCATAAAAATGATTTCAGTCTAGTTTTACAGCATGTTCCATGCCTAAAGTGACTACTAGATCATCGGTAAGAGGAATTCCTTCTGATTTTATTTTTTTACCTTTCAATTCTGCAAGAAGGAGAAGAGTTGGTAATACGTTACCTTATAATAGGTTTGGTTTTAACAACCCTCCTCCTAATCTTCCTTCACCATGTATCAATTTATCTATTCATATACCAGTTTTTAAATGGCTATTCAACCACATAGAAATTTTATTACCTTTACTAATGGCAGCCCATTAGTAATTCTTGTTCCTCATGATATCCCTAATGTTGTCATGAAAATCTTGCCTTAACTCACAGGTGAAAATTAGGTTACACCTAAAGAGCACATCAAATATGTTGCAGCCTTAAGTGTATTCCATAATCTTACTCATGAAGATGTGGCTTTGAGACTTTTAGTTGCATCCTTTAAAGGACAAGCCTTGCAATGGTATAGAAATCTATATATTATAAGCATAAGAACTTTGGATGATTTAGGTGGTAAATTTCTGAAACAATTTCAAGATAATTCAGATCATTTATCCCTCATAGAACATCTATCTACCATTAGAAGAGCTCCTCGTGAATTTATGTCTAGTTTCACATTTATTTTGCTAGAACTTGGGAAAGAATCCCAGCAAGTGTTAAGCCTCAAGTTAATCATGTTTTCCTTTATTATCTCAGAGAATTAAACAATGATATTTCAACTATCATTTAGTCTATGGGAGGTGACACTCTTCCAGATGTTTATACCATTGCTATAAAAGCTAAAACAAGTCTTATTCAAGCCAAAAAATTAGTACCAAGACCTTCAACACCTTTTTAGTAGATTTGACACCTATCCCACAACCTATCACCATTATAGAACCTATTATTGCAACCCTATTAGATGACATGTTTAAATCTTTATAGACTATGGCAAACAAGCTAACTTCAATTGAAAATAAAATTGCATTACCTAACCGGCCTTATCAAGCCCCTTATCAATAAAACTAGCAAAATAGATACCCTTACCAACAAAATCAAAATTATAGGCAGCCTTATCTGCAAAGGCAGTTTGATCCAAAGGCTCCTAATCCATCTAACATTTTAGTCCCAGTTAATATGGCTACAAAATAATGGTGTCAACCTTGTAATCAAACTCATTTAGCTACAAGTTGCCTAAATTATTTTCTGAACATAAGTCTTGTTGCACGACCTCAACCTGAGACATTTTTCATGCCTCAAATGGAGGGTGGGAAGCAAGAAATTCATGTTCATAAATCATCCAAATAGAACTTAGTAAATTTTAGTGAGGACAATTTCATTGTAGTTACTACTAGGGCTCAAGAAAAGGACCAGGAAAGTCAAAAAAAAAATAGGCTTGTTTTTCCCATAGTCACTGATAAAAAAACAACTACAGGCCAAAAATCATCTAACAATTATGCTATTCCTCAAAAAACAATAGGTATTTTAACTGGTAAAGAGTAGAAAAAATAGCTACAACCTGGTCCAAGAAGATTATTTATACCTCAGATATCAAAGGCAGCTGAAGCAAAGTCAATTTTCACTAAAGCCTATGCTAATACAATAGAGTCAGTTTTGAAAACCGTTGCTTCTTTTAACATTGTTGATGTAATGAAAAATCATAATGTTAACATCTCAATGTGGGATGATCTAATTATTCCAAGACAACAAGAGCTACTTTCTCACGAACTTGCTAAGATATGGATTTCATCAAAAACAGCAGAAAAGGAAGTTCAGAAAACAGATATGGTCCTTGGAACAATGGAATAGAACCACATTAAGGAAGTTAAATGGATGGTTCAAAAGGTTTTAAATTCTCAAGACATCAAGAAACGACCAACATTTTATTTGTCACTGATTATTGGAGAGCATCTTGTTCATAACTATATGGTTGACAGCAGTGTAAGTAGCACACTTATGCCAAAAGCAATTACAGAAAAATTGGGTTTGCATTATGAACCTATAGAGAAGAGTGTGCCACAATTGGATGGGACTGCAATGAATACAGTTGGTGTTATCAGAAATCTGGAGACAAAATGACATGCTTACCTAAATGTTTCCATTTTGCAAGATATTACTATCGTATATTTACCTCCTTATTTCACTATATGTTTATCTAGATATTTCACGACAAAAATACAAGGTTATATTTCTTTATATTGGTCCTTCTGGTTATTCAGTACATGTTTTTGAACCAAAGTTACTATTAATTTTGAACCGTTGGTTAGATTTCATATTGAGTCTCACGTTTCTAATGCATTGGCTAATTATGCAACCTTAGACAAGTCTAATTTCAATAATACAACTCATGTTTTAGCACTAGATGGTATTTTTAAGTTTTTTATGGATGAAAAGACACATGAAGAACATGCTCATGATCCTTTTAAAGAATTTGAAGAACATCTGTTTGGTGTGTATTTCCTGCAAGAGGAAAATACATCAATTCCCTTGCTGTCTAAAAACAAAAAATGTAGCAGAAGGTATTTAGAAGCTTCATTTTGATGGAGCTAAGAACAAGAAAGAAAAAGGAGCAAGTTTGATGCTCACTTGCCCCATAAATGAAAGTTATTTTCATATTTTAGTCTCTAATTTTTGTGCACTTATAATGTAGTTGAATATGAAGCATTAATCCATGGCTTAGTTTGCCACAAAGATAGGTATTAACGTGCTACATTTTTTGGGTGATTTTGAGTTGGTTATCAATCAAGTAAATAAATTTCAATGTTTGTAAGAACCCATTAATGAAGTATTATAGACATAGAGTTTCAAACTTAATGGAAGACTTCAATGCTATTAAGATCCAGTCTATTCCTAGAACAGAAAACAAGCATGTAGATAGACTTGTTGCGATTGGTGCCAGTTTTGAAGTACTAGAACAGATTAAAAATAGTGAGATTCAGCCTCACGTAAAGCTTATTTTTAGGCCTTCCATACCTGATAATGATTTATATTGGTAGGTTTTTGAAAATGATGAACAAATTTATAGGTTTTTATAGCAAGAAGCTGAATTTTCTGTAGTAAATCAAGAGAAATTGTAACACTTATACAGTGACCATATTGTTAGATTAAAAATGAATAAACTACCTCAAGGATTGATCACATTAGAAGACATTTTCAGCACTGATGATCAGTTAAGAAAAGACAAAAGTAAGATTTCAACACATACTGATAATTATGAAGAGATCTCAGTAGATGAGGGAAATAATTTATTTCTCAGAAAGGTATGATCCTTACTTGAAAAACATTCCTTTCTTAATCTTTGCAAGGAATTTAAGGATGTTTTCTCTTGGAAATACCACGATCTGAAATGTTTTGATCCTAGTCTGGAACAGCATACTATTGAATTATAGCCGAATTCTAAGCTAGTTAGGAAAAAATAGAGGATTTTTAATCCCAAGATAGAACCTCTAACGAGGAAAGAGTTATCTAAGTTGATTGAATCAGGTATTATCTTTCTAGTTAAGCATTCAAGTTGGGTATCCAATCTTGTTCTGGTTCATAAAAATAATGGGGAAATAAGATTATGTGTGGATGTCAGAAATATAAATAAAGCATTACTAAAAGATCATTTGCCACTGCCAAATATGGATCATATTTTAAGAACAATTTTTGGTTCTGAAAGACTATCTCTTCTGGATGGTTATACTAGATACAATCAGAATCTACTCCGAGAAGAAGATAGGTACAAAACAACTTTTACAACCAAGTGGAGTACTTATTCTTAAAAAAGAATGCCTTTTGGCATTTCAAATGTTGGTGTAATGTTTTCAACGTGTAATGGACATATCTTTTTGTAGATTGTTAAATAAATGCATCTTGGTTTATTTGGATGATGTTACCGTATTTTCAAAAATTCAAATGAACATCTAATACATCTAAGGCAGACCTTTCACTTGTGCAGGTAGTTTGGAATAACTTTGAATCCCAAAAATTCTATCTTTTTAGTACATCAAGGTAAATTACTTGCTCATATTATTTCTAAACAACTTTTAGAAATTGACCCTTTCAGAGTTCAAGCCATATCAAAACTATCATTTCCTCATCACAAGATGACATTATAGATTTTCGTGGGAAAAATTAACTTCATTAGAAGATTTGTTTCAGATTTTATAGCATTGGTTAAACCATTGACATCTATGTTGAACAAAGAGAAGACTTTATCTTGGACTAGTAAAGGGAGAGAAGGGTTTGAAGAAATCAAAACAAACATCTCTCAAGCTCCTACTCTTGCAAATCCAAATTTTGATAAATATTTTACAATGTATGCACTTGCAGGAGCTGAAATAATCTTAGCCATATAGACTTAGGTTAATGATGAAAATATCGAGTAGCCAATTTCTTTCTTTGGAAAAAATTTGCATGATTACGAAACAAGGTACATATTTCTTGAAAAAAATTACTTTCAATAGTCAAAGGACTAAATAATTTTAAGTACATGCTTTCAAACAACAAGATACATGTTCTTTTTTATCATCCAAGTGTAAAAGATTTCTTGTTAAATAAGGAATTGAATAAGAAAAGAGTAGGCTGGATAACGAAATTCATGGAATATCATGTTGATATCCATGTTGCGAAGACAATTTGAGGTAAAGGTTTGTGTGAACATCTAATTTCTGATATGGAAAAATAACAGGCTATAGAATCAGAAGATCTAAAACAACATGTTGAAGTTATGTATTAGCAATCTGATTTCATGGTGCAGAAAGAAAATCATCAACCTGAGCTTGTTCAAGAAGTTCAGGAATTAAGATGGATGAGTTATTTAGTTAGCTATTTACAATATGGCACTTATCTAGAAGGTATGGACAAGAATAAACGAAGGTATTTCAGGTTATAAGCTATACCTTATGTTTTTATTGATGGTGTGCTATTCAAAAAAGATATAAACAGAATCTTGCTACGATGTGTTGATTATAATAGAATTCAACAATTATTATCTGAATTCCATGAAGGACCTATAGGAGGTCATTTTTTAGCATGTACTAAAGCCTTAAAAATTATGAAAGCTGGTTACTATTGGCCCAACATATTCAAATACTATTTTGAATGGATCAAAAAGTTTAAGAAATGTGCTTTCCTTGTTCGAAAAGAACGTTTAGCTTCATTTCCCTTACAACCTATTTCAGTTTATCAACCTTTTATGCAATGGGGTCTTGATTTTATTGGTATGATAAACCCACCTTTTTCATAAGGACACAAGTGAATTTTGATTTCTACATATTACTTTACACATTGGATTGAAGTAATAGCCTAGAAAGATGCTAATGAAACTTCGATACTATCCTTTTTATGAAGGTAAAGTTTACATATTTGGTGTTCCAACAACTATCATTTCAGATAATTCTTTAGCATTTCTTAGTGCAAAGGTAACAGATTGGACTGTCAAACTTGGAATTTATTTAAGTTCGTCATCTAATTATTACCCATAAGGTAATGGGTTAGTTGAAAGTACTAAAAAAATATTATAAGGATCATCAAAATAACACTCAAAGATAACCAGAGAGTTTGGCATCTAATATTGAATTTATCACTTTAGGCTGATAGAGTGACTCCTAAAATATCAGTAGGCAATTCATCATACAAACTTGTTTACGGAAAATAATCAAGAATGCCTATTTATGTTGAGTTACCTACACTATATTTGCTACATCAAATGGAGGTGCTTGAGAATGAACCATTGCAAATTCGTTATGTAGAATTAATGGAGTTATAAGAGTTGAGAGATCAATCTCATGTGAGCATGGAAAAGAATTAGAAACAGCTGAAGAAAACTTTTGATAAGAAGGCTAAGTTTAGAATCTTCAATGAAGGAGATATTGTGTTGAAGTGGGATGCTGATAGTGCAAAGCCAAGAAAACACATGAAGTTTTATATAATATGGAGTGGTCCTTACATCATTTCATCTTGCAAAGAATAAAATGATTTTCAGTTCTCAAGACTGAATGGAGAGGAACTTCCCATTCCTGTGAATGGTGTGTTTCTTAAACATTGTTATTGAAAATACTATAGTGTTTGTTTAGGATTTCCCTTCAATAAGTGCAATCCCTGCACATTGCAATGTTTGTAAATTCAATAAAGTGCATTCGTGCATGTGATCTGGTTTACGAGATCATTTCCAGTCTTAGTTCATTTTGGAAGGATTGGACCTTCAGAAAGGTAGAATTTGATTACATGCTTTGGATTCCATGCCCAATGGACAAGAGAAAAGCACTATTTTACAAGCTAGTAGGTAGCTTTCCCCATAGGATCTCCAAAAATGTTGACAAATTTTACACTTGTGTAAAAATGGACAACTCGAACTTCGTTACGATGGATAGCATTGGTGAAGTGAACCTAAGCTAGGGGAGTTTCTTTCAGTTCAATATTGTTTATGTTGAATTAATTAATGATTACATGAAATCTAGAGCTGTGTGTGCTGTTACAAAATGCAAAGGATCACATAGTCTGCAATTTCATGATTATGTTCATCAAAAGAACACAAATCCTCAAAGGACAGATGTTATATCTTTATGAAGACATTGATTTACAGAATAGATGAAGTGTTAATTTTTAGAACACCAATCATAATTACATATTACAGCAGTCAGAATTCCTTGTTAAAGTTACAGGTATTTTAAGAGTCTTTCCTTCATAATTAATACATTCAATTATGTTATTGAGTTTTTTATTTCATTATACAATCCATGTACAAAAACTAAAAAGCAGAAAGAAATAACAACTCATTTTCAGAATTGAATGTGTTATTCATAAGGAATTTCAAATGTTCCCACACAAGCCGTGGGATGTAACTCAAGAGTAAATTATAACTACTCAAGTAAGAGGTACATATGCATGAAAAATAAAATATAGGGGAATGAATGAACCCATCATTTCCTTGAGGTTTCTTTCATTTAAGTTGATGCATCTCTATCTCTAGCTTTGTTCCATCCTCATCTTCTTTGGTTGCAAAAAGGTACTGTACCTAAAAATAGAAAAAGAAAAACTACCAGTTTTGAGCTCAAGGTTGATCCATATTCCCATACTATCCAAATTCATGCAGGTGGGTCTCTTAACAATAGGAGGTACATGTTGTAGTGAAGAATAAAATAAATCATGTTTCATAGTCCTCACTGTTAGATAAAGATTGCATAAAAACATAGTTTAATGACTTCCATCCTATGGTACATCAAGTTGGAATAAATCAAAAGTACATAATGGTATGAAAGAAGAATGTAATGAAGAGCTCAGTAGCTATTCTAGAAATAGGAGTTACAATGCAAATAAGAGGAAAATCTTGCATGCCTACTTCCATTCAAAGATAACAATACATGTTTCAAAAATTCAAATAGGTGAAGCAAAAGAATCATAATATAAAGGCTGAAGTTAACTAGAAAGAAAAGATTATAGCTGAAACAAAATAAAAAAGGAAATCTGAGAAAGTTTTGACAGGGCTTCACCATGTAAAATGGACATTTTACATCTTTCCATCATGTTATTTCAAACTAATACATGATTGAAAGTTGTATATAAATCAAATAGTAATTCAGAAAGCAGATAATGCATGGCATAATCAAGATAACAGTTATCAGATTTCAGCCCCAACAACGAGCCATGAAACATCTAAATGAACTGTTACAGTGTCAGATAAAAATTCAAGTGCACACTTTTAGATTGCATCAAAATAGATACATAAATTCTACAAATATCAAGTGAAGAATTCAAATAACAGCTTGAATCCATCCAGATAAAACCATACTAGTCAACAATATGAATTACAAACTTAAAATAGATGTATATGCCAGTATGGAATCTCATATTTCAATATTCATTCAAATATCTTGCAAGTTTCAGCTATAGACTACCATAGAAATACATATGTGTAATTTCGAATGAAAATAATTCAAGTATACAAGGTCTAGAGAAAGAGAGAAACATGGTTCATATCCATCACATGGGATAATCCAAGAATTCTTAAAAATTCTATCTTCATTCCTGTATGTGGCTAAAAAAGGAAACAAATTATAACAGAAAAAGAGGAAAAAATACAATCTTCTAGGTTGAAACCCTTAGGAAATAGAGAAGCAAAGTTCATTAATAAAAATTTCAAAACCAAACTTGGGTAAATCATGAAAATATTTAGTATAGAAGTCGCTTTCAAGATACAAATAGAAGAAGTACAAATCTATAGATCATGGAGGCCAAGGTTGATTGACTATTTTGCAAATGTGGAGGAGAAATCAACTTTATAATTGAGTTCCCAAAAAACAAAATTTTGAGCTCCATAATATGGGAAGATCTATGAAGTTAGATACAAATACCAATAATGAAACACTCCTAGAGTCGAGTTATATGGAAACGAAGCTTCCATATTTCACAAGAAAGCAAAATGACAGCTGAAAGAGAAAGAAAATGAAAGGGAGAAATGAGAACAAAGATACAATTTAAATTCTAAAGCCCTTCTACATAATAAAGTAATAGGCACCAAAATATGAGTTCAAACTCATGAAGAAAAAGTACATAGAAATGACAACTGTGTTCAAAGTAATAAATAAACAACAAATACCCAAATCTATACAATGAGTTAGAAATGCTACAGTGATAGTAAAAGTAAATTCATGGCACATTCCAGATTAGGAAATGATAAAATTTTGGGTATTCAAACCTATGAAATGCATATATCCAGAATCGAAGAAATACAGAGTTCAAGATTTTCAGTACAACAAATACCCACTTAATTTCAAAACTCAGCAAGTGTAAACAACGGATTCAAAACAAGATTTTAATGAGAAAACCACAAGCAAAGTTTTCATATACTCATGAAATATTCAGAGGAAAAATTCTATATTTTTCATGGCCATGAAAGGATTCTTAAATCTTACTAAGAGAGCTCATAGATATAACAATAACTCACCTTATTTTTCGTAGTTGAAAATTGTCGAAGAGCCCAAGTTTTGAATCAAAAATAGAAGACCCAGTAGTTGCTTCAAACTCTCAAAGGTATCACAAAAGGTAAAACAAAGCACTAAGTGAGGTCCCATTATAATTAGAGGTAGAACTTAGAATCTTGAAAGCTAGGACAAATGAATAATTTTACAGATACAAAATGAAGAACTCACCCCCACAGTGTAATAACAGTCAATATTAGTCACACAAAGAAATATTTCAAACTAGATAGTGGAAATAATGTGGACAATCTAGTTTTACTCGCAGAACCTCACAAAGCTCTGAAATAATCAGAAATGTTGGCCACAAGATCTCAGAGAGATCTCAATAGAAGTAAAGAACGATAGAAAATCTATGTAATGTGTGCATAAATCCTCACAAAAGTATTTTAGCAGAAGAACCAAGCTTAGAAACATGAATAATGGCATTCGATAAAAATTTCACTAGGGCTTCACCCACCCAAACCAACATTACAATTGAAATGAAAGATTTGGTTCCCAATCTATTTTACCCAACTCGCATAAATCCTAACTCATCCTAAGTTAAAGGATTGATGGTTCAGAATACAACGTACCAAGATCTACAATGTACAGAATGACCACAATGAAACCTAACTCATGAATGAGTTGAGATCAATGGTTCAGAATTCAAAATGTAGAATCCAACATTTCACAAATAAAACCAAAATTCAACCACATTTTTTTCCATCTCAACCATAGTTAGGAAGAGTACATACATGGAGCTCACAGGGAAACCCTAAATTCAACCATGGTTAGCATATCACTGACATTCCATTATGTATTGAGTCATCGTGGGGGGGACTTAACTTCCCGATAAAATCATTATGCTTTGACCATGGTCTAGGCCATGTGTTTATGAAAAGGGGGGCCGAATCATCAAACATGTGATTATTTTTTATACCATAGTCTATCTCACGAAGTAATCAAAAGGGTCGAGCTATGTTTAAGGTTTTCAACCTTAGTTCATAAAAATGCAATGATGGTGTTAACACCTGATATTCAAAGGGGCCATCATCAAATTCAAAATAATTAGCACATGGTCGATGAAGACCTCATCATTAATTTAATCATTGTAATCATACATGGAGTGGGGTATTAATATAGACCTTTTAATTATCACCTTTTGAAGTAAAATACTCCTTTTTTCAATGCACAGGTGGAAATATGCAGGAAGAAAACCAAAGGCCACATGTGAACAAGTGTCATATTAGATAGAAGACAGAGATTGCATGCATTAGAGAAGACTTGCTCATCATAAAGGTTTATTATTATAATTATTCACCCAACTTTATTAAAAATAGAACAGTCAACTATAGTCGACTGATTTCTAATCAAGGTTGTTTATTCCTCTTTGTATTAGAATGTTTATTTTATTCCTTTATTTATAAATAAATAAAGGGTAAAAATATGATGCATGGGTGAGTACATTTTAGTCTATTTTTAAGAAGGGTGGGACGATAATTTGTGTTATATATTGTGTGCAATTGCAAGCACAAAGGAGGACATTTTTTGGACACAGGAGTCATGGAGTATATTTCACCAATTTTGTCCTCTGATTGAGAAGTATATTCTTCCTTTCTACTTATTTGCAGTCTTGTTTATGTTCTATTAATATTTGTGAATGTTGAATTCCCTGTTTAATCATATTATTCTATTGCAAATTCAGTAATTTCTACATGATATTAATTTGCATGTTTAACTTAACAATAATGTTGTGATACTTTCCCTCAATATATAAAAGTGTTAGCCTTAATATTCTGTAGAAAATTATTGGCTTGTGCATCAAGAATTCATTCTGATATCAATTGTGATTGTGCTCAGTTAAAGACCTCACAAAAGTTTGCATTTTTTAAATCAATTTATAGTCATCTTTTACACTCAAACCCTCAGAAAATTTGTTTAGGATACATCAAGAAGGAATTGGCCTTGATACCAGAGACTCACTTCAAAATAGGTATACCCACATACCTGAGTTGTTTCCATTGTACCTACGAAAGAGATAGATTAATTTGCAAGATTAGAACACCTATAACCATCTCTCTATAGGGTGCACTTTTGAAAGATAACAAAACATTCTCTCCCTTTTTGGCCTCCTCCTCCTTAGTACCAAAAACCTCCGCCTTCTCAATCCCATATGCCTCCTCCTCACCACTTATTATCTAATTAGAGTATGACCTATCATCTAAATCGAATCCTATCCCATCCTCCTCCTCATCCTCTACCATTTTGGCTCCTCCGCCAATTTGTAGAACTCCTAGTGGTTTTATCCCTCCTCTATTAACCCATATAGGATCGGCTCATCATACCATTATCATTACTCTAGGTACAAAAAAATGTCTCATGCAACATCTTTAAGAATTAGGATCTCACCTCTTTTATACCTTTGAGCATGGTATCAACTACAAGAATTGTTTCAATTTAAACATGGCCAAATATTTGGGGCACCCGTGTTATTGGGTGAACCTCTCAATGTCCAACATGGTTAATAAGATGAGTGCTACTTGTATAGGAAGCTAGTGAAATCCCCTCTCTAACACATAGTCCTTGCATGTGTTGATAAGTCTCTACTATCCTATCCAATTTATCATTATACCCACCACCTATAGTGTGGATTTGATAGGTACCATATCTATAGACACCTATAATTTAGCCCTATCAATTTCACTACTTAAAAGTGTGCTAATTATACCACTTCCCACAAATTGACATCAGATTTTCAATATCACACACTTTCTCTTCTATCACCGTCAATTAACTACATTACGCTAATTAATTGACCCTTCTATCTAGCAAAGACAAAAATTAATGACCTTCCATTAATTAAACCCCTTTCTACCTCAATTAATTAATTAAATTTCCTCTTCTATTATATCAATAAATCATCATTTATTTGATTAAATCCTTCTTATCGTCTAAACCATACTAACTATTCTTCTAAAAATATTCTATAAGCTTACTTACCTACTAATTAATCACTTTGTTTAATTAATAAATCCTCTCAAACCCCATTAGTCACTAAAGGACAAACGAAACTCTCTTAAGATTGATTCAACCCTCTTTCAACGATGATCATCCCCAACTAACTCAACCATTCTATTATCCCACATGTAAAGGGATGTAGAGATTCTTTTATCCATTAGGCTATATAAGGATCCGTCCTCCTACCTTTTTAGTTACACACCTAATTGAGCATAGAGCCTATACTATAGACATGTTATCATCTTAGAGAATTCTTCCATTGGAGGAGCTATCTATTTTCATTGCAATCATTCATACATCCAAGTTTGAAGTCATATAGAGATGTGTCAAGTGGTCTTGTAGCCATGGATTGAGAAGACTCCATTCTTGAAACCTTGGGATTCAAACATATAATCAACCCTTTTAATTTCTAAGGATCTAAATAGGTTGATTTCATTTATTAGGATTCAATAGAGATAGAGATTAATTTCTTAGCATATTAGTTTGGATGTTTATTCACGTTCTAATGAAAATATGTTGGTAGATTACTCTTGTTTAATCTCTAGTCATGTTGGTGCATACATTTTAGTTTAGCTTTTTTTTAGGACTACTAGGTGTTAGTTCTCATTCTATTTGCATAGCTAACTAATTCTTGCATACATTTGGCACAAAATGTGGGACATAAATCCATAGTCCCTTTGATATTAATGAATGTTGCTAGTTTGTTTTCATGTTTTTCCTAACCCCTTTCATGAAAATATGAAATACATTGAGATTTTTAGTTTATTTCATCATCTTTATAGACATTGAATCTCATTTCTATGATTTATTATGATGGGTTACTCTTTGATTTGAGCTAATTTGATAAAAAACTAATATTTTTGATGTTGTCTATGTCATTTCCCGTGTTTTGACATCATCTCAAGGTACAGGTGTACACAAAAATTACTAGGGGGCGTACACACAAAAACTTATACCTACACGTCAAAAATTGAGGGTACACATCAAAAATTGAGCATACACATCATTCTGGAAGTGCAAGCATTCACATTCTGCTCTGTATGTCATTTTTCTATGGGGAAGTGTACACACAAAAATTTGAGGGTACACGCTTTGTTCTATCGCTATCATTTTTCTATGGGGGAGTGTACACACCAAAAGTTGAGGATATACATTATGCACTATCACTGTCATTTTTATATGGGGGAGCATACACACCAAAAGTTGAGGGTATACACCAAAACTTGAGGGAAAACACCTAAACTTCAGCGTACACACTAAAAACTGAGTGTACACACCAAAACAGGAACGTACACACCAAAATTAGAGGGTAGAAACAAAAAATTGAGGATACACACAAAAAGGTGAGGCTACACACCAAAACTTGAGCGTACACGTTCTTCTCTATCATTTTTCATTTTTCTATAGTTGATCGTACACACCCAAAGTTAAACATACACACCCAAAGTTGAGCGTACACATCACAGTTCAGATTTGAGATTTACTTTAAATTTTGTAAAATCATGTTTTCTAGATTTATCGACTACTTGCTGATTTAAATTGAAGATTAAATTCTATTTTACAGGATTTATTTGCATGTTTTTGCTAATATGATTTGATTTTTTTTAAAAAAAAATTGCATGCTTAATCATGAGATTAGAGTCACATATGCTCTTCCCTTGCACCTTTTAGGTGATCTTAGGAATTATAAACAATTTCTATATCTCATTTTGTTTCAAAAATACTTTTTGCTAAAAGAAAGAATGTCAAATTTGGTTAAAATGAACAAATTTTGTGTTTGAATCGAGTATTTTCCATTTCTGATTTTGTAGTTGGGTTCTACGTTGTGTATACTCTTATCTTGCATCCTAGGATGATCTTGAGAACCAGAAACAATGTTTTATCCTTTTTGTGGAAAACTACTAACTCTATCATGCAAGACCTAAACACTTTTCAAAGAATGGAGGATCCACAAAAAACAAAACTACCAAGACAATTTTTGTGAAGGTTGTTAAATGGTGTTGAAGTAAACCACATTAAGTATAAAAGATATAAAAATATACCACAATTAAAAGACTATATTTACTGGTTCAGATAAGGCTATGCCCTATTTTCTTAACTAGGACATAACCCCTTTAGCATAATCCTTTAGATACAACAATGGTGGTGGTGCTATGAACCTCAAAGTATTCCACGTAAAAGGGAACCTTGTGGACAAAATGAGAAGTGCTCCGCACACCAACTTGACTAGTATACACTTGATATTTAGCACCAAATTTGTTTGTATAGTGACCACAGTGAGAATACATGATGGATGCATTTATTTCCCATTGTTCTTGAAGGGGATAAAGTAAAGATGAGATAATCCTTGGGAAACCTTGGAAAACCGAGCTCACATTTAGATAACTTGTGACATCTAGTTGAGTGAACCACCTAGAAGGATATCTTTGACCAGTAGCTAAATTTGACCATATCAAAGCCAATTTGAGTTAAAAGCAATCACAAAGTGAGAATTTTCTTAGATTCAAAAAATTCTTTGTCAAAAAAAGGGAGAGTCCATTAAATTTTTAACAATGTGTCATTCATCATGGGGATTGTGAAGTATTACATTTTCTTAGTTTTTCACTCGCCCTAGGGCAGGGTGAAAATCTGCCAAAGTGAGGCCAAACTCTCTTCAACACCAATTTATCTACTTCCTTCACTTTATTATGAAAATTTTTTGATCATAATAAGAGTGACCACCCTTGTTTTTCTAATTGATTGAATTTTCCACTTTTGTATCCGTTTACGCTCATCTATGTTTGCAAATGAGTTGTTAACTGTATAAAGTGCATGGAGACATTTTTATATCATTGGTAGCCTTTTTTATCTTTATATCCAAGTCAATATTATCAATCATAGTTATGATTCATGCATCATTGGATTATCCTTTGAACTATGATCTTTCTTGTATTGTATCTTCATAATTTTGATACTTACATCTTGTTTCTTGAAAACTTGACCCAAGTGTCTAGATTATAACGTTACGCTACACACATCATAAAAATTCCTTAGTATACTCTAGCCTTAGTTTTATTTAAAATATTACATCCATTTTGAAAGGTGTTGTTGTTACCTTTGTGTGTGTCGATTCAATAGTATTTTGATAATAATACCTTACTTTTCTGCAAAGTTTGGTTGATGTATCTTAATGGTATTGTTGTGTCGTTCATATTCATAACTCCCACTTTTTAAGATATAGGTCTTGATTGGATTTAAACTTTATTTTAGTATATGTTGCTGTGAAATAGTATCAACCTTTTGTTATTTCTTATGTCTTGTTCATTTTTTAACTTAGCATAAGTGATGAAATTTTCTTGACCATCTAACATGTCAAACTATTAATTGATTGGATACTTAGGAAGTATTAAATTTTACTAATTGGTTTACCTTAAAATTTTCATGGTTGTGTCTCATTTGTGACATCGAATTATCCATTTCGAACAATCACATTGATCCATTGATTATTTTCCATTCATTATTCTTTGGTCATTAATTTGGCTTTGGGTTTTTAACTTACATGATGGTTCCTTTTGTTTATCTATCTTATAAACTCGTTTCTATGAGAATAATTTAGGTCTTTGATATTCTTGTTTTTTCCTAAGTTAATGGTAATTTTTTAATATTCTTTCAAACCTTGGCAAAAAAAATTCCTATCAAGCAAATTTTGCATCAATCAAACATTGGAAATCTTTCCTTTGTATCATTTATCTTGCTAAAATTTTAATCAATATTTTGACATTTACACCTCTAAACTTGTTGTCCAAACCTTGTTGGATTATCAATCTTGAGTCATCACGATGTATGTTTTCCTTAGCTTCCCTTACGGAAAATTACATAAGCATCCCCATCTTTACAAATTGTCTATTTTTTTGTCGTTATGTTTCGCTGTGAAGAATTTTGATCATGTAATATAGGTTTAGACCTTTGAATCCAAAAAACACCAAAAATTATTGATTATCTCAAGGTACCTTATACATACGACAATAAGGAACCAAGGTTTCAACTTTCACATAAAAAGACACCCACCATGACTAAGCCTCATTTGGTTCTTCACACTAGAGAAGCCATCCGGGTAGCCCATTCCCCACCTTCATCTCATATTTGGTGGTATGGTTGGGATATTTATGATCCAAATTGTTATTTAATTTCCCCCCACTCTTCTTCTGATTCTAATCCAAACATTTCTTCTTCTTCTAAGGATTCCAATCCGAATATTGTTGCCAATTCTTCTGATGATTCAGATCCAAATTATTATTCAGATTAATCTAATTCAAATTTTGAGTCATGGTCCTCCCTTTCTTCGTAGGACCTTCTTCATTATCAGTCTAATGTGAATCCTACGTCGCGGTCCTCCCTTTCTATGCAGCACCCATTTTATTAATCGTCTCAATGATGTCTTCTTCCATTGAAGATATGTGCGACTCCAAATCCCTTTAATCAAAAATATAATACACTTCTTAAATCAAAGTCCTCCACTTCTTCGTGGGACCTCTTTTATTAGTCACCTCAACAAATTGTTCATCCTTTAAGGTTTTTGCAACTCAAATTCCTTCTATTCAATCATCTAAGTTTACTTCTACATGGAAATTTATGGAATTTTGAATACAAAATGCTCCTATTATTCCTCCATGACATCGTCTTATATGGAAACCTATACCAACCAATTCTAAATATCCTCTTCTCACAAGAAATATAGCCCTAGTTATACTTTGTCTCTTGAGTCATCTTCTTCTATCAATCATCATAAAACTAATTCAAAGTCTTCCACACCAATTGAACCTCTTTCTTCCAATCAACCCCTAGTGTTTGGTCAAAAAATCATACCGATTGATCTCTTTCAGAATGAAGAAACCATCAGGGCATTTATAGGGGCACACAAAGATATTCCTATAGAAAATTACGAAAAAGGATTCTCTTTATACATCGATGTGTTAGTATATTATATGAAAAAATTTGATTCCTTTTATCAGAAAATAAAGGTAGATTCTTAGATCATGAAAATTTATCCTCCTCTTATTTTGTTGTCTTTGTCATCCTCGCTAGATGGAGAAACACTGATTTTTTCATTAATCCATGACCTATATTTTCATTACCCAATTCTTCTTTATCTATCATGGTTCCTCAATCAAAATATCACTTTGTGTCATCACCAAATAACCCATCGTATTCATCTATATATGGTCCACCTCCAAATTTTCCTTCATCATCTATCTATGATTTTCCTTCAGGCATCTCATTACCTTCTAATCTTATGGCTATGACTAACTAGCCCCTTGTCTTCTATTGATGGCCCACACCCTAGTAGCCCACCATTGTCTTTTATCTATGGGAGACCTCCTCGGAGCCCATCATCTTCTATTCTTGGGGTCGTGTCCTACTATTCCATCATCTTCTATCTACGAATCACCTCCTGGTAGCCCTTATTCCTCTCTACTGGGGCCAAATCTTAGTATCCCTCCATATTCTATTTGTGGCTCACCTCTTATTATCCCATCTTCTTCAATTCTTGGACCATATAATTTTATTCTGTCACATTATGTTATCAATTATTGTGGTAAGCCCACCATCATTCCTCTCATCAATTATAAATGTCCACGTTATTCTACCACTTCTTACAATCAGAAAATTCACACATTAGCTTATAGAAAACCCAGACAAGTTCTTTATACAGATAATATCAAAACTCCAAAGATATCCAAAGCTCTCAAAAACTCAAACGATTATAAAATTCAAAATCAAACTCAATTCCTGAATGTACACCAACACACCCATCAATTATGGCGTAAAGTCCATAAAACTATGTATAGGTAACTCAAGCTCCCATATATGACACCCATGTTTCAAAAAAAATCATAATCATTTTTTGAGTGTGAGCTCACCATGATCATCAAGATTAGGGTCAATATTACACTTGATAAAAAACATGCTTAGTTTTTCTTATCAAATAAGTCAAAAACATCATTTTTTTTTATCTTATCGCCTAGAGTGACATCTCTGGTCATAACTTCCCAAAAATAAATATAAATCATAAAACATAAAAAACGAGAGAAAACATTAAAACATCAAAAAAACAAAACCAAAGGGACAAAGGTCGAACATTGCAATCAGGTATTGCATACACATGGATGTTCTTTCTTCCCTTTCTTTCATATTACTCTACAAGGCATCCCCCATTTTCATCCCTTCTATGTTATTGTGGTTAATCTCTTCCCACACATTTTGTGACATTTACCTGTATGGTATCTGTTTGACCCAAGTCTTTAATCACCTTGGTAAATTAAAAAATGATTGACCTCTTATAGATCCTAACACAATTTTCATTTAATAAAATTGTTGTGAAGAAATTTTGGACATATTTTTTGCATCGTCAAATTTCATCATCACAATCACTTCCACATACTTCCATCAAGACATCAACAATTCTTAACCCCTTGTTTAACAAGAGAGCTGAAATAATTTTTCAGTCAACAAAACAAGAATCAAAATCAATCAATCGACAAAGAAAAACTACAAAGGAAAAGAAAAATTATATATAACTCTCTCTTGGGGTATTTCCAATAATCTCTAGTAGGGCTATGGACACCTATCTATAAGTAGATAAATATTTTGATTATAATAAAATGCATCTCTATCAGTGCTATGCATGCCTAGCTAGAAGCAGAGAAATGTATGACCCTTCTTCCACAATCCATTCACAAATCACCTTTCAAGAAAAATCATACCTACACATTGGATGGTGTATGCACTTGATGTCCATAAAATATTCCCTCCAAGAGTTATTTCATTTATACATGCACACATTGAATCTCTATGAGTAAACATGATTATTATGCTATCAGGTTTTGTTTAGACCTTGTTCATGCTCTTGCTCTAGTCTATATCTTATCTTGAAATTTGTTCCTTTTTCTAAACACTCTTTCATCACAATTATTTTCATTGTATTTATCCATCTCCTTTCATGGAATTTACATTTTTCTTATTCTTCATTCAAAACATCCACATGTATAATATTTCCTTTTTTCTATGTTTGTGCACTTTTGTCCCTTCATTTAATAAACAATCTTCTACTTCTATCTATTATCATCTTCTTGGCCAACTTAAGTTGGGGAAATCCTTTCTCCTTATTTGCACTTCATTGGTTTGTGTTCATCATCATGTTAAAACTATCCATATTAGCCTTGATCCCCCTTCTGTGTATTAAGAGATTGCCTTTGAATACTCCAACCTAACGCTGGGGAATTTTCGTATCTTCACCTTCTTGTGCATGCACGTGGCATTTTGTCCTTGTACTTCCCATCTACCGCTAGGGGCTTCCACACTTTTGTTTTCTTATGGGTAAGTGCACCAAGTTGGGGTGCCAAAAAGTGTACAAAAACCCGAAAACAACCAAATCATGTACATTTTTTTCCATAACTCTATCATGTTTTATTTTACTTGGGTTGGTAATTACTGAGCCTAATATGTGTATGAGTTAGAGCGCGTATGCATTTTAGTTAAGGAAAAATGTGAACGTGTTTTGTATAGTATGCACTATATATGTGTATTTGGGGGCTTATACTTACAAAAATAAATGTAAATAAATTTATAAGATTTATTTTATTATTTCTTTATACTTTTATTATTTCTTATACTTTAAATTTATTTTAGTAAATATAAAAAATTAGGGTCACTCTGCACCTGATGGAAGTGGTCTTGTAGCTCCAACTGTTATAATCTAGAAGATAGTTTTTCAAATTCTAATCTATTCAGTACTTAACTCATTTTCACGATTTCAGTAAAGAACCTAAAACTTTTAGGGCATATATATTTTAGTCGGTCTTTGTTTTGGGAAAGCATATACTTGTATTGTAGGTTTTTTGACCTTCTAAATTGGATTTTGGCCCTACCACTACTTTAATTGGTACCGATTTTTAAATTCGGTACATAATTCACTTTAGTGACCATGAATCAACTCTATTATGCTTGTCTACCTCTTACTAAAATGAGATCCTCACTTTTTAGATAAATAATTTCTCCCTAAAAGGGATTTCTGTCCTATGGCCAAAATGAGGTGACTGTAATGTGCCTCCTCCTTAATGTTTGATCACACTACTAAGAGTTGAAAGATTTTTTATGAATAAGTGAATTACATCAAGTAAACTCAGATGATTTCTCATTCTTAGAAACATGGTGCTCCATATAAAGATTATCATCCTGTCACCTTTCCTAGATCAAAAATTATCCTTTGATGGAATCAAATTCACAATTCTCATACATGTTTTTCTCATATGTCTCTCATGGAGACAAACAATGCGTTAATACTTCACACATGATGGTCCTTGATACCTTGATGACATTAGTAACTCATTTTAGCTTATTCTGAAGGGTGTTCAATTATCTACAAAATGACCAAAAATGGCCTTTTTAGGCCTTCATAGGAAGTAATCTCTCATAAAATCTAAAAGAGTTGATCAATCATCTTACACACTATTCCCTACATAGTGAAACACACTAAATGATCTTATTAGGACTTCCTTTTGGGTTAGGGTTTATTATTTAGGGTTTAGTGTTCAGGGCTTAAGGTTTAGGGTTTACGAATCAGGGTTTAGGGTTTATTGTTTATTGTTTAGGGATCATGGTTCATATTTTAGGGTTTAGGGTTCATGATTTAGGTTTTATGGTTTAGATTTTAGGGTTTATGGCTCAAGGTTAAGGGTTGAGGTTTTAGGATTTAGGGTTTAAGATTTAGGGCTCAAGGTTCAGGGTTTACGGCTCATGGTTTAGGGTTGAGGGTTTAGGGTTTAGGATTGAGTGTTCATGTTTCAAGGTTCAATGTTTAGGTTTTGAGCGTAGGCTTAGGGATTAGGGCTCAAGGTTTAAGGATTAGGGTTTAGGGTTTAGGGCTGAAGGTTTAGGGTTTAGGGTTTGAGGCTTGGGGTTTAGGTTTTAGGGTTTAGGGTGGAGAGTTTAGGATTTATTTCTTAGGGTTTAGGGTTTGGAGCTCAGGTTTTAGGGCTTAGGATTTATGGTTTAGGCTTTAACACTCATGGTTTAGGGTTTACGGATCATGTTTTAAGTTTTAAAGGTCGAGTTTCAAGGTTTACGGTTTAAGGCTCAGGGTTTAGGGTTTAGGGGTTAGGTTTTAGGTCCCAAGGTTTAAGGTTTAAGGTTTAGGATCACCCATTCACTCATTGTAATGTTCTATGTATTACCCATTCTAATAAATATTGATAGAGTATTCAACTAAAAATGGTTCATCTAATTTATAGGTAGAACATTCAAATGGATTCATCACAATTTGAGTCCTTTCATCTACTGATATTTTGAAGGAGGGAAATGTCAGATATCCAAGAAAAACTTGGTACAAATAAATGTAACCCTATACATCTATCTTTTGTTTCCCATCGCATAGGAACTATTTAACTGATTGTAATGTTTTTTGTCCTAACCATTATTATTAGTATTAACACAGAGTATTCAACTGAAAAGGGTTCACTTGATTCTTAAGAAGAACATTTAAAGAGAGTAATCCCAATTTTTTTTCTTTCATCTGTTGATATTTTGAAGGAGGGAAATTTTAGATATCCAGGAACAATTTGATACAATGAAATTGTTTTTATGCTCTTTTCAATAATTATTTCAGCTGCAAGATGCCGTTAACGAAGGTTTCATTTGAAGAATAAAGCTTCATATGTCCAGTACGTGTGTAAGCTGGAATTTTGAGAGGATTTCCAAGGTTCAAGTTTATTTTCGAAGATGCATTACTCCAATGTTTGAAATATTTTCTCGAGATGCAATGACATTCTGATTTAGACACTCAATGATTCTTGAATCTCCAATCCTACCACAGACCCAAGTGGTCCTAGATCCTTTGGTTATAAAGAGACACCATTACTTGGATTTCATTTATAATGATAGAGATATTTGTAAATTCATGTTATGATCTCTAAATATGTATGAAATTCAAGTTGTTTTGAAATCACACAACACCCTTTACTAGGATTGATGAATACCCCTATGTTTTTTAAGGTGATTTTAAAAGCATATGTGGGTTTATCATAGAAGGAATTATCAATCCATGTAAGATCACTAAGTCATATGCAAGTTGACTCTCATTCATAACTAAACAAGAAATATTTACTAAGGGATTGATAACTCCTTTGTGTTCTTAGCCATTCCCTAGTTGATATGCTTATTTTGAACACTTCAAAAAGTTTTGTCAAATTTAGTATCCATTCCAGTAATAGAAGAGATTTATCTTTCTCCCAAGGATAGGATATTGTAGGTAATTTGGTTTTGATCCTACACCTCCGCGTTGGTATACTATCTGTGTTTCTTCCATTTCCTTTGAGATTAATTTTTGTGATGCGATAGTTATTTTTTCCAAATTCTAATGGGTCATCCTAGGCTTGCATAATACCATACATGGAAATATGATAAATGTGAATTTTTTTTCAAAGTGTAAAGAAATTGACATTCAAGAAAACATGTATATGCGGGGAGAAAAAGGTTTCAAAGAGATGTGTAATATGCATTGCAAGGAACAAGGTTGATGTCATATCCATTTAATTTCTTTTCACACCTCTCATAAACAAGGTAGTTGTACATGAAGACTCAATGATGGTTCTAGGCACAAGACTAGGAAATAAGGTCCTAATATTAATATTCAAAAATATGAACTCACTCATAAGACCTACTAGAAATATATGAGGTTTAGAGGTTAGAGATTAGGGATCTAGAGTTAGTGTCTAGGGTTTAGGGTTTAGGGCTCATGGTTCAAGGTTTAGGGTTTAGGGTTTAGGGTTTAGGATTTAGTGTTCAGGGTTTAGGGTTCATTATTTTGGTTTTAGGCTTTAGGGTTTATAGTTTAGGGTTTAGGTATAAGGGTTAAGGGTTTAGGTCGTAGAGTTCAGATTTTAGGGTTTATTGTTTAGGGCTTAGGATTTAGGGTTTAAAATTAGGGGTTTAGGTTTTATGGTTAAGGCTTTAGGGTTTAAGGTTAATGATTTAGGGTTTAGGGCTTAGGGTCTAGAGTTTAGGTTTTAGGGTTTAGGGTTTATGGTATAGGATTTAGAATTTAGGGCTTAAGGTTTAGGGTTTATGGTTTAAGTCTCAAGGTTTAGGTTTTAGGACTTATGGTGCATGGTTTAGGATTTAGGGCTTAGGGATCAAGGTGTAGGGTTCAAATCTTAGGGTTTATGGTGCATGGTTCATGGTTTATGGCTCAGGGTTTAGGGTTCATAGTTATAGGTTTAAGGTTTACGAGTTTGAGCTCATGGCTCTACATTTAGGGTTTATGGATCAGGGTTTAATAATTAGGGTTTAGGGATAAAGGATGAGAGTGTATGGTTTAAGGCTTAGGGTTTAGGGATTATGGTTTAGGTTTCATGGTTTAGGGTTTATGGCTCAAGGTTTGGAGTTCAGAGCTACAAACTTAAGGTTTAGGGGTTAAAGCTTAGGGCTCTGGATTTAGTGTTTAGTGTTTAAGGCTTAAGGCTCATGATTTAGGATTTAGGGTTTATGGTTTAGGATTTAGTGTTCATGGTTAAGGGTTTATTATTTTGGTTTTAAGGTTTAGGGTTTATAGTTTAGGGTTAACGGTTGAGGGTTAAGGGCTTAGGTTGTAGAGTTCAAGGTTTAGGTTTTGGGATTTAGTTTTAAGGGATTAAGCTTTAGTATTTATGGCTCATAGTTCATGGTTTAGGGCTTAAGGCTCAAGGTTTAGGGTTTAGGGATCACAGGTAAGGGTTGAATTTTTAATGTTTAGAGATTAGGTTTTAGGGTTTAGGTTTTATGGTTTATGGATAATGGTTTAGGGTTTTCAGTTTAGGTTTAAGGCCTCAGGTTTAGGATTTAAGATTAAGTGTTTCGATTGTAGATTTTAAACAATAAAAGCTTTAGGCTGAATGCTGAAATCCTTAAAATTACCTATGTATTGAGCAAATTATGCTATAAAAACCTATCACCTAAATCATGACTAATGGAGCTATGAGACTAGTTCCATAAGGTGCAGAGTGGCCGTAATTTCTTATATTTACTAAAATAAATTTAAAGTATAAGAAATAATAAAATATAAATAATAATAAATGAAAAAATTATACTTTCTTATAGTGCGTACACATTATAACGCGTACGCATTTTGTGTTTTCACTTTTTCCAAGCCATGCCTCAATGCTTGGATCCGGTTTGGATCCCCAAGCCTAAGTCATGGACCTTTACAAACAAAACAAACAACGTGTTTTTGCAGGAAAATGCAAAAAATCTATTTCCACCATGATAAATCAACATAAAATGATTGATTCATTTAAACAACATTATACCATGATGTAGAGGAAAGTTTCTTCTTTTTTAAAATATAATTTTCAAATTTTCTGACTAATATAAGGTTTCCATAATATTTATTTTCTAACTATGCCTTTTTATAGCTATTTTTTGAAGTTTAAATATGATTTTCTTTCATCGTGTATCTTTTTTTTGCACATCAAAATTGAAAAAAATTTATACTAGCACAAGTTAGGCCTAATTCTATACATATTAAAAAAAGCAATCTAATTTTCGATAATTTTTGAGGTAATTAGGGGGGGCATGGTCGGAGCTCTGTTATTTTTCAAAACTTAAAATTTATGTACTAGAAAAACCATTAAAATAAATAAATACTCGCTAAAATTTGTTTTAAAACTCTAACATAAACTAGATTCTCCTAGTTATATTTCTAAGTAAGGGTTTTCAAATATACTAAATGGTTCTCAAAAAATTGTGGGGGGCATGAAAGTCACTCTATTATGTTATTTAACAAAAATAGGAGCACCAGTTGGTATTTTGGTTTTTTGACCCACTTAATCTTATCCATTTTGAATAAACATTAGTAGCTTAGAAACTAGACTCAAAATCTACAATTCATGTTTATACACAATCATCAAATTTTGAGTGTAACTATTTCTAAAAACTCATAAAAGGTTAAGTTTTTTATTTTTCAGAAAAAAGAGTCCAATTAAGACCCCCTTTTGGCCTCCCAACTTGGTGTACTTACCCTTCCTATACATAGTTTTGGAAAACTTTCTAAATCCAAAAATATTAAAATATGTTTCTAAAAAATTATAAAAAAACAATCATCCTACAAAATTTCGCTCTTTGGTTCTCGCCTGCTCTTGTGCATGACTTGCGGATCATCTTGATCTACCTCTATTAACAAAGCTAGTTTTCTTACTATGTCTATACTCTAGGGCACACTGAGTTTCTTGGTAGTGTTTCGTAGTGCACTATTGTTTTTCATAGGACCCAAGTGTCCCCCGTTATTACCTTGTATGTATCCTTGATTGGGGAACCATTTTTTAACCCTTTCTGTAAATTCACATAGATTGCAATCAAAACTTGATAACAAAAACATTGCATTATGTTTATCTGTTAGGTTAGCTTGTTTAATTTTTTGTATTGTATTTCATCATGTATGTTGCAAGGAGTTAGCCATGTTTTACTTTATCACATTGCATTGAATTTTGCATTTTGCATTGAGTTGGTGTTTTCAGAAATGGACAATTATTAGTAGTATGGATTTTAACGTCATTCTACTTTTTTCATATGCTTGTATTTTTAATAAGTACCAATGACGTAGATACTTGGAAAAATGATGACAAGAAAGTTGTTTCATAGAAATTCCTACATTGGATGCAAGCTACTTCTTCCCTGGCCATCTTCCTCTCATTCTTCTCTATCATTCTCCAATCAATATTATTCTTCTAATTCACTTCAGGAATACTGCCCCTCCCCAGTCTTCTATCCATGTCTCTCATATTTTCGATCGCCGCCCGCCTTCTTTCATCACCCCATCGACACTTGAGGGGGAATCTCTCAATTCTAATATTTTTTCCTCTACCCCTTGAAAATCCTACCTCTCTACTATCTTTAAATTAGCATCACTCATGCCACCCAAAAGAGGGGAAAATGTAAAAAACTATAAGTTATACCTAGAAATTTAAATACTTAAAATTGTGCTAATCATACCACTTCCCACAAATTGACGACACATTTTCAATATCACACACTTTCTCTTTTATCATCATTAATTAAATACATTACACTAATTAATTGACCATTATATCCAAAAAAGACGAAAATTAATGACCTTCCATTAATTAAACCCCTTTTTACTTGAATTAATTAACTATTCTTAATTAATTAATTTTCCTCTTCTATTAGATCAATAAATCGTCATTTATTTGATTAAATCCTTCTTATCCTCTAAACCATACTAACTATTCTTCTAAAAAGATTTTATAAGCTTGCTCACTTATTAATTAATCACTTTGGTTAATTAATAAATCCCCTCAAACCCCATGAGTCACTAAAGGAAAAAATAAACTCTCCTAAGGTTGACTCAACCATCTTTCAACGATGATCATCCCCAACTAACTCAACCTTTCTATTATCCCACATGTAAAAGGATTCAAAACTTTTTTTATCTATTGTGCTATATAAGGAGCCTTCCTCCTACCTTTCTACTTACACAACTAACTAAGCATTGAGCCTATACTATAGTCATTATATCATCTTAGAGGATTCTTCCACTAGAGGAGCTAGTTATCTTCATTTCATGCATTCATCGATCCAAGTTTGAAGTCATATGGAGATATGTCAAGTTGTCTTATAGCCATGATTTGACAAGACTCCATTCTAAAAACCTTGGGATTCGAACATACAATCAACCCTTTTGATTGCTAAGGATCTAAATAGGTTGATTTCATTTATTAGCATTCAATAAAGATATAGATTAATTACTTAGCATATTATTTTGGATGTTTATTCACGTTCTAATGAAAATTTGTTGGTATATTAGTATTGTTTAAGCTCTAATCATGATGGTGCATAGATTTTAGTTTAGATTTTTTTTAGGACCACTAAGTGTTAGTTCTAATTCTCTTTGTATAGCTAACTAATTCTTTCACACAATATCTACCCATCTCGTTAGTCTAATTTTGGTTGGACTTATAGTCTCCACACTCCTCTGATAAGGGATCATTCTCTCTTATACCCATAACATCATAAGTTTAAAGTGACTCAAAGATATTGACTTACGCCTATCAACCCAATACAAGTCATTATAAGTAGTAGCCAATATTTTCTAACCCTATGTAAATACCCTACCATACAACTTTATACTCTGTATAATAGGGGACAAACAGAAAAAAGGTATCTCTTCTGTTATCCCCAATTAAATATGTAGACATTATACCAATAATTGGATTGCGTAGACTAGGGATGGGAGCCATCTACAGTGAATTTAGTATAATATCCTACTTGTAACTCATATCAAGTGCCTTTGCATCACCCAAGTATGTCGCCCACCTGTGGGACTCATCTGGTGAGCTAGAAATTTTTAGCACTACCTTCCTCCCCATAATACAAACTAAAAAAGTCATTTAAACATCCTCTAGTGTAATAGCCCTCTCTGTAAACACCAGGGAATCATAAGGTATTTCAATCCACATCCCTATAAGTCAAGAAATCACAAAGTATCCTTCTCACTGGATCAACTTTCCTAGTCTGCGCGAACTACCATCTCTTGGCCCTCTCTAGAATACCTATATCATCGTAAGTTGATAAGTTGAACACACTTGCAATCTAATTTTTCTCTCAAGCCCTACTCTGGTTAGCATAGACCACATGTTCCATCAAGAAAATAAAAAATTAACATTATAATGCCTCACCAAAACATTAAACTATTCACAAAAAAATGTATAAGTACAAAGAATCAACAAAGTATGTATGTTATCAAGTTTTTCTTCGCATAATTGACAGTTATGTAACTGGTGGTTTTAATATTTTTACAATAGTTATGCAATCTTCGCGACAGTTGCACAATTATAACATCATTCATGTCACTAAAAACCACCCATTACCATACATGCCAGAAAACTTTTAAAACACTATAAAAGTTTAAAATTAGTAAAATATACTAATTTTTTTTAGAGGTTCCCCTAGCAATCATTTTGACTATAAGCTTCCTAAAAACCCCCTCTCATAGAATTCACTCCAAACAGAAATCTAAACCTAGGGAAAAGAGACAAGATCACTTCTAACTAGCCTATCCTAGAGCCCCAACTGTGGCCATTGGATCTTCTACCATAGTGTATAAATTCATGTTAATTAAATTGTACTCATATGCAAAATGATCACCAAAATTCTAGAGCCCCAAAAATTGAAAAGTATTAGACTAAAAATTATTTCTAAATGTGTTAAAAATTTGATACATACATACATACATATTGTAACATCCCACTAATTAATCCTTTTTATTCAACATTTAAATACTCAAATATTTATGAATAATTAGAAAATGTATCTTTATTTGAGTAATTAAGTGTTAAATTGGATGATGGTAATTAGTCAACCAAGTACTTAATTAAAGATTAAGTACTTAGATAACTATATATTGCCTTTATTAATATAGTTATAGTTTAATTTTAATGCAATACTATGTAATGTCTTATTATGATATTTGTTGGCTGACAAGTCAACTAGGATGACACCATCCTTAATCGATATGGTCGTTGAACAATGACAATGTTGTTTTTCTTCCCATATGGACTAACGTTGATATCTCTCCTAAGTCCACTTGCATTGCTCATTACTAATGACAAGGCTAGGAATGCATAATGTTATGCTGTGGTATTTGTTTTACCATTGCAGGAGTTATTTTGAGTTGGTGTTATTTGTTAAGGCAAAAAGTCTTAAAAGCCATGGTAAACTTGCATTATAACATTAATGTTGTGGTTTTATTTTAAATGATATTATTTTTTTAAAGAAATAGATGGGGGCCATATGGCCACATCCATCTAACGACTAAAAATTGTGTTTGAATGTTGTTGATTTCTATTTTTTTTGAATGGTGTTGAACACCATATTTGCATATATGATATTTTTTGTAATAATGATTATGTCCACTTTTAAATTGTTTAAATTGTTTAAATGAATATTCAATTTTTTAAATAGGGGATCTCCCCTCCCAGGAGATAAAGAAACTTCATTCATTTTCCACTTGGGAGATGGTAGGAAGAAGAAGTAAATACATGAAATAGTGTTAGGGATGCATGGATGAAAGGGGGGAAAAGAAAGAGTTTAGTTTTTTCATGGCAATAGACATTATATTGACCTCCAGTCATGGAGACACTCTCCCATATTTTTCACTACATGTGTGTGGAATCATTTTTTTATGAAGAACCCTCTATTTATTTAGAAGAATGTAATGTGGAGGGTTGGTTGTTTTGGAGAGCTGGGAAATTTCACACTTAGTGAAAATCGATAGGGTTTTTAGTGAGAATCTGGAAGAAAAATCAAACACATGCACAAATAAATTTTAGGCAAGTGTTTATTCTTCTTGCTTCTCTATTTTTTGCTAAATAAAGTGATTGTATTCATTACATGTGGCTTGTTCGATTCTAAATGGGTCTTTGAAAAAATTTATTAACTATTTTGACCTTATGTTCTTCCAATAAAATCAAATGGCTATTATTTTTCTTCTTTTCCTACTGATTTGATCTGGTTGAACAGAAAAATGGGTATTCTTGTTGCCTTGTTACTTTATTCAAATAAATCACATTAATCTCTTATTTTTGTAGGTTTGGTGAATTTTTATGACTGAATGGTTTGGATAAAATAACCCATTAATTATTTAGGGTTTTGTTATCACCCTCAAAATTCCCCTCATTTTCCAATTCTAGACTTAAAATTTTGAGTTGGTGCCTCTAAGAATATTGAAAACAAAGTATTATGAAATATGGTTCTTTCCAAAGGCTTGTGGTCTCCTAGAAACTTCTTCATCAAATGGGAAATTTATTCCCATTTGAAAAAAGGTAAAGAAGTCCTCCTAAGTCTTCATATTTTTCAAGTTATGGCCCGACGGACCTGAGATGGTATTATTTACCCAAGGTAGGTTGGCAAGGTTGTGGGAGTTTTTTAGCACTTAACACCTTTTGGAAAAGGGTGTAGTTGGTGATGGAGGGCCCATGAGCCCACGCAGAGAGATAAAAACAAATTCCTAAGGTCCACCACCAATCAGATGGTGCCATGTAGCCTCATTAAAAAGTCAAAGCAGGAAAGTGGGCCAAAATGTTTGAAAATGCCTTTTCGCTTTAAAAGTTATAAAACATAAAGGTTTCCCCCCGCACCTGATCCAATAAATTTATTCCACGTGGGCAATCCAAATTTAAATTTGTAGAAGCAAATTGAATTGCCCATATTTAAACTGGCCAAATAATGTAACGACCGTATATTTGAAAATCTGGTTTTTCCACCACTAACGTTCCTTTACAAATCAAGATTTTGAAAAGGCGCGAATGATTGAAATTATTTGTAACCATTTCTTGCTTGCTCAAAGAAGTTTCAACTTTTCTTATCTTGTTCAAGGAATTTGTAACTGTCTCTTATGAGCTATTTCATGGGATTTCAAAGCCATTTTATGGGGTTAGAATTTTCATAGCCTAGAACTATGATTTCAAATCTGAAGAGAAATCAATACAAGGGTTTTTCCCTTTTACCTATATTTTCTCTTTCCTTCTTGCTTTGATCTGTGAATCATTTAATCATGACATGCTTAGAAACTTTGTGTTCTAGTTTATACAATCTCAAGAACTTTGAGTCTGCAGATTGTGCCTGTTATAAACGTGAATGGTTCTACACTTTATCTCATTTGCTCGATACATATAAGGATTTTCTCTACCATATCTTTTCCCTGAGAGTATTGTTTTCTTCTTCCTCCCTCTTCTCTTCAAATCTTCTATCCTCATTTTTTGATAATTTTCCGGTCATAAAACACATTTCAAGATATCGAGAAACCACCATTAAATGAAAGATTGTGTATTTGTACATAGGTTTTGCCCCTTCTTTCAATAAGGGAACCTCTCCCATTAAAGAGGAGGGACTTGCTTGTCCCCTGATTGTGGTTTCATTCTAAGACCAAATCTGAAACCCAATAGTTTTTGGCAAGTCTGTTGGGGATTTTTTCAATAAGTTTCCTTTCTAAATATAACAACTAATTTGATCATTTCTTTGATCTGGTGACTCTAAGATACACTCGCGGTAGAAGGGGTATTGGAATTAAAGATCAAATAAATGATCAACAAGGTTTTCAACTTCCTTCAGCAAGAATAAATAGAAGAGCTCGTTCCAAAAGCACAACTCCTATTTAAGTCAGAGCTTCTGGTAGTAGCATTCCTCAAAACACAACTTAGCCCTTATCTTTTTGCCCTAATTCTTACTGGTTTCTCAGTTCCACTTCAAGCAATATTTTCAAGGATGGAAACACCTCTACCTTGGGGACAAAGAGTTGGGCCTCTAGCTCTTCCTCAACCATTCCATGAATTACTTAGGGGTAACAGGAAGAATTTTCTCAAATTTAGAGGTGATGGTAAAGTGAACCCTAATGAACACATTGTAACCTTCATTGTTGCATGTGGGGTCCTTAGAGTTTAACATGAGGATATCTGTGTTAGGCTATTTATGGAGACCTTACATGACAATGTTGCAAATTGGTTTTACCATCTTCATGCTGGGACCATCACTGATTGGAATACTATGAGGAATTAATTTGAGCAACATTTTAAACCTACTGAATATGTGCATTCTTTGTTATCTCATATTTCTCAAATCAAGAAGGAGACACATGAGCCTATGAGAGAATTTGTGGCCAAGTTCAACAATTTGATTAACAAGATTCCAACAAGTTCAAAATGTTGATCAAATTCAGAAGTGTTTCTTCTTGAATGCTAAATTGTCAGAAGTAAGCTATGTCATGAGGAGAGAAAATATTGCAACTTTGGATGCTAATCAGAGATTGGTTGTTAGTGTGGAAGATGACTTGATCATGTTTGGCAAGCCAAAAAGGGAGTCCTTTAAATCCAAAGCATCTTCTTCTTCCTCTTCTCCTGGAGATAATGCAAATCAGATGGTGCAAAAGTTGTCTAATGACCTCATTGCCATCAAGAAACAATTGGCTCATCATGCTCCATATCAAGATGTTCCAAGGAAGAATTTTCAGCCTAGGAACCACTTTCTCTCTTCTCAAACCAGGTTGGTCATTGAAGTTCAACCCCTTAAGCTGCCTGTCAATGCTACTTGTGAGGTTATTGAGCCTGATGATGAGAAATAAAATGGGCTCTATGGTGAATAACAAGAGGAAACTGATGAATAACTGGAGAATCCTGGTGGTTCTCAAGTTCATTTCCTCACCACTAAAGGTGTGGATGATGAAAATAACTATGATGATGTAGTGGTTGAGATGAACAGTGATTCATATGTTGTTATGACCCGGGAGCATACCAACAAAAAGAAAAAAGTGGTGCAACCTGCAAAAATATCCAAGGAGTACCCCATCACCATCTCGGTGATTGCAAGAAGAGAAGATCGTATTCCTAATACTTCCACCCAAAAGGTAAGCTCTACTAGTCCTTCTCCCTCTACTTCTACTTCTAGGAATTCTTGTCTAACAAATGATAAAGTTGATAGATCAAAATCTCATCCTACTCCTAGTTGTGATTCCCCATCCACATATGAATCTTTTGACATTGTAGACCATTTTAAAAAGAAAAAGATTCTTACTTCTGAGGTAGATTTCTATCAAACCCATCCTAAATCCTTTGCCAAAGTTGTTAACTTTGTAAATTCTAAATCTAAAACCCCAACCCATTATTCTAAAGGCTTTTTCCCCACTCCTTCTTCTCCGCCTCAACCCATCCTTGTGGTTGCAGTCACTTCACCCAATGAGAAGATCAAACCCTTCTATGTGACTCTCCTCATAGCTAGCCACACGCTTAGAAATTGTGTCATTGATTCTAGTGAATCTAATAATGTAATGCCTAAAAAAGTGTCTCATGCTTTGGGTCTAACCCTAACCCAAACTTATGGCTCTTTGTATTCCACCAAAAGTAGAGAAGTGCCTTTTCTTGGGAAAACCAAGGATCCACAAGTATCTTTTGTTGCTTTACTAGAGAAGAAGGTCTTGGCTACAATTTTGGTTTCTGATATCCCTCATTCTTATGGCATTCTACTAAGTAAGAAATTTTACAAAGATGTTGGAGGTAACATCCAAATGGATTGGTCATATGCCTTGATCCCTGTGAATGGGAAGATGAAGAAGCTGTTGCCTGAGAAAAAAGTAGAGTATATTCTGTAAAATATAGATCATCCTAAAACACAAATACTGTATGAAGATATTGGGCATCGGAACTACATGATCATGTCACAAGAGGAAATAAGTTTTTCAAAGGGAGTGTTGCTTGATCCTAATGGTGTGTGGACTTTGGAGTTTGATGGAAGCTGCTCTTAAGCTTGTTCTAGAGCTGGTGTAGTGCTCATTTCTCTTGGGGATAAGGTTCATCCTTTCTCTTTCAAGTTTTAGTTTAAAAATACTAACAATACTACTGAGTATGAGGCCCTCATTCTTGGGTTGAGCATGGTGAAGGAAATGGGAGTGAAGAACCTTCTTGCTCGTGGAGATGCAGAACTAATTGTAAAACAAGTTAGAGACCTTTATTAGGTAAAGAACAAAATGTTGAAGCACTATAGGAACTTAGTCTGGGATTCCATTGAATTCCTTGATGCTTTTTCCATTGAAGTTGTCCCAAGGGAAAGGAACACTAGGGCTGACTCTCTAGCTATTTTGGGGTCGTTGTTGATTCCTCATACTGATTTCCCTCAGGAGAAATTCACCATTGAGTTGATCCATAGACCCACTGTGTTTGAAAATGCAAATAATTGGCAAGTTTTTAATGATGACCAGCATTTGCTTTCTTTTTTCGAGCTCAGAGACAACTTCAATCAGCTTTACTTTGAAGGAAGTGACAATCTTCCTAGAGAGTGTATGTCATCATATGAATAGGGTGTCAAAGAACAGATGGATCAAGATGGATGCATCAAAATAAAAATTAACAAAATCCCTAAAGGGCTGGTGAGTTTGGAGGATATTTTTTATAAACATGACAGGTATATGAAGTCTAAAGTTTCCCAAGGAGCCCAACAATCTACTGAGTCTAAGAAAGTGAATATTGGGAGTCTTAATCATCCCAAAATGGTCAACATTGGAAAATGCTGCACTCAGGAAGAGAAAAAGAAGGTGGCGCATCTATTGAAGAGGTATGTTGATGTTCTTGCTTACTCTTATGATGATCTTAAGACTTTTCAGCCTAAATAAATGTAACATTTCATTCCTCTTAAGCCTAGGCTCAAACCCTTTAAAAAAAAGCAAAGGCAATATAATCTAAACATAGCTGATACAATTTTCCAAGAAATACAAATGCTTTTGAAGGCTAAGATCATCTTCCCCATCCACCATTCAGTGTGGATTGCTAATATAGTTCCTGTCAGGAAGAAGAATGGTGAGATCCGGATCTGTGTGGACTTCAGAAATATAAATCTGGGTTCTTTGAAGGACAAATACCCTCTCCCCATGATGGACCAAGTGTTGCAATATGTCACAGGCTCGAAGATGCTATCTATGTTAGATGGATTCCCATCTTATAATCAAGTAGAGGTGAATATTACAGATCAACATAAGACTACCTTTACTGCTACTTGGGGCACCTATTCATATAAGAGGATGCCATTTGGTCTCATCAATGTTGGTTCTACTTTCTAGAGGGCCATAGACTTGGCTTTTGGCATTTTAAAAGAGAAATTCATTGTTGTGTATTTGGATGACTTGATAGTGTTTTCTAAAGCAAGAACAAATCACTTCTAACACCTTGAAATAGTATTGCAGAAGTGTAGAGAGCATGGGATTTCTTTAAGCCCTAATAAGTCTGTGTTTTGTTTCACAAAAGGAAAGTTGTTGGGACACATTGTTTCAAAGGAAGGGATCAAGATTGATCTGGAGAGAGTTCAATCCATCCAACAAATTCCTCTTCCATCAAGTAAGAAAGGTGTCAATTCTTTCTTTGGTAAGATCAATTTCCTAAGGAGATTGATCCATGATTTTGTAGAACTTACTATGAGCATTGCTCACATGATACAAAGGAAGAAAACTTTTGGTTGGTCCTCTGAAGGGAAGAAATCATTTGAGGACATTAAACAATCTATTTTAAAGACTCCAATCTTGTTGTGCCCTAAATTTAGCAAAGATTTCATTATCTATTGTTATGCCACTAAAAATACCCTGGCTACTATGTTAGCCTAGAAGAATGCTGAAGATCATGAGCTCCTAATTGCATTCATGAGTTATCTCTTGAAAAATCATGAGTTGAAGTACACCATGATGGAGAAACATGCTTTTGCAGATGTCAAAGTTGTCAAGAAATTTAGGTTTTACATCCTTAATTCTCATTTTATGGTGTTAGTGCCTGATACAAAAATCAAATCCATTCTTACTCAGCAAGAATTTGGCACCAAGAGATGTAATTTGGTAGGAAAGGTAAAATAATATGATCTTGACATCAAGCCAACAAAGATGGTTCAGGGTAAGGGCCTGTGTGAACTCATTACTGAGGGATCTACCAAGGAGTTGTACAAAGATGGAGTTGATGTCCCTGTTGTTCTATTCCTCAGCTCGACAGATGTATGGTATGTTGACATTGCTCACTTTATGACCTATGGAGAGTGTCCATATCACTTGAGTACCAAATAGAATAGAGCCATAAAACTGAGGTCTACACAATATGTGTTATGGGAGAATACTTTGTTCAAACAAAGCATAGATGGAGGGTTTTTGAAGTGTGTAGACAAGGGGAAACAAAAGAAGATGTTCTCTGCTTTTCATGACCAGCATTTTGGAGGTCATTTCTCCTCTACTATAATATCTCATAAAATAATTCATGCTGGTTATTATTGGCCCACTTTTTTCAGAGATGCATCGAAATTGGTTGGTAAATGTGAAGCATGCCAAACGTTTGTTGGAAGACCTAATTTGGTTGCTTTTCCTCTTAAGCTTGTAGTGATTGAAGAGCCATTTCAATAATGGAGTTTAGACGTCATTGGAGAGCTCAATCCATCTTTGAGTGCTGGGAATACCCATGTGTTGAATACCAAAGATTACTTCACCAAGTGGATGGAAGCCATCCCAGTCAAGAGCACTACTTCTGAGGTAGTTTGTAACTTTCTTAAGGAGAACATATTGATCATGTTTGGGACCCCAAACAAAATTGTGACTGACAATGCTTCCAAATTTTCTTCTGCTGCGATGATGGACTTTTACTATGGGTATGGGATATCCCTTGCTCTTTCTTTAGATTACTACCCCCAAGGGAATGGACAGGTAGAATCAATAAACAAGAACTTGGTGAACATAGTTAGAAAGCTTGTAAATGATTCTCATAGGAATTGGCATAAGAAGCTATATGATGCACTTTGGGCTAATAGAATTACACCCAAGAGAGTAATTGGAATGTCTCCTTTCTAAGTAATGTATGGTTTGGAAGCTCAATTGCCAGTCACGGTGGAATTACAAGCCTTGCATCTAATGAAAACCATTGAAGATTCAAGTTTTAGTAGCTCTTTGGACAAGAGAATTTTGTACCTTCATAAGATTGATGGGGATAGATTACAAGTGGTTAACAGGACAACATCTCATCAGTTGAAAGTGAAGGCTTTGTTTGGCAGGAAAGCCAAACTAAGAGTTTTCCAAGTGGGAGACATTGTGTTGCTTTGGGACAAAAGACATGAGCCATGGGGAAGCCATGGTAAGTTTGATTCTCTTTGGCTTGGTCCTTTTAGAATCAAACATTTTACTGGAGAGAACTCTTTTTATCTAGATTACATGGATGGATCTCCTCTCCCACTTCCTTATAGTGGGTGGTAACCTAAAGTTGTTCAAGTGCTAGGTAGCTAGGAAGTCCTTTTGTACATTGCGTTTTGTTTTTTGTTCTGGCTTGTTTCCCTTTCTTGTTCTTTGCTATGTGGTGTATTTTGTTTTAGGTCTTCCCTTTTGGTTTCTTTTGTTTCTTTTCCCATCTTGTGTGTGTTGCCTTGTATTGGTTTTGCTTTTGACTACTTTGCCCAATGGATAATGCACTATTCCTCTTTCCAAGAGTTATCTACAGTTCTTGATCTTGCTTTGTGTCTTTGTTCTAAGCCAAGTAATCCCCAGAAAGGGCCAAATGTTGTCACCCTTAAAATTCCCCTCATTTTCGAAGTCTAGACTTAAAATCTTGAGTCGGTTCCTCTAAAAATATTGAAAACAAAGTATTTTTAAATATGGTTCTTTTAAAAGGCTTGTGGTCTCCTAGAAAATTCTTCATCGGATGAGAAATTTCTTCCCATTTCCAAAAAGGTAAATAAGTTCTCCTAACTCTTCATATTTTTCAAGTTATGGCCCGACGGACCTAAGATGACATTATTTGCCCAAGGTAGGCTGACGGGGCTGTGGGAGTTTTTTAGCACTTGAAACCTTTTGGAAAAGGGTGTAGTTGGTGATGGCAGGCCCGTGAGCCCACACAGAGAGATAAAAAAGAATGCCTAATCTCCACCACCAATCAGATGGTGCCATGTAGCCCCGTTGAAAAGTCAAAGCAGGCGAGCGGGACAAAATGTTCCAAAATGCCTTTTCACTGTAAAGTTTATAAAATGTAAAGGTTTCACCCCCGCGCCTGCTCCAATAAATTTATTCCACGTGGGCGGCCCAAATTTAAAGTAAAATAAAATCAAATGACCCATATTTCAACTGGCGAAATAATGTAACAGCCATATATTTGAAAATATGGTTTTTCCACCATTAACGTTCCTTTGCAAATAAAGAATTTGAAAGGGTGTGAATTATTGGAATGATTTGTAACCATTTATTGCTTTCTTGAGGAATTTGTAACCATCTCTTGTGATCTATTTCATGGGATTTCAAATCCATTTTACGGGGTTGGAATTTTCATATTCTAGAACTGTAATTTTGAATCTGAAGATAAATCAAAACAAGGGTTTTCCCATTTTTCCTCTATTTTCTCTTTCCTTCTTTCTCTGATTTGTGAATCATTTAGTCCTTGCATGATTACAAACTTTGTGTTCTAGTTTATACAATCTCAAGAACTTTGAGTCTGCAGATTGTGCCCATTATAAACATGAATGGTTCTACTCTACATCTCATTTTCTCAATACATATAAGGGTTTTCTCTATCATCTCTTTTCTCTCAAAGTATTGTTTTCATCTGCCTCCCTATTCTCTTCAAGTCTTTTATCCTCATGTATTTTTAACTTTCTAGGCATAAAACACATTTCAAGATATCGGGAAACCACCATTGAATGAAAGATTATGTATTTGTACATAGGTTTTTCCCTTTCTTTCAATAAGGGAACATCTCCCATTAAAGATGAGGGACTTCTTGTCCCTTGAATGTGGTTTCATTACAAGTGCAAATATGAAACCCAACAGGTTTTGAACCCAGGTTCTTCAGTGAAAATGAATGGTTGTACCCTGTGTTTAACCTGTGTAGAATGTTTTTGCTATAATGTGGTTGTGGGTTATGAATAATTATCTATGGAAGTTTTGTGGATATTCTAGATCTGAACTCGTTCAAAAAAATGATATGATTTTTTTTTCTTTCCTATTCGTATGAATTGTAGAGAATGGATAATATTTAAGAATTATTTATCTTTAAGTTAGGTTTTATTAAAAAATTGAATAAATTTTTTGGAGGAATTTCAAACATGTTTATCTTTCAATGGAAATTTATGGATTTAGGGTTTAAGGAAAATGGTCTGAAAATTTAAGGGTATTTGAATTTGAGCTCATTCAATAAATTCAGATGACTGCATTTTGTTAATGCAAATGATTTGGTTTTATTGTGAAGAGTATATCAAAAATTTCATGTGAAGTTTTAAACTTGTCTTCATGTAATGTATTGGTATTGATGTTAGGGTTTTGAAAATGGAACTGAAATTTTATGGGTGTCAAACTAGTATCCTTCAATAATCTCATATGACTATTTTCCTAGTATGTTATTTGTATTGTTTATTATTACAGCTAGAAATGAGGTTTCTTGTACACATTAATTGGAATAAAAAATTAGTTAAAATGTTTATTTCATCTTATCTTTTGAAATTAAATGGATACTATTTAGTGCCATGAAAGGAGGAAATCAAATCTATAGATTTTGTTATTGTTAAAAATTCCTTAACCATCTGCAGGGACATATGGAAAAAATGTCAATAAAATAAAGGTAAATGTGAGTTGATGGTTCATCTAAATAAGTTATTTCTGGTTAGTTTATTTATTACTCGAGATCCTCATGACTCAGAGGGATGCTTCATATGATCCATACATTTTCAATTTATGCTTTTATTTCATTATTAGATTCGAATTATTAAAATATGTTTTTTAGAAAATTCTAAAAGTTAAAAATACAAGGGCAGACTTTGTCAAATTTTTATCAGAATTCTATACTTAGTCATTTTATAGATTAAAATTATTTGGATGACTTTATATGGTATGATAATTATTCTGTGATAATATTTGATGCAAAAAAAAATGTATTTTTTCTTAATTGTTAGTTAACTTAAATTTTTTGAGTGGTTTGATTCTTGTGCGTGTGAAGATAGTGGTTCTGACATAGATAAAGATTCTAAATCCTCCGCCAATCGCATGATTTGTAATTGAATAAGTGGGAGGTGTTGGTATACAAATTGATTTTTCCTTGGAAGTCGAGCAACATCACATATTTAACAAGATACTTAGAGATAGAAAAATTGTGGTATAAATCATTTTATAGCTGGGGAGGGGATTCGGCCGACTCTTGGTCACTAAGGCATTAGAGAAATGGATATCACCTTCATTAAGGATTTGATCTATCCTCAATACATTAGGTTGTGTCTTTTGACTAGGGTGAGAGGACCCATTTTGTAACCTCTGTTGGTGAAGGACATGAAGAGATCCTTCTTTGCACAATTTTCAGGGGAACGTTGAGAAAATATGATCAATACACCACAATTTAACTCTTATGAGTTGTCACTTCTAAAGAATGGAGATATTTTTTTAACAAGGTTTAGGTTACTAAAGACATTTAAAACCTGTTTGCTACTGTATAGTTTCGCAGTAGAATTTGATCATTTGTGGATACACAACACAAACAGGGGTACTTCAGGTAGGATTCATGTTTATTTGAAATTTTTGGTGGGGATTAAACAAGAAGAAGTTGATTACACCAGATCTTTATGAACCTTTTCAACAATTAGAAAACTAACAAACAAAATGCTTCAAAATAGCCAAAATATTCCTTCAACCAGAAGGTGTGCATCAATGGAGTCCCAGATCTTTACATTTTCACACAATATTTAAGAATTAAACATGAAGGCTCGAGCTAAAGACTCAATTAAACATTAACAACCTCAGGTTCCTTACACCTAAGATACACTCATAGGTTGACAAACAATCTTTATAAAAAATGACAGTAAAGTGATTTTAAATTGTTTATTTCATTACAGGATGAAGGCTCTTCTCATAATGAAATTGCAAATGCCACTATACTAACATATGGATGAGATCTTGTGTGACTCAGAGGGATTGTAACATAATATTGTAACAAGAACGTCAAAACCATTTGAAAGACATTTTGAAATAAATGCAAACACAATTTTTCCCAAGATTAACACATATTAATTCAAGATCTATTAGATTTATCAGTAGGGGAAATTTTCTTGAATAATCTCAGAGCTTGTCAATGGTTGTACGCTTACAACCATCTTGACGTGATCGAATCTAAATCACAAGAGATTAATAGGTTTCTCAGATGGTCTCTCAAGAAGATGGGATTTGTCAAATTTTCTCGTAGAAATTAACCCCCAACCATTTACAAGAGTATCCTCATTGCATTTATACAATTCACTCGCTCACTCATAAAAAATTTCCCCTCCAAAAAGAACAATATTCAAGGAATCATTTGCTTTTTACCAATTTGTTATTAGGAAATAAGAGATAAAATATGTGGAATAATCCCTTACAAAATCGAAATAGTAGAAACTAATATGCAGAAAATATTATAAATCTCAAATAAAAGTGCAGAATAAATAACACAACACAGAGAGACAAGATTTAACGTGGTTCACCCAATTTGGGCTACGTCCACCACGAATCACTCGCTCAGATTTTATTACAAGCCTCCACCCTCTCAATACAATACCCAGATCCATTTGGAGCTATGTTCAACAAACTCTACAGAATTCACACCTGAATTCAAAACACATCTGCAATACATTTGCTTGTCTATCTATCATATGCATAAGACCATATAAATAGACAACTGCTTAAGTAGTTTTAAAAAACCATGGGTGTAAAAACCATGGGAAAAACCCATCCCATAAACCTATGGGTCAAAAATCTTGCCCATATGAGAAGAACATGTTTCCCGATATGTTGGGTGCATTTTTTCGAGTCCAAAAAAATTTACGCCTAAAAAAATTTATCCTCAAACCCCGGCGAGGATACATGAAAAGTGTATATTACTCTTAGTGTATAGTCTTCAACACTTTCACACATGAAAATAGGCTCCACATCCTAACAATCTCCCACTTGGAGACTAGTTTTCCTCTGAGCAAGCTTCTCAACCCTTCACTAGTTTCTGTGAAGACCAACCAAAGCTGAACATAACTTCATTTTTTCCCTTGTGACCACCTTGGTCATCATGTCTGTAGGATTTTGACTGGTATGAATCTTCTCCAACTTCAAATTCTCTTCCTCCAAAGTTGTCCTAATGAAATTGTACCTTAACTGTATATGCTTCATCCTAGAGTGGAAAGCAGAGTTCTTAGCTAGGTGTATAGCACTCTGACTATCACTATGTAACTTACATTCCTCCTGCTTATGCCCCAACTCCTCAAGTAATTGTTGTAACCAAATCATCTCTTTTCTTTCCTCTGTGGCAGCAACATACTCAGCCTCCGTGGTTGACAAAGCCACCAGCTTCTGTAGTCGTGAAATCCAGCTCACTGTTGTCCCACCTACAGTGTAAATATAACCTATTGTGCTCATCCTGCTGTCTACATCTCCAGCCATGTCTGAATCTACATAACCACGTAAATTGGTGTCTGATCCAGTGTAGCACAAAACTGTCCCCATAGTCCCTCTCAAATACCGAAGGATCCACTTTACTGCTTGCTAATTCTCTTCACCTGGATCACTCATAAATCTACTCACAGCTCCCACTGCATGGGCAATATCAGGCCTAGTGTACACCATAGCATACATCAAACTGCTAACTGCTGATGAGTAAGGTACCTTGGACATCTAGTTTCTTTCCTGCTCTTTCTTGGGACACTGCTCCTTTGATAACTTAAAATGGCCTGCCAAAGGAGTCCCAACCAGTTTAGCATCCTGCATGTTAAACCTATCCAATACCTTCTTAATGTACTCTTCCTGAGATAAAGTCAACTTCCATTCCTTCCTATCCCGAGTTATCCTCATACCAAGGATTTGTCTGGCTGCCCCCAAATCCTTCATATCAAAGGATTCACTTAGCTGTTTCTTGAGTAATTTTATTTCCTACATGTTTTTACCTGCAACCAACATGTCATCAACATACAAACACAAGATAATATAACTTCCATCCTCAAATTTCTTTGTATACACACAATTGTCAAAATGAAATCTAATATAACCTTACTCCATTATGAAGCTATCAAACTTCTTATACCATTGACGTGGAGCTTGTTTCAGGCCATACAAGCTCTTCTTCAGTTTGCAAACCATATCCTCTTTACCTTTGACTTCATATCCCTCTGGCTGCTGCATATATATCTCCTCCTCAAAATCACCATGGAGAAATGTAGTCTTTACATCTAACTGTTCTAAGTGCAAGTCTTTTTCTGCCACTATTCCAAGAACAATTCTGATAGAAGTCATTTTTACTACAAGAGAAAAAATCTCATCAAAATTTATACCTTGTTTCTGTGCAAACCCCTTGACCACCAACCGGGCCTTATATATTTTCTTTCCTCCTTCTTCATATTTAACTTTGTACACCCACTTGTTCTGCAATTCTCTTTTGCCTTCTGGTAGCTTCACCAAATCCCAAGTCTGGTTCTCCATGAGAGACTTATGCTCCTCATCCATGGCTTGCTCCCACTTCTTACTGGCATCTACTTACATTGCTTCATCAAAACTCTCTGGCTCTCCACTATCAGTGAGTAATAAATAATAAAGCGAAGGAGAAAAACATTCAGGTTCTTTTCTTACCCTAGAAGACCTCCTCACTGTAGGAGTTTGGGGTTCCTGTTGAGTAGGTTCCTGAACTGATTCATGAATCACTTTCCCATCCGGAAGATCCTCTACCACTGCATATTCTTTCTTGGATTCTTCCCTGTTTTCCTACAACTGTTGCTTATACATGACTTTCTCATCAAAGACCACATCCCTAGACTGAATGATTTTCTTGTCTTTAATACTCCAACATTTAAATCCAAATTCGTCACCACCATAACCAATAAAAATGCATTTTTTGGATTTAGCCTCTAGCTTGGTCCTATCATCCTTATCAATATGAATAAACACCTCACATCCAAAGACTCTAAGAAATGAGTAATCGACTTTCTTACTGTACCAAGCCTCCTCAGGTATGCCTCCATCCAAGGCACTTGAGGGTTCTCTGTTTATCAAGTACACAACTGTGCTCACCACTTTTGCCCAAAAAGAAAGAGGTACTCCTGCATGTAACCTCATGCTCCTAGCACATTCCATTATTGTTCTGTTCATCCTTTCTGATACCCCATTCTGCTGCGGAGTTCCTGGAACTATATTTTTACTGTGGATTCCATTCTTAGAATAGTAATCATCAAATTCATTGTTGCAGTACTCTCCTCCATTATCTGACCTGAGACATTTTAGCTTAAGACCTGTTTCATTCTCTACCAAGGCTTTCCATTTAACAAAAGTATCAAATACATCAGATTTGTTTCTAATACAATAAACCCAAACTTTCCTTGTTGCATCATCAATAAAAGTAACATAATAACTTGAACCCCCAAGAGATGATACCTGAGCCGGCCCCCACACATCAGAATGTACTAGCTCTAACTTACTCTCTTTCTTCATAGGTCCAACCTTGAGAAACCTTACTCGCTTCTGTTTCCCATATATACAGTTCTCACAGAAATTCAAACCTGTTTCTGTATATCCAGGAAAATTCTTCTTTATGATGTCCATGCCCTTATGGCTCATATGTCCGAGCCTATAATGCCATAATGTTGTATCTACATCTGAAGCCACAAGATTATAATCATTAGTACTATCAATGGTTAAATACAAGGTTCCAACCTTCTTACCTCTTGCCACCACAAGAGCACCCTTGGTAACCTTCCAAGAGTCAGTTGTAAATATCACAGTACAACCATCACTTCCCAATTGCCCTGCTGATATCAAATTTCATCCTTAATGTAGGCACATATCTGACATCCTTCAATAGCCATGTATTCCCATTCTGCATCTTAACCTGAAATAGAACCTTTTCCAGCTATACTGCAAGGCTCATCATCACCAAGAAAAACATGCCCAAAATCCCCTTGAACATAATCAAAAAAATAATGCCTATGTGGAGTAGCATGAAAAGAAGCCCCTGAATCTAAAACCCAAGATTCAGTAATATTAATTCAAAGAAAGAATCAAAGCATCCTAACATACATTACCCGATGCCACATTTGCCTCCTTGTTTTCTTCCTATTGTTTCTTCTTATCCCGAAGCTCCCAACAATCCTTCTTTGCATGCCCAGGCTTTCCACAATTCCAGCATACAATCTTGTTCTTGGATTTTGACCTTGCCCGATCTTTTGATTTTCCACGGTTTCCTCTATTCTTCTGTCTCCCTCTAGTTTCCACTGTCAAAGCATTCCCTGAAGTAGAAGATTCCCCAGAGCTTTTTCTTTGCATTTCCTCGCTTAGAATCACCCCTATAACATCCTCAAACTTCAACTTTGAGTTAGCTGGAACTGAGTTACTTACCGCCATTACTAGGATATTCCAACTCTCAGGTAAAGAGCATAGAATTAATAAATCCCTAACTTCTTCATCAAATTCTATTGTAACCAAAGCTAGCATATTCACAACCGTATTGAAATCATTTAAATAATCTGCTACTGAACTATTCTCAGAAATCTTCATATTAAACAACTTTTTCATTAAAAATATCTTGTTAAAGGCAGAGGGTTTTTCATACAACTTCCCTAATACATCCATTAGATCTTTTGTAGTCTTTTCCTTTGAAACATTAAATAATACCAAAGATGCAAGACACAGTCGGATTGTCCCAAGTGCCTTCCTATCCAGCAAATCCCATTCCGCATCTGTCATACTTGAGGGTTTGTTCACCTTCTCAGAAAATGGAGTATAAAGATCCTTCTGATAAAGGTAATCTTCCATCTACATCTTCCAAAGACTGAAATTCTTCTTGTTTAATTTATCAACCCTAGATCTTCCATCATCTGTCATAGCTCCCACTTAAGCTAAAAACTTTCCCTGTGATTCAACACTTCAGCAAACCAAACCTCAGGCTCTGATACCAATTGTTAGGAAATAAGAGATAAAATATGTAGAATAATCCCTTACAGAATCGCAACACTAGAAACTAATATGCAGAAAATATTATAGATCTAAAATAAAAGTGTAGAATAAATAACACAACACTGAGAGACAAGATTTAACGTGGTTCACCCAATTTGGGCTACGTCCACCAAGAATCACTTGCTCATATTTTATTACAAGCCTCCACTCTCTCAATACAATACCTAGATCCATTTGGAGCTATGCTCAACACACTCTACAGAATTCACACCCGAAATTCAAAACACATTTGCAATACATTTGCTTGTCTATCTATCATATGCATAAGACCATATAAATAGACAACTGCTTAAGTAGTTTTACAAAACTATGGGTATAAAAAACCATGGGAAAAACCTGTCCCATAAACCTATGGGTCAAAAATCTCACCCATATGAGAAGAGCACGTTTCTCGATATGTCGGGTGTATTTTTTCGAGGCCAAAAAAAATTACACCTAAAAAAATTTATCCCTGAACCCCCACGAGGATACATGAAAAGTGTACATTACTCTTAGTGTACAGTCTTTAACACTTTCACACATGAAAACGGGCTCCACAACCTAACATTTGTATCAGAAAGTTATGTTTAACAAATTTACACCCAAAGCTGCCAGGTGGAAAAATCATGAACTGATCACATTTTTAAGATCCTCAACCATGACTGGGATGCCATCCCATAACATTTTGACAGTCCTTATAATCATTCTTTTATTCTTTTGTGCAAGAAACCCCATTTTTAATCATTTTCAGGTGGCTCAATATAGTTGGATCTCACAAGCAATATTTTTCACCCTCAAGAATACACCTTGAGAAATGAGTGCCCTCGCATGGATACCTACATTCGTGTCTCTCAGAAATGAGTGTACACACATGGATTATACCACATACCTACTTTGTGAGTCTAAGTCGGTCAGGTGTAAAGAGGAGCCAGCAGAAACCTCCACGTGTTTCCTTGGCATAACTACAAAGGTAAAGTCTAGAGGTAGGTTCCCAAATGAGCGGGGGCCTTCCATGTGTTCAGGACCCTAGAGAATTGCATTGGTTGCTAAAAATTTAGAGTATGGGAAAGCTCAATGGAAACTTCCAATTGTTTATTCAGATCAACTTTAAAGATGAATTTTAGAGGCATGACCTCAAATGTGTGCAGATTCTCCACATTCCCTGGGCCCAATAAAAGTATCTTGGCCTTTGAAAAAGTCTCAGTATAAAGAGGAGCAAGCAGAAGCCTCTGCTTGTCTCTTCGTCACTCTTCTGATATGGTTCCCAAAAGTGGAGACCTCAAACAAGCACGGGCTCACCATGTGTCTCAGCCTGGAAAATTTATTGAAACATTCTAAGGACCAGAAAAAGGTGCCACATGCCTAGGGTCCGAGAAAGACTTCTCGACCATTGAAAATTCTAAGTATGGGAAGATCAAACAGAAACATCCATGTGTTTCCTTGGTGTAACTACTAAGGTATGACCCATAGGAGGGTCCTCAAATAAGCACAGACCCTCCACACAATCATGGTTTAATAAAGATGCACCAGTCACTTGAAGAAAATTCTAAGTACGGGCAAGGCCAATGGAAACCTCCACATGTTTCCTTGGTGCAACTTCAAAGGTCAAACCGAGAGGCAAATTTTCAAATGAGTGTAGGACCTCCACATGGAAAAGCTTTGATTTGAAGCAAGTCTCATATTTTCAAAATTCTCTGGCGACCTGCCTCTCCGCTTCTAACTTTTGATGTGGGCTCCAACGGATTTTCAGATTATTTCATAACTTTTCTCCCTGTACAAAATGGCAAAAAATTGTAAAATGATCCAGGGACCCACCTCCCCGCTTGTAACTTGAAGAACTACCACATGTCCTTCTTCGGGGTCAAATTAAGAATTTTTTCCTGGCACTTCATATTTGTTGAATAACCAATTAGATGTTATCGGGGCTGCAGGGCCAAGTTGGTATTTTTTACAAATGTGAAAAAAGTGAAAAGTTTCACCAAAAAAGAACCGTCGAGCCACATCTAATTAGAAAGTATCATGTTCCCACATATGTTGGGGCAAAAATTTACAGGGAAAACATGATTGTGGAATAATAGAAGGAAGGGGAAACATGATTGTTGGTACAAATTCTTTCTCATGGATAGAGAAATGGAAAACAATATACTGACTTAATGTGATCCTCAACCAAAGGAAAGGACTTACCATGGAAACCAAATGAAGGAAAAATATTTCACGCATCGATATAGGGAGACAAAAAATTTCAAACCACACGGACTGAGATGTTTTAAACAATCAGGGTGAGATTAAATTGAGTACCAACATTGGCTCTGACTTGGGGATGGGAACTCCCTATGAGTGCCACAAGAACAAAAGAGTATACCATGTGCCAAAAATCCATTGGGTAATGGATTCAAAGAACAAGCTTCTAGAGTAGAAAGATAATAACCAAATCCCCCAAGATGAACTGAGAAACCAACAAAAATTGGTCAATAGGGACCAAGAAAAACCGAAATAAAAAAACATGAAAAAAAATAAAAAACAAAATACTATACACTATACAATGGTGCGTGTCTTGATTTTGAAAAATCAGTGAAGGAAATATTTCAAGAGCTTGGCATTAAGAGGTAACTCAATAAATTCCATGTTTCACCATTTTCTTCTACCTTTCAAAATGACGAAACAGATAAGGGTAAGAGCCAAGGAGGAATACCTGTTAAATGTTGGTCAGTTGATGATTGTTACGTGTCTTCTAAATTATTGATCCACAACTGAATGTGAGAGATTCCTTTTGGCTAGGAGGAACTATATGTAATAGAAAACAAGACCAAAAAAAGATAGTTAAATGATATATGATAGTGGACTGCCTAGCGTATGCTAGTTTCAAGAAGTGTGATACTTCCTAGACGGCTGTAAATCCATTGTTTAAAACAAGATAATGTGAGAAATAAAAAAATTCCTACTATAGTTGATATGATTTAGGTATCTCATTTAAGTACAATATGAAAATCCAAGCACAACAAGCTAGGCTATAGTTGGATCTGAGAGGTGAGGTATCTGTTAAGGTATTGGGACTGGTTAGGGTCTGATTTTAGGTTATTTAGGTCAACAGGTAGGGTGATTGTTGGGTCTGTTCTTGGTCAAGGTGTAAAACATAGAGACTGAAGTTAGCTAAATGTGACCGATGTTGGTTTAGGTAGAACCAACGGCAGTTGTGGATAATTGGCATCGGTATTGTTGAGATAAAAGAAACTCAAATAGATTAAATGGAAGGGGTGATCTGATGTCAAATAAATTTTGGGAGAGTGAACGGGGAGGTCTATAGAGGTCTTAGGTATGCTCAGAAGTATACAACAGGTGAGGATAGGTGATTTGGTGATATGGGTGAAGGGATATTTGAGTTCACAGGCAAGTGGGTGATGAAGCAATAAGCATGCAAAGAATAGATTAATAATAGGAGTAATAAAGATTACTAACTGAAATAAACCGTACTGGTTAGGACCATTCTGACTATGTTAAGGATCTAATGGCTGAGTGGTGGATATGGTTGATCAGATAATACGTGTATGGTCCTGTAGCAGTGATTTCCCAGAGTGCTCCCGTGAATGCAATGACTCTATGATTGATCATGGTTATGGCTCTAGATGTCTGGATGCATAAAAGGATGTTTGTTTCACTTGCATGTAGCTCTGATCTCCTTTCCTTTCTCTCTGAATGTGCCAACCCAAAAAACAAGGATGTTTGGGTGTATAAATGGTAACCAACTACGGTTCTAGGTTGACCAATGTTGATTTAGGGGTGACCAGCGCCGGTTAAGGCGGGATTCCCTAGTTTTACTAAAATGGTTAGATCTTTCTATTTCTTGGGCCCAGTTAGTTTATTCTCATGGATTAGAATGCAAACTTCCCTTCTAATGAGTGGGAATGTGGTTAGAGATATTTTAGGGATTGATGTTAGGGTTAGACCAAATCTTAGCTCATTAAGGCAAGTAAGACTTGGTTTAGTTATGGAAACATGCCAAGAATAGGTCTAGGGTGAGGTGGCTGGGTGAGGTGCAAATTAGCTTGATTAAAATAATTAAGTAACGAATATTGTGAGGATAGGTATTAATTTAATTAAGTTAATTAAATTAATATTAATTTTCGGTGGAAGGGGCCGTGGTTAGATGAGTATGCTTGAGTCAGTTATTTGACAAGGGACCAAGGGGAGTGTGACCCAATTTTGGTGTCTACATTTTTCCCCTTTTTGTTGTGTAGCTTGTATTGCTAAGCGACAATGACAAAAAAAGATGTGGTTTCCCCATGTGTGGTGAACGTTATCCCCCTAAAACTAGGAACTGATGTGGCAGAACACAAAATCAGTGAGTGGTTTGTTAAAAGGTGAATGTGATGAGGAGGAAGGTGGAAAATGGGGGTAATGGGGTAAAGGTCGAATTAGGTAACCCAGGTAATGGGCTAGGGTCTAAGGTAGTAATATTCAAATATATGCACACGTATAAACTGTAGGCATGGTACTAGGTTGATGAGCATGCAAACTCTAAATTGTCTAAGGTCGATAGGTTTATGTAAAAAATTTTGAGGTGATTCCAGTAATCCAAGGTATAGGATATGGTGTGGAAGCACTTCATAGGTCAGGTACAGGAACATTTAGGTATGTTCTGGTACACCAGAGGTTAGGTCATGATAAACAATAATGGTAAGAGGCAAGGTAAGATCATTGGGTCAAAACAACATGGGTAATAGTGTTGCAAGGTATAACGCAGCACATGAGTTCACATGTCACTATAAATGTTTCGGGTCTAAATAGCTAGGTCACAAACACATTTAGGGCTAAGGTATGGGTAAAATAACAAGTCCCTAAATGTAAATAAAGATAGGTATAGGTAATGTAGGCTAGGAGGTAGGTTTCGATCAGGGTGGGTAAGGCCAAACGATTGGTTGGGTTGGTTAAGTTGGGTCAAAAATGGGGAAAACGGTAGGGGCAAGAGTATGAAAGGTAATTGATGTTGTTCATATGTACCTGGTGACAGTTGAGGTAAGACCGATCATGGTTTATTAGGGTAGATGACTGATGTCGGTTTGGGTATAACCAACCATGGTGCACTAGGGCATAGGACCGATGTGGGTATATAAAAAATAAAAAATCTGTATAATATGAATTCATTTGTATGGAATCGTCTTTTGTGAAAATGATAGAGCACTAAATGAGTTGCACTTTGTCAGGAGGAAAAGATAATGGATGATATCTTGCTAAGGTGGAGGGATCTGATTTGTTAGAGGAGCCAAGTAGATGGGTTCATGAGCACAAGGGGATCGATTCTGATTGGGTGGAGGTCAGGGGGATTGGATTTTGGTGATTGGACATGGAAGAGGCAGGAGAGGGATCAGGTGGACCACCAGTGTAGTGGCCCGACATACCAACCACAGAGATGACAACAAGATGAGGTAAGATTCAATCTCTTGCATTGGTTTGGGAGGTAGATTGTGTATATAGATCAGGGAAGGAATATAGACTTTTGGGGGGAAAATGAAATTTGAATTTGGGAAGGCTAATTGGGTAAAATAGGAATGGGGAGAGGTGTGGTTAGGTGAATGAGGGGTGGGGAGGAGTTGAGGGCAGAGTTAGGTAGAAATGGGTGAGAAGAAGGGAGTGTTTTAGGAAAAAGGGGATTTTGGGTGTCACAGATTTCTGCACGACAGTGACCGGCATTGGTCAAGGGGTGGCCGACGTCGATGGTGTCAAGCACGTACCAGTCATAGATAACGTAACCAATGCCGGTTTGGGAGAGACCATGGTCGGTTAGGAGTAATTGGTATCAGTCATCATGTGGAGAAAAAGGGGACAAAAGAGCCCTAGGATGGGTGGGTGAGATAGATAGTGGGAAAAAAAATGATTGTGGTGATGAAAAATAGAGCATCGGGTAAGATGTTGAAAGAGGTATGTATGATCTAGAGTGGTGAGGGTTGGGTGGGTAGATAGAATATGTGATAAGAAGGTAAGTTGTGAGGGGAAAAAGAGGGAGGGTAATAGGTGTAAGTGAGGTGTCAAGAGTGATTATGGGTATGATCAAGGTGTATTAATGTGATGTTTGGTTGGATACAGGTGAGAGACCAGCTACAGATGTGAGATAGGGTGCCACCCCTGCTCATGACGGTTTGAGGAGGTGTGACAGCCGAGGAATGAAAACATGTTGCATAGTTTGGCTGGATGAGGGTCAGACACTAACAACATGTAGTCCGGTAGCCAAGTTTGCTAGTCGCCCTCATTGACAGATGGGATTTGGTGATCAACAAATTCCATGTACCGACGGGTGAGATCACGGTCACCCTAGAGGATGTGTAAAGGATCATGTAGTTTCCAATAGTGGGGGCGTAGGTATATTCGATCTCCTTGGATGTGTATAAGGAGTTGATGCTGACATTATTTGGTGAGGGGTTTGTGGAGATGAGGTTTCACAGTGCTAACATGAGCTATGGGGAGATGTACTTGGCTCATATAGAGGAGACTAGGCTAGTTATGTTGTTGATGGAGGTAATCTACTATTTTACACTGCCAAATGTAGAGGGTGGGAGATTCTCATGATCGTTAATGGGGTTCCTACTAGATATGGTGATAGACCAGACCCATTTTGTATGGGCATTGTCATTCCTGGTGCAGCTATACATGGAGTTGTGGGTGTATGGGTGGCTTCAGAGGTTCATCTTGTGTTGCACCTTTCTACTTCATTATTGGGCATACGAGCACATTATGTGTGTGTGTGTCCAGTTGGTATGCCCCGAGCTGATGCATTCAATCCAGGTTTGGTTCAGGTGGGTTATAGGTGATGGGTGCATGCTATGGGAGAGCATTGAGCAGGAAAGGTTAAACATGATGTCACCTACTACAGGTGTTTACTGGAGGGGTTGTCCAGCGTAGACATCATTTGGAGACCATATGTGGGTTTTCCATCATACAAGAAGATGGCATGTTGGTGCTCAATTTTATCTCACCCCATTTGTTCTTGAAATTCTTCAATTTTGCAGGATTTTTCATCTTTTTTGTCTCCCCATATGGATGCATGAATAATTTGTCCTCAATTTGGCTACCAGGATAAGTCCCTTCCTTGGTTGAGGATAACTTAAAGTCTAGAATTTGTTTTTCGTTCCTCTGTCCATGTGAAAAGATTTGTAACTTGGGCAAAAACTCAGGTTTTTCCCTTCCTTCCATTTTCGACAGTCACGTTTTGTTGTCCCTATCATTTTTATCACAAATATCTGTGGAAACGTGATTAGATGAAGCTCGGAGGATCATATTTTTACCATATATCATTTCCAAATTCTCTATCCTTGAAGAAAGATTCATTTCCGGGTGTAAATGGTGTTTCTCCTACATTTTACGCTTTGGCAGGTGTGTTTTTCCCCATCAAATTTACATCTCAACATAAGTGGAAACGTGGTCCTTTCTGGTTAGCTGTGGCTCGGTGGGGTACTTTGAAGACTTTAAGGCCCACTTCAATTCAAAACTTTTCCACGTGGAGGGCCAAAGCTCATCTGAGAATTTTCCTTTTGGTTTGGCCTTAGAGTTGCACTAAGGAGACACGTGGAGGTTTCCGCTACCTTTCCCAGACATAGACAATTTTTTCATGTGGCTGGTGCAGCTTTGGCGGACCATGGACACATGGAGAGCCAACACTCATTCAAGGATCCATCTCAGGGTCCTGCCTTAACAGTTGCGTCAGGGAGACACATAGAGGCTTCCGCCAGCTCCACTCTATACTTAAACTTTCCAAAGTAATTTTCTCAAGCCTGGGACACATGGAGGGACCGCGCCTATTTGGGGACTGACCCCTAAATTTTATTTTGAAGAAGCACTAGGAGGACACTTGGAGGCTTCCACTGACTATACCCCTTCTTTTACTTTTCAATAGCCAAGGTAAACTATCTCAGATCCTAGACACATGGTGCCTTCCACCGATCCTTCAAATTTTTTAACAACTTTAAAAAATTGAGACATGTGGTGAGCCCAAGATTTTTTGAGGTCTCCGCTCTTAGGGACCATCTCAAAGTGCACCATTGAGACACGTGGAGGATTCCGCTGGCTCCTTTTTTACTGAGACTTTTTCAAAGGCTAAAAGGCATTTTTCTTGGGCCTAGGGCAAGTGGAAGGCACGCGCTTGTTTGGAAACTTGCCCCTATACTTCTCCTTTGCAATTGCACCAAGGAAACAGGTGGATGACTATAAAATAAAGTAGAGAAGGGGTAGAATCAATGGTTATTGTGCATTTCACCTATTTTTCTGCCATTTTTTGTTGTAGGACTCCTAGAGATGTGAATACGCACTGTTTTTCATCATTTTTTAATGAAATTCCTTGTTGTTTTTGTCTGCAAAGTGCCATTGAATGGATTCAAAACTTAATTTTTGAGTCCAAGGATTGTTAATGTTGATATTTTAAATTTGGAATTACTCAGGCACTTGTAAAAATGTGAATTACCAGAGAAGGTGGTGTTGATCTGCATTTCCAGGTTCCTATCCAGATGAGTGTACGAGTAATCAAGAAACACTAAAAAAATTCATGTATACAAGGGCTTAGTACCTTGGAGATGGAGATGGATGATATGGGTGTAAATAAAGTAGATGCATGATATCAAGAAGATAGATCTATAAAACTAAACCAGATAAGATTAGAACACAATATGCACGGGTTTCGCAGACGGTACCAATTCCTAGAGGATCTTAATAGATCATGAACAGTAGTAAAAATGACAAGCAACTGGAATAACAAGAGTACTTAGCTTATGTCTTACAATGGAAATGAACTGAGCATCAAAATGGTAAGATAATGAACCATGGAAGAGATTTCTCCTTCAAACGGGAAAAAATTAGTTAAGCTCTCTCTTCTCTTCTCTAGGCCTAGATCTCTCCAAGTCTTCAATAATTTATCTTCTTTTCGGTCCTTCTTCTCCTTGAAATATGGGAGAGAACCCCATATTTATAGCTTAGATGTGAGGCTAAACTATAGGTTAAATGATACTCAGGGTGGAGTAAACTAAAATGAGTTAGGGATATGATGTGATCAAGTGGGTCCCATATTTTGAATTATTAGGCAAAGCATGGGACATGATTTGAATGGGGGCTGAGATAAACATTTGATTTTAAAAATAAGGGTGTCAGAGATATGCATTATGAATTAAATAATTTGTGAGAGATGGGGGATGATGCAAAAAAATGAATTATCAAATGGGTCCATATGGAGCCCATTGATAATCAATCAAATAATGTGAGAAAATAAATAAGATTTTATTTAATTTAAGATAAAGAGATGCGATAATAGAAAATTGGATGAATGTGAGATGACGAAGAGGCACTATACTAAAAATAGGTGTCTACATTTTCCCCTTTTTGTTGAGTGGTTTATGATAGCAAGCCATGAGACAAAAAAAAACGGTTAGATGAAAGATGTGTCTGAGGATGGATGAAGATATGACCAAAGGAAAGATGACCTAGGTAAAAAAGGATCATAATAAATAAATTATGGCGTTGACTTCAATATCACATCGGTAGAGGACAATTGCGGTCTCAATGGAAATAGACGACAACATTCTGCAAACTAGTGAGTGGGTGAAGACCACTGCAGTATGGATGTAAACCAAGATGACCAATGGGTCATATGAAAACATCAAAATATGTGCAACTGAATGTGAAAGATGTGCGCAATGCTCTGTCTGTGAGGAACCATGTAAAAAATCATGCATCCACAAAAGGTACGTGGATGAAGATAATGATGCCCCAGCATAGGGCATGAGAAAGACACAAAGTGGGTTATATGCATTGAAAAGTACAAGGATGAAAAGGTGCCACAACATAAGACATATATAGAATAATCATAAATGTGGACACGATGAGAAAATATGATAGAAAGGTGAGATAAAATGCCCTAAAAGGGTAATAAATATGATGATAATCATGTTTCATAGGAAATATGCATAAGTGTTAGCAAATTAGAATGTGAAGAAGACAAAAAAGTCTTATTTCTTTGGTAAGTGTGATAGAGATACTTTTGCAACAAAACAAAAGTAGAGAAAATATTCAAGAAAGAGAAGAAGATTAGATAGGTGATGGCCATTATGGTATCTTCCAAGACAAAAATGTCGAAAGAAGATGGGAAGATATTCTTAGAAATGGATATGATGATGTCCTTATGAGAGAACTGACGAAGAGAAAAGATGTGACAGAGTTCTCAAAAAGGGAAGAAATCAAGGTTACAAAGAGAAGAACAAGAATAGTAATGAAAGGGATATATGGATAAATAAATGGAGAAACATCGGCATTGATTGTGAATGCCAGATGTAAGGGATGTCAAGAAAGAGAAAAGGGAATAGGCATGAGGATTGGTTGATTATTAGAAGAGCAAGAAATATTGAATATGAAGGTGTCAAAGATATGGAATAGAGGAATGGAGACGCAGGAGGAGAAAATAAGGAATGAAAGGGGAGGAATAAGATAACAAAGAATGATTATAGAGAAAGGGGAGAATGAAGAAGGACAAATAGAGAGAAGACAAGAAAAGAACAGAGCAGAGGATGAAATTATGAAAAAGGGAGAGAGTTATTCAAGATGAAAGACGGGATGAAGGATGGAGTAGAGGAAAACATAGAGGTAATGGAAAATGAAAGAGATGATAGAGCAAAGAAAATTGATGGAAACAAATCATAGTGAGGAAATCCAAAGCAAAGAATATGGAACTGACCACAAGGAAATGCATGTGGATGATGAGATGATAAAGGAAATGGGATAATGCTGAAGATTCAGGTTTTTGATCGGGAAGTAAGGAGGAAGTGTGAGGCAAAATGGGGAAAATTACAATGTAGATGAAGTAAAATAAGATGAAGATTAGAAAGGAGGAGAATACACTAAAGAAAATTATGTAGACGAAAGGGAACCAAGAATGAAGATATTTGGTAAAGAGTGAGAATCATAAGGAACGTAAAGAGAAGCTTGAGGGAAGGAATGACATCGATTGGAAAAGAAATGGAGATGCATGAGATGAGGATATGTTGATGATGAGAAAATAGAGAGAAGGTGTATGATGAAGATAGTGAAGAAATTGGAAAGGAAGAATGGAAAATAGAGAGGTGGTGAGGAAAAAGAAAGGATGGAACAAGAGAGGAAATGCTAGTGAATGGATGTTAGGATAAATCCATCGATAATGATCAGTATGAAAAGATGAAATAAAAGATAAGAAAAGGAAGAAAGTAAAAGAATAATGGGAGGAGGAACGCCAATGAAGGGACGTTAGGAGAAGTCCTTTGATAATGATCAGAGGACACAAAGGAAGGAATGATGATAGAATGGAGGAGGTCAAAGAAAAGGATTTAGGATGTGTAGAATGGGGATGAGTGATTTTTAGGAGAAGTCCACTAATAATTACTACTTTGGAAAAAAAATATTATGATGAAAGAATGTTAGGAGAATATAAATGACAATTACGTGTAAGTATGAGGGTAGATATGTGGGAAAACTCTAAAAGACGGAGTGGAAAGAGTAAAGAAAGGAGGGATGCCGATGTGTAGAAAGATGAAGATGAGGAGAGGATGCAGTGGATGAGAATGAATGAGAGATAAATGAAGAAATAAGACATGAAATTAATGGAGAAGCAACGGTTAGATAAGATTACCAATTGAGGGATGATGGAGATGAACAAGGGACCAGTAGGAAGTGGTGTTTGCGAGAATGAAAGAGGAGGTGAAAGGATGTGATGATGGATAATGAAGAGAAAATGTAGATGGAGAGAATGTGGGCTAACGGGGGAGTGTACGATGACAAATAATGATTAAGAGGGACTCTTAAGTAATATTTCCATGCCGTAGGAGGATTTAAGTAAGATCACCGAACCGGTAGTGACAATATGGAAGGAGAAAGACAACATTGTATTGGATGCAAGTGTGGAAGGTTTTGTTAGAATGGAAGAGTATGATGAGAGGTGGGAGACAAAATATGAGGAAGAGATGATGTGAAATGGAAGGATCAGATGGCCAACCATTCTTAAGATAAACTCTTAAGTAAGATTTCCCTATGATAGACATGGTTAAGTAGGATCACTAAAACGAAGAAGAAGAAGAATGATGAACATACTGAGCAGTGTATACCAAAATGGAACAAGAGATGAAAGGAGGTGATAACAAGGAAACAGAGGAGTGTGACATGAATGGATTGAGGAATATATGTGTTTTATATGGAGAGTGTAAGGGAAATCCTTAACTGGGATGCCCACGTGATGATGCAAGAGTGTTAAGCGGAAAAGGAAGAGTGGAAAGACATTTGTGGTGGTGAATCTTGTTTGCTGAAAGAGGAAATGGTGGAGAAGCTTCTACATTGGGAGGATCCAAGGAAGAAGGTATACCTTAACTAAGGTTCTCTGGCTATATGGATGGTTAAGCAAGATTTTCAAACTCAAAGTGGAAGAGTAAAAGAAAAACTTAAGAGGAAAGATGAGTAAGATATCTGGTATTGTGCAAGGGGACAAAAAGGTGAGAAGGATGATGTGGAGACAAATGGTGATGAGTAGACATGGAGAGCAATGAGAAATGGATCAAAGGCAGTGTTGAACATGTTGAGAGATAAAGAGCTACACAATAATGAACTTTCCTTGAGAGGGATCCTCAAGTAAGATTCGCAAACTGTAACAGTGATCAAGTAGAATTTGCAAACCAAAAATTTTATTTGCAAACACATTCATGGAGATGATGGATAGATATAAAATTCATGGTGTGAAATTGGATATGATTTTCATAAAAGATGATTTAGATGAGTTGAATGGAACATAGATGTAGCAAGGGTATACATGGAAACTATGATTCAAATTGGATTGGAGATAAAAAAAGAAAGGGTTACCACTCAAGGTATTGCATTGGTAGCCAATATCACGTGTAAATACATAACCAATGATATTTAGTTATACGAAAAGATCATGAGGGAATTATGGATGAAAATGCTCGTAATACTAATGTTGACATGACAAAGGGATCAAATATGTGACTTGTACTCACGAAGAGGGATCTCCAAAAGTGGTGTTCCTTAAGTCTATGCCCTAGCTTTGGGAAAGGGAAAGAACAATAGAAAAAATCTAATCAATGCAGGAAGCTTTCGAAAAATATTGATAAAGGAAGGTTGATCAATGTGGAAAGCTTTTAGAAAATGTTGATAATAGAAGGTTGATCAATGTGGAAAACCTTCCAGATGCCATAATAACAAAGTAGCCATCCTTTGAGGGTATGGTATACTTTATACATAATATAGATGACAAGAATAATATGATAGCCATCCCTTAAGGGATCAGTCTATTTCTTTTGATTTTGTTGGATTTTGTTTTGTATACTATTTTTTTTTTACACGAACATTTTTCCTTCAAGGGATCAGTCTGTTGTTGATAACTTTAACTTTTCCTTCTACCTACATGAATTTGAGCTTCACATGGGGAGAGATGGGGATAACTAAGTAAGCCAATTAAGAGGGGATAAGGAATGTATAAGAGACATCTTCGACCCTTCGCATGACTGCAATAGGAGAACGAGAAGGTGATGGATGTAATGGTTACAAGGTCATATCAAAGCAGTGAAGGTGGATGACATATTTTAGATTATTACAATGACAAATGGAAGGGGCTAAAGATGGCAGAACAATCTAAGGATGTAACTAAGTTCTCATTGGTAGATATTTTAATATTAGATTGGTTGAAAGTGCAATGCATTAAGAGGTTCCATTTCTGGTTTACCACAACGAGAGGGAATATAGTGTGGTTGCAAAATATGAGATGATATCCAAGCAAGAGACAAAAACTATGTCCAAAAAGAAACAAAAATATGACCGCAATGGTGGATTTTAGAAGAAAATAAATGATGATGCCCCAAGAGAGACATAAACATAGAAGGACTATCATGGCCTCAAAGGAGGGATTGATCAAATAAATGATGTCCCAAAAGAGACACACATATAGCCACAATGGTGGAATTCAAAGCAAATGGTGCCCCAGATGAGACACAAATATAGCCACAAAGGTGGACTTGGAGAAAAAGGCCCCTCAATGCAGAGACAAACATTTCCTCAAAGGAGGGCTTAGAATGAGATGGGGATCTAGATATAATTAATTTATATTAGATGGATGTGAAGGGGGTAGATAAACCAACATCAAAGAGTAAAGTCCCCTAGTAACAAGGGAGTTGTACGGATGAGATGCTTAAGGGTGAGGGAATATTTTTCCCCCAATGAGTTAAATGTGAAGGAGGTAAAGGATGTCGAAAGATCTTAGATGAGATTGTTTTAGATTTGTATGGGGTAAACGATCAGAGACCACAAGTGTGCTTATTAAGATAAGAAACATCGATGAATAATGGAGGGCATTCCTTAGGAGGAATGACATGGGCTAGAGGGATGTTAAGGGATGATATGGATTGATAAATCACGGGAGATCCAATAGAAGGGATATAGATTGGATTCAAGGTGGATGAAGAAGGAACCTTCCCTTGAATGAGGAAATAATCTTTCTTCATAAGATTGTGGATGATTGACCAAAAGGCCTTACAATGTTCAATGTCATTGCTTGAGGTAAGATGATAGGCACAACTACAATTAGGATTTAACCATGATGGCTTGGGACCATGGGGATTAAAGGATTTAATAGGAGGAAGTTTGATGGCATGTGTTTGAGTTAAATGTCAAAATATATCTACGTATGACCCCATTGAAGTGTCATGGGGAAGGTAACTTTTGTGGTTTTTGATAGGATGTCTCGAATCGGAGTTAGGAGAAAATGTGGATGTAGATTGGATGTGTGAATTTCATATTTTAGAGGTCAAATAAAATTTGATTGAAGGATGATAGTGTTTGGATGTGGATTGATTATTGCAAGATGTCGTAGATGGAAAAATTGATCTTGACATGGATATTGTGGCATTGGATTATTGAGAAGAGGGAAAATCTGAATGTTTCTGTGGATGTGCATGGGACTATCGGGGATGTTTACCTTGAGCCTTAGACTTAAACCAAGAATATTTACCTTGAGAAGGGATTAAAATAATCTCAATCAGAGGATCTGATAGCGGTGGTGTGGTTATTAATGGAGAAACTATTCTAAAACAAGATGAAGATGTTAATGAAGATATAGGTGTTTGTATGATGCAATTAATGATATCTATGTGAGACATGGATTGTTTCAATTTGGGAATGGAAAGAGATGATTTTGTAGAGGGAGAAGGTAAAGAATCTTTATTTGATCGATGTGGATGTGTTGGTTCAATAGGTGATTCAATTGGTATATTTGGTAGGGTTGCAAATCGAGAGGATTTGATTGATGTGATAAGAGGATTGGGTAAAGAATATTGGGGTAGACTGGGTGATGTGGCCATGTGCAAGGTTTTCAAGGTAGAGCTAGGTGGATTTTTTGATATGACAGGTATAGGGGTAGCTAGGATAGATAAAGATGTAGGTAGTTTTGGAATCTTTGGAGACGTGAGTGATGTGATAACCAATGGAGTATAGCTTATAGGTATGGGTAATGCAACAAATGCAGGAGCATTTTTAGGTGTAGAAGTAGAAGGGACTAGTTGTTTCATTAAGATAGATATGGGTGAAGAAATATATGGGAGAGATGTAGGGATATGTGGGGCCAAAATAAGTGCTGAAGATGAATCTAATCTGTTAGATTCGTGTGTATTTGAAATTGTGGAAATGGATGATATAGTTGAATTTGATGTAGACGTGGTAAGGATAGGAGAAGGTACTATTGTATATATCTCCCCCCGGGTAAATATAGTCCAGAACAAAGTATCGATATGTGAAAATTCACACCCAAGGCACAAGCTAGAGGTGCACAGAACAAAGTGTCGACATGTAAAAAATTGCGCCCAAGGCGCAGGCTAGGGGGTGCACAGCAAAAAGTGTCGACGTGTAAAAATTCACGCCCAAGGCGTAGGCTAGGGGCGCACAGCACAGAGTGTCAACATGCAAAAATTTGTGCCCAAGGCGCAGGCTAGGGACACATAGAATGAAGTGTCGACATGCAAAAATTCACACCCAAGGCGCAGGCTAGGGGCACATAGAAAAAAGTTTCGACATGCAAAAATTCGCACCTAATGTGCAGGCTAAGGGCGTATAGAACAAAGTGTTGACATGTGAAAATTCACGCCCAAGGCATAGGATAGGGGCGCACAGCACAAAGTGTTGACATGAAAAAATTCACACCCAAGGCACAGGCTAGGGGTGCATAGCAAAAAGTGTCGACATGTGAAAATTTGCACCCAAGGCGCAGGCTAGGGGCACACAGAAAAAAGTGTCGACATGTAGAAATTCGAGCCCAAGGTGCAAGCTAGGGGCACACAGAACAAAGTGCTGACATGCAAAAATTTGTGCCCAAGGCATAGGCTAGGGGCACATAGAACAAAGTGTCCACATGAAAAAATTCATGCCCAAGGCGCAGGCTAGGGGCACACAGAACAAAGTGTCAACATGCAAAAATTCGTGCCCAAGGCGCAGGCTAGGGGTGCACAGAACAAAGTGTCGACATGTGAAAATTTGTGCCCAAGGCATAGGCTAGGGGCGCACAGAACAAAGTGTTAACATGTGAAAATTCACAGCCCAAGGCGCGGGCTAGGGGTGCACAGCACAAAGTGTCGACATGAGAAAATTCGTGCCCAAGGCGCAGGCTAGGGGCGCACAACACAAAGTGTCGACATGCAAAAATTCACGCGCAAGGCACAGGCTAGGGGTGCAAAGCACAAAGTGTCGACACCACATTTTTAGTGCCTATGGCACAATTAAAATTATTTTAACATGAGGATGGATGTGCCGAGGTGCATCTTCAGGAGGCGCAACATTTTGAGCGTTGACACCCCGATAGAAAGCAAACCCTGACTCAGATATTCAAATGGCCATAACTTTTCACAGGGAGCTCAGATTCACGCAAGGTTGGAATTTTCGGAAATATTACAAGGTCCTCTATCCAAATTTGACTAGATATCTTTAATTGGGTGAGAACAACTTCTTAAAAAATGCAAAATACAATTTGCCATTTTTTGGGTTTACTAGGGTTCTCACCTACCGCCATAATGAGATGAATTAAATGCAACCTAGAGGTGGTTGGGGTAGATTTGGAATTCCTCTCTCTTTTCTATCTCATTCTTCTATAAATAGTAAGGAGGGGATTCTTTCTAAAGGTTGGACATTCTTGTTTTTCCCCTCCCTTCTTCTCTCTGGCAGGTGAATTTGTGGAGTTCAAACCTCCCATCTAAAACTGTAATGCAACTTTGCCTCTTGGAATTTTGTAGTGTATTGTATCAATCTTTGGAGCAGATAATGCATGTCTGTGGATGATTCTCAACCCTCTCTATGTTTATTTGCATCCTCTTGATCTTTCACTGCAAATTTTGTTATATGTGCATGATCTTGCATTGCATTTTAATGGTTTGTGTTTATTGGGCAAGACATGTGTTATTCATTCCTCGGTGCATCACCTTTATTAGTTTAGGTTTTATTTTATCCATCTTCTTACCCTGCCTCTTTGGAAAGTTAGTTTAGGTTTTTTAGTAAACCCTCTACATTTTTACATGTGCATCTGAAGAGAGGAATAGGAACCGTCCTTCATCCGAAGAGCTTTTCTAATTTCACAAGGTCCCACACTTGGGAAAAGCTCCATGTTATGTAATCATACTGAGAGTCTCAACCCATCGAGTTGCAGACATTCATGGTTGCTGTGATTTTCTAACAATAGGTACAAGTTCAGGACAAGTAGTGAAAGTTGATGTAGGTGTAACTGGTTCTAAATAAGGGATGGGAATAATGTCCACATGTGGGAACATGTGGAGTTGGTGACAAGATGGGATCTTGATTGATAGTGTCAACCATACAAGATTTTGATAGTTGAGATGTAAAGGGGGTGACATGATTCGTTGGTGGTTGATTAGTCTATGTAGTGGAGGTATCAATTTGGATATCCCATTAATTTACAATTTGTGGGAAACAATCTTTGAAGGAATGACATGTCTCAATGTCATGACCTTTGACTCAATGATATTTACAAAAGTGGGCGTCATGATACCAAATAGGCTTGGCTTGTGAGTTTTCTACGGGTCGTATGGGAGGTAGTTGGATAGAGTTTATGCTCATCAACTTATCAAATACATAACTATATGATTATCCTAAAGGAGTGTAGTTGGTTGTTGATTAAGGAGATCGTTATTGAGACCATGTGCTTGGTGTAGATGGGGATGAGGGTTCAATGACCATAGTGTTGGCCACAACCCTTGAACTTGCCACTATGTTTGAATGGTTTCATGGATTCAATTTTTAGTTTAGTTGAACTTAATTTAAGATAACCCTGCTCAATGACACATGCTTCAAGCTTACGATCCATTGTGAAATCTTCGTCAAAGGTTTAGAATGATTGGATTTGTAAATTGGATGATATATGTCTGGCACACGAATGTGAGAATAAGTCAATGAGTTCAGTTTATGGGATAGTGAAGGATAGTTGGTTTATAACAACATGCCATCATGCGACGAAGTCGGCGATGGGATCATTTTCATAATGTCAAATGGTATATAGATCTGTGATAGTGGTCTTACATGTGATATTGATAGAAAAGTTTTCTAAGAACAACTGTGCAAGGTGGGTAAAAGAGAATATGGAATTTCATGGGATATTATGGTACCAGTCTAACTCGGGACTAGACAAAGACATGGGGAAAGTACGAAGGAGTAAATCATGATCATACATAATAAGACAACATGCATGTTTAAATGTAAGGAGATTTTGTTGGGGATATTCTTTATTGTTGAACTTATTAAATGTAGGAAGTTTCCAATGAGGGGGATATGGTTTAATTGGAACTGACCGATGAATTGGTTCGTGACAAATGTGTTCATAGGATAAGGTTTTCTTGGATGGTATGGTAAGGGTTTCTAAACTAGCTAGCTGATTCATTAAGGCATGAATTGAATCACTCGAGGTGTTGTAAGGTTGAGATTGGATTGGTTGCGTGGTTTGAAAAGTAGTTTGGTAAGGTAAATAATGTGTTTGTGGGTGTTTGAGGAAGCATCTGATAAAGCGGTTGATAAGTTTTTGGATAGGATGTTTGCAGAACGGTTTGATAAGATAGTTGATTAATTTGTGGATATGTAGATGTTGGAGGAGTTACTTGGCAAAGAATAACATATGTCACAGGATGGGATTATTACAAAGGTTGACTTTGAATAATAGGAATATGGTGTGTTTGTTGAAGTTGGGTAGGTTGTTGTGGTAGATGATAAGTAGGGATATGAGTGTTAAGGGGTTGAGACTATTGGAGCATAGGATGGGTAGGAATGTAGGTATTCAAAGGCTGAGATTTTTTGATGAGCATACTAGTGGAGGTTGAAATAGAATTGAAAAAAAGGGTTGTGGGTGGAATGTGATCCACCAATTAAGGAGACTGGGAGGATTGAGAGATTGTAAGGGATTTTTTGAGTAAGCATTCATACATGGGATTAGGAGGAGATTCGATTGTATTTAGAGGAGCAGGAGATGGTAGTGTGATCGGTTTAGGAAGATTGGCTTGATGAGGGATATTAGGGTTAGTGTTAAGGCAGGGATAATTTTGTATGACATGGTTCTCATGATGTGAGACCATGGAGACTGGAGGTTGAGTGACTAAAGGTGTGGTTTTGAGTTTAGAATCTTGTTGGGTGATATCTTCAGAAGAAGTAATATTATCGGATAGAGAAGATTATTTTTTTGTATCGATTTGGGAAAGAGTGACAATAGGTGTGAAATAGAGAAACATTTGTTTATGTATGTTGTTGACAAACAAATCAAGAAGAATATTTTTTAACATCATGATTAATTTATAGGATGTGAACATAAAAGAAATGTAGGTAAGGAAGGTGCCTAAAGGAGTCTAAGGTTGGTTTCAAGTAGTTATGGATTGGGAGATGTCTGATACGATTGTTTGTCGGGTTTTTAGGTCCCAATCAGTTAACGAGGTGAGAGGAATGTTTGGATGTGTTAATTATGTTTGTGCAGTCTCAGGAAGTGTGTGGTAAGTGAAATGCAGAGAGTTAAATTCTTTACTTAAGCTATGTGCTCAGGAAGGATTCAAAAGATTTGTTTTAGACCAAAATGAAATGAAACATTCAATGTATACAGACACTCAGGAAAGGGAAAGTTTGATGCAAAAAATAAAAAAATAGATAAAAATGAGAAATACCTAGAGAAACGCTTATCCTGGTTATTAGATTATACGTGATAGTGATGTATTTAGAAGTGCCAGTTAGTGTCCTGAAACGCCCAGGTACCCTGAAATGGCATCGTTTAGAATTGCAGATGAGGCCAGTAAAAATGAGTATGTTTTGTTTTTTATATGGGTCTTTGAAAACGTTATTTTTTTGGTTGCAAGGTCGTGGAGGTCACCTACAAAAGCAAATAAATTGATTAGTGAGAGATATAAAAAAATATCCAACATAGAACAAGAATGAATTTAATCAATAATACATAATAAGTTACCCAGACTAACTGATATACAAGAGAAGAATAGATACACAGTTAATCAAGTAAATGATGAAATGAGTTATATAAATATAGAAAAATAGAGTGAATAAAACTAATGAAACGAATTACAAGATAAAACAATGAGATCACCAGTTAGATGTATTAAAATTAAAAAATTAAAAAATAAAAAATAAAAAAATAAATCAATTAATTAATCAATAGATAAGAAATGAAGGTAGACACAAAAAAAAATAATAGATGACAATCTCGAATGACTAGTAGGGGAGCCGAGGAATGACGAGGGGACAAGAAGGGACGTGATTGGAGAGGGGATTGACATGGGATGGTGTGGATGGAAAGGGAGGTGGAGGTAGTGAGAGGTATGAGGATACACTGAGGAGGTGAGTGAGGTGTCGGTGGGTCATACTACACATGGATGTGGCTGTCACATATATAATGACATAATGAGAATCAATAGAAGTCTAAACAAGAAATTTATTATGGGCTATGGTGTTATGAGCTCTGCGATCACTGTCTTGAAAGAATTATAGATCGAATGTTATAGATAAACTTTATAATCACTATCCATAGAGTTTAGCATGGAGTGGAGACTAAACCGGGAACCATTGGACGCATCAAGTGTCAAAATATTGTGATGTGCGTGTGTAATAGTCATCCAAATCGTTTTAAAAAAAGTAAATAGTCATCCAAACCTTATGTGCATTTGATATTGAGCTCGAAACATCTGGAAGGATTGTGGATCAGGAGCTTGGAGAAATGGATTGAGTGGAGTCAGGAAGAACAATTGTTGTGCAGGATACAGTATAAGCAAACCATATAGTGATGTGGGTTGCCAAGACCATAGAGTCGATCAGTTATGGAACAAGAGCATGTCAGTCATCAATAAGAAATGACAATAAAAACATTAAGTGAGCTAAATTAAAGGCTCTAAGAAAACTATGAACATAAGTCTACAATGTTAAGGGTATACAAGAGTAGAGGCCATGCTCAGTTCTTATGGAAGTTGATTGCGAAGATCTTATTTTTGAATTTGTAGAGAAACTCAGTGGAGAACTACATGCAATACATGTGGATACCACCAATATTATACTTGTATGAAGATCAAGAAAAGGAAATGCCCTACATAACTAGTATGTGGATTCATGTTGTTAGCAAAGATACGATGTTAAATATTTTGCGTGAAAAGTTTCCTAAGGAAAATGAGTGTGGAAATAAAGTATTACCAGGTGCCACATCCAGTCAAAGGGAAATATAATTATATCTGTATGATATAATTGGGAATGTTTTAATGCTCGTGAATCACTTCACCAATTTACTGTTGATCTCTCGAAAAACATGGAAGAGGAAGATAATTAGTATTTTTTCATACACATATTCTTATGGGAGAATCTGTGATAGGACGAAGCTCGGGTAGGGGAGCTTGGTTGGAAGAGATCATGAGGAAGAAGTGGATGTGAGGAAATTGGTGAGGAGAAGAGTAGGTCAGTTGGGGGGAAGAAGGGGACTATGGCTCGGGTCTGCATGGGAAGGAAGAGAGAAGGCTGGAGAGAGAAATGGGACGTGGGAAGAGAAGCGTGGTTGGGAGATGGGATGGGAAGAGGAGAGTGTAGCTCATGGGAAGAAAGAGACAAGTGGAAGGAATATGGAGAATAGTGAGGAGGGAATGAGTGGGAGAATGGGGAGGTGTGAGGCAGTTGAGTTAGTTGCGAGTAGAGGGATGTTGGTGGATGGTTGGGAGATGAGGGGAGGTGTGGTGGAGAAGGTGAAGGAGAGCTGAAGGAAATAGCCGAGGTAGAGGAGATGGGAGGTAGGGAGCTTGGATGGGGGGAAGGAGACAATGTGGGAGGAAGAGATTAAAAGGTAGAATGGAGGACTCGGTGGGGAGTCATGGGTGGGGGAAAATGGTGGAAGGGAGATGGAGTTGCTGAGTGGAAGGGAGAGAAGGGGATAGTAGCGTGGGAAGAGGAGATTTTTTTAAGGAGTTCGGTGGAGATGGGGGCTGAAGGATGTGGCTGAGGCAGAGGAGGTGGGAGGACTATGAGAGCCGAGGTGATGAAGTGGAGAGAAGGGACGTGAGATGAGGAGTGTGGTGGCTGAGTGGGAGATGGAGAGTTGGATGAGAGGAATGGAGATTGTGATGACGTGTGGAGAAGTGTGGATGGGAGATGGGATGGGAAGAGGAGGGTGGAGCTCGTAGGAAGAAAGAGACAGGATGAAGGAAGATGGAGAACAGCGAGGAGGGAGGAAGGTAGGCTCGAGAGGTCGGTGATAGGTTAGAGAGTAAGGTGGGAGGATCATGGGGATATAGTGGAGAGAGGTAGATGGTGGAAAGGAGATGCGGGAGATGTTCAGATAAAACGTCTTAGTTATTGTTTTTTTTAAATTATAATTTAATATAATTTGATAATAATTTAATCTAATAATAATAATTTAATTTAAACGAATGTTAGTTTTATTATATAGAAAAACACATAAATGCAATTATATATTAATTATAAGTCAAAGAAAATGTGATTGGCTTTAAAAAGATCCAAATATGAAGCTTTTGATGATGAGTAAGCATGATATTTACGAAATATATATATAATAAAAATAAAAATAAAGTACTAAACGCAAGTTATATGTATTTATTACAAAAGCCAAGTTTGAAAATACAACCAAACAATGAAGTTAATTTCTGAACTCATTTCCCATGCAATCTAGTACCCAGCTGATTAAACAATAGAAGAGTAATTACCTTGAAGACAAACCAAACCTCTGCTACAGACAAAGATAACACCAAACCTACATGAGGCAAATAAAAGGACAAAACAAACAAATATGACTAGATCTTGGATTTGGTCCCACCGAGGTGTGCCAAATGTTGATCTGCATTTTCAGCTTCTTATTCAGATGAGTGTACAAGTAATCAAGAAACACTAAACAACATCGAGTATACAAGGGATTAGTACCTTGGAGATGGAGATGGATGATATGGGCACAAAAAAATTAGATACATGATATCAGGAAGCTAGATCTGCAAAACTAAACCAGATAAGATTAGAACACAATATGCAGGGGTTACCTGGATGGAACTATACAATGGAAAAGTGACAAGTGAGCATGGGAATCTACGAGTAACTCTTCCTCGCACCCGACCCTCCCGAGGTTGTGATGAGATAGCCGGTGGGGATGAAATATATGTGGGGTATGGAAAAAATAATTAGGCAATCTTATATCTTCAATATGCACTAATGGAATATGTGAATCTAAGGCAAAGAAGGCCCTCCTAACCTGAAACTAGCGTGATAGATCGGTTGGCGAGGATGACTGCTCGAAGGCTCTAATCAATATCGAGATCTAGTGTGATTCGATCTATAGGTTGTGGAATACGTGGAAGATAACCTGTGGGTGCTTCGTATATGTCTCCCGACAGGGTCATGAAAACAAATGACGGACTGATGGTGGATTCTATGGGTGATTTTCTGGTCTAGTCCAAAAATCCTTAAATTGATTAGCTATTGTGTCTAGTGAGGATAGTTGTGTGATGATGATTGGTGGAAGTGGAGTGGATCTAAATACTAATGTGTGTAAACCAGCATCAACATCTGATTGTCATGTTGACCCATTGGGGTTGTGGGACCTATGGATCACAACCGTAGATTCGTGGTTGTTGAGGACCTCTTATGGTCATGTGAAGAATCAATCTCTAATCCCTAGTATCCAGTAGTCGTATGCATTTTTGGCCTCTCTATTTAGAACTAAAAGTTGTGCAATTTTCTCAGAGTACCTTACAGGCGTTCTGGCAACTTGAATTCTTAAACTAGTGTCTATGTCAGTGAGAATGTCTCTCGTGTCTTGCTGTGGGACCAAAGGATCACAACTAAATGTTTCCTCTCTTTCAAGGCCTTCTACAGTCATGCGGATATTTATCTAGGGTAATCTGTAGTTTGGCTAGTTTTGACCAAAACGTATGTGCTCTGTCGTCTTCTATGTTTATTCCTCTTAGCTGTGAGCTAATTTCTTGTAGGTTTGCTATCGTTCGGAAGACCTGAATTCTGAGATTTTGGTCTATATCAGTTATTACTGCAACATAGTTGGGTTGAGGCATGATTGGTTTGAATATGTATTCTCTGGGCTCCCTATGTCCCATGATTGTCATACAAACGAAACAATGTAAATCTAACTGTGTAAAGTATATCTACAGCATATATAACTTCTCTATTTTTATGTTTTTGATGAACTATTTGAATGAAATTAAAAGAGCAATTATTTAAAACATCTAGTAATTAACAACTAAACTATTAACAAAATTAAAACAAACAAGGTAGCCGAGTATAGCTACTTTCCCTGTGTAGTTGTAAGTCTATTCTAAATAACGAAATAACTTATGTAATCTATTTGAAAGACTCTTGATCCTACCTTAGAAGTAAGGAATGAATCATAGTTTCTCATAAACTATCAATCCCCATAGCTTCCCCGGTAATATCAAAAGTGAGATTAACTGAAATGAAATGCTTTTACTATTCTATTTGATATACTTTAACCAGAACTTTGAAAGCTTGAACTTGGATTTTACAGAACAGTGGCGAATCCGATTTTGTGTGGCCTTGTCCCCTCAGTGTGATCTCCTCATTCCTTCATACTCACGTGAATATAGAAAAGCATGTAATGCTAACATCAACATAAGTATGTATTGGAATAATGGAAGCTTTGGGTACAGACTAAATATAATGTGAGTAGGAGAGGGATAGAGACAAGAGAACAAATCTTGGCTTATGCAATTCCTAGCGGGAATTATTGCGAGTCATGCAACACAAAACATTCAAAACTTGAGACAATTCTTCTTGACGAAAAAAACCTACAACTCTAATGGCTTCAGACTTGAAAATGAAACTATCTTATCTCAATTGATTGTGTGAAATAGTAACAACACTAGCACAAGAAGATTATGTGGCTTCTAAACAACAAAAACAACACTAACTATGCATGTAACAACTAAAAATTATGAATTCCTAAGAACTGAAAGACTAAAACTATGAAATGAGAAGATGAGAGGTAATTTACTTGAAGATCAACCAGCTATTTATAGAATCCCCCATTTACCGAAAGGTGAAAACCAATTTGAACTCTTTAACCATAAACAATGCAAAAACACTATTCTATGGAACCAGAATCATAAATACGAGCAAAGGCAGTGAAAAAAGTTGGTAAACATTGAAATTTTACACAAGTCGCTATAAAAGGAATGTTCTGGAAAAACACGTGAAGGACCATCGGCCCTGAGCAGGGTGGCAGTTACAAGACCGCCACCCTGCCTGGGCTGGTGGTCACTAGACTGTTGCCCAGGCAGGGCGGTGGTTTCATAACTGAAGATCAAAATGCAAAGGAAAAGAGGGGAGAAGAGAAAAATAAAGCATGTAGGGGCTAAGCAAGACATGCGGGATGTTAACACATACTTAGAGAGCTTTTCTGGATCCCGAACACCTTGCGAGGAGACCTGTATCATCATCGGGGCATGTGTAACGTAGTTCTGGCAGTGCAGTACCCTACAATTTTGGGTACATACATATTGCCCCCTTGGAGAATTGTTTTAGCCATGAAGAGGCACAAAATAGTGGTTCTGAGTATGGTGGTCCTGAAATGGGAGATTAGAAATTATACCTGACACGTCCATGTGACGAAATGACTCCATCCAAAATTCCCGCTACCTGCAAAATGAAAAGAGGACTCAAGTGCAGATAGAAAATAAATCGAAAAATAAATACTAAAATAATATGAAATGAGGACTTACCATTCATACGGGGATAAGAACTTACCTCCGTTGGTGCTCCAAACCTGTGAAAAGAGGTATTCAAAAAAAATTCAAGATGCTATATATGTAAAAATGGGCCCATTTTCCTATTCATTTGCACGTGTTGATTTGATTGATTTTGAGCTTTAGGACCCATAACGACGGTTTTTGACAAGAGTATAGTCAAAACGTTCATGACGAGATAGTGATCATGCCTCCACGAGCGGAACATCAACTCGCGAGATCACATGTTAGTTCCTTGTGATTTAACGTTTTTATCCCCAAAATGTTAAAATGATGAAATATTTGTCATGGGGGGATTATTTTTGAAAATGTCAGTGTTAATAGGGTCACTTAGCGGGGGGTGCCTAATGGGTAGGCTTTGTTTTAGTCAAAATAGTATTCTTTTCATGTTTTTAGGTGTTTTTAGGGCACGTAACCCGTGTGAAAATTCGGGATACGATCGCCACCCCTGAGCAAGGCGGCGGTTACATGACTGCCGCCCTTTAAGGTGGCGGTTACGGAACTGCCCGCCCCTGCTCGGGGTGGTGGTCCTTTACAGAATGCCAAAAACTCAGTGTTTTGAGCCAAATTTTGCATTTTTAGTATTCTTGTATGTTTTAATGATTTTTTTAATGTAATTTGAATACTAACTTACTCCTTTTTGTGTGTTTTTGGGTGTATACAGGCGAAGTAGGAATATATCAGATGGAGCCGAGAGAGAGTGTGTGATTGGCTTCTAGTAGTGTTGGATGCACTTTCTCAGGATGAGCAGAAAAACTCTTCAGAGGGCTGGCATATTGTATATATCACGGGTCCCCGCATGTTGCACCTTCTAGTCACATACTTTGTGACTTGTTTTCATATTAGGATGTTGATCGGAACACTTTCTGATTTCCAGGAGTCAGGGGTGAGTGGACTATCACCCTGGAGGATGTCTACCGTATCTTGGGGGTCCCGATCATCAGGAGACAACTTACACTTGAGACAGTAGGGTCATGGGCTCAGATAGCACAGTGGGCTTCATACATGGGAGACGCAGTTATCTCCACTAGTTCGAAGAAGGGGGTGAGGGTCCGTTCCATTCCTAGCTTGCCTATCCCCTTGATTCGTCAGGTTATTATGGGGATCCTTGCCTCGAGATTGATCAGAGACAAGGGAGGGTAAACCTTACTCTATTATTGGTCCCCTATTATTACACAGATTGAGACACATGGGCAGATTTATGCCTGGGGAGCTGATATTCTTGGGACCATCTATCATGATTTTTAACCGGGTGGTTCACTTATAGGGGCAGTCATTGAGTTATCCGACCTTGGTTATGAGCTAGGTTTATAAGCGTATCATCCCTTACGGGAGAGGCGTAGAGGTGGCGGATCTCATATCCGTGAGGGCAACCAGATGGATAGATATGTCGGTGCTTAGAGCACCCCACCAGCCAGTCACCTCCCTGATTACTGATGATATGGAAGCCGCACCTTATCAGTCCATGGAAGGTTTGTGGGGCGAGGAGACCCTCACTTTGATCTCTTGCTCTACCACAAGGTAGCTTGTGGATAGGACGGGGAAGGTGGAGACACACCCCTTTGATCGAGTGCCTCAGCAGTTTGGCCTTACTTCCTTATGTTGGTATGCTCCCCCAGTGGTGCCAGTATTCAGATCAGTTCGGGAGTCTAGGGGAGGTCCTAGAGGCCGGGGTTGGACCGTTGTTACTCTGAGTGTCCCTATTTAAGCTAGGCGGGTAGTATGCGCTCGAGGGAGATCTGGTGCTCCTCAGGAACCCTTACTTCAGATTTCTGCCAGTCCTGCCCACAACAGTGATGAACCCATTGATATAGACTCTGAGTCCAAGGAGTTCACAAGGGCAGAGATGGAGGAGGAGACCAAGGCTGAGGTCAACGAGTCGGGTGGAGAGGAGGATAGCGATCTTGAGTGGCATGAAACTTAGGATATCTTACAGGCCAAGAGGGCAAAGCAAAGTGCGGAGAGGGTGACTCTAGTCTCAGAGGAGCTACCCTCTCAGGGACCTAGGTGGTGAGGATGAGTCCGTAGCAGGATGTTATGTTGCCCCAGACACATGAGGAGGACCTCAGTCGGTGGTGGCATCTGTGGTAGGTGCTGATCCTAGGGATCCCTCTTGGAGGCCCAGAGATCTGAGTGAGTTATCATCCTTCTCTTAATGTTTGTTTCTATCTAGGATTGCCCTAGTTGCTATCTCTCCTTTTGTTTACTTTTGTTTCTATCTTTTGATTACTTCTAACTTATTTTCTCCTTTGCTTATAGAGACTGCTGATGAGTGGAAAGAATTGATTCACCGGGTATGCACTAATACCATGATGATCCCCATGGATACGACTTGCGCGGAGCTATTTGTGGATGCAGGGGAGCCTTCAGCAGCTGGTAGGCATATCGACATTTTTTTCCCTATCTGGCATGTGGCCAAGATGGTGACTACCCTCCGTACTAAGTTGGTTGGGTATAGGACAGTGGAGCGCCTGATGAGGAGTCACTCTCATAGGGAGGCTACAACTACTCCTCGAGATTGTGAGCCCTCAATGCATTCAGAGCACCAGCGTAGCTGGAGTCCTAGATGTGGTCGTGCACCTTCAGAGGGGTCTCATAGGGGTTAAGAGCCCACTTGGCTCTTGTAGATTGTTTATGCGATTTATTTTGTATTTCTTGGGCTCATTGAGCATTTTGACCATGCCTAGCGCATGATGGCACTGTACAAGAAACTTGATTATATATATATATATATATTCTTTTTGGATCAGACCCTTGGTATCTAGGTTTTTGTGATTCATTTTCACATGTAAACTAGATGTTTGTTAGAATGCTTTTTTTATATGCTTTTCAGAATGTATGCAATGGATAAAAAATGAAAAAAATGCTTTCTTTCTTTTGTATTTCATGATGTTGATATATGATAATGTAAACACAATGTGATTTTGAACTTTAGCTTCTATAAGAAATTTTCCAATACTTCGTATAGTTTTGACAGAATGTGATGACAAGCTGGTATGATGAGCAGATGCACTTGCCCCATTGAACTAACTCCATGCAACCAGTAAGATGCGAGGGATCACCACCGAGAGCTAGAAAGGGCACAAGCTATGTATTTTTTTGAATGGTAGTGATGAGAGTTAGACAAATATTTGGTGGAACCAAATTAGGATGCTACAAACCTACTCTACTCAAGTGACTCCATAGTTTAGAATGCTACTTGCTTTGCGGTTTATCTAGACTTAGATCCGTAGATGGACACATGGTAGACAAAATCTGGTTTTCGGGGTTTTGATCTCTCTTGAAATTTTTGACATCTGATTCACTTGTTTTTGACTCAAGATTTCAAAGGTTTATTTGAACTGTTTGTTTACGACCTTCAACATTTATTATCAAGAGGACCCCCCAAACCTTGCCCCATGCTACTAGTAAGAAGCAAGGGCTTATCACCATGGATAAGGTACAGGTGAGTGAGGGCATTCCCATCCTTTCCCAACCCTACATCACTAGTAAGAGATGCAAGCTCATCACCGAAGGTTGGTAAGGCAAGGAAATGTGTAAAAATAAAATTTTTTGTTTGATCTACATTTGAATTATTTATTTGAGAAAAATGTTAGTATGTTCTTATTTCCAAAGAGATATACATACGGGATAGATGTGACACAATGAAGATTCTAGAACAGACCATAGGCAAGACACCTATCCTAGGAAGAAACCAAAAGTGAGAACAAGCGTGAAGACCTTGGTATGGTTACTGTTAAGACTATGTCATATCTAGCTTTATATGGATGAAATGATTCTGAGACAGGTGATGATGTTATGAAAATGAAGAATTATGATTGGAATGCTTATGCTAATACCATCAGAATTTTGTAGTGAATTGCTTTGAGAATAAGCTCCTTGATCACAAAATTTTACGAAACGAGTGGACAAAATGAACCTAACTATATGAAGATGCAATGTAGATATAATTATTCAAGTAGTGCTAGTCGCTTATGCATAGAATCGTTTAAGATGCAAGGAATTGACTGTTTCATTGAATTCTTCACCTTCCAGTGTACATAAGAGATATGCACCATTTCCATAGTCTTTCATGACTCGGTATGGGCCCAATAATTTGGGCCGAAATTTCCTTCACCAGTTTTTCTTATCGATCCAACTATCTAGCCTTAGAACTAGATCTCCTTCATAAATATCTCATTCATAGACCCTTTTGTTATACTGTCGGCACATCCGGTCAGCATAAACTCTATGCCGTTGTTCAACATCTAATATGGCCTCATCTAGGATTTCTATTTGGGAGAGACGTGCTTCTCTATAAGCTTCTTCATCAAGGATCCCTTGTAGTGATATGTGGAGACTGGGTATTTCAACCTCAAGTGGGAGAACTACTTCTGCTCTGAATACCAATGAGAAAGGAGTTACTCCTGTTGGTGTTCTTATTGAGATCCAGTGGGCCCATAAGGCTGGATATAACTTTAAATGCAAATCTCATTTGTTTTCTTTTACCATTTTAAGGAGAATAGCTTTCAATGTTTTGTTTTTTTGCTTCAGCCTATCTGTTGGCTTGAGGGTAATATAGGGAGGTTGTATGATGGTTTTATTTTAAATTTATTGCATAGCTCATGGACTTCATAATTCTTAAAGGAAGTACCATTATCTGAGATAATGATTTGTGGGACATCTTACCTACAAATGATTTGGTTTAAAATGAACTTGGCGATCACGGAACCTGGTACAATGGTGAGAGGCATAGCCTCTACCAATTTGGTAAAATACTCGGTGGCCTTGATTATGAAGTTATGGCCCATCTATTGATGAGGGAGAGAATTCCCCTATCAAATCTAGGGCCCCATGTAGAAAAGGGCCATGGAGTTGCGATTGGTTGTAGAGCTTGTGCCAGCTTGTGAATCTCATGGGAAAGTTCTTAGCATTTATGACACTTGCGTACAAACTCTACTACTGTCGTGTTCTAGAGTGGGCCAGAAATAGCCCATCCGATGTATTTTGTGAGTAGTGGCATGACCACTGAAGTGACCTCCACATATTCCACTATGAGATTCGTAGAGAATATTCTTGGATTCTTCTGTGTCAACACACCTTAGAAGCATTCCATCGAAAGCCTTACGGTAGAGCACTTGTTCTATAATAACGTAGTTAGCTACGACAATGCGTAACCAGCCTTCTTTGTTGTGGTGTAGCACCTTCTGGATACATATGGTCCATGATGTAACTAACAATATCAGTATACCAAGGACATTCAGAGATAAGAGGTCTGGTTTCGATGTAGTATATGCATTCATTAGGAAAATCTAGATCTACTAGATCGCCTCCATCTAACGGGTTGTTGGCTAACCAATCTGCAATGATTTGTCCCTTAACATAATTCTGGTTTACAAAATTTAATTTGAATTCACCCCATTAAGGTTATAAAGTGTCTAGCATTTTTAGACAAGGACCCTTGCGTGAGGAAAGTTCGTAAATGGTTTGTTTTTACAATGACCCTTGTTTCTTGGTTTAGTATGTAATGTCTTAGGTGTTTGGTTGCAAATACTATGGCAAGGCACTCTCGTTCTGCCTGCATATAACTCGTTTCATAATTGAGCAACGTTTGGCTAGTAAAATAGATCACACATTCTCGTTAATCATCATATTTTTGAGCCAACATGCAGGCTAGCGAGACATATGTAGCTCGTGAATATAAGATCAAAGGATGATATGGTCTCGATGGCATTAACATGGGAGGAGATAGCAAGAAGCATTTAAATGCTTCGAAAGCCTCATGGCATTCCTTTGCCCAAATAATGCAGCAATCCTCTTTCAACAAATTATTGATCAAATGTATAGAAAAACTTAAGTCTGAAATGAATCTCCAGATTGCACCGAGCTTTCGAAGAAATGATCTAGTGCCAGATTCATCTGATGGTGGGATAATTTCAAGAACAACCCAGATCTTGGTTGGGTGTACATCAATCCCTTGTGATGATATAATGTAACCTAGGAGTTTCCCTCCTGTCACACCAAACACACATTTTTATGGGTTTAGGGTGACTCTGTATTCGATCAAACATGAAAGGATGATGTGGAGCACTTCTGGGTGATCACAGTGCTTCCTGGCCTTGGCCAACAATTCATCTACATAGGATTCCATGATTTTATGAATAAGATCATGAAATATGTATGTCATTGTCTGCTGGTATGTAGCACCAGCATTCTTGAGGCCGAATGGCATAATGGTGTAGCAATAAGTTCCCCAAGGAGTTATAAATGTAGTTTTGGCTTCGTCTTGTTCAGATATTTTGATTTGATTATATCTCAAAAATCCATCCATGAGAGACAAGAGCTCAAATCTAGCTGTTGCATCAATGATGACGTCAATGGATGGTAATGGGAAGTTTTCCTTGGGACACGCCTTGTTAATGTCTCAAAATTCTATGCAGATGCGTATCTTCCCATTATTTTTGAGAACGGGGATGATATTAGATACCCACTAAGAGTAATCAACCGGTTTTATGAACCCTACTTGGAGAAGCTTCATTACTTCTTCCTTTACCATGAGAGCTACCTTGGGTTTCATTGGTCTTGATTTTTTTTTAATTGGCTTTGCATCTGGTTTGGTGACAAGGTTATGTACTGCAATGTGTGGTGTAATTCCTGTCATTTCTTTATAATTAAATGTAAAAGCATTTCGATGTTCTATGAGGATTTGAGTGTGTGTTTCTACCTCTTATGGAGTTAACGAACATCCTAATTTTAAGATCTTTGGTTCTTCCTCCGTTCTGATGTTAATATCAATCGTTTCCTCAATTAAATAAGTGTTACCTTCTTCAAACTCAGGTGGGGCTTGAGGTAGTTCCTAATCTTCTCCATTCTTTACCACGTATATGTCGAGCTCCTTTTGTGGGGAAAGCTCTGTCATGGGATTTCCAAAGTAAGAAGATGAATTTGGGATTAACGATAAATCTACCACGTGATGGGTGAGATGTAACTCTGCATAGGTGTTTAGGTAATCAAGAGTGGCTCTATCACTGTCAACGCAATCTAAGATAGTAGATGCATTCTCAACTATGTTTCTTAAAAGAGGGTTTGACATTTTCTTTATTAATGGTTCAGTACGAAGCGATACCATGAAACGAGTGTCTTCCAAATCACTGCTGGGAGTGAAACATGAAGCTAAGGTTTCTATCGAATATGTGAGAAGGTTTTGTTCTCGAGGGATTGCTTCAATTGATATGAAGTTAAATCCTTTGCTCAAATGTAACATCGTTGTTTTGTAGAGTTGTAAATGTTCAGCTCTAGTCTCATACACCTCAAAGACTTGGTTTTCTACTAATTCAGAGTCTCCTAACACTCTGATGTCATTAACACCAAGCCTCTTAGCTAAGATGAGGCCAAGGAGGAGGGCTTCGTACTCAACGCCATTGTTTGTACATTTGAAATTTAGTGTAAAGGTGAACGGTAAGATCTTTCCCTCGGGATAAGTAAAGATCACACCTGCCCCAGCCCCATAACGACATCTAGCTCCATCAAAATGGAGAGTCCAATATTTAGTTGGCAAGATAGATGTTGGGACATTTTCTACATCCACTTCTTCTGCTTCGGTTACTTCTACCATGTAGAGTTCTTCTACTGGAAGAGAACCAACACCTAGGGTATATCCCATACCTATAGAATCAAATGGTAGGAAAATTGGTAGATCCTATTCTAGCAATTCGACAATCTTTGCAGTACTTCCTAGTGATATTGTTTCTACAATGTTAGCCTCATTCTTGAGGTCTGGAATATTCTTGATTAGGTTTGTAACTTCTAGTTTTGTTATAGGTACCAAATTTTCTTCCGGTTTTGAGTCGGTTATCTTGTTAAGTTGGTTTGTTGGGAGTTCAAACTCAGAGTGAATGCCTAGTCTTTTCTTCAGGTCTGCTAGGTGTATATCGAATCGTTTCAGATCACCTTTTGCCATGAATATCTTTCCTAAGTGTAAGAATCTTATTTATTGAAATAACGTAGAAGGGATTGCTTTCATACGGTGTATCCACGATCGGCCGAGGATCATATTTTAGTTCGTTTCCCGATCTATATTATAAAAATCAGTGAGGATTGTTTGAGGTCCTAAGGTGACTAGTAGTATTATAGTTCCAATCGAAGTGGCTTTAAGGTTGTCATAGCCTCTTAGCGTATCCCGACTCGTGGAACAATTTGTTTCTCCATACCTTAGCTTTTGAAGGAAAGAGAAGGGAACTATGTTAACTACTGCCCCATCATTAACCATTGCATGTTTAACGTAATTTTTATAAATCCACACTTGTAAATGTAAGGTCGGATCACCTCTACGTGCAATCTCAACGTCTGTTGGCATTTTTTTTATGTCAAATATAAACTTGGTATCCCTATCCGACTACTCTGGAGGGTGAATATCGAAGTCTATATGGTTTACTTGTGTTTCAAGAGGTGGAGTGATGTTAATTAAATTACCTAAACCTAATTCTTCTAAAAGAGCATCCCTATGGGTAGGAGAGTTTTTCAATAAGTCTAAGAAGGAGATATGAGATAAGGTCTTTATTAGGTCATTAGTTACATCATAGGCACCTACGGGGTTTCCTAATGGATGTTGAATGTTATCTGTCTCTAGCAGATAACTTGGACTTGGCTGAGAGGAATACTCTCGCATCCTTGTTATAGCTTCCACGGGTAGCTCAGTGTCTAACTCCACTAAATTGACTATCTTGGATCATAGCTGATTTCCTATTTGTGGTGTGGCATGTGGATTTAGCGAAGTCGAGGCTTCATGATCATTATTTCCTATCATTGCACCCTTGTTCATCCATTTTGGATTTAATTTATCATGATTTGGGTGTGGATCATTGAAGATATTGAGGGGACCATTTTGAGGGGAGATTTCTCTCCTGAAAGTATTTTCTGCAGGTGATGCAGGATCTGCTAAGAACATGTCTATGAAAAGTTGTCTTTGTTCTTTTGGAAAATGTTGCATGAATTTATTGTAATCACAGCAAGTTCTAGTGTCATGACCTCAAACTTTGTGGAAACCACAATACAAGTTGGGATTGTAATTCCTAGGTTGTTAGGTTGGCACGTATTGTGGTCCAAAACTCTGATTAAACCGTTGACTATTAAAGTTTTGCATTTGTTTTTTTTTGGTTTTGGTTTTGATATCCAGTTGAATTTTGACTTGGACCCTATGTCTAGGTCTGCCTTTGTTGTTGTTGTTGTGGATGATTAAAATCTACCGAGTTGATTGTCGGGGTAAATTTGTTGCTTCGTTGATTGTTAATTGGCGGTGGAGTATTTACAGCATTTTCTTTTTTTGTTTGGTCAGCTACTCCATCTGTTGTTATGTCGTATTTTTTGTTAAGGATTTTAGGTCCTTGATTAACATTTGTGGTAGTAGAATAATTCGTAGTATTCTAGTTGGGGTTGATTAACCTCCCATTTGTTTCATACATCTTACGACCACTATCTATTGTCGCTTGATCTATTCAGAGGGTGCTCTCAAGTACTTCATCGTAAGCCCTTAGTGGGAACTTTTGGAATTATTCCTTTACCTCTCTGCTAAGAGAATGAAGGAATAAATCACATAGTTCCATCTAGTCCATGTTTGGAGCGCTTGCTGAAGAATAGAGGACTGTACGCCATCTCTGGATGAAATGAGTGACAGATTCATTGTGTTCTTTCTTAATGTGCAAGAATTTCCTGATTCCTGTTATCAACAGTTTGTTCATGTCAAACGCCTTGATGAACTCTAAAATGAGTTGTTTAAATGAAATGATGGAAGCTTTAGGTATTCTATAATACCAATTGAGGGCGATGCCCTCTAAATTTTTGGGGAATATTTTGGTAACAACCCCATCCCAAGGGAGCAGTTCTCGAATGGTTGTGACATAGGCCTTAATGTGTGCATTCGGGTCTCCTTCCCCTTTGTATTTAGGTAGATCAGGGAGCAGTCTTGGAAGCATGACACTTCATATGGAGAAGTCTAGGGGTTCTTTCAAATATTCTAAATAAGTTCCTATTGCATAGGTTTCGACCATCGATGGTGCCTGCTGAGGGGTGGAGGTGGAATGGGTTGTTGATATGGCGCAGCGTATGCGTTTGCAGGGACATAAGGGAATCCTTGTGGTTGAGTGAACATGCCAGGAGAAGAGAACATATCTCCCTGCAGTGATTTGGAATATATGTTTAATTATGGAGGAGCATTACCTAGAAATGGAATGTTTTGTACTAAACTAGGAGGTATCATATTTTTCATCGGAACGGTGTTAGAAAATGCGTTTCTAGTTGGTGTTTGTTGTGAATACTGAGGAGGCATGCCCAACATGCATATTCCTATGAGGAGGTCTACTTGGATAGGATGATGTGGAGGATTGGAATTTCCTACCTGCATGAATTGAGAATTTTTACTTGCTTGAGCAAGTTCTAACCCTCTAACATTTTCTACTAAAGTTGAGATGACTTCATTTGGTGAAGTCACAGTATTTTGCCTTAGTGGCATTTGTTGTATATTCTAAGGTTGTATAGGCATATGGTACCCTACTATGAACTGATTGTTGTCTTGCCAAGTTTCACCTAGGGCATTTCCTATAGGTAGAGGTATGGAGGTGTTTTCTTGAAAAGAGACCTCGAGTCATGGTTTTAAACTTCCTGTAGGTGGGTACATACTCCGAGAGCGTTGTTTATTCCTGGCATAACACATTGAATGTTCATCATCTTAAAATAGATATGCATCTGATTGTCTACTAATTTGTGGTCTAAGCAACACCTGAGGAGACGAACCAGATTCTCCTGTAAACGTCATGTTTTCTGAGCCTGAAGGCTTTGCTTGTTGCATTTGAGCAAGCTGATCCAACTCCTCTATTTGGAAAGAAGAACTATATCTAGCCCTCGGAGGTGGAGTTTGTGTTGACAATCGGTTAGTTGAGTAGTTGTCACCCCATGCTGAGAGAAAGGGTGATGGCTATCTATTCGGTTGATCGTAGTATGCTTCAAGACCTAGGAGAGGTCTGCCATATGCATCGAATCCTGACATATTCGGGGGGTATATGAATACCTGTAGAATAATGGGAAAGAGTGAAGGTGGATGGAAGAATTCAAAAATAAAAGAGGAAGAAATTTTTCATATATGTCAAGTTCACTAATTTTGTACAGTGGAAAAGTGACAAGTGAGCATGGGAATCTACAATTAACTCTTCCTCACACCTGACCTCCTGAGGTCGTGTCAAGACAGCTAGTGGGGATGGAATATACATGGGTTATGGACAAACTAATTAGGCAATATTATATCTTCGATACACACTAATTGAATATGTGAATCTAAGGCAAAGAAGGCCCTCCTAACCTGAACTAGTATGATAGATCGGTTGGTGAGGATGAATTCTCGAAGGCTCCAATCAATATCAAGCTCTGGCATGATTCGATCCATAGGTTGTGGAATATGTGGAAGATAACCTATGGGTGCTTCGTATATGTCTCCCGAAAGGGTCATGAAAATAAATGATAGACTGATGGTGGATTCTATGGGTGATTTTTCTGGTCTAGTCCAGAAATCCTTAGCTTGATTAGCTAATATGTCTAGTGAGGAAAGTTGTGTGATGATGATTGGTGGAAGTGGAGTGGATCTGAATACTAATGTGCGTAAACCAGCATCAACGTCTGATTGTCCTGTGGACCCATTGGGTTGTGGGACCTGTGGATCACAATCGTAGATTCGTGGTTGTTGAGGACCTCCTATGGTCACGTGAAGAATCAATCTCTAATCCCTAGTATCCAGTAGTCGTATGCCTTTTCAGCCTCTATATTTCGAAATAAAAGTTGTGCAATATTCTCAGACTACCTTACAGGCATTCTAGCAACCTGAATTCTTAAACTAGTGTCTATGTCAGTGAGAATGTCTCCCGCATCTGGCTGTGGGACCAAAGGATCAAAACCAAACATTTGCTCTCTTTCAAGGCCTTCTACAGTCATGAGGATATTTATCTAGGGTAATCTGTAGTTTGGCTGGATTAACCAAAACATATGTGCTTTGTCATCTTCTATGTTTAATCCTCTTGAATGTGAGCTAATTTCTTGTAGGTCTACTATCGTTTGGAAGACCTAAATTCTGAGATTTTTGTCTATGTCAGTTATTGTTGCAACACAGTTGGGTTAAGGGACAATTGGCTTGAATACATATTCTTTGGGCTCCCTAGGTCCCTTGATTGTCATACAAACAAAATAATGTAAATCTAACTATGTAAAGTATATCTACAGCATATATAAATTCTCTATTTTTTATGTTTTTGATGAACTATTTGAATGAAACTGAAAGAGCAATTATTTAAAATATCTAGCAATTAACAACTAAACTAATAATAAAATTAAAACAAATAAGGCAGCCGAGTATAGCTACTTACCTGAGTAGTTGTAAGTCTATTCTAAATAACGAAATAACTTATGTAATCTATTTGAAATACTCTCGATCCTACCTCAGAAGTGAGGAATGAATCATAGTTTCTCATAAACTATCAATCCCCACAGCTTCCCCGGAAATATCAAAAGTGATATTAACTGAAATGAAATGATTTTACTATTCTATTTGATATAATTTAACCAGAACTTTGAAAGCTTGAACCTGGATTTTACAGAACAGTGGCGAATCTAATTGTGTGTGGCCTTGTCCCCTCAGTGTGATCTCCTCATTCCTTCGTGCTCATGTGAATCTAGAAAAGAGTGTAATGCTAACATCAATAGAAGTATGTACTGGAACAATGGAAGCTTTGGGTGCAGACTAAATATAATGTGAGTAGGAGAGGGATAGTGCAAGATAACAAAGGTTGGCTTATGCAATTCGTAGCGGGATTTATTGCGAGTCATGCAACACAAAACATTCAGAACCTGAGAAAATTCTTTTCGATGAACAAAACCTGCAACTCTAATGGCTTTAGACTTGAAAATGAAACTATATTATCTCAATTGATTGTGTGAAACAATAACAACACTAGCACAAGAAGATTATGTGGCTTCTAAATAGCAAAACAACACTAACTATGCATGTAACAACTAAAAACTATGAATTCCTAAGAACTGAAAGACTAAAATGATGAAATGAGAAGATGAGAGGTAATTTTTTAGGGGCCATTTGCTTGAAGATCAATCAACTATTTATAGAATCCCCATTTACCCAAAGGTGAAAACCAATTTTGAACTTTTTTAACCATAAACAATTCAAAAACAGTATTCCAGGGAACCAGAATCATAAATACGAGAAAAGGTGGTGAAAAAAGCTGGTAAACGTTGAAATTTTACACGAGTCACGATAAAAGGAACATTCTGGAAAAATGTGTGAAGGACCATGGCCTTGAGTAGCGCGGTGGTTTCATAACTAAAGATAAAAACACAAAGGAAAAAAGGGGAGAAGAGAAAAAGAAAGCACGTAGGGGCTAAGCGGGACATGCGGGATGTTAACGCATACTTGGAGAGATTTTTCGGATCCCGAACACCTTGTGAGGAGACTTGTATCATCATTGGGGCACATGCAACGTTGTTTTGGCAGTGCAGTACCCTACAGTTTTGGGTACGTATAAGTACCGGTTTCAAGAGTATTTCAACTCCCTTGGAGGATGTCAACCCCCATGTCAGACAAGATAATCATAGATCATGAACAGTAGTAAAAATGACAAGCAATTGGAATAACAAGAGTACTTAGCTTCTTTCCTACTATGGAAATGAATCAGGCATCAAGATGGCAAGATAATGAACCATGGTAGAGATTTCTCCTTCAAACAGGAAAAACTTAGTTAAGTTATTTCTTCTCTTCTCTAGGCCTAGATCTGTCTATGTCTTTGATCCTTTCTCTTCTTTTCGATCCTTCTTCTCCTTCAAATATGGGAGAGAACCCCATATTTATAGCTTATATGTGAGAATAAACTGCAGGTTAAATGATACCCAGGGTGGAGTAAAGTAACTTGAGTTAGGGATATGATGTGATCAAGTGGGTCCCATATTTTTACTTATTAGGCAAAGTGGGGGACATGATTTGAATGGGGGGGGGTGAGATAAAGATTTCATTTTAAAAAGAAGGGTGTGGGAGATATGCATTATGAATTAAATAATTTGTGAGAGATGGGGGATGATGCCAAAAATTGAATTATCAAATGGGTCCATATGGAGCCCATTGATAATCAATCAAATAATGTGAGTGAATAAATAATCTTTTATTTAATTTAGGAGAAAGAGATGCAAGAATAGAAAATTGGATGAATGTGAGATGAAGAAGGGGCGCTATACTGAAAATAGGTGTCTACAGCTGGATACAGGAAAGAGTTGCAGAGGAAAGAGGGGGAAAAGGATGAAATGATAAAGGTTGTAGGTGTAAAAGATGAAAAAGGTGTTGCCTCGAGAGTGAAAAGGATTAATTGTCAAAACCAGCTGTACAAAGCCTCCAGAGAATGATTAAAATGGGGATTTCTTGAATGACAGAATCAAGAATGATTAGAAGGACTGCTAAAATGGTTGTGGCGTGGCATCCTACTTATTAGTTAAGGGTCTAAAAAACGTGATCAATTCATAATTGGTCCACTTGGTAACTTTTTGTTACAAATTTGTTAAGTGTTACTTTCTAAGGTAAATTGGTAACAAGCAAAGGTCCCTCAAATATTTTTATTTTTTTAGGATAAAATTTAGGATGAGTGCGGAAGTGAAATGTATAAATGCAATGAGAATACTCATGCAAATGGTCAGGGGTTGAATTCTTAAGAGAAAATTTGAGAGAGACCCATCTTCCTTAGAGACCAATCTGAGATACCTAGTTAATTTCTTCTGTGTTATATTTTATATCATTTCAAGTTGGTTGCAGATGTATAGCCATTGAAGAGCACTGAGATTTATTTGGAAGCTTTCCCCTGTTGATAAATCTAAGAAATTTTCAAATTAATTTGTGTTCAATCTCTAGCAATTTGTGTCTGCTTTGTTTCTGAATGTCTGTAAATGGTTTCTTTTGTTCCTATTACAATTTTACATTGAAATCTTTGTGAAACCACATAGGATCTCATCCCTGTGACAATTTAGTGGCATTTTTTGATTTCATTTCAAGAAGAGCCTTCATCCTGTGATGAGATATAAATAAATTTAAAATCACTCCACTATCATTTGTTGATAAAGATTGTCTATAAGTCTTTGGCTGCACCTTAGGCATGATTGATCATAGATTTTGGTGTTTAATTGAGTCTTTTAACTTGAGCCTTCTTGCTAGATTCTCAAATATTGTGTGAAAACGTGCTGATTTGGGCCTCCATTGAAGCACACCTTCTAGTTGAAGGAATATCTTAGCTATTCCGAAACTTTCTATCATTTGGCTTTCCAATTTTTGTGAAGTATCTCATAGATCTAGTATAATCAAATTTATCCTACTTAATCTCCCACCAAAATCATTCAAAAACAATGAATCCATCTTGAACTACCCATGTTTTTCCCTGTATATCCACAAAGGAACAAAATCTATTTACTAAAATATGCACAACAATCAGGATCTCATAATTTCTTTAGTAACCTTAGCCTTGTTTTGAAAGTATCTCCATCTTTTAGAAGTGACAAATTTTGAGAGTTAAATTATGGAGTATTGATCATACTTTCCTAAGGTTTTCTTCATAAATTTTTTTTAAAAGAAGGATATCTCCATCTCATTCATCAAACAGAGGTTACATTGCGGGTCCTCTCACCTTGGTCGAAATGCAAGGCCTAAAGTAGTGAGGATAGATCAAATCCTCTTGAAGGTGTTATCCATCTCTCCACAAATATGAGTGATAAATGGAAAGTTAGATCTTATCCCCAGCTAAAAAATGACATAAATTATGATCTATCTATCTCTAAGCTCCATGTCGAATCTGTGATGCTACTCAGCTTGAAAAGGAGAACAAATTTGGATACCAACATGGACAAGGACCTATATGGATTATAGCTACTCAGATGGATAGAGGGGAGACATGCCAGAGAGCACGAGATGATACTCATAGACAGGGTTAGACAACAGTTTCAGGTTGCTATAAGATATACCTCCAGCCTTCCCATAGTATAAAAGGGATGACGTGTAGAGGTCATTGCCTCTTCCCCAACCAACAATGCCTATAGTACAGGAAGAGAAGGTGAGAGTCTGGTGGATCGATGATGCCGGGGTGACTGATAGATATAGAAAGTAGTGGGTTGCACACCTACAAGTAGTACTACTGAGGCCGACATAACTAGATTTAGCCACCATCACTATTCAGAGGGACGCCCTACAGGGGTAGGTGGCTACCTTGATTACATAGTTGGGGATGGTGTAGGGGAAGTTGATAGGTGCAGAGGCACAGGTGGCCAGTTTACAGGCACATGTGGCCATTTTACAAGCCCAAATAGCACAGGGACATGCACCCACACAAGGTGGTGATGATGATGGGATAAAGGTGGCCGCCCTATAGGCATAAGTTACAGGTTTGCAGTGCCATTTTGCCACTGCACAGGTGCAAATTATGGCCGTATAGGCCCAGATGCAAGCATAAGGTGCAAGGTTGGTGGAACCACCATAGGCACTGGGATAAGGTTCCATTTTACAAGCAGGTTTGGGACAGGGTCCCATAGGACAGGTACAGGGTCATAGGCCAATTTGGCCACCAAAAATAGTACCCAGAGCAAGATTGTGGGATGCCCTAGGTGAGGCCAGGTATTATCAGGACCAACTGATGGAGGCAGGGATAAATTTCCTATCCTATGGAGAGTATAGGGCACAACAGACCTCAAGTTAGAGGACCAAGTCGTGTACCCATAGTGTGGAGAGAACAGGGGGAAACAATCCCTAAGACAGGGTTAGGGTGAGGCCACCAGTTCATGGAGGCTAGTCCCAGGTGATGTACTAGCCGGGACCTAGCCACAACCCATGATGGGTGGTGAGATGTTAGTAGACCGCCATACAGGAGCCGAGGAGGAGGAGGAGATAGGGGAGAGAGAGATGGAGGATAACGGGTGGGATGATGCCTGATAGCCATGTGGATCTCCATTTTAATGTAGTTACTTTATTTTTTATATACACCTACCTGTGTGCTGAAGAGAGTGAGGATGTATATGAGATTTTATTGATTTTTATCATATACTGGTCTACGTGACGAAGATGGCGAGGTTGTATATGAGAGTTTTTTATATTTTTATGATATACCGACCTGTGTATCAAAAATGGTGAGGGTTTACATGATATTTTTTTAATTTTTATGATTATTATTGGGATATATGTTCATATGTATTTGTATACAGACTTTTCAATTTATAGATGATGGTGTTTATAGTATAAATGGTGTACATGTTTTAATTTTTATTGTTATATATACATATATAGGTGGAAATCATGGTGGATTAGGCATAGTAGAGTCAAGGTCATGTAGGCATGGTGGATTCAGGTCAGTGTAGGCATGATGGAGTTTAGGTTGGCTTAGGCATGGTTGAGTCAAGTCATAGGCATGGATGGAGTCAGGTTGACTTACACATGATTGAGTTTAGGTTGGTTTAGGCATGGTTGATTTTTTAATTCATTAATTTGTGCAATTAATGATGATGTGGATCATATTAAGATGTTTTTTAGGAAAATGTATGATAATGGTAAATAAATGGTAGACAAGATGAAATGAATGTATGAGTGATGATGGTAAAGATGTGAAGCAATTGTTGTTTGTTTGGTTTAATTTCCAATTATTGATATAAAAAGGAAACTAACTAGAGTAGAATGTGACTAGGAAAGGGGCAGAGGGAATTTGTTAGCAGAGAGAGTGGCTGAGCTATCCGCCAAGGGCCCCATGCCCTCAGTGTGTTGCCTACATAGTCCCAGTGAAAAGAGATCGTCAGGCTAATGTAGTTCTCCCATAAGCTAGGGAAGATTAGGGTGAAATAGCGGAATGGTCTAACAGGTGTTAGGCATGGGTGATGTAGGTCATAGAAATGATTGAGTTTAGGTTGTAGGTATGGTTGATTTATTTTTAAATACATGTGTCGAGGATTTGATCCTGTACATGATAATCAATAGGTAATGAGGAAGGTAAATGGTAAGAGGTGGTAAAAGAGTTGCTTAATTGATAAGAACCATAATGATTCTACCATACCCAAGATGGGCTTATGAGTGTAAGAACCTACAGGCCTTGCATAATGGACTATTTTAAGGGTGAAGAAAATTCACATTATCACAAAATGTCACATTTGCAGCAAGTCCCTTGTGTAATGAGGAATTTTGGCAAAAAAGACAAGGAGGTGAGAATGAGAGGTTTAGTGTAACTTAGTGTACAATGACATGTATTTCGGAACAAGAAACCTAGATTCCAAAATAGGCAAGTCTATGATGAAAATTTCATCTTTTTCTTGATTTGTTTGTTTTTAATAGACACATCGATGTGTGAAGTCTATATGGGATGAATATATTATCTCCTTGAGGTCTTCGTGAAGCTGATTGATGCGGGGAAGCTTCTGAATATTTATTATATTGTTGTAATGACCATATATAGTTGTCCTTCAAGGGAGAAGTCTATTGATAGTGGTAGAATATAAAGAAGAGATGTCCCTTTTGAGGGATTCATCTTTTGCTAGAATTTTTACTCAAGGATGTGTATCCCTTTTTGTTTTTAGATGTTTAAGTCATGAACAATACTATAGAGGATGATTAGGTTCCTGATTTAGAAGACAAGATCGTAGTACACAAAGATTAACTGTGAAAGAGGTAGAATTAAGTGATGAATGACCATGGGATTCCATCTTGAAGAAGAAAAAAAGTATCCATGAGAATCATGCTATAAGCAGAGCCGTAGTACTCATATTGAAGACAAGGCTAAAAGGTGATGGGTACTCACATGATTCTTGTTTAGTCAAGGATCCTCAAAATGGGTAATTATGGAAGGTGAACAACGCTCAAGGGACAAGTGATAAATTGACAAGAAAGTGATATAGGACTTGATATCAACAATAAAATGGTCGAAGATGCAAGGCATTAATGGTCTCAAGTTCACGTTTACCTTCAAGTGAAGACAAACAATAAGCACCTGATCCATAAGCATGGGTGATGATATAAGGTCCAAGATAATTAGGAGAAAATTTACCCCATTTACTTTTCTCCTCTTTGGTTACATGTTGATTCTCCTTCAGGATGAGGTCACTGACTTGAAAGGTTTGTCTCGTGGACACATTTGTCATAGGCACGTTTAATATGTTTTTGGTAGATTTTGAGATGGTCAAGAGCATTGAGACAATGTTCATCTAATAATTGAATTTGCGTCAAATGATCCTGGTGAAAGTCATCATTGTTGAGCATGTCTTGTAGTGAGATGTGGAGGGATGGAATCTGGACTTCAAGAGGTAAGACAACCTTAGTACTATGGACTAGAGAAAAGGTGGGTGGCAGAAGTCGAAGTGCGAATAATAGTGCAATAAGCCCATAAGGTGAAAGGAATGTGTGTATGCCAATCCTTCCCAGTATCATTGACCACCTTCATAAGGATTTTTTTCAAGTTTTTATTTGTTGATTTGGCTTGACCATTGGTTTTTGGGTAATAAGGTGATGAGAAACTAAGTTGGATGCCAAAAGCATCACATAGTTTGCGTAAGGTTTTGTTTTTGAATTGTATTCCATTATTGCAGTTAGGGACACTAAAGAGAAAAATGATGTGATGGTTGATGAATACACATATTTTCTCAGCTTTAGTGGAAATGAGGGGAATGTCTTCTACCTGTGTTAGGTTGTGGAGCCTATTTTTCATGTGTGAAAGTGTTGAAGACTGTACACTAAGAGTACTGTACACTTATCATGTATCCTTGCCAGGATTCGGGGCCAGGCCGGGCCCCGAGCGGGGATCCGGGGGCACATCCCCCGAAAAAAACTTTTTTTAGGCGTAAATTTTTTGGCCTTCGAAAAATTGCACCCGAAATATCGGGAAACGTGCTTTTCTCATATGGGCAAGTTTTTTGACCCATAGGTTTATGGGACGGGTTTTGCCCATGGTTTTGATACCCACGGTTTTGTAAAATTGCTTAAGCAGTTGTCTATTTATATGGTCTTATGCATATGATAGATGCACAAGAAAATGTATTAGAGATGTGTTTTGAATTTGGGTATGAATTCTATAGAGTTTGTTGAGAATAGCTCCGAACAGATCTGGATATTCTATTGATAGAGCGGTGGCTTGTAATAAAATCCGAGCATGTGATTCTTGGTGGACGTAGCCCAAATTGGGTGAACCATGTTAAATACTGTCTCTTTGTGTTGTGTTATTTTATTCTGTAATTTTATTTGAGATCTGTAATAATTTCTGCATATTAGTTTCTACTGTTGTGATTATGTGAGGGATTATTCCGCATATTTTATCCCTTATTTCCTAACAATTGGTATCAGAGCCTGGTTTGGTTTGCTGAAGTGTTGAATCGTAGGGAAAGCTTTTAGCTTGAGTGGGAGCTATGGCAGATGATGGAAGATCTAGGGTTGATAAATTCAATGGGCAGAATTTCAGTCTTTGGAAGATGCAAATGGAAGATTACCTTTATCAAAAGGATCTTTATACTCCATTGTCTGAGAAGGTGAGCAAACCCTCGAGTATGACAGATGCGGAATGGGATTTGCTAGATAGGAAAGCACTTGGGACAATCCAGCTGTGTCTTGCATCTTCGGTATTATTTAATGTTTCAAAGGAAAATACTTCAAAAGATCTAATGGATGCATTAGGGAAGTTGTATGAAAAACCCTCTACCTCTAATAAGATATTTTTAATGAAAAAGTTTGTTTAATATGAAGATTTCTGAGAATAGTTCAGTAGCAGATCATTTAAATGATTTTAATACGGTAGTGAATATGCTAGCTTCGGTTACAATAGAATTTGATGAAGAAGTTAGGGATTTATTAATTATGTGCTCTTTACCTGAGAGTTGGAATAGCCTGGTAATGGCGGGTAAGTAACTCTGTTCCAGCTAACTCAAAGTTGAAGTTTGAGGATGTTGTAGGGGTGATTCTAAGCGAGAAAATGTGAAGAAAAAGCTATGGGGAATCTTCTACTTCAGGGAATTCTTTGACAGTTGAAACTAGAGGGAGACAAAAGAATAGAGGAAACCGCATGGAAAATCAAAAGATCGGGCAAGGTCAAAATCCAAGAACAAGATTGTATGCTGGAATTGTGGAAAGCCTGGGCATGCAAAGAAGGACTGTCGAGAGCTTCAGGATAAGAAGAAACAACATGAAGAAAACAAGGAGGAAAATGTGGAAATGGGTAATGTATGTCAGGATGCTTTGATTTTTTCTTTCAACAATATTACTGAATCTTGGGTTTTAGATTCAGGGGCTTCTTTCCATGCTTCTCCACATAGGCATTATTTTGTTGATTATGTTCAAGGAGATTTTGGGCATGTTTTTCTTGGTGATGATGAGCCTTGCAACATAGTTGGAAAAGGTTTTGTTCAGGTTAAGATGAAGAATGGGAATACTTGGCTATTGAAGGATGTCATACATGTGCCTACATTAAGATGAAATTTGATATCGGCAGGGCAGTTGGGAAGTGATGGTTGTACTGTGATATTTACAACAGACTATTGGAAGGTTACCAAGGGTGCTCTTGTGGTGGCAAGAGGTAAGAAGGTTGGAACCTTGTATTTAACCACTGATAGTACAAATGATTGTAATCTTGTGGCTTCAGATGTAGATACAACATTATGGCACTATAGGCTCGGTCATATGAGCCATAAGGGCATGAACATCATAAAGAATAATTTGCCTGGATATATAGAAACATGTTTGGATTTCTGTGAGAACTGCATATATGGGAAATATAAGCGAGTAAGGTTTCTCAAGGTTGGACCTACAAAGAAAGAGAGTAAGTTAGAGATGGTGCATTCTGATATGTGGGGGCCAGCTCAGGTATCATCTCTTGGGGGTTCAAGTTATTATGTTACTTTTATTGCTGATGCAACAAGGAAAGTTTGGGTTTATTGTATTAGAAACAAATCTGATGTATTTGACACTTTTGTTAAATGGAAAGCCTTGGTAGAGAATGAAACAGGTCTTAAGCTAAGATGTCTCAGGTCAGATAATTGAGGGGAGTATTGCAGCAATGAACTTTGATGATTACTGTTCTAAGAATGGAATCCACAGGAAAAAGATGGTTCCAGGAACTCCATAGTAGAATGGGGTATCAGAAAGGATGAACAGAATACAGTAATGGAACATGCTAGGAGCATGAGGTTACATGCAGGACTGCCTCTTTCTTTTTGGGCAGAAGCGGGTGAGCACAGTTGTGTACTTGATAAACAGAGGACCCTCAAGTGCCTTGGATGGAGGCATACTTGAGGAGGCTTGGTATGGTAAGAAAGTTGATTATTCATTTCTTAGAGTCTTTGGATGTGAGGTGTTTGTTTACATAGACAAGGATGATAGGACTAAGCTAGAGGCTAAATCAGAAAAAATGTAATTTCATTGGTTATGGTGGTGATGACTTTGGATATAAATGTTGGAGTATTAAGGACAAGAAAATCATTCGATCTAGGGATGTGGTCTTTAATGAGAAATTCATGTATAAGCAGCAGTTGCAGGAAAATAGGGAAGAATCCAAGAAAGAATATGTAGCGGTAGAGGGTCTTCCGGATGGGAAAGTGACACATGAATTAGTTCAGGATCCCCCTCAATAGGAACCCCAAACTCCTATATTGAGGAGGTCTTCTAGGGTAAAAAGAGAACCTGAACATTTTTCTCCTTCTCTTTATTATTTATTACTCACTGATAGTGGAGAAAAAGAGAGCTTTCAATGAAGCAATGCAGGTAGATGCCAAGAAGAAGTGGGAGCAAGCCATGGATGAGGAGCATCAGGCTCTCATGGAGAACCAGACATGGGATTTGGTGAAGCTACCCGAAGGAAAAAGAGCATTACAGAATAAGTGGGTATTTAGAGTCAAAGAGGAAGAAGGAGGCAAGAAAAGATACAAGGCCCGGTTGGTGGTCAAGGGGTTTGCACAGAAAAAAGGTATAGATTTTGATGAGATTTTTTCTCTTGTAGTAAAAATGACTTCTATCAGAACTGTTCTTGGAATAGTGGCAGCATAAGACTTGCACTTAGAACAGTTAGATGTAAATACTCCATTTCTCCATGGAGATTTGGAGGAGGAGCTATATATGCAGGAGCCAGAAGGATATGAAGTCAAAGGTAAAGAGGATATGGTGTGCAAACTAAAGAAGAGCTTGTATGGCCTGAAACAAGCTCCACGTCAATGGTATAATAAGTTTGATAGCTTCATAATGGAGCAAGGTTATATCAGATGTCATTCTGGCCATTGTGTGTATACAAAGAAATTTAAGGATGGAAGTTATATTATCCTGTGTTTGTATGTTGATGACATGTTGGTTGCAGGTAAAAACATGTAGGAAATAAAAGTACTCAAGAAGCAGCTAAGTGAATCCTTTGCTATGAAGGGTTTGGGTGCAGCCAAACAAATCCTTGGTATGAGGATATCTCGAGATAGGAAGGAACGGGAGCTGACTTTATCTCAGGAAGATTACATTAAGAAGGTCTTGGAGAGGTTTAATATGCAAGATGCTAGACTAGTTGGGACTCCTCTGGCAGGCCATTTCAAGTTATCAAAGGAGAAATGTCCCAAGACAGAGCAGGAGAGGAACCAAATGTTCAAGGTACCTTACTCATCAGTAGTTGGTAGTTTGATGTATGCTATGGTGTCCACTAGGCCTGATATTTCCCATGCAGTGGGAGCTGTGAGTATATTTATGAGTGATCCAGGTAAAGAGCATTGGCAAACAGTAAAGTGGATCCTTCAGTATTTGAGAGGGACCATGGGGACATTTTGGTGCTACAGTGGATCAGACAACACTTTACGTGGTTATGTAGATTCAGACATGGCTGGAGATGTAGATAGTAGGAGGAGCATGACAGGTTATATTTACACTGTAGGTGGGACAACAGTGAGCTGGATTTCACGACTACAAAAGCTGGTGGCTTTGTCAACCACAGAGGATGAGTATGTTTCTGCAATAGAGGCAAGAAAAGAGATGATTTAGTTACAACAATTGCTTGAGGAGTTGGGGAATAAGTAGGAGGAATGTAAGCTGCATAGTGATAGTCAGAGTGCTATACACCTAGCTAAGAACTCTGCTTTCCACTCTAGGACAAAGCATATACAATTAAGGTATCATTTCATCAGGACAACTTTGGAGGAAGAGAATTTGAAGTTGGAGAAGATTCATACCAATTAGAATCCTGTAGACATGATGACCAAGGTGGTCACAAGGGAAAAACTAAAGTTGTGTTCAGCTTTGGTTGGCCTTCACAGAAACTAGTGAAGGGTTGAGAAGCTTGCTCAGAGGAAAACTAGTCTCCAAGTGGGAGATTGTTAGGTTATGGAGCCTGTTTTCATGTGTGAAAGTGTTGAAGACTGTACACTAAGAGTACTATACACTTTTCATGTATCCTCTCCGGGGTTCGGGGCCAGGCCAGGCCCTGAGCGGGGGTCCGGGGGCATAGCCCCCGAAAATTTTTTTTAGGCGTAAATTGTTTGGCAACGAAAAATTGCACCTGAAATATCGGGAAATGTTCTTTTCTCATATGGGTGAGTTTTTTGACCCATAGGTTTATGGGACGGGTTTTTCCCATGGTTTTGATACTTATGGTTTTGTAAAACTGCTTAAGCAGTTGTCTATTTATATGGTCTTATACATATGATAGATGCACAAGCAAATGTATTACATATGTGTTTTGAATTTGGGTGTGAATTCTGTAGAGTTTGTTGAGCATAGCTCCAAACGGATCTGGGTATTGTATTGAGAGAGCGGTGGCTTGTAATAAAATCTGAGCAAGTGATTCTTGGTGGACTTAGCCCAAATTGGGTGAACCACGTTAAATATTGTCTCTTTGTGTTGTGTTATTTATTCTGCAATTTTATTTGAGATCTGTAATAATTTCTGCATATTAGTTTCTACTGTTGTGATTCTGTGAGGGATTATTCCACATATTTTATCCCTTATTTCCTAACAACTTGTTTAGTGTAATATTCAGTAGTGGTTACGATCCATTGGTGGTGTGTGAAGCAGGGTTGATCTCACTGACAAGATCCAAACCCCATTGAGAGAAAGGCCAAAGGTCTTGTACGACCTGTAAGGAATGACTAGGGGTGTGATGGACATTAGAAAGTTGCTAGAATTTTATGTAGTGTTCGACATAATCACAACAATCATGGTTTAGGGTTGGCTAGTAATAGCCTAGGCGAAGAATGTGTTTTGTGACAGTGAGACCACTAAAGTAGCCTCCACGAATTCCATCATGGACCTCCTTAATGTTGTAAGGAATTTCAGAACTGGTAAGGCATCACAAGAGAATGTTGTCAAAACTACATTTGTACAGAAGACCACCCATGATCACATAACGGGAGACACTTTTAAGAAAGGCGTGTTTTCCATTACAAGTGAGATCAGCGGGTAAAATGGAAAGGGAAAGATAATCTGTATATTGCTTATACCAAAGGTCACTTGGGTAAGAAATAGCAATTATGATAGAGTAGACTTCACGAGGTAAATAAGAGGGTGATTGTAGTCTTTGTATGGTGACAAACATTTTAGAGTCAGTGAGCAAAGCAGGCCATGGTATCTATAAATTTATTGGTAGAACATGGGGTAGTTTGAAGTGCATAACGGTCAAAGGTGGTCAAAATTATGTCCACGTGATGCTTATACTTTTGAAGTATCTTATTATGACACCAGTATATACCATTGACTTGGTTTATGACCAACTGAGAATCACCAAAGATTTTGATTGACTTAACATCTAAGGCATAAGTAGCCTAGAGACCCAATATGAGTGCTTTATATTCGGTAATATTGTTTGTACGATCAAAATTGAGTTTGAAATACAAAGGAATAGGTTCACCATTAAGAGGAATGAGTATAACACCAGCCCCACCCCCACGCTGACACCTGCAGCTATCAAAGAAGAGTGTCATTTGGTAAGAGGGTTCATCCAGGGAAAGGGCATCAATAGACTCATCTGGAAAGTCGAAGTTAGAGAGTTGATCCCTGGAAATGGGTGCATTAGCCGATTGGTCGGTGATATTTTTGCCCTTGATGGACTTTTGATGGATGAATTCAAGGTCGAGGTCGGCCAGAAGCTTAATTCAATGTACGACACATTTATTTTGATAAGGTTTGGCATACATGTAGTGTAATGGGTTAGTATTAATAATGACGAAGGTTTTGTGGTTGAGTAGGTAATGGTGAAGTTTGGTGGTGATGAAAACTAAGGCTAGGAAAAGTTTTTCGGCGTGGGTATATATAGTTTTGTAGTCAAGAAGGGTATAACTTATGTTATAAACCACTTGCTCTCAGTGTTGATCATCGCAATAAATGAGCATGACACTGAGAGAATTGACAGTGGCAGAAATATATAGGTAGAAGTGTAGGGCATCCTTAGGAGGAATGAGCACTAGTGGTTGAAGTAGGTATTGTTTCAAGGATTCGAGTTCTTTATGGCATTCATCATCCCATTTGAATGAAACGTATTTCTTGAGAAGATGATGGAATTGTTGATATCGGTCAAAAAGTTAGGAGATAAAATGATGAATTGATTGCAATTTTCCTTGTAGGATGCGAAGTTGATGGAGATTAGTGGTTGGTGGAATTTCAAGGATAGCCTTGACTTTAGCAAGATCGAATTCTATGCCACACAGAGAAACAATGAAACTCAGGAGTTTCCCAAAAAGTACCACAAAGACGCACTTTATCAGTGGAAGACGAGCACAATATTTCATGAGGCAGTCAAAGATGAATTTAAGAATTGGTAGGTGTTTGGTTCGATGCTTGGATTTGGCAAGTATATAATCTATGTAATCATCCAATATGTGATGCATGATGTCATGGAAGATGTAATTCATGGCCTGCTGATATGTAGCACCAACATTTTTGAGACCAAAGGGCATGAATCGATAGTAGAAATTCCCCCAAAGGGTGATGAAGGTAGTCTTGTGTTGATCCTCGAGAGATAGTCATATTTGATTGTAGCCCGAGAAACCATCCATGAGTGATAAAATTTCATGGCTAGCAGTGAGATCAACTAGTTGTTCAATGCCTAGTAGTGGGAAACCATCTTTGGGACATGTGATGTTGAGGTCATGAAAATCCATGAAAATGTGGAGTTCCCCTGTTGCTTTCATGATAGGAACGATGTAAGAAATCCATTGGAGATATTCAACTGGTAGAATGAAGGAAACTGATCGAAGGTGTTGAAGCTATTATTTGACCATAAGAGCAATGCGAGGAGGCATTTTCCGCAGATTTTTTTTGATAGGTTTGGCATTAGGAATGGTTACGATATTGTGAACCACAATTTTTCGATCGATACCAGGAATATCGACATAGGACAAGAAAATGCGTTGCTATGGTCCCGAAGGAAAGAGGTGAAGGCTTATTGTTCAGTAAAATTTAAGGATTGACCGATCTTTCAAATGTGTGGGTTGTACTGAGTATTAATGTTGATTTCAATGGTCAATTCGTTCAACATGGTTTGTGTCTCAGAGGGTAATGATAAGTGAATATAAGATTCCTCTGCACCAAGGTAGGTGAGGATGGGCTCATCATCCTAAGATTGAATGATGTTAATTAAAGGCATATCGTCATCGATCATATCAGAATATAGGAATGGGAGAGAGGAGGGAGCCTTGTCATCGCGTTGATAGGTCAGCCATCCCAGGGAAATGGTGTTTACGAAAAAACAAAGTTAGGAGGTATAGATGTAGGATCTATGGAATCCGTGGGTGACGATGGTAATGTGGGTGAATGAGAGGGGGAATATTTCTCATCCTCGATAAGTTCAATGTGAACCTTCTTAAAGGATGAAGCGTCAAAACCAATACCACTACATTCATTGTGTTTACGAGAGGTACATGAGATGACAGTGTGGTGGCCTTGTTCATAAAAACTAAAGCCAAATCCTTTCCACGTGCATCGATGGAGGAAAGTTTGAGTAAAACAAAGGTTGGTGAGAGAGTGTAGGTCAGATGAAAATGGATGGGTTTAGGATGGGGGTTCAGGTTTATAGGTTGCCATATCAAGTCCCCCATACGTTAGATTAGTGTGAAGGTGGGGAGGGCCATAAGGGAAAACGTGAAATTGTGAATTTCATAACTGGGGTGAGGAAGGTATTGATATTGTATAGGCAGTATTCCCCCAAAGTGAGGCATTCAAAAACACCTTCTAATGGATCAGTAGTTGGTATATGGGTATCGGGTATAGATGGCTTGCTATATGAAGGGGAGACTGGGGTGCTAGTGGTAGAGGCTATAGCTGCAGTAGGAATATCAAGGTTAGACGCATCATAAGTAGTGGTAATTTGGGTGGATGGGCTTGTGGGTGGAGGTGAAGTGGTTTTGGTGGAAATTGCCTTGACTGGTATAAGCACATCATTGGGTCAATACAACATGTTACATGTCTTGAAATGTGAGGGGTCAGTAGGGATAGTGTAACTGTGTCCCTCATGTTCAAATTTGAGGCATTGATGTAACGTTGAAGGGAAACAACCCATAACACATATCCATGGTCGGCCAAGTAGCAAGTTGTACTTGAACTCCCCTTCTAGGACATAGAAAAGTTATGGGATCGTGCGGGGGCCTACGCGGACATGGAGAACAATGGTACCATGTGTAGAGGTCATGGCATCATTAAAGGAACACAACATAATGAGGTTACCATTCATGCAATGGGAAGGTATTTTCATTTGGTCATACGCATGGGAGGAGATTATGTTAATGCTATCATCACCATTGATCATAACATGTCGTATGCATATATTATCGATAAAGATAGAGATGAAAAGAGTGGGGTTGGGGTCATAAGACTAGAAGGGAGTGATCTCTTCATCTCCAAAGTTGAGGGTGGCCATTTGGTGAGTGGGTTGAGGTGTAGAGGAAGGAGAATACCTAGTTAGAGAGGGTACATAGTGAGGGATAATGATGGAGGCTTCGGGTGTGGGGTCATTTAGTAATACGTTGATAGATTAAAGGACCTCCATGAGGGCTTGAAGACGTGACTCCGAGGTCTGGATGAGGTCATATGAAGACATTTTGAGGGGGGATTGGTGTATTTGTTTTAGCATTGTGCGATGTGTGACCCCATTGGAGATGGGATATGCATGACCTAGAATTATGAATTTGGGTGTGGGTGCAGATGGTATATTAGGTACAGGGTTGGTTGATGGGAAACTTGCTTTCTCTTTTCCCTTGTATTTCTGAGCACGGGTGACAATGTTGATCATGTTAATTTGAGGGGAGGTGGATGAAGAGGGTTTGTCATGGACGATATAGTGGTAAGAGGGACAAAAACCTAGTGGTGGATATGAGCCTTGTGAGATGAGTAGGGCGCATTGGCATTTGGGTGGTGGTTTGGCCAACTCTCTTATGCGAAGCATGTTACGTTTGAATCTTGGGGATGGATCTAAAAGTTCTGAGGATGGAGATTTTTATCGCTGAGTAGGAAATGAGGGATGATCTGTGGAAATTGGTGAAGGTGAAATGGGGTCCTCATCAATAACATCATCATCATCAAAGTTTTCTTTAGAAGGACACAATTGGAAAAGAGTGGTTTTCAAAGCCTTAAATTTCTCTACATCATGTCCTAACACACAATGATAGGCCCAAATTTTGATTTCATCAAACCCTTTTGGTTTGGGTTTGAGTGGGTCGTAATGTCTAAGAGGTTGTAATGTGATGACAAAAGTTTCAAGGAGGTTAGCTAGGATTTTGGCATAGGATCTTGCTAATATATCACAATGGGAGGTGAATGTAGATTTGGGTACAGGGGCAGCTAAATGTGGAGGAAGAGTCTTTACAAGAGGGGTAGTAGGTTGGGCTACTAGTTTGGTGTGTGGTGTGGTATTAGATGTTGGTCATATCTACTTAGGTAGGGGCATGGTAGATGATCTAACAATAGAAGGTGTGGTTGGTTTAACTATCTTATTGGAGGGTAGTGGATTTTTGGCTTTAGGTGATATGGGTGCATGATATGTGGAGGGAAAAGAAGATGGCGGAAGAGGGCATGTTACCCATGGGGGTAACCAAGGTGCTATGGAGGTAGGTGGTGCGGGTTGGGCAGGAGGCGTGAGTGAAATAGAAGGAAGTGTCGTGGGTAGTGAAGAATTTAATGATGGTATTGGAGGTATGGGTTGTAAGAACATTACAAGTGAGGGTGGAGGTTGTGCGGGTCGTTTGGGTATATTAGAGGTATGTGATGGGGAAATGGATTGATGTGTTCTTAGTTTACTGGTGGATGGAGATTTCCTAGCCAGGGTCGAGGGGTGATGTCCTAGGATGGATGGAAGGGTTAAAGGTGATAAGGGTGTGGTTGGAAATGTTGGGGTATGATATCTAGGATATTGGATCTTCTTTTTAGGCACCGGGTTAAGTTTGGTGTTAGTTTTGGAAGATTTAGCTAAATCTAATTTAATGGGTGGGTGAGTAAGGCTAACTGTTGGTATGACCCCTAAGGTAGTGATAGGTTTAGGAAAGGGAGATGATATAGTCATGGGTTTGGGTGTAGATGCAGGTTGAGCTATGGGAAGAGGTGTGAGTTGGGCCATGAGTGGTGTCATTGAAGGTATTGTAATAGTTATGGTTGTGTTTGGTTTGGTTTCTTGAAACACTTTTTGATAGATAGTGGAGGTGTCATTGATTGACATATGCATTTGTGTTGAAACAGGAAGTAGAAGATGCCCTCAAAGTAAGGATCTATCAAAATAGTCTAGACGATCAGCCAAGCATGAGAATGGTATTGTTGTAAGTGGAGCCGATGTGGATTGAGTGGAAATCCCCTTAAAATGTGTTTGAGATATAGGGAAATGGGTAGCCTCATAATTTGTGGGTAAGAGAGTCGAAATCAGATCAACAGGATCTTGAAGGTCTAATGATGGATGGTCATCTACATATGGTGGTACTTCTATAGTATCCTCCATGGGTAGAGGATAGGACAGGCCAGCTGAAGTGGGCTATCCTTACATTGGTGTATGTGGTGGACCTATATCTTTTATAAGTGGGAGAGATTCCGCCGATAACTGCTCAGAATTTTGAGGATTCAAAGGTGGTGTGTTGATTATAGGCTCATCCACAAGTGAAGGGGAACATGAACGGGGTTTCTCTATGGGTAGAGGAGTAGATGAAATATATTATAGTGTAGGTAGGGGAGCGCGGACTAATATTTCATCTATGGAAGGAACATGAGGCAATTGAGAAGCAACTCGTATATCATTGAAAATAGCATGGACCTTGCAGGTCTAAGGGAAATTATTGTTATCATTTTGTGAAAGAGCATATGGAATATTGTTTAATAATGGAGTGTATTTGGTTGGACTTGCAACATCTAATGTGGATTTACATAATTGAAAAGGTGTATGCATGAAAAGAGTACACATGTAATATGATACTAATTATTTTTTCTTGTTAAATACAAACCTATGACATATTAACCAAAATATGGAACTTTTTTTAAAGGTACAAGTTTATTGCATAACAAATATTTTTTTTACAATTTATGTTCAAATCAAAAGGGCAAATTGTTTATGAGGATGAAAGGAACATACGTAGAATTTTATGGTTAACAAAATAATTAAATTTAATAAATGACACATTCCCATTTTTAACTATTGTTTGAGTATTTGAATTTTTTGATAAATACACATTATAACCACAAATAGAGGTTTAATCACTATACTACAAATCAATATAGATTGTTATTTTTGTGATTATATCAATTTGGAATCACCTTAAAGTATATAAAATGATTAAAAAATATCAAAGGATTAATATTTCTAAATCATTTATCATAATAAAAACTATAAAATGTGTTTAAGGGTGTTTCTAGTTGTGTTATGAAAAGTTAGATGAAAGGAACATTATGTTTTTTTCTTACAACTGTGTGTCAAAATCTTACAATACAGGGATATTCTACTACCTGAGAAGAATACCTATCCGCACATGTATTCAACATATTTGGAGTTTCACTAAGAATATATCTAGAATATGATATCATGAAAGCTCCTGGCCATATGTGAAAAGATCCCTTGCATAATATTAAATCAAGTTTAAAGATGGAAAAACTTTTATAGGTATGAAAATCTCGTTTGAATGGTGTAATAATAACATTGGTCATTGTTCTCACTAAAAATTTATAGTTGATAGAGGAACAACAATTAGCAATCTAGGAAGATTGTATGATAGTTATAGGATCAAGTGAGTTACACTCATTTTGTAACGCAAACAAAGTTTCTTAAAGTATTCCTAAAATGTGCATGTCACGTTTTTATTTAGCATGTTTTGATTTTATTTGGAATGATTGTGAGTCACAAGAGTGAGTGGTTTGACAAGTATAATTTTAGAAATCTAAATTCACTTGTTAGGGATCAAGTTCCATTAACATTATAACTTGTTATACTAGATCATATGACATCATCACCTAACTTTGACCATGTATTTGATCTAGTGCATCAATGCATATTGTTTTTTATTTTAAAATTTGTAAATTTTAAAGCATCAAGGTTTTTAATTTGCTTGAATTTGACTTTTTAATGAAAGGAATGCTTTAACAATTACTGTGAGAAAATATAATGAGGATGTAACATATTGATACTTATTTCATTATGTAATGGAAAAATAAATTAATTTCCCAATCATTTATGGATAATAACTTGAGTATCTCTTTGGGTCAATAGTAGTCACCGTAACTTGGATTCAATATTATCCTATTAAAAACTCAAATGTTTGGGTGTTTTAAGACTATGAAATACATAGGAAGTCACTCCACTATTCACATTTGGTCCTTACAAATTTTATTAAGATTTTCAAATATTGAGATAGGCCATTAAATAAGAAAATATGGAGGGTTCATGAGTTTGACCATGAGTCAATTATTTATATTATCAAGAGTAGATTTGATCCTCATGGTATGTTGGATTGAATTTCCAAGGTATGTTGAGTTAAGATTATGCTAATACATTTTATTTTTTCCATATTTAATGATTTTATATATAGTTTATATTTAAATTGAAATTTTATCTTTTACTAACATGTTTATGTAGGTTAATGGTGCCAAAAAAAATATTCCATCTTCCTACGGTTGAAACCATTAGTAGATAATTATTTAATCTTCAAGCTAAATCAAGCATAATAGAACCCTAAAAAAGATCAAACTAGTGGATTTTCCTATCCTCTCATTGTTCACATCCACTATTATGGTGGAGATGTTTGTTTTTTGTCATAAAATGGATACAATGTACTTTCCATGTAAATTATTTCCATACATCCAAAACTCATTCTCGGTTACCATACACCAGGGGGAAATTAGAAAAAATTGACATACATATATCACTTCTAAAGGTTTGTGTAGATGAAAAATGGTTACAATTTCATAGTTCCTAAATATGTCCTTAAAATATTATTTTTCCCTTTATTATGAAGGGCATTTTAATTCACAAACGAGTATATCATCTTCTAAGACAATATATTTGGAGGCAAAAAAAAATTTTCTATACATTATTTAACCCTTTCGATGTCGTGGCATTGTCACATTTTTTCCACAAGGTCGTAGAGTTTGAGTTCACCAATTTCCCCTTTATATTTAACATTTTTTTATCAATGTTTCCACAGGTCAAATTAGAAGGAAACATAGTTATTGAAATAAGTTTTAATCTCTCTTTTTTAGTGAACATATGCAAATCACCTATCTCAACATGTTGTAAGAATTTGAATTGTAATTGAAGGTCCCAAAAGTAGGGACAATTTTTGAGCCAAAATGCATGTCTTCCATCGCAGGAAAGTAAAATTCAAGGAATTAGCATTACATGTCTTTTCACCGCAAGAAAGTAAAATTCAAGGAATTATCATTCTAACACCGTCCCCAAATATGTCACACATTATCTATGACCATGATGTAGGGGTGATTGCAAAAATTTTACATGAGCATGTTTGTTTTGATGGTTCATGTACAAGATAAATGTTTATAATTTCATTCAAGCATGATGTTTTCTTAAAATAGTATTTCTCCACTATTGGGGAGGGGGTTACGTATACCTAAATTGGTACATCGTGTCCTAAAAGAGAATACTTTTAGGCCAAGAGAGTGTCCATATAAATTATTTTTACTGTTAGATGTCATGACCGTGCCACATTTCATCCATGAAGTCCTAGAGTATGATTTCTCTAAATACACCTTCATATTTAATATTTTTTGTCAAATTTTCTACATGTTGATATTTTGAGAAAGGTGTGTATTTATTTTCATTTGAATCTCATGGCATGTGGTATTTGTGCAAAATTTCAATCTTGATATGTTATAAGCATTGGAATCACAAATAGGGGTCCTAAAAATTAGAATGAATATTGGAGCTAAAGCACTTGTCTCTTATTCAAGGAATGATAACTCAAACCCTAATAATGCATTTGTTACTCATTATACACCAATTTTATCTAACGGGAAGTTAGAGATATTTTACGTGTACATGTTGATTATAAATGGTTAAGATTTCATGTGTGCCTAAATTTTTTCATATATTGGGAAGGGGTTTATTAATACAATAATGGGTACACCGTCTCTTAATTATGAATGTATGTATGGTGGCCAATAATGTTTTTTGTAGGAATTATTTGTACTCAAGATGTATTTTTCATGTCAAGATTCATCCATGAGGTCTGAAATTTTATTTTTCTAACAACAACTTCATATTATACAACTTTTGTGTCAGAATTTCAACAAGAAGTATATGTTTTTTGAAAGGAATGTATCTTATTTGATTTCAATATGTTTTTCTATGAAAATGTGTAATTTTCCTATCTCAATGTGTTAGAATTGGTGGAATTATTAGAAAGGGACTTATAATTGGGGATTATTGTTGGAGGTAAAGATCTTATCTCTTCTTTTCACGATAATAACTTCTATTTGTTCCTTAAATTTTTCATTCATTCATATTTGTCATGCTTAGGAGGTTAATTAAATTTCATTAGTGTGTATGTGTTATTTCTAATAGTCGGTGTATAAATTAATAGTTACACTTTCATGAGTTCTTGAAGTTATCTTTGAAATATTGTTTCTCCTATATAGGGAAGGGTTCTATTGATTACAAAATAAATAAAATATATCCTAATTGGACGTACTTAAATGTCAACAATTTCTTCCTTGTAATTATTTATCTTCTATGACATGATGTTGGTGGTAATTGTCAACCATGAGGTCTTGTATTTTGAGTTCTCTATCCAGGCCTTCATATTTGATAAATTTTGTTGAAAAAATTATTACATGGAAAATAGCTGGGAAACATTGTGTATCTAGTTATATTGAATCTCCTAGTGTGGCTCATGTATGCAAATTTATTATCCAAACATTTTTTAATTGATGAAATTATAGGAGTAGGTAACTATAGTGGGGATAATTATTGGATCCAAAGTACTTGTATCTTCACTACATGAAATTGAAGTTTTGGGATGGATTTTTCAAATTATTTGCATGCATCCATCACTCATATTTCTTTAATTATATCTAGAGGTATCTAAATTTATTCAATGTACATTTGTTGTTTTAAAATTTCATGTAGATAAGCAATAATTACAATTTCATTTCTATTGTATTCAGAAGGGGGTTCTTATATAAAAATATATTCAACATATATTAACATTAATACTTTTGAGGATAATAAAAATGGTCCTCACCACTATTTGTCTCTCATAGATGGTGTAAATGCTAGTTTTCACCAATGAGGTCATAAAGTTTGAGTTCTCAAATTGTATTTTGTAACTTTTGTGTCAAATTTCTCACATGCTAGATTTGTGGGAAATGTGTGTATACACTTCAATTTGAATATTTTTTTACCATATGAGGGAATTATTTAAATTTAATATCCTATAATGTTGCAAGTGGTGAATACAACTGGAGTCAAACAAATTGTTTCTTCATTACATGAAAGTAACATTTGAGGACCGATCAATCAAATTCCTATCATGCATCCATCACTTTCTCTCCATTTCCATAATATAAGGGTAATTTACAAGTATTTTATGTGCATTTATTAGTTCTGATGGTTTACGTAGATGAAAAATGGTTATAATTTCAAATGTGCTTGAATATGGCATTAATAACAACATTTTTCCTATATTATGATGAGGGTTATTGATGTGAGAAGGGATAAAATATATCTAAGATAATTATTATTAGATTCCAATAATTTTTTCCTAAGAATTATTTATCCCTTTTGATGTGGTGGTAGTTCCATTTTCAAGCCACGAGGTCGCATAATTTGATTTCTCCAACTTCACCTTTATATTTAACAAATTTGATGTCAATGTTTTCAAATGAAAGATTAGTGGGAAACACATGTATCCACTTAAATTTTAATCTCTTTTTCTAGGTAGTTTATTTTCCTTTCCCATCCTAGTATGGTGCAAGTAGTGGATTTGCAAGTGAAGTGTCCATAAATGGGTACAAATTTTGGAGCAAAAATCTTCTCTCTTTACAGCATAAAAGTTACACTCAAGGAATGAACCCTAGAATTCCTACCATGTATTCTTCACTAATTCTATGTTGGATTTATTTTTAGGATTATCATATTTTTTCAATGGGAATGTTCCATTTTTTATTGTTTGTGTTGAAGAAAAATGGTTATAATTTCATGTGTGTGAAAATTTTCTGAAAAACATTTTTCTCCTATATTAGGAAGGTGATTTTTAAATCATAAATGGGTCCACCATATCCTAATCAGATGTAAATATTGGAGAATAATGTTCTCATAATAATTATATATACCTATCAATTTCATTGTGGTGTTAATTTTCATGCATGATGTCCTAGAGTTTGATTTCTCCAACTGCACCTTTATATTTGATAACTTTTGTGTCAAGATTTTCTTATTCCAAATTGGTGAGAAACATGCATTACCACTTCAATTTCAATCCCATAGTATAGGTAACATGTATATTTTGAATATCATAATGTTTTGCAATAAGAGGGTCATAAAAGTAGTGACGAATGTTGGATTAAAATAACGTATCTCTTCACTAAATACAAGTGACATTAAAGGATGGATTGCTCATATTTCTATCCACACATCCTCCATTCAATATGTTTTTTATATAAGGGGAATTAGATGTATTTTATGTGCACATGTTTATTATAATTTTTCATGTACAGATGATAAATTGTTATAATTTCATATGTTTCTGAAGTTAACCCAAAAACAACATTTCTCCTATATTGGGAAGGGATTTATTAACACCATAATGGGTAGACTATCTCCTAACTATGTATACTTGAAGGAAAATAAATATTTCCTCTTAAATTTTAATCCCTTACTATATGGTGGTGGTGTCATCTTATAGCCATGAAGTCCCAGAATTTAAGTTCCTCAACTAAACCTTCGTATTTAAAAACTGTTTTGTTAACATTTCCACATGCTAAATAGGTGAGAAACATAACTGTTATCAAATTTTGCCCCTCTAAAAAAATTGGACAAACAAGAGCTTGCACGCAGCGAAAATGAAGGAGTTGATCCATCAAGAGGCCTTGCATTTTGGATCTGGACAAATAAGGTTAAAGCATGCCCGAGTAGGTTGTAGAGATTTTGGGAAAGGAAGAAGTCCAAAATTTGGGTTTCGGACTTCGGAGGTGGAGATTTTCAGATATATTGGCAAGTAAAATGTTTTGAAACTTGAATGTCTGAAAGTCCAAAATTTTGGAGTTTCAGGTTTTATGGTTTCGAAAGTCTCTGTGAGCGTGAACAGAAAAGGGAGTGGAAAAGCCTAAAACCCGAAACTCTAAAAGTTTGAAATTTTGGACTTTCAAGTTTCAGAATTTCAGAACTCTCAAAAAATTTTACGGATGAAAAATGTTTCAATATTTGAAATGGAAATGTCCAAAATTCCAATTTTTAGGATTCAGAGGTTGCATGCGTTTCGGACTCCGAAAAATGATAGAGCCAACCACCCGCCATTTTTATAGAATGACACCTTGACCTTCGGATGGCCATAAATTTTGGTTCGGATCTCAGATTTTCACAAGAATGGATCTTAAAATTAGTGAAACTAAGTTATTCAAAATGAAGACATACAGTCTGCCATTTTTTAGTGTGTCAGGCTTCTCACCTACCACATTAGTGAAGTATGGGCTTCCTTTCTTACCCAAAAAGGAACAAAACATGGAGGCATGGGTTTTGCAGTAGAACCCATCATTGTTTCACGTGAATTCAATGCATTTCTTGGGTGGTTGGAGTAGAATTTAAAAATTCTTCTATCTTCATCTCTCATTCTTCCTAGATATTGTAAGGAGGGGCATTTTTCTAAAGGTTTAACATTTTGGATTTGCACCCTCCCTTATTCTTTGTCTTTAAATGATCTTGTGAAGTTCAAACCTCCCATCAAAATTGTAACTTAATTTTGTGCCTCTTGGCCATTGTAATGGACTGTATCACATTTATGGAGCAATAAAATAATTCTATGGATGAGCTCAACCCTCTCTTATATTCATTGCATCTTCCTAATCTCTCATTACAATCCTAGTTATCTGTGCATGGTGTTTGTGTTACATTTTTAATCTTTTGTGTTTAATGGCAAAGAAGGTGTCCAAAATTCCTTTGGTGCATCACCTTTGTTTGTTTAGGTTTATTTTCTTGCATCTTCTTAACCCTGTCTCCTTGGCAAGTTAGATTATATTTTAGAGTAGATCATCTACAATTTGAATGTGTGCATTTGTACAAAGGAATAGGAACCAGACTTCATCTAGAGAGCTTTCTTGATTAGAAACTCCCACACTTTGGGAAAAGCTCCATGTTATGCAATCACATTGAGAGTTTCAACCCATTGAGTTATAAACATTCACAGGTGTTGTGATTATGCATCAATAATACCTTTTTATTTGAATTTGAAACTCATGGTATGGGGAAAGTCTATTTCTTGTCTATATTGACGTGATAAAAATGGTAGAATGTAATGAATAGTTCTTAAAAGTAGGGTTGACTACTAGATCCAAATTATTTGTCCCTTCACTAAATGAATGTTTCATTCAAGGACTAATCACTCTACACACACCACATATATGTCAATTGATATTAATTTTTAAAATGGTTTTTTTATGGGTGGATCTCAATTTCACATGACTCAAACTATCATTTCTAGTACATTTCTCGCAATTATTTAAGAAAAGTTGATCTTATACACTTGTCACTATTTTGATGAACTTTCCTAATTTAAGAGAAAATTTGAATTCAAGTTTTAGATGAAAATGTGATTTAAAAATGGCTAAAATGTTCCTACCTATAATGGTGTAAAATTCCCAAATAAGTTCACCATTAAGGATAGAAGAAATGAGAATATAGATCAAACTCACAACAATTAATAAAATGATTTTAAAAGTGTTCACATGATAAATAGTCAACTTTATAGAAGCATTCTTAATATTTATGATCCACATCCACTTGAAATTATTATAATGTAATTAGTTTAAAATTGAAAGAATAAAATAATAGGTATCATGGTCTTAATGATCTTAACAAGGTTCACTCATGTGTATATTTCATAAATATACCATCAAATAAATTTTTGAGATATAACATTTAAATAATATTAATACTCTATTAACTCATAATCTCATAATATAACACAAAAAATCCTGAACATTAATACATAATGTCATTATTTCATACATAGTATTACAAGATAATGTCATAATATCATATATTTAAGACGATACAATGTTATATGTAATACAAAATATGAATAACACAAAAATCTAAGTCAATTACATGTAGGAATACAATGCAAAACAAGAATATATTTCCATATTAGAATTAAAAATGGCATAAAACATATATTTCCTAATAGTAAAAAACCTTCTTTTATCTTTTCCTTTCTCGTACAAGGTTCTTCCTCATACGCATTGATTATAGATGGAGCTTGGTGATATGGCCTTTATTTTTCCAAGGTGAAACTATGGGACCTCTTATGCTCAAATATATATACTAGATAACAATATACATATATAAATATTGTAAAAGAATTTACATATTTGATGTATAGTCATGGTAATACAACTATTTACTTCTACACACTTATCACAAGGTCCTGGTCATGATCAATTCATATCTCTTTCTCAACAAGATCAATGGTAGGTTATGGATCATGAATAGGATTCTCAAAGTGATAAATACAAGGATTCATAACCCTTATCATGATAATGGAAGGGGTGAGACCCTGCATATATATAAAAATACAAAATAATATGTCAAATTAGCTCATAGGACCATTGACAACTTATTTTTTAATGCATATGTAAACATTTTTACCTACTAACTACATAATGGAAATATAATAACTAATATTCCCTACTAATCATTTGTAATGGGATATCAATCATAATGAGAAAATTTTTCAAATACAATACATTGACTTTAATGATTTGCATTTTTTGTTAGAAGAAAAATATTTCAATAATTCCATAATATTAATAAAATATATATTTAATACAATTATTTATATTGCGGTGAGTTGATGTGGAGATGAAATCATAACTATATATTTTCCTACCTGTGGATATGGCAGAGTTTCCTTTATCATCGTCAACTTTACAAAAAAATAATCATTGTATTCTAGATCATTTATACATATATACATAAATACTTTATCCATATTTAACATTAATAATAAATATAAAAAATTTAAATAATCAAGATAACCTCTTTGTATGTAATCATCAACATGGTCATAGTAACACATGGTTGGGAGGATGATGGGAATCTCTCATGCTACAATATAAAAAATTGTGCATGTAAATTAATTATGACCAATTCTTTGGAGATTAACATACATGTCTTACTTAATTTTTGTAACATGTAACAAATATTAAATACCTACGAAGGTGCAGTCAATGTGTTATTTTCAATTGTATCTCTTAAATACTCATCACACATAGTGAAATCATCTAGCCCACCAAAAACAACCCCAAATTGGTCTGCATGAAATTATCATCCTCGTAAAGAACTATGCATATGACACCATGGGATTGTAAATTTTGGTTGCATACTATTTAAAGATATAAAACTCTTATACAAATTCACTAATATCAGTATGTGAAATTTATCCCATGTGCTCAACAAAACTATTAATCAATTAGTTAAGTCGTTGCAATGTTTCAATGTCTATATCTTCCTTCACAATTGTGGAGACCATCTTTGGTTGACATGGATTTTGGATTGGTATTTTGGAAATATTTTAGGAGAATGATGTGCACTCATTCTATCGTATCCATAGGATTTTCCTTAGTCCTAAACTATGAGTAACCAAAATAATTTGGAGTCTCATTGAGTTGGATAAAATTGAAAGAGAGTTTCTCAAAAATTGTAAAGTAGCCTCATTTTTATTACAAGGTGGGTGATAAAAAACTATCAACCATTGTTTAATGATAAGTGAATAATACAAAAAATATTTCTTTTGTAATTTTTCCTTTCAGTGTAGTTTCTAAAAATTCCTTGGCATAGTAATTCCTACAAGAATATATATAATATATCACCCTATTCATTTCACAAATTTCAAAGTCAACCTCACCTATTAATGAATCTAATGTGTTTTCCAAGGAATCAAATTGTTTTTATGAATCTCACTAATTAAATAATTTATTTGTAGTTTTATTCTCCTCTAGATATGTATCCAAATCCTCTTGAATACGTAAAGGTTATAGTCAAGTTGTAGGAGGGTTTCCCTATCCAATGTCAATATAAATGGTTTTTTCTACATGTAGAGGGAGTTGAGGTGCTGTAAAATATAAAATACATGTATTTATTAAAAGAAAATGAAGATTTATAAAATTACAAAACTTGTTTCTAACTAGCACAAATATGATTGTTTACCTCTTTTCTAGTATTGATCATTGAATCTGGGCCTTGGAAACCATCCTTGCAATCTAAAAGTGACTTTTGGTGTGAAAAAGGATATTTTAGAAAGTCTAGAAATGAAAGCTTTGGAGGAAAATGAGGAAACCCTCTTCTATATTTTTATAATTATAAACTATTGAATACATACACAGTATAACATGTACTCATTATACCATGTACATGTTCTTGGTTTATTAATTACAAAATTATAGTGTAAGCACAATGTACATTATTATATAAATCCCATATGTGTTCCTTAATAAGGCATACACATTTTTATTTTAAATGTGTTTGATATCCCTTTTTTGGCACCCGAATCCATGCATGCACCCAGATGAATTGTTATTCTCTCACAAAATTCTACAAATAGAAGGAAACAAAGAATGTATAAAGTAACTTTGAACCTCATAATGAAGTCTATATATGTAGATAATACTATCAAAGGATCTTAATAATCAATAGTAGTTAGTGTGACCTAAAGAGAGTGAGGTTGTAATATTTATTTTCCATGGAGTGAGTTTGGTTTTGTAAAAGCTTTACAAAGTCTACAGTCTTTGTTAGGATTAACTATTATGATTAAACTTCATATGGTATTTTTAGTCTTTTCATAATATTGTGTAAATGTGGGTAGTGTCATTATACTTGAATATATAATATTTTCCTCATATTAATAGTAGAATAAATTTTTATTTCTTATGATATGTGATGGGATATTTATTTAATAAGATCTAACTCTAGTAATTTTTAGTTACATAGTCTAATACATCCCTTAATTACGATCCTTAACCATAAATGCATTATATTTTGCATCAAAACCAAGTTTTAAAGTCATTTAAGGTTGTGTGTGTGAATTATTAGATAGTTACTTTTGTTATAGTTGTGTGTTGGAATAAAGTAGTTACATACTTCTTCAAGCATCTAGGATTTTATATAGAAGGACCACAATGCTAAATCAAAAAAAAATAATTCATAATACTAATTTTTTCACATGCTCACAAGGAGTAGTATCTGTAGACACCAAATTTGGGTCACACTCCCCTTGGTCCCCTTTAATTAATTAACGTAACGTATTCACCTAACCATGACCCCTTACCCCGCATTCATATTAAGTTAATTACTTAAAATTTAATAAATGTTCATCCTCACACTATTAATTGATTTAATTACTTTAATTAAATTAATTTACACCTCACCTAGCCACATCACCTAGACACCTCATCATGGACTTATTCTTAGTGTATTAATTAACTAGGATTGAGTCCCCACTTATCTTAACTAACTAGGACTTAGTCTAACCCTATAATTAAAGTCCTATTTCTTCTCGAACAATACTCCCACTTATCTAAATGCTAACCCTCACTTAAGACCCAGAATGACAATTAGAGCATGCCTAAAATAGCAAGGATTTGCCTATTTTTGGAAAACCCAGGATTTCTAGGGTTAACCGACATCAGTTAACCCTCAACCGACACTGATCAACCTGACCATCACTGGTTACCTTATATAAAGTTTGGTAACCTTTTACTGAGGTTGGTCATTCAGATTTTTCATAGAAAATTTTGCTCACAAGAATGAATGAGAGACTTCTCAGCATTAACACAACGGAATACACTTAATCATAGGCTCACGTAACCACCTGATACTCATCCAAAGGCATTAGCATTCACGGGAGAACTCTAGAAAGTGTTAGAGGGGAAATAAACACAAAGTTATTTATGAATCAACCACTTCCATCCTTCACCAACCAGACCTACAAATACAAGTGTATTTTATTTATATCATTCAATACTCACTTAAATTAATAGGTTCTTTATCTTTTTTTATTAGATTCTTTTATTTTTTGCATTCCTCCATCCTACCTTTTACCAATCTACTTGACCTAACACCCACAACCTTTTCAATCTATGTACTTGATCTTTAGGCATCCCTGAGTCTTCTTGACTTTATTACAATCCCAACCATCCCTCCTCCATTCTCTCAGAAATCACAGAGAAGTTGGAAAACTAGATTTATTTAATTACTACCATTTCACCCCTACTGACATTGGTTACCTTAACCATCATCAGTTTCTCCTCTTCATCTGCATCGATCACCAGACCAACATCAATTACTATGTCTCCTGTCAACTTTCACTAAACCTCCCCTAAAAGCCCCCAAAGCTCACAAAACCTCACCCAAACCTGATAACCCACCTACAACCTCGCCACATACATTCCCAACTCTTTGTGCAGACACAAAGAGATCCTAAACACCCACTTTTGACATTATATTATTATCCATAATAACCAATATCGGTTATCCTTAATTGTCATTGGTTATCGTTAACCATCATCGGTTATTCTTAACTATCATCGGTTATCCTTAACCATCATTGGTCACACCTTGACCGACATTGGTCTATGTGTCTGATAAATTACCTTAAACCATCAAGCTTCCTAATCATATAAAATCAACCCAAACTACACCAGATCTTATTGATACCCTATATATGACCCTTAGACCAACTACCTAACCTACAACCTAACCCAGGACCTTCACCAGCTTAATTATTAAGCATTTAATTGGATTGAAACTGATAGTAGATCACTAGGATTAGATTATTTTATTTACATATTTAATTATTTTATACTGTGTTATATATCAGTGGATTGACAACCGTCGAGGAAGTATCACTCTTCCTGGATCTAGCTCACACTAGGAAATCCACTAACCTTTTCTATTAACTATATCTTTTGGTATTTTTTGCATTACAGGTAGTTCTTCCTAGCCAAAGGGAAGCTCACACAATCATTTTTTATCGGAAATCAAGAACGTGCACACTCAAAATTCAACCTTGTGACAACAGGTATTCCTCCTTGGCTTATTTACCTTTATCTGTTTCAGTTGTGAAACATTTTGGCACGCCCAGTGGGACCCATCAGGGGTTCTTTTGCATTTATTCATTCCTAGGTAAAACATTGTGCGTTTATTTCCTTTTGAAAAGTATTCACATTAATTTTCTTCGCTGGAATATTTTCCTTCTTTATATTGTCTAAAATAAATCACAATTTTGGTGCTTTAAAAATAATACGTCTTTATTTATACCACATTGCATTAGTGAAAGAGCATTCCTCTTCATGTTCTCCATTTTCTAAAATGAATGTAATTTTGGATTTGGGCTTAAAACATTCGCATTTCATTATGGTTTGTTGCATTTTAGCTCACATTAATTGAGAATAACCTATATACTAGAAGTCATACCCAGTTGATGGTTTACTAATTCAATCCTAGTTCACTTTACACACACTCTATACTAAACCACTTAAATAATTTACACATCTTCTTAAACATCATCATACCTGGAATAAGTTTTCAATGATCACTGTTATATATATCTACCCCCTGGGTAAATATAGAAAATGACACAAAGGAAATATGTCAAAGAGGTTCAAAAACCTGACACAAAGGAAATATGTCGGAGATGTTCAAAAACCCGACACAAAGGATTTCGAGTTTCGGGTTTCGGGAAACATGAGACATGAAGCATGAAAATCGCAAGGCATGTCCCGATGCTTGGGAGTTCCAAAAACCTGAAACACTACCTAAGAAAATTGGGTTTTGGATTCAGAAAAGCATGGGGTGAAAACATGTTGAGGCACCCTCCAAGCCCGATGAAAATGCAAAGGAGAACCCCGAAACCCGACTGGAAATAGACCCTGACTTGGGGAATATTCAAATGGCCATAACTTTTCACAGGGAGCTCAGATTCATGCAAGGTTGGACTTTTGAGAAATCTTACAAGGTCCTCTATCCAACTATTTAATTAGGTGAGAACAAGTTCTTAAAAAATGTAAAATACAGTTCACCTTTTTTTTGGGTTTGTTAGGGTTCTCACCTACCACCATATGAGATGAATTAAATGCAGTCTGGAGGTGGTTGGAGTAGATTTGGAATTCCTTTCTCTTCCCTCTCTCATTCTTCTTATAAATTTTAAGGAGGGGGTTCTTTCTAAAGGTTGGAGATTCTTGTTTTTTCCCCTCCCTTCTTCTCTTTGGCAGGCGAATTTGTGGAGTTCAAACCTCCCATCTAAAACTGTAATGCAACTTTTCCTCTTGGCATTTTGTAGTGTATTGTATCAATATTTGGAGCAAATAATGCATGTTTGTGGATGATTCTCAACCCTCTCTGTGTTCTTTTGCATCCTCTTGATCTTTTACTGAAAATTTGGTTATTTATGCATGATCTTCCATTACATTTTAATGGTTTGTGTTTATTGGCAAGACAGGTGTTCTTCATTCCTCGGTGCATCACCTTTGTTAGTTTAGGTTTATTTTTATGAATTTTCTTACCCTATCTCCTTGTCATGTTAGATTGAATTTTTGAGTAAACCCTTTGCATTTTTATGTGTGCATCTGAACAGAGGAATAGGAACCGGCCTTCATCCGGAGAGCTTTCTCAATTCACAAGGTCCCACACTTGGGAGAAGCTCCATGTTATGCAATCACACTGAGAGTCTCAACCCATCAAGTTGTAGACATTTAGGGGAGTTGTGATTCACCATCAACAATCACAGGATCAAAGTATTGACAGTGGGCACCCAGCTGGTTTCTTGGTCTAGTCATTATCTCATAGAAAGGACCACCCCTGCCAAAACTTTATATGAAACCATCCTTAGATCTTGGATTTTCATAGGGAACATTATATCGAACAAAAAAATATGTTATAGTGACAAGTCAGTCCTAAATAACATCAAGTGGAACATAAAATTCACCATAGGATTTCGTGTTTGTTAACTTTTACTTGATTTATGTTTTGAGTTGTGAAGACATGTTCTCCATTTTTTATTTCTTTCTTTCACACTCCACAATTATAGTTGGTGTATTTCAACTTTTTATGAGTGTGTTAGGGTCCATCAGTACCATACTTAGGTTTTTGGGTTGGTATTTTATCTAATCTAAGTCACTAAAGTCAACTTTCTCCATCTTTTCAAATTTCATGGTGAACAGCTTTGGTCCAGAGACCTTCATCAGTTTACCTGACCATTGTTAGTTACCTACTTTTTTTTTCATTTTACCAAAAACAACACTCATCACATTTCTATTCTTTCTGGGGTTTCTCAAATACATCATCATACCTCTGGACCTTTGAAATCAGTGTCAAATGCAGAATTTGTCTCATTTTCATCAACTATTACCACACTTATCAAACTTTTGATTATTCCATATTAACCAGTATCAGTCACCATAACCATCATCTGTCACCCTCTATCACCATCACCGGTTAACCCAACTGCCATCGATTCATGTGTTTTATTTTTTTAATTAAAACAATGATGAGTTTAACCTCCTAGAACATGTTTTTTCCATTTCCTTTGAGCCTCTGTGTCATTTACAGAAATTAGATTACCAAGTCTACGCTAACTCACATGGTTTTGACTCATAGCCAAGCCAACACCCTCATGTTCCACCCTAGCCTTCAGCCACTCCCACCTAGCCCATTGCCACCTTCCATCCTATCTCCTATAGATCCCAGTCATGTCATCATCATCAGTACTGATGATGAGGAGTTTGCAAGACTCGACCAAAATATCACTGCCTTACAATATTATTTAGCCCATTCATGTACTCAGGACTCATTAGGACAATTGATATATGGCATGCCTTTCTCCATTCCCCCTTCCCTCAGCCCCACTTCCACATCAACTACTACTAGCTTTGCCTTAACTTCTTCCACCTTACCACTTGTGGTGTCACAACTTGATCCCATAACATCTATAAAATAGAGAGAAAGGTTCAAATATGCCTTCCACTTCTGAGAAAGCTGCAGACATCCCTAGTGTAGCTCCTAAAGAGTAGTAAATGCATGAAAAACAAGGTCCAAAAATTTGATTTGTTCCATATATTTCTAAAACTACATAGGCATAATATATATTTTCTAAGGCTTATTCCAAGAATATCAAAACATATTTAAATATTATTGAATGCATGAAGAAGAGTAACATGAATATTTCCTTTTGGGATACTTTAAATATTCCGGGAAAACAAGATATCCTTGTAAAATAAATTTCTAAATTGCAGTTGTCTTCAAAATTAGCTCATAAAGAGCTAGAGAAATTTGATATGGTACTTGCTATAATTGAGCAATAAATAATGAAAGAGGTTAGGTGGATGTTTTATAAATTACTTAACTCAGCTGATGTAAGGAAATCACCTCCCTTTTATTTATCACTCATTATTGGTGATCATTTAGTTCATAACAATATGGTGGACAACTGTGTAAGTAGTACAGTCATGCCCAAGGTAATTGCCAACAAGATAGGCTTAGAATATTATCCAAAGAAAAATAGCATTTTGCAGCCTGACGGGACAGCAACTAACACAATGGGTTTGATCAAAAATTTGGAAGTAATGTTGCATATTTATTCTAATGTGAAAAGTGTGCAACATGTAACGGTTTTGGATTTTCCTCCCTATTTTTCTCTCTTCTTATCAAGGGATTTTATAGAAAATATTGGTGGTTATCTCTATTTTGATTGGTATTACCTCTTCTTGACAAGGAGGTATGGAACAAAAGCTATAGTATATTCAAAACCATTAGTAAAGCTCCATATAGAACCACATGTCTCAAGTGCTATTGAAAATTATGATGCCATACATTAGGCCAATTTTAATAATAATGCTCTACTTTCTATTTTAGACAATGTTTCTAACTTATTCATATATGAAAGGATATAAGAGAAATATTCCCACGGTCCTTACAAGGAAGTAGAAGAGAAATTTCTTAGCGTGTATTGTCTTCATGAAGAAAGCATGTATATTCCTTTGTTGTCAAAAACATAAATGATCGAAGAAGGCATATGGCAGCTTCATTTTGATGGAGCAAAGAACAAGAAAGGTGCATGTTTCAGTTTAATGCCAACTTCCCCATCAAAACAAAGGTATTTTTCAGCTTTAAGCTTGAAGTTTTCCTATACATGCAACTTTGTTGAGTATGAAGCATTGATTCACAACCTACAATGGTATAGGAAAAGAGGAATCAACTCATTGTAGGTTTATGGTGACTCAAAGTTAGTCATCAACCAAGTTAGTGACTTGAATATTTTTATCTCAATTTTTCCTCCATGAAAATTAAGCAAACATGACCCTACACAAGAAGAAATCTAAGGGTCTCTTCTGTCACACGAGCCCACATTTCAAATCTAATGATCAGGTTGCATGAGGGCTCGAAAATGGAGGAGTAGGTTTGACTGAGGAGGTAAACAGTGTCAAAGAAACCAGAGGCTCAAAGGAGAGAAACGGTGAAAAGGTTTAAAGTCTTCGGGCTTCACAAATGATTCAGAGCAAGCCCAAATTGGCTAAGTATGGAAGAGATAATGGATGCTTCCAAGTGTCTCAATGGTGCAACTTCAAGCATCAAATCCAAGTACCAACCTTAAGTGAATGTGGAGCCTCCATGTGTCTTGAGTTCCCCAAAAGTTGCACCAGCCATTGAAAAGACTTCAACTCAGCAGAATGTGCCAAGTGTCGTCTCAGCATAACTTCAAAGATAAATCCCAAGGCGGAGACTCAAACTAGTGTCATCCCTTCACGTGGTCAGTGTTCAATCAAATTCAAATGGAAAGTGGACCCAAATCAACTAAGTATAAGAGTGTTAGTGGAAGGCATCAAGTGTCTCAATGGCGCACATTCAAAGGTGTGACCCAAAGTCAAGACTCAAATGAGCGCGAGGCTTCCACGTGTCTAGGGTTTGAGAAAGGAATTGACCCGAATTGGCTAAGTATCACAGACTTGCAGAAGGTACCACATGTCAGCCTAATGCATCTTCAAAGGTTAATCTAAAAGTGGGTCTCCCAAATAATTGTCAAGTCTCCACGTGTCTCGGGTAAGATATATGGCCCTTGCAAATAAAAGGACTAAGCCAAAAAATAAAGGAACATAGAAAAGATATGGAAGGAGCCACGTGTCTTCTTGGTGTAACTTTAAAAATAGAATCCAAAGGCGGTCCCTAAACACGCGCTGGCTCACCACGTGGCCATGTTAAAAAGTCAAAGCAGAAAGGTGGGTCATCGGAGGCAATACGAACTTTTTGGCTTGAAAGGCGTAAAGTATACACGTGAGCTACACCTCCGCTGATGCCCAAGGATCCACGTTTCAAACCTCAATTAAATGCGGAAAGGTGGGCCTGGGGAGGAATTTCAGCCCCAAATGGAAAATGCGGACCGACGGGCCTAATGATGGTTTTTTCACAAAAATGAATAGCCGGGCTACAAGGAATTTTGTGCATTTTGTCTTTCTGATGCTAGCAAAGTGAGTTTCAGGCCCGCGGACCCATTCTAGTAACTGGTTTTTTCCATTTTTTTATGGACCCGACTCATACATTCAATTAGAAATATCTTTTGATCCAGTTCCTAAAATCCAAAAAATTTTGCACCATTGGAAAGGTGTCGACCTCATATACTCCATGGAAACCTAAAAATTTAATTTTGATGAGGTTATGTGGGTGAGAATAGGGAAAATTTCTTCACGCCATTAATATACAATCTGATTTCTCTAACAACCAAATCAGATTTGATTCGATCCATCGTTATTCCTTGTTCGACACACCAAACAGACATAGAGCGTTGGAATCAAAAAATTATGGGTGGATTTTAGTGGTAATGATGGCTGGTAGTTGAGCTTCAAATCAAGTTTCCTACCTCTTCTCTTCTTCCCTCTTCGCTACATCTATAAAATAAGTAGTTGGGCTCATTGTAAAGGGTTGGACATTTTTGTTTTGTACCCTCCCTTTTCCTCTAGTCCGTAGAAAAATTTGTGGAGTCCAAACCTCCCATTCAAGTTGTAATACAAATTTTTTTCCTCTTGGCCATTGTGATGTACTGTATCAATGATGGAGAAATAATATATGTCAATGGATGATTCTCAACCCTCTCATGTGTTCATTGTTGTCTTTTGATCTCTCATTACAGTCTGGTTATCTATGCATGGTGGTTGTATTGCATTTTTATGGTCTATGTTAAATTACAAAATAGGTGTCTAACATTCCTTTGGTGCATCACCTTGTTAGCTTAGGTTTATTCTCACGCATCTTCTTAACCATGTCTCCTTAGTAAGATATAGTAGGTTTAGAGTAGATCCTCTGTAATTTAATTGTATGCACCTAAACAAAGGAATAGGAACCGGTCTTCATCTGGAGAGCTCTCTCAATTTCAAAGTTCCACACTTTGATACATGCTCCATGTTATCCTATCACACTAAGAGTCTCAACCCAATAGGTTACAAACATTCAGGGGTGATTTGATTTTACACTAATAGTTTTGGCACGCCTTGTGAGACCAAAGAGGTCTCCATCTTTATGGGAGAAAGATTGATGTGAACTTGCTGTAATTTTAGCTTTTAATAATATTTGAAATTACACATCTGATGACTCAAAAGGATCATAGTCCACTGGTTTCAGTAGCCCAAGCTTGGTAGATTCATGAGAAGGATTTAGACCAGATCAAGAACTAGAGAAGACGGATTATTTATCTCTCTACACTTTTCCTCGGGAAGAAGGGGAAGGGGGAGAAGAGATCAAAGGTATCCATCTCCACCAAATAGAACCTTGTTGACACCTCCTCTTGGTAATCCATTAATTCAATCAACAAGGGTTCTCGAGAAGCAACCACCCAACTCCTATGTCAATTTCACTAGCAGCAGCCCACTCGCTCTCAATGCACAAAATCCAGTCCCAGTTTTTGCATTAAAGAGCATCCCATATTTCACAGGAGAGAACCAGAATTCTCCTAGTGATCACATTTAAGAAATTTCAAATGTCTGCGCAATTCCTGAGATCACTGAGATGGACATTGTAGTCAAATTGTTATCCTCTTCATTGAAGGGTAAAACTTTATAATGTTTTAGGAGTATAATAGAAGACTCTATTCATAATTGGGACCATCTGTGTAGAGCTCTTCATAATCAATTTGGAGAGATGGGAGATAATATATCCTTGTTGGAGCATTTCACAACCATCAAGAGGGGGGGGGGGGGGGGGGGGGGGGGGGGGGGGGGGGGGGGGGGGGGGGGGGGGGGGGGGGGGGGGGGGGGGGGGGGGGGGGGGGGGGGGGGGGGGGGGGGGGGGGGGGGGGGGGGGGGGTGGGGGGGGGGGGGGGGGGGGGGGGGGGGGGGGGGGGGGGGGGGGGGGGGGGGGTGGGGGGGGGGGTGGGGGGGGGGGGGGGGGGGGGGGGGGGGGGGGGGGGTGGGGGGGGGGGGGGGGGGGGGGGGGGGGGGGGGGGGGGGGGGGGGTGGGGGGGGGGGGGGGGGGGGGGGGGGGGGGGGGGGGGGGGGGTGGTGGGGGGGGGGGGGGGGGGGGGGGGGGGGGGGGGGGGGGGGGGGGGGGGGGGGGGGGGGGGGGGGGGGGGGGGGGGGGGGGGGGGGGGGGGGGGGGGGGGGGGGGGGGGGGGGGTGGGGGGGGGGGGGGGGGGTGGGGGGGGGGGGGGTGGGGGGGGGGGGGGGGGGGTGGGGGGGGGGGGGGGGGGGGGGGGGGGGGGGGGGGGGGGGTGGGGGGGGGGGGGGGGGGGGGGGGGGGGGGGGGTGGGGGGGGGGGGGATCCTAATGAGTAGCTGACAGATCTTAACTTCATATTTCAAAGGACGTGGGATAGGATTCCGTCAGCCATGAGGCCCATAGATGAAGGTTCTTTTTTATACTTTCTTAGAGATTTAAATTCTGATATTTCCTTAATGATTCAATCAATGGGAGGAACAACCTTACCTCCAGCCTATGAAATTTCCATTAGATCTAAAAATTGTTTAATTCACGATGGTAAAATTTCTCCTAGGCCACCTATACCTCTGTATCTAGAACTAGGATCTCTAAGCACTAGTCAAACACCCACATTAACTCCCATACCCACTCCAAGGAATCAGAGTTTAGCTAAAGATTCAACATCATCCTATGGCACTTCAAAAGAGCAACAAGAGGTTATGAAATAGCTACAGAACCTAGGAAATGAGCTAGTGACTATTAAAAGGAAGCAAGCTTAGAGTTCTGGGCCATATAAACCTCAAACTTGGTACTAGGCTAGACCCCCATATCAGAAAAATAGACCACTAGCTCAGGTTGTAGGTCAAAACCAAAACCAAGGAAAACATCAAGCAACTAGGCCTTTCTGACCATATGATCCAAACACAACTTAAACATCAAGGGCCTTAGTTCCAACACAAAACAACATGGCACAAGAATATGATTTTTGTTTTCTATGGAGTCAATGCCATAACCAATCAATGTGTATCAATTGTGCACTGAACCAGGCCTTGATTGTATAGAACATTGGTGCATCCCAAGATCCCAGTCAAGAGGAAAATCAGCAACAAGAAACTCATAAAGAGGCACCTCCAAGTGATACCATGCTTGTCAATTAGCACGATGAAGATTTATGTGGTATGAATCAAGCACCTCCTCATAGTGTGGTAGAAAATACACGGTCCAAGAAGATGAATATTGGATAGGGGAAATCCTCCAATTTAAATAGTCCATGGCCCTTTGTTTCCATGCAAAGTACAACTCCCATTCTGCAGAGTTAGCCCAAGCCACTTTCTAGACCCACTCAGACATTGGTTGTAACAACCCATGTACAAGAGAAAAATGTACTAGGGAAGGGGTAGAAAAAAGATATCTCATCCCCATTTAATTTCATTGAAAAAATGAAGAAATCAAATGTGAATAATTTAATGAGGGAGTCATTGGCTATCCCAGGGTAGAGAGATATGTTGCAAGTTCTTATGGCCAATTGGTCAGCCTCAAACCAGCCCCCCAATCAACAAGAGAAAGTTCTTACCAATGCAGCTCAACCTGAAGGGAACCATGGAGGACAACAAGGTAAGAATCCGAAGCCTCCTCCATTCAATGTTTCATTGCTTATTGGGGAAAAATTGGTACATAATTTCATGATTGATTCAGGAGCGACTAGTTTGGTCATGCCAAAGCAAATAGCCGATCAGCTGGGTCTTCAATACGAAGTCATCTCCAAGGGAATACTACAATTAGATGGGACAACGGTAAGAATGGTTCGAGTCATAAAGGATTTGACCCTCAAATTACATGCATACCCCAATGTGGTTGTATTGCAAAATGTATCAGTCATAGACTTGCCACCACATTTGGCATTGTGTTTGTCAAGAGACTTCACTTCTAAAATTGGAGGCTATTTGTTTGCTGACTGGTTGCACATGCTTTTTAGAACAAGGTATGGAGCTAAGGCTACGATCATATCTAAGCCCATTGTATATTACCATATTCGGCCTTATGTACCTAGCCCAATCAATGTGAATTATTTAGCCTTTGATCAAGAATACCTCCCAGGCACTTGTGAGGTAGATACCAAGGTTGGGTGTATTCTAGACTTGACCCTCAATGAATGGGTGAACAAGAGTCATGATTTTAACCCCTATAAGGAGATGGAGTAATCTAAGTTAGGAATATACTTTTTGCATGAAGAGAATCATCTTCTTCCTGACATCACTAAGCCATACCACAAGGATGATAATGAGATATGACAGTTATTCTTTGATGGCTCAAGAAGTAGACAAGGAGCTAGAGGAGGAGCTATGCTTGTTTCACCTCAAGGTACAAAAAATTACTCAGTATTTTGCTTCCAATTTTATTTGTCAAATAACATAGTAGAGTATGAGGCCTTGATCCATGGACTGCATTGGGCAAGAAAAAGAGGGATTAAAAAATTGCAAGTGTTTAGCAATAGTGAGCTGGTTACGAATCAAGTTTGAGGACAAACTACTATCAAGAATGATCTTTTAAAGAACTACAAAAATCAGGTATGGGATCTCATCAAATATTTTGAAGCATTCGGCATCAATTCCATTCCAAAGAAGAAGAACAAATAAACAGACAAATTGGTAGCAATTGGGGAGGAATTTGATGTAGTAGAGAGTATTAAAAGTGATAAGTCTTAGCCTCATATCAAGGTGGTTGTAAGACTAGTTTTCCCTAATAATAACACAAGTTGGAAGGTCTTCGAAAATGAACAACAAATTTTCAACTTTCTATAAGAAGAAGATGAGTTCTCCGCTAGAAACCAAGACAAGTTGGAACAGTGTTATGGTGACCAAGTGGTGCAGATGAGAACCAACAAATTACCAAAGGGTCCTATAACTTTGGAGTCAATATTCAAACCAAACGATCAATTTGGGAAGGAGAAGGAAAATATTCAGGTAAAGGGTGAAGATTCAGAGCCCATTTCCATAGACGAAGGAAAAATATTGCGGATTGGCAAGGTAATTACTCAACAAGAAAAACCTGAATTTGTTCAACTTTGTCAAGAATTCCCAGATGTCTTTGCCTGGACTTACAAAGATTTAAGAGGTTTCAACCAAAATTTGGCACAACATACTATCGAGATGGATCTAGGATCTAAGCCTTTCAGACAGAAGAAAAGGCCAGTAAACCCACACATTAAGCCTCTCATGACAAAGGAGTTGAACAAGATAATTGAGGCAAACATCATCTTCCCTATCAAGCATTCAAGTTGGGTTGCAAAATTGGTTCCTATAGGAAAATAAGTGGAGAAATCAGATTTTCCATAGACTTCTATGATCTAAACAGAGCATCACTCAAATATCACTACCCACTTCCATCAATGGAGAAAATCTTGTAGGTTGTAGCTAGCTCTAAGAGGTTTTCATTGCTAGATAGATACTCAGGCTATAACTAGATAATGGTGAAAGAGGAAGATCAATTCAAGATAGCCTTCACCACAATATGGGTACATATGCTTATAATAAGATGCCATTTGGACTATCAAATGTTGGAGAAACATTTCAGCGAGCTATGGACATGGCATTAAAAGGCTTGATCAACAATATAGTTCTGGTGTATCTAGATGATATCATTGTCTTCTCAAAGAATCCTATAGACCATCTCTTCCACCTTAGATAGGTATTTTAGAGGTGTAGAAGGTTTGGAGTGTCATTAAACCCAAAGAAGTGTGTATTCTTGGCACATGACGGGAAATTTTTGGGTCATATTATCTGAAGAGATGGGTTAACAATTGATCCTAAAAGGGTTGAAGCCATCTAAACACTTCCATTGCCACAAAATAAAAAGTATCTCCAAAGCTTCTTGGGGAGAATAAACTTTGTTCGCAAGTTTGTGCCTGATTTTTCCACTCATGTGAAGCCTTTAACAATGATTTTGAAGAATATTCTTGCATTCAAATGGATAGTAGAAGGAAAATATATTTTTGAGGCCATCAAGCTTGTAATATCACAGGCCCCAACTCTTGTTAACCTAAACTTTTCAAAATACTTCACGTTGTATGCTTTTGGAGGATTAGACATAATCTCAGCTATCTTAATTCAGCCCAACAAGGAAGGTTCAGAATATCCCATAGCCTTCTTAAATCAAATCCTAGAGGATTACGAGGTAAAGTACTCTTTCATTGAGAAGCATGTCCTTGCTGTCATTAGGAGTTTGAAGAAGTTCAGAAACTTAGTCTTGAACAATAAGATTTAACTACTAATATCTCATGTTGGTGTCAAGTATTTTCTCCTGAATAAGGACTTGAATGATAAGAGAGAAGGTTGGATCAGTCAAGTAATGGAATATGACATTGAGATCAAAGTGGCCAGACTATTTTTTTGCAATGGTTTATGTGAGAAGCTCGCTTCCAAACAACAAGCTAAGTCATTGGATGAAGAATAGGGTGTCCTGTTACTATAGAATGATCAAGAGAAGCCAGCTAATGATACACCTATTTAATGTTGGACCCAATCCTTAATACACTATCTCCAAACAGGTTTGTGCCCTTCAGAATGGAACAAGGCAAAAAGGAGATGTTTTAGACTACAAGCCATCCCATATGTACTTATTGATGGTGGTTTTTTCAAGAAGGATATCAATAGTGTCCTATTGAGGTGCATTGGAAAAGACCAAATTGAAAGGGTACTGCATGAGTTCCATGATGGAGAAGCAGGAGGCCAATTTTCTCCTTAAGTTCTAGCTCTCAAAATCATGAAATCTAGTTATTATTGTCCTACTATGTTTTGGTATTGCTACTCATAGGTTAAGAAATGCAAAAAGTGTGCATTCTTCATAGGGAAGGAAAATTTAGCAGCCCTCCCCCTTTGTCCAATTTTAGTGGATCAGCCATTCATGCAGTGGGGACTAGACTTCATTGGAGTGATTAACCCAAATTCAAGCCAGGGCCACAAGTGCATACTTACAGCAACATACTATTTCACCAAGTGGACTGAAGCAATAGCACTCAAGGAGGCAAATGAATCCAACATCTTAGATTTCTATGAAGGAATAGCCACCAGGTTTGGATTCCCTGGCAATATTATATTAGATAATGCATTTGCATTCCTTGGTATAAGGAACACTGAATGGGCCGTAAAAAATGGTGTATACCTTAGCACTTCATCAAACTATTACCCTTAAGGTAATGGCCAAGTAGAGTCTACTAACAACCTACCAAGGATTATCGAAAGGAATCTTATGAAAACCAAAGAACTTGGCATAAAAATCTCAAATCAGTGGTATGGCTGATGGGATCACATCCAAAAAGGTCCACATGCAACTCCCCATACAAGATGGTATACAGAAAAGAGGCAATATTTCCCATATCATTGGAGCTACCCACTTTGGAGCTCATGAAGCAGTTGGAACTAGTTGAGTTTGAACCTATGGAAATCAGGTATGCAGAGTTGAAGGAAGTAGGAGAGGCAAAAGAGAATGTAATGCAGATTGTGGAGAAGGATCAAGCATTGATCAATAAGAGTTTTGATAAGAAATCAAGAGCAATGACCTTGCAAGAGGGGGACTTAGTTCTAAAATGGGATGCTGATCAAGCAAAACCAAAAAATTATTCCAAATTTGATGCCATTTGGAGTGGCCCTTACATGGTCACAAGATGTACAAGTAGAAATGCCTTCTAGCCAACTAAGTTGGATGGAAAATAATTATAGATTCTATTTAATGGGATCTATCTCAAACACTGCTACTAAAATGAAAAATTCCTCGCCCCTAGAAAATATTAGCCTAGGTTTTCAATTTCTCCAAGAGCGTATGCACAGTGTTTTGTTGTGGCATAGGTTTTATTTCCCTAAGTTATTTGGCATAGTTTTTTTGCTCCAAGTTTACATCATTATATAGATCGATCCACCTTGAGGTGAATGTTCCATGCCCTTTAGCATTTGCAATAGGGAGACCAATATTTTCCATAATAGTTGCTTATTTTAAAATAGAAAAAATACAGAGAAACTAAAATCGGGTCTCAAAGGGCCCGTTTCTAGAACAACGGGGTAGATTCCAGGTCACCAAGTGTAAATTTCAGATTCAAGCTTCAAGAACAGGACCAGTATCATGCCACGAACCATGACTCCATGCCCAATAGATGTGTTGGTGCTCAATTTAATCGTAGATTGTTCATTCAAAAATGTCTCAGTCTAGATGGTTTCAAGTTTTCTTTGTCTCCCTATATTAATGCATGAAAAATCTTTCCTTCATTTGGTTTCCATGATTAGTCCTTTCCTCTGGTCAAGGATTAGAGTCCAGATATTATTTATGGTCTCTCTATCCATGAGAAAGAATTTGTAAATTGGGTGTGAATTCAGGTTGTCCCCTTATATTTTTCCATAGTCATGTTTTCCCTGTCAATTTATGTCCCAACATTTTTGGAAACGTGGTCCTTTCTGATTGGATGCGGCACGACGTGTCTTTTTGGTGAAATTTTTCACTTTTGTCACATTTGTAAAAAATACCAAATTGACCCTTGTGGCCTCGATAGCATGTAATTGGTTATTCAACAAATATGAAGCAGCAGGTCAAAAGTCTTACTTTGACCGCAAAGAATGACACATGATAGTTTTTCAAGTTATAAGCGGGAGGGCTGGTCATCGGAACATTTTACATTTTTTGAATTTTTGTACGAGGGAGAAAAGTTATGAAATAATCCACAACTCCACTGGGGCTCACATCAAAAGTTAGGAGTGGAGATGCAGGTCACCAAGACATTTTGAAACTATAAGGCCTGCTTCCACTCAAATCTTATCCACGTGGAAGGTCGGTGCTAATTTGAAATTTTAACTCGTGGTTTGACCTTTGAAGTAATGCTATGGAAACATGAGGAGGTTTCCACTAGCCCTCCCCATACTTATACTTTTCTTCAAGTGTCCAGTGCATCTTTTTCATACCATGGACTCATGGAGGGCCCACACTCATTTGAGAATCCACCTCTAGGTCTTACTTTAGCATTTGTGCCAAGGAGACACGTGGAGGCTTCCGCTAGCTCCTCTCTATAATTAAACTTTTTAATAAACTTTCTAAGGCCTGGGACACATGTTGAGCCCGTGCTTGTTTGAGGTATTTGCTTTTGGGCACCATATCAGAAGAACACTGAAGAGATGCGTGGAGGATTCCGCTAGCTCCTCTTTGTATTGAAAATTTTGCAAAGGCCAAGATAACTTTCTTAGGCCCGGGGCACGTGGAGAGCCTACAATCATTTGGGGTCCTACCCCTAAAATTCATCTTTAAATTTTCTCCAAAAAAACATGTTGAAGCTTCCACTAGGCCTTCCCATACTCTGACTTTTCAACAACCAATGTAATTCTCCAGAGTCTTGAACACGTGGAAGGCATGCGCTCATTTGGGAACCTTCCTCTAGACTTCAACTTTACAGTTACATCGTGGAAACACATGGATCCTTCCAATGTCTCCTCTTTTCACTTGTATGACTTAGACTCACAGTGTATGAATGCAGGCATCCATGTGAGGGAACTCATTTCTCAAGGTGTATTCTCGAAGGTGAAAAAGATTGTTTGTCAGATCTAGCCATACAAAGCCACCTGAAAATGATTAAAAAGGGGATTTATCACATGACAGAATACAATAATGATTAGAAGGACTATCAAAAAGCTATGACATAGCATCCTAGTCATGATTACGTTTTTGAGAGACGTGATCGGTTCATTATTTGTCCACCTGGCAGCTTCGGGTGTAAATTTGTTAAATATTAGTTTTTGAGACAAATTGGTAACAAGTAAAGGATTCCTCAAATATTCTTCTTTTTTGGGGGAAACTTTGGTATGAGTGAGTGAGTGAATTGTTTAAATGTAATGAGGATACTCTTGCAAAAGGTTGGGGGTTAATTTCTACAAAAAAATTTGAGAAATCCCATCTTCTTGAGAGACCATATGAGAAAAATGTTAATCTCTTGTATTTTATATTTGATTGCATCAAGATGGTTGCAAGTGTACAACCATTGACAAGCTCTAAGATTGTTGAAGAAACTTTCCCCTACTGATGAATCTCATAGATCTTGAATTAATTTGTGTTGATCTTGGGAAAAAATTGTGTCTGATTTTATTTCAGAATGTCTTTCAAATGGTTTTGATGTTCCTGTTGTAATCCTATGTTAAAATCCCTCCAAATCACATAGGATCTCATCCCTATGATAGTTTAGTGGCATTTGCAATTTCATTATGAGAAGAGCCTTCATCCTGTAATGAAATAAAAAAATTAAAATCACTTTACTACAATTTTATTGATAAAGACTGTCTGTAAGCCTATGATTGTATCTTAGGCATGATAAAATAGGAGTTGTTAATGTTTAATTAAGTCTTTAGCTCAAGGCTTTATGTTTAATTCTTAAATATTGTTTGAAACCATGCAAATATGGGGCTCCATTAATGCACACCTTCTCGTTGAAGGAATATTTTGGCTATTCTGAAGCATTATGTCTGTTAGTTTTCAATTGTTGTAAAGGTTATCAAAGATCTGGTGATATCAACTTTATCTTGCTTAATTCCCCACCAAAACTTTCAAATAACCATGAATCCTACCTGAAGTACCCCTATTTGTGTTGTGTATCCACAAATGAACAAATTCTACTGCCAAAATATACAAAAGCAAGTAGGTTTTAAGTGTCTTTAGTAACCTGAACCTTGTTTCTAAAAATATTCCCATTCTTTAGAAGTGACAACTCATGAGAGTTAAATTGTGGCGTATTGATCATATTTTCTCAAGGTTCCCCTGCAAATTATGAAAATAAGGATCTCTTCATGTCCTTCACCAACAAAGGTTACAAAATGGGTCCTCTCACCCTGGTCGAAAGGCACGACCTAAAGTAGTGAGGATAGATGAAATCCTTTTATATTGTGTTATCCATTTCTCCAATGCCCAAGTGACAAAGATCCAGATGAATAAATTATTTGTGTATTCATATATTTGGGATTTAGTCATATTTTGTTGCTCCATGCACTTTTATGCAAATCAAAGGCTTCCATTAGATCCAGAAGGTGTGAAAACCCTAAGATCCTAGCCCTTGGTCATATGGTATGGGTCATATGAGGGGTTAAAGCTTGTGATTCCTACTAGTAGGTGGTTAACTTCAGCCCCTTTAATTTTAATTGTGTTGTGAAGGAAACAATAATTTATTTTGTTTTAGTGGCAACTAAAATAAATAATAGGGAAAAATATTAGAAAGCTTGTAACTTTTGATCGGTTAACTCGGTTTTGAGTTCCATTTTCTGCAAAATTGCTTGTTTTTTTGTGCTATTTCCATTGGATATATTTATTTTGAGACTTGCACTATAATTATAAAGTGTCAAATATGGAGGAGTGTTGTAATCAATTGTGGATGCAATTTCAACTGAGCCTGATGTCCTAAAATTTTGGGAGTTGCAGTTTATACCTATCATGGATTCTGAGAATGATATGCTTTTCTCTGAAGTGTGTGGACTTCAAGAGGATATTGTAAAATTTGTGGAAGAAAATAGATCACTCAAAAAGTGAAATTCTCTTCTAAAATCACTCATTCATGATAAGGATACAATAATACACTTCCTGCAAAACAAACTTACTAGCCCTAAAACATCACCATCATATTGTGGACAACCATATCCATGCTCCTAGTCCACTTGTATCTATTACTCCTGAACCCACTGACATTGATCTATTAGTATTTGAGTCTGTTCCTGCTCTTGATGCTCATACACCTATGAAGCTTGTTACTACATGCTCTTCCACATCTGTGCCTATTACAGTACCACATGTTGTGTATCCTACTTCTGCTCAGTTGCATTGCTTTTTTAATAAGCATACCACTGCATTCAGTTCTCGCATGCTCTGTTCTATGGGTCTCACTAGTGGAGTCATTGGCAGACATTCATAGGGTATTTTTTCCTCTCTTCCACATGTTAAGTGGAATTCTCGCCATGACATTGGTTTTCATGTAGATACTTCATTGGGATCACACATTGATAGAGCTCCTTTGTTTGTTGGCTTGACTCTTTTTTAGGATCATGAGCAACACATGAGTTATACATCTTCACTCAGGATTGAGAAACCTGAGATTTCAGCTGTCATACATGATCAACCTGAGACACATTCTAATGTTCTTTTGCATGCACCCATTGTGCATTTTTCACCAAGTCATATGTAGGCATCTTCTTCATCCATCCATGTTGATTTGGGTGGATATCTGAACACTCATGGAGGCAACATAGGCATTCATTGAGAGGACTCTATAGGCGTGGCTCCTCCACCATTCGGCCTCTTGCTCCACTTTCTATACCTTCTACATTGTGATGCTTCTTGTTTTGAGAATTTTTCTTTAGCAGGTGTAGTGTATCTCTCTTGTTTGATGAGAGATTTTGTATTTGTATTTTCAATGCTTTTGGCATGTTGATAGTATCTCTTGTGAGGGATTTATTCTGGTGAATTCTAATGTCATTTTGTCAGTGTTTCGAGTAGTTTATTTTGGGTAACTCATAGATTTGTAGTGTCACTCCACCCATTCAGTAGTATGGGAGGGTGTGGTGTTTATCCTGCTTCTTCGGGTTTCATGTTCTTACCTTGTTACCTTGGCTTTTCTTGGATCGTGACACTCTGGAGTTTGTGTCCTTACCTTATTGCTTTGGTTATTGTTCTTGGATTGTGGCACACCTATTTGCAGCACTTGGTCAAATTATGTTTGGTGTTTTTTTACACTTTCGATATCACTCCGTTGACAGTCTCCTTGTATGAAGCTATTCTTGTGAAGCCCAGTGTTAGTTATTTTTTAGTTTTATGATTGAGCAATGGATTCAGACCAAAAAATTTCAGCATTGTATGAGTTATTCAAGCCAAGCTTCTTGGGATGCCTTGGAGTGGGTTTTTACTATCTTTTAATTTGTTGTTAATGGTTTTGGGTACCTTGTGGTGTCCCTTTTTTCCTAGTTATTGTACATGAGTACCTCATCAGGCCTAGTTGTTGAGACTCATACTGTGGACATGCCACATCTATTTTGGCCCCTAGCTTCACTTGAGGGGGAGTGTTTGAGTAGGTATTTAACTTAGTTCATGTTCACCTAGGTACATTGTTTAACTTTATCATATTTATCCTCACCCACTTATGTGTGTGGATATTTCTTTTATCCTATTTAGATATTAGGAGATATTATCTAGTTGCTAGGTATAGTTCTTTCCTTGATCTATGGTATTGACTAAATCCTTGATGTCTAGCTCTCTCTTAAATCTATGGTCTTGACTAGTTCTTTGACGACTAATTATTTCCTTGATTTATGGCTTGATCTACGACCTTGACTGGTTCTTAGATTGTTATTCCTTGCCTATTTAAGCAAGGCCCATTCTCAATGTATTGCATTGAGTTCCATCATAATATATGATATTGTTTCTCATTTGTTTGCAAAGGTTTTATGTAAAGTTATTCTAGAAAATTTCTTTCATCTTATTGATCATGGTGTTTAATTAGCATCTGTATTCTTGGCTTCGCATGATATGGTTATCATTCCTTTCATGGTATCAGAGCTAGAGATTGTTGTTGACATCCATTTGTAATTTTTATTTTGTAAATAAATTATTTGTGTATTCATATATTTGGGATTTGGTCATATTTTTTTGTTGCGTGCATTTTTATAGAAAGTAGAGGCTTCCATTGGATCTAGAAGGTGTGAAAACCCTAAGATCGACTCTAAACTCATCCAATTTTGGAAGCAATGGTTTTTTTTTTTTTTGCAGAGAAGCACACAGGTGCACCTCAGGATTCGAGCCAAGGGGGAAAAATGTGATTTTATTTATTGAGGTTTGTTGGATCTCTCGAGATATGATTTTTCTATCTCTGAGTATCTTGTTAAATCTATGATGTTGCTTAGCTTATAAGCGAGATTAAATTTGGATACCAACACAATGCAACAAGGTAGTTGATCTCTTCATCTAGCAGGTAGATGTCCCAGTGATTCACCAAATTGTTATCACAATTTTTCCCCCAAGAATATTGAGAAAACAAAGCCTTACATAGGGAGAAATCAAAGGGTCACTTCTATCACATGAGCCCACATTTCAAATCTCACGATCAGGTTGTAGGATGGCTTGAAAATGGAGGAGCAGGGTTAGCTGAGGAGGTAAACCGTGTCAAAGAAACCAGAATCTCAAAGGAGAGAAGCGAGGAAAAGGTTCAAAGTCTTCGGGATTCACAAATGATTTAGAGCAGGCCCAAATTGGATAAGTATGGAAGAGATGGCGGAAGCTGCCAAGTGTCAAATCCAAGCACTAGCCTCCAACGAGCGTGGAGCCTCCACATGTCCAGAGTTCCCCAAAAGTCACACCGGCCATTGAAAATTCTTTGACTCAGTGGAAGGTGCCAAGTGTAGACTCGGCACAACTTCAAAGATAAATCCCAAGGTGGAGATTCAAACTAGCTCCATCCCTCCACGTGTCCAGAATTTAGTCTAAGTCAAATGAAAAGTGGCCCAAATCGACTAAGTATAAGAGTGTTGACAGAAGGTGCCAAGTGTCTCAATGGCACACATTGAAAGGCACGACCCAAAGTGGAGACTCAAATGAGCGCGAGGCTTCCATGTGTCTAGGGTTTGAGAAAGGAATCAGACTGAATAGGCTAAGTATCACAGACGTGTGGAAGGCATCACATGTCAACCCAGCACATCTTCAAAGGTAAATCTAAAAGTGGGTCTCCAAGACAAGCGCAAAGTCTCCACGTGTCCCGGGTTAGATATATGGCCTTGCCAAACAAAAGGACTTAGCCAAAACATAAAGGAATAGAGAGAAGTTACGGAAGGAGCCACGTGTCTTCATGGCGTAACTTCAAAAATAGAATCCAAAGGTGGCCCATAAACACGTGTCGGCTCGCCACGTGGACATGTTGAAAATTCAAAGCAGGAAGGTGGGTCATTAGAGGTAATTCAAATATTTTGTCTCGAAAGGCATAAAGTATAAAAGTTAACCACACCTTCGCTAATGCCCAAGAAGCCAGATGTCAAATCTCAATTACATGTGGGAAGGTGGGCCTGGGGAGGATGTTTCACCTCAAATGGAAAATGCAGACCGGTGGGCTTGAAGTTGGTTTTTTGACAAAAATGAATTGTGGAGCTGTGGGGCATTTTGTGCATTTTTTATTTTTGTTTCCAAAATGTACAAAGTGATTTTTGGGCCCGCAAACCCATGCTTCTAACTGGTTTTCACCATTTTTGTATAGACCCGACTCAAACATTCAAATGGACATATCTTTTGATCCAATGTGCAATATCCAACAAATTTGGCACCATTGGAAAGGTCTCGACCTCGTCTACGCAATGAAAACCTGAAACTTTAATTTTTATGAGGTTAGGTGAGTGAGAATTGAGAAAATGTCTTCATGTCATTAATATATGATCTAATTACTCCAACAACTAGATTAGATTTGGTTCGATACATCATGCTTCCTTCTTCAACACGTCGAATAGACATAGAGCGGTGGACTCGATAGATTGTGGGTAGATTTGTAGCAGCATTGATGGCTGGTAGCTGAGATTCAAATCAAGTTTCCCACCTCTTCTCTTCTTCCCTCTTTGCTACATCTATAAAAGAAGGAACTGGGATCATTGTAAATGGTTGCACATTTCAGTTTTGTACCCTCCCTTCTCCTCTTGTCTATAGACAAGTTCATGGAGTCAAAACCTCCCATTCAAGTTGTAATACAACTTTTTTACCTCTTGGCCACTGTGATGTACTGTATCAACTCTGGAGCAATAATATATGTCTGTGAATGATTCTCCACCCTCTCACGTGTTCATTGTTGTCTTCTAATCTCTCATTGCAGTTTGGTTATCTATGCATGGTGGTTGTATTGCATTTCTATGGTTTGTGTTAAATTACAAAATGGGTGTCTAACATTTATTTGGTGCATCATCTTGTTAGCTTAGGTTTATTTTCTTGAAACTTCTTAACCATTTACTCCTTGTCAAGATAAAGTAAGTTTAGAGTAGATCCTCTAAAATTTAATTGTATGCACCTAAACAGAGGAATAGGAACTAACCTTCATCTTAAGAGCTCTCTCGATTTCAAAGTCCCACACTTTGAGAAATGTTCCATGTTATGCTATCACACTGAGAGTATCAACCCTATAGGTTAAAGACATTCATGGGTGCTGTGATTTTTAACTAAAAAATGTTTCTAAAAATCCATTACTAAATTATTATAAACATTGAATTTGGGATTAGATAAATTATTTTCAAGCTTTTAATATCCAGTCTATCCCAAGAGAAATGAAAAAACTTGCAACCATTGCAGCCAAATTTGATGTGCTTCAGTAGGTTCAATATGATAAAATTCAGCCTCACATCAAGCTAGTTATCAACCCTTTAGTGCCTGATAATGAAGAAAACTAACAGGTTTACGAATAAGATAAAAAAATCTACAAATTCTTACAGGAAGAAGCTGAATTTTCATCAGCGAATCAAGATAAGTTGAAGCATCAATATGGTGACCAGATTGTGCAGCTGAAAATGAATAAGTTACCTTAGGGACTTTTTATTTTAGAGGATATTTTCAGCATAGATGATTAGCTGAGAAAATACAAGGGAAAATCTCTTCTCATGCTAATAATTATGAAGAAATATAAGTTAATGAAGGTAAAATGCCGCAGATAGGAAAGGTATGTTCCGTTGTTGAGAAGAAATATTTTTTTGATTTATGCAGATAATTCATATATGTATTTTCTTGTAAATACCAAGATGTGAGAGGTTTTGATCTAGTTTTTCTCATCATATGATAGAATTACAACCAAATGCAAAATTTTTAAGGAAGAAACAAAGGCCTATAAATCCCAAGATTGAACCATTGATGAGGAATGAGTTGTATAAGCTAATTGAATGGGGTTTTATTTTCCCCATCAAGCATTCAATTTGGGTGGCCAATCTTGTGCCTGTATAGAACAAAACTTCTGAAATTCAGCTATGTGTGGATTTTAGGGATCTTAACATAGCCTCATTAAAAGATCACTATTTGTTGGCCCATATTCATCATATTTTAAGAACACTTTTAGTTTCATATAGGATGTGCCTATTAGATGGTTAAAACAGATACAATCAAATTATTGTGCGTAATGAAGATATATACAAAACAACCTTCACCATAAAGTGGGGTACTTATGTGTATGAGAAAATGCTTTTTGATTTCTCTAATGTCAGTGCAATGTTTCAACATGTAATGGATATGGATTTTCATATCCTTTTGAATAAATGCATACTTGTGTATTTGGATGATGTGGTTGTTTTCTCAAAAAAATTTGGTGATCATCTCATGCATTCGAGGAAAACCTTTGAAATTTGTAGGTAGTTGGGGATCTCTTTGAATCTCAAAAAATCTATTTTTTCAGTGCATGAAGGAAATCAGCTTGGTCACATTGTTTCCAAACATGGTTTGGCCATTGACTTGCTGAGTGTAGATTGAATTTTGCAGCTATCCTTACCACATCATAAGAAGGCTCTTCAGATTTTCTTTGGAAAACAAACTTTGTAAGATGATTTGTACCAAATTTTGTAATTTTGGTCAAACCATTGACCTCTATGCTTAAGAAAGGAAAAAATATTTCGCGGATCAGTGAAGGAAAGAAAGGTTTTGAAGCCATTAAATTGGTTGTTTCTCAGAATCCTACATTGGAAAACACAAATTTTGACAAAGACTTTATCATGTATGCACTTGCAGGAGCTAAAACCATTTCGGCCATCTTAACTTGGGTTAATGATGATGAAATAACAACCCATTTTTTTTTTTGGGAAAAACCTTCATGATTCTAAAACAAGGTACACTTTTCTTGAAAAATAGGTACTTGCAGTAGTTAGAGGATTAAATAACTTCAAGTACATGCATTTGAATAATAAGATTCATGTTTTAATTTCTCATCCAAGCGTTAAAGCATTCGTGTTGAACAACGAAATAAATGAGAAAAGGGTTGGATGGATCACCAAGCTAATAGAATATGATGTTGATATTAGTGTTGCCAAAAATTTTAAGGGAAAAAGACTTTGTGAGCATCTGATTGCTGATATGGAATCTCATAATGTTGCATTTTTATCTCAACCTAAAAATCAGCATCCTGAACTCAATCAAAGTTGCGATTTCAAGATAGATGGCTGATATGATCACTTATTTACAACATGGAACATACTCAGAAGGTATGGAAAACAATAAGAGAAGGTTTTTTTTTTAACAAACTACACCATTTTCATTCATTGATGGACTATTGTTCAAAAAGGAAATAAATGGAATATTGTTGTGTTGCATTGAGTTTGATCGAGTACATTAGTTACTCAAAGAGTTTCATGAAGGATGTGCAGGTGGTCACTGTTTAGCACACACAATATCCATTAAAATCATGAGAGATGGTTACTATTGGCCCAACATTTTCAATGAATATTATGAATGGATTAAAAAATGTAAGCAATGTGCATTCTTTGTTGGTAAGGAGTGATTAGCATCACTGCCCCTGTAACCTAATTCAGTTGATCACAATTTCAATGCAGTGAGGCCTTGATTTCATTGGCATTATTAAACCCCCTTCATCTCAATGGCACAAGTGTATTCTGACTACCAAAGACTATTTCATTCGTTGGACTAAAGTTGTTTCTTTAAAGGAAGAAACTGAGACCTCCATTTTATCATTTTATGAAGGTAATGTTTGCAGATTTGGTATTCCACCCACCATAATTTCTAACAATTCTCTAGTCATTATAGGAGAAAGAATAACTAATTGGGATGTTAAACATGGTATTTATCTGAGAACTTCATCTAATCATAACCCTCAAGATAATAGATTGGATAAAATAACCAATTAAAATATTCTAAGGATTATCAAGAGAACGCTAAAAAAAATCAGAGAGCTTGGCATACAATGTTGAATTCAGCACTTTGGGCTAATAGAGTGAATCTCAAAAGGTCTATTGGTAATTCACCATACAATCTTGTTTATGGAAGGGAGGAAAGAATGCTATTTCTCTTGAGCTTCCCACATTAGATTTATTGCATCAACTAGAGTTAATAAAAAATGAACCAATGTAGGTACGTTATCCAGAACTTATGGAACTACAAGATCTAAGAGATCAAGCTCATGTGAACATGGAGAAGAATCAAAAGCAAGTTAAGAGCACCTTTGATAAGAAGGCCAAAATCAAAATTTTCAATGAAGGAGATGTTGACAATTTTGCACTCATGCAAAATGGACAACTCAAAACTTCATTTCAGATGAAAGGGATTGATGTGATAGACCTAACTAAAGGAGAACAAGGGCAGTTTCTTAATGTTATGAGTTGTAGAAAATTGGAGCAGCAAAGCAAACATGCAATAATGTGTGTTGTTGCAGAATGTAACACCTCACATGTTCTTTCATTCACATTCGTCTTTAGCAAATAAATACAAAATCCCTGAAGGACTATTGTAGAGCCTTGATGAAGGTGGGAATCACAATAGATTGTGGGATATTTCATCCCATAACATCAAACAATGTTGTTGTTTGCATGTAGAAGAATACATTATTGAATTACAGGTACATCAAATCTTATTATTTCTTTATGTTTAAGTGTTATTAACTATGTTTTGAGTTGTTTAGTTCGTCATACAATCAATATTTACCATAAAGTTGAATGCAGAAAGAAATAGACAACTCAATTATAGAAATGAATGTCATTTATTCATAAAGAAATTCATTGTTTCCCACACAAGCCGTGGGATGTAGCTTATGTTTAATTCAAATAAATAAGTACATATAGATGAAACTGAAATCAAAATATTAAAGGCAATGGCCCATCATTTCCTTGGGTTCCTAATATCTTCATCTTCATGTTGTATCCATCTTTAGCTATAGCTCTATCTTCAGCTTTAGCTTCAACTCCCAGCAACCATGCACCTATGGATAGAAAAAGAGTTCTATTAGAGCTCCTAGTATTAACCTTTCATAATGTGTTACTGACTTTAGGCAAATGAATCTACTAAAATTAATTATGCACAAGATAAACCAGAAGAACTAGATCGAGAATCAACAAGTACATCTCATTGTAGTGTTCTTAGAAGAAAAACAGAAAAGGGAATCATTACATGATGCAAGAGAGGATTAAGCCTTTATTTTTCTAATTGTTTTATGAAGTGTTTAGCTAATGGAGATGAATTATTCTTAAATTGTATTTCATAAATAAAATTGACATTTTCAGCAATGTAAGTGTCATTGAAAGATACAACAACTCAAAAGAATCATGTACATTGCAGAAATGAAGGTAATAAAGTAAAGACAGACACCTGTTTAATCATGGGATGACATTTCAGGAAAATAAAGCAAATAAAAAGAGGCTGCAGTCAAATCAAAAGGTGCATTCATGACAGTTGATAATCAATCTTGAGGAAAAGTTACTGATTTCAGATTTCATAAGGTAGAATTATAGGAACAACAATGGTAGCAAAATGATTCTACAGATAACCACTAAGTACATTGATCCTGAACATGAAAGTACATCAAGTCTCATAGAGAAATCTGAAATATTGTGCCCTTCTATAGTTTCACTTTACATTGTTTAAGTACTTTAAATATACATTGACTAAATCATGAACAGTAATAAGAGGTGAAATGTCAACTTCTGAAGAAGCCCTTTCAGTATAACAACTTCAAAATAAATTTCAACTGAAATAGAGAATAAGGAGAAATTTTATAAGGTTCAAGAAGCAATCAAATACTAAATAATTCATGCACAATGTAGGAATAATTTATGTGATAAGTAGAATCAAGACATAATTAAGTACATGAAATGAGATACTTGTTTACTTTCATAAAGAAGTAAGAGAAATTTGTAGACTTCAAGAAACAAGGTTCCAACCAAAAGGATTAAGTACATGTATCAAACTAAGGAAGAAGAATTTTCCAATTTCCAAGTTTTCTAGAAACTTTCAAGTTTGATACATTTCAAAAGAATACATGATATCATCATTCATGAAGCATAAAGGGTTAAGTATAATTTTTATTACCTAGATTTTGCATCAAAAGCACAACTCTGAATACAAAAAGCTACATGTATGAAGAAAATAAAAGAAACCAGACATTGAATGCATTTAATAGGGAAGTGGCTCAAGTGACAGAGTATTTAAGCACCACATTGAATATATTAACTTTCTACAATAAATGGTAGCATGAAACAAGATGCATATGTTCATGAAATGTCACCAGTCAGAGTTATAGCCATTGAAACCCAGATGCAACTGAGATCTAGAAACAATCAGAAATGGAAATCCATTGAATAATATAGAGTAAAAACAATAACCCTTGAACAAAAATGATGGTGGTTCACAAAGTTTTAACTTCTACAAACACCCAGGTTCATAAATGGAAAAACACAGTTACCCATTGCAATACATCCTTCTTTCCTTCTATTTTATAAGGAACAACCACACTAAAAGCTCAAGGAAAAAAAATAATGACGCACAGAAACCTTCGGATGAGCTTCAAGAATCAAAATAATGGCCACCAATGAAAATTTTGTCAAGGCTTCGCCAGCTCAAGGGCTAAAAAAAAGGAGCAAAATGATTAGGTTTTTGAAATATCTTGTTTCCTCAACCTAAATTAGCTAAACCAAATTGGGGTTAAAAAATGCACTCGTGTCACTAGCAGAGAAACCCTAATGTAACTCAGGTTAAGACTTCCATTGATTTTATATCAAGGATTTTCCCATCGTGGAGCGGGGGGACCAAAATTCCTGAAATAATTATGTTTGACTATGGTATGTGCCATAAAAATCAAAAGCACCTAACAATGATTAAGGTCTCTTAACCTTAATATTCCAAAATATATGCCAATGATGCGAATGGTTCACCCATCATGGAAAGGGACCTTTTAATCAAACAAGTGATAATGTTCAAACTATGGTGTTATGTGTCAATAATTAAAAAGAGGAGCCAATAATATTATGAGGTGATGTTTAAAACTTATGGCTTAGTATTATCTCTCTACATTAATGTTTGATAAGGAAACCTTGTACCTTCGAAAGTGAAATAAGGTCAAAGCACATGTGGCAATGACCAAGAAGAAGGAAAAATACACCTTTCGAGGATAGAGATCAAGTGGTGTTTACATTGCATTTTCTAGAACCACTCTCTCATGCACAAATGTCACATTAGGACCATGCAAGAAAATAAAAAGATATGATTATTTAATCATTTAGCTAGATCGAAAATATCATGCATGGAAAAGGTGACTTGCAGATCAAGTTAAAGACTAAAAATAATAGTTGATTATTCACACAAACAATTACCTTAATATTTCCAAAGTGACCATACACCTTCATGCAACAAATAAAGAAGTCAAATCATTTTGACTGAGGGTATTTTGGAAGGAAAGGCTATTTTTGCCTCTTGTAAAGATCATATAATTTTATGATTTATTATTTATTCATGTGAAAGGCTAAAATTATCATGCATGTATAGTTATACTGTAGTCTATTTTTAGGGGGTGGGGGTGAATATTTTTTATTATGTGCAATAGTAGGGAAAAAAACCACTTTTGGATGTACTGAGTGCTGAAGTTATTTTTTCTAGAATTGACCTTATATGAGAATCAATTATTTCCTTTCCAATAGTTTATAGTGGTGTGTATTATAGTAGTTTTCTTGTGAATTTCATTATTCCTTGATTTTATTAAGCTTTCTTATGTTATTTACATTGCTAAAAATAGATGTTTATGTTGCTTTTAGTGTGTAATTATCTACCTTATTTCTATGAGAAATACCTTAACATAATAGTGTTTTCCTTGAGATTAGCTCAAATACCTTGGATCGTGTTTTATTAAACTTTTCTCAGTACATTGTGCATGTTTCTAAGTCAAGTCCTCAATACTTTTGGTGTATCACCCCATTTAAATTTTAGTTTCAACCATCTTTTTACCCTTAAACCCCAAAAGTTTTAGTTTTAGGATACATCCAAAGAAGTAACTAGAATTATAATCCCAGAGATTCATGTCACAATAGGGAGACCCACAGCCCGTGAGGTGTCTCAATTGTATATGAAAAAGTGAGGGAGAAGAAAAGTTAGAAGATCTACCAACCCTCAACAAGGGTGTAATTCGAAGAGATAACAGGGGACATTGTGTTGAGATGGGATGAAGACAGGGAAAATCTAGGGGGCATACAAATTTTGATACAATTTAGAGCGGCCCTTATATAATTTCAACTTGCAAGTAGCACAACACTTTTCAACTTATAAGGCTGACTGGAGAGGAACTTCCCATTCCAGTGAATGGTATGTTTCTCGATAATTGCCATTGAAAATTTTCCAATTCTGGTTAGAGTTGGTTAGATTAGGATTTTGATTTCAATTAAGTGCTCATGCACACTTGACATTTTCAATTCAATAAGTGCATTTCATGCACGAGATCTATTTTTTCTAGATCTATTCCAGTTTTAGTTTTGGCTTTCGGAAATGGATTTTTAAAGTAAAGGATATGAATTTGGTTGGGGTTTTGACTCCATGCCCAATGGATTATATTAAGGCACTGGTCTTAAAGATGTCAGAAAGCTAATCCTGTAAAATCACTAGAAATAATGACATTTCTCTCACTCATGAGAGACGTACACTCGAAACTTGGTTTCTCATATTGGAGGGATTAGTTTAAGTGGCCTAACTGAAGGGAAAAGTTGTTTGAACCATCGTTTTTTTTGGTTTCATAATTTCAACCTTCTACCTAAGATGTCTTTCCAAGTTTCATCTTCGTTATGATCGTGAATTAGCCCCTCTATAACCAATGCAAGACCCTGACTCAACTGGGAATGAAAATGAAGATTGAAAATGGAAATCCCAAATCTTACACAGGGAGAATCAATTTCAGAAGTTGAAGTAGGTCGTTGCCTATATTTTATTCACAGTTCAGTTTTATCAAGTTACTTTGAGTTCATTAATTATGATTAAATTAAAATTTCCTAGTGTAAATGAGTTGCAACGAATTCATTTAACATCATGTTAATGTAAAATCATGCAAAAATAAGTATTTATAGGTCATTACAGTAATATTTTTTCATTTATTTCACAAATTAAAAGTACATTAGAATCACACAAGCCATGGGGAATAACTCTTAAAATCAAGTACAATAAAATAAAGTACATGTGTATAAAGTTATGAATAAAAGAGAAGGGAAAATCCATCATTTCCTATTCAATGGATTTTCATGTTGTCTTCAGCTTCTAGTTGTCATTTCTAATCTTCTCCATCCTCCATAGGTACCTGAAAGAAGAAGTAACAATTGTTAGAGCTCCAGATTTTTTGTTCTCTTGCATTCACAACTTCAGAAAAGTGGACTTTCTTAACAATTTACTTGAAAATTCAGACGGTTTAGAAAGGAATGCAAGAGAAAAATATTATTTTCACCATGTCACAATGAAAAATCAACAGCATTTTCAGATCAAGTGGAAGTGCTCTATCTGTAACTATTCAGAACAGTCTCAGAAAATCAGCCATTAATGTGTTGGAGCAAACAAAGGAGCTACTTATGCCAACTATGAAAGAAATAGATATTTTACATTCAAAAGTTTCAAAAGCTTACAAACCAAATGAAATAGGTTTCACACATGATACAAAACAATGATGGCAGCAAATAATCATAAATTTTCCATTTTTCTAAAAGCAAGATAGACTACAGTGAATGCTTAGAGAAATCTAAATCAGCTGAAATTGCAAGAAGTACATTCATCCATCCTTAGTTTTGAAGATAATTTACAACGTTTAAAGTACCCAAAAACATATTACAGAAGAACTCCAGCCATATGCATGCACCAATAAAGTGAATCAGTATTAAATGTAGTACAAAACATCATAAGTAAAATTTTCAGAAAGAAGATGAAGTTATAATAAGAAGTAAAATATTCTCATCTCCTAGAAGTATTGCATATTTTTCCTCAAGACATGGTAAGAAACATATATTTATAAATAGCAGCAATGAGTTCTTAGTGCAGATTTTCCTAAACTCAAACAAGATGTAGAGTACAATGACAAGTGTAATAATTACAAATTGAAACATTTCTTGTATAGAGTGTCACCCTTAATACCAAGGTTCATCTTGTAAGTTGTAACCATTGCTCAAAATCAAGAAAAAATATTTCAATAGATGGTGATTTGAAAAAAAGAGAGTTATGAGAAACAAGATATTAATTACCAATCTGTAGGTATAGAGTTTTCAGCTTCAAAATTTTGATAAAAATATTTCAATATCCAATAGCTATATAAAGTGCAGTTTCAAAATTCATACAAATGCATGGTTCATGTTTCATTTCTACCACAAGGTACAATGGGTTGGATGCAAGTTTCTCATGTCAGATCATCATATATTGACACAGTTAATATTACAACAGGGGTGGAAATACTTCCAGGATAAACGAGTCAAGAGGTCAATGTCAAACCAAGACAATAAAATAAAATGTAAATCAAATATTTATTAATTTTCATAATATTATGACAATCATATGTAAAATACCGAGATCAAATACCTAAAAATGATAGAAAAAATTGGAATGAATAACTCAATTATATAAAAACAAGCATAGAAAATTGTAACATGACTGAGTTGGAATGTGGAAAATAATTCTTAGCTGAATAATGAGTCCAAATGGATGCAAATATTTTACTTTACAAAGCACGTTTTTTCAGCTGAAGAGAAATGAAAAACTCAACCTTTAGGAAAAGATTTAGAAAAGAAATTTTCAAGAACGTCAAGGCTTAATGATAAATCTGATGTATATAGTTACAAAATTGTTCTTCCAGATTTTCTGATGGAAGGAAATCTTTGGAAAATGATTTGAGTTTTCCTCAGATGCTAAGATTTCTTTCAGAGCTTTCACTGTACACTGTTTAAGTATTTTTTTAGGTTTTTTTTCTAGAGCATGGAGAAATCAAATGTGGATGGATTTGTCTTTTACATTGGCATATAAAACAAAATTATATCAAAAGCACATAAACATAGAGCTAAATAAGAATCTCCAACACCTAAATATGAATAATGGAGCTCGCCCTTTCGAGGATTTTGAGTAAAATTAATACAGAGATGACCAAATCAATGAAATAAGCCTAGATAGCAAAGGATTAGGATACGCACTTCCATAAGAATAATTTTAATATAACCATAATTAAGGTAAGAGGATGTAGACTTATGCCAAATCATGGAAAGTATATGTTGGTCCTATAGATGAGATACATTGTATATAATTATGGACTCCAAAGAAATTGGCATGAAGATCTAATAAGAATAATTAAGCTACCAAGTTAGTAGTAACCTTACAAATAAAAAAGTTTTGAAAGTATCTTGAGCAATGAACCCAATTTGGGTATGGACATTATTATAGAATTCATTCAAGAGGATTTGTATATCACTAACTTGAGTGAAAACTATTGTAGAAAAAGATGCATATACATGTATGATAGATATTGATTAGCAGAAAGGTGTAAAGATACATTTGAACAACATGATTCAATGAGATTAATTATATGTTGATTAAATGGGATAATGAAAATGATACAATCTATCATAACTAATAAACAGTTTTTTAACCCTGCATGTTATGGATATGGGATAAGTACAACATTGATAATTGATTACTCACTTGATAAAGAGAGACAATCATTTACATATTTTGGAAAAGAATAATTATTTGTGTAACATTAAAGATTGGAAGTATAGTACTAAGACAGTGAGCTAAACTGACATCTGAAATTTATAGGTAGAAAGGAATGTAAATTACTTAAAGGAGCTACATTTGACCTATTTGAATACTATGATGTAGGACCCTAGGTAGGCTTCATTCATGGTGAAAGAGTTGTGGAATCTTTGGTTAACCTATCATGACTAAATTAATTAAGAGACAATGTTTCAAGTTTATAACACCATTGTTGAATGCTAATCCAGATAACTTAATAAGTGATTAGGTGAGATGAAAAGGTCCCAATGGTGAGTGTGTGTCATCATGGAACCGAGTATGGCATACATGTCTATGAAAATTTGATCAAATTAGTGTAACTATTGATTACATTGTCATGATTTCACCAAGATCTACGCTGAGGGATGCCTAATGGAATTATGTGGTGGAACCCAAGTAGACACTTAGAGAGCATCACTTAATTACCATTTCTTTATAAAGGAAATACCAAAGGATACACTTGTATTGTCTAGTAAAGAGTGTTAAGAGGGATCAAGTAGGATCTTTATACTCTCATGCAGCTGCGCATGATTTATGATAGTTATCGGCAATGGATTGCATTAAGATTTATGTTGGATTTAAATATATGGTTAATTAAATGGTTAAACATAAAGTAAAAAAAAATCCCTAGATTTGAATTGACAAAAGTGGGTGCTACAGGGAAAAATAAAGAATTTATTCTATAAGAGAAAATAATTCGTTGGCATGAAAGGTTAGGCCATATTGGAAAAAACGTTTTACATGTCTTACAATCAAAAGGAGTATTTAATAGAATTTTGAATTGTCCCTTAGAATTTGAATTTTTTTAACATTATGTGTATGGAAAATAGAGCATAGTTTCCCACTCATACTACTCATTCAACTGGTATTTTATAGGTTATACACAGCAATGTATTTAGAACATTGAAGTTTCCCTTAGAGGAAATTCAGTACTTTATGTCTTTCAGGGATGACTATTCTAGAAATACCTCGATATATTTTCTCAATAATAAATCTGAAGTGTTCAAAACTTTTAAGAAGTTAAAGGTACTAGTTAAGAACTAGTATAAGAAAAGGATATACATTTATCACATGGATAATGGAGGAGAGTAATTTTCAAATGAATTTGATGAATTCTATGACAATTGTGGAATAATCAAGAAAAAATATTTCATACTCCACACCATGTTATGAGTTGAAGTAGTGCCTACTACATGTTTTTTTTCATGTCATTTCATGTTGTTAATTTCAAATTAGGGCAGCCTTGTGTACTATCTACCAGATTTTTTAGTTATTTAATTTATTAATTTTTTATAAATATATTGGAGTTCATTTCTAGTCCATATTAAACAATTTCATATTGCTTCCCAATAAACCATGTGTATTTACCATGTTGTGTATAGTATCCTCTAAAATGTTTGTTTCCATTTGTGTCATATGTCTAGGGGTTCTCTCCATGCGTATGTATTATCAAAAAATATGTGACTGATATGCATTGAATTTATGCTCTTGATTGTTACACTTATAAGAAAAATCTCAAGATATAGTGTATGTATAATACATCTATATCTCTATAAATCCTTTGTATATGATGTTGGATAAAACATTTAGCACACAAAAAGAAAATAAATTTCAAGGAATTTCACCCTCTGTTAAATGGGAAACTAACTTTGATTTTATGATTAAAAAAATCAAAATAAAAAAACTAAAAAATGCACCAATGTTTAAACACCTTGTAAATTGTTTTTTTATTTTTTAGTTAAGACACGAAAAATCCAAAAGCCCAACCAAGCTCGAAGTACATATCTTACTACCCTGTTCATAGTCTCATTTTTCAATTACCATATTTCTTGTAAGTTCACCAAACTTGTTTCCAAATTATTTTTTTATCATCCCATATGGAGTACTCTGAGCAGGCTATTTTTTTTACATTGCTACTTTGTTTTCCGAATTTCCCTCACCAATTTAAAAATAGTAATATGTTTTTCTTAAAGGTAAAGTATATTAGAGAATGTTCTATAAGATGACAAGAATACAAGAGAAAAAATGAAAGATCCAGCTAAGTTCACATTTTGAAATGCTCATGCATAAAGCCATCTAAATATTCCTAAATATACCTAACAAATTTACATATTTGTTCAGCCACCACTCGTCACTTTTCTAACTAAGAAAACACACACAAGTTAAACATTTTAATTAAGAAAAATTTGGACTAATACTTATAATCACTATGTATCTATCTCCATCTAATATGGCCTAGAAAAAAATAAAAAATTGCCATTTTCCCCCTAACAAAGTGTTTGTGCTAATTGAACTCTCTTAAGAATAAGCAAGCATCTGCACTATGGAAAAGGTGCCTCATGTACTATATGTACCTTTATTTTCTCCAAAATCATTGTTTAATCCTCCACCAACTACAATAGCATACCTATATTATATAAATATATGTAATATATGCCAAGAGGTATATATTACATATATTTATATATTATATAAATATATAGGTGCCTTGTGAACTTCACCTCTCGACATATTTTACATGTCATGTTTTGATTTGTGTTCTATATGTATGTAAAATATGCCAAGAGGTAAAGTTCAGAAGGCACCTATATATTTATATAATATATAAATATATGTAATATATACCTCTCGACATATATTACATATATTTATATAATATAGGTATGTTAGTTGCAACCGTTGGAGATGCATTATGTAGAAATTAATACCAAAAATAAAGTACGAAAAATAAGCAGGAATTTTGTTCGTGCATGAATAAAATCAAATATTTTACAAGGAACATCATAAATGCATTTAAAGAAGGAACCATATCTCTTAAGAGAATGAGTATGAGCAAAAAAAATGAAGGTATATAATACACAAAGTTCTTATGGATTTTATTAGTAACCGTATTATCAAGTTAAAAAATACAATATTTTTTCATTTGAATTGAAATGCATCATGTACATCACATGTAATGAAAAATTAATAGAATGAAATGTACATTACACATGGTACATTATTTATATTCCAAGGACATAAGTCTTTTTTCCTCAGCCCTTCGTTTCGAAAGTAGTTTTATGTTCTTCATCTTTACATAGCGCTCATATGAAAATGGCGGAGATATTTTTAGACTCTAGAACGCCTTCACTCGAGAGATAGCCACAAATGCTAACCCCATTGTTTCTCTTTCTTCAATATCAACTTTAACCTTGGAAAGAGTCAAACCTTGCGATTTATGTATCATCAATGCCCATGCAAACCATAAGGATAATTGGTGTGTCCATCCCCTCTGTATTTGTGTAATTGGGATGGTATGTAGAGTTCTATCTTCAAATGGTATTCCAAAGTAACAATCAAATTCATCCATTACATACATTGGTGGGTTCAGTGGACCACTACTAGGTGCATATACTATGCTTTGAATATATCCCAGAGATCCATTTACAATACCTTATTTTATCCAAAGATTGGATGTTAGCATAACCCTTGCATCATTAGAAATTAATAATTCTAAATCAAGTTTGTCATTCAAACCTCCTGCCAGAGTGTTGGCGGTACTTGTTCTAGTTGGAAAATTTTTGACTAATACTTATAATCACTATGTATCTATCTCCATCTAATATGGCCCAGAAAAAAAAAAAAAAAAATTCCATTTTCCCCCTAACAAAGTGTTAGTGCTAATTGAACTCTTTTAAAAATAAGCAAACGTCTGCACTGTGGAAAAGGTGCCTCATGTACTATATGCGCCATTATTTTCTCCAAAATCATCATGTAATCCTCCACCAACTACACTAACAATATCACCACAATCATCACTCCAAATCCTGCAAACCCTAACCCTAACACAAGTCTCAAATGTTAATCATTCAATAAAATTGTTGAGTTATAATGACCAAAAGGAATTATCCACTCTATGGTTGATGGCTATGGAATAAAATATCATGCAGATGGGAGGTGCTAGTTTTATGAGTGCTAATATAGTAGACAGAACAATTCAAATAAATTCTCCATAGATTAAACCATATGCCACTACTAGAATGAAATCATCTTCTCCCTTGCGGTTGATTTTCCACCATGTAAAGACAATGACAGTCTCCTAACACATATCAATGGAAAATTAGGATCCCACGTCTAATAGAATCACCATCATCATAGGAAGAGGAATGTACAAAGAGACCCTCTTAGGTGATACATCCCACAATGCATTGATCAAAACTAAAAAATAAAATGCACCCAAAAAAATATCTTAGCAATTACTCAGAAGAGCAAAAAATCCTTCCACGGCCAGAATCACCATGTTTCTATAAATAAGCACAAATAGTGATTTGTATTTCCCCTATGAATTCCCCACATCAAAGGCTTAATAGAAAATCCATAAAGTCATGAGTGGGGAAATTATAAATCCCATCAAATTTTTAATAAGTTGGCTCACGAACATCAACCTCGGAGATGAAAATGTGAGGTTCCCTATTTTGAAATTGTGCATTAAATCTGGTTCTGTTTGGATGAGATATTTCACCTTTCCACGTAGATCGAAGCTTACCAGAACTCCCTTGTGGTCTTCCCCTACCCACACAATGATTACAAATAATGCCACCTTCCCATAATTGTATGCCAATTTTTATTCTATCAACCATGTTCCCTATGCATTGAAAAACACCAGCACTACTGTGGATAAATAAGCTATAACATTTTATGTTATCAAAAAATGCATGCAATCGAAACAGTTTCAGTGCACGAACACCTTATGTTATCTTTTATTACTATTTATTATTTATAAATTAATAATGTTGACACTTTTCAATGATTCAAAAGAAAAGGGGAGTAGGAACTTTCAACCATTAAATGGAAAAAACAGCAAGATGTGTCAAATGTCAAGAATGTTTGTATTGAGTTATAGTGTAGGCTTATCCACCAAATTAATATTATGCTTTTTTTAGATAATTAAATGCTTCTAACTAGCTCTATGAATCGGATGGTTGATGGGACTCCACCCTACATGAAATGGAAGATAAAGGTAAGAGTAGAAAAAAATAAAAACCATTTCCTGAGAACAAGGGACTCTAAACACGACTTGGCCTAAAGAAGTCATGAAAAACCAAGCCTGCAAAAACTAGAATATGAGAAAGATAGAGGAAAAGTCAATCAAAAAGCTCCAAAACCTTCCCTTCTTTTTTAACAGTAGCAACATCCACATTCTCTCGCCCACAAAATTGGTCTACCAAACCAACCGACACCACTTTCGATATAAAGGATAAGGAAAAACCAACTAAGGATTTCATAAGTTCCACACGATTAGGGGGGTGAGAAAGGAGTCATGAGTACAAAAAAATTTAGAGAAGGAACCCTAGATATAGATGCCCCATGGGAGTGACAGATGTTGTGGATGGATTTATAAATTTGAAAAAGAACCCTACTTTTCTCTTCCTGGGAATCACAAATCATACTGTCAACCCATAGTGGAGACGAAGAAGGGATGACATAAGAAAAGAGAGAGGGAAAAAGATACTTCCACCACAAATTCAACCAGACCCACACAATGTCTAAGGAAAATGAAATGGGTTGCAACCACCATAGCCACATCTTTATCATCACTCAGCAGTAGAAAATTGAAAACAAAAATTCCTGCAATCTCAGAGTTGACACGAACCCTCCTAGAGCTATAAAGATATTCTTTTCCCAAGATTTTTTCAATCGCATTATACACCAGGTAAAATCCAATGTGGAATACATGGCATAATATAGTAGAGGACATAGTGGAATAGAATTCCATTTCATATTTTTCCCCACGAAGGGAAATGTAATGGAAAAAGGGTGACGCCATAAGGGAAAGGGGAAAGGTAGTAGAGAGAGTGGACATGGAACAAATTAAGGCTATCGAGAGCACAACCGAATTAAATAATCTCTCATATCGTGTGACATAAGTTGTCATAATCAAGACATATGGCATCATCAAGATTATCCCAAGCTTTGGCTATATTTTTAATGATGGCCTTCCTTGTTTGATGAACCCCAAAATTGACAAGGATATCTGTTGCATGATTGATTTCATGAAATACATGACGAATGGACCAATCTTCAAAGAAGGAGAGCTAGTGAATAATTTTAGAAATATATAAGTTAAGATACCATGCCAAATATTTTCCCTTCAAAATGTCTTGAATGATGATTTGAGTGTCACCTTCGATACAAATATTGGTGCAACCAATATTCAAGACTAGCTTAGTGCCCTACAGAAGAGCCTGGGCTTTAGCTGCATTACTGGAACTGGAGGGAAACCTAAAAGAACTAGCTTTAATCAAGAAACCCCTCCCAAAATATCAAGGTTCTCTTTGAAAGCTTCCTTGAAATTAAGTTTTCAGAACCCACGGGGGTGGATGTTAGCGAGAATTTATATGAAAAAACATGCTAGATAACTTGGAAATGCATTTAGAGAGAATATACCCAAGAGATGGAAGATGAATGAGATGCCAAGTGTGATGAATATCCACATCCATATTGGAAAAATTGATGAGTTCCTTGCAATTCATACTAACATTTTTAGAGATGGCCACCTTAAGTTTGGAAAGAAATGTGGACAAAGAAGCAGATTCATCATGAAAGAGATGAAGGTTGTGTTCTCACCAAATATGCAAAATAAGAAGAATGGGACCATAGAGCAAGATCAAACTAAGAATAGATTCATAGTCGAGGTTCGGGAAATATACAATAGTGGAACACAAAGTGGCGTCGGGGTTCTAGGTTAGATGTAATTTAGCATAAGGCCAATACCAAACAATGGGATGCAAAATAACAATGAAGAACTAGATGATTACTCTCCTCTTTTTCTTGGAAGCACATTATGCACCATGAGGGAACAACAATCCCCCACTTTTTTCTACGTAATTGATTCAATATTTTACCCATGAAATCCTTCTAGGAGAAAGCACCTGCTTTGGTTAGACAAATTAAATTCAAAAAATATGTCCAAACCTGTTGGTGCATAACACCCTGGTGATTAAGATAAAATGTGAACTTTTTAGCCTAATCTAAATGATATGGCAACACTAAATAAATGAAAATGAAATACAAGAATTACACCCAAGAAATAAATAATGAAACCCTAATTGCAAAGAGAGGGTAGAAAGCATTAGTTGATTCGTAGAATTCTTGAAAGTGCACAGAGTTGGAAAACTAGAAAATATAAAGTATAGACCATCATAGTAGAGTATAGGAAAATGTATAACTGAGAGAACAGGGTAGACTAGGGCACCTAGAGATGGACAGGGGTTCCCGTGGGTGCCCTAGACCTATTTCTAGGCACCTTGGCCTACAAAAATGCTCACGAAACCTCCTCTAAGGTGTCGTAATTTGTTCTCTTGTATTTTCCTTTGGTTACTCCGAGGTCACGCCAAGATTGCCAAGGTCATTGAAACCTTAAATATAGAATAGACCTATAAAAACCTCAAGTGGACATCAAATCCTAAAAAATAAATATGCAAAATGAGGGGTCATATTGTCCTCAGTTATCACAATGATGAACTTATGGTTGATCACTCCACTACATCTCAAACCCAACATAGTTCTCTGTGTGTATGGAATTGTGCCCTAGGTATTTGTTGTGCATGTCTCACTTCGATAGCGAGAAAGTAGATAGATGTAGAATGTAGCAAATGTGTGCATGGAATAGAATTAACTTCCCTCGTATGAAGTGCAATGCAAAAAACCATCCCTTGTGTCCCTTATGATGGAGAAAGTTGAATGCAATAGATCTCTTAGATGCCTTTTTGGATGCAATATTATGTGGTGATAGGTATTGCTTAGTGCTTGGTCCTTTATTATGATCACATAACTTTATATTTATATGATTCCTTCACTTGAATTTAATAATTAACCCCGTAAAGGCCAACTAAAAAAAAGATAAAATGCTCAAACGGCTAGAAAGGATCCAAAAAGTGAGATTAAAGTAAAATGGGGATAGGAGCACCCAGAGGGAATGAAGGAATCTAGCGTTGGCATACTAGCTCTATGCTATTGTCCAAGATGAGAAAGGTGAAAGAGTAAAAAGGAAAAATGAGAAAGTAAGAGAGAGAGACTAAAAGTAGCAGTAGAAAACAAAAAAAGGTGGCCAAAGACATGGGTTAGTTAGTATTTTTCTTATTTGGGAATCATATGAATAGTAGTATGTAATCATGACTAGATAGTTATCCAAAGTGTGTGTTTATATGTCTACATTTTCCCCCACTTTATGTTGGTGAGTGGAAAGATCGGTAACATAAATTAGATAGAGATGTGTACCTGATATCCATGTAGATTGGTATAGAAAATGTGTCAGGGGACTAGACAAAGTGTGAAGTGAAAAAAATGTGAAGCGTAGATGTTAAGGAGGAAAAGGTGTAAAAATTGATAATGAAAACAAACCTAAGGAAGAAATGTGTCTGTAGATGTCAGTTCTCAATGTTAATGTGTATGGTGTTGTTTTTGTTGGTGTTGGTGTTGTGGTGATATTGACTACTGCTTCTCATATAGACAGATCTGTAAAATAGAAGTTGACAATTAGTCAAATACGCATGTATATGATCAAAACTATGTAAAACAAGTGTAAGTAAAGTATGTAAAAATGTTTGAAATTAAAAAGGAAAATGTGCACCTGATCTATGATGAGAAAAGGGTGTAGAAAGGATCATGTAGATGATATCACATGCGATTTTTTTAGGAAATCTCACAGCAATGAAATGGAAGAAGTGTGGGGAGAATTTTCTGGTGTCATCTACCATATTTTAATTGCTTCCCGTTGTGTAAATAACCACTATAGATGGTGTGTATGTGTTAAAGACTACCCTCCATTTAAAATTTATTGAGTATGGAATTCTGTAGACTGTGCTAAACTACCAGTCGTTGTGTAATTTCCCATTGGTCTTAAGTAATCTAAGAAAGGTCATAGTATTTTCCCTAGTCTCAGGCATCTAGGAAAGGCCATTATGCTAAGGACCCAAGTTTTATTCTAAGCTCTTTCCAAAACTAAAAAATATGCTTTACTAGTACCGTGTTGTTTATAATGTTGTATGGGCTGACTTATTCACCCAAATGATTCCCCCATCATTTTATGTGCATGTAACATCACTGAAGGAGTTTGTGGCCCAAAAGAGGACTAACCGAAGTGTTGAAACTCTTCCTTGTATGGAGAAGGGAATTTTCTTGGTAGAAACCAAGGCACATGTAAACAAGTGGCTAGGAAAACAATTTTTAGTACAAGTAAAGACAAATACTAATGTATAAGACAAAATGTAAGCTATGCAATATAATGTGTAAACTCACGACGCAAGTAGAAGACAATGTAGAACTGTGAAAAGTGGGTTACAAACATGGGACATAACTCATGATGTCACAAGACAATCAAGGTCTTATTGGCCATAATTAAATCAAAGACTGCACAGCAAGACAAAGTGAAAATCCTACACAACAATAGCATACAAAGAGAAAGCAATGACAAACAGTGTAACAGACAACCATGGAAGTAAGTAGCCCCACGTAACAAATGTTGCACATGAAGTACCACAATAGCATGTTAGAAAGATAAAAATTATGTCAAAGTATTTTATAATCTAATAAAGTAAAGTGCTAAGTATAAAATGAACACAATAACACCTATAGTGTATGAAATTGGATGCCCTCTAGGAGGTGCTATGGGACTTGGTAATAGGTACTACGCAAAGCATCCATGCTATGCATGTAATAAATATGTATAATCTGTTATCACAACTAGAAAGGTAAGTGATCGAACATGGGTGTATGATGGAAATAATGAATTACATACAATATATCTATCTAGCATGTGTAATAAAGTGAACATGTAAAAGCATGAGTAAACAAGAGTAAATACAACTAAGATATGTAGTATGTTGTGGATGAGATGGATTGGAATGCGGTAGTGAATGATAGGGGAAGCATTCCCCCCAAGTTGATGTGTATGTATGTAATAAGGTTCATTTATTTATGCCACACTTAGTAGTCAAGAATGAACCGTGGAAATGGGAGTGTGTCATCAAGAAATTGGTTTGAGTGATGTGTTGTATTTAGAAAGGGTTGTTGAATTAAGTGATGATTGTAGAATGGCAATGCATTGATGATATTGAATGCGACATATGGATGATGTGCATTTTTGATTGTGTGATGATTCAGCCTAAATCGTATATCATTATATGGGTGACTAAGATGCTACTATGTGTGATTATGTAGCAAAAACCGTATATCACAAAGTAGAAGAACGTGATGATTGTAAAAAAACATTATGATGTAGCACAAAGCATATATCACGAGATGTATGGATAAGATGTTATAAAGTGGTGATGATTTAGTAGAAAGTGTATATTACAATATGTGTGAAGAAGGTGATTTCTAAAAATGTCGTATAGTGTGATTAAAAAGGTTGATTGATTGATTGTGAAGATTAAAGTGTAGAATTATGTAGGTGTGATGAGGTGAGGTTCACGTTTGATTTGGACCCTCAGCAGTCGAGTATGAACCATTGGAATAGAGTGAGTCATTGGGTAATGACCATTGTTTTACATGTAGTATTTCTTAAGATGTATGGCATTGAGTGGGAGGTTTTTGTGTAGCTTTTCGAAAAGGGTGGCAAGGAAATAAAATGCACCACCAAACTTTTCAATAATAATGTAAGGACCAAGCCAATTAGGCTTAAATTTTCCTTTAAGAGGGGCCTCAACATTTGTATTTTTATCATTTTATTTTAGAACAAGATCATCGATACTGAAATCACAAGGGCGTGTTTTTTGGTTATATGCATGTGCAATGCGAGATTCATATGCCTGAATATGTTTGAGTTCTTGAAAACGGCGTGAGTCTAACATTTAAAAACCATGTATATGGTTTTCACGATATTCATTGTCTTTAAGTATGCCTTTGACTGATACACACAATGATGGTATCTCAAGTTCTAGTTAGATGATGGCCTCAGTGTCGTAGACTAAGGAAAAGGGAGTTGCATTAGTAGATGTGCACACACTAGTACGATAATCCCACAGAGCATAAAGTAGTTTATTATTCCATTCATCATCACTAGAAGTAATTGTCTTATGTAATATTTTAACAATAGTTTTGTTGGTGGCTTCAGCTTGGCCATTGCCTTATGGGTAGTAGGGAGAAGAGAATGATTTATTAATTTTGAATTTTTCAAAAAAAAAATTAACCTCCTTATTTTTTAAATAAAATTCATTATTTGTGATAATCATAGATGGCACACAAAATCATGTGATGATATGGGTAGTGAGGAAACCACAAATGGCAAGACCGGTTATGTTTTGTAGTGGGGTTTCTTCTACCCATTTAGTAAAATATTTAGTATATGTGATAATGTATTTTGTTTCCATCTGTCAATTTAGGATTTATCATGCCAATGAGGTTGAATCTCCAAAGATAAAATGGCCAAGTTAGCACAATCGAATAGAGATCATATGCAGGTGCATGATGGAGGTTATTGTTCTTTTGACACTTCTCTCAGTGAGTGGTATATTCAAGGCAGTCTTGTTCTATAGTGGGCCAATAATATCCTTGATGCAAAATCTTTTGAGACTCAACTTTTCCAGAGAAATTACCATTACACATGTTGTCATGTATTTGGGAAATAGTAGTGGTAATATCAACAATCCCTAAGCAACATAAGAGGCGTCCATCAAGTTCACATTTAAAATTTTTTTTCCTAACTATGACATAACATGTAGCCTCATGTCGCAAAGGATGAGATTCATGAGGTTATAAAGTATCAGAAATAGTTTATTTATATAAGAAGTTGTAAATGGGATTAAACCATTCAGGATTGTCTTGACTGATCATGATGGCACTAGCTGCAAGAGGTAAAGTGGAAATGGAATTATGTCGCAAGTTCCTAATGATGAATGTGGCTTGATCTTTTTTAATATCTTGTGGTATTGCTGAAGTTGTGCTAACCATAGTGTCTACATGATGATTATCCTTACGAGGAATGGTAACTTAATAAAGTAAGACTTAAATATAGCCAAAAGGTCTTATACAAGTGCATTGTATGGGATTAAGTGTTCCTATTTTTTGTTGTATGTATAATTGACTTGATTTATGATGAGAAGAGAATAACCATGTATACATAGGTTGTGAATGAGTAGTTTTCGAGCAAAGATAATTCTGAGAATGAGGGCTTCATATTCAGTGATATTAATTGTACAGGAATACACTAATCGATATGGAAAGGGGAGTTGATCCCTTTGTGGGGTGATGAAGAATACCTCATCCCCAATGCTAAAGTGGCAATGAGACCCAAAAAAGTACATTATCCATATATCAAGATTGACATTATAAGTAGCAAAATCATCACAAAAAGGATTAGAGATGGGAGATGCATCAAGAATGGGTACCACAACTAACTAATCAGCTATGACATAGCCTTTTATTGATTTATGTGGTATGAAATTGAAATAAAATTTTGTAAGGATCATAACCAACATGTTATACATCCTGACAAATGTGTATGGGATAGGAAGGTATCATAATGGATCTACCTTGGATGCATGATAAACTAGTTAGGAAATCATTTCTTAAGACACGACTAGTGACGTAATTGTAAATCTATGGATAAAGACAAGGCCCCTTCTAACTTGAACTGGTGTGATAGATCGATAGCTAGGATGAGCTTGCAGGCTCAATCAATATTGAGTGTATCATTTGGTCTAATGGGTAATAGATTCCTGGATTTCATGACCTCAGATAGTTATCGTGTATGTTTCTGCAGAGCCTCTAAGGTCATAGGAACGTGGAAGGTAATGTATAATCTATGAAAGGTTGGTTAGCTAGCAGAGGGACTAGAGACAGGTGAGTGTAAAAGATATGCTTTTATGTCTATCAAGGATAACTTGTTGGCATTTATCATCATATAAAAATTTAGTATCATGTCTTCAAGATCCATTTAAATGACCAGTTGATTCTTATTAGAGGGATTTGTTCAATGAGATCTCCAAATAGTTTGAATTTTTCCATCTACTGATCGTCGGGTTCACAAAAACGATTAATATAAATATGTAAATAAGATCCTAATCTGAATTCTGTAGTAGTAGTAAATGAATGAAAATTAAATAGAGAAATGAATTCTAGAGAATGGATAGAGTGTGGAAAACTAGAAAATGTGAAGCACAGATCATTGCATTAGAGCACAAAAAAATGTAGATCTGAAGAGACATGCTAGACTAGGGCACCTAGAGAGGGACCAGGGCACCCGTGGGCTCTCTCTTTCAAGCCTATTCTCTAGGTGCCTGTGGATCTGCAGAAATGATCAGAAAACTGTCCTTCAAGGTTTATTTGACCAAGGAGTTCTGCGCTTTGTCGTCTTCTTTTTTAACTCTCTTAGACTGGTTGCACCAAGATCGCTGTAGGTTGCTGAAAACCTATAATGTTCGTATAGACCTGCAAAACCCTCAAATTTTGATCTATATCAGTTATTGCTAAAAAAAGAAAGGGTTGTAAAATGAGGGGCTCAGATACGTATCCTCAGTTGCTCACAATGTCCCGTGAACTGTCATACAATGAGCATTGTACTACATCTTAATGACCCAATGTAGTTCTCTGTGTGTGTGTGGATAACATATGTGGCCTAGGTTGCTCTTGTGCCAGTCACATAGAATTGGATAGTAAGCAAGTAGCTAATATGTCTAGAATGTAATAAATGTGTGCGTGGAAGAGAATGAACTTCCTTCCTATGAAGTGTGATTCGAGAAAACCTATCCCTTGTGTCCAACTTGTGAACCTAGATATATATAGATGAAACAATGGATCTAATCTATTTAGATGCCTCTGATGGATCCAACCTTAGGTGGTGATAGATAGTGCTTAATACTTAGTTTCTTCATGATGATCACATAACTTTAATATTTATATGATTCCCTTGCAATATGATTTTTGTAAAATTAACCTCGAAAAAAGTCATTGGCTACTCAAAATGATAAGATGCTTAATTATGACTTTGAAAGGACCAACCTAGAGTGTGAGTAATAGTGGTGAATTCAGATGGTGTAAGGGGCTATGTCCCCTCAGGGGATGAGGGTGCCTAGTGCCTTCGAGTTCACTAGGATCCAGCAAAGCAGTGTAATGCTAGGATCAACAGAAGTAGATATTGAAGACTAAAGCTTAGGATACAGACTGAATACAAGTGAGGGTAAGCAGAGAGATAGCGCAAAAGTAGCAGAGCTTGGCTTATGTAAATCCTAGGTTTATTGCGAGTCATGCAACAAAAACGTGGGTTAACCATTAATTTATCCTACTTGAGGAATCATAACTTGCAACTAGTAGTATGTGATTCGGTACTAGATAATTACCCAACTAGTTTACATGTGTAGTTCAAGAATTTCGCGCTTGTTACCTGTCCAAGTTAATGTACCAAACTAAACACAAAAACCCTGAAAAACTCCAATGAAATCGATACCTGATGGATAAGATCCGAAGATGTAGACAAATGAGGAAGCTGATGTAGATAAGACGGGCGCACACGAGCAACTCGCACAATAGATCCGAGTAACCTGCAAAACACCGATGCTTGACAGAAAAAGACCACGTTAAAAGATATTTAGGTGGACTGCCTGAGAAGCGGGTCCGGGAAGCGATAAGCTTCCTCGGCGGATGTCAGTCCACGTTTTCAATTAAGAAAAGAAGCATACATGATAAAAGATGTAAGTAAAGACTAGATTTTCTGATTGCAGTAATAAAACAGAATCTAAATAGCAGACAGAAAGCACAGAAAACAGGGAACTGTGAAATAATGCTGGATTTGTGTTACATGTGTCCTTTTACCTGTCTGCAGTGAAATCGGCGTCGACTGGGTAGAATCGGCGTCGACTGATGTGATCGGCGTCGACTGAGACTGAATCGGCGTCGACTGGATTAGATCAGCATCGACTGAAGGCAGATCGATCAATCAGGGACTGTGCGATGAGATTCGGGGATTGGAAGATGAATGTAGTCTGCAAGATGTGCCGAAGATGGAGAGACGCTGGAACAGAGTCACCAGATGATAGATGGTGGTGTGCGATGCTGATGTGATAGGGACAGAGTAACGGTGCTCCTCTCAGGGATTGATTCGGACAGGATCTGCCCTAATTTGATACAATTGATGCTAAGAAGATCTCTCTTTCTTGCAACCTGTATCTTTCTCACTCTCTGTTCGTGCGTAAGTGCTTCCTTTTTTCGTCTGTTCACTTTTTCGTCTCTTTCGTGATCTCTTTTTCGGTCCCTAGAACTGAGTTATGGACCTCGCTTTTATAATCGGCGCCGCTCCTAGAAAATCGGCGCCGACCATATGGGTCGGCGCCGATCGCGGAATAGACTCCCGAGATGGCCAAAATTGAGTGATTTCGAAGAAAGATAAGATTTATCCCGAATACGGGAAATATCCCGCTTAGGGAAGATTAAAAATAGGATGTGATACATGGGTAGAATAAATTTGGGGTAGATAAGTGATTAAGATGCATGGGAAGAAGCGTAATTAAATATTTAATATTTAATTACTCATGGGTAAGATGTGATGGGGTGAATTAAATTTAGAATAAGTGATTAAATCACAAATTGGATAATATCCCAAGGGGATAGTTGGTGACATAAACGTGCCCCAGGTTACCTAAGCAGGTAAATGAATGAGAGGACACTAAATTGAGTAACCAATTTTAAGTGTCTACATTTTGCCCCTTTTGTCAAGTAACTTGCGATAAGCAAGGTTATGAGACAAAAACAAGGAGATGGAAGAAGGGAATAATGTGTGATGATGCGATCCCCATCAAACTAGGGATGGGATGGGTGATAGAACAAACGATCCCAAGTTTGAAAAAAGGTAGGTGAAAAATGCAAGGATGCCCCAGTCGGATGCCTGGAGTAGATCTGATCATTGATGACGCATAAAAATAAATAAAAGGCAGCAACCTAAGGAACTCACATTGGTAGGGCAAACTAGCCGGTCTCCTCATGAGACGACGTTAGTGCCTACAGACCCATGAGTGTAAGGAGAACTGCAAAATAGTCAGCATCTAAAGAGAGACACATTGGTAGGGACAACTAGACGGTCTGCAAAGCAGACGACGTTAGTGCCTACAGACCCGTTTAACTCTAAGCTGCCAGAAAGTATGAGTGTCCCACGCAAAGGGAACAAACCTGAAATAGACAAGGATATCTAAAAGAAAAATGTGCCAAAAGGCAAAATTCAGCACACAAAAATGATCAGATAGATAAGTAAGCCAAGCATAAACACTATGGCAAACAGATATGAGAAAATCGGCGGCGACCAAACTAATCGGCGACGACTAGAACAAACGGCATCGACCCAAAAAATCGGCGCCAACCAATCTTAGGCACATATAAATATGCGAACGGAAAACGTAAACGATTTATTTTCAACGTGACGATTGATTCAGAGAGAGACAGATTTGTGATTTGAGCATCATGGAAGCCTCTGGAGAGAGGTCAGAAGCGCAGGAGGACACGACCTGGGGTAAGTGGTCATTCTTGAACCCACTTTTCTTAATTTATTTTTTTTTGTTTGATTTTTTCTTGCATGGGAGGCCGGGGTCCGGTTTATGTCCGGCCAGGCAAAATCGGCGCCGATTGGTTTAATCGACGTCGATTGGTTTTGGAAAATCAGCGCTCGATTGGTATTAATCGGCGCCGACTTTGCGGGGGTAATGAACGACGCTGATTTTACCAAATCGACGCCGATTGAAAGATATTCAAAACAGTTGATATGGTTTTGGAAGATGTGATTTGGGGAAATATGAGACTAATTATGTTTTTGATGTCGTGGATGCAGGCACGAGAGGCTCTTCATATGAGGGACGCCATTCCTGAGTTATTGGAGACTATTCTCCCTGATGTGACAGATGTAGACTGGCAGCATTTAGAGTTAGCCGGGCTCGGGGGTTTCCGATATTATAGACGAGTGCCACGAGATGTGGAGCTCATACGGGCATTAGTGTGACGGTGGGACAGCCACACGTGCACTTTTTGGTTCAGGACGGGTGAGATGACCTATCACCCATGAGGATATATTCAGGATCCTTAGATTACCGATTACTGGGGACCCGATTGAGATCACACCCCGGGAGCAGCAGCAGAGGGCCCTGGTGCGATTATACAGAGGTAGGGCAGACGATTCTGAGATAGTATCTGGGGGCAGTGAGGATAGCCTCACAGTACAGGCAGGATAGCCCTCGGAGCAGGCGGATAGCAGTTTTGATTCAGATGGCGATATCCTATTTTGCCCTGCTATGTGACTTCAGGAGGTGGGAGATTCCCATTGTTACTATTAGACTTGTGTGTGCGACATCTTGCAGTACAAATAGGTTTTTGCCTTCGCCGATGCCCTGATAGCTCAGATTTACCACTGAGCTATGGATGTACACCACTGGCCGGAGGACAGGGATTGACGTCAGTTTTGTGCTCCATTGCTAGGCATATGAGCACATAGCGGTGATCAGGCCATCCGGGCTTCCTTGGATGCCAGCAGGAGTGGGAGGGATTGACTATGGATTTCGGAGATGGCGGGCTGACATGGCCGCAGGAGATACAGGGAGACCAGCCGGGTGGTATCTCTGAGCGTTTCAGGACGCTTACACCAGATCAGGTTCATCTGGAGACCATATCGGGCATTCCCAGACATGGGCCGGTCAGGATGCGCACTTGGTAGCATTGAGACGAAGCCGGGTGGTCAGGGGCCGGAGGCCAGATATGTGGGAGCGGGTCCCGTTCATGCGGATATTGAGGCAGTTCGGCCTAGTACAGACAGTGCCGGCCACCTACACGCCATATAGGCGGGATAGCAGCAAGACGGATTTGCCGATTTTGATCCCGGCATCATTACACAGATAGAGGGACATGGCGGGATTTATGCCTGGGGAGTGGATATACTTGGGACTACCTACCATGACTTATACAGGGTAGTTCGTTTATAGGGCAGTCTTTGAGCCACCCGACCCTAGTCATGAGATGCTGATGAGGAGGGACATAGACTCGACACTAGACCGATCCCGGAGCTGTGAGGGCAGTTAGATGGACAGATATGTCGGTGCTCAAAGCACCTCATCATCAGCCAGTTGCTTCTCTGACCACCGATGACATGGAGGCCACACCATATCAGACCATGACAGGCATATATGGGCAAGGAGGCTCTTACTTTGATCTCCTACTCCACACAGGGCAGCTTATTGACAGAGTGGGGCGAGTGGAGATACACCCTTTGGCCGAGTTCCTCAGCAGTTTGGCCTACCCTACATGGGCATGCTTCCCCCGGTAGCACTAGTATACAGGTTAGTTCGAGAGGCTAGAGGGGGTCCTAGAGGCCGGGGTTGGACAGTTGTTACTCCTTGGCATTCCTATTGCGGCCAGAGGGTAGTTCGTTTCCGAGGGAGAGCCGATGCGCCTCAGGCACCCTTGCTTGGATTTCCACGGGTCCTGCCCATAGTAGTGATGACCCCATCGACATAGACTCTGAGTCCGAGGAGTTTACAAGGGGGAAAAGAGAGAGGAGGAGGGCAGTGATCCTGAGTGGCATGACACTCAGGATATCATGCAGGCAGAGAGGGTCGAGCAGAGTGTAGTTCTAGAGAGGTTACTCTAGCTTTAGAGGAGCCACTCTCCCAGGGCCATGGTGGGGAGGATGAGTCCGTTGTAGGATGCCTATGTTGCTCCAGCCACGGGGGGGAGCACCTCAGTCAGCGGCGGCATCTATGGCAGGTGCTGACCCTAGAGATCCATCCTGGAGGCCTGGTGATCCGAGTAAGTTACCACCCTTCTCTTTTAATGTTTGTTTTTAATTAGGATTTCCTTAGTTACTATCTCTCCCTCTTGTATTTTATTCTTGTTTATTTCTAATTTTTTTCCCCTTTGTTTGCAGAGACCGCCGCGATGATGGCGAGACCTGATTCGCAGGGTATGCACAGATACCCTGATGATCCCTATGGAGAGGACCCACAGCAGAGAGTTGTCTGTGGATGTTGGGGAGCCCTCAGTAGCTGGTAGACACACTGACATCATTGCCCCAGTCTGGCACGTGGCTAGGATGGTATCGACTCTCTGCACGGAGCTAGCGGGGTATAGGACAGCCGAGCGCCTGATGAGGAGTCATTCTCATGGCGAGACTGCGGCTTCCCCTCGGGATCCTGAGCCCTCCGTGCACTCAGAGTGCTGGCGTAGCCGGAGTCCTAGGCATGGGCGTGCATGCCTTCAGAGGGGTCTCATAGGGATTGAGAAGCCACTTGGCTCTCCTAGATTTTGTATGATATATTCTTTTGTATATCCGGGCTCTTTGAGTGTTTTGACCATGCTTAGCGCATGATGGCATTGTACAAGAATTTTGATATATATATATATATATATTTTCTTTTGGATCAGACTTTTGGCATTTATGGCTTTGTTTCCTTTCCAGTTTCCTCATGTAAACTATGATATTATGCTTATATGCTCTTTTGAATGTATGCAATGGAGAACAAATGATGCAAGTGTTTACTTTTTTCTATTTCATGATGCTGATATATGATAATGTAGATACAATGTGATTTTGAATCTTAGTTTCTGTAAGTAATTTTGGACACTTCTATTTTGCTTTGGCAAAGTGGTGAAGATAAGCTGTATGATGAGCAGATAAACCTGCCCCTACTCCTAACCCCACGCAACAAAGTAAGATGCAGAGGGCTCATCACGAGAGTTGGAAAGGGCACAAGTTATGAAATGTGTTGAAATGATATTGATGAAAGATAGACAAAGCTTTGGCGGAACCAAATTAGGATGCTACAAGCCTTACTCCACTCGAGTGACTTCATAGTTTTTTTTGGGATGCAACTTGCTTTGTGGGTTTATCTAGACTTAGATCCTTAGATGGCCACATGGTAGACAAAATTTGGGTTTTAGGATTTTAATCCTCTTGGGATTTTGGACATCTCCGATTCATTTACTTTTGACTCAAGACTTCAAGATTTGAATTGTTTGTTTATGACCTTTTGCGTTTGCTTGTCAAGAGGACCCCCCACACACTTGCCCCATGCTACTAGTAAGAAGCGTGGGTTTATCACCATAGGCAAGGCATAGGCGAGTAAGGGCATTTTCATCCTTTCCCAACCCTACGTCACTAGTAAGAGACGCAAGCTCATCACCGAAGTCTGGTGGGGTAAGGAAATGTGTAAATTTAAAATTTTCTGTTTGATTCTATATTTGACTTGTTTATTGAGAAAAATGTCAGTGTGTTCTTATTTCCAAAGAGATATATATACGGGATAGATGTGACACCATGAAGCTTCTAGAATGGACCATAGGAAAGACACCTATCCTAAGAAGAAACCAAAAGTGAGAGAATAAACCCGCAGATCTGGCATGGTTACCGTTAAGACCTTGTCATATCGAACTTTATTTGATGAAATCATTCCAAAATAGTTTGATGATATCATGGAAATAGAGAAGTACGATTATAGTGTTTATGCCAACACAACATCATGAGTTTGTATATGAATTGCTTTTGAGAACAAATTCCTTGATCACAATGTTGTACGAAACAAGTGGACAAAATGATCCTAATCTATATGAAGATGCAATGTAGATATAATTTATAAGTAGTGCTAGTTGCTTTACGTGTATAGAATCGTTTGAGGTGTAGGGAATGATTGTTTCGCTAGATTCCTCACCTTCTAGCATACATAAAAGAGGTATGCACCATTTCCATAGTCCTTCTGTTGTAAATATATTTCCCCCGGGTAGATATAAACAAGCAGAAGAATATGGAAATCAAAGGAACTCAAAACCTGACATTTATTCATGGCAAAAGTCGCGCCTTGGCACATGCAAAGGGCACATGACACAGAGTGTCGACATGGAAAAATTCGTGCCAAGGCGCAGGTTAAAGGTGCATAACAAGGAATGTCGACATGTAAACGGATGTGCTAAGGCGTAGGTTAAAGGCACATAACAAGGAATGTCGACATGTAAATGGATGTGCCAAGGTGTAGGTTAAAGGCATACGGCAAGGAATGTCGACATGTAAATGGATGCGCCAAGGCGTAGGTTAAAGGCGCACAACAAGGAATGTCGACATGTAAATGGATGCGCCCATGGCGTAGGTAAGAGGTGCATAGCAAGAGGTGTCGACATGAACAAATTCGTGCCTTGGCACAGGTAAGAGGTGCACAACAAGAGGTGTCGACATGTAAAAAGTCGTGCCAAGGCGCAGGTAAGAGGCGCACAGCAAGAGGTGTCGACATGTAAGAAATTTACACTAAGGTGCAGGTAAGAGGTGCACAGCAAGAGGTGTCGAAATGCAAAAATTCACGCCAAGGCGCAGGTAAGAGGCACACAGCAAGAGGTGTTGACATGTAAAAAGTCGCGCCAACGTGCAGGTAAGAGGCGCACAGCAAGAGGTGTCGACATGAAAAAAGTCATGCCAAGGCACAGGTAAGAGGCACACAGCAAGAGCTGTCGACATGCAAAAATTCACACCAAGGCGCAGGTAAGAGGGCGCACAGCAAGATGTGTCGACATGTAAAAAGTCACGCCAAGGCACAGGTAAGAGGTGCACAGCAAGAGGTGTCGACATGCAAAAAGTTGCGCCAAGGCGCAGGTAAGAGGGGCACAGCAAGAGTTGTCAACATGTAAAAAGTTGCGCCAAGGTGCAGGTAAGAGGCATATAGCAAGAGGTGTCGACATGTAAAAAGTCCGTGCCAAGGTGCAGGTAAGAGGCGCACAGCAAGAGGTGTCGACATACAAAAAGTCACACCAAGGCACAGGTAAAAGGTGCACAGCAAGAGGTGTCGACATGTAAAAAGTTGCGCCAAGGCACAGGTAAGAGGTGCACAGCAAGAGGTGTCGACATACAAAAAATCATGCCAAGGCACAGGTAAGAGGCACACAGCAAGAGGTTTCGACATGCAAAAATTCGTGCCAAGGCGCAGGTAAGAGGCGCATAGCAAGAGGTGTTGACATGCAAAAAGTTGTGCCCATGGTCCAGGTTAAGGGCGTAGGTAAAGAAGTGTCGACATGAAAATGGGTGTGCCCATGGTGCAAGTAAGAAGATGTCGACACGCCAAAAGTCACGCCCATGGTGCAGGTAACGGGCGCACGACATAAGGTGTCGACATGAAGAAATTCGCGCCTTGGCGCACGTAAAGGGCACATGACACAGAGTGTCGACATGGCAAAAGTCACGCCTTGGCGCAGGTAAAGGGCGCATGACACAGAGTGTCGATATGGGAAAAATTTGTGCCTTGGCACACGTAAGGGTATGTCGACATAAGTATGGATGCGCCAAGGCACACCTTCAGGAGGCACAACATTTTGAGCACTGACAGGAAGCAACCACTGGCGCAGATATTCAAATGGCCATAACTTTTCACAGGGAGCTCAGATTCACGCAAGGTTGGACTTTTCTGAAATCTTACGAGGTTCTCTGTCCAACTACAGCTCAGTATCTTTAATTGGGTTATAAAAAGTTCTTCAAAAATGCAAAATACATTTTACCACTTTTTGGTTTGCTAGGTTTCTCACCTACCACCATAATGAGAAGAATTAAATGCAACCTGGAGGTGTTTGGGGTAGATTTGGAATTCCTCTCTCTTTTCTCTCTCATTCTTCCTATAAATTATAAGGAGGGGATTCTTTCTAAAGGTTGGACATTCTTGTTTTTCCCCTCCCTTCTTCTCTTTGGCAGGTGAGTTTGTGGAGTTAGAACCTCCCATTCAAAACTGTAATGCAACTTTGCCTCTTGGCATTTTGTAGTGTATTGTAATCAATCTTTAGAGAAAATAATGCATGTCTGTGGATGATTCTCAACCCTTTCAGTGTTCATTTACATCCCCCTGATTTTTCACTGCAAATTGTGTTATCTGTGCACAATCTTGCATTGCATTTTTATGGTTTGTGTTTATTGGCAAGACAAGTGTTCTTCATTCCTCGGTGCATCACCTTTGTTAGTTTAGGTTTTTTTTTCATCTTCTTACCCTGCCTCCTTGGCAAGTTAGATTAGTTTTTTGAGTAAAACCCTCTACATTTTTATGTGTGCATCTGAACAGAGGAATAGGAACCGGCCTTCATCCGGAGAGCTTTCCCGATTCACAAGGTCCCACACTTGGGAAAAGCTCCATGTTATGCAATCGCACTGAGATTCTCAATCCATCGAGTTGCAGACATTCAGGGGTGTTGTGATTCACCATCAACAATTTTGGCATGCCCAGTGGGACAAGAGTTCATTCCACAAAATTTGAAGGAGTTTTCAAGAAATTTGGACTAAACAATTACAGGTTTTACAATTTCAGATTTTTCACCTTCCAAGCTGAACTTTGAAATTGATTTTCAAGGACTTAACTTGCTTGAAACAAATCAAAATTTCACCAGTTGATAGATCGGGGGATAATCTTCAAAAGGGTATTCTTAGATTTTTGAGATTTTGATTTTCAAAATTTCATAGTTTTTAGTATTTCAGGTTTTCCCACTTGCCTTGCATGACCTGAGTTTCGCCTGTACCTTTCAGGGATTAGTAACTACACAACAATACCCGATAACCGAATTGAAGAACTGTATCTTTCAGGTCCTTCAAATTTTTTAAATTATTTTTTAATATTGTCAGGTTTGGTGTGTAACTTGGTAGAATCTAGCCTTTTGAGGCTCATTATCTAACACATCTGGTGACTCAGAAAGGATATAAATCAGTGGTGTAGCAGCAATAGTTTCCCAGGCGCATGAGAAGAATTAGAACTAGGTCTGATACTTGAGAAGAGGGGCTATTTGTCCACTTGCAACTATCACCAGGTAGAGGAAGGAGAGGAAGAGGACCACGAAGATCACCATCTCCACCTAACCAGACTTTGTCTACACCTTCACCTGGTAGACCTTTTCTCGCATCAACCAGAGTTCTTAGGCCAATCATAATGGCACATCTACCACCGAATCCCTTTGTCAATTTCACTAGCAGCATCCCACTTGCCCTCAATGCACAGAATCCAGTTCCAATTGCAGCATTGAAGAACATTCCATTTTTCACTGGAGAAAATCATACCACTCCTGGTGATCATGTCAAAGACATCACTAACATTTGTGTAATCCATGAGATAAATGAAATGGATGTTGTTATCAAATTACTGGCATCCTTCGTTCAAAGGGAAGGCATTACAATGGTTTAGGAGCCTTGGAGTTGGTTCTATCCAAAATTGGAATCATTTATGCATAGCTCTCCATGAGAAGTTTGGAGAAAAGGGAGACAATTTGTCTCTACTTGAACAATTGACAACTATCAAGAGAGCTCCCAATGAGTAACTGACTGACTTCAACTTCAGATTTCAAAGGTCTTGGGATAGAATTCCAGTGGCTATTAAGCACCCACTTTGGCTCCTTTTCCCACTCCTAGAAATCAAAGTTCAAATGAAACTTATACTTCATCCTCTAGTGCTTCAAATGAACTCCAAGAGGTTATGAAATAGTTGCAAAACCTTGGAAATGAGCTGGTGACTATCAAAAGACAACAAGCTCAAAGTGCTAGACCGTATCAGCCTCAAGCGCAGTACCAGGCTAGGCCCCGCCATACCAACAAAATAGGTCACCAACTCAAGCTGCGAATCAAAATCAAAGCCAAGTAGGGCCTCCCGCTAATAGACCATTTCAGCCCTATAACCCTAATGTTGCAATTTGCTTCTAAAGCATTAGTGCCAATGCAAAACAACATAGCTCAAGAGTATGATTGGTGTTTCCCATGTAATGAACCTCATAACCAATCTATGTGCTTCAATGGTGCTTTGAACCAAGCCTTGATGGTGACAACTACTAGCGTAGAGGGTGAAGTGAGTCAAGAAACAAATCAGTAACAAGGGACGTCTCAGCAAAACATAGCTCCAAATGATACCGCACTTGTGAATTGGCAAGCTGAGGATTTTTGTGGCATGAACCAAACAATTTCTCAGAGTGTAGCAGCTAACACAAGATCAAAGAAGAGGAATATTGGTGAAGGGTAGTCATTGGCTCCAAGTGATCTACAACCTTCCATCACTCCACAAGGTGTTGGTAAGCAAAGTACAGTTCCAAACACGCAAGGACAACCGAAACCACCTTCTAAGCCAGCTCAAATGCTAGTTGTTGCTGCCCATCGCGCAAGAAAGGAATGTATAGGGCCAAAGGACAGCAAAGAGATCTTTCATCCCCATTTAGCATCATTGCCCAAATGAAGAAGACGAATGTGAATATATTGATGTGGGAATCTTTATCCATCCCAGGCCAAAGAGATCTTCTACAAGCTACCATGAAGAATTGGTCAACTTCGAACCAGCAGGCGCATATGTAAGAGAATATCCTCACAAATGTTGCTCAGCCTTAAGGGAATCATGGAGGACAACAAGGTAAATTTTTTAAGCCCCCTCCATTCTATGTTTCATTAATCATTGGGGATAAACTATTACACAATTGCATGATTGATTCTGGGGCAAGTAGTTCTGTCATGCCCAAGCAAATAGCTGATCGGGCTGGGTCTTCAATATGAAGTCATATCAAAGGGGGTAGTGTAGTTGAATGGGATAGCAGTAGCAACAGTGGGAGTGATTAAAGGTTTTAATCTTATCTTGCATGCATGCCCCAACATTACTATTTTGTAAGATGTGTCAATGATAGATTTGCCACCACTCTTTGCCCTATGCTTATCAAGGGATTTCACAGCTAGAATTGGAGGCTACTTATCTACTGACTGGTCACACATGTTGTTCAGAAAAAGATATGGTACTAAGGTCACAATCAGATCTAAACCAATTGCAAACTTTCATATTGAGCCTCATACTCCAACCCAAATCAATGCCAACTGTTCAACATTTGATCAAGAAGATTATCCAAGCACAGATGAAGATGAAACCAAAGTTGGAAGCATCCCAGATTTGACTCTTGCTGAATGGGCAAGCAAGGTACATACTTTTGATCCCTACCAAGAAGTAGAAGAATCTGATCTTGGAGTCTATTGAATACATGAAGAAAACCATCCTATTCCTAGCATCACCAAATCAGACCATAAGGATGACACCAAGGTATGGCGGTTATTTTTTGATGGATCGAGGAGTAGGCAAGCTGCAGGAGGAGGAGTTATGCTTGTTTCACCTCAAGGCATCAAATATTATTCAGCTTTCCGTTTCCAGGTTTCTTGTTCAAACAACACATTTGAATATGAGGCCTTGATTCATGAACTGCATTGGGCGAGGCAGAAAGGGCATAAGGAACTTGTAGGTGTTCGGGGATAGTGAGCTAATCGTCAATCAAGTTAGGGGACAACATGCTACAAAGAATGAACTGCTGAAGAACTACAAGAACAGGGTGTGGGACCTCATTGAGGATTTCGAAGCTTTCAATATCATGTCCATACCCAAGAAAAAAATGAAGCAGTGGATAGGCTCGCAGCAATTGGAGCAACGTTTGATGTGGTTAACAACATCAGAAGGGGAAAAAACACAACCAAATATCCATGTGATTGTGAGGCCAGCAGTTCCAGATAATAACACAAGCTGGCAGGTGTTTGAGAATGATCAACAGATCGTCAATTTCTTACAAGAAGAAGCTGAATTCTCAGCTAGGAATCAAGACAGACTAGAGTAGCAGTACGGGGATCAAGTAGTGCAGATGCGAAACAAACAAGCTTCCCAAAAGGTTTAGTAACATTGGAGTCTATATTCAACCCTAATGACCAGTTTCATAAGGAAAAGGCTAACATGCAGGTCAAGAGAGAAGATTCAGAGCCAATTCTGGTTGGGGAAGGCAAAACATTTCAAATTGGTAAAGTGGCCACTGAGCAGGAGAAATCAAATTTCATACAACTTTACCAAGAATTTCCAGATGTCTTCACTTGGAGCTATGAAGACTTAAGAGGTTTCAATCTGAAGTTGGCACAACATACCATAGAATTGGATCCAGATGCTAAGCCCATCAGGTAGAAAAAGAGACCAGTCAACCCCCACATTGAGCCTCTAATGAAGAAAGAGTTAAACAAGCTAATAGAGGTGAGCATTATATTCCCGATCAAGAACTCAAGTGGGAGGGGGGGGGGGGGGGGGGGTTGTAAACTTGGTTCCGGTCAAGAAGAAGAGAGGAGAAATCAGGTTGTGTGTAGACTTTCAAGACCTCAACAGGGCATCTCTCAAAGACCATGTACCCACTTCCTTCGATGGAACAAATATTGCAAGTGGTATCCGGTTCTGAGAGATTCTCTCTCCTAGATGGCTACTCAGGGTATAATCAGGTAATGGTGAAAGAAAATGACCAGTTCAAGATTACTTTCACCACCAAATGGGGCACTTATGCCTACAAGAAGATGTCATTTGGGTTATCAAATGCTGGAGCCACCTTCCAAAGGGCAATGGATATGGCATTCAAGGGATTGATCAATAAAATAGTTCTGATATATCTTGATGACATCACTGTATTCTCCAAAAATGTAGTGGATCACCTCTTTCATCTGAGGCAGGTATTTCAGAGGTGTAGAAGCTTTGGGGTATCTTTGAATCCCAAAAAATGCATATTCTTGGCTCACGAGAGAAAAATTCTAGGCCATATTGTTTCAAAGGAGGGATTGATGATTGACCCAGAAAGATTTGAAGCAATTCAAGCGTTGCCATTGCCAAGTCACAAGAAGGCTCTTCAAAGCTTCTTGGGAAGGATCAATTTTTTCTGTAGGTTTGTGCCAAATTTTTCCACTCTCGTGAAGCCCAATAACACAGATGTTGAAGAAGAGCATGGCATTTAAGTGGACATCTGAAGGCAAGGCAAGTTTTGAGGCAAAAAAAGAGGCTATATCTCAAGCTCCGAATCTCGTCAATCCAAACTTCTCCAAGGATTTCATGTTATATGCCTTTGGTGGTGGAGACACAATTTATGGAATCTTGGTACAGCAAAACAAAGAAGGATTAGAACAACCAGTTGCTTTCTTCAGTAAAGGCCCTAGAGGAATACAAAATAAAGGTACTATTTCATTGAAAAGCATGTCCCTTGCAGTGATCAGGAGCTTAAAAGAAATTCAAGCACCTAATCTCAAACAACAAGATCCAATTTTTGGTCTCTCATGTGGGAATCAAGGACTTCCTTCTAAACAAGGATCTGAATGAGAAACACTGCAAGATGGATCACTCGTGTCATGGAATATGACATCAAAATTAAGGTCACTAAGCTAGTCCGTGGAAAGGGATTATGTGAACAACTAGCTTTGATTCGGCAAGTTGAAGCAGGTGATGAAAAAGAGGACTGTCTTGGTACTACAAGAAGGTCAAGAACAAGAAAATGATGATATGCCTGCTCCTTGTTGGACTCAGAATATGATACACTTCCTACAAACAGGCCTATGCCCTCTAGAAATGAGCAAAGAAAAGAGGAGATACTTTAGATTACAAGCCATCCCATATGTGCTCGTTGATGGTGTTTTGTTCAAGAAATGGAGTTCTATTGAGGTGCATTGGGATAGGTCAAATTGAGAGGGTGTTATGAGATTTTCACGATGGAGATTCTGGAGGACATTTCACCCCACGAGTAATAACTCTCAAGATAATGAATGCAGGGTATTACTGGCCCACAGTGTTCAATGACTGCTATACATGGATAAGAAAGTGTAAGAAATGTGCACTCTTCACAGGTAAAGAAAGACTAGCAGCACTTCCATTGCACCCAATTTTGCGTGTGACCAACCATTTATGCAATGGGGATTGGACTTTCATCAGCGTCATCAACCCAAATTCAAGCCAAGGCCACAAGTGATTCTCACGGCAACAGACTATTTCACCAAGTGGACCGAAGCAGTAGCGCTCAAAGAAGCAAATGAGTCTAACATATTAGACTTTTATGAAGGAATAGTGACCAGGTTTGGTGTGCCAGCCACTATGATATCAGACAATGCATTGGCATTCATAGGTTCTAAGATTACAGAATGGGCTGTCAAGAATGGAATCTATTGGAGCACCTCTTCAAATTATTACCCGCAAGGTAATGGACAGGCAGAGTCCATGAACAAGAATTTGCTAAGAATCATCAGAAGGACTCTGGATGAAAACCAAAGGACATGGCATACCAAGATAAAATTGGCATTATGGGCTGATAGGATAATGCCAAAGAGATCTACAGGTAATTCTCCCTACAAGTTGGTCTATGGGAAAGAGGCAGTATTGCCTATATCATTAGAATTGCTAGCATTTGAGCTCATGAAGCAGTTGGAGTTGTTTGAGTTCAAACCAATGGAGGCCAGGTATGCAAAGTTGATGGAATTGGAAGAAATAAGAGAACATGCAGTTCTGATGATTGAAAAGGATCAGGCCTTAGTAAAAAGATGGTTTGATAAGAAGGCAAGAGCAAGGACCTTCCAGGAAGGGGACCTAGTTTTGAAATGGGATGCAGATCGGGGCAAAACCAGGAAGGAATTCCAAGTTTGATGCCATTTGGAGTGGCCCCTACATGGTCATGGGATGTAAAAGTAGTAATGCCTTCCAATTGTCTACATTGGATGGAGAAGAACTCCCGATTCCGGTTAACAGAATCTATCTTAAACATTGCTACTAAAAGGAAAAAGGTTTACCCTTGTAAATATTAGCCTAGATTTCAATTCCTCTAAGTGCGTATGCACATTGTCTTGTTGTAGTTAGGTTTCAATTTCCCTAAGTCCTTTGGCATAGGTTTTGCTGCTCTCAAGTTGAATTTCTATAGTTCAGCATGCTCTCGGAGAAGGAGTTGCGGTATCAGGCTCGTGATCAGAGATCAAGTTGGTTTCAAGTTATTACTTATGATTCCATGCCCAATGGATTGCTAAAAGGCCACTGATCTTCTACCTAGCAGGCAGGTGATCGCGTTGAGTCATAAAATTGTTGTAAATATCTTCCCCCCGGGTAGATATAGACAAGCAGAAGAATATGGAAATCAAAGGAACTCAAAACCCAACATTTATTCATGGCAAAAGTCGTGCCTTGGTGCACGTAAAGGGTGCATGACACAGAGTGTCGACATGGAAAAATTCACACCAAGGTGCAGGTTAAAGGCGCACAGTAAGGAATGTCAATATGTAGATGGATGCACTAAGGCGCAGGTTAAAGGTGCAAAACAAGGAATGTTGACATGTAAACGGATGCACCAAAGTGCAGGTTAAAGGCACACAACAAGGAATGTCGACATGCAAATGGATGCGCCAAGGCATAGGTTAAAGGTGCACAGCAAGGAATGTCGACATGTAAATGGATGCACCCATGGTGCAGGTAAGAGGCACACAGCAAGAGGTGTCGACATGAAGAAATTCGTGCCTTCGCACAGGTAAGAGGCACATAGCAAGAGGTGTTGACATGCAAAAAGTCACGCCAAGGCGCAGGTAAGAGGCGCACAGCAAGAGGTGTCAACATGCAAGAAATTCGCGCCAAGGTGCAGGTAAGAGGTGCACAGCAAGAGGTGTCGACATGCCAAAAAGTCATGCCAAGGTGCAGGTAATAGGTGCATAACAAGAGGTGTCGACATGCAAAAAATCGCGCCAAGGCGCAGGTAAGAGGCGCACAGCAAGAGGTGTCGACATGCAAAAAGTCGCGCCTAAGGCGTAGGTAAGAGGCACACAGCAAGAGGTGTCGACATGCAAATAGTTGCACCAAGGCGTAGGTAAGAGGCACACAAAGAGAGGTGTCGACATGCAAAAATTCGCGCCAAGGCGCAGGTAAGAGGCGCACAACTAGAAATGTCGACATGTAAAAAGTCATGCCAAGGCGCAGGTAAGAGGCACATAACAAGAGGTGTCAACATGTAAAAAGTCATGTCAAGGTGTAGGTAAGAGGCGCACAGCAAGAGGTGTCGACATGCAAAAAGTCATGCTAAGGCGCAAGTAAGAGGCGCACAGCAAGAGGTGTCGACATGCAAAAAGTCACGCCCATGGTGCAGGTTAAGGGCACAGGTAAAAAGGTGTCGATATGAAAATGGATGTGCCCATGGCGTGGGTAAGAAGATGTCGACATGCCAAAATTCATGCCAATGGCACAGGTAAAGGGCGCATGACATAAGGTGTCGACATGAAGAAATTTGCACCTTGGCGCATGTAAAGGGTGCATGACACAGAGTGTCGACATGGGAAAAAGTCGCGCCTTGGCATAGGTAAAGGGCGCATGAAACAGAGTGTTGACATGGAAAAATTTGTGCCTTGGTCCACGTAAGGGTATGTCGACATAAGGATGGATGCGCCAAGGTGCACCTTTAGGAGGTGCAACATTTTGAGTGCTTACAGGAAGCAACCCCTGGCGCAGATATTCAAATGGCAATAACTTTTCACAGGGAGCTGGGATTCACGCAAGGTTGGACTTTTCGGAAAGATATAGATAAGCAGAAGAATATGGAAATCAAAGGAACTCAAAACCCAACATTTATTTATGGAAAAATTCGCGCCTTGGTGCACGTAAAGGGTGCATGACACAGAGTGTCGACATTGAAAAATTCACACCAAGACGCAGGTTAAAGGCGCACAACAAGGAATGTCGACATGTAAACAGATGCGCTAAGGCACAAGTTAAAGGCGCATAGTAAGGAATGTCGACATGTAAACGGATGCGCTAAGGCATGCAGGTTAAAGGTGCACAACAAGGAATGTCGACATGTAAACGGATGCGCCAAGGCACAAGTTAAAGGCGACACAGCAAGGAATGATCGACATGTAAATGGCATGCGCACATGGTGTAGGTATGAGGTGCACAGCAAGAGGTGTCGAAATGTAGAAATTCGGGTCCTTGGCGCAGGTAAGAGGCACACAGCAAGAGGTGTCGACATGCAAAAAGTCACGCCAAGGTGCAGGTAAGAGGTGCACATCAAGAGGTGTCGACATGCAAGGAAATTCGCGCCAAGGCGCAGGTAAGAGGCGCATAGCAAGAGCTGTCGACATGTAAAAAGTCACGCCAAGGCGTAGGTAAGAGGTGCACAGCAAGAGGTTTCGACATGCAAACAGTCACACCAAGGCGCAGGTAAGAGGCACACAGCAAGAGGTGTCGACATGCAAAAAGTTACGCTAAGGCGTAGGTAAGAGGTGCACAGCAAGAGGTGTCGACATGAAAAAATTCATGCCAAGGCGCAGGTAAGAGGCGCACAACAAGAGGTGTCGACATGCAAAAATTTGAGCCAAGGCACAGGTAAGAGGCGCACAGCTAGAGGTGTCGACATGCAAAAGGTCGTGCCAAGGTGCATAGGTAAGAGGCACACAGCAAGAGGCGGCGACATGCAAAAATTCGTGCCAAGGCGTAGGTAAGAGGCGCACAGCAAGAGGTGTCAACATGCAAAAAGTCACGCCAAGGCATAGGTAGGAGGCGCACAACAAGAGGTGTCGACATGCAAAAATTCATGCCAAGGCGCAGGTAAGAGGCGCACAGCAAGAGGTGTCGACATGCAAAAATTCGTGCCCATGCTGCAGGTTAAGGGCGCAGGTAAAGAGGTGTCGACATGAAAATGGATGTGCCCATGGTGCAAGTAAGAAGATGTCGACACGCCAAAATTTGTGCCCATGGCGTAGGTAAAGGGCGCATGACATAAGGTGTCGACATGAAGAAATTCACGCCTTGGCACACAGTAAAGGGTGCATGACACAGAGTGTCGACATGGCAAAAGTTGCGCCTTGGTGCAGTTAAAGGGTGCATGACACAGAGTGTCAACATGGAAAAATTTGTGCCTTGGTGCATGTAAGGGTATGTCGACATAAGGATGGATGCGCCAAGGCACACATTTAGGAGGCACAACTATTTTTGAGCGCTGACAGGAAGCAACCACTGGCGTAGATATTCAAATATGGCCATAAATTTTCACAGGGAACTCGGATTTACGCAAGGTTGGACTTTTCAGAAAGCTTACGAGGTCCTCTATCCAACTACACCTGGATATATTTAATTGGTTTATAAAAAGTTCTTCAAAAATGCAAAATACAGTTCGCCACTTTTTTGGTTTGCTTGGGTTCTCACCTACCACCATAATGAGAAGAATTTAAATGCAACCTGGAGGTGGTTGGGGTAGATTTGGAATTCCTCTCTCTTTTCTCTCTCATTCTTCCTATAAATTATAAGGAGGGGATTCTTTCTAAAAGTTAGACATTCTTATTTTACCCCTCCCTTCTTCTCTTTGGCAGGTGAGTTTGTGGAGTTAGAACCTTCCATTCAAAACTGTAATGCAACTTTGCCTCTTGGCATTTTGTAGTGTATTGTATCAATCTTTGGATCAAATAATGCATGCCTGTGGATGATTCTCAACCATTTCAGTGTTCATTTGCATCCCCATGATCTTTCACTGCAAATTTGGTTATCTGTGCATGATCTTGCATTGCATTTTTATGGTTTGTGTTTATTGGCAAGACAGGTGTTCTTCATTCCTCGGTGCATCACCTTTGTTAGTTTAGGTTTGTTTTTATGCATATTCTTACCCTATCTCCTTAGCAAGTTAGATTAGGTTTTTAAGTAAACCCTCTACATTTTTATGTGTGCATCTGAACAGAGGAATAGGAACCAGCCTTCATCCGGAGAGCTTTCCCGATTCACAAGGTCCCACACTTGGGAAAAGCTCCATGTTATGCAATTGCACTGAGAGTCTCAACCCATCAAGTTGCAAACATTAAGGGGTGTTGTGATTCACCATCAACACCTTCATGACTTGGTATGGGCACAACCATTTGGGCTGGAACTTCCTTCCTTCGGCGGTCTTTTTGTCGATCCAGCTATCTAGCCTTAGAACTAGATCACCTTCATATATGTCGCATTCATAGACCTTCTTGTTATACTTCCGGCACATCCGGTCAGCATAGACTCTGTGCCACTGTTCAACATCTAACCTAGCTTCATCTAGACTTTCTAGTTGGGAGATAAATGCTTCTCTATAAGCGTCTTCATCTAGAATCCCTTGTAATGAAATGCGGAGACTGGGTATTTCAACCTCAAGCGGGAGAACTGCTTCTGCCTCTGAAAACTAGCGAGAAAGGAGTCACTCCTGTTGGTGTTCTTATTGAGGTTCGGTGGGCCCATAAGGCTGGATATAACTTCAAATGCCAATCTCGTTTGTTATCTTTCACCATTTTAAGGAGGATGGCTTTTAATGTTTTGTTTATCGCCTCAGCCTATCCATTGGCTTGAGGGTAATACAAGGAGGCTGTTTGATGACTTATTTTAAATTTATTGCATAACTCGTGTACTTCGTCATTCTTAAAAGAATTCCCAATATCTTAGATAATGACTTGCGGGACACCGTACCTGTAAATGATTTGGTTCAAAATGAACTTGGCGATTACAGAACCCGGTACAAGTAGTAAGAGGCATAGTCTCTACCCACTTGGTAAAATATTCGGTGGCCGTGATTATAAAATTATGGTCGTCTGTAGACAAGGGAGAGAATTTCCCTATTGAATCTAGGCCCCACGTAGAAAAAGGGCCATGGAGTATCGATTGGTTGTAGAGCTTATGCCGGCCACGTGAATCTCGTGGGAGAATTCTTGACACTTATGACACCTACGTACAAACTCTAATGCATTGTGTTCTAGAGTGGTTCATAAATACCCCATTCGATGTATTTTACAAGTGGTCACATGGCCACCGAAGTGACCTCCACACATTCCACTGTGAGATTCATGGATAATCTTCTTGGATTCTTCTGTGTCGACACACTCTTAAAAGCATTCCATCGAATGCTTTTCGATAGAGAACTTGCTCTATGATGACACATTTAGCTACGATGATGCGTAAACACCTTTTTCATTGCGGTGTAGCACCTTCTGGATATGTACAGTCCATGATATAAATAATGATATCAGTGTACCAAGGACACTCAGAGATAGAAGGTTAGGTTTTGATGTAGTATACACACTCATCTGGAAAGTCTAGATCTACTAGATCACCTCCATCCAATGGATTATCATCTAACCAATCTGCGATGATTTGTCCTTTAACTGACTTCTGATTTACGAACTTTAATTCAAATTCACCCATTAAGGTTATAAAGTGTCTAAATTTTTTAGACAAGGACCCTTGCACGAGGAAGGTTCGTAAATGTTCTGTTTTTACAATGACCTTTGTTTCTTGATTTAACATGTAACGTCTTAAGCGTTTTGTTGTAAAGACTATGGCGAGCCATTCTCATTCTACCTGTGTGTAGCGTGTTTCATAGTCAAGCAATGTCTGGCTAATGAAATAGATCACACGTTCTCTATTGTCATCATCTTCTTGAGCCAGCAATACAGGCTAGCGAGACATTGGTGGCTCATGAATATAAAATTAACAGGTGAAATCTGGTTTAGGTGGCATTAGCGTAGGTGGTGATAACAAGAAACGCTTAACTGCATTGAATGCCCCATTGCATTCTTCAGTCCAATCAATGCTATAATCTTTCTTGGGTAAATTGTTGATTGGATGAATGGCGAAACTTAAGTCCAGGATGAATCTCTCGGATTGCGCCAAGTTTTCTGAGAAATGATCTGATTCCGGATTAATCCGAAGGTGGAACCATTTCAAGAATAGCCTTAATTTTGGTTGGGTCAACATCGATCCCGCGTGATGATATAATGTAACCTAGGAGCTTCCCTCCTGTCACACCAAAGACACATTTTTATAGATTTAGCGTGACTCCGTATTCTATCAGATGTGAAAGAATGATGCGAAGCACTTCCAGATGGTCACAACGCTTCTTGGCCTTGGCCAACAAGTTGTCTACATAGGATTCCACAATATTTATGAATAAGATCATGAAATATATACGTCATAGCCTGCTAGTATGTAGTGTAAGCGTTCTTGAGACCAAATGGCATAACAACATAGCAATAGGTTCCCCAAGGAGTTATAAATGTGGTTTTAGCTTGATCTTGTTCAGATATTCTGGTATGATTGTATCCCGAGAATCCATCCATGAGAGATAAAATCTCAAATCCAGCCATTGCGTCAACGATGACATCTATAGATGGTAATGGGAAGTCGTCTTTAGGACATGCCTTGTTAACATCTCGGAAGTCTACACAGATGCATATCTTCCCATTCTTTTTTAAAACAGGAACAATATTAGATACCCACTGAGAGTAATCGACTGGTTTTATGAATCCTACTTGGAGGAGATTTATTACCTCCTCTTTTACCATGAGATCTACCTTGGGTTTCATTGGTCTTGATTTTTGTTTAATCAGTTTTGCATCTGATTTAGTGATGAGGTTGTGCACCGCAATGTGTGGTGCAACCCCTATCATTTCTTTACAATTAAATGCAAAGCCTTCTAATGTTCCTTGAGGACCCGAGTGTGTATTTCTACCTCTAATGGAGTTAGCGAAGATCCTAACTTCAATATCCTTGGTTCATCTTCCGTTCTAACGTTAATATCAATTGTTTCTTCGATTAAAGAAGCTTTACCTTCTTCAAACTCAGGAGGGGCCAGAGGTAGTTCCAGATCATCTCCATTCTTGACTGCGTATATGCTAAATTCCTTTTGTGGGGGAAGCTCTGTCATGGGTTTCCCGAAGTAAGAAGATGCATGAGGGATTAGGGATAAATATACCAGGTGATGGGTGAGATGTAATGCCGCATAGGCGTTTAAGAAATCAAGAGTGGTTGTATCACTATCAATGTGGTCTAGGATAGTAGATTTTTCAATTCTATTTAAAAGAGGATTTGACATTGTTTTTATCAATGGTTCATCACGAAGGGATACCATGAAACGTGTATCCTCTAACTTACTATTTGGAGTAAAGCGAGATGTTGAGGTTGCTATTGAATCAGCGAGAAGATTTTGTTCTCGCGGGATTGCTTCGATTGATATGAAGTCAAACTCTTTGCTTAAATTTAGTACAGCTGTTTTGTAGAGTTGTAAGTGCTCGGCTTTGGTTTCATACATCTTAGCAACTTGATTTGCTACCAATTATGAGTCTCCTAACACTTTGATGTTATGAACACTGATTCTCTTAGCTACGATGAGGCCAAGGAGGAGGGCTTCATACTCATCGTCGTTGTTTGTACATTCGAAATTTAGTTTGAAGGTAAATGGTAGGGAAGTTACATTGTTCTGATTCTCTTAGTCTAAACTTTGAAAGCTAGAACCTGGATTCTGTAGAACAGTGGCAAATCCGATGGTGTGTGTGGCTATGTCCCCTCAGTGTGATCTCCTCGTTCCTTCGTGTTCACTTAGATTTAGAAAAGCATGTAATGATAGCATCAATAGAAGTAGATATTGGGAAAAAGGCAGCTTAGGATACAGACTGAATACAATGTGAGTAGGAGAGAGATAACGCAAGAGTACAGAGCTTGGCTTATGCAATTCCTAGCGGGATTTATTGCGAGTCATGCAACATAAAACGTCCAGAACCTAAAAATATCCTATTTGAAGAACAAAACCTATAACATTAATGGATTCCTATTGAAAACAAACTATTTCACTCCAATGGATTGGATGAAATATCAACAGCATTTGCACAAGATGGATATGTGGCTTCCTAACAGCAAAATAAAACTAATTAGGCATGCAATGAAAGAAACTAAGAATTCTAAATAAAATGAAAGACTAATCTATTGCATTGAGAAATTCAGAGGCAAATTTGAGGGGCCATTTGCTTGAGCACAAGCCATCTATTTATAGCATTTGCATTTACCCAAGGTAAAAACCAAATTGATCTCTTAAACTATAAACAATGGCAAAACACTATTCCAGGGAACCAGAATCATTAATGCAAGCTCATGGCAGTGAAAAAAATTTGGTAAACGTTTAAATTTACGTGATTCGTGTTAAAAGAGCATTCTGGAAAATGCGTAAAGGACCGCCGCCCTGAGCAGGGCAGCGGTCATGAGACCGCCACCAAGGTAGGGCCGTGGTTTCATAACTGAAGAGCAAAAGGCCAAGAAAAGAGGGAAAAAGAGAAAAACAAAGCATGCAGGGGCTAAGCGGGGCATGTGGGATGTTAACACACACTTGGGGAGATTTTTCGGATCCCGAACACCTTGCGAGGAGACTTGTATCATCATTTGGGTACGTGTTACGTTGTTCTGACGGTGCAGTACCCTATAATTTTGGGTACGTACATATGGAAAAGTACGATGGGTTCATGTTGGGTTCACCAATTTTGTATGATGGAAAAGTGACAAGTGAGCGTGGGAATCTACAAGCAACTCTTCCTCGCACGTGACCTCTCGAGGTCGTGCCGAGACAGCCGGTGGGGATTGAATATACGTGGGATGCAAACAAACTAGTTAGGTAATCTGATGTCTTCGACACGCACTAGTGGAAATTACAAATCTAAGGAAAAGAAGGCCCTTATAACTTGAATTGGTGTGATAGATCAATCAGCAAGGATGACTACTCGAAGGCTCCAATCAATATCGAGCTTTGGTGTGATTTGGTCTATGGGTTGTGGAATACATGGAAAATGACCTGGGATAGTTTCGTGTATGTTTCCAGATAAGGTCATAGGGTGGATGGTAACTATATCTGACTCTATGGGTGGTTCTCTGGCTTAGTCCAGAATTCCCTAGCTTCGTTGGTTGCTATGTCTAACAAGGATAACTATTCTATAATGATAGGTGGAAGTGGAGTATATCTGAATACTAGTGTACGTAAGCTGGCGTCAATATCAGACTAAGAGAATCCTATTTGAAGAACAAAACCTGCAACTTTAATGGCTTCCTATTAAAAACAAACTATTTTACTCCAATGGATTAGATGAAATATCAACAGCATTTGCACAAGATGGATATGTGGCTTCCTAACAGCAAACCAACACTAACTAGGCATGCAATGAAAGAAACTAAGAATTCTAAATAAAATGAAAGACTAATCTATTGCATTGAGAAATTCAGAGGAAAATTTGAGGGGCCATTTGCTTGAGCACAAACCATCTATTTATAGCATTTGCATTTACCCAAGGTAAAAACCAAATTGATCTCTTAAACTATAAACAATGGAAAAACACTATTCCAGGGAACCATAATCATTAATGAAAGCTCATGGCGGTGAAAAAAAGATGGTAAACATTGAAATTTACGTGAGTCGTGTTAAAAGAGCATTCTGGAAAACGCGTAAAGGACCGTCGCCCTGAGCAGGGCGGCGGTTATAGGATCGTCGCCCTGCTTAGGGCGGCGGTCATGAGACCACCACCCAAGCAGGGCGGCGGTTTCATAACTAAAGAGCAAAAGGCTAAGAAAAGAGGGAAAAAGAGAAAAACAAAGCACACAGGGGCTAAGCGGGGCATGCAGGATTTTAACGCACACTTGGGGAGCTTTTTTGGATCCTGAACACCTTGCGAGGAGACTTGTATCATCATTGGGGTACGTATTACGTTGTTCCGACGGTGCAGTACCCTACAATTTTGGGTACGTACATATTGCTGTTACATTGTTCCGACAGTGCAGTACCCTACTAGAAATGGAGATTTCAATACTTAGCTGGGAATACGGGCACTGGGATATTTGTTGTGTTAACGTCTTCTACCTCTACCATGCAGAGATCTACCGGTGGGAGAGAACTGACACCTAGGGTGCATCCCATGCCTACAGAATCAAATAGTAGGAACATTGGTAGATCATGTTCTAGTAATTCAACAATTTTTGCAGTAGTTCCTAATGATACTGTTTCTATAGTGTTAGCCTCATCTTTGGGGGCTGGGGTTACCTTGGCTAGGCTCATAGTTTCAAGATCTGTCGTAGGTACCAACTTTTCTTCTTGTTTTGCGTTGGTAGGTTTATTAAGTTGGTTTGTTGGGAGTTCAAACTCCGAGTGCATGCCTGGTCTTTTCTTTAGGTCAGCCAGGTGTACATCAAATGGTTTTGGATCACCTTTGGCTATGAACACCTTTCCTAAATGTAAGAACCTTACTTCTTGAAATAGCATAGAAGGGATTGCCTTCATACGGTGTATCCATGGTCGGCCGAGGATCATATTATAGTTAGTTTCCCGATCTATAATATAAAACTCAGTCAGGATTGTTTTGGGTCCTAAGGTGACCGGTAGTATTATAGTTCCAATTGAAGTGGCTTTAAGGCTGTCATAGCCTCTTAGCATATTTCGGGTCGTGGAACAATTCGTTTCTCCGTACCCTAGCTTTTGAAGGAAAGAAAAAGGGACTATGTTAACTGCTGCCCCATCATCAACCATCGCGCGTTTCACATAATTGTTATAAACCCACACTTGCAAGTGTAAGGCCGGATCACCTTGGCGTGTAATCTCAGCATCTGTTGGCATTTTGTTTATTTCGAATATGAATTCGACATCCCTATCCGGCTGCCCCGGAGGATGGATATCAAAGTCTATATGGTTTACCTGTGTTTCAGGAGGTGGAGTGATGCTAATTAGATGACCTAAACCCAATGCTTCTAAAAGAGCCAGCCCTGTGAGCAAGGGAGTTTTTCAATAAATCCAAAAAGGAGATGTGTGAGAAGGTTTTCGTTAGATCATTAATTAAGTCATAAGCACCCACGATTTTTATTAATACTTGTTGGATATTGTCTATTTCTAGCGGGTAGCTTGGACTTGGCTGAGAGGAATACTCTCATGTCCTTGTTACAGCTTCTATGGGTAGTTCGACATCTAACTCCACTAATCTGACTATCTTAGGTCGTGGTTGACTTCCTAGTTGTGGCGCAACTAATGGATTTAGTGAAGTTGAAGCTTCATGATCATTGTTTCCTGCAATTACACCCTTGTTTGTCCCACTTGGATTTAACTTGTTATTGTTGTGATTTGGGAGCGGATCATTGAAGATCTTGAGGGGTGCATTTTGAGGGGAAACTGCCCCTGTAAAAGTATTTGGTGCTGGTGACGTAGGATCTGCCAAGAACATATCTATGAAAAGTTGTCTTTGTTCATCTGGAAAACGTTGCATGAATTTATTGTAGTCACGGCATGTTCTAGTGTCATGGCCCCGAATTTTGTGGAAACCACAATAGGAGTTAGGATTGTAATTCCTAGTTTGTTGGCTCAGTGTATATTGTGGCCTAAAACTTTGATCAAACCGTTGCCTATTAAAGTTTTGCGTTTGTTGTTTTTGGTTTGAATTCTGGTTTTGATACCTAGTTGAATTTTGATTTGGATCCCGTGTAGGGCTTCACCGTTGTTGTTTTTGTTGTTGTTGTGAATGATTAAAATCCACTATATTGATTGTTGGAGTAAAGTCATTGTTTCGTTGAATGTTTATTTGTGGTGGAGTATTCACAACATTTGTCTTTCTAGCCTGATCAGTTACTCCATCTATTGTCACTCCATTGATTTTTGTTAAGAATTTTAGGTCCTTGATTGACATTCGTGATAGTAGGATAAGTTGTAGTGTTTTGGTTGGAGGTGATTAACCTCCCGTTTGCTCCATATGTCTTGCAACCACTATCAATTGCCGCTTGATCTATTCAGAGAGCACTCTCAAGTACTTCATCATAAGTTCTTAGTGGGAACTTCTGGACTTCTTCCTTCACCTCTCTGCTGAGAGAATGAAGGAATAGATCGCATAGTTCCATCTGATCCATGTTTGGAGCACTTGCCAAAGAATAGAGAACTGTGCACCACCTCTGGATGAAATGGGCGATAGATTCATTGTGTTCTTGCTTAATGTGCAAGAATTCCCTGATTCCTGTCCTTAATAGTTTGTTCATGTCAAAGGCCTTGATGAACTCTAACACGAGCTGCTTGAACGAATGGATGGAAGCCTCAGGTATTCTATAATACCAATCGAGAGCGATACCTTCCAAATTTTTGGGGAATATTTTAGCAACAACCCCATCCCAAGGGAGTAATTCTCGAATGGCTGTAGCGTAAGCTTTGATATGTGCATTTGGATCTCCCTCACCTTTGTATTTGGGTAAATCGGGAAGAGGTCTTGGAAGCATGACGCTTCGTATGGTGAAATCTAAGGGCTCTTTCAAGTATTCTGAATATGTCCCTATTGCATAGGTTTCGACCATTGATGGTGTCCTGCTGAGGGAGCGGAGGTGGAATGGGTTGTTGATATGGCGTTGCATATGCATTGGTAGGAGCATAAGGGAACCCCTGTGGTTGAGTAAAAATACCAGGAGAGGAGAACATATCCCCTTGTGGTGATTTGGAGTACATGTTTAAGTATGAAGGGGTATTGTCCAAGAATGGATTATTTTGTACTAGACCGGGGAGGTATTGGAACGGTGTTAGAAATGGTGGTTCTAATCGGCATTTGTTGTGAATACTGAGGGGTCACGCCTAACGTACCTATTCCTGTGAGGAGGTCTATTTGGCTAGGATTAGAATTTCCTGCCTGCATGAGTTGAGAATGGTGATTTGCCTGAGCAAGTTCTAACCCCCTCACTTTTTCTACTAACATTGAAATGACTTCATTTGGTGAAGTCACGGTATTTTTCCTTAGCGGCATTTGTTGTATACCATGGTGTTGTATAGGCATGTGATATCCTGATATGAATTGATCGCTGCCCTGCCAAGTTTCCCCGAGGGCATTTCCTATATGTAGTGGCATGGAGGTATTTCCTTGAAAAGAGACCTCGGGTTGTGTTTGTAAACCTCCTATAGGTGGGTACATACTTCGAGAACGTTGTTCATTCCTGGTATAATGTACCGAATGTTCATCATCTAAACCCAGGTATGAGTCTGATTGTCTACTAATTTGTGGTCTAAGTAGTACCTGAGGAGACGAACTTGATTCTCCTGTGAGCGTCATATTGTTCGAGCCTGAAGGCTCTGTTTGCCGTGTTTGAGTGAACTGATCCAAATCCTCTGTTTGGAAAGATGAGCTATATCTGATCCTTAGAGATGGAGTTTGTGTTGATAATTGGTTACCTGAGTAGTTGTCACCCCATACTGAGAGCGAGGGTGATGATTGTCCTATTCAGTTGAGCGTAGTATGCCTCAAGACCTAAGAGAGGCCTACCAAATGCATCGAATCCCAACATATTCGGGGGGTATATGAATACCCACAGAATAATGGGAAGGAGCGAAGGTGATGGTGAAAGCTAATGAGGTAGTAAAGATGAAAGAGTCTTTTTTTTTTAATTTGAAAGAACCAGTAGAAATCTGACTCCAGACCAGAAAGTAGAAAGTTCACGTTGGGTTCACCAATTTTGTACGATGGAAAAGTGACAAGTGAGTGTGGGAATCTACAAGCAACTCTTCCTCACACCCGACCTCCCGAGGTCATGCCGAGACAGCCGGTGGGGATTGAATATGCGTGGGATGCAGAAAAACTAGTTAGGCAATCTGATGTCTTCGACACGCACTAGTGGAAATTGCGAATCTAAGGCAAAGAAGGCCCTTCTAACCTGAACTGGTGTGATAGATCGATCAGCAAGGATGACTGCTCGAAGGCTCCAATCAATATCGAGCTCTGGCGTGATTCGGTCTATGGGTTGTGGAATACGTGGAAAATGACCTGGGATAGTTTCGTGTATGTTTCAAGATAAGGTCATAGGGTGGATGGTAACTATATCTGACTCTATGGGTGATTCTCTGGCTTAGTCCAGAATTCCCTAGCTTCGTTAGCTGCTATGTCTAACAAGGATAACTATTCAATAATGATAGGTGGAAGTGGAGTAGATCTGAATACTAGTGTACGTAAGCCAGCGTCAATGTCAGACTGACCATTAGATTCGTTGGGTTGAGGGATTTGTGGGTCACAACCGTAGATTCGTGGTTGTTGTGGTCCTGCTATGGTCATGTGCAGAATCAGTCCCTAATCCCTAGTATCCAGTAATCGTACGCTTTCTCAGCTTCTATATTAAGAATTAATAATTGTGTGATCTTCTCAGAGTATCTTACAGGTGTTTGTGCAACCTGAATTCTCAAGCTAGTATCTATGTCTGTGAGAGTATCCCCTGCTTCTGGCTGTGGGACCAAAGGGTCACAACCAAATTTTTTCTCTCTTTCAAGCCTTTCTACAGTCATGTGGATATATACCTAGGGTAATCTGTAGTTTGGTTGATTTGACCAAAATGTGTGCGCTTTTTCGTCTTCTATGTTTAACCCGCTTAACTGGGAACCAATTTGTTGTAAGTTTACCATTGTTCGGAAGACTTGGATCCTGATATTTTGATCTATATCAGTTATTGCTGTGATGAGATTGGGTTGGGGCACGATTGGCTCGAATACGTATTCTCTGGGCTCTCTAGGTCCCGTGATTGTCATACAAAAGAAAGTTATATAAATCTAACTAATGACAGAATAAACTAATTGTGAAAGATATGTCTATGTATATTCCTAAATCTGATATATCTATCTACTAAACAAAATTTAAAGAACAACTATCTAATATATCTAGAATTGACAGTTTAGAATAACAAATTAAAACAAACAAGATAACCGAGTATAGCTATTTGTCTGTGCAACTGTGAACCTATTCTAAATAATGAAACAATTGATCTAGTCTATTTGCAAGACTCTCGATCCTACCTCAGAAGTGAGAAATGAATCATAGTTTCTCAGAAACTATCAATCCCCACAGCTTCCCTGGCAATATCGAAAGTAAAATTGACTGAAATAAAGTGATTGGCTACTCTATTTGATATGTTTCTAATTAGAACTTTGAAAGCTAGAACCTGGATTCTGCAGAACAGTGGCGAATCCGATGGTGTGTGTGGCTATGTCCCCTCAGTGTGATCTCCTCGTTCCTTCGTGTTCACTTGGATCCAGAAAAGCATGTAATGCTAGCATCAACAGAAGTAGATATTGGGACAAAGGCAGCTTAGGATACAGACTGAATACAATGCGAGTAGGAGAGAGATAGCGCAAGAGTACAGAGCTTGGCTTATGTAATTCCTAGCGGGATTTATTGCGAGTCATGCAACATAAAATGTCCAGAACCTGAAACTATCCTATTATGAAGAACAAAACCTGCAACTTTAATGGCTTCCTATTGAAAACAAACTATTTTACTCCAATGGATTGGATGAAATATGAACAGCATTTGCACAAGATGGATATGTGGCTTCCTAACAGCAAAACAACACTAACTAGGCATGTAATGAAAGAAACTAAGAATTCTAAATAAAATGAAAGACTAATCTATTGCAATGAGAAATTCAGAGGCAAATTTGAGGGGCCATTTGCTTGAGCACAAGCCATCTATTTATAGCATTTGCATTTACCCAAGGTAAAAACCAAATTGATCTCTTAAACTATAAACAATGGCAAAACACTATTCCAGGGAACCAGAATCATTAATGCAAGCTCATGGCAGTGAAAAAAAGCTGGTAAACATTGAAATTTACGTGAGTCGTGTTAAAAGAGCATTCTGGAAAACGCGTAAAGGACCGCCGCCCTGAGCAGGGCGGCGGTTACAGGACCGCCGCCCTGCTTAGGGCGGCGGTCACGAGACCGCCACCCAGGTAGGGCGGCGGTTTCGTAACTGAAGAGCAAAAGGCCAAGAAAAGAGGGAAAAAGAGAAAAACAAAGCACGCGGGGGCTAAGCGAGGCATGCGGGATGTTAACGCACACTTGGGGAGCTTTTTCGGATCCCGAACACCTTGCGAGGAGACTTGTATCATCATTAAGGTATGTGTTACATTGTTCTGACAGTGCAGTACCCTATAATTTTGGGTACGTACAGATTCCTTTGCTTGACTTTCAAAAGTAGCCCTAAAAATGCCAACTACCAAAATATAAGTTTCTCAAATGGCTAGAAACGACCTAAAAAGTGATATTAAATTACAATGGGGACAGGAGTGCCCAGAGGGGATGAGGGCACCTGACGCTGGCATCCTCATTGGGTGCTAGTGTCCAGGATGACAAATGTCGAAAAAGTAAAAAGGCAAACTGAGAAAGTAAGAGTGAAAGACTGAAAGTAGCAACAGAAAACAATGAAAGGTGGCCAAAGACATGGGTTGATTAGTAATTTTATTGCTTAGGAATCATATCAATAGTAGTATGTAATAAGGACTAGATAGTTACCCGAACTGCGTGATTGTGTTGACACCTGGGAAAGTGACTAATAACTAGAAGAAGGAGAGTAAAAATAAATTTTAGAGCCCGTCCAAAAAATTTGATCTTCTTCCTGGAGACAAAAAACACGATAAAGGTCCATTTCAAAAGAAAAAAAAGTTGACTACTCGAAGGGAAGCCCCAGAAAATCCAATTCTTCCAAATCAGGATAAGGGCACCGTCAGCATCCTTAAAGATGTAATCGAAATCTTTAGAAAGACAGAATATTTCTATGAGATCCCTGTCCTCTTATATACCTTGGACGTTTTCTACGGGGGTATGTCCATTTCAAGATTCCTCTTAGAAATCTGCCAGAGCGTCATTTCCAATGTGCCTGGAAACGCGATTTGCAAATATGAAACAACAAGACGACAGAAAGTTCCACATATGAAAACCTTTCAGGAAATAAACCGCTAAAAGAATTGAATGAGGCTTCCCTTACCAAGATATTTCTTAATGAGACATTGATTAAAGAGACTTCCAGGATTTCTAATTATACTCTAGATAAGTTTTGCCCCCAAGGCGATTTTTTGCAAACCCAAATCCAAAACACCAACATCACCTAGTCTCTTAAGGATATTTGACTTTCTCCCATTTGACGAGATGAAATATTTTAACATCAAAAGTACCCTTCCATAAGAAGGATCGAAGAAACTTTTTGATTTTAAACAAAATAGTTTTGGGTATACGCGAAATGGAAAGCATGAAGATAGGAAGAGCATATAGAACATAACGAATGAGTGTGAGACGACCAGCCAAAGATAACCACTTTCCATTCCAAGATTGCAAACACTTCGAAAATGAGGAAACAAGATCATTCTAAAGAGTGGAACCTACTTGACCCGCGAACAGAGGGATTCCTAGATACTTTTGGGGAAAGCTACCCAATTCAAAGCCAAAATTTTCTCCAATCCGATGCTACACATGCAGATAAGTATTAAAGAAAAAGATAACGGATTCATAGAAGTTAATCACCTTACTGGAGGCTTCCACATAACTCGAAAGGCGGGACTAGAATGCCTTAGCTTCCTCGAAGAAGGAAGTGCTAAAGAGGAAGGTATTTCCAGAGACTTGTTGGTGAGATATCGGTGGCACACCTTCCGCTAACATGAGACCACGAATGTATCTAAAAGAACGAGCATTATGAATTTCTTTACTAAGAGATTCGGCCACCAAAATAAATAGGAATGAAGAAAGTGGATCCCCCTGACGAATGCAATGATTACTTACAAAGAAACCTTCAACAGATCCATTAACTAATACTAAATATTTGGAAGTAGAAATATAATTGAAGATCCACCCATAGAAGTCTGAATAAAAACCCATGTTTTAAAGGATAAGACAGAGGAATCTTCAATTAATGCGGTCATAAGATTTGTTGTAATCAAGCTTGATCAACATCCCAATCTGCTTAGACATAGGGAGGGAATGAATAATCTCGTGAGCCAGCATTACGCCGTCAGAGATAGATCAACTCAGAATGAAACTGCTCTACTCTTTAGCAATGAGGGAATCAAGAAAAGGATTAACGCAAAGAGACATTTCTTTGGAGATTATTTTATAGGCCATACTGCACAAAGGGATGGGACAGAAATCGTTAAAGGAAGAAGGTTGATACTTTTTAGGAAAGAGACAAATGAAAGGATGATTTATCTCCCCAAATACCTTCGTATAGGAACAATATTCTTCCACCGCAGCCCGGATATCCATGCCTACAATATCCTAGAAGTATTGAAAGAAATCCGCTAGAAACGCGTCTGGACGGGGAACCTTGTCGCTCTCCATGGAAAAACAAGTACAATTTTAATTTCTTCAAGGGTAAAAGGAGAGAATTTTATTGTTAGCAACGACATCCAAAACAGGTGGGAAAAGGGAAAGGAGATAATTCTTACTAAGAAGCATGCAAGAGGTCTTGTCGCCCAACAAAGAAGATAAGAAGGAAATTACTTAAACTTTTATTTCCTCTTGTTTAGAAATAACCTTATCATCACACTTGGTAATCTATGAAATATATATGGAGATATGCTTAGTTGGTAATCTATGAAATATATATGGAGATATGCTTAGCTTTGACGGAAGCATGGAAAAACTTAGTATTATTGTCACCGGCGCAACTACATTACACAATATTTTTGTTTCTAGAAGATTTCTTCATGAAGAAGAAGCTCACATAACTTGGCAAGGAGAGATTTTTTCAAAATATATTCATTGGTCCCCCTGCTATAATTGAAAACAATGAGATTGAGAGCTTTAAGATCTGTTTCAACACGAGCTTTTTCAGTAAAGATATTTTTGAAATGAGAAATGTTCTAATCTCTAATCTTGTCTTTCAGAAGAGTAAGTGGGTGCAGCCTAGAATTTACAAGTAATAACCTGGATGCGCTGGCACATCACTCAGCCTAGAATGAGAGCTCACCCGAAGCGTGCAAAGGTACCAAGCCCCTCTTTAAGGTTACTAGTGCAGGATTTTAGCATGATGAAGACTTAATACATTCAGATCCATAATTAATATAACATTCTACAAAGCATGTGCAAATCTATATCTAAAGAGTAAGAGGTTTAAATAATAACCATAATGAAGTCAATCATGCAAGAACCAATTATACTATGGATTAACACTCTGATTCATCCAATACACTCCATTATATTAAACGCAATAATTGCAGAGAAGCTTATTACGCAGATCAATACATATTTATAAGGGTGGGGACTTGCCCTTCACCGCTTACATAGCTCCCAAAATAGCTCGCATGGTGAAAATAGCCATGTGCCTTTACAATAATAGCCACACATGCAAGTGCACTAACAATAGACCTCTTCTGGTTAACTGGCTGTAGCAATTATATTCCTAGTCCACACCCATGCAAAGTGCTTAGTAGTTGCTCTTCCAAAAATAGCCGATTCATGTCATGCATGTCTTTATCCGATTTGTGTGCTCTACACGCTATCTCCAAAAATAGCTCGTACATGTGAAAATGGCTATGTCCCGAATCTTCCCTAATATATCACACGCATGTCCTTCCCTATCCTCCCGCGCCTTTGACTGTGCCTTGTTCTCATGCATGAACCTTCTGTGCACTGTCTCTTTCCATTAATACTCTTATCCGATCAACATTACCCCACACTAAATTACATTTCTGCCCTGTAAATGGCTACTCCTTAAACAATAAAGAATCCATAATGAAAAAGAATGAAATTACTTTCTACATAAAGAATGAATTCTCACTGTGCAACATCCTCTGTCTCAACCGGAAGAATTAATCCCAGATAATCTTCTTTGATATCCACTTCTAACGTCTGTCACTCGGTTAGTGCGGATTCTTTATTTCTCTGAGATGTCCGCTACAATAGTTTCCAACTCATCTTAGGAAATTTCTCCCTTCTCATTTTGTAGCACCAGAACAATGTTGGATATAGCAGACATTCACCCTTCTAACAAATCCATCTTCTGCTCTATCTGTATCCCAATCTCATGCAATTTTTTCTAATGGAGGTCTTGTGTTACAGCAAGGGGCTCGCGCTTCTTCTTGAGTAGCGCCAATCTTTCTATGCATCCCAATGTGTCATCCTTCATTGCTTTTAGGACTTCATTGTTTTCCGCTATAATTTTGACCCTTATTACTACCTCTGGAGTTACACATATGTTCAGTGCTTGGTCCTCTTTCTTTAGCTCCTCTTGCAAGGTTTGAATCAATGCCTCATATGATGAAATCTTCCTAATGACTTCTTCCTTTGCTCATTCTTCTTCCTGCTCAAGATCCTTTGGTGTTGGCATCCAAACTGGTCCCTCTTCGAGCACCAGATCAAATAAGGTACACACATAGTGCATAGCTGAAGGTAATGTTTTGGTTACCTTGGGCTCTAAGTGTGGTCTTACTTGGAGGACATGATCCCCGATATCCTCTGCCATGCCGATAAATAGCCCATTCTTCTTTTGTTCCAGGTCCTTCTCTCACTTCAAACACGCAATCTCTGCATCTTTGGATTTGATCTCCTCCCTTAGTGCTTTGATAGTGGCAGATTTATCTACATTCCTGCATGCCACCTCTATAGACACCTTTACCAAGGCATTAATTACCTATTCATCAGACATAACAGTAGGTTTCATGGTTATATTTATGGCCTACAGATGCCTTCTTCAACCTTCTTGACACACGGGATTCTTTGCAAATGTCAAATTCTGGCTCGTCCATGTGTGTGTGCCTAGATCAAGATAGTTGCTTCCTTGTGTGTGTGGTGGCCATATCTTCATCCACCAGCTTTCATCCATATAACTCCTTAGGGCTCACCATGCTTTGAAAATGGACATGGACAATTTTACTTGTGTCCTCAACATAGCCCAAATATGGAATAGTAGACTCTCCACTTGTTCTTTTAGTTCTTGGCCCCTTAGGAACTAGACCACAAAGATTTGGAGTTGGATCTTCTATGCCTTGAGCATTAGTTGGTCCTGATTCTCCTTCCTTTAACCCTTATCCTTCATTCTTCCCATCTTCTTCCTTCATTTCTTCATCCCTCAGCTCTTCCACGTCCTCTAGTTGTGTAGGAGATCCAGGTGCACTCTCTTTAGACTCTTTTTCCTCCTCATTCAGCTTCAATTTTCTCCTTCTCTTCTCAGTTGTTCCTTCTGTGAAGAAAGTCACGGTGATCTCCGTACTGATTGGGGAGTAGCACCCTTATTTATTTTCCTCCTGAACACCCTCTTAAATAAATGTTCTTCAGGGTCTGCCCCTACTTCCAATTCTTCATCTCCTTCTTCTAATGTCTAGGGAGTAGTACTTGCGCGCTCAGATTGTACCTTGTCCGAGGGTTACCTTCATCCTCTATGCACCGATCCGCCATTGTCTTCATGTTATTCCTCCTCATCATCTACCTCTATAGGTTCAGTGGGCTTCATAGATGGTACATTCTCCATTATATGCTTTCCCTTTGGCAGCCCTGAAGCACGAACTCATTCTCCACATATGTGTTACCCTCCAAGTTAGGATTAAGCTTAAGGTAGATAAGCATAGCCTCACTATCTCTAATCACCAAACTCATGGACTTCATGCTTATCACGTCTGAAATTAGCCTCTCAACGTAGGAAATTTGACATGGATATACATAAGTCTTATGCAGCGTGTGGTAGTCACGGTCTACCTTGTCTGTAATAAAATTTAGGCATCGCACATTATTGAACCGATGGACTTATGCCTAGAAGTAGCGTGATGTGAAGGCATATGGTAACTTACAGAAGGGGCTCCAAGTCCCATCCTTCATCATAAATCGTGTGATGCAGAAGTGTTGATATACCGTTAACTGGACTTCCTTGCCCACCACCGAAGGCAACTCCTAAGGGATGCGCCACTCCTCTGTGAATGCCGTGTGGAGCCTGTCATACCACATCTCCTCCCTGTGATTGAACAACCCACTCATTGACCCTTCACACAAGTACTTGAATCTTTCCGTAAGGTACTTATTCTACATGGGGTACTCCCATATCTTGTTCTTTAGACCATCGGGCACTCTGATCTTCATAAATACCAAGGATAATAGGACAATGCCAAAACTGGTTTTCTCACCTATGCTCACTTCCTCAATGATAGTGTTTACAATGTAGCCTGATATGTTGTAAATTTTTCCATGTGACATTCTCTTGCAATGTGCAGCCACATGGTGTTCACCTTGGACCATCTCTCTTGATCATTCAATCTGGTGACTAAATGTGTAGCTTCTTGTACCAATTGGTACTTCTTTAGTTTGTTGATATCCATTCCACATGGACCCTTAGTGTACCCTAACTCCTTCCGTGTCTCCAGGATTATTTTTTTATCTGCCAAGTCACTATTCAGATCCACTCCTATGCCTCTCAATCCTGTTATAGTTGAAATCAGAGTGGCTGTAATCGTTACCCTATGTCTGATGAAATAGGAAAAGTCTTCATGCACCCTACTCATCAACTACTGGTACAACGGTTCATACTTTACAAAATATGGAAGCTTGTACAACTAGTAAACTCCAATCTACTTTAACATCTTCTCTCCAGCATCATCATTACACTGGCATGTCCTCTGTTGTGTGCTTGTTTGTCTTCATATTCAACATTGCATCTCATTCAGTTTTATTATCTATATTGTGTGGTGGTTTGTAGTAACTTATCTTGTTCTTATGGATGTGAGAATCCCATTTTTGTCCCACCATCATGCCTTCTGGGTATTGCATCTGTAAAAAATTACTCTTGGGAGCAATTTCAACCTCCGCTTCCACTTTCTTCTTCCCTTTGACTCCTACGGTAGGTGCTTTCTTTGGTGCCATCCGTAAATTGCAACTTTTTGTCCTATGTAGTGTGCAAAAGATTTCTTTCTACCATCTACAACATGAAAACTCAAACCCTAGCTCGAATCTATTTTCCCTACTTGAAATCACGTTCCCTAGATCTTTCGCAACACTCTACCTCACTCAAACCCTTCAAAAATGGGGACGTAAGCTTCTCCTGCACAGAAATCTACTCCTCATGTCGAGTTTCACACTCTTCAGCACCTCAACATGATTTTCTCAGCTCATTTGCACTTAGCTCTTTCAATTTTTTACGATTTATAATGGTAAAAATGAACTTGTATCCCTTCGCTTATATATATTTTCATAAAATTGGTGCATTTATTACTCCTTCACCTACCAATAATACTCATTAATTGACCCTTTTGACATTTTTCCACGTGGTACATCTTCGCACCTCAGCTATAACCTTTTAGCGCTCCTTCCTACCTTTTGGCTACAGACTTCTCTTCAGTGCACTTCCATACACCTGCATACCTCATCACTGCACCTTCTCTTGCGTATTCTCCATGGCCACTACTTACCTTGCATTATATTGTTCCTTAATTTATCTCCATCTATGGTCCTTATTTGGAAGCAATCTTCTGTTCACCAACTCTTCAAACTTTGAATAGCACCTGTAGCAGTTTGTTCCTTTATGTGTACACATTTCTCAATAACCACCCCACACAAATGGTATGTGGAGTCCTCTGCACATAAAAATACTGCAAATGGTAATTAGCTTATGGCGCGCAAATGCGCTTATCTCACAAAACACAAACTAAATTGATAAAGCATAGCGATGAAGAAGAAAATACATTAAGGGAATACATAATTGAAAACCTAATCTAAATGGCAATACTACCTTATTACAAACACCAAGAAGACTTATTTATAGTAGGGCTTCAGCCTACTCCCGTTGAAGTAACTAGGAAATCGTATTCCATCAAATGTTTATAACTAACAAGATCATGTTTCAAGTATGTGAGTGATAACATATGGTCCTAACCAATGTAATTTGAGTTTTCCTAGATGGTGCAAGAAACTTAGAATCATAAAGAAGCACCATCTTTGCAATCTCAAGCTTTTTGTCCCTAATGTGCCTCTAATGCCATGCATTTCTTCCTGGCTTTTTCCTACTTCTGAACTCCAATGTGCTATTACTGATCATCTCATCTAACGTTAATCAACTTATCAAATTATTTCTTCCAGGGACTTTATAATTTTCTATACCTCCAGTGTGTGCAATACATAAATAAGGTGACATGGATTCCATAGGAATAACTTCTGTCTGCTGCCAAACACTAATTCAAAATGGCGTGGCTTTGTTTCAACCTCTTTTATGTTGTTCTATATGCCCAAAGCACTGACATAAACTTTATCATCCCAATCCTTTCCTTCCAACATCACAAATTCTTTTCAATGTCTGGCTCAAAATCTTATTGAAGGCCTCAACAGTCCCATTTTCCTGAGGATGATAGGGTGTAGTCTTATGGTGTGATAATCATTAATTCATCAAATAGTATCCTGATCATCTCATTCAGAAAGTGTTTTCCCCTATAACTAGTCAAGCTTAGCGGGCATCCATACCTTGTAAGAAAAATTTCTCATAGAGAACCTAACTGATGTAGGTAGCCATTGTATAATCCTTGGTAGGTGCTGGTTCTACACACCTTGTAAGATAATCTATACAAGTGATAATGCAACGTGATATAGTTCTATGTGCGATAGGTAAAATAGGACCCACAAATTCAATAACTTATTTCTTAAATGGCTTTGCACTAGGAATATGTCTTAAAGGAATTGTCATCTCTTTGTCCACGTTTACCAACGCATTGACAATGATCGCACACCTTACAATATGCTTTACAATATTTGTAAAGGGTCTCCCACCATAATCTAGTGTGTAGAATCTTTCATGCAGTGGCATCACTTGTATAGTGCCCACCTATAATACCAACATGATCCTCTTTCATGATGTCCTTGCACTCATGATCTAGTACACACCAGAGCAATACTTCATCCCTACCTAACTTGTACAGGTCACAGATAATCAACATAAATTGTGCCATGCAAATAACAAGTTGTTTCTTTTCTAATGATTTCATCCCTTCTGGCACCATACTTGTTCGTATAAATACAACAATGTCCTCTAATTCTAATGGTGTGCGTTGTAACTTGTATAATTGTACATCAGGCAAGGTATCTTCAATTGCCTGCACTTCTTCTCCCGACTGTATTCTGGATAGATGGTCCAGTCTAAAATTACTTTTCCCTGGTTTTACCAAAATTGTGAAATAAAATTCTTGGAATAAGAGTACCCATCTACATATACACCCCTGTAAAATGGGCTTATTTACCAAATACTTCAATGCCATGTGATCGGTATAAAATACACATGGTGTTGCTAGCAGGTACTATCTTAATTTATGTACCACATAGATCATCGATAAAGCTTCACACTCTGCAGTTGTGTAATTATGCTTTGCAGGAATCCAATTTTTACTAGAAAAATAGATAGGATGATCTATAATACCTCCTCTAGGATGAGCCAACACCACGTCAATGGTTGTCCTAGAGGCATCCACATGTACATGAAACGGTTGGTCCAACAAAGGAAATCATAGAATAGGCGTTGTAGTAAGTTTCTCCTTCAATTTTTTGAATGTGTTTTGATGCAGTTCTCCCCAATAAAACGTCCCTTTTCCTTTTAGTAACTCCTCCAAAGGTGTGTAAACCTTATCATACCCCTTTATAAAGTTTCTATAATACTTAGTGTGACCCAAGAATCTGCGCACCTCACTTTGACTAGTAGGCTCTTCCAGGTTGATAGTGACTGCAACCTTAGCTGGATTAACCAACAAACCTTCTTTACAGATGATGTGCCCTAAAAGTATTCCATATGGTGTAGCAAATACACATTTCTTGATGTTCAAAGAGATGCATAGCTGTCAACATCTTTCAAACATTAGGTGTAAATTGTCACAATGATCCTTAACAAGTCCATACATTGTTCAATCATCTAAATAAACCTATAAGAAGTTGTGAATAAAATATTTGAACGCTTGAACAACTATGCGTGAAAATATAGCAAACATGTTTTTCAAACCAAAAGGCATTACAATATAGGAAAAGAAGCCCCATTCAATAGTAAAAGTAGTATTTTCCTGATCCTCCAATGTAATCCTAACCCGATGATACCCAGAGAATCCATCTGTAAATGAATAGAATTCACACACTACAATGCCTTCTAGTATTTCCTCGATGAATGGCGTAGGAAAGGGATTAGTCACATATGTAGCCTTCAGCTCCCTATAGTCCACATAGATCCTAAGCCGACCATCCTTTTTGATATTGATCACCATTGGGCTAACCTATTCTAACTCATCTAGGGGCTTGATGATTCTAGATTTCAACATTTTCTCAATTTCTTCTTTGACCATTTCATGCAATTTGGGGTTCATCCTGTAGTGTCTCTTTCTGATTAGGTGCGTACCTTCCTTAAGCTTTATCTTCATCTCTCCTAATGATTTATGCACACCTTTAAGTTCATTGTATCCCCAAGGAATTAAGTCCTGATAATCTCGTAGTAACTCAATGATTTTTTCCACTTCAGAGTCACATCAATAGTCCCCAATTATGGCCTCCTTGGGCTCAGCATCTGATCCAATCTTCACTTTATTTGTTTTCATAGGTTCATGATAGGCTTACGTGGTCTTATCTACACTTTCCATAACCTCACACCTACCTATTAAATGGTCTACATTCATATTTCCTACTTCTTCATCATCCACTAAGTAGACCATCTTTCCTTTTTCCTTCTCAAGGAAAGTGCACTTAAGTAGTGCAGCATCTATCTCTGTTTCTTTAGCAAAATTCACTCCCGAATCCTCTTCATCAAACAAATCCTGAATGATTTCTTTTGCCTTGGAATTATCTCCCATATTTAAGAGCTTTATAACTTTTAATGCCTTTTCTATTGGAGGTTTAGTAGAGAAATTTTAAAACCTCAGGATTATTCCTATAATCAAATCCTACCAATTTCCAGTCTCTCTATGGATTTTTGCATATACATACCACGTAACCTTGTAAAGTGGAATAAAATTTTTGCACCCAGAGTGAAGGTGGTAAAGCTTCCTACCCCTCTATCCATAGTCTCTCACACTACTGAGCATGGTGCTAAATAGGTTAATTACCATGATAAGTGCATATTTGAGTAGGTGCATTGCTCCTCAAGAACCTAGTAGCAAGAGCAATCCTAATTTTATTCCATCCTACAAGATTATCCTTATGAACCACCCACCAGTGCACTGTTATCCCGTGCAGGGTATATGCTATCAGATTCTATCTCTCCAACTGGTTTATCCATTGTTCCTCCATGGCATGTAGAAATACCGTATGATCTCCTTCTCCAGTGTAACGAGGTATCGAGTTGTTACCTATTCTCCTAATATAATAAGGTCTACTGTCTCGGGAAAATGTGCTCTTTACTTTGTGCCCTACTAACTCATAAGTACTATGAGCCCAATTATCACAATCAACACTTTTAGTATCGCTAATATACTATGCATCTTCCCACTGAAGGATTCCTTCTTTAGATGTCCCAAGTACCTATGGGTCCCACATCATGTGCATATAAATCCTATTCATGTCTTCCTCACTCAAAGGCTCAACATAGCGTGCATATTTTCCATCTATTTAAGGGATAAGAACTCTTTCCTCCTTGTTTTCAAAACTGATATAACCCTTGATTAATCGAAGATCAATATTATTTGCATAGCACCAAGGACGCCCAAGTAGAGCTAGAAATCTATCCACCACTACAAGCGCTAAAACCTCAAAATCCCTAGTGAACTTGGCCTCTTGTATGGTAATGTATGCATATTTCAGAACTCCAATTGGAGTGGCCTTAGTTTGGTTAGCCATGAACAATACATTCGAAGATGGCTGCAATGGGGGTCTCCCAATTTGTACCCATGCATCCAAAGTAAGAACATTGACTTCTATGCCTGTATCAATCAATATATTACTCAAAATCCATCCATCCACAACACCATTCAGAGTGATTTCCTTTTCATAATCTAAGTTATGAGGGGGAAGGTTTTCATGTAGGATATGTCATCCAGTCTCAATACTTGCACATGGAGTGTTTACCTTTAACAAGTTCCCTAACAGTGGAATGATATTCTCTTGGTGCAACATCTTGTATATTTCTTTCAAGTCATCCATATTAGATTGGACCATTTTTACTACTTTTTTTTCCTCCGTCGTCCATGATTTCTCCTTTAAATACTATGTTTCACCCAAAAAAATTCTGAGTACCTCCATGGTTTCATGATAAACCTCTTTCTGATGGCCATGATCTGGGTACCATGCATGTAGAACCTCCTCCTTAGTGATGGTAGGCTTCTGTTACAATGCTTTGTTAGCATGCACTGCTTGAGTGTGAGTAGTGGTCTTTACAAGCAATGCCTCATATTTTGGTTCCAACTTGGGCATCCACTAATTTTACCAGTGCGTTGTATCCTAACCATCCATGCACCTTTGTTATCCTATTTATGATCCTTTCTAAGATGCTCATATAGATACAAGCATTCCTCATAGCTATGATTATCACCATAGAAAGAACATGTAATAGTATAAGGACATTCACGCCTATAGTGGTTAGGTGATCTGTGATGAAATTACTAGTATAATTCAAATTAATGAAATTACTTGTATAATTCAGATTAAGAGAAATAGTAGAGCACCAAATAACACAATATTTCAGATTAATGATCTCAATATGCAATTATATTAGCTTCACCACTTCGAGGGGGGCAACCTCCAAACCATATAACAAGACTCAAATGCTTAAATGATAATTACCTACTACCTACAATCCCCTATATATATACTATTCATATGCTATGTCCATCACCAAGGCTGACCTATTAAGCATGAGAAAGTATAAATGATATAATAAAATGATATGGTAAGCCATAACTTGGCTATTCATATACTAATATAAGCAATAGGTTAAGCGCATAACATGCCCTTCCCCTTCAAACTAGCGTTGTCCTCAACATTGAATAATATTGGATGTTGCTGAAGAAATCCGTCATCCTCCCAGGTTGCGTCTTTTATGCTTAGATTCTTCCACTTGATAAGATATTCCTTAATGTCTCTGGTTCTCATCCTCTAAGTACGCGTTTACAAAATCTTTTCTGGCTCCAAAATTATTCTTCCTTCCTCATCAAGTTATAGTAACTTTGTTTAGGCATCAAATTTCTATCCAATAACCTTCTTCAGGCATGAAATATGGAATACTGAGTGTATGTGTGAAGATGGAGGAAACTCTATTTTATAAGCAATACTGCCAATTTTCTATAGAACCTGATAAGGGCCATAATATTTAGGAGCAATTTTGTTGTCCTTTTTCTGTTGCTTTATGGAGATCTATTTATCAGGCTAGAGATGTACAAAAAACTTAATCACTGATTTAAAAATTTCTTTCACTATGGTGTTGATCTGCTTATTGTTTCATCCTATTTTGTGCTAATGTTAAATTCTCCTTCAAACTAGCCAAAACATGTTGTTGATGTTGAATGTGTTCCTCAACATCTCTGACCTTAGTTTGCACCCTCAAGGAGGAAGTGATAGAAGGTTGATGGTAACCATATAATCCCAAAAATGGGGTCATTTGAGAAGAGGTATGGAAAGATGTGTTATACCACCATTATGCAAGTGGTAGCCATTTAATCCACCTTTATTGCTTATCTGATACAAAACAACGTAGATACCCCTCTAAGCATTTGTTGACCACTTCCATTTTCCCATTAGTTTGAGGATGATAAGATTAACTATGAGCTAGCTGCGTACCCAAACATGAAAACAATTCTGTCCAAAAATTACTTGTGAAAATAGGATCATGATCACTTACAATTATCTTTAGGGTTCCATGTATCCTTTGAACTATCTCCAAAAAAATAGTTGCGACTATATTAGCTGCAAATGGATGTGATAGGGCACAAATATGGGAATATTTTGTCAAGCCTATCCAAAATCACAAAAATACCATTCTTACCCTCTAAACAAGGCAATTTGATGATGAAATCCATAGATACCTCCTCCCATCTCTGGCTAGGAATTGGTAAGGGTTGCAACAGACTTAGTGTCTTAATTATTTCCCCTTTGTTCTATTGGCACACTAAACACTCTGATAAAAAAAATTTGTACATCCCCCTTGAGTCCTTCCCAAAAGAATTCTCATTTTATTCTGATGATATGTCTTCAAAAACCCAGAGTTTACTCTAACAGGTGCAAGGCATGTAGCTCTGCAAGAATCTTATGCTTTAACTCAGAATCTTTACTCAAATGTATAATTTATCCTTGTACCATAGGGACATTACCTTTCCACTCAAATTTGTTACATGTCATATATCCTTGCTTGATATTTTGTATTAGAGATTTTGTATCCTTTTCTTGATCCCATTCCAATCTTGCTTCATCTACCCAATCGGCCGTCAACATGGACATTCCACATAGTAAGGCATCTGTGGATGTATCCCTTCTGGACAATGCATTAGCTACTAAATTTTATTTACCCTTTTTGTATATGATTTCAAAATCATAACCCAAAATTTTTGTTACCCACTTTTGTTGTTCCTCAGATGATAACCTTTGCTCCAAAAAGTATTTGAGACTATCATGATCAATTTTTTACCTTGAAGTGTCTACCCATGAGATAGGGCCTCCATTGCTTGACCGCATGAAGAATAGCCATCATTTCTTTCTCATAGACAGGTTTGAGTAGATCTTTTCCTTTGAATTGACGACTCTCAAATGCAATTGGTCTTCCTTCCTGCATTAGAACTGCTCCCAATCCTGATCCTTTAAGCGTCACATTCAACAATGAAGGTTTTTGAGAAGTTGGGAGTAGCCAAAACTGGGGTGCTGCACATGGCTTCCTTCAGCTGCTCAAAGGATTTAGTGGCTATGTCTGTCCAATGGAAGGAATCCTTCTTTAGCAATGCAGTGAGTGGGGTTGTTATTCTACCATATCCCCGCACAAATCTTTTGTAGTACCCTGTTAGTCCTAGGAACCCACAAATATTTTGAGATTTTTGGGCCTTGGCCATTCCACCATAGCTTTGATCTTCTGAGGATCAACTTTGACGCCTTCATGGGATACAATATGACCCAAGTACTCTACCTCTTGTACACCAAAAGAACATTTGGATGGATTTTCATACAGAGTATGTTTCTCCAAAACTTCCAACACGTTATTTACATGTTGTAAGTGTTCTTCCCATGTCTTACTGTAAATCAATATGTCATCAAAGAAAACTAATACAAATTTCCTTAAAAATGGCCTAAAAATAGTGTTCATCAAGCTTTGAAAGGTTGAGGGTGCATTTGTAAGACCAAAAGACATTACCAAAAACTCATAATGGCCCTCATGAGTCCTAAAAGCCATTTTATGAACATCTTCCTCTTTTATCCTAATTTGATGGTACCCTCGAACGAAGATCTAATTTTGTGAAATAAACAGCACCATGTAATTCATCAAGTAAATCATCAATTACTGGAATAGGAAACTTATCTTTGATGGTGTACTTGTTGAGTTCTCGGTAATCTGGACACATCCTCCATGTTTCATCCTTCTTATGTACCATGACCACTGGTGAAGAATATGCACTCTGGCTATGCCTGATGATACCTGCCTTCAACATTTCCTCCACCATTTTCTCGATCTCACTTTTCTGGGAATATGGGTATCTGTATGGTCTGATGTTAGGTGTTTGGCTCCCTGGAATCAACTGAATGGCATGATCATGATCCCTAACTAGTGGTAGTCCCTTTGGAATTGCATCAAAAATAGATGAGTGAGCATCCACAATCTTCTGAAGATCGGGTGGCATTGAAGACTCTTTATTTTGTACTTCTATGGAAAATAGCTTTGCTATAAAGCCATCCACTCCTTTTCTAAGAACCTTCTACATCTGATGAGAGATAATAATCTGTGGAGACTTAGCTACCATCCCATTCAATTGTATTGTCCTTCCATCTGAATGAAATCAGCATGAACAATTCTTGGAAATTCATCTCTATAGTACCTAAGGTTGTGAGCCATTGGACCCCCAAAACAATATCTGCCCCTCCCATAGAAATAGAAAACATAGGTGAGTCTAACATGTAGTCTCCCATGGAAATCTTGATACTATGGAACTTTCCTGTGCACTTGACTGTCCCACCATCCGCAATCATAACTTGCATTTCTGGAGCTGGGTAAATAAAACAATTGAGGCGGGCAGCTAACTTACTATTTATGAAGTTATGAGTACTCCCTGAGTCAATCAACACCGTCACCTTCTATTTTTTGAGATAGCCAATAACCTTGAGTGTTTGAGGAGTAATAATACCTGACAATGCATAATAAGAAATTGTAGGCTGGTGATCCTCTACTTCATCTTCTACTGGTTCGTCAGCCTCTCCTATAATTTCAACGTCTTCATCATCCTCATTACCTTTGTCAATATAGAACAACTTCTTCTTAGCACATTTGTGCCCCTGTTCATATTTTCTATCACAATTAAAACATAATCCTTTTGCTCTCTTTTCTTCCATTTTTTGAGGAGTTAGTCTAATTGGCCTAGCAAATGAAGGGAAAGAGATACTACGGTATCTAGTGTGAATGAAAGGCAGACTCCTACTACAAAGAACTTTTTCCTCTACTTGACATGCCATGATAATAGAATCAAAAATCTTGAGCGGATTACACATATGTACCTTAGGCTCGATGCAGTCCTTAAGATGCCCAAGAAATAGGTCATTTAGATTATCTCCTGGAATATTCTCCACCCTTAAGGATAGGTTCTAGAATTGATGCATATAATCTTTGACTGATATTGTTTGTTGTAACTTTGCTAATTGACTAAATTAGTTCTCTGAAACACTATAACTATAGTGCAATTTCAACTCCTTGATAAAAACTATCTAAGTGAAATCGAGACCATTATTCTACCTCTAAGCACATAACCATCGATACCAAATGATTTGATATGGTTCAAGATACATGGATGCCAATGTCACCTTTTGTGCTAATGGTGTTTGATGTATCTCAAATAATTTCTCCATTTGATTTATCCAATTCAAGGGATCCTTACCATCAAATTTGCGCATATCCACTTTCGGCATCATGTTCCGTGGTTGCGGATAAGTTTGATTCTGATGGGGCTGGAAAAGTGATCCCATATGGTTAGTTTGTCCATGATTTTGAACTAAAGGTCCTCCTTGGTTGATATGGGCTGGATTTGGGCCATACTGGTTACCCTTTACATGTTGCATGATATCATCCAACCGATGATTGATTTGGGCTATGTCTCCTTTAGAGGCCATCTCAGATTGTACAATTCGTAACTCATACTCAAGTTGGCAAACCTTATGATCAACTGAGGTAAACCCTAGTGCTGAGGAATTTGTATTTACCCCTTCTGACTCCATCTCTTCAATCGCTACCCCCTTTTTATCTGGGGTTTTACTCAGAGTTACTGAATTCTTTTTTGCTCTTGTGGAAGGCTCCGCCATGATGTCAAATCTTAGGGTGTAGGGTTTAGATACAATTTCAGCCAAACAAGAAAAAACATAGAGAAGATACTAAAACTATTTTTTTGAAATCTTTCCGAAAATGTAAAGAACTTAAAATTTTTCCACAATTTTCACCCTAGGGAGTGATTTTATGAAAAAACCTAAATTTGTAATAACTTTTGCAAAATAAATCAAAAAATTATGAAATTTTCAAGGAACCTTACTTGATATACTTCAAAACTCTATGGTAAAAATATCTCCCACAAATTCACTCTGGTTCTCAACATGTGATGGAAACAAAAAAATTATGTTTTTTTTGCCCTAAATTCGGCCCAGATCGCAGCTCTAATACCACTTGTAATGAAATTACTTGTATAATTCAGATTAAGAGAAATAGTAGAGCACCAAATAACACAATATTTCAGAATAATGATCTCAATATGCAATTAGAATAGCTTCGCCACTTCGAGGGGGCAACCTCCAAACCATATAACAAGACTCAAATGCTCAAACGATAATGAAATGCTACCTATAATCCCCTATATATACTAGTCATATGCTATGGCCATCACCAAGGCTGACCTATTAAGCATGAGAAAGTATAAATGATATGGTAACCCACAAGTCGGCTACTCATATCCTAATACAAGCAATAGGTTAAGGGCGTAGCAAAAATACCCTTCATTCCGATCATAGGACGCTTCATTGTGATCCCGATCGTGATGTTCATTCTTTCCTTTAGAGTTATCTGATACTCATGTCTATTGTACACCAATATCTATAGCATAATGGATCTAACCAATCAATCGGCAGCCTTCTGTGTCATGAGTTGTGGACCTACAAATGTTATAGTAGCAAGAGACCTTCTTCTTTATTGGGCATTGTAATAATGGGCAGTGGCTAGCATCATGGTTTAAATGGCATATCTCACAGTCTAGCAGCAATGAGCACACGTATCTGTGGGGACAACTATCCTTGGTGTGACCTTCCACCTCATAATTTATACACCAAATCTTTGTGCACATCTCATCTGCAGAATTTTCTGATAGCTTCTCTAACTACTTCGCCATGGCTGTGATCTGTGCTTCTAAAAATGGACTCACCCCAGTGTCTATAATGCCAACTACCTCAGCACGTAAAGTTTTTTCAAGTGATTTTCCTAGATAAGTTTATGTCTTATGTGATATCACCCTTCTAAAAGGTGTAATCAAACCTCCAACGAACCATTGTGCATGCTAGCTTGCATGAATATCATAAGAAAGCTTAGATAAAATCATTTTGAAATGGGCATCATACTCTCTGACACTCTCACTAGTGCCTTGCTTGATATCCTTGAGTGTGCTTATAATCTTTTACTCGAGCTCAAGGATGTGAAACTCTTTAAGGAAGGCATATTTTAAAGTTGCATAGTCTATGCAATTTTGATCAAGGTCAAACTTTTTGTACCAGCTATGTGAGTGCCCTTGTAACGTAGTGGAAAATTGACTTGTCCTGCACTCAGAAGTCATGATTATTTTTACACGCCACAATATTTCACACATGTGTACATGTTCAAAAGCATCTTCTATTCCCCTATACTCTGGAAGACAAAGAGACATCTCCATGTAAATATTCTAGGGTTGGTGCAGACCTTGCCCATCTTATCCAAAACCTCTTGTGTTTCCTCTACCTCTAGAACCACCAAATCCACTGGAACTAGAACCACCTATACCTCTTGATCCTCCACCTGTAGCCGAAGACAAAACATAAGATGTACTTTCCTATGTCCCAATAGTAGTACTGAACTACACCCCTACAGTCTATGAAGTGTTACTACTCTCAGAAGTGAGTCCAAAGTTCTACGCACTTGAATTATGTGCAAATGATACACCTAAAAAGGTACCTAAAACAAACAACAAAGATGTTTGGGTTGCCATCAATGTACTTTCTATATGACTTACTCCTACTATCCTACTGCCTAAATTAGCTTGCTTACTATTTTTCGTACTAGATACTAGAAGACCAAGTGCAAGGGAAAGGTTTTCAGGTAGATTCAGATGCACGCCCGCGGCCCAGGTCATCTCTGCTGGTGTGCTTCTACATGAGGCTGAGGAGGGTTCCCTGTCATGTTTTCCCAAATGGGGGATTTCCTGATGCTCTAGATCCGTGTCTTCTGGATGAACTTCAAATCCTTTATGAGCCATCTCTCTCCACAACGCCATTCACTCTACAACATCCCGCTGCTTCTCTATCTCCCTCTCAAGCACTTCACTATACTTAAGCCAACTTCCCTCTCTCTTCCTTCTTTCACTAGGTCTATCATCTTTCACCAAACCTTCTCTTGACCCCACGTGTGGTGGGGTTTATTCAGCCATTGGTTTGCTTTCCAAGTTTAGGGTTACCATCAAGATTTCAATCGCTAGTGGAATGCCTTGTAGGTAAGTTCCCCTGGGATATCGTAAAAATTGGAATTTTGCTACCTCTGGGCAAGAATAAGTGGAAATTGAGTACTCCATAATATATCTATTCAGAACACCATGAAACCAAGTATCCACAGTGTGTGTCCAAATTAGATCAGCATCTTAGATAGCCTGAAATTTTTCCTGCATCCAAACAAGTGCGCGATACGTCCAATCCCTTTTACATGCATAAACAACTAGCCACTCATATAGTTCTACTAGAAAAATAGTGAAGAAGCTCTCATAAAATTTGTCATACATATTTTGTTCCACCCATGTGCGTGCGTTAAAATCAAATCCGGTGTTGAACCTCCACGCGTATTCTTCTTCTAGATCACGTATCCAGTCCTCAACACTTTCTAAGGTCAAGCGGTATGTCTTCATCGCGAACCATCCTAAAAAAAAATAAAAAGAGGTCCCAACAATGGAACCAATGATGCAGCCTATAATTTACTAGTAATAACCCAGGCGCACTAGCACATCACTTAGCCTAGACTGATTGCTCACCTAAAGCGCACAAAGGTACTAGGCCCCTCTTTAAGGTTGTTATTGCAAGATGTTAGCATGATGAAGACTTAATGCATTCAGATCCATAATTAATATAAAATTCTACAGAGCATGTCCAGATCTAGATCTAAGATTAACAAATTTAAGTAATCACCATAATGAAGTCAATCATGCAATAACTAATTATACTTAGGATTAATATTCCAATTCAGCCAATACACTCCATTATATTAAACACAATAAATACACAAAATCTTATTACAACAAGTAATACCACAAGCTCATGCATGCATCAGATCTGGCAGCATAATCTCATAGTAATTCAATTCTCACACTATCCTCCTATGCTATGCAAATCAATACATATTTATAAGGGTGGGGACTTTCCCTTCACTGCTTGCATAACTCCCAAAATAGGTCACATGCTAATAATAGCCACACATGCAAGTGTGCTAACAATAGACGTCTTCTGGTTAACTGACTATAGCAATTCTATTCGTATCCCACACCCATGTAAAGTGCTTAGTATCCGCTCTTCCAAAAATTGCCGATGTGTGTCGCGCAAGTCTTTATCCGGTTTGTGTGCTTTGCACGCTATCTCAAAAAATAGCCCATACATGTGAAAACGGCTAAGTCCCGAATCTTCCTTAATATTTTGTGTGTGTGTCCTTCCCAATCCTTACATGTCTTTGACTATGCCCTGTTCTCATGTGTGAACCTTCTATGTGCCCTCTCCTTCGCATCATACTTGTATCCACTCAATCGTAAGTTTGTGAGATAGAATAATCGTGTGAGTTCCCAAAATCTAAAAGGAATGACACCAATATTTGTTTAATCCTTTAATTTTTCCATCTCTCAGCCACATGATTTCAATCTTAAAAGGAGAATGTCTCTATGCCATATCACAAGAGATCTCCAGGGCGATGGGAAAATGATCCAAACTGGAAAGAGGGAGCACTGGACTGGAAAGAGAAAATTATTTTGTAGCCAATCTTCAGTGAGCAAACATATATCCATCCTTTCAGCAATATTACTAAATCCAAAGCACCTAATTGTCTAGGTGAACCAATTGTGACTAGGCTCAAGATCCACCAAAGTCAATTTTTCCACAAAGGCTCGAAAATCACTGAACAATTTTTGTTTCCTGACTAAATTGCCTAACTTATCTTTAGGGGAAAGAATGGCATTGAAATCACTAACTAGAAGAACCAAATGATGGGGAAAGAATGGAAGGTATGTGAAAGGAGAATCCCATAAAAGACGTTTATCCAAGATGCTATTAAGACCGTAGACATTGCATAAAAGAAAGATTACATCGGAATGAAGAACTTGAACCCTGCACCATATCCAGTACTACCCCTTGGAAAGAAAAGTGACATCAGCCTTATAATTTCTACATAATATTTTGAGGGCCCCAGTGGTGCTGACCGCATTAGAAAAGATGTCATTCCACCCTTTCCAACCTTGAACCACATAGTTGAAATATCAGAGCCTGACATATTTTTATCTTACAGAAAAAAGATATCACTTGCTTGTTCCAAAGCACGACACCTAATCAATCATTTTTTGTTAGGGGGCTGGAGCCCTTAAAATTATAGGAAATTATTTTCATGAGGATGGAAAGGGAAATAGATATCCCCTCCTTGAATATGTAAAATGTTTCTAATCGCCTTCTGACGACCTACAAAACTTCATCATTATCCTTAGTGATAAATGATTTAGGGCCTAGTTTGTTTCAACATCCACAAGCGGGAGACTTTCCCAGAGTCAGTGAGCAAGAAATCAAAGTAGCCGGAGCATCCGCTACAAAGACATCAGTTTCTCTTAAAGCCGAGGGAGAAGCATTTCCTAAGAAGAGGGCATTTGACTGAACATCCTCATTTTCTACAAACCACCTTTCAAGAGACTCAACAGAATCTCCACATCCAATGTCAAACCCTGACTGAAGAAGATTGAAAAGGGAATGTGAATTGAGAGTAACTTGTCTAGTTGTTACAAGAAGAGTGTTAGGAGAAGGTTGGAAAGAGACAACAGGATCCCTACAAGGCAAGACAGAGGAGGAAGGAAGCAAGGAGGACACTTTTAGGCCTCCCAAAACATGGGGAGTGCCAATAATGGAAGAGCAAGATAGTTTCTCTTTAGGGATCCATTTTCGTTCATCAGTTGGGATGGAAGGACATTTACAATCACTTTGGAAATGACCTTCCTAGTTGCATTGGAAGCAATAAAAATGAACCTTCTCCACTTCAATGAGTTGTACCCATATCCCAAAGGGGGAAGAAATTATGATGTATTTAGGAATGACAAAAGAAGGGTCCACATAAATACAAACCCAAGTGAAGGCCACCAGGGTGCCATATAGGGTTTTAGGATCGACCCTGGAAAAAGAGCCAAAACCGTTGCAAATCTTAGAAAGGATATTAGGGATCCAATATTTTCAAGGGAGGGAGTATAGACGAACCCAAATCAAGTGGTTTTCTTCGACAGTATTAGCAGGGTTGAAATTAGGGGTCCAAGGTCGCAGATACAGACCAAGCTCGACCTGGTACCATTATTTTCTTTGTAATGTCTCTAGTCGTTGAGCTTCACTATGGAACAAAATGAGGAAATAACCTTTGACAAGGAAGTGAATGCATAGCCCATTGTCCCATTGTTTTTTGCACCATTTTTTGAGATTCAAGGTGGAAATCCAACGTTCTTGAAGCTTGGGAAACACAGCTCTCTTACGATAGAGATTGACGTTAGATTCCATACCGCACTCAGTGTCAAACTCCACAAAGCATTGCAGATTCGATGAAAAAGGAGGTAGCAGGGAACACGCTGCTTCACTGTTATCTTTTGGAGGGTGTGGAAACCATAAACTCTCCATTTTTCGTATACTCTATAAATATTAGTGTGAATTCTCAAAATTGAGGATGGTAAATGCTTTTATTATATCAGAGCTATGAACTGGAATGGTGGAGGAGAACTTTCTCTAAGTGGGACATGGGGGTGGGCTTGGGTCCTTAATGTCTGCCGAGTGATCCGCATTCAAAGCACCATGATATGTTCCGCTTAGTCCATATGGAGAAGTTCGACCCCTACCTCAAGGTATCCCCATGACCACTTATTCAAAGCAACCAATGAACTCAATGAGAATGGAATTTAGGTTGATTATTACAAAATACTTGTAACTCACCAATAATTCAATACTTTGAGTTCTATACTATTTTTTTATTAATACATATACCCTACCCCTTCATATTGTAAATCAAAAAATGATCATAATTAATTATCTCTGTTTGTAAGCTGAAAATCGATTTTTCTTGTCCATTCCTGGTTATATCAAAAATTCAAGCAGATATGATTTGGGCTTAGTAGTGAGGGTCTGTACAATCCTCGCATTCCATGTGGCTTGTAAATAATATTTCTATAGGAATTCCAAACTTTGTGTGTTACTTCAGACGATTACATAATTGGAGGTTATCCTCACGTGGCCCATGAAAAGATGTGTCTTGTACAATAATTGAGGGTCATTGTTTGTAAATGCAAAAGTACAAAATGGTACTACCGGGACACGAGATTAAGAAGTTTAGGGTTGGTTCATAACCGCTAAAGTGACATGATATTTTTCCATAAGGCAAGCAAAGATTGTTTTGGTTTAGAAATGAGCTTCTCTCCTCTGATATTCCACGTGGACGCCCCTATTAGGATGTTTCTACGATACTTCCTTACCCATTAATGGTTGCAGAGAAAGATGTTCTGTTTTGTTTTCAGTGAAAAAGGAAATTCCATACAATAATTACCATAATGCTTAGATGGATTAAATTGGTAGAACATACACTCCAACTGATATTTTGGAACATATATAATTATTAATGCACCTTCTTCCTTGTTTGGCTTCCTTTGGTATGTAAGAGATTTTATTCGAATATGTCTTCTCAAAATTTATAAGTCTAATGTTACTATGAGAATATATCTTCTAAATTTTATTTTGTTACTCTCGATAATTAGAAACAAATATTTGTTTTTCCAATAGTTCCACAATTGCGTTGGTTTTATATGTGATACTGGTTTTAAGTTGAATATTTAGACAATGAAACAACATAATACTTCACTCAGCTAAATTTTCATCAAAGAAATATAGAAAAAAGAAATCAAGCTAAAACTATGTCATTCATCAAATGACATATTTTCAGTAATAATTATAAGGTGGGGTTAATAATTATGGTAGGATTTATTCAATAACAACTAAACATGGATTTTATGTTAATTTGAAGATTAATCTAATTGTAATCCATGTATTTTATATTAAGTGCGGGTAGAAATCATAAATGCAATTCTCCATTTTAAGTTTTTTAAATTCTAATTTCTCTTTCTCCACTGGTATAGAATTGTATACGTGTAGTTCTAGTCATTATTAAATAATCTCCATGAATTATAAATATTTGTTAGTAGGGACAGAATTAACTTATTTCTCCATTAACAATATTTTTTTATAAATGTAATGTCTAAATAAATATTATAATCTGACAAATGTAATTTGAGATTCACCTAATTATACTAATTTTAAAAAAATCAAACAATTTTTCTTAAAAATTTTTTTTTTAAAAATAATATTTATATGATTTATAATTATAATCTAATTTACACACACACACACACACACACACACACACACACACACACACACACACACACACACACACACACACACACAAAACAACATTTATCCCAAATCATTATTCCATTGAGGATGTGCATGAATGCTTTCTTTGATGAGATGTTGTAGATATTTTTTTCCTATATTATACAAAAATTAAGTAGGATATTTTTAAAAACAAAATCATTTAATATTATATCTTGATGCCATTGAGTCCACACACACACACACACACACACACACACACACACACACACAAACACACACACACACACACACACACACACACACACACACACACAAAACAACGTTTATCCCAAATCATTATTCCATTGAGCATGTGCAGGAATGCTTTCTTTGATGAGATGTTATAGATATATTTTTCCTATATTATACAAAAATTAAGTAGGATATTTTTTTTAAAAAAATCATTTAATATTATATCTTGATGCCATTGAGTCAATGTGGGTGATTATAATTATTCTCTCTAGTGGGATACTAAATAACAACCATGCACAATTCAATTTTTATGGAGTGTAGAATGCTAATTAACCATAAAATTGATATATGAATATGATAAAATGATGCCCTTTTTCCAAAGCAATTTTTATGATTGCTTTTTTTGAAAATAAGGAATTATAGTCATGTATAATATTGTGTTATATATAGTTTATTCACGAAATCCATGTTAATATATTCACATTACACTGATGGAAATGAAAAATGTATGTAAAATCCTATATTCTAGTTGGCGGGCTTTTTGATGCATCAATGAATGTAAGACTTCATGTCACACTCAATGTTATGTGTATGTGATCATAGTATAAGTCTTTTTGAAGCACTATTTATGACTTGATAATGTCGAATGTCTAGTTCTCTTAGCATTGTGTACCTCCTAAAGGTGTTTTTAACAAAGTGAACTATTAGGAACATAGAGATTTCAACTCTTGTAGAGAAGCTTGTCAGATATGTGGATTCACAAACCTTTTTATCTTGCATGAGAGAAATGTATAATTCTACGAAGCCCTTGTATACTATTTGAAAAGAAAACAAATCAACAAAGTTGTTTGCATGCATGTTAATCACCATGATATGTGTTTTTCATGAAGAAAAACCAAGGAAATCTATTTCCTTATTATCTCTAACCTTCTTAAAATGGGTCCTTAGATGAAATTTCTAAAAAATATGTCATCCATTTCATGTGGTAAGCAAATAGTATCAATTATTTACCATTATCTTGTTGAGTTCATGTTGTGATCCATAAGCACTGAGTGTCATATTTCCTTTGCTCAAGGACTATCAAGCATCCACATGAGAAGAGCTCAGTTTGATTTTTTGTTGGTCAATAAGATCTTGTATTTTTCATCAAACATCATTATTATCCCAAGTGGAGTTTTGATAAAGATGACTTTTGGAAGAAGGGATGTAGGAACGAAATCGATTTGGTTTCTAATCATGTAATGTGTTATGAGGCCATTACCGTAGGGAAGACCATGAGTAGCACATACTTCTTCACATGTGCGATGATATTTTTCGTCATTTGACACAGACCAAACGACCACTTGCTCATTGGATGATTTGATTACTCAATACCGAAAAGATAATTTAGAATTATAGTATGAGAAAATAATGCATCTATCTTATAGCTTACAAAAGGTTGTAATGACATTAGGAATCCATTTTTAGTGTGGTGTGTGTTATGTAAATTATTTAGTGCTATGATCATGGAATGGTGGTTATAGAAACAATATGGTTTATATTACATACAGTTCTGCACACAACCACAACTCTTGACTAACTCACATCCTTTCATATTGAATAAACTAAGATAAACATCACTTTATGATAAAATAGAGGTAACAACTTACATAAAAAAATAAGATAAATTGTAAATATATAGAGTCCTCCTTGGTCTCAAAATGATTTTCTTACAATCTATTGATTTGAATTGATGTATCTTCCATGAACTCACATGTCTATTCTCAATTACTCTCAGCATCAACATGAGAAGAGAGCGCAGTTTGATTTTTTGTTGGTCAATAAGATCTTGTATTTTTCATCAAACATCATTATTATCCCAAGTGGAGTTTTGATAAAGATGACTTTTGGAAGAAGGGATGTAGGAACGAAATCGATTTGGTTTCTAATCATGTAATGTGTTATGAGGCCATTACCGTAGGGAAGACCATGAGTAGCACATACTTCTTCACATGTGAGATGATATTTTTTCTTCATTTGACACAGACCAAAGTGACCATTTCTCATCGGATTTGATTACTCAATACCGAAAAATTAATTTAGAATCATATTTATGAGAAAATAATGCATATCTTATAGTTAAAAATTGTTGCACATGACATTAGGAATCATTTTTATGTGTGTGTGTGTTATGTAAATTATTTAGTGATATATGATCATGGAATTGTGGTTATAGAACCCAATATGGATGTAATTATACCATACAGTTCTTCAAACAACCACAACTCTTGACTAACTCACATCCTTTCATATTGAATAAACTAAGATAAACATCACTTTATGATAAAATAGAGGTAACAACTTACATAAAAAAATAAGATAAATTGTAAATATATAGAGTCCTCCTTGGTCTCAAAATGATTTTCTTACAATCTATTGATTTGAATTGATGTATCTTCCATGAACTCACATGTCTATTCTCAATTATTCATGTCAAAAGAAGATAATATATCTCAATATTTAGGGTGAGTTTTAATAGAGCCAAAAACTAACTACTTACAATATTTTTGACAAGTACATCCTACCTTAATGATACTAAAACTCTTGTCACAAATATTAAATGTGTTATAGTAATTAAATACAAGATAAGGCCCAAATTATGACTCATAATGCATCATTTTCATAACTAAATTTTGTAAACATAAGTTGGTTCAAAAAAGTCAGTAATGGGTTAGGTGAATATTCATTAACTCCTCGCAATTATATTCTTCATACCAAAAAAAAGAATTCAAATGTTTTTGCTCCTTAAGATCGTGCATAAAAGAGTTATAATTTCAAGTTGGTCTTAGTTATCTTGACACTGCTAATCATAATTAATATGTCATGAAGGATAACCAATTGTGTAAAAAAAAATTCAAATCTAACAAGAATCATGTACAATAAGAAACAGTTGAAAAACATTATGTATTTCAAAACAATCAAATTGCAATGATCACAACATTAAATTGAAACCATTCAATATAATAGAGTAATCATGAACATATCATCAACCTTACCAAGAAGAATTCATTGACTCACACATGAATTCAACAATGTGCATAAGCGGAAAAAATATTCACTCTAAAAATCATAGATGAAAGACACTCGACAGATTGAAATTTTACTTGGAAATAAAAACATGTGGAATTTTGTCGACAATGGTTATATACAATAAAGATGATCTCATAAGTTCACTAGTTCTAAATTATTATTTATGGACACTCAATAAATATATGAAGAAAAAATCAATGTAAAATTAAATGGGTAGCTAAAGAGAATTAGTTGCATTGTAGTAAAAAACAACACACACCACATACACACACAAGATCATGGTTTCATAGTGTGATTCCACTCTTTGGTTCCTTATTTTATACCAGACCTTTCCTGCCTCATGATGGCCTATGATTTATGGTTCTTATATATTTGTTTAGTCACATTTTGATATGTTTCAAGACTTGTGGATATAATGATTGACATTATATTATTTGATGTGATGGACATTATGTTGACTTTATATTTATTGATTTGATGGACATGAGTCATATGCCTTGCTTGACATTCTCGGTCTTGTAGAAAATCATGAAATTAGAACATAATTATGGCATCTTGCATTTAGACTTGTGATAATATTGTATACAATCATATTGTGTGTTTTTTCTATTATGTATGGATTATTATTGCACATTTTTAATTCATTATGTTTGCTTTCTAGATTCGCTTATGCATGTTAGTTAGATGATGTGTTTATCATAATTATAATGTGATGTGGATATTGGATATATATTATCATAGCCAATTGTAAACAATAACCATGTAATGTGACTAAGAGAAGGTGCAATCATGTGATGGATTGTGACTTAAGATTATGAATATGGTGTAGTCAAAAACATTAATTGGATTATGCACCATCATAAATTTTGTGAGTTATATAACTACATCGATAAATAATTTACAACTGTAAATATAGGCATAAACAAGGATCATCATTAGACATTGCACATTAAAATCCACAATATTACATAACTACTTGATAAAGATAATATATAAATAGATAAGAAGCAGAATAAGGAGGATTGATAAGGCCCAATGACCACCCTTAGCATAGACATGACTTTGTCATGTATTTAATGTGTCATTGTTTTAACACAAAAATATGCCATTTGACCATGTAATTTGCATATGTCATTATTCCCGAACGCGTATATAGACACATGCCCTCCCGTTATGGCTAGAAAATGCAGCAACTCACACTACCTTAAAATATAATTTTTCTGCAATACTTTCAACCTTCCTAGAAGAAGATAATTACAAGAACATGGAGAAGAAGAAGAAATATTGCAATATTTTGAGGTATAAGTCGTATCATTCCATGTGACATTTGTGTGTAAAAATCATAGTGTGAATTGTATATTTTATGTAAAACATTGTGTGAAAAGATGGTCGTATTGTGTACCCTCATCCACTTCTTAGCATGATATTTCCATCCCTAGAAACATAAGACTGAAAGGGGAAAAAAAAAAACCACTTTCGATTTTCGAATTTTTTTTTATAATTTTAAGTAATATCTTTTCAAAATATATTTCATTTTGTTTTTTAAAACAATTAAGTGTTTTATGTTTTATAGACTAAAATTGAGTTGTATACTTTTTTTAATATATATTTTGTTTTCTTTAATAATATATTGTACGGACTTTCCTTCCATTTCATACCCAAAAAATTAGCATTTTCATTTCTTGGCATCGTAGATTTTCTCCACGTTTGACTTCTCATGGTTGGGAAATTTCGCTTAAGTTTAGGTTCTTGTGGTTTATTTTAGATTTTTTTTCATTATATATCTGTCATGGTCATCAAAAAATCCTCCAAAGATACCAGACCTTTTGGTATATTATGCCCTTCTAGCTAAATTTACTCTCCGCTGATGTTTTTTTTCTATCAACTTCCACATCGGTTATATGTTTTGAGACAAAATCCCTGTGTTGAATTGTTTCCTTCAAAGAATGAGTTTTAGAAAATATCATATTTCTCACGAAAATGCACAATCTGTTTTTATTCATCATTTAACACCCGTGAATCCATAGAATTGACAGGAACTGCATGCGGCCTGTAAACCATTTCAATAAGGAACTTATGCTTTTTCTATAATTACAGAAATTGTTTATCGAGGATGAGGATGCACGCTTTCGGTTCTGACGCGATTGAAGCATCTTTGCATGAGATTCATTGCAATTCGACATATGTCTTCCTAGTCTTGCTCAACGTATGCATCATTTCATGCCCCTGCACTCTACACGAATCCTCGCTTCTCCTTACCATGCATATACGTGGAATCCTTCCATTCACCTCGCCTCTCGCCAATTCACTATATAAACTTCCCCGCCTCTCTCTCAATTCACACTAGCACTGCTCAACTACTAAGTTACTAAGGTATATATAATTATAATTATTAGTCTGCAACATGTTTTTTTAAAATGCATGTTCGTATTGATTGTGATGAAAGTGGTGTAATGCAGGTGTTGATACCTAGTCATGGCGGTTCGTAGGCTTTCTTTGCTGCTGTGTTTAGGAGTTGTGTTTCTATGCTTGGCGAGTGTGATCGAAAGCAGCAGGCAATATGGAGAGAGGGAAAGTCGAAATCCCTACATTTACAAGAGAGATGAGCATCAGAGGCGACTTGCTACACAACGAGGCGAAATCCGCGCCGTTCCCATCTTTAGGGAGAGTTCAAGTCTGGTAGAAGATCTCAAGAATTTTGAGCTGAATTCCATTCGCATTCGCCCCAACTCTTTTATGCTTCCTCACTACAGCAGTGCACGTCGACTTCTCTTCGTTGAACAAGGTCTGTCTGTCTCATGTTCATAATCCTCTGTTCTGATCTGTTCTGAACACTTAATTTTTGACATTTTTGTTCGAATGTATGCTTAGGGAAGGCAAAAGTAGGATGGGTGCACGCGGGGAAATTGAGGGAAGTCGAGATGGAACGAGGGAGCGTTCACTTCATTCCATTGGGTTCTATCTTTTACGCCATTAACAATGATCAAAGCCAAACCCTGGTCATCGTCAATCTGTTGCACAATCCTAATCCTCTCACCCGCCGACACCACGAGGTTCCTCCCTCCGCATATATTGAGTTCTGGATAATAATGCTGATTCTTCTTGTTGTAATAATGCTAATAATTCTTCTCGTTACATTGCGCCTGTGCAGTCGTTTTATGTTGTAGGTGGGCGGAACCCGCCCTCTATCTTGTCTGCTTTCAGAAGAGAAACTCTTGAAGCCGCCTTGAATGTAAGCATTTTATTAAATAATGTTCTTTCTTTTAACTGATTCCCGCAATTCAATTCAATTTTAGTAGTTAACGATGGCCGGTGTTTGATCAGACTGATGGACAACAAATTGAAAGGTTGCTGAGCAAGCAGAATGAAGGCGTATTTGCATCTCTAGAACAGGGGAAGAGGTCCATTGTTAGCGGAGATCATAACATCCCATTGTGGAAACGCAAGTCTAAGAGCGAGGAGGAGGAGTACAAGCCATTCAATTTGCTCAAGAAAAGCCCCATGTTTTCTAATGACAATGGCCAGTTCATCTCAGCGGATAATGAGGATCTTGTGAAGGGTCCTCTGGACAGGGAAGACATCGGAATCGCCTATACAAGAATTGAGCCTGTAAGTTAAATAAACATCCCTCTTTCTGTCTATGCATTGAAGTAAAATGTCCCTTTGTGGTCTAATATGAATGATCGGGTTGATGGCAGGAAGCGATGACTGTTCCGCACTGGGAGACTCATTCCACCAGGATAGCCGTTGTTGTCAAAGGCAGTGGAAGGGTGGAAATTGCATCCCCTGAGGGAGTTCAACAGCAGAGGAGGAGAGAAGAAGGAGGCGAAAGCGAATCGGAACAGGAAAGAGAGATGGAAAGGGGACAGGGAGAAACTAGGGAAGAAAGGGAAGAAGAAGAAGGAGGAGAATTCAGGGTGTCATACAAGCGAGTCGAGGAGAATCTGAAAGAAGGAGACGTGTTTGTAATTCCAGCAGGCCATCCGTCTTCTCAAATCGCATCTTCCAACGAACGCCTGGAAATCCTCACCTTCCACATCAACAATGATGACCGCAATGAAATCAACTTCCTCGCAGGTATTACATGTTATCAATTGTTTTTCTATAAATCTTATACATGATTGAGATGTTTGAGTGTTGATGATTAAAATGCGAAATTGCTATTACAGGGAAGAATTCGGTGGTGAGCGAGCTGCGAAACGATATTCTGGCGGCGTCATTTAACGAAAGGGAAGAAGGGGTGAGGAAGGTATTCGAATCGCAGAAAGAGGAAATGTTTGTGGAAGGACCGTCGCGGAGAGAGAGCGAGAGAGACGAAGAAGGTAGTGCAAGCAGGACCATCCTCTAAATAATTCTGTGTGTTACAGATCTGCTATCTTATCTTAAATGTAAATAAGAAGATATGAAATAAATGGATTGGTGGAATAACAATCTGAGTAGGAGTATATATGATCGGATCGTATGTAATGAGCTTTTTGCAAAGGCACGTAACACCTTTTATGTCACTAATATACAGAATATTTAAAACCAACTTTTATGGGTTTGCTCCTCTCTTCAAATGCTTTGAAATTGTTTGTTTATGTGCGTTCTAACAACAAGTAATCGTACATGAAATTGAAAAAAATAAAGGGAGATAAAAATGACAATTTTTTTAATAAATTACAAAAATATATAAACAAATTGAATGGGAGATAAAAATGACACAGTTTTATTAATAAACTACAAATATATAAACAAATTGAATGGGCTGCAATGATCGATTGATTGATGGAGGAGTGAGATGCTTTATATATAAGAGTATTGGAGAAGTCTGAAGGAGCCCGGGAATCTTCTTGAGAAGATTGGGTTTTAAAGGGGGAAAAAATCTAGAAAAGATGCTTCTAGAATTGGACTATCGGTGGCACAGTTAATGGAATAAATAAACATTATTTCAATACCCCCCTAAAATTTATTTGGGTATATTTGTCATAAGATTCGAATATATGTCCCAGCAACTTGGCCTTATTAGGTACCCATTTACAAATAATATTATATCACCAAAGGTTTCATATGCACTCTTGAAGAAGAACATCCACAAGATGTAACGTCTCGAAATTTGAAAAAATTGCTAATAGAAAAAATTGCTAATAGACAAAGCTTAAGTAAATATATCTACAATTTGTTTTTCAGTTCCACAGAATTTTAGCTCCACCACCTTTCCATCTATTAAGTCACGAACAAACTAATGATGCACTTCAATATGGTTTAGATTTACCATGGTAAACATGACTTTTTGCGAGCTTGATAGTGCTTTGATTGTCACAACATATAGTACTTGAATGATCTTGTGGTAGATGAACTTCCTTGAGCAACGTTATTAGCCACATAGCTTCTTGAGGCGCCTTGGAAGAACTGATATATTCTGCTTCCGTAGATGAGAGAGACATTGTAGCCTGCTTCTGACTGCTCCATGATATTGGACCTGAACCAAGATGAAAAACATATCCTGAAGTTGATTTTTAATCATCTATGTCTCCTTCATAATCTGAATCAGTATAGCCCACTAGAGTAGGTTCTCCTCCATGCTTATATTTAATTCCAAGTTGATGTGTACCTCTGATGTACTTCAATATTCTTTTGGCTTCTTTCCAATGGTCGACATGAGGATTTTCCATGTACGTAGAAATAATGCTAACTGCATATGCAATATCTAGTCTAGTGATAGTGAGGTACAAAAGATTGCCAACAAGTTGTCTATACAATTTTCCATCTACTTCCTGTAGATTAGAGGTAGCACTCAACTTTAATCCAACTTCACATGGTGTACTAGCTAGCTTACATTCAAGCATTCTGAAATTTCTTAATACATCAAGAGCATATTTGGTTTGACAAAGCAAGATCCTTCCTTCTTCTTTCCATACTTGCATACCCAAAAAGTAGTGCATTAGCCCTAAGTCACTTATCTCAAAGGACTTTTTGAGTTGTTCCTTAGTATCTACAATGTATTGCATATGATCTCATGTAATGATTAAATCATCAACATACAATACAACAATAAAAATTTGAGCATCATTATACTTTACATATATATCTGGATTAGCTTTGCTTCTTTTGAACCTTGCTTCTCGAAAATACCCATTTATTTTGGAGTATCATGCCATTGGAGCTTGTTTAAGACCATATAATGATTTTTTCAATCTAAAAACTAGATGTTCTTCTCCAAGTTTAACAAACCCTAGTATTTGTTACATGTAAATTTCTTCCTTTAAATCACCATGTAAAAAATCACTCTTAATATCCATCTGACAAATTTTCTATCCATATTTTGCAACTAAGGAAACTATCGTACGATTGGAAGTCATTTTAGCAACTTGAGAAAAAGTTTCAGTATAATTGATACCATCTTTTTGTGAGAAACCCTTGGCCACCAACCTTGCTTTATGTTTCTCCACAGTTCCATCGGATTTGAATTTTGTCTTGTATGTCCATTTGCAGCCAACCATATTATTTCCTTGCGTAAGAGTTGATAATTCACAAGTGTCCTTTTTAATTAGAGAGTTGTATTTATCTTACATAGCTTATTCCCATTCAACTTTTCCTTTTTCTTCATCATATGTGTTTTTATCATCAACCTGCATCACCCTAGTCATAAGTGCATAGTTAGCAACAAGATTTTTAGGACCTTCTTGGTAAATATCTTGGATGATTCTTGTTTTTCCTGTGCTTTCATTGTAACTTTCACTTAATGCTTTAATTTGAATTCCTTCTTCTCTTGCAGAAGACATTACACATTCATTTGAATCACTAGTATCAATAGTTTTATCCTCTTCAATCAAGATTGGAAAGGAAGATGCGTTAGCATAATCATTGCTATTATTAATGATGTCTTCATCAAACCATACATTCCTTTTAATATGTTTTTCTTCTGTCTTAGGATCGTATAGCCTATATACTTTTGAATCCTCACTATACCCAATCATTATCTACTTCTCACTTTTCTTTTCTAACGTTGTCCTTTTCTGATCAAGAACATGAGCATATGCAATTCTTCCAAATAATCGAAAGTGAGAGACAATGGGCTTTCTACCACTCCAAGTATCTTCTGGAGTTATATTTATAACTACCTTTCTGGGGTCCTATTGAGAATATATGCAGCTGTATAAATTGTTTTAGCCCAAAATTTGACTTATATGTTTCTAGAGTGTAACATACATCTAGCCATTTCCATCATAGTTATATTCTTTCTTTCTGCAACTCCATTATAGTATATTATTTCTTTATACCATTTTGTTTGTAAAATTTTATTAAAGCTTTATTTATATACTTTGTACCCCTATCTGTTCTTAGTGACCTTCCACTTTGTTTTTCTCCAAAAACCTTGAACTCTTTAAATCTATCAAACACTTCACTCTTACTTTTTAGAAAATACACCCATATTCTTCTACTATAATCATCTATAAAAGTGAATAGATACCTCAATCTTGAAAGTGAAGGTGTTTTAAATGGACCCATGACATCGTTGTGAACTAGATGCAAGGGAACTTTTTCTCTCCATGAATTTCCTTGTGGGAAGCTTTCAACATGTTGCTTTCCCATTGCACATCCTTCATAGATACCATGTCTTTGAGATAATTTGGAAAGCCCATAAACCATGTCCCATTTCTCCATAACCCCAAGACTTTGATAATTTATGTGTCCAAATCACTCGTGCCGTAACCTATTCATGTCAATATGCTTTGCAATAGCACACATATTCTTATCTTCCCACTTAGAGGTGAACTCTTAAAATTTGTATAATCCATTTTCAACTTTACCAATTGCAGTGACTTTTTATTTATCATTCACATCTTTGATTAAACATTTATCATTGTAAAAATCTACCTTGTATCCTTGATTTGCAATTTGTAATACTGAAAGAAGATTTGTCTGTAATTCTGGAGCTAATTCCACATTCTTGAATACACCATTGTCAACTTTAACATTTCTTGTCCCCTTAACTTCTATAACACTATTATTGCCCAAAAATATTTTCTCTTTACTATTATTACTAGTTAAAGACTCAAATTGTTGTTGATTATGAGATATATGTTGTGTTGCACCAAATCAATGACCCACTCATCTTTGTAAGAACTATTTATCTTAAGATCCACACAGAGAGCATTACTTTTTTATTCATAATTTATTGAAAACTTGCTTATTTTTCTTTCTGTACCATTTCTCTTTTCTGTATCATTGATCCTTTTATAACATTCATTATCTTTGTGACCTTTCTTACCACAATAGTTACATTTTCACTTTGGTCTATTTTCATGTATTATACTTGTTATCGTGCTTCCAATTACTCTCTCTTGGATTATGTTGACTGTCTTGAAATGACTTGTATTTATATTTTCCCTTTTTCATGAAGTCCCAAGAATCATCATTATGAGTTTCTCTTTCCTTGATTTGACACTTTTCATCCTCCACTAACATGGCACATAGTTCTTCAGATTTGATGTTCGTTAATTTATCATCTATATCTAGGCCTCTTATAAAAGATTGTTAAGATCTAAGAAGACTTTGTAATATTATTTGCACAAAATCATTATCATTTATACTCTTTCCAAGAGATACAAGCTCATTCTTCTTTGATTTTATTTTTTTTTAGGTTAGGGACTAACTCTTGTGCATCTGACATTCTCATGTTATATAATTCTATAGTAAGAGTTAGAAGTTATACATCACCTGGATTCTCAATGTGCTCTTTAAGGTAGCCCATAACTTGACTTCGCTTATCTCATTGTGTACTTCTGGAAATACTTCATTTGAAAGAGTGAGCTTTATCCATGCCGCTACCATTTTTCTCTTCTATCCCAGTTTTCTTGATCTTTTCCACCATTTATAGGCCTTTTTTCCACATCAATAACAATCTCCTAACAATTCTTCAGGGTTAAAAAACATATCCAATATATGAGATACCCAATCATAATAATTTTTCCCATTTAATTTAATTTTTGGAAAAGGAATACTATTAGACTCCATTATGAATAAATCCCCTTACAAATTGACAGAAAATCATTTATCTTCAACACACCAGAAAAAGACGATTTCAATTAAATTTACAATCACCTATTTAATATATTAGCAACATAATTTAATATTACTTCAAGAAATTATTTCTCCACTCAATGGTCTTCTCTTTCAATTTAGCCCCCAAAGAAACTTACTCTCCCTTTCCAAAACCAAAATTCTCATAACACTTTTCCAAAAATTATAAATCTAGATTCCCTTTTTGAAACAGTGGCACGGCTTTATCCAATTTGATTTAAAACGGATGTGAGAAGAAATCAAATGTAATTTGGGAATTTTTCCCTTCAATTTTTCTAATTTTCACTTACATATTTTTTTTGCAGATTCCATAGGTTCGCGGTTTAAAGTTGATTGTTGGTAGAAGAAAAAACAAATGCCAAGTAGAAGTCTTAGACATATACATATAGGTCTGCAATGTATCAGTGGCTCCTCAACCTCAAACACCTTGGCTCTTTAACACATGCTTGAAAAGAACCTCTACTATGATGCCATGAAGAAAAAATAAGGGACATAAAATGACAGAGATTTATTAATAAATTACAAAAATATCCAAACAATTTTAATGGCCTGCATTAATCGATTGATTGATGGAGGAGTGAGATGATCTATATATAGGAGTATTGGAGAAGTCTGGAGGAGCCCGAGAATGCTGTAGAGAATACTAAGCTTGAAAGGGGAAAAATCTAGGAAAGATGGTTATAGAATTGGACTGTCGGTGGCACAGTCAGTGGAATAAATAAACGTTATTTCAACAAAAATGTATGATGGAAACGTCCAAAGGTATATTGTGAAGAATCAAAAGAGGATGGAGAGACCAATCAAAGAGCAAGAGGGGCTAAGAAGAAGGGGTTTGAGGGTGGATGAGTGCAAGGGTGGGGAAATCATAATGGGGAAGAAATCAAAAACTCCACACTACAACAACCACATGATTTTTTGTTAAGAATTCAAAGTAGAAAAGGTGTTTTTTGTAAGATGTGGATGCAAATGCTTGTGGAGATATCTGAAAATGTAATGTTTGGATGAAAAATACTAAAGAAATACAAAATATTTTACAATTCTAGTTGTTGCATATAATTTTTAGTTAGAGCATATATAAATTTAATGGGAAGTCAAGTGTAGTTTAATGAGACATGACATAGATAGGAAAATGTGTAGTGGGTGTAACATCAAAAGGTAGTGATTGCACACAGCCTTACTATTTCAAGCCATCGCCTCGCAGAAATGATTTTTTTAGGCATTTCCCTCACACCATATCCTTCCTATCTATTGTTGAATCAATAGATATTGTAGTGCCCACCTCTTCCAACCGTAGTTTCTTTTCTGACTCATTACTTCTATTGATTATGGACATGGACTTTATCATCATTTTATTACTATATGTTTTTATTATGGTTCGTTTGATGACACTTGTGTAATTTGGTCGCATAGCGCAATGTTAGTAGTGTGGTTATTCCTATCTCTTGCATGTTATGATTTTGGATATCAGCATATCATGCTATAGTTGACTTCATTTCACATGTGATGGATTTACTTATGGTTTCGTTATATACTTGGTTATCATTGGAATTTAAATGGATAATTAGATGTCATCATGTGTTACTTAAATGGTTATTATATTTTGAATTAGAATGGATGTATATGATTAGTGTTTTCCATTTCATACTGACATTATTTGGTATAGTTTAGCATGTTTTAT